>CM064422.1:37398822-40332572 GCA_032690845.1 Eleusine coracana subsp. coracana | reverse complement strand
TTGGGTAAATGGATTTTTTAGTGGGTTTAGAAGGGTAGATGTTTAGTTTTTATAGTATATACTAGCAAAATATCCGTGCGTTGCTATGGATATAACATATGATATATATTGTTCATAAAAATAAAAAAAATAGATGTAATAGTCTGAATGCAATATACGAAATTGTTTCAATACATAATATTCTGGTGTGTAGTGTGTCTTCTGTTTTCTATCAAAAATAATATTATTAAAAAGGGTACAATAAAAACTGATGTGGTTGTAATGTGCTTCCTCTCTAAAATTCAAAGCAGAAAGCACAATACATGTAGTTTAGTCCATATAGATATTACATGATCCATCACGGGATATTGACCACCGAACCACCCCGATATTGTTGCGGTGGTCAATGAACTCCATTTTTGATGGCCAGAGGTGGTTGGCCCGATGGTGGCACTGGGACGAGGTGATCAGGATGATTGGAGGCTGAAGGTGGCTGATGGGGACACATAGCGGGTGATGCTGCTGGCTTCACATGATTCATACACTAAGAGCAACATTAGTTGTTGTGTGTCATAATGGTTATGTGCAATTTATATGTAGCATCCAATATAAGTGGAGTCCACTTAAAAAAATTCTACTGCAAAACAGGCACCTGATAGGCGTTCTTTATTCCAATGCATGAGTGATCCTCCAGAAATATTGTAAAAAATTGACTTAGTGCTGGCAGTAGCCCTGTTACCTGGTTTGAACTGCTATCGACTCTCACAATGCTTACAACCAGAAGAAGAGCAATATTTATTGCTTACTACCATCTTTATATCAACATTGTCTGGATGCACTAAAGACTATCGGATTTCCTTCCTTTCAGTCGACTGAACATGGTAAAACTGTTCAGTCCCACGTGTCCAGTGGCTATAGGCGGGTGCATACGCCACACGCGGGCGCGGAGTGGGTCACACGGGTGCACGGCGCGGGTGCAGAGTGGAGCGGGTCGCGCGCGGGGCTAAACGGGTCGAAAAATTTGATAGATTTGATTTGTTTTGGAGTTTGAAAAAAATTGTAGGATTATATGCCTTTGTATAAGATATATATTATATATTCCTATAGAATTTTTTTTGTCTTATGTATGCCTTTGTTTACACTATTTTCTTTTAAAGGATCTGAAAAAATATTAAACCCGAAACCCAAAATCTGGGTGACTGAACCAACTTTCAGTCACCTGAAAAATAGCAAGCCCCAAAGACTATTAACCCAGCATCTATGTTATGAATGGGCTTCCGGCTTCTACTTATCTGGATCTCTTCTCTTCGATTGTCATCTTCCCATACCGAGCCTTTTTCCTTGCACATCTCCTTTCTTTTTGTGCTTCCGATATTATTTATTTCGAGGAGGGCAGAGATGCTACATAGGACGAGAGGAGGACAAGCATTAGTTTGCACGATGGTTTACTGAATTCGAACCTTCAGGACGATCATTGTCCCTTGAGCTCAAACCTTGTCTACACTCAGATTTCCTCATCCATTGGACTTAAAGGCCATCTGTAGTACAAGTTTTCAAGCCTCTGAAAATGCAAACATGTTTATACAATCAGGTACAAAGAAATTATCAATAAAACATAAAATACATTCATATTTTAGGATATGTTTTCAAGAGAAAAAAAAGGGAAACATTCCTTGGTTCTGCTTCACTAAAATCAGTGATTTGCTCTATATTTTCTCAACCAAATATGCCTTGTATTCTTTTCAACCACTGAAGCTCATAAAGTACAAGTGCAGAATACAAAAAATGATAATAGTGATCCATTGTTTTCCAAAATTATCATTTTTGTTTGCCTGTAGCATCATTCATGATGTAGACAAGGGTTCCCGATCTTCCGAAAGGTTCTGGATACGTTGATTTGGTCGGAGGCGACACACAAATCGATCCGGCTTCAGAACAGCACGTTCTAAACCCCGCAATCGCAGCACGACGTCTCCTCTGCTTATCAACCGTCCTAAAACGATTGACCTCGCCGAGAAGGCTAATCCCTGCCTGCGAATCAAGAACACAAGCAAGAACAAAGAAGAAAGCAACACAATTACAGATGTATTATGAATCTCATGAAGTTGGGGTCTCACAAACCGTGATAACGGCGAAACTGTTATGAACAGAATAATTTAAGCAAAACTCAAACCCTAATGGTGCGACGACGGCTGTATATGAAGACCCTAGAGTCGTGCAAGACCCTCTTGACGCACCCCTACTTGGGCTCAACTAGATACAAAGCCCAAAGACCAAAAACAGGCGATACAGCACCGAAACAGATTCTAGACTCTCTTGTTTTGACGATTCCTGCTGACTCCGGACGAATTTTGATATGAGACCGGCGGCATTGGAAAGGTCTTCTTCTTATCTTTCCGTGCATATGTAGAACGTCCAAATCCGAGTCCGTATGCGTCTTGAACATCCGTTTTAGTATAGACTGGTCCTGAGCCCCGAAACAGACTCGAAGTCGATTTTGGTTGTGCCTCCACCTTGGCTTCCACGTCCTTACTGGTCCTTCACGTCTCCAAGTCCTTCTCCCATCATCTCCTGATCCTCTCCATAGTTCCTAATTATAATATAATCATTAGATAGCAAACCATTCTCAAAAGTGACATATAATAAAGAATGTAGGAACGAGCCCACCTCTAAATTTAGTCGTCGTGCACGAGCTCTAGTCATTGAACCTTGCAAGTCCAAAATTGAAGAAGTGTTGCATGTATCCTTAGGAGTGATGTCCTCATCAATTCACCATCAAGATTGATCCAGTTAGCCACGTGACATGTATATTACTGATTATTACAGCAAGAACTATTAATTCATTGAGAAATTTTTTTAAAATGGAACAAGCACAACTTATATTATGTTTGATCAGGTGCTACAACAATGTACCACTACTATTTTGATTCCAACATTAGTAAGATTACATCTGTTAGGTGGCGAAGTAAATGTAGCGACTGAGCTTTTAGAAACATTCAATTTCTCATACCAGCGACACATTTGAAATCAAGTCCCCAATCCAAGTCCATGATACTACACCTCGATGGACTTCTATGATCTGCTTATACTGATGTATATGATACTCATTTGGCTATTTACAGTTTATCAGACCTAGCCACCTACGATAAACAATTTGGTCAATCGATATCAATTGACAAATTTACAAGCCAGTGAAAAAACAGGATGCAGTTTAGGCAGCAAAGATCACCTGGATATCGAATTTAAGGTACATGTGATGCGACGATATGCTAATTCAACAGCAAAGATTAGAAGCATCACCAGTTGTAGTCGCTCAAATGTAAGGAGCAAAATAATCACATCAATGGGATTTATCCAACCATGCATTGACCTAATATAGACTCTCTGTCATCACCCTTGTCATATTTTTTGAATCAAAGATGCCATCGATACAAGGAGTAAGGGAACCTTTCAGTTTGCCCTCTTTTTCTTTTGGATTTGGCAAAGCTGCAATGCAAAAAGAAGACCACATACACTGTCTACGCAAATTTAGCAACCTACTAATAGAACTACAGGTTTGAATATCAAAATTTATAAACATGCCAGCATATTCACACTGTTATTACAGTTATTCAGCTGTTGACTGCCACTAACCTTAATTTGTTTGTAGATTTCATACACTGGAATGAGCTGTGGAAAACCAAAACTCATTTAAATAGTCCAAAAACATCACAAGCAAAATCACGGATGATCTGCCTAAAAGATTCATTGCCACAATAGCTTTTCTTGCACCTTCATTCCAGCTGAGATCACAGGGAGAAGTACTTGCATATCAGATCTGAACAAAAAAACAAAAGTGTTACCAGCAAGTTTATCCTGTCCACAAGCAAGATTTCAATCTGAAAAAACGAAACAGTAAAATAGTCATTGCCATGTGCGAAACAACCACAAATAATGTGACTGTTGCCTAAAGCAAATAGAACACTTATGATCAGAAATTAGGACCAGGCCCTCGTCCAAAAAAAAATAGGACCAGGATAAATCCATGCTTGACACTCCCCATCACAATCATCATTAACATGCAAGATCACATGAGACCATCAACTTAAATATATGAAACAAGATAGAGATTTACTCAAGATAAATACAGAGACTCATCAATTGCGCTAGATGAATAGTTCTTTTACATGTACCTAAACTATATTCCCTTTTTTCTCATAATACACTATCACAAAAGATGTTGAGGTAAGAAGTTTGTCCAACCATAGATTGAGAAGATCATACTACTGTCAAGTAGCATATCAAACTAAGATTACTAAATTGAAAATGCATGAATCACATATATCAACACAAAACAAATTGTCTCATTTTCTGTCATGCAACATGTCTTCGTGGTTTATGAACCAATATGCCATTTCTCCTCTTTGGCTACTCAATTGAAAACAGCACAAATGAGCTATCTTTCGGCCAGGAATTGAAAAATGAAATATACTACATAAACATGCAAAAAAACAGGGTGTCCACATTTGAATATTGTGTTCATAAGCTGCTGGCCTTTGACGTGCTCCATTTGAATATTGTTTCTACTCGCCCTTGTTTTATTTAGATTTTATCTCAAACTAAAAAAAGATATGTTTCTACCATCCAGGTCCCCCCACTGAAGATCTAACGTTGGTGGATGGCAACATTGGCTCATTCTACACCAGATCACTGTGACAGTGGAATTGCAATCGATTTTAACCCATGGTTCTGAATTCTATACCAGATCACCAGGCTCACCTTGCTATTGTCGGCCTCTTTGACTGGACGGTGCGGAGAGGACACCGGAGATCACGCGATGAGGATGCTAGGCCGCCATAGATCAAGCGATGAGGAGGGTAGGGCGCCGGAGATCGCGCCGCCTCCTCTCTGCACGGGAAGGAGCAGTGGGTGCCGGCAATCGGAGGAGATCGCGCCTCCTCTGCATGGGGAGGAGCAGTGGGCGATGGCGATGGGGTGGGAAGAGATCGCGCTGCCTTCTCTCTGTACGGTGAGGAGCAGTGGGCGCCGGTGATGGGACGAGATCGCGCTGCCCGCAGGGGAAGGAGGAGTGGGCACCGGCGATGGGAGGAGATCGAGCCGCTCGAAGGGGGAGGCGGAGTGGGTACCAGCGATCTCCTTCCTTGTGGGGAGATGGCGTCGTCGGAGATGGTACCGTCGCTGTAGAGTCTGGTGGGAGAGGGTGGCGGCGTCTGGGGTGGGAGGCGCGGACGAGGACGGGGTGGGAGGTGGAGGCGGAGACGGAGTGGACGGTGCGAACGGGGTGGGGAGGCGGAGGCGCGGTGGGAGGCGTTGGATTAAGGATTAAAGGATTGGATTAGATGACGGATTAAGAACGGATTAGGCTGGGATAGAAGACCACCACACAATTATTAGATAGCAGGGATAGAAGAAGAAGAAATCTGTGTTGTATAGGCGGTTCCCAGAAGATGTTGATGAGGATTGATGGATTGGATTGGTCAAGTATTAGAAATTCAAGAAGGTCAAGGTAATAGAAGTGTTGCTATTCTTAGACTAATTTTCCATAGACCGTTCTTCAAAATATAATTTAATGGACAAGTAAAATTTAAATATCGCTCTTATGTGGTTGTGCTTTTGCTTATATGCACAAAGTGAGAGAAACAAATATAGTATCTCAAATAAGAAGAGACCACACACAGCAGAAACAAAGAGTTATGCTCGTTGGGCTGAGGAGATGGTGAATCATATATTGTGTTTTTTGTCAAACAATAAATATTGTGTCTGTATGTTGTCCTCATATTTTTTATCCCCTATGTTGTCCTCATATTTTTTATCCCCTGTTTTAGAGACAAGTTGATCCTCAAAAGAAGCAACCACAAACAGAAAGGTGACAAAAAAAATGAGGATGTGATATGCATATACACAATTTGTACAAGTTATAGGACTGGTTGTGATCTCACAAGTTGATTAAGCAAACATCCTTAACCTGTAGGAGAAATTGGAAGAAATCATGGAAGAACAACCAGAACTAGCAGAAAACAAGAAAAAATTGCTTGGGAAGGTGATACATTACATTCAGTACTTGGGGAAGAGAATCTAGGACATGTGCATGGCTTGGGAATGCTTCCAGTCCCTAAGCAAGCATATGGCAAGAAGTCCCATCTTTTTAAAGATATTGATACTACTATGGTAGAAGTAGAAGGCCCTATGGAGATAACTCTCTTGGAAGAGATGGAGAAAATGAAGGAACGAATCACAAAACAAGACCAGATTATTGAGGATTTGTAAAAGAAACAAACCTGCAATGCAGGTAGAGAACAAAGAGAGGTATAGATAAAAAAAATTTCCAACTACATGCTGATTGTCTTCACGACATTAAAACTCATACAACTTTTTTGTAGGTGATCTGCGAAGCAACATATGATGATAATTTTCAGCCATATTTAGTGAATTCTAAAAGAAAGGTATTATAAAATTGTTGATCTAGTAATACTTATTTTAAAATAATTACTGACATATATTTCTTATGCAAAGAATTGAGTGTGATGCGCCTAATGCAGAAGGCTCGATGAAAGAAGATGAAGAGACATCAAGGGTCAGTTATACAATACAAGTGACCATTGTGCCTTTTGTTTTATGTCTGTGACATTCTAATAAAACTTTATTCTTGAATGGTTATATATCTATAAAGCTCATTGGTATGCATCAATACTTAGACAAAGGTAGAAATGATGTGTTAGGGATTAGAGAATGAGTTTTATGCCCAAATACGGAGTTAAAAGTACTATTGTTTGAGTCTGATTGTTGGTGTTATAAATAGATATTCCTTAGTTACCATTGGCATCATGTGACCTTTGCATGCTTTTTGTGAGACATATTTCAATAACTCAAGACTAATAGACATACCCATGTTACATTAATATGCCTAAAATATCAAGGCAGCCACAGGAGAGTTTTATAAAACATTTATGAGTCACTTACCTGAAGAACATGCTTCATTTGAATAGTATTCACAGTCTACTTATGTGCATACAACACTTTGTTTCTTTTTTCATGAAAATATGTTTAACTCAAATGTCACACTAACAGAACTAATGTAATCTGATTTTCTTGATTTGCTAATATAGTGCAATTCAAAAAGGCACATGAACGAGTTACTCAAAATATGATACCACACCATGCAAAAAAGGTGTGTCTTTCTGTAGTGGCAGTATGGAAACATTATAAAATATTTATGTATATTTTCTGATCATTTCATGGTCTTATTCTAGTGGTTCTTTCTTGTTTAATAGGCTGGTACCACAGTAGTTCTAAAGTCTTTCAAATATCCAAACAAAGAAGATGTTGCATATGCATCATTCATAAGCTCTGATCCAAATGCACAAGTTGGTGGCGTGGCTGTTGGGAAACAGTTCTGGAAAGTGTGTGTAACTTACCCTATGGAAGAAAATGAGGAGCTGGTAAGGCCATGGGGCAACTTGAAGACACTAGGTGATGCAAAAGGAAAAGCCATTGCTTGGCCTTCAATTTTTGTAAGCTTCTTTTGCCTTGATTCAATTTTTGTTTGTTTTGGTTTGAATGACTTATCATACATCATACTAACATAACACAGTATCAAAATTTTATTATTTTTCTTGCAGGTTGGAAATGTGTATGGTTGATGTATTAGCTTGGGTCTATTCAACAACAAGCTCTCAAGACAGACAAACAATCTCCCATGCAAGAAGCTTAGATTAAAAAAAAAGTTATATTTTATTTCATTTTAGGAGTCATTCTACATTTGTTTCATCTTCAAAATCACTACTGGAACCCCAGTGGATGTATGCAATGATATAAATATTTTATATATGCAATGCAACATGTCTTGATTCTATACACGTGGAATTGTCCTATATTCTGCTTTGTCCAGATCAAATGAATAGTTTTGACTCGTGTACTACATCTAGAAAAGAAAAAGAAAAGATGACATGTTTAAATAGATGTCTGTAAATCTCAATAATGTGTTGCTACCAGTGTGTGTTGGGCATGGAATTGTGTTCCTAATATTTAAAATGTGTTGCTAACAAATGTTAGTAGTCCTCTCAAAATGGGTGTTTCATATGTTTTTGTAAGTTAAGAAATGTGTTGCAGTAGCTATATGCCAGCTACACTTCCTTTTGTTTCTACCAACACATGGCTTTCTGTTGCAAACAACGATCCCAGCAACACCACCTATAACAACACTTACCTTTTGTGTTGCTGGAGATGCTAGCAACACTCTTTTGTACATATAGCAACACATATCTGTGTTGCTATATGCCTGTTATGTAGTAGTGTTTTGGTGTTTAGTATTTGGTAAAATCTGTACATAGTGGTAGTTCCCAATTCATCCCCCCCCCCCTCTTGGTCACTGCAATCCTTTCAAGTAGTATTAGAGCCAAGTGCTCATTATAAGGCTTAACCGCCTTGAGTAATGACCGTATTAAGTTGGGATGTCATCCTATTCGGCGCCGGGTCATGACTCATGGAAGGATTGTTTTAAAAGCTACCTAAATGCCATGATTCCGGATGAGTTGATGGATACTCTTGTGGACTTTGCCTATACCTTTACCGATGATCATGTGTATGATGATTGTGATGATAGTGTGGATGTGCCTTGTACTAGTGAGTGCCTAGCAATGACTTGATAGGTTGCTCTACTAGTGTGCCTAACATGATGATTGATAATGATGTGTCTCTTGATCTTGCTTGCTCTACTAGCATTACTAGTATTGGTGATGTTTGTGAGCCTCCTATTGATCATGCTAGTAGTTCTCTTGTTGAGGAGTTCTTTGCTTTTTATGCTAATGACAATGAGGACTTACTTGATTCTCTTATTCGCTTGCGAGGTATTGTGGACAGGATTGGGGCTACTTCTTTTAAGCTTCCCAAGATCGTGATAGTTGAGAAGATCCTCTCCTTGCTTCCGAGTAGCAAGATCTTCTACATCACCCTTGACCTTCTCATGGAGAAGAGTCTCTCTATAGAGGATGTGATTGAGCTGCTCTTCAAGGATGAAGAGATCACCGCGAGCATGGCGTGGAAGAAGACATCTAAAACAAACCATGGAGCATCTTCAAGCTAAGGGAAAGAAGTAGCTTCGAGTTCAAACTTCTTTGATCCCTGCACAAGATTGTCTTGCAACGACCTCTACAACCCCTTCAGAGCAAGACATTCATCGGGCGCTTTATCAAGCTCTACCTCAAGTGTCATTCCTAGTTCTACTCCAAGCACCTTGGGTGGACCAAACATTGGCGTAGGGGGAGCACCAACAACAATGCTCGCTCGATCATTTGAGATGATCAATCTTCTGGCTTAGGCTCCAGAGCCTCCACCTCCTCCGCTCCCTCCACCACAAGATCACCTTTGGCATCTTCATCGAGCTCATCAACAGGATCTCCTCTTTGAACTCGGTGAATTTGTGAGAAATCTGAATGATGACCTTTGTGAGAATCTTTTGAGCATCTATGATCTTGTGTGTAGGATTAACTCTTTCAGGGGGCTTCGGAGGATTGCACCACATGAAGTGATTGACAAGCTCCTCCAACAAATCACAACTCCTGAGAGGGGTTTCTTACTTGAGGAGGTAGTCAACAGGAGACATGAGCTCTCAATTGAGAGAGCAATGGAGATGATACTTGTGCTCCACTCTCAAGTGGGACATATGCTTGAGCACATCACTGGACTCTATGATCCTCCCCATTACTACATCAACCTTGACAATGTGCACATGGGGGATGGTCATGAACATTGGAGGTATCATACTCCTCACTATCCGATTAGGAGGAGGCTACTGGATGGGATTGCAAGAATCACTATCTATGAGGATGGTCTTATTGCTCGACACGATGAGGTTAGTGCTAGTCAATCAAGTATTGCTTTGGATACTAACCCCTCTTCCTCTAGTGCTTGTCTTATGGCTACCACCAGGGTCAACTACAAGAGTGGAGGCACTCATTGGATTCTTGATAGTGGGTGCACTCAACATATGACCGGGAAGCCAACCATGTTCACCACCATTGATGAAGACGAAGATAGCGAGAAGGTGACTTTTGGGGATAACTCAAAAGGGAGAGTTAGAGGCTCGGGCAAGGTGGCCATCACAAATAACCTCCATCTCTCCAAGGTGTTTTTTGTGGAAACCCTCAACTTCAACCTTCTGTCTATTGGTCAACTTTGTGACATGGGTTTCAAGTGTACATTTGATGAGGATGGTGCAACAATTGAGAATACCAAGAGAGGGCTAGTATTTCATGGAGTAAGGCATGTGAACTTGTATGTCATGGACTTCAATCAAGCAATATGTCACCAAGCACTTGCCTATTCACTAAGGCATCCAAGGGATGGTTGTGGCATAGAAGACTAGCACATGTTGAAATGAATCAGCTCAAGAAGATTGTCAATAGGAATCTAGTTGAAGGAATCAAGGATGTGACCTTTGAGAAGGATAGACTATGTAGCGCTTGTCAGGCAGGAAAACAAGTTGCATCTTCACATCCCACCAAGTCATTCATGTCTACATCTCATCCTATAGAGATCTTGCATATGGATTTGTTTGGGCCAACACACTATAAGAGTCTAGGAGGCAATCTATATTGCTTGGTGATTATTGATGATTTCACGAGATACACTTGGACCTTCTTTCTTGTGAACAAATATCAAGCCAGTGGTATCATTAGAAAGTTTGCCAAGAGAGCAAAGAATGAATTTAATGCTAGCATTGTGAAGATAAGGAGTGATAATGGGACTGAGTTCAAGAACACCGCAATAGAGGAATACTGTGACAAGAAAGGGATCAAACATGAATTCTCTGCTATATACACTCCCGAGCAAAACGGAGTAGTGGAGAGGAAGAACAAGATGCTCATCACCCTTGCTCGTGCCATGTTGGATGAGTATGGAACTCATGAGAGGTTTTGGGCGGAGGCAATCAACATGGCTTGCTACACCTCCAACCGTGTCTATCTTCACCGGTTGTTGAATAAGATGCCATATGAGCTATTGGTGGGACGGAAACCCAATGTTTCCTATTTCTGAGTCTTTGGCTGCAAGTGTTACATTCTCAAGAAGATGAGAAAGCACGGGAAGTTTGAGAGCAGGACTTATGAAGGCATTCTTGTTGGGCACTCTAGGACTTCAAAAGCATATAGGGTCTACAACTCAGCCACATGATGTGTGGAAGAATCCTATGATGTGTAATTTGATGAGTCAAATGGGTCTCAAAAGGAGGATGAATTTCATGAAGTGAACATTGGAGATGAGCCTATGAGGGAAGCCTTGAGAAACATGTCTGTGGGCGAGGTTTTACCCCACGAGGCCAATGATGGTGATATTGATGAGCCCTCTACTCCACCACCTCAACCTACCTCCTCCTCCAAGGTACAACAAATAACCCAAGATGCCATAAATACTCCCACAAGCTCCTCCAAAGATTCATTGAGAATACACTCGCCAAATGATGAGGAATCACAAGTGAGAAGTGAGCCACAAACCTCCCCACATACTTCACCGCAAGCCACTTCTCCTAGCTCTTCACAAGATACCCTCCCATCCACCTCAAGCTCAAAGTCCAAAACAAGAAAGCATAAGAGTGACTCCTCCACCTCTCTAAGGATCCAAGACACTCATATATCAAGAGAGCAAATAATCCATGATGCACAAGATACTTCACCTAGAGCTACTCCCACTCACAGAAAACACCACCCTAGATGCAAGGCCATCAACAAAGATCATTCACAAGACTTGATTATTGGGAATCCATCTCGAGGAATAAAGACAAGGAGAAATCAATATAAAACCAACTATGTGAGTGAAGAGAATAATGATGAGGCAAATGTTGAGATTGAGAACTTCTCTTTCGTCTCTATGATTGAGCCCACTACCATTGATGAAGCTATGGATGATCACAAGTGGGTTATTGCCATGCAAGAAGAGTTGAACAACTTTAAGAGGTGCAAAGTATGGAAATTGGTTGAGAGACCCAAGAATCATAATATGGTTAGCACCAAGTGGGTCTTCAAGAACAAGCAAGATGAGAAAGGAGCAATTGTCAAGAACAAGGCTCGCCTAGTGGTTAAGGGATATTCTCAAGTGGCGGGGATTGACTTTGAAGAGACCTTTGCTCCCGTGGCCCATCTTGAAGCTATTAGGATCTTACTTGCCTATGCATCACACAATGGCTTCAAGCTCTTTCAAATGGATGTCAAGAGTGCTTTCTTGAATGGAGAGATCAATGAGAAAGTCTATGTGGAACAACCTCCGGGGTTTGAGGACCTAAAACATCCAAGACATGTATACAAATTGAAGAAAGCTCTCTATGGTCTCAAGCAAGCACCTAGGGCATGGTATGAACATTTGAGGAACTTCCTACTCAAAAAAGGATTCACCATTGGAAGCATTGATAGCACCTTGTTCATGAGGCATGTTGGGAAGGATCTCTTTCTGTGCCAAATCTATGTGGATGATATCATCTATGGTCAACCATGAGAAGTTCAATGATGAATTTTGGGAGATGATGGCTAGGGAATTCCAAATGTCAATGATTGGAGAGTTGCACATGTTCCTTGGATTCCAAGTCAAGTAATTGAGAGAGGAAAACTTCATCTATCAAGAGAAATATACTAAGGACCTTCTCAAGAGATTCAACATGGAGAATTGTAAGCCTTTGCACACACCTATGGCTACTAGCAAACCCTTCGATGATGATGTGAAAGGAAAACCGGTGAACCCCAAGCTATATAGATCAATTATTGGGTCTTTTCTCTATCTTACCGCTTCAAGACCGGACATCATGTTTAGTGTGTGCTTGTGTGCTCGCTATCAAGCAAATCCAAAGGAGTCACACTTGAAGGCTGTGAAGAGAATAATGAGATACCTCAAGTACACACCTACCATGGGCTTATGGTATCCTAGAGGATCAAACTTTGAGTTACTTGGGTATTCGGATTCCGACTTTGCGGGTTGCAAAGTGAATAGAAAGAGTACATCGGGAGGTTGCCAATTTCTTGGAAGATCTCTAGTATCTTGGAGCTCAAAGAAGCAAAACTCGGTGACTCTATCTACCGCCAAAGCAGAATATATGGCGGCAGGAGCATGTTGTGCACAACTCCTTTACATGAGGCAAACACTCTCGGACTATGGCCTCAACTATACTCAAATGCCACTATATTGTGATAGTGAGGCGTCAATCAAGATGGCCCTCAAGACGGGAGACCATGGTCATGCAAAGCACATTCAAGTGAGACATAACTTCATAAGAGACCATGTTGAGAAGAAGGACATCGAGTTGGTGAGCGTGCGAACTCATGAACAATTGGCGGACATCTTCACCAAGCCACTCGATGAGAAGACCTTCGATAAACTAAGGGGAGAACTCAATGTTCTCGACCTCTCCAACTTCACATGAGTAACTCTTAAGCTTGTCCCTTGTAAATATGTATAGTGTTTTGCTTGTTTTTGTTTGTGTATTTGTTTGTGCTTGTTTCTCTTCTTTTGTAGGTTGACTTCGGACCTTCTTGAGGTAGCAATGGACATGGGTTAAGCTTGGGAAGGTGGTTCATGGTGTGCCTAAGGCTTTGAAGAATGGTCCATTGTGAGCAAGCTTGCGAAGGGAACAACTCATTGTTGACACTTTGGTTTGTAGCGGTTCTCTCTCTTTTCTTTAGCATCACATCATGCATTGTATACTTGTTGCATTTGCATTCTTTGCATTTATGCATCCTTGCATTATGATACCATGCATGCATCCAAGCATGTGTCCAGGGGGAGTTACTCATTTACAATGTGAGTAAATGACTCTCTAGATGATCAAATAGTGATATTTGTGCTTCATGCCCATTGAGCCATGTTCGACCGAGCTCCGAGGTCAAATCTACTCACGCGGCTCAAAGACAAGTGGTTCCTACATTCCCACCTCCCTAATGACTAACCATTGCACATTCAAGTAAATCTTTTGTTAAGTCATAAGTGTAGGGGCAGCTATGGTGGAACGCTACTACGACAAAGGAGGAGCACCATGAAAGGGCTAGGTATCCTAACTCTTGCCAACTATTTTATGCCTCTTGGTCTTGTTATACTTTTGTGTGGTTTTTGGTGATAGGTGACAAAGGGGGAGAGGAAACTTGAAGATCCAAAAGCCAAGTTTAGACCAAAGGAAACTTGAAGATCCAAAAGTCAAGTCTAGAGCAAAGTGGGAGAAGAAACATGGGGAACATGAGGGAGATGGAACATGGAGATCACATCAAGATGAACATCTATACCAACATGGAGAAGAACAACGATGGTGCATGTCTACGGCACCAATATACATCTTCACCGACATGAGCATCTACGTCCTTGGTGCGTGTCTACATCAAGAAGATCAACTACCACAACACCAAGGTGGGCGAAATTTCAGCTCAAGATTGAAATCCAGGTACGCTATATGAGTGGGTAGTTCTCCCTCAACACCTAGCACATCTCAAGGGGGAGACTACTTCCAAGGTAAGGACCAAGGTATGCCTTTCAATCTTTTCTTTTCTTTTGGTTCTTTCTTGCTCATCCGTTTTTGGATCATCATAAGTAGTGGTTGTCATCCATCACCAAAAAGGGGGAGATTGTAAGGTTCATGACAATTGAGGTCACCCTAAGGTATGATATTTTGGTGATGAATGACAAACGTGATGTGACTAATATCTACATGAGTGTTGTCTATGTAGGAATCATCTCTTAACTCTACAAGTTTCAGCTTCTGTTCATAGAGACCGGACAGAGGGGTCAGTGGAGACCGGACTATACGGTCACTATGAGGAGTTGTTCAGGACTTAGAGCGAGGAGCAGGGAGTCTGTCAGCAGGAGACCCTGTACAGACCGGACGCTCTGGTCTACAGACTGAAAGGTCTGGTCAGTAGGGGTGCAGCAGGGCAGCAGCGAGCTTTGGTGCCACAATTTTTCTGGACTGGAGAGAGAAACGACCGGACGGTCCGGTCCAGTGACCGGACAGTCCGGTCTGTACAGGAAATTGTCTGGACAGTGCAGCCAACGGTTCTGGGAACCGTTATCAGAGTGACCGGACGGTCCGATCAGGCAGTGACCGGACAGTCTGGTCTAGATGTCCAGAAAGATAATTTCATGGAGCAACGGCTAGTTTGAGTTTTTTTTAAAAGGGAATATATTTCAATATTCCAGCTTCTGCATCGATAAATGCATGTAGCTGTTCATTATTACAACCTAATTTATGTTATGTGCCAAACAAGCATCAACAAACGAGCACTTTAAAAAGCACAGCAACTTAAAAAGACAGTCTATTACTAAAGCACCATCCATGACTAGCAAAGATATCCCTAATAGTGGTCTCAAGCACATGACAACCCCATTTTATTTGGGCTCTTTCCTCCTCCTTCTGCAAAAGTGCCCACACACGAATCCAGTGTGTTCCTCTGAAGAGTACCTGCATAGGAGTAGCAACTTTTGTTGTGTTAAAGACCATATCATTTCTATTTAACCACATTGCCCAACATATAGTGATAGCTCCAACCAAAATCTTGTACTTAAGTTTTTTTATCCACTCCTTGCAACCAGGAACCCATCATATGATGAATAGTATTAGGTGGGTGGATATTAAAAGAGACTTGTACAACTCTCCAGATTACTTTAGCAAGATTATAATCAAAGAAAAGATGTTGGATGCTCTCATCAAGATTGCAAGAACAACATTTTTTACTTCCTTTCCATCGATGTCTTGCTAAATTATCTTTGGTTAGTACTACACCCTTGATCAAATACCAAGCAAATGTTTTGATCTTGAGGGGCAATTTAAGCTTCCAAATGACAGAATCAATTGGTAGGTCATGTGGAACCACTAGTGCTTTGTACATAGAACGCATAGTAAATCGCCCATGTTGATGCAATGACCACACAAAAGTATCCTTTTGATTGGTTAAGTGGACATTCATGATCATAGCTACTAGTCATTGCCAATCATCACTATTGTTACCCACTAATGTTCTTCTAAAGGATATATCAAACAAGTCAGAGCCTAACACCATTGCAATTGTTGCGCTCTTTGTCCTAACAATATTATAAAGATTAGGAAATCGGTCTCTTAACCTGGTGTTTCCTAACCATTTGTCTTCCCAGAACCTTATTTGAGTACCATCTTCCAAGTTAAAGTTTCCCATTCTCAATAAATCATCTTTAACCTTCATGAGGCCAGACCAAAATTGAGAATCTCTAGGTTTCTGTTCTACTTGGGTAATCGTCTTGTTTCTCTAATATTTGTTCCTTAGGATTTGTTGCCACACCCCCTCTTCAGCAATAAGTTTAAAGATCCATTTACTAAGTAGACACCTATTTTGTAAGTCAAGGTTTAGAATTCCTAAGCCCCCTTGATCTGTTGGCACGCAAAGAATTCCCCACTTTGTCAATCTATACTTCTTTTTATGTCCCTCCCCCTGCCAAAAGAATCTAGATCTGTAATAGTCTAGTTTCTTCAAAACTAATCGAGGGACTTAAAAAAAGATAGCATAAACATTGGTAAGCTACTTAGTACTGAATTAATAAGCACTAGGCGGCCCCCTACAGATAACAGCTTACCTTTCCAGCCACTTAATCTTTTCTAAAATCTACTTTCTACCTCACTCCAATCTACATTTCTGAGTTTTCTGTGATGCATAGGTATGCCAAGGTACCTAAACGGAAAGGATCCCACATCACAACCAAATATCTGTGAGTATTCCATCTCTAGATCCTTAGCTCCACCATAGCAAAACATCTCACTCTTATGAAACTTAATCTTAAGACCCGATAGCTGCTCAAATGTAGAAAACAAGAGCTTCAAATTCTTAGCCTCTTCTAAATCATTTTCCATCAACAAAATTGCATCATTGGCATATTGTAAGATGGATAGACCATCCTCAACCAAATGGGGAACTACACCTCGAATTTGTCCATTTTCTTTCGCTCTAGCGATCAAAATCGCTAGCATATCCACTACTAGATTGAACAAAATAGGTGACAGAGGATCTCCTTGCCTAACCCCTTTTTTGTTTGGAAGTAATGATCTATTTCATTATTTACCTTAATTGCTACACTACCTCTAGAGATGACACTTTGAATCCAGGCGCACCAAACCGGTGAGAAGCCCTTTATCCTCAATACTTGTTGAAGGAACGGCCACTTTACCTTGTCATATGCCTTTTCAAAGTCGAGTTTCAACACCATCCCATCTTTCTTATTTCTATGTAACTCATGTAACATTTCATGAAGAACTATCACTCCCTCCATAATAAAGCGCCCAGGTAAGAAGGCCGTCTGAGAGGGCTTAATTACTTTCTGAGCAACTAATGTTAATCTATTCTTTAGGACTTTAGTGAAAATCTTAAAACTGACATTAAGCAAACAAATAGGTCTATATTGCTGGATTTTAGTCACCTCCTCTTTCTTTGGCACGAGTGTTACTACCCCAAAGTTAAGGTTATGGATGGGCAGATTTCCTTTATGGAATTCATCAAAAAGTCGCATAAGATCCGTTTTGATTAATTCTCAGAAGTATTGATAAAACTCCGCTGGGAAACCATCCGGACCAAGCGCCTTATTATGCTCCATCTGAAATATAGCTTCCCTAACCTCTTTCTCCATAAAAGGTTCTACCAACAACTCATTATCTGCCTCTAAAATTTGGGGGATATCCTCTCGTACAGATTCATCTAACGAGAAGTTATTGTCAATGGATGACCCAAAGAGACCCCTATAAAAATTTGTAATATACACCTTAAGATTCTCATTACCAACAATAATCCCTTCATCCTGTTCTTGTTGTGAAATCCTAGTTTTCCTGTGTCTACCACTTGCCAAGAGTTGGAAATATTTAGTGTTATCATCACCTTTCAACAAGTTTGTTGCCTTCGATCATTGTAATCAATACAACTCTTCTTCTCGAAGCAACTTTTGTAACTCGATGGTGAGATAATGCTTAGTCTCCTGCTCTTGTTGGGATAGCACATTCATCTCTGCTTTCCTATCAAGAACATCTAATTGATTAAGCAAGGAAGTCTTTTTCTGCCTGTTAGCCCCTACCACATTCTTTGCCCAACCTCTAAGGTGTTTACGCAGAGATCTAATTTTGTTTTGCCAAACTTGCATGGGAGAGATACCCCGAGTCTCTCTATTCCACACATTAGACACTACACCATGAAAGTCATCTCTGGTTAACCACCTTAACTCAAATTTGAATAAATGGTTGTTCCCTCTATGAGTGGCTTCACCAGTATCCAAAAGTAAAGGGGTATGATCAGAAATGTCTCTAGTCAGGGCCTGTACTGTAGAAAGAGGAAATTTCAGTTCCCAATTTGTACTAACTAGGATTCGATCTAATTTCTCGTAAGTAGGAACCGACATAGAGTTTGCCCATGTGAATCTACGACCAGATAACTCTAATTCCCTCAAATTCATAGATTCGATACAAGCATTAAAAAGCAAAGGCCATCTACTATCAAACCTATCATTACTCTTTTCTTGCTGATTTCTAATAATATTAAAATCACCACCGATCATTATTGGGAGTGTTTCTATAATACAAGTATGAGAAACCATGTGGATATGTACCATGGTTTGCTATATTTGTGATGAGTAATTGACTTGAGCGGATTTGGTGTTTGAGTTGAAATGCGGGAATCCAGGGATTGCATGGGTTTGCATATCATGGTTATGACTAACCGGAGTTGGTGAAGATATTGGTGATATTGCAGGAGATGGGAAATGTGTTTGCTTGTCCCATGATGTGTAGGTCACTGAAGTCAACTTGGCGGTCAACGGCGAGAGGATCGGACACAAGTAGGGGACTTGGGGCCAGACGATCGGGATGCGGGGTGAAGTCAAGGGTGATCCACACCGTACACGTGGAGAGGCAAGAAGCACGGACGATTTCGCGGTTGAGCCTCAAAACCGTGGTGGTGATGAAGACGGCGTGTTGACCAAGTCAAGGCAAACGGGATGCCGGTGCAAGTGACAAGGGGGCCCGATGGACAGGGACTGGAAGAGACTTGCCGGTGGTCTGGATTGTGGGACAAGGTGACACGCGTCGACATTGAGAAGTCACACTTTGAGAAGCGTGCAAGACGGTTTCTCGGTTTGGGCTTCAAAACCGGTGGCGGTGGTTGGTGGTGCACGTGGCACCATCACGGAGCTTGCTTCAAGATGAAGAAAAGACGTGAAGCGTCCGATGGCATTCGGGCGATGAGGAAAAAGATGGACGGTTATGCCCCCGGTGATAGGTGGGTGTGTTATATAGGTCAAGGGTAGAGTGGTCATGTGGACAAAAGACCCTAGGTCTATATAAGGAGAGGTGTGGCTAGTGGGAGAGGTGCCTCTCTCTCTATTAGTCTTGTGTTAGGACTCTATTCAAAGTGCTAGGAGAGGACTTCATGTTTTAGAGGAGAGGAAAGGGTGTGTGAGAGACATCTCTTGCTCTTCCAAATAGTGGAAGAGGGTGGATTCCTAGCCTTGTACCTATGAATCTTGTAAGCACCTTTCTATGATATGAGAAGTATTTTCGTGCTCAAGATTTCCCTCTTCACTTGAATCCCGAAATTCCCTTTTTCTTATTTTTGGAGCTATTTTCATGGTGATTTTTGATCTCATTTTTGGACGAGTTTTTGGCTCAGATTTCTTGAGAAACTTGTTTCTAGGATGAGCTAGAACAATCCTCTATGGATCCTTGACCGAATCAATAGCTCTAGCACTTTGGATTTGAAGGATTTCTCAAGTTTCCCCTTTTTGGTGTTCTTGGCACAAGATGTGAAATTCGTGATGATTCCTTGAGCCAATTGAGATGATTTTCTAGGATTAGGGTCGTGATGTGATGAGGATTCACTGGTCCAAAAATCGCATCATTTGGAGTTTGTTTGGTTAGGTTTTGGAGAAGATTTACCAAATTCCCAAAAGTTTCTGCTGTTCTGTCGAGGTCGATCGACACTGCCGACGACCAGGACCGGCACTGCCAGTGGGTCTCAGGACCCCACACCGGCACTGCCGATGGGCTAGATCGGCACTGTCGATGGGGCCAACCAGCTCTACCGAGGGTCCTGATTGGCACTGCCGGTGGTGGTTCAGTAAGGTGCAGTTTGTGAGGTTGTTGACTATCTCGAGTCTTTGTTGTTTCCTTTTTGTTTCCGCTGTGTTTCTTGCTGTGGTTGATCACTCCTAGGGCTAGTACACCACTAGTTGGTGTGTGTAGTCTTGGTGATCGGTTCGGAGATTAACTTAGGTTGTTTTGGGGATATAGGCCAAGTTCTCTTGGAGAATTTTGATTGGCTCCCATTCACCCCCCCTCTAGTCGCCTTCTCGGTCCTTCAAAGTATTCACAAATTCAGCGAGAAAACAATCCTTATGTTCAGGTTGAGCTGCTCCATAAACAACAACTAAAGCCCAGTGGAAGTTATCGCACTTATTTTTTAGATGGAACTTAACAAAAACTATCCTGAAAAAACATCATCAATAGAGAACACGTCCAGATTGACCCCTAGAAGTATGCCCCCTGATCTACCATTTGGAGGGACCCAATGCCATCCAAACTGTCTACCTCCACAGAAGGTATCAAGACAATTATCTGCAAAATCCTTTTTTTGAGTTTCTAGAATGGCAATAAAATCAAGATCCTTCTGTATAGACAAATCATGAAGAAAATTATGTTTAGCCAAGTCTCTGAGACCTCTGCTATTCCAAAAAACCCCTCTCATTAAAAGATGATTTTTTTCTTGGAAGCAGGTTTCATACCAGATGGCTTTACTTTTTTACTTCTATGGTTTTTATTTCTATGCACAGCTGAATAAAGATCAAAGGCCGCACTGTCATCATCCATCACTTCCTCCGTTAAGTCACCACAGAGATGACCAAGAGTTGAGCAATCGATGTCACAGTTGTCCTCTTCTATGTCTGGTTGACTATCCTCGTCTAGTTTAGTGGTAGAAACTAAACTCCTATCTTTTCAACATTTTTAATAAGCGAAATAGATAACTGAACATCATGTACATCTCTACCTAATGAGACACCAATGTTCTCTATATTATCTGTAAATTACTTATCTGAAAAAGTGAGTATAGAGTTCTGAAATTTCATACCTGTCTAAACCTGAAGATTTTTCTTTGCCACCAGTCGGGATGCTCTTTCAAGAGAGTCCTCATCAGCTCTGTCTTTTCTACGTTCACTTCTCCTTGATGGAGTAGGTGAGCTTTGCTTGTTGTCTGTAATCTTCTTCTTTAACCCTCTAAGAGCCATGTCCAACAATGGCCCAAGGTTAGATGAAGAGGATGCAGAGCTTCCTCCATGAACTGATGCAAACCGTGGAGCTGAGACCACCATTCCACCAGCAGTCGGTTCAGATGCAAATGATGGAGCTGGTGCCATCGTTCCATCCTCCCCTATCAACATTTGCGCATGTACAGAGGGGTGCCTCTCCGCTTCCACAGCAGCAGTGCCTAGCGAGTCACCAGAGACAACAGCCTCCGCTGGTGCAAGCTCCCTCAGAGCAGGAGCCACCATTAATGTTGGAGGCACGTACGACTCGGCAGTCGCGGACCACTCGGGCGGTGCAGTCATAGCTGGCAGAGAACCGTGTTGCCGGACCCCGTTTGACACACCGGATACAAGTGGGGTCAAAGAGGCCTCCTTTCTGTGCACCTGCCTCACTATAGTAACATGTACACCAATATCTCCTTCACAATTTTCCTCACAAACTTCCCATTCCTCGTCTAACAAATCATCATCCTCCATGTCAGCCAATTCTGCATCTTCTATCATAGCATCTTTGCTATTCGAAGAAAAACCAGTCTTACTCGCCTGAGTTTTGGATGATATATTGCCACTAGTAGGTCTCTTATTATTACCCTCCACATCCTCATCCATGTCTCCATTTTCCTTATGATCCCCATCTGTACTTTTGCTGGCATAGTATGGGACACCTAGTGTTGGCTCAAATTGTTCTACTTCAAACTAAAGTTCAAAAAACCTCGTACCAATCACAACATCCATCTTTGTTGGGACAATATTAGGATTCAGCACAGCTACCTTAAATCTGCCAAATTTATTCTTTCTTGTAGTGATCATATCGACCCGTTGGGTGGCTCCAAACATAGTACTAACTGCCCATAGAACTTCATATGAACGCAAGACCTTTGGTAGGTTGAGTACTTTCATCCAGATACTAGGTAACTCATGTCCAAAATATTCCTCCTCTTCAAATTCCTCAAATCTCAGAAACATTCCATTCTTCAAGTCTGCCGATCCAAAGTTAATAGTATGTCTCAACTTGTTCTTCAAAGGAAAAGGAACCATCCATTTATTAGGTCCTTGTAACTGAATGTCCCACTCAAAATTAGTCGATATCAGCCGCTTGAGATGTCCAAGCAATTCCTCTTCTGACAATTGACCTCCCACCACTGATATTAGAGCCGTGATCCCGTCTTTTTTAGCAGTAGAGTAAGGAACATGTGGTATGTGATAAAATCCCAAATTATCCACTTCATATCCCACAGCAAGTGCCACAGGTTTGGGTCTCTTTTTTGTGGGACAGGTAGCGGCAACATGATCTAATCCTTCACACACTTGGCAAAACAAATCCGTAGTGCACTCTGCTGATAAATGGCCTTTAGTACGACTACGAAAGCACCAATCTTTTTTCTTTATTTTTTCTGAACCCCCCAAAACTTGACCACCAGAATTGCCAGCTTTAGTCTCAGGGATGGTGATATCTGGGATGCTTTCATCTATCTTCCTTTTCCCTGCAACTTTAGCTTCCCTTCTATCGTCCTCCTCCAGTAATGTTACCTGTTCAGGAACAGAGGTATTTGATTGTTGCATTATTGTAGAACTAGACTTTGCCTGTGCATCCAAATCTATCGAGCCTCCTGTGTCATATCATTGCTTCTCTTGCCCCATTTACTTTGTTGTAATGTTTCTTTGCATTGCTTGCTTTCCAGGTCTGCCATGTCTAGCTACCTGCCTGCCCCGGTCTCCTCTCCCTCTTTGGCAAGGCCAACCTCTACCACCAGCAGTAATGCCAGAATTATAGCCACGGCCTCCTCTAACAAAGCTTTGATTCTGTTCTTCAAAAATCTGAGGGGCTCTTCCACCACCAGAACCGAAACCACCTGTTCCATGAAATCGATGGCCTCCAGGAGCATGTCCTTGGAGTTGCTTCCTCCTCCCTGAACGAAACCTCCATGCGGCGCTAGTCCTTCCCACTCATGTTGTGTCTGGCCACCAAATTCTGTGCCACTATTTTGTCCCCAATTGACATTTGGTTGAGCGCCATTTGCATCAGGGAAGAAGCACTTCCGCTAGCCACTTGTCTGCCTCTTCCAGCTAAGAATTGGTTACTACCTCCTCCATGGAAGCCTGAAGCACCAATCATGCCGCCTGTGCAATCCTGCGGACCAACGCATCCTCCATGGAAGCCCGAGACACCGCTCATGCCTCCTACGCAATCCTGCTGACCAAAGCCTCCTCCATGGATGCCCATGGCACCACCCACGCCGCCTATGAATCCTTGCTGGCCTGCACCTCCTCTTTGGAAGCCTCGACCGTCCCCCATACCGCCTATGGAACCTTGGCCCCGTCCTGCTCCAAAGTGTCAGTCGCCCTCCATGACCCCGCCGCAAACAACAACTGCGTACGATGGCTTGTTGCTTAGGTTTTGTGAGGATTTCTATTTTCCCCGGTATTCGACTATTAAGGTTCCTCTACAAGACAGAAAAGGGCCCACCCTCGACCTCAACTACATACGGACCCAGGACGACCCTGTATTCAGCCAAAACCCATGTTTCGGCCCAATGGAGTCTACGAAATTCTCGGATCAGAATTCAAATTTTGAACCCTGTCTTCAACCTCGGCCTCCCGTTGAGCCTTGCTGGAGCTTCGTTGGCGGCAATCTTGGACAGAGGTGTCCAAGTAATCTCCCAGAGTTGGCGCATGTGTGACCCTGGGCCGAGGTAACGGACCCTTCTAGGCATCCTCTCTTCGGCGTCCGGTGAACACAGCTGTCACGATCTTCCTCGCCATTGAAGTTGGTTTATCCATGGACGAATGTGTTGATTGAGCAAGAACTTTCTCCGTTGCTGCATCATCGTGTAGAGTCTGCACAGCCAGAAATACCTCATCCTCATCAAAACCAGCTTCTCTAGCCTTTTTCAGCAAAGATGCAGTCAATGGAGATTGAGTCGGTGAGTCTGGCGATTGAAGGTCTTCACCAGTACCTCAGAACCAAGATCTTGACCCAGGGATTCTCAATCCCATCATTGGGTCATTGGTGTCCCGTAAGGGCATATCCGGTGTTAACCAACAAACTTCTACCTCCTCAAATGCCTCACCCATTGGCTGCTGCCTCTCTTCGAGAGAGGGCACTTCTTCCTCCGCCTGAAGCACGATCGCCCATCGGCGGCGAATCTCGCCGACGGGAGCGATCCGTAGTTTCCGCCGCCCTTTCATCCGGCCCTGGCTTGACAGACATGCCAGGAGGGGTTGGTAGCAAAATACGTTACAAATAGGAAACTCTAGCTAGTTTGAGGTTGGAAGCCTATATATTTTCGTTGATGGGGTCTTGGAGACCTCTCTTGGCTAGTAGAATACCTGAGAGCATTTGGTAAGGTCTAAGATGAAAAGAGGAGAGCACTAGGAGAGGATATTGGATATCTTAAGAGTGCTAGTGAGAGTAACTTGAGCATCTTGCACATCTAAGGCTAGAGTGTCCTTGATGGTGTGATCTAGATTGTTACTCTTGATCTATGGTGAGACCTAGACCGGTTAGGTGTCGGTGATCGAGCCTATCGTGATCGGTTATGAAGGCCATCACACGTTTGTATACGGTTTGAGCCTGTCTTTGAATGGGGCATTGCTAGTGAGTGCTCGTGTTGGCTCAGGGAGTCCAGCAAGTTCTTGATGGAGGTGAGCTTGTGCTTTGTGCAGCAGTGACGCACACCATGTCTTCACTCTAGGAGTGATTGCGGGCTCGTGGGCGAGAACTCCACTTGGTGGCAGGAGGGACTGGGACTCCGGCGAGAGTGGTCCAACGAGGATTAGGGGAAGGCACCATCCTTCCGAGACCTCGGGAAAAATCATGAGCCATCCCTTACTCTACTCCTCACTATGATGCTTTACTTTCCGCATTCATATACCGTGCTATTCATGCTTGTGTGTTCTCTTAGTTCTATTTGACTATATTGTAGACTTGCATGTTTAGGCTCCTTACTCGCTAGTAGTGTTTAAGCTTCCATATTTTATGACTAGCATGAGTAGGAGTTGCATTGGTGTGGCTGATCACTAGAAGTGTATAGGAGTTGTATTGACTTGTGTGATCCACTAGTATGCATAGGGTGCCCCTCCCTTTTATAGGACTATATTGTTAGTGTGATCACCTCTAGAATTGCGTAGAATTCGTTTGAGTGCTTTCGGTGTTTAGTATTTGGTAAAATCGGTACATAGTGGTAGTTCTCGATTCAACCCCCCCCCCTCTCGGTCACTATGATCCTTTCAGGCAGCGATGCTTCCACTACTGCCGCGCATCGCTGGGCCAGGCCGACTCGCAACACCGTGGATCCGGGAGGAGGGAGGCCGGCCTCGCAAGGGAGGAGGGAGACCAGCACCGTGGATCCAGAGGAGGGAGGCTGGCCTCGCGCAGGAGGTGGGAGACTAGCACCATGGATCAGTGCAACACCGAAGGGAGGACAGCGTCGCTGGTCCTGCTCGCCGTGGATCCGACCGGAGAGGAGGTCACCGCCCCTCCTTCCGAACCCATGCCGCCGAGCTTCGACTCACGCCACGCCACCCGCTATAGATGGAGGAGGAGGTCGCCGACCCTCTTCCGACCCTGTGCACCGTGGATCCGGCCGTGTGTGCCATGGATTCGGCCGGAGAGGAAGCTGCCAACCCTTCTCCCGGCTCCGTGCGCAGAGGTGGTGGAGAGAGAGAGAGGTGGGGGGGGGGGGGAGGTGGTGGCAGAGGAATAGAAGGGGAGGGGCAGGGAGGCGGCGGGTGGCGGTAGTCGGGGAAGGGCAGGGAGGAGGCGGCCGTCTGGGAAGGGTAGGGAGGCGGCGGCGGATGAGAGAGAGAAGGGAGGAGGGGCAGGGGAGGCGGAGGCGGCCGAGGGAGAGAAGGGAGAGGAGCAGTCTGTGAGTTGGGAGGGGTTAGAGTTTGTATTTTCTTTTATATTATTCATGTGCTGATTGCTGTAGTAAATTTATGGGCCAACAAGTAGCGGTGGCCTATTTAGTGAACCGCTGCTACTAGTTTATACTTAGCGTCGCGGGTCTTAAAATTAACTTTTTTGTACTGTAACACACTGTAGTGGCGGGTGAAGATTTTTGGGTCGCTAATTAAAATTTTATTCCGCTGCTATAATAGCGTTTTGTGGTAGTTATTGTCACTTTAATTATTCCATATTCGATTTATGAGTGATCTCTGCTTTCTAGGTTCCGTGACCGTCTACTCAGAAATCTGAATCGAGCAACACAATTTGTGCGTGAAGTCATGGTTTAGAGCCACAACTGTCTGACACAGTGACACTTCATCAATTACAATTATTGGACATTAAATCAGATGATGTACTTGCGATAAGTATTTTTTGTTTGAAAAATTCCATGGCCGATTTCTTTGAAGCCAACGCTCCCAAGACCGAGTTGGGTATTTCCTTCTATACCCACTTTTAGATGAACGAAACTACTATGCCAGCTACGCTTGTACTGAATTTTATGCAAAATTTTCTTTTTTGCTATCGGACTAATATATGGACCGTCGACGCCCACCGCCCCCATTCTCCTTCGCGGCCGCCGACGCCACCCCTGCTGCCTCCGCCATCGCCACGCCACCCTAGCTCGCTCCACCATCGCGCGCCACCCCAGCTTGCTCCGGCTCCTCGTGTTGTCCCTGCTGGCTACGACCGCTCGCGCATCTGCCCTTCTTCCTCCCATGTCGGCCGCCGTGCCTCACCCCTCTTTCTTCTCACCACCGCTCCGATTTGTGCTGCCTAGCTACGATTCACGTCGCCGTCACTCTGATTTGCGCCGCCCAGCTGCGATTCATGTCGCCCCTCTCTGATTTGTGTCGCTCTGAGGCAGAGAAAGGGGCCGGTGGAGATAGGGACGATAGGGAAGATGTATCTGTCGAATTACGTATTTGACCATGTTTTTTTAGAGCCGGGATGTTTGATATGACTCCACTCCACAGTTTTGAAGTGGAGCTGCTCCACTGTGAACCGGAGCCATGCCAAACACGTCCTTAATGTCTCCGAATTCACCTTGTGTAAGAAGAGAGATACATGAGGAAAATATATATCTACATAAGTATATCCATTCTCTAATAAGAAAAACATGCCTAAGATCATAGCGTGGGAATAAATTTTTATACGTGCTAATCGAACATGCCCAGCTACTAGTTGCCTTAAGTGAATGAAATTTTGGTCGGTTGGATCGATGATATTAGCAAAATTTCAGTCACTTGAAGTCTAGACATTCCCAAAACAAAAATCAAAACCACGCAGGTTAATCTAGTGGCATAGAATAGAAGAAAAGAAAGAATCCCAGGCGTGGTCGGGCATACTCCGCGCGCATCACGCGGGTAACCAATCCAAGATATTTTCCATTCTATTCTCTTGGACGCATGGCTAATCGCTTAACAATTCTTGCAACGACCTCCGCTAATATCTCGCATGATGGATGCATCTTCAGCCGGTGAGATCCAAACGACGCGATCCGCCTATGCTGCTACCTCGGATTGTTTGTTCAGGACTCCTTGGCAGGACTCGGCACCAATCCCCATTCCTGGCGAATCGCGCTCCTGTGCACCCGCTTCTCCACTCGTTTTATAAGCAGCAGGGGGATCTCTTTCTCTTTCCCTTTGTGCGGGGCAGGAGCTCAATGAGAGAGATAGAGGAGGGACACACCGATCCATTGAGAGGGGTTTCCTTATCGATGTGCAGCACCGGCGAACGGCAATGGACTTCCCCGAGTTAGCAAAGCTGGCCTTCTCGAGGGTGCAAAAGGTGGAGCCCGAGAACGTCGGCAAGATCCTCGGCTGCATCCTTCTCAGGGAGCCGGACGAGGAGGAGATGGTGCAGCTCGCCTACGGCTCCGACGCCGATCTACTTGCCAAGATCGCCGACGCCAAGGCCACTCTCGCCGCCATCTATGCACGTTGCTCCGTGCAGCAGCAGCACCACCACCAGATTGGTGCCCAAAGGGGCGCCGCCGCCGCCGGGTACGGCAGGGTGCGCCACTTCTCCCCGGCGGCCGCTGCCTTCGGTTTCCACGTCCAGTCCCCGTACTGGCCAGTGGACTCCGAACCGCTGCCAGTGAAGGTGCAGCAGGACTGCCTGCCGCCGCACGCACTCCTCGACGTCGAAGGGCATTATGCGTTGCTGGACCAGAATAATGCCCTTGATGATCACGGCTACTACTACTCCACGGCAGAAGACGCGCTCCACAACGGCGGTCCAACGAGGGCTTCTAGTCGGCGGCCAAATGGACTCTCGACGAGGCGCCCCTGCCATTACTTCTTAAAGGGTAACTGCAAGAACGGCCAGAACTGCCACTACTCGCACCACCACCAAGTCTACTACTACGACGGGCTTGGCGAGGAACATCATCACCACAATAACGGTACAACACCTGGCGCGCTCGAGACATTGGAGTCGGAGATCACGGAACTTCTCAAGTGGCGGCGCGGCCAGCCGGTGTCCATTGCCTCGCTTCCCACGCTCTACGGCGAGAAGTACGGCAAGGGTCTCCAGGCAGACGGCTACCTGACTGAGAGCCAGCGCCATGGCAAGGCTGGCTACAGCCTCACCAAACTGCTCTCCCGTCTCAACAAAATCAGGGTCATCGAAAGGTGAGATATGAAATGTAATTTTTTTTCTTGGTTTTATTTATTCGCAGTTCATATCTATATATGATCGCACGCAGGCCTCATGGGCAACACTCTGTTGTTCTTGCGGAGGACGCGGCTAGGTACACGGAGTCCAGGGCAGAGAGGGGAGGGGACATGGGCTCAGTCCCGGCCAGCTCACACCAGATCTACCTTACATTTCCCGCCGAGAGTATCTTCACCGAGGAAGACGTCGCCAATTATTTCGGGTAAGTAGTGTGTTGATTCTGGCATTGCTTGGTTCTGGTCTTATATATATATATATGTGTGTGTGTGTCAACGCGTGCCTTTCGCAGGCAGTATGGTCTGGTCCGTGACGTGAGGATCCCGTGTCAGGAGCGGCGCATGTTCGGGTTTGTGACTTTCCAGAATTCAGAAACGGTGGGCACCATTCTAATGAAGCGTAACCCGCATTTCATATGTGGATCCCGGGTTCTCGTGAAACCTTACAGGGAGAAATCCAAATGCGTAGAAAGGTAATGCCAGTTCACCTATCATTAACTTATTGGCTAGTACGACATTTGTGCAATATTTGCGAAAAGTATCATAGGTGCTCCAACTGTCCCAGGATGCATGTGGACAAGATCAACCCGATGATGCACTACTACCCTACCCGCTTCATAGATGTCGATCCAGAGTTCCATCCGGGTAAATAATGATCACAAAATTTATACATATATATATTCTTAAAAAAATTTCAGAGCGTCTAATTTTCAATCGATTGAAAATGGGTTCCTTTCAATCAACGCTTTTAGCCCTTGAATATAGATTTAGTGAATATAAAAAGATAAAATATTTTCATAGTCTATACATAATACTAATTAATACATATAATCGTACAAATAAAAAATAACAAAATAATTAAATAAATAGGTCCCTGTGCACCAACATATATTGCAAAATGCTATTGATTGAAAGGGTACTCTCTTTTCATCTTTTCAATTGATTGAAAAGAAACATTCTTGTTTTTCTTTAGTAATATATGGCAATCCTTGTATCAATTTCACTTACTCCAGGAGAATACGATACTTCAAGTAGGCTTATGAGAAAGCAACAAATAACAGAGAAGCGTGAGAGGCTGATCGAGCTAGAGAGGAAGCGCCTGGCAGGGATAAGGCTTGAATCGCTCCCACAACAGTTTGCCTACTTCGACTGCAGTATTGAGGACGTGCATACCCTTAATTCCCTCCCAGCAGGTTGGCAACGGCAATGGCGTCATTTCCCATCCTTGAACTCCTTTGATTTTACCAAGGTTTCATTTATTTTCTTGATGCAATTTTTTCTAACTAGGTTCCAAAGATATTAATCTAATGGATCATCCAATCCTTGTGCCGGATCTGGGTATTGTCTCAACGAGTCAAGCTCCTCAAACACAAGAAAGCACCAACTACGATGATAAAAAAAGGTACTGCTAGCTATGGCATTATAAATGTTTGCATGCCATTTCTTGCGTTGTGTAGTGGATGTATTTATTTATTATCTTTAAATAAATATATATTCGGTTTATTGCTCCATTGCAGCAACGACCAGATTGAACTCCTTCCGGACAGTCCGTTCGAATCAGCAGTGCCAGCTGGAATTCGAATATCTGGAGTCATATAATAGGACGAAAAAAAGCAATAAAGCATCCTGGACCCTTACTCAGAATAATTCGCTTAACATTCTATTCAGGTCCAAGAGCTGACAACACTGTACACAGGAGATAGCACGAAACAAATTTTTTTGTTGTAGTAGATAAGATACCAAATGAAATAGAGGAGTATTCCGCCCAAAAAAAAAAGCAGACTGTTCTTGTGTTACACTTCAGATGATAAAAAGAGATACAGCAAAGCAGCTAGGAATAGCATCAATCAGGGTAAGAACAGGAACAGAAACAGGCCACAATACCATACAGGCGTGTAGTCTGACTTTGACGAGTACAAAATAATGTGATATAGTATTTGTTCTGGAATAAGATATAACTAAGGATTAGTAATGTTTGCTGCTTCTTTGTCGAAGGTAATGAACCGAATTTTGAAAGAAATATAGAACACAAGTAAGGGCACTCATGCAATTCTCTTTATATACCCAAGATGGATTTTCAGCCGTGGGAGTAACTACACCTCGGAGTAGAATAGATTTTTCATATATATATAGGAAAGCGTTAAATCACACCCAAGGTGTGGTATATTAAGTCACACTCCAGCCACCCTATCCACTCATCCACACGCATGCCTGCATTTTCCTCTTAATTAGAGCATGCACTCACGGGCACTCTTAGTTAGACCTATTAATTACATGCATGCATGCACAATGCACTATTAATTAGGTCCATTAATTACATGCATGCATCCTTAGGCCAGTCTCAATCTAGGTTTCATATGGGTGTCAAACTCATTAAATGACATGCCACATAAGCAAAAAACAATGGTGTGGTATAGAATTAATAATGAAAGAGAGGAGTTGGGTCTCATAGGAATGAAACCTGATGTACACGATTACCTAAACTATGAAACTAGAATGAAACCCCCACTGAGAATAATTTGTTTTATCTATATATATTTCATGAACTTTCATTGGTCAATTAGATGCAGTATTTAAATAATATCTTAGCCTATAAAATCTCAACATGAAACTTTGCATTGAGAGAGCTTGTTTCATTTACTATTTCAAATACCTCTATATGACATGTTATTTTTGGAAACCGTTGAATGAAACCTTGCATTGAGACTGGCCTTAGCTCTTACTATTTTTTTGTTAACTACTATTTTTGCTGGCACACGTTAATGGCAATCACCAACTAATTCCAAACCATAAAATCTCATGAAACCACGAGAACTGCACACGTGCGATCATAAATATCTGGTTAATAAGAAAAGAACTTATCAACTTTTTTGTGAGGAAAAAATTATCAATTTTTCCTCCGGCATAGCACACAACTATTTACTATTGAACCATGGGAACTTTTATGCTTCTAAGCTATAAAATATACCGAGTGAGCGGATCGACATAGTTCTTTGAACGACAGAAATTTTGGTCTTAAACTTAACAACAACCCTATGTTCTTTTTTTTATTGTAGCTAAGCGCAAATTGTGCTATGAGTGAACACAAAACATTATAACTTTTATGATTTGGAATGAAAAAGAACCATATTTTACTATATGAATCATTACAGACTGGGACTATGGGTTTAATTTTATGATTGGACAAAGTATAATTTTATTGCTTCAATCGATATGGTTTTATACTTGTGCAATCACCATTATTCTATACTTGTACTTATGATGCATGACGCCCCCATCGGTACCCCAAGAAGCCTCATCAAGCATCTGATCACGAATAATAACATGTCTAAATGCAAATACCCACAATGAAACCAGAAAGCCACATAAACAATTTGCACCCAAGCATTGAGTTAGTTCCCTAATCACAGATATCTTGTAACCCATCCATATGCAAAGGAAAAAATCATGGTTTTTCTTATAGAATATTCTAAGTGAAATCATGTCATGAACATGATTGTTCAATCACAATAAAAAGTGGGTACATTTGATAGTAGAACTGAGTCAATCTGGAGTAACACAATGAACTTTATATTTTGCTTGATTATGTCTAAGTGTAGATAGTTACATGGGTAGACGCAAAATGTTTCTCCGGTAGCGGTTGGCAACATAACATAATCCATATATTTTTTTTCACTCATAGCTCTTTGTTTTTGTAACTTTTTATCATAACTGTACATTTATTCTTGAGCTACTATGTTAGTGTGGATTGGTTACTTACGCTTAAGTTAAAGTCAGTTTATCATGGGAGGAATATTTTGTGTTTGGAAAATAATCATTTACCTCAATCGAATTGCGAGCTCCTGATTCCTGAATGCATTCTCGAAACAAATAACCCAGCCACCATATCCGAATCAACACCTAGCACCCACCAGCACTCACGCATGCATATGCATGCATGGATGCATTTGTGCACCTCACTTAATTTCCGTGTTGATTGCATGCATGGTCGTCTCTTAATCAACACTATTAATTACATTCCTAATATCTACTATTTGCTCGCACGCATGAATGATGGCCTGCTCCCATTAATTCAGACCAAGAACCAAAAAATATCATCACATCATAAGAAAAAGGAATGTGCAATCATGAAATTTTGATTGAACACAAAGCTTATCAATTTTTATGTTGACACATAGCACACCAACCTTTTTTTCATGCACCACAAGAACTTTTATGCTTCTAGATTCTGAAAAGTTGGGAGCGCGAACAGACATGCATGTGTCAGTATTCATACTGTCAGTTAGAATTTTCTTTTTTTTTTTTTGCTTATTTGGATTTGTGATGGTACTTTTGCTCGATGGCAAAAACTAATATTTGATAATGAACCATTGATTGATTTTTGTGATTGAAGGATGTTGATTGACATTTGTAAAAGTGGACTATTTTATATTCCGTTTACTCTTAATTTAAACATATAAGTATATATTATTAAAACATAAGTGAATTTTGCAACTTCATAAGCATATATGTATTTACACTTTCACCATTTTGCATCGCAAAATCCTCTATGTGATTGAAAATTCAATGCAAGAATTTGCTGGTTCACATCAGGTACCAAAAGTGCAATTAAATTCTTACATAATTATAAGCACAAGTACATAATCATTAACCAATATTTACAAGTTAGTACTTTTTCATAATCATAAAGCCAAAGTATATTTACGATTCTATGGGTCATATTTTTACAATTGGGAATGGAAATCACAAACTATTGCTTTTGTCACTCTCCCATGGCATCAATATCCTTATGACCTTTCCCATTAGGGCATCAGGGAGCATAACTTGCTCTAATGTGCTTTGTAAGAACAGCCAGTAGATTTTTGATCATAACTAATCATGTAATGTAGAAACATCTCCATGATACAAAACCTTTATAGGTGGTGTTCTTATGATTCGTATGCATTCAGTTGAGCCAGGGCTTATAGTCCTCGTCATCAACCATGCCGGGGGCTACCTGCAGTCCTATGCATCCCAGCAGGACACAATGCATAAAGCTACGGACGTAGAATAAGATCCACGTTTGCTGCTCATTGCAAAGAATAGTGGCCTATAAACTCGGCTAGCATGCATAACGCTCATGGTTCTCTGGTTCTCCTGCATGCTGCTGCGACAAAAAATCCCTAAACATTATTAAAAAAACATATTGTGAAAGTGAAAGAGAATTCACGGTAGTATTATGTACCTAGTTGTGGGCCTGTGGTTCACTTGTTTGTCCTCTTGCAGCCTGAGAGCACACCAGCCTCCAGAAAAAGGTCACCAGCTATGCAACGTTGGATTTCGCTGCAAAAAAAAAAAAATTGCAAGGCAAGGTTGAGAGAGGATCGAGAGAATATATAGAAAAAGATAGATGTGGCAACGCAGTCAAAGGAAATAAAACAGCTCACGCATTTACCTTTCCAATACAAATTCCAATAGTTAATGTGCAGTTATTATTTCAGGAATCAAGTAATGTGTCGGACACCAGGTGGTTTAGTAATTTGATTGCATTGAGTCCGAATGTAATTATTGTTTGGTCCGGCTGGAACAATGTGGCTGGGGAGTGGAATATTATATCACATGTAGGTGTGTGTATATATCTATATATATCTATATATATATATACAATCTATTAATTGAGGTGCGGTCGTTCACTTCATGTCTAAAAAGTTAGAGATTGAATCCAAATCGGTTTCATATCTTTTATACCAAGTACCGAATTTCAAAGATCATAACTCCCACGTACGGAGCTCAAATGAGACAAACTCGGACTCTATCTTGTAGCTCTCAAAACGTTCTACAACTTTGGTATTCAATATAAGTTCAGATCCTACTGTTTTGGTTTCCAAATATGCGATACAAAAATATTTGTTCTGATTCAGACTCCTCTACGCAGGTCCCTGTGCGGGACATATATCTCCTAGCTCTGTAGTTCAAATAATATGATCCATATATGTTTCGAAAAGGCCTTGAAGAGATTTAAAACTTTTGTGTTTTAACTTTATCCATTAGAGCAAGTCTTCAATTTCAAAATTTCGTTGCAATATAGTGCTATTTCTGGACTACGTGAATTAATTTTTCCTTCCGGATAAAGCTTCTATAATATGATAAATAATGGTGATAAAATTATTATTTTTAACATATAAAATAGTATACTAAGAAGCACCAACCGTAATACTAATATAATCTTTCATGTAAAAAATATCAATAATATTATATATATGTAATAATTATATTTTGTAAATAATTTATATTTAAATTATAAAGAGTGTTGCTTTTTAAGTCCGTAGCAACGCACGGACACTTTGCTAGTATATATATATATACTAGAGGCATTTTTCCTACTCCCAGGAGTAGCTACTCTCGTATGTATATCTCACAATCTAGAGAGTATGTAGTCATACTAGAGGATATGTGGACATACTCACTTTTTTTTTGTTGTGATATATGAAGTATGGAGACATACTTACTTTTATATAACAATAAATGTGATATATGTTCATATGTTTATAACTTATAGACCCTTCAAAAAAATTATGGTTATCACTCTTAAAAATCATTTTTTAAGTATGTGTATATACTAAAAGTGATAAATAGGTATGAACACATACCCAAGGTGGTTTTTCGAACGTGGGAGTAACTACACTTGGGAATAGAATAGAATTACACTTAGGACTGCTATTTAGCAACACTGGTGTTAAATAACTATTTAACACTACGGCAGAGAGCCGCTAGTCTCTGATGATCAAGCCAGCCCACCACACAAGAACTCACCTACCATCCCGTAACCATAATTGTATTCTCTTGACCAGTGTGATGCAGACGAAAAAACTCGTAACCAGAAATTATTGTCATGACCATAAGAACGCCATCCTACGACCATAATTTTTTTTCAGTAACATTTTATGAACGGTTCCTATAAAAATAGGCTCCCACAACCATAAGGATAACGTTACCACCATAAAAGTATGCAGCCCGTGACCATTAATGTTATTTCATTTTAAACCATTACAATTGTGACCACTAAAATGAGTCATTCTATAATGATAACTCCCACAACCATAAGGATAATGTTACGACCACAAAAGTATGCAGCCCGTGATCATAAATGTCACTTCATTTTAAACCATTACAATTGTGACCACTAAAATAAATTATTCTATAATGATAACTATGTGATGGCAATCTCCAACCATGAAAGCATTCAAATGAATATAATAGGACACCAGACCATAATTTTACCCCTTCGAATAATTTTCAAGTTTAGTATCCATTAATAAATATTATATAACATTCAAATGAATATAATGGTTACAAGTTCGTAAATTGTGGTGCAGAAAACATCTAAATAATGGTAACGACCATCAATTGATTTAAGGTTATAAATTGGCTACAAATTACACTGACTTTCTTATAGTTGCCGAACTAATATTTGTTATGGTAGTTGTGTTTCTCATTCATCGTTTTTATGTGAAATTTGAATGGTTAGAAACTACATTTAAAAGTTTCGACTGAATTTCGTCCCATCCCCATGCAATAAACTTACAATAGTAAAAAAACTTCTAGTGAAACCAACGTAAATTAATAAATCTCTTATGGTTGACAATCGAAACCTTTTTCTGTTTCACAATTATTTTGGATCTTGACTCCAATACTTATGGTCATGTTGACACCAATACTTATGGTCCCCCTAGAATCATGCTCACACTTTCGTTGATGAAGCCAACTTCATAGCTTTATGGTCGCGAGATCAATACTTATGTTCGACATCAAGTGTGTCTAGTATTGTGGTTTTATGGGTTGGGATGTCAATTCCTTTTTTTTTTGAAAATGGGGATGTCAAAAATTATGGTCAAAGCAAATTGCAGAAACTCTATGGTCGTGTGTCATCAAAGTCCACTTTATTTTATGGTTGACCTAGAGCATATGCAATCAGGAGCCTTCCTATTTGGTCGTGGCATCCAATTTCCTTTTTCTTTATTGCAATGGGGAATCCAATTTATTACTTTTATGGTCACGTGTACAATACTTACGGTCACATTTGACAGTAATACTTAGGCCATCCAGAGTCACGCTGAGAAATATGGTTGAGGAAGCCAATTTTTTAGGTTATAATTAACAAAAAGAATTACAATGTGCTCTCCACAACCAATATATTTTTATAACAAAAAGAATAGGATCTTCCTATTTCACATATTTCATTCCATTTTTTTATCTCTCTATCACACAATTAGATTAGTAGCAACGATTGTGTCTCCACGTGACTTTGTGGTAGTACCCAGGACGACCATGACGATGGACCCTGTCTATATGTGCAGCAGGAGGTAGTTCTGCACATCATATTTCATTTCACGTAATTGATATTCTTGTTCATTCCATGGATTTTGAGTAATCTCCTTGTAGATCACATCTCGCTTGTACTAGACCCATCCAATGGAAGCTATTGGGCACTAGGTATGGAGAAGGTGGTTGCATTGAGATCATATGCCCAAGGTGTGTGTGGATATGAAAAGGTGACAATCAAGCATCTAGAAAATATCCTAGTTAGTTATCAAATATGACTAAGGAAATATATTATGGTTGAGTTTCTATGGTTGAATCAATAACTGTGGTTGGATTTTATTGTTATATGAATCAACCCACATATTTTACGGTGTCATTTGCTAGAATTTATGGTTGTGGAAATGGCCTCTGGTTTGGATTTTATGGTTGCACAAATCAACCTACATATTCTACGATTGTGGTTGTCAATTATTAGAATTTATGGTTACGGAAAATTATCTACTAGTGTTATTATGGTTGTGACAATCAATTTCTTGCATTTTACGGTCACATGCACCAACCTGGATTTACGGTCATGAAAAATAAAAGCCAAATTTTTACGGTGCGAGAATAGAGACCCATAATTTTATGGCCGTGGACTGGTCATCGCCTACTGCGCTAAAACTTATTTATGGTTGCAAAAAAGTAACTACTACCATTGTTATGACTACAGCCAAATTTATGGTTGCAAACAAGACAATTCAACCATTTTATGGTTGTAGAAATGACGCTGGTATTTTTACGGCTATGGGTTGGTAAACAGAGCTCCAGTTTTATGGTTGTGGATAACAAAATAAAAAATTTTATGGTTGAGAGAACGGGTGCTGATATTTTTATGGTTGCGGAGCTTTATGGTTGCGGACAAGACAACTCACCCTTTTTATAGTTGTAGAAATGACGCTTTTGCGGCTATGGATCAGTGACCAGAGCTCCAGTTTTATGGTTGTAGATAACAAAATCAAAGATTTTATGGTTGAGGGAATGGGTGCTGGTATTTTTATGGTTGCCGGACAGTCCTCAGAGCTCAACCGCTGCGCTAAATATTATTTAGCATGCTGTACGTTAAATAACACATCCCTATATATATATATATATATATATATTAATTGAGATGAGATCATTTTGATAATTTTTTTCTTGTCTAGATGTGTCTGTAACGTTGTCGTATTTAATTTATATCCTATAATAATTCACCAATCAGTTTGAGTCATTTTTGAACCATTTTCTAATCCTTTGTTCAACTGGACTCTGATTTCAATTCGATATTTCATACTAACAAAAATTAATATTCTATATTGCTTTAACATCATATTTTGGATGGAAACTAATAACAAGAATTCCAATAATAACTCACTCCAAAATTATTATAATGAATATTCCTTTTAAAACTCAAAAAGGTAAAGCAAAATAAAAATAGAGTAAATACTCAAGCAAAAAAATTGATTAATTAAAAGCCTTTTACAGTTACAAAAAATATTCTAAGCATAGAATTTTTTAATAAAGACCTGGAGCATAAGAACTAGCAAGTTTATATGGCATAAAGAGCAGTGATACAATGATGCTAGCAATTTAATATACATGCATGGGAGAACCACAAATCATAAATATTGATAATTTAAACCATAACAAAAGATTAGTACATAGGTGCATAAAACTAGTGATTTTAATCGCATATGTGTGGATGTCTAATTCATGACTATGATTCAGAACTAATGACATGCAAACATAAAGCGGTCAGTCTCCCTCTTAGGTGAGTGAAATTTCTATGATTTTTTCCTTCTAAAACAAGATCCACGTTGGATATTTTATTGAAACGTGTCATTTGTATTATTTGAGCCTAAGAATTTTATAGATATAATATTAGAATTTTATAGTTTCTGATGCACTAGCAAACTGTTTCCTGCCAAATCTCTACAAGTGTGTTGTTGATGATAGTTGATACATATAGTAAAAGCTAGTGGCTTTAAATCTAAAATTCTTGGTCGAAATGTAATAAAATCATTCAGTATGCAAAGAATTTCAATGATCCCTCATGATGCAACCATAAAAAACTCTTTATGTAACTATAAAATACTATTATTATTGCTATGCTTAATAGTAAAAAATGATCCCTCACGCATAAAGGTTTTATGACTACATATTAATGGGCAAGTGCCATGACCATAAAAGGCTATAACATTTATGGGTTTTTATAGAAAGAAAATGTCAGAGCGAGATGGGTCCAATGATTAATTGGCTTGATGTATAAAATCTTTCAAGTGACTTATGAAACCTTTTCGAGATGTTGAATCATAAGAACATTCGTTGGTAGCATAAAATGCTTTGATTTACGATAATGCATGAAAATAGAGCAAGAATGTGTAAACATCAAATGACCAAAACGGTTTGGAGGAACAAACAGGAAATAGAGCAAGAGCGTGTAAACATGATCAAAATGGTTTGGAGGAACAAATAGAAAAAGCTAATTGGTTCCTGTTTTCTGAGAATTTCCCTATTGTAATTGAAGAGGTGTTTCCTTTGATATTATTCTATATAGAGTCTTTTTACAATCGGACCAGAAGAATATACGTATTAACAATGTGTCAGTTAGAGAACCTTTTTATTCACATTGACTATTGTGGGTCTTGCCTTACGAGTTGTGAAACAAAAATATGAATCTAGCCGGAAAATATAGTGATGCATGATATATAATCTCCAGTGAAATAAAAATCACATGTTGAGAGTATAAAACTCAGCATGCCAGGTCATAGATATTAGCAAGGGTGAGGCATAAAGACTGGTTGTGATTTGAATCACATATTTCAAAATTATAAATCATAAAAAAGTACCATGTATTTAGAACGTTTAAATCATAAAAAGTGTCATTTTGTTCAAATATAAAAGAGTAAAGTCCACTAGCGGTCCTTTAAATTGCGCTGCTGTGTCAAGCCAGTCCCTAAAGTCACAAACAGGCATTTAAGTGCCTAATCACTGTTTGGGTTTCAGTGCAGTCCTATCAGGCGCTGACGCGTGCCCAGATTATGCAAATCACCCCCTATGGTATGCAAATCACCCCCTGTGATATTTCCTTTATCACAAAAGCCCTCGTTGTTTCACCTCTGTCTCATCTCCCCCAAACACATCGACGAGGGTTTTGTTGGTTGTCGGCGGAGGCGATTCCGAGGCTCGGGACGGCGGAGGTGATCGGCGGCGTTTGTTGGTGGTCGGAGGTCCGAGCAATGGTGTGTGGCTCAAAGCCACGCACGCTGGAGGTGGCCGCATCGTCTTCTTGGAAGGATGGCGCCGCGATTGCGAGTGAAATTGGAACCGCCGCCGTCGTACGATGAGTTCACTATTGCAATCAACGTCTAGGGTTATTGAGATCCATCATCAATTTATTGATTTATTAGGGTTTTCAGATGGATTGGTTCAGTGGATTGCCAATCTGGTTTGTTTAGTTAGGGCTTTCCATCGATTGGTGTAGTCTGCTGATCTCAAGTAGTAACATAGTTCCTGAAGATGGCGATTCATTCACAATTGAGTTACATCATAGGGGATTCTTTGTTGGGTTTGGTAATCTTTGATCTTATGTTGATGAGAAGGTGGACTGGTTCGACTGGATTGAATCAGATACATGGCCTGCATTATGGTTTAAGGATTTCTTTGATGAACTTGGTTACAAGAGTGTGGCAAACATCAAGTTTTATTGGCTCGTACCTGGCTTGGATTTCCCTAATGGCCTTAGGGTGATTGCATTAGGCAGCGACACTAATGCAATGGTCAGTGCTACTCAGAAGGTTAAAAACTTGGTTGTCTATGTTGATCATACAGATGCTATGAACATTGTGGACTGGGATGATGTTGTTGCCAATCCTGTGAATGACCTACCAAAGGTATTGAGTCCACGAAAAGTTGTGTATGTTGATAGTAACCCAGCAGAGAAGCTACCTGTATTCTACACTGATTTGAAGAAAGGCAGAGTAGACCAAGCTAGATCAAGCAAAGAAAATGATGAACCTATTGAATATGAAGAGCAAGATTTTTTTGACAGTGACTATGAAATCAGTGATGGGGATGAAGATTTGTTGGAGGATGTTGTTGATATGACTGTGCCAACTGTTAAGGGGAAGAATAAGAAGGCCAATGGCAGCCAACTCAAGGCACTTGAGATCAGAGTACCTACTGCAGTAGATGATGATGCAGACATAGAGGATGATGGCCTAGATCTTCTAGAGTCTGATGGTGAAGGAGAAGAGAGATTGTGATTCAATTCTTGGAACCAAGAGGACATGAACAACCCAATTTTCTATGTAGGACTTGTCTTCCCTTCAGTTCAGAGTGTCAGACAAGCAATTACAAAGTACTCGGTTAGGAACAGAGTGGAAATCAAACTTCCCAGGAATGATAAGAAAAGAGTAAGGGCTCATTGTGCAGATGGTTGCCCCAAGACTCTATATGCATCTTGGGATAGCAGAGTGAACTCTTTTGTGGTGAAGTCATATTATGGAAGACACAACTGTCAGAAAGAGTAGGTTTTGAGGAGATGCACCTCTAGATGACTGGCAGACAAATATGTAGAATCCTTTAGGGTTGTGGGATACATGCCTTACGGGTATTCTCATACAAGACTAAGTCGGTAGCCGATCGGGTACTTCATCAACAAGAAAGCCGATCGACTCAACTTTCTATGTAAATCCTAAGGGGTTATGACTAGGACTCTTCATGTACCCCCTGCCGACTGGATATATAAGGCAGCAGGGTATCCCTCATCGGGGGGAAGTTTTTCCACAAACATCAATACAACACACAGAACACAGGACGTAGGGTTTTTACTCTCATCGAGAGGGTCCCAACCTATATAACTCGGCGTCTTGTGTTACCATCGTAGTTCTTAGTCTCGACGTAGCCCTATACATTTTATTGCCGATCTCAAGCTTCGATAGTTGGCGCGCCAGGTTAGGGACAAGGCTCGCCGGGATTCTCCATCGACTACGATGGCCTAAATTCCCATCATCCAATACTCACTGGATTTCAACATCTCCTTTGGATCGCTCGACTTCATGGTCGGCGACAACGGAGCCCTAGGTCTGGAGCTGCACAGGTCCGACTTGGCCGCAGTCGTCTCTATGGCGCGATCACCGAGTTTGTCAGAACTGATCCCCTCATTGGTCCCACTCGGATCGATGGAAGAAGATCCTTCCTTCGGGAATGATTCAAGATCGGATCGGTCCTTTGATGAGGACTCGGTCGGATCCGCTTACCCATATCCCCATACTATCAAAATGGTGGATATAGCAGATCCCATAGATGGAGACTAGGATGGTGACCAAGACGGTGAATATGAAGATAACCCCGTTGATGGCCACCCGAATCAACTAGCCAAAGGAGGTCAACAGGAGGAGGACCCTCCAACTGATGACTTATCGGTCGGACACCGCCGTCGACCAAGAGGGTTGCACAGTTCACGCAACACACGCCGACTGGATCTCGGTCTAGAACTTGAAGTGGATGGAGTCAAGGTCTACCACACTCCTCAGAATAACATCACAGGGGCCAAAACTTTGCTCGACACTCTAATGGTCGACGCGAATTATCAGACTCCTACGATGCAGAAGGCGGTGGCTATGCTTAAGGCCGCTGCGGCTCAAGAGGCCGCAAAATCTTAGTCGGTCACAAGCTCTAGTTATGTATCTTCGCGAGGTCGGCAAAGGCGTGAAGATCTGAGAAATTCTTCGGCCTCCGTGATGGACAAGATACATCAACTCTCACTATGAAGAACGCGCTTGGGACAACTGACGCTATGAGGAAGAACGCCGTGATTGGAGAATGGAAGGCTGACGGGACGACCAACGAGAGAACCATCAAGATCCTCCTCCAAGGCACAACCGCGACGACCGACATTGACATGATGATTGGGATCGGCGCGATAATGATGATAACGACCATTGGCGCTGTCGTCATGATGACGATGTTGGTCCGCGACACGGCCTCCGTGCAACTCCGTCCCTAGACTGTCATAGGCGGTCGATGACGCCGACCGACGATGAGATCGATGGCATCAAGGCTTACGTCCCTAGGCTTCAGATAACTCGATGGCCAAAAGGATTCAAGCCGGTCCCCATTGAAAAATACGATGGTTAGACCAATCCTCGAGAATGGCTGTAGCTTTATAGCACGACGATTCGGTCGGCTGGAGGTGATTCCTATGTAATGGCTAATTACCTCCCGGTCTGCCTGGATCTGGCCGTTCGGATATGGCTCACATCTCTTCCGGAGGAGTCAATCACATCTTGGGGAGACCTCAACAGGAAGCTCATAGAAAGTTTCCAAGCTACCTGCAATCGACCGGGCAACCACTTTGACCTCACTCAGATCAAGCAGAAGATCGACAAACCTCTTCGTGACTACATCAAGCGATTTTGCGCTAAGAAGACAGATCCCCAATGTCCCGGAACAACAAATCATTGCCGCCTTCCAAGGAGGGATTTGTAGCGATGATTTGGTTCGTGAGATTGGTCGGAGGAATCATGACCTCAAGCTGACCGCTCAAGAGTGCTTTGAGATCGCTGACAAGTTCGCGTCTGGTGAGTCTGCATTGGACGACATCCAGGGAAAAGGCAAAGAGAAGCGGTCGGACAAGCCCGAGTCCTCCAAAAAGGACAAGAAGAGGAAGCCTGATAACGTGGTTCACATGGTGGACCGACTTCAGAAGAACCCTCGAATAAGCCAACCGTCCACGGACGAGCTGCTGAGTGGCCCATGCCTTTGGCACCCAAAGGGAAACCACAAAGCAAAGGATTGCTATCGACTAAAGGGTTTCGCAATGGCTGCGCTCAAGGTGGCCAAAGATCCCCCGAGGCGCAATAGCAAAGACAAGACCAATGACGATGGTGACAAGGATGACTCAGGAGAGTTCCAGGAGCCCCGCAAGGAAGTCAACTTCATCTTCGGTGGCCCGGATGCCTATGTGTCCAAGCGCAAGCAGATGCTGGAACTTTGGGAGATCAACTCGGTGGAACCGGTTGCACCTCAGTTTATGAGGTGGTCTAAGATGCCAATTACCTTTGATCGGTTGGATCACCCCAAGCACATCCCGAAGCCGGGTCGATACCCGTTGGTGCTTGCTGCTACAATGAAGGAGGTGAAGTTCAACAAAGTACTCATTGATGGAGGAAGCAGTTTGGACTTAATCTTCACCAAGACTCTCAAAGAGCTCGGTCTATCAACCAATGATCTTCAGCCAAGTTCTTCACCTTTCCATGGGATTGTACCTGGCAAGACTTCAGTTCCAATTGGACAGATCAGTCTGCTGGTCACCTTCGGGACCCGTGAGAATTTTAGATCCGAGCGCATTCTCTTCTAGGTGGCGGATTTCGACTCAGCATATCATGCTATCATCGGTCAACCAGCTATGGCTAAATTCATGGCTATCCCGCATTATCCATATCTCACCCTCAAGATGCCAGGCCCCAACGGAATAATCTCCCTCCACTCTGATCTTTGAAATTCTTTCGATTGTGATGTGCAGAGTTGTGAGATGGCCAATAAACAGTTGATGCTGTCCGACCAGAAGGAGATCCAGTAGACAGTCGGCACGGAGGAGCAGACCGGAACGGAGGTTCCAACAAAGAAGCCTACCAAAGACAAGATTCACACCACCGACATCCAAACCAAGGAAATCCTGCTCGATCCTGAGGACCCCTATAAGGTAACTTATGCTGAGGCCAACCTCGACGAGAAATAGAAACTCGTACTCATTCTTTTCCTCCAGGAAAATAGGGACATATTTGCATGGAAACCATCTGACATGCCGGGAGTTCCTAGGGAAAAGATCGAGCATAAGTTAAGGGTACCTCCTGGAGCTACCCCCGTTCGGTAGAGGCTTAGAAGATTTGCGCACGATCACAAGGACGCCATGAAGAAGGAGATAGTTAGACTATTAGATGCTAAGTTTATAAAGGAGGTGTATCATCCCGACTGGTTAGCAAATCCAATCCTTGTACCCAAGAAGAATAAACAATGGAGGATGTGTGTTAATTATACTGATCTCATCAAGGTCTGTCCTAAAGACCACTTCGCTCTTCCTCGTATATATCAGATTGTAGACTCGACAGCCGGGTGTGAGCTCTTGAGATTTCTAGATGCCTATTCAGGCAATCACCAGATCCCACTGAAGGTCAAAGATTAGATTAAAACTTTCTTTATAACACCCTTCGACGCCTATTGCTATATCACAATGCCTTTCGGTCTGAAGAACGCTGGCATGACTTACCAACGAGGTATTCAACACTGCCTTGCCACTCAGATTGGTCGGAACGCAGAAGCGTATGTTGATGACATCGTTGTCAAGACTCGAAACATCGAAGAGCCTATTTCTGACCTGGCAGAAACCTTTGACAATCTGAGGCATTATTCAATAAAGCTGAATCCTAAGAAGTGTGCTTTTGGGGTTCCTTCGGGAAAGCTACTTGGTTACATCATTTCAAAACGAGGTATAGAAGCCAACCCGGATAAAATCAAGGTGATCCTTGGTATGTGGTCACCTAATTCTCAAAGGGATGTACAGAAGCTGACCGGATGCATGGCGTCTTTGAGTCGCTTTATTTCCTAACTGGAGGTTAGAGGGTTACCACTTTTCCGCCTGCTTAAAAAGCAGGAAGACTATGTCTGGACCAAAGAGGCTCAGTCGGCATTGGACGAGTTGAAGGTTTATCTCAGTAGCATTCCGGTATTGGTGCCTCCGGAGCCAGGAGAAAAACTTCAGCTTTACATATCGGCCACAACTCAGGTTGTGAGCACTGTTTTAACGGTTGACCGAGAAGAAGAGGGGCATATACAAAAAGTACAACACCCGGTCTATTTTGTGAGTGAGGTCCTTGGCGCCTCTAAGGTAAAATACCAACATATCTTAAAGTTGTTGTATGCATTGTTGGTCACCTCCAGGAAGTTGAAGCATTACTTTCAAGCTCATCCGATCGAAGTCCAAACCTTCTTTGCACTGGGCATAGTGCTACACAACCGAGAAGCCGAAGGCAAAATTGCCAAGTGGGCAGTCGAACTTGGTCAATATACCATCACGTTCGCGCCTCGGTCGGCTATAAAGGGACAAGCGCTAGCTGATTTCGTTGCTGAGTGGAACAGAGATTCAAAATCCACCTACTGCACAAGACATCGAGTATTGGAAAATGTACTTTGATGGGTCTCTTCAATTACAAGGAGTGGGTGCGGGAGTCATTTTTATCTCACCCACTGGAGAGAGGCTTTGATATGTCCTTCAGTTGATGTTTTGCGCGTCTAACAACGCTGTAGAGTATGAAGCTCTTCTACACGGTCTGCGCATTGCTGCGTCGCTCGGCATCAAGCACCTTGATGTCTTTGGTGATTCGGCTTTGGTCATTAATCAAGTCACCAAGGATTAGAACTGTGTGGATGACAACATGAGTGCTTACTGTCAAGAAGTAAGGAAGCTCGAAGACAAGTTCGATGGATTGAAGTTCACGCATGTTCTTCGAGACAATAACCATGCGGCTGATGAATTGGCCAACATGGGATCATCCATGTCTGTGGTCCCGCCAGGTGTTTTCTTACACACTCTAGACTCCCCCACGATTTCTCCTCGGTCAGATGTATTAATGAGTATTGTTACTGATCTCATTGGTGATGACAACATGGAGACCGATTGGCGTGACCCGCTCATCCAATATTTGGACAAGGGAACGCTGCCTTCGGATCCTAATGAGCAACGGAGGTTGGAGACCAGATGCCGAGGGTATTTGTTAGTGGGATACCAACTCTATAAAAGAAAAGGATCAAACATCTTGATGAGATGCATCTCGATACCAGAAGGCTAGAAGTTGGTAGAAGAAATTCATTCCGGGATATATGGCAATCATGTAGCTTCAAAGACTTTGGTCGACAAAGCCTTCTGGCAAGGGTTCTATTGGCCCACGACGGTTGAAGATGCACACCGGGTCATTCGAACGTGTGAAGGTTGTCAATTCTTTGCTCAACAAATGCATGTGCCTTCATAGAAACTTCAGATGATACCTTTGACTTGGCCCTTTGCTGTTTGGGGGCTCGATATTATCGGTCCTTTCAAGAAGGCGCCAGGCGGGTTCAGTTATCTATTTGTTGCTATTGACAAATTCACTAAGTGGATTGAAGGAAAACCGGTCGGCAAGATTACATCAAAGAAGGCTATCGAGTTTGTCCAGGATGTCTTCACTCGGTTCGGGGTTCCTCATGATATCATTACCGATAATGGCACTCAATTCACTTCAGTGGAGTTCCGTGATTTTGCCGATGAGATGGGAATAAAAATCCACTTTGCATCAGTGGCTCATCCTCAAAGCAATGGGCAGGTCGAACGGGCCAATGGTACGATTCTTCAAGGATTGAAACCTCGGATATTCGATAGGCTTATGCCTTATGCCGGTCGATGGGTCAAAGAATTGCCTTCAATTCTTTGGGGGCTTCGCACAAACACTAGTCGGGCAACTGGTCAGTCACCTTTCTCATTTGTCTACGGCTCAGAGGCTATGCTGCCGACCGAAGTTAGCCTTGTTTCGGCACGGGTTCAGGCATATGATGAACAACTTTCTGAGGAGAATTGAGAGATTGATTTGATTGCAGCAGAGGAGTTGCGTGATCGTGCTCTGTTTCAGTCGGCACTTTACCAACAAGGCTTACGTCATTATTATGATAAAAACGTACGTAATCACCACTTCCAAGTTGGAGATTTAGTGCTTCGCCAAGTGCAGTCAACAAAGAACCAGCATAAGCTTTTTCCAAAGTGGGAAGGACCATATGTTGTGAAAGAAGTCACTCACCCGGAGGCTTACTGACTGATGTATGAAGACGGCGATGATATACCAAAGTCTTGGAACATAAATCAGCTACGTCGTTTCTATACTTACTTATTCCTTTGTATACTTATACATTATTCATGAATGAAACTTCGGTCTATTTGATGAAAGATTTTTTGATGATTTTCATTCTATATTATCTCGATTCCTTAATTTATTTTATTAAACAATCGAGCCAGGGGGCTAGTAATAATATCCCACCTCAGTCTAACCGTGTTTTGGTTTCGGACTACTTTCTGACCGATTTCTTCTCTTTGAATACGGTCTTCATTTTCTTGGTCTAACGTATATACATTATGGTTATATACTTTATACTGCACATCAGACTACCACTACACTAAACCCAGAGCCAAAGTGCGAGAGGTCATGTGTCGATTGGTCGACTCTGTTTGTTACGCGATTGCGAGTCACAACCTAAAATGTTAAGGCAGATCGATACAATTTGAGTTTCTCAATGACAAAAACATACTTATGACATTTTTATCAATCTTTTAAAGATGATAAGCATGAAACTAGTTTACATACAGGTAATATTGTTTCATTACATAGATATTGTTAATGATCTCTAATATTACAGGATTTATAGCTCCTTTGAAGGAGAGGAAGATTCAGCTTGTAGCTCAACCTCAGGAGTTGCTGGAGGAGTAGGCACAGTCGGATTGATCTCTATATTGTCGACCCAGGCTTGGGAAGTTTCCAGCATGGAATCCAAAAGCAACTGGCATTGGTCATCGGTCAAGTCTGGGTTGAAGCCCTCCTTGATTTTGTCCAATGGCAGAGCACGAGACCAACATTAGCAAATTGCCAGAACCTGACTCCCGGCCTCGGTCGCCACTCATCAAGTGTTATGAGCAATATCTTCTGACACATGCTCCAGCAAATACTCCAAGAAATGGCCGGGCTGCTCCACTTGGCCGGCATGAACATAGTCCATTGCCTTTCGAGCGGTGTAAGATAGAGCGGCAAATGATAATTTGTTGGTCAGTATGATCAAAAGAGGAATCAAGCAGATGTGAGAAATAACGAAGGGCTTACTGGCAAGTTTACATTTGAAGGATTTAGAGGTGCTCTTAGCTTCCTCTATCCTTGCGTTAGCCTCCTTCAGCTCCTTCTGCAGCCGAGTGATCTCGACCTTCTGGTCTTCGACTGACTTGGAGAGGTTTTCCTTCTCGGTATTCAAGGCATTGACAAACCTTTGCTGGTTGGAAGTCAACTTCTCCAGGTCGGCAACCTTCTGGTCATGAGCTAAAGACAAACATTTGAATCTTTAGCACTAGAGTGAGTGGTTGGTTATTTAAACAAGATGGTGAGTGATCTTACTAGCTAAATCTTCACGGCCTTGGTTTAAGGCCTTGGTCATCTCTCTCTGGTTCGTCTGCAGCTTTTCAATCTCCTTCTGTGCTTTGGCGATCTGCTGACCGGTGACTAGCAAAACACCAGCAAAGTGTTAGTCTTATTTAAAGATTTGAAGATCAAAGAGTTTAGGGCATACCAAAAGTCTCGGCTTCAAGGTATTCCACCCTAGCCTATTTTCTCTCTACGAGAGCATACATTTTTTGTATATAAAAAGGGGTTAAGCTTAAAGGCAAGATAAAGACAAAGAAAAAGCAGGGTATTGAAGTACCTTGCTAGCTTCTCGATGTTGATGCATGATTTCCACGTCCTCCACCTGAGGCCGACCGAGTAAATCTGCAGATAATGTCGCCTTACCTTTATCAAGAGGTGAAGGGACGATGGCAGGAGCAGGTTGGGGTATAGGCGCCAGAATGTGGGTAGGAATTGACATATCAACTGGCTTATCCACCTCGGTCGGCGTGTTTGATGACTTGCCGACCGACTTGGGCAGATCAGTCGGACGAGGAGGAGGTCCAGACCGAGTGTCTCCGGACTCTTGGGCACTCTGAGAATCACTCGTCCGACTACTGTCAAAATAAATATGGAAGAGATTAAGATGTGTTACGGATGGAAATAAGAGACAAGGAGCATAAGGTTAAAGAATTAACCTAGGAGCCTTCTTGAGCTTGATTCGGCATAGCCTCTTCTTTGAAGAAGTCGACTGAAAATTAGTCTCTTTCCTCTTCTAGATTTTTCTGCCTTGTCGGTTTGATCCACCCTCCCAGCATCACTCTGAGTTTGGCTCGGGGGCTCCGACTGGCTTGAAGGTCGGTCTGAAGGAGTAGAGGTGGGATGACCAGTGTCAGCAGACGGCAACTCTTCCTCATCATCCTGATCTCCTATGTATTGTTGTTGACACCCAACGGTCTGCTTTACTCGCCGACTGGGGGAAGGCAGGGTGGAGACCGGGTCAGGACGAGCGCCTGCAGAAGAGCTCGAGCCTCCAGTGCCGGTCTGCTATGTTTTCTCAACATAGTCTGGTCCCTCGGAATTGGTCGGAGGGAGCGAAGGATGAGAAATATAAGTATCCAGAACCTGCACAAGAATCAAAACATCAAGCAGGGCCTCAAGACAAGAACATAAAGGATTGCTCAAAGCAGAATGAGGCTTACTCGGGCCCGCATAGTGCCCTTGTTATACGCCTTCTTGATCAGCGAGTCATCCTGAAGGATGATGAAGACATCACCATGCTGGATACGCGTATATCATGGCCTTCCCCAAGTTACAAGTTGTCACCAACTCGGTCGCCATGTTCGTCTCGGATTCAGCCGACACCCCTTCACGGTTTTGATGATATCTCCCACATCCGACGTCCAAATGAGGCGTTCTTTGATGCGTCGGAAAGAGGACGATGACGTCATCATTTTGGTTCTGGTCCTAGTTCCAGAAGGGTCGTGAGTCATAATATGTGACCATGACAAGGTGCTGTGCCACCTATTTTGGGTCAACTTGGCCATGTATCGTGTCGGGCCTTAAGCCCATATTGTGGGCGCCCCCCTGGTCGCCCCCAACCCTTGGACGTCTTTGTTTCCTATATAAACTTAGTAGCTGCCGTCTTTTAGTTTTGGGTTTTGTTTAGTTCAGTTTTTCAGAGAGAAACTTGATCGAATTATTGTAACTATGGCGACAAGTCCTTTTACAGTAATCCAGGGCCCCAGTTCTTGTTCTACACCACTGTGGCGATTTGTCCTTTTGTGTTCAGAGCTTGAACCTTTTCTTGTGATTCGCTTCATCCATATTTGCAATTTCAGATTGCGTGTTTACCCTCTCTTGCTTGTGTTCTCGATTTCGCTTGGAGGAACAATCAAGTTGTACTTGGTGTAACAGTTGCGGGGTTGAATCTTGTCTGATTCAAGCCGGGTCGTCGACGCCGAGTTTCCCAAATTCGAGTTTATCCCCTTACCTCTCGGAAGATCGGGCCATATCTACATCAAAGGATATCTCCTTCAAACATTTTTGACAGGTGTTTCTTACGGAGTTAACCATTCGGTGGGTCAGGCACCTCCCTCGTTTTGTCATTATTGGCATAATTCCATGTTGGGTGACTCTATAGCTTCAGGGGCTGCACTCTGCGTACTATGAAGCTCTTGGTGACGGTAATTCCGTCAATACCTTCAGCCTTCAAGTTAGCTATCTTTTTTAGCAGAGTGACCACTTTAGGATCGGTCGGATCAGGCTTCTCTGTCCATTGCGCCAAAGGAATTGCCTTGGCACCGGTGAAATCAGCAAGAACAGGGGGAGGGTTGTCACAGTAAAACCACTCATCCTTCCAGTTCTTGTTCTCGGTCTTCAATGGCACGTTGATGTAGGTCTCCTTCTTACGCAACTGGAAACCAACGCCGCCTATAGCTACTTGGTTGTCCTTGGTCGGCAGCGGACGGAGGATAAACAGATGGCAGAATAGATTGAAATGGGGAAGGATTCCTAGAAATGCTTCGCACATGTGTATGAAGATGGTGATGTGAAGAATAGAATTGGGATTGAGGTTGACAAGCTCAATCCCATAAAAGAAAAGGAGCCCACACAAGAAGCTGCAGCAGGGGACTCCAAAGCCATGCTCGAAGAATGAGCGGAATACAACTATCTGTTTATGAATAGAAATGGGGCATGATTCACGGGGTACCTTCCAGTCGATCCACACTTGCTCTAGAAGGATGCCGTCGACCACCATCTGATTCATGTCAGTCTGGGAGAGGTTGCTCTTTGAAAACTCCCAAAGTTGCTCCGGGATGTCGATCTCCGATGAGGAGGACACGGCGGCGGCAGTGGGAGTGGCAGGGATCGAGGTGGAAACCTTCTTGCGACCCATGGCGATGATGGTTTTGTGCATGGCAGATCAAATGTTGAACCCTAGCAAAGGCTTGGGGGCTAAGCGCAGTGAGATCTGCGGTGGCTGGAAGTGATGGTGCTAACCCTAGCTGGAAAGTTGAGGAGTCGAGAACAGAGGAGGCGCGAGGAAGACGAAAGGTTCGTGTGCAAATGCAGCGTGGACTGAGAGTCAACTCGACGCGGCCTTTTATACTCTCGCTTTTTGACCTAAGGGTCCCATGGGCCGGGGTGGGCCGTACAGTGATTGCAAACTTTTGCTTAGGTAAAGATTAATTAAGGGCCTTAAAACATGATTTGGGTCTAAGACCTTGAGAAATAAAGCTCGGGGGCTTCTTTGATGAGAAGTATTTCAAAATTATTTAACCATATCTATATGATTTGATTATCATATAGCAAAGGACTTGATGGTCATATGGATATAAGTTTAAAGGTTATGGTATTGATTGAAGTCAATAACCAAATTGTCAAAATTGGACTTATGGATAATTAGAGTGACTAATTATTAGGGAAGGGTTGTATTATGATTGATGTCATTTAGCTTAGTACTGTTATATGATTGATGTCATATTGGTGCACATGAATTGAATATGATTGATATTATAAAGTTCAGACCGACCAGTCACTCGGACATGATGAATGTCACTCGGCCTATTTAATAATCGGTTGGCAAGGTTGAAGCTTTGCAAGTTAACTTACTAGTTTGATGACCAGAGGTCTGTTAGACTCAAGCTTGATGGTTTGAGTAAGATATATACAAAATAATAAGAGCTAATATAATTAGACTCTTGTATTATTTGTTAAGTCTCCAAATTATACAAGAGTCGGGGGCTACACCTGATCAGGTGCACCTAACCGATGCACCAGATCTATCAGAAACTTCGATAAAGAGGTCTTCCTAATTTATGATCTACATTAAAGATAAATTTGAGAACTGAAGCCCAAAATCAGGAAGCACTCGGGGGCTGCTGTGGGATACTTGCCTTACGGGTATCCTCATACAAGACTAAGTTGGTAGCCGACCGGGTACTTCATCAACAAGGAAGTCGATCGACTCAACTTGGAGCACAAGACATGTAGAGATAGACTTTCTATGTAAATCCTAAGGGGTTACGACTAGGACTCTTCATGTAGCCCCCTACCGACTGGATATATAAGGCGGCAGGGTATCCCTCATCGGGGGGAAGTTTTTCCGCAAACATCAATACAACACATAGAACACAGGACGTAGGGTTTTTACTCTCATTGAGAGGGTCCGAACCTGTATAACTCGGCGTCTTGTGTTACATTTTTCTGCTGATCTCAAGCTTCGACAAGGGCCAATGAAAAGATGAGCATTACGGCTTTTGGAAGAGTCATTCAAAAGGACTGGAATTTGACACCTTCAAGGAGCAAGGTAGCTAGAGCAAGAAGACTGATCATGAAAGTTATCCATGGTGATGAGATCAAACAGTATGACTATCTATGGGATTATGCACAGGAGATCAGGAGGAGCAACCCTGGTAGTTCATTGTATCTGAACTTAGCAGGAAATCTGTTTAGCACTTGCTTCATGGCTTTGGATGCTTGTAAAAGGGGTTTTTTGGTTGGGTGCAGACCCATCATCTGTCTTGATGGTTGCCATATGAAGACAAAATTTGGAGGACAATTGTTGACAGCTGTTGGAATGGACCCAAATGATTGCATTTTCCCAATAGCAATGGCTATTGTTGAGGTAGAGTCATTTGTTTCCTGGGAGTGGTTCTTGAACACACTGAAATCTGAACTTGGGATAGATAACACATACCCTTGGACAATAATGACTGATAAGCAAAAGGGACTCATTCCAGCTGTGAAAATGGTGTTCCCTGATTCAGAACATAGGTTCTGTGTGAGACACCTTTACTCTAACTTCCAAGAAAAGTTCAAAGGTGAGATCTTGAAGAACCAACTATGGGCTTGTGCAAGATCCTCTTCTGTTCAGCAGTTCAATAGAAACATGGAAAGGATGAAGGTCTTGAATGCAGATGCTCACAAATGGTTGGAAAAGATGGATCCCAAGACATGGGTAAGAGCTTATTTTTCAGAGTTCCCTAAGTGTGACATCCTGCTTAACAATAATTCTGAGGTTTTCAACAAATACATCTTAGAAGCAAGAGAGTTACCTATACTCAGCATGTTTGAGTGAATTAAAACAGAGCTCATGACAAGACATTATAGCAAGCAAAAGGAAGCAGAAGGGTTTGTAGGGACCTTCTGTCCTAAGATTAGATCCAAAGTTACTAGGAATGCTGAATTTGCAAACTTGTGATTTGCTTTGCCTTCTGGCCATGGAGTCTTTCAAGTACAAATTAGAGATTACAATCATATTGTTGACATATTTGCTAAGACCTGTGACTGTAGAAGGTGGCAGCTTACTGGAGTCCCTTGCTGCCATGCAATTGCATGCTTGAGGCATGAGAGGATCCAACCAGAGAGTGTGCTCCTAGACTGTTACTCTGTTATAACATTTAACAAAGCTTATAGATTTAGTATATGGCCTTGTAGGGACAAAAGTGAATAGGAACATATAAATGGTCTAACTGTATCACCTCCAGTGTATTAAAAGAAGGTTGGTAGGCCACCTAAGTCTAGAAAGAAGCAACCACATGAGGTACAATGGAAGAAGGGACCAAAATTTACCAAACATGGTGCAACAATTCATTGTAGTCACTGCTCAGAAGCTAACCACAACAGTGGAGGCTGCAAACTTAAAAAGATGGGATTCACTTCCGTAGAGGCAAAAAAGTTGGTTGCAAATACACAAGCACAACTACGAAGGGAGGCTGAGGAGGCTGCTCAACAAGCTACTACAGTAAATCCAGAGGTGCCACAAATGAATGAACAAGAACAAATGGAAGAAGAGGTGTTAAACCAAGCACTAAACTAGGTGAACAAAAAACCTATGTGTTGTCTTTTGAAATTTTGATGACTAAATACCACTTTAACAATCCATCTGTTGTCTTGTACAAGTCTTTGGGCAAGATGACATAGAGGTCCCAAATACACAAGGCAGCACAGTCACCTTGCTAGATCATATGTTGACACAGGTAATGGACACTAGATAATATATTGATACTACAAAACTTACTCAATTGTTGATATGAGTTATACTCATTGCCATTGCTTATGCAGGAAACCACACCTACACTGTAGTCACAAGTCTTTGGGCCTTTGCCTGACAACCAGTTCATAATGAACAACCAACCAGTAGAGAGGCCACAAACATTGTTCTCATGTACCAAGGCTGGCAGGAAGGTAGCAACAGGTACAAAGAGGAAGGCACCAAGTACAAAAACTGATGCTGGAGGAGCTAAGAAGAAATTCAGGGCTACAAGGAAATCTAGAAAGGAGCTCAGGAAGGCACCAGCAATTCAAATGCTTAGTAGATGTAGTTATGGTTGTTAAGATACACCTATAATTTTGTCCTCAGCTAGTACACATCAAACTGTTAAGATGCAACTATAGTTATGTAGTCACTTAGTAACATGCTTGAATGTTGTCGTGACTGTTCTATCAAATGGGATGATAATGCAGTCAGCTTGCACCTGGAATGAATTTTGTCTGAGAAATGCATTCCGTAGCATGGTGCTTGCTTATGTTGGAAATAATTTCGTCTCAGACATGCATGATGTTCGGTCAACTTGTCCCTGTACTTCTCTCTATCTAAATGTTGGGTTATTAAGTGGATGCAACAGGATTATTTGCCTAAGATGTGCAATTTTAGATCCTTCCGCAAGCATAAACACAAGACATTGACTAATTTGCATAAGATGCGAGTTACCAGTGGCAAATCAATCCCCAGGCGCAAGTTAACAACCTCCAGGATGCCTAAACATGCGATAGGGGGTCATTTGCATAAGCTAATGATGGGTCAGCACCCGATAGGACTGCACTGAAATCCAAACAGTGATTAGGCACTTAAACGCCTGTTTTGTGACTTTAGGGACCGCTTGACACAATAGCGCAAGTTAAAGGACCGCTAGTGGACTTTACTCAATATAAAATCTAGTTACGTGAAATCATAAAATCCCATGTCCATGTAATATTGTACCAACAAAGCTTCATTGTGGCGCCAGAACTCAAATTCTTTTGATGAGATCCCTATGCATGTATCATTTATTCGAGTCATAAGACCTTGATTTTATATGACGACTCGGTTACAATTAAATGGAAAGATTGATTCAATTGAATCATACAATCTGTTGATATGTACAATCTTTTTACAGTTAGAAACTGTTTTTTCGGGGCATTGCTTTTGTGTTTGAGGATGATTATGATAGTTATTATGACTACAAAATATGTTTCAAGTTAAGGTTGTAAATATTGCAGGTCATAATCATAAACGCCCACCACAACTCGTTACTCCATTGATTACCAACTTACAAATATCATCTGCCGCAATCGTAAAACCTTGATTTCATATGTCAAGTCATATATTTTAAATAGAATGATTGAGTAACTCAAAGTGTACAATCTGTTGTGACGTACAATCTTTTTAAAATCACAGGTTATGCTCTTGATCAATGGGTTTTCCTCAATAGGTTGATAGTTTTTATAAGTACAAAGTATGTCTAAAACCTAATAATGTTATTAAATCATATATTTCTAGATGTACAAGTGATGAATCTGGTTAGAAGATCATTTTTTTGTCTCAAAAACTATCGGTGACGATTGATGACAACAGTTGTTTATAGGATACATAATAAATTGGGCGAGTTAGTTTAAAATATAAACTAGTGATTTGCAATCATAAATTCTATGTTCTGTGCCTATTGTTGGCGCATAAATACAAATGATACAAAAACATAAATTTTTAGTGTCAAGTCATAAACACTTCGTGCTAGCATAATTCGAATTATAGTACCTCTACAATGAGTCCTTTTTTTTAACCAGTGTGCATAATCGCTTTTTTTGTCCACACAATCAGACACTCTTGACTTTTGGAGAAGTCGGCCATTTTTCAGCCATTAGTACCAGTATCATTTAATAATAAATTTTCAGTGTTGAGCCATAAACACATTGATTGAGAGCATAAATAATAATATGAATCAACTGGTATGATCTGTCACAGACGTTGTTTCATTGGGCACAAAAACTTCTGATTTAAAATATTGATGCTTCAGGACAAATAATCTTTACACTGAAATTAAAATTCAAAATCTACACTAAATCTGCGCCAGATTGCTGGGGGGCACTGATGCATTCCTCTAGTCAAAGATGATCCATGGCCACCACTAGATTGTTCTCAACTTCTTAGAATCTTTCCTTCAACCCTCGCACAGATTAATGGTACACTGCAAGGTGTATGCACATCAGAAAAAAAAAAGAATGGAACCACAGTCAAATCAAGGATCCACAAGTAAATTGAGCTGAAGGTCAATCTGTTTTTGACACCCATATGGTTATCTTGAAATCAAAGCATAAACTCCAATAGCCTGAAAGGCCATTTAAAAGTATACGTACCTAACTGTCCTTGAACAATTTATATTGCTAGATCTAACCCGATCATTAAGAAATAGTCAGCGCAAGAAAATGGCTTGTTCATCCATATATGTCATCGCCTTGCCGCAATGACCTCTCTGCCAGCCGTATCCTTTTGCACCAAACATATATTTGCTTTAGACAAGGTGGAGGAGGACAAATAAAATAGAAACAAAAAAGATACGTACCTTGTCTAAGAGAATCCGCGACAGACCAGCCTCACCCAGGACTGCAGCCATGACGAGCTACCTTACGGGATTTTCGTGCTAGACGTAGAGGGTTCGCGCTGCTGATTACCGCTGCTGTGCTCCGGATCACAGGTATTTGCTGCTGATTTTGGATTGTGGCCACGATGATCCTCCTTGCTTCAACGGCCCCGTTGTCTCTTGTCACCGCGCGAGATTGGCAGCCGTCGGCGCCGACCTCCATGCACATTGCTCTAATGCGTCGAACATGCCTTTTGTTTGTTGGATATATATGAGAGACGAAAGACGGTCACAGAAGGAGCAAACGAAGGAACAATATAATTAAGCAAAGAAATAATGATGCTGATATTTAATTACCATTGATTAGGGAGTGAATTTTGGTAATAAAAAATAGTCCTTGATTGACTGGTGCTCTAGTTAGCATACACGGCCATGCACAGCTGCACCGAAAACATGAGGCACAGAGATGGTAGAAGCTGGAGTGGTGCCAGACGCTCGACAGACTGCTCGCCCAAGCTGTAGAGGAGCTCGTGGGCTTGGCAGGGGAGACACCAGAGGTCCTCCAGATCGTGTTGTTGTGGAGGAGCAAGAAAAAAGAGAGGAAATGCCAGAAAATAAATGGAAAGATGTAATACGGTAAAGAAAAAGGAAGATTTTTAATACCAGAATTAATGAGCATTAAATAAATATTTAACGCATGAGTGAGTGCATGCCTTAATTAACATGCTTGTGTCGCTGGGCTGAAAATCTGGTTGGGTAGTACGAGGGTGACTTGATTGGCTTGTTTGGGTATAGAATAGCTTATTCAGTAACCAGGGTACTGTATAGAGGTTTATATATACATAGGGTCATGCTATTTAACGTGCAGCGTATTAAATATTTATTTAGCACTCTGATCATAAATGTCCAATTGCAACCATAAAGGTTTGTCCATGACCATAAAACTTTGGAAGTACACCTCTCCGACTGTAAAATGTTTGACGTCTTGACCATAAAATAATTTTTAGTGTGTTCTCCTAACCATAAATGTTACACCCACAACCATAAAACTTTACATGGTGCTGAATAGCATATTAAACAACGGTGTTAAATAGGAGTTGATATATATATATATATATATATATATATGAGGTATTTTTCCTACTCCCAGGAGTAGCTACTCCCGCATGTATATCTCACAATCTAGAGAGTATCACTAGAGGTTATATGGACATACTCAATTTTTTTTATGATATATAAATTATGAAGACATATTTACTTTTATATAGCAGTAAATACAATATATGTTCATATGTTTATAACTTAAAGACCCTTCAAAAACAATTATGGTTATCACTCTCACAAATCATATTTTAAGTATGTGTATATACTCAAAATGATAAATGGGTATGAACACATACCCAAGGTGATTTTTTGAACGTGGGAGTAACTACACTTGGGAGTAGAATGAAATTACCCTATATATATACATATATATATATATATATATATATATATATATATATATATATATATATATATATATATAACGCTGTGCGCTGAATATTATTCAGCGCGTCGGTCAGTACAATAACCATCTCAGTGCGCCAGACCGAGTCAGTAGTCATCCAATCGCCTGCCGTACTCCCGCGTGCCCATCCGCAACCCACGTGATGGCTGTCCCCGCCTCGGCGTGTTCTTTCAGTGCGACTCCCCAACCCCCTCCACCGTCGAACCCTCACCCACGTGCAAAAACGACAAGCAAATCTAGTAAAAAAAACATCAACAAGCAATTTAATAACCATGTATACAACCATTGCCCTTTGTGGAATCGTATATATACTATTTGTATGTATTATTAATTACTACTCATCATGTGTCGATTGCCTTTTTTCACGACTAATGTATGTATTACTAATTACGAGTCCTTACTAATTCATTTTTCATGACTAAAGTATATATTACTAATTACCAATCATTACTAATGTATTCATATCATCAAAAAGAATCCACTCATTACGTTTCGATTTTCACTACTAATATTTATCAGAAACTCAGAATCAGTACCAATTAATGTTCAGCATTAATTACGTGTCAACTTTATTACCACCATCCCCTGAGAATGATTAACCATAACCAAATATCATTCAAATGTCTGATAGTACATGTACTACCGTTGTATTATACCAACAATATATTAAATATACTAGTTGCTATGTTATATGTACTATTTGATATAGTATATGAACTACTTTCTATGGTTTATGTACTACTTGCTATCATCACTTGTGGGCAGAGTCGATTTGAATATTTTTGAATTTGGTGGACCTGTTGAGGCGACAATGTTGGTTTTTCCCACCCATTAACCAAATCTTGCGCTGTTCCTGCGATAGAAAAGGGACCCACGTGCGAGCAACCATCGTCCCGCGCACCTATCCGCAACCCACGTGTTCTTTCCGTGCGATTCCCCAATCCCCACCACCATCGCCCCCTACCGCCACGTGCAAAAAATGACAAGTAATTTAATAACCATATTGTATACTATCACATAATCAGAATACTACCAAGAGATGTATACTACAACTGACGTGTATGGAGCCACTGCCATATATTATATAGTATATATACTATATGTTTGTATTACTAATTACCACACTCCTATATTCATATTATTACCATATCAAAACCAAATTGTAATATATTTATATCATCACAAAGAAACCACTCATCATGTTTCGATGTTCACCACTAAATCTGTGTGGACATATATATGGTATATGTACTACTTGCTATCATCACGTTTCGATGTTCACCACTAAATCTGTGTGGACATATGTATGGTATATGTACTACTTGCTATCATCACGTGTTGGCATAATCGATTTGAATATTTTGGAATTTCGTAGAACTGTTTAGTTAACAACGTCGGTTTTTCCCACCCACTAACCGAATCTTGCGCCGTTTCCTGCTATAGAAATGGGACCCATCTCGTCATCTATTTTCCCCAATCCATTCCTCTTCCCGTAACTACGCCACCACCACCCCTCCTCATTTGCGCCCACGACCTCTCCACATTCCATCACCGTAACCCGCGCTGCCTCCTCCTCCGGCAACCGCATTCGCTCTCCTCCGGCAACCGCCACCACCACCCCTCCTCATTTGCAGCCCCGCATCCGCAGATCTGCACCAGTTCTCCAACAGCGTCTTTCTCTTTACTCCATCTCCATCGCTTTGCCTTTTTCCTGCTTCGGTTCAGCGGCCACGAGGGCTGAAACTTGTTGTTCAGTCATGTCTTCCGACCAAGGGAAATCAAAGGTGCGTTCAGATTCACATGTTTGTTTTTTTACATTCTTCCGCCAAAGTAATTTGTTGTCATTGATTCCGTTTCATCCATTCAATATCCCTCAAGTCATTAGGTTTGATAGATCTACTCTTCCCTCTCCAATCCTTCATTCTTTTCTTTTTTTTTTGTATATTCGTAGATGTTGAGAAGGGTGCAATATGTCCCCGAGCGCACCACCAAGCTTATATTTGCAAGCAGTCAAGAAGCCATGGTCCTCTCTGTTGGTCGGGAACTATGCGTCCCTATTACAGATTCACAGATACTAAGTGTTGCTGCTTCACAACCAATCACGTAGAAATCAGACAAAGAGGAGTTGCCGCAGAGTCCCAGAAGTCCTTCGTCTCCCATTCCCAGAAGGAGGAAAGCTCTTGCGTCGAGGAAGAAGAGACAGAGAGATGCGGATCCCCTCATAGACCATCCTACCAAGCGTCAACAACCATCAAGACGCGGTGGCATTTCATCGACAGGGCCAATGACACAGTCTATCGACCTTGATCAAGTAATCTTCTTTTCCCACCCAATTTCCAATCCCCATTATTGCACTGTAGTAATGTTCTAGGTACCATAAGGAAACTTTTTAGTTGTATATGTACTCCTTGGTTGTATTATATGATGTTCACCGTTTTACATGTTAGTGATAGTATATGACTGTGTGGTAGTTTAAAGTTCCTATCATGGTGCATGACATAAAGTGTCATATAAATGTTAAAAATCATTGTGAGGTAGTATAAAATACTATTTATGGTATATATACCATTTGCATCTAGATATATAATATAGTATATATACTACCCGTCTATTTTAGTTTTATTACAAAACTGAAAATCATTATGTGGTAGTATAAAATCCTTTTTTGGTATATATACCATTATGCGGCTAGATATATAATATAGTATATATACTACCCGTCTATTTTAGTTTCATTATATGATGTATATATTTTATAGATAGTATATATAATAAATTTAAAGTTTATATTCCATGCCATACAACATCAGGATATCACCTAATTATCCTATAGTATACTATTATTTTATACATTTGTTGTTAGTATACTCCTTAACTATAGTACATATAATATTAATAGTATTCATACTCAGTTGCATATCTACTCAATAGTATGTATACTCATTTCAAATAGTATGTATACCCATATTGAGTCAATATCATTGTTGGTATTATATAGCTCGCTCGATGGAAACAATGTATATGAGTATAAATACTAGTGGTACATAATATAACATTGTGTAAGTGGATTATTATAACAGAATGTGTAATAGTATATATAATGAGGAGTATATATACTATGTATATCAATTACTTATAAGAAGTATAACACATACTTCAGTGCTGTGATATTCGATGGAAATAACCTAAATGAGTATATATACTATTTATGCGGTGATCAGTATTATGAATAAAAATAATGTTACTGTAGGAATGTACTTAGACAATTTGAATAGGGTAGTATATGTGTTTGAATACCATTATATTTTTTAAATGGAAAATAGATTTGAGATAATCCTATTTCAATTTTGACAGGAATCTGATGATGAATGTGATAAGGGGAAGGCAAACATGTGTTGCATCCCTAAAAAGATTTATGAAACTATCCAAAAGTTGTCCAGGCACCAGCGTACTGAACTTGAGAAGCTGGGTTGGAAGGATTTCTTGAAGTTTCGCACTGATGCCCTCGAATGCCAAGAGCTTTTAGTCTGGCTGATGAATCGTATAGATGCTGAAGCAATGTGCATTCCACTTGACGATGGTAAGAAGATTTACATGAAACCAATCCACTTGAAGACTGCATTCGGTTTACCTTTTGGAGGTGTTGAGTTGAAATAGTACAGTGCAAGGAAGCAATCTCAAGAACTGTCAAATATGAGGAACTTACTCCACATGTCATCAAACATGACTGTTGAGAGATGTCTGGCTCTCTGGCTGAAATGATGAATTGAGCCTTAGGTGTTTCTTTATGATCATCTCTACCAGGCTGCTGTTTTGTCGACCAAAGTTCCACATTGGAATGGTGGATATTTGCTTCTCTCTGGATTATCAAACACTTGGTCAGTCTGACATTTGTGGAGCCATTTTCTGTCAGCTCCAAAACAGCATTAGGGATTGGCAGCGGTCCATCAGCATGAACAAAAGCCTGTCAGTATGCTCTCTGTTTGTAATGGTAAGTTGTATAGTACATATACTCATTGCATAATTGAGCAGTACACATACTACACATAATGTTACTAGTTCAATGTTACTATCGATTATACCACATGTAGTATTGTAGTACTTATACTACCCGTTATATCATACCACCTAATGGTACCTGGTTTTTTTTTGGAAGTGTATTACCTATATGCTTAATGGTAGTACATATACTATTCAACCATTAGTATAGTTTATACTGTGATCTGTATTACATAGTATATGTTTTCTGTTAAGCGGTTTTCCCATATGCTTAATGGCAAAACTTATACTACTCGACGATGTGCATAGTATATATACAATTTTACCCTGCACCTTACAATGTACTTGACCAATTTTACCCGATGTTAATTATACCATTGTTTGTAGTATATTACTTCCACACCAGGATAATTTGTTGTAGTGGTAGTATTCTTTTTTACCAGATAGTATACATACCACTTATTAGTAGTATAGTAATCATTTATATATTGTGGCAGATATTCTACCTGGATCACCTATTGCATCGTAATACATCTCAAAAATCCTGGACGCTACCTCGCTCTGCATATTACACCAAGAACATAGTGAGAGACATCATCAAGGATGCTAAGAATAAAGACTCAGAAGGCAAACTGTCCTTTACTGGCCTTTAGGTGGCACTTTATTTAATGTTATTTAACCTTTATGTTTTTGTTTTTTTATTTGTCATAATAATAACCACAGTACCACTCTTGCAGATCAAGAAAACGTCTGATACGCCCTATTTTGTGGAATCCGAAGAAGAACATGAACGTGATGATAATGTTTTTGGTGAGGATGTCGGTTTGAGCGAGGGAGACCGTGATGCTGGAGCTGCTAGAGTGGACGTTGGTGGTGCTGGTATTGACCTCCCTCGGCTTCGTCAGATGCTTGAACCAAAGCTAAGATCTCTCCATCCTAGTGTCCAAGCAGAGGTCCAAGCCGAGCTTCAGAAGTACGATGATGACATAAGTCATGAGACTGCTAAGATTGCTGCAGCGCATAGAGCAATAAAGAAGAAACAAATTGAGCTGGTAGACAAAATTGGGAAGCTTTTGGAGTAGCACTCCCAACCTCACTTGTCCCCTGAGCCATCCAACCCTCACTCTGGAAGTGAGGAATCAGATGAGTCATGTTAGTCCTAACTTTTATGTTCTCCTTTTATGACAGTTCAAAATTCGATAACCTAACTATTTTATTAATTATTTTTCCTGTCATAGCCAACCATGCCGAAGACCAGGACAAAGAGTTACCCCACAATGAACCCATTAGCCAACAGCCCTCTACTAGTGCTCATAGTAAGTGTTCATATACTTCTATGTTCAATACACAACAGTATATTACATGTCAAGGCAATGTAGTTTATTCAATATTTAAGTAGTATTTATACTTATTAACTTAATAATATATATACTACATGCTACAATTACTAGTAATTAAAACTGTAGGAGTAAGCAGCAACTATCTGTAAGGATAAATGGTGGTATGAAACAACAATTTGCAAGTGTTCATATACCACCATCTTCAGTACACAATAGTATATGGCACATCCAATGGTTCTATTATAGTTTGTATCACCAAGTAGTATACGTAGTAGTCAATCAAATTGTATAGCTACTCTTACAGTACTATATTTATAGGACTGCGTTAAAAGTTCCCCTTCATGATAGTTTTGTTCATTATACTATTTGTTTTTGTTCAAGGCACTGGAGGTCATACTGACCAAGTTCAGCATGACACAAGGAAGGATGACAACACTTTAGTTCTTACTGAGGAAGTTGTGCAAGGCGACCAATTGCTCAATGATACTCCTCTTGAAGCTGACAAAAGTATGTATCTAAACATAATATAAATATACATCGACTTTGTTAGTGGTACTTTTAAATGATACCTGCATATTTGTTTTTCCAGTTGACGACAATTGTAGAGTAGTATCCCTTGACACTTCCACTATGAATCCAATTGCACATTTGTCTGATAATGTCACTCTTGAACTAGAAACTTTTGAGAGGGGTGTTGTCCCTCGGAAGAAGCATTCCGAAAAGGTGTTTGTGCCAGATTGTGATAATGCCCACCATGGTTAGTTGACGGGTGTTTTGTTACCAAAAATGTACACTGTTGGTGCTCTGTAGTACATTTTTTTAGGTGTTGTGTCATGGTTTTTTTCCCAAACTGTACTTGAGTTGTATTGAAGATGTAGCACTCGTATATTCCATATTTTTGAACACTGTACTTCAGCAAAGTTTTCAGATTACATTAACACATGTGCAGATTCTGAGAAAAATCAAGGTGATGAAAGATTTGTGAATAATTTGTTCAATTTTGATGATGCTGGTAATGTTCCTACAGAACATAGCCTCGAGGATGTTGCATGTGACTGACAGGCACACAAAATAACTATTGGGCAGGTTAGTTGTGGTTATTCAGCGCTATCCAACATAATACATTTTGAGAAAGATGGTTACGAAACTGAACTAGACACGTGCACATCAAAGGCTGGACCAAATATCATTTCCTCAAATCTTGGAAGGACCATGGATGACAACATTGGTTCTTTGGACCTACCAGCTAGTTATGGAAGTCCAGATTAATGTTACGAGAAAATTTTATGGCAGATTAACATTATTCTTGCATAGCCTTTTTTGAACTAGGCCATGCTGAAAAGCTATTTCCAGAGGATCTAGCCAATCAAAACAATCCTATTGATCACATAATCAAAACCTTCGAAAAGGACCATGTCTACACTGACTCTGTTGCAGTAGATGCGGACACCAATCATTCTGATCCCATCTCATCCCCCTCGTCTACAAAGAAAACAGTACTATTTCTATACTACTCTCATCCAAGTAGTATATATACTACACCATTCAAATTGTCTACTCTCATTCCTACAGTAATTTTATTATTTTTATCTCTATAGTAATATTATTTTTATTCATAATACTGATCGCCGCATAAATAATATATATACTCATTTCGATTGTTTCTATCTAATATCACACCACTATAGTATGTGTTATACTTTTTATACCAGTAATTCATATAAATAGTATATATACTCCTCATTATATATACTATAATATATTCTGTTATAACCATCCACTTACACAATATTATATTATGTACGACTAGTATTTATACTAATATACATTGTTTCCATCGAATAGCCCACCATAATAGTATATGTTCTATTTCATATACCAGTATATCAAATACTCAGTTGTCTTGTTTACCACTTGAATGTAAAATATATATACAATTTGTACATATACTACCATATTTTAATTGGCTATTTTTATGCGTATAGTAATTTTATTTTTTTATCTTTATAATACCTTTATTTTTATTCATACGACTGATCAGTTCTTGGACAGTATATATACTCATTTGTATTATTTCTATGCAATAGCACACCACTGTAGTACATGTTATACTTCATATACCAGCAATTCGTATACCCATGAGTATATATACTATTATACAACTTTGTTATACTCGTCCCCTGCCACAATGTTATATTATGCAGGAATAGTCTATATACTCATATGTATTGTTTCCATTGAATAACACACTATAGTAGTATATGTTATATTTCATATACCAGTATATCAAGTACTCAGTTGTCTTGTTTACTTGTCACCATCTCCTACCACAATGTCATATATACATCCAACCCAATTGCTTGTATATATAACATTTATATAAGTAGTATATATACTACTTTCGCCGCATCATTTGTCAACAGCTACATATTATAGCACCAATGATAGTATATATTCTCACCGCTGCAATGTTGTTTATTTTACGTTATTTGTAATGCATTTCACATTTTTGGTGTTAGTATACTGGTGGATTTAGAGCTGTACAGAAGATCCCATACAGCCGCCGCAACCAGAAAAGATCCAAAGACATTGATCCTAACTTACTGGTGGACTCTGGGGTTAAACGTACTACTCGCGCGCCTCAAAAGCTATCATCCCCTATTAAGATCGGGTACATGAGAACAAGCCCTGGCGCAGAGGTGTCTCTGCGGCTCCGCAACATGTTATGTGATCCCCATTCAGTTTATAAGAAGTTAGTGCATTATTCATCGCACTCTCATATACATTTCCCTTTCTTTACTGTCAATGATAGATACCAATCCAATTATTTCTTGGTACTCGCAGTTTGACCTTGATGAAGTACACTATGGTCAACATAGATGGAGACTGTATCATGAGGTCATTTCCAGATTTCCAAGAAATTGACAATTCAGTGATGGAAGCTTTCGTTAATTGCATATGGGATGACGACAAGAACTATTGACCTGAACTTGTGAAGCAAAGACTGATTCTGCATCCTCAGCTTGCGGTGCGTTACTTGATCTTACCTTAAGCCCAACATCTTGTTTTATTTTCTAGGTGTATACTTATTGCATTCACACCGTTCTTTTTTTCAAACCCCAGGTATGTGCCAATGTGGAGAACTGTGGATCCCAGCACAATCCCGATGTTGTTTTCTCTGAAGAAAGCTTGGACACTACTTTTGATCTGTACATGACCAATGATATTGCATGGAGATCCATCAAACTGGTAAGACTGGTATTGGCACATATAGGAATTGTAATTATTTACTTATGATCCATCAAACTAGTATATGTAGTACTAGTAATTGATATACTCATCAGTATATATACTATTATATATTATGTTATAATCCTCCCATGCCATAATGTTATATTATGCATGAATAGTATGTATATTCATATGCATAGTTGGGTTGGAATAGCACACCATAATAGTAGTACTATTTCATATACCAGTCGTTCAAATCTATATAGTACTTATACTACCTTATTTGAATTGGCTATTTTTATAATTAAAATATATACGTGGTGGATGGAACTAGTATATGTACGAATAGATGTATACTCATATTTTCCACATCATAGTATTAATACTCATCTTTATATATAGCTAGCTTTATTATTATACTCGGATATTGCTATTAGTTTGTTACGTTGGTAGTACATATACAAGCTTCCTGAAAGTCTTTGCAATTTGCTGCAGATTCTTATCCCTGTCATTGACCGTGGTCATTATTCATTATATGCTGTCAACTTTGAGGCCAGCCGTGTTGACGTACTTAACACACTTGACTATAACAATGCTGGTATAACTTGGCTCTACCGGCACGGTGAATTTGGTGCTACCGTGATTACTCGTCTGAACACCTTGTTGCAGAAGAAGTCCAAGGGTGCACTTAAAAAGTTCGGCAAATTCAGGCTTACCAAATTCAGTTGTCCCACAATGGCTCGCCAAAACGACTGCACGTTCCTTACCATGAAATATGCTGAGCATTACATTGGTGTACCTGGATGCGTAGACGATATTGTCAACCCGGTATGTTTCCCTTGCAGTTAATTTCACATATTATTATTTAAATATACTTCTGCCTAACCCAAGTCGTACATCGTGACTGATTGACTCAATTTTTTTTTGCCTCAACTCAGGAGAAATCTGCTGAGCTTCGTGTAGAGTATTTATACTACCTGCTATTCCATCCTTCGAACAAAGCGGAGATCCCGGAGGACCTTTCACGTTACCGGATCACCGGCTGCCCATTCTAAATGCACATTGTCACGTAGCATAATTTTTTTTTTGGAAACTCTCGATGATACACATCAAGTTGTAGTTGATTTTTGATACTTCTCATGGTTGTGCATGATACATCATTTGTATGTAGTATATGTACTCATGTACGAAGGATGCACAATCATTACCAGACACTATATGGTGTATATATTAGGAACCACTAGCAATGCTTCATGACATTGTCGTATATATACTATTCCTAATTTCTCGTGACTTTTGACAATTTCCATATATTTCCACTACTGCAGATATTTTCCTTATATTCGAATTATATATCCGAACGCCGTTGAAGTTATACTACCGCTTCATAATATACTAGCACTACCGAGATCTACTACACCACTATTATGTATACGCCTGTTAGTAGTAGTATACAACCACCATACGAGATGCAGTTGTCTTCATACAGAAATATATATACATCTTTTTTCGAAGACAACAAAGTCACTCAAATTGTATATATACAGTCAGTAGTTGTATACAAGGAGTGTACTAGATGCTTTTGTCTTAACACAGTAACATATATACAACCATTCTCTAATACAACCACTAGGGTAGTATATATACTTCCTCAAGTATCAAAAGCATAGCCCTTTCCCTAACGGTTCTGTTAGTCTTTAGACAAGACCACATGCCATGATTGGCCTTTTGTCCTGTATACCCAACCAACGCAGCTTTATAAGCAGTTGTGTGTACTGCATCCTGTTTGTAGCTGTCTATTCATCCCACGTTGTCTCATCAGAGGCAACAAAAGGCATGGAGACCCCTTCGTCTAGGGTTCGATTTGCAGCCATGGTTTCCAATCAAGCACTAGATTCTCTCGAGTACTACACTGTTCCATGCAGTGCACCGGATCTTTCTCCTCGTGTTTCTCCTCCACCCACCACCGCTGCTCCTGGTTTAACTCGTCAAGGTTTTCCTTCTCCGACATGCCCCGATCGGCATACACCACCTACAACCATCAATTCTGATGAGATGGCGACTCCAGATCCGCAACAAACATACAGTGATGTACATTCCATAGACCTACAATTATCTTCCCATCTTCCTGTTATGCTTCTAAACCTAAATTATAGTCTTTTTTGTTCATTGTTGCCTCTAATGTTTATTGACATTCTATTTTTCTTTTTTCCTACCAAATATGCTTCTAATCCCAAATATGCATGTTTTCGGCCAAACATGCACGTTGAAGTTTTTCCCCTGATTCGTTTTGTTTCTGATTCTCATAGTATTTTTGATACATTGACGATGCTTTCTTTCTCAAACTATAGATTTTATTGATGCGATAGTATATCATTTAAAAAATTCATATACCACAATTATGTGTTTTTGCTCGTGCAATAGTATATATATAGTATGTAGGTATTTGCCACTTAATAGTACGTAGTATATATATCCTCTGAGATACATTGATCTATTTTGTTAAAGTACTAATGTCGTATATATACTACTTCAGTAATTATGGTATTATACATATACTGCACAACGAACTCTCTCATACATATGGAGTTTATGCCATAGTATATCATTACTAAAGTGCATATAATAGAGTTATGTGTTGTTGTACGGCAATGCAACTTTATGCTCTTGATGCACTCCTCCATATAATGTTTCTCATTGTAGTAGTACATACACGGTTGTATTGGGGTTTTGGTTATGTTATAGTATATCATTACTACAATAGTACATAGTATGTATCCATGTAATTATTTTTATGGTGTACATATACTACTTCCTATTCCTTGACGAATACATATACTATATGTTGTTTCTTTCACATGAAGGGTATGTTCTGAATGTCATGATCAATAGATTTATATTACATTATGATGTCATTCATTTCATGCTACATTTCCAGCCCCATGATATTAATCCAGAAATTGTACCGAGAGTTGGTATGGTATTCAGCTCAGAGGAACAAGCTAAACTTTTCTACAAGCGCTATGCGCGAGAAGCTGGATTTCCAATGAAGTTGAGTCGCACTAAGAAGAGCGTCCATGAGATTTGCTGCACCCGTATTGGCAAGGGTGAATATTATCTCGGCGACGAAGAGGAAAGGCAAAGAAATAACACATCAAAGAAGTCTGGCTGCAAGGTGTATATTAAGTTACATAGGGACCGAGACGAAACTGGTGCTATTTCCCAGGTAACTATTATCCTTGTCGAACCAATTTCATTGTATATTGGGTATTATCATGCTACCATATTCTAATATATTTTTTTACCATCATACTCAGGTAACTATTGTCCGTGTGGTACTTGAACATAACCACCCATTGACTAGATGTGCAAAACATGGAGTGTCACAAGAATCGTGATGGGTCGATAATGGAGCTGGTAGACACAATGCAGATAGCCAACGTTCACCCTAGTGCAGTCAAAAACATGTTGTCTGAGATACACGGTGGAGAACATCTTGTACCCGTTACATCCAGAGACCTCGAGAACAGGTGCGGAATACTCTACCAGTGAATCACAAAGTTGTAGTACATGGCCTTTTCTGTTATAGTATATATACTCCCGAACACTCAATGACCATACAGGCGACATTAGCAGTATATATACTTGGGTAGCAGATTGTTGTATAAATAATGTAGTCTGTCTAACACATGCTATTACTTTCCAGGCGGGCTGCTAACCATCGCTCAGAGCACAATGAAGACATTCCCAAACTGATTGAATTCTTTAATGATTGTCGTGCACAGAATTCATAGTTCTTTTGGGAACCCCAGGTTGATGACAATGGTATTCTGAGGAACATATTTTGGAGCTCGGCAAGCATACAAGGCGAATATGCATATTTTGGCGATGTCTACACCTTCGACACCACCTACAAGACCAACAGCTACGACATGCCTTTGGCCATGCTCGTTGGCTCAAATCACCACTTGTAGAACACAATATTTGGAGTATCCCTACTACGTGATGAAAAAATTGAATCATTCGTCTGGCTGTTCAGTACCTTTAAGAAGTGCATGGGAGGCCATGAACCACGTTGCATTCTAACAGGTATAATCTGAATTATCACATTAGTCATGGATATTCTCTACCATCATATTCATTTTCCGCACCTCATGTTTGGTGTTCTTAGTAGTACACACACTCCCTTATAGTATTATGTTAGTTGATCAAACACTAAAGTGGTATATATACCAGTTCTATCTGGTCCAACCATATGCGAATACACCTTACAAAACTAAAGTAGTATATAAACTATTTCGCGCCATGGAAGTTGTACATATACTAAAATATCATTAAGGTGATTCTTTATGTCATGGTAATAAACTTAATTTGTATATAACAATGCAGATGAGGACTCTTCAATTGCAGCTGCCCTTCATATTGTTTATCCCAGGACAGAACATCGACTATTCAGGTGGCACATCCTTCGCAAGCATTGTGAGGCTCTAAATGCTCTATATGCAAATTATGAAGGACTGAAAGATGATCTTGACTCAGCTATCAACCATCCTCTAACTATAGCTGAATTTGAGAGCTGCTGGGCAGCTATGCTTGACAAGTATTCATTGCATGAGAATGTTACACTGTTGTCACTGTACGATCTTCGGAGGAAATGGATACCTGCATTCTTCAAGTCCGTCTTTTGCGGGAGGATGACATCTACACAGCGAAGCGAGAGCACCAACAACATGGTCAAGAATGATTTTGCTGATCATATGACCTCCATCCATATGTTCGCAAAGCACATGCAATGATTCATTGAGAAAAGAAAGAGAGCAGCTGGTCATGAGACACTACAGTGTCAGGTACGGTTCACTTTTTACTGTCTTCATACTTACACGCAAATTGGTAACCTTTTTTATGAAGCTTGACCATGTGTTTTATTGATACAGTCCCGTATCAATTCGTCAAGTTCTTGGCAATTCGAGGTGCAGATGTCAAGAGCATATTCAAGGGCAGTATTCCTAAAAATTCGTGGGACTATGAAGCGCTGTGGAGCTTATCGTGTTGAAACAGACCCCACTCTCGGTGATCATCATTATCTTGTACAGCACACGTCAAAGTCTAATCATTATAGTTGGTCACAGCACAAATTCAAGGTTACTGCAAATGCATCAAATGGATCCTACATGTGTGAATGCAAGACATGGGAGCACACTGGTAATATGCGTATATATACACGGTCATTCATAGTCATCTCCTAGAATTGTAGTATATATACTATGTTTTTCTGATGCTTAACTAACGCGTGTTATATATACCCTTCATGGTGCAGGATTGTTTTGTGTCCATCTTCTCCGCGTCTATATGCAACTTAATGTGGAATCTATACCAGCTACATATATCTTATGGAGGTACTCAAGGAATCCACATAAGCTCCTCCCGTTCTATAGGTACATCAATTATCAGATACTCCCTTATCATTCGGATTTACTACCTTAATTAGTACATAATATATTGTACATATACTCATTTCAGGAATGACCTACGTCTCAGTGGTTCTGATGGAACAACTCACAGCCTGAGGACAACTGAGCTCTTAACTGAAGCAATGGGTGTTGTTCGCGCTGCTGCTATGTCCTCCGTTGGAAGGGATAGGGCGATGGATGTGCTTAGGGAACTTCACAAGCAGCTTGAGGCCTTACCTCCTGATATTGGACCTCAAGCAGCACCCCGGCCGAATATACATACTTCATTTGCCGAACCACACTTTGAGCTACAGCAACCTCTATCCCCTAGCCATCATCCATGTGCCGAAGTTGACTCATACACACAAGATGTCACAAACCAGGAAGCATCTTCCATCATCCCAGCGCAGCCCTACTCTATCCCAGTTCTGATAAGCTCCCAAGCTCCTCCACGGTCAAGGAACAAGGGTGGTTCAGTCCCTATTGGCGTCGAAGTCCAGATTGGTGCGCAAGGCCCGAAGAAATGCACCCGGTGTTGCTTTAAGTGTGGTCTTAAGGCCGGACACAATTCCGCTACTTGTCCAAACGACCCCAAGAACACAGAACGTTACGATCGTGCTAAGAACCTAGGTATTTCAATGTCAATCCCTACACAGCCTAACAGGAGTATATATATATATATATATATTACTGATATCAAGGCATGGTATCTCGTTAATTACAGTAGTATCCCCACTATACATTACTGCTACCAAGATATGATATCTCACTAATCAAATTAGTATAAACGCTATATATTATTAACTTAACAAAATAACAATGAATAACGTCCCCCAATTTATGATCTTTATTTAATCAAAGTCGTATATATATTATTTTTGTTTGCGAGTTTACGTACAATATTTTGTCACCCTACAAATACTTATTTTTTCAGTGAAGCGGAAGCGAGGTCGACCTGCCGGCAGTGGTGCCATGAAGTTTACACGATCCAACTCCCGCATAACCAGGAGTACTGTTGTCACAAAAACTCAGGATGATGCTGAAGGGCATGATGTCTCCGGGCAGAAAGACAGCTTTTACTCATCAGACGAGTAGTCTATTATCCCCACCTGTTGTTGACGGGGTCGCGCTAATTTTTGTCCCTATCTTTTTTTTTTTTTTGGTTTGATTGCAATCATTTTGATATATGTTGTAACTACATGGTAGACACATACTGCCCAGCTATGTGATTGCTACATTAATACACTTGGTGATATTTAGGTGTAATCTTTAGTTCTTTTCAGTAATAGAAGGAATTGATTTAAGATAATTCATTTCACACGTCAGATTTGGTTTTTCCCCCGCATCTCGTGTATTATCTTCATCTCTATCCTCATTAGTATAATTAGTCTAGCTAAAATATTTGAAAGTACATATACGTACGAGGTAGAGTCTGTGTACTAGATGGTAATCATCATATATAGTTCCATTTCACGTATAGTTTCAATACGCACGTGGCTAGAGTATATATATTAGATAGATGGTAATCAGGCTTCCCCTTGTATTATATGTTTCCAAATGCCAACACCACCGATCTCATAGCCAGATAATATTTGTTGTGCACACCATGCCAACACATAGCCAGATTACAGAAATGCAATATACTACCCAAAGTGTGCTTAAGAGATGGTAGTATTTATACTTCCATTACGGTAGTTTATATACTACCTACATAATACCCATTATCCTTGCTGATACTACTTATCATGGGGACAGATACTACCCTCCTTCAATCCCAACCTCTTGCATGTTGGGCACCCATACGATAGCCTACGCGCAACTGGTGGGGGTGTTATGTCATGAGCAATGTGCACCACTGGCCAGATCTGTGTTTCTTCCATATCTCGTGTATTATCTTCATCTCCATCTTCGTTAGTATCATCAGATTCATCATCATCTTCACCATCATCGTCATCTTCATCATCATCTTCTTCTGGTTCTTGCCACCCAACATTAACATCTTCATCCGATTTCCACGCTAAACAGTCCCAGTCTTCTAAGTCAACACTATCGTAATCTTCAGTCTCAATGGTATCTGAACCACTATCCTGCATTCCAATGATGCCGTTAGGACCTCGAGACATCGCACGTCAAGACAAGCACCAAAACATACCATGTTATCTTCAACGCTCTCTCCATCCTCTAGCATAATGAAGCATGCTCCCTTCTTATCAGTCTTCTTGCTTGTGACTTCGTCTTTTTCTCCACCCCAGAAGCTATTCATCTGAAAAAACATAGTTTTGTGCACAACTCCATCTCATCGTATCTCAGTATGAAATGTCAATCTATTGCAGATACATACATCCAAGCATGCATCGCATGAATATTCATCACTGCACCAAGGATCCTGTCCATCCGCTAGGCAAAGTTCACGGTACCTCCAGTAGTCCACCAGTTCGTCAGAGGTGCGGACATCTAGAGGGACCGTGTCTTCTTCCCGGAGGATGCGATCTACCAGATCTCCATTTGGCAGAGGCTTGTCATCCTTCAGGATGTATGACAACCAGCTTTCTCCTTCACCCACCACAACATCCCCCCCTTTGTTTGAGCTCAAGTAAGACATCCTTGTAAGGTCAATAGCATCTCCCTTCTTCATTGCTATATATAGGCAGTCATTCTATATAACAGTACGATAGTATACTATCATCACTATACTGCCACATACCACACTATAAATACGTTAGTACATATACTACTACATCAATACATTACAGATTTCTACTTAACATACTACATCCTTCGTAGTATATATACTAGATCTAGATACTACTACCGATAACTATATCTAGTATAGTATATATACTATATCTTGATACCATTTACCGATCGTACCACACCACATGTAGTATAGTACCAGAATACAAACTTTCTAGTACATGTATCACAAGATATGTATTTTATAAACTATTAAACAATAGTATATAAACTTCCTCTAAAATTATGATTACAATCCAAAATTTAGTACGAGCGAGAGAATATTATGATTATAATCGAAAAAGTTCAATACACCAAAAGTACGACGGATAATATTGCATACATATGAAAATGATGAGATGTTTCTTATTATTTAATTTTATTCAGCATTTATCCTTGTTCATTAGTTGTGATGTAAATATGGCCCGATCTTCCGAGAGGTAAGGGGATAAACTCGAATTTGGGGAACTCGGCGTCGACGACCCGTTTTGAATCAGACAAGATCCAACCCCACAACCGTTACACCAAGCACAACTTGATTGTTCCTGTAAGCGAAATCGAGAACACAAGCAAGAGAGGATAAACACGCAATCTGAAATTGCAAATATGGATGAAGCGAATCACAAGAAAAGGTTCAAGCTCTGAACACAAAAGGACTAATCGCCATAGTGGTGTAGAACAAGAACAGGGGCCCTAGATTACTGTAAAAGGACTTGTCGCCACAGTTACAATAATTCGATCAAGTTTCTCTCTGGAAAACTGAACTAAACAAAACACGAAACTAAAAGACGGCGACTACTAAGTTTATGTAGGAAACAAAGACGTCCTAGGGTTGGGGGCGACCAGGGGGGCGCCCACAACATGGGCTTAAGGCCCGACACGATACATGGCCAAGTTGGCCCAAAATAGGTGGCACAACACCTTGTCATGGTCACATATTATGACTCACGACCGTTCTGGAGCTAGGACCAGAACCAAAACGACGGCGTCATCATCCCCTTTCCAACGCATCAAAGAACACCTCGTTTGGACGTCGGATGTGGGAGATATCATCAAAACCGTGAAGGAATGTCGGCTGAATCCGGGACAAACGCGGCGACCGAGTTGGTGACGACTTGTAACTTGGGGAAGGCCATGATATGCGTGTATCCAGCATGGTGATGTCCTCATCATCCTCCCCTTCTTGAATTGGAGTCGCTCTCGACTCCATCTCAGCATCAATCTCCTGCAAAAGGTTAGTACTAGCAGAATGCAAAGTACAAGATACATGATCATCGATAGAAGATATATCATGACAAAGCATAGTATAGCAAGGTGCATCATGATTATCACAAAGATCAGTAACAATAGATGTCATAGCAAGAAAAGCACCTCCCTTTAACTGAATAGCCTTATGTTTAACATCAGAAAGTTGTTTGTTATCATGTTTATTCTCAGTATTTTCAGTAAGCAGTTTAAAATGATTTCTAATATCAGCAGGCAATAACGGACGCAAAGTAATATTCCTGTCCTTATGCACGAATGTATATGTATTTGTTCTACCATGGTGGGCAGCATCCGTATCATATTCCCATGGACAGCCTAATAAAAGCGAACATGCTTGCATAGGTACAATATGAAAATCAGCAAAGTCTTGATAAGAACCTACTGAAAAGTGTATGCGTGCTGATCGAGTTACCTGTGTCGTACCACTATTGTTGAACCATTTGATGTGGTAGGGCTGATGTAGTGCATGCGTGGTCAAGCCAAGTTTGCTTACCAAATCAGAACTTACCAAGTTGTTATAACTCCCAGTATCAATGATGGTGAGAACACGGTGGTCCGCAACAATGAGGTACATGTAGAATAAATTGTTGCGTTGTTGTTCTTCCTCTTGTCCCACCCGAGTGGTCAACACACGTTGTACAATGAGGCTAGGAAAGCCCGCGGTGGCAGCAATAGAATCAATGGCGGTAGTCTCCTGCTCCTCCATCGAATCTGCAACAAGGTTAGGCATACGAGCAAATTCATCTTCAACATCACTAGAACTTTCATACCCATCAGCGGTAGCGATGAAAGCACGACGACTAGGGCAATCCTTCATGACATGTCCCATGCCCTTGCTGCGGTGGCAAATTATGGTGGTGGAGGAGCCACTCCTAGTACCGGAAGTAGTAACCTTCTTCTGGTGTTGGTGCTGCACACTAGACGATTGCGCTGCAGAAGTAGGCGCAAGTGGAAAAGTTGTTGCTATTGTCTTAGCAACATGACTCTTCAAGTTCTCTACTTCAGTGCGTTGCTGGAGATATTGCTCAGTGTTGGACCTGCAAGATTGTTGTGGAAGGCGATCCTGTACTTCTCGTTCAGCCTTAAGAGCAATATGATACAATTGGCTGAACCTATTCCACTCTTTATAGTCAACAATATTCTGGATATCACGGTTCAAACCACCAAAAAATCTAGCACTAGTTTCAAGATCATGTTCATGTATATCACAACGTGCTAAACCAATAAGCAATTCCTGATAATATTCCTCTACTGTTTTACTACCTTGTGTTAAAGATTGTAATTTCAAACGTAAATCACGTTGGTAATAAGGAGGAACAAAACGAGATTTCATGCATTGTTTCAAAACAGACCAAGTGGCAGGTATAGCAGCATTAGTATTGCAAAGATCATTGCACCAAAACAGAGCAAAACCTGTAAACTCACTAGTAGCAAGTCTAACTCTATGCTCAGCAGGAACTAAATGAGAATTAAATTTCTGTTCAACAGCAAGTTCCCAATCTAGGTATGCTTCAGGGTCAGCACTACCGGCAAAAGGTGGTATGTTAAATTTGGGCTTAACAAAAGTATCAGTATTACCACGATTGTTATTACCTCCCATACCGTGTCGATTACGGTGAAGACGGTCTGCATCACGGTCAAAATCATCATCAGCAGCAGCTCGTTAAGGTGGAGGTCGTCGTTCCACATCCTCAATGCGGTGGACAACAGTGTTGATGTGACCCATCAACTCGGCAAACTTCGTTTCCATGAATGTACGCTGGTCCGCAAGAAGCTTCGTGAGCTCGGCCTTGGAGACGCAATCATTAAAGTCTGTAGGGGACTCCAACTCTCCAGGTGTCCCTTTCCCTTTCTCTGACATGGTTAAAAGCAAAAGACAAGACTAAACAAAAAGATTAGCCCTATCAACTAGCAGGCAGCAGAGGGTGTTGAAAGTGGAAAATAATATCAAAAGCAATGTATCACAATCTTGCAAGTGTTCTTACCAAAGCCAAATAGGTTGACACAATCTGTAGTTGAGCTTGGGTGTAACAGTTGCAAGGAAGAAACCTGTGCTGCAATATGTATAGCTTGGAAGGCTAATATGTATGTCACTAGAACACAATTCAATAACAGATAGTAGCACTGAATAAATGTCCAAAGCAGTGTCCTAATTGCTTGCAAAAGAATCATGTTCAAAAACAGTGGAGATCAAAACACAAACCGAATCGAAACACAAATTCAAACCAGCAACTGAACTCGACTAGGACACGAACTCAACACTACGTACTCTGAAATTAAATTATGCAAAGGCTAAACAGTGTCTGGGATGGTGGGGAATTTTTTTTTGTAGGCTTTTTCGTGGACAAAAGGTGATGAACACAAACGAATCTAAAGGGAAGAACACGATAATACCTCACGGGGAACCTGGAAATCTGATACCACTTGATGTAAATATGGCTCGATCTTCCGAGAGGTAAGGGGATAAACTCGAATTTGGGGAACTCGGCATCGACGACCCGGCTTGAATCAGACAAGATCCAACCCCGTAACCGTTACACCAAGCACAACTTGATTGTTCCTACAAGCAAAATCGAGAACACAAGCAAGAGAGGATAAACACGCAATCTGAAATTGCAAATATGGATGAAGCAAATCACAAGAAAAGGTTCAAGCTCTGAACACAAAAGGACTAATCACCACAATGGTTTAGAACAAGAACAGGGGCCCTGGATTACTGTAAAAGGACTTGTCGCCACAGTTACAATAATTCGATCAAGTTTCTCTCTGGAAAATTGAACTAAACAAAAACCAAAACTAAAAGACGGCGGCTACTGAGTTTATGTAGGAAACAAAGACGTCCTAGGGTTGGGGCGGGCGACCAGGGGGGGCGCCCACAACATGAGCTTAAGGCCCGACACGATACATGGCCAAGTTGGCCCAAAATAGGTGGCACAGCACTTTGTCATAGTCACATATTATGACTCACGACCGTTCTGGAGCTAGGACCAGAACCAAAACGACGGCGTCGTCATCCCCTTTCCAACGCATCAAAGAACACCTCGTTTGGACGTCGGATGTGGGAGATATCATCAAAACCATGAAGGGGTGTCGGCTGAATCCGGGACGAACGCGGCGACCAAGTTGGTGACGACTTGTAACTTGGGGAAGGCCATGATATGCGTGTATCCGGCATGGTGATGTCCTCATCAAGTTGTCTTCCACAGATTCAACGGGACGTGTGTAGTAGTGACCCTCCTTCAACTTCCGCTTAACAGCAATGCGAAGAGCCTCCGCCATCTCATGAATCTGACAATTTTCATGATTTTTCAGTAGTAGAATTAAAAAGAATATAAAAATGGATTCATGGTTTCTTCATCTCAACTATAAGTTTCCTATAATAGAAAATTTTTCATGTGTGACATTTTCCCCCGACAGTACTTGTTCATCAGATTCATCATCACTTTTGTCGCTTATCATCATCGTGCAAGTCATTTTGGTGAAAGTTATATCATACTTTTCACCTTTACTCTACACATAAATAGCTTGTTAGTTCAAATAGTACATTTCAAAAACACGTGCCATCAAATCTTAGGTCGTATACTGAAAACAAACGCAAAGTAGTATATATACAACCTCGTCCAATTTTGCTGGACAGTCTGGCCAGTCGCCCTGAACTCCCTTATCATTTGCGTCAAAAGAATGCCAAACTTCAGTGTATATGTGTTGACTAGCCTGTAAAAAAGATCCACCTATCAACCCATAATAAATAGGCCATTAGCATTGTAACCATAGTTACCCTCCATCACTATTTTGGATTACCTTGACCTTCGACAACGATGAGCCGGCATTGATGTCACGACCACCGCTCCTTCGTGGTGAAGGGTCGCACCTAGACGACGGCGACCGACTTCGATTGAAACGATCAGTCGAATCACGGTTTTGTTTCTTGCGTCCCGTCATTGTCCTATGTTATCAATCAAGATGATGCGTCCTTTCTATTAATGTTGATGGTGTTTTATAGATCCATAGCACCTATGAATACTCCGGGTCGTTAGATCTACCGTTTTATGTGTAGTGGAAATAGGATATAGACATCATGGTGGTTGCCATTCTTATCAACTCCTAAAGAAAAACAGAGATATACATCATTTGTCATTCCATATACTACGACAATTATTCGTTTATCTTACACGACATATACTTATTAATAATAATGGTTCCCATCGTTATACCGTCACGATCTAATACTGCAGGTGGTTTAATAATTTCGTACCTATACTACTCGCATTGTTTATATACCATCTATAATACCGCCACATGGCGTTATAGATAATATATCCTATCGTAGATAAACTAAGGCAAGAAGTGTATGACCAGGTCAAGTAGTACATAAACTACCACATATAGTGCATGAATTAGTTTATTTCCAGGTCATATACCATAATACACTACTACTTGACCATATGGGCTAGACCATAAACTACAAATGTAGAATATACTACCAACGCTGGTCAAATCATACATAATCTACCATTACTGAAGTATATACTTGGTCAAGTAGTAGATAAACTACTAGTGACTTAAATATATACTACCACCGCTGCAAAAAATAGTACAATATTTCCTTTTTCTTTTCTCACTGTCAGGCAACCACCGGATATAAAGTCCAAAGCGAGGGTGCAGGTAACGCGTGTGGTCCAAAGCGGGAGTGCAAGGGGCGCACGTGGTCCAAAGGGGGAGCGTGTGGTCCAAAGGGAGAGCGCAGGTGTGCCGCAACCAGAGTTACATGCGTTCGGGGGCACCCGGTCAAACCAACCGGCGCGCTGAATAATATTCAGCGTGCAGCGCGTCATTTAGCGCTATCGTATATATATATATATATATATATATATATATATATATATATATATATATATATATATATATCAACTATTTAACGTGCAGCGTGCTAAATAGCTATTTAGCACCGCACGTATGATCATAAGTGTTTTACCTCCACGATCATAAACTTTCAACCCATAACCATAAGGCTTTCACTCACAACCATAAATTTTCACTTACAACCATAAGACTTTCACTTACAATCATAAATTTATTCACATGCAAATGTATAAAAATAATATTTCATTCTCACAACCATAAAATTTTTACTCGTGACCATAAATATTTCACTCTGCAACCATAAATATTTGTGGTGCTAAATAGCTTTTCTAGCATGTAGCGTGCTAAATAGTCAATGCTATTTATTACCTAGGGTACTGAGTAGTTATTACGTACCCGAGTCCAGCTAGCGCACGACATCACCATGCAAGCCACCAGTGGTTGTTATCATATTAAATCATAAAGATTATCAGCAACACTTTGGGTCATAAAGACTAATGAATTGTTCATTCATGCAATTTAGTTGAGGTTGTAAAACTATTGATTCTAAATCATAAATACCTGATAGAAAGGTATATCAAAGATCATGATCTTTGCATAAAATTAGAGATGTCAAGTTATTAAATCCTTTGAGTATGAATCATAAAATCATCTCTATATTAGAGTTTTATGGTTGGAATCTTATTAAATCATAGAGATTATCAGTAACACTTTGGTTCATAAAGACTAGTGAATTGTTCATTCAAGCCATTGAGTTCAGTTTGAGTCATTTTTGAACCATTTTCTAATCCTTTGTTGAATTGGACTCTGATTTCAATTCGATATTTCATGCTAATAACAATTAATCACTCGAACCTGCCCTCCATGTTCCTCCGTACTGATAACCTTTATGAGCTGGTCCTTGTGGTACACTGATGCAAAGAGTCTTCTCTATTTGAGCCTTAATGGGGTCATTCAAGGCTTGCACCACTTCTTCTATGTCAGAGTCCTTCACAATAATCTCCCCTTCATCAGTGATCTCGGAGCGAGCATAAATCTAGTTCCTTGCATGCTCCTCACAGCATGCCACTTCCCTAGATTTCCCAGTTGCACAATTCTTTGCTTCCATCGCCCTCCAGAGCAGAATTTTCTTCTTGTAACCGCTCAACCCTAATCGTGGCTTGTACTTGTTTTTCTTGTTCTGGAGGAGCATCATTTTTACTAAGATTCTTGGCCTCACTTGAGGACTTCTATGCAACGAAGAGGTCCCATTCGTCTTGACTAATTTGTCCATGCTTATCCAAAGGGGTTCTATTTTGCTTGACTTAATTACAGTTGAGATAAAATTTGTAATCTCGGATGATATGGCTGAGAGTATTCAGTGTTGCCTTGTTGGCTCTCTCAAGGTCTGCTGGTTCAAACCAGGTCATTTTTTTGACGTCTGACCACATTTTGGTTTCCTGTTCTGATGGCACCGAATGCCAATCTGTCGAGGTGATCTTGCATAGGTCCCTCAATACTTTGCCACAAAAGTTCTACCATTTTGCATGGACACCTCGAGGTTCCAGTGGCATGCCATCTTTGGGGTCAAGTGAAAGTACCTCAAAGATACCATTTGCCTTATTCACAGACCGGTCATCGCGCTTGCGTTTGTTTCTGTTCATTACTGGGGGCACCTCTTCTAATTGCTCTAGAGGGGCCACATTGGTTGCCTCCTCAGTTGCGAACAATCATCGTACACTTTTATTTGAATAAACGGAAGAGACAATAATCCAAAAATTTGGAAATGTATCTCTAACATTATACCTGCTTTTCAGGCATGTAATCAACATCTGGGCTAGCCACTCAACGTTCCCGACGTAGCAGAGGAAACGGATCCTCCGGTTCTTCCCCAATGCCCACTTGATTCGGGACCATTAGAAGACGATCCCCTAGATCAAGAGGCAGGTGTGTACTGGATGAGGGCGTCTTTCGGATCATATGATGGCATCTTCTTCCCCATTCCTACTTTGAATAATTGGTCATTAACACTAACTTGCGCTAACTACTAGTTACACTAGCAAGCATGATTATGAAACAAATGATTATATAAATGCTAACTAATTGTTACACTAACCGCAACACTAACATAAAAAAAGGATCCAGTGTCCAAATTGATCTAGGTATCACAAAAAGGAGCTACAAATGAATTAAATAACAATGGCACTGGAGCCGTACTATACCAAATGAAGCAGCAAAGAGATCCAAAAAAGCATGGGCATTTTAATGGTCAATCACACCACAAACCACCAAATCGAACAAGAAACCAAGTAGGACGGTTCAGTTCATGGCTGCTCACTAGTGGCTGGAATTCACCTAAGATGGAACATAGCAAGCAGCATGTAGGGAAAAAAACCTTTGCTACTGTTCATCCATGATCCTAACAGAAGAGATACATTGCAAGCAGCACGCCTAACACTAGATTAAACAAACATTAAATTACACTAACCCAAACACTAAATTAAACTAACACTAAATTAAACTAACACTAAATTACACTAACAATAAATTAAACTAACACTACATTACACTAATACTAAATTAAACCAACACTAAATTGCAGTAACACTAAATTACACTAAATTAAACTAAACTAAATTACACAAACACTAATCCTAGTCCTAATTATACTAAATTAACCCTAACACTAAATTAAACTAACAACTAATGGTACTAAATTAACCCTAACAGTAGCAAGAGAGGACAAGTAGTAGGAATGCTCGCCGAAGGGCACAGAGACGGGAGGCGGCAACGCTCGAGGAGGGGAGGCAGCGGTGGTGCCTGAAGAGGGGAAGACCGCGTTCGGGGAGGGGACGATGACGCTCGAGAAGGGGAGGCAGTGGTGCTCGGGGACGACAACACTCAGGGAGGGGCGGTGGCGGTGCTCGAGGATGATAGTGCTCGCGGAGGGTGGCGGCAGTGCTCGGGGAGGCTGCTCTCGATGAGGGAGGTGGTGGTGCTCGTGGAGGGTGGCGGCAGCGCTCGGGGACGATGGCGCTTGTGGAGGCGGTATAACATCCCGGCTTAGGGCTTAATATGATTGATAGAATACTCATACCAACAAGTTGCAACTTATTTTTTAGAAACTTATCCCTAAAGAACTCCAACGTTAAGCGTACTTGACCTGGAGCAATTTAGGGATGGGTGACCGACCGGGAAGTTTATCTCGGGTGCGCATGAGTGAGGACAAAGTCTACAAAAAAGACATGTGTTGGTTTGTGAAGGTAGTCTTGAGGTCCTAGAGAGCTGTCAGGTGTAAGCGAGCCTGACCTCAGAGGGACGGGATATTACAGTTGGTATCAGAGCCGACCTTTGCAATTTCACGGGCATGTGGGTCACAATTGCACAGGCATGGTGTGCATGACTGGTGTGGGCCTGGAGTGGTCATAGAACATGACACATGTGCTGGCACTAGGCACGCGAACATGGCCAAGCGTGGACATTCCTATCCTGGGGTTGACCGACAAGGACGTTGGTCTTCCAAGGGGGTGAGAGTGTAACATCCCGGCTTAGGGCTTAATAAGATTGATAGAATACTCATACAAACAAGTTGTAACTTCTTTTCCGGAAGCTCATCCCTAAAGAACTCCAAAGTTAAGCGTGCTTGACCTGGAGCAATTTATGGATGGGTGACTGACCGGAAAGTTTATCCCAGGTGCGCATGAGTGAGAACAATGTGCGCACAAAAAAAAAATATGTTGGTCTATGAGGGCAATCTTGAGGCCCTAGAGAGCTGTCAGGTGTAAGCGGGCCCAACCTCAGAGGGGCGAGACATTACAGGCGGCACTGAAGGAGGGAGGCGACGACGCTCGAGGAGGGACGTGGCAACGCTCGAGGAGGGAGGAGGCAGTAGTGATTCAGGAGAGAGTTGCGGCGCTCGGGGACGATGGGGCTCAGGGAAGCAGCGCTCGAGGAGGGAGGCGGTAGAGGCCAGGGACGATAGTGCTCGGTCTATCCCGATGGCGCTCGGGCTCAGGGACAATTCTGGCAGCGGCGAGGAAATTGTGCAGCCTGATAGCTTCATCGACTTTGCAGCACTGGGAAATAGGGCTATGTCCCTTGGCTTGACCTTAGATAGGTGGGAGCTAAGTAGTGTCGCGTGACATTGCCACCCACTGTTGTATCCTCTTTAGCGGCGGGTGAGATGCCCAACCGCCGCTATTTCCCCTTTAGTGGCGGTAGGAAATGCAAATCATTGCTACAAGTCTTTTATTTTTATTTATTTAATTAATTATTTTATTTTGTAGATATTGTAGTTTACAGAATATTTAGAAATACAACATAGTAGACTTGAGGTCCTATAGAGCTATCAGGTGTAAGCAGGCCTGACCTCGTAGGGGCGGGATATTACAGGCGGCACTCAAGGAGGGAGGTGACGACACTCGAGGAGGGACGTGGCAACGCCCAACCACTAGGTTGCATCGGAAGGATGCCTAATCATACAATCTCCCTTGTGTTGCATATGCCATGTCCTTAGTGCAGCATCTTTGGGTTGGCGAACAAACATTTGATGCAATCGACCACGGGTAGGTGCCATATGACTTAGGCAGGAATCTTCGTATCATCCTCGCTCTCATCAACAATAGGATTTTTCTTCTTCTTCCTACCCTTCTTGTTACTCTCTTGCCAACATTGGCTTTGTTTTCATCAAAGTCATTGTTTTTCTTCTAGCGACTATGTTTGCACCTTGTGCATCTTACGGTATTCTGATACTCCTTTTGATATAGGGAAATTTGTTTGTAGGACACCCTTCAATGTTGGTTTTATCTTCTGGACACTGGATCGCTTCTTTTGGTCTCGTAGACATTAAAAAAATGCACCTTTTGTCTGCAGGACACTATACAAAAAAGTGACTATTTTTAATTTTTTTATCTTAATATACAAAATACATTAGAACTTGAAATTTGGCACAAGCATACATTACTACATTTCCTATACATGCAATTTTCTTCATATTTATTGTTGATTGTTTACATAACTTTTTCACTAATAAAATAATTATTTTTAAAATTAAACTATGCAAACAATTGCTAAAAAATCAAGAAAACATCACATGAACATAAAATACAACAATGTAATATTGTGCCAAATTTCAAGTTGCAATGTATTTTGTATAATAAGATAAAAAATTTATAAATAGTCACTTTTTCACTATAGTGTACTACAGACAAAAGGTGTAACTTTTTAGTGTCTTCGAGACCAAAAGAAGCAATCTAGTATCCAGGAGACAAAACAAATATTGAACAGTGTCCTACAGGCAAATTTCCCTTTGATATAATATGCAATAATTTGGACATACGTGAATTTTTTAGATGCCCAAAGACAAAGGTGATATGAACTTCTTAGCAAGGTATGCGGCCCTTGGCAACAAATTAGGCTTTAGAAACGCATCAAAAAAAAGTTCTAGCAGAATTGTGTAACTAGCATCGGACCACTCGTGCATGGCCTTTAGTGTCATCAATTCAAGGAGCGTACATAACTGAGTGAACTCTTTACCACATCTCTTTGATTCTTTGTATAATAGGTCCTTTGATGCCTTTTCTATTGTAGCAAAGTTGTTAAGTCATTTTGTGGTCCCTGCATTTATTAACACTTATGGTTTAACGTGGCGTAACAAATCCTCGACATCCAAATCTGCTTCCACCTCCATGGTAGTAGTGTTGGGAGGCTGGGCTACTTGTCCTCGCGCCTCTCTTTCACCTTGAACAGGCTCATCAATGTTTTCACCATATTTTGTCCAACGTCGGTATTTCTCAACAAAACCCCTTGTCACCAAGTGTGATTTGATTACCTCCTTATTCGTCCATAATTTCTCATTTTTGCAATCATCGTATGGACAAAATATATCCGTTGTGCCTTCATACTTAGCATGTTGTTCAGCCTGTTCGATGAATAAAGACCTTGCTGTAGGAAAAATGGATGTGGTCTTGCAGCCTCATACATCCAAGATCTATCCATCTCAAACCTTACATGAAAATAAATATGAAACTAATTAGTAAATTTCAAGTAGTTTTATAGATTTACTTAATTATGATACATATAATTATAAAGTAAATAACAACAAACAAAAATAATACTACATGCATATCACAAGAAACTAGAAGGTGAAGTCGAGGCACCAGGACACATTAAATCTAAGTTTAATCTATATAAAAAAAAGCATATTACAAACTATTGCCCTAGCTTCCCCCTCTCTCTCTCATTACCCTCAAGAGAGAAAATTAGATCTACGTTTGATCTACATAGGAGAAGCCCCAAGTATATGATTGTTTCATCGGGGGGTGGGAACGCACCATGTAAATTTCAATAATCTTCAACTATAACATCAAAAAAGAAGTCGATTCGACCTAGGACAAAAGCCATATGAATTTCAAACCCAAAATTTATTTTTATTTCAAAACGAGAGCAAAAAAAACCATATGGACCACTTTCCCTTTACCTTGAAGAACAAACTCTGGCAAAAAAACATAAACTCGAAAAGTTCCACCTCTATTTGGATGAAATGCCCAAAATTTTCAGGTTGTCACTGTCGAATGAAATAGTAAGCGACCCGAGGGGATGCTTTATACCCAACGGATTTTATAACGGTGGTTGACATTGTCATCTACCACTACTATGTGCATTATAGTAGTGGATGAAAATGTCAACCGCCGCTATTACGTGTCGCACTAATAGTGGCGCTTGATAATATCAATCGCCGCTATTATGTTTGTGTACTGGTGGCTTATATTTTTCCAGCCGCTATAAACTGTTTGTAGCGGCGGCTTGTTAAGGGCCAGTGCCCCCCCTCCCACCTCCATGGCCTGTAGTGGCGGCCGGATTTGGAAGACGCCGCTATGTCGTTCTAGGTTATGCCACTACAGTGCTGATTTCCTATTGTGAACTCTGACTGCTTATGAACCTGTAATTTCTGATAAGCTGCATTGCAGATTGTTGAACTAAGTACTATTCTTTGGATTATTGGAGGGAATACCTTTAGACTTTTTATAGATTCCCCCCCCCCCCCCCCACCCCCTCTCTTTAAGAACTTTGCATTGTGCATGCTCTTATAGTTGTACCCAAGCATCGCAATGCCCTTGTTTGATGTGTGTAAGAATCATAACTGAAATTGTATAGTTTGTTTGATATGTGTAAGAATCATAATATGTAATTTACATATATTTTTAATATGAATCAGCATGAGACATGACCCATTTCATTGATAAGGCAGATAGTAACTTATATCTAGTTCTATACTTGTAATATTTATAATACAAAGGACCAGATGGATTATTTGTAAGGGATCCTTATCACCAAGTCCTATCCCTTCTGATTGTTGATATCCAGTGACCCAAATTTATTTGATATTCTCCTAGTAATTTTTCAAAAATTGTGCTTCAAACACTGCTACAATCTTCCATGCTAATTATTTGGACTAATTAAATCCACCCCTAACAGCCTTAACTGATAGTTATGATCATTTACTTCATTATATTTTACACAATCTATGTCCTCATCTACACTTTGTGCTACTATGTTGAGCTGATAGAATCAGGTCCAGTCATCCAAATTTTGGTGCTCCTGATCTAGCTTTTAGGTACATGCAGTTTGAATGAAGAGATTTATAATTGCAGGTCTATGGCAATGCAAATGTTGATTCAGAAAAAGATAAAAATGAGGCTCGGGCGACATCAAAGCATGCTAAGACTCATGCTAAGGCTAGTCTACTTCAGTTTTCACGAGATACTTGTACTATAATACATCTGTTTATATTATACTACAGACGTTCAAGGATGTAGACGATAAACGAGAACCACATCTGCAAATGCAGCTGCACGTATTGCAGCGGTGGAAGATGATATGCTGACAAAGTGGCAAATGGTATCTGAGATAAATAAATATAAAAGTGAGGGAGTTGATGGTTCTTCTGGTTCCTTACTCGACTAGTATCTTGCACGTGCAACACACACATGCTATTGTTTTAATATGAATATTTACTAAAGATATATATTATTATTAAAATCATTGATATTATTAATATAAACTTCATATAACATATAGTCTAATCTCAACACAATTAATTATTCCACAATACCTAATCTGTGCATATGGAAATTAAGATAATATAGTGACAGCCATCAAATGGTAACATATTAACAAGGAACTCCCTCTTTAATGATGCGTCATTCTGCATAGGCGCACATGATAATTAAAGATTTGCCACAAATTATTATCAATGTTGTTTATAAAGTGCAAATTCATCTCATTAGTGTTAGAATTTGAGTTTAGCCTTTATCATAACCTGAACAAAGAAAATACGAAAATTTTAAAAATTTGAACAACCCTGATTGGTTTTTTGAGTGAAGCACACATGTACAACAAGCAAATCACCTCATACAATAAACACAGACGTGGTCTCCGTCTCTTCTAAAACTCTACTGTTTGATTTCCTTTTCCACCGTTACTTGTTATTGCTGTTGCTATGCATTTCTCCCTAGGCATATGGGAGAATGCGGGTCACAAGAGACTCAAATATCAAAAAAGGGCTACATGTGAAAAGTGCCCCTTCTAGCATAAGCACTCCAGCGTCTTCTGGTTCTAGTAGAGAGAATGTTCAAACATGTTGTGCCTCCCCACCAATGTTCACAGCTATGCTATACTCCGTTCCATTCCAACCACATTGGCCGCTGGTGCTTCCTTTTATTTCACTCACACAAACGAACTCCTAACATGGAGTAAACATCAAAAGATAGTTAATTAAAAAATAGATTAGTTACCCACAAAATTGAATAGATTGGGCATGAACTCAGAGTTAATAGCTAGAATGCCACCTTGGGAAGTACGGGGGTCAAACTGGCCATTGGCTTCGAGGAGTTCTGGAAGAGGGATTATTAAATAAAATAAGATGATTGGGAAGAACTAAAGAAATAAATATGACCGATGCATGTAGGTATGCATGGAAAAAATTGCTGCGCAAGAAACAATGTAATTCAAGATACAACATAAGTAGTGGAAGAGTATAAGACAATATCTAGAGACGCTGACAACTCCATGCACCTATGGACTACATGCCATCTGAAGTAAGATGCCAAACAATAATGCAGTATTTTTCTAAGTCAAGAAATCAAACAATACAGTACTTTCCATTTGTTATTCCTTTATTTAATGTCAGTAATTCCCCACCATATTTGCCTATCTCTAGCTTTTCTTCAAGATTTATTAATCCCGTCCTACAATATACAGACTCTAGGAATTGATCGACCATACATAATTCAGTATTGTCCTTGTGAAGTTATTGTTACATTTTCTAGGAAAGAATATTAGATCGAACATAAACACAAAACAGTAGAACATCTTTTATTGATAGCAAAGTGAGGGTGCCCATTCAAATACAATCATTAGGAAACAAAAGTTAAGCATTGACTAACCACAATAATTTATGTAGCACAAGGCATACGAGAACATTGCCATGGCATCTACCCATTATTAATTGGCAGCATACTTAAAAAATACCATATATTTATTACACAGATATGCTACATGATAGCATTATGCAGTGCTCAAACAGTTTACTTAGATGATATTATATGACAACACAAAATTACTTGATGACCTGAACATTACCTTGTAAAAAAGAAGGGGCTAGAACACATGTATACTCATGCATGACATTTTACTTAGATAGCTTCATCACCAAAATAGTGCAAATGTAGGTGACAGTGATGAACTGCTAATCTGCTATTCTCCAACAGTAGAATTAATTTGTGTTTTTAGAGATGGTAGATACTGGTTTGTATATTACCTTGTGATACATAGTCTTTGAGAAAATAGCAGATGAATTTGTTAACATTATCTCATTTCTAATGTAACAATAATATGACACAATACTTATTCAAAAAGATAAACCATCAAATTTTGAGCTCCAAAGTTAAGCATGACAGAAAAGTTTCAGTGGAAGCAAACAATAGATTACCTTTGAATAAGGTGATTTATGCGACTACTACCAGTTCACATCTTGGACAATGAATAAAAGCCATTAACTAAGTCACACTTTATGCTGAGAGTACAATTACCAACAAAGCTATTAACAAGTGGCGTTCATGTTGCTTTGTGTGTCACTGCCAGTTCCCCAGATAGCAAATGGGAAGTGATAATCCAACTTTCGTCACGACCTCCACAGTTGATTGCATTATTACCTCTCCTATTATTGGGTCATGGCCATACTCCAGATTCACCTACAAAAGTGAAATCCAATACATACGACGCAATATTGGGTTGAGGGTCCAGGACAAATTTTACTTGGAATTTTAGCACCATGGTTTCAAGACATACAAATCCATTAACTGGAAAGTATTCTCACGTGCTAAATATTCTCAATTCTTCCAGGCATAATCTGCTAGTTTATACAATAACTTAAAATACAACTCATATAACTCTATCAGTTTATTAGTTCAAATGAATAATTATCAATTCCTACATGTTAAACTGATTGTAGTGGCTCAGCAATGCAATTTTGATTCTGACTAATGTGAGACTCCACAACAAAAAATCAACGAGGAAAGAGGAGCATACCTTCAATTTTGGAAGCACTCTTTTGACCTTGTTCCATATATGAATGCTGCTCTGTAATCTTGACAGAAACCATGTTATCCTTGAAGTAGAGTAGTAGCGACATCTCCTCATCTGGACTGCAACTGCCGCAGATCCAAACAAATTGATCACTCCATTGGTTATCCTTGAAATACAGGGGAAAAGATTGAATCGCAGCCTGGGTTGAAACGGGCGTTTCACTTGATTAACTTCGTACCAGAATCGCGCCGTAGATGTCCTCGCTGCCGGCATCGTCTCGCTCTTCCCCCTCCTCCTTGTGCCACGGCAACTAAAATGAAATATTTGTATAATAGGAAAGCCATGTTCAGTGGACACTAATTCCAGGTGCTGCACCTTTGCAAACAATTAAATCTAAAACCACCAGATCAAGTAAATTCACCCTCAATCATCCATCCAAAAACTTGGCTAATAAAAATTCTCTAATAATCCAGTTCGACCAGAAACCCTAACTGAGCCTGCTCACCTCATCCCCGTCATTGTCCCCAGTGGCAGCCTTGTTGTCCTTGGTGGACTGTGACTCGTCATCGCCCTCCCCGGCGGCAGCGGTGTCTGCGTCATGCTCCTCGTCACCTGGCTCCGGCGCTGGTGGTGACTGCCTCGATGTCCTCCTCATCTACCTCCTCCTCCTGCTCGTCCCCGTCCGCCTCCCCTGCGGGGGCCGTCGAGGTCTCCTCATCGATCTCGTATCCAGATCTGGAGCCGGCGCCGGCGCAACATCACCCAGGAAAAGTTATCATACAGAGATTACAGAGTGTTATCCAAAATGCAAGTAATATGTACACATTCAGATTTTGGAGTAAAAGCAAACCATAAGGAATTGCATGTAAAGCAAGAAATACAAGAGAATATAGATGCCCAATTTACTTTGTGTCTGACAGTTAAACCAAATTTTGTGCAAGCTTCCAGCACACACTCACTTTCTTTTTTCTTCTTTTTGTGTAGTCTGGCCGATAAGGAACAACACACATAGTTATGAACCATGTAATAATTAATAAAAACTGGTCAACCTCCCAGCACCCGAGAGAATGAGAAACTATGTCTTATTATGAAATAAAAGTTACAGTTACAGAGCACAGCAGTTACCACAATTACCATGATGAACTACACCAAAACAGTGTAAACTCCACAGCCAAAGGAGAATTTGACAGACATAATCTAAAACTACGGAGTGGCATACCTAGCTGAGTATTGATTGGTTACTAAAATTGTAGCAAGTACCACTACAGATAATTAGGCTCATGGTAACAACTAAGGTCATATATAATAAGTTACATGAACTCATCAGCAAAACCGTAAGCAGAAACCACATGTACAAAATTTAAGTTACATGAACTCATCAGCAAAACCGTAAGCAGAAACCACAAGTACAAAATTTCATAACCTGACAAAAGAATTCCTATATTTGCCACCAATCATAATCGGTAATTTCCCAAAGCAAAAATTACAGAAATAATGAGTTCTAAAAATCACTACAAGTCCAGAACCCCGACGCCTCACAATCCAACCGGTACCCAAGTCGAAGTTTAATTATCCGTACCTTGAGCAGGACAGTGTCGACACGGAAGAGCTGTAGCTTATCCATGGTGTCTAGGTAGAGCGAGACCACGGAGTTCTCATCATTGGTTGCCTCGTCGACCACAAGCCGGTTCGGCGACTTATTCCTGAGGATCGCCATCGAGAAATCCGTCTTCCCCTTCCTGCACCAACCCAGCAAAACACATAGGAATAAATCAGTCCCCCTATCAAAATATCTTCCATGACCATGCCAGATCGAAGCCCTGGATGCGGGCAGCCGGGATCGGGCGGGGAACTCACGGATCGGAGGAGGAGGATCCGCCTTGGCTCGCCATGGCCAGCGAATTCGATGCAGCGATGTGTGGTCACGTGTTGCTTGCGGCGTTGAAGTGCGGCCCACCGCCTGGCCCCGTCTCCAGCGCCGCCGCCGCCCCGCCCGCTCCCGCTACCACGCCGCTCCCTCGCCCACGCTTGCTGACGCGCCGTCCCGCCCGCGCCCGCCACCGGATTCGGATCTTGGGCTGCAGCGAGACGGGATTGAGGACGGAGAAGGAGAAATCCGCAAGCAGCAATCTCGGCTGGCCGTGGGGCCCCAGATCTTGCTGCAGGTGGGGAAGAAGGTGCTACCACCCCCGGCGCTGCCTGGCTCCTCGACCGCGCCCGTGCCCGCCTCCGCCGCGCTCGCGTCGCTTGCCGAGTCCGGCGCCTCCCGCGCCCACCTCATGCAGAACACAAATGCTAGGGTTACAAAAAGGAGGCCAGAAGTGGGCGGGACAGACACGAACAACCGACATCACAGATGGTAAGGGCGTTCGCCTCCGCGTCTCCTTCCGCCATTGTCGCTTGGATCCCCCTGTTTGCGGCCGGGTAGGAACTTTCGGCAGTGCAAAAAGTCCTAGAAAACAGGACGACACGCAGTTGTAAATGGCGTGGACAGCATAACATTTTTTCCCTGGTCCCATTAGTCAGTTTGAAATGGCCTGAGACAGCGTGATTTGTGGATTAATTGGACCCATTAACCAGGATTCATCAAGGCAGATTGTAGAGGGACTGGGTATTTTCTCAGGTTAGCTGAAATAGTCAGGGAGTTTAGTCTTTATAGTATAGATAACATGTTGCCTCACAAGTTGTCACCAAGATCTGGGAAAGATTCAAGAGAGCAAACGGAAATTAAAAAGAGAGGCTACTCTACAGTGATTGGACCTGGTATGTTCAGTATCCTTTAACTCCGGTATTGCTAAAAACATGTGTACTGCACATGCTGGTGTGGCAATTTTAAAACTGTTGAGACTTGATCACCCGTGCATGTATACTTATTCAACATTTGTACTGAGATCACACTTGCTAATTTTCTGCTTTTGTAATGTTCTGAGTTGGTTGATGTTGGTAAGGGCAATTGTGTAAGGTTCATCACCATTGAGGTTCCTCAAAGGTATAAATGTTTTGGTGATGAATCACAAGCATAAAATACAACTTGTGGAACTTGTGGTGCCCCTTCTCGGAGGATCGAGGTCCCGAAGGTGCTGATAACGCATATACCTGATAATATAACATTTGTCTAATTTAAGTTGAATATTACATCATTAAGGTTATCAGAGTGCAGCGGAATAGTACAAGTTCATGAATGTTTTGAAAACAGCGGAAGCAAATAGCGTTAAGAAAACTACGAGCTCCACGATACAACGTAGTAATGATTCATACCCGAAGAACCATCACTCTAGCAGCACACAACATCACTGCGGCGGCAAGTTGGACGTCCAACTCTTAGGGACTTGCACGTTCCAAGGCATCATATCTACAGGCAATTCTACTTCTTCATTACCTGAAAAACAACAATGACATAAAGCCTGAGTACTAATTACTCAGCAAGACTTACCCGTCGGACACTTAGACATGCAATGGCTCTAATAGGTGGCTTATTTGAAAGGACTCGCACTAAGCAACCTATTAGTTCTATCAAGTTTTATCTGTCAAATTAAATGGGTTGAGCTGAAATGTAACTTTAGTTGTAATAATAAGATAATAAAACAATACATAAAGTAAATACAACATAAGAGTAATAATAGTAATATCAACAATAAATATAATCAATTTCCAAGTACCATGTGCAACTAAGTGATTGGCGCGGTGACCAAGTGTTACTCATTACTGCGAGGAACAACAATTGCAATCGATTTACACCAGCTAGGAAAACCTGAGATACACGACACATACGCACCAATTAAGGTCGTATATGGTAACCTTTCGCAAGAAAAGCACATACACCTCAGCCCGGGTGTGGTGACGTCGAGTGGGCATGCCGTTCTGCCAACAGTACTTCGTGGTATGAACCGCCCACTCCAACAGCAGGAGGGTCAATGACCAACGCACCTTAACCGTCCTCAATACAAGTGATATTTAATGTTACATCGGTTTACTAGTGCCCATAAACTAGCATATATTCGGTACTGTTCAATACTTAATCAAGGGGTCGACCATGGACGGGTCCTAGGTTCGATAAGGCAGGACTATCACAGTCAACACCCATGTGTTGCTGCAAACCTACACATGCATTATCCCTGCCCGGTCATAACATCAAAAGTAAACTTCTTTTAATAATTCCCGTTCCAGTGGTCAAGTTCTTTTAATAATATCTAGCAAGACTAGTAATTACTAAGCATAGTATCACAGTACCGATTCTACTAATGTTCTAAAGACAGTAGCATAGGTCATTTAGATATCATGCAAGGTGGGTTTCAATCAACTCCTATGACCTAATGCAACAATAGTCATAGACACTAGTAATGATATAAACTAGCAAAACTTTATAAAAGAGCGAATGTAAACCGGACCTTGCCTGAATCAATGTTAGTGCTAGCAACTATAAGTTCTTGCTCTTGAGGGTCAACGTCCTTCAGAAAGTCTTCCTCTTGCTCCTGATGGTCGTTACCTATATGATGGAATTGAGTTAATGATATTGTCAAAACACCGTTTTATGCAATGATATGATGCATGTAAGCACATTCGTGTTTTAATATCAATTAAATTATTATTATATTCTCGAAGCCATATGCTTCAGAGAAGTGGGGTTGTTATTTAAATTGTTAAGTATATATATTTTCTATGCAATTAAATAGAGTAAATGAGGGATGTGAGTAATTAAATTAATTAATATAGTCAATTTATGTTTCTGAACATGGGTGATTTACTGTGGACAGAGGCATATATGAGTGATTTTTATGTCAAGTGGCAAGGGCAATTTGTTTACAGAATAATTACTAGAATTAATTTAAGCAAACACACTAAATAAATTCTAGAGCCTAAAATAATTCATATTTTACCAAACCAAAATTTGTGGTGGTAGATAATCATGTTTTTACTACTCATGCCAAAAATCAAGATTTAATTTTATTCCTAGAATGTCTGGTGAATTAATTTGTGTTTGATAGTTTAATGTATTATTAAAAATATCTGTACAGAGACATCTATTTATCATTTTACTAAATTAGAGCTCTGAAAGATGAATCTAACAAAATTTGTTTGAGCCACATGGGGTTTATATTCGATTTACTATGGTTTTTCAAAGCTTTAAGTATTTTCTGGCAATTTCTTGGGTATTTCTGGTTTTATCTAATGACACATCAGCGCCACGCGGGCGACACGTAGGTGCCAACTCAGTGCCACCATGTCTGCCAATAGGTGCTAGATCAGCGCCGCCGCGGGACTCGCCAGAGCGGCTGCGAGCTCGCTACTGTGGCTCGGGGTGGCGGAAGCTCGTCGCGAGAGCGCTAGCATGGTGCGCAAGACGAGGCAGCCATGGCAGGGGGGATCGGGGGGGGGGGGGGTCGGGTTCTCACCGGAATAGGGTCGACGATGAGAGGCGGCGGGAGAGAGAGGTCCGGCGAGGTCGCGTTTCTTCTACGGAGCACCAACTTGGACTCCGTCTTCTCCTACAGCTTCATGGCGACTCGGGGAGGATCGGCATCTCGTCGGATTGCTCCGGGGAGGAGCGGAAGGTAGTGCTCATCGACGAGGCGGCTCGGGATTTCCGGCGGAGCAAAGGCGGCGGCCGGGGAAAAGCAGTGGTGCCAGCGATCAGGGGGAGGGAATTTTGGCCCACGGCAGAGGAGGTCACCGGAGGGGGTCGCCTCTGATTTCCTTTTGTTTCAACCAATGCACGAGAGGAATCGACCAAGCAGGGGCATGGGAAGGTGTAGGGGGGTGAGGCGCGTGTGTTGGGGGTTTTGCTGACGTGGGAGAAGCAGTGGAACAGCGGCAGCCGAGCTCGAGCTTTAGCTCTGCTCAACAATGGCAGAATGGGGAAGGGAGAGGAGAAATGGAAGAGAGAGCTAAGGGAGCAAGGGATAGAGAGTGTTTGGGGGCTGGCAGGTGCATCTTCAAGAGGCGCGGTGGGAGTGAGGTGGTTGGAGACTGAGAGCGAGAAGGGGGGGGGGGGGAATTGAAGTTGCCGGCCGGTCATGTTGCTGGCGTGCAGAGAGGGAAGAAGGTTGTTGGGTGAGCTTGCGACGGAGTGGAGTGAAGGGACAACACAGGGTGCAGAGGGGTAGGTCAGCGGCGCTGTTGCTCGCGAGGTCCCGAGGCGGAGGGGTGCGGGCGATGGCGTGCGGGGGAGAGCGAAGGCGTCGGCAGAGAGAAATCTCTGCGCCAGTGGGAGGGAGAAGAAAGGAGATTTTGTGCCGTGCCCCCTAAACTATTTGATTCTTTGCAAAACAGTCCCTGGTCAATGGTATTTTCAAATAAAATGGCTAGAGACCTCCTAAAATTGTGAAATTTTGCACAATGGTCCTTTGAGATATTCCTGGTGCTCTGGTGGGACCCAATTGGCCCGAAAATTTATAATTATTTTAGAATTAATTCCCCATTGTGAAAGGTTTCCATGCTTTATTTAATTATTTAGGGTATTTCTAAATATGGTAAAATGCTTATTAAATCCATAAAATTCTATTTTATTATTATCAACCTGATTATGAAAATACTTGGCATATGTTGTATAAAAAAATTTTATTTGGCTCACAATCTTGTTTGTAGGGTTTTTAATTGCCTAGAATTAATTCAAAGTTGAGTGAGGCTTTATTATTTCATGCTACTCTTAACTATAATTTGTGCTCCTCAAGCTTGTTAGACAAAAATGAGACACATGGGTGTCACACAACTAATGTCTACATGAGTGTTGTGCCTGTAGGAAAACATATCTACTTCATGATGATTATTTTAATTGCCATGACGGTTGATGACAATGACCACAAGCATGGAGGTTTGATGAGCTTGATGGAGTCCAAGGGTTGATGGAGATGGATCAAGGCTAAGGACAAGCTAGGAGCAAGTGTTTAGAACACTTGTTTAGTTGTTAGGGCTTGAGTCCATAGGAAATACCGGACTATCAAGGGGGTCTAGTTCATACCTCTTAGGTCACACTACTCGGTGATGTGCATGGATGCTCAGTAAAATCACAAGGCACTAGGTGGCAGTGGACATGCCAAAGAGTTGTTGGATGAAGCCAGGAAACAAAGTCAAGCAAAGACGAGGAGTTTCAGCTTCTAGATATGGAGACCGTTCGGAGGGGTCATGGAGACCAGGTTGTACGGTCATCAAAGAAGATCTTAGATCAGAGAGGAGTTGCTGCGAGGAATTTGTTGATGCGAAGGCCCATAGAGACATGATAGTACGGTCTACAGACCAGACGGTCCTGTCTGTATGGATGGGAGCAGGACAAAGAGGTAGCAGAATTGAGTCGTCTGTGAAATGAACATGACTTATGGAGACCGGACGGTCCAGTCGGTACAGGAAGTAGCAATGGATAAAGAGCAATGGTGTAGGTGTTGATGATAAATGGGAACCACAGCTGCAAATGCAGCTTGCCACTACAGGTGTTGCAGCGGGGGGAGATGATATGCTGTCAAAGTGGCTAATGGACAGAGGGTAATGGCTCTGGCAGAGCCATCCAGTGAAGAGCGGACGGTCCGGTCTGGTCTAGCTGTTTCATGGAGTAACAACTGGTTTGAGGTTCGAAGATTATATAGAGTCATTGCTGGGGTCTTGGAGACCTCTCTTGGCCATTGGGATAGCTGGGAGCATCAGTAGGAAGCCAAGAGGAAAAGAGAGCAGCACTAGGAGGAGATATTACATATCTTGACAGTGCTATAGAGAGTAACTTAAGCATCCATACACATCTAAGGCTCGGGTATCCTTGAGAGTGTGTTCTAGGTTGTTACTCTTTGTCTATGGTGGGACCTAGACCGGTTAGGCATTGGTGATGAGCCTATCGTGATCGGTTTTGAAGGCTGTCACACATTTATACACGGTCTGACTCGCCGTTGAAAGAAGCATCGATAGGGAGCGCCCGTGCCGGCTCAGGGAGTCCGACAAATTCTCGAGGGAGGCGAGCTTGTGCCTTGGTGGCAGCCGTGACGCGAACATGTCTTCACTGTTGTTCTGATTATGGGCTCATGGGTGAGAACTCCACTTAGTGGCAGGAGGGATCAACACTCCGGCATGAGTGGTCCAACGAGGAGTAGGGGAATGAGCCATCCTTCCAAGACCTGAGAAAAAAAATCATGAGCCATCTCTTACTCATACTCCTTGCCGTGATGCAGTACCTTTCGCATTTACATACCGTGCTATTCATGCTTGTGCCCTTACCTTGCTCTTGTTGATTATCTTGTAGACTTGTATGAATAGGCTCCTTGCTAGCTAGTAGTGTTTAGCTTCCACAACTGATCACTAACTTGTGTAGGAGTTGCTTTGGCTTGATTGATCACCTGTGTATGTATTGTGGTAGTCATGCTTGTATGCTCTAGTTCTTTGTCTTCTAGCTTTGCATGAGTAGGCTCCTTTGCTAGCTTATTGTTTACTCCCGCGTGTCTTTTGATTATTATCTTGCATATGAGTTACATTGCCTTGTGTGGTCCATTAGTATGCTTAGGTTATCGTTCCTTCTATAGGCATATTTTCTTGTTAGTGTGATCAGCACTAGAATTGCTATAGGAGTTGTAGCACTCAGGGCGTGTTTGGTAAGTAGCTTATGATATCATAAGACATAAGCTCTACCAAACACTTTGAAGGCATAACCACTTATTGCAGTAAGTGTCGAGACTTATTCTCGGCAATAGACATAGAGTAGAATAGGGATATGCGCGAGATCGAGAAATGATGGTAACATAAGTCACCGATTTATACAGGTTCGAACTTCCCGGAGGATAATAACTCTACGTCCTGTGTTCTATGGTATTTGTATTGATATATCTAGATCATAGATCTAAACGAGGAGGGTAGACCTTGATGATGATGTCTAGTTGTGTCTAACTGTGTGATGCCCCTTGAGGGAGACCCCTGCCCCGCCTTATATTATATGGGGGGATAGGGTTACATGGCAGAGTCCTAGTCGTTCTACTATACATATCCAAGTAGGAGTCTACTTTGCTTTCCTTCTCTGTGAGGTACCTCGATGGTATGTATCATTGATAAGCCCCCGAGAGTCTTGCAAGTTGGATGATAATCTTTAGTAGCTTCCCGACTGGTTTATGCTATGTAGAATGCTTCAACTTTATATCACCAAGCTTGTGAGGGTCTCAATGATCAATACGTCTTCAAGAAATCAACTGGTGCGCCGAATAGGTGCACCTAATTAGATGTAGCCCCTGACTCTTGTATCATTTGGAAACTGCAAATAATGTAAGTGATGAGGACATTCCTCGCGACTACGCCTATGAGAGACCAATAACTCGAGCCCAAGCAAAGCAATTGCAACATAAGGTGATTCTTTTCCTTAACGATTATGAACATGCATCTCACAAGAGTCATGTACTACTTAATGGAGGTGCATTACTTGTCCTCAGGTTTGAAGCACATGTTCAAGACATGGTGGCCACTTGATGCCCAAGAGAGCAAGTTGAAGTCTATGTGCTGATGTCCAGATTTTATACTTCAACTTCATGATGAATTCTGTATCATCCTAAGAGGTACCACCCTAAGTATCATACATGGATGGAAAGGTCTTGAAGTCTACTTTCACATGCAACAAACGACGCATCCATTGGATATCTACAGAGAGATAGTTATGCCTGTTTTAGTGAAGACTGCTCCTGACTTTCGAGCTTGTGGCTTTTGCTCAGGGTATGTTAGTTTTACACCGGAAGTGTTCCTTTTTCCAGTTCGGATTTGTCCGAACTGAATGGCTGTTACTTTTTCTTGGGGCGTGTTACGTACTTTTTCTTGGGGCGTGTTACGTTTCTTCAGGTGTGTTCATTTTCAGTTCGGACTTGTCCGATCTGAACGGATGTTACTTTTTCACCGGACGTGTTACCTTTTCTTAGCGGGTGTTCCTTTTTCTAGTTCAAACATATCTGATCTGAACGAGTGTTACTTTTATTTGCCTATTTCGTAACAGGCCCATGTAACTTTAGTTTGGCCCAGCTAGGAGGGTTGTTCCTAGTATAAAGAACCCTTGGACACCTTGTGAAAACCACTAACCACGAATTGAACTCAAAAAAATAGAGAAGCATATTGCTTTTATCCTTAGAGTTTGTGCCATCAGTGCCCCCTTGAGGATTGGGAGATTTCTCTACCACTTGTTCTTGTGTTTCCTTGTGATTTGCAAGAGCATCGCCTCTCCTTTACGTGGTTCAGGTTAGGCATCGACCACAGCGTATTGTTGGGCGAAATCATTGTCACAGGTGACTGTTCTAGCAGCTGTTGGTGCCACGATTCATCAGGTTTCACGGGTCATTTATCGGCCAAAGCGTGTTATTGGGCAAACTCATTTTGTCAGGCTTCACGGGTCAGTTATCCCTAGATCCTACGACGAGAAGATCGGGCAGCATCCCCTATCATTTTGGTATTCAGAGCTATGGTTTCCTCGGTAGGATCTTTACCCCTTGGTATTCCCTTTGTTTCCCCTGTTGTTCACTATTCTAAATTTCTACTACCCAAAACCCGACCTGAAATTTCAGTGAGTTTTGTTAAGTTTCAGTCCAATAGATCGAGTTTGGTTGTTGAATCTGTGTGTTTCCCTCCATTTTCTGCCTCTGATTTGTATTCCCCAATAGTTCCCCATCAAGATTTGTGCTTTCCTCTTCGTTCATGTGTTCTTGTTCAGGTCAAGTTTCATTCTGAAATATTTTCGCACTCAGATCTGAAATTTGAACACCATACACCAAAACGAGCATAACTTTTGCATCCAAAATCCGTTTTTGCTGTTCTTGAGCTTGTTGGAAAGCTTATTTGAAGTACTATCAGAATATTAGGTGCTAAAGTTGTGAATAATAAAGTGGAATATTTATTTGAGCATGAAAAGTTTTAGGTACTACTACTATTGAAATTTCAGATTGTGCTAAAACTGAAATCTTGTGTGTCGACTCATTCTTTGTGTACACCAAGTGTAATACATATTAGTGGTACACCAGGCCATCCTTTGTGAACACTTTGAACCTATTGAGACTAGCTGTAGGTTATTGCTTAAGGGCTTTGCACTTTGCTAAAACTGAACATTGGTTTGAATATCAATACTTCATTGTTATATACAGTCTGATGTGCTGATTTCAGTAGCAAAAATAAAAAAAGAAAAAAAAGAGAACAAAGAAGAGTGCAAGGAAAGAATTAAAAAAAAGATTGAGTGCTGAGATCACCACATTGATTGAATTGCTTGTTATTGTTTCAGTTTACCATATATTCAGCATTTGTGCAAATCTCATAGCCCTCTCATTTATGTAAGCAATCAGCTAATGTCTCTCCACAACTTGTGTAGCATTGTGCATTGTTCTTGAGTTGAATTTTTCAATTTAGCTCATTTCCTTGGCCGCAACAAGTTTCACCATCGTTGTGTGTGAGTTGCTAAACACATTTGACTTTCCATTTGTTTTCAGTTCAGCAACTCGACTTTGTTATATTGGTTGGATTGTTACTTAACTCGACAATAGCTTAAAGTTTCAGTTTGCATACCACATAAATAACCCTCCAAGATCCACAAATAAACTTCTGTTTAGAATGCACTGTGACTTTGATTTCGCTTGATATATCACCTTTATTATGCCGACTACCACCAAGGTTTGTTTGCAGCTCGCAATTTCAGCAAGGACTCATAAGAACTTCGGTGGTAAGAGAAGGTGTGGTTGAGTGATTTCCATACAGCCACATAACTTGAATTAGCTTGTTTTCCCACTAACCATGGCAGGTGAAGAAGGAGAGCAACCGAGCTATGTCACACAAGAGCAACTACAGAAGCTGGTGCAAGACTTCAGAACATGATTACTGTCCAAACAAATATGGTTGCTGAAGTTGTGAAGGCACTGAAGGTGCAAGGTTCTGCAGGTGCTTATGAAGAAGAGCTAGATGAGACCGATGAGGAATATGCAGCCCGGTTGCAGCGGGAATAGCAAGCAAGGAAGAATGCCCATGGGCGGGGTCATGGTGGAGGAAGAGGTGGTGATGTTTTCGATCAAGGAAGAGGCCGTGGGCGTGGTGATGATGGTGCAGCTGAAACAACTCAAGATACATTCAGATTATATCGCAATGACAATTTTCATCGTCATTGCAATGTCAACAATGAACAGCCCAATGAAGAGAAGTTTGGAAAGCTCAAATTCAGCATGCCAATATTTGAAGGCACATCTGATCCCGATGCATATCTCACATGGGAGTTAAAGGTTGATAAAATATTCCGTGTGCATAATTATTCGGAGGAAAAGAAGGTGCATATGGCTGCACTTGACTTTGATGGATATGCTCTCATTTGGTGGGAACAAATTCAAAACCAAAGAGAGGAGAGTGGTGCACTTCCAGTGGTCACATGGGCTGAAATGAAGAGAGAAATGAGAGCGCGTTTTGTTCCAAAACATTATAAATGTGATCTCTTCGACAAGCTGCAGAATTTGAGGCAAGGAGGCAAGTCTGTAGAGGAATACTACAAGGAGATGGAGCATGCAATGATTAGAGCTCGTGTGCATGAGGATGAAGAGCAGTACATGGCACGTTTTCTTTCCGGTTTGAACAAGCCAATCAAGCGTGTTGTGGAATTTTAGACCTACAATAATGTAGTGGAGCTAGTCCATATTGCACAAAAGGCTGAGACAATTGAATGATGATGCTAAGCCAAGTAAGACTTCAACCTTCAGCTCAAGGTCATCATCAAATGCTCCAAAAACAGCAAGGTTGGATTTGGGGCGAGGCATGTTTTCATCTGGATCAAACTCCAACAACCACTCTCGTTCCAATGCTGCTGAAAAATCTAATGCATCTCCAATTGTGGAGAAATCTGCTAGGCCAACCTCATTAAAGGTCAATAGTTCAGTGGGTTCCAGCTCTAAGAGTAGTGAAATTCAATGTTTCAAGTGCTTGGGTCAAGGCCATGTCATCAAGGACTGTCCAAACAATCATGTTGTGATTGTTATAGAAGGTGGAGAATATGATTCAGCTAGTGAAGATGAGTGTGAAACTGCTGCTGAAAATGACAAGTCTGATGATGTACAAGAATCTGAAGAAGATGACTACAAGAACTATACTTTTGAAGCTAGTAACACCATCATGTCACCAAATCATTAAGTGTTCAACTCAAAGATGAAGATCGAGAATAGAAGTTTAATTTATTTTACACCCAAGCCAAGGTAAACATCAAGTTGGTAAAATTGATCATTGATGGTGGTAGCTGCCACAACCTTGCTAGCAAAGAAATGTGTGATAAATTGGGGCTGACCATTATAAAACATCCTCATCCTTATCATGTGCAATGGTTTAGTGATTGTGGAGATGTCAAAGTGCACTATATGGTGAGGGTCACTTTCAGCATACGTGATTACACCGACACCGTTGAGTGTGATGTTGTGCCCATAACGGTTTGTCACTTGCTGTTGGGAAGGCCATGGCAATTTGATAGGCATGCTTTACATGATGGCCGTGACAATACATTTGCTTTCAAATGGCAAGGAAAGGGTGTCAACATGCTGCACATGACTTCCACTCAAATCATAGAAGCCAACATGCAAAAGAAAATGAGTGAGAGTGAGAGAGAAAAGAAAAACACTAGTGTTGTCCACAAATCGGTGAGTGAGCGCCACAAGCCAAACATGAGTGAAAAAAGAGATCATGAGAGAAAAAGTATGGTTTCTATAGCCACAAAAATCTGAGATGAAACAAATGAGTGAAAAACCTAACATAACACATTTTGTACTCTTGTACAAAGATGCAATTCTTTCTACTAACGACATGACCTCTCTTCCTAGTGTTATTTCTAATGTGTTGCAGGCATTCAATGATGTTTTTCCGGAGGAGGTACCTGCTGGCCTACCCCCACTTCATGGGATTGAGCATCAAAATTGATCTCATTCCTGGAGCTTCTTTTCCAAACCGGCCACCGTACCGCACCAACCCGGAAGAAACAAAGAAAATTCAGTGGCAAGTGCAAGAACTACTTGACAAAGGGTATGTACGTGAGAGCCTTAGTCCTTGTGTTGTCCCTATTATTCTTGTTCCAAAGAAAGATGGTACTTGGAGAATGTGTGTTGATTGTAGAGCTATTAACAATATCACTTTTCGATATCAGCATCCTATTCCTAGGCTTGATGACATGCTTGATGAACTTAGTGGTGCTGTTATTTTCTCTAAAATTGACCTACGTAGTGGATACCATTAGATTAGAATGAAGGAAGGAGATGAATGGAAGACAACCTTTAAAACAAAATTTGGGTTGTATGAGTGGCTAGTGATGCCTTTTGGTTTAACTAATGCACCTAGCACTTTTATGCGCTTAATGAATCATGTTTTGAGGGCTTTCATTGGAAAATTTATGGTGGTTTATTTTGATGACATATTGATATATACCCGCACCCTAGAAGAACATGTTGAACACATCAAAATGGTGTTGGAGGTGCTTAGAACTGAAAAATTATATGCTAACCTAGAAAAGTGCACCTTTTGTATCGACAAGGTTGTGTTCTTGGGCTTTGTTGTTTCAGGACAGGGGGTTGAGGTGGATGAATCCAAGGTTGAAGCTATTAAGAATTGGCCAACTCCTATCAATGTGAGCCAAGTGAGAAGTTTCCATGGTCTTGCCGGCTTCTACCGGCGCTTTGTGAAGAATTTCAGCACCATTGCAGCCCCATTGAATGTGCTAACTAAGAAGGGTGTTGAATTTGTATGGGGTAAGTCACAAGAAGCTGCTTTTCAAGAGTTAAAGAATTATTTAACTTCAGCCCCATTGCTTTCTTTACCTGATTTTAATAAATCCTTTGAGATAGAATGTGATGCTAGTGGGATAGGCATAGGAGGTGTCTTAATGCCAGAAGGCAAACCCATAGCATATTTTAGTGAGAAACTTGGTGGTGCTCAACTGAATTATCCGGTTTATGACAAAGAATTATATGCTCTTGTCCGTGTTCTTGAAACTTGGCAACATTATCTTTGGCCTAAAGAATTTATCATTTATTCTAATCATGAGGCTTTAAAATATTTGAAGGGCCAAGCAAACCTGAACCGTAGGCATGCCAAATGGGCTGAGTTCATTGAGTCATTTCCCTATATTGTTAAGTACAAGAAGGGGAAAGAAAATGTTGTTGCTGATGCTTTATCGCGAAAAAGTGTTTTGCTTAATCAATTGGAGGTCAAGGTCCCAGGATTAGAAAACATAAAGGAGTTGTATGTTGCTGACCTTGTTTTTGCAGAACCATACTTGAAATGTCAAGAAGGAAAATGGTGGGACAAGTACTATTTGCATGATGGATTCTTGTTCCGAGCTAACAAATTGTGTGTTCCAGATTCGTCTATTCGTTTGCTTTTATTGCAGGAATCACACATGGGTGGTTTGATGGGCCACTTTGGGAGAGAAAAGACCTACTTGCTGCTGAGTGACCATTTCTATTGGCCAAAGATGAGACGTGATGTGGAGAGGTTTGTGCAGCGGTGTACAACTTGCCACAAGGCTAAATCAAAACTGAACCCCCACGGTTTGTATACTCCACTCCCCACCCCAAATGCTCATTGGGAATACATAAGCATGGACATTGTTTTAGGATTACCAAGAACTAAGAAGGGGAGGGATTTAGTTTTTTTTGCTGTGGATAGGTTCTCTAAAATGGCACATTTTATTCCCTGTCATAAGAGCGATGATGCGTCGCATGTAGCTAACTTGTTTTTCAAGGAAATTGTGAGATTACATGGTGTGCCCAAGACCATTGTTTTAGACCGAGACGTGAAGTTCATGAGCTACTTTTGGAAGACATTGTGGGGCAAGCTTGGCACAAAGTTGTTGTTTTCAATAACTTGTCACCCACAAATTGATGGGCAAACGGAGGTGGCTAACCATACACTCTCCATGCTGCTACGAACCATGATCAAGAAGAACCTAAAGGAGTGGGAGGATTGCTTGCCACATGTTGAGTTTAAATATAACAGGGCAGTCCACTCCACAACGCAGTTGTGTCCATTTGAAGTTGTGTATGGTTTCAAACCCATTACACCACTCGACTTGCTGCCACTTCCACTTCAAGAACGTGCAAACATGGAGGCCTCCACGAGGGCTAACTATGTGAAGAAAATCCACATGAAGACCAAGCAAGAGATTGAGAAGAAATCAGAGTACTATGCTACAAAGGCCAACAAGAACCATAAGAAGTTGATCTTTGAGCCCGGTGAGTTAGTTTGGGTTCACCTTAGGAAGGACAGATTTCCAGAGAAACGAAAGTCCAAGTTGCTGTCCCGAGGTGATGGCCCATTCAAGGTCCTTGCAAGAATAAATGATAATGCCTACAAGATTGAGCTTCCGGGAGATGAATATGCAGCTAGCAACACTTTCAATGTTGTTGATTTGTCTCCATTCCATGGTCTTGAAGAATCATAGTCGAGGTTGACTCTTTTTGAACAAGGGGAGGATGATGAGGACATCCTCGCGACTACACCTATGAAAGACCAATAACTCGACCAAGCAAAGCAATTGCAACATAAGGTGAATCTTTTCCTTAACGATTATGAACATGCATCTCACAAGAGTCATGTACTACCTAATGGAGGTGCATTACTTGTCCTCAGGTTTGAAGCCCAGGTTCAAGACATGGTGGCCACTTGATGCCCAAGAGAGCAAATTGAAGTCGATGTGCCGATGTCCAGATTTTGTACTTCAACTTCAAGATGAATTCTGTATCATCCTAAGAGGTACCACCCTAAGTATCATACATGGATGGAAAGGTCTTGAAGTCTACTTTCACATGCAACAAACGGCGCACCCATTGGATATTTACAGAGAGAGTTATGCCTGTTTTAGTGAAGACTGCTCCAGACTTTCGAGCGTGTTGCTTTTGCTCAGGGTATGTTACTTTTACACCGGAAGTGTTCCTTTTTCCAGTTCGGACTTGTCCGAACTGAACGACTGTTACTTTTTCTTGGGGCGTGTTACGTTTCTTCGAGAGTGTTCCTTTTCAGTTCGGACTTCCGATCTGAACGGATGTTACTTTTTCACCGGACGTGTTACTTTTTCTTAGTGGGTGTCCCTTTTTCTAGTTCAGACTTGTCCGATCTGAATGGGTGTTACTTTTATTTGCCTGTTTTGCAACAAGCCCATGTAACTTCAATTTGGCCTAGCTAGGAGGGTTGTTCCTAGTATAAACAAACCTTGTACACCTTGTGGAAACCGCTAACCACGAATTGAACTCAGAAAAATAGAGAAGCATATTGCTCTTATCTATAGGGTTTGTGCCATATGTGCCCCCTTGAGGATTGGGAGATTTCTCTACCACTTGTTCTTGTGTTTCATTGTGATTTGCAAGAGCATCCCCTCTCCTTTACGTGGTTCAGGTTAGGCATCGACCAAAGCATGTTGTTGGGCAAAATCTTTGTCACAGGTGGCTGTTCTAGTAGCTGTTGGTGCCACAATTCATCAGGTTTTACGGGTCATTTATTGGCCAAAGCGTGTTGTTGGGCGAACTCATTTCGTCTGGCTTCATGTGTCAGTTATCCCTAGATCCTATGACAAGAAGATCGGGCAGCATCCCGCATCTGTCCAAATCAAGAATAGTTATGTTGGCTCTCTTTAAGTTAAAATTGCTCAAATCATCAAATTTGAGTGATAAATAACTCAGTAAAATGACGTCAATCACTATCGAGTGATATATAATTCAGACGAGTGACTTCAATCACCGTTGAGTGGTTGATGACTCAAACCAATGAGTTCAATTGTTGCCGAGTGCTATATAATATATTCGGGTGACATCAATCACAACTGACTAATATTAAGTTTGCCGGTGACATCAATCACAACCGAGTGAACATGATCTTATGACATAAATCATAACCAAGTACTAAGTTACTATGATGTCAATCATGATTAAGTAACCTTTCCTTAAAAATAGTAATCATTCATATCTTTGAGCTTTATTTTCACTATTTTAGACTGACATCAATTAGTCGAGTTATGCTCGTTATTTCGCGTATAAGACCATCAAGTCATAGCGACATGATCATCAAATCATTCTTTGAATGATTATGGCATCAACCATTTTTGATCATGCACTTCTCATCAAAGATGCAGATATTGATAGAGTGACCATCAAACCACTATTATATGATCATCAAATCATATATTTTTATATATTATGGCATCAACCATAAATTTGATAGAAAATGCTTCTCTTCAAAGAAGCCCCCGAGACAATCGCCATTATGAATGGCAGCCACACTCAACTCAGAATATCATGTTCGAGTGGCAGCGACACTTAAGACGATAAGGTCAAGTGAAGAAGGAAGTCAAGGTTGTTGTAGCTGCCGACCGCTAATGAAGTAGGAATCTCTCAAAGTCATCATGATCGAGTGACACTGATGGTCTGATATGTGGCCGACCGATGGCGGCGATCAGTCGTGATGTGGCAGACCAATGGTGGCAGTCGAAGCTGGTGTAGCCGATCGAGGAAGGCAGTCAGAACTGGCATGGTCGGCCGATAAAGGCAATCAGAACTGGCATGGTCGACAGATGAAGGCAATCGGAGTTGGCGTGGCCGACTGATAAAAGCGATCGGAGCTGGCGTGGCCAACCGATGAGAGCAGTCAGAGTTGTAAGCTGTCCGATGATGGCAAGGAAATCACTCTGTGTCGAGTGGTGTATCCGCCGATCCATCATAAATCTTCCTAACAATAAAGAAAATTAAGATAAATAGTTATAATTAAAATTGTTTGCTTGGTAACTTATTTTTATAAGCCAAACAAATCAATCAACTAAAAAGTCAAATTTGTATCTATTTTTCTCCTTTAAGTAGACCGACTGGCGCATAGCAGCGTATTCGCGCGTTAGCAACCAGACTGATCCACTATAGGATACTTAGGACAAAATATAAAGAGCTCGAAATTCGGTCTGCTTGCAACAATATCAATCATAATTATTCGTGCATTGCAATTAGAGTCAACCAGTCGACACATGACCTCTCGCAGCTTTGGCTCTGGGTTTAGTGTAGTGGTAGTCTAATATGTAGCTAAGAAATTCTATGCCTTAGTTGTTTGTTGGCGTAATACCAAATCGCTAAAATGCACTGTATCGATCGAGGCTAAAGCCAAGAAGAGTGAAACTAGAACACACGAGAATGGTCATAAGGTGTTAGGGCTGAAGCACTACTGAAAGGTCACCGACCGACATGGGTCATATGGTGTTAGGGCCGAGGAACTACTGAAAGGTCACCGACCAACATGTGTACTACTAGATTCATAAAACAAATGGGAGAACACGTGTATAGGTACACAAATAGCCCCTTGGCTCGATTGTTTAATGTGGAATATTAAAGAACCGAGGCAATATAAAGACGAATAATGCCATAAATAAGAGCACTGATTAAAAAGCTCAACTTTACTTATCAAATAACCTACGACCTTCTGCTTAAAAAACATAAATAATTGTGGTCGTGGGGAAAAAGATAGAGGACCTGAGCCCAAAAACTCGAAAATAGATCAAGAAAGTATAAAGATACTTAGCTTTGATATCGGCGAGTTGAAGAGGAACCCCCGAGTGTGTCGATGTCATTGGCGAGTAGTTGAATGTCGAAGTCAAGCCATCATGTCACAGGAACATCGAAGCTCGGAGTGGTTGACCGAGACGTCGAATCACCAAAGGTGTCACCGAGTGGCTGTTTGGGACGCCAAGTCACAGCAATGTCGTCGAGTGACCGAATCCACCAAATCATTGAGTAGCCGATAGGCTGAGTCATCGAAGATGTGATCGAGTAGCCCCCAGGCATTTCCATGTGGCCGTCGAGCGGCCATGTCATCGAGACGTGGCGATGTCACCAGGTCATCAGTAAACATCGTCACAGCAATGTTGCCAAGTGGCTGAAATCATCATAGTGCGCCGATGTTGCCGGAGGCATCATCATAGTGGATGGTGTTCCGAGTGCTTGGTCGAAGGCGTCATCAAATAGTCAGCTGAATTACCGAGTGATCGGTGTTGCCTCTTGTACAGGATTGCACAAGTCAATCGAGAACCTCCGACTCGGTGTCCGTCTAGAGGAATAACGCGTTGTAGTGCTTGAAGAAAGCGGCCTTGTCTCCTTTCATGACTTCTTCAATACATGTGTTGGACCCACCCACGATGACAGGGAAGTGGCCTTGTTGATGAAGGCTAGCATGTTATAGTGCAACTGGATCTTGCCCACGTTGATGAGATTGCCGTCATAGTGCTCCGCGAGGATGTTGGCCGGCTTCAACCTACTTGTGGCCATCGCGATGGGAACGAACACCACCTTCGGCTTCTACATCCCAGCAGCAACGGTGGCGTGAGTGTGATCGATCGTCATTGTCGGAGAATAGGTTGATCAACTGGTGTTGATGATCGGAGGATGGTTCCACATATTAATTGAGCCGTCATGTCGCTGAGTATAGCTGACAGTATGCTGGCATAGTCACGCTTGATGAAGCTCTGCCATGCTCATCCTCCAAACAGCTTGCAACTGTGGCCCGCACTTGCTTGTCGACTTCCACAACAAGTTGCATGGCCGGGGCTATGTGCGAAGCTTATGTCAACACGTATATGCAAAAAAAAAATCTCGTAACAAGTATTGTGATAATCATATTGATTAAGATATCAATGATAAAGTAATGTGGAATGATTAAAGATGGAAAGAAACTTCCCCTGTTCTGTACAACTTGGATTGGCTAAGGAAAGTCCTAAGTTAGACTCGGTCGGACTGGACTCGTCGAAACTTAGATCGGTCCATTGAACTAGCCCCGCGTGGGTTTATTCGATTTTGACCACTGATCCATCTTGATCGTCTCGATTCAGCCAGCAGCATGTGCTTCGCGTGTATAGGGAAAAAAATTGGTGCGGCCCATCCACAAATCTCAAGTTTGCGGACCCGACCTCGATGGCTACCGCGTGGACGCCGCTGCTCATCCGACGCCCAGCACCAATACGGCTCCTCGCATCATGGTGGACTGCATCGGGTGTGGCTCCCACTCGGCTTGACGGCTTACCCAACCTTGAAACCAAGGAAAACACTCGCACGTCTGAAGTGAAAGCCGACAAGATTGCAACATTCGCTACTAAGGCCTCAATTTTCAACAACCTCTAAGCTCTGAGGCGCAAGAGGTGGTGGACGAGATCATAACAGCCCAGATCACCCACAGCCAAGTAACTAGAGAATTTGAATATTGCTTAAGTATATCTAGTATTTGATATTTATTAATGCAATCATTGTAAGGTTCATGACCACTGATGTCATCCCAAGGTATGATATTTTGGTGATGAATGACAAACATCAAATGTGAATTTTGTCTATACGAGTGTTGTCTGTGTAGGAAACCTTTCTACTCTATGATGATTGTTGACGATGGCCTTGGCAATTGATGACAGTGACCACAAGCATGGAGGCTTGATGAGCTTGATGGAGTACAAGGGTTGATGAAGATGGATCAAGGATAAGGACAAGCTATGGAGCAAGTGTTGGGTACACTTGCCTAGTTAATAGGGCTTTGAGTCCATAGGAAAAACTGGACCATCAAGGGGGCTAGGTCATTCTCTTAGGTCATGTCTAGTCGGTGATGTGGAATGTTGCTCGCTGAAATCACAGGCACTAGTTGACAGTGGAGAAGCCAAGGAACTGTTTGGAGAAGCCGGGAAACAAAGTCAAGTGAGGACAAGGAGTTTCAGCTTCAGGATGAAGTGACCAGATAGAGGGGTCAGTGCTGACCGGACTATACGGTCACTCAGAGGTTTTGTCTGGAGGCTACAGCGGGCAGCGAGGAAACTGCCAAGTCTGAAAAGCTCTAGTGACCGGATGGTCCAGTCTACTGACTGGACGGTCCGGTCAGTAAAGGTGAGACTTGGGCAGCAAGGAAGCCAGCGCCAAAATGTTTCTGGACTGGAGAGAAAAATAGACCAGACGGTCCAGTCAGTTGACCATATTGTCCGGTCAGTAGGAGTCAGAAGAGGGGTTAGAGCCATTGGTGAGTAGGCCCAGAAGGCTGATTTCATGGAGCAACGACTAGTTTGAGGTTAGGAACTGATATAACTTTGTTGCTGGGGTCTTTGTGACTTCTCTTGGCTAGTGGAATACCTGAGAGCATTTGGTAAGGCCCAAGAGGAAAAGAGGAGAGCACTAGAAGAGGATATTGGATATCTTGAGAGTGCTTGTGAGAGTAACAAGGAGCAATCTTGCACATCTAAGGCTAGGGTGTCCTTGAGGGTGTGTTCTAGGTTGTTACTCTTGGTCTATAGTGAGACCTAGACTGGTTAGGTGTCGGTGATAGAGCCTATCATGATTGGTTGTGAAGACCATCACATGTTTGTACATGGTTTGAGCCCGTCGGTGAAAGGGGCATCAATAGTGAGCTCCCACGTTGGCTCGGGAAGTCTGACAAGTATCATATACCGTGTCTTGGTGGCAGTGGTGACACACACCGTGTCTTGGTGGCAGTGGTGACACACACCATGTCTTCACTCAGGGAGTGATTACGGGCTCATGGGCGAGAACTCCACTTGGTGGCGGGAGGGACAGGAACTCCGATGGGAGTGGTCCAATGAGGAGTAGGGGAAGGTGCCATCCTTCCGAGATCTCGGGAAAAATCATGAGCTATCTCTTACTCTACTCCTTAATTTGATGCATTACTTTCTGCATTTTCATACCGTGCTATTCATGCTTGTGTGCTTGTCTTGTTCTAGTTGATTACCTTGTAGACTTGCATGAATAGGCTTCTTGATTGCTAGTAGTGTTTGTGCTTCCGTGTTGCTTTATTACTATCTTGCATAGGAGTTGTATTATCTTGAGTGATCCACTAGTATGCTTAGGTTGTTCTTCCTTTCATAGGGCTTCTATCTTGCTAGTGTGATCACCACTAGAATTATTATAGGAGTTGATTGAGTGGTCGGTTTTGGAAATTGGCAAATTTGGTACATAGTGTGAGTTCCGGGTTCACCCCCACCCTCTCGGTCATCGATCCTTTCAAGTGGTATCAGAGCCAAGTGCTCATCATAAGGCTTAACCGCCTTGAGTAGTGACCATATTGAGTTGGGATGTCATCCCATTCGGGGTCGGGTCATGGCTCATGGAAGGATCGCTTTAAAAGCTACCTAAATGCCATAATCCCGGATGAGTTGATGGATACTCTTGTGGACTTCGCCAATACCTTCACCGATAATCATGTGTATGATGATTGTGTGGATGTTCCTAGTACTAATGAGTGCCTAGATTCTTCTAATGTTGACTTGATAGGTTGTTCTACTAGTGTGCCTAATGTGATGAGTGATAATGATGTGTCTCTTGATCTTGCTTGCTCCACTATCATGAATAGTATTGATGATGATTGTGAGTCTCTTGTTGATCTTACTAGTAGTTGTCTTGTTGAGGAGTTCATTGCTTTTCATGCTAATGATAATGAGGACTTACTTGACTCTCTTATTCACTTGTGAGGTATTGTGGACAGGATTGCAACAACTTCTTTTGAGCTCCCCAAGATTGTGATTGTCAAGAAGATCCTCTCCTTGCTACCGAGTAGCAAGCTCTTCTACGTCACCCTTGACCTTCTCATGGAGAAGAGTCTCTCTGTCGAGGATGTGATCAAGCTGCTCTTCAAGGATGAGGAGATCACCGCGGGCATGGCGGGGAAGAAGGCATCCAAGGCAAACAATGAAGCATCTTCAAGCAAAGGGAAAGAAGTAGCTTCGAGCTAAAACTTCTTTGATCCCTCCACAAGATTGCCTTGCAACAGCTTCTACAACCCCTTCGGAGCAAAACCTTCACCAAGTTCAACATTGAGCACATCGTCAAGTTCACCTTTGGCATCTTCGTCGAGCTCACCAACAGGATCTCTTCTTTGAACTTGGTGAATGTGTGATAAATACGAATGATGACCTTTGTGAGAATCTCTTGAGCATTTATGATCTTGTGTATAGGATAAACTCCTTCAGAGGTCTCCGGAGGATTGCACTATATGAAGTGATTGACAAGCTCCTCCAGCAAATCACAACTCCTAAGAGGGGTTTCTTACCTGAGGAGGTAGTCAATAGAAGACATGAGCTCTCAATTGAGAGAGCAATGGAGATGATACTCGTGCTCCACTCACAAGTGGGACATGTGCTTGAGCACGTCACTGACCTCTATGATCCTCCTCATTACTACATTGACCTCGACAATATACACATGGGGGATGGTCATTGACATTGGAGGTATCGTGCTCCTCACTTTCCCATCAGGAGGAGACTTCAGGAAGGGATTGCAAGAATCCCTATCTACGAGGATGGTCTCGTTGTTCGACATGATGAGGTTGGTACTAGTCAATCTAGTAATGCTTTGTATACTAACCCTTCTTCCTCTAGTGTTTGTCTTATGGCAACCACCAGGGTCAACTACAAGAGTGGAGGTACTCATTGGATTCTTCACAGTGGGTGCACTCAACACATGACAGGGAAGTCGACCATGTTCACCACCATTGATGGAGATGGAGACAGTGAGAAGGTGACTTTCAGGGACAACTCAAAGGGGAGAGCTAGAGGCCTAGGAAAGGTGGCCATCACTAATGACCTCTATCTCTCCAAGGTCTTTCTTGTGGAAACCCTCAACTTCAACTTCATGTCTATTGGTCAACTCTGTGACATGGGATTCAAGTGCATGTTTGATGAGGATGGTGCAACGACTGAGAATGCTAAGAAAGGGCTAGGGTTTCATGGAGTAAGGCATGGGAACTTGTATGTCACGGACTTCAAATCAAGCAATATGCCACCAAGCACTTGCCTATTCACTAAGGCATCCAAGGGATGGTTGTGACATAGGAGACTGGCACATGTTGGAATGAATCAGCTCAAGAAGATTGTCAAGAGGAACCTAGTTGAAGGAATCAAGGATGTGACCTTTGAGAAGGACAGACTGTGCAGTGCTTGTCAGGCTGGAAAGCAAGTTGCATCTTCACATCCCACCAAGTCATTCATGTACACATCTCGTCCTCTAGACCTCTTGCATATGGACTTGTTTGGGCCAACACACTACAAAAGTCTAGGAGGCAATCTCTATTGCTTGGTGATTGTTGATGACTTCACGAGATACACTTGGACCTTCTTTCTTGTGGACAAATCTCAAGCCATTGATATCTTCAGAAAGTTTGCTAAAAGGACAAATAATGAATTCAAGGCTAGCATTGTGAAGATAAGAAGTGACAATGGGACAGAGTTCAAGAACACAACATGTGACACCGAGGTGTCTCATTTTTACTTAACAAGAATGAAGAGCATAAATTATAACTAAGTATAGCATGAAATGATAGAGCCTCACCTAATTTGAATTATTTATAGGCAATTAAAAACCCTACAAATAAGATTGTGAGCCAATTAATTTTTTTCTATACAACATATGCCAAGTAAATTCATAATCATGTTGGTAATGATAAAATAGAATTTAATAAATTAATTGAGCATTTTACCATATTTGGAAATACCCCAAATAATTAATTGAAACCTAGAAACCTTTCAAATTTGAATTTAAATGATAAAATTTCCAGGATGAATCTGAACATTTGGTTCCCACTAGAGCACCACAAATATCACAAGGGACCTATGTACAAAATCTCATTTTATTTGGGCCATGTAGCTATTTTATTTGGATCTAATTAGAGCCAGGGGCCTAGTTGCAAAGATCAGAAAAGATCTAGGGGGCACAGTGCGAGATCTCCTTCTCCTTCCCTCCATTGGCGCAGACCCTTCTCTCTCTCCCCCCTCCCCCACGCTTCTCCCCGACGCGCACGCCACCGGCTCCACTCGGGACTCCACGCGCGACAGTGCCACCTACACCCCCTCTGCCCCTCTGTCTTGTCCCATCCTTCATGTCAACCATGCGCAGCGCCCAACGGCAGTCGTTCCCCTCTTCTCCCTTGCATGCCACCACAGCAGCACGGTAGGACTTCAATCTCATGCGCAATTGCCGCTCCCATCCCTCAACTACCCCGCTGACCTCTGCGCAGCCACACGGAATCGAGCTGCTCCCTTTAACCCAGCTCCCCCTGCTCCCCTTTCTTTTCCCTCCCCATTCCGCCATTACCGCGCTGAGTTCGAAGATAGAACCAAGACAAACCCCTTGCGATCGCCATTGACATCACCACAAAATCCCTTCTCTCTGGTGAGCCTCGTCCCCTTCTTCCTCTTCTCCCTGTGCACGACTCACAGCCAAACAAGCCTTCCTCTTACCCTCTTTGATTTCATGCGCAAGGTAGCCGACATCTCACTCCCCCCCCTTCCGTCACTGCCCTATTCCCGACCGACCGACGCCGCCTCACCGACGAGCCCCACCTTCCGGTGTTCCCCGATGATGAGGAACTTCATGCCGATGATCCTCTCGTCCCAGTGAAGCTGTAGGAGCAAGCCACTCACGAATTGCTGCTTCTCAGCTGGAACGCAACGCCGCCGAAGCTCTTCTTCCGCCGCCTCTCGTCGCCAACCCATTTCTGGTGAGATTCCGACTCCGCGAGCCCCTCAATCCCTTGCACCTTGGTGCGCGCATCATTCCCCTACCCCTGCGGTGAGCTTTCGTCGCCTGTAGCCGCCGGCAGCGACCTCTCCGGCGAGCTCCAGCCGCACGCCGCCGTGCCCTGACGCGCCTACTGGCATCCTCACTGGCAGCTGAGCTTGCCCCTGCGTGGCATCGACGTGTCGCCCACGTGGCGCTGACCTATTATTTGTTAACCCCAGGAAATTAACAGAAACTCCAGAAAATAACCAAATCTTCTAAAAATCACAGTAAATGAACCACAAGTCCAATAAGGTCCAAATAATTTTTTTAGGTTCATCATGAAGTGCTTTATTTTAGTAAAATCACAAACTAATGTTTCTGTACATGTATTTTTGTTAATGCATTTAATTGTCAAAAGACCAGATAAATCACCATATATTCTAGGAACAAAATTAAATCCTGATGTTTGGCATGCTTAGTATGCACATGATTATATGCCACCACAAATTTTGGTTTGGTAAAATATGAAATATTGTATGCTTTGAGATTTATTTAGTGTGTTTGCTTAGATTAATGCTAGAAAATAATTTATAAATAATTTACCCATGAAACATGGTGAAAATATTGATCATATATGTCTCTGTCCATAGTAAATCACCCATGTCTAGAAACATATATTTACTGTCCTAATTAATTTAATTGTTCATATCACCATTTTCAGTCTATTTAAATGCATAAAGAATATCCACACATAATTCCTTAATATCAACTTCACTTCTCTGAAGCATATGGCTTCAAGAATATATTAATAATATTGTTGGCACTAAAACACAAATACATTATGAATGCATCATATCATTGCATTAAACGGTCATTAACACATTTTTCATCATATAGGTAACGATAACCAGGAGCCCGAAGAGGATTTTTAGAAGGATATTGACTCTCAGGAGCTAGAGATTGTAGTTTCTAATACTAGCGTTGATCCAGGCAAGCCCCGGTTTGCATTCGCCTTTTTAAAGCTTTGCTAGTTTATAATATTACTAGTGTCTATGGTCATTGTTGCATTAGGTTATAGGAGTTTCTTGAAACCCACCTTGCATGTTACCCATATGACCTATGCTACTGTTATTAGAACCTTGGTAGGATCAGTACTATATTACTATGCTTAGTAATTAATAGTCTCAGTAGATATTATTACTAAGGAAAGACTTGGTCACTAAAACTGAACTTAATGAAAGAAGTTTACTTTTGATGTTATGACCGGGCAGGGAATTATGCATGTGTAGGTTTGCAGCAACATATGGCTTTTGACTACGGTAGCCCTGCCTTGTCAAACCTAGGACCTGTCCGTGGTCGGCCCCTTGATCAAGTATTGAACAGTACCGAATACATGCTAGTTTATGGGCACTAGTAAACTGACGTAGCATTAAAATCACTTGCATTAAGGACAGTTAAGGTGCATTGGTCGTTGACCCTTCTGCTGCTGGAGTGGGCGGTTCATACCATGAAGTACTATTAGCAGAACGACATGCCCACTCGATGTCACCACACCCGGTCTGAGGTGTGAGTGCTTTTCTTGCGAAAGGTTGCCATATACGACCTTAATTGGTGCATATGTGTCATGTATCTCAGGTTTTTCCCAGCTGGTGTAAATCCATTGCAATTGTTGTCGCTCGCAGTAATGAGTACCACTTGGTCACCGCACTAATCACGTAGTTGCACATGACACTATGGAAACGGTTTATGTTGGTTATTGTTGATTACTATTACTGCTGCTCTTATACTGTATTTAATTCATGTATTGATTTCATTATTTTGTTGCTCCACTAAAGTTATATTTCTGCCCTACCTACCCTATTAACTTGGCTAAATAAAATTTGGTAGAACTAATATGATGCTTAGTGCAAGTCCTTTCAAATAAGCCATCCTATTAGAGCCAATGCATGTCTAGGTGTTCGAGGGTAAGTCTTGCTGAGTAATTAGTACTCAGGCTTTGTGCCATTGTTGTTTTTCAGGTAATGAAGAGATAGAATTGCCTCTAGATGTGATGCCTTGGGACATGCAAGTCCTTGAGGGTTGGACATGCTAGGGTGATGGTTCTCTGGGCAAGAATCATTGCTATCGTTGTATCGTCGAGAGCTTGCATTGGTTGTCGTTATTTGCTTTTGCTGTTTTTGAACTATCTTAAATTGTAATATTCCGCTGCATTTCAGTACTCTATTTGTGTAATAACTTAAATTAAACAAGTGTTGTATTATGAAGTGTTTGTGTTATCAGCACCTTCGGGACCTCGATCCTCTAGGAATGGGACCCCACACAACAGTGGAGAAATATTGTGACAAGAAAGGCATCAAGCATGAATTCTCCGCTACATATACTCCCGAGCAAACTGGAGTAGTGGAGAGGAAGAACAAGACACTCATCACTCTTGCTCGTGCCATGTTGGATGAGTATGGAACTCATGAGAGGTTTGGGCGGAGGCAATCAACACGGCTTGCTATACCTCCAACCGTGTCTATCTCCATCTGTTGTTGAAGAAGACACAATATGAGCTATTGGTGGGACGGATACCCAATGTTTCCTATTTCCGAGTCTTTGGCTGCAAGTATTACATTCTCAAGAAGAGGAGAAAGCCCAGGAAGTTTGAGAGCAGAACCGATGAAGGCATTCTTGTTGGGTACTTAGGAACTTCTAAAGCATATAGGGTCTATGAGGGAAGATGAATTTCATGAAGTGAACATTGAGGATGAGCCTATGAGGAAAGCCTTGAGGAACATGCCCGCGGGCGAGGTTTTACCCCACGAGGCCAATGATGGTGATGTTGATGAGCCCTCTACTGCACCACCTCAACTAACCTCTTCCTCCGAGGTGCAAGAACCAACCCAAAATGTCACAAATACACCCACTAGATCTTCCTAAGATTCATTGAGAGTTCACCCACCAAATGATGAGGAAACCCATGTGAGAAGTGAGCCACAAGCCTCGCCACATACTTCACCACAAGCCACTTCTCCTAGCTCTTCACAAGATACCCTTCCATACACCTCAAGCTCCAAGTACAAAACAAGAAAGCATAAGAGTGACTCTCCCACCTCTCTTAGAATCCAAGATACTAATATATCAAGAGAGCAAGCAACCAATGATGCACAAAATACATCACCTAGATCTCCTACCACTCAACAAGAACATTATCCTAGACCCAAAGCTAAAAACAAGGATCATTCCCGTGGCTTGATCATTGGGAGCCCATCTCTAGGAGTGAGAACAAGGAGAAATAAATACAAGCCCAACTATGTGAATGAAGAAAATGGTGAAGGAAGTGATGAGGAGGCAAATGTTGCTATTGAGAACTTTTCTTTTGTCTCCATGATTGAGCCCACAATGATGGAATAGGCAATGAATAATCACAAGTGGGTTATTGCCATGCAAGAAGAATTGAACAACTTTCAAAGATGCAAAGTGTGGAAGCTAGTGGAAAGGCCCAAGAATCATAATGTGGTTGGCACCAAGTGGGTCTTCAAGAATAAACAAGATGAGAAAGGGGCCATTGTCAAGAACAAAGCTCGTCTAGTGGCAAAGGGATACACTCAAGTGGCAGGCATTAACTTTGAAGAAACAATTGTTCCCGTGGCCCATCTTGAAGCAATTCGGATTTTGCTTGCTTATGCATCACATAATGGCTTTATGCTCTATCAAATGAATGTGAAAAGTGCCTTCTTGAATGGAAAGATCAATGAGAAAGTCTACGTGGAACAACCTCCAGGGCTTGAGGATCCTAAGCGTCCATGACATGTGTACAAGTTGAAGAAAGCTCTCTATGGCCTCAAGCAAGCTCCTAGGGCATGGTTTGAACACTTGAGGAACTGATGTTAATATGGCCCAATCTTCCGAGAGGTAAGGGGATAAACTCGAATTTGGAGAACTCGATGTCGACGACCCAGCTTGAATCAGTCACGATCCAACCTCGCAACCGTTACACCAAGCACAACTTGATTGTTCCTGCAAGCGAAATCGAGAACACAAGCAAGAGAGGATAAACACGCAATCTGAAATTGCAAATATGGATGAAGCGAATCACAAGAAAAGGTTCAAGCTTTGAACACAAAAGGACTAATCGCCAAAGTGGTGTAGAACAAGAACAGGGGCCCTAGATTACTGTAAAAGGACTTGTCGCCACAATTACAATAATTCGATCAAGTTTCTCTCTGGAAAACTGAACTAAACAAAACCCGAAACTAAAAAACGGCAGCTACCGAGTTTATGTAGGAAACAAAGACGTCCTAGGGTTGGGGCGACCAGGGGGGGGGGGGGGGGGCGCCCACAACATGGGCTTAAGGCCCGACACGATACATGGCCAAGTTGGCCCAAAATAGGTGGCACAACACCTTGTCATGGTCACATATTATGACTCAAGACCCTTCTGGAGCTAGGACCAGAACGAAACTGACGGCGCCGTTGTCCCCTTTCCAACGCATCAAAGAACGCCTCGTTTGGACGTCGGGTGTGGGAGATATCATCAAAATCGTGAAGGGGTGTCGGCTGTTACCGAGACGAACGTGGCGACCGAGTTGGTGACGACTTGTAACTTGGGAAAGGCCATGATATGCGCGTATCCAGCATGGTGATGTCCTCATCATCCTCCCCTTCTTGAATTGGAGTCGCCCTCAACTCCATCTCAGCATCAATCTCCTGCAAAAGGTTAGTACTAGCAGAATGCAAAGTACAAGATACATGATCATCGATAGAAGATATATCATGACAAAGCATAGTATAGCAAGATGCATCATGATTATCACAAAGATCACTAACAGTAGATGTCATAGCAAGAAAAGCACCTCCCTTTAACTGAATAGCCTTATGTTTAACATCAAAAAGTTGTTTGTTATCATGTTTATTCTCAGTATTTTCAGCAAGCAGTTTAAAATGATTTCTAATATCAGCAGGCAATAACAGACGCAAAGTAATATTCCTGTCCTTATGCACGAATATATATGTATTTGTTCTACCATGGTGGGCAGCATCTGTATCATATTCCCATAGACGGCCTAATAAAAGCGAACATGCTTGCATAGGTACAACATGAAAATCAGCAAAGTCTTGATAAGAACCTACTGAAAAGTGTATGCGTGCTGATCGAGTTACCTGTGCCGTACCACTATTGTTGAACCATTTGATGTGGTAGGGCTGATATAGTGCATGCGTGATCAAGCCAAGTTTGCTTACCAAATCAGAACTTACCAAGTTGTTACAGCTCCCAGTATCAATGATGGTGAGAACACGATGGTCCACAACAATGAGGTATATGTAGAATAAATTATTGCGTTGTTGTTCTTCCTCTTGTCCCACTCGAGTGGTCAACACACGCTGCACAATGAGGCTAGGAAAGCCCGCGGTGGCAGCAATAGAATCAATGGCGGTAGTCTCCTGCTCCTCCGTCGAATCTGCAACAAGGTTAGGCATACGAGCAAATTCATCTTCAACATCACTAGAACTTTCATACCCATCAGCGGTAGCGATGTAAGCACGACGACTAGGGCAATCCTTCATGACATGTCCCATGCCCTTGCAGCGGTGGAAAATAATGGTGATGGAGGATCCACTCCTAGTACCGGAAGTAGTAACCTTCTTCTGGTGTTGGTGCTGCACACTAGACGATTGCGCTGCAGAAGTAGGCGCAAGTGGAAAAGTTGTTGCTGGTGTCTTAGCAACATGACTCTTCAAGTTCTCTACTCCAGTGCGTTGCTGGAGATATTGCTCACTGTTGGACCTGCAAGATTGTTGTGGAAGGCGTCCCTGTACTTCTCGTTCAGCCTTAAGAGCAATATGATACAATTGGCTGAACCTATTTCACTCTTTATAGTCAACAATATTCTGGATATCACGGTTCAAACCACCAAAAAATCTAGCACTAGTTTTAACATCATCTTCATGTATATCACAACGTGCTAAACCAATAAGCAATTCCTGATAATATTCCTCTACTATTTTACTACCTTGTGTTAAAGATTGTAATTTCAAACGTAAATCACGTTGGTAATAAGGAGGAACAAAACGAGATTTCATGCGTTGTTTCAAAACAGGCCATGTGGCAGGTATAGCAGCATTAGTATTGCAAAGATCATTCCACCAAAAGAGAGCAAAACCTATAAACTCACTAGTAGCAAGTCTAACTCTATGCTCAGCAGGAACTAAATGAGAATTAAATTTCTGTTCAACAGCAAGTTCCCAATCTAAGTATGCTTCAGGATCAGCACTACCGGCAAAAGGTGGTATGTTAAATTTGGGCTTAACAAATGTATCAGTATTACCACAATTGTTATTACCTCCCATACCATGTCGATTACGGTGAAGACGGTCTGCATCACGGTTAAAATCATCATTAGCAGCAGCTCGTTGAGGTGGAGGTCATCGTTCAACATCCTCAATGCGGTGGACAACAGTGTTGATGTGACCCATCAACTCGGCAAACTTCGTTTCCATGAATGTACGCTGGTCCGCAAGAAGCTTCGTGACCTCGGCCTTGGAGACGCAATCATTGAAGTCTGTAGGGGACTCCAACTCGCCAGGTGTCCCTTTCCCTTTCTTTGATATGGTTAAAAGCAAAAGACAACACTAAACAAAAAGATTAGCCCTATCAACTAGCAGGCAGCAGAGGGTGTAGAAAGTGGAAAACAATATCAGAAGCAATGTATCACAATCTTGCAAGTGTTCTTACCAAAGCCAGACAGGTCGGCACAATCTGTAGTTGAGCTTGGGTGTAACAGTTGCAAGGAAGAAACCTGTGCTGCAATATGTGTAGCTTGGAAGGCTAATATGTATGTCAATGGAACACAATTTAATAACAGATAGTAGCACTGAATAAATGTCCAAAGCAGTGTCCTAATTGCTGGTAAAAGAATCGTGTTCAAAAATAGTTGTGACAGCAAGAACAATGGCAAAGGCAGCAAGGAACAAAACAGACTTCATAGACTTAGAAATTTCAGGGCGGGGGGGGGGGGGGGGGTGCAAATCAAAATCTTGATTTTTTTGTATGATTTTTCCACTATTTTTTTGTGATAGAGGAACACAAAGGAAGGAACAACAAGAAGTTTCAACTCAAACAGAGGGAAAGCAAAGGGTAGGCAAAATCTCAAAGTTTCACCGAAAGCGCTATTTTTGACTTCACAATTTTTTTTCTATTTTTTCCCATTTTTTTTGAATTTTTTGATGAGGGCACATAGGGCGAAGCTAAGTGTGGGTCACCTCAACTTTGAGTCAGGAATCTGCTGTAAAAATTTCAGCCCAATCGGAGCAACGAGCGAAAAGTTATGCCTGTTTTACCGAAGGTATGTCAAGATAGGGTTTGAGGGGTGAGGGGGGGGGGGGGGGAACCGAATTGGGTAGGGTTTTTTTGTTGGCAACAGATTGTGGGTGTGGTGGGTGGGTGACACGATGGTGAATCCAATGGAAAACACGATGGTGATGGTGGTGTGCAGTGGAGATCAAAACACAAACCGAATCAAATCATAAATTCAAACCAGCAACTGAACTCGACTAGGACACAAACTCAACACTACGGACTCTTAAATTAAATTATGCAAAGGCTAAACAATGTCTGGGATGGTGGGGAAATATTTTTTTGTAGGCTTTTTCATGGACAAAAGGTGATGAACACAAACGAATCTAAAGGGAAGAACACGATAATACCTCACGGGGAACCTAGGAATCTGATACCACTTGATAATAAATATGACCCGATCTTCCGAGAGGTAAGGGGATAAACTCAAATTTGGAGAACTCAGCGTCGACGACCCGGCTTGAATCAGTCACGATCCAACCCCGCAACCGTTACACCAAGCACAACTTGATTGTTCCTGCAAGCAAAATCGAGAACACAAGCAAGAGAGGATAAACACGCAATCTGAAATTGCAAATATGGATGAAGTGAATCACAAGAAAAGGTTCAAGCTCTGAACACAAAAGGACTAATTGCCACAGTGGTGTAGAACAAGAACAGGGGCCCTGGATTACTGTAAAAGGACTTGTCGCCACAGTTACAATAATTCGATCAAGTTTCTCTCTGGAAAACTGAACTAAACAAAACGCAAAACTAAAAAATGGCGGCTACGGAGTTTATGTAGGAAACAAAGACGTCCTAGGGTTGGGGCAACCAGGGGGGGGGGGGGGGGGCGCCCACAACATGGGCTTAAGGCCCGACACGATACATGGCCAAGTTGACCCAAAATAGGTGGCACATCACCTTGTCATGGTCACATCTTATGCTTTTATAGCTTTAGAAGTTTGACAAAGATATCATTGACTTGTTTCTATCAAGAGAAACAAAGATTACATCGGTCTGCCATAACATCTTAGGTTGTAACCCGTAACCGCGTAACAAATAGAATCAACCAATCGATACATGACCTCTCACACTTTTGGCTCTGGGTTTAGTGTAGTGGTAGTCTGATGTGCAGCACAAAGTATTTAACCATGACGTATAAGCGTAAGACCAAAATAATAAAGACCAAAACTCAAGATCTCAAGATCTTATGATAATAAGTCGGTAAAAAAATAGGCTAAAACCAAAATATGGTTAGACCAAGATGGGACATTATTGCTAGCCCCCTGGCTTGATTGTTTAATAGTATAAATTAAGGAATTGAGACAGATATAGAATAAAAATCATTAGAAAATCTTTTATTAAAAAAGACCGAAGTTTCATTCATAAATAACGTATAAATACACAAAATAATAGCTAAGTATAGAAACGATCTAGGAGTTTGGAATATCGTCGCCGTCTTCTTACATCAGTTGGTAAGCCCCCGGGCGAGTGACTTCCTTCACTACGTACGGTCCTTCCCACTTCGGCGAGAGCTTATGCTGATTCTTTGTTGATTGCACTCAGCGAAGCACTAGGTCTCCTACTTGAAAATAGTGACTGCAGACGTTCTTATCATAATAACGATGCAAGCCTTATTGGTAGAGTGCCGACCGAAATAGAGCGCGATCATGCAACTCCTCTGCCACAATCAAATCAATCACTCAGTTCTCCTCAGAAAGCTTTTCATCGTACGCTTGAACTCGTGCCGAGACAAGACTGACCTCAGTCAGCAACATAGCTTCTGAGCCATAGACCAATGAAAAACGTGATTGTCCAGTAGCCCGACTGGTGTTTGTCCGAAGCCCCCAAAGGACTGAAGGCAACTCTTTGACCCACCGACCGGCATAAGGTTTAAGTCTGTCAAATATCTGTGGCTTTAATCCTTGAAGAATCATACCATTGGCCCGTTCGACCTGCCCATTGCTTTTCGGATGAGCCACTGATGCAAAGTGGATCTTTATTCCCATCTCATCGGCAAAGTCTCAGAACTCCACTGAAGTGAATGGAGTGCCATTATCGGTAATGATATCATGAGGAACTCCAAACCGAGTGAATATACCTTTGACAAACTCGATTGCCTTCTTGTATGTAATCTTGCCAACCGGCTTTGCTTCAATCCACTTGGTGAATTTGTCGATAGCAACAAACAAATGAGTGAACCCGCCTGGTGCTTTCTTGAAAGGACCGACAATATCAAGCCCCCAAACAGCAAAAGGCCAAGTCAAAGGTATCATGTGAAGTTGCTGTGAAGGCACATGTGTTTGTTGAGCGAAGAATTGACAACCCTCACACTTCCGAACAACTTGGTGTGCATCTTCGACCGCAGTGAGCCAATAAAACCCTTGTCGGAAAGCCTTGCCAACCAAAATCCTGGAAGCTGCATGATTGCCGCATATTCCCGAATGAATCTCTTCTACCAACTTCTGGCCTTTAGGAATTGAGATGCATCGCATCAAAATGTTGGAACCACCCCTTTTGTAAAGTTGGTCCCCCACCAACAAGTATCCTCGAGATCGGATCTCCAATCTTTGCTGCTCATCAGGATCCGAGGGCAGCGTTCCCTTATCCAAATACTGAATGAGTGGGTCACGCCAGTCGGTCTTGGAGACGTCATCGTCAACAAGATCAGCAACAATACTTATCAACACGTCCGACCGGGGAGAAATCATTGGGGAATCCAGAACATGTAGAAAAACACCCGGCAGTACTGCAGACCGAGATGATCCTATCTTGGCTAACTCATCAGCCGCCTGATTATTATCTCGGAGAACATGTGTGAACTTCAATCCATCAAACTTGTCTTCAAGTTTTCACACTTCTTGGCAATAAGCACTCATGTTATCATCTACACAATTCCAATCCTTGGTGACCTGATTAATGACCAAGGCCGAATCACCAAATATGTTGATGCGCTTAATGCCGAGTGACATAGCAATGCGTAGTCTATGCAGGAGAGCTTCATATTCCGCAGCATTGCTAGACGCACGAAACATGATTTGAAGGATGTATCGAAGCCTTTCTCTAGTAGGCGAGATAAATACAACTCCCGCATCTACCCCTTGTAATTGAAGGGAACCATCAAAGTACATTTTCCAGTACTCAATATCTTGGGCAGTAGGAGGATTTTGAATCTCTGTCCACTCGGCAACGAATTCAGCTAACGCTTGTTCCTTTATAGCCGACAGAGGCGTGAACGTAATAGTATACTGACCAAGTTCGACTGCCCACTTGGCTATTTTTCCTTTAGCTTCTCGATTATGTAATACCATCCCAAGTGCAAAAGAAGTTTGAACTTCAATTGGATGAGCTTGGAAATAGTGCTTCAACTTCCTCGAGGTGATCAATAATGCATATAACAACTTCAAGATCTGCTGGTACCTTGTCTTAGAGGCGCTATGAACCTCGCTCACAAAATAGACCGGATGTTGTACTTTTTGCACATGTCCCTCCTCTTCTCGGTCGACTGTCAAAATAGTACTCACAACCTCGGTTGTGGCCGAGATGTAAAGCTGAAGTTTTTCTCCTGGCTCCGGAGGCACCAACACTGGAATACTGCTGAGATGAATCTTTAGTTTGTCCAGTGCTGACTGCGCCTCCTCAGTCCAAACAAAGCCATCCTGCTTTTTAAGCAACCGGAAGAGTGGTAACCCCCTAACCCCCAATCGGGAAATAAAGCGACTCAAAGATGCCATGCATCCGGTCAGCTTCTGAACGTCCCTTTGAGAATTAGGCGGCTTCATATCAAGGATTGCCTTGATTTTATCTGGGTTAGCCTCTATACCTCGTTTTGAAATGATGTAACTAAGTAACTTTCCCGATGGAACCCCAAAAACACACTTTTTAGGATTTAGCTTCATTAAATAATGTCTCAGATTGTCAAAGGTTTCTGCCAGGTCAGAGAGAAGTTCTTCAACTTTCCGAGTCTTGACAACGATGTCGTCAACATACGCTTCAGTGTTCCGACCGATCTGAGTGGCAAGGCAGCGTTGAATACCCCATTGGTAAGTCACGCCAGTATTTTTCAGACCGAACGGCATAGTGATATAGCAATAGGCGCTGAAGAGTGTTATAAAGGAAGTCTTGATCTAATCTTCGACTCCCAGTGGGATCTAGTGATAGCCTGAATAGGCATCCAGAAAGCTTAAAAGCTCACACCCGGCTGTCAAATCTAGAATCTAATCAATACGAGGAAGAGCGAAGGGGTCTTTTGGGCAGACCTTGTTGAGATTGGTATAATCAACACACATCTTCCACTCTTTATTCTTTTTAGGTACAAGGACTTGATTTGCTAACCAATCGGGATGATACACCTCCTTTATAAACTTAGCTTCTAACAATTTAACTATCTCCTTCTTCATAGCGTCCTTGCGATCTTGCGCAAATCTTCTAAGCCTTTGGTGAATGGGGGTAGGCCCTAGAGGTACCCTTAACACGTGCTCAATCTTTTCCCTAGGAACTCCCGGCATGTCAGATGGTTTCCATGCAAAGATATCCCTATTTTCCTGGAGGAAAAGAGTGAGCGTGAGTTCCTATTTTTCATCAAGGTTGACCCCAACATAAGTCACCTTATCGGGGTCCTCAGGATCGAGCAAAATCTCCTTGGTTTGGATGTCATCGGTCTGGATCTTGTCCTTGGTAGGTTTCTTTGTAGGAACCTCCGTTCTAGTCTGCCCCTCTATACCGACCGCCTTTTGGGTCTCCTTTTGGTCTGACAGCATCAACTATTTGGTAGCCATCTCACAACTCTGTACATCACAATCATAAGAATTCTGAAGATCAGAGTGGAGGGAGATTAATCTGTTCAGGCCTGGCATCTTGAGGGTGAGATACGGATAGTGCGGAACAGCCATAAACCTGGCCATCGCCGGTCGACCGATGATAGCATGGTATGTTGACTCGAAGTCTGCCACCTGGAAGAGGATACGCTCTGTCCTAAAATTATCACGGGTGCCAAAGGTGACTGGCAGAGTGATTTGTCCAATTGGGACTGAAGTCTTGCCAGGCACAATCCCATGGAAGGGTGAAGAACTCGGTTGGAGGTCATTGATTGATAGACTGAGCTCTTGAAGGGTCCTTGTGAAGATTAGGTCCAAACTGCTTCCTCCATCGATGAGTACTCTATTGAACTTCACCTCCTTCATAGTCGCAGCAAGCACCAATGGGTAGCGACTTGGTTTTGGTAGATGTTTTGGATGGTCCGACCGATCAAAGGTGATTGGCATCTCAGACCACCTCATGTACTGAGGTGTAGCTGACTCCACCAAGTTAATCTCTCGAAGCTCTAACTTTTGCTTGCGCTTGGATGTCTAGGCATCCGGGCCTCCGAAGATGAAGTTTACTTCTTTGCAGGGCTCCTGGAACTCTCCTGAATCATCCTTGTCATCATCATCCTTAGGCTTGTCCTTGTTGCTGTTGTTGGGCCTCAGGGGATCTTTGGCCACCTTGAGCACAACTGTTGCAAAACCCTTCAGATAATAGCAATCCTTTGCATTGTGGTTTCCCTTGGGATGCCAAGGGCAAATGCCACTCAGCAACTCATCAGTAGACGGCTGGTTCATCCGAGGATTCTTCCAAAACCGGTCCACTGTGTTGACAGCATTGTCAGGTTTCCTCTTCTTGTCCTTCTTGGAGGACTCAGGCTTGTCCGACCGCTTCTCCTTGCCCTTTTCTCGGATATCATCAAGCGCAGACTCCCCTGATGCATACTTATCAGCAATCTTGGAGCACTCTTGAGCGGTGAGCTTGAGATCATGGTTCCTCCGACCAATTTCATAGACCAGATCGTCACTGCGAATTCCACCCAGGAAGACAATAATGATTTGCTGATCGGGGATGTTGGGGATCTCAGTCTTCTTAGCATAAAACCGCTTGATGTAGTCACGAAGAGGCTTGTCTCCTTTCTGCTTGATCCGAGTGAGGTCGAAGTGGTTGCCCGGTCGGTTGCAAGTTGCTTGGAAACTTTCTATGAGTTTCCGGTTGAGGTCTCCTCAGGATGTGACTGACTCCTCAGGTAGAGATGTGAGCCATATCCGAACGGCAGGATCTAAGCAGACCGGAAGGTAATTAGCATTTACGTAGGAATCACCTCTAGCCGACCGGATCGCCGTGCTATAGAGTTGTAACCACTCTTGGGGATTGGTTTGTCCATCATATTTTTTGATGGGAACCGGCTTGAATCCTTTTGGCCATCGAGCAATGCGAAGTCGAGGGACGTAAGCCTTGATGCCATCGATCTCGTCATCAGTCAGCATTGGTGACCGCCTTTATCGGTCTGGGGACGTGGTTGGGCTACGATGGTGGCGTGGGCCAACATCCTCGTCATGACGACGTCGTCGATTGCCATCATTATCGCGCCGATCCCGATCGTCATGTCGATGTCGGTCGTCGCGGTTGTCTCTTGGAGGAGGGTTCTAACGATCATCCCGTTGGTTGTCCCGTTGGTCTTCTTGTCAGTCATCCCACCGGTCTTTCCATCGGGCGTCCATTCTTCGTTCATGTTGCTCTTCCTCATAGCGTTGGTTGTCCCGAGCGCGCTCCTCGTGGTGAGAGTTGATGGTGTCTCGTCCATCATGGAGGCTGAGAGAATTTATCAAATCTTCGCGCCTTCGCCAACCCTGAGGAGATACATGGCTGGAACTTGCGACCGACTGAGACTTTGCAGCATCTTGTGCCGCTGCGGCTTTGAGCATAGCCACCGCCTTCTGCATAGCAGGAGTTTGATAGTGGGCATCAACCATTAAGGTGTCAAGCAATGTCTTGGCCCCGGTGATGTTATTCTGTGGGGTGTGGTAGACCTTAACACCATCCACTTCAAGGTCAGGGCCAAGATCCAGTCGGCGTGCATTACACGATCCACGTGACCCTCTTGGTCGATGGCGGTGACCGACCGATAATTCATCAGCTGGCGGGTTATCATCCTGTCGGCCTCCTTTGACCGACTGGTTTTGGAGACCACTGGTTGGATTCCCTTCTTTTTTGGCATCTGGATCCTCATCCTGGTTTCGAGCAGCAGGATCTACTATATCCACAATGTTGATTGTATGGGGATATGAGTAGGTCGATCTGATCTGACGTTGAGTCATATCCGAAGGAAGAGTCTTCCTGCTCGGACCCGAGTGGAATCAATGCAGGGATAATGTCAGACAGACTCGGTGATCATGCCATGGGGCTTGCTGCGGTCGAGTCTGATCTGTAGTCATTCAGACCTAGGACTCCATTGTCGCCGGTCATGAAGTCGAGCGATCCAAAATAGATCTTGAAGTCTGGCGAGTATGGGATGATGGGAAGTTTCGGCCATTGTAGTCGACGGAGAATCCCGGCGAGCCTTGTCCCCTTTCTGGCACACCAACTGTCGATGCTCAAGATTGGCAGTAAATATATTGGGCTACGTCGAGACCAGGAACTATGATGGTTACACAAGACGCCGAATTATACAGGTTCAGGCCCTCTCAATGAGAGTAAAAACCCTACGTCCTATGTTCTGTATTGTATTGATTGTCATGAGATGTTAAGCCTAAATTGCCTCTAACTCTCTCCCCCCCTCATGGGGGGTACCCTGCCGCCTTATATATCCGGTCGGCAGGGGGGTACAAGCAGAGTCGTAGTCGTACTCTACAATGGTTCTATATAGCAAGTCTAATCTTTCTTGTCTTGCACTCCAAGCCGAGTCGGTCGGCTTCCTTATTGATAAAGTAACCGGTCGGCCACCGACTTTAGCCTTGTATGAGGATACCCATAAAGCAAGTATCCCACAATAATACAACATTGATCCAAATTTAAGTTGAATATTACATTAATACAATGATTCAGAGTGCAGCAGAATTAATACAAGTTCATAAATGTTTGGAAACAGCGGAAGCAAATACGTAAGGGAACTACGCTCGATGGTACAACCTGCTGTTGATCCATGCCTGACGGACCATCACCCTAGCAACAAGCAACATCGCTACGGCGGTGAGTCAGACTCCCAGTGGGCGGTCCAACCCTCAGAGACTTGCATGCCCTAGGGTATCACATCTATATGCAATTCTATTTCTTTATTACCTGAAAAACACAATGGCACAAAGCCTGAGTACTAATTACTCTGCAAGACTTACCCGTCGGACACCTAGACATGCACAGGCTGTAATAGGTGGCTCGTTTGAAAGGACTCGCACTGAGCAACCTATTAGTTCTATCAAGTTTTATTTGCCAATTTAACGGGTTGAATGGAAATGTAACTTTAGTGGCAAAAATAAGATAATAGAACAATAGTTAAAGTAAGTACAACTGGAGAGTAGCAATAATCATAATCAACAATAAACATCATAATCAATTTCCATGTATCAAGTGCAACTACGTGGTTGGCGTGGTGACCAAGCAGTGCTCATTACTGCGAGGGATAACAATTGCAATCGATTTACACCAGCTGGGAAAACCCGAGATGCATGACACATACACACCAATTAAGGTCGTATATGGCAACCTTTCGCAAGAAAAGCACCTACACCTCAGCCCGGGTGTGGTGACGTCGAGTGGGCATGCCGTTCTACCAACAGTACTTCGTGGTCTGAACCGCCCACTCCAGCAGCAGGAGGGTCAATGACCAACGTACCTTAACCGTCCTCAATGCAAGTGTCCTTTAATGCTACATTGGTTTACTAGTGCCCATAAGCTAGCATGCATTCGGTACTGTTTAATACTTGATCAAGGGGCCGAACACGGATGGGTCCTAGGTTCGATAAGGCAGGGCTACCATAGTTAACACCCATGTGTTGCTGCAAACCTACACATGCATTATCCCTGCCTGGTGATAACATACAATAAACTTCTTTTAATGATTCCCGTTCCAGTGGTCAAGTTCATTCCTTAGTAATAATAATACTTTCTTAACAAGACTAGCAATTACTAAGCATAGCATAACAGTACCGATTCTACCAAGTTCTAAGACAATAGCATAGGTCAACTCCTATGACCTAATGCAACAATAATTATAGACACTAGTAAAATAAACTAGCAAATTTTTTATAAAGGCGAATGTAAATTGGGGCTTGCCTGGATCAACACTAGTGTTAGCAACTTCTACTTCCTGCTCCTGAGAGTCAACGTCTTTCTGAAAGTCGTCCTCTTGCTCCTGATGGTCGTTACCTATATGATGAATTGAATTAACGGCTTTATCGGCACACCATTTTATGCAATGATATGATGCATACAAGCACAATGTGTTTTAATGTCAATTAAAATTATTTTATGTTCTCAAAGCCATATGCTTCAGAGAAGTTGGGTTGTTAATTAAGATTTTAGGTATATATATTCTTTATGCAATTAAACAAGGTAAATGAGTGATATGACCAATTAAATCAATTAGTAAAATAAATTTATGTTTCTGGACATGTATGATTTACTATGAACAGAGGCTTATATGAGTGATTTTTATGCCAAGTGGCAAGGGCAAATTATTTAGAGAATAATTACTAGAATTAATTTAAGCCAACACACTAAAGAAATTCAAGAGCATAAAATAATTCATATTTTACCAAACAAAAATTTGTGGTGGTAGATAATCATGTGTTTACTAAGCATGCCAAAAATCAGGATTTAATTATATACCTAGAATTTCTAGTGAATTGTTTGGTATTTTGGCAATTAAATGAATTAATAAAAATACATGTACAGAGACAGCTATTTATCATTTTACTAAAATAGAGCACTTAAATATGAATCCAACAAAATTTGTTTGGGCCACATTGGATTTGGATTCGATTTATTATGGTTTTTCAAAGTTAATAGCAATTTCTAGCCATTTTACTGGTATTTCTGGTTTTTAGGAGTGGCCACGTAGGAGCCATGTGGGTGACACGTCGGAGCAAACTCAGCTACCAGTAGGCGCCAGTCAGCGCTGCCACGGGTCTCGTCGGCGGGGTTTGCGAGCTCGCCGCCGGGCTGTGGACTCACTGGAGCTCGACTCCGAGTTCTCTAAGATGTAGAGTAGACCGAGGCGCACACATGGGATAGCTTCACGAGGGAAGTGGCTCACCGAAGGAGTGTCGGCGGCGAGGAGCAGCGGAAGTCGAAATTCGACGGCCTCGCGTTTTCTCTAGGAAGCAGCAAATTGGGTGCGGTCTTCGCCTATAGCTCCATGGGAGCACCACGAAGAGCGGCATCACATCGGCTTGCGTCGGAGAGGGCAGGAGATAGGAGCTCGTTGTGGAGCGGCTTCGGTTCCTGGTGGAGCAGAGGCGGCGGCCGGGGAAAAGCAGCGATGCCTGTGATCTTGCGAAGAAAGCAAGGAAAAGAAGGTTCAGGGAAACGCGCCAGCAAGTTGCGCGCGTGAGAGGAAAAAGAAAGGGCGACGAGGCTCACCAGAGGTAGCCAATTTCGGCTGGCAGCAGAGGAGGTCACCAGATTCGCTCGTTCCTGTTATCTTCGAATTGGTTTGGGCTCACATAGGCATTGGTCGATCGATGAGCATGGGAAGCAGTAGGAGAATCGCGCACGTGGATTTGATGTGTTGGGTGAGGCTCGGTGGCCGAGAAGCAGGGAGCTCAAGCTCGAGCTTGCGCTCAGTGATGGCAGGGAGCAGAGTTTAGATAGGGGAAAATGAGAGAGAGAGCAAGGAGCAGAGAGCAATGGGGAATGGAGAGTGTTTGGGGGCTCTTGGGTGCGCTTTGATGTCGCGGGGAGGTCAGCGGGGTGGTTGGGGCCAGGAGCAGCGAGGGAGAAGGGAATTGAAGGTTTTCCGGCCGGGTCGGGTTGACGTGCAGAGGAGAGGGAGGAGGCCAATAGGCAGCGATCACGGTGGGGTGATGGACGGGACAGCATGGGGTTGCAGAGGAGGTGCAGGCGGCACTGTTGCGTGCGAGGAGTCCCGAGGTGGTGGTGCAGGCGGTGGCATGCGCATCAGGGAGAGCCACTACGCCGGGGAAGTCTCTGTGCCAATGGTAGGGAGAAGAAAGGAGATTTTGCACTGCAGTCCTTGAACTAATTGATTTCTTGCAAAACAGTCCATGGTCAATGGTATTTCCAAATAAACTAGCTAGGGGCCTCCAAGCAAAATGGAATTTGGCACATAGGTTCTTTGGGATATTCCTGGTGCTCTGGTGGGACCCATTTGGTTAGAATTTTTATAGTTATTTCATAATTAACTCCCCATTATGAAAGGTTTCTATGCTTTAATTAATTAATTGGGCATTTCTAAATATGGTAAAATGCTCATTAAATTCATAAAATTATATCTTAATATTACTAAAATGATTATGAATTTAGTTGACATATGTTGTATAATAAAATTTCATTTGCCTCACAATTGGTTTTGTAGGGTTTTTAATTACCTGGAATTAATATAAATAATTGAAGTGAGGCTTCATCATTTATGCTATATTATTCATGATTTGTGCTTTTCATGTTTGTTAAATAGAAGTGAGACACTAGGGGTGTCACAGCCCTCCCTCCTTAAAGAAATCTCGTCCCGAGATAATGAACAAGGCAAACTAGAGGGAAGTACGGTGATCAAAACATACCTGCATATGACGACCAAAATTTCGGGTAATGTGTTCTCAGAAATTCTTCAGATTCCTAAGTGGATTCATCTTCTTAGTGATTACTCCATTGAACTTTATAGAATTTGAGTGTTCTCTTACGAGTTGTGCGCTCTTTCTCATCGAGGATCTTTATCGGTTGTTCAGAGTATGTGAGGTCTGGTTGAAGTTGGTCATACTCTTCCAAGATTTGGTCAATGGGTGGTTTGAGACACCGCTTTAGCTGAGAGACGTGAAAGGTGTGATGAACTCCAGATAGATTAGCGGGTAACTCCAGCTTGTAGGCTACATTTCCGCATCTTTCCAGAATTTGGAATGGTCCAATGTAACGGGGAGCTAATTTTCCCTTAACTCCAAACCATTGGATACCCTTTATAGGTGACACGCGGAGATAGACGTAGTCACCTTTATTGAAATATAATGGCCTACGTCGTCTGTTTGCATACTTCTCTTGGCGGCATTTAGCACCTTTAAGATTTGTCTGAATGGTATGAACTTTTTCTTTTGCATCCTTGACAAGATCTGGACCAAAGGTTACTCTTTCTCCAGATTTAGACCAGTTTAACGGTGTTCTACAACTACGACCATAGAATGCTTCAAATGGTGACATTTTCACACTCTCCTGGTAACTGTTGTTATACGAGAATTCAGCATAGGGTAGATACTCATCCTAGTTACCACCATGTGTTAAAACACATGTCCCAAGCATATCTTCCAAAATTTGGTTGACACGCTCTGTCTGTCCATCGGTAGCGGGATGGTAAGCAGAACTACGAATTAGACCTGTACCCAAAGACGCATGCAGTTGTTCCCAGAAACGAGTGACAAACTACGAACCACGATCTGAAATGATGGTCTTGGGTACTCCATGACGACACAAAATTCTTGCAATGTATAACTCTGCGTATTGTTGTATGCTGTATCTATTGTTGACCGGCAAGAAGTGAGCAGATTTGGTGAGTCGGTCCACAATGACCCAAATAGAATCATGCTTACGCGAAGTGAGAGGTAGGCCAACATAAAAGTCCATGCTGATGTCTTCCCATTTCCAGGCGGGAATACTCAATGGTTGAAGCAATCCGGCTTGTTTCAAGTGGCCAGCCTTAACTCTCTGACAAGTATCACATTCTGCAACATATCGAGCCACTTCTCGCTTCATTCTTGTCGACCAAAAATTCTTCTTCAGATCTTGGTACATATTATTACTACCCAGATGGATGGAGTATTTTGAGTGATGTGCTTCATCCAAGATTTTTCGTCGAAGTTCAAAGTATTTCGGTACTACCAAACGGTTATTGAACCATAGGGTACCGTCGGAGTCTTGAGTGAAGCATTTTGCTTTACCCTTCTTAATGTTTTGACAGATATGATTCATACCAATGTCATTTTTTTGTGCAGCAATGATTTCTTCATAAATAGTAGAATGTACACTAAGGTTGCTAATCACTATAGCAGGCAAAACATGAAGACTGGGTTCTGAAGCAGTGACGTGGTTGCCGTTGTTCTGATATTCCAGTACTAAGTGATGGTAGTGTACTTTCCTACTCAATGCATTGAGGACTACATTGGCCTTGCCCGGATGATAATGAATCTCCAGGTTATAATCCTTGATTAATTCTAGCCACCGGCGTTGCCTCATGTTCAGATCGGTTTGAGTGAAGATATATTTCAAGCTCTTATGATCCGTGTAGATGTGCACTAAGTTTCCGAGCAAATAATGCCTCCATATTTTTAGTGCAAGTATAACTACAGCTAGTTCCAAATCATGAGTTGGATAGTGCTCTTCATGCTTTCATAATTGTCGAGATGCATAGGCAATGACTCAACCTTTTTGCATGAGCACACATCCAAGTCATGTCCTTGATGCATCACAATACACATGAAACGGCTTGGTGATGTCTGGTTGGGCCAATACTAGGGTAGTGGTCAATAATTTCTTCAATGCTTGAAATGCTTCTTCACAACTGTTGTTCCCATTTAATTTCTTATCCCTTTTCAACAGCTTTGTGATGGGTTTGGTCAGCCAAGAAAAATTTGGAATGAACCTATGACAATATCCAGCTAGCCCGAGAAAACTGCCTACTTGATGAACCGTCTTTGGTGACTTCCAATCTAGCATATCTTGAACCTTGCTAGGATCCACCGAGATACCTTCCGCAGAGACTATGTGACCAAGAAAGGGCACACGGTCCAACCAAATTTCACACTTGCTGAATTTTGCATACAGCTTGTGATCTCAGAGGCGTTGAAGAACAATGCGAAGATGTTCAGCATGCTCTTCCTTGGACTTAGAATAGATGAGGATGTCATCAATGAATACTACCACAAATTTGTCCAACTCGGGCATGAATACCGAATTCATGAGGTACATAAAATGGGCAGGGGTATTTGTCAATCCAAATGACATTACTAGATACTCAAACAATCCATATCTAGTAGAGAAGGCGGTTTTCGAGATGTCTTCGGCTCGGATCTTGATTTGATGATAGCCCGAACGAAGGTCAATCTTTGAAAAGACCTTAGCACCAACCAATTGGTCGAAGAGGATATCTATACGGGGTAATGGGTATTTGTTCTTGATGGTAACTTCGTTAAGAGGCTGATAGTCAACGACAATGCGCAAGGACTTGTCCTTCTTCTTCACAAAAATAGCAGGGCAGCCCCAAGGTGATGTGCTTGGGCGAATGAATCCCTTCTCCAATAACTCATTCAATTGCTTTTTCAACTCAGCCAGCTCGTTCGGGGCCATTTTATACGGGCGACGAGATATTGGAGAAGTTCCTGGCTGTAGCTCGATCTTAAATTCCACGTCACTGTCATGCAGTAGACCCGAGATGTCCTCGGGAAACATGTCTGGATACTCACGAATGACGGGAATACTCTCGAGGGATTGCCCTTTCAAGTGATGGACAACCAACGCTTTTGATGAATTGGCATTTAGAGAAAGTGTGTCCTTTCCATGCACGGGAGAGTTGATGTGAACGATGCGAGGCTCAATGTCTAGCATGGCTCTATGGGTTTTTATCCAGATCATACCTATGATCAGGTCGATCTCTTGGTTCTTGAGCATGATAAAATCGGTGGGGTAGATCTTTCGATTAATTTCTAGTGGAGCCTTACACACTACCTCGTTAGCAAAGATTTGTCCAGCAGGAGAGCGGACGGTGTAGCATCTATTTATGACGGTGGTGTGGAGTTTATGTTTTTGCACACAAGCTTTGCTAATGAAGTTATGCATAGCACCAGAATCAAAAAGTGCAAGCACAGGCTGGCGATAGAGCGAGAGTGTACCGGTTAGCACGGGTTCACCCTGAGGAATATCTTCAGCATTGGTGTAGTTCACTTGGGCACCATGAGACAGTGCATTCATATTCCTGCTCTGGTTCTAACGCTGGTTGCTGTTGTAGTTGTTGTTGTTGTTGTTGCGCCTCGGTCCAGTGTAGTTCTTGGCAAAGTGGCCGGTATGACCATAGTTGTAGCACGGATAACTGCTCCCATGATCAGCAGGCTGTGGGGCACGAGCAGTATGATACCCTTGTTGTTGGTATGGTGCATGATACAGAGTGTTCTGCTGTTGGTACGGTGCACGGGACGGAAAGTTCTGCTGCTGTGGTGGCCTCGAGTAGTTCGTCGCTGATACTGCTGCTGCGGAGATGCCCGGAAACGCAGTCCGGTAGGTGAAGTGTAAACCAGGCGGTGCTTCGCCTGTGGGGCAGCAGAGGCACTAGCAGGGGCCTTTCTTTTGCGATCTTCTTCTTCAACTTGGTGCATAGCGCCTTCCTGGACAATAGCAGCATTGACCAAGTCATTGTATGTGCCGATTGTTTGCCAAGTCAGACGCTCCTTAAGGGTGGCATTCATACCACGTAGAAATGCATATCTCTTTTTATCCTCAGTATTAACATACTCAGTAGCATATTGAGCCATATGATTAAAAGCTTCAGAGTATTGGAGGACATTCCTCCCTCCTTGTTTCAGATCCATAAATTCCTGGAATTTCCTCTACATGAGGCCAGCTGGGATGAAATGAGCATGAAATGCAGTCTTGAACTCATTCCATTCAACATGGCGTCCAACGGGCAGAGAAGCTTCATAGTTTGCCCACCAGGCGCTAGCAGAGCCCTGGAGTTGTTGGGTGGCGAATAGCACCTTCTGGTGCTCGGTGCATTCCAGCAGACCGAACTTCGACTCAGTCTGGTGCAGCCAGTGATCGGCATCCAGAGGTTCTCTGGCGTGCTCGAAGGTTGGCGGATGAGTACCTAGAAAATCTGAGTAGGTGCTCTGTTGAGGCTGATTGTTGTTGTTACGGTGGCCTCCCTGTCCAGCTAGATGGGACGTGATATCCACTAGCCGACAAAGAATCTCAGAGTCATTTTGCTGCCGGTTGAGTGCAGCAGCCAATACCTCAGCTAGTGAGGGCTCAGCATTAGCTCCTTGCTGAGAGATTTCAGGGTCATCCTGATTCCGAGTATGCACCATGCTGCAATTTATACGATTGCACATTAGTTGTTCCTCAAAATAATCCATAAAAACACATGTGCAAGAATATAAATTTGCAAGAGGCACAGATAAATTTCACAAGTAACAACCATCTTCATTAATTCAATTCAGACTACATGGTTGTTTAAAGGACACCGTCAAACGACGTCTTACCCATATGTGCCAACGCCTAGCTACGGTATTGCGGACATATAATGCAAGATTCACACTCCGATAATCAAACTAGGAATACATATATTACACGACCATACACCGGGGTGTAGCGATCCATCTACTCCTAGTCTATGTCTTCCGGCTCTTCTGGTTCCTCCAGATCCATCATTTCCACATCATTAATATCGTCCGGTGCCATCTCTATATCCTCTTGTTCTCCATACTCCATGATGATCTCATCCCAATTTCCTTCAATAGGAAGGTGGGCAGCCTTGAATGCATCCAAGTTATCTTGAGCCTCAATCATGTCATGCTCAAGATCTGCTGCATCCAGCAAGGCTTGGTCACGTTCTTCTATAATTGCATCCATCTCTTCATTCTTAGCTTGTTTTTCGACTTCAGAAAGTTGAAGTGTAGCATGAAACACATCCAGACGCCGGCACAAGTTTGTGCATAAGGTAAAAGTGGATAAGCCATAATACTCTATTATGGGCAGCATAGGATCATGGTGGCGATGGTTTGGATCAAAGACGAAATCCACACGCCTAATCCACTCAAAGTCCATCACATCATTAATAGGCAGCAAGGCGATGGGTGTTCCAGCAACATCATGCTTGTGGTCTTCACAGAATTGAGTAAGTGCCTTGAATGCAGCCATATTTCAGGTGGAAGGCAGATCTGTCCCGATGACGCTAATGGTCCAGGATTCCCATGCGGGAATGATCGAGTAGTTGGCGGGAACTGCCACATGGATGACACATGAGGGGACTCCATGGTCCTGAAATTCCTTGCCAACATAGGTGGGAGGAATGGAATATCCGAATCTCTAGAGAACTCTCCAAAACAGGTGAACCATCCCTGTGAACTCTAGGCCATCGGTGATCTCCCAACCTGGTGGCGGTTAATTGGTGTTTTCAGCCATCTACAAGGAAAGTACTTCGATTGAGTCAAAGAGTATGATCAAGCTGGAATTCTTATGAAACTCTGTTGCAACAATGATAGCTGAAAGGGTACAACCAATACACAATCATAAGTCAACATAGTTGTAAGTACATGAACTCGGAATATGTGACCATCAAGTTACAAAAGCATCTCACACAATGATCTCCCAAAATATCACAACCTTGTGTGGTCGACAAAAGCTACGTACCCAACTTGTCATGCCTACATGACCTAGTCCGGTCTATCACGATCCCCTAAGTCCTGTGTCTGGCTGGTGCCTCGTAGTCCATGTCAGACTCCTCGTCCATGTCCTCGTCTGGATCCTCCTCCTCTCGTGCTGCCGGTGGCGCCAGGACCGCCTCCAGCTGCTGCTACAGGCCCTGGTTGTCGTGAGCCAGGGTCTCTAGATCCTCTCCCATGAGCTCCATCTCGTGCTGTGTCGCTGTCAACTGATGCTGCAGGTGCTCGTTGTGGTTGGCGCGCTGCTGCATAATCACGCCACGTCTATCAACCTCCTACGCGAGGGTGTCGCGCTGTCCAGTGACCTCAGTAATGCGAGTCTCACTTGCCTCAAGAGCAGCGGTCAGCCACTGAATCTCCCTCTGCTGTGTGTTGACCTGTGTCTGTAGATCATTCCTCTACACCTAGGCTTGCTTAGCGTTAGCCAAAAGAATCCTGTTGTGGCTGCTAGCCTCCTCATCCAAGTTGAGGAGGTACTCGGAGTAGTGGGACACACGGTGGTACCCCACGTGATATGCTGGGTAGTTTTCGCGGGCGATGCGCCTCACGCGCCTCTACCAGACCGGGTTGTCCTGGTGCCAGATGGGAATCATCTCAAACGGAGTCCCAGAGAGCGCTGCTGTGTGGCGCCCGCAGAAGTGAGTGAGATCCCTGTGGGCGGCTCTCTCCAAGCCCTCATGGAGGCTCCCACAAATCGCCATGCTCTCCATCCCGACCATGTCAAGGTTGCGCGGGTGGGTGGGCATGCTGATGTGTACCTCAGCAAGAGTCACCCCATGGCGGCGGATCTCGTGGCCCTTGTAGGAGGGTGGCTCGTCATAGCCCAGCAAGTGTAGCAGATCCCACAAAAGCGTAGGAAAGCCATGGTAGTGGAGACCGGTGGTGTAGCGCCACCTGTCGTGCGAAAGCTCCTCAAAATCGTGGTCACCCATCTAGAACAAAAACCCAATGGTGAGTGCAGTGTTCCATGGGCAATAATGCATATCACTAACAACTATCATGGTGCTGGTAATGATAGCAAAACTATATCACAACAATTTGATGGAGTCAAGCTTTCCCTACAGTAAAGATGCATTTCATATAAAGTGCTATGAAAAACAGAAACCAAGTTTTTAGTTCACATTTTCCAGCCTCAAGGGGCAATAATACGACGATAAGTTTTAAAACGGATTCTGTCTTGACTGTACCACAGTCAGAAAAGTGGGTATTTTGAACAGAAAACAACGTCTTCAAAATTGGGGGTTGGAATCAGGTTATACCTCACTTTCATAGCTTTCCAGATTGTATTTATATTCCAAAAAATTCCAAATAAATCTGGACTTATGAATTTTGCAAGTTCAGGTTGCCAGATTCTGTTTCAGGATGACAGAGGCTGAGTGTTTTAGCTCTACTTGGAAGAGGGAAAACAACAAAATTATGAAACCTATTGGAGATGAAAATAGACTTCATGGGCTTTCCAGATTGGGTTTAAACTCTTGCAAATTCGAAGTACAACTTTAGTTATGAAATTTTTAAGTTCAGGGTCATGCTGAAAACAGTGTGTTGACCGATTGTACTTGTTCTCTGTTTCTGAGGATATTACTTTTATGATCGAATTTTAATTTAAATTCTAGGTGACAGGGGATGTTGAAACCTTTCTGAAAAGTATTTGTATGTCTTATTTGGTTGAGTAAATTAATAGTTATGAATTTTTCAAGTTGACAGCTAAAAACAGGACAGATTCTTGTTAACCTTGTAATTCAGAACTTTATACTTATCATGCTTAGAAAAACTTTTATTCAGAGGTTGGTGAGCAAGGAGAAAAACAAATTTTAGTTTAGTTACATTGGGATGCATGATGCAAAATTTTCATTTTATGATCCTATCGTTCCTCACAACACAACGCATATTTTGCCGCTACTTAGCGGCACAAATATTTGGTGGCGACCCGCACTCAACACGTAAGTCAATCTAAGTGTTATACTAACGGCATTAGTGTACCTACAGAAGATCCATTATAGAAACAATACATCAAATTCAAAAGAAACTACCAAAATAAGCATAATTCTATTAGTAACAATCCATGGAAAAGGATCGCCCCGTGATAAGTCACGAGCCAGCAGTGTCTCATATCCGCCTGCGAGCACAGACACCGATATCATGCGTGTCGATTAAGCACGCACGTACCTTCAATTGAAGAAGCCGTAGATGCAAGTAATATAAACAATCATAACCCAGGTTAGCTTTGTCACCACCCTATTATCTATATGGGCAATACTAACGTATCCTTACTCGCAAACGTCGTAGTTTTTGAAAATACGATTTATTTATTGTATTATCATGGACCACGACTCTGATACCAGCTGTGGCGCCCCTTCTCGGAGGATCGAGTTCCTGACGGTGCTGATAGCGTAGACACTTGATAATATAATATTGGTCCAAATTTAAGTTGAATATTACATTAATATGATGATTTAGAGTGCAGTGGAATTAATACAAGTTCATAAATGTTTTGAAATAGCGGAAGCAAATACGTAAGGGAACTATGCTCGACGGTACAGCCTGGTGGTGATCCATGCCCGAAGGACCATCACCCTAGCAACAAGCAACATCACTGCGGCGGCGAGTCAGACTCGCAGTGGGTGGTCCAACCCTCAGGGACTTGCATGTCCCAGGGCATCACATCTATAGGCAATTCTATTTCTTCATTACCTGAAAAACACAATGGCACAAAGCCTGAGTACTAATTACTTAGCAAGACTTACCTGTCGGACACCTAGACATGCACAGGCTCTAATAGGTGGCTCGTTTGAAAGGACTCACACTAAACAACCTATTAGTTCTATCAAGTTTTATTTGCCAATTTAATGGGTTGAACTGAAATGTAACTTTAGTGGCAACAATAAGATAATAGAACAATATATAAAGTAAGTACAACAAGAGAGTAGCAATAATCATAATCAACAATAAATATCATAATTAATTTCCATGTATCAAGTGCAACTACGTGATTGGCGTAGTGATCAAGCGGTACTCATTACTGTGAGGGACAACAATTGCAATCGATTTACACCAGCTGGGAAAACCCGAGATCCACGACACATACGCACCAATTAAGATCGTATATGGCTACCTTTCGTAAGAAAAGCACCTACACCTCAGCCCGGGTGTGGTGACGTCGAGTGGGCATGCCGTTCTGCCAATAGTACTTCGTGGTCTGAACCGCCCACTCCAGCAGCAGGAGGGTCAATGACCAACACACCTTAACCGTCCTCAATGCAAGTGACCTTTAATACTACATCGGTTTACTAGTGCCCATAAGCTAGCATGCATTCGGTACTGTTCAATACTTGATCAAGGGGCTGACCACGGACGGGTCCTAGGTTCGACAAGGCAGGGCTACCATAGTCAACACCCATGTGTTGCTACAAACCTACACATGCATTATCCCTGCCCGGTCATAACATAAAATAAACTTCTTTTAATGATTCCAGTTCCAGTGGTCAAGTTCATTACTTAGTAATAATAATATTTTCTTAACGAGACTATCAAGTTGTAAGACAATAGCAAGTTGTAAGACAATAGCATAGGTCATTTGGATATCATGCAACGTGGGTTTCAATCAACTCCTATGACCTGATGCAACAATAATTATAGACACTAGTAAAAAAAACTAGCAAAATTTTTATAAAGGCAAATGTAAACTGGGGCTTGCCTGGATCAACACTAGTGTTAGCAACTTCTACTTCCTGCTCCTGAGAGTCAACGTCCTTCTGAAAGTCGTCCTCTTGCTCCTGATGGTCGTTACCTATATGATGAATTGAATTAACGGCTTTATCAGAACACCGTTTTATGCAATGATATGATGGATATAAGCACAACGTGTTTTAATGTCAATTAGACTTATTTTATGTTATTGAAGCCATATGCTTAAGAGAAGTTGGGTTGTTAATTAAGATTTTATGTATATATATACTTTATGCAATTAAACAAGGTAAATGAGTGATATGAGCAATTAAATTAATTAGTAAAATAAATTTATGTTTCTGGACATGTGTGATTTACTTTGAACAGAGGCTTATATGAGTGATTTTTATGCCAAGTGGCAAGGGCAAATTATTTATAGAATAATTACTAGAATTAATTTAAGCAAACACACTAAATAAATTCTAGAGCATACAATAATTCATATTTTACCAAACAAAACTTTATGGTGGTAGATAATCATGTGTTTACTAAGCATGCCAAAAATCGGGGTTTAATTTTATGCCTAGAATGTGTGGTGAATTATTTGGTGTTTTGGCAATTAAATGAATTAATAAAAATACATGTACAGAGACATCTATTTATCATTTTACTAAAATAGAGCACTGAAATATGAATCCAACAAAATTTGTTTGGGCCACATTGGATTTGGATTCGATTTACTATGGTTTTTCAAAGTTAATAGCAATTTCTGGCCATTTTACTGGTATTTCTGGTTTTTAGGAGTGGCCACGTAGGAGCCACATGGGCGACACGTCAGAGCCAACTCAGCTGCCAGTAGGCGCCAGTTAGCGTCGCCGCGGGACTCGTCGGTGGGGTTTGTGAGCTCGCCGCCGGGCTGTGGACTCACTAGAGCTCGACTCCGAGTTCATTAAGATGTAGAGCAGACCGAGGCGCTCATGTGGGATAGGCTCGCGAGGGAAGTGGCTCACCGGAGGACCGTCGGCGGCGAGGAGCAGCGGAAGTCGAAATTCGACGGCCTCGCGTTTTCTCTAGGAAGCAGCAAATTGGGTGCGGTCTTCGCCTATAGCTCCATGGGAGCACCACGAAGAGCGGCATCACATCGTCTTGCGTCGGAGAGGGCAGGAGATAGGAGCTCGTTGTGGAGCGGTTTTGGTTCCTAGCGGAGCAGAGGCGACGGCCGGGGAAAAGCAGCGATGCCTGTGATCTTGCGAAGAAAGCAAGGAAAAGAAGGGTCAGGGAAACGCGCCAGCAAGTTGCACGCGTGAGAGGAAAAAGATAGGGCGACAAGGCTCACCAGAGGTAGCCAATTTCGGCCGGTAGCGGAGGAGGTCACCGGATTCGCTCGTTCTGGTTATCTTCAAATTTGTTTGGGCTCACACAGGCATTGGTCGATTGATGAGCATGGGAAGCAGTAGGAGAATCGCGCGCGTGGATTTGATGTGTTGGGTGAGGCTCGGTGGCCGAGAAGCAGGGAGCTCAAGCTCGAGCTTGCACTCGGTGATGGAAGGGAGCAGAGTTCAGAGAGGGGAAAAATGAGAGAGAGAGCAGGGAGTAGAGAGCAGCGGGGAATGGAGAGTGTTTGGGGGCTCTTGGGTGCGCTTTGATGTCGCGGGGAGGTCAGCAGGGTGGTTGGGGCCAGAAGCGGCGAGGGGGGAGGGAATTGAAGGTTTTCTGGCTGGGTCAGGTTGACGTGCAGAGGAGAGGGAGGAGGCCAATGGGCAGCGATCGCGGCGGGGTGATGGACGGGACAACACGGGGTGCAGAGGAGATGCAGGCGACACTGTTGCGAGCGAGGAGTCTCGAGGTGGCGGTGCAGGCGGTGGCGTGCGTGTCTGGGAGAGCCGCTGCACCGGGGAAGTCTCTGCGCCAGTGGGAGGGAGAAGAAAGGAGATTTTGCACTGCAGCCCTTAAACTAATTGATTTCTTGTAAAACAGTCCCTGGTAAATGGTATTTCCAAATAAACTAGCTAGGGGCCTCCAAGCAAAATGGAATTTGGCACATAGGTCCTTTGGGATATTCCTGGTGCTCTGGTGGGACCCATTTGGTCAGAATTTTTATAGTTATTTTTTAATTAACTCCCCATTGTGAAAGGTTTTTATGCTTTAATTAATTAATTGGGCATTTCTAAACATGGTAAAATGCTCATTAGATTCATAAAATTATATCTTAATATTACTAATATGATAATGAATTTAGTTGACATATGTTGTATAATAAAATTTCATTTGGCTCATAATTTGTTTTGTAGGGTTTTTAATTACCTGGAATTAATTTAAATAATTGAAGTGAGGCTTCATCATTTCATGCTATATTATTCATGATTTGTGCTTTTCATGTTTGTTAAATAGAAGTGAGACACCTGGGGTGTCACATATGTGTTCGGGTTTCTAGAGGGAGATGGACAGAGATGAGAGGTACCTGGATTGTGAGGAAGTGGTGAGGCCGCCGACATGGCGGTGAGGGCCGGAGTAGATGCAGAGGCGGTGGTGGCGTCAGTCCCATCATGATGATGCCGAGGATGAAGTCGAGGGCATCGATTATGTCTTGGGGCAGACAGGACGGTGGTTGCTGCTGGCGAATGCCTTCGGGTCTCCACCGGCACTGGCCCGGCACAGCGGGGAGGTAGGGCGTTGTGGCGGCGGCAGAAGGGGGGCCTTCCCGTCACTGGTTGCGCCTAACCTTGGAGATCGGGTTAGGGTTTCTATAGGGTGAACAATTGCAGCGGTCAACTTCGTTATCCGAGCCCCAGCTCCACCCCTCCTTTTTATGGTGCAGTGTGACAAGGGGCCCACCAACTAGAGGTGGGTTGGGAGCGCCCCGGATCAGGTCGCGATCTGATCTATGTGGCCATTGGGCCCAATACAAGAGATCTTCAAACATTCTCCCCTAGATCTCATTTCATCATTACTTTACATTTTCCACTTCATCACCGGATTTACACATAGAGCATGTTTCATCGTCACAACTAGTCGCCGATAGATTCAATAGCTACTATACACATCCCCGTTTAGAGCCAGATACATTTCTTTGGGCCCTAAGTCTAGAATCATAAGGCTTCCCTTAACCCCATGCCGGCTACATGCTCCTTGAACACACAGGGCGGTAGGCCTTTCATGAGCAGATCCGCAAGCATTCTTTCAGTCCTGATATGCTCGAGACATATAGTGCGATCCTGGACTTTGTCTTTCACAACATAGTACTTTATATTACTATGCTTGGCGGCACCATTGGACTGATTGTTGTGAGCATACATTACTGCTAGTTCATTATCGTAGTATAACTTCAGTGGTCTCTCAATATTGTCAAGCACTCTTAATTCAGGTATAAATATCTTTAGCCAGTTGACCTGCCATGTGGCCTCATAACATGCTATAAACTCGGCATACATGGTAGACCCTACCATGATAGTCTGTTTGGAGCTTTTCCATGAAATAGCTCCTCCTGCCAGGGTAAATACATATTCCAACGTGGATTTTGTGTTATCTGTTGCAAAGCCTGAATCAGAATACCCCACCACTTGGATTGATTCTGATCTTTTGTATACTAACATGAGGCCTTTTGTTCCTTGGAAATATTGCAAGACTTTCTTTACCAATTTCTAGTGCTCTGGGCCTAGATTACTCTGAAATCTGCCAAGTAACCCGGTGACAAAAGCTAAGTCAGGACGTGTACATACTTGCGCATACTACAAGCTTCTCATAGCCGAAGCATATGGTTTCATTTTTATATCATCGAGCTCGTATTTATTCTTGGGTTTTTGCAAATCCCCAAATCTTTCGCCCTTGACTATAGGAGCAAGTGTAGCATTGCATTTGTACATGTTGAATTTCTACAACACCTTTTCTATATACATCTTTTGAGACAGTCCCAATGCGTATTTTCTTCTATCTCGGTGAATTTCAATGCCCAAAACATATGATGCTTCACCAAGTTCTTTCATGACAAAGTTTGAGGACAAGAATTTCTTTGTTTCTTATAGTAGACTAATATCACTACTGGCCAATAGAATATCATCCACATATAAGACTAGGAAAATAAATTTTCCATTCTTGAACTTTGCATAGATGCAATTGTCCTCAACATTTGCTTCAAAATCCACATTTCTTTATTGTTCCATCAAACTTCAAGTACCACTGTTTTGAAGCTTGCTTTAACCCATAAATGGATCTCTTTAAATGACATCCCATCTTTTCTTTTCCTTCCACAACAAAACCTTTCGGTTGTGCCATGTAAACTCTTTCTTCTAAATCCCCATTTAGAAATGCCGTTTTTACATCCATTTGATGTAACTCTAAGTCATAATGCGCCACTAGTGCCATTATGATTCTAAAAGAATCTTTATGAGAGTCTGGAGAGAACGTCTCATTCTAATCAATTCCTTTTCTTTGCGTAAAGCCTTTTAGCCACAAGTCGTGCCTTAAACTTTTCTATATTCCCTCTAGAGTCATATTTAATCTTGTAGACCCATTTACAGCCTACTGTTTTGGCTCCTTTAGGAATTTCTTTTAAGTCCCAAACTTCATTGAGACTCATTGATTTCATTTCATTTTTCATGGCCTCGAACCATTTAGATGAGTGGACACTTTCCATGGCTTCTTCATATGAGGTGGGGTCATCCTCCATATGATACTCTTCTGTGTTATATAGTTCATAGTCAGCTGGTTGACTTTCTAGCTCTTTGAGGCCTCCTAGGGGCCTGTTCATTTGGCACAATATCTGGTTGAGGCTCTTCTCGAGCCTGCTCGTTTGGCACATTATCTGTTCGAGGCTGCTGCTGCTCCCCCTCATTCGTGGCAGGTTCCCCTTGAACCACAGGTGGAGTGACAACAGGTGCTAGCACTGCAACGACAAGCATCACAGGCACAATATCAATAGGTAGTGAGAAGAAAGGCTCTTGACTCATAGAATCGGGTACATATACCCACTTCTCCTCAAGATCAATATCTCAAGCTACCATGTCCCCCCCCTATCATTTCGTCCTCCAAAAAGATGACATCTTTTGTTTCTACAAACTTTGTATATCTGTCTGAGCAGTAGAAACGGAAACCTTTGGACTTTTCTAAGTACCCAATAAAATGGCAACTCACTGTCTTGGGATCTAATTTCCCAATATTTGGATTAAATATCTTAGCCTCTGCAGGACTCCCCCGTACACGGAGGTGTTCTAGCGAGGTCACACATCCAACCCTTAATTCATATGGTGTTTTGGGCACCGATTTACTTGGAACTCTGTTGAGAATATGAATAGCGGTTTTTAAAGCCTCTATCCATAAACTCACTGGCAGTGTGGAGTAGCTCATTATGTTGCGCACCATATGCATCAAGGTACGGTTACACCTTTCTGCTACTCCATTCTGTTGTGGTTCGCCCGGCGTAGCATACTGGGCGGCTATATCATATTCTTGTAGGAACCTAGCAAAAGGTCCTGGGACTTGTCTGTAAGGCATATGCCTCCCGTAGTACTCCACCCCCCCTCCCCCCACGGTCAGATCTTACAACTTTAATCTTTAAATCATGTTGATTTTCTACTTTTGCTTTAAATATCTTGAATTTATCCAATGCTATGATCTTTCTTTAATTGGATAAATATAACCATAGCGGGAGTAATCATCTGTGAATGTTATAAATGAGTCATAACCATCCACACTCTTGACAGGAAAAGGACAACAAATATCCGTATGAATGATCTCTAATATCCCTGCGCTTCTTTTTGCGTCTTTCTTAATTTCCTTTACATATTTTCCTTTAACGCATTCGATTCAATGTTCTAAGTCTACGAACTCCAATGGAGGAAGAATTTCATTCTCTACAAGTCTCTCAATTCTCCCCCTTGAAATATGGCCTAAACGATAGTGCCATAATTTCGATGAGACATTTGGAGTTCTTTTCCTTTTCTTGTTAACTTTAGACGACGAGGACACATGGTCATTCATATCATGTACATTATCATTCACATCATGTATCACATTCACATTATCACCAAGTGACAACAAATAAAGCTCATCTTGTAAAGACGCAAAACTGATGCATTCATTATTGAACAAGAGTTCACATTTGCCATTACCAAAATGACAACCATATCCATCATAATCAAGACGCAATCCACTTATTAAGTTTCTCTATAACAAAGGTACATAAAAGACATCATGAAGCCTAAGAATAAAGCCATATCTAAGCTCTAGGTGAAGATCCCCTACAACTTGAACTTTGGCTTCTACTCCATTAGCCACTCTTATCAAACTTTTGTCTCTTCCCGTGGTTCTCGTCGTACTGAACCCTTGTAAACAACTTGCAACATGAATAGTTGCTCCTGAATCAATCCACCATATGGATCTAGAATAATTAACATACAAGGATTCATTTACAAATGTAGTCATGTTCTCACCTTGTCTATTCATGAACATCTTGAGCCATTCAGGATAGTTCTTCTTGTAGTGTCCTGTTTCTTTGCAGTGGAGACATTGCTCCTTGTCCACTATAGCTTGTCCCTCCTGAGGCCTATGCATCTGCTTGCCTTGAGGCATAGAGTAAAAGACCTGTTTCTTTGGCTGCTTGCCCTTGTTCTTGTTGTGTTTTACATAGTGGACAGAACCACCATGCTTGTCCTTGAATCTGTCCTCCTCTTGGACACTGTTGGCAATAAGCTACTCAAAGGTCCATTTATCTGGGTTCATGTTATAATTGGAGACAAATTCTCAAACTCATGTGGTAAGGATAACAACACAAAATGAACCAGGAGGTCTTCCTCAATCTTTAGATTCACAATCCTTAGCTTTGCAGCCAAACTATTCATCTTCAAGATGTGCTCTCTTATGCCACCACCAGTGTACTTTTTATTCACTAGTTGTCTTATCATCTATGTGGCATAAGTCTTGGAAGACTCAGTAAACTGGTTCTCCACCCTCTGTAGATAGCCCTTGACAGTGTCTTCATTCTGTATTGAGCCCATGATGGCGGGCTCAATCGTGTTCTTGACAAGTGCCAAGCACTTCCTGTTATCGAGGACCCATTTTCTATGCTCATATTGATACCGAGCTATGTTGGTAGCATTATCCAACTGTCTCTGTTTCCAAGAAGCATCTATGTCTTTTGTGCCCCTGAGAAGTTCAGGAGGCTCTATAGGACATGGGGTAGTCACTACCCAGTCCATCTTGCCCATAACAAAGGCAAGGTCAATCTTTCTCTTCCACTCCCCATAGTTGTCCCCTTTCAACATTGGGATCTCGAGAAGGAAAGCCATCATGGCTGCTGCTGAAATTAACCATAAAAAGTGAGAACAAAAATCACATATAAATTCTACTGTGTATGTATTAAACCTACATCACCGCTGGTTAGAAAATTACAATGACATATAATCTGAAAATTAATGTTCCTAAAATTAAATTCTCCCATTGGTTTGAAATTTAATTTTAGAAAACATCAATTTTAACAATAATCATCAATTCTATCATCGTGCAGCGGAAAACATAACATAAAGCATGCATGAACAGTAGCAAAATATTCTTAATTCATCCTCTGGAAAAATAATCTCGTTGGTTCATATTTTAATAGAGGAAAAATCATTAATTTTCATCAAATTCTGGTCAAAAAATCAATGAAAAAACCAGACAATATAATTCATAAAAGCTACTCTACATGGCTCTGTAATTTTAGCCCAAAAGAAACTTGGCCCATCTCGCGAGCGCACGGAAAACAGAAGCAGCCCAGCCCAATCTTTGCGCGAGTGCACGCGCGCTTCCCAGCCTTTCGGCCTGGCCCATTCAGCCGCGTGAAAGCACCAGCCCAGCTCGCTCTAGCCGCCTTCACCCCCGCCTCGATCATGACTGTCGGTCGTGATCCGACAGCCGAGCGCGGAGATCGGGGTCAAAACCCCTAGTGTGGCACGAGCTCCCAAAAAACCCTAACTTCATTCTTTCTTTTTCTCTCCGTGTTCTTCTCTCTTCTGCTTTCTTCTCACCATGGCGACGCACGGTGAAGCAAGCAAGGCGAGTGGCCGGAAGAAAAAGGAGAAGGTGACGCCACCACTAGGCTCCTCGCTGGCGCGCGCGTCCACCCATTGGTGGGCACGGCGCCGTCGAGCAACTTCGCTACAGCATCCGTGATCTAGCCCGTGCGACAGTGTCCCGGCGGTGAGCAGCGTTCGAGGCTCTTTTCCACCTCCGGCGAGCAGGTGGCAGCACTACGGCGGTGAGGATGATAGGTAAGTCCCCTCTGCGCGCCTCTTTGCCTCTGTTTCTCTAACCCTAACCCTAGGGTTAGGGTTTGGGTCATGGTGTTCGTGGTGGGGCTCGGGTTTCTTTCGGATTTCTTTGGCCGATCCAAAATGGCCTCTTCCCCCAAAACTAGATCTAGCACTAACCTGGCTCTGATGCCATTGATAGAAACCAATATGTGCCTAGGCTAGCATGTAGCGAGGGTCTAAGCATGTGGCAAAGGATTCTGTGTTCGGGTTTCTAGAGGGAGGTGGAGAGAGATGAGAGGTACCTAGATTATGAGGAAGTGGTGAGGCCGCCGGCGTGGCGGTGAGAGCCGGAGTTGATGCAGAGGCAGCGGCAGCGTTAGTCCCTATCATGTCGATGCCGAGGATAAAGTCAAGGGCATCGGTGACGTCCTAGGGCAGAAAGGATGGTGGTTGCTGCCGGCGAAGGCCTTCGGGTCTCCACCAGCACAAGCCCGGCATGGCGGGTAGGTAGGGCATCATGGCGGCGGCGGAAGGGGGGCCTTCCCATCACAAGCTGCGCCTAAATTTGGAGATCAGGTTAGGGTTTCTGTAGGGTGAACAGTGGCAGCGGTCAACTTCTTGATCCGAGCCCCGGCTCCACCCCTCCTTTTTATGGCACAGTGTGACAGGGGGGCCACCAACTAAAGGTGGGTTGGGAGCGCCCCGATCAGGGCGCGATCTGGGCTGTTGGGCTGTTGGGACGAACACAGGAGGTCTACTAACAACTGCTCTTACTAGCCATTTCGTCAAACAACTGTTGTGCATGGGATAAGCTAGTGCAGGGAGCATCAAAGATGATGAGCATACGCATGTTAGTGGAAGCCCGAGAATAACTCAGCGGAGGTTGCGCCAGACGATGAAGGCGAGATTTGTTGCGGCAGCGGCCAACCCTAGACATGTGAGGCTCCACCCACCTTGTTCACCCAGAGGGCTGGCAACTCGACGTGAGCCACATGAGAAAGATGAGCCGTTGGCATCATCAGGGGACCCATGCGGGAGAGCGGGAGGTCGGGTTCACAAACTAGAGGTTTACGGACCGTCCACACCAAAAAAATTTTTCGTGTATAGACAAGACTCGATGAGTATGCCTGATTCATAGTGGCTTGATGGATGAACTCGCCAACTCGAAGTCGATCGGTCGGGAGGCTCGCCAATGCAAGAAACAACCATTTGCCACTGCATAAATCTTGTGGCATATGATGAACGTTGTCATCAACTTTGGGCGTTGGCTTGTTGGGCACATGAAGCCTTTTGCTTGTTTCCATGACTGTCAACAGGTGGAGCGGTTGACTTGAAATTGGCTTCCGTGTACAAGCCGAACTCGATGATGTCGCCGACTCTTGATGGGTTTCAAGGACCTCGCCAACTTGTGATGCGCGCCGACTCAGAACAATTTTTTGACTCGGACTAGCTCTCATGTCGAACTAGTATTTGATGAACACGCCGACTCCTTGTTCAATTTCTGCTGGGCATCGCTTTGACAGAGACGCAATTACTCGAGTGCTTCAATGTCGGTCAGATCATGATTAGATCCTAAAAAAATCTTTCAAAAACACGGTGAATCGATGCGCTTCAATGCCAGTCTGCTCATGATGAAATCTTGATGTAGTTTGAGACTATCGAACTCAACATACCGATCATCGCGCTAGGCCCCCTACCTGGCACGCGAACTGTCGAGACATAGGGTAGTTCACCGATGATGATTTATATGTAGAATAGGGATATGCGCGAGATGAAGAGACGATGGTAACACAAGACACCGATTTATATAGGTTCGGGCTTCCCGGATGATAATAACCCTACGTCCTGTGTTTTGTGGTATTTGTATTGGTATGTCTAGATCATAGATCTATACGAGGAGGGTAGACCTAGACGATGATGTCTAGTTGTGTTTAATTGTGTGATGCCCCTTGAGGTAGGCCTCTTTCCCGCCTTATATATCTGGGGGGACAGAGTTACATGGCAGAGTCCTAGTCTGTCTACTTTGCTTTCCTTCTCTGTGAGGTACCCCGATGGTATGTATCATCGACAATAAGCACTCATAAGCCAAAACCTCTTTTGTACTATATGTCATAAGCAAAATTAAAACTTGTTTTTCAGCTTATGGGTCACCTCTTTCAGGATAAGCTACATGATAAGCTATTTTTCCAAACAACTTGATTTCTTATGCTACAATAAACCAGATAAGTTGTATAAGCACTTTTGACAAATAAGCTAGAACAAAAGCAATTTTTGGCATTAGCAAAATCTCTACCAAATGCACCCTCAGTGTAGGAGAACTGGCTTTCGTGACCTATCTAGGCCCTAGTTTCGGGTACTTCTTCCGTGCAATACCTCTTGTCTCTGAGTTTTTTTATAAGTATTTGGGCTCTTCTCCTTAGATATGATTATTCTGAAAAAAGGTAACAAACTGAAATTTGTTGTATATTCTCTCCCATAAATCTGGTGCTTTCGCCAATTCCTATGAATTATGAAGTGAGATAAATTTCTAGGAGTCATTTAATCCATCTTCACATCCTCCCTGGATGTCAACAAACCTAATTATTAGCATTACAAGATTATAAAGAACCTGTGCTAACTCAATTAGCATATTTATCCGTCTCTTGCACCTAGTTGAACCATTTTCCAGGCTGCTTGTATAGAATAAAGAAATGCCAATTTCCAGAAATAATTTCAAAATTTGCTCTTTATCAATTGGATCATATTTGCACATAAAATGGCTAGAAATAACTACAATCCTTAATCAATTTAATAATTTTTTAAATGGAAATGATTTAAAGCAGCAACTTTTAAATTTTAAACACCTTGACACGGCTCTAGAAATTTTAGTTGTCAGTACTGACCTTTTCTAGTAAGACAGCTGAGTACAACTGCATGTGTAACTCAATTCTATGGGCCCAAAGGAAAAGGATAGGTGCAGAGACTCAATGGAAGCTGTTCTAACAAATCGAGGTGTAATTTCGTTGTGTTGGTAGTGAAACTCCCTCTAAATTACATTTAGGTCACATGGTGTCGAGACTTATTCTCGACACTAGATATAGGGTAGTTCACCTATGAGGATTTATATGTAGAATAGGGGTATGCGCGAGATCAAGAGACGATGGTAGCACAAGACGCTGATTTATATAGGTTTGGGCCTCCCGGAGGATAAAAACCTATGTCCCATGTTCTGTGGTATTTGTATTGATATGTCTAGATCATAGATCTAGACGAGGAGGGTAGATCTAGACGATGATGTCTAGTTGTGTCTAATTGTGTGATGTCCTTTTCCTTGTCCCTTGAGGGGATCCTTGCCCCACCTTATATATTTCGGGGGGGGGGGGGATAGGGTTACATGGCGGAGTCCTAGTCGGTCTACTGTTCTATCCTAGTAGGAGTCTATCCCTTCTTTCCTTCTCCATGAGGTACCCTGTGCACGAGTCGTTGATAGTTAGCCCTCGAGAGTGTTGCAAGGGAGATGATAATCTTCAGTAGCTTCCCGACTGGCTTGTGCCATATAGAATGCTTCAGCTTTATATCAGCGAGCTTGTGAGGGTCTCAAAGATCCAAAAATGACTTTGAGAAATCAATTAGTGCGCCGAATAGGTGCATCTAATTAGGTGTAGCCCCCAACTCTTGTATTATTTGGAAATTGCAAATAATGCAAGAGTCCAAAACAAGAATAGTCATGTTGGCTCTCTTTAAGGAAAAATCGCTCAAATCATCAAATCCGAGTGATAAATAGCTCAGTAGAGTGACATCAATCACTATCGAGTGATAAATGATTCAGACGAGTGACTTCAATCATCGTTGACTGGTAGATGACTCAAACCACTGATCTCAATCATTGTTGAGTGCTATATAATATACTCGGGTGATATCAATCACAACCGAGTGAACGTAGGCTTATTACATCAATCATAGTGACTGAGTGGCCTATGAGTGATTACAAATCAAATGGGTGACTTCAATCATAGCCGAGTGAACGATACTTTATGACATCAATCATAGCCAAGTACTAAGTTACCATGACTTCAATCATGATTAGGTAACCTTTCCTTAAGAATGTTAATCACTCATATCTTTGAGATTTATTTTCACTATTATAAATTGACTTCAATCAGTCGAGTGATGCTCGTTATTTCGCATATATGACCATCAAGTCATAGCGACATGATTATCAAATCATGCTTTGAATGATTATAACATCAACCATTTTGTATAATGCACTTCTTTTTAAGGAAGAACATATTGACTGAGTGACCATCAAGCCACCGTTATATGATCATCAAATCATATATTTTTATATATTATGGCATCAACCATAAATTTGATAGAAAGTGCTTCTCTTCAAAGAAGCCCTCAGGACTATCACCGTTATGAGTGACAGCCCCGCTCAACTAGAATATCATGTCCGAGTGGCAGCGACACTTAAGACGATAAGGTCGAGTGAAGAAGGCAATCGAGGTTGTTGTAGCTGCCAACCATTGATGAAGTAGGAATCACTCAAAGTCATGATGACTGAGTGACACTGATGGTCTGATATGTGGCTGATCGATGGCGTCGGTCAGACGTAATGTGGCCGATGGATAGTGGCACTCAGAGCTGGTGTAGCTGACTGATGAAGGTAGTCTGAGCTGTAAACCGAACGATGAAGATAGTCGACACTAGCGGCCGTGACCGATGAAAGCGGTCGGAGTTGTAAGCCGACCGATGAAGGCAGTCGAAACTAGCATGGTCGACTGATGAAGGTGGTCGGAGCTGTAAGCCATTCGATGAAGGCCAGGAAATCACTCTGTATTAAGTGGTGTATCCACCTATCCATCATAAATTTTCCTGACAATAAAGGAAATTAGAATGGTTAGTTATAATTAATATTGTTTGCTTGATAACTTATTTTTATAAGCTAAACAAATCGGTCGACTAAAAATTCAAATCTGCATCCATTTTTCTCCTTTAAGTAGACCGACTAGCGCATAGCAGCGTATTCGTGTGTTAGCAACCAGGTTGATCCACCATAGGATACTTAGGACAAAACATAAAGAGCTCAGAGCTCGGTCTGCCGCAATAATATCTGTGGTAATGTACTCTTGGGTAGCAATCAAAACTAGTCTACACATGACCTCTTGCAACTTTGGCTCTGCGTTTAGTGTAGTGGCACTCTGTCACGTAGCAAAGAATTTTTATGCATTAGTTGCTTGTCAGTAGACCAAAAATAAGACCAAATCACAAATAAAATGCAACATATCAGCTGAGGCGAAAGCAAAAAAAGGTGGAACTAGAACTAACGACATGGGTCATCTGGTGTCAGGGCTGAAGCACTACTGGAAGGTCACCGACCGACATGGGTCATATGGTGTCAGGGCCGAGGCACTACTAAAAGGTCACCGACTGACATGTGTACTACTTGATTTACAAAGAAGTGGGAGAACACGTGTATAGATACACAAATAGCCCCCTGGCTTGATAGTTTAATGCGGAGAATTAAAGAACCGAGGCAATATAAAGACGAATAAAGGCATAAAAGAGCACTGATTAAAAGCCCAATTTTACCCATCAAAGAACCTATGACCTTCTGCTTAGAAAACATAAATAAGTGGCCATAGGAATATGGAGGACCTGAGCCCAAAACCTCAAAAATAAATCAAGAAAGTATAAAGATACTTAGCTTTGCAATTTGGTGAATTGAAGAGGAGCCCCCGAGCGTGCCGCAGTGGTTGGCGAGTGGTCGAACATCAAAGTCGAGCCATCATATCACTAGAACATCGACACTCGGAAAGGTTGTCTTGTGTTGTCGAGTAACTGTGTCACGCCAATGTTGTCGAGTGGCATAGTGATCGGATCGTCATCGACAGGCCGAGCGGCCGGGTGGCCAGATGAATAGCGGAGTAGTTGTTGGTCGTAGTAACGCACCCACTTATATACCGCAAGAGGACGGTGTATAGTTGTAGCACTTTTTCCCTCAGAGTATTCCAAGGTTATCGAATCCACAAGGAACGAGCAAAACTATTACTATTAAAGGGTTACTAACAGATTGCAATGGTTGGGTTGATGTGAATGGTGACAGTGAGAAAGTGGTGGATGAATGTTATTGAGGATGTAATAGGATAATGAAGGATTCTCTCCTTAGGATTGGTTCACTAGCATGCAACCTTATTCTTACTGCCTCGAGAGTGATGACTCTAATATTCTACAAGACATGGTGGTTTTGTTCACCCCGGCTATCGCTATAGAGGCTATTAGCTCCCCAGTGGTTTCTTGCACTATGCAATGGGCATAAGTATATTGGCCTATACACTAATGGAAATAGATGCGCAATTAAGTTCATCACATAGATTAAATTCATGAAGAGAGTATCAATAAGTATGGGGATTACATGACCAGATCCCCGCACCAGAGAAGAGAATATGAGACTACTCACTCATCCTTCCGCTAGACATAGCGAAGGGGTGAGAAATAGTGTTGGAACACGCACCGAGTCGATCGGCGCAAGCGTCGCGCCGATCGGCGCGACCTCCCTTCTGGTGGTTCTTGTCAGTGTTGACCAACCTCCGCCGCCAATATCCCAGAACCCTAGTTCTAACAACTCAATATTGCGACTGTCGTCTCTCCGGTTGCCCCTTGGCTCTTGATAGTCATCTTCCTTTTATACTCGATAGGATTAGGTTAACTTCCACCGACTCTGACTCATATTGGGCTAGACCTTCGTCTTTGCCGGACTTGGGCTTGTCTTCATCATCTTTTCCTCCTGTGCCGATCGGCGCGGCATTAGAGCTGATCGGCGCGACCCCGAATCTAGCCCAACTTCGTTGCCCTTTGGTTCCTTATCCATAATTGCCCTGTTTTATACCTGTTTTCTGCAATTATATCCAAAATAGAACAACTACAAATATATGCAAATATGGGGTTAGTGGTTAGTCTAAACCACCAAATAACGACGTAAAATGTCCCTTTTTGGTAGATAAAATGGGTAGCTACAAACCACAAATAGTTCCCCCACACTCAAATCATTTCTAGTCCTCGAGCAATACAAAATCAAATATGTAGCAAGAATCTTCACATTATCTCTTATGCAATCAATCTCAATCATCATTTTTACTTGTTATTCCACCACAAAGATTTTTCTCTCATCTTCTTTTTAACCAATCAGCATTTCATACTTGAACTTAATCAAATTACCACAAAACCTTGTCAAAAACAATTTTAGTTTTCTTCAACTCATCTTTAGCATCAAACATCAAGCATTTAGTCTTCTCTAAATCTCTCAAGGGTATTTCCTTCCCTCTCCTATCTAATCAAGGATTATATGTGGATCTTGGAGGGCTATATAACTAAATTAAACCATAAGGTTAACCATGTCAACGATGTGCTCAATCATGCCCGCTAAGAAAGGATTTTCTTGGAAAAGAACTTTAATGGAGAAGAGGAATATAGAAGATCTAAAAAGAAAAATATTTCAATGAGAACTATAGCAAAGAATTGGAAATAATCAGAAAACTGCTTCTTTGATGACCTTACTGCTTCTCAGGGATTTTTATTTTCTTTTTCTCCTTATATATATATATATATATATATATATATATATATATATATATATATATATATATTCTTTCTTGCAACAGCGCCGATCGGCGTAAGCATTGCGCTGATCGGCGCGGTCTATATATTTTTCTCTTTTTCATTCTTTCACTCCTTTTTATTCCCGATTGATCAGCAATTTCTGTCTTATTCAGCAGCGAAAGTTTTCTGAATTCCCCTTTATTGAGAATATAGGTTGTATCAAGGAGGAGGGAGGAACAAAGATGTATGGTTTTCATGATAGCAAGAAATTTAAATGGATGAGAATGGCTAGAAATACAGAGATAAACAAATAGATCATCCTTTCCTATCTTGATCGCAATCATGAGCAAAAAGTTGACAAAGTTACTTACAATCCAACTAGTGCAAATATGTAGCTTGTTCTCATTCACTCGGCTATGTAGGCATATTTAGACCTTGCTTTTGCTTTAGCTTATGATGAGTCAAAAGAATTTTTTCATAAATACAAAGCTCAAAAGTTAAGTGGTAACCAACTAATTTAGGTAATCAACCAATTAATCATCAAAAAGACAGGATAAATAGTATGGGGCACTTTCAATTTGATAATCGACACTAACTTTATTAAAGATAGTGCAATAATTCAAACTACATAAAGGACCTTGAAGCAACTCTCAATTGACCCATGACTCTCTTAAGCACACACAAACTAAAAATAAACACTCATATGAAAAACAAACAAGAAACTAGACTCAAAAACACTTAAAGACTTTAAAAACTATGACTAATGGCAAAGCCCTTCCCCCACACTCAAAATTTGCAATGTCCTCATTGCAAGAGAAGAATCTCAACACACTAATCATTCAGACCATGCCTGTTCAAGACTCGGAAAATTCATCTGATATTCCTTATGAGAAAAGTGTAGTCCACTTCATTTATCTCGATTGCATCCTGGATTCTCCGATCCACATCCCTTTGATACCTGTAGGCACTATCCCTGTCTAGATACAAGCGCTCAATATTCCTTCGGCAGACAGAACAGCAAATAGGTGGTTGCAGATTATGATTTTCAACGCTGTAGGGAGAGACACTGTTCAAACTCCTCTGACCCGATCGGCGCAGTAGCTGAGTCGATTGGCGTGGTGGTGTTCTTTCATCACTGCGACTGCCTCCACTTCTTCCTGCATTACCATTAACTCTTGTTAAAGTTCCTGCTGCCATATCATTGTTACATTCTGTAGGTGATCCCCAATTCTCAATCTTAGGACTACCAAAGCTTCTTTGTATATCAGAATCATCACCCAAATATCCAGACATACTAGGGTCACCACTTTCCAAAGTTTCCAAACAATATAATGAATCAAAGTCGCTATCCCATTCAGAATACTTTCTAATTGGCTTAATCAATAGTCCTTCGAACCTCTTGTGTAGTCTTACACTTCTTTGCACTAGGCTCTTCGTCATCACTTGGCAGGGCTGTTAGATCAATAAATTCAGCCATCTTCAGATCATGCCGATCGGCCTCTGTATCGCGCCGATCGGCTCTGATGTCGCGCCGATTGGCTCCAACGTTGCACCGATTGGCACAACCGATGGCTTCCTCCATATACTCTTCCAACTGTTCCAAATTATGCTCATGCATCACCTTGTTCTACTGCCTTTGTAAAAGCTCATCGTTAATCTCCTTAGGCGTCTTTCCTCCAGGAACTGCGTGATAGCCATCATCATATAAAACATCTCTAGGTATGAAGGGTGGGTCTTCCGCCAATTGGAGTTCAATCCTATGTTGTAGATCTTTAGCACAAAAGAAACACTTGCAGCCTTCGATGCAACTGTTTTTATGAATCTTGTTTTCTTGAAAACCCTCCCAATCGGTAAGAACCCTAGGAGAGACTCCATCCTTTCTAGCCTAAATATTCTTTTCCGCATCCAGCTGGTTCATGGCTTCTTCGACTTCCTCTTGCAGCTTGAGTTCATTCTTGGCGGCAATATCATGTTCATTGTAAAGCCGGCACTTATGGATTGTGAGAGCGCTCTCTTCATCTAGTTCCTCCTTCTCTTGCTCAGTCAATGAATTTTTGAAAGATAGGAAATCTTCATATGACAAGGGCTTAGCAAGATCAAGAAGGCCTTCCACGGTGTACCTTTGAGAAACGGCCTCACTTTCATTAGGTGCTATAGATTTCCCTTGCGCACCAATACTCTCTTCATCATCTGCCGAAGTTTGTTGTCCATCTTCACCTTTTCCACATTCCACGCGTCGTCTTCACTTTTCCTCATGAATCTCTTTCTCAGATCTGACTAGACGATAGGATCATCTTGCGTTGGTGTCAATACCTCATCTACTTCATCCCAGGACCAAACAGCAGAGTTCTACGGAAATCCGTCGCCGAGCCGATCGGCTCCAGAGTCGCGCCGATCGGCGCTAGTGTCGTGCCGATCAGCGCCGCCTTGGTTGCTTCCCGACACGCCGCCTTCCATTGCTTTTGCCCTTAGGGTTGGTTCTGGTTACTACTTGATGCGAGATGATCCATGGTATTGCCGCCCTCTCATATTTATATCCCCTGATTTTCAATTGGACTAGGACTCTGTCTCTTATTTGCGGAATCCAACGAGTCTTAACAAGGCAAGGTCCAAAACTGACTCAAAAACCAAAAAGACTCATTTCTTTTATTGCCCAATAAGCCTTATGTTCCAATTCCACGGGTAGGTGACATGATTTTCCATAGACAAATTGATATGGTGTCATGCCAATTGGTGTCTTGAATGCCGTCCTATATGCCCATAATGCTCCATTAAGCTTCGTGGCCCAATATTTTCCTTCTTTTGTAACAATCTTCTGCAGAATCCCTTTTAATTACTTATTTGATGTTTCTTCTTGTCCATTTGTCTGGGGATGATAGGCTATCCCAATTCTATGTTCAACCCTAGATTTAGCCAAAAACCTAGTAAAGTCTCCTCCTGTAAAATGGGATCCTCCATCTGTAATTATTATCCTTGGTACTCCATACCTAGGGAATACCTGCTCCTGTAGTATATTCCTTGATTCTCTTATGGTATTGGCCTTGCATGCCATTGCTTCAACCCATTTGGAGACATAATCAACGGCAACCAATATATACTCGGAACCATGAGAATTCACAAATGGTCCCATAAAGTCCATACCCCAAACATCAAAGATATCAACTTGAAGATTATACTTAAGAGACATTGCATTCCTACTGTTAACATTCCCTATTCGTTGGCATTGAGCACATGTTGCAACATACCTTTTTGCATCTTCATGCATAGTAGGCCAATAGAAACCACTTGCCCATACTTTTGCCTGTCACCTGAAATAGCCATAATGTCCCCAATAATCGGAAGAGTGACATTTTGCCAAAATGCTTGCTCTTTCTTCTCTGGGTACACATCTTCGCACTGCTCCGTCTTGGCAATACCTACACAAGTATGGGTTGGCCCATATAAATTTTCTCATTTCACTCGTAACTCTTCTTTTTGTGTTCTTGTTCATCATATTAGTTTATCCCTTGAAGCCCTTGATAATATCCATCATCCAACTCTCTCTACGATCAAATATGGCAAACAACTACTCTTGTTGCATTTCATCTTTTATCGGCTCAGTTGATGATGACTCAACACGGGACAAATGATCTGCTACATAATTTTTTACCCCTTTCTTATCTCTTATCTCTAAATCAAATTCTTGCAGCATCAATACCCATCGCATTAATCGAGGCTTAGACTCTTTCTTTGAAACCAAGTATCTTATAGCAGCATGATCAGTATATACAATTACCTTAGAATTTAGAATGTAGGATCTAAACTTCTCAAAAGCAAATATAACAGCTAACATCTCTTTCTCCGTGGTTGTGTAATTGATCTGCGCCTCATTCAAAGTTTTGCTAGCATAATAAATAGCATGCACTTTATCTCCCTTTCGTTGTCCAAGAACAGCTCCAACTGCATAGTCACTTGCATCACACATAATTTCAAAAGGTAAACTCCAATCAGATGGATGCATAATGGGTGCAGAGCATAGAGCTTCCTTTAATCTTCTGAAGGCAAAGAGTCATTCATCATCCATGACAAATTTTGTACCTTGCTTCAACAATTCTGTCAGGGGCTTAGCAATCTTTGAATAATTCTTAACAAATCTGCGATAGAAGTTGACATGTCCAAGAAAACTCCTCAATGTTGTAAGATCAGTAGGGGGAGGTAATTTCTCAACTATAGATACCTTTGCTTTATCAACCTCTATCCCTCTGTTAGATATGACATGAACAAGTACGATCCCTTCTGTTACCATGAAGTCACACTTCTCCCAATTAAGAACTAAGTCGCATTCAACACATCTTTTCAAAACCTTCTCCAAATTCTCCAAACAACTATCAAAATCAGCACCATGCACGGAGAAGTCATCCATAAATACCTCCATAATCTCTTCTATGAATTCAGCGAATATTGCATTCATCCATCTTTGAAATGTGGCTGGCGCGTTGCAAAGACCAAATGGCATCCTTCTATATGCATATGTCCCAAAAGGACAAGTAAAAGTAGTTTTCTGCTGATCCTCTGGTCTTACCGGTATTTCAAAGAAACCACTAAATCCATCCAAATAACACAAGTATGAATTCTTTGCTAGTCTTTCAAGAATCTCGTCAATGAATGGAAGAGGATAGTGATCTTTCTTCGTCACCTTGTTCAAACTTCTGTAATCTATGCACATTCTCCATCCAGTTACAGTCCTTTGAGAGATCAACTCATTGTTCTTATTAGGCACTACTGTCAACCCTCCTTTCTTGGGCACACAATGTCCTAGACTAACCCATTCACTATCAGCATAAGGGTAGATCATACCTGCATTAAGTAGCTTCAGAATCTCCTTTTTAACCATTGGCTTCATTGATTCCTTCAAACTTCACATCCCTTCAACCACTGGTTTGTCATTTTCTTCCAAGTTAATCTTGTGGGTGTTGAATGCGGGGCTGATTCCCTTGATATCATCCAATGTGTAACTGTTCACACTTTTTAACATCGCACCAGAAATATTACTATCCCCGGTAGCGGCGCCAAAAATGCATGTTGGTATTTCTTACGGTCATACATAAATCCGTAATTGCATGGATACCGATGTAGCACTTCACCTAGGAGTATTCTAGGTTATCAAATCTCGGGGAACATGTGTGTATTATTCTTCTAAACTAATCCATCCAAGGACAACAAGAATATGATAGGCAGAGGGTAGAGAGGATTCTTGTGGTCAAGGATCCTATAATAAGATAGGTTCGGTCTATTACTACTTACTTCGGGCACCGGCTTACCCCTGCATCCACAAGCGACTCCGGCCAACAGCTCTACGACGTACCCAAACGTGGAGGATTACTAAGGCCGGATAGGCCTATCACCACCTACCGACTACCTCTACAAACCGTGGGGCACGCGGCAAACAAAGGTAACCTTGGTCGGTTTCCCCCGAAATCTCCGTTTTGGGGTCGGTAAGCCTCATGGGCTGGTAACCTTGGGTGGCCAACCTAGGCTGGGCGGCAAACCCTACCGGGCAGCAAGCCCAGGCCGGGCGGCCTGGCAGGCCGGGCGGCGGCCTGTGCCGGGCGGCAGCCCTTTTCGAGTGACGACCCCATCCGGGTCATGTTTTGACTTGTCCAAGTTATGCCACATGAATGCCTCCTTTATTTCTCCACTTTTACCCTCCTTAGTCTGGGAATGGAAAACGGCCTTGTTTTGGAGTGTTTTGCAGGGTTGGTAGGGTCGGGTGATCAGCCTCATGATGACTCTGTTTTGACCCACCGGGTGGCTGATTTCAGCCTGATATGACCCTGTCGGCTGGGTTCTGATTTCAGTCATCACGACCCTTCCGGGCCTTGTTTTTAGCCTCATATGACCCTATCGGCCTGCTGTTTTAAGGCAGAATCGGCCGACGGGGCGTTTCTTCATGTTTTTAACATATTTTGGCTCTTTTATACCTGCAAACACATGTCTCCCCAAAACTCGTGGAAATGGTTAATAATAAACTGCTATCACTATTTTGTTTATTCATTTTATGTTGTTTATGCAAGGATTTGATGGTCGGATTTAGCATTTAAGGACCGTCAACAACACCCCCACACTTAGTCTTTGCTCGTCCTCGAGTAAAGGAATAGAGACTAAGGTGAATCATAACTTCAGTTGGTATGATGGTAGCATGCAAATTATTCCAAGTCATACTTGTACCTATGAACTTTTAAAGTGTCTATCATGTTACCTTGGGTGGTTGAAGGATGGAATGGTCCTGACTCTAATCATCTTCACTCATTCTGCTATGTAGCCTGGGTTTTTGAAAAGATTTTCAAAACAAATCATAGTTGCACCCCTCAAATGATTCTCTCAAATCACTCAATGTGTATGGTTCCTCACCAGGACATTGCCTCTTTTCATCCTACTTCTAAATATGGCTTTATGTGAAGCTCAAGGTAGGGATAAAAGGGAGGCATACTTGTGTCTCATATATTACTAAGTCAAAAACTAGATCCATGGAGAACAATTCATGAACTTTTGATCAAGCATGTGCACATGTGGATATGTGGATGGAAAATGACTGAATGTGAATACTCCCTTTTCTTTTAAGATGCTCCCTCCCTTCTATTGGATAGGCATTTTAGAACATGGGCTAATTCTTTCTCTATTTTTTCACTTTTTTTTGAATCATGAATAGCCCATGTCACTTTTATAAGGATATTTGGAGAGGGAGTCTATCAGAATATGATGGATGATGACATGGAATTGCTATCTTCCAATGTAGAAGAAATAGCACATGGATGATGGATATGGTGGTGCTAACTTCCACTGAAGATGTATTAGCAAAGTGGTGTGCACAAAATCTTGATCAAAAAGTCATAAATAGTAACTCACAGGGGTCACAACAATTTGACAAAGTTTAATGAAACAACAAGTAGCATATGCATAAGATTTTCAATGAGTTCATCATATGGCTTTGGTAGGAAGATATAATCATTGAGGAGTCAAGCTATTGATTTTATTTATTTTTTTTTGTAAGAAAAATTCCCAAGCACATCAAGCATAAGAGAAAGATTCATTTCGTCACACCATATCTCATGCATCAACTACCTAGGTGACATGCTTTCCGAAAGATGTAGTTCATAAGCAACAAGCCTATGAACTAGGAATAAGGAGCATGCAAGCCAACTAAATAGAAGCATGAAAGAACATGAGGCTTCCACAAGGTTCATTTTAGTTTTCTAGTTAAATTTTTATGATTGATTCAAGATAAGTTTGGTTTAACTTGGAAACTAGGGGAAAAGGGATAGAATGTGCAAACCACCGCTCTTGAAGAGGTAGAGGTCAAGAGGAACCATGGCTGGGTCGATTGCCCTTGTAGGTTGGTCGATGTTGCTTGGAGCCCGATCGCCTCGCCCTATTTCGTGTTGGCTTAAGTGACGATGCGCAACATGTCGATGGGAGGCCTTGTATTGTTTGTGCGTTGAGAATCTTGAAAGCCTCCCCCACACTTGATCTTGTACTTGGCTGCTTTATTTGAGGAAGAACAAAAACAAAAACAAAAAGGGTGAAAAGAAAAAGGGACTCTACTGGCTTTATGGGCTAAATAGAGTCACAACTTTATTTATTATTAATTTTTCTTTTCTAGGTGCACTATAAAATCGAATTGAATAGAAATAAAAAGGGGAAATAAACTAAAGCGCCACTAGGCGGAGTTCATAGACGGATGTGCGAATTGGGTCCGTAGACGGTGGTGGCTCAAAGAACTTGCCCTTCGGAGCAAAAAATGATAGGATAGAAGTTTGCTCCATGGTGGAAAAAAAAGAAATAAAAGGAAAAGGAAAAAAAATATACGAGGACGAACAAGGTTCAAAGATAATACAACAACCGTTCCCCAGCAACAGCGCCAAAAATGCTTGTTGACACTTCTTAACGTCGCACCAGAAATATTACTATCCCCAGTAGCGGCGCCAGAAATGCATGTTGGTATTTCTTACGATCACAGATAAATCCCTAAGCACACGGATACCGATGCAGCACTTCACCTAGGAGTATTCCAGGTTATCAAATATCGGGGAACGTGTGTGTATTATTCTTCTAAACTAATCTGTCCAAGGACAACAAGAATATGGTAGGCAGAGGGTAGAGAGGATTCCTATGGTCAAGGATCCAATAATAAGATAGTTTCGGTCTATTACTACTTACTTCGGGCATCGTCTTATCCCTGCATCCACAGGCGACTCCGGCCTACACCTCTACGACGTACCCGAACATGGAGGATTACTAAGGCCGGATAGGGCTGTCACCACCTATCGACTACCTCTACAAACCGTGGGGCACGTGGCAAACAAAGGTAACCTCTAGCCTAGACACCGCGTCTACGCTATCAATTACTATCCTAGTCTCGGATCCACGCTTATAGAAGACTAAGATACTCTAATTAATTAGAGCGATGATCCCGTAAGTAATAAAGAAAGAACTTACTTAAATAGGAAACTTAAATACCAAAGAGGAAACACGAACACTTACTTGAAAAGGAAAGCATCCGTCGAGGTACAAGCGTGGGGAAGATCACCGTCAAGCCCGGCGCTTCCCCGAACTCTCCCTCACTCTCTCCCTATTTTCTAAGCACTTTGGCAGTGCTAAAGCCTTTTGAAGTGGAGCTCTATACTCTTCTTCTTATGTGTTCCCTTTTCAACCAAATTTCCCCTCTATTTATAGGTGGCGAAGACTTGGCGGGTACTTCAAGGTGGAGGAGAGTTGGTGGGCAAAAATTCCCCCGCCGGGTGGCGGGCCACGCCGGGCAGCCACGTGTGCCGGGCGGTCGGGCATGCCAGGCGGCTTGCACTGCCGGAGGCAGCCCAGGCCGGGCGGCCATGGGATTTGGTCGGTTTCCAACCGACTCGTTTCGGACGGCTCAGATCTTGTCTTGATGGCGGTTCTTTGGTCGGTTTCCCCCGAAATCTCTATTTTGGGGTCGGTAAACCTCATGGGCCTCATGGGCTGGTAACCCTGGGTGGCCAACCCAGGCTGGGCGACAGGCTAGGTCGGGCATCAAACCCTGCCGGGCGGCCTGTTTTGACTTGTCCAAGTTATGCCACATGAATGCCTCTATTTCTCCACTTTTACCCTCTTAGTCCGGGAATGGAAAATGACCTTGTTTTGGAGTGTTTTGTAGGGTTGGCAGGGTCGGGTGATCAGCCTCATGACAACTCTATTTTGACCCACCGGGTGGCTGATTTCAGCCTGATATGACCCTGTCGACTGGGTTCTGATTTCAGTCATCACGACCCTGCCAAACCCTGTTTTTTGCCTCATATGACCCTGTCGGCCTGCTGTTTTAAGGCAGAATTGGCTGACGGGGCGTTTCTTCATGTTTTTAGCATATTTTGGCTCTTTTATACCTGCAAACACATGTCTCACTAAAACTTGTGGAATGGTTAATAAAAAACTGCTATCACTATTTTGTTTATTCCTTTTATGTTATTTATGCAAGGATTTGATGGTCGGATTTAGCATTTAAGGACCGTCAATAGTAACCAATAGCCTTCTTATACCTTTTTAGCACAGTAAGCAGCTTCTCTGTTTCTTCCTTTGTTAGGGCGTTGTTCATGATAACTGGATATGTTTCATTCGTCCCTAGATATTCATAGCGTAACTCCTTTGGAAGTTCCTTCTGTTCCACTTCTGGTGCTTCATCTGGATCCAGTTCCCCGAGACGCTCGAAGTCAGGATTTTCCTGATTGAGTCGATCGACGCGATTCTCCTAGTTGAGCCGATCCGCACGACGTTCACACCAATCGGCGCCGACAGTATGCTCGTTAGTTCCACGCAAGATGTGGTCCAGTGGGTCTCCCATATCCATCCGTATCTTCTCGTCTTCCTCTGGGTGGAATTCCTGATGGCAAGAAGGGTCTTGATGAGATGGATCGTTAAATTGAAATTGCACTTCTTCACCTCCTAGGTGTAACATGATTTGACCTTTCCCAGCATCCAAAATGGCTTGTACTAATCTTAAGAACGGCCTCCCCAGAATGATGTCTTCAACCCCAGTTTCTTCATTACTTAGAATGAAGAAATCTACCGGTATTGTTTTCGAGCTGATCTCAACTTCAACATTTTTTATCACCCCCAGTGGTTTGGTCTTTCTTCCGTCTGCCATGATAAGCTCAAGTTCAGTCCCTATCAGCTGCTGTTAAGTTCCATAAGGCGTGTTCATAAATGCATCGTAAGTCATCAAGCTGACACGGGAACCAAAGTCACACAAAGCTTTCGAAAATTTCTTCCCTGATATCTCGCATGGTATGTATGGTTCTTCTTCTTCTTCATCAGTGACACCTACAGCATACACAACACACAATCCTTCATAGGGGGATGGCTCAAAGCAACTGTCTAGTAATCTCTTTGCTTGTTTCACCTCTGTTCCATCAAGCTCTATATCATCCTCGTAAAGCTTCCCTAAAATTCTCCCAATAATCTCTTGATCGAAAACTTCCAACTTAAGGCGATTACTCGGGAAATTGTATTCAATTCCGGCGTTGGAAGCATCTTGCGGGCTGAAGGATCTTCTCATATTGATCAACTCTTGCAAAAAATCAATAGGAATCCAATCCATTGGTTCAAATTCGTCGAGTGGTTTAGCATTCGCCAATGTCCTATCCCCCTTTGGTTTAGCAAAGTTTCCTTCAAATTCCTTTAGGTGGCTGTCAAGAATCACAACTTCTATCTTGGTATATTCCTTGCAACTTGACGGAGTCGTTAGGGCTATCTATTCTCCTTTTGTCGCAACTATGCCGATCGGCTCAGAGACTACGCCAATCAGCGCACGTCAGATCTATAGAGGCGGGTCTGATGGGCTCTGTTTCTTCGAATTTATGCTCTGGAGTAATCATTGCTCTACTCGCCAACATAAAGACCTGTTCAACCGGCGAGTCTTCCTACTGCATAACTTTTGGGCTCTGTTGGCTTGGTTCTAGGATTCTTCCCAATGCTTGGGCAAAGCTTCATTCTCGGCAATTTTGCCTAACAATTCGATCCCTGCCTTGGCTATCAATCTCAAAAAACTTCCTCCCACCGATCTATCCAAATGCATCCTTGATGCGTTGTTTATGGCCGTGTAGAAGGTTTGAGCACACATATTCTCATCAATGCCGAGATCAGGTCCTTGTTTCAACAATTTTTGAAAACGCGTCTAAGCTTCCGCGAGAGATTCTTCATCTTCTTGTAAAAAGTTCACCACTTCTCTTCTCAACTTTTGCACCTTTGACAAAGGAAAATAGTGGAGACAAAAATTTCCAACTAATTCACTCCACTTACCTTTCGCTTCTCTAGATGCTGCCTTGTGCCACTCTTTGGCTTTTCCTCCCAAAGAGAATGGGAAAAGCAGCCATCTGTAAAGATCCTCAGGCACTCCTTCATGATGGAATGTTTGGCAAAGTGCCTCCATGTCTTGTAAGTGAGTATACGGGTTCTCCTCTTTTGCTCCAAAGAACTTATTTACTTCAGCCCTGCTAATGATAATGGGGTTCAACACATACGAGGGGGTCGTGGCCTTCTCGTCTGAGGATTGAGGCACCAGCACGTCTGGAGAGGGCAAAGAAAGCTCCCTGGGCGTTAGAGAAGGTCCTGTCATACTCATCCTGAAATTTCACACAAAACACAAAAACAAAAACAACTAGAAAAGAAAGAATTAGACGTTAGGAAAATATTAATAGTAAAAGAGCTTGTTGGTCGTAGTTACGCACCCACTTATATACCGCAAGAGGATGGTGTATAGTTGTAGCTCTTTTTCCCTTAGAGTATTCCAAGGTTATCGACTTCACAAGGAACGAGCAGAACTATTACTATTAAAGGGTTACTAACAGATTGCAATGGTTGGGTTGATGTGAATGGTGACGGTGAGAAAGTGGTGGATGAATGTTATTGAAGATGTAACAGGATAATGAAGGATTCTCTCCTTAGGATTGGTTCACTAGCATGCAACCTTATTCTTATTGCCTCGAGAGTGATGACTCTAATATTCTACAAGACATGGTGGTTTCGTTCACCCCGACTGTCACTACAGAGGCTATTAGCTCCCCACTGGTTTCTTGCACTATGCAATGGACAGAAGTGTATTGGCCTATGCATTAATGGAAATAGATGCGCAATTAAGTTCATCACATAGATTAAATTTATCAAGAGAGTATCAATAAGTATGAGGATTACATGACCATATCCCCGCACTAGTGAAGAGAATATGAGACTACTCACTCATCCTTCCGCTAGACATAGCGAAGGGGTAAGAAATAGTGCTAGAACGCGCACAAGCCGATCAGCACAAGCGTCGTGCCGATTGGTGCGACCTCCCTTCTGGTGGTTCTTGTCGGTGTTGACCAACCTCCACTGCCAATATTCCGGAACCCTAGTTCTAACAACTCAATATTGTGATTGCCGTCACTCCGGTTGCCCCTTGGCTCTTGATAGTCATCTTTCTTTTATACTCGACGGGATTAGTTTAACTTCCACCGACTCTGACTCATATTGGGCTGGACCTTCGTCTTTGCCGGACTTGGGCTTGTCTTCATCATCTTTTCCTCCTGTGCCGATCGGCGTGACCCCGAATCTAGCCCAACTTCGTTGCCCTTTGGTTCCTTATCCATAATTGCGCTGTTTTATACCTGTTTTCTGCAATTATATCCAAAATAGAACAACTACAAATATATGCAAATATGGGGTTAATTGTTAGTCTAAACCACCAAATAACAATGTAAAACATCCCTTTTTGGTAGATAAAATGGGTAGCTAGAAACCACCAACAGTAGCCCCCGGGCATGTCCATGTGGCCACCGAACAGTCGTGGTGATGTCGCCGAGTCGTCGGTAGGCGTCGTGCCACGATGATGTTGCTAGATGGCAGTCGCCCTCGTCATCATCGTAGTATGACGATGTTATCGGAGGCGTTGTCGTAGTGAATGGCGTTGCCGAGAGGTCGAGTCGTGGCGATGTCGCCGTGTCGTCAGAGGTGTCGTGTTGCAGCGATTTTGCCAAATTGTGGAGGCATCATCACGACGATGTTGTCGGAATGCTGCATGAGAAGCTACCGCATACCGCTGCATGAAGCTGCATGAGCGATGACAAGGTGCTTCAACGCCAGTCAGCTGACGATCAAATCTTGAAGTAGATTGAGACCATCGAATTCGACGAACCGATCATCACGCTCCCCCTTCCTGGCGCGCCAACTGTCGAGACTTATTCTCAGCACTAGACATAGGGTAGTTCACCTATGAGGACTTATATGTAGAATTGGGGTATGCACAAGATCGAGAGATGATGGTAACACAAGTCGCCGATTTATACAGATTCGGGTCTCCTGGAGGATAAAACCCTACGTCTTGTGTTCTGGGGTATTTGTATTGGTATGTCTAGATCATAGATCTAGACAAGGAGGGTACACCTAGACGATGATGTCTAGTTGTGTCTAATTGTGTGATGCCCTATTCCTTGTCCCTACAGGGGATCCTTGCCCCTCCTTATATATCCGGGGAGGGACAGGGTTTCATGACGAAGTCCTAGTCGGTCTACTGTTCTTGTCCTAGTAGGAATCTATCCCTTCTTTCCTTCTCCATGAGGTACCCTGTGTATGAGTAGTCGACACATAGTGATATTATCTGATCATGTGCTTAATATTAATTCTTTGGACGAACTCCCAGTCCAAAATGATTGTAAATTTAACACACAATTATGATATGGTTAAACTTTTGTTTTTCTTGATACCATCAATTTTGATATTGAAAATAGTCATTATTTCATTGCACCCCTGTCACACCTATTTTAAGAAGCAAAACGGGTGCAACCGTACGTGTGCCCAGGATCAAGTTACACACACAAACGGTACATCATCAATGGTAAACAGAATAAATATCCATATCCTTTAATTATTACATCGTATCTTTATTACAAAAGGACCCGTGGGTCTAGAAGAAAAGTACATTCAAGCAGTGGAAATTAACTAGCGTAGACGTCCTAATCTCCACAGGCATCGACTGGTGGATCATTGCCTAGTACTCGCTTCCTTCATCTTCGTAGTGGCTTCAATCTTCTCCTTGGGCTGAACATCAACGTGGTATAGCAAGGGTGAGTACGTGTCGTACTCAGCAAGTGTAGGAAAGGATGACATGAGCTTTTAATTAACCTAAGCATCCTATTTACTATGTGGGGTCATCCCAACCATGATTCCACAAGGTGCTTATACTAACCAAGTTCCAACCCATCCCACCTTTCCAACCAAACCCATCCATACCCATCTAATCTTGTGAGGATTCCAGGCCACTCTTGACTGTGAGCACGGCTATCATGATAGTTTGATACTCTACAGAGTTTGTACCACTTTACCCACAAGTTGTGATTCCCTTGGTGCCCGTGGACATGACCCACATTACACACTTCCTTTGGTGTGTGGCAGGGTTTCACTATGAGGCTTTTCCAAAGGGTCTCCCAGTACATCCTAGCCACTAAGGTTCCACTCCTGTCCATTAGTGATAGCCCTTCAACAAGCAGCTCATCACCCTAGGAGCCCCCTCTTGAGCCTTTCAGATACAAGGACAGTCCTCTCGACTTCCATTCCCCGCACCACCAAATGCTGCACCGACACTGGGAGAACACCTAATTACTAGGCCAAGCCTTACCCATGTTGGTCTTGTGATGGCACTATTTTCCTGGGTGGTTGCTCTAAGAACCAGTTCCTAGGATCTACAACAAGCCTACCACCACCCACCATGTGCCCACGGCACCACATCCATTCCATCCGGCTTGCATAGATCCCTAAGCCATGTTGCTAAAAAGATTACCAATCATTTCCCATGTGACATTGTTCATGAATCAAGATTAATATTAACCCACATCCCATAAGCCATCTAAGCATTATCTACCCACAATTTACCAATTGGTTCAGGGCAACAAGGAACAGGGTAAAAACAATACTAGGAAAACCCTAACAATAGGTTCCCAATCAATTGACATAAGCATGCAATTCTATAGTAACATTTCAATAGGTGTAAGATGCATCAAGGACACTTGCCTTCGTCCTGCGTGGGAGGCTGCTCTAACACTTCAAATTCCTGCTCTGGAAGTCCTCGTAAGGTGGTCCTTATGTATGTCCGTCTTTACATTAAAGTACCGACACAAGCAAATGCATAACAATAAAAAATACAGCCATGCAACAGAGAAAAATCAATATGTAGATGCAATGAATGCAAAGATTATGCTTCTACGAGAAATTTGGCGCAAGAATCACCTAATTTGGAGTTACGAGTAAAAAGGTTATTCTAATTTGAAGTTTTAAGGGCAGAAAGGTAAAAATAGGAATTTTTAGGGACCAAATTGTAATTTTATAAAATTATAGGGACTAAATTGTAAATTATTAGGACTAAAAAATAATTACTAAAAAGTATAAGGTTCTTTTTGCAAAATTTTAGGACTTAAACATAATTAATATTAAGTGTAGGGGACTAAGGGTTAATTAATATCTCAGGTCCAAAGACTTGGTTCTCTCCTTTCTCGTTCCAGAATAGAGGTGTCCTACACTTTCTTTCATATAGAAACTCGAAAGGCGCCATCTCTATACTTGCTTGATAACTGTTGTTATAGGAAAATTCTGCGTAGGGTAGGCTCTTGTCCCAACTCTTGCCATATTTCAAAGCACAAGCTCTCGACATGTCTTCTAGTAACTGGTTCGTCCTCTCGGTCTGTTCATCAGTCTGAGGATGATACGTAGAGCTGAAGTTCAACTTGGTGCCAAGAGATTCATGTACCTTTTCCCAAAACCTCGAGGTGAACTGAGAGCCTCTGTCAGATACTATCTTCTTAGGGACTCCATGTAAGCACACTATCCTTGACATGTATAGTTCTGCCAGCTTTGCACCACTATAAGTTGTCTTGACGGGAATGAAGTGTGCCACCTTGGTTAAACGATCAACTATAACCCATATAGAATCATATCCCGACTACGTATGGGGTAATCCAACTATGAAGTCCATACCGACTTGTTCCCATTTCCACTCAGGAATCTTTAGAGGTTGAAGCAATCCGGCGGGTCATTGGTGTTCTGCCTTGACACGTTGACATGTGTCACATACCGCAACATACTCTGCGATATCGCGCTTCATGCCACGCCACCAATAACGAGTCTTCAAGTCTTGATACATCTTTGTACTTCCTGGATGAATGGAGTATGCAGAATCGTGTTCTTCCCGTAGGATCATGTCACGAAGGGGCTTCTTGTCTGGCACACATATTCGTTTACCTATCCATATAGTACCCTTCTCATCTTCTGTGAAGTCGGTAGCCTTTCCTTCCTTAATGAGCTTTCTGATCTCACTTAGCTTCTCATCTTCTAGTTGTCCCTTGCGGATTTCTTCGTCGAGAGTTGGTTCCACTTCCATTGCAACTGTCTCTAACTCATTCACAAACCCAAGGCTCAGTCACTCAAACTCCTTGCAGAGCTCTGGTGGTAGCCTTTCCACAATTAACTGGTTGCAATAGGTGTTTCTACTCAGGGCATCTGCAACAACATTCGCCTTCCCTGGATGATAGTTAATACCCACATCATAGTCCTTAATCAACTCTAACCAACATCGTTGTCTTAGGTTCAACTCTGTCTGAGTGAATATGTACTTGAGACTCTTGTGATCTGTATAGATCTCGCAACGATGACCAAGAATGTAGTGCCTCTAAATCTTTAGAGCATGTACCACTGCTGCTAATTCCAAATCATGTGTTGGGTACTTCTCTTCATGCTTCCGTAATTGCCTAGAGGCATATGCCACAACATGACCTTCCTGCATGAGCACACATCCTAGTCCTTGCCTGGAGGCGTCATAGTATATGTCGAAACTCTTACTGATGTCAGGAAAGATTAAGACAGGGGCTGACGTTAATCTCTTCTTTAATTCTTCAAAACTGGCTTGACAACGCGGAGTCCACTCGAAACTCTTGTCCTTTCCTAACAATGTCGTCGTTGGCTTTGCTATCTTGGAGAAGTCCTTTATGAATCGCCTATAGTATCCGGCTAATCCAAGAAAACTTCTAATCTCCTTTACTGTCTATGGTGGTTTCCAGTCTAGAACATCCTTTACCTTGCCTGGATCGACTGACACTCCTCCAGCAGAGATCACATGACCGAGAAATGCTACCTCCTTCAACCAGAATTCACACTTACTCAATTTGGCATACAACTGGTGCTTACGTAGCTTCTCTAGAACTAGCCTCAGGTGTTCCTCATGCTCTTCTACATTCTTTGAAAACACCAAGATGTCATCAGTGAAAACCACAACAAACTTATCCAAGTATTCCATGAACACCTTGTTCATAAGGTACATGAAGTAGGCCGGTGCATTGGTCAGCCCAAATGACATTATCGTATACTCATATAACCCATATCTTGTTCGAAAAGCCGTCTTGGGTATGTCTGATGGTCTGATCTTCAACTGGTGGTACCCGGATCGTAGATCAATCTTGGAGAATACACAAGCTCCTTTTATTTAATCGAACAAGTCTTCAATCCGTGGTAGTGGATACTTATTCTTGATGGTCACATCATTAAGAGAACAATAGTCCACACACATCCTCTGAGTCTTATCCTTCTTCTCGACAAAGAGTAATGGAGCTCCCCAAGGTGAGGAACTAGGGCGAATGAAACCTTTCTCTAGCATCTCATGTAATTGCTTCTATAGCTCTACCAACTCATTAACTGGCATCCTATAGGGCCTCTTAGATATAGGAGCAGTTCCTGGTATTAAGTCGATAACAAACTCTATGTCACGGTCTGGCGGCATACCTGGGAGTTCTTCAGGAAAGACATCAGGGAAATCAAAAACCACTCGTATCTCTTCTATGGATGTGCCAGTAGCTTGGTTTAGTATGACCACCTTGGCAGTAGAGTTGGCTGCTACGAACTCAACGTTGGTACCCTCTGCACTAGTCAGCTGTACCAATTGCTTGGGACACTGTATTACTCCATCATACTTGCGTAACCAATCCATTCCAAGTATTATATCTATCCCCTTGGAGTCTAGGATTATGAGATTAGCTAAGAAGTCTACCCCCCTTATTTTAAGGGCGACCTTTGGGCATGTTTGATAAGTTCTCATTTCTCCACCAGGAGAGCTAACTAGCATGGTATGCTTCATAATAGCAATTGGTAGGTTGTGCTTTGCCACATATATGGATGTTATGAATGAATGTGATGCTCCTGAATCAAATAAAATGGTTGCAGGTTGAGAGTTAGCTAAGAACATACCGAGCACCACATCTGCAGCTTGCTCAGCTTCCTCGGTAGTGACATGGTTGACGCGCCCTCGAGCATAATTTTGTTGTCCTCGATTGCCTGGAAGCATGTTGGTTAGGGCTTGCCTTGGTGTGTTGTTCCGTTGAGGACACTGTCCCACAAAGTGACCTTCCTGTTCACAGTGATAACATCCACGCTTCACACCACTAGTGTTTCCAGAGGTAGGGCGGTTCTGGTTTTGTGGAGCTGTTGGGGTTGTGGGGCAGGGTGCCTGTTGATATGTGGGGCAAGGTGCCTGCTGCTGGTTAGGGCGAGGTGCCTGGTAGTTGGGGCGTTGCATTGGAAAGTTGGGGCGTGGAGCTTGCATGGGTGACCTGATAGTGTTGGGAGCACGGTAGTATGGGTTGGGGGATGGCATCATGAGGGGACGAGTGTTACTACCAGATGATTGTCCTTGGAATGGCATCTTCCTCTTGCCTTCCCTCTCAATCTCATTACACTTGTTCTCCACAACAATGGCCTTGTCCACTAGTTTTCGGAAGTTTACATAGTCATTGTTTATCAACTGAAACTGGATGTCATTCTGCAGTCCCCTCATGAACATGTATTGCTTCTTCCCATCAGTGTTCACATCCTTAGGAGCATACCTGGACAGTTGGATGAACCTATTCAGGTACTCACTTACTGACATGTTCCCCTGTCTCAGGTCTTGAAATTCTTGTCTTTTCAACAACTTGATGTCCGTAGAGACGTAGTGAGAACAGAAATTATCCTTGAACTCAATCCAAGTGATGCTTTCCATATCAGCATGAGCATTGCAATAAGCTTCCCACCAGTCTACGGCTACACCATACAACTGATGAGCTGCAAAGAGAACCCTTTCTCGATCATTGCATTGAGCGATCATCAACTTCTTCTCGATTGCTTTAAGCCAATCATCCGCTTCCATCGGATCCTTGGATTGGGAAAAGGTAGGTGGCCTAGTCCTTAGGAACTCCCCTAACCTATTCTGGGGTGGAGGTGGAGGTGCATGGTGGTTCTGCTGGTTGTTGTGGTTCTGTTGTATGGCGCCCAAAGTCTGGATCATTGTCTGCATGAGCTGAGTCTGCATGGCCAAGAATTGCTCAAGATTCGAAGCATTATTGCCATCCTCGTTGTTCTGATTGCTACCTCCAGCGTGGACCCTAGTGCGAACCATCTGATAGATTAGGTGGTGGAAGTAGTGTGAGACGAGGTGTGGTAATAATGAAAAGAGAGATCCCCAACTAAATGCATCAAGGAATGATAAGTAAAAGATAGTTTATTTAATAAGCAAACAAACGGTGAGGTTGTGGACAAGGCGCCGAGGCATCCCACAAGTGACATCAAGCACACTTATTTAACCAAGCCACAGAGTTCATTACATCACACCATGAAAGTAAATCGATCTAAGCGTTTGATTATTACAATCTTTATTCATAGGGCAAGGGAATCTCCTAGGCACGGGAGTTGGCTTCGTCGGAGACCGAAGGTAGGGAACTTGTGTGCTTCGGGGAGTTTGCAGTCCAAGTGCAGATACCAGAGGAGTAGAGGTCACTCTGCTCGCCCATCTTGATTCGTTGGTCGCGCTTTATATGATCCTCAGTATCACGTTGCCTCTTCCAAAGAGTGTGGTTCTCCTTCTGTAGCGCCTCTATAGCGCGTCTTAAGTCCACCGCGACTCCCTGAGTCTCATCCATCTCTCTGGTGCTCACATACCATTCTGTAGGAGCAACGGTGTAACATGGGCAAAACTTGTCCTTGCTATTCCATGATGGTGAGTGTAGCAGAGGCTAGTGAGAGCTCTCAAGGCAGCGTCGTCCACTGCGGCCCCATGAGTGGCCCTGGGGGTACGGCCATGGTGAATAGATATGACGCGGTCACCGTCGTAGATGTTGACCTTCGCTGTCCATTCTTCACGAAAAGGGCGATCCACCTTCTTGAGGAAGTATTGAGGCCTGATGGTGATGCCAATCTTCTCAAGTAGCTTCCGCAGGGTCTTGGAGAAGGTGTCACCCGCTAGTCCAAAAGAGTGGTACTTCTCGGCCTGACGGATGGCTAGGCCTTTGTCCTCCTCTGAGTCATCACCATCTTCAGGCTCTTCAGGGTCCTCAGGCTCTTCTGGGTCTTCTTCCCCTTGCGGTTTCTCAGAGTCCTCTTCTTGCTCATGTTCTTCTAGTTCTTCCTCTTCAGGTTCCTTGGGATCTTCTTCCATGGGCCCTTCCTGTGGTGTCTCTGGAAGTTCCTTCTTAGTCAACGGGGCTTCCTGGCGTGCAGGTTAGTTTATCCCTTCACTTGCTTCCTTCCTCGCACACCTAGGGGCAAGGAGTCCACAGTGATGTCTAGTCGTAGCCTTACGAGCAGTCAGCTTGGTACGGGCCATCTACATTTTGGAAATAACAAGGGGTGAACAAAACAATGGTTAAAAATCTCAAAGGTAAATAAGAAAGAAACAAAATGAACACCATGGTTTATTTTTCTTAAAGTAGTTTGTATAGTTACAAAGCAAAATAATGTCCCTAATACGTCCATGGCTAGCTAGGCTGACGTCCTACAGTCGATATGGCTCTGATACCACTTCTGTCACACCCATTTTAAGAAGCAAAACGGGTCCAGCCGTACGTGTGCCCAGGATCAAGTTACACACACATACGGTACATCATCAATGGTAAACAGAATAAATATCCATATCCTTTAATTATTACATCGTATCTTTATTACAAAAGGACCCGTGGGTCTAGAAGAAAAGTATATTCAAGCAGCGGAAACTAACTAGCGTAGACGTCCCAATCTCCACAGGCATCGACTGGTGGATCATCGCCTAGTACTCGCTTCCTTCATCTTCGTAGTGGCTCCAATCTTCTCCTTGGGCTGAACATCAATGTGGTATAGCAAGGGTGAGTACGTGTCGTACTCAGCAAGTGGGGGAAAGGATGATATGGGGCTATAGTCAAGAAAAGGCTTTATAGGGTGGTTTGCATGAGCCTTTAATTAACCTAAGCATCCTATTTACTACGTGGGGTCATCCCAACCATGATTTCACAAGGTGCTTATACTAACCAAGTTCCAACCCATCCCACCTTTCCAACCAAACCCATCCATACCCAACTAATCTATTGAGGATTCCAGGTTGCTCTACCCACAATTCACCAATTGGTTCAGGGCGACAAGGAAACGGGTAAAAACAATACTAGGAAAACCCCAACAATAGGTTCCCAATCAATTGACATAAGCATGCAATTCTACAGTAACATTTCAATAGGTGTAAGATGCATCAAGGACACTTGCCTTTGTCTTGCGCGGGAGGCTGCTCTAACACTTCAAATTCCTGTTCCTGGAAGTCCTCGTAAGGTGGTCCTTGTGTATATTCGTCTTTACGTTAAAGTACTGACACAAGCAAATGCATAACAATCAAAAATACAGCCATGCAACAAAGAAAAATCAAAATGTAGATGCAATGAATGCAAAGATTATGCTTCTATGAGAAATTTGGCGTAAGAATCATCTAATTTGGAGTTACAAGTAAAAAGGTTATGCTAGTCTCAGGTTTTAAGGACAGAAAGGTAAAAACAGGAATTTTTAGGGACCAAATTGTAATTTTATAAAATTATAGGGACTAAATTGTAAATTATTAGGACTGAAAAATAATTACTAAAAAGTATAAGGTTGTTTTTGCAAAATTTTAGGACTTAAACATAATTAATATTAAGTGTAGGAGGGTAAGTGTAAAAGATAGGGTTGAAAATATAATTAAAATTAAGTATAGGGGTGTTTCTATAAATTTTCAGAGATAGAATAATATTTATACAAATAATAGCGATTAAAGTATAATTTAAAATAATTTTAGGGACTAAAATGTAATTTATACCATGTACAGGGACTAAAGTGCAAAAAGACTGGAATAAAAATATAATTTAAAACTAGTCCAGGGGGTTTCTACAAAAATACAGGGCTAAAATATAATTTCTTAAAGGTATAGGGTTTTTTCTATAAAAATACAGTGCTAAAAATAATTATTCTAAAGTGCAGGGGCTTACAAACAATTTTCTAAAGGTTCTGTACAAAAACAGGGGCATAAATCTAATTATTTCTAACCACAGGGACCTAAATGCAAATTACTACAATTATCCAGGAATTAATTGAATTAATTCTAAACTAAAACTCGTGGACCGGGTCCATGGGCTCTGTGGACCCGTGGTCCACTGGTCCACGGTGGACCGATTACATACCCCGAAGGGGTATGTAATCTGGCGCGTTGGATCGAGATCCAACGGCCAGAAATAAAAGGGGTGGGGAGGTCATCGCCGGCGGCCATCCAGGCGGCGGCGCATGGCGGGGCTCGCCGGAGCTTGGCCGGAACGGCGCTCCGGCCACCCATTCCTCGCCGCAAGGGCACGGGAAGGGAGAGGGGAGCGAGGCGGTGCTCACCGACAGGTCGCGCGGGTGCGGGGGAGGCCGGAAGCGGGTCGGCGACAGAGCTCGACGGCGGCGAGGATCGGTGCGCGGCGGGGAGGGTCTCTGGGGGGGTCGTGAGCGAGCGGGGAAGAGCGGGGGAGAAGCGGCGGAGAAGGGCGGTGCCAGGGGTATTATTTATAGGCGCAGAGAGGAGGAATTGAGCCGGCGCAGGGGTGTTTCTCCAACCATCAATGGCCACTAGTGCCATTGATGCGCGCGGGGCTCGGAAACGGCCGAAACGGCCGGAAGGTGGAGGGAAAGGGGAAGCAGAGGGGTGCGTGGCGCTCGGGCACCGGTTTCGGTAGCCGGGGAGGCGGGGAGGAGGGGAATCGGGCGGGGCCGGTTTGGTTGCCGGCGGGGAGAGAGAGGGGCTGGAGGTGGGGGATGATAGGCGGGGCCCGCATGTCAGTGAGAGAAGAGAGGGGGAGAGGAGTGGGCCATGGTGTGCGCGGGCGGGAGCTGGGACGCGCCTGGCTGTGGGCTAAGAGAGAGAGAAGGGAAAGGGAGGGGAGAGGCGGCCTGGGCCGAAAAGGAGAAAGTGGGGGGAGAGAGGGGTTTTTCGGGTGGGCCAGAATGGTGGGTTTCGGCCCACTGTTCTGGTTTTTCCTTTCTCACTTCTTTTCCCTCTAATTCTTAATCAAAATTCCCTAGTAATTAATTAAGTAACTAAACTAAATGCATAATGCAATTAAAATCTATATGGACATGACATGCTATGCAAATGCAACAATTTGATTTAATTTATTATAAAAAAATTGTCCTAGGTTATTTAATTAACTCCTAAATGCTAATAATTGGCATTTTAGAATTTGTAAAAGTAGGGTGTTACAACCCACCCACCCCTAATTATTTTGTGTTGCGTAGTCTGGAAAAAGAAATGTTTGTGACAGAACTGGTCCAATAGAAGTATGTTCTCTAATGTTCATTTATATATCTTATTATTTTTAGAGTAAAGTGCATGACTGCTCCTTAAACTTATCCAACTATGTCATTTAGGTCCCCATACTCTCAAATTGCACTTCTTACTCCCTAACCTTAGTCTTGGGTGTCATTTAAGTTCCTATACTCTTAAAATACAAATCTAAATCTCTAAACATAGCTTCGGATGTCATCTAGGTCCTATACTCTTAAAATACAATGTATTCAATCCAATTGATTAAGTTAAAATAATAAATGCAACTCTCACTGCTTCATAAAAAGAAAAGGCAATCAAGTTCTGGCACTGATGCTGTCTTAAATGAACCAAATCTGCAAGTGGTACAAGAAATGAAACTTGAGGACACGGGAAGCCATGTTTCCTACAGCTTATAAAATAATTGGAGTACTATGCCATTTCCTCTTCTTGTAGTACAACTTTTTTACTTTGTTCATTTGGATACATAGTGTTGGGGGAAAGCCCACCCCTTAGTCTCCCCAAGGCCAGAAGGTAGCCCATCAACATGAAACAAGGCCCAGGTGGACCCATGGCCCAAAGGACCTTCGGCCCAACAGGCGCCCAAAGGCCGGTACGACCGAAGGACGTACGGCGCGGCGGGCCCTAGGCACAGACATCTGAGAGTGACAACCGGGGGCATGTACCGGATGAAGATTGAAGTACTTGAATACCCTTAGGTCAAGCAGTAAGATGTGTAATATAAGGCTCGAGGCAAATCTATAAACACACCCGAGGGGCAGGTGAGCATGGATCTATAAATGCTCACCTGCAGCTCTGACCGGGACAAGACATGCCTCTGCCACCAGAACCTTCTTGTACTGTTCTAACAATATAATACAAAGTTCGTTAGCCATAGGGCGCCACTCCAAGGCCTTCAGCATTGTGCTATTGTTCAGTCTTGTTCACTCCTAGTGAAGCTTGTCTGAGGGGCCTTCGGCCTAACCAGCCCTCGGCTCGCCCACTACGTGTTTGTTCTAGACTTGTAACCACAAGAGCTGGCGCCGTGCGTGGTGAGTTGAGCATTAAAGCGTGTAGCATGGCCGGAGGTAAGAGACCGCTTGCTTCAGGCCTATCGCAGTAGGCAACGACGTGAAGCAGGGCGGCAGTGGAAGTTGCTCGAGCGGAGACATCAGCAGCAGCTAGAGCACATCTGGTTTGGGAGGAAGAACCCGAAGGGCAGGTTGAATAAGCGTCTGATGAGGTCAATGAAGGTGGGGAAGAAGCTGTGGCCGAGGGAGAGAAAGCTGAGGGGCAGCTCACTCGAGAGGAAGCAGAATACGCAAGTCGGTGGCCGAGGAGCATATCAGAAAGCAGTAGGAAGATGCGCTACGAGAGGAGGAAAATATGAGGCTGGTGGAGCTAGAGGTCGAGAGGGAGTAGAGAGTAGCCAAAGAGCAGATGTTGTGCGCCCAGGCTTTGCAAAACCTTGCGCAACAAGAGGCTGACTACGCCCAGAGAATGGAAGCTGCCAAGAGGCAGCAGGAGCAATTGGGCAAATAGTTAGAAGTCCTTTGGAAAGGCGGGATCCTAGAAAATTGGGCTCCAGTGTATGAGGAATTCCGTGAAGATGGGGCAAAGGCACATTCTACAGGAAGCCCTCACCTGGTGCAACCAGCAGATCCTAACTCTTCGCTGGCAGCCGAGTTACAGGCGGTGCAGTGGCCCGCGAGGTTGGCTTCGGTCAAGCGTCCAACATTTACAGGGACCTATGATCCTAGGGAGTTTTTCATGAGATACGAAACAGCTGTCGAGTCAGCTGGGGGCAATGATGCAGTAAAAGCCAAAGCTTTTCCGCTGGCACTGGAAGGGATAGCTGGCACTTGGTATGCCAAGCTAGCGCCAGGGAGCATTCAGTCATGGGCACAACTCAAGGAGGGAGTCTCGGTGCACTTCAGGGGGAATCATGCCAGGCCGGTGGGCTTCTGGGACCTGGCTGCATACGTGCAAAGAGAAGGTGAAATATTGGCCATCTACTTGAAGGTTCATACATTTGAAGTGCCAAGTGTCTGACATTCATGAAGCCATGGTAATTGAGTCTGTTGCTAAGGGGCTCCGGATGGGAGCGGCCAGGAGTGCTATTCGGGTGAAGCAACCTCAGACCCTAGATCAACTATTGAGCATCCTGGAAGGGCAGGTACGGGTGGAAGAAGACCAAAAAGAAGAGCATCGGAAAGCGCACTCAGGAGTGATGATGGGATGAGGGTAGGGTATGAACACCGGAGGCTGGCGTCCAAATCAGGGCGGAGCAGGCCGCGGTTTTACTTGTTGTGAGGTTTTCAATGTCCAGCATAGGAGGGCCTCGGGGTCAGTGCCCAGGTGTCCTCAGCTAGCTCCACTATGTCTGGGACCAAGGCAGCCTCGACCGGGTCAACTCTTCTACTGTGCGTTTCATGGCCCGGGGTGCACGCACAGCTCCAACTATTGCCCTGATATTAAGGCATTGTCTGAAGCAAGAGTTCAGCGAGAGGCTGAGCAAGTCAGGCCGGTGTTGCACACTCAATACACACATGCCGCTGATTTTTATCCCCCGCCCCTGCATTTTCACCAGCCGCCACTCCCGCAGTAACACCATCCCACCCCACCGCCACAAATGGTTGCATTGCCATCCCCTCCGGCTCAACTCACGCTTCCGGCCCCTCCGGTAGAGCAGTTACCACCTCCAGCACAGCTGAAGCTGGAGGATCGTCCGAAAAGGGCACAGTCCGTACAGCACATTTAGAATCTAAGGGCATCTCGTGGCACAATCTTTGCTATTACTGATCGGGTCATGACTTCCCTTCTAAGAGGCAGCGCCGAGAGCATGTTCGGCAGGTAAATCATGTGGCTGCATGTCCTCCGGTTGGGGTTACTTGGTGGATGGACGTGCCAATTTCATTCTCTGTAGATGATTTGAGGCCAATGATCTTTCCGCATGATGATGCATTCATGATGGCTGTCAACATCAATGGCTTCGATGTACGAAAAGTCTTGATTGACAGAGGGAGTTCGGCCGATGTCATTCTCTGGAGCACTATTGAGAAGATGGGTTACAACAGATCTGACCTGCAGGCCTCTTCAGTTCTGCTGCAAGGGTTTAGAGGTGAGCCAATTCATGTGATAGGCAGTATAATGCTCAAAGTATCATTATCCAAACTAGGGGCGCACCAGATAGAGGATATTCGGTTTGATGTGGTAGAGATAAACTATTCTTACAATGCCCTATTGGGCCAAAGGGTTATCAACAAGTTTTTGGCTGTACTTCATCATGGCTATCTATGCATGAAAATGCCCAGACTGGAGGGTATCATCACGGTGTACAGGGATCAAGCTGAGGCCCGGAGGCTGGGGTTTGGGTCATCACCAGGGCAACGTCACATACATGTTATTGCTGAAGATTGCCAGGGCAAGGGCCTTGCGGTGGAACCACCGGCAGCACCTCCCTGGTATTGACAGATCCATTGCTGAGCATCGATTGGATGTTGATCCAAAGGCACGTCCGGTCAAACAGTGAATTAGAGTCTGGATAGAGGAAAAGGCTAGCATCTTGAGGGCTCAAGTGCAGAAGTTACTGGATTCAAACGTCGTTCGGCCTATTGACAGAACAACTTGGCTAGCAAACCCTGTGCCGGTTAAAAAACCAAATGGCCAGTGGCGTATGTGCATTGATTTTACAATGTTGAACAAGCACTGCCTGAAGGATGATTTTCCCGCTGGCTTGTATAAACCAGTTGGTGGATGCCATGGTAGGATGTGCATTGATGAGTTTTCTGGATGGCTACTTAGGATTTCATCAGGTCTGGTTGGCTATCGAAGATCAGCCTTTGATAGCCTTTTAGATATCAGAGGGGACTTATTGTTACAACCGAATGCCCTTCGGTTTGAAGAACATCGGGGCGACTTTCTCTCGTACTGTTAAAGCTACATTGGGTACGCAGATGGGCCGCAACGCGGCAGCCTACATTGATGATATTATTGTCAAAAGTGTTGAAGAGGGGAACCATGTGGCAGATTTGGCAGAAACATTTGCCAACCTCCGGTGAGTCGGTATGCGATTGAATCCGACAAAATGCATGTTCGGGGTGCGTTCGGGCAAGTTGTTGGGTTACCTGGTGTCAAAGGAAGGAATTAACCTGAACCCGGTCAAAATCAAGGCAATCATGGATATGCAGCCTCCGGCCTCTATTTGAGAGTTGCAGAAATTCACTAGCCGTGTTGTAGCGTTGAGCAGGTTCATCTCTAGACTGGCTAAAAAGAGTTTGCCTTTCTTCGAGGCACTTCGCGGTCCTCGGGCATTCACATGGGGTGAGGAGCAACAGCTAGCGTCCGAGGCGCTCAAGAAGTATCTTGTTGAACTCACCACTCTCAACCCATCGCCACCGAAGGCTCCTCTGTTGTTTTATATTGCTGCGGCGCCAAAGGCAGTAAGTGTAGTGTTGGTCTATGAAGCACCAAAGGGCGGTGACGCATTTCAGCAGTTGTCGGTGTACTACGTGTCTAAAACATTGACGGCATCACATTGTAATTACACTGTGGTAGACAAGATGTTTTATGTTGTGGTCATGGGCTTACGTAAGCTGCTATAGTATTTTGATGATCACGCTATCACCATACCTACCAGATACCCACTACGAGACGTGCTGACGAATGATAAGGCTTCCAGTGCTGTGTTGAAATTGGCGGCTGAGTTGGTTCAATATAACATCACCTTTGTTGCTCGCAAGGCCATCAAATATGGAGTGTTGGTGGAATTCGTGGCTGAGTCGACTCCTCATGGCAAAGCTGAAGAGTTAGCCCAGGCTGTTCCCGAGGACCCGGTTTGGACACAATACACTGATGGTGCCTGGGGGGCCTCCGGGGCAGGATGTGCTGCGGTTATTACATCACCCGGAGGGCAAACCATGCGATTCTCTACCAAGTTGGCTTTTCAAACAACGACCAATGCTACGGAATACGAAGGCATATTGTTGGGCCTTCGGCGGACTCGTGCCCTGGGGGCTAGGAGCCTGGTTATTTACTACGATTCTCAGTTGGCAAAAGGATATCAAGCTAGGGATCCGGAGATGGCTTGGTATATCATTAAGGTGAGGGAGATGGACAAGTGCTTCTTGGGCTTTGAAGTTCGTAATATTCATCGCACTGAAAATGGAGAGGCTGATGCATTGGCTAAGGCTGTGGCCGGACAGCGTTCGGTCGCCGGTGACGTGCTTCATGAGGTTATGAGTGAATCAGCAATGACACTGGAGGCAAAAGGCCAAAAGGTTCTAGCCATCACGATAGAGGATTGGCTGGCTCCCATTCGGGCATGTATTGAAGGGTGCTATGTCTCTGACTACAAAGAGGAGAGGCAGAGGATATTACATCATTGTCGGGGGTACACTATTGTTGATGATGTTCTATACAAGGGGGGTGTCTGTGCTCCTTTGCTTCGTTGTCTCAGCCGGCCCGAGGAGCAAAACTTGTTACAAGAAATCCATGAAGGGTTGTGTTTGTCACACTTGGCTTCGAGGGCATTGGTCACCAAAGCATTTCGCCAAGGGTTCTACTAGCCTACTGCCGTTCGGAATGCCGAAGACCTCGTCAGGGTATTTGCTGGTTGTCAATAGATGGGCCATCAATCTCATCTACCTGCCACAGTCCTACATCCAATCCCTTCGATTTGGCCGCTCGCCCGATGGGGGGTCGACATTGTGGGGCCGTTGCCTACGGCCCCGAGGGGCTATCGGTTTGCTATGGTGGCCATAGATTATTTCTCTAAGTGGGTGGAGGCCGAACCGCTGGTTCAAATAACCGCTGGAAATGTTAGAAAATTTTTCTGGAAGAATGTGGTTTGTCGCTTCGGGGTTCCGCAAGAGCTAACTGTGGACAATGGTATATAGTTCGAGGGGCTTGAATTCAACGAATATTGCCTTAGTCTAGGGGTCAAGAAATGTGAGGTCTCTATCATTAACCCGAGGGCCAATGCGCTGTGGAACGAATGAATGGTACGCTGTTCTCCAGGATCCCTCGTTCATTGATTGGCTTGCCGAAGGGCAAATGGGTTGAGGTGCTATTGAACGTTCTCTGGTCTATCAGGACAACTGCTACAAGGTCCACTGGTTTTTCACCTTTTCGACTGTTGTATGGTGTCAAGGCGGTCACGCGAGAGGAGATACATGCCAGATCATTACGCACACTCAGGCCTCATGTCCATGAAGATGATGTGGCAAAGGACATGTTGGAAGAGGTGCGCATGCAAGCAGTCGCTAACCTGCACAAGTACATCGCATCCTTCGAGAAAACATACAATCGCAAAGTTCACTCAGGGGAGTTTGCACCGGTCGATCTAGTCCTTTGATGCAATCCTAACCCGATCAGCGTCGACAAATTGTGCAGCAAGTGTCTGGGTCCCTTCATTGTAGATCGCTCAAACAGGCCGGAGGCCTATCATCTGCTGGAGTTGCTTGGTTCTCCGATGTGGCACACCTATAATGCTGATGCCTTGAAGAGGTTTTGCATGTAAGTTGCCGTAGGCCGCTTCGGCAGTAACAATGTTTGTTTTGGTGTAACAAAAGTTGGGGTTGAGCATGTGTGCCCTTGGTGCTATGCTTAGCCTGGTTAGTGTTGTTCCGGGCGGGGTCCCGAGGAGCCATTCGGGCTGCATCGTAAGAAGTTGTTCTGGGCTGCGTCTCGAGGAGTTGTTTCGGGCGGGGTCCCGAGGAGCCATTCGGGCTACGTCATAAGAGGTTGTTCCGGGCTATGTCCCGAGGAGTCGGTCGGGCTACGTCCTAAGAAGTTATTCCGAGCTGTGTCCCGAGGATTCGGTCAGCTTGTGTCCCATACCCTTTTGTTTTAGCGCGGATTAGCTTATGTCTCAGTATCTTGAAGCCTTTGAGGTGGCGGCACGGAAGGTTGGTAATGTTTAAATGCCAAGGGGCTGCGACCCCTATCTTGTGGTCCAACATTTTGTGTACCATGTCATCTATAGCAGCCGCTCGGGGGCTGGTCCTATGTTTGATGCATGCCAGTAAAATTCTGTAAGGTAAGCATGTAAGATCCCCGTGTTTGTGGTTTGTTGCGATGTTATTTTTAGCATTTTTTATCCTTATCACAGCAACTATGGCCTAAGGGTCCGTGAGGGGACGTGTTATCTATATTTGTCACATGGGCAACTACGTCCCTCATTAGAACAACTACGGTTCGATGCCGGACAACTATGGTCCGATGCTCCGGAAGGATAGGTCTGGAAAGCCGGGTGTGACACAGGCCCGATGCCGAACAACTACGATTTGAAGCTTGCCAAGGCATGACGAGGCGCTTGGCACGTAGAACAGCATTTGGTAGGCAATTTTCCATTCCAATGTACTTTGGCATAGTTCAAGTTACAAACAAGCTTACAATTTGTGAGTGTAATAAGAGACCGAGGGCAAAGGAGTACAGGGTTTGCCTGAAGGCATCGACAGTTTACAAAAGCCCGAGGGCAAAAAAATGCAGGGTTTGCCTGAAGGCATAAGGTTTACAAAAGCCCGAAGGCATAGAACATACAATAGCCCAAGGGCTTGAGGCACTAAGGAGCCGAAGGCCTTTGTAGTAAGCAAGTCCGTTCATGGCAAGCGTTTCAATTCGCCTAGCATGTCTGACAGCTCATGATGTTGCTTGGCCAAATCGTCGAGCGTAGACCTCGACAGTTGTATTCGGTGGTTGGCTCGCGTTATGCTTTACCGGCGCCGCTCCAAGTCGGCGATAATCTGCAAGCGGCCGAAGGGTGTCTGTGCGGCTTGCCAAAGAGCCTCAATATCCATGCTAGATGAGCTGCTAGATGAGGCATCACCCCGAGAAGGGCTTGGACTGCTACTTGAAAGTTCAATAGGCTCTACCTTCTGCGCTGGTGGCAGAATAAGGGGTTCAGTCGTTATGCTGCCGCTCGCCCTTCGGGCGTCGTGAGCTACGCGTCGTCGGAGTAGTTCCTCCGGGGATACACACTGGCATGCCTCTTTGATGCATTCGTTGTCCTCATCCATAGAGGACAGGAATTCTGCAAACCCCCCTTCGGGGTGTTCATGTTTCCAACGCCTCCACTACATGCCGCAGATCAAATAATCGCCAGGGGCTTCCCCGACCCTCGGCAGCTTGATAGATACGGGAGTTATGTCCAATATCATGGTGTCTAGCGGAATGGGTGACTTGTCTTCGGAAGGCGTGTCCTATAGAAAAATAGGGTCATAAATTATATATGACAATGAAGATGGCATAATAACTAATAAGATAACTCAATTTCATTCAAAACAGACACCTAAGTTAAAAAAGCAAGGCCATCAGAGCGCTAGACGCTTACGACGGCAACACAGTATTCTACTCCTAAGCACCAGTTAGCCGAAGAGTTCATGGGTTCTGGTGAGAAGGCGAGTTCACACCTGCGTCTCTAGAAGTGCCGACGAAGGCTGCTCAGGGCCGTGTGGGTTGGCAGCTGTGACGGAGTCAGGGGTAGCAGTGCCGGAGGTGCAGACGGCAGCCTCTTCAGTTTCTGCCACTTCAGCAGCGGTTGGACGGCCCGAGTAACTAGGGGCTCCGGAGGCGGTTCTGTGGGCATCAGGCGCCATTGAGGTAGGCTCCCTCCGGCCGCCGGAGGCAAGAGTGTTATTAGCAGCAGAGGTAGAGGCGGCTAGTTGGTTAGCCATGTCCTGGGCAAAGGCTTCGGCAAGCTCGGTGCCGAAGAGCCGCCAGAATTCTTGACCCAGGACATTGCCAATGGGACCCAGCCATTCCTACATCTGGGTGTACTCCGCGATATTCCCCTGGCACTTGGATAGGAGTTGATGGGCCACATCACAGATGTCACCGTGCCGAGGGGTGCCCTCGGACTCCAAGGTGTCATAGGCCATCGTCCAGCCTATTCGGGCGCAAATAGTGCCATAGGCGTGAAGCCCGTCCTTGGCCCGATCGAGCCCCTTGGACATCCAAGTAAGGCTTTTCATCCCTTCACCTTTAGAATGCCCGGGCTTTTGGGATGCCAACCCCATTCCGGTGAAAAAATGTCACAGCTGCCCTATCAAACCGAAGAGGCCTCGGCTCATGGCTTCGGACTCATTGATATAAACGTTAGCCACCTCTAAAGCCTTTCTAAGCTTCTGGTTGTCGTTATGCAGCGACAAGTTGTCGGCCCCTATAGTCCGATTGGCCTCGCATAGCTTCTGCATTTCTTCGGTTGATTTTTTGGCCTCTTTGGTCAGCGACCAAATTTGCTTTTCCTTGACCAAAAGCGCCTTGGTCGCCTTTTTCAGGTCCGTCGCTGACGATTGGGCTTGAGCTTGGCTTTTGGCTAGCTGCTTCTTTAGTTCCGACATGGTGTCCTCCGGAGATAGCTTGGCCTCGACATGACGGGACAGCAGTGCGGTCTACGCAAAAGTGTAAAGGGTTAGCGACTTTGCTGCTATGTTTTATGAAAAAAAGAAGACTTCAACAGTACACATTACCTGGGCGGTGAGGCGTGCTAGGTAGCTGATCGCAGTGGTCGCGTCAACACCCACCAGCGCCTTTTCGCTATCACAGAGTCGAGCATCCGGGAGGCCCACCCCAGGGCCGTTGAAGCCTCGGGGCGGCCGCTGAAATCGGTCGCGTGCAAGTTTGCCCCGACGTCCTCCGGTTGCACGCCCGAAGGAAGCACACCCATGAAACCCTTGCTGCCACCAGGTTTCCACGTTCGCATCAGGGGAAGCTACTCAGACTCCCCTTCCTCATCGCTACTGATGTTTTCAACCTGTGTGGCCCCATCCTCCATAAAGGCTTTGCTACCCTCGGTCGAGCTACCGCTCTGGCTGCTCGACATGGAGCCTTGGCCCCCGGATTTTGACTCGGAGCATGCACTGGTGGCCGGCTCCTCGGTCCGCTGTTGTTCAGGGGCATCTTCAGAACCATCCCCGTGTAGCCCTGTTAAAAGACCAAGGAAGCAAATTGTTAGAAAGCTAAAAACACGTCTGTGCTCGTCTAGCGAGTTATTAGAAAGACCAAAGCACCTGTGCAGGTTGATTGGCTATCGGTGCTGAAGGCCATCGATGGCATTTGAATGCCAGGCGATCGGGGCAGTGGTGACGCCGCGTCCCCCGACTCCCCCTCGTTTCCTCCGCCAGACCTCTCCGGAATGGCGCCCAACAGCACATCAAGGAGAAGTGCACATTCTGAGCCAGGGCTCGTGGTTGCCAGGGTTTTCTGGATTGGTGTAGAAACGATAGCATCACGGTCGGCTGTAGCCTCACTGGGGGTCGTCGGCCTCCGAGGGGTCTCCTCATATTGCTTCCGGAGGCGCCGGTGATTGGACTGCTTCGGTGCGGGCGAGGGTGCGGCCGAGGCTGTCCCAGAGCATTTCTTCTTCTTCCTTCGTCTAGAAGTACCCTCATCCGGTTGAACGCTACCCCTCATGCTTAGGGCCCGCTTTGCCCCTTGCTTTTATTGCCGCAGCGACGGCGCGGCAGGTCCTGCGTTCCCCTTCCAAGCCGCAGGCCGCTTGATAACAACCTTCACTCGTCTCTGTGGCACAGCAGATGTGGCAACTTCCTCCACCTCCTCCTCCTCCACCTCCTCCTCCTCCTCCTCCTCCTGATCCGCGTCTTTGTCCGCCCCACCTCCGGGTTGTTGACACTCGGTGTAATGCTGCGGCGGTAGCACAGCCTCCGCATTGTACAGTTGCACAACGCGGTTGGTCCGGCTCCGGCGCCCCATTTCCCCTGGCAGCTCCCATTCCTTCTAGATTAGAGGCCCAAGGTAGTGGTTCGCCTGCTGCTCTATCTCGGTGAAGTTAATCTTCGGAAGCCGCTCTCGGGCAAGCTGCAGATTCCCGCTTACGGGGTCCCGGGTGATGAACTGCACATGCCAGTCGGCCCGAAGAGGGTCGATGCCCGCGGCGCAGAACTCCTCCATCAAGTCGCGCATACTCAGCTTCCCGGCAATTCGGGATAGTAGCTAAATGCGGGTGGTAAGTCCGCTGTCCTCTGGAATCACAGGCTTCGTTATGTACAAGATCTACGCGTTCTGGCTATGCAGGTTGCTGCCGGTGCCCACATTATAATAGAACCAACCGGCGGAGATCTGTTTCCCTCAGTGTTGCCTTGACCCCTTCGCGGGCACATCGCGTTCGCGGCACAGCCGGAGGGTGATGGTAAGATAGTTTGATATCATGGTGGGGTGCCCGGGACAAGGATGTTCTCGTTGGGAAGCCAAATGTGTAGCAGCGAATGCCCCGGCATGTGGCTCGGTGCCCTCCATCCTGAACGCCCACTCGAAGCAGGCTAGCCGAGCAATACTGTCCGGTAGCACCTTCTGTATCTCGAGCCCAAAGAGGGCCAAGACGTCTCCAACGAATCTGGAGCAAGGGAATCGGAGGCCTGCTTCAAAGAATTGTTCGAAGACCACTATGACACTGGGCTGGGGCTGGGGCACGGTCTTTGGTGCTGAAGCTCGGGACCGCTCGAACCATCGCTTCGATTTGGCAGCCCATAAGTCCAGTTGTTCATCGGTGATAGAACTTGGCCCCAGATATGTGCCTTTGGCCTTTTTGTCATTGATGCTCTTCAGCTCAGATCCGGGCATGGGCTTAGCTTTCCGAGGGGCCATCAGCAACCAAGGGGTGTGATCAAGTAGTCCGAAGGAACGATGCCAAGCAGCCTTTGATGCGAGCGAATGCGCGCTAAAGGGTGTGCAAGAAAGGGTTCGCAGCGAGGCGCTAGGATTTCACAAGCACTGACAAACTCGAAGTGAGAGTAAAAAAGAGAGGGGGGTGAACGCCTGGCTTATTGTAAGCTTCATGACCATTGATGATTGGATCCCTATGGTATGGATGTTTTGATGATAGATAACAACTATGAAATTGTGGGCTAATATCTACATGAGTGTTGTCTTTGTAGGAATCATCTCTTAACTCTATTGCAAATCATATGGATGATGGTGTCCTTGGCAATTGATGACAATGACCGCAAGCGTGGAGGCTTGTGAACTTGATGGAGTCCAAGGGTTGATGGAAATGGATCAAAGCGGAGAACAAGCTATGGTGCAAGTGTTTGGAACACTTGAGTAATTGATAGGGCTTTGAGTCCATAGGAAAAACCCGACTATCAAGGGGGTCTAGGTCATTCTCTTAGGTCATGTCTAGTCGGTGACGGGCAAGGTTACTCGGTGAAATCACAGGCACTAGGTGACAGTAGAGAAGCAAAGGAGTTGTTCGAAAAAGCCGGGAAACCAAGTCAAGCGAGGATGACAAGTTTCAGCTTCTGGACATAGAGATCGGACAGAAGGGTCAGTGGAGACCGGACTGTATGATCACTATGGGAGATTTCCAGGACTTAGCGTGAGAAGCCAGATGTCTGTCAGCATGAGACTCTGTACAGACCGGACAGCCCAGTCTGCTGACCGGACGGTCCGGTCAATAGGAGTGCGAGAGGAGCAATCACAGCGTAACGCCAGAATGTTTCTGGACTAGAGAGAGAAACAGACTGGACTGTCCGGTCAGGTGATCGGACTGTCCGATCAGTTGGAGTTTCAACATGGGCAGAGTCAGTTGTGCATCGAGTTGCACTGAGCGGACTGTCCGGTGCCCAGGAAGCTGATTTCGTGGAGCAACGGCTAGTTTGAGGTTAGGAGCCTATATAACTTCGTTGCTGGGGTCTTGGAGACCACTCTTGGCCAGTGGAATACCTGAGAGCATTTGGTAGGGTCCAAGAGGAAAAGAGGAGAGCACTAGGAGGAGATATTGTATATCTTGAGAGTGCTAGAGAAGAGTAGCTTGAGCATCTTGGACGTCTAAGGCTAGGGTGTCCTTGAGGGTGTGATCCAGATTGTTACTCTTGGTCTATGGTGAGACCTAGACCGGTTAGGTGTCGATGATCGAGCCTATCGTGATCGGTTGTGAAGGCTGTCACATGTTTGTACATGGTTTGAGCCCGCCGTTGGAAGGGGCATCGCTAGTGAGCACCCGTGCCGGCTCGGGGAGTCCGGCAAGTTCTCGAGGGAGGCACACTTTTGCTTTATGCAGTGGTGATGCACACCGTGTCTTCACTTGAGGAGTGATTGCGGGCTCGTGGGCGAGAACTCCACTTGGTGGCGGGAGGGACCGGGACTCTGGCGGGAGTGGTCCAACAAGGATTAGAGGAAGGTCCCATCCTTCAGAGACCTCAAGAAAAAATCATGAGCATTCCTTGACCCTCTCTTTATTATTCTGCATTTGTGTGCTCTAATGAGTAGGGTGACTTGTGGCTTGCATAGGCTAGTGTGTTTGGCTTCCGCATTTTATCTTATCATGAACACTAGCATGTGTAGGGTCTTGGCCTACTAGACTTGTTTGGGTTTCCTTATCTTGTTAGACTTAAGTAGCGAACTTGAAGTATTTGGAGTCATGAGCAGCTTACTGATTCACCCCACCCCCCCTCTCGAGACGCCTTCGGTCCTTACAAGTGGTATCAGAGCCAAGTGCTCATCTTTGAGGCTTCACCGCCTTGAGTAAGGATGCCAGGACCGACGGGGAGTGTTCTCATATTCAGTAGTGAGGACTATGCTTATTGGAAAGCTCACATGCAAGCCTACCTTCAGTCCCTTGATTCAGAGATATGGTCGGTCACTCACGAGTCCGATACGAATGTGAACCTACTTGAGCTTGACTACATTAAGTGTAATGCTAAGGCCAATAATGCTTTGTTTGTTTGCATTTCTAAGGATGTTTTTGCTTAGCTAGATGCTAGTACTACAGCACATGGAATCTGGATTGAGATTCAGGGGCTCTATGAGGGAACCAGTGATATCAAAGAGGAAAGATACTATGTGCTGAAGAACAAGTATGATCACTTTACTAGATTGCCACATGAGAGAGCTAACATTGTTTATTCTCATTTTCATGTACATGTGGGGGAGATCAATGCACTTGGGGATGATTTCAAGATGAAGCCCGTCGAGTTGATAAGAAGATTCTTGAGGCTATTCAAAGAACCTAAGTACGAGTCCATCATCACCTTCATCTTGCAAGGTGACCTCAAGACCAAGACCATGAAGGAAGTAGTTGGCAAGATTACCGCCTTCGAGAGCTATCAATTAGGGTTGGATGATCCCCAACCATCCAATCTTGCTCTACCGGCTGACAAGCAAGAATCTAGCAAGAGCAAGAAGAACAAGAAGAAGGTGATCATTGAGGATGATGATGAAGAAGATGATGATGAGGGTGACTTGACCGAAGACTTGGCTCTTCTCATGAGGAAAATGAAGAACTTCAAGAACAAGTTTGCTTCCAAGTCAAGAGGCAAGTGCTTCAATTGTGGCTCACAGAATCACTTTGTCCGAGAGTGCCCAAAGCCCAAGAAAGAAGCATTCAAGTCACAAGATTCAAGTGAAGAAGAAGAAGATCCCAAGGCCAAGCACAAGAAGAAGAGATACTTCAACAAAGACAAGAGCAAAAGCAAAGGCAAAGCTCAAGACTACAAGAAGAAGTTCTCTCGCAAGGCACTTGTTGGAGAGTGGACAAGCAACAATTCAAGTGATGAGTCCTCTTCCTCAAGTGATGAAGAAGTGGTCGGTCTAGCCATGATCAAGACTACACCTCCATGAGCTCCTCCTCCACCTCCCACGTGCCTTATGGCCGCGAGCCAACTTGGGGAGAGTGAGGATGAGAGCAGCGATGATAGCGATGATGAGGAGCACACGTGTGCCGAGTTGTGGAGCATGCTTGAGCTAGCCCACGACATCGCCATCAAGAAGTCCAAGATGTTGGAGGTGGTAAGAAAAGAGTGTAAGTTGGCTAAGGACCATGTTGGTGAGCTTGAGAGTGAGCTCAAGGACCTTATCACATCAAATGATGCCCTAAACAAGAGTTATGACAAAATCAAGGGTGATCATGTAGAGCTTCATGAGAAGTACATGGCCCTTGAGATTACTTTTGAGGCCATCAATGTTGAGAACCTTCCCTCTCCCTCCTCTAGTTCATCAAAGAGTGATGCTTCTACTATATGTGATGAACTAACCACCTCGGTTGAGGTTTCTTCTCTTGAGACACTTGTTCACAAGCTCAAGGAAGATAGGGAGATGATGATGAAGGGATTTGAAAGACTCAAAGCCACTCATAGGGAGATACTTGGGAAGAACCAAGTAAATGAAGTCTCCAAGACTTCTTCCCTTGAGCCATCCATGTTGGAAGAATATCACAAGCTCAAGGAAGAGAGGAAGACGGTGATGGATGGCTTTGAGAGGCTCACACGAGATAGAGCCATCCACAAGGAGATTCTTGGGAGGAACCTAGTGAACAATGTCTCCCACCGGGGACTTGGCTCATATCCCACCGCCATCGACATCATTGAGACAAGTGATTTCATCCCCACATGGATCAAACCCCTTCTCGCTGATGACTACTATTGCGAGAGGTGTTGCAAGGATGGCCACACCACCAAGGATTGTCCCATGGTGAGAAATTCCATTGTTTTACCAAATGCTAACTTGTTCCATGAGAACACACATTTTAAGCTTTTCATGAACAAGGATGGCAAGGTGAAAGCTAAGGCCTTGGGACCACCAAACAAGAAGAGGAAGGTCAAGAGCATATGGGTGCCTAAGTGCACTGTTGGTCTTGAGAGATCAGGTACGTACAAGTGGGTGCCCAAGAACAAGACCTAGTTGGTGGTGGTGGTGGTGGACCGAGCGCTTTCATGAAGATCATGTAAAGTCCACCACAAGTGACATGGACCTCAACGAGCTATCTACTCAAAAAGGAGGTAACCGTGTTAGTTCTTGGTAGTTGTAGTGTGTTTTTCTTTCTCTTGCATTGCATGGTAATTAGGATTCCTTTGTGACTAGTATGCTTTGCATCCATGCATGTGTAAATCACTAAAAGAAAAACACATAAAAATTAGTCAATGTCTAACCCATCCAAGATAGCTACAAGCAAGGGGGAGTGCTTGAGATGGTGGTTTGACTTCTCTCAAGGCAAGGGCATGGCTTATAGTGAGTAAGCTTGGGAGGGGTTCAAACTTGACATTGTTAGGTTTCCTTTGTGTCTTGTTCTTTAATATTGCTTGCATTCACATGGCATGTTTACTTTCATTGCATATGTAAAATTCTTGTTGCATGCATCATATAGGAAACACAAAGGAGGCTTGTCACATTTGGAGATATTTGTGCCTCATGCTCTATATGAGATTGCATCTCCATAAGTGTGACCAAAGGAAAGGATTGTGCTTCATGCCCATTGAGCAAGCTCTTATGAACTCCGAGGTTAAATCTACTCGCGCGGTTCAGGAGTAAGGCTCATACATACCCTTTGGTTCTTATTTGCCTTGGTTCTTATTTGCTCGATCTTTCATTTGGCATTTGCGAAAACTATGAGGCCATAGAGTGCCACTATTTGAAAAGGAGTGTTTGAGTGTTCCCTCTATATTCCAAGTGCAGTGTTTATTTGTGTGTTTAGCAAGGGCACTTAGAAAATGGAGAAAGTCCTTGACTCAGCAAATACAGGAGGTGACTGTACAGTCCGGTCATAGGATCGTACAGTCCGGTCTGTGTAGCAATACACAGTGATTCGGAAACTGGAAATGGAGACCGGACGGTCTCTTGGTAAAGACTGGACAGTCCAGTCTACACGCTTTTGTCCAGAACCCTGATTTCCAGGTTTCCCGAAGTGACCGGACAGTCCAGTCTAATGAGTGGACCGTCCGGTCAGTTCATTTGATCGTGCGAAGCGAATCCTGATCCGAGCCGTTGATCGATTCCTTGTTCAATCTCGGTCGTCCGTGTGACTTTTGACTTAGGTCAAAATCGCGTCAGAGACTTTTGGTCTCTTCTCCATTCAACCTTTGACACCGAGAGCTTGAAATCGCCGCCTCGTCTCCACCGCCGTTCTCCACCCCGCGCCGTCGAGCCAACCGCACCGAGCCGCCACACCGCCGAGCCCCCTTGCCATTGCGCTCGCTCGCGCTCACGCGCGCGCGCAACACAGCAGCTGCCGCCGCACACTGAGCCACCGTGCCTGCTACCGTGCATCGCCTCTGCACCGCACGCTGTCGCAAGCCGCTGCCTCCAGAGACTTCCTCGCCGCCGTGCGCCTCTGCTCCCCTACTACCTCCCCGCACATAGTGCTACTAGAGCCGAGCTCGATTCCCACCGATTGCCTCCCTCTCCCTCGCTCTTCATTACCGGCAAAGTTCCGTGGTGTTTGTTCTTCTCGACGTGGTGTTTGTTCTTCTCGACGTGTTGGATTCCTCCCTCAGGGTATCACACTGATCTTCCATTCATCGAATTATGCCCTGATTTCGAGTATTTAGTTCATTGATGCAATTAGTACTAATTCTCATCATTAGTTGCATTAATTAATTAATTAGCTCAACCTAGTTTGCAATTAATTTCATGATTATCTGTTAATTGCAATTCTAGGGCTTGTCTCCTGTCTAGTCTACAGTTAGTCTACTGTTAATTGCAATTAATTTCATGATTAATTGACTGTACACTAGATGATTCGCACCAACCACATATAGTCGATGATCACTGTTGTTATTTTGTATAATTGTCTAGTGATCATGTTCTTCATTTAGTGCTAGGATTTCTATTGCGCATTCTTTCCTAGCGGTGCTTTGCTTGTAGATGTATTAGGACTCTATGCTTATCCCATGTACACCTATGTATGTGCAGTGACTGCAGTAGCAGACAGAGATGGCAGGGTCAGGACCGGACAAGGGCAAGGGGAAGATGCCTGAGAAGCCCAAGACCAAGAAGAGACCGAGACTAGATCCAGAGACAGAGAGAGCCAGGAGATTGGCCAGGCACCTAGATGCCATGGATCAGTCATGGAGGACTCCAGGGTCACTGCTGATCCTAGAGAAGCCTTGTGAGGCACAGGGACTGAGGAGGAGCAGGAGTCAGAGTCTGAGGAGCTGGTTGAGGATGTTGAGGAGTCAGAGGAGGAGGCAGAGCAGACTGTTCCCCAGAGGACAGCTCACCGGGCAGGAGACCTAAGGTGTACCTGTGAGGTGTGCACGAGGAAGCTGCAGAGACTGATACAGGCAATTGGAGAGTCGGACATCCTCAAGGTTCCTGCAAAGGACCTTAAGGTACTTTGGTTCATGTCCTTCGAGCAGTGTGTGCCAGTTCCTCGAGACCCCGCTGCCGGAGAGAGGTACTGGACGGTGCTCCAGAGGAGGATAGGACATGAATCGAAGTAGTACACCACCTACCAGTCCATGAGGAGGGCCACAGGCACGGACATGGAGTAGTACTTCTCATACCTGCTAGGACTAGCTGAGCTAGTCACTGCTCCACTCAGGTTCAGGGAGGACGTGGTTCTCGACTTCTATGCTACGTTGTGGGTTGCCAGAGATCGCTCAGAGATCTGGTTTCTTTTCAGAGGGCAGCCACACCATGTCACCAGGGAGGACCTGATCTCCCACCTAGGATTCTTGGCTTCAGACTTCCAGCTATACACGAGTGCCTACGGTAGACTGGAGCCACCCTGCAGACCTCAGGGAGGGAAGCTGCCTTCAGACGACCTCATGTCGATTGCTTTCCCACCTCCCCACACTCCAGGTTTTGAGAGAGGCCCTGCTGGACTCACTGCAGAGGCCAAGGTGGTGAGAGTGATAGTCATCAGGACTATCATTCCCTGGTCTGGCTATAGAGAGGAGTTCACGCTATTACACCAGTGGGCTGTAGCAGCCATCTTAAGAAGGCAGACTTTTGACCTAGCAAACCTTCTCATTGGAGAGATGGAGAAGGTCATTTCTGAGAGGGTTGGAGGACGTCACTTGGTCTGTGGTCCATATATCTGTTATCTCTTGAGGAGGATAGGTCTAGTGACGGAGGAGCAGTACGATGCTTTCTCTGAGGTGACCACCAGCTACTCACCTAGAGTCCCCAGGGGATCCCAGTCGACCTCCAGCCAGCACACAGGAGAGGAGGAGCAGGAGTCACCAGTACTACACAAGCAGGAAGCTCAGCCAGAGACGGTGATTCCTGAGTCAGCCAGTACAGGAGCACCTCCCCCGCCGACAGGTTCGCAGTCTCAGGACACTGTCACAGTGACTGCACTAGCAGGATGGCTGGGTGAGTTTATACAGAGTGTGCCAGAGGACAGACGTCAGATGATGGAGCTGATCAGAGGATAGGCAGAGCTTCAGCATCAGCAGATGGTACTTGTCTCTACTCTAGTGACTCAGATGACGGAGCTTACTCAGAGGCAGGCTAGTCAGCAGCAAGGACCTTTAGTGTTTCCTCAATTCCAGCAGCTGCAAACTCAGCCAGGACCCTTCACAGCTTTGATGATAGCACAGTCTCGGACTATCACTCTCAGGGGTCTTACTGACAGGGGGAGCAGGACAGACTTTCTCTTCAGCACATCTCTCTCCCATATCAGCCTTCTCTATGTCAGCGTTGTTTGTCTCACCCTCACACTCGTCGAGCTCGCAGATGGCAGGACACTCCAGCTTACAGCACGTATCGGTCAGGAGTCTGTTCTCAGACATTGTGCACACTACTCGTGCAGACTCCCAGACCGCCCCAGAGTCAACGACAGCTTCAGCTCCACCTCTTACTACCACTGTTTCCGCTCTTACTACCTAGGCAGCAGAGGATCTTGTCCGTGGAGGTTTCACTCTGTAGGACGTGGCAGACCTCATTCTACTCCAGACGTCAGCTTAGGAGACTGCCACAGTCACTACAGCAACATAGGACAGCGGGTCTGAGTCGCTTGTAGACCCTGGTTTCTTTGAGCAGCTAGATGCTCATGCGGCATAGGCTCAGGGAGCACAGCAGGATCCACCTCAGGAGCAGCCAGGAGCAGAGCCCATAGAGGACATCGCTGCACCACCTTCTTCGATCATGAGCGCATAGATGTTCATCTTTTCTCGCCTTTTTGGCTTTTTGGTGCTTGTTGCCAAAGGGGGAGAAGACATTAGGTCCAGAGGGAGTAGGAGTGTGATCTTGTTATGGTTGAGAGTAGCTTGTATCTAGGGGGAGCTACGAGGTTTTAGGAGTTAGATCATTTGGTTCTTGTTTTGAGTTATTTGTTGTTCATGGATTATGATGAGTCATGGATTTCATTCGCTTGTGTTTGACTCATTTTGATCTCACTTGGTTTATTTCCTGTTCATATGCAGTGCTTGTATTTATTTATTATCTTATATGCCTATGTATGATATCATGATGATGAATGCTTGTTCTTAATTCTTATGCATTGTCATGCTAACTTGTTGGATCTCATCCTTTATGCCTTGCATTGCATGTCCTTATGCTTTCATTCAATATATTGCCATGACATGCATGCATTCATTCATCTAGAGTATGCTCTTCACTCTTTTCCTTATATCTCTAGATGATGTTTGATTGGGTAGGACCTTATGCGTTTCTCTCATATGTTGTTATGGTTCCTCTTGATCTTTGTGTAGCTTGTTTAGTCTGGTTATTCATTGAAGTTTTTCAATTAAGTAGTGGTTGTCATCAATCACCAAAAAAGGGGAGATTGTAAGCTTCATGACCATTGATGATGGGATCCCTGTGGTATGGATGTTTTGGTGATAGATGACAACTATGAAATTGTGGGCTAACATCTACACGAGTGTTGTCTTTGTAGAAATCATATCTTAACTCTATTGCAAATCATATGGATGATGGTGTCCTTGGTAATTGATGACAATGACCGTAAGCATAGAGGCTTGTGAACTTGATGGAGTCCAAGGGTTGATGGAGATGGATCAAAGCGGAGAACAAGCTATGGTGCAAGTGTTTGGAACACTTGAGTAGTTGTTAGGGCTTGGAGTCCATATGAAAAACCGGACTATCAAGGGGGTCTAGGTCATTCTCTTAGATCATGTCTAGTCGGTGATGTGCAAGGTTGCTCGGTGAAACCACAGGCACTAGGTGACAGTGGAGAAGCCAAGGAGTTGTTCGGAGAAGCCGGGAAACCAAGTCAAGCGAGGATGACAAGTTTCAGCTTCTGGACATAGAGACCGGACAGAGGGGTCAATGGAAACCGGACTGTACGGTCACTATGGGAGTTTTCCAGGACTTAGCGCGAGGAGCCAGATGTCTGCCAGCAGGAGACTCTGTACAGACCAGACGGTCCGGTCTGCTGACCGGACGGTCCGGTCAGTAGGAGTGCGAGAGGAGCAGTCACAACACAGTGCTAGAATATTCCTGGACTGGAGAAAGAAACGGACCGGACTGTCTGGTCAGGTGACCGGACTGTCCGATCAGGCAGTGACCGGACTGTCTGGTCAGTGTGCCCAGGAAGCTGATTTCATGGAGCAACGGCTAGTTTGAGGTTGGGAGCCTATATAACTTTGTTGCTGGGCTCTTGGAGACCACTTTTGGTTAGTGGAATACCTGAGAGAATTTGGTAGGGTCCAAGAGGAAAAGAGGAGAGCACTAGGAAGAGATATTGCATATCTTGAGAGTGCTAGAGAAGAGTAGCTTGAGCATCTTGCACATCTAATGCTAGGGTGTCCTTGAGGGTGTGATCTGGATTGTTACTCTTGGTCTATGGTGAGACCTAGACCGGTTTGGTGTCGGTGATCGAGCCTATCATGATCAGTTGTAAAGGTCGTCACACATTTGTACAGGGTTTGAGCCCGTCGTTGGAAGGGGCATCGCTAGTGAGCGCCCGTGACGACTCGGGAGTCTGGCAAGTTCTCGAGGGAGGCAAGCTTGTGCTTTGTGCAGTGGTGACGCACACCATGTCTTCACTCGAGGAGTGATTGTAGGCTCGTGGGCGAGAACTCTACTTGGTGGCGGGAGGGACCGGGACTCCTGCGGGAGTGGTCCAATGAGGATTAGGGGAAGGCGCCATCCTTCCGAGACCTTGGGAAAAAATCATGAGTATTCCTTGATCCTCTCTTTACTATTCCGCATTTGTGTGGTCTAGTGAGTAGGGTGACTTGTGGCTTGCATAGGCTAGTGTGATTGGCTTCCGCATTTTATCTTATCATGAACACTAGCATGTGTAGGGTCTTGGCCTACTAGACTTGTTTGGGTTTCCTTATCTTGTTAGACTTAAGTAGCAAAATTAAAGTATTTGGAGTCGTGAGCGGCTTACCGATTCACCCCTCCCCCTCTCGGTACGCCTTCGGTCCTTATATAGCCGGTGGTGCACGGGTCGCACGGAGATCTCTCGTGTTCATTTGCGCGCTCGCTGGCCCGATGGCCCACACGTGGTGTGAAGGCGGCATTTATGCCCGCACGCCCGCTCGTGGAGTGCGCCGGGTAACCACGTGGGGCGTATTTATAACTGATTGGCGCGTGGAATGCATTTATGACAACACGGTTTGTCACATTTTCAAGGATGTCGCATAGCGCGGCTAACGAGGGCAGGAAATCCGAAGGTCGTTCGGTCCGGTGGCAAACGACGTGGTGACTACTGTTAGCATGCCTCACTCTTGTTGGTTAACTAACCTCGATGAATATGGTGATGTTTGGCAAGTTCAGGTTCTCAGAATAAGGATGGTGTCCGGACAGGCCCGAAAAGGGGGGAAGACTAGGGGTGGTCATTTCGCATGATCACGGTTTTGGTCCTGCCGAAGACGGATCTCACCCATGAGGGGCTACTGTTGGGGGAAAGCCCACCCCTTAGTCTCTCTAAAGCCAGAAGGCGGCCCATCAATAAGAAACAAGGCCCAAGTGGACCAATGGCCCAAATGACCTTCAACCCAACAGGCGCCCGAAGGCCGTATGGTGCGGCGGGCCCCAGGTGCAGACATCAGAGAGTGACAGCCGGGGGCATATACCGGATGCAGATTGAAGTACTAGAATACCCTTAGGTCAAACAGTAAGATGTGTAATATAAGGCTCGGGGCAAATCTGTAAACACACCCAGGGGGCAGCTGAGCACGAATCTATAAATGCTCACCTGCAGCTCTGACCGGGAAAGACATGCCTCTGCCACCAGAACCTTCTTGTACTGTTATGACCAGATAATACAAAGTTCATTAGCCGAAGGGCGCCACTCCAAGCCCTTCGGCATTATGTTATTGTTCAATCTTGTTCACTCCTAGTAAATCTTGTCCGAGGGGGCTTTGTCCTAATCAACCCTCGACTCGCCCACTACGTGTTTGTTCTGGACTTGTAACCACAACACATAGAAATTCAAACTAGTTGGATCAAACCAGTTCTGATGCCTCTGTCAGCAACATCATGTCGTTTCACCGTAACTGGACAATGACATCCAATCCATATTGATGTTTTTTCTTGGATTGAAAGAATGCCTATGTATTAAAAACGGAGCATTCTTGGTTCAGGATATAAGCTCGTTCCAAACACTAAAAAGTTCTGGAGTCTGGCCTAACTTGAACTAAAAGTGTGTACTCTGCCTAGAATTTGCTTTTTGGATCTAAATCTTTTGCTCTTTTCCTATGTGGCGTTAGAAGGTCACCGGTCATGAAATTGGCTCAGAGCGTTACAGTAAAGGATGTTATAGCAGCACTGGAGCGAGAGCCTCAGATGTCGAAATCCTCTTTGCCTTTCCAGCTCTGTTAAAAATTGTCTGCAGAAGCAGCTCCAAAATAATTTGCTAAGACTACGGTGGGTTGTAGAGTGTAATCCTAGTATGTTACGGAGGAATCTTTCTAGTATCATGGACAACATGAGGCCCAGTCACCAAGTGAGAGTCACGCCTGATCGGTTGACGAATCAATTTTGGCGGCGTTCGGCGGTTACAAGCGAGTCAAGCATTTACATGGAGCTTTTTCCCCGCTCATGGGAACAGTCTCTAGTAGATGTATATTCTTTATATATATATAAAAAGTTCTATGTATAATTGTTCTGTCGTGCTCAATATAAAGCAACTTCATTAGCATGGAATGAAATAGCATAATGCCCATTTTGTATAGCAGAGACTGCAGAGTTATTCATTTGTTGTTTATGACTGGCTAGCCAGGTGTTTTACCCATTTTACCATGCGAATTTGGTACGACATCTTTCGTATTTGAATCATAATTGAGAATTTCCGTCTCTCAAACAGAAAATATGAACTCTATTATTATTTACTATTTGTTTAATGACCCTGCCCCTTCTTTCAATAGCAAGATGACTACGTGCACTGACATCAGTAATAATTTTACCATACAAGCAAAAGTTGTCTGGATACGTTTTTTATGCTGTGTAAATACATATATTTCCAGGACCTGCTGCCGGATCCTCATCACTTCTGTCACAAATATAATAAGTCACAATATTCTCCAAGCTAGATTTCTATTTGTACTAGTACTATCATGTTTCCTTTCAACTAGGGACAACACTGATTGTTGTGCACCAGTATGAATGAAATTCCTAGCATCCAAAGTCATAAGGAACCAATCCTTGCAGTTCCGGTCCATTGAGCCTACCGTTGTTCTCAAAGCTGAAAAAGTTGAGATGTGTCAACTAAATGTGAAAGTTTCGTTGTTATATGAAAGATAAATGCGAGTGATCTAGCATTGCAGCAAAAACGTTTTAGAAGAAAAGGAACAAACATATTGTTGTTACAGTAATTATAAGAATTCTAGAACCTAGAACCTATTTATCTTTGGCAAGAATCAATTTTACTATAAATATTGGAGTGTTAACACTTGTTTTGAGCTGTTGGTGCATCCCACAATCGAGGACATTGTTATGGTGACGTTCAACAGTATCTAGCATTAAATTATTATTCAGGCATACCTTGGAAGAGGGAAGGTTGAGAAAGGGCCATCAACAGGAATTGTTCCACAGAGGTCATTGTTAGACAAGTCACTGCACGCCACAAGAATTACCAACAATCACTTCCACAGAAAACCGAAGAAACTGAAATACTGAATATGGTATAGGTCTGCACTCACATGACTTTCAGGTTGGAGAGTTTAGCAAACTCCCTCGGAATCGATCCTGTAAGCTTGTTGTTGTTCAAGCGCCTGTCAACAACAAATGGAAGAAACGTTCAATTATAAATAAAGGATCTTGGACTTCTGTCTAGAGTTATCACCTAATCATTTCTAGAAGAAAATGAAGTGAGAGTCCATATATCAAAAATCAGTTTACTCCCAGATTGTTTGAATTGTCAACTCACTCTCGCTGGAACATAAGTTTTTAGCAAACAAGGCATGGTTTTGTACTTAGAAAGTCGACTTGGAAAAGTAACCTACATGAATCTCAGTGAGTTGAGCTTGGAAAGTGACTTGGGGATTCCTCCAGTGAGTTTGTTAGCATACAAATCCAAGCTGATCAAATCCTTTAGGTTGCCCAGTTCTTGTGGGATATCGCCAATAAGATTGTTCCGGTACAGCTCCCTGCAGATCAACATTTGATCTATCTATTAAATCATGTTCCACTATTTCTTTATCTATCTGAACAATAGAGAAACTAGAATTCACATAGGCGCATACAGGTATTTGAGGTTCACAAGGCGACCGAGCTCAGGGCCGATGGAGCCAGAGATGTTGGAGTTGCCTAAATCCCTGAAAAACACATTTGTCAAAAAGGAAGAGTCATATTACAATCATCAAAGTCTACCAAGGTTCGATTCTCGAACTTATGTGGTGTAAAATTCTACATACTCTTAGAGAAATTTGAGAATAAAATTGTCCTCATAGAAGATGATGCGATCCCAGGCTACACGTTAAATTTTAGTACAGCAAACAAATTAGAGAGCCGAGATCTCGGAACTAATGAGCTGATCCCCACTAACCAAAAGAACTAACAATTTTTTCAGGAATCCGCCATCGAATAGTTATTGCAATCATGAATGAAAACTATTAGATAGAGTCGTGCAGCCTAAAAAATCCAACCAGGACAGCATTCAAAGGAATCTTGTGCGAGCAGGGAGGGGACCCAGAAAGATCGCCGCGGTCGCGGAGGAACTCACAGGCGGACGATGCGGCTGGCCTGGTCACAGGTGACATGGAACCAGGTGCAGGGGTTCACGAGGGTGGGATCCCAGCTCTGCAGCACGCCGTTGGGGTCCGTAAGGCGCTGGCGCAGCGCGTAGAGCGCGTCTCCCTCCTCGTTGGACGCCCGCGCGGCGCCGGCGAGCAGGGCAAGGAGCGCTACGACGGCGAAGAAGCTTGCGCGAGCCGCCATCGGAGCAGAGGTGAGCTGGTGATGCGGTCGCGTCCTCGGCACCGCGGTGTGAAAGGGAGCAGCGCACAAAGTGAGAAGGTCAGGATGAAGATAGCTGGTTTCTAGTAGTGGCGTTGGTCGAGATGGGAAAGAAGGTTAGTACAAGAGTAGCTCTCTGCGGTCAACACACGGCTGCAAAGGACATGCAGAGTCCACGGTCCAATGTGGACTTGGTACAAAGGGCGCAACAAAATGCAAGGCTCGCATAATAAACCCACCCACATACGAGTATTTTTTAATATTTACTGTTTTTAAATTAATATTTTACTAAAAACATATGTTTTTAGAATGTTACATCTTAGACTGACCGCACCGGGGTACTAGAAACCATCCTCCAGTATCCCGATAGCGGATCAGCAGCTACACCGGGCTACTAGGAGGGCTACCGTAAATTCCCGGACGGCCTCCCGAACGCCAAATATGCGCGGTCCCAGACGATCGTTATAGCCCCATGTCGGACGCGGACCACCACTAGAGCGGCTACGCCCAACCACCCTGCCCTCTCGCTAGCACCCAGAGCCAGTTCGCCGACGGGAGCTCCAAGCCACCGCGCCACCGGGAGCTCCAAGCCACCGGATCTGGAGAGATGAGAGGGAGGGCGGAGCTCGAGCCAAGGCGCCGCCAGATCTTGGAGGACCGTGCCGCCAGATCTGGAGAGAGTAGCAGAGGCAGAGTCGTCCGCCGCTCTGGGGCTTGCCTCCACCGCGGGGGGTGGGGGTGGACGCGAGCCCGAGGGGAGGGGGGAGGGAGGAGCTCATCATCCACCGCGGGGGGTTGGGGGCGGGCGTGCTCGAGGGTGGCCAGAGGAAGCGAGGGGAGAGAGAGAGAGAGAGAGTGGGTGGAGGGAGGGTGCGGGCGGCCGTCGCAGCGAAGCTAGCGAAGCTCGACGAGGCTGGTGCAGGCCGCGATGTTAGGCGCAGGGAGGAGAGGACGGCGCGGAGCGGGCCGATAGGCGGAGAGAGGGCGGCGGGCGAGGAGCTCGGTGTGGAGCTCGGCAGGCAGAGAGAAAGATTGGAGAGAGAGAGAGAGGAGAGGGAAAAGAAAGGGAAGAGGCTAATGGGTGGGTCCCACACTAAGATAGTTGATATAGAGGATGAATATAAAGTATGCACGGGTGCGAGAAAACTATATATAGAGGAGAGAATATCGATGATTAGGACAGAATATTATTTTTAGAGTATAAATTTATAATATGACGAGTGCATGGTCACGTCAGCCACATGAATACGATATGACTTGATGTCATGTTAGACGACTCTTACGAGTTGAGTCTTTCCATCTATTATTTGATCATGCTAAATTCTTATTGTTACTATGATATTTTGTCATTAAACTGTTTGACATGATCAAAATAGATCCTATAAATATATATTTGTGGAGATTATAAAAACATCTCCACGTACAAACATACTTTGTCCACAAGAATAGAAAAAACCTCAATAGAATAACAACGAACAAGGATCTAGACTGTGTTAATATTCAAGTGAGTGAAAACCAATCTTTGTTTCACTAAACAAATGATATGCATCCTATGGAGATTTATGGTCATATGCAATCCAACAATCGGTAATCATTTTGATAAATTTTCTACAGCCTAGGCGGCTGATAACACATTAACTTTTTATCAACCCTACAAGAGAGGTTAGTGGAGGTGATTTTAGGTTCAGGTTAGGATGGTTGTTGGGACCAGGGTTCAGAAAACTGGAACTATATCAGTTTTCCCATACACCAGAATCAATTTTCCTATACTGCATAGATTTCGTTTTTATCTAGAAACAATGGTCTGCCGTAACCGGGCCGATAAGCTCAAAACACATAAAAAGACTGATGGTGTGCTGCTATTCGATGGTAAGGCAAGGCAATATCGAAAATAATGCTATCGCGGGTGCAAGCGGCGGTGACTGGTGCGCGTGGGGAGGGGGGGGGGGGGGGGGGGGCACGTCGTCTTGAAGGAGTTATTACTGAAGTATTGTGGGAGGCAACCATGAGTGTCTAGCTAGTTCAGGGAAGAAAGATGTGCACTACCCTCTGCCGAGTTCCTATTTATTTTGTGTTCTGCTTATTAGAGTAAAAAAAAATTCACATCAAAAGTTTAACTCTACTATTTAGATAAATAGAAAAGATGATATATGTTTGACCCAATTACTTTCTGCCATCAGTTTCTTTGAGCAAACTAGCCGGCTTATATTTTGAGGAATATAATCTACCATCAGCATAACTCTATTTATTGAACCATTTCGCCTAGAGATGAAAGTGCATTATCCAAAGGGTAGTAGTGGGTCAAACATCTGGTTTATTTACTCTACTAGATTGATCAAATGGAGGTAAAATTTAATTCATTTGATAGACTTTTAGACTGACCCATGAACCAAAAAACTACAAACATACATCCCTATTTCACCGCTAGCGGTATGGAATAGACATCCATGCATATACAGTACAGGTGTCGATATGGAATTTGGGCATATCTAGAATTTGGGACGATTGTGTCCTATGGCTCAGTCACGCGTCGTGCCTGGTCCAGACTCGTGGGCATTTGATCAACTAGCTTTAGCCAAAAACGATTGCTGTGGCACGCGCAAGAGAGGGAGAGAGAGATGTTTGGGACCGCCCATGACGTGTCGCGTGCCACCACAAACGACGTCTTCCCGGCAAGCAGCGACCGTGCATGTCTGTCTCTTGTCCCTATATACTGTGAGCCAAGAAGAGACAGGCGGACACAGGAGTGAGAGGTTGAGAAGAAGAGGAGATACACAAGTGTCGGAGCATAGATCACCGGCTAGTAGAATTTGTTCTAGGGATGCACGTTTCAAGTTCGGTGATGACAATGCAAGGGGACATGGGGATTATACTGGTCTGGGGAAGCCCCCTATGTCCAGTTCTTGGGTTTGCTCGTGTAACTTGCACCGGGGTGTACAATGGTGGAGAGGGAGGAGGAGTCTCCAAGCCTCAGACGGCTTATGAGTGTGTGAGTGAGTGTGTTTGTATGGGTGTTTTTTTGTCTCCTTGAGGAAGAAGAAGGCCTGCCCTTTTATATTTCAAGGTGTTGGGCCCACATTATAATAAGAGAGGGAGAGAGAGAGAGAGTGGGATTTCTACACGTGTGGAGTTGACGAAGCTGTGTTGGAGAAGGCGAATACTCCGGTCGGCGGCGTAGTCTCTGGTCCTCATTGGTCCCGTCATCTTGGTATCATGTCAGAGGTGCACTGTGTGCAAGCGTGCCCCCATTTACCGTCGTTGGGTCAAGCCTCTCGGTGCATGTAGATGGTGTGTTCTGCCGATTGGGGGTGATGCAGCATGGGTATTATCACGTCGCCCGGGTAAAGTTCAATCTACCTGTCTATCATGTCGTCCTTCATCGCCACATCGGGCGGGCACAGCGTGGAGCGCATTGCTGCCCCTTCCTTCCTTAGCTAGTGCAAGTGATGATGATGATGGGAACAGGTACGTAGGACGATTTGACTCCTTGACACTGTGCGCACATGCTTGGTATGACATTTAAGGTGGGTCAGTGGGTAGTTGTAGACTGCTGCCCCTTTTGACCCTCTGGTCAATGATCGAGGCGTCTAGTTGTGCCTATCCCGGTCCACCTAGAGTTGGGATCTATCCCGTCTTGTCAGGGCAATTGAGTTTCTCCATCCCGCTATCTCCGCTCGGCCGGTGGCTCGCCGGGTTGTCCCGTCATAGGGATGGGACCCACTGGCAGGAGTTGGCAGGGGCAAAGCTTATTCCATGGTCTCGGCCCCCCTTGCGCTATCACATCCGTGGCAGCAATGACTCGGTCATCCTTATCTTTGGCATGATCGGATAAGGCGGCGGGGGGAGGGGGGGGGGCAGGGCTGTCAGACCTAGGCGAAGCGAGGCGCGCTCGAGTCTTTCCGGATAGGCTGGTCCTACTTCGACCCTAGATGAGTCGAGCGAGTCGAAAGCGGGTGTCAACCCTTAGCGGGTCTAGCGAGCCTGGTGTGGCTCTCGGCCTCCTGGTGGGTCGAGCGTGACGTAGTCAATTTTCGACCCTCGGTCAGTCGAGCGAGATGGAAAAGTACGACTTTGCCTACGAGACTCGAACGATGCGGGGGGTCCCCTCGCAGGTCCATGACGACGCCACGTCAATCGTGGTCTAGCGGGTATTATTTTTTTGGGCAGGGTGAATGTGTATCGGTGAGTTTAAATGGTGCCGTGTGGCACCTCCGGTTTTTACCCTCGGCAGTAGCCTCTGAGCCCCTGAACGAGTCAGAGAGTCGCTTGGGGGATGTTGACTTAAGCGCAGGTGGGTCAGGTGGACTTTCCCCAATCGTCCAGCCTTTGAGGGAGGTGCGCACGAGCGCACTCGTCGTGTGTTGCCCCTGAGCCAGAAGGCGAGTTTTGGGTAAACTCGCGCTTTGGCTTTGTTCATTCAAAATGGTCACGGGAACGCTGTTGCGCTCGGGTCCTTAGGTTCCATTTCCTAGACGGGCCAGGCGGTCCCGGGCACCCAGGGGGGGCGTGATGGGACGCACCGGGAACATTTTGTCCATGGTGACTCCGTGACGGAGCGAATCTTCTTTTCCTCAAAAGGTGAGACATGGCACTGCTATGACGGCAGGTTTTTGTCTTCTTTTGGTGTGCAGCGTGTAAGAGCATCTTTCTATTGGGCTTGGAGTCAGCGCACTGCATGTGAGGGAGGATCCGAGGCCATGGCCTAAGGCGGTGCAGCTATTTAAGGCGATTGCAGGGTAGTGCCTCCTTATCCCTGCTCACACCAAAGCCTCTTTTTCTCCTAGATGTGGTTACATCCCTGAGTTAGTGTCGCTCGAGGAGTTCTTTTATGGAGCATCCCGACGCTGGCATGCCTACCCGAAGTAGGTGCCTGTTGGGCGATGGCGACGAGAACGAGGGCGAGGATGATGCCTGATGTTGCGAGACCTGGTGCTCCCTGTTAGTGGCCATCATGGTGGAGTGGAGAGTGATCCAATGTTTCGTGGAAATGTCGCTGTTATAGTCATTGCTTGCAGTGAAGGCGGCAGGCCTGGGGGTTCGAGTCTTGTAACTTCTATCGTTTGCCGATACTTGGTGAGAAGTAGTGGGCCCTCTTATGGAAGGCCTAGATGGTTTGTCAGCCGCTCCCCTGTGTGCCTTAGACGGCGTCAGTATGGACGGGGAGAAGATGAGGGGCCGCACCGGCCCTCTTTTTCCTGTGAGGACCTTAGTCCTAATGATCAACAACATTAGCATCCCCAAGGCATCTTTCTCATGATGACGAAGCATTACAACAACTTCGCCCCATATGTGCCCGTTGAGGTGCGGGTATCGACTCTTATTGTAGCACGCTAATCGGGTCGATTTTTATTTTTCTCTTTCTTGTACTTCGTGAATGGTGAACATTCGTTTGTAAGAGATTTTTGTATGGATCGACCCTATGTGCCGTATCAATAAAGATACTTGTCATGCAATCCTGTCATAGGATTTCTATTGGCGATGCCGGTTCTCGAGTCCCCGCTTGGCACAATCGGACTAGTCGAGCAACCATTTTGGCTTTGTCTGTTCTCCTTCCGCGCCTCGTTTGTGAGGTGGAGGATAGAGCAGGGCTATGTTTTTGCCTTCATGGTTGAACCGTGGTGCTCGTTCAGCTGTCATTGAGACAGGGTCCCAATAAACCAGCTGGTGGTTAGGTTCATAAATCCATTTTTATGACCCGACTGGTCACCACGACCGTTCAATGGGTCGCGATGGCTAGCTGCCTCTCTTCGGTGAGATACCAATGAACAGGTTAGAACGGGACTCAAATGTGACTCCACTATGCACTCGACCTTTAGGGGTCTAGGTGTTGGTTGCTAGGTGTGCCCATCGCACTCATTTCGCACACAGGGCGGCTGTCGAACCATTTCATGGGGCCAACCTTAAAACTCCAGCGCTATTGGGCCATCGAGGCAGTTTTCAGCCCCTTATCTCATGTTAACTGGACTCGTTAATCCTGAGTCGGCTCGACCGAGCCAAGGTTCATCATGCTACCGCCAGGGTCGATTTTGATCAGATCCGACATGGTCGATCGGGTCATTGCTGCAAGACATGACCAGTCGAGAGATCTGTCTCAATTGTCCCGCTCCCTATTCATGAATACAGGGGCTTTATGGGAGGATTTTGGGCATGAAAAATGGAGAGCCTTGGGCGAACGGGCTCGCTTCCTTAAATTTTAAAGAGGTAACAGTTGGGCGCGGGGTTTTGACTGGTTTTGAAATGTCTTCCCACTGCCCGAGGCGAAGGGAGGGGGGAGGGGAGGGGGGCGTATTTACCTTGCGCTTGCATCGTGGTAGTCCCGGGCGAGCTGTTGTGTCGCTCTGTTTCCTGCAACGTGGCGATCGTCAGCGTGATTTCTCCGTCGAATATTGACGGTCATAGGGCCATGAAGTCGAGGAGTCATTGAATGGAGCGAAACCGGGGAGTTGTGTGTGATATGGAGAGAATGGGGAAGACGTGGCGGAATCTAAGCCGCAGATCACACAGTGAGGAGTTAAGCTCCTTACCTCGGGCAGGTCGTGGCTCGGCCCCTATCGAGACTTAATCTCGACAATAGACATAGGGTAGTTCATCTATGTGGATTAACAGGTAGGACAGGGGTATGCGTGAGATCGAGAGACGATGGTAACACAAGACACCGATGTAGACAGGTTCGGGCCTCCCGAAGGATAATAACCCTACGTCCTGTGTTCTGTGGATATTTGTATTGATATGTTTAGATCTAAAGATCTAGACGAGAAGGGTAGACCTAGATGACGATGTCTAGTTATGTCTAATCTATGTTCCGTGTGGGATCTATCTAATTCAGCTTGTCCCTTGAGGAGGACCCCTGCCCCTCCTTATATATCCGGGGGGACAGGGTTACATGGCGGAGTCCTAGTCGGTCTACTACTCTTATCCTAGTAGGAGTCTACCTCCACTTTCCTTCTATGTGAGGTACCCCGGGTACAGGTCATCGACAAAAGCCCCCAAGAGTCTAGCAAGCTTGATGATAGTCTTAAGTAGCTTCCCGACTGGTTTATGCCATGTAGAATGCTTCAGCTTTGTATCAGCGAGCTTGTGAGTATCTCAAAGATCCAAAAATGTCTTCAAGAAATCAACTGGTGCACCGATTAGGTGCACCTAATTAGGTGTATCCCCCGACTCTTGTTTCATTTGGAAACTACAAATAATGCAAGAGTCTGAATCAAGAATAGTCGTGTTGGCTCTCTTTAAGGAAAAATCACTGAAATCATCAAGTCCAAGTGATAAATAACTCAGTAGAGTGACGTCAATCACTACTGAGTGATATATAATTCAAACGAGTGACTTCAATCACCGCTGAGTGGTTGATGACTCAAACCAATGACTTCAATCATTACCGAGTGCTATATTATATATTTGGGTGACATCAATCACAGCCGAGTGAACGTAAGTTTATGACATCAATCATAGCCAAATGACATAGTCTTTGGCCGAGTGGCCTATGAGTGATTTATGAATCAAATGGGTGACTTCAATCACAGTCGAATGATTATGTTCTAATCGGGTGACTTCAATGACAACCGAATGAACAAGGCTTTATGACATCAATCATAGCCAAGTACTAAGTTACCATGACTTCAATCATGATTAAGTAACCTTTCCTTAAGAATTGTAATCACTCATATCTTTAAGCTTTATTTTCACTGTTATAGACTGACTTCAATCAGTCGAGTGATGCTCGATATTTCGCGTATATGACCATCAAGTCATAGCGACATGATCATCAAATCAAGATTTGAATGATTATGGCATCAACCATTTTTTATAATACACTTCTCATCAACGAAGCACATTTGATAGAGTGACCATCAAGACACTGTCATAAGATCATCAAATCATATATTTATATATTATGGCATCAACCATAAATTTGATATAAAGTGCTGCTCTTCAAAGAAGCCCCTGAGACAATCGTCATTATGAGTGTCAGTCACGCTCAACACAGAATATCATGTCTGAGCGACAGCGGTACTTAACTCATGACGATAAGGTCGAGTGAACAAGATAGTCAAGGTTGTTGTAGCTGCCAACCGCTGATGAAGTAGGAATCACTCGAAGTCGCGATGACCGAGTGAAGCTGAAAGTCTGACATGTGGCCGACCGATGGCGGTAGTCAGAACTGGTGTAGCCGACCGGCAAAAGCAGTTGGAGCTGTAAGCCGACCGATGAAGACAGTCCATGTTAGCATGGCCGACCGATGAAAGTGGTCGGAGCTGGCATTGTCGACCGATGAAGATGAGGAAATCACTCTATATCGAGTGGTGTATCCGCCTATCCATCAAAAACATTCCTGACAATAAAGGAAATTAGGATAATTAGTTATAATTAACATTGTTTGCTTGAAAACTTATTTTTATAAGCCAAACAAATCAGCCGACTGAAAAGTCAAGTGTGTATCCATTTTTCTCATGTAGGTAGACCGACTGGCACATAGCAGTATATTCACGCATTAGCAACCGGATCGATCTACCGTAGGATACTTAGGACAAATATAAAGAGCTCGGAGCTCGGTCTGCCACTACAATATCGGTTATAATTTACTCTTGCATAGTAATCAAAACCAATCGACACATGACCTCTCGCAAATTTGGCTCTGGGTTTAGTGTAGTGGCAGTCTATCGCGTAGCAAAAAAGTTTTATGCCTTAGTTGCTTGTCGGTGTAAGACCAAAAAGTAAGACCAAATCACAAATAAAATGCAATGTGTCGGTCAAGGTAGAAGCCAAAGAAGAGGTGAAACTAAAACGGACGACATGGGTCATATGGTGTCAGGGCTGAAGCACTACTGAAAGGTCACCGACCGACATGGGTCATATGGTGTCAGGGCCAAGGCACTACTGAAAGGTCACTGATCGACATGTGTACTGCTAGATTCACAAAAAAGTGGGAGAACACGTGTATAGATACACAAATATCCCCTTGGCTCGATTGTTTAATGCAAAGGATTAAAGAACCGAGGCAATAAAAAGATGAATAAAGTCACAAAAAAGCTATTTTAAAAGACCAACTTTACTCATAAAAAAACTACGACCTTTTGCTCCTAGTTTTTGAGCGCGCAGAGGATCTTGACGATCGTTTGCCTATTTTTTCACCACTCCGGCCTTCACCACGTCCATTGTTCCCCCGCTTGTGCTGATGGTTCAGCTAGATACAACTGCTTGGGGCCACTCATCCGTGAGGATGTCGTAAATGGAGGACCTGGTGGAAGTTGGCTTTCTTCCTCCTCTCACCAACGCTGTTGAGTGGATCATGCCAGACAACGAGATGGCACCCGACCCTCCACCGGGCTATGTCGTCACGCTCATGCCATTCCATGATAGGGCATCGATGTGCCGGGGAGCAAGTTTCTCCGCGGGTTGCTGAGCTTCTATGAGATCGATTTGTAGCACCTGAACCAAAATAGGGTCCAGCACATTGCGCTCTTTGTCATGTTGTGCGAGGGCTTCCTAGGGATCGAACCCCACATCGAGGTATGGAAGTACTTCTTTCCCCCCTTGTTTGTGAGGTCGGTCGATGACAGGGTGCGCCCTATCGTGCTCGGCTGCTGTAGTCTCCGCTTGACCAAGAAGGGGGCGCTGAAGTACATCTCGGTTCCCTTCCCTTCGAATAAGTCAGGGTGGCATTCCATGTGGTTTTACTTGTGTAACAACGGGGTGGGCCCCTTCCCTGCTTTCACCGACCGGTCGATCCGTGAGGCGCCGACGTCCTAGAGCTGGGGCGTGAAAAAGAAAGACCATAAATCCATCGACTACGCTGTCCGACCCATCTAGCGTTTGAAGGAGCGCGGCCTCACCGGCATTGGGGTCACGGGGTGGTGGTTCCAGCGCTACTTCGTCCCTCTCACGGCTCTCCCTCTCTCTATGTTCCAGGTTGACCTGGCGGAGCGCACGGTCGCAGGCGCTGTCGCAACCGTGGAGGAACTGACCAACCGCATGGCTGTGGTGGAGAGAATCAAGATCGTGCTGCTATACATGGACAATGTCTGGCCCATATCGGGTTGTCCCCCTATGCTCCCCTCTAAGGGGCCGGTTGTTGTGGTAAGTGTAGTCATCGTTGCAGCTTTTGGTGATCTAGCTATCCTTTCGTCGACTTCTCTTCTGATCTCAAAAGTTTCACCCATGTTCCTTGGACGCACTTGGACCTGATGTGCCATGTTCGTCCGCAGGCCTTCAAGCTCCCAGAGGATGCGCCCCTGAGGGCGGCGAACTGCTTCCGAGATGAGGAGGCCAGGGATGCTAAGAAACAGAGTAGAGTGTCAACTATGCGAAGCTTGGGAGGAAGCAGGATCGAGAGAGGGAGAAGGCACGGTGCCGAGATAGGGAAAAGGCCATGGACACCGAGTCTTTGGCCTCGACTGATGAGGACGCTGGTGGTTCAAAAGGCGAGGAGGGTGGAGGTGGGCATGTCACTCGTCCTTATGATGCCTTCATGAGCGCTGTGGCAGGTGACGATGATTACTATGATAATGTTGATGTGGGCCTGGCGGCGGCACCGCGCGCTGCCTCTTTCACGATGGGCTCGACTTCGAAGTCCCGAGGCACTGTGTCGGAGGTTCACCCGAATGACCCACCGGTTGTTAAGGAGGCAGAGGCCTGGACTGAGCCATGGGCCTTGGTCGAGCGTACCAACCGGGCCGATGTGGCACCAGTGGAAGCAGTTGGCGGGAGTGAAGGAGGGAAGCCCCTGAGACCGGGCGCCTAGCCGGGGGCGATGGAGATGGTCATCATTCCTCCTACAATGGGGGATCCGGATGTCATCCCTGCCGTCAATGCTTCACAAAAGGAGGAGCGCGACACGCCTACGTCGAAGCGTCGAGTCATCTCAAAGAGGCGCCACCCCCGGTCCCTTCATGTCGGCCAAGTCGATGCGAGGGGATGCAGCGGTGAGGATGCGCGAGGCAGGCCAGAAGGTGTCGAGCACCCAGACACCATCATCTCGTCCGATGCGGCAATCGACTCCGAGACGGCTTTCCTAGTGTTCCAGGGGCGTGGCTCCACGGAGTCTTTCGAAGAAGCTGTGCCATCTGACCAACTAGTCCGTGAACCTGCCTTACTCGTGGCTTTCTGTGTTTTTCACCATAGTGGGGCTTAGTGCCAAGATGCTGGGTCAAATTGTGATTGCAATTTTTGGAAAAAAGTGCATGATTATCATGTGCCTTCTAGCCCCTGAGCGAGGCTCATCCCCCGAGGAGGGGGACGAGGGTCGCTAAAGACCTAGCAAAATGCATAGAAATAGAACTAGTAGAAACACTAAGGGTAGAATTTACGTAGCTGTGAAATGTTCCATGCGTTCTTGAACTTGTCGCCTTCCAAAGTCTTGAGCTTATAGGTGCCGGGTCGGATCACTCGAGAGACGATGTATGGTCCTTCCCAGGGTGGCGAGAGCTTGTGTGGACCTCTGTTGTCTTGAACCATGCATAAGACAAGATTGTCTACGAGGAGGCCTCTGTCTCTTATGTTTCGATCATGGTAATGGCGGAGCGCTTGCTGGTACTTGGCCGAGTGGAGGAGTGCTACATCTCGCGCCTCGTCTATCTGGTCCACTGTGTCTGGAGGTCCGCTTCGTTGCCCTGTTCGTCATGCCGTAGTCTAGGTCCGTGGGCATGATTTCCTCAGACCCGTAGACCATGAAGAGAGGTGTGAAGGTTGTTGCTCGACTCTGGGTCGTGCAGAGGCTCCGGAGTACTGCATGGAGCTCAGCCGCCCGTCGTTCGCTAAATTGTTTCAAGCGGTTGAAAATGATGGTTGGGTTGACGATTTGAGGCTTCAGCCCTTGGAGAATCATGTCGTTTGCTCGCTCGACTTGGCCGTTGGTCTTAGGGTGGGCGATGGCAGCCCAGTCAACACGAATGTTGTAGTCATCTTAGAACTTCAGGAGCTCATTTCCTGTGAACTGCGTTCTGTTATCCGTGATTATGGAGTTTGAGACTCCAAATGGATGGATGATGTCGAGGAAGAACTCGACTGCTTCTTGTTGATGATCCTTAAATGCTAAATCAGACCATCAATTGCTTGCATAAAACATATAAAATAAATAACCAATATAGTGGTAGGAGTTTATTACTAACAATTTCCACAGGTATTGGTGAATATTTGTATGTAGATGATTTATAATCAAATTCATGGAAATATCAGAGCTACAAGAAAAGGAATAATAGAAGCCCATAAACATGAAGTGAGAAGTGATCAAATAATATATTAGACCTCACTATATTGAACCTCTCGTCAAGCCGATTGAAATGCATATATACCTTGCCTAAATCGGACTTCGGATGTGAGAGTTATGAAGCACAGAAGATCAGGTGTTTGGGCTGAATAGATGCTGACGTCAGCAAGAGATCTGCACGCACGGGAGGGGAAGAGAATGATGGTTCAGGTTGCTTGGCTGAGTGGGGAAGCCCACTACTTGACCCCTAAGGATGAGGAATAGTCCAAGGAATATTCCCTTATTATTAGGAAGACTTCTCCACTCCCCCAAGTCTCCTCCCACTATAAATAGAGCCCCTCTTCCTCTCATTGTCCACACACAAGATTGAAGAGTTAGAGCTCCACTCCAAAGGCGGAGCGCTTCCTTGTTAGTGCTTAGAAAATAGGGAGCGAGTGAGAGAGAGTTAGGAGAAGGCTCGGTTCTATCGGCGCCTTCTCCACGCTTGTATCTCAGCGAGTGCTTTCTATTTTAAGTAAGTATTCGTGATTTCTGTATTGGTCTTTAGTATTCTTATATAACTATGTGCTTTCATTCAATTGTTTGCTTGCTCATTGCTCTATTTATTTAGAGTGCCTTAGTCTTATAGAATATAAGATCAAGGTAGTAATCGATAACGTAGATGTGGTGTCTATGCTAGAGGTTACCTTTGTTTGCTTTGTATCCCACGGGTTGTAGAGGTAGTCCATATGTGATGAAAGCCCTATCTGTCCATTGTAATCCTCCACGTTCGAATACATCGTAGGCTCTTGGCAGGAGGCACTTGGCAGACCAGGTGTAAGCCGGTGCCCAACGTAAACAATTAGAGATTGGACCTACCTTATTCTAAGATCCTTGACAATAGGAATCCAATCTATCCTACGCCTACCACATTCTTGTTGTCCTTAGTCAAATCTGTTTAGAAGATAATTACACAAATGTTCAATGTGAATTAGATATCCTAGAATACTCCGAGATGAAATGCTACATCAGTATCCGTGCGCTGGCGGATTTATCTGTGATCGTAAGGAACACCAACAAGCATTTCTGGCGCCGTTGTCGGGGAATGGTTGTTGTATTATCTTCAAAGCTTGTTTGTCTCCGTATCTTTTTATTTTTCTTTTACTTCTTTTTTATTCCTTTCATGAAGCTTTCCACCCATGAAGATGATAATTTGAGAGTTACTTCTAATCCTTTTGGAACCGAACCATCACCTTCCTTACCTATACCTTTTTCCTTTGACTCTCATTACTACATTCTCGATGGTGATCAAGGATCAACCATGACCTCCTTTGATGAATTTTTTGAGAAGGAGAAACTTTGGACCATTCGATTTTTTTGTCCATTGACTCTAGAAACAGGAAAAGAAGATTCAATAGGTGAGCATGAGAGCTTATTTCTTGAAAGCCGACATAATACATGCTCACTTAATGGATCTCTAGAGTCAATCAACTTTTGTACCAGTCACACCTACAAGGACTACAACCACCTCAAGAGCCTCATCAGCAAAATATTTATTAGGATGGTTGTAGATTCTTTTATCTATCATAAATATTGCAAATCTCGTATGTTGCACTTTGGCACTAACCTTGTAGCTAGAGCTTTAATAACATATCAAGAATTGGCGGTGCATTGGCAACTACATCATCAATGATAGCTGCAACATGGCGTCCACGTGGTCGAGCTTCTAACCGAACAGAAAGCACTGTCGGGAGATGGCCCAAATTATCATTTCCCTTTTTCCTCAATAAAAGCAAGATTATGTTTGCCTTCGGGTATTATTGGTCGCTAACCATTTAAGGTTTAGATTAAAAAGAATGATGGTCATTATATGCCCAAGAACATAGGAGCTACATCAACTTCACATCATAGTACTTTTGGCGATGGAACCCACTACAAGAAGTCTACAAACACTGCACACTTGGTTTTCAGCATCTCACGATACAAAAATCCAAGTGTGGGGGCATTTTATATGTATCTCGTAGCAAGTTCCATTCTTGCCAATTTCATTTTTTTGAAGTGTTGCTAGTTCTTGCATTTATGCCATGCTAATAAATAAAAATGAAAAAAATATAATAAGAAAGTTGTGACTCTATCGGGCCCATAAAGCCGGTAGAGTCTCTTTTGCTTCTCATCCTTTTTGTTCTTATTTTGTTGAAAATAAAGCAGCCAGGTACTAGAGCAACTATGGGGGAGGCCTTAAGAATTATCAATGTACCAAGTCCTTGTTCTGTATAATTTCGCAGAGCGGGAAGGAACTTACAATGTGTATCAGGTGAGAGTCCAAGTAGTACTGGAGCATGCGCCTCGCAACCATCACCGCATAGAGGACCTTGAGGATCTGTGGGTACCTGGTCTTTGAGTCGGATATGACTTTGTTGATGTAGTAAATGGCGTGTTGTACCTTGATGGTGTGCCCTTACTTTTATCGCTCGACCACATGTGCCGAGCTCACGACTTGCATCATGGCCGCTATGTATAGCAGCAGCACCTCTCTTAGGAGGGGCGGCATCAGCACCGGAGAGCTACTCAGGATGCGCTTGATGTCGTCAAGGGTGGACTGTGCCTCGGGAGTCCACTCGAACCGATCGGACTTCTTCAGGAGCCAGTACAACACGAGAAGACTCTCACCAAGCCGTGAGATAAAGTGGCTCAGTGCCGATAGGCAGCATGTGAGCCGTTGCAGCCCTTTTAGATTCTGGATCGGACCCATTCGGTCGATCGCAGACATCTTGTCGGAGTTGGCCTGGATGCCACGTTCGCAAACGATGAACCCCAAATGCATGCCCCTTGGTACCCCGAAAATGTACTTCTCGGGATTGAGTTTGACACGGTTCGTGTGCAGCTTGGCAAAAACGTGTTCGAGGTCGGCCACGAGAGTGTCAGCCTTTTTGGATATGACCACAATGTCGTCTACATGGCCTCGACCGTGTTGCCAATGAGATCATCAAAACACCGTTGCATACAATGCGAGAAAGTCGCGCTAGCGTTCTTGAGCCCGAAAGACATTGTTACATAGCAGTATGAGCCGAATGGTGTGATGAAAGATGTTGCGAGTTGGTCGGATTCTTTCATCGTGATTTGATGGTAGCCCGAGTATGCATCTAGGGAACAGAGGGTTTCGCACCCCGCCGTCGAGTCAACTATCTGGTCTATGCATGGCAAAGGAAAAGGATCCTTCGGACATACCTTATTCAGGCTTGTATAGTCAACACACATTCTCTATTTCCCATTCTTTTTTTGTACAAGAATAGGAATAGCTAACCATCCGAGATGAAATACCACCTAGATGAACCCGATGGCCTGAAGCTTCGCGATATCCTCGCCCATTGCTCTGCACTTCTTCTCATCGAAGCGGCGCATATGTTGCTTCACCGGCTTGGAACATAGCCTAATGTTCAAGGAGTGCTCGGCGACTTCCCTCAGAATGCCTGGCATGTCCGAGGGCCTCCAGGCGAAGATGTTGACGTTCACACGGAGAAAGTCGACGAGCTCACCTTCCTATTTGGGAATGAGGGATGTCCCCACTCTTAGCTTCTATTCCTCATCGCCCTTGGGGTCAGTCAGTAGTTCTTTATCATCCTCCACCAGCTTGAACGAGGCGTTCTTGTGGCTGGCCTTTGGGGTTCCCTCCTCAAGGTGGGTGCGGATAGCCTCGAGCTCTTCGGCCGAGGCCATCATTGTAGCGGCGAGGCCTCCGTTCTCTGTCTCACACTGGAAAGTGCGTTGAAGTGACACACTCACAGTTTTGACCCTATTGGGCCCCGACATCTTGAACTTTAGGTAGGCGTAGTTGGGAATGGCCATGAACTTGGCGTAACAGGGACGCCCAAGGATAGCGTGATATACCCCCGGGAAGTTGATGACCTAAAAGACGAGGTTCTCGATCCTGAAGTTTGATGGAGTCCTGAACATGACTGGTAGGCCGATTCACCCAAGGGGAATGGCTTGTCTCCTTGGAAAAATCCTGTGGAAGGGTGCGCTGGTCGGTTGGAGTCGCGCCCAATTCCGAGCAGATCGAGTGTATTGACGTACAAGATGTTGATGCAGCTGCCCCAGTCCATCATCACCTTTGTGAGATGGACATCGGCTATGATAGGGTCGACCATGAGCGGGTATCGACCCGGTCACAGCACGTGAAGGGGATGGTCCGACCGATCGAACATGATTGGTAGGTCAGACCACTTCAGGAAGGACGGCATGGTGGGCGTGGCTATGAAGACTTCACAACGCTCAACCTTGGTCATGTGTCGGCTCCCTCGAGCCTCTGGTCCTGTGAATATCATGTGGCAAGCCTTGGTGTTCAGGAACACTGGTCCCCTGCTCATCGTCGTCGTTTGTGGGGTCTTGGGCCCCTGGCTCCCAAGCTTTCTCTGGCTCTCCCTTCTTTGCCTCCTCTCGGACGAATTTCTGCATCATAGAGCAGTCTTTGAGGAGGTGCTTGACGGGTAACCCGTGGTTCGGGCATGGGCCATTCCACTTCTTCTCAAAGTGGTTTGGCACCTCCCCGGACATGGGCCTTGGCTGGGAGCGCCATTGCCGGCCCCTTCTTCCTGCTTGCTTTTGCCCTTTGCTTCTGGGGTGCGATGGAGAACCGCTCCCATGCACTCCTTGCCAGAGGCAAAGCTCGTGGCTATGTCCAGGAGCTCACGAGCAGTACACCGACCTTGTCGGCCCAGTTTGTGGATGAGCTACTCCGAGGTTGTGCCGGAGATGAAGGCACCAACGATGTCCACATCACCGACGTTAGGCAGCTCATTACACTTTTGTTGAAGTGTCTAATGTAGTTTCGGAGGGACTTGCCGGCTTTCTGTTGACAGTTCTTGAGGTCCTAGGGGTTGCCTGGTTGGATATAGGTCCCGTGGAAGTTCCCAATGAAGACGTCCCTCGAGTCGCTCCAATCGTAGATCTGACCCTTGGGCAGGTGCTTGAGCCAAGTGTAGGCGAAGTCGATAAGGTACAACGGCAGGTTGCGGATGATGGTGAGGTCATCGATTGCTCTTCCTTCCTAGCACGCGAGGCGGTACTTCTTGAGGTAGAGCCCGGGGTTCATCTCGCCCATGTACTTGGTGACGGTCACGGGCGCTCAAAAGCGCTGCGGGAACTCGGCACAATGGATACGTGAGCTAATGACCCGTGGCCTGGGCGGGCTTGGGCTCTGGTCCTTTCCTCATCGATGTCATCGTACTGACCACCGCAGCGCGGCTAATGACCTCTTTCCTTGTTCAACGGTTCCCTTTCGAGCCGGTGCTCTCTGAGGGTATGACGTGCATCTTGGTGAAGCCCTACTTGGTCATGGATCAAGACTTTCCTGGGTGTGCCCCCGGCTGCGGGTGGCTGTCGAACCGATAGTTGCTGTGACCCGGTGATGCTACCACCCTCAGCATATTTGGACGTGGAGATCTGCTGGCTGGATTGGGCAACGCGCCACAGCGAACTTTCTGCCTAGAGCTTCAGGCTAAGCTTGCTGAGCTTCAGGCATCATGGGCTCGAGGGGAGTCTTGAGCAGCGTGACGACTGCTACTATGTTCTGTCCTGCGCGAGCAAACTACAAGGATCCTTGATCATCGTCAATGATGCGCTGGTGGACATCACGTGCCATGGCACGAGCACGTCCGCCCGTATCAGAATGGGCCACCTCGTGTTCTATTTTTTTCCTTCTCGTTTTCCAACTGGCATCGGGTCTCTTGTAGCTCGGCCCATCTCGCCCTCATCCGTTGCTAAGGGTCCTCTGGGCTAGGTGTGAACTGTGGTCCATCGGACGGAGTGATAGGGATGTTGATGAGCATCTCCTCTACTGCTACGCCCGTCATGGGGCCCGCAGGAGAAAGGGACCTGGGTTTCACCCTCGCTGCAGCCGTGGAGGTTTTGCCGCCTTCTGCGGCCGCCACGGGTACTGGCTACACTATATGGCATTTGCATGGCGGGTCATAGCTTCCCATACAACTGTCACAATCGAAGTAGGATTCCTCATGCCCTCCCCCCCCCCCTGTGTTGAGGACATCAAAGAAGGACTTGTCGGGGCGATCGATTTCCCCATGAACCGAGGGTTGACGTTTATCAGGATGCCTTGAAGACGGTGAGGCTTTGAAACTCCCGCGCGACATTGCGTAGGCCACGCGGGAGGCCGCCTGGATGAGTCTGGTTGAGATGCTCCGAGGGATGGGCCCACCGCTGAGCCGTTGGCCATGAATGTTTGCAAGGGCGAACGCCATGCCTTGGAGGTCGTCCTGGGTCGGATAGGGACCCAGGCAGCGCTCCAGGTGGTACCATAGCTGGTCGCTATAGTTAGTCGATGGTGTGGAACTCTCAGAGACCCTTGGCCTGGCCGGCTGGAGCCGAACTGTGCACATCGCCTAGTTGGCGATGGCCGTGGCTATCGCGATGGAGTCCGGGAGTGATTCGTGGATGAGTTATAGCGCCCCGTCCTTCATGACAACAAAGTCCAACGTGTCACTATTGGTGGCCCATAAAACCCAATATTGGGTACCAACCAGTCGGGAAATGCAAGGTAAAGACCAAATTTTAGTAAATATTTGTTTAAACTAATAAAGTTCCACAACTTTTGGTGAGATATGTGTTTGTAGGTACAAAAGGGCCAAAATTTGCAAAAACATGAAGAAACACCCCATCGGCCGATCAGGACTGTGAAACAGCCGTTTTCCACCGGCCGACAGGATCATAACGGCTGAAATCAGGACCCGACCGATAGGGTCCTAACGGCTCAAATCTGGACCCAGCTGACAGGGTCGTATAAGGCTAAAATCAGCCACCCGGCTGATCAAACCGGAGTCATTATCAGGCTGAACATCCGACCTGGCCGATTTTGCAAAACACTCCACCATGATGTCGTTTTCTCCTCCCGGACCAAAAGTAATGAAATATGGCTAAGTAAAAGAGGCAACAAGTGGCCTAACCAGGAGAAGTCATGGGGCGACTCGGAGGGTGTCGGCATCCGGCCATGGTCGCTGCCCGGACTAGGCCGCTGTTGGCACTTGTCAAGTGCCCCTTTTATATGTGAATATCACCCTAATTAGAGTATAATTGATACTAACTTAGGCCATTTACCTATGATACTACCGATATATTTGTATATGCGTTGTTTTGGAGCTTTATTGCAGAAACAAGTAAAATTGGCTATTAAAGTGATGCTGGACAAGACAGGAGTCCAGAACCGACAAAAAGCACTAAAGAAGCCTAGTGCGCCGATCGGCGCCAGCCCATGAGCCGATCGGCGCAAGGGTATTTTGGCCCATAGAAGTGAACGAGGCCCATTCCGATGGAAGTTTATCTGATGTTTATGGAAGTTTATCTATGCAAGACACTTGAAGATATTTGCTTAGAAGATTTATGGAACTTCAAGATCTCGACATGCGGTACAAGATTTTATCTCGAAGGAAAAGGCCCACATGGCAGCTGTGGAAGATAGAGGAACCGACTCGGAGCAGAAACCAGAGAGAACACGGCTTGCGCCGATCGGCGCAATCCTGCGTCGATCGGCGCAACTGACTTATTTGCTAGAAACCGAGTCTGACTTATTTGCTAGAAACCGAGTCCTTCACGAGTAGAACCCCTATATATACTTGTAACCCCTAGTCGCGATCAGTACCCTGAGGAGGAGGCAACAGAGGGACAACAGATTCGTGAGTTAGTGTTACCGGGGCTTGCCCCATTAGAATAGATCTCTAGTTGAGTTTCAAGAACCAGTGGTGTAATAGATGATCCGTCAAGGTAGGCCATCTCGACGGTGATGAATCTTACTCTATGTATCTCAAGGATGATTGAATATGTTGGTGATGGTTTTGGTGATTTGTCTATCTTGATTCTATAATCATGCATGTGCTTATTCTTATTGCTTAGTTCTAGGCTAAGTAAGTTGATATTATCTTAATCATGGTGATTAGGATAGTATTCATACATTGTATTGATTATGGTTGCTTGATGATGCCGGTAGTTTGGTTTAGCGGTGACAGCACTAAACCTGCGCAACATTATTGGATAGTTGAGTAGGGTAAGATACTCGCGTGATTAAGGGTTTCCTCTCGGCAGCGATAAATCAGGAGCCAATCGGAAAGCAGGGTGGTCTTATTCATTATAGGTTTTCATTGATCCATGTAATGATCCATTATGATGTTGTTTAATTAGACTATCTGGTTACGATCCCACTAGTAGATATCTGACTACTCACAGAATAGTTTTAGCTTTGGCCTTGACTTGCACTCTAGTTCAACTTCGCTGGTGAACCGATCGGCTTAACACTTGCGCCAATTGGCTCAACAAATTAGATCCGTAACAGCATCGATCGGCTCAACACCTGCGTCGATCGGCTCAACAACTTAGATCCGCAACAGTGCCGATCGACTCAACCCTGCGCCGATCGGCACAACGATAGAATTGTTGTCTAGCGCACCTTTGCGCTGGCCAGTCTCCCCTTCATACAACCTAAACTTAACAGTAGCCTTGATTAGATCTTTTACTGTTAACATTGTTTAATTATTCCTAAGGTCTTAGTGGTTCGATAATACCTTGGAATACTCTAAGGGAAAAAGTGCTACAACTGTACAGCGTCCTCTTGCGGTATATAAGTGGGTGCGTAGTAACGACCAACAAGCATCTTTTTCTGGCGCCGTTGCCAGGGACCATAGCAGGTTTTTAAACATTGTTTGATGTATTAGTGTTTAGTCATTGTGCTTTACTTGTCTTTTTAGTACATATATGTTGTTAAGTGAAATTAACAGGTATGGACGGTCCTAAGTCAAACAAACCCTCTAATTACACCGATGATCCAGAAAAGCTCTTACACAAGAAGAGAATAACGGAAAAGAGGAGCAAGTCACTTGGAGATTTAGCTGGAGAACCAGTCAGTACCAGCCCTTGAGTATTATTCACAATTGCAGATCCAGAAGCAGGAGCGATGGTAGACCAACCCTTGGTTAATAGTTTCAAGCCTCAATTGGATAAGGTTGTGAAGACAGATTTCCGAGAAGCTCAAGATCATGCTCCATATCAACTAGAGAGGTACGTTGGATTAGTGGCACAACAACCGTTCACAGGTTCGGAAGATCCCAATCAGCATCTACAGCGCTTCCTTGAAGTTTGTAGTACATTCAAAGTAGCAGGATTGACCAGAGATCAAGCACATGTGCGGCTGTTCCCCTTCTCTCTAGTTGGACGCCCTAAGCAATGGTACAATAGCTTGGAAAACGTAGTAAAGACTACATGGGAAACCTTAGCAGTTACATTCTTAGCCAAATACTTCCCTCCTAGTAAGACTCAAGATTTGAAGAATAAGATTCTTGGGTTTACGCAGAATATTGATGAGAGCATTGGAGAAGCTTGGGAAAGATACAATGAATATATGGATGCATGCCCTCATCATGGTCTTACAGTTGGCAAAACTGTTGAGAGATTCTATGTGGGATTGAATACCCCCTCCCGTCAACACTTAGATGCCTCAGTTGCGGGTTCATTCATGTCAAAGACTCCCACTTAAGCTAAGGAATTGATCAAATTGCTAGTTGAAAATCAATCATGGGATAGTGAAAGAAGTTCAAGGAACCTACAACCTTCTAAAGGAGTGGCAAAGAGTGTGATTGAGAGGACTCATGAAGACTTGGTTATCGATCGCCTCGATGCTATTCAAAGAAGGTTGGACAATAATCATCATATCCCGAAGGAAGAGCTGTTCAAGCTAGTAGAATCACGCTCCACTTGTGATGAGTGGAGAGAATTTGGCCATGTGCAGAAAGATTGCCCTGAAGAGATGAAGATGCTAAAATATATAAAGAATAGTAGATGGAAGCCCTAATATCAGCAACAAAGGAGTTGTTTCTCTCCTAGTTCGTCCATGCAAAACTCTATCCCGCTTCATCTCCAATTTCATGATTTCCTTCAAGCTCAAGAAAAGATCAACAAGGACAATCAAGCTAAATTCAAGGAGGTTGATCGTGTTCTTGAAAGGATTAATGACAAGGTGATAGAAATCGGGAGCTCCAATGAGCAGATTTTGAAGCATACCAAAATTATGGAGCAACAGATAGGTCAGTTATCACAGGCTATTCAAGGCAACAAAGGGGTTATTCCTGGTAATACAATGTCTGCAGAGCAGTTAAAAGCAACAACTACATGGTCAGGAAAGCAAACAAAAGATCCAGAGCACTCTGCGGGAGCAAGGAAGACCCGCGCCGATCGGCTCACCATTGGCGCCGATCAACGCGATGGTACTCTTAGCATCGATCGACTCACTCATTGCACCGATCGGCACGAGGAAGAGATTGACCTCTCTAGACTGAAAATGGGTATGGAAACAGAGGAGCATGGCCCTACCACGTTCTTGGATACTCAACTGCTGACAAAGACAGAGAGAGTGCGGCAACATGACGAGCAATTTGCAAGGTTCGTCGATGTTATGAAGAAGCTTTACATCAATGTCCCTTTTGTTGATGCTATTCAAGTACCTACCAATGATAAGTACATTAAGGACATGATGCAAAACAAGAAGTCTCTAGCTTCTGAAGAGGTTGTGAAGGTCACTAAGGAACTTACAGCGGCGATCAACGATGTTACACTTGAGAAGAAACCTGACCCTGGATCACCAAGCATCAAATGCATAATCGGAACAAGGATATTTGATAGGTGCTTGTGCGATCTTGGAGCAAGTGTAAGTGTTATGCCCTGTCATATATTTACAAGTCTCAATTTGAGCTAAATTGGAGCCTACGGGTATGTGTTTGGAGTTAGCTGACTAGTCTGTACGCTTCCCTGATGGAATTGCTAAGGATGTGCCTGTTCAAATTGGAAACCACATCGTCCATGTTGATTTTATTGTGCTTGATATGGATAAGAGGATAAGAACCCCATTGATCTTAGATAGACCCTTCTTGAGGACAGTAAAGGCAAGTATTGATGTTGGGAGTGGTGAGATAAGCTTCAATATAAGTGGAACTCCCTACTCTTTCAAATTTTGCCAAAGGGGAGAAGAGTGTCGTGCTATTGATGAAGTGAAGAGGTACAAGACACCGAGGCAACGTGGCATCGAGAGTCATTGGAGGGGATGTAAGGATAGGACGTCCGAGGTATATGAGCTATTAAGATAAGTGAACCTTGTAGTGTCACGGTCTTACACCCCGCACTACGACACTAAGGATTGATTGCTCGTGGGGAGGTCAAGCTCTTTGACCTCTGAATAACTAGAGCGCTCTTGGGAGGCAACCCAATTGTCGGGAGATTTAGAAATTGTTTAGTGCTTGCGGGAGGGCAACCCGTCTCATTTAGTTAATTAATGCTAGTCGGGAGGGCAACCCAATGTTTTTAATTTGCTTTCTTGTAATAAAAACAATCTCCCAAATAAAACAATTAGAAAAAGTGTATGCTTAATTCTTGTGTGCTCATGCGTTGTCTGTTTATTTGTGCAAAACTATGTATATATATATATATATATATATATATATATATATATATATATATATATATTGTAAACTAACAATGCGGGAATAAAAGAAATAGACCAAAAACAGGAAGGAATAGAGCTTGCGCCGTTCGGTGCACTCATGCGTTGATCGGTGCATTGATAACAAGTCAGGACAGAAGGCTGATGATGCCTAGAATGGAAGAGGAGCTGAAAGCCAACCAGCACATCAATTTTCAAATGAAGAACGACATCTAGCGAAGAAGCGAGGGGCCAGGAGAAAAAATGGACACCACGCCGATCGATGCAAGATGTTGCACCGATCGGCGCTGTCACCAGATGGGCCCTGCTTCGTGTGCCAATGCTATAGGAACATTGGGAAGAGTGGATATTAGGTGAAAGAAATGAACACGAGGCATACGGATCAGAGCCAGACCAGAAGACGAGGTGCAAGGAACTGGCGCCGTTCGACGCACTCCTGCACCGATCGGCGCTGGTACCCATGCTGTGCCCAAATTGGCGAACATATTTGGTAGGCACTGATTCTTAGGAACATGTATGATTTTTATGTAGGTTTCCAGTGAAGAGGAGACACGGAATTGAACAAAAGCTAAAAAAGAGACGGCGCGCCGATCGGCGCTGTCCAGACCCGATCGGTGCTAACAATCAAGACAACGGGATTCCATGTTGTTCCCTTGCCAGCCGACATGGTGTACCAGGAAAAGACGAAAAGGATGGAAACAACAAAAGGGAGGAGAATCAGGAACCAGAGCGGTCAGAGAATTCAAAATTTGAAATGTGCCGATCGGCGCAATGACCGTGCCGATCGATGCAACCCCAAATTTTGGAAATTTTTGGCGGGTCCTTCTCCTGGAAGTTTCCCACACTATAAAAGGGAGGCCAGACGCCCCCAGTTCGGCACACCATCCCGGTAATCTCTCCACCTTCCCCACTACCCACGATCTCGCACACGTTCCGTATTCCTCGCAGATGGATCGTCTCCGCTCCTCCGTCGGCAAGTTGGGCAAGAGGCTGCACCGGGGAAGCAGTTTTGGTGGCAGCGGCGAATCGAGCAGTTACTCCTCGGCTAGGGTGGGGGGGGGGGGCTCTGATGCTCGCAACGACATGTCGGTGGGTGGTGCATCCATCGGCTCAGCAGCGGCAACATATGAGAACCGCGCCCGCCACTCCATCTCCGGTGCGCCCCTTCCGACGGGGCATGCTACGAGGAGCCAAACAGCGGGAAGCCATGGGGTTCCCAGATCACCACCATCGTCGGCATTCGTACCACGCTTGGTGGAGGAGGGCTTCACCCTCCTGAGCGCGGAGGAACAGCAGCACTACCTCGCGGTGAGGGGAAGGTTTGTCCCCAACTTCAACATGGACGAGACCTTCCTCACCATGATCGGCATGTGGGAGGACATAAGGAGGATGCTAGACAACCTCGGCTCGGTGGACTTCAACCATCTCCCCATGGACTTCAACATCGACATCGTCATCGAGGTTGCCTCTACAATGAGGATCGGCTTCGACGACTACGGCAACAATGCCATCAACTTTCGTGTCCACGACGATAGCTACATGGTGACCATGGAGGCGGCGGCTCAAGCCTTCGGCTTCGACGCCAACGCAGATTTGGCCGGCATCTTGGGATGTGAGGAGTTGGATTCCTTTTGGAGGCGGCTCTCGTTCATTGAAGAGATGAAGCGCGGCAACATCCGTAACCCGACCATTCGAATCTTCCATCAGTGGTTGACGGCACGCACATGCGACAAGGTTGACTCTAGCAACATCATCGATGCGGACTTGCGGTGGCTATTCAACGCCATCGTGAGCCCGTCTCACTACAACCCTATGTCGGTGATGGTGCGGGGTTGGTTCGAGAAGAGGGGCAAGAAGAGCAAGAAGTTGGCCTTTGGGGGTTATCTTTAATGCCTGGCAGCCCACATCTGCGGTGACGACGGACCGGGAGGACGCGAAGACAAGTGGGAGCTAGCCACAGAGATCGGCGAGTATATGACTCGTGGCAACATTGTCACGGGAAGTGTTCGCTCCGACTTCCATGTTGGCAACACCAACATTAGACTCCCATGTGCGGAGCTAGGAGTTTTTCTCCCTCGCAAGCTAGAGGGAGGAAACTGGCTTGAGGAAGGTCTCCTGGAGGGGGGCCGAGTTCTCAGGGACCGCCATCGGCGGATTCGACAACCGGTGACATCTACAGCAGCCGGCAGTGAGTGGAACTCATGAGGGTCACGCCAAGAGCCTCAGCAGTACCAGACAGGGTGGAGCGACGCAACGGGCAGTTCACAGCTCACTGCGCTGGTCGGCGCAGGTGGCGCGCCGGTCGGCACACCCTACTTTAGCACAGGCGTTGACTGTAGGTACCAAGGACGGCTACCTGTGGTGCCTCCGGTGCCTGCAGACTTCTTCATGCCCATACAGGGGTACCTCGACAACAACATGCACTCCATCGAGCACGTGGAGGACGCCACGTCCCAATGGAGGAACAACCACGACGCGATGGTGGAGGAGTTCGAGCGACTCAAGGCGTGGTGCTATGGCTTTGATCAGCCACCGTCTCCACCTCTGCTTGATTAGAGTGCCTAGCAGTGGGCATATGTATCGGTTTTCCGGTTTGCGTTTTCTTTATCTTTGGCAATCTTTTTCTTTATTTGCTTATGTGTATGTGAGCGGGTTGGGAAACCATGTATCGCGTATCTTTATTTTCATATATGTGTGTTAGTAGTAGTTTTATTTTAATGCAGGTGTGTTAGTAGTAGTTTTATTTTCATGCATGTGTGTTAGTAGTAGTTTTATTTTAATGCAAGTGTGTGCAAAAATCATCACCATATATTCGAGTTTTGATCTTAATATAATGGTGGTGGTTGTGCTCTTTTAGAAGAATTGAATTACTTATTCTTTCTTGAAAAGTGTTAATGAAGATCAAATAATGTTGAGCATTGAATAAAATTTTGAACTTACACGTAATGATTATTCAGCAAATATTTCTTATGTGGAGCAATTCTGAATACCCATGTGCTTCATTTGCATTATCCAATTCATAATGATAACTTAGTACCAATCTTTCTATAAATAAATTTTCATGTTGTGAACTTTGGAATTTATTGTTTTCAAGATCCTCACCTACCAATACCATATTTTGAGCAATTCTCATGAAACTTTGATATGAAGATAAGCATTAAATTGATGGTTAAGTTCGGTTAGGATTTAATTCTTTTTGGTATGAACTTTACTAGGATGGCCAAATCCTTGTGTATCTTTTTAGCATTGAATTACTCATGCCAATCTCCAATTCCGCTGAGTATTCTATTTTAAAAACAAAGTCTTGTTGAGTATCATTCCTTGACCACATCCTATGTTCCTGGCTATATTTGAACTTAGAATAAATTTTGAAGTCAGATGAATCAAATACCAACAAAAGCTGGTGATTTTAGGTTGAAAGCCGATCGGCGCAGTCTGAGCTGATCGGCGTAGCAGAGAGCAAAATAAAAAAAAAGAGAAGAGAAAAATGATGAAAAGAGAAAAAAAGAAAAAAAATGCTCTGCTATTTGTGAAGGGACTAGCAAAATTTTAAGTGTGGGGGGTGGTATATGACATGCTTATTCTCGAAATTTATTCTAATATAGCCATGAATCATTCTAACCATGTGCAATCTGATAATGGGAGTTCCTTTTTCTTCCAAGATCAAATTTTTGATGCACATGTCCACATATCCAAAGTGTGAGTCCTTTCTTAAAATTTCTTTGGCCATCTTGGTAAGTTTTTGTAATTTCAATAAAGAATAATCTCCTAGCTTTACAATATATTGTTGATTTATGTTTGCAATCCTTGAATTATCTCTCCTAGCTACTCATATAAGCCTTACACTTAATTATTTGATCGTTATAATGTAGTATATAGGTTGAGTGATTTGAAAGATGATTATTGCCTTGGATTGTTTGGAAGATAGATTCTTTATGTTCACAACAATCTTTTAAGGGATTTACATGTGTGGAAAAGTTATAATTTGTGAGTTGGACATGATCTTTTGCTTTGGGGAGAAACATTGAGCTTTATGCCCATATTTGAATTATTTTGCTGAATACCAATATGAAATACACTACAATAGAACAATGCTCAACATTTGCTAATTTAAGATATCTTTCATGATAAGAAGAGTATGTTCTTTGATTTTTCTCTCTTTTACTTTACTCAGGACGAGCAAAGGTTTAAGTGTGGGGGAACTGTTGGCACTTCCCAAGTGCCCCTTTTATATGTGAATATCACCCCAATTAGAGTATAATTGACACTAATTTATGCCATTTACCTATGATATTACCTATATATTTGTATATGCCTTGTTTTGGAGCTTTATTGCAGAAATAGGTAAAATTGGCTATTAAAGTGATGATGGACAAGACAGGAGTCCAGAACCGACGAAAAGCACTGAAGAAGCCCAGTGCGCCGATCGGCGCCAACCCATGAGCTGATCGGCGCAAGGGTATTTTGGCCCATAGAAGTGACCGAGGCCCATTCCGATGGAAGTTTATCTGATGTTTATGGAAGTTTCTCTGCGCAAGACACTTGAAGATATTTTCTTAGAAGATTTATGGAACTTCAAGATCTTGACGTACGGTAGACTTTATCTCGAAGGGAAAGGCCCACATGGCAGCTGTGGAAGACAGAGGAACCGACTCGGAGCAAAAACCAGAGAGAACACGGCTTGCGCCGATCGGCGCAATCCTGCGCCGATCGGCGCAACCGACTTATTTGCTAGAAACCGAGTCCTTCACGAGTAGAACCCCTATATATACTTGTAACCCCTAGCCGTGAACAGTACCCCGAGGAGGAGGCAACATAGGGACAACAGATTCGTGAGTTAGAGGCACTGGGGCTTGCCCCGTTAGAATAGATCTCTAGTTGAGTTTCAAGAACCATTGGAGTAAGAGTTGATCCGTCAAGGTAGGCCATCTCGACGGTGATGAATCTTACTCTATGTATCTCAAGGATGATTGAATATGTTGGTGATGGTTTTGGTGATTTGTCTATCTTGATTCTATAATCATGCATGTGCTTATTCTTATTGCTTAGTTCTATGCTAAGTAAGTTGATATTATCTTAATCGTGGTGATTAGGATAGTATTCAGACATTGTATTGATTATGGTTGCTTGATGATGCCGGTAGTGTGGTTTAGTGGTGATAGCACTAAACCTGCGCAACACTATTGGATAGTTGAGTATGGTAAGATACTACGTGATTAAGGGTTTCCTCTCGGCTGCGATAAATCGAGAGCCGCTTGGAAAGCAGGGTGGTCTTATTCATTATATGTTTTCATTGATCCATGTAATTATCTATTATGATGCTGTTTAATTAGACTATCTGGTTACAATCTCACTAGTAGATATCTGGCTACTCACCGAATAGTTTTAGCTTTGGCTTTAGCTTTAGCCTTGACTTGCACTCTAGTTCAACTTCGCTGGTGAACCGATCGGCTCAACACTTGCGCCGATTGTCTCAACAACTTAGATCCGTAACAGCACCGATCGGCTCAACACCTGCGCTGGTCGGCTCAACAACTTAGATCCACAATAGTACCGATCGGCTCGACCCTGCGCCGATTGGTGCAACGATAGAATTGTTGTCTGGCACACCTTTACGCTGGCCAGTCTCCCCTTCATACAACCTGAACTTGACAGTAGCCTTGATTAGATCTTTTACTGTTAACTTTGTTTAATTATCCCTAAGGTCTCAGTGGTTCGATAATACCTTGGAATACTCTTAGGGAAAAAGTGCTACAACTGTACACCGTCCTCTTGCGGTATATAAGTGGGTGCGTAGTAACGAACGACAGTCGCCGCCCGACCAACCATGCCGCTTGGCCTGGGATGCTACCCGGCTTGGCCTACTGCCTGGCCTGGGTTTGCCATCCGTGGTTGCCAGCCCATTAGGCCCAAGAAGCCTACCAGCCCCAAAATGAAGAAGTCGGTAGGAACCGACCAAACATCCGACCTCGAGATCAAATCTGAGCCATCCAGGAGGAGCCGGTCACAAACCGACACGATGCAAGGGCCGCCCGGCCTTGCCCGCCATCCAGCACATGTGGCCGCTCGACATGGCCTGCCGCCCGGCAGACCGACTTTGGCCTACCGACTCCACTTCACCTACAAATACCCTTAGCCCATCGCCACCTATAAATAGAGGGGGAATTCGGTAGAAAAGGAAAATCAAGAAGCAACACATCAAGGAGTCCATTTCCCACTATTTGTGCTACTTGGTAGAGTAGGTTAGTTAGTCGGGAGTTAGAGTCTAGTCGAGAGAATCGCTCGGGGTTCTGTACTTGTCTTGGAATCTTGGTATGAGCTCTCTTGTATCTTTCGTCTTTATGTAAGACTTATCCCTTATCAATAGAGATATATTTTTTCTTATATCTTGTCAAGTATTTATCTTAACTTAGTCATTTCCTCAAGTTACAATTATCGGGAAGAAACATTGTTGCATAGTTCATGGGTTTCCCGGCTAGGATTTATTTAAGTTTAGTTCTTTATGAGACTTATACTTGGTTATTTCCTAGCTATTCCTCCGCTAGGCCAATGGAAGAATATCTAGTGAAGGCATAGGCGTGGTGCCTAAGTTAACGCTAGTTGGATTTGCATTCGTCCCCACTATCTGTGTGGTAGACGGCAGGTGGTGACAGCCCTATCCGTCCCTTTAGTAATCCACCACATTCGGGTTGTCTTAGTTAGGGTTGTCTAGCGATAGTGTACCCACGAGTTTAGAGGCTAGTTACCAGCCCATATTAGTGGATCATTTTCGTGCCCCGAAGTGAGCTAACATGTGAAAGACTCGAGGTTGTACTAAGAAATTGGTGTAAGCACTCAACCCGAGTAACTAGGACTTGACGCTTGACTTAGATATATTAGGAAGATATAATTTTAGGAATCTTAGACTTAGACTCACTGTCCTCCCGGCTAGCTTAACCAATCTCTTTATTTGTCTTAGTGTGGATTTCTCCTATGTTACTACCCCCTATTATCATTATTGAACATTCTTACCCGCGTCTTTGGTCAGCGGGTATAATTCTAATAGTTATATCTTTTTTAAACCAAGATAATGTTACGCCTAGCTTCCCTGTAGAAAATAAATACGATACCTTGGAATACTCCTGGGTGAAATGCTACAATGATGTTCTATGCGCTTGCGGATTAATTCATTTTACTCTTAAAGCATAACAAACACCAACAAGCATTTCTGACACTGTTGCCGATGATAGTAATTTTCCTGGTGCAACATTATGAAATGCCAATAGTCGCCCAAGTCCTCCAGCCACCACGAATGCGCTACCTCGGCGGTAAGCACTGGGACTGGAGGTGGTGAGGGTACTATGACGCTGATGCATAACAACTTCTGATCTCCCGTGGCGACGAACTCTAGGCTCTCAAAGAAAATGCTGGTGTCAGGAGCCCAGAATGTGGAGGAAGTGGCCATACGAACTGGAAAGTGGTGGTGAAGTGAAACGTGCGGAGCACCCCCTACCTGGCACACCATCTGTCGGTGCTTAGATCATCTGCTAGTAGAATTTGTTCTAGGGGACGCGCGTTTCAGGTTCGGTGATGGCAATGCAAGGGGACACGGGGATTATACTGGTTCGGAGAAGCCCCCTACATCCAGTCCTTGGGTCTGCTCGTGTTACTTGCATCGGGGTGTACAATAGTGGAGAGGGAGGAAGAGTCTCCAAGCCTCAGACTGCTTACGAGTGTGTGAGTGAGTGTGTCTATGTGGGTGTTTTTTTGTCTCCTTGAGGAAGAAGAAGGCCTCCCCTTTTATATTTCAAGGGGTTGGGCCCACATTACAATGAGAGAGGGAGAGAGAGTGGGATTTCTACATGTGTGGAGTTGGCGAAGCTATGCTGGAGAAGGCAAAGACTCCGATCGGCGGCGTAGTCTTTGGTCCTCATGGGTTCTGTCATCCTGGTCTCATGTCAGAGGGAACTGTGTCCAAGCGTGCCCCCATTTACCATCGCTGGGTCGAGCCTCTTGGTGCCTGTAGATGGCTTGTTCCGTCGATCGGGGGTGTTGCATCATGTGTATTATCACGTCGCTCGGGTGAAGTTCAATCTACTTGTCTATCATGTCGTCCTTCATCACCACTGTTTGGAGTGTCATCGAGTGGGCATAGCATGGACTGCCTTGCTGCCCTTACCTACGTCAGCTGGCGCAAGTGATGATGATGGGAACAGGTACACAGGAGGATTTGACTCCTTGACACTGTGCGTGCATGCTTGGTACAACATTTAATAAGGTGGGTCAGTGGGTAGTTGTTGACTGCTGCCCTGTTCGACCCTCTTGTCAAGGGACAAGGCATCAGGTTGTGCCTATCCCGGTCCACCTAGAATTGGGATTTGTCCCGTCTTGTCAGGGCAATTGAGTTTCTCCATCCAGCTATCTCTGCTCGACCGGTGGTTCGTGGGTTGTCCCGTCACAGGGATAGGACCCACTAGAGAGAGTTGCCAGGGGCAGAGCTTATTCAGTAGTCTCGCCCCCCCCTTGCGCTGTCACAGCCGTGACAGCGATGACTCGGTCATCCTTATCTTTGGCGTGATCGGATAAGGCGGGGGGGGGGGGGGGGCATGGCTGTCAGACCTGGGCGAAACAAGGCGTACTCGAGTCTTTCTAGATAGGCTGGTCCTGCTTCAACCCCAAATGAGTCGAGCGAGTCAGAAGTGGGTGTTGACCCTTAGCGGGCCTGGGGAGCCTAGTGCGGCTCTTGGCCTCCTAGTGGGTCGAGCATGATGTAGTTGATTTTTGACCCTCGGTAAGTCGAGCGAGATGGGAATAGTACGAATTTTCCTATGAGACTCGAATGATGCGGGGGGGTCCCCTCGCGGGTCCATGCCGACGCCACATCGATCACGGTCCGACAGGCCATATCGTTTTGAGCAGGGTGAACGCATATCGGTGGGTTTAAACGGTGCGGCGTGACACCTCCAGTTTTTACCCCCGACATCCAGAGATCCAAGAGGAAAGATGGATGAGGTATACAATGTGATCGTGTTGGGGATGGGGCTGAAGGAATGCATTCTTAGCAGCCTACTTTCCGTTGATGGCCTAAAGGTGATTCTTGATACCACATTGTTGATACACATATTACGTCCTACTTCCTTTGTCTTCATTTTGTGAACGGTAGAGCAAGAAAACTAGTACAAATGTCTACTGAGTTTCTTGTTCTAATGACAACGAAACAAAATTAGAAAGAAATGTGTGAAACCGCTCCAGTTTTGTTGTGCGAACTATGACAGAGTGGCAGTGGCAAAACAGATCGCATCAAATTTTGAGCATTTGCACGTTCAAATTTATTTTTGCTCTGAATCAAATGGAGTGTGCATCTTCTAGGTGTGGTGAAATGGATTATAGTGTATCGACATAACAGAATTTGGTAGAATATGAAATAAGTTGTGATCATATCATGCATAGCCCTTCATTTAGTTTACCATTAGGACCACCAGTAACTTCATTTTTCCGAATGATCATAATTTGTATAATGTTGCATAGAAAACTCCTATTTCTGCCACTAGGACAGTCTTCAAATTGTGCTACCAATCCTGCATGCGGTTTGGGGGGTCCCAAATCTAAGTAAAACAGGCAAATGTTACAAGCCAAATATGTTTAAACTGGACGTTCATTTTAGATAAAGGTAAAATACACACTGAACATCGTATGTTTGTTTTGTACATACAGGTTCTTCACATGGACAGGAATGACTACTATGGAGGAGAATCTTCATCCTTGAATCTGACTAAGGTTTTATGGTTTAGTTCCGGAGCACTGACATTTTTGCTTTGTATAGGAGACAAGGACATTCCTTTTTTATTTTGGTTGAGCACTGGATAATTCTGAACATTGCATTGTATCATGTGCAATGTAAGGAGGAATAATTCTAAACATATGCTTTGGTTCATTTAGTTATAGACATCTATGTTGAAAAATCTTAGTTTATTGGTCCATATTTTTTTCAACAATCATACTATTATTAGGATTTAATAAAATAAGCACCTCAATTTACAATCCTGTCTACGCATCCATATATCTATTGTTTCTAATCTTATTTTCTTATGACACTTTTTTAGCTCTGGAAGAGATTCAAAGGTAATGAAAACCCTCCTGAGCATCTAGGCATCAGTAAAGAGTACAATGTTAACATGATACCCAAGGTCATCTTTCACCAGAAATATGCTCCTTCTATCTCGCCTATACAAAGTTTCGTATGATGCATGTTTACTAAATTCTCAATTTTCAGTTCATGATGGCTAATGGTGCATTGGTCCGGGTTTTTATCCACACAAGTGTGACAAAGTATCTAAACTTCAAGGCCGTTGATAGCAGCTTTGTTTGCAACAACGGGAAAGTATGGGTCTAGTAGTCATATGTGATCCTGATCCGGCAAATGTATATTACATGTCCATTCACCATTGAAAGGACCGATAGATCGAGAGGGGGGGGGGGGGGGGGGGGAGGGGGGGGGGGTTTGAATCCGGAACTCGCACTATATACCAAATTCATGAATTTCTAAAATCGACCACTCAATCAATTTCTATAATAATTCTAGTGGTGATCACACTAGGAATATAATAGCCTTATGAAAGGAACAACAACCTAAACATACTAGTGGATCACACAAGACAATATAACTCCTATGCAAGCTAGTAAGACTGAGTCCAACAGATATGGCATCGGGTGAGACAAACCGGATATGGCTCTCCCAGCGTAACTGTACCCAGCCAAATTGATATCCAACAGAAGAGGCAAACACAAGAGGGAGTTTTCCTTTGAAGAGAGAGAAGAGGCAAAAATAGACTCCCTCTTTTCACAAACGCATCTGAGGAGAGGACAACGATCGAGAGGCAGGAGGAGTAGCCGGGCAAGGCACCACGCACGAGGCTAGCGGCGGGCGTGCGCGTGGTGCGGGCGTGCGGCGCGCAGGTTGCAGGCGGCGCGGGCGTGCAGCATGACGCTCTGGTGAGCAGCGCCTCGCACTTGTTGCGGCGAGGCTAGCAGCTTCTGGCGCACGGGCCAAACGACGGCGTACCTGAGCATGTGTGGACCGGTGGCGGACGCTACCAGGCGCGAGGCTACCAGCGGCAGAGCGCGCAAGGCTGCCACCGGTGGCTGACACTACCAGGCGCTGAGGACGGAGGTCGTGTGTAGCACTTGGCCGCAGGAGGTCGGAGGTCGCGTGCAGGACCTGGTCGCGGGAGGCGCGGACAGAGGTTGCTGGAGCGTTGCGCGGGAAAAACAACGCGGGAGCCGCGTCCATGGCTTGGCCTTCGCGCGGGAAAAGAAACGGCACAAGTCCCTGCGTACGAAATGCACGACCTGTTGGAGTTGTTTATTTTTGCCTTCCATTCTATTCACTGTTCATGCAAGGTAAATAGCATTTTGCCTCTTCAAAATGCATGTTATTGTTGTACTTAGTCTAACAAAGCAACGTGGAAGCACACAATAAACTAGCAAAGGAGTCTACTCATGCAAAGCTATAAAATAGAGAACTAGAGCAAACAAGCATGAGTAGTACAATACATACAAGGGTAAGCAATCAAGTGAATGCAACTCCTACACTTGCTAGTGGTCAAATGAATGCTAAGCACAACTAGCAAGTAAAGAAGCTTATTCATGCAAGTCTACAAGGTGGTCAACTAGAGCAAGGCAAACACATAAGCATAAATAGTATGGTATGTAAATACGGAAAGTAATGCATCAAATTAAGCAGTAGAGTAAGAGATGACTCATGATTTTTTTCCTGAGGTCTCGGAAGGATGGCACCTTTCCCTACAACTCGTTGGACCACTCTCGCCGGAGTCCCGGTTCCTCCCGTCACTAATGTGGAGTTCTCGTCCATGAGCCCACAATCACTACCGGAGCGAAGACACGGTGCGTGTCACCGCTGCCACCAAGGCACAAGCTCATCACCCTCGAGAACTTGCCGGACTCCCCGAGCTGACACGGGCGCTCACTATTGATGCCCCTTTCACCGACGGGCTCAAACCGTGTACAAATGTGTGATGGCCTTCACAACAAATCACGATAGGCTTGATCACTGACACCTAACTGGTCTAGGTCTCACCATAGACCAAGAGTAACAGCCTAGATCACACCCTAGCCTTAGATGTGCAAGATGCTTAAGTTATTCTCCACTAGCACTCTCAAGATAAGCAATATCTCCTAGTGTCTGTCTCTTTTCCTCTTGGACCTTAGAAAATCTGTCAGGTATTCCTCTGGCCAAGAGAGGTCTCCAAGACCCAAGCAATGAAGTTATATAGACTTCCAACCTCCAACTAGCCGTTGCTCCACGAAATTGCCTTTCTGGACTCAATGATCGGACTATCCGGTCACTCCCAGACCGGACCATCCAATCTCTCTAGAATGGTTCCTAGAACCGTTGCTGCACTGTCCAGATTCCTTGCTCCTCGCTAAAAGTCTCAAACAACTCCTCCTAGTGACCGTATAGTTCGGTCACCACTGACCCCTCTGTCTGGTCACTACGTCTAGAAGCTAAAACTCCTTGTCCTTGCTTGACTTCATTTTCCGGCTTCTCCGAACAGCTCCTTGGCTTCTCCACTGTCACCTAGTGCCTATGATTTCACCGAGCATACATGCACATCATCGACTAGACACAACCTAAGAGAAAGGACCTAAAGCCCCTTGATAGTCCAGTTTTTCCTATGGACTCAAAGTCCTAACAACTAGACAAGTGTTCCCAACACTTGCTCCATAGCTTGTCCTCAGCTTTGATCCATCTTCATCAACCCTTGAACTCCATCAAGCTCATCAAGCCTCCATGCTTGTGGTCAATGTCATCCATCACCAAGGCCGCCGTCAATAATCAGGATAAGGTAGAAAAGGTTTCCTACACGGACAACACACTTGTGTAGACATTAGTCACATTTCATGTTTGTCATTCATCACCAAAACATCATACCTTGGGGTGAACTCAAAGGTGATGATCCTTACACATTCAAAATGACAAAAATGAGTTGATCGCACAATAAACCGTCATAGGATGGAGAATGTGCATTGACTACCGAAAACTCAACAAGGCAACCAAGAAGGATCATGATCCTTGCAATCATTCCTGTTCTGATTATGCTGGTAGGTCCACAAAGTTCCTGCAACGGATGTTGAAGCCTTGAAATCTAACCTGATGGGTCTGTTTGAAAAGCGTTGTGCTCGGAAGTTCTTCATATACATGCAAGATTATGAGGAGGATCCAAAATCACATGAGGGCTTGGACTTGCACAAGGTCACAACAAGGAAAGTCATCTCGTAAGTCTCTTTTCAATTATGTTACAATTCAGTTGTTGTACTGAACAGAAGTTAGAAGGATGTTATCCACCACTTCCAGATGCAAAGACTAACATGTTTTCTTGGGTTAGAAAATATGGATTGGAGGATGATACGGTTGATTTTATTGGGCATGCACTAGCACTTCATTGGTATGACAACTATCTAGATGAGCCTACAATTCACACTATCAAGAAAATGAAGGTACTACATTTCCACTTGGATCTATTGAATTTTCTGTACATCCCCAAACAATAAATAAGATTAATATCCTAAATAATATCACTGGAAGTTGCATCATGAAAGGTAAATCCTAAGAGGATTGGAAAAGGTAAATCCTAGTATAGTTAGTTATAGTTTAATATAGTTAGATACTCTTATTAGGGCCCAACATTGAAGACTTGAGACTATTACCTGTACTACATTTGTTCTTTTCTCTAGTTTTGTGTATTACATGTCCTGCATTTCTTCGCTCCCTTGTTGCTGATGTTTGTTGTTACCTCCTGTTTTGTGTTGCATCTTCTCCATTTAATATGATGTAAAAACCAAACACCAGGCCAAGCACATGCGCAAGAAAATGGCCTTCAAGTGTCATCTAGATTGATCAAATTAAGTTCCCAACGGCATGGCTAGCCAGTTTCATCAATTGTTACACAAGGGATCACTACATTTAATGTGATCATCTTTCACTTCTTGAAAATAGAAATGGCAATATTTTTACTTATATTGGCTATAGAACTTGTATGAAAACCGTCATATCTGCATCTTGGTGCTATAGTACAGACATGCATGACATTATTTCTCTAACATGTTTGATCTAGCTCTTCGTGCTATAAAATTTAGTCCTTTTGACTTTTCGTGACTATTAGTAAAAGGAAACATTCTTGGGTATATCCGTGTTACATTTGGATAGATATTCTCACAAATAGATGTATTGGCAGCTTGAACTATGATGAAGGTTTATAGAAGAAGAAAAAGATCAATAGTTGATTCTAATACTGTTATTTTATTTCAATAGCTTTATGCGGAATCACTGGCACGCTTTCAAAGTGCGTCCCCGTACATCTACCCTCTGTATGGTTTAGGAGAGCACCCTCAGGTATGCCCTATCAAGGTACCTGAAAAAATACTATATTTTGGGTTAAGTCTACCACTAAAATTTGTCATGCTCAAAAATGCTTTTGCTCGGCTGAGTGCTGTTTACGGTGGTACATACATGCTGAACAAGCCAGAATGCAAGGTAATTAATGAACTTTAGTCGACTCAAAAACATTATTTGGAAATTTCAAACTTAGCAACAACAATATGCCCAACTTTCTATTTGTTTATAGGTTGAGTTTGATGAGAATGGTAAAGCATACGGTGTGACTTCTGAAGGGGAGACTGCAAAATGCAAGAAGGTTGTTTGTGATCCTTCATACTTGCCTGAAAAGGTACATGTACCATTAACAAGTTATTTGCAATATTTTTTTACTCACGTTTCTAGTTCCTAAAATGCATCAATTATTGAGCAGGTCAAGAAGGCTGGAAAGGTGGCGCGTGCAATATGCATTATGAAGGACCCACTCCCCGACACCAAGGATTCACACTCTATGCTGATAACTCCTAAAGAAACAATTAAAGCGCAAATCAGACATGTAGGTGATCAGAAGCACAAACATCTAAGAAATTATAAAGAATTTCAAACACAATATAGTATATTTAGGATTTCCATCGGTGGTCATCATTGTGATCCATACATAACTACCTTAATATGATGTTTGGGAATTTACCTGTTTATATACAGATTTAACAGTAGCATACAACACATTGCACCTTACGGTGTATAACATGTCTAGGTGTATTTTATTCAAATAATCTAAGTATGCTATTCCACAACAGGTATGTGTTTTGTTTCTCATACGCTCCCAACGTTGCTCCCAAAGGTAAATTCATTGCTTTTGTTTCGACGGAAGCTGAGACTGACAAGCCCGAGATCGAGCTAAAACCTGGGATCGATCTCCTTGGCCCTATGGAGACATTCTTTGACATATATGATCGATATGAAGCCATTAACAATCCTGAAGTGGATAGTTGTTTCTTAACAAATGTAAGTGAAGCAGGCAACACTTTTAATTCTCAATGAGACCACATGCAAAAGTGCTTTGATAAGTAAAAGAGTATTGTTTTGCAGAGCTACGATGCTATCTCTCATTTTGAGACTACAGTGCAGGATGTGCTCTCCATGTACTACAAAATCAATGGAAAGGTAATTGATCGTAGATGTAAAGAAATTATTCATGAAATGTCAGTATTTTGTTAGTAGAAGATGCCTTAAGCTAGCAATTTAATAATGTACACACAATGCAGGAGCTTGACCTTTTGGTGGATCTGAATGTTGCGAGTGTTGATGAGCAAGAAGCTGCTTAAAGTATACTGTACTAGCAAAGTGCCCCGTGTTTTTCTACGTTCTTAATGAATACAACAAATTATATACACCCATATATTTGATAGTTATTAGAGTATAATAGATAATTATTTTTATCTAAAATAGAGAGGGAGTACCACTTAAATAGAGAATGCACAAAATTAAACTCAAGAAGCTTTCTATTATATTAAAACTATTGAGTATTATATAAAACAAAAGCTACCAAGGTAGCCAGAACAATATCATATGACTTTTTTTTTTAAAATTTATATTCATATTTAAGTAAGTTTACTATCATCTAGTAGTGTATTATGCTTGGGAAATGATGGTGAAGCCTGAACACATAGCTGTAGAAACCGCCTTTCCCAGACATGACAATGTAGTATGAACTATAATTTGTTGATGACTTGTAATGATTTTTTTTTTCAAAACTACAAATAGATGATTTAATAAAACATATATCTGTTGACATACAGACAGTTACCTGTGGGGTGCCTACGATAGAGAATATAAGAAAATAAACAATTTCCCATGTGCAAAGTTATTTCACTATCTTGACCAATATTCATGGCCAAATTACTCCATGTGTCACTGAATCGATCAGATATTGCCCCATTGTAAGGACCGAAGGCCTACCGAGAGGGGGGGGGGGTGAATCGGTAGCTGACCACAAATTCGAATACTTAAGTTTCACGCCACTAGAACCTAACAATCATTGCAACCTAATCGACTCTAGTAGGCCAAGACCCTACACATGCTATTGTTCATGATGAGTACAAGATGCGGAAGCTACACACACTAGCCTATGCAAGCCACTAGTCAACCTATAAACTATAACACACAAATACGGAATAATAAAGAGGGGGTCAAGGTATGCTCATGATTTTTTCTTGAGATCTCGGAAGGATGGCGCCTTACCCTACTCCTCGTTGGACCATTCCCGCCAGAGTTCCGGTCCCTCCTGCCACCAAGTGGAGTTCTCGCCCATGAGCCCGCAATCACTTCCGGAGTGAAGACATGGTGTGCGTCACTGCTGCCACCAAGGCACAAGCTCACCTGCCTTGAGAACTTGCCAGACTCCCCGAGCAGACACGAGCGCTCACTAGTGATGCCCCTTTCAACGGCGAGCTCAAACCGTGTACAAACATGTGACGGCCTTCACAACCAATCATGATAGGCTCAATCACCGACACCTAACCGGTCTAGGTCTCACCATAGACCAAGAGTAACAACCTAGATCACACCCTCAAGGACACCCTAGCCTTAGATGTGCAAGATCACTCTTTGTTACTCTTACAAGCACTCTCAAGATATGCAATATCTTCTCCTAGTGCACTCCTCTTTTCCTCTTGGACCTTACCAAATGCTCTCAGGTATTCCACTGGCCAAGACATGTCAGAAAGACCCTAGCAACAAAGTTATATAGGGTCCCAACCTCAAACTAGCCGTTGCTCCATGAAATCAGCTTTCTGGGCCTACCAACCGGACTGTCCGGTGACTGCCTGACCGGATCGTCTGGTCACTACAAATCCAACCTGCAACGGTTCTGACCCCTCTGCTGACTCCTACTGACCGGACCGTATAGTTAGCTGACTGGATTGTCCGGTCCATTTCTCTCTCCAGTCTAGAAATATTTCACGCACCAGCTTCCTCGCTACCAAGAGTGAGTTGTACAGACCGGACCATCCGGTCTCTACAACTCCCAACTCTGGTCGTTTCCTCGCTTCTTCGCTGTAGCCTCCGGAGAAAACCTCTGAGTGACCGTACAGTCCGGTCAGTATTGACCCCTCTATCCGGTCACTTCATCCTGAAGTTGAAACTCCTTGTCCTCGCTTGACTTTGTTTCCTGGCTTGTCCGAATAGCTCCTTGGCTTCTCCACTGTCAACTAGTGGCTGTGATTTCACCGAGCAAGCTTGCACATCACTGACTAGGCATGACCTAAGAGAATGACCTAGACCCCCTTGATAGTCCGGTTTTTCCTATGGACTCAAATCCCTAACAACTAGACAAGTGTACCCAACACTTGCTCCATAGCTTGTCCTTCGCCTTGATCCATCTTCATCAACCCTTGGACTCCATCAAGCTCACGAAGCCTCCATGCTTATGGTCATTGTCATCAATCGCCAAGGCAACCTTCATCCATATGAGTTATAATAGGGTTTAGAGATGATTCATGCATAGACAACACTTGTGTAGATATTAGCCCACAATTTCATAGTTATCATCTATCATCACAACATTCATACCTTGGGGATCCAATCATCAATGGTCATGAAGCTTACAATCTCCCCCCTCTTTGGTGATTGATGACAACCACTACTTATCATAATCCTAACAAGAAACAACTGGGCTAAATGAGCTACACTATGATCGAGAGGAACCACACAAGCATACGAGAGAAATGAACAAGGTCCTACTCAATCAAACAACATCTAGAGATAAAAGGAAAAGAGAGAAAAGCACACTCTAGATGAAAATGCATGCATGTCATGGTAGGATAATAAAGAAGGCATAAAGACATGCAATGCAAGACATGAATGATGAAATGCAACAGGTAGCATGGCAATGCATAAGAATTAAGAGCAAGCAATCATCATCAGGGCATCATACACATGCATACAGGAAAATTAAAGGAAGACAAGAACTGCGTATGAAAATAAACCAAGTGAGATCAAGATGAGTCAAACACAAGCGAATAAAAACCATGACTCATCAAAATCCACGAACATCTCAATAAATCCATCAAAATAAGATCCAAATGTGTGACATCCCATGTCACAAAATGGAAATTAACTAAACCCAATGTTAATTAAGGACTAAGTAAAAGTATAATTAATCAAAGTGCCAAAGAATAAAGGGAGAAATTAAATAATTAAAATCTAGAATATCCAAATAAGGGCCCTTCTCAAACATCACAAAATCCCATGCACGTACCCCAATGTTTTTACATATTCTGAATGGTCACATTAAAAGAGAATTTTTAGAATTTTTCTAGAATTTTTGGTAACCATTTAATACCCTTAACAATTCCTCCAAAGTCAGAAAAGAATATGTCTATCCTGGAATTTTAAAAATTTATCTAAGCCAATTCAGCTGATGCACCCAAAAGCAAAGTTGGCGCACATGTTTTCCTGGGCTTACACAAAAATCGGTGTGAATTTTGGAGCAAGGAAACGTGGTGAATTTTGGCCAAACCCGATCCATGCTCAAAGTCAAGCCGAGTCAACCCGTCTCCTTTTCCCTAACCAATTCTCGCTCGACACCGACGCCGCTGTACCGCGCCACTGTCGATCACTGGAGCACCAGGACGGCCACTGCAGCTCCACGCCGGCCACTGCTCCACCAAACCCTCCTGTGCCACCGGCCGGAACTTGAAGGCAGCGCTCCCTCCCTCCACTTCCCTGCTGACAGCTCGCCATCTCTCACTCTCTCTCGCTCTCCCAGCCGATCGGCGTTAAAAGCAGCCCGGAACTACCCTTCTCCTCTCCCTTCATTCGCACCTGCTCCGCTCAGCTCCCCAAGTCTCTCCAGCGCGTCCAAGCACTCTGCTTCCCCTTCCTTCCTCCTCTCCAGCGAGCGCCACCAGAGTTCCCCTGCTCTGAGCCGCCTGATCGTCGCCGCGTCAAGCTCCGTCCAGGTAGTTTCCCCGTCGCTGGTTCTTTTGCAAATCGGCGTGCAAGTAGCTCCTCTCACTCCTCTCTGACATGCTGACCTTGGGTTCCAGCCCCCTCGCCGGAATTGGAGGAGGACCGAGCCGCCGCCGTTCATCGCGCGAAGGAGGCTCACGACGACGACCCCTCTCCCGGCCACCCCGACTCAAGCCAGAGCATCGACGAGCACCACGGCACCAATGTGATGCTCCTAGACCCTCTCCCTTGCCGATTTTGCCTCTGCACGCTCCTACCGCCATCGGCCGCTGTCGAGCATCGCCGCCGCTCGTCATCGACAGCGCTCCGACAGCCCCCACTCCGGCCACCACCACCCACGTGACCGTTGTGAGTCACTGATCACGTAGAGCAGCACTAAGTTCCAAGTCCCGCCACCGGCGAGCCAGCAGAGCCGCCGCGCGCGGGGGAAAAATTTGAAATGGCCGAGGGCAATTTTGTAAATAGGAGTGAACTTTGATTAAACTTTAAAATTCAATAACTCGAGAAATAAAAGTCCAAAAATGATGAAACCAATCTTGTTCAACTCCTAAAATCCTCCTCTACCAGAAAAACAAGATGAAGTCCAAAGTTACTCAGTAAATTAATTTATTTAATTCCCTAAATTTACAACCCTAATTTGCTTAATAAATTCATAAGTAAATAAATATAAATGCTAAATTCATGAAAATTTCTCAGTGGTCATTTCATGACATGATTAAACTTTCTACAAAAGCACATTTTCATGTTTAGGCATATTTTAGTATTATTGCATAAATCTTCATTTTCAGTAATTGAATTTATATAAATTATTGGCTAGGAATTTAATTATCAAATTTGGTATTCCTGTCCCTTATGTACTTGTACACTCCTGTAAAATTCCATGAAAAATTTGAAGCAACATAAGTATGCTTTTTCTATCGAAATTAATCAATTGTTAGTTAAATTAAGAATTTTCCATATAAATCTTGCTTTTTATGTGCATTTAATAAAAGTAGGCATAAATTCATTTCTGGAATATTCATAAAGAATAATTCACATTAACTTTACAGTAGAAATTCTTATCTCCAATTATATGCTCTTGGTTCCTAATTAACTATAGGTACCTAGAGCTAATTAGGTAATTAACTTGTCATTGTATGTATAGTGCTAGCCTTTACATATGGCCACTTTAGCTAAGTGCTTAAAATAAACTTTCTGAATTTTAGGCCTTAGTACTATGTCTTCATGTCATCATCATCATGTAGTGCCATGTAATCCTTATCTATGCCATGCTCATGTTTAGAGTACACATACACTAAGTTTGTGATGATTGAAAACTACATTTAATTAGAAGTTTGTCCCCTTCAAATTCAGCGGCTGCCATGTCATACTTAGGTGTGCACACATATTCATGAATAAATGATTAGTTCATTAATTTTATTTGCTGAGGAAGTGCCATGAATCATCATGCCATCCCTTTCATCTTTAGTTAAGGAACTCCATGAAACCTTTCGCATTGATGCATGTCCATTCCATATAGGGATCGAGACCGAGGAGATCACACCGGATCAGCAAGGATCTGAAGTGAACTTTAGTGAAGACACTAACTATGATCACTCCCAAGGCAAGCCCCGGTGCATAACCCATTTAATTTTCGAGTCCTTTTTCCTTTGTCACAAGTTAGGAATGTTTTTATTGTGCATTAAGTGTAGGACGTGAATGAAACCCACTTGCATACTCCGACAATGACCTATAGTAGTTTATGTTACTAAGCCTCTCCGTTAGTAATTGCTATGCTTAAACTAGTGGCGTCAATGGTAGGTTATAGATTCAACTATGGTTCACTTGATTAATGAACTGGATAAAATTGAGCACCTATCGTTGCAACTCCGCGGACAAGTATTGAACAGTACCAAGTACATACCTTTAATATGGGAATTGGTAAACCTAGTAACTTGGGCGCCGTATTGTTGGATGGCCATACTCATCGATCCAGAGGTGATGTGAACAGCACGGTGGTTGCACGGGTTTGAGGACCGCTGGAGAGTGCATGGGTTAAGCCTCGGATATGAAGTACTATATCGCGGGGAGGACGTGTACTCGGGATCGATGGCCCCGGATCGACTTTATAGCAATCTTGTGAACGGTGGCCATACGCTTTCTTAAGCAATGCGTATGTCGTGTATTTGGGTTTTCCCTGCAGGATGTAAATCAATTCGAATTGCCGTCCCTCGTGGTTATGAGTACCTCTTGTTCGAGCAGCGGTAATGATATGTTAAGTAGTAAAGTTGTGGGTATGTTTCTGAAATTTACTTATGCTATGGACACATATTGCTATGATGTATTGCTCTTTATTTATATTTGTGTCTTAGCAGCTAGCTAGACTCACCGTAGCTCTTAATCTGAAATCAGCAAGGTAAAATCTTGATTAAGGAATTGAAAGTGCAGCATAGAATTATTTGGAGCTTCTTATGCAATTATCAAATAAACCCGGTCATGCCCCCTTTTTACGGGTAAGTCTTGCGGAGTATGTTAGATACTCAGGCTTTGCGATTATGTTGTTTCCAGGTTTTCCTCAAGCTATCTTCTGTGATTGTTGTAACAAGGTGGTGTGGGAAGGTGAGGTGCCTCAGAATTGGACCATTGAATGGGTCCCTAGCTCTCCTAACCGTGATGAGTGAGCCATCGCCATAGGGCTGGCATGGTTCACGTAGGAATTGCCATCGCGTTTTGTCGTTCTACCGCTTCTGCTCACTTGTGTAATATGAACCAAGGACATAGGTATTGTAATGAATCTGAACTTATTTATATTCTACCTCTAAACTTGTAATATTATGCACCTAAGTAATGTAATATTGTAAATGATGAATGTTCATGTGTGAAGTCTGTGTATGGTTACTTCGTTAACCATCTCCCGAGACGATCCGGTGCGACATACTCTACTTTTCGGAGTAGGGTTGTCATAAAATGTATCTAACACCCAAAACCAATGTACATGTATGCGTATGCTCCCCCTAGATACATGCTACTCTCTCGATCGCATTGGATCGCACTCCACTCCTCCTAGACTTAAGACTATGTCTCCCCCTTTGGCTACAAGCTCCAAAAAGTGGAAAAAAATGAACATTTAAGCGCTTGTGGTCGAAGGAAGTGGTGTAGCGATGCCTCTGAGGGCTCTACTCCTGGCTGCTGCTGTGCTGGATCCTATTGCGCTCCCTGAGCCTGTGCCGCCTGAGCATCCATCTAGTCGAAGAAGTCAAGGTCAACAGGCAACTTAGACCCTCTGTCCTACTCTGCTAGAGTGACTGTGGCAGTCTCCTAAGCTGAAGTGTGGAGAAGGATGAGATCCACCACATCCTTCTGTAAGAAGCCTCCGCGGAATAGATCCTCTGCTATCTGAGGTGTAAGCGTGCTGACTGTAGCAGTGGAGGGTGGAGCTGTAGCTGACTGTGGGGCTGGCTGGGAGTTTGCACGAGTGGTGTGCACTATGTCTGAGAGGATCAGGTTCCTGACTGGTAAGTGCTAGGAGGTGGAAGGTCCTACCATCTACGAAGTCGAAGAGTGTGACGGTGAAACAAACAACGCAAACACTAAGAAAGCGGACATGGAAGAGAGCTGAGCTGAAGAAAGGGTCTGTCCTGCTCCCCCTGTTGGTAGAACCCCTGAGAGTGCTGGACTGAGCTATCATCAAGGTAGTGAAGGGTCCTGGCTGAGTCGGCAACTGCTAGAACTATGGAAACACTTCGGGTCATGGCTGCTGACCTGCCTGGCTCTGAGTCATCTCTGCCATCTGTGCCATTAGGATGGTCATCATCATCATCTGCTATCTTTGAAGCTTCGCTTGACCCTTGATGACCTCCATCATCTGACGCCTATCCTCAGTTGTGCTCTGAATGAACTCACTCAGGCGTCCTACAAGTGTTGCTATAGTGATAGTGTCGTTTGACTATGAACCTGTAGGCTAGGGAGGTGCTCTTGCACTGGCTGACTCAAAAACCATCGTCTCTGGATGAGCTTCCTGCTAGTGATGGACTGGTGGTGACTCCTGCTCCTCCTCTCCTGTCCGCTGACTCGAGGCAGACGGTGATCCCCTGGGGAATCGAGGTGCATAGCTGGTGTTCACCACAGGGAACGCCTCGTACTACTTCTCTGTCACAAGGCACATCCTCCTCAACAGATAACAAATGCAAGGGGCATAGACCAAGTGACGTCCTCCCACTCTCTCAGAAATAACCTCCTCCATCTCCCCAATCTGTAGATCTGCCAAGTCAAACTGTTTTGTCCTTAGAATAGATGCTACAACCCACTGGTGAAGTAGTGTGAATTCCTCTCTATATCCAGACCTGGGGATGATAGTCTTGGTGACTATTGCTCTAACCACCTTGGCCTCTGCGGTGAGTCTCACAGGACCTCTCTCAAAGCCTGGGGTGTGTGGTGGTGGAAAGATAATCGACACCAAGTCGTCTGAAGGTAGCTTCCCTCCCTGAGGTCTGTGGGGTGGTGCAAGGGTACCATAGGCACTCCTGTAAAGCTGAAAGTCTGAAGCTAGGAGTTCTAGATTAGCTATCAGGTCCTCTCAAGTCGCACGCTATGGCTGCCCTCTAAACAAGAACCAGAACTCTGAGTGGTCTCTGGCAACCCATAGTTTGGCGTAGAACTGAAGCACTACATCATCCATGTATCTGTGTTGAGCAGTAACTAGCTGTCCTAGCCCGGGCAAGTAGTACGTGAAGTACTACTCCATGTCTGTGCTGGTGGCCCTCCTCATGGCCTCATAGGTCGTGTACTGCTGCAGCACAAAGAGCCTGTTCTTGCCCTTCAGGCCAATGTAGCGTCTCACACCCTCTCCAATCCTCCTCTTGAGGCCTGTCCAGTACCTCTCTCCTGTAGCGGGATCCATAGGGACTAGAACCCACTGCTCAAAGGAGACCAGATGTAGTGCCTTAAGGTCCTTTGCAGGAACCTTAAGTATGTCTAGCTCTCCGGCTGCCTGTACCAGTCCCTGCAGCCTCCTCGTGCACACTACATAGGTTCACCTCGGGTCTCTAGCTCGATAAGCTGACCTCTACGGTCCTGTTTGCTCAGTCTCCTCAAGCTCCTCCTCCTCTGACTCCATAGATCCTGACTCTGAGGTCTACTCCTCTGAACTCTCCTTGTCAGACTCCTCCTGCTGCTGCCTGGAGGATCCCTACTCCGTAGTTCTCAACAACCTCTCCTAATGAGAAGATGGAGTACGTTTGCGATGATGGAGGTTGATCAACTCCTATAGCCACCGGTGTAGTTGAGAAACCATGTGGAGATGTGCCATGGTTCGCAATATATGCGATGAGTAATTGACTTGAGCAGATTTGGTGTTTATGTTGAAATGCGGGAATCTAGGGATTCTATGGGTTTGTATATCATGGTTATGACTAACCGGAGTTGGTGGAGGTATTGGTGATGTTATGGGAGTTGGGAAATGTGTTTGCTTGTCTCATGATGTGTAGGTCACTAGAGTCAACTTGGCGGTCAATGGTGAGAGGATCGGGCACAAGTAGAAGACTTGGGTCCAGACGATCAGTAGGCCAGGTGGAGTCAAGGGTGATCCATACCGTACATGTCGAGAGGCAAGAAGCACGGATGGTTTCGCGGTTGAGCCTCAAAACCGTGGTGGTGATGAAGACGGCGTGTTGACCAAGTCAAGGCGAGCGGGATGCCGGTGCAAGTGACAAGGGGGCCCGATGGACAGGGACCAGGAGAGATTTGCCAGTGGTCAGGATTGTGGGAGAAGGTGACATGTGTTGACATTGAGAAGTCGTACTTTGAGAAGCATGCAAGGTGGTTTCTTAGTTTGGGCCTCAAAACCGGTGGCGGCGATTAGAGGTGCACGTGGCACCGACGTGAAGCTTGCATCAAGGGGAAGCAAACCTATGAAGATCTTGATGGCATTAGGGCGACGAGGAAATAGATGGATGGTTATGCCCTCGGTGGTAGGTGGGTGTTTTATGTAGGTCAAGGGTAGAGTGGTCTTGTGTACAATAGACCCTAGGCATATATAAGAAGAGGTAGGGCTGGTGGAAGAGGTCCCTCTCTTTCCATTAGCCTTGTGTTAGGGTTTCATACAAAGTGCTAGGAGACGACTACATGTTTTAGTGGAGAGTAGTAGGTGTGTGAGAGACATCTCTTGCTCTTCCAAATAGTGGAAGGAAGAGGGTGGCTTCCTAGCCTTTTATCCCTAGATCTTGTAAGCACCTTTCTATGATATGAGAATTATTTTCATGCTCGAGATCTTCCTCTCTTCCTAGATCTCAAATTTCTCTTTTTCTCTATTTTCGGAGCTATTTTCATGGGTATATTCGGTCTCCTTTTTGGTTGAGTTTTTGGTTCGGATTTCTTGAGAAACTTGTTGCTAGGATGAGCTAGAACAACCGAATCAATAGCTCTAGCATCTTCGATTTGAAGGATTTCTCAAGTTTACCCTTTTTGGTGATCTTGGCATGAGATCTGAAATTCGTGATGATTTCTTGAGCCAATCGAGTTGATCTTCTAGGATTAGGGTCGTGATGTGTTGAGGATTCACTGGTCCAAAAATTGCATCATTTGGAGGTCGTTTGATTAGGTTTTGACCAAGTTCTTGCCTAATCCCAAAAGTTTTTCCTGTTATATCAGGGACGATCGGTACTGCCGATGACTGGGACTGGCACTGCCGGTGGGTCATCAGAATCCCTCACCAGCACTGCTGATGGGTCATATCAGCACTGCCAATAGGGCCAACCAGCACTGCCGATGGCTTTGATTGGCACTGCCAATGGTAATCTAGTTTCACACTGTTTTAAGTGTTTCGAGTTATCTTTTGTGTTCGCTACATTCCGCTGCTGTTGTTGATCACTCCTAAGGCTAGTACACCACAAGTTAGTGTGTGTAGTCTTGGTTATTGGTTTAAAGGTTGGTTTCAGTTGTATTTGGGATATAGGCCAAGTTCTCTTGGAGAATTTTAATTGGCTCCCATTCACCCCCCACTGGTCGCCTTCTCGGTCCTTCAATTGGTATCAGAGCCGGTTTGATCACTAGTTGACCTTCACCGGCTTTGTGATCTGGAGGTGACATGGAGAAGCATGTGGTCAAGCTGTGGATGTTCGATGGAGAGGACTTCCCCTACTGGAAGTCATGAACCAAGGCTTATCTCTGAAGCCAAGGATGTGCAATCTAGGAGATAGTTGAGCAGGCATATGCCATACTAGAAGATCTCAATGCTGCATCTGTAGGTCAGTTACTCAGGTATGAAAACAACTCCAAAGCTGTCAATATCCTACTTTCTACTATAGGTAGGAGTGAACATGATCGTGTTGCACATCTTGAAACTGCTCATTCTATTTGGGTTAAGCTTTGCACGTACCATGAGGGTACCAACCAGGTTAAGTCTATGCGTAAGGACTCTTACAATAGACAATACCAAACCTTTGCACAAAAACCTGGCGAGTCACTAGATGACACTTTTCGTAGGTTTGAGGCAATTATGTGCAACTTGAGGGCTTGTGGTGAACTTGTGTATAATAATAATGATAGAGCTAAGCAACTGATGTATTCTCTTGATGAAAATGTTTGGGGGGTTAAGATTGCTGCTCTAGAAGAAACTGCTGATTTCAATACCCTAAATTGTTAGCAACTGTATAGCAAGCTGAAATCTCATGAACTGTCTAGGAAGTCTTGTCCTAATCTTGCTATTCCTGCTTCTAGCATGGCTTTGCTTTATAATTCTCAAAAGGGTAGTCACAATAGTCCTTCTTATGAAACTAACCCCTCACGTGACAAGTCTTCCTTGGAGTTTGCTTTGTCTTCCCTTGTTGCAGCTTCCGATGAACAGATGGAGTGCATTCCTGACGAGGAGTTGTCCTTACTCACAAGGAAGTTCAGGAAGTTCTACAACAACCGAAGAAAAGATGAGGTGGTGGTCCAAGAACTTGCTTTGAGTGTGGTGACCCTGGACACTTCATCGCTGACTGTCCCAAGAAGAAGAAGAAGGTCGGGTACCATGACAACAACACTGAAGACTTCAAGAAGAAGAAGAACCACTTATACAAGCGAAGCAAAAACTCCAAGAAGTTCATGAAGGTGGCCGCACGTGCCTGCATTGCCACTCTAAGCAACATTGACTTCACATCAAGTGATGGCCTTACAAGCTCGGATGAGGAGATTGAGAAGCCAAGAGACAAGAGGAAGGACGACTTCACCGGGCTTTGCTTCATGGCAAAGAATGACCACGACACCGACTCTGGCTCCAACTCCAACATAAGTGAGGTACCTCCTACTCTTGATGAGCTCTCATCTTAACTTGATCAATTGTGCAATGTGTTGCTCATGCAAGATGATAAGCTTCGCAGTGTTGTTCCTGAAAGTAGAGAGCTTAAGCCTAAGTTGGAGAGTGCTGATTTTAAAATTGCTTCATTTAGGTCTAATCTTGCTTGTGATGATATTGCTGCTGAGTGTGATTCTTGTCAAGTAGTGATGAATGATCTGAGTCAGAGGGAGAGTGTGCATGCTCAAGTTGCCAGTCAGCTTGAGAGTGCCCTCAAGGAGCTTGATGAATTCAAAGCTAGGCCAACTCTTTTGGGTGCATGTCAGAAGTGCCCCAAGCTCACAAATAGGTTGGAAGCTCAGTCCCTCAAAGTTAAAGAGCTCGAGTCCAAGCTGCTTCATGAGACTCGCTCGAAAGTTCTCCCTCCTCCGTGTGAAGTGTGTGTTACCCTCAAGGACAAGCTAGTAATCACTAGGGAGGAAAACAAAGTCCTAGTTTAGGAAAATGACTATCTTGTTTCTAGGCTCCAGAGAACCCTAGTGAGTGAGGAAAAGATTGAGAGTGACTTGGCAAGAGTGAAGGAGAGTGCTACTAGGTCAACCTATAACTTGGGCTTGGGATTTGAGAGAGTTGATAAGGAGAGTGAGAATGTGGGTAAGTTTGTGCCTAGCTCCAGCTACAAGGATGAGGAAAATTCCATCAAACCCACTGACACATACTATCCACCCAATCCAAAACCCTCCTTCAACACAAAACAAGTAGAGAAGCCAAAACCCAAGCCTACCATGCAAACCAAGCCTAATCCTAAGGGTGTCTACATTTGCATGTTTTGTGGTCGCAAGGGCCACTTGGAAGGATTCTGTTATAGGCGTAAGAGGATTGAGAGGAAGCAAGCTGAGTTGACTAGGAATGCTTTTTATGATGATTTTGTTGAATTTTGGCCTCACTCTTTTTCTCGTGCCTATCATGGACAGGGTCATCCCTCATATGACTTTGGTTCATGAAACAGAGGCTTCGCACAGCAGCGCTTTGGCAGCCCATGTTTTCCCTATCGTGGTGAGCGTTGCTCTCGTGGATTTGACTTTCACACTGATGATTTCTATCCTCACAACCCAAGGCCACATTTGACAGGCCACATTTTCTCCATCGTGGTTCTCGTCCCATGCGTTCAAATGGTAATGTGCAAAGAATTGTGATGACTTCTACAGGTCGTATGGTAAAGTGCTGGATTCCCAAAAGCTTTCTGTCTAACCCCAACACTGAGCCATCGATCTTTCCTTCTCGTTCCTTGTAAGCAGCAGGTGGAGGCTTGGAGAACAAGTGGTTGATGGATTCTGGGTGTTCGTGCCACATGACCGGAAATGCAAAGTGGTTCTCTAGCCTCACTCCCTTGAAGCGCCGGGAGTATGTGACCTTTGGAGATGACAAGAGAGGAAGATGTGAAGGGAAGGGTCGTGATAAAGGTAAATGCGAACTTCACTCTTGACGATGTTGGTTTGGTTGAGAATCTCAAGTACAACCTCCTCTCTGTCTCTCAGTTCCTAATGTTGGTTTGGAAGTGCACTTTAAGACAAATGCTTCTTATGTTCTTGATTCGAGTGGTTCCTTGGTTTGTAGTATTTCATGCATTAGCAGAGTTTTTCAGGCTTATTTTGATGTTTCTCCTGGTTCTCACAAGTGCATGTTTGCTCAATCCTCTCCTGAGCATTGGAAATGGCATAGGAGACTAGGTCACATGAGCTTTGACTTGCTATGTCGCTTGAGTAGCCTAGGTTTGATACGAGGATCACCTAAGCTCAAATTTGATAAGGATTTGGTTTGTGCTCCCTGTCATCATGGGAAAATGGTTTCCGCTTCTCATCCACCAATCAATTTGGAAATGACTAAACGACCTGGAGAGTTGCTTCACATGGACACTGTTGGTTCTTCTCGGGTTTGTTCGACGGGTGGGAAGTGGTATATTTTTGTGATTGTTGATGACTACTCTCGCTACTCTTGGGTTTACTTTCTTGAGAGCAAGGATGAAGTGTTTCGTCACTTTCGGAGCTTGGCCTTGAGGTTGTTCAAGGAACTTCCCGGTGCACTATGAGCAATTCACAGTGATAATGGCACTGAGTTCAAGAACTCCTCCTTTGATGCTTTCTGTCTTGAGCATGGTATTGAGCGTCAGTTTTTAGCACCTCATGTTCCCAAGCAGAAAGGTGTGGTTGAAAGAAAGAATAGAACCTTGGTGGAGATGGCTCGGATGATTCTCGATGAGCATAGGACTCCGAGGCGGTTCTGGGCTGAGGCCATTAGCACTGCTTGCTATGTTTCCAAAATGGTATGGTTGAAAGAAAGAAAAGAACTTTGGTGGAGATGGTCTGGATGATGCTCGATGAGCATAGGACTCCGAGGCGGTTCTGGGCGGAGGCCATAAGCACTGCTTGCTATCTTTCCAATCGGGTTTTCTTGCGCTCAATTCTTAATGTGACTTCTTATGAGCTGTGTTTTGGAAGAAAACCCTCTGTTTCTCATTTGCATGCCTTTGGTTGCAAGTGCTTTATTCCCAAACATAGCAATCTTGATAAGTTTGAATCGAGATCTTCCGATGGCATCTTTCTTGGTTACTCTCTTCATGGCCATTCCTACAGAGTTTTGAATTTGGAAACTAACACCATCGTAGAATCCTGCCATTTAACCTTTGATGAATCAAACTCTTGTTCAAGGAATGTGTTTAAGACTGCAGATCACAAGGAGATGAAGGAAAGCATCTTTGTAGCAGAGAACCTACAGGGCTTTAATGATGATGATGATGATGATTCACTTCATCTCTCATCTGAGCTTGTTTCTGCTGCTTCCACTACCCCGGCAAGGGTTCCAGAAGCTTCTACACCGACTTCAGCAGCTGTTGAGCAAGATCCAGCTGTGGTTGAGGGGGAGGTACGCTCTGAGAGAGAAGCCCCTAGCCACATCTAGCGTCAACATCCACCTCAATAAATTATTGGTAATCTCTATAAGAGGACAATAAGGTCAAGGTCTGCACATCTTGCCTACTTTACCAATTCTCTCTTTGTTGCAACCTTTGAACCTTGAGATGTTGGACACGTACTATCTGATAAACATTGGGTTAATGCCATGCATGAGGAGTTGGAAAACTTTGAGAGAAACAAAGTTTTCACCCTTGTAGAGCCTCCTAACGATGTCAATGTCATAGGAATTAAGTGGGTGTTCAAAAACAAACATGAGGAAGATGGTGAGGTTGTGAGAAACAAGGCTAGGCTTGTTGCTCAGGTTTTTAGCCAAGTGGAGGGCTTAGATTATGATGAAACCTTTGCTCCTATTGCTCTCATAGAAGCCATTAGGATCCTGCTTGCATTTGTTGCCTCTAAGGGCATTAGACTCTACCAAATGGATGTCAAGAGTGCTTTCCTAAATAGTTTCATAGAGGAAGAAGTGTATGTGAGGCAACCCCCTGGCTTTGAGCACCACAAATACCCAACCCATGTACAAGCTTCAGAAGGCTTTGTATGGGCTAATGCAAGAACCTAGGGTTTGGTATGCTAGGCTTAAAACCTTCTTGCTAGAGCACAGGTATGTCATGGGGTGTGTTGACAAAACCTTCTTGCTAGAGCATGGCAATGAATTTCTAATGGTTCAGGTATACGTGGATGATATTGTCTTTGGTGGTGCCTCTCATGCTCTTGTGTCTAGATTTCAGAAAGCTATGGAAAGTGAAATTCAGATGTCGATGATAAGAGAGCTCACTGTTGGTCATAATTACGCACCCACTTATATACCACAAGAGGACAGTGTACAGTTGTAGCTCTTTTTCCCTCAGAGTATTCCAAGGTTATTGAATCCATAAGGAATGAGTGGAACAATTACTATTAAAGGGTTACTAACAAATTGCAATGGGTTGGTTGGTGTGAATGATGACGGTGAGAGAATGGAGGATGAATTGTATTAGATAAGTAACAGGATAATGAAGGATTCTCTCCTTAGGATTGGTTCACTAGCATGCAACCTTATTCTTATCAACTCGAGTGATGACTCTAATATTCTACAAGACATGGTGGTTTCGTTCACGCCGGCTGTCAATACAGAGGCTATTAGCTCCCCACTGGTTTTTTGCACTATGTAATGGACAAAAGTGTATTGGCTTATACACTAATGAAAAGATATGCAATTAAGTTCATCACATAGATTAAATTCAGCAAGAGAGTATCAATAAGTATGAGAGTTACATGACCAGATCCCCGCACCGGAGAAGAGAATATGAGACTACTCACTTATCCTTTCGCTAGACATAGCAGAGGGATGAGAAACAGCGCTGGAATGCGCATGAGCCAATCGGCGCAGTGTCACGCCGATCGGTGCAACCTCCCTTCTGGTGGGTTTTGTCAGTGTTGACCAACCTTTGCCACCAATATCCTGGAACCCTAGTTCTAATAACTGTTTCTCACGATTGTCATCTATCTACCATCGTCCTTGGCTCTTGATAATTATCTTCCTTTTATACTTGAAGGGATTAGGTCAACTTCCACCGACTCTAACTCATACTGGGCTAGTCCTTCGTCTTTCTCGGACTGGGTTGTGTTTTCGTCATCTTTTCCTCCCGCGCCGATCGACGCGGCTCCACATCTGGCCCATCTTCATTACTCTTTAGTTCTTTATGCATAATTACCCTGTTTTACACCTGTTTCCTGTGATTACATACAAAACGGAACTACAAATATATGCAAATATGGGATTAATTGTTAGTCCAAACCACCAAATTAAGACGCAAAACATCCCATGTTGGTATATAAAATAGGCATCTAGAAACCGAGGCTTAGACTCCTTATTTGAAACCAAGTATCTTATAGTAGCATGATCAGTATATACAACCACCTTAGAATTTAGAATGTAGGATCTAAACTTCTCAATAGCAAATATAATAGCTAACATCTCTTTCTCAGTTGTTGTATAATTGATCTGCACCTCATTCAAAGTTTTGCTAGCATAATAAATAGCATGCACTTTGCCTTCCTTCCATTGTCCAAGAACAGCTCCAACTGCATAGTCACTTGCATCACATATAATTTCAAAAGGTAAACTCCAATCAGGTGGCTGCATAATGGGCGCAGAGCATAGAGCTTCCTTTAATCTTCTGAAGGCAAAGAGTCTTTCATCGTCCATGACAAATTTTGTACCTTGCTTCAACAATTCTGTCAGGGGCTTAGCAATCTTTGAATAATTCTTAACAAATCTACGATAGAAGTTGGCATGTCCAAGAAATGTCCTCAAAGTTGTAGTAGCAGTAGGGGGAGGTAATTTTTCAACTGTATATACCTTTGCTTTATCGACCTCTATCGCTCTATTAGATATGACATGACCAAGTACTATCCCTTCTGTTACCATGAAGTGACACTTCTCCCAATTAAGAACTAAGTTGCATTCAACACATCTTTTCAAAACCTTCTCCAAATTCTCCAAACAACAATCAAAAACAGCACTTTGCATAGAGAAGTCATCCATAAATACCTCCATAATCTCTTCTATGAATTCAGCGAATATTGCATTCATGCATCTTTGAAATATGGCTGGCGCGTTGCAAAGACCAAATGGCATCCTTCTATATGCATATGTCCCAAAAGGGCAAGTAAAAGTAGTTTTCTGCTGATCTTCTGGTCTTACCGATATTTGAAAGAAACCACTATATCCATCCAAATAACAAAAGTATGAATTCTTTGCTAACCTTTCAAGCATCACATCAATGAATGGAAGAGGATAGTGATGTTTCTTCATCACCTTGTTCAAACTTCTATAATCTATGCACATTATGCATCTAGTTACAGTCCTTTGAGGGATCAACTCATTATTCTTATTAGGCACTACTGTCAACCCTCCTTTCTTGGGCACACAATATACTGGACTAACCCATTCACTATCGGCAATAGGGTAGATCATACCTACATAAAGTAGCTTCAAAATCTCCCTTTTAACCATTGGCTTCATTGATTCCTTCAACCTTCGCATCCCTTCAACCACTGGTTTAGCATTCTCCTCCAAGTTAATCCTGTGGGTGCAAAATGCGGGGCTGATTCCCTTGATGTCACCCAATGTGTAACCAATGGCTTTCTTATACCTTTTGAGAACAACAAGCAACTTCTCTGTTTCTTCTTTCGTTAGGGTATTGTTCACAATAACTAGATATGTTCTAATTTTTCCCCTAAATATTCATAGTGTAGCTCCTTCAGAAGTTCCTTATGTTCCACTTCTGGCACTTCATCTGGAACCAACTCCCCGAGAGGTTCAAAATCAGGATTTTCCTGGTTGAACCGATCGGCGTGACACTTACGCCGATCGGCGGAATTTTCCTGGTTGAGCCGATTGACGCAAGCGTCACGCCGATCTACTCTAGCAGTTAGGGATGAAAGCAAAAATGGTAATTATTAGTTTACTGATGCTTGTTTTGACATTTTATCGACCGCAACACACAAAAATGATATTCCGAAGAAGTGGAAGCAAAAATGGTAGTAATTCATGACGTGGAAATAATTTTGAAGTCTACCGATCGTTTCCGCAAATTTCCATTTTGACGTGGAAATTACCGTAAAGCAATTTAGGTAATTACCGTATTGAGTATTTTGATTATAGCAAATCTCTTAAAAGAAACGTAATACTTCTAGTTTAAAACAAATCATAATTTCTTAACATAATTATCTACTTTTCATTTTTGTAGATGTCACATGTATATGCAATTATTCCATAATTAATATGTTACAACCAGTTTACGCTAGTCCATGTGCCGTCATTGAGATGCAAGCATGACACCTCTAATTTTCCTATTTTATCAGTGCTATACTACACAATTCATGTTTTCGATTGTTAATATCGATTTCCGATCGATACCGTCCATTTTAGTTGCAATAATATCATTTCCGGCTTTACCGAAATACCGACACCGTATTCGTTTCCGTTAGTACCGTTATCAATTTCGTTTCTGAAAAAAATATGAAAGCAAAAACAATTGAGCTTTCTTCCGATTGTTTCTGACCGCTTTCATCCCTACTGGCAGTATACTTGTCGGTTCTGTGCAGGATGTGGTCCAGTTGGTCTCCCATATCCATCCCTATCTTCGTTTCTTCCTTTGGGTAGAATTCCTAATAGTAAGAAGGGTCTTGATGAGATAGATCATTAAATTGAAATTGCACTTCTTTCTCTCCTAGGTGTAGCATAATTTGACCTTTCCCAGCATCCAGAACAGCTTGTACTAATCTTAAGAATGGCCTTCCCAGAATCATATCTTCAACCCTAGTTTCTTTATCGTCTATAATGAAGAAATCTACCGGTATTGTTTTCGAGCTGATCTAAATTTCGGCATTCTTGATCACTCCTAGTGGCTTGGTCTTCCCTCCATCCGCCATGATGAGCTCAAGTTCAGTCCCCATCAGCCGCTGTTGAGTTCCATAAGGCATGCTCATGAATGCATCATAAGTCATCAAGCTGACACGGGAACCAAAGTCACACAAGGCTTTTGGAAATTTCTTCCCCGATATCTCATATGGTATGTACGGTTCTTCTTCTTCCTCTTCAGTGAGACCTACAACATACACACCACATAATCCGTCGTAGGGAGATGGCTCAAAGCAACTGTATAACAATCTCTTCGCTTGTTTCACCTCTGTTCCATCAAGCTCTATATCATCCTTATAAAGCTTCCCTAAAACTCTCCCAATAATCTCTTGATCAAAAATTTCCTACTTGAGGCGATTACTTGGGAAATTATACTCAATTTTGGCTTCGGAGGCGTCTTGCTGACTGAAGGATCTTCTCATATTGAGCAACTCGTGTGAAAAATCAATAGGAATCCAGTCCATCGGCTCAAATTTGTCAAGTGGTTTAGCATTCGGCAGTGTTCTATCCCCCTTTGGTTTAGCAAAGTTGCCTTCAAATTCCTTGAAGTGGTTGTCCAGAATCGCAGCTTCTATCTTGATATATTCCTTGCAACTTGACGGAGTCGTCAGGGTGATCGGTTCTCCTATCATCGAGACTGCACCGATCGGCTCAAAGATTGCACCAATCGGTGCACACATCAGATCCATAGAGGCGGGTCTGACGGGCTCTATTTCTTCGAATTTATGCTCTGAAGTAATCATTTCTCTACTCTCGGACATCAAGATCTGTTCAGCTGGCGACTCTTCCTTCCGCATAACTTCTGGGCATTGCGGAGTTGGTTCTAGATATTCTTCCCAATGCTTGTGCAAAGCTTCATTCTCGGCAATTTTACCTAACAATTCGATCCCTACCTTGGCTGTCAATCTCAGAAAACTTCCTCCGGACGATCCGTCCAAATGCATCCTCGATGCCTTGTTTATGGCCATGTAGAAGGTTTGAGCGCACATATTCTCATCACTGCCGAGGTCAGGTCCTTGTTTCAACAAAGTTTGAAAACGCGTCCAGGCTTCCATGAGAGATTCTTCATCTTTTTGTAAGAAGTTCACCACCTCTCTTCTCAACTTCTGCACCTTTGGCAAAGGAAAATAGTGGAGACAAAAATTTCCAACTAACTTACTCCACTTACCTTTTGCTTCTCGAGATGCTGCCTTGTTCCATATAAGAGAATGGAAAATGCAGCCATCTATAAAGAACCTGAGGCACTCCTTCATGATGGAACGTTTGGCAAAGTGCCTCCAAATCTTGTAAGTGAGTATACGGGTTCTCCTCTTTCACTCTAAAGTACTTGTTTGCTCCAGCCATGCTAATGATAATGGGTCCATGCTAATGATAATGGGGCTCAACACATATAAGGAGGTCGTGGCATTCTTATATGAGGATTGAGGCACCAACACGTCTCGAGATGGTAGAGAAAGCTCCCTGAGCATCAGAGAAGGTCCTATCGTACTCATCCTAAAAATTCACACAAAACACAAAAACAAAAACAACTAGAAAACAGAGGATTAGACATTAGTAAAATATTAATAGTAAATGAACAGGATTGTTCCCCCGCAATGGCGCCAGAAAAAGGTAGCTTGTTGGTCGTAATTGCGCACCCACTTATATGGTGTAAAGTTGTAGCTCTTTATTCCTCAGAGTATTCCAAGGTTATCGAATCCACAAGGAACAAGCGGAACAATTACTATTAAAGGGTTACTAACAAATTGCAATGGGTTGGTTGGTGTGAATGATGATGGTGAGAGAGTGGAGGGTGAATGTTATTAAAGAAGTAACAGGATAATGAAGGATTTTCTCCTTAGGATTGGTTCACTAGCATGCAACCATATTATTATCAACTCGAGTGATGACTCTAATATTTTACAAGATATGGTGGTTTCGTTCACCCCGGCTGTCACTATAGATGTTATTAGCTCCCCGCTGGTTTCTTGCACTATGTAATGGGCAAAAGTGTATTGGCCTATACACTAATGAAAAGGATAGATAGATACGCAATTAAGTTTATCACATAGATTAAATTCATTGAGAGAATATCAATAAGTATGAGAGTTACAAGACCAGATCCCCGCATCGGAGAAGAGAATATGAGACTACTCACTCATCCTTCCGCTAGACATAGCAGAGGGATGAGAAATAGCGCTGGAATGCGCACGCGCCAATCGGCGCGACCTCCCTTCTGGTGGGTTTCATCAGTGTTGACCAACCTTCACCACCAATATCCTAGAACCCTAGTTCTAATAACTGATTCTCGCGATTGTCGTCTATCTGCCATCGTCCTTGGCTCTTGATAATTATCTTCCTTTTATACTTGACGGGATTAGGTCAACTTCCACCGACTCTAACTCATACTGGGCCGGGCCTTCGTCTTTCTCGAACTGGGTCGTGTTTTCGTCATCTTTTCCTCCCGCGCCGACCGGCGCGGCTCCACATCTGGCCTATCTTTGTTACTCTTTAGTTCTTTATCCATAATTGCCCTGTTTTACACCTGTTTCCTGCGATTACATCCAAAATAGAACAACTACAAATATATGCAAATATGGGGTTAATTGTTAGTCCAAACCACCAAATTAAGACGTAAACCATCCCTTTTTGGTAGATAAAATAGGCATCTAGAAACCACCAACATCACCTTCTTGCTTGGCCTTCAAATCAAGAAGTGCAAGCAAGGCACTTTCATACATCAAGCCAAGTACACGAAGGATCTCGTAAAAAAGTTTGACATGGTCAATGTGAAGCTGTTGTCTACACCAATATCCACTGCAACGGCTCTTGACCCTGATGAAGACTGTGAAGCGGTGGACCAAAGGGAGTACAGGAGCATGATCGGCTCCCTCTTGTACCTGACGGGCGACGAAACCCAACATACACTTTGTGGTGTGTTTTTTTTGCTCGCTTTTAAGCTTCCCCAAGGGTGACTCATCGCAAGGCTATCAAGCGCATCTTCAGATATTTCAAATACACCCTTGAGTTTGGTCTTTGGTACTCTACATCTTCATCTCTTGATCTCATTGGGTATTCAGATGTGGATTTTTCTGGGTGTAGAATTGATAGGAAGAGCATATCTGATACTTGCCATTTCTTTGGGTACTTCTTTGGTTTGTTGGTCTTCTCACAAGCAATCTAGTGTAGCACAATCCACAACCGAAGCTGGATGGTTTCTACCATGAGAGACTTTAGGTTAACCTTCAAGAGTGTTCCACTTATGTGTGATAACTCCAGTGCCATATGCTTAGCCAAAAACCCAATCCAACATGGTATGGTCAAACACATAAATGTGACATTTCACTTCCTAAGGGATAATATTGAGAAGGGGGATGTTGATCTCAAATACATAGACACCAGAAACCAATTGGCTGACATTCTCACCAAGCCCCTAGATGCTTCGAGACATGCTTTTCTTTGGAGGGAGCTTGGTGTTTACCATCCCTATGACATCATTTGAGGGGGAGTTGATGTTCTCTTGTATATATGTATCTTACCTTGTTCGCATGGCATCTCATACGTAATATATGCATTTGTAGATGAGCTTTGATTCTTATGCTTCCCTGTATTTCTCATTGCTATGATTGAGCTTGAGCTAAGTTGTGTAGATGTGATGAGCAAACTCTCATGCTTAGATTTTCTAGATGGCTTGTTATAGACTCTTTTGAGTAACATGCTAATCTTAAAGGTAAACTTGGCTTTTTGTGAAGCTCATGAACTAATCGTGCCTAATCTTGTTCACCATGTGTATACTTGCTTTTATCCTTGTTGAGACTTGTGTTGAGGCTAGTCTAGAGGATATCTTGGCTTTGGCACCTTGTGTTTGTGAAATGGAAGGCTTTGCAAATGTTTAGCTCATGATGGAACATTGTGGGAACGTGTGTTCCTTTTGCCGCAAAGGCATGCTCTTTTGTCTTGTGCATAAACTTGAATAATCTGCTAAGTGCTTTAATCAAGAACAATTCTGAAATGCTAAATCCAAACACTGTGACTTGAGGCATCGGGGTGTTTGCCGTACCTAGTCGTGCGACCCTCCGCATGGATAAGAGGACACATGAGGATAAACAATAATCACTTGATCAACTGAGTCTCTGTTGCATATATGAGCGTTTGTAAAGCCCATTTTATGCGAATGCTTGTTGCCCTAGTTGAGATTGAGACTGGCTAGTTTCTTTTGATTCACTTGATGCCTGCTTTGCCTTGGATGGGAGTACTTATACATGTGGTGGCAGCTTTGACCATGATAATCAAATTTGATTCTATCTATGCTAGTCAATTGTGGAGAACTGCCCAAGTTAAATCCAAATTAGCTGAATTGGCTCGCTATTCATAAACAACACATGAGCCAACAATTCAGCCAATAAGAATCTAACCCCGGTAGTCCCCCGATGTGATTCCCAAACAACACCCAGGAACATAGCACATTGGTAAACAACATTGCAGATATCACATGGAAATCACACATACCATATTACAAAATTTTACAAGTCATAATCATCATATTACAAGTGATACAATAAAGTGTATAGGTTCTGAAATTTTACAAGAATGAGAGCATTAGAATTTATTTCATCTATCAAAATTACTAGAACATGAGAGAAATACTAAGCCAACTATTTGGTTCAGGTTCTAGTATAAATAATAACGAGTATGTAGTGGAATTTTTTTAAAAAACAAAGTAAAAGAATGCCGATAGTGCTCAGCCCACGAACACCACCAACTCGCACCAAAATAGGACAGCAAGAACATCACAGCTGCAAAAACTTAAGCAAACAAACATAAGTACGAAGATACTCAGCAAGACTTACCCGTGGGCTAGTCCCGACTCCAAAGGATTATGCATTTTGGTTGTAGCAAGGAACAAAGCCATAGGATGACATTTTTGCATAAAGCGATAATAGATATGAAGTTACATGTGAGCATAAGCATAAATAAAAGACCAACTAATGGGCACAAGACACCTAAAACAGCTCCATACAACTATGTATCCCAAATCAAGCATCATCATATACCATCTCCCACATTATCCATTTTATCATCTCTAGTGAAAGTTCAATTACTATGATGAAGTTCAATGGAACACTAAGCATGATCATGACCGAGATCACGGCAATTCGAATTGATTATACACCCTGCAGGAGAGTCCCAATGTACCCACACGACTAGAGGACCATACGGCTCAAGCAACTCGTGAGATCACATAAGGGGATACTCATGTCAACCTTTTTCACACCCATTCTCGGACAGCTGGAAAACCCTCATCACAGGGAGTACTATGGACCTTCTCTAGAGGTACCCAGCATAGATACTCATGCGTGCCAATCAAGTAATGAAGTCATAACCCAACAACCAGTGTGAAGTGAGATAATCAGCTAGTCTTACCATTATATTCGACATGTGGTTAGAGTAGAAAGTGCTTAGGCCAACGAGAACATCGCATGGTCCTTAATCGACCAAGAGAGGCTACTACCTATCCCAATCCTCAAATTATTCATCATCTCAATTATACCAAATCTGAACCAATCATCAAGTGTATACAAGTTTCATATACCCGACTAAGCATGACTAAGCATTTGACAAAAGACCGAAATAACCAACCCACCCTGGACCAGCAACAAATCAAGGACAAGGATATAACAGTACAAGGAGGGGATAATGCAGCAAATAGGATTCAACTCATAAGTACCACTACTGCCTGACTTAATGCAAACATTAACTCATACTTCAATATTAGACTCATCCAAAGAAGGGCAGAAATATGCATGGTGCTTGCCTGAAGTTTGCAGGTGTTCCAAAACAATAAATCACAACAGCTTCAAACATTAATCAATCATAGCAGCTTCATCCCTTGATTGCACCCACGTTGCTCTCCGATATATCGATCACTAGATATAGAAAATATGTCTATATGAAAATTGATGCCATGATGTGATGCATGATGAAAAAACATATGAATCTTTCCATAGAGGTAGGTAATGAAATTATGAACATGATGCAATTGGAATCACTCAATTTGGAGTAGTATAGCTCGAGTTATTAATAAAACACCGAGATCTATCCAGAATCGATTAAGTTTAGTTAAATCGGGCGATTAATCATTTGGAGAAAATTTGTAGAAACTTTCTGGACATGGGGTCATTTTTAGTTGATGAGTTACATTAAAACATGATTTTTACAACTTGATTCACTGTGGTATCAATTATAATTATTTAGCTATGATTTTTGCAAGTTACTTAAGCATCTAGGTAATTAACAAAACATGCACTTAGAAATGAGATAAAATAATAAGACTTTACACATGATTAGAATAACATGAAACTTGAGTTTTAGCATAGTTTTTTTTTATCAATTTACCATGCACACAAAATACATAACGAAATTAGCAACAAATGTAACCATAGGCATGGTTGACATGTCAAATCCTCATACAAGCTTGAAAATAGGAGAAACATGAACTTTATTAATTTTGTTACACATGCATGACCTAACCATGATTTCTAAGAAAGATATTTGGCATCACTAGTGGAGTTACTATTAACACATGAAGACAAACAAACATGATGGCAATGAGTAAACATGATAAATCACAAGGTGAAGCATGACTTAAGTTCTATTAAAGCCTATAGTATTATATAATTTGATTAACAGATGAAACATGGCAGCTAGCATTTTGGTTCAGATTGCACTGAGGTTACAAACAAGATGAGTTTCATTGTATTTTCATCTAAAGAGTTTCTTTCATTAATTCCTTACTTCAATAGTTACATGACCATGTTATAGTTAACCAATACGTAAGTAAGTAAAGCATGCCAAGCAATGTGATGTAGAGATAAAATATTTTATTGTAAAATATTTATGCTACTGAAATGTACAAGATTATCTAGAGGCTAAGGTTAACTAATCATGCAACTTAAGTATGTTCAACTAGTTTATTGGCAAGGTCAAAATGAAACATGAAACTTTACAAAGATGACAACCAATGAGATAAAAAACATAATGAACTTAAAACACTTAAATTAAAGGTTCATAGCGTACGCTATGAGCAGAACACTACGGTTTTATCTGGAATTGATTAAATCGGCGTTAAGCGAATAGGCCTAGTTTAACTAAACATTTACAGAAGGTTTATGTACTAGGAGTTATTTAATCTTGGTAGAGGGTATCAAAATAAGATATTAGCAACTTGTATCACCTCTAGATGAGTTGTAATTATTTAGTTATAAAAATCACAAGTTTCAATGTTATAAGCAAGAATAATCAGAAACACATACTTAGATATACTCCATGAGTATGAAACCTTGCAGGGAAATTACATGCAGCAAATAACAACTTTTAGCACTGATTTCACATAAATATGACTTATGAACTAAGTGCTAAAAAAACAAAGATAGGCATGCTTGAAGCAAAATTAATAATTTCATGCATATTCTCAGTACTGGAATTTCATTTTTTATCGTAGGGGCATAATATAATGCAATACAAGATTTAAAGAATAAGAAGGAACATCAAAACATGTATATTTATTTCCCTAGCATTTAAACGGTCAGAACATAGATAAATTGGTATCCTTAAATTTCTGAACATAACCTGGTGAGATAAAATTATATTTATGCCACATATAACATGTGAAACATGATTGCAAAGCTATCGTATTTTACAGGTCATAGAACACCAGATATGGGCCATTTCTTCAAAACAAAGATATACTCCTCCACATTTTACTAACTCAATCCAGACCATAGGACCTTGTTATTTGAGTAGATCTTAATCTTAGGAATCCAACAAAGTTTATTTCACATTTGTCTGCTATGCATTTATTTAGTAATTGATTTTACAATGTTCTGCCATTTTCTGGAATTACTTTTTAACGAAAAAAAAGCTTTTGAATCAGTAACTCAAGCGCGCAGCAGGGGCTCTCGCCGGAGGTAGGGTGTGCTCACTGGCGAGCTCGCCGTAGCTTGCTAGGGGCCTCCGATGCCGTCGGGGATGAAGGGGAAATTTGTCACCTTGGCCAAGTTCTGATTCTGTTTGGAAATGGAGTTACAAAATTTGCAATATGATCTGTTTGGAAAATTATTTGAATTTTTAAGTTGTTCAAATCCCTTTGTAAAATCTTGGTAATTTATCCAAAATTCTATATTTATACTTGGACCAAGAATATGATATTTGTTTGGGTCAGTTATATTTCGAAATTTGAACTCTTAGTTCAACCTATGTTTGGATTTTTACGGTTTATAGCTTGATTGCCGACGGTTTCACCATCACTTTGCATTTTGATCTTCCAAAACCTTCTATAGGACAATTCTTCATTCCCCGAGCAACTTCATAACTTTTCTGAGATTTATCTTCACAACTTAGGCCGTGACATCAATCTTTCTACTTAGCTTGTAAAGCTCTTGGTGTTTATGCCCTGCTATCTATTTTTGGTCTTTGCATGGTTGTGAGCTATTGCTTTTACACTTCATAGCTCTATGTTTATGATTATCAAGATTAAATGCTTGCTTGCATAATTGTTGAAGCTCTTTAGATTTGCATTTTAATGCATTATTGCTGTTTTGTTTCTTTTGATGAGTTCATTGCCAAAGGGGGAGAAAATAGTGGGTCGTGCACAAATAATGCTAAGAAACTTAAGATAACCTGATTTTGCATTTCACTTGATCTACCACAAGTTGAGGGGGGAGCATATCATGATGTCGAGCACTTTCATGCACTTTTCGCAATCCTTGCGTTCCCGAATCGCTTTCTGTAAGGATCATGACCATTGAGGTCACCCCGAGGTATGGAGTTTTCGTGATGCATGACAAACATAAAATGTGACTAACATCTACACGAGTGTTGTTCGTGTAGGAAATCCTTTCTATCTTATGATGATTGCCTACGGCGTCCTTAGCAATGGATGACAATGACCGCAAGCATGAGTCTTGTCAACTTGATGGAGCCCAAGGGTTGATGGAGATGAATCAAAGCGGGGAACAAGCTATGGTGCAAGTGTTTGGAACACTTGAGTAATTGTTAGGGCTTTGAGTCCTTAGGAAAAACCGAACGACTATCAAGAGGGTCTAGGTCATTCTCTTAGGTCATGTCTAGTCGGTGATGTCCAAGGTTGCTCGGTGAAATCACAGGCACTAGGTGACAGTGGAGAAGCCAAGGAGCTGTTTAGAGAAGCTGATAAACCAAGTCAAGCGAGGATGACAAGTTTTAGCTTCTGGACATAGAGACTGAACAGAGGGATCAGTGGAGACCGGACTATACGGTCACTATGGGGAGTTTTCCAGGACTTAGCGCAAGGAGAAAGAACTCTGTCCGTAGGAGACTCCATATAGACCGGACGGTCCGATCTACTGACCGAACGGTCCGTTCAGTAGGAGTGCAGGAACGACAGAGAGAATGTAGTTTGCGGACCTTCCTGGAATGGAGAGAGAAAGTGGACTAGATGGTCTGATCCAATGATCGGACAGTCCGGTCAGTACAGGATCTTGCCTGGATAGAGGAGCCAATGGCTAGAAGAGCCGTTACTAGAGTGACCGGACAGTCAGGTCAGTGTGTCCAGAAGGGCAATTTCATGGAGCAACGACTAGTTTGACGTTGGGAGCCTATATAACTTTGTTGCTGGGGTCTTAGAGACCTCTCTTGGCCAGCGGAATACATGAGAGCATTTGGTAAGGTCCAAGAGGAAAAGAGGAGAGCACTAGGAGGAGATATTACATATCTTGAGAGTGCTAGAGAAGAGTAGCTTGAGCATCTTGCACATCTAAGGCTAGGGTGTCCTTGAGGGTGTGATCTAGATTGTTACTCTTGGTCTATGGTGAGACCTAGACCGGTTAGGTGTCGGTGATCAAGGCTATTGTGATCAGTTGTAAAGGCCATCACACGTTTTGTGGCGCCCCTTCCCGGAGGATCGAGGTCCCGAAGGTGCTGATAACGCAGACACTTGATAATACAACATTTGTCCAAATTTAAGTTGAATATTACATCATTAAGGTTATCAGAGTGCAGTGGAATAGTACAAGTTCATGAATGTTTTGAAAACAGCGGAAGCAAATAACAATAAGAAAACTACAAGCTTGATGATACAGCATAGTAATGATTCATGCCCGAACAACCATCACTCTAGCAGCACACAACATCACTATGGCGGCAAGTCGGACTCCCACTAGGCAGTCCAACCCTCAGGGACTTGCACGTCCCAAGGCATCACATCTACAGGCAATTCTATTTCTTCATTACCTGAAAAACACAATGGCACAAAGCCTGAGTACTAATTACTCAGCAAGACTTACCCGTCGGACACCTAGATATGCAAAGACTCTAATAGGTGGCTTGTTTGAAAAGACTTGCACTAAGCAACCTATTAGTTCTATCAAGTTTTAATTGTTAATTTAAATGGGTTGAGCTGAAATATAACTTTAGTTGCAACAATAGGATAATAAAACAATACATAAAGTAAATACGACATAAGAGCAATAATAGTAACATCAACAATACACATCATAATCACTTTACAAGTACCATGTGCAACTACGTGATTGGCGCAGTGACCAAGTGGTACTCATTACTACGAGGGACAACAATTGCAATTGATTTACACCAGCTGGGAAAACCTGAGATACACGACACATAAGTACCAATTAAGGTCGTGTATGGCAACCTTTCATAAGAAAAGCACATACACCTCAGCCCGGGTGTGGTGACGTCGAGTGGGCATGTCGTTCTGCCAACAGTACTTCGTGGTATGAACTGCCCACTCCAGCAACAGGAGGGTCAATGACCAACACACCTTAACCATACTAAATGCAAGTGACCTTTAATGCTACATCGGTTTACTAGTGCCCATAAACTAGCATGCATTCGGTACTGTTCAATACTTGATCAAGGGGCCGACCACGGACGGGTCCTAGGTTCGACAAGGTAGGACTACCACAGTGAACACCCATGTGTTGCTGCAAACCTACACACGCATTATCCCTGCCCGGTCATAACATCAAAAGTAAACTTCTTTTAATAATTCCCGTTCTAGTGGTCAAGTTCATTCCTTAGTAATAATAATATCTAGCAAGACTAGTAATTACTAAGCATAGCATCACAGTACCGATTCTACTCAAGTTCTAAAGACAGTAGCATAGGTCATTTGGATATCATGCAAGGTGGGTTTCAATCAACTCCTATGACCTAATGCAACAATAATCATAGACACTAGTAATGATATAAATTAGCAAAATTTAATAAAAAGGCGAATGTAAACTGGGGCTTGCCTAGATCAACACTAGTGTTAGCAACTTCTACTTCCTGCTCCTGAGAGTCGACGTCCTTCTGAAAGTCGTCCTCTTGCTCCTGATGGTCATTACCTATATGATGGAATTTGAATTAACGGCATTATCAGAATACCGTTGAATGCAATGATATGATGCATGCAAGCACATTGTGTTTTAATGTCAATTAAAATTATTATGTTGTCGAAGCCATATGCTTCAGAGAAGTGAAGTTGTTATTTAAGATTTTAGGTATATATATTCTTTATGCAATTAAATATAGTAAATGAGTGATATGAGCAATTAAATTAATTAATATAGTAAATTTATGTTTCTGGACATGTGTGATTTACTGTGAATAGAGGCTTATATGTGTGGTTTTTATGCCAAGCGGCAAGGGCAAATTATTTACAGAATAATTACTATAATTAATTTAAGCAAAAACACTAAATAAATTCCAGAGCCTAAAATAATTCATATTTTACCAAACCAACATTTGTGATGGTAGATATTCATGTTTTTACTAAGCATGCCAAAAAACAGGATTTAACCTTATTCCTAGAATTTCTGGTGAATTATTTGATGTTTTGGCAATTAATTGAATTAATAAAAATACATGAACACAGGCATTGATTTATCATTTTACTAAAATAGAGCACTACAATAGGAGTTGAACAAAAATTGTTTGGAGTCCATTGGATTTCAGGTTCATTTACTATGAGTTTTCAAAGTCTTTAGCAATTTCTGGGATTATTCTGTAGGTGACACGTCTGTGACACACAGGCGCCACATAGGCGACATGCCAGCTGCTTGTTAGCGCTAGCTCAACGCGTCAGCATCGCCATCGGAGGGGGCAGAGCCGGCCGGAGGGCTCGCCGCCGGTGGCTACGCACGAGTAAACTCGCCGCGGTTGCGGGAAAATAGAGCTCGTATCAAGGCGAAGGGAGAGGAGCAAGTGGGGTGTGAGAGCGGGAGAAGCGAAGGGAATTGAAGGTTTGCCGCAGGCCATGTCGATGGCGTACAGAGAGAAAAGGGAGAAGAGAAAGTCGTTGGCTCACGCGGGCGGCAGGACGGGACAGCACAGGAGGGGAGCAGCGGGGCAGGCGACACTGTGCGCGGTGGAGTTCCAAGGCGGGGAGGGTGCAGGCGGTGGCGTGCGGCGGAGAGGAAGGCATCGACAGGGCGGGGGGGGGGGGGGGGAAGCTCTGCGCTAGTGAGGAAGAAGAAAAGAAGATTTTGCACAGCAGCTCTTGAACTAATTGAATTCTTGCAAACAGGTCCTTTGTCGAAGATATTTCCAAAACAAATAGCTAGAGAGCTTCTAAAATCTAGGAAATTTGTACAAAGGTCCTTTGGGATATTTGTGGTGCTCTAGTGGGACCCATTTGGTCAGAATTATTCTAGATATTTTTGTATTTAAATTCAATTTTGAAAGGTTCCTAGATTTTAATTAATTATTTGGGGTATTTCTAAATATGGTAAAATGCTCATTAAATTCATTAAATTCTATTTTATTATTACCAATCTGATTATGAATTTATTTGGAATATGTTATATGGAAAAAAATTTATTTGCCTCATAAATTGGTTGCAGGGTTTCCAATTACCTGGAATTAATTCAAATAATTGGAGTGAGGCTTCATCATTTCATGTTACATTATTCATGATTTTGGTCTTTCATGTTTGTTAAATAGAAGTGAGACACCTAGGGTGTCACACATTTGTACACGGTTTGAGCCCGCTGTTGGAAGGGGCATCGCTAGTGAGCACCCGTGCCGGCTCATGGAGTCCGACAAGTTATCGAGGGAGGCGAGCTTGTGCTTTGTGCAGCGGTGATGCACACCGTGTCTTCACTCGAGGAGTGATTGCGGGCTCATGGGCGAGAACTCCACTTGGTGGCGGGAGGGACCGGGACTCTGGCTGGAGTGGTCCAACGAGGATTAGGGGAAGGCGCCATCCTTCCGAGACCTCCGAAAAAATCATGAGCCAACCCCTACTCTACTCCTTACTATGATGCTTTACTTTTCACATTTACATACCGTGCTATTCATGCTTGTGTGCTTTCCTTGCTCTAGTTGACTACCTTGTAGACTTGCATGGATAGGCTTCTTTACTTGCTAGTAGTGCTAAGCCTTCATACTTGATCAGTAGCACATACAGGAGTTACTTTGGCTTGATTGATCACCCTAGTATGTATTGTGCTTCTCATGCCCGTATGCTTTCTATATGCTAGTTGATCTAGAAGCTTTGATTGAGTAGAACTCCTTGCTAGCTAATTGTTTGCTTCCGCATATATTTGGTAACTAGCTTGCATAGGAGTTGTATTGCGTTTGTGTGATCCACTAGTATTCTTAGGTTGTTGTTCCTTTCACAGGTTCATGATCTTACTAGTATAATCACCACTAGGATTGTATAGGAGCTGTTTTGAGTGGTCGGTTTTAGGAATTGGCGAATTTGATGCATAGTGCAAGTTCCCGATTCACCCCCCTCTCGGTCGCTCAATCCTTCCATGAGCTTAACCGCCTTAAGTAGTGACCGTATTGAGTTGGGATGTCATCCCATTCAGGGCTGGGTCATGGCTCATGGAAGGATTGCTTTAAGAGCTACCTAAATGCCATGATTCCAAATGAGTTGATGGACACTCTTGTGAACTTTGCCAATACTTTTACCTATAATCAAGTGTATGATGATTGTGATGATGGTGTGGATGTGTCTTGTACTAGTGAGTGCCTAGATTCTTCTAGCAATGGCTTGATAGGTTGCTCTACTAGTGTGCCTAGCATGATGATTGACAATGATGTGTCTCTTGATCTTGCGTGCTCTACTAGCATTGATGATGTTTGTGAGTCTCCTATTGATCATGCTAGTAGTTATCTTGTTGAGGAGTTCTTTGCTTTCCATGCTAATGATAATGAGGACTTACTTGACTCTCTTATTCGCTTGCGAGGTATTGCAGACAAGATTGGGGCAACTTCTTTTGAGCTTCCCAAGATTGTGATAGTTGAGAAGATCCTCTCCTTGCTTCCGAGTAGCAAGCTCTTCTATATCACTCTTGACCTTCTCATGGAGAAGGGTCTCTCCGTTGAGTGATGAGGACATCACTCCTAAGGATACATGCAACACTCCTCCAATTCTGGACTTGCAAGATTTATTGACTAGAGCTCATGCACAACTACTAAATTTAGAGGTGAGCTCGTTCCAACATTCTTCATCATATGTCACTTTTGAGAATGGTTTGCTACCTAATGATTATATTGTATTTAGGAACCATGAAGAGGACCAGAAGATGATGGGAGAAGGACTTGGAGACGTGGAGGACCAGCATGGACGTGGAAGCCAAGGTGGAGGCCCAACCAAAACCGACTTCGAGTCTGTTTCGGGGTTCAGGATCAGTCTGCACTAAAATGGATGCCTAGGAGTCATACGGACTCGGATTTGGACATCTATATATGCACGGAAAGATAAGAAGAAGACCCTTTCAGTTCCATTGGTCTCATGTCAAAATTCATCCGGAGTCATCGGGAATCATCGAAACAATAGAGACTCTAGAATCTATTTCGGTGTTGCATCGCCTGTTTTGGCCTTTGGGCTTTGTATCTAGTTGAGCCCAATTAGGGGCGCGTCCAGAGGGTCTTACATGACCCTAGGGTCTTCATATACAGCCACCACCGCACCATTAGGATTCAGGTTTTGCTTAGATTATTCTGTTCATAACAGTTTCACCGTCATTACGGTTTGTGAGACCTCAACTTCGTGAGATTCATAATACATCTATAATTGTGTTGCATTCTTCTTTGTTCTTGCTTGTGTTCTTGATTCGTAGGAAGAGATTAGCCTTCTTGGCGAGGTCAATCGTTTTAGGATGGTTGATAACCAGAGGAGACGTCGTGCTGCGATTGCGGGGTTTAGAACGTGCTGTTTTGAAGCCGGATCGATTTGTGTGTCGCCTCCGACCAAATCAACGTATCCAGAACCTTTCAAAAGATCTGGAACCCTTGTCCACATAAAGTGGTAATCAGAGCTTCAGGTGCACCGTCAGGTTCACACTACCCTTAGTTAATTTTGTTTTGTGTTCATCCTATCATCCATAGAAAAGCCCCAAAAAATTTTCCTACACCCATAACCACGTGTTTAGCATTTGCATATTTCAATTTTAGAGTCCGTAGTGTTGAGTTTATGCCCTAGTTCTTGTTTAGTCCCTGGTTTAGTTTGTGTTTTTGTCATCAGTAGTGTTTCCCTTGCAACCCTAGCCGCCATCCCTTCATCATCCTCTGTTTTGTTAGCTTTTTGTGCTAGCATTGATTGATCGACACACCTAGCCTCGTCCCACCCTAATCCCACCCTAAACACACCGTCAACACCCCGGACCAATCCCCACAAATTCTACTTTCTGCTGCCTCCATGCCGCCAAAAAAATACTACCCGATTCCAAACCCAACCCCAAACCTGACTCAGGTTTCTGAAAAACCGACTCCGACCCCCCTTCGGTAAAACAGGCATAACTTTTTGCTCGGTTGTCTATTTTGGCTTAAATTTTTACAGCAGATTCTTGACCCAAAGCTGAGCATACCCACACTTGGCCACGCCCTCTGTGCCCTAATCAAAGAATTCAAAACAAATCGGGAAGATAAAGAAAAAATTGATTCAAGTTGAAATCCAACGTTTTCTGAAACTTTAAGATTTTCTGTAGGCCACATCCTAGCTCTATTTGAGCTGAAATTTTCTGTGGATTCTCCCCCATTGTTAATGAGTTGGAGAAAAATATCAAAAAAAGAAAATAAAAAAAAGAAATTTGGGATTTCTACTAGTGCCACATCTAGCCCCCTGAAATTTCTGGATTTGGCTGTTTTGTACTTAGCCCTCCGTTATCGCCTGTGTGCCTTTGTGTCCTTGTTTCTACTTTTCTATCACTACTGTTCTAGGACATACTTAGACCAGCAACTAGAGACAAGTTACTTGGGCACTTATTCAGCTTTACTATCTGTTTTTGATTTGTGTGCCACTCATATATATATATTTGGCCTTTCCTAGCTCTACATATATCTTCTGGACAGAACATAGGTTATTTTGTGAACCTTGCAATCGTGGAACACATCTCCCTGGTATCCTTTGCTTTGCTTTTCAGAACTTTGTAAGAGCTTTGTAAGGAGTTTCCTTTTGTTGTGTTGAGAGGCACCACTACTTAGCTATTTTGTAGGGATAACCTTCACTGTTTATTTCCTGTTTTGGTGTTTGTGATGGCAGGAAGTGACGACGGAGAGATGGATTCACCCTCACAATTTGTCGAGTGCGTGAGCCAAGAGCAAATCCAGAAGGCTTTGCAGGCTGCTCAGAGTGATTTGGCAGAGACGATCACTAGAGTCGTTACTGATGCCGTTAGCAAGCTTCACATTGGAGAAAGCATCGAGCGGTTGGAGAAGCGGGTCTCTAAGTTAACCGATCAGGTTGTCACGTTGGAGACCACTCCCAAGACCAATGATATGAACACCAATAACAATGACGTTGAAGACGTCCATGATGAAGACACGGCGTATAAGGCTGATGGCACCATGGATAGGTCAGCTACAAGGACCGCAAGATTACGATGTCGTTTGCACCGTAATACTCAAGGTATGGGTGATTTCCACAACTATAATCGTCGTCCATATGGTAACTATGCTCCAGATGACCCATATGCTAAAATTAAGTTTTCAATTCCTTTGTTTTCGGGTCAGTATGATGGTGATGTTTATCTTGATTGGGAGATGACTGCAGAAGAAAAATTTAATGCCCATCTTATTCCTGAACAACATAGAGTTAGACAAGCTACTAGTGAGTTTAAGGACTTCGCTATTGTTTGGTGGAGTGGTCTAGCTGCTGAAACTGATTTGCCTACTACTTGGGAAGAACTTAAGGTAGCAATGCGTGATCATTTTGTTCCTCCTTCTTTTTATAGAGAGATTCATAATAACTGTAGTGTTTAGAACAAGGAGATAAAACTGTTCAGGAGTACTTTAGTGAGCTTCAGAAGGGTTTGATTTGTTGTGCTGTAGTTGAAAAAGCAGAGTATCAGATTTGTTGCTTTTATTCTGGTTTAAGAAAAGAAATTCAGGGCATCCTTGATTATAAAGAATATTATACCCTCACCCAGTATTTCCAGTATGCTATGCTTGCAGAGAAACAATCACAGAGACTTTTCCAGGCTTTTGAGGAGTACAACAAGTTGAGGAACTCCTACCCCCCACGCTCGACGGGGACTTCGGGGCTGCCTAGGTCATCTTTCCAGCCGCTCCCACCAGCAGCTACCAAGGGAATTAGTGTTATTTCTACAGCCCCAAGATCAGCCCCTGCACCTTCTACACGCTCAGGTAAAACTTCTGTGCAGGTACCAGCTAGTAGTGTCTCCTCTGTTGCTTCGACGGGGCGCACTATAGGGATTCAGTGCCACCACTGCCATGGACTTTGTCATGTGCAGAAAGATTGTCCAAGTAGGTGGGCATATGTGGTAACAGACGATGGCGGTTACGTGAGCACCTCCGATGTGGAGGAGGATGTCGCTGCCACCAGTAGTGACCTCATCCTTGGAGGCGGAGACACCACGGGATACATGAACATTATTGTTCAGCGTGTCCTTAGCACACAAGTTCATCAGCCCGAGACGATGCAGCGCCACAACTTGTTCTAGATTTTCTTTGTGATCAAGAACCGCCAAGCACGTGTCATCATTGATGGGGGGAGCTGCAACAACTTGGTGAGTTCTGATGTGATTAACAAGCTTGCTTTGACCACACGCCCACATCCACATCCGTACTACATTCAGTGGTTAAACGACTCTGAAAAAGGTAAGGTAATACAAACTTGTAGAGTTCCTTTTTCTATTGGTTCTTATGTGGATTGTGTTGATTGTGATGTCGTACCCATGTAAGCATGTTCACTTTTATTGGGTAGACCTTGGGAATTTGATAATGATGCTGTACACCCTGGTAGAAGTAATAAGTACACTTTTATGCATAAAAGAACTAAAATTACTTTGTTACCAATGACCTCTGCTAAAATTGTACAAGCTGAATTAGAAAGAGCTGCTAGTTTGAAAAATAAAGGTCCTGAAATTCAACAACCTGTTAATTCTGATTCTACACCTAGTAACGTTAATGATTCTTCATGTTCTAAGGGTGCTGGAATTAAATTACAAGGTCGTTCATGTCTTGCAACAAAATCTGAGCTTGCTGAAATTTCTGATATTGATGATATTTGCTATGCTTTGATATGCAAACAAGATTTGTTTTCGCTTGATGATATTGCTTCTAGTGCTTTGCCTCCTGCTGTCACTAACCTTTTCCAGGAGTATGAGGATGTTTTTCCAGCTGAGATACCCCCGGGATTGCCACCTTTGAGAGGGATTGAGCATCAAATTGATTTGATTCCGGGCGCTACTTTGCCAAACCGTGCTGCTTATAGGACCAACCTGAGGATACTAAGGAGATACAACGACAAGTTCAAGACCTTTTGGATTGTGGGTATGTTCATCAATCACTTAGTTCTTGTGCTGTTCCTGTACTTTCGGTTCCTAAGAAAGATGGTACTTGGCGTATGTGTGTAGATTGTAGAGCCATTAATAATATTATTATTAGGTATCATCATCCTATTCCTAGGCTAGACGACATGCTTGATGAGTTATGTGGTGCTATAATTTTCACTAAAATTGATTTGCGTAGTGGCTACAATCAAATTAGAATGAAACTTGGAGATGAATGGAAAACAGCTTTCAAAACCAAATTCAGATTATATGAGTGGCTAGTAATGCCTTTTGGTTTAACTAATGTACCTAGTACTTTCATGCGCTTGATGAGTGAGGTTTTAAGAGCTTTCAATGGCAAATTTGTGGTAGTTTACTTTGATGATATCTTGATTTATAGCAAATCCATAGATGAACATATGAATCATTTGCGTGCTATTTTTGATGCTTTATGAGATGCACGTTTATTTGATAACCTTGAGAAGTGCACCTTTTGCACAGATCGAGTCTCTTTTCTTGGCTATGTTGTGACTCCACAGGGAATTGAGGTGGATGAGGCGAAGATTGAAGCCATAAAGAGCTGGCCTGTAACAAAAACTATCACACAGGTGAGGAGTTTTCTTGGTCTTGCAGGTTTCTATCGCCGCTTTCTCAAAGATTTCAGCACCATTGCTGCACCTTTGCATGAGTTGACAAAGAAGGGCGTTGATTTCCATTGGGGTAAGGTACATCATGAGTCTTTTGATGCTTTGAATGATAAACTTACACATGCACCATTGCTGCGATTACCTAATTTTGATAAGATTTTTGAGCTTGAATGTGATGCTAGTGGTATAGGCGTTGGTGGTGTTTTGATGAAAGATAGTAAACCTGTTGCATACTTTAGTGAGAAAATTACTGGGCCTGTTTTGAATTACTCCACGTATGATAAGAAATTGTATGCACTTGTACGTTGTTTAGAGACGTGGCATCATTATTTGTTGCCCAAAGAATTTGTTATTCATTCTGATCATGAATCACTTAAGTATATTGTTCTCAATGTAATTTGAACCGTAGACATGCTAAATGGATTGAGTTTATTGAGTCTTTTCCTTACATTATTAAACATAAGAAAGGGAAGGATAATATGATCGCTGATGCTTTATCTAGGCGCTATACTTTATTGTCTCAACTTGATTATAGAATTTTTGGACTTGAGGCAATTAAACAATAATATGCTGTTGATGTTGATTTTAAGGATGTATTACTGCATTGTAAAGAAGGTCGTGCATGGAACAAATTTGTGTTGACTGATGGATTCTTGTTTCGAGCTAACCACCTATGCATTCTAGTTGGTTCCGTTCGTCTTTTGGTGTTACAGGAGACGCATGGAGGTGGATTGATGGGTCATTTTGGTGCCAAGAAGACGGAGGATATTTTGACCACACACTTCTTTTGGCCAAGGATGAGGAAAGATGTTGAGCACTTTGTTGCTCGCTGCACTATATGTCAACAAGCTAAGTCTCGCTTGAATCCACATGGTTTATACATGCCACTTCTTGTTCCTTCTATTCCTTGGGCGGATATTTCTATGGACTTTGTTTTAGGACTGCCTAGGATTAAGAGGGGGAGTGATAGTATCCTTTCGGAAGATTGGGAACCCTTGTCCACATCATTGAGGACGTGACTGAGCTACTCTTTGAGGATGAGAAGATCACGGCGAGCATGGTGTGGAAAAAGACATCCAAGACACACCATGAAGCATCCTCAAGCAAAGGGAAAGAAGTAGCTTCGAGCTCAAACTTCTTTGATCCCTTCACAAGATTGTCTTGCAACGACTTGTACAACCCATTCGGAGCAAGACACTCATCGGGCGCTTCATCAAGCTCTACCTCAAGTGTCATTCCTAGTACTACTCCAAGAACATTGGGTGGACCAAGCATTGGCGTAGGGGGAGCACCAACAACAATGCTCGCTCGATCATTTGAGATGATCAATCTTACGGCTTCGGCTCCGGCGCCTCCACCTCCTCTGCCCCCTCCTCCACAAGATCATCTTTGGCATCTTCGTCAAGCTCACCAACAGGATCTTCTCTTTGAACTCAGTGAATTTGTGAGAAACCCTATTGTTGACCTTTGTGAGAATCTATTGAGCATATATGATCTTGTGTGTTGGATTAACTCTTTCAGGGGACTTCAGAAGATTGCACCACATGAAGTGATTGACAAGCTCCTCCAACAAATCACAACTCCTGAGTGGGGTTTCTTACTTGAGGAGGTAGTCAACAGGAGACACGGGCTCTCAATTGAGAGAGCAATGGAGTTAATACTTGTGCTTCACTTCCAAGTGGGACATGTACTTGAGCACATCACTGGACTCTGTGATCCTCCTCATTTCTACATCAACCTTGACAATGTGCACATGGGGGATGATCATGGACATTGGAGGTATCATGCTCCTCACTATCCCATTAGAAGGAGACTATTGGATGGGATTGCAAGAATCCCTATCTATGAGGATGGTCTTATTGCTCGACACTATGAGGTTGGTACTAGCCAATCTAGTAATGCTTTGGATACTAACCCTTCTTCGTCTAGTGCTTGTCTTATGGCTACCACCAGGGTCAACTACAAGAGTGGAGGCACTCATTGGATCCTTGATAGTGGGTGCACTCAACATATGACCGGGAAGCCAACCATGTTCACCACCATTGATGGAGACGAAGATAGTGAAAAGGTGACTTTTGGGGATAACTCAAAAGGGAGAGATAGAGGCTTGGGCAAGGTGGCCATCACTAATGACCTCCATCTCTCCAAGGTCTTTCTTGTGGAAACCCTCAACTTCAACCTTCTATCTATTGGTCAACTCTGTGACATGGGGTTCAAGTGCACGTTTGATGAGGAAGGTGCAACTATTGAGAATGCCAAGAGAGGGCTAGTATTTCATGGAGTGAGACATGGGAACTTATATGTCACGGACTTTAAGTCAAGTAATTTGTCACCAAGCACTTGCCTATTCACTAAGGCATCCAAGGATGGTTGTGGCATAGAATACTAGCACATGTTGGAATGAATTAGCTCAAGAAGATTGTCAAGAGAAATCTAGTTGAAGGAATCAAGGATGTGGCCTATGAGAAGGATAGATTGTGCAAAACTTGTCAGGCGGGGAAACAAGCTGCATCTTCACATCCTACCAAGTCATTCATGTCTACATCTCGTCCTCTAGAGCTCTTGCACATGGACTTGTTTGGGCCAACACATTACAAGAGTCTAGGAAGCAATCTATATTGCTTGGTAATTGTTGATGATTTCACGAGATACACTTGGACCTTCTTTCTTGTGGACAAATCTCGAGCTAGTGGTATCTTCAGAAAGTTTGCCAAGAGGGCAAAGAATGAGTTCAATGCTAGCATTATGAAGATAAGGAGTGACAATGGGACGGAATTCAAAAACACCATAGTGGAGGAATATTGTGACAAGAAGGGGATCAAACATGAATTCTCCGCTACTATTGGCGGTTCTTAAGCCTAACAGGGAAAATCTGCAAGCATACAGATGCTGGCGTAGCTTTCACCCGGGAGTATTCCAGAGTATCGATTTCCACAGGGAACGAGTAAAGTGTCACTCCTAATCCATCAAGTCCTAGTGATGAAGGGTGCAGAACAAAGTATATTCTATAGGGAGAAGAAGTCCCCGGGCCAGGCAATCTAATATAGTGAACCTTCTCCAAGTAACTTAGTGAGAATTCTATTTCCAAATATCTGCTTCGAGGCACGATAACGATCCACAGGTAAGGGTCGGTAACTAACCTCATGTACTAGTGGGAACGTTAACGCTAGACAACCTTGCTTGAGACTTCCCGAACGTGGTGGAATTCAATATTGGACGGATAGGGCTATCACCACCTGCCGCCTACCACACAGCCCATGGGGACGAATGCAAACCTAGGAAAGCTAAGTCTAAACACCACGTCTAAACATAGACTTTCATACCAGTTCTAGAATTGGTAAGCATAACAAGATAATGCTATGAAGCAATAAAAAGTTATGCACGAGGATCCTGCAGAATAAAAGGATAGAAATACTCACTTTATTACTTGGGCAAGAATTCTACTACATGTTACCCGGCCCCGAAGATGAGGGAGATTACTCACGTAGGAGCTTAAATCCCCAAGGCACAAGTTGAAGGAGCCACCATCCTGAACTCCTCCTACACCTCTATTCTTCTACTTGGGTAAAACTTGGGACTAATGCTTATTTCTTCTCTATTTCTTCACTTCCGCTGAATTCCCCCTCTATTTATAGGTGGCGAAGACTTGGCGGGTACTTCAAGGTAGAGGAGAGTCAGTGGGCAAAATTTCCCCCGCCGGGCGGCATGCACCGTCGGGTGGCAGGCCAGGCCGGGCGGCCGTTGGATGAAGTTGGTTCCCGACCGCCTTCCCTCAAACGGCTCAGATTTGGTCCGGATGACGGTTTTGGGTCGGTTTTCAACCGCCTTATCCACTTGGTGTCGGTTGGCATGATGGGCCATGTGGGCTGGACACCCCGAGAGGAAATTCCTAGGCCGGGCGGCCTGGCATGCCGGGCGGTGGCCTAGGCCGGGCGGCGGCCCCTTTTTGGTGCCGACACCCTCCGGGTCATGTGTTTACTTGTCCAAGTTGTGCCACATGGATGCCTCCTTTACTTTTTCACTTTTTACCCTCCTTAGTCCGAGGATGGAAAATGGCCTCATGATGGAGTGTTTTGCAGGGTCGGCTGGGTCGGATTAGTTCAGCCTGATGAGACTCTTTTTTGACTAGCCGGGTGGCTGATTTCAGCCTCACATGACCTTGTCGGCTAGGTCCTGATTTCAGCTACCACGATCCTTCCCGGGCCCTGATTTCAGCCTCATACGACCCTGTCGGCCGACTGTTTTATAGCAGTATCGGCCAACGGGGCGTTTCTTCATGTTTTTACATAATTTTGGCCCTTTTGAACCTACAAACACATATTTCACCAAATCTTGTAGAACTTTATTAGTTTAAACAAATATTCATGAAACTTTGGTCTTTACCTTACATTTCCCGACCAGTTGGTGGCCGATATTGGGTTTTAAGGGCCACCAACAGCTACATATACTCCCGAGCAAAATGGAGTAGTGGAGAGGAAGAACAAGACGCTCATCACTCTTGCTCGTGCCATGTTGGATGAGTATGGAACTCATGAGAGGTTTTGGGCTGAGGCAATCAACACGGCTTGCTAAACCTCCAACCGTGTCTATCTCCACCGTTTGTTGAAGAAGACACCATTTGAGCTATTGGTGGGATGAAAACCCAATGTTTCCTATTTCCAAGTCTTTGGATGCAAGTGTTACATTCTCAAGAAGAGGAGAAGCCTGGGAAGTTTGAGAGCAGAACTTATGAAGGCATTCTTGTTGGGTACTCTGGGACTTCTAAAGCATATAGGGTCTACAACTCCACCATCGAATGTGTGGAGGAATCCTATGATGTGCAATTCGATGAGTCAAATGGGTCCCGAAAGGAGGATGAATATCATAAAGTGGACATTGGATATGATCCTATGAAGGAAGCATTGAGAAGAATGCCCGTGGGTGAGGTTTTACCCCACAAGGTCAATAATGGTGATATTGATGAGCCCTCTACTCCACCACCTCCACCACCCCCCTCCTCCGAGATACAACAAACAACCCAAGATGCCACGAATATTCCCACAAGCTCCCCTCAAGATTCATTGAGAGTACACTCACCAAATGATGAGCAAACCCAAGTGAGAAGTGAGCCACAAATCTCCCCACATACTTCACCACAAGCCACTTCTCCTAGCTCTTCACAAGATGCCCTCCCATCCACCTCAAACTCAAAGTACAAAACTAGAAAGCATAAGAGTGACTCTTCCACCTCTCTGAGGATACAAGACACTCATATATCAAGAGAGCAAACAATCCATGATGCACAAGACATCTCACCTAGAGCTACTCCTACTCAAAGAAAACACCACCCTAAACCCAAGGCCATCAACAAAGATCATTCACAAGACTTGATCATTGGGAGTCCATCTCAAGGAATAAAGACAAGGAGAAATCAATACAAGCCCAACTATGTGAGTGAAGAGAATGAGGATGAGGCTAATGTTGAGAACTTCTCTTTCGTCTCTATGATTGAACCCACTACCATTGATGAAGCTATGGATGATCACAAATAGATCATTGCCATACAAGAAGAATTGAACAACTTCAAAAGGTGCAACGTATGGAAATTGGTTGAGAGGCCCAAGAATCATAATGTGGTTGGCACCAAGTGGGTCTTCAAGAACAAGCAAGATGAGAAAGGAGCAATTGTCAAGAACAAGGCTCGCCTAGTGGCTAAGGGATATTCTCAAGTGGCGGGGATTGACTTTGAAGAGACCTTTGCTCCCGTAGCCCGTCTCGAAGCTATTTTGATCTTACTTGCCTATGCATCACATAATGGCTTCAAGCTCTTTCAAATGGATGTCAAGAGTGCCTTCTTGAATGGAGAAATAAATGACAAAGTCTATGTGGAACAACCTCCAGGGTTTGAGGACCCAAAACATCCAAGACATGTATACAAATTGAAGAATGCTCTCTATGGCCTCAAGCAAGCACCAAGGGCATGGTATGAACACTTGAGGAACTTCCTACTCAAGAATGGATTCACCATTGGAAGCATTGATAACATCTTGTTCATGAGGCATGTTGCAAAGGATCTCTTTGTGTGCCAAATCATTGTGGATGATATCATCTATGGGTCAACCAATGAGAAGTTCAATGAAGAGTTTTGGGAGATGATGGCTAGGGAATTCCAAATGTCAATGATTGGAGAGTTGCACATGTTCCTTGGATTCCAAGTCAAGCAATTGAGAGAGGGAAACTTCATTTATTAAGAAAAATATACCAAGGACCTTCTCAAAAGATTCAACATGGAGAATTGCAAGCCCTTGCACACACCGATGGCTACAAGCAAACCCTTGGATGATGATGTGAAAGGGAAACCGGTGAACCCCAAGCTATATAGATCAAGCATTGGGTCTTTTCTCTATCTCACTGCTTCGAGACCGGACATTATGTTTAGTGTGTGCTTGTGTGCACACTATCAAACAAATCCAAAGGAGTCACACTTCAAGGCCGTGAAGAGAATAATGAGATACCTCAAGTACACACCTACCATGGGCTTATGGTATCCTAGAGGAACAAACTTTGAGTTGCTTGGGTATTCGGATCCGGACTTCGTGGCTTGCAAAGTGAATAGAAAGAGTACATCGGGTGGTTGTCAATTTCTTGGAAGATCTCTAGTTTCTTGGAGCTCAAAGAAGCAAAACTCGGTGGCTCTATCTACAGCCAAAGTGGAATATATGGCGGCGGGAGCTTGTTGTGCACAACTTCTCTATATGAGGCAAACACTCTCGGACTATGGCCTCAACTACACGCAAATGCCACTACATTGTGATAGTGACGCGGCGATCAAGATGGCTCTCAAGACGGGAGATCATGGTCATGCGAAGCATATTCAAGTGAGACATCACTTCACAAGAGACCATGTTGAGAAGAAGGACATCGAGTTGGTGAGCGTGCGAACTCATGAACAATTGACGGATATCTTTATCAAGCCACTTGATAAGAAGACCTTCAACAAGCTAAGGGGAGAACTTAATGTTCTCGACCTCTCCAACTTCACATGAGTAACCCTTGAGCTTGTCCTTTGTAAATATGTATAGTTCTTTGGTTGTTCTTGTTTGTGTCTTTGTTTGAGCTTGTCCTTTGTAAATATGTATAGGGCTTTGAGTCCATAGGAAAAACCGGACTATCAAGGGGGTCTAGGTCATTCTCTTAGGTCATGTCTAGTCGGTGATGTGCAAGGTTGCTTGGTGAAATCACAGGCACTAGGTGACAATGGAGAAGCCAAGGAGCTGTTTGGAGAATCTAGGAAACCAAGTCAAGCGAGGATGACAAGTTTCAGCTTCTGGACATAGAGACCGGACAGAGGGGTCAGTGGAGACCAGACTGTACGGTCACTATGGGGAGTTTTCTAGGACTTAGTGCGAGGAGCAACGACTCTGTCTGCAGGAGACTCCACACAAACCAGATGGTCTAGTCTGCTGACCGGACTGTCCGGTCTGTAGGAGTGCAGGAACGGTAGAGAGGATGCAGTTTGCGGACCTTCCTGGAATGGAGAGAGAAAGTGGACCGGATGGTCCGGTCTAGTGACCGAACAATCTGGTCAGTACAGGATCTTGCCTAGATAGAGGAGCCAATGGCTGGGAGAGACATTACCAGAGTGACCGGACAGTCCGGTCAGGTAGTGACCGAACAGTCCGGTCAGTGTGTCCAGAAAGGTATTTTCGTGGAGCAACGGCTAGTTTGAGGTTGGGAGCCTATATAACTTCGTTGCTGGGGTCTTGGAGACCTCTCTTGGCCAGTGGAATACCTGAGAGCATTTGGTAAGGTCCAAGAGCAAAAGAGGAGAGCACTAGGAGGAGATAATGCATATCTTAAGAGTGCTAGAGAAAAGTAGCTTGAGCATCTTGCACATCTAAGGCTAGGGTGTCCTTGAGGGTGTGATCTAGATTGTTACTCTTGGTCTATGGTGAGACCTAGACCGGTTAGGTGTCGGTGATCGAGCCTATCGTGATCGGATGTGAAGGTTGTCACACGTTTGTACATAGTTTGAGCCCGCCATTGGAAGGGGCATCGCTAGTGAGCGCCCGTGCCGGCTCATGGAGTTCGACAAGTTCTCGAGGGAGGCAAGCTTGTGCTTTGTGCAGCGGTGACGCACACCGTGTCTTCACTCGAGGAGTGATTGTGGGCTCGTGGGCGAGAACTCCACTTGGTGGTGGGAGGGACCGGGACTCCGGCGGGAGTGGTCCAACAAGGATTTGGGGAAGGCGCCATCCTTCTGAGACCTCGAGAAAAAATCATGAGTCAAACCTTACTCTACTCCTTACTATGATGCTTTACTTTCTGCATTTACATACCGTGCTATTCATGCTTGTGTGCTTACCTTGCTCTAGTTGACTACCTTGTATACTTGCATGGATAGGCTTCTTTACTTGTTAGTAGTGCTTAGCCTTCATACTTGATCACTAGCACGTATAGGAGTTACTTTGGCTTGATTGATCACCCTAGTATGTATTGTGCTACTCATGCTTGTATGCTTTCTATATGCTAGTTGATCTAGTAGCTTTGATTGAGTAGAACTCCTTACTAGCTAATTGTTTGCTTCTGCATATATTTAGTAACTAGCTTGCATAGAAGTTGTATTGCGTTTGTGTGATCCAGTAGTATGCTTAGGTTGTTGTTCCTTTCATAGGTTCATTATCTTACTAGTGTGATCACCACTAGGATTGTGTAGGAGATGTTTTGAGTGGTCGGTTTTAGGAATTGGCGAATTTGGTACATAGTGCTAGTTCCCGATTCACCCCCCCTCCTCGGTCACTCGGTCCTTTCACTTTCTTTGCCAACTCTTGGTTTTGTGATCCTTTCTTTGCTAGATGGTTGGTTTTGATCTTGTCGATGATATGTACCCGAGGTACCTCACATAGAAGGAAAGTGGAGGTAGACTCCTACTAGGATAAGAACAGTAGACCGACTAGGACTCCGCCATGTAACCCTGTCCCCCCGGGATATATAAGGAGGGGCAGGGATCCTCCTCAAGGGATAAGCTCAATTAGATAGATCCCGCACGGGTCATAGATTAGACACCACTAGACATCATCGTCTAGGTCTACCCTTCTCATCTAGATCTATTTTCTAGACATATCAATACAAATACCACAGAACACAAGACGTAGGATTATTATCCTCCGGGAGGCCCGAACCTGTCTAAATCGGTGTCTTGTGTTACCATCGTCTCTCGATCTCGCCCACACCCTCATCCTACATATAAATCCTCATAGATGAAATACCCTATGTCTATTGCCAAGATTAAGTCTCGACAGTTGGCGTGCCAGGAAGGGGCTGTTGGTCGTAGTTACGCACCCACTTATATAGCGCAAGAGGATGGTGTATAGTTGTAGCTCTTTTTCCCTTAGAGTATTCCAAGGTTATCGAATCCACAGGGAACGAGCGGGAATATTACTATTAAAGGCTTACTATCAGATTGCAATGGTTGAGTTGGTGTGAATGTTGACGGTGAGAGAGTGGTGGATGAATGCTATTAGAGATGTAACAGGATAATGAAGGATTCTCTCCTTACGATTGGTTCACTAGCATGCAACCTTATTCTTATTAACTCGGATGATGATTCCAATATTCTAAAAGACATGGTGGTTTCGTTCACCCCGGTTGTCACTATAGAGGTTAGTAGCTTCCCGCTGGTTTCTTGCACTGTGCAATAGGCAGAAGTGTTCCGGCCGATACACTAATGAAATAGATGCACCATTGAGTTCACTACATAGATTGAGTTCATCAAGAGAGTATCAATAAGTATGAGAGTTACATGACCAGATCCCCGCACCGGAGAAGAGAATATGAGACTACTCGCTCATCCTCCTGCTAAGCATAGCAGAAGGGTGAGAAATAGCGCTGGAACGTGCACGAGCCGATCGGCGCAACCGTCGCACCGATCGGCGTGACCTCCCTTCTGGTGGTTCTCATTGGTGTTGTCCAACCGTCGCCGACAATATCCTGAAACCCTAGTTCTAACAACTGGATATCGCGATTGCTGTCTCTCTCCTTCCTCCTCCTGGCTCTTGATAGATGTCTTCCTTTTATATTCGGCGAGATTTGGTCAACTTCCACCGACTTCAACTTGTATTGGGCTGGGCCTCTGTCCTTGAACCGAATTATGCTTTTCATTGTCTTTTACACTCTTGCGCCGATCGGCGCAGGCCCTTGCCGATCGGCGTGGCTCTGTATCTGGCCCATCCTTGTTGCTCTTTGATTCCTTATCCATAAATGCCCTGTTTTATACCTGTTTTCTGCAATTACATCCAAAACAAAACAACTACAAATATATGCAAATATGGGGTGAATTGTTAGTCAATGCCACCAAATTAAGACGTAAAACATCCCTTTTTGGTAGATAAAATGGGGAGCTAGAAACCACCAACAGTTCCCCCACACTCGGATCATTGCTAGTCCTCGAGCAATACAAAATCAAATATGTAGCAAGAATCTTCACATCACCTCTCCTTCAATCAATATCAATTATTATTTTTACTTGCCCCACAAAGATTTTCTCTCACCCTCTTTCAAACCAATCGGTACTTCATACTTGATTTTAATCAAATTACCACAAAACCTTTTCAAAAATGATTTTTGTTTTCTTTACTCATCCTTAGCATTGAGCATCATGCAATTGGTCTTCTCTAAATCTCTCAAGTGTATTTCCTTCCCTCTCCTATCTAATCAATGATTGTATATGGATCTTGGAGGGCGATATAACTAATTAAACCATAAAGTTAACCATGTCAACAATGTGCTCAATCATGCCCACTAAGAAAGGATTTTCTAGGAAAAGAAATTTTAATGACGGAGAAGAGGAACAAAGGAGATCTAAAGAAAAAGGTTTCAATGAGAACAATGGCAAAGAGTAAGAGATAATCAAAAAGCTGCTTTCTTTGATAATCTTGCTGCATCTCAGGGAATAATTTTTCTCTTTGTCTCCTTTTTTTTCTCTTCTTGTTTTTTTATCTGCGCCAATCGGTTCCACAGCTGCGCCGATTGGCGCAGTCTATACATTTATTTTTTTTCTTTTTCTTTCTTCTTTATTCTATTCCCAGTATGATCGGCAATTTCTGTCTTGCACCAGCAGCAAATGTTTTCTGAATCCTCTCTTTATTGAGAATATAGGTTATATCAAGGAGGAGGTACAAGCAAAGACGTATGGTTTTCATGATAGCAAGGAATTGATATGGATAAGAATGGCTAGAAATACAGAGGTAAACAAATAGATCATCCTTTCCTAATTTGGTCAAAATCATGAGCAAAGAGTTGACAAGTTACTTACAATTCAATAAATTAAAAAGTGTAGCTTGCTCTCATTCATTTGGCTTATGTAGGCATATCAGACCCTGCTTTTGCTTTGGCTTCGGATGAGTCAAAAGAAGTTTTCACAAATTCAAAGCTTAAAAGTTAAGTGGTAACCAACTAATTCAAGTAATCAACCAATCAATCATCAAAAAGATAAGATAAATTATATGGGGCACTTTCAATTTGACAATCGACACTAACATTATTAAAGACAATGCAATGATTTAAACTACATAAAGACTTTTAAAGCAACTCTCAGCATTACTCATGACTCTCTTAAGCACACTTAATAAGAAAAACAAACAAAACTTAACTTAAAAACACTTAAAGACCATGATTAATGGAAGCCCTTCCCCCACACTCAAAATTTGCAATGTCCTCATTGCAAGAGAAGAAATTCAACTAATCATGGAGACCATGCCTATTCAAGACTTGGAAAATACGTCTTATGTTTCTTACGAGAAAAGTGTAATCCGCTTCATTCATCTCGATTGCATCATGGATTCTCCGATCCACATCCCTTTGATGCCGGTAGGCACGATCCCTGTCTTGATACAATCTTTCAATATTCCGGTGGCAGACAGGACAGCAAACTGGTGGTTGTAGACTATGATTTTCAACACTGTAGGGGGAGACACTATTTAAACCCCTCTGAGCCGATAGGCGCAATGGCTGAGCCGATCGGCGTGGTGGTGTTCTTTCTTCACTACGATTGTGTCCGCTTCCCTCTGCATTACCATTAACTTTTGCTAAAGTTCCTGCCGCCCTGTCATTGTTACATTCTGCAAACGTTCCCCAATTTTCAAACTTAGGACTTCTACAGCTTTTCTGCATATCAGAATCATCTCCTGCATATCCAGACATACTAGGATGACCACCCTCCAAATTTTCCAAACAATCTAACGTGTCAAAGTCGCTATCCCATTCAGAATACCTTTGAATTGGCTTACCCGATAATCTAGCAGATTTGCGAACCTCTGGTGTAGTCTTACACTTCTTTGCAGCAAGCTCTTCGTCTTCACTTGGCAGAGCCGTCAGATCAACAAATTCAGCCATCTTCAGTTCACGCCGATCGGCTCCATCGTTGTGCTGATTGGCGCAGCTGGCGGCTTCTGCCAATTGTTCCAGGTTACGATCATGAATCCCCTTGTTTTGCTGTCTTCGTAAAATTTCATCATTAATCTCCTTAGGCGTCTTCCCTCCAGGAACTGCGCTATAGCCATCATCATATGCAACCTCTCTGGGTATGAAGGTTGGATCTTCTGCCAATTGGAGTTCAACCTTATGTTGAAGATCTTTAGCACAAAAGATACACTTGCAACCTTCGATGCGACTATCCCTATGAATCTTGTTTTCTTGAAAACCCTCCCAATCGGTAAGAACCCTAGGAGAGGCTTTATCTTGTCTAGCTTGAAGATCCTTTTCCGCATCCAACTGGTACATGGCTTCGTCGGCTTCCTCGTGCAGCTAGAGTTCATACTTGGCAGCAATATCATGTTCGCTATAAAGCCGACACTTATGGATTGTGAGAGGGCTCTCTTCATCTAGTTCCTCTTTCTCTTGCTTAGTCAATAATCTTTCAAAAGACAAGAAATCTTCATATGACAAAGGCTTAGCAAGATCAAGAAGACCTTCCATGGTGTACCTTTGAGAAACAGCCTCACCTCCAATAGGTCCTATAGATTTTCCTTTGCGCACCAATACTCTCCTCATAATCTGCCGAAGTTCATTGTCCATCTTTAACTTGTCGGCGTTCCATACGTCAGCTTCGCTTTCCTTCATGAACTTATTCCTCAGATCTGACCAAAGCACTGGATCATCTTGTGTTGGCGTCAATACTTTGTCAACTTCGTCCCAGGACCAAATTTTAGAAAGCTATAGAAATTCGCCACCGAGCCGATCAGCTCCACTGTCGCGCCGATCGGCGCAACTGTCGTGCTAATCGGCGCCGCCTTGATTGCTTCCCGACGCGTCGCCTTCCATAGCTTCTACCTTTAGGGCTTTGTTCTGGTGAGTATGTAATGCGAGTTGATGCATGGGGTTGCTCCCCTCTCATATTTATATCCCTTGATTTCCGATTGGACTAAGACTCCATCTCTTATTTACGGAATTCAACTGTCTTAACAAGGCAAGGTCCAAAACCAACTCAAAAACGAAAGACACTGCCGCGCCGATCGGTGCAGGGTTGCGCCGATTGGCGCGGTACACTATTTTTACCCAATCAAAATAGAAAAATCACGAAAATCAAAAATATATATAGGGCTTTTGTTTTATGTTGTTAAGAATGACCACACAGGGCACTAAGCAGTGAAGTGCACATCAAAAGATTTTAATTCAAAAGTGTCAGGTTCTAGATATACCTTTAGACATTGTCCATTCACCGTGTACTTGTTCCTTTTGCCATCCATTATAATCACAGCTCCCAAGGTAACACCGTATTCACAAGATAAGGTCCTTCCCATTTACTTTGTAGTTTGCCTTTACCAAATAATCTGAATCGCGAATTAAATAGGAGTACCCGATCTCCTTCCTTGAATTCCTTCTTCAAAAGCAGCTTCTTATCATACCACTTCTTTGTCTTTTCCTTATATATTGTCGCATTTTCATATGCACGTAATCGCATCTCTTCCAATTCGCTTATTTGAATTTTCCTTTTCATACCGGCGGCATTAAAATCCGAATTCATTTCCTTTATATCCCAATAAGCCTTATGTTCCAATTCCACCGGTAGGTGACATTATTTCACATAGACCAATTGATATGGCGTCATACTAATTGGTATCTTGAATGCCGTCCTATATGCCCATAATGCTCCGTTAAGCTTTATAGCCCAATCTTTTCCTTCCTTCGTAACTATCTTCTGCAGAATCCCCTTTAATTGCTTATTGGACGTCTCTGCTTGTCCATTTTTCCGAGGATGATAAGCTATTCCAATTCTGTGTTCAACCCTAGATCTTGCTAAAAACCTAGTAAATTCTCCTCCTGTGAAATGCAATCCTCCATCAATAATTATTATCCTTGGTATTCCATACCTTGGGAAAACTTGCTCCTAAAGTATATTCCTTGATTCTCTTGTAGTATTGAACTTGCATGCCATTGCTTCAACCCACTTGGAAACATAATCAACGGCAACCAATATATATTCACAACCATGAGAATTCACAAATGCTCCCATAAAATCCATACCCCATACATCAAAGATATCGACTTGAAGATTGTACTTAAGAGGCATTGCATTCCTATTGTTAACATTTCCTATTTGTTGGCATTGAGCACATGTTGCAACATACCTTTTTGCATCTTCATGCATAGTAGGCCGATAGAATCCACTCGTCCATACTTTCGCCTGTGTTCTGAAATAGCCGTAATGTCCCCCATAATCCGAAGAATGACATTTTGACAAAATGCTTGCTCTTTCTTCTCCGGGTACACATCTTCTCACTGCTCCATCCTGACAATACCTATACAAGTATGGGTCGGCCCATATGAATTTTCTCATTTCGCTCTTAACTCTTCTCCATGTATTCTTGTTCATCATATCAGTTTTTCCCTTGAAACCTTTGATAATCTCCATCATCCAACTCTCTCTACGATCAAATGTGGCGAACAGTTGCTCTTGTTGCATTTCATCATTTATTGGCTCAGTTGATAATGACTCAAGACGAGACAAATGATCTGCTATAGAATTTTCCACTCCTTTCTTATCGCTTATTTCCAAATCAAATTCTTGCAGCATCAATACCCACCGCATTAACCGAGGCTTAGATTCCTTTTTTGAAACCAAATATCTTATAGCAGCATGATCAGTATATACAATCACTTTAGAATTTAGAATATAAGATCTAAACTCCTCAATGTTGTAAGATCAGTAGGGGGAGGCAATTTCTCAACTGTTGATACCTTTGCCTTATCAACCTCTATCCCCCTATTCGATATGACATGACCAAGTACTATTCCTTCTATTACCATGAAGTGACACTTCTCCCAATTAAGAACCAAGTCACATTCAACACACCTTTTCAAAACCTTCTCTAAATTCTCCAAACAACTATCAAAATCAACACCATGTACGGAGAAGTCATCCATGAATACCTCCATAATATCTTCTATGAATTCAGCGAATATTGCATTCATGCATCCTTGAAATGTGGCAGGTGCGTTGCAAGGACCAAAAGGCATCCTTCTATATGCATATGTCCCGAAAGGGCAAGTAAAAGTAGTTTTCTGCTGATCCTCTGATCTTACTGGTATCTGAAAGAAACCACTATATCCATCCAAATAACAAAAGTATGTATTCTTTGCTAACCTTTCAAGCATCTCGTCAATGAACGGAAGAGGATAGTGATCTTTCTTCGTCACCTTGTTCAAACTTCTGTAATCTATGCACATTCTCCATCCAGTTATAGTCCTTTGAGGAATCAACTCATTATTCTCATTAGGCACTACTGTCAACCCTCCTTTCTTGGGCACACAATGTACTGGACTAAGCCATTCACTATCAGCAACAGGGTAGATCATACCTACATTAAGCAGCTTCAAAATCTCCTTTTTGACCACTGGCTTCATTGATTCTTTCAACCTTCGCATTCCTTCAACCACTGGTTTAGTATTCTCTTCCAAGTTAATCTTGTGGGTGTAAAATACGGGGCTGATTCCCTTGATGTCAATCAATGTGTAACCAATGGCCTTCTTATACCTTTTAAGCATAGCAAGCAGCTTTTCTAGTTTCTTCTTTCGTTAGGGTGTTATTCGCAATAACTGGATATGTTTTATTTTTCCCTAGATATTCATAGCATAGCTCTTTTAGAAGTTCCTTCTGTTCTACTTCTGGTGCTTCATCTAGATCTAGCTCACCTAGAGGTTCAAAATAAGAATTTTCCTGGTTGAGCCGACCGGCGCAAGTATCATGCCGATCAGCGCTGGCAGTATCCTTGTCAGCTCCGCGCATGAGGTGGTCTAGTGGGTCACCCATATCCATCCCTATCTTCTCATCCTCCTCTGGGTAGAATTCTTGATAGCAAGAAGGGTCTTGATGCGACGGATCATTAAATTGAAATTGCACTTCTTCACCTCCCAGGTGTAGCGTAATTTTACCTTTCCCGGCATATAGAACAACTTGTACTAATCTCAAAAATGGCCTCCCTAGAATGATGTCTTCAACTCCAGTTTCCTCACTATTTAGAATGAAGAAGTCCACTGGTATTGTTTTTGAGCTAATCTCTACCTCAACATTCTTGATCACTCCCAGTGGCTTGGTCTTCCTTCCATTTGCCATGACGAGCTCAACTTCAGTCCCCATCAGCCACTGTTGAGTTTCATAAGGCATGCTCATGAATGCATCATATGTCATCAAGCTAACACGGGAACCAAAGTCACACATGGCTTTCAGAAATTTCTTCCCCGATATCTCAAATGGTATGTATGGCTCCTCTTCTTGCTCTTCAGTGAAACCTATAGCATACACACCACATAATCCTTCGGAGGGAGATGGCCCAAAGCAACTGTCTAGTAATCTCTTTGCTTGTTTCACCTCTGGTCCATCAAGCTCTATATCATCCTTGTAAAGCTTCCCTAAGACTCTTCCAATAATTTCTTGATCAAAAACTTCCGACTTGAGGCGATTACTTGGGAAATTATACTCAATTCTGGCTTCAGAGGCATCTTGCGGACTGAAGGATCTCCTCATATTGAGCAATTCTTGCGAAAAATCAATAGGAATCCAGTCCATTGGCTCAAATTCATCAAGTGGTTTAGCATTCGCCAATGTCCTATCCCCCTTTGGTTTAGCAAAGTTATCTTCGAATTCCTTCAAGTTGTTGTCCGTAATCACAGCTTCTATCTTGGTATATTCCTTGCAGCATGGCAGAGTTGTCAGGGCGATCAGTTCCCCTGTTGTTGCAACTGCGCCGATCGGCTCATAGACTGCGCCGATCAGCGCGCGTGTCAGATCCATGGAAGTGGGTCTGACGGACCCTATCTCTTCAAATTCATGCTCTGGAGTACTCATTGCCCTACTCTCGGACATACTGATCTGTTCTACTGATGACTCTTCCTTCTGCATAACTTCTGGGAATTGCTGATTTGGTTCTAGATATTCTTCCCAGTGCTTATGTAAAGCTTCATTCTCAGCAATTTTGGCTATCAATTCGATCCCCACCTTGGCTGTCAACCTCAAAAACCTTGCTCCAGCCGATCCGTCCAAATGCATCCTCGATGCCTTATTTATGGCCATGTAGAAGGTTTGAGCGCACATATTCTCATTAATGCCGAGGTCAGGTCCTTGTTTCAACAATGTTTTAAAACACGTCCAAGCTTCCGCAAGAGATTCTTCATCTTTTTGTAAGAAGTTCACCACTTCTCTTCTCAATTTCTGCACCTTTGGCAAAGGAAAATAGCGAAGACAAAAATTTCCAACTAATTCACTCCACTTACCTTTCGCATCTCGAGATGCTACCTTGTGCCACTCTTTGGCTTTTCCTCCTAAAGAGAATAGGAAAAGCAACCATTTGTAAAGATCCTGAGGCCCTCCTTCATGATGGAATGTTTGGCAAAGTGCCTCCAAATCTTGTAGGTGAGTATATGGATTCTCCTCCTTTGCTCCAAAGAATTTGTTTGCTTCAGCCATGCTAATGATAATGGGGTTTCACACATACGAGGAGGCTATGGCCTCCTCGTCTGAGGATTGAGGCACCAGCACGTCTCGAGATGGCAAAGAAAGCTTCCTAAGCGTCGCAGAAGGTTCCGTCGTACTCATCCTGAAAATTCACACAAAACACAAAACAAAAACAACTAGAAAAGAAAAGGATTAGACATTAGTAAAATATTAATAGTAAAAGAACTGGCTTGTTCCCCGGCAATGGCGCCAGAAAATGATGCTTGTTGGTCGTAGTTACACACCCACTTATATACCGCAAGAGGACGTGTATAGTTGTAGCTCTTTTTCCCTTAGAGTATTCCAAGGTTATCGAATCCACAGGGAACAAGCGGGACTATTACTATTAATGGCTTACTAACAGATTGCAATGGTTGAGTTGGTGTGAATATTGACGGTGAGAGAGTGGTGGATGAATGTTATTAGAGATGTAACAGGATAATGAAGGATTCTCTCCTTAGGATTGATTCACTAGCATGCAACCTTATTCTTATTAACTCGGATAAGGATTCCAATATTCTACAAGACATCGTGGTTTCGTTCGCCCCGGTTATCACTACATAGGTTTTTCTTACACTGTGCAATGGGCAGAAGTGTAGCAGCCGATACACTAATGAAATAGATGCATAATGGAGTTCACTACATAGATTGAATTCATCAAGATAGTATCAATAAGTATGAGAGTTACATGACTAGATCCCCGCACCAGAGAAGAGAATATGAGACTACTCGCTCATCCTCCTGCTAAGCATAGTAGAAGGGTGAGAAATAGCGCTGGAACGCGCACGAGCCGATCGGCGCAACCGTCGCGCCGATCGGCGCGACCTCCCTTCTGGTGGTTTTCGTCGGTGTTGTCCAACCGTCGCCGCTAATATGCTGAAACCCTAGTTGTAACAACTGGATATCGTGATTGCTGTCTCTCTCCTTCCTCCTCCTGGCTCTTGATAGATGTCTTTCTTTTATATTTGACGAGATTAGGTCAACTTCCACTGACTTCGACTTGTATTGGGCTGGGCCTCTGTCCTTGGACCGAATTAGGCTTTTCATTGTCTTTTACCCTGCTGCGCCAATCGGCGTAGGCCCGCACCGATCGGCGCGGCTCTGTATCTGGCCCATCCTTGTTGCTCTTTGATTCCTTATCCATAAATGCCCTGTTTTATACCTGTTTTCTGCAATTACATCCAAAACAAAACAACTACAAATATATGCAAATATGGGGTGAATTGTTACTCAATACCACCAAATTAAGACATAAAACATCCCTTTTTAGTAGATAAAATGAGTAGCTAGAAACCACCAACAGGGGCGCGGCGCGACGGTCGGCATGTTGAGTTCGATGGCCTCAATCTACTTCAAGATTTGATCATGATCTGACCGACATTGAAGCACACGAGTCATCATGTCTTCATCAAGGCGGCATCCCACTCAGGCAACATCGTCGCGACATGATGCCTCCAACAACTTGATGACATCGCCACGACTCGACGGCTCGACTGCTCGATGACTACATGGACACACTAAGGGGCTTGTCATCAACCTAATGACTCCGGTCACTCGTCAACACCATTCATTATGACGACGCCTCCGATGACATCGTCGCACTACGACAACACCTTCAATGAGGATGGCCACTATTCGGTGACATCATCCATTATGATGATGCTTCCGACAACTCGATGCTTCAGCGGATTCCAACGACTCAGCGACATTGCCGCGACTCGACGGTTCGACCGATCACAGACACATGGGCATGCCCGGAGGCTAATCGACGACGACTCGATGACTGTGCCACTCGACAAAATTGTCGTGACTCGGCGACTTTGTCACTCAACAACATCGCCATGACTTGCTCACTCGACATTACTGCCGAACGGCGCTGCCTTTGACGACATGGTGTTTCGGTGTTTTCGGTCATTTTTGGCCAATCAGCTACTCGATAACATCATCGAGACATGACACCTACTGACGACTCGTTGTCGTGACTCGACGGTTTGACCGCTCGGCGATCATGAGGATTTGCCAGGGGGCTACTCGATGACGCCTGCGACGACATGGCGCTTTGGTGCTACGGTCACTCGACCACTCAGCCACTCGGCCACACCTTCAATGATTTGGCATCTCGGTCAATCACTCTGAGCTTCGATGATCCGGCGACATGATGGCTCGATTTCGACATTCAACCACTCGCCAACATCAACACGCTCGGGGGCTCTTCTTCAACTCACTGAATTGCAAAGCTAAGTATTTTTATACTTTGTCGATTTACTTTTGAGGTTTTGGGCTATGTCCTTCATACTTTTTTCCCACGACCTATTATTTTTGTTTTCTAAGCAGAAGATCAAGATTTTTTCATGAGTAAAGTTGGGCTTTTAAATTAGTGCTCTTATTTGTGACTTTATTCATCTTTTTATTGCCTCGGTTCTTTAATCCTTCACATTAAACAATCGAGCCAGGGGGGCTATTTATGTGTCTATACACATGTTCTCCCACTTTTTTGTGAATCTAGCAGTACACATGTCGGTCGGTGACCTTTCAGTAGTGCATCAGCCCTGACACCATATGACCCATAGCATCTGTTCTAGTTTCACTCTTTATTGGCTATCGCCTCGACTGATATATTGCATTTTATTTTGTGATTTTGTCTTATTTTTTGGTCTTACGCCGACTAGCAACTAAGTCATAAAACTTCTTTGCTACGCGACAGACTGCCACTACACTAAACCCAGAGCCAAAGTTGCGAGAGGTCATGTGTTGATTGGTTCTGATTGCTACACAAAATAATTATGACCAAAATTGTTGCCGCAGACCGAGCTTCAAGCTTTTGATATTTTGTCCTAAGTAACCTATGGTGGATCAGTCTGGTTGCTAACACGTGAATACGTTGCTATGCGTCGATCGATCTGCTTAAAGGAGAAAAATGGATACACACTTGACTTTTCAGTCGACTGATTTGTTTGGCTTATAAAAATAAGTTTCTAGACATACAATATTAATTATAACTAATCATTTTAATTTCCTTTATTGTTAGGAACATCGATGATAGATAGGCAGATACACCACTCGACGCAGAGTGATTTCCTTGCCTTCATCAGTCGACTTACAACTCCGACCACCTTCATCGGTCGACCATGCCAGTTCCAACTGTCTCCATTGGTCGGCTACACCAGTTCCAACCGCTCATATTGGTCCGCCACACTAGCTCCGATCGCCTTCATCGATTGGCTTATAGCTTCTACTGCTTTCATCGGTCGGCTACACCAGCTCCGAGTATCGCCATCGATCTGCCACATCATATCTAACCGCCACCATCGGTCGGCCACATGTCAGACTGTCGGCTCCACTCAGTCATCACGATTTTGAGTGATTCCTACTTCCTCAGTAGTCGGCAACTACAACAACCTTGACTGTCTTCTTCACTCGACCTTATCGTCATGAGTTAAGTACCACTGCCACTTAGACACGATATTCTGAGTTGAGCGCAATCGACTGAAAGGATCGAGTGAATGAGAGGGGGGGGGGGGTGTGAATCGGGAACTCGCACTATGTACCAAATTCGCCAATTCCTAAAACCAACCACTCAAAACAACTCCTACATAATCCTAGTGGTGATCACACTAGCAAGATAATGAACCTATGAAAGGAACAACAACCTAAGCATACTAGTTGATCACCCAAAGGCATTACAACTCATATGCAATCCTAGTGTTGATCACACTAGCAAGATAATAGTCCTATAAGGAACAACAAGCTAAGCATACTAGTGGATCACACAGAGGCAATACAACTCCTATGCAATCCTAGTGGTGATCACACTAGCAAGATAATAGTCCTATGGAAGGAACAACAAGCTAAGCATACTAGTGGATCACATAAAGGTAATACAACTCCTATGCAAGCTAGTTACCAAAGATACGCGGAAGCAAACAACTAGCTAGCAAGGAGTTCTACTCAAGCAAAGCTACTAGATCAACAAGCTTATAGAAAGCATACATGCATGAGTAGCACAATACATACTAGGATGATCAATCAAGCCAAGCAACTCCTATACATGCTAGTGATCAAGTATGAAGGCTAAGCACTACTAGCAAGTAAAGAAGCCTATTCATGAAAGTCTACAAGGTAGTCAACTAGAGCAAGGTAAGCACACAAGCATGAATAGCACGGTATGTAAATACGGAAATTAAAGCATCATAGTAAGGAGTAGAGTAAGAGATGACTCATGATTTTTTTCCCAAGGTCTCGGAAGGATGACGCCTTCCCCTACTACTCGTTGGACCACTCCCGCCAGAGTCCCGGTCCCTCCCGCCACCAAGTGGAGTTCTCGCCCATGAGCCCGCAATCACTTCCAAAGTGAAGACACGGTGTGCGTCACCGCTGCACAAAGCACAAGCTCGCCTCCCTCGAGAACTTGCCGGACTCCCCGAGCCGACACGGTGTTGGTGGTTCCTATGTACCCATTTTATATGCCAATAACCAACAACATTGTACCATATTCTCATCATAATCATATGTTTTACCTCTAATATTGACGATTTCCATATGTAATGTCATTTTAGTGCTTTATTGCAGAAACAGGTGAAAAGACGACAAAATGACTCTTATATGAGAAGTACCGACATGAAGCCCGACTCGCCATACAAGGAGGGCTTTCCACTAGCCCATGAAGCTTACAAGACACACCTGGACGTCCATGAGGTCCAAAGTGCAAGACCAAAATCGTGTCCCAATACCTAAGAATTTCTAGAAGGTTTATCTGGAAGGAAAGTTCAATTCACAGAGTCCAGAAACAGTACTATATTGTCACGTGATTTCGGAGTCCAAGACGTGGTCAAATGGGAAACCTCAGAATACCAAACTTGAAGATCTCGTCGAGGGCTTTCCGAAACATATATTATTTACATTTATTGGACTCCAGAGCTGTGCGATATGGGCCCCGCAAGAAAGGCAGCACAGAGGAATCCGAATCAGGACAGATATTTTGGTATTACAATTTTAGGTATCTAAACATCCGAATCTGAGGATCCAAATAATACCAAAATTGTAGATATTTTCAAGGGCTACACGATAGAGTCCAGGTTTGCCTCATTTGGACTCCGGAAGCATCATCAGTTATGATTAAAGTAAGTCGGCACAGTTTATGGAAGGTACGAAACCGACTTGGAATCAATCTCTATGAGCTAAACTTAGAGGCCAAGCAAGGGAGGACGTGACTAGAGGCTATATAATCACCCATATGATGTCCGACACAAGACAACTAGGGAGAATTAGGCTATAGGAGCCGCTCCGCAACGCCAGGAGGCCGCCGAAGTTGAAGAGCCATCAAATTGAAGAGATGTAGTCTATCAGGTAGGGACCCTGCGTGGTGCACTACACCGGAGCTAGGAGAAGTAGAGCCATGTACCTTAGAATCGTCAACGATGCATCATGGCTGCGCCGATTGGCGCACCAGTTGCACCGATTGGCGCATCCCTGACGGTGATGAATATCTTTACAGTTATCAATTCCTGTTATCTATCTTGATTCTAACTTTGGCTGCAATTTGTGTTCATCTAGATTGATTGATCTTATATGTGCTTATTTAATTGCTTAGAGCTACATCTAAGTATTTAGATGCTCTCTTAATCGTGGTGATTAGGCTAGTATCCGAATCTTGTATGAATCATGATTGCTTGATGATGCTAGGGTGTAGTTTAGTTGTGACAGAGCTAAGCTTGTGTAACACTTTTAGATAGTCAAGTAGGGTTAAGATACTCACGTGATTAAGGGTTTCCTCTTGGCAGCGATAAATCGGGAGCCGCTCAGAAAGCAAGGTGGTCTTGCTCATCTTCGATGTTTACTGATTGTTTAAAGTGCCAAGTAAGCTAGGATTAAAATGATAACAACTACTGGTTCAGTGCCGATCGGCACACCAGTTGCGCCGATCGGCATAGCCTTTCTCCGACCGCTAGATGCTATAGGCTAACTCCAGGTGATACTCCTTGGTCAATGTGTATGCTCCTACTCCCCAAGCTTTGGATCAGGCACACTTTGGCTCAAGTAAGACTTCGCGCCGATTGGCGCACCAGTTGAGCCGATCGATGCAACCTCCAATTTCCATCTTCTTTTCATGCTCACGTATGTGCAATATGTACTTCATGATAGGATTGATTTGCTAGACGAATTAGTAAACTCTAAACACGGTTCTCTTCTGATCCCTGTGGATTCAATTAAACCTTGGAATACTCTAAGAGAAAAAGTGCTACAATGTACACCGTTCTCTTGCGGTATATAAGTCGGTGCATAGTAACGACCAACAAGCATCTTTTTATTGCGCCGTCGTTGGGGATCAGCAACTCGAACCTGTTTAGGGGGATCTATCTAGTTTATCAAATTAATCCTTTTATCTTTTTATTGCATATACCCTGTTTTTCTTTGTTTGTGTGTCCATTGAAAATTAGGAACAAAGCTAGGCACACAACCTCGACTGGAGCATGGCAACCTAGCTGCTTCCGCCCATCGGCGCAACCATGCGCCGATCGGCGCCGCATCGATGCTGACGACCTCGCTCTTCGTCGACTCTGTTGCTCCATAGCAGTAGGTGCTAACTCTGTTAGTAGCCCATCATCTGATATGGAGTCCATGTCCATGCAAGACTTGCTTGTGCCGATCAACGCAACACCCATGCCAATCGACACCTCGCCACTCCATGAAAAGGGAGGTACGCTTCTTGTGTCAATATTTTTGTTTTAACTAATGCTTTACAAGGATTCTATCTTGTTCACAGCAACAAATAATGAGAGAAAAGAATCATGAAGATCAAGAATTTAATTTGCAAAGAATAAAGACACGATGAATACATTCTTGATCATGAGTAGATATGCTGTCCACTGACCAAAAGATGGTGTACGAAATTCTATAGAGGATTAAAAGACCAACAAATTTGATATTATGGAAGAGCATCAAGTTTAGTTTCCAATGGTTTAAACCTCACATCGTTTGGAGTTTCCTACAAGGATTTATGGCTAGAATAAGAGACGCTACACAGGATGTTTGAATATCTCGCGAGAGTTGCAAACAATTAGAAGTTTGAGCCAAATATGGAATTAAAGTCCTATATCCACGTGATATATTGGACAAGAATTGAGAAGTTGCATCCACTCTTCATCATCAATACTTTTTGGTGCAACAAAGATCAAGATTCACATGTCAAAGGACAGGCCGACATATGCTCCAATGCTTAAAAGACAAAGTCATCAAGATTCTCCGGAAAATGAAGCTAGAAGCTGAAATCATTGGTAATTCTGTATACTTCCTGTGCTGATCATTGGTTAAAAATTTTATATCTGAATAGAGCTTCAAGTCTTCTTTCCAACGCAACAAACGGTGCTAGATTTGGATTTTTCTACAAGAATTTATGAGCACATCATTGGACGCTATGCAATCTATCAACAGCACGTAGCCCTGGAGCAAAAACATCATAAATCCCACATACCGTGTCTGTTTAAAGTGTATGAGCACTCGTTGGAAAGATCATTTTGCAACCTACAAGATGGTTTAGGTCTTTGGCCCTATTCTATCCTGTTGGTAAGGCAAAATTCAGAGAGAAGAGGATCTGCAAATTATCAATGACAAAATTGAAGATGAAGATGACAACAAGGATAGCTCGAGCAATTCTCCTACAAGCAAATGATTAGAACTTGAACAAGATTGCAGACTCCAGAGCATTATATCACATACACACATTCAGCATTATACAATGCAATGAAGACAGGCAATGAGCGAACCACGATGAAGATTGCATAAGTACAAGCTACATGGAAATCTTTAGATCTTACACCAAGAACCATGGCTTCGTGACAACAAGGTATGTAAGAAGTCTAGCTACATGACTCTAATTAAAGCGCTTTTCGGGAGGCAACCCATGTTTTTGTGTTTCTTTTTGTTTTGTTTGGATTGACTAGTGCTACTAGGAGGGCAACCTAGAATTTTTGCATCGTGAGAATAACCCAACTCAATCGAGTCACTTGTGGCAAATTAGTTCTAGATTAACTTTTTTATTTTTAGACCTCCGCCACCATCATTTTGTGTTTCGTTTGCGAAAATCATCCACTGCATGCATATTTGTGAGCACTTGCTTTGTTTTTGTTTTTATTTTTGCATGATGTTTTCGCCTGCATGCATTTACCCATCTAACTTCAGCCCATCTAAGCCTCCCACCCTTCATTTTCCATCAAATTCTATAGCCAATTCCAAATGCGCCAATCGGCACATATCCATTGCCGATCAGCACAACACCCAAATGCTTTTCCAAGCATTCCTTCACTACCGCCTAACATGTTTTTGTTTTGATTCATCCAAACCTCTAACTTTGCATGTTCATATTCACCTTCCCACTCATAATAGCTTGGTTTGAACTTGATAATTAGCACTTAATTGGCTTGTGCACAATATCCTTAGCAAATTTAGGTGTAAACGTGGTGTTTATGCTTATTTGTTGAACAACATTGGATAGTTCATTTGCCTTCCTCTGTTTTGCATCATATGCATTGGTTGGTTGCTAATCTTTTTCATTGCGCTATCTCTCTAGTCCAACGGGGTTTTGCAATAGCTAAGTCACATAAACATGGTGTTTAGACTTTGGTAATTAACGAATTTCGTTTAGATTGCAAGCAATCTAGTTGTAAGCATGGTGGTTAGAGCTAGGTGTAAACATTGTTCTTGTTTAGCTTCCACACCGCTAACCTTCGTTGCTAACATGCTCATTTGCTTTGCTTCAAGACTAAATGATGAAAGCATTTTGATCCCAGAATTGTGTACTTGACATATTCATTTAGCAATTTTATGTGAACGTGCTGTTTAGATGAAATTGTGGAACAACATTGATTATAGTCTTGTTTCTTTGCTAACATTGTGATACTAACTCCATGCATCCACACTTGTGCACACAAGTACACCCATTAGGATTTTGTTTTCTTTTCGCTACTAGAATTAAAATGCCACAAGTTGAACTTTTGAGGTTGTTGCTAGACGGTAGATATTGTTCTATCCCCGACCATCATATCGGTGGTAGTATGTGCATTTCAATGTTTTGCAGGAATGAAAGAAGTACTCTTGAATGAGGACAGTCCAAGGAAACGAGGTGACAATAGCCACATATACAAGAGGGAGCATTGGGACAGCACATCAAGACTGGAGATGGAGATGACGAGAGGCACAACCGTCTACGCCGATCGGCGCATCCTAGTGCCGATCGGCGCACCCTCGCTGCCCCTGCTATCGCCCTTCTCTCATGCAATCCAGCAAGATTTTAAGCATGGGGGTGGCACAAGCTGAGCTTCAATCGATTAAAATGCAGTAACATCCCTTTGATTCTTCACTTCTCCTAATCTTATTTTCTTCTCAAACCTGTACTTGCTGCCTGCTTTCAACTTGGGAATTTTCTCTCTTTTTCTTTTTGTGATACCCTTTTCGTTTTGTTCATGCGAAAGGTTATTTGTAATTTGTCACTTAGAACATAGAATGGACAATGACATATCCCTAATAGCTACCTTAGGGTTACCAAATGTCATTAATTTATCTAGGGGAGCTTGCCTGTATCATCACCGTTGTCTTATAATGCTTTCATGATGAATAAATGCATGACTATGACGAGGATCTTTGCTAGAGATATGATGAAAGTTGCTATTGTTATTGAATATTGCATGATTCATTGCACATAATTATCCACCACTTAATGTTCAACTCAGCACCAATTCTATGAACTCTATTTGTTGACAGATGTTTTGATAAAGACCCCATATGGTTGAATTGTTCTTCATGACAATATGCTTTGCTCTCTAAGAAGAAAACTCCAACATAGCTAGTGAACTTAATAATTTTTGGAAAACTGTTACATGTGGTCTCTAACCCTTGCAATTTTTGCTCTCTTGTATTGATCATACCTACCAAAGCCAAATCTGCTACACTTATATGATAAACCTATAGATTGCAACATGTAATTTGGTGAGTCGTTTCAAGTTTGTGTTCTTTTAGTATGAGACTTAGAAGTTGGCCATTTTGTTTGCGTAACTATCACTTGTTTGCTAGCCTCTTCATATTTAGCAATGCTCGTTGAATATTCCCACCCATAAACCCATATTTCTTTTGGTGATGTCCTCTCCTTGTCCACAACCTATGATATGAGTTTCTCATCGAGCCGTTACACTATTTATATGGTTTTATGCACAAATTATCAAGACCTCTTGCTGAAGACAATGATTTTCATCAATAAACACCTCTAAAGACTCTCTAAAATGCAAAGAATCAATAGAAGGAGAAGACAAGGCAGAATCATATGTGTGCCGATCGGCGCAGGTGTCGTGCTGATTGGCGCAAGGAATAAAAAGCACTCTGTTATCTCTAGAAATTAATTATATGTGTTCTAGATGGTTCAAGAGAAGAAATAAAGGATTTAGCTAGTGCTTATCTTTTGTCACTCTCTTTGCTCGAGGACGAGCAACGTTTAAGCATGGGGGGATGGACGTCATTCATCATTCCGAAGCACTAGCTAATGAACTTCAAATATTGTTGAAGGAAGATCAAGGATGTTTCAAGTTATATCAAGTTGCAAGAGAGGAATTCACAAGATTTGTGCATAAACCATTATTCTTCAAGTAAGTGCATTCAAATTGGCTGAAACTCTATCACTCCAACCATGTGCAATCCGATTTTGAGAACTTCATTTGTGTCTTGAGATCATTCTTTGCCTTTTGCACATGTCCACCTTTCAAAAGCGTGTGTTTTTCCTCTTCTTCATAATGTTTTCCAATGACCTTTTTGACAAGTATTTGTAAAACTAATTAGAACTATCTCTTGATTTGATAATACTCTGAGTTACATTGTTGCTAGTTATTTTCCTACCAAGCTACACATAAAGCCTTCCACCAAATATTTGTAGATAGGATCACTTCTAGTTGTTTGGCTTGTGAGATTTGTAAAATGAGTGTTGCCTTGATTCTTTGCAAGATAGCGTTTTTTGTTTGGATAAATGAGACTAAATTTTCGGAAAACCTTTATCATTTAAGGCCTAGTTTGAGGAGCAATCTGATTTGAGAGTTGAAGCTACTTTATTTGATCATTGTGGTCGGATCTTAGTTATTTTCTATTCCCCACTATTATCTTTGAGTAGTAGAATTGGTGCAACATAAAACTTTTTGTGCTACACTTTTAAAGCGGGTTAGATATGCATGTGCCTTGATGAATGCGAGTGAAGATAATATGATTGCAACACTGATCTCTCCTTGAGGGTGATTTATTTGCTCGGGGACGAGCAAAGGTTTAAGCATGGGGGAACTGTTGGTGGTTTCTATATACCCGTTTTATATGCCAATAACCACCAACATCGTACCATATTCTCATCATAATCATGTGTTTTACCTCTAATATTGACAATTTCCATATGTAGTATCGTTTTAGTGCTTTATTGCAGAAACAGGTGAAAAGACGACAAAATGACTCTTATATGAGAAGTACTGACATAAAGCCCGACTCGCCATACAAGGAGGGCTTCCCACTAGCCCATAAAGCTTACAAGACACACTTGGACGTCCATGAGGTCCAAAGTGCAAGCCCAAGGTCGTGGCCTAATGCCTAAGGATTTCTACAAGGTTTATCTGGAAGGAAAGTTCAATTCATGGAGTCCAGAAATAGCACTGTATTGTCACGCGATTTCGGAGCCCAAGACATACTCAAATGAGAAACCTCAGAATACCAAAGTTGAAGATCTCGTCGAGGTCTTTCTGAAACTTATATTATTTACATTTATTGGATTCTGGAGCTGGGAGATATGGCCCCCGCAAGGCAGGCTGCACAGAGGATTCTGAATCAGGACAGATATTTTGGTATCGCAATTTTGGGTATCTAAACGTCTGAATCTGAGGATCAAAATAATACCAAAGATGTAGATGTTTTCAAGGGCTACACGATAGAGTCCAGGTTTGCCTTATTTGGACTCCGGAATCATCATCAGTTATGATTAAAGTAAATTGGCACAGTTTATGGAAGGTACGAAACCGACTTGGATTCAATCTCTATGAGCTAAACTTGGAGGCGAAGCAAGGGAGGACGTGACCAGAGGCTATATAATCACCCATATGAAGTCCGACACGAGACAACAGGGGAGAATTAGGCTATAGGAGCCGCTGCACATCGTCAGGAGGCCGCCGGAGTTGAAGAGCCACCAAATTGAAGAGATGTAGTCTAGTCGGGTAGGGACCCTGCATGGTACACTACACCGGAGCTAGGAGAAGTAGAGCCATGTACCTTAGGAGTCGTCAATGATGCATCATGGTTGCGCCGATCGGTGCACCAGTTACGCCGATTGGCGCATCCCTGACGGTGATGAATATCTTTACAGTTATCAATTCCTGTTATCTATCTTGATTCTAACTTTGGCTGCAATTTGTGTTCGTCTAGATTGATTGATCTTACATGTGCTTATTTAATTGCTTAGAGGTACATCTAAGTATTTAGATGCTCTCTTAATTGTGGTGATTAAGCTAGTATCTGGATCTTGTATGAATCATGATTGCTTGATGATGCTAGGGTGTGGTTTAGTTGTGACAGAGCTAAGCTTGCGGAACACTTTTAGATAGTCAAGTAGGGTTAAGATACTCGCGTGATTAAGGGTTTCCTCTTGGCAGCGATAAATCAGGAGCCACTCAGAAAGCAGGGTTGTCTTGCTCATCTTCGATGTTTACCGATTGCTTAAAGTGCCAAGTAAGCTAGGATTAAGATGATAACGACTACTGCTTCAGTGCCGATCGGCACACCAGTTGCACCGATCGGCACAACCTTTCTCCGACCGCTAGATGCATATAGGCTAACTCTAGGTGATACTCCTTGGTCGATGTGTATTGTCCTACTCCCCAAGCTTTGGATCAGGCACACTTTGGCTCAGGTAAAACTTTGCTCTGATCGGTGCACCAGTTGAGCCGATCGGCGTAACCTCCAATTTCCATCTTCTTTTCATGCTCACGTATGTGCAATATGTACTTCGTAATAGGATTGATTTGCTAGATGAAATAGTAAACTCTAAACAAGGTTCTCTTCTGATCCCTGTGGATTCGATTAAACCTTGGAATACTCTAAGAGAAAAAGTGCTACAATGTACACCGTCCTCTTGTGGCATATAAGTGGGTGCGTAGTAACGACTAACACACGGGCGCTCACTATTGATGCCCCTTTCAATAGCGGGCTCAAACCGTGTACAAACGTGTGACGGCCTTCACAACCGATCATGATAGGCTCAATCACCGACACCTAACCGGTCTAGGTCTCACCATAGAGCTAGAGTAACAACCTAGATCACACCCTCAAGGACACCCTAGCCTTAGATGTGCATCATGCTCAAGTTACTCTCCTCTAGCACTCTCAAGATATTCAATATCCTCTCCTAGTGCTCCTCTGTTGGCCCTTTGGCTCCTAATAGATGCTCCCAGCAATCCTCATGGCCAAAGGCAGTCTCCAAGACCCCAGCAACGAGTTTATATAGGCTTCCAACCTCAAACTAGCCGTTGCTCCATGAAACAGCTTCTCTGGACATACTAACCGGATAGTCCGGTCACTGTCCAGACCGGACAGTCCGGTCTCCACCAGTTGACTCCTCTAGAGCTGTTTCTTTCTGTCCACTGTTTCCTCCATACTAACTGAATAGTCCGGTCTATAGACCGGACCGTCCTATCTTCACAAATCTGGGTCCCAACAGAAACTTCTTCTTTGTGTTCTGTCGCCTCCCCTGATGACCGTACAGTCCGGTCTTCACATCGGACTGTCCGGGCTCTTCTCTCCTTTCACCAAACAAAGACATTATCGATGCTTCCTCTTCTGTCCAAACCATCTCCATACAGACCGGACCATCCGGTCTGCACACCGAATTGTCCGGTCTCTATGGTTCCTCTACCAACAGAATTCCTCGCATCCAACATCTTCTCTGTAGAGAATTTCTCTCTGATCACCGGACCGTCCGGTCTTCAAGACCTTTCTGTCCGGTCTTTACCTGCAGAAGCTGAAACTCCTCGTCTCCTCTTGACTTTGTTTCCCGGCTTCTTCCAACAGCTCCTTGGCTTCTCCACCATCACCTAGTGCATGTGATTTTACTAAGCTTCCATGCACATGACCTAGACCCCCTTGATAGTCCGATTTTTCCTATGGACTCAAAGCCCTAACAACTAGTCAAGTGTTCCAAACACTTGCACCATAGCTTGTTCTCTGCTTTGATCCATCTCCATCAACCCTTGGACTCCATCAAGTTCACAAGCCTCCATGCTTGTGGTTGTTGTCATCAATCACCAAGGCAACCATCAATGATCATCATAAGATAGATAAGGTTTCCTACACGCACAACACTCGTGTAGACATTAGTCACATTTCATGTTTGTCATTCATCACCAAAACAATCATACCTTGGGGTGACCTCAATGGTCATGAACCTTACACCGACACTCATAACGGCGATTGTCTCGGGGGCTTCTTTGAAGAGAAGCACTTTATATCAAATTTATGGTTGATGCCATAATATATAAATATATGATTTGATGAGAATATGATAGTGGCTTGATGGTCACCCTATCAATATGTGCTTCTTTGATGAGAAGTGCATTATAAAAAAAGGTTGATGCCTTAATCATTCAAAGCATGATTGATGATCATATCGCTATGACTTGATGGTCATATACGCAAAATAACGAGCATCACTCAACTGATTGAAGTCAGTCTATAATAGTGAAAATAAAGCTCAAAGATATGAGTGATTACAATTCTTAAGGAAAGGTTACTTAATCATGATTGAAGTCATGGTAACTTAGTACTTGGATATGATTGATGTCATAAAGCCTCGTTCATTCGGTTATGACTGAAGTCACCTGTTTAGAACATAATCATTCGGCTGTGATTGAAGTCATCCGTTTGATTCATAAACCACTCATAGGTCACTCGGCCAAAGACTATGTCATTTGGCTATGATTGATGTCATAAGCCTATGTTGACTCGGCTATGATTGATGTCACCCAAATATATTATATAGCACTCCACAATGATTGAAGTCATTGGTTTGAGTCATCAACCACTCAGCGGTGATTGAAGTCACTCGTCTGAATTATATATCACTCGGTAGTGATTGATGTCACTCAACTGACTTATTTATCACTCGGATTTTATGATTTGAGTGACTTTTTCTTAAAGAGAGCCAACACGACTATTCTTGATTTGGACTCTTGTATTATATGCAGTTTCCAAATGATACAAGAGTCAGGGGCTACACCTAATTAGGTGCACCTATTCGGTGCACTAGTTGATTTCTCGAAGACATTTTCAGATCTTTGAGATTCTCACAAGCTCGCTGATACAAAGCAGAAGCATTATACATGGCATAAACCAGTCGGGAAGCAACTAAAGACTAGCATCAAGCTTGCAAGACTCTCGGGGGCTTCTGTTGATGATATGTACCCGGGGTACCTCACATAGAAGAAAAGTGAAGGTATACTCCTACTAGGATAAGAACAGTAGACTGACTAGGACTCCGCCATGTAACCCTGTCCCCCCCCCCCGGATATACAAGGAGGGGCAGGGGTCCTCTTCAAGGGACAAGCTCAATTAGATAGATCTTGCACGGGTCATAGATTAGACACCACTAGACATCATCGTCTAGGTCTGCCCTTCTCATCTAGATCTATGATCTAGACATATCAATACAAATACCACAGAACAGAGGACGTAGGGTTATTATCCTCCGGGAGGCCCGAACTTGTCTAAATCGGTGTCTTGTGTTACCATTGTCTCTCGATTTCGCGCACACCCCCATCCTACATATAAATCCTCATAGATGAACTACCCTATGTCTATTGCCGAGATTAAGTCTCGACACACCTTTTCTTAGGGTTTGAACCATTTGGATGTGCCTATTCGGATTCGCATTTCAAATCTTGATTCTTGTGCATTTTGGTGTTGTCAATGTACTCATCTATGGGGAGATTGAGAAACCATGTGGAGATGTTCCATGGTTTGCAATATATGTGATGAGTAATTGACTTGAGCAGATTTGGTGTTTGTGTTGAAATATGGGAATCCAGGGATTGCATGGGTTTGCATATCATGGTTATGACTAGCTAGAGTTGGTGGAGGTATTGGTCATGTTGCAAGAGTTGGGAAATGTGTTTGCTTGTCTCATGATGTGTAGGTCACTAGAGTCTACTTGGCGGTCAACAGCGAGAGGATCGGGCACAAGTAGGAGACATGGGGCCAGACGATCAAGAGGCCGGGTGGAGTCAAGGGTAATCCATACCGTACACATGGAGAGGCAAGAAGCATGGACGATTTCACGGTTGAGCCTCAAAACCGTGGTGTTGATGAAGACAGCGTGTTGACCAAGTTAAGGCTAGCGGGATGCCCGTGCAAGTGAGAAGGGGGCCCGATGGACAGGGAGCGGCAGAGACTTGCCGGTTGTTAGGATCGCGGGACAAGGTGACATGCGTCAAGATTGAGATGTCACACTTTGAGAAGTGTGCAAGGCGGTTTCCCGGTTTGGGCCTCAAAACTGGTGGTGACAATTGGAGGTGCACGTGGCACCATCGCGAAGCTTGCAGCGAGGGCAAGCGAAGTTGTGAAGGTCTTGATGGCATTCGGGTGATGAGGAAAAAGATGGACAGTTATGCTCCCGGTGGTAGGTGGGTGTGTTATGTAGGTCAAGGGTAGAGTGGTCATGTTGACAATGGACCCTAGGCCTATATAGGAAGAGGTAGGGCTGGTGGAAGAGGTGCCTCTCTTTCCATTATCCTTGTGTTAGGGTTTCATACAAAGTGCTAGGAGAGGACAACATGTTTTAGTGGAGAGTAGTGGGTGTGTGAGAGACATCTCTTGCTCTTCCAAATAGTGGGAGGAAGAGGGTGGCTTCCTAGCCTTGTATTCATGGATCATAAGCACCTTTCTATGATATGAGAATTATTTTCGTGCTCAAGATCTTCCTCTCTTCCTAGATCTCAAATTTCTCTTTTTCCCTATTTTCGGAGCTATTTTCGTGGGTATATTCGATCTCCTTTTTGGTTGAGTTTTTGGTTCGGATTTCTTGAGAAACTTGTTGCTAGGATGAGCTAGAACAATCCTACATGGATCCTTGACCGAATCAATAGCTCTAGCACCTTCGATTTGAAGGATTTCTCAAGTTTCCCCTTTTTGGTGTTCTTGGCACGAGATCTGTAATTCGTGATGATTTCTTGAGCCAATCGAGTTGATCTTCTAAGATTAGGGTTGTGATGTGTTGAGGATTCATTGGTCCAAAAATCTCATCATTTGGAGTTTATTTGATTAGGTTTTGACCAAGTTCTTATCTAATCCCGAAAGTTTTTTCTGTTCTGTCGGGGTCGATCGGCACTGCCGACGACCGGGACCGACGCTACCGGTGGGTCATCAGAATCCCACACCAACACTGCTGATGGGTCATATCGGTACTGCCTATGGGGTCAACCATCACTACCGATGGCTTCGATCGGCACTGCAGATGGTAGTCCAGTTTTGCACTATTTTAAGTGTTTTGAGTTATATTTTGTTGCTGCTGTGTTCCGCTGCTGTTGTTGATCACTCCTAAGGCTAGTACCCAACAAGTTGGTGTGTATAGTCTTGGTGATTGGTTTAATGGTTGGTTTGGGTTGTATTTCGGATATAGGCCAAGTTCTGTTGGAGAATTTTAATTTGCTCCCATTCACCCCCCCCCCCTCTGGTCGCCTTCTCGGTCCTTCAGTAGTCCTCTGCCTGGTGCTCCTCCTGAGACCTCGTGTGTCACTGTCTAGCTGCCCGAAGATCAGTCACGAACCAGGTGTCCTGCGTGACCTCTCCATAGCATCTAGGTGTTGTGCTAGCTGCCTGGCTATCTCTGACTCTAGGTCAAGTCTGGTCCTCTTCTTCCCTCTAGGCTTCTCTGGCATCTTGCCCTTGCCCTTGTCCTATCCAGACCTGCCATATGCTACTGACTGTTGTCATTGTACGCACATAGGTATAGACATGATAAGCATACAACCTATATAAATCTACAAGCAAAGCACCGCTAGGAAAGAATACGCAATAGAAATCCTAGCACAGAATGAAGGACATGATCTCTGAACAAATATGCAATGTGACAATAGTGATCATCGACTATAAGTGGCTAGTGCGAGTCATCTAGTGTGTAGTAAAAAAATAGGCATTTAATCTAACTATAGACTAAACAGGAGACAACCCTAGATATGCAATTAATAGATAAATAATGAACAATTGCATCTTGGTTGAGCTAATTAATTAATTAGTACAACTAAAGATGGGAATTTGATCTAATTGCATCAATTAAAGCTACTTGCTCGAAAATAGGGCATAACTGATGAATTGGAAGATAAGCTCAATACCATGGGAGACTCAAAGCCGAAGCCGGAGGAAATCACGCAGCCAATTGCTCAAATATCGGAACTTTGGGCTTGCCGGCAATGGGGGTGGAAGGGAAAAGGGATAACTTTGTGACACCCAGGTGTCTCATCTTCCTTAACAAGCATGAAGATCACAAATTATAGGTATGTGTAACATGACATGATAGAGCCTCACCCAATTTGAATTAATCCTAATCAAATAAAAACCCTACAAACAAGATTGTGAGGCAATTAAAAAATTTTCTATATAACATATACCAAGTAAATTCATAATCAGTTTGGTAAAGACAAAATAGAATTTTATTAATTAAATGAGCATTTTACCATATTTGGAAATACCCCAAATAATTAATTTAAGCTTAAGAACCTAATTAATGCAAATATTAATTCTCAAATATTTTTAATGCAAATTTGAATTTTGTCATCACTAGGTTGTTACAAATATCATAAATGACCAGTGTACCAAATTTCATAATTTTTGGAGGCCCCTAGCTATTTTATTTGGATTTGATTGTAACCACGGACCTAGTTGTAAGAAATCAGAAAATCCAGGGTGGGAGTAGAGAAAAATCTTCTTCTTCCTCCTCCATTGGCTCGGGCGTGCACGCCAGTGCCCTGCACTCCCCACCTCGGGACTCCACCTTGTGACGGTGCCTCCTGCCTCCCTCCTGCTCACCCGTGTTGTCCAGTCCATCATCTCCATCGTGAGCGTGCCTAGTGAATTCTTCTCCCGTCCTGCATGCCAACCATGGCAACCAGAAGAGCTTCAATTCCCGCGCGCCCAGCTGCTCCCGGTCTCCCCTCAGTGAGCAAAATGATGTGCCTAGACCCGTCCTGTCCCAACCGCTCCCCTCTTCCCTTTTCTCTTGCCGCGCACGCCACCGTCTTCAATTTTTCCCTGCCCAGCCCCGACGCATCCCATCGCTACGCCGCTCGGCCACCCCCACATCTGACTGCTCCTGTTGCCCTGAGAGCACACAAACCAGTGCGCATAGCAACTGGCCTCCCGTGCCACCCTAACCCGGATTCCCTCTCGGCCTTTAACTCCCTCGCATCTAGTTTCTTTCTCCTCCCTCTGTCTGGCTACCATTGCTAGCACTCAAAGCTTAGCGCCCATCCAGAGTACTGGCTTTCGAGCCGAGCCTAGAGCACAAACAACCGCGCCCAACTCCCCTCTACCTCCCCATGTCCCTGCTCGGACAAATCCGCGTGCGCATTGGCTGAATCAAAGAAAGTTCTAAGGCGAGCACCTCCTGCGACCTCCTCTGCTACGGGCCAAAATTTTCGGCCTCTGATACGCCTCGTCCTCTCTTGCCTCTTCGCTCATATGCGCAACTCACTCTGGAGCACTCCTAACCATCTTTCCCTCTTGTTTCCTCTTGTGAGGCCACGACAAACCACTTTTCGCCGGCTGCTCTTCCCTCCGTTGTCGAACCTGGGCCGCCTCACCGACGAGCGCTATCCCCTGGCCATCCTAGTCCAATGTTGACTTCATGCCGATGATAACCGAGCTCTCGTGAAGCTGTAGGAGCAAGCCGCACGCGATTTACTTCTTCCTAGCCAAATCGCGACGCCGCCGGACCTTGACTTCCACTGCTCCTTGTCGCCGACCCTTCTCCACTGAGCTACTCTTCTCGCGACCCCTGCCAACCTTTTTGCCTCGGTGCGCGCATCATTTCCCCGCTCCCACGATGAGCTTTTGTCGTCGGTAATGTCCTGCGGCGAGCCCTCCGGTGAGCTTAGCCTCTGCTCCGACGCGCCCACTGGCACTGACTGGCAGCCCTGCTGGCGCCCATGTGGCCCTGACATGGCCGCTGACTTGGCACCTACGTGTCATCAAATAAGCCAGGAAAACCAGGAAAAATTTACAGAAAAGTCATTGAAGTTTGAAAAATCATAGTAAATCGAATATAAGTCCAATGAGGCCCAAATAAATTTTGTTAGGTTCATCTTGAAGTGCTTTATTATAGTAAAATCATAAACTAATGTTTATGTACATGTATTTTTATTAATGCATTTAATTGTCAAAAGACCAGATAAATCACCAGAAATTCTAGGAACAAAATTAAATTATGATTTCAGACATGCTCAGTAAACAACTGGTTATCTATCACCATAAATTTGGTTTGATAAAATATGAAATATTTATTGCTCTGAAATTTATTTAGTGTGTTTGCTTAGATTAATGCTAGTAAATAATTTATAAGTAATTTATCCATGAAACTTGGTGAAAATATTCATCATATATGTCTCTATCCCCAGTAAATCACCCATGTCTAGAAACATATATTCACTATACTAATTAATTTCATTGCTCATATCACCATTTTCACTCTATTTAAATGCATAAAGAATATCTACACATAACTCCTTAATATCAACTTCACTTCTCTGAAGCATATGGCTTCAAGAACATATTAATAATATTGTTGGTTTTAAGACATAGATACATTATGCATGCATCATACCATTGAATTAAACGGTGTTACGATAATGCTGTTAACACATTTTCCATCAAATAGGTAACGATAACTAGGAGCCCGAAGAGGATTTTCAGAAGGATATTGACTCTCAAGAGCAAGAGATTGTAGTTGCTAACACTAGCGTTGATCTAGGCAAACCCCGGTTTGCATTTGCCGTTTTATAAAGTTTGCTAGTGTATATCACTACTAGTGTCGATATTTGATTGTTGCATTAGGTCATAGGAGTTGGTTGGAAACCCACCTTGCATGTTACCCATATGACCTATGCTACTGTTATTAGAACCTTGTTAGGATCGGCACCATATTGCTATGCTTAGTAATTAATAGTCCCGGTAGATATTATTACTAAAGAAAGACTTGGTCACTAAAACTAAACTTAATGAAAGGAGCTTACTTTTGATGTTATGACCGGGCAGAGAATTATGCATCTCTAGGTTTGCAGCAACACATAAGTGTTTACTGCGGTAGCCCTGCCTTGTCGAACCTGGGACCCATCCGTGTTCGCCCCCTTGATCAAGTATTGAACAATATTGAATGCATGCTAGTTTATGGGCACTAGTAAACCGACGTAGCATTAAAGGATACATGCAATAAAGACGGTGAAGGTGCATTGGTCATTGACTCTTCTGCTGCTGGAGTGGGTAGTTCATACCATGAAGTACTGTTGGCAGAACGGCATGCCCACTCGATGTCCCCACACCCGGTCCGAGGTGTGAGTGCTTTTCTTGTGAAAGGTTGCCATATACGACCTTAATTGGTGTGTATGTGTCATGTATCTCAGGTTTTCCCCTGCTGGTGTAAATTGATTGCAATTGTTGTTGCTCGTAGTAATGAGTACCACTTGGTCACCACGCCAATCACGTAGTTGCACATGATACTATGGAAATGGATTATGTTGGTTATTGTTGATTATTATTACTACTACTCTTATACTATATTTAATTCATGTATTGGTTTCATTATTTTGTTGCTCCACTAAAGTTATATTTTTGCCCTACCCTATTAACTTGGCTAAATAAAATTTGGTAGAACTAATAGGATGCTTAGTGCAAGTCCCTTCAAATAGCCATCCTATTAGAGCCAATGCATGTCTAGGTGTTGGAAGGGTAAGTCTTGCTGAGTAATTAGTACTCAGGCTTTTTGTCATTGTTGTTTTTCAGGTAATGAAGATATAGAATTGCATGTAGATGTGATGCCTTGGGACATGAAAGTCCCTGAGGGTTGGACTGCCCATTGGCAGTCCGACTTGACACCGCAGTGATGTTGTGTGCTGCTAGGGTAATGGCCCTCTGGGCATGAATCATTACAATCGCTGTATCGTCGAGAGCTCATAGAACTTTTGTTATTTTGCTTCCGCTGTTTTTGAACTATCTTAAATTGTAATATTCCGCTGCATTTCAGTACTTTGTTTATGTAATAACTTAACTTTAAATGAACAAATGTTGTATTATCAAGTGTCTGTGTTATCAGCACCTTCTGGATCATGATGCTCCGGGAATGGGACCCCACAGCTGGTATGAGAGCCGAGGTCCATGATAATACAACAAATAAATCGTATTTTCAAAAACAACGATGTTTGTGAGTGAGGATAGTATTGTCCATATAGATAATAGGGTGGTGACAAAGCTAACCTGGGTTATGTCTGTTTACATTAATTGCATTGACTACTTCTTCAAATGAAGGTACATGCGGGCTTATCCGACACACGTGATATTGGTGTCTGTGCTTGCAGACAGATACGAGACACAGTTGGCTTGTGACTTATCACGGGGCGATCCTTTTCCATAGATCGTTACTAGTAGAATTGTACTTATTTTCATAGTTTCTTTCAAATTTGATGTATTGTTTCTGCAATGGATCTTCTGCAGGTACACTAATGCTGTTAGTATGACACTTAGATTAACTTACATGTTGAGTGTGGGTCGTCACCAAATATTCGTGCCGCTAAGCATCGGCAAATTATGTGTTGTGTTGTGAGGAACGATAGGATAATAAATTGAAAATTTTGCATCATGCATTCCTATATAACTTAACTATAATTTTGTTCTCATCTTGCTCACCAACCTCTCGATAGAAAATTTCTAAACTTGTTGAGCATAAAATTTCAAAATCCATGTCCAATTGTCAAATTAAAAAGAATCTGTCCTATTTTTAGCTGTCAACTTCAAAAATTCATGGTTATTAATTTACTCAACCAAATAATGCATACAAATACTTTATAGAAAGGTCTGAGCATTCTCTATCACCCAATGTTTATGTTAATTATTGATCATAACAGTAACAACCTCAGAAACAAAAGCAAGTATAATCTGCCAACACACTGTTTTCAGCATAACTCTGAACTTCATATTTTCATAACTGGAGTTGTACTTCGAATTTTTAAGTGTTTAAACCCAATCTGGAAAGACTTTTAAGTCTATTGTGTTTTCCAAGAGGTTTCATAATTGTTTTTATTTCTCTCTGTCCGGTAGAGCCAAAACACTAAGACCCTGTCATCCAGAAACAGAAGCTACCAACCTGAATTTGTAAAATTCTTAAGTCCTGTTTTACTTGGAATTTTTGGGAGTATAAATACAATCTGGAAAGCTATGAAAGTCTACTGTAACATGGGTCCAAGCACCAGTTTTGAATACTTTGTTTTCCAGTTGAAATATTCACTTTTCTGACTACTGTACAGTCAAGACAGAATCTGTTTTAAAACTCGTTGTTGTATTATTACCCCTTGAGACTGGAAAAAAAACTAAAACTTTGTCTTTGTATTTCATAGAACTTTATGTGAAATGCATCTTTACTGTAAGTAAGGTCTGACTCAATCAAAATACTTTTCTTGTAGATGGCTGAAAACAACGACAAAACCCCACCAAGTTGGGAGATCACCAACGGCCTGGAGTTCACCGGGATGACTCATCTGTTTTGGAGAGTTCTCCATGGCTTTGGTTATGACATCCCTCCCACTTATGTTGGCATGGAATTTTAGGAGCATGGAGTCCCCTCCTGTGTCATCCATGTGGCAGTTCCCACCAACTACTCGGTTACCCCAGCATGGGAATCTTGGACCATTAGCCTCTCTGGGACAGATTTACCTTCCACTTGGGGTGTTGCTGCTTTCAAAGCAGTCACTCGGTTTTGTGAAGATCACAAGCATGACATTGCTAGAACACCTGTCACACTATTGCCCATGAATGATGTGAATGATTTTGAATGGAATCGGCGTGTGGACTTCATCTTTGATCCAAACCATCGCCACCATGATCTTATGCTACCCATAATAGAGTAGAGCAAATTTCTTATACGCCATCAAAAATTATACCGTTCCCTTATGAACCATCCAAAAATACAACTTCCCTTCTATGCCATCATTTTAAATTTTACATCCCCTTTGTGCCACTTTTAGTATTAACATATTAGATTATTGTTAAATAATGATAGAAAAGACCAATATATTCTTAAGATGATATTTAGTAAATTATCTGAAATTTTTGTTGGTTGTATCATGATAAAAAATATGTGATTATTTTGACTTTTGGTACATTGTTAATACCACCATGATAATAAAATATCAAAATTTTATTATATCCATATGTGAATTCATCCATAGTTTTATAAATAATATTTCTGAATTTTTCTAAATTTTATCTTGAGGGCAGATTGGTCTATTGTATCATAATTTATCAACCATCTAATAGATAAAATAGCAATAGTGGCACATAAGGGATTAGAAATTTGAAATGATGGTATGCAAGGGAAGCTATAATTTTGGATGGTTCATAGGGGAATGGTATAAGTTTTGATGGCATAGAAGGAATTTATAGAGTATTATAGCTTGTCTACTTTTGCCTTGTGCACCAACTTGAGTCGATGACTGGACGTATTTCATGCTGCACTTTGACTTTTTGAAGTCGAAAAACAAGCTAACGATGAGGAAATTGCAGAACTAAACCAACAAATCCAAGCAAAGAATAAAGAGATGGATGCGGTTATAGAAGAGCATGATCAAGCCTTGCAGGACGTAGAATGTTTTGAGCATGATATGATCAAGGTTTAAGATGACTTGGATGCATTCAAAGCTGCCCACCTTCCTATTGAAGGGAATTGGGATGAGATCACCTTGGAATATGGAGAACAACAGGATGTAGAGATGGCACCTGCTGGTAATGATGATGTGGAAATGATGAATCCGGAGGAACCAGAAGAGCCGAAGGATATAGACCAGGGTTAGATGATTCGCGACACCATGTGTTCTATTGTTGTATTATATGTATCTCAAGTTCGGATGTATGATTGTGAATCTTGCATAGTGTGTCCGCAATACTGTAGCTAGGCGTTGGCACAGGTGTGTAAGAATTTCTGTGATGATGTCCTTTTAACAACCATGTAGTCTGAATTGAATTAATGGAGATGGTTGTCACTTGAGAATGACTAATGTAATAATATAAATTGCAGCATGGTGCAAACTCAGAATCAGGATGATCCTGAGAGCTCTTAGCAGGGAGCTAATGCTCAGCCCTCGCTGGCAGAAATACTGGCTGCTATGATCAACCGGTTGCAGAATGATTCCGAACTGCTCCATCAGCTGGTGGAGAATACGTCCAACTTGGGTGGACGTGGAGGCAACCACAACAACAACAATCAGCCCCGACAGAGCACCTACTTAGACTTTCTGGGTACTCATCCGCCGACATTTGAGCGTGCCAGAGAGCCTCTGGACGTTGTTCACTGGCTATGCAGACTCAGTCAAAATTGTTTGACATCAGACATCACTGCCCCAGTATTGGCTCAGTCGGACATCACTAAATTGTTTGACGTGTATTGTGATGCATCTGGGACATGACTTGGATGTGTGCTTATGCAATGTGGTCGTGTCATTGCCTATGCATCACGACAACAACGAAAGCACGAAAAACATTATCCAACTCATGATTTAGAACTAGCTACAGTTGTGCTTGCACTAAAAATTTGGAGGCATTATCTACTCGGGAATTTAGTGCATGTCTACACAGATCATAAGAGCTTGAAATACATTTTCACTCAGACCGATCTGAACATGAGGCAATGTCGGTGGCTAGAATTAATCAAGGATTATAATCTGGAGATTCATTATCATCCAAGCAAGGCCAATGTAGTCGTCGAAACGCTAAGCAGAAAAATCCACTATAATAACTTGGTGCTAGAATTTTAGGACAGGAGAAACCACATAACTATTTCGGAACCTAGTCTTCGTGTTTTGCCTACTATAGTGATCAACAATCTTAGTATACATTCCACCATCCGTGAAGAAATCATCGCTGCACAGAAAAATGACATTGGTATGAATTATATCCATCAAAACATTAAAAATGGTAAATCAAAATATTTCACACAAGACTTGGACAGTACTCTATGGTTCAATAACCATTTCGTCGTACCAAAGGACTTTGAACTTCGACGGAAAATCTTGGATGAAGCACATCACTGATGAGGACATCACTCCTAAGGATACATGCAACACTCCTCTAATTCTGGACTTGCAAGGTCCAATGATTAGAGCTCGTGCACGACAACTAAATTTAGAGGTGAGCTCGTTCCTATATTCTTTATTATATGTCACTTTTGAGAATGGTTTGCTACCTAATGATTATATTGTAATTAGGAACCATGGAGAGGACCAGGAGATGATGGGAGAAGGACTTGGATAAGTGGAGGACCAGCAAGGACGTGGAAGCCAAGGTGGAGGCCCAACCAAAACCGACTTCAAGTCTGTTTTGGGGCTCAGGACCAGTCTGCACTAAAATAGAGGCCCAGGATGCATACGGACTCGGATTTGGACGTTCTACATATGCACGGAAAGATAAGAAGAAGACCTTTCCAATGCCGTTGGTCTCATATTAAAATTCATCCGGAGTCATCGGGAATCGTTGAAACAAGAGAGGGTCCAGAATCTGTTTTGGTGCTGCGTCGCCTGTTTTTGGCCTTTGGGCTCTGTATCTAGTTGAGCTCAATTAGGTGTGTGTCCAGAGGGTCTTGCACAACCCTAGGGTCTTCATATTCAGCTACCACCGCACCATTAGGGTTCGGGTTTTGCTTAGATTATTCTGTTCATAACAGTTTTGCCGTCATCCGGTTCGTGAGACCCCAACTTCGTGAGATTCATAATACATCTGCAATTGTGTTGTCTTCTTCTTTGTTCTTGCTTGTGTTCTTGATTTGCAGGCAGGAATTAGTGTTCTCGGCAAGGTCAATTGTTTTAGGATGGTTGATAACTAGAGGAGACGTCGTGCTGTGATTGCAGGGTTTAGAACGTGTTGTTCTGAAGCCGGATCGATTTGTGTGTCGCCTCCGATCAAATCAACGTATCCAGAACCTTTCGGAAGATCGGGAACCCTTGTCCACATCAAGTGGTAATCAGAGTTTCAGGTGCACTGTCAGGTTTGCACTACCCTTAGTTAATTTTGTTTTGTGTTCATCCTATCATCCACAGAAAAGCCAAAAGAAAAATTTCCCCTCCGCCCATAACCACGTGTTTAGCCTTTGCATATTTCAATTTCAGAGTCCGTAGTGTTGAGTTTGTACCCTAGTTCTTATTTAGTCGCTGGTTTAGTTTGTGTTTTTGTCTTCAGTAGTGTTTCCCTTGCAACCCTAGCCGCCATCCCCTTCACCATCCTGTGTTCTATCAGCTTTGTGTGCTAGGGTTGATTGATCGATACACCCACCCTAATCCTACCCTAAACCCACCCTCAAACACCTCGGACCAATCCCCACAAATTCCACTTTCCCCTGCATCCACGCCACCAAAAAAAATCTTACCCGATTCCAAACCCGACCCCTAACCCGACTCGGGTTTCTGGAAAACCGACTCCAACCCCCCTTCGGTTAAATGGGCATAACTTTTCGCTCGGTTGTCCATTTTGGCTGAAATGTTTACAGGAAATTGATTTAAGTTTAAACCGTGTGTGCTCTCATCAAAAAATTCAAAAAAAATCATGAAGATAAAGAAAAAATTGATTTAAGTTTAAACCCGATGTTTTCTTCAACTTCAAGATTTTCTGTAGGCCACATCCTACCTCTGTTTGAGCTGAAATTTTTTGTGGATTCTCCCCCATTGTTAGTGAGTTGGAGAAAAATATCAAAAAAATAAAATCAAAAAATAGAAATTTGGGATTTCTACTAGGGCTACATCTAGCCCCCTAAAATTTCTGGATTTGGCTGTTTTGCATTTAGCCCACTGTTATCGCCTGTGTGCCTTTGTCTCCTTGTTTCTACTTTGCTATCACTACTGTTCTAGGACATACTTAGACCAGCAGCTAGGAAGAAGTTACGTGGGCACTTATTCAGCTTTACTATCTGTTTTTGATTTGTGTCCCACTCACATATATATATTTGGCCTTCCTAGCTCTACATATTTCTTCTGGACATTACATAGGTTCTTTTGTGGCCCTTGCAATCATGGAACACACCTCCCTGGTATCCTTTGCTTTGTTTTTCATAACTTTGCAAGAGCTTTGTAAGGAGTTTCCTTTTGCTGTGTTGAGAGGCACCACTGCTTAGCTGTTTTGTAGGGATAACCTTCACTGTTTGTTTCTTGTTTTGGTGTTTGTGATGGCAGGAAGTGACAACAGAGAGATGGCTTCCCCCTCACAATTTGCTGAGTGCGTGAGCCAAGAGAAGCTCCAGAAGGCTTTACAGGCTGCTCAGAGTGATTTGGCAGAGACGATCACCAGAGCCGTTACTGATGCGGTCAGCAAGCTTCACATCAGAGAAAGCATCGAGCGGTTGGAGAAGCGGGTCTCTAAGTAAACTGATCAGGTTGTCGCGTTGGTGACCACCCCCAAGACCAATGATACGAACACTAATAACCACGACATTGACGACGTCCATGATGAAGACACGGTGTATAAGGCTAATGGCACTGTGGATAGGTTAGCTACAAGGACCACAAGATTACGACGTCGTTTGCACCATAATACTCAAGGTATGGGTGGTTTCCATAACTACAATCGTCAACACCTCGGAAACTATGCTCCAGATGACCCGTATGCTAAAATTAAGTTTTCAATTCCTTTGTTTTTGGGTCAGTATGATGATGATGTTTATCTTGATTGGGAGATGACTGTAGAACAAAAATTTAATGCCCACCTTGTTCCTGAACAACATAGAGTTAGACAAGCTACTAGTGAGTTTAAGGACTTTGCTATTGTTTGGTGGAGTGGTCTAGCTACTGAAACTGATTTGCCTACTACTTGGGAAGAATTTAAGGTAGCAATGCGTGATCGTTTTGTTCATCCTTCTTTTTATAGAGAGATTCATAATAAACTGCAGCATTTAGAACAAGGAGATAAAACTGTTCAGGAGTACTTTAGTGAGCTTCAGAAGGGTTTGATTCGTTGTGCTGTAGTTGAAAAAGTAGAGGATCAAATTTGTCACTTTTATTCTGGTTAAAGAAAAGAAATTCAGGACATCCTTGATTATAAAGAATATTATACCCTCATCCAGTGTTTCCAGTATGCTATGCTTGCAGAGAAAGAATCACAGGGACTTTTTCAGGCTTTTGAGGAGTACAGCAAGTCAAGGAACTCCTACCCCCCCACACTCGATGGGGACTTCGGGGCTGCCCAGGCCATCTTTCCAGCCGCCCCCACCAGCAGCTACCAAGGGAACCAGTATTGTTTCTGCAGCCCCAAGATCAGCCCTTGCACCTTCTATGCGCTCAGGTAAAACTTCTGTGCAGGTATCAGCTAGTAGTGCCTCCTCTGTTGCTTCAATGGGGCGCACTACAGGGATTCAGTGCCACCACTGCCATGGACTTGGTCATGTGCAGAAAGATTGTCCAAGTAGGCGGGCATATGTGGCGACAGACGATGGCGGTTACATAAGGACCTCCGATATGGAGGATGAGTAGGAGGACATTACTGCCACCAGCAGTGACCTCATTCTTGGAGGCGGAGACAACATGGGATACATGAATGTTATTGTTCAACGTGTTCTTAGCACACAAGTTCATCAGCCCGAGACGATGCAGCGCCACAACTTGTTCCAGATTTTCTTCGTTATCAAGAACCGCCAAGCACGTGTCATCATTGATGAAGGGAGCTGCAATAACTTGGTGAGTTCTTATGTGGTCAACAAGCTTGCTTTGACCACACGCCCATATTCACATCCATACTACATTCAGTGGTTAAATGACTCTGGAAAAGCTAAGGTAATACAAACTTGCAGAGTTCCTTTTTTCCATTGGTTCTTATGTGGATTCTATTGATTGTGATGTCGTACCCATGCAAGCATGTACACTTTTATTGGGTAGACCTTAGGAATTTGATAATGATGTTGTACACCATGGTAGAAGTAATAAGTACACTTTTATGCATAAATGAACTAAAATTACTTTGTTACCAATGACCCCTGCTGAAATTGTACAAGCTGATTTAGAAAGAGCTGCTAGTTTGAAAAATAAAGGTCCTGAAATTCAACAACCTGTTAATTCTAATTCTACACCTAGTAATGTTAATGATTCTTCAAGTTCTAAGGGTGCTGGAATTAAATTATACGGTCGTTCATGTCTTGCAACAAAATCTGAGCTTGCTGAAATTTTTGATAATGATGATATTTGCCATGCTTTGATATGCAAAGAAGCTTTGTTTTCGCTTGATGATATTGCTTCTAGTGCTTTGTCTCCTGCTGTCAGTAACCTTTTGCAGGAGTATGAGGATGTTTTTCCAGCTGAGATACCCTCAGGATTGCCACCTTTGAGAGGGATTGAGCATCAAATTGATTTGATTTCGGATGCTACTTTGCCAAACCGTGCTGCTTATAGGACCAACCCTGAGTAGACTAAGGAGATACACCAACAAGTTCAAGACCTTTTGGATCGTGGGTATGTTCGTCAATCACTTAGTCCTTGTGCTGTTTCTGTACTTTTGGTTCCTAAGAAAGATGGTACTTGGCGTATGTGTGTAGATTGCAGAGCCATTAATAATATTACTATTAGGTATCATCATCCTATTCCTAGGCTAGACGACATGCTTGATGAGTTATGTGGTGCTATAATTTTCACTAAAATTGATTTGCGTAGTGGCTACCATCCAATTAGAATGAAACTTGGAGATGAATGGAAAACAGCTTTCAAAACCAAATTTGGATTATATGAGTGGTTAGTAATGCCTTTTGGTTTAACTAATACACCTAGTACTTTCATGTGCTTGATGAATGAGGTTTTAAGAGCATTCATTGGCAAATTTGTGGTAGTTTACTTTGATGATATATTGATTTATAGCAAATCCATAGATGAATATATGAATCATTTGGGTGCTGTTTTTGATGCTTTACGAGATGCACGTTTATTTGGTAACCTTGAGAAGTGCACCTTTTGCACAGATCGAGTCTCTTTTCTTGGCTATGTTATGACTCCACAGGTAATTGAGGTGGATGAGGCGAAGATTGAAGCCATAAAGAGCTGGCCTATACCAAATACTATCACACAGGTGAGGAGTTTTCTTGGTCTTGCAGGTTTCTACCGCCGCTTTGTCAAAGATTTCAGCACCATTGCTGCACCTTTTGCATGAGTTGACAAAGAAGGGTGTTGATTTCTATTGGGGTAAGGCACATCATGAGTCTTTTGATGCTTTAAAGGATAAACTTACACATGCACCATTGCTGCAATTACCTAATTTTGATAAGATTTTTGAGCTTGAATGTGATGCTAGTGGTATAGGCATTGGTGGTGTTTTGATGCAAGATAGTAAACCTGTTGCATACTTTAGTGAGAAAATTACTGGGCATGTTTTGAATTACTCCACGTATGATAAGGAATTGTATGCACTTGTACGTTGTTTAGAGATGTGGCATCATTATTTGTTGCCTAAAGAATTTGTTATTCATTCTGATCATGAATCACTTAAGTATATTCGTGGTCCACGGGGTTGACCCCGGTGTACAGACCCATGGACTTGGTCCATGGGATTTTAGGGTTTTAGGTTTAAAAATAAATCTGGTTAATCCTGAATAACACTAGTTTTGCCCATAGGCCCCTGGACTTTAATAAAATTAGATTTTATGACTAAGTTTTATACAAAACCTTTCTGTATTTATTTTTAGGCCCCTGCCTTTTATCTTAAGTGCATTTTGCTCCTGATAATGTTAGGCTTTTCCGCATAGGCCCTTGGGTTTTATCTAAATTATAATCTAAACCTAATTTCATTGCAGAATATTTATTTTATTATATTTAGGACACTAAGTTTCTATATAATTATTTTACAGCACTATATTTTTGCAAAAAGGCCCCTAAACTGCTACTCAGAAGATGGAGATATAGACTACATTGATGAAGACTACTACTAGGCGAGCGTGCCCCTGGTCGATTGCCTATGGAGTTATGGTGTTTTCCACTGCTATTTAGTTTGAGAGTTATTTCAGTCTATAAAGACAATTATTTATGTAATAATGGTACATTGTAATAATGACATTGGTTATACTGTTATTCACTTTTACTATCGATATGTGTGAAACTTGTTCCGAGGCACACATATGATAAGCACTTGGTTTTGTCCTTAAAACTAGGTGTGACAAGTCTCAAGCAGGATTGCCTAGCGGTATTGTGCTGACTAGTGCATGTGGTTAGTTACGGACCCTATTAGTGGATCGTTGTCGTGCCCCGAAGTAAGCTTATTGGTGAAAGACTCGAGGCTGTACCATGGATTTGGTGTAACCGCTCAACCCGAGTAACTAGGAATTTTGACGCTTGACTAGATTTAGGAAAGTTTATCTTAGGAATTCTAGACTTAGAGTCACTGTCCTTGTCACACCCGGTTTTAAGGCCAAAACTGAATGCTTCTGTGTACGTGCCCAGGATCAAGTTGTCACGTATATAGGACAAAAGTGAAATAACAGTAAAACCAATGTCATTATTATTAATATCTCGAATCATTATTACATAGCATAGATTATATCAAAACATAAAATAAAACAGCGGAAGGCTCCATAACGCCACAGGCAGTCCACCGGGGGTTGCACTCCTAGTCGAAGTAGTCCTCGTCGGCATAGTCCATCTTGCCAGCGTCGTCTGAGCAGCAGTAATATAGCAACAACAAAATAGGGAAAACTAAAACGCGTTAGTACATAAAGTACTCAGCAAGTGGGGGAAAGTATGACATGCAGGCTAAAACAAGAACATGCTAGACACAGGTTTACTGCACTACGCAACCTTAACCTATGACTCTAAGCATCCTATTTACTAGGTGAAAAGCCCAACAGGTTAACCACCTGTCCAACACTATTGGTTACCCACCGATAGCAAAACTATGAGTTACCCACTCATATCAGAACACTATAGGTTACCCACCTGCAGTACCATCCAAATCCGGTTACCTACCAGATCCACCCAAATCTGGTTACCCACCAGACTCACCCAAATATCCATCTAATCGTGCGAGGATCCAGGCCGCTCTTGACCGTGAGCATGGCTGTTATAATAGTTTTACACTCTACAGAGGTTGCACAACTTTACCTATAGGTTGATGATTCCATCACTATTCAGTGACTAAAGTCTCCATGTTGCCAACACACTACCGTAGGTGTGAGGCCAAGAGATCACCACATGGTCTTTCAAAGCGCTCCCCAGCTTGCAAAACGTCCACGCTAAGGTTTCACCGCCGCGAGATTAACCATCCCTACAGAAGCCCCCTCTGGCACTGTGGCTAGAAGTAACCCTTCATCACTTGAGGGCGAAAGTAACCCTCTCGTCCTCCTTCCTCAAACGCCCGCAAAACTGGGAAGACATCTAATACTAAACCATGTGTACCCATATCAGAGCTGTGCTTTGCACTGTTTTCCTGGGTGGCCACTCCATGAATTTAGTTCGTATGACCACAAGCAGGCACTACCACAGACAAACAGTACATTACCCGTACATCATGCATACCCACACCATCCTCAACATCCTCCTGCTTGGGTCATCTAAATTACCCAAATGATAATTACGTTCAAGTGAATATTAGTCAAGTTTATTAGAATTCAATTTTAATCCCCAAAGTACTGCACTAGCAAGACATACCAAAAATCCGTATACTAAACCATAACCCAAGCAACAAGGAATAATAAGGAAGGGTAAATGACACGGGATTCAAATTTAGACAAGCATGCATGAAAATAAACTAATCCTTAATAGGTACAATATGGTCAAGGACACTTGTCGTGTTCTCCCGCTGGCTGCTGCTCAAACTCAAAGTCATGGAAATTCTGGAGCTGCTCCTCGTCTAATAACAATAAATACCAGAAAAGGAAATCACAAACAAATAAGGAACAGTACACCAAACATTTCCTAATGACTATGAAAACAGTACCAAAAGATAGTGCACATTCCTACGATTCTATAAGCGCAAAAATTACCTAAATCGGAGTTACGGTTAAAAAGTTATGCTAGTTTGAAGTTCTAGGGGCCAAAAGGTAAAAATAGCAAGGTTTAGGGACCTATTTGTAATTTAGTAAAATTATAGGGACTAAAGTGTAAATTATTAGGACTGAAAAATTATTACTAAAATGTCTAGGGTTGTTTTTGCAAAATTTTAGGACCTAAACATAATTATTATTTAAGTACACGGGTCTAAGTATAAAAAGACAGGGATGAAAATATAATTAAAATTAAGCTCAGGGGTGTCTCTATAAAATTACAGGGCCAAAATAATATTTACAAAAATATTAGGGGCTAGAATATAATTTGTTAACAGTTCTGCGGGAAAATTAGGATTAAAACCTAATTAGGAGAAAGCTTAGGGGCTCAGGTGCAAAAATACCATTATCCATGGAATTTTGGATTTAAAAGAAATCCTAAAAGGTGTGGACCGAGTCCATAGAGGGCGTGGACCGGGGTTTGACCAGGAGTCCACGGTCCATGGTGGACCGGGCTCATACCCCTTCGGGGTCTTCTAATCTGAGTTGTAAATCGAAGATCGGACGGCTCACGGGGGTTGGGCTATTTGAGGCAACCGACGGTGAGGTCTGGGCGGCGGCGCCATGCCGATCTCGCCGGAGGTGGCCGGGGAGGGTGCTATGGTGGCGGGTTCTTGGTCACGAGGGCACGGGGAGGGAGAGGGGAGCGAGGGGATTCTCACCTTGCCGTCGCGCAGGTGCGGGGGAGGCCGGGTGGTGGTTGGTGGCGGAGGAAGGCGGTGGCCGGGGTCGACGCTCGACGGGAAGGAGGTTCCCGGGGTCGTGATTTAGGTTTGAGCGAAGGGAAGTGGTGGCGGGACAGTGCGGTGCCGGTGGGCGAGGGGGTTCGAGCTCCATCGGCCATCAATGGTAGGGTGGCGCCATTGATTGCCATGAGAGCGCACTAGGGATCGGTTAAGGCCATCTATGGCCAGAAGTGCAGGAGGGGAGGCATCACGTCGGTTTAGGGGCTCGGTGCATCAGTTTGGCAGCCGGGGAGTCGGGATCCCGGGCGGTGGCAGTTTCCGGTGGGCGGCAGGGAGAGAGAGAGTCAAGAGGAAGGGGATGATGGGTGGGACCCATCGGTCAGCAGCTGAAGGGCGGGACTGGGCTGCGCTGCAAGGTGGGACGCGAGTGCGCCAGGGAGGCTTGCACGCGGGATGGGAGAACTGGGTCGGGGGCCCTGCTAGGCTGCGGGGTGCGCGCGCAGCCTAGGCCAAGAGACAGGTGGGCCTGCGGGAGAGGGAAGGGAAAGAGAAAGTGGGCCGAGTGGGGGGGGGGGGGGGAGTTGGCCCAAGTGCGTGGGAGGGTTTGTTTTTCTTTTCCTTTTCTTTTCCAAATCCTTTCTAAAATTGTTTTTAACTACTAATTTAATTCTAACACGATTTCTAATCGAATTTTAAAACAAATTTTTACACAATAAAACCCTACTGCAAATTCTAATCCAGCATGAATTCAACCATTACATAAAATAATTTAATTACTTAATAAATCCTGAAAATAATCTTTATAGCTAAATAAAAATATTAACACCCTTATTAAATAAGACTAAAATTAATACATTAATAATTCGCAAAATATAAAAAAAATAGGGTCTTACAAACCTAACCCCTTAGGATGAATCTCGTCCTCGAGATTCGGGCTGGTTGGTTTAGAAGTCCGAAAAATCTGCCTTGAGCTGGTCTTCTTGCTCCCAAGTGGCTTTTTCTTTCGTATGATTGCTCCATTGCACTTTGCACATACGATACTTCTTGTTCCTCGTGACTCTTTCGGATATTTCCAGAATCTTGGCGCGATACTCTTGATATGTAAGATCTTCACCAATATCCAACTGCTCTATAGGCATTTGCTCTTCTAGAACTCTGAGACACTTCCGCAACTGTGAGACATGGAAAACATCATGCACATCTGACAGCTGTGGTGGCAGTTCCAACTGATAAGCAACTTCACCTCTTTTCTCTATGATCTTGAATAGACCAATGTACCATGGTGCAAGTTTTCCTCGGACCATGAATCGACGGAGTCCTCTCATGGGAGATACTTTGAGATAGACATAATCACCAACTTCAAAGCTCAAGTCTCTTCTTCTATGATCGGCATAGCTCTTCTGTCTAGACTGTGCAAGCTTCAAGTTCTCCCTGACAATATGAACTTGTCTTTCAGCTTCCCGGAGAATCTCTGGTCCAAAAACTTGATTCTCACCAGTCTCATTCTAGAACAAAGGAGTTCTACATTTACGTCCGTATAAGAACTCAAATGGAGACATCTTTAAGCTTTCCTAATAGCTGTTGTTGTAGGAGAATTCTGCATATGGCATACATTTTCCCAACTCTTGCTATCCTTGAGTGCACAAGCTCTCAACATATCCTCAAGAATTTGGTTCACCCTTTCTGTTTGTCCATCCGTCTGGGATGATAGGCTGAACTAAAATTCAACCTTGTATCCATGCACTCATGTAACTTTTTCCAAATCTTTGAGGTGAATTGAGTTCCTCTATCAGACACTATCTTCTTTGGTACTCCATGCAAGCATACTATCCTGGAAATATACAACTCTACAAGCTTGGGTTTGGTGTATGTGGTCTTGATAGGGATAAAATGAGCAACCTTGGTCAAGCGATCCACAATGACCCATATGGAATCATAACTAGCTTGTGTCCTGGGTAATCCCACAATAAAATCCATGCAAATTTCTTCCCATTTCCATTCTAGTATCTTCAAGGGTTGCAAGAGTCCTGCAGGTCTTTGACGTTTTGCCTTGACTCGTTGACAAGTGTCATAGAGTGCAACATGTTCACCCACAGCTCTCTTCATTCCGTACTACCGGTATCGACTCTTGAGGTCATGATACATTTTGTTACTTCCTGGATGAATGGAGTAAGCTGAATCATGGGCTTCTCTTAATATCAACTCCTTGATCTCCTTGATATCAGGCACACACAACCTTTTCTTAAACCATAAGGTTCCTTCAGTATCTACTGTGAAACCTAGAGCTTTGTCCTTCTCAATGAGTTGCTTGATTTCTTGGATCTTAGCATCTTCAAGCTGTCCTTTATGAATGTCATGCTCCAGAGATGAGTCGACTTCCATTGCAACAACTTTGGTGTTGGATACCCATCCTAGATTAAGTTTCTAAAATTCTTTACAGAATTCAGGTAGCAACTCTCGAGTTGATAACATGTTGAGATAAGATCTTCTGCTCAATGCGTCCGCTACAACATTTGCTTTGCCTGGATGGTAGTTGATTCCCAGATCATAATCTTTGATGAGTTCCAACCATCTTCGCTGCCTGAGAATCAAGTCTGGCTGGGTGAATATATACTTCAAACTCTTGTGGTCTGAGTATATCTCACACCTTTTGCTAATGATGTAATGTCTCCAGATCTTGAGAGCATGAACCACTGCGGCTAACTCCAAGTCATGGGTTGGATATTTCTCCTCATGCTTTCTCAATTGCCTTGAAGCATAGGCAACAACATGGCCTTCTTGCATGAGCACACATCCCAAACCTTGTCTTGAAGCATCACAGTAGATTGAGAATGACTTCTCCATGTTAGGCATGGTTAGGATAGGTGCTGAGGTAAGTCTTCGCTTCAATTCTTGGAAGCTGGCTTCACGTTTTGGTGTCCACTCGAAAGTCTTTCCTTTTTCTAGCAGCTCAGTCATGGGCTTGGCTATCTTGGAAAATCCCTCAATGAATCTTCTATAATATCCTGCTAGTCCAAGGAAACTTCTAATGTCTTTAACACTCCGGGGTGTATTCCAACTCAACACATCTTTAACCTTGCTAGGGTCCATAGACACTCCTCCTTTAGAGATAATATGACCAAGAAATGAGACTTCCTTCAACCAGAAATCACATTTACTAAGCTTGGCATATAATTGATTCTCTCTTAGCTTTTGCAATACCAGACAAAGATGTTCTTCATGTTCCTCCTCATTCTTTGAGAAAATAAGGATGTCATCAATGAGCACCACAACAAACTTGTCCAAATACTCCATAAAAACCTTGTTCATTAGATACATGAAGTAGGCAGGAGCATTGGTCAATCCAAATGACATAACCGTATAGTCGTATAAGCCATATCGAGTGATGAAAGCGGTCTTGGGTATGTCAGTTGACCTGATCTTCAGTTGATGATATCCAGATCGGAGGTCAATCTTGGAGAAAACACATGCTCCCTTAAACTGATCAAACAAGTCATCAATCCTAGCCAAGGGGTACCTGTTCTTGATGGTGACCTCATTTAGAGAACGATAGTCAACACACATCCTCTGAGTACCATCCCTCTTGGGAACAAATATAACAGGGGCTCCCCATGGAGATTCAGTAGGACGAATATAACCCTTATCCAACAATTGTTGGAGTTGTTCCTTGAGTTCAGCTAATTGGTTAGCAGCCATTCTATATGGTCTCTTAAAAATAGGAGCAGTACCAGGAACTAATTCAATAACGAACTCGATGTCAGGGTCTGGTGGCATACCTGGTATTTCTTCTGGAAAAACATCGGGAAACTCATTGACAATCCTGATGTCTTCAATCGAGGTAGCATCAAGTTGATTCAACACAATGCGATTGGTTGCTCCTTTGCATGTCACCGAGCCGCACGGCAAATGATCAATGCCTGCCGATTCTCCCGCTCTCGCTTCACCACTTGCTTCTTTCCCTCAGCGTGATAGCAAAGCGCTCCCAAACTAACACTCTCTCGCTCTCTGCCCTCTGCTCTCTCTCTCTCTCATTTCGGCTCGCACTCCATCACCCTGCCATTGCTAGAACTCGAGCTCAAAGCTTGCTGCTCGACCGCTGCTGCCACTCCCTTGCAAGCTACGCCTCAAATCGCTACGCATAGACCTCTCCTCCCTTCCCATGCCCCTGTTTGGCCGATTCCACTCGCATATCAGTTGAATTGCAAGAAAATCAGAGGCAACCCCCTCCGGTGAGTTTCTACGCCGCCGGCCGAAATTGACTGCTTCCAGTGAGCCCCATCATCCATTCTTTTCCCTCTCTCGTGCGCATCCGTCTGACTCATTTCCCTGACCCTTTTGCTCCGTGTTTCTTTCACAAGATCACCGACGTCGCTGCTAATCCCCGGCCGCCGCCTCTGCTCCAACGGAACTGAGCCACCCCCACGACGAGCCCCTACCTCCGGCCCCCCACGTCCGATTCCGACGAGATGCCGACCACTGCCTCGTGTCCGTGAAGCTGCAGGAGAAGATCGCGCCCGATTTGGTGCACCGATCCGTTTCCGCAACCTCACCGAACATTGTCCCTCCACCGCCTCTCGCCACTAACGGCCTTCCGGTGAGAACCCCACCTCACGAACCCCTCCATCCTCTCCGCCTCGGCGTGCACGTCATTTACTTGCTCCTGCAACGAGCTTTTTCCCCGTGTAGCGCCCGCTGATGAGGACAACACCATGCTGGATACGCGCATATCATGGCCTTCCCCAAGTTACAAGTCGTCACCAACTCAGTCGCCGCGTTCGTCTCGGATTCAGCCGACACCCCTTAACGGTTTTGATGATATCTCCCACATCCGACGTCCAAACGAGGCGTTCTTTGATGCGTTGGAAAGGGAACGACGACGCCGTCGTTTTGGTTCTGGTCTTAGCTCCCGAAGGGTCGTGAGTCATAATATGTGACTATGACAAGGTGTTGTGCTACCTATTTTGGGCCAACTTGGCCATGTATCATGTCGGGCCTTAAGACCATGTTGTGGGCACCCCCCCTGGTCGCCCCCAACCCTAGGACGTCTTTGTTTCCCACATAAACTCAGTAGCCGCCGTCTTTTAGTTTCGGGTTTTGTTTAGTTCAGTTTCCAGAGAGAAACTTGATCAAATTATTGTAACTGTGGCGACAAGTCCTTTTACAGTAATCCAGGGTACCTGTTCTTGTTCTACACCACTGTGGTGATTAGTCCTTTTGTGATCAGAGCTTGAACCTTTTCTTGTGATTCGCTTCATCCATATTTGCAATTTCAGATTGCGTATTTATCCTCTCTTGCTTGTGTTCTCAATTTCACTTACAGGAACAATCAAGTTGTGCTTGGTGTAACGGTTGCGGGGTTGGATCGTGTCTGATTCAAGCCGGGTCATCGATGCCGAGTTCCCCAAATTCGAGTTTATCCCCTTACCTCTCGGAAGATTGGGCCATATCTACATCACCCGCTGCCGAGCCCTCTGGCGAGGCCAGCCTCGGTTCTGGCACGCCGACTGGCAGTCCTACTGGCTGCTAACGTGTCACCTACGTGTCGCTTGCGTGGTGCCTACGTGGCCCCTTTTAAAACCTGAAAATATATAGGAAATTCCAGAAAAATGCATGAAACTTTGAAAACTCCTAGTAAATCGAATTTAACTCTAATGAAGCTCAAACAAAATTGGTTAGGTTCATTTCGAATTGCTCTACTTTAGTAAAATAATAAATCACTGCCTCTGTTCATATATTTTGATATATATATTAAACTGTCCAAACAACATTTAATTCACCAGAAATTCTAGGAATCAAATTTAGCTTTGATTTTTGGCATGCTTAATAATTACATAATTACCTACCCCCACAAAGTTTGGTTTGGCACAATATAAATTATTTTAAGCTCTGGAATTTATTTAGTATGTTTGCTTAAATTAATTCTAGTAATTATTCTGTAATTAATTGGCCCTTGCCACTTGGCAGAAAAATCACTCTTAGAAGCCCCTGTACCCAGTAAAACACACAAGTCCAGAAACCTAAATTTACTTAATTAACTAAATTGATTTGCTCATATCACTATTTTACTTTAATAAATGCTAGTAATTAGAATAATAATATCCAGAGGCTATAAATTGGTAAAAATGCAATTTACCTATGTCCCTATTCATGATAAATCACTCAAGTCCAGAATCAATTGGTTACTATTTTAGTTGCTTGATTGTTCTGAAAAACTATAACACACATAAAATGATGAAACTTTAAATTGTTTCTTTGAAGCATATGGCTTTGAGAACAACAATAATTTTTATCGACTTTTAAAAAGCGTTGTGCATCATATCATTGCTTTCAACGGTATTTTGATATGTCGTTAATTCAATTCTATCATATAGGCAACGACAACCAAGAGCAGGAAGAGGAGGACATTTAGAAGGACCTTGATTCCCCAGAGCGACGTGGTAGTTGCTAGTACTAACATCGATCCAGGCAAGCCTCGGTTTTCATTCGTCATTTTATAAAGTTGCTAGTTATCAATATTACTAGTGTCTATGATTATTGTTGCATTAGGTCATAGGAGTTGATTGGAACCCACTTACATGATACCCAAATGACCTATACCACTGTCATTAGACCTTTGGTAGTATCGGTACTGTGTCGCTTCGCTTAGTAACTACTAGGCGCGATAGATATCATTACCAAGAATGAACTTGACCACTGGAACGGGACTTATAAAAGAAGTTTATTTTGATGTCATGACCGGGCAGGGATGATGCATGTGTAGGTTTGCAGCAATACATGGGTGTTGATTGCAGTAGCCCTGCCTTGTCGAACCTAGAACCCGTCCGTGGTCGGCCCCTTGGTCAAGTATTAAACCGTACCGAATGTATGCTAGTCTATGGGCACGAGTAAACTGATGTAGCATTGACACGGCAACAAGGACGGTACCTAGTACAGTGGTCGTTGACCCTTCTGCTGTTGGAGTGGGCGGTTCATACCGTGAAGTACTTTTGGCAGGACGGCATGCCCACTCGCTGAGACTGGACCCGGACCGAGTTGTTTTCCATCCTTGCGAAAGGTTGCCATATACGACCTTAATTGGTGCGTATGTGTCGTGTATCTCGGGTTATCCCAGCTGGTGTAAATCAATTACAATTGTTGTCCCTCGCAGTAATGAGTACCACTTGGTCACTGAGTCATCATGATATGGACAAGGGTTCCCAATCTTCTGATAGGTTCTGATAATCTTGATTAAGGCGGAGGCGATACACAAATCGATCCGACTTTCAAACGACACGTTCTGAACCCCGCAATCGCAACACAACGTCTCCTCTGGTTATCAACCGTTCAAGAATGATTGACCTTGCCGAGAAGGCTTATCCTTGCCTGTAAATCAAGAACACAAGGAAGAACAAAGAAGAATGCAACCAAATTTGCAAGTATACGATGAATCTCACAAGTTGGGGTCTCACAAACCGATCAAACGGTAAAACTGTTATCAATAGAATAATCTAAGCAAAACCTAAACCCTAATGAAGAGGCGGCGGCTGTATATGAGGACCCTAGGGTCGTGCAAGACCCCCTGGATGCAGCCCTAAGTAGGCTCAACTCGATACATGGCCCAAAGACCGATTACGGTGTCGCAGCACTAGGACAGATTCTGTACATCAACTTGTTTTGACGATTGCCGACACCTCACGATGAATTTTGATATGGAACAGTTGGGTTGGAAAGATATTTTTGTTATGTTTCCAGGCATATGTAGAACGTCCAAATCCGAGTCCGTATGCGTCCTGGGCGTCCGTTTTAGTGCAGACTGGTCCTAGGCTCCAAAACAGACTCAAAGTCAGTTTTGGATTGGGCTTCCACCTTGGCTTGGACGTCCTTGCTGGCTCATCACGCCTCCAATCACCTCCTCAGCTATATCATCATCATATCCATGGTTCCTAACAATAATTAAATCATTAGGTAGCAATCTATTTTCAAAATCACATAAACAATACATTAGAAACGAAGTCACCTGTAAATTCAGGTGATGCACATGAACTTTCATCTTAGTTGGAGGAGTGTTGCGTGTATCCATAGGTGTGATATTCTCATCATTCTCCCCCTTTTGAAGAGTCGTCCTCGACTCGATCCCATCTCTTTCTCCGAATATTTGTCTCCAATCTGAAATATGAAATATAGAACTATTCCGAAACTTGGGATGCACCTCATGTTTATATGCGTTATAAAAATTATCATTAGAATGTGAAACTACAGTAGAAGGCATATCACACAACTGAACAACATCTTTGAAAAATTGGCCAGTAGTATGAACATCATCCTCACTCTTATGACAAGTTAGAAAATGTGTGATCTTAGAAACAGTATAAAAACTTGACATGACATGACAATTTTTATTGCAGTTTTCTAGTGTCTCATTGAGTTGCACAACACAAGGAGGTTTCAATGTCGAAGAAATATAAACTCTATGCACCATAAACAAACCTCTATGATCATAATAGCCAATAGCATGAAAATTATTTCTTGTCAATAAAGGAAATTCATTTTGAGAAAAGATTTTCTTCTCAATGCCATTTAGATCACAAAGAACATCAAATTCAATATAACCCAAAGTATTTAGAGAAGTCAACAATTTCTGCTCATCCTTTCACATGTAACTAAAATCAAATGTTTTATTTCAGCACCATTCGGTGAATCATAAGCAAAAGCATCAAGCTCATTCATTTGTTGTGGCAAAGGTATAAGTGAAGCATTGGCACACAACTCCTCTTTATCACAAGGACCAATAGATAAATCAACTTGTAACAAAGAAACATCATCATATGGTTCCAATACAACAAGATTATTGGAACAATTCATCACATCAAGAAAGCTTTTACCTGAAGCAACAACCTGTTCTTTATCTTTCCCACTATCATCTTCTTTATGTAGATGTTCAAATGTATTAGTTGCAACAAGAGGCAAAGAAATATGTTCATCCTCTAGTAATTCAGATTTTGATGGAAGTGTTGCAACATTTGAAATAGCCCATTCTATCCTAAATGATTTATTCTTTCTTCTCTCAAATCTTTGTTGGTCCTCTTCTAAAATTTCAGCAGCAGTCATAGGTTTAAGAGTAACCCTTCTACCATTGTATTTAAATGAGTAGCTATTAGCAATGGTATTATGAGAAACATTATTTGTAGAAATCCAAGGTTTACCTAATAACACATGACATGCTTGCATAGGTACTATATCAAATTCTGCACTATCCTTGTAAGAACCAATAAAAAATTCAATGCGTGCAATTTGATCTACCTTTATCTTACCACAAGAATTTACCCATTGGATGTAGTATGGACATGGGTGTGGTTGTGTGGTCAATCCAAGCTTCTCGACCAACTCCAAGCTTGCAATGTTGTGGCTACTCTCTCCATCAATGATGACACGACAACGTCGATCCTTCACAACAAAGTGAGTCTGGAATAAATTGTTCAATTGATTTTGCTCTACCTTCTCCATTTGAGAACTGAACACTCGTTGTGCTACAACACTCTTATCATCATGAGATGCCATCAATTCATTCCCATGAGTATTGGAACCTGTCATTGTTAGTAGCAAACAAGAAAACACACAAGAGTATATTTTCCTATCACTACTATGTAACAACGGTGGAAACTCTCAACAGAAAAATGGAAGCATCTCACCAAGCCCTTACAAAGTTCTTAATTACAGCAAGCAAAGGATACCTTGGAGAGTGTGAACTGACAATTGCGAGAGTCAAAAATTTGTGCCTGTTCAGAAGGATATATGTGGAGCTTGGATAGGCAATATTAGGTAGCAAGGATTAGCAAGATCTCAATTCAGAAATTGCAAAACTGAATAATAGTCCCGAGCTAGTCTATGTCACCGGCCTAAACTTGTCTCGGACCTAGTTCGAGCAAGCAAGTGAATGACTTAGCAAAGAATGCAAAGGCTGCGATCAATTCTGAATTTTTATCTTTGCCTTTTTCTACTTCTCTTTTTTGTGCGGCTTTTTCCTCTTGTGCACTTTTGCCTTTTTCTTTTCTTTTCTTGTGAATCAGAACTGCAGCAAGGTATTAGTACTAGAAAGAAAAAGGAAAATATATTCTAGCATAAGCAATATTATGATCTGAATATGATATCCACAGAGATAGATAATATATTATTCCAAAACTCTCAATGTGTGCAACAAACTAAATTTTTTTTTCTCTTGATTCTCTATGAACAAGGAAATGCGCCACTGAAACAAGACCAAAGAACAAGCACTAGACCAGCAATACAATGACCTTGTAGGGACTAAAATTCAGAGAAGCAAACTAAACTAAAAATTTCATAGCACAAGGGGGATATAGGACAGCGGAAACACGACGAACAAATATTTTTGTAGGGTAGTTTTCTGGAGTTTAGGACTGAACAAAATAACAGAGATAAGGGTGAACCTAATGGTGTACCTGAAGCTCTGATACCACTTGATGTGGACAAGGGTTCCCGATCTTCCCATGGTTCTGATAATCTTGATTAAGGCGGAGGCGATACACAAATCGATCCGGCTTCCGAACGACACGTTCTGAACCCCGCAATCGCAGCATAACGTCTCCTCTAGTTATTAACCGTTCAAGAACGATTGAACTCACCGAGAAGGCTTATCCTTGCCTGCAAATCAAGAACACAAGCAATAACAAAGAAGAATGCAACCAAATTTGCAAGTATACGATGAATCTCACAAGTTGGGGTCTCATAAACCGATCAAACGGCGAAACTGTTATCAACAGAATAATCTAAGCAAAACCTAAACCCTAATGAAGAGGCGGCGGCTGTATATAAGGACCCTAGGGTCGTGCAAGACCCCCTGGACGCAACCCTAAGTGGGCTTAACTCGATACATGGCCCAAAGACTGATTACGGTGTCGCAGCACCAGGACAGATTCTGTATATCAACTTGTTTCGACGATTGCTGACGCCTCGCGAATAATTTTGATATGGAACCAATTGGGTTGGAAAGATCTTTTCGTTATGTTTTCAGGCATATGTAGAACGTCCAAATCCGAGTCCGTATGCGTCCTGGGCGTCCGTTTTAGTGCAGATTGGTCCTGGGTTCCGAAACAGACTCAAAGTCGGTTTTGGATTGGGCTTCGACCTTGGCTTGGACGTCCTTGCTGGCCCATCACGCCTCTAATCACCTCCTCAGCTATATCATTATCATCTCCATGGTTCCTAACAATAATTAAATCATTAGGTAGTAATCTGTTTTCAAAATCACATAAACAAAACATTAGAAACGAAGTCACCTGTAAATTCAGGTGATGCACATGAACTTTCATCTTAGTTGGAGGAGTGTTGCATGTATCCATAGGTGTGATATTCTCATCACATCACGTAGTTGCATATGGTACTTAGGAATTGATTGTGATGCTTGTTGTTGATGTTACTATTATGGCTCTTATGTTGTACTTACCTTATGTATTTCTTTAGTATCTTATTGTTGTAACTAAAGTTACATTCTTCTCTACCCAATTAACTTGATGAATAAAACTTGATAGAACTAATTGGTTTCTTAGTGCGAGTCTTTTCAAACAAGTCATCTATTAGAGCCATTGCATGCCTAGATGTCCGACGGGTAAGTCTTGCTGAGTAATTAGTACTCATGCTTTGTGCCATTGTTATTTTCAGGTAATGAAGAGGTAGAGTTGCCTGAGAATGTGCTGCCCTGGGACATGCAAGTCCCTGAGGGTTGGACTACCCGTTGGGAGTCCGACTCGCCACCGCAGTATTGATGTGTGTTGCTAGAGTGATGGTTCTTCGGGCAGGAACCATTACTATGTTGTATCGTCGAGCTCGTAGCTCCTTATCGTTATTTGCTGCCGCTGTGTTTTTAAAAACATTATGAACTTGTAATATTTCACTACACTCTAATTACTCTAATGATGTAATATTTAACTTAAATTCGATCCAATGTTGTATTATCAAGTATCTGCGCTATCAGCACCGTCGGGACCTCGATCCTCCGGGAAGGGGCGCCACAAAATATTTATTGCTCTGCAATTATTTAGTGTGTTGGCTTATATTAATGCTAGTAAATAATTTACCCATGAAACTTGGTAAAAATATTCATCATATATGTCTCTGTCTCCAATAAATCACCCATGTCCAGAAACATATATTCACTATACTAATTAATTTAATTGCTCATATAATCATTTTCACTCTATTTAAATGCATAAAGAATATCTACACATAATTCCTTGATATCAACTTCACTTCTCTGAAGCATATGGCTTCGAGAACATATTAATAATATTATTGGCATTAAAACACAGATACATTATGTATGCATCATACCATTGCATTAAACGGTGTGACGACAATGTTGTTAACATATTTTATTTCTATCATATAGGTGACGATAACCAGGAGCCCGAAGAGGATTTTCAGAAGGATATTGAGTCTCAGGAGCAAGAGATTATAGTTGCTAACACTAGCGTTGATCCAGGCAAACCCCCGTTTGCATTCGCCTTTTAATTATGTTTGCTAGTGTATATCACTACTAGTGTCGATATTTGATTATTGCATTAGGTCATAGGAGTTGGTTGCAAACCCACCTTGCATATTACCCATATGACCTATGCTATTGTTATTAGAACCTTGGTAGGATCGATACTGTATTGCTATGCTTAGTAATTAATAGTCTTGGTAGATATTATTACTAAGGAAAGACTTGGTCACTAAAACTGAACTTAATAAAAGGAGTTTACTTTTGATGTTATGACTGGGCAGGGAATTATGGATGTGTAGATTTGCAGCAATACATGGGTGTTGACTGCGGTAGCCCTGTCTTGTCGAACCTACAACCCGTCCGTGGTCAGCCCCTTCATCAAGTATTGAACAGTACCGAATGCATGCTAGTTTATGAACACTAGTAAACCAATGTAGCATTAAAGGTTACTTGCAATAAAGACGGTTAAGGTGCATTGGTCATTAATCCTTCTGCTGCTGGAGTGGGCGGTTCATACCACGAAGTACTGTTGGCAGAATGGCATGCTCACTCAATGGCACCACACCTGGTCTGAGGTGTGAGTGCTTTTCTTACGAAAAGTTGCCATATACGACCTTAATTGGTGCGTATGTGTTATGTATCTCGTGTTTTCCCCAACTGGTGTAAATCGATTGCAATTGTTGTCGCTCATAGTAATGAGTATCATTTGGTCACTGCGTCAATTAGGTAGTTGCATATGATACTATAAAAATGGATTATGTTGGTTATTGTTGATTATTATTACTGCTGCTCTTATATTGTATTTAATTCATGCATTGATTTTATTATTATGTTGCTCCGCTAAAGTTATATTTTTGTCCTACCCTATTAACTTGGCTAAAAATATTTTGGTTGAACTAATAGGATGCTTAGTAAAGAAGGGGTCGATGGATGCTCATGATTTTTTCTCGAGGTCTCGGAAGGATGGCGCCTTCCCCTACTCCTCGTTGGACCACTCCCGCCGAAGTTCTGTTCCCTCCCGCCGGAGTTCCGGTCGCTCCCGCCATCATGTGGAGTTCTTCCCCATGAGGCCGCAAACACTCCCGGAGTAAAGACACGGTGTGCATCACCGCTGCCACCAAGGTACAAGCTCGCCTCCGTGGATGTGAACATAGATGAAACATTTTGGGTCTCCCACTGCACACATCCAAAAGACTCCATTTAATTTTTCCCAACCGCCAGCACCAAATGGTAATACTCCATTTCATTGTGATGGTAATATGAAATATGGTACCGGAAAAGACTCCACTTCATTTTGACTCAAAGTACACAACTTTTCTCATCTGTAACAGTGTTCATATTAGAATTATAAATGTGCAGAATGTGCACTGGACATCCCAAATGACCAAACAAGAAATAGAATACGTATAACATTATTCTTCTAAAAATCTGTTAAGCTGTACACCATACAAATAACATATACTTACTGCTGCAAAATGTAAATGAATCCATTACTCTGCTTGAGCATTAATTTTCATTGAGTACCACTAAATTAACTTCCTCTACGCCGCCCAAAAATATTTTTATTCCAAAAATTTCTAATAAAAAAATATATATAAACACTCGTCTTCTTCAAGTATTTTCTACAACACAGATCAAACGGTATCTGTTCTTCGAGCATCATACGCAAAAATATTTCATTCTCGATGGAAAGAGCCTTACTGAAAAATGACAGCATAACGATCAGATTAAAGCATATTGCTGGGTAGCAATGTTTTCATATGAAATACAAATAAATAGTTGAAAACATGCAGGATAGGAGGACTAATACTGAGTATAAGCAAATCAACACCTTGATATTGACAATTTCTCCCATTTGCTGATGGTTCGATGTGGATGGTAAGACTCTACCCATCGACTTACACTTCACAAAAATAAACCTGAAATAGCAAGAGACCAGTTTAAACCAGTAATAAGTCACCAAATAGCAAATAACTCGTAGTTCTCTCTTTGACTTCTAGTACACAAGCTCTAGCACTTCTTGTTGTGTTGTTGAGGTCACCTAATGGAGCTCACCATTGTGTGAAGCTCTCCATTGCTACATAATTTTTGGAACTCAACATATTCAAAGTTTCAGAATTGACGAGACACTTCAAAGTCATATTCTGTTTGATGATATTTATTAGTTCGATGAGTGTTGCAGCTCCTACTAATTTTTTTTTTTAAAAAAACTTCTGCCAAGCTGCTTGTAGATCCTTTCGCTACTACAAGATCAATTATATATTATTTCTAGCAACGAAAAAAAACATAGGAAGTTAAGTCAAAGAAACAGTTGAATAGAATCCATCAGTAGGCTGCTTTTCTGAAACTCTTGAACACAGATTATAAGGTGACAAATAGAAATGATATACCCATCTCCATCATAAAATGGAGCCCAACATGTATCAAGAATTTAAGTATCAGGCAGATCATTCAATAATGCTATATATGCATGAGAAATAGAGGTAAACATAATGAATTGAATTGGACAGTACTGAACTACTCATGATCAAATGAAAGCATCTTGATACCACCTTACATACTATTCAGGGGATTATGGCAAAGAGCATGATATGTATATAGAATATCTTCCACACATATTAACTCATAGTCTATGAGCAGTTTTCGTTATAATAAAAGTCAAGCAAGAAAAAGAAGTCTCACTTATTGTGTTCCATTGGTAAACTGCTCAGTCTATACATAAGACTGTAACCTTACTTCAACAACGATAAGGTAAATTGTTAAGTACTACTTCGTCAAACCATGTTTAACAGTGCAATATATACTGTAGTAAAATTGAATGACTGCAAAGTACAACTGACTACATACACTTTGTGATGTAGATATGGCCCGATCTTTCGAGAGGTAAGGGGATAAACTCGAATTTAGGGAACTCGGCGTCGACGACCCGGCTTGAATCAGACAAGATCCAACCCCGCAACCGTTACACCAAGCACAACTTGATTGTTCCTGCAAGCGAAATCGAGAACACAAACAAGAGAGGATAAACACGCAATCTGAAATTGCAAATATGGATGAAGCAAATCACAAGAAAAGGTTCAAGCTCTGAACAAAAAAGGACTAATCGCCACAGTGGTGTAGAACAAGAACAGGGGCCCTCGATTACTGTAAAAGGACTTGTCGCCACAGTTACAATAATTCGATCAAGTTTCTCTCTGGAAAACTGAACTAAACAAAACCCGAAACTAAAAGACGGCGGCTACTGAGTTTATGTAGGAAACAAAGACGTCCTAGGTTGGGGGCGACCAGGGGGGGGCGCCCACAACATGGGCTTAAAGCCCGACACGATACATGGCCAAGTTGGCCCAAAATAGGTGGCACAACAACTTGTCATGGTCACATATTATGACTCACGACCCTTCTGGAGCTAGGACCAGAACCAAAACGACGGCGTCGTCGTCCTCTTTCCAATGCATCAAAGAACGCCTCGTTTGGACGTCGGATGTGGGAGATATCATCAAAACCGTGAAGGAGTGTCGGCTGAATCCGAGACAAACGCGGCGACCGAGTTGGTGACGAATTGTAACTTGGGGAAGGCCATGATATACGCGTATCCAGCATGGTGATGTTCTCAACATCCTACCCTTCTTGAATTGGAGTCGCCCTCGACTCCATCTCAGCATCAATCTGCTGCAAAAGGTTAGTACTAGCAGAATACAGAGTACAAGATACATGACCATCAATAGAAGATATATCATGACAAAGCATAGTATAGCAAGGTGCATTATAATTATCACAAAGATCAGTAACAGTAGATGTCATAGCAAGAAAAGCACCTCCCTTTAACTGAATAGCCTTATGTTTAACATCAGAAAGTTGTTTGTTATCATGTTTATTCTCAGTATTTTCAGCAAGCAGTTTAAAATGATTTCTAATATCAGCAGGCAATAACGGACGCAAAGTAATATTTCTGTCCTTATGCACGAATGTATATGTATTTGTTCTACCATGATGGGCAGCATCCGTATCATATTCCTATGGACGGCCTAATAAAAGCGAACATGCTTGCATAGGTACAACATGAAAATCAGCAAAGTCTTGATAAGAACCTACTGAAAAGTGTATGCGTGCTGATCGAGTTACCTGTGCCGTACCACTATTGTTGAACCATTTGATGTGGTAGGGCTGATGTAGTGCATGCGTGGTCAAGCCAAGTTTGCTTACCAAATCAGAACTTACCAAGTTGTTACAGCTCGCAGTATCAATGATGGTGAGAACACGGCGGTCCGCAACAATGAGGTACATGTAGAATAAATTATTACGTTGTTGTTCTTCCTCTTGTCCCACCCGAGTGGTCAACACACGCTGTATAATGAGGCTAGGAAAGCCCGCGGTGGCAGCAATAGAATCAATGGCGGTAGTCTCCTGCTCCTCCGTCGAATCTGCAACAAGGTTAGGCATACGAGCAAATTCATCTTCAACATCACTAGAACTTTCATACCCATCAGCGGTAGCGATGAAAGCACGATGACTAGGGCAATCCTTCATGACATGTCCCATGCCCTAGCAGCGGTGGCAAATTATGGTGGTGGAGGAGCCACTCCTAGTACCAGAAGTAGTAACCTTCTTCTGGTGTTGGTGCTGCACACTAGATGATTGCGCTGCAGAAGTAGGCGTAAGTGGAAAAGTTGTTGCTGCTGTCTTAGCAACATGACTCTTCAAGTTCTCTACTCTAGTGCGTTGCTGGAGATATTGCTCAGTGTTGGACCTGCAAGATTGTTGTGGAAGGCGTCCCTGTACTTCTCGTTCAGCCTTAAGAGCAATATGATACAATTGGCTGAACTTATTCCTCTCTTTATAGTCAACAATATTCTGGATATCACGGTTCAAACCACCAAAAAATCTAGCACTAGTTGCAAGATCATCTTCATGTATATCACAACGTGCTAAACCAATAAGCAATTCCTGATAATACTCCTCTTCTGTTTTGCTACCTTATGTTAAAGATTGTAATTTCAAACGTAAATCACGTTGGTAATAAGGAGGAACAAAATGAGATTTCATGTGTTGCTTCAAAACAGACCAAGTGGCAGGTATAGCAGCATTAGTATTGCAAAGATCATTCCACCAAAACAGAGCAAAACCTGTAAACTCACTAGTAGCAAGTCTAACTCTATGCTCAACAGGAACTAAATGAGAATTAAATTTCTGTTCAATAGCAAGTTCCCAATCTAAGTATGCTTCAGGGTCAGCACTACTGGCAAAAGGTGGTATGTTAAATTTGGGCTTAACAAAAGTATCAGTATTACCACGATTGTTATTACCTCCCATACCTTGTCGATTACGGTGAAGACGGTCTGCATCACGGTCAAAATCATCATCATCAGCAGCTCGTTGAGGTGGAGGTTATCGTTCAACATCCTCAATGCGGTGGACAACAGTGTTGATGTGACCCATCAACTCAGCAAACTTCGTTTCCATGAATGTACGCTGGTCCGCAAGAAGCTTCGTGAGCTCGGCCTTGGAGACGCAATCATTGAAGTCTTTAGGGGACTCCAACTCTCCAGGTGTCCCTTTTCCTTTCTTTGACATGGTTAAAAGCAAAAGACAAGACTAAACAAAAAGATTAGCCCTATCAACTAGCAGGCAGCAGAGGGTGTAGAAAGTGGAAAACAATATCAGAAGCAATGTATCACAATCTTGCAAGTGTTCTTACCAAAGCCAAACAGGTCGACACAATCTGTAGTTGATCTTGGGTGTGACAGTTGCAAGGAAGAAACTTGTGCTGCAATATGTATAGCTTGGAAGGCTAATATGTATGTCACTGGAACACAATTCAATAACAGATAGTAGCACTGAATAAATGTCCAATGCAGTGTCCTAATTGCTGGCAAAAGAATTGTGTTCAAAAATAGTTGTGACAGCAAGAACAATGGCAAAGAACAATGGCAAAGGCAGCAAGGATCAAAACAGCCTTCCCAGACTTAGAATTTTCAGGGCGGGGGGGGGGGGGGGGGGTGCAAATCAAAATCTTGATTTTTTTGTATGATTTTTTCACTATTTTTCTGTGATAGAGGAATACAAAGGAAGGAACCACAAGAAGTTTCAACTCAAACAGAGGGAAAACAAAGGGTAGGCAAAATCTGAAAGTTTCACCGAAAGCGCTATTTTTGACTTGACAATTTTTTTCCGATTTTTTTTTGAATTTTTTGACGAGGGCACATAGGGTGGAGCCCAGTGTGGGTCACCTCAACTTTGAGTCAAGAATCTGCTGTAAAAATTGCAGCCCAATCGGAGCAACGAGCGAAAAGTTATGCCTGTTTTACCGAAGGTATGTCAAGATAGGGTTTGAGGGGTGAGGGGGGGGGAACCGAATCGGGTAGGGTTTTTTTTTTGTTGGCAACAGATTGTGGGTGTGGTGGGTGGGTGACACGATGGTGAATCCAATGGAAAACACGATGATGATGGTGGTGTGCAGCGGAGATCAAAACACAAACCGAATCGAAACACAAATTCAAACTAGCAACTGAACTCGACTAGGACACAAACTCAACACTACGGACTCTGAAATAAAATTATGCAAAGGCTAAATAGTGTCTGGGATGGTGGGAAATTTTTTTTTTGTAGGCTTTTTCGTGGACAAAAGGTGATGAACACAAACAAATCTAAAGGGAAGAACACGATAATACCTCACGGGGAACCTGGAAATCTGATACCACTTGATGTAGATATGGCCCGATCTTCCGAGAGGTAAGGGGATAAACTCGAATTTGGGGAACTCGGCATCAACGACCCGGCTTGAATCAGACAAGATCCAACCCCGCAACTGTTACACCAAGCACAACTTGATTGTTCCTGCAAGCGAAATCGAGAACACAAGCAAGAGAGGATAAACATGCAATCTGAAATTGCAAATATGGATGAAGCAAATCATAAGAAAAGGTTCAAGCTCTGAACACAAAAGGACTAATCGCCACAGTGGTGTAGAACAAGAACAGGGGCTCTGGATTACTGTAAAAGGACTTGTCGCCACAGTTACAATAATTCGATCAAGTTTCTCTCTGGAAAACTGAACTAAACAAAACCCGAAACTAAAAGATGGCGACTACTGAGTTTATGTAGGAAACAAAGACGTCTTAGGGTTGGGGGTGACCAGGGGGGGGGGGGGCGACCACAACATGGGCTTAAGGCCCGACACGATACATGGCCAAGTTGGCCCAAAATAGGTGGCACAGCACCTTGTCATGGTCACATATTATGACCCACGACCCTTCTGGAGCTAGGACCAGAACCAAAACGATGGCGTCGTCGTCCTCTTTCCAAAGCATCAAAGAACGCCTCGTTTGGACGTCGGATGTGGGAGATATCATCAAAACCGTGAAGGAGTATCGGCTGAATCCGAGACAAACACGGCGACCGAGTTGGTGACGACTTATAACTTGGGGAAGACCATGGTATGCGCGTATCCAGCATGGTGATGTCCTCATCACTTTGGATTCTTATAACCATGTCCAGAGAGTAACAATATTTGTTACTACTATTCTTTTACTGCATGAGCTAAAAAAAAATTCTGAATGTTCATGTAAGAATGGCACAGTGAACGATTTGAGAAATAAATGAGCTTGAGGGAATTAATCAAACAGGTTATAGACGTGGGAGAGATGCATCACCAACCAGGGCCAGTGCTTTCAAAATGTCATCGTAGGGGCACAGCTGTTTCATTAGATGCAGTTGTTTCTCTACATATCAGAATGACACTCCACCATTGTGTCTATAATAGCTTGAATACCCAATGCATGTCGCACATGATGCCGTTCCTCACCATGCCGTAGGGAGAGAGAGAGAGAGAGAGAGAGAAAGAGAGAGAGAGTTTGACAGCCTCATCTTCCAGCCCGCGCACGCTTCAGCTACTCATTGTTGTGCTTGTGGCGCTGCGCCGCCTCACGGAGAAGGATGACACTCAAGGAAAAAGGACGTGTGCGGGATACCAACGGCCTGTATTGCGAGTTTGACAATTAGACGGCGGCTGACACTTTAACAGGCCCAAGAATTAGCTAGCAGCCCACGATAGAAAAATAGGCCCATGAGAAGAAAACAGAGGTATGAACAGGTAATAGGTACCGGTATGGGAGATCGTGGTCTTCCTTGGAAGCACACCGACATTCCGTCATTGGTGGAATTTTAAACTCTAATTGATAGCTACTTGTGGGTAAAGGATAGCTGTATCAGAATTGTAATTTGCAGACATCGAAAGCTAATCTAAGGTGTTTTGGAGGTCAACCAATATAGTTGATGATGATGGCGAACAAGAACGCCTCCCATGGCAGCAGGGGTGGCGCTCCATGGTGAGGCAACATGAGGCAATATAGCACAAGGTGAGGCGAGTTGGGATCAAAAGTAGTACGGGACATGTTTTAACCACATGTTTGGGTTGCATCAAGATGAATCGGACTCCAATTCTCAAAACAAACCGTCGGAAAATGATTCAAACTCAAAAACTCAAAAACCACATCCACATCAGAGTGGGCGGACATGAAAATTTGATGTAGACGACCGCACCTCACTTAATATGGTGTAGAGATCTGTGCAGCTCTGTTATAGCTGCTTTTTCACTTTTTTTCTTTAATCTTTTCATAGATGGATCTGATACTTCCAATGCATTACCTCTTGTTTTTTTAGTTACATTTATCCTTACAAGATGAACTAGAGTGTTGTGGATCATAAATATAACATTCTTTATTGAGTTACAATTTACTTTGTGTTACTAGCGATCCCTAATATTCTTACTCCATGGAGGCATTACTCCTGAAAATATAAGGTGATTAGTAACTTCTTTTTTTTAGATATTTTCCTTGAAATAAACATGGCCTCATCCATTGCATTGTTCTTGCAATCTTCCTGATGACTGAAGGGAAGCATCTAGATACATCAGCGAATTGGTAAGTCATGAGAGCTAATCACAGTCACAACATATGCATTATTATTGTTATGTTTGGTCAAATGAATTTTGGCAGTTTAATAAAAAAACTCTACTAACCTACGACAGAGTAGGTTATTTATTTGTAATTTAATTAATTAAAAAAAAAAGGCACATAAATATGTGTTGAAGAGAACCTGGATGATCAAGACCAATAGTCTCCAAAAAATGTTCTCACTCTAAGAAAACAGCCATATTTAGAGACAAAGCCGTTCTATAACTTTCTCAATAGGCCTCCTTGCCAATGGCGAGGACCTAATACATTTCCCAGTGGGACGAAGTTTTGAGATGCACTTAATATGTGTCTTCATCTATCCTCGGACGGGTCGCCACTGATAGGCATCCTCCCGGCTAATGACCTTCAACGTTCACATGTCTTTCACTATTCGGAAAATGGAACATAGTAGAACATTACAGGTAGGACCTGGAATATTTGGACTGGTTTATTGAAAGACAAAAGCGTCTTGAAAATGGTATTGGAAGACTCTGTATGACTAGTCTTTGGGAGCCGGTGCTTGGAAACCCGTTGGAGTTGCTCTTGCTAGTCTAAGTTCCTGAACGGATCAAGCATTTTAGTGTTGCTTCAGTATTGTACCTTTGGTTTTCTAGTTTTCAAGTTCTCTAGCATGTCCAAATATGTACTCTCTCTGTTTTAATTATTTTCACTATTGATCTTTTGAGTTATGTTTGAGCATTCGCCGTATTTATTTTATTAAAGTTATCATATATTTTATTATGATTTCCTTATTATTAAAAAAATTAAAATATAACTTATAATTTTATATATTTAAACTAATATAATATAAATGATTACATAACTTAAAAAGTCAATTCCGATACCAATTTAAAAAAGAAGGAACATTTTTACTATTTCTCGATATGTTATCGAATAGATGATGTATCTAAATATTGACACAAAATAGATGGTTTCATGGTCATGTAAATAGTTTTGTGCACCGAACATATTGTAGCAAACGGGTCCTTGCCGCGGAGTTGGCTTCACTTTGTTCCTGCGCGTATGGTGGATGGTGGGTCCACTTCGAAATTCAAAGTCGTCGGATTATTCGTTTCGGGTCCGATGACCGAATCTTTCTTTTTTTTTAGTAACGTCCGATGACCGAATCTGTAGTCCCTCCTTTAGAGCGTTTTCAATGGTTGCTCCGTAGCTATCTGTTAAAATTGTTTATTTAGAAAAAGAAGAAAGAAGACAGTTAATTTTTTATCAAGAGGTAGTCTCTAAAAAATATGAGAGACTTAAACATAGACTTCACTCTTTTTTAATTGTCTGTAATAGTTAACTGCTACCTTTTAGCTAACTCTACCATTAAAAAAGTAGGGTCTCTACAAACTTTTTTGGTAATGGTACTCCCTGTCAGAGCCACCTCCCTGTCATCTGCGTTCTATCTTTTGCACATTGACAAAAAAGCAGTACGGTACACACCGTTTAGGATCTTTAATCTTGTTCTGTCTCAGCTCGAGATGTTGGAGAGAACGTGAAGGAAGCATGCCCACATGGTGGATCCTAGCAAGCTTGGTTATATATCAGCGTCAGCAGCACCAATATCTATACTCTGCACATCGTCCTTCTCTCTTCCACGTGAGCAAAGAACCAACATGGCCTGATACTAAAACTATTGAACAATAACCACTGTGGAGGCCCTTGTACCCTCCACTGAACCAGCGCACCATGTTCTCTGACCGACATCATGTGGCGGAGCTCTCGGTATGGCGAGGTAGAGCGCTCGTCATACCTTGATTTTTCTGCCAAGTTCCCCTAATATTCATTCAATCTGTAGTTCTGCCGCCTGTGTTGCCATTAACGATATGCGAGGTCATCGCGTGAAAGGAACAAACGAAGATGGTGATAAGAGCCAGCCAGCAAATCGTTATCTCATTTGGACTATATACTGCAATGGGCCATCCGGCCATGGGCTCCACACAACAAATCTTGGTCTATCGGCTGATCCAAAATCCACTGAATATTTAGTCCTGTCCACCTGTACGTGTAACCAGTTTGGCCAGCAATCAAACCGACTTGATCTTGGTAAAATAAAGAAATCCTTCTAGAAAAAGAAAGATAGGCAAATGTAATTACCTATGACTCCTAAACGTAGGTGCAATTGAAGCTTCATTGCTGGTTTGTCTATCCGCCTCATTTGTACCTTTCATTGTTTCTATGCACTGAGTTACAATGTTGAATTCTATATCGACATGCTAAATATGGTTCTATATGTTATAGTTGTGTTAGCCGATTATTATGTATATATAGTCAATTTTGATTGTTGGTCATAGTCAGGTGCAAACTCTTTCCGCCACACCTTGATTTTTTTTCCGTCCTCCACCGACATGAACAACATGTTGTGCGGGCATCAGGCCAACCAGAGCACGAAACCAAACATCGCGGCAAGAACTAAAGCATAGAAAAGACATGACTAGCAAGTGGCGCACACAGAATATTGACAGGTGTGTTGTTTGTCACACTAGAAAGCAGTTGTAAAGGGTTACTGAATACTTCTTGATGCATTGTTTTTTATTCAAGTGGTTAGACAAATTACAGGCTGTTTTAGAACGCTCCAATTCTTGAGTATTGTTTTCATAAGAGAAAAAAGAATCCCTAACGGAACATACTCTTACCTAATATTGTATCCATGGATCTTTAAGCTTCAAGGTGATCCAATTGACTAATAGTTGATTGGTCTCCGAGACGACTACCACTAAGATATCCAATGTATGTGTTAACACTAGAGATCACATAAGAAGTTTATTTTTATATAATGGAAACAAGAGTTTCTGACCTCTGCACCGCATACAACTCGGTTTTGATATTTATTACATAAATAATCAGTCTATCGATTGATAATAAGAGGAGCACTCATGGAGGATGAAGTTTATTATTGAATTTCCATTGATGGTTGGCGAACAATGCCAAAGCAACCATCTCCACACCTTTGCTCACTAATTTGAAATTTTCCTTTGACTCCTCAGGCTGCAACAACGCCCAGTACCGTACCTATTATGCCCCTCTGAAAGTAGCCTGCAAAAAAAATATATATTTTATATTGTCAAAGGTAAAGTCATTTTTGTAGCACCAAATTGCCCAACAAAGAACAGCCGCCCCAACTAGTATAAGTTTTTGCTCTTTTGGATCGACTCCCGTGAGCCAGGACCCAAACATGTGGGCAATAGAACTTGATGAATTTAACCCCATAGCTACCGTTACGACTCTCCAAATATTCTTAGCATGGTGACAGTCAAAGAATAAAAGTTGAATAGTCTCATTATCGTTACATAAACCACATTTTTGACTGGCCATCCATAATCTCTTTGCTAAATTGTCCTTTGTTAATACAACCCCTCTAGTGAGGTACCATAGGAAGATTTCAATTTTTAGTGGGATTTTCAACTTCCAAATACATTTATGTTGGAAAGGAGTGTCTTGGTTAATCAGAAGCTGATACATAGATTGGACTGAAAATTTCCTACTCGTGTGGAGCTTCCAAGACATTGTGTCTGTCTCTTCTAATAAGTGGACGCCCTGTATGGTAGCTATCAGATAGATATATTCAGTAAGCTTGTCACCAATCAAGGTTCTTCGAAAAGATATGTTCTAAGGCATATTTGACATAACCACAACCACTGAATCATGAGGGTTGTATGTCACTTTATAAAGGTTTGCGAAAAGGTCACTAAAAAGCTGGTTTTCTCTCCAAGTGTCCTCCCAAAAATGAATTTGGGAGCGATCCTTAACATTATAGGATATACGGGAGAGGAATGTGTCTTTGACATTGAGGAGGCCCTTCCAGAAGTGTGAGTCGGTATGTTTCATGCTGACTTGTGACAATGTTTTTTATCCTAGGTATTTATTCCTAAGCAAGTTTTGCCACATTCCATCTTCATTAATAAATTCCAATAGCCATTTACTTAAAAAGGCACTTATTCGGAACCTCCAAGTCAATAATGCCAAAGCCACCTTGATCTTTTTGATGACATATTAGATCTAATTTTGCAAGGTGATATTTCTTTTTCTCTTTACCACCTTGCCAAAAGAATATGAATATACAGAAATCAAGTTTAGTGAGGACCCCTTTTGGCACTTCGAAGAAGGATATCATAAACATAGGAAGACTGCTTAATACGGAATTAATAAGCGTTAACCTTCCACCACAGGATGATGTTTCGCTTTGCAGCAGTTAAGATTCCTTTCAATTTTTTCTTCAATGATTCTCCAATCACTATTTTGGAGTTTCCTATGGCCTTAACTTCTTCATAAGGACAAAAATATTTACTCCAAGATAACTCTGTCAGGTTACCTGTTGCAGCAGGGAGAATAAGAATAAATAAATGGGTGCAACATCAGCCCCACCTCAATAGACCATGCAAAGGGGCCCGCGGCCACATATAGCAAAATAGCGGTCTGTTTCTCACGCACTTTAGGAGAAGGAAGACCTGTGGAAGGACCAAGTGACAAAGAGGGGGGGGGGGTGAGGTGAATCTGGAACTCACACTTTGTACCAAATTCGCCAATTCCTAAAACCAAACACTCTATCAACTCCTATGGCAATTCTAGTGGTAATCACACAAGCCCGATGAAAGGAATAACAACCTAAGTATACTAGTGGATCACACAAGCCAATACAACTCCTATGTAAGCTAGTAATAAAGACACGCGAAAGCACACAACAAGCTAGCAATGGAGTCTACACATGCAAGATACAAGATAAGAAACTAGAGCACACAAGCATGAGTACCACAAAATACACAAGGGTGAGCAATCAATCCACTAGAGCACACAAGCATGAGTACCACAAAATACACAAGGGTGAGCAATCAATCCAATGCAACTCCTACACATGCTAGTAGTCAAATGCGGAAGCTAATGCACTACTAGCAAGCAAGAAGCCTATTCATACAATTCTACAAGATAGTCAACTAGAGCAAGATAAGCACACAAGCATGAATAGCATGGTATGTAAATGTGGAAAGTACTACATCAAAGTAAGGAGTAGAGTAAGAGATGGCTCATGATTTTTTTTCCTCAGGTCTCGGTAGGATGACACCTTCCCCTACTCCTTGTTGGACCATTTCCGCTAGAGTATTGGTCCCTCCCGCCACCAAGTGGAGATCTCACCCACGATCCCACAATCACTCCCGGAGTGAAGACACGGTCGCGTCACCGCTGCCACGAAGACACGAGCACGCCTCCCTCAGGAACTTGCCGGACACCCCGAGCCTACACGGGCCCTCACTATTGATGCCCTTTCACCGGTGGGCTCATACCATGTACAAACATGTGACAGCCTTTACATCCAATCATGAAAGACTTGATCACCGATACCTAACCAGTCCAGGTCTCACCATAGATCAAGAGTAACAACCTAGATCATACCCTCAAGGACAACCTGGATCTCCTCCTAGTCTTTTCCTCTTGGCTCTCACCAAATGCTCCAAGCTATTCCACTGGACAAGAGAGGTCTCAAGGACCCCAACAATGAAGTTATATAGGCTTCCAACCTCAAACTAGTCGTTACTCCATGGAATCAGTTTTGTAGGCCAACTGACCGTATATTCCAGTCAGTCCTTGACCGGACCGTTCGATCTCCTCGGAGACGACTCCTCCAGAGCTATTGGCTCTCTGCCCACTGCTGAAGTCCCACCTGACCATATCGTCCAGTCTGTCCAACCATCGGACAAGTCCGACGTGTCGGACAACTCCGACGTGTCGGACAACTCCGTCGGACTTTAGAGGCTTGCTTCTTCTCTATCCTGTGCTTCACCCATACAGACCGGACTTTAGACCGAACCATCCGGTCTCTATGGTCTCCAGCATAGACAGATTCCTTGCTATGTCTTCCCTCTGGTCTGCCTTTACTGCTAGTGACCGTACAGTCCGGTCTCCATAGACCGCTCTGTCCGGTCACTCTATCCAGAAGTTGAAACTCCTAGCCCTCACTTGACTTCATTTCTTGGCTTCTTCCAATAGCTCCTTAGCTTCTGCACTGCCACCTAGTGCCTGTGATTTCACCAAGCATTCATGAATATCACCGACTAGTTGTGACCTAAGAGACATGACCTAGACCCCTTGATAGTCTGGTTTTTCCTATGGACTGAAAGCCCTACCAACTAGACAAGTGTTCCAAACACTTGCTCCAAGCTTGTCCTTAGCCTTGATACATCTTTGTCAACTCTTGGACTCTATTAAGCTCATTAAGCTCCATGCTTGTGGTCATTGTCATCCATCGCCAAGGCAGCCATCAACAATCGTCATAAGGTAGAAAAGGTTTCCTACATGAACAACACTCATGTAGACATTTGTCATATTTCATGTTTATCATTCATCACCAAAACACCATACCTTTAGGGTAATTTCAATGGTGATGATCCTTACAATCTCCTCCCCCCCCCCCCCCCCGTTTTGGTGATGGATGACAACCACTACTTATGATGATCCAAAACGAACGAGCAACAAGGAACCAAAGGAAAAGAAAGGATTACCTTGGTCCTTACCTTGGAAGTAGTCTCCCCCTTGAAATTTTCTAGGTGTTGAGGGACAACTACCCAATTCCATAGTTCGCTAGATGTTGACCATTGAGTTGAATTTTGCATCCGTCATGGTGTCATGGTGGTCTTATTGAAGTAGACACACACCATAGACGTAGATGTTCATATCGGTATAGATGCACATTGTTGTTGTAGACATGCACCGTTGTTGTTCTTCCTCATGTCGGTGTAGATGTTGATCTTCATGTGTACTCCAAGTGAACATGCACCAATGTCTTGGTCATCTTCATCTTTGTGTTCTCCTCTTTGTCACCATTTATCTTCATGTTCTTCTCCCCTTCTTGGTGGTTGATCTTAACTTGGCTTTTGGATCTTCGTGTTCTTCTCCCACTCTGTCACCTATGACCAAAAACCACACCAAAACACAAGCAACCAAGGAGCAAATAATAAATGGCAAGAGTAAGAAAACTCCCTTTCATGGTGGTCCTCCTTGGTGATGATGGTGTTCAACCGTAGCTCCCCCTACACACATGACTCAAGAAAATATTTTCTCAAATATGCAAGTGTTAGTCATTTGTGAGGTGGGAATGTATGAGCAACTTCTCTTTGAGTGGCATGAGTAGATTTAACCTTGGAGCTCGTTTGAACGTGACTCAATGGGCATGAAGCACAATTATCACTATTTGATCATATAGAGACTCGTATACTCACATTGTAAATGAGCAACTCCCCCTAGACACGTGCTTGGAAGCATGTATGGTATCATAATGCAAGGATGCATGAATGCAAAGAATGCAAATGCATCATGCGATGCTAATGAAAAGAGAGAGAAACGCTACAAACCAAAGTGCCAACGACAAGTTGTTCCCTTCTAGAGCTTACTCATAATGGACCATTCTTCAAAGCCTTGGGCACACCATGAACCACCTTCCCAAGCTTAACCCATGTACATTGCTGTCTCAAGGAGGTCCGAAGTTGACCTACATGAAGAAGAGAAACAAGCACAAAAACAAGAACACAAACAACAAAACAAGGCAAACAAAAGATCTTCAAGGATACATCACGTGAAGCTTGAAAGAACATTGAGTTGAAATTATGCTTGACTTGAATGTGCTTTGCATGACCATGATCTCCTGTCCTGAGAGCCATCTTGATTGTTGCCTCAGTGTCATAGTATAATTGCATTTGAGTGTAGTTGAGGCCATAATCCGAGAGCTTTTGCCTCATATAGAGAAGTTGGGCACAACACGCCTCCGCTGCCATGTACTCTGCTTCAACTGTTGATAGAGCTACTGAGTTTTGCTTCTTTGAGCTCCAAGATGCTAGAGATCTTCTAAGAAATTGGCAACCTCCAGAAGTGCTCTTCCTATTCACTTTGCAGCCAGTGAGGTCCGAATCCAAATACCCATGTAACTCAAAGCTTGTTCCTCTATGATACCATAATTCCATGGTAGGTGTGTACTTGAGGTATCTCAATATCCTCTTCGCTGCCTTCAAGTGTGACTCCTTTGGGTTTTCTTGGTAGCATGCACACAAGCACACACTAAACATGATGTCTGGTCTTGAAGCTGTGAGATAGAGCAACGAACCAATCATAGATCTATACAGCTTGGGGTTCACTGGTTTCCCTTTCACATCATCATCCAAGGGTTTGCTTGTAGCCATAGGTGTATACAAGGGGTTGCAATTTTCCATATTGAATCTCTTGAGAAGGTCCTTGGTGTACTTATCTTGGTAGATAAAGTTTCCTCATCACAATTTCTTGACTTCAAAACAAAGGAACATATGCAACCCTGCAATCATTGCCATTTGAAATTCTTTTGGCATCATCTCCCGAAATTCTTCATTGTACTTCTCATTGGTTGAACCATAGATGATATCATCCACATAGATTTGGCACACAAAAAGATCCTTCCCAACATGCCTTGTGAACAATGTGCTATCAATTCTTCCAATGGTGAATCCATTATTGAAATAGAAGATTTGCAAGTGTTCATACCATGCCGTAGGAGCTTGCTTGAGACCATAGAGATCTTTCTTCAACTTATACACATGCCTTGGGTGCTTGGGATCCTCAAATCCTAGAGGTTGTTCCACATAGACTTTCTCATTGATCTCTCCATTCAAGAAGGCACTTTTCATGTCCATTTCATAGAGCATGAAGCCATTATGTGATGCATAGGCAAACAAGATACAAATTGCCTAAAGCCAAGCCACATGTGCAAATGTTTCTTCGAAATTAATGCCTGCCACTTGAGAATATCCCTTAGCCACTAGGCGAGCCTTGTTCTTGACAATGGCCACTTTCTCATCTTGTTTGTTCTTGAAGACCCACTTGGTGCCAACAACATTATGATTCTTGGGCCTTTGCACCAACTTCCATATCTTGCATCTCTGAAAGTTGTGCAATTCCTCTTGCATAGCAATAACCCACTTGTGATCAACCATTGGCTCAATCATGGAGACAAAAGAGGAGTTCTCAATAGCAACATTTGCCTCCTCATCTTTCCTTCATTCACATAGTTAGGCTTATATTAATTTCTCATTGTCCTTACTTCTTGAGATGGGCTCCCAATGATTAAGTCACGAGAATGATTCTTGTTTATGGCTTTGGGTCTAGGATGATGTTCTTCTTGAGTGGGAGGAGTTCTAGGTGATGTATCTTGTGCATCATGGATTGCTTTCTCTTTTGAGATAGATTCTTAGGGAAAGTGGGGGAATCTCTCATATGCTTTCTTGTTTTGGAGCTAGAGCTTGGAGTGGATGAGGGGGTATCTTATGAAGAGCTTGGAGAAGTGGCTTGAGGTGAAGTATGTGGAGAAGCTTGTGGCTCACTACTCATTGAGGTCTCCTCATCACTTGGTGGGTGTATTTTCACTGAATCATGGGAGGAGCTATAAGGTGTGTTGTTTGCATCATGGGTTGATTCTTGCACCTCAGAGGAAGAAGTTGGTTGAGGTGGTGGAGTAGAGGGCTCATCAATATCACCATCATTGGCCTAGTGGGGTAAAACCTCGCCCACGGGCATGTTCCTCAAAGCTTTTCTCATAGGCTCATCCTCAATGATCACTTCATGAAATTCATCTTCCTTTTGAGAACCATTTGACTCATCAAATTGCATATCATAAGCTTCTTCCACACACCCTGTGGCTGAGTTGTAAACCCGATATGCCTTAGAAGTCCCTGATTACCCAACAAAAATGCCTTCATCCGTTCTGCTCTCAAACTTCCCTGGATTCCTCCTCTTTGTGAGAATGTAGTGCAGCCAAAGAACCGAAAATAGGAAACATTCAGTTTCTGTCCCATCAATAGTTCATAGGCTGTCTTTTTAACTACTGGTGAAGATAGACACGGTTGGAGGTGTAGCAAGCAGTGTTGATTGCCTTTGCCCAAAACATCTCATGAGTTCCATACTCGTCTAGCATTGCACGGGCTAGAGTGATGAGTGTCTTGTTCTTTCACTCCACTTCTCCATTCTGCTCCGGAGTATATGTAGCGGAGAAGTCATGCTTGATCCCTTTCTTGTCACAATATTTTTCCACTGTTGTGCTCTTGAACTCAATCTCATTGTAACTCCTTATCTTCACAATGTTGGCCTTGAATTCGTTCTTTACCCTCCTAGCAAACTTCCTGAAGATATCACTGGCTTGAGACTTGTCCACAAGGAAGAAGGTCCAAGTATAACTTGTGAAGTCATCAACAATCACCAAGCAATAGAGATTGCCACCTAGACTCTTGTAATGTGTTCGCCCAAACAAGTCCATGTGCAAGAGCTCCATAGGACGACATGTAGAAATGAATGACTTGGTGGGAGGCAAAGATGCAACTTGCTTTCTAGCCGGACAAGCACTGCATAGTTTGTCCTTTTCAAAGGTCATATCCTTGATTCCTTCAACTAGATTCCTCTTGACAATCTTCTTGATCTAATTCATTCCAACATGTGCCAATATTCTATGCCACAACCAACCCTTGGTCGCCTTACTGAATAGGAATAGGCAAGTACTTGGTGGCATATTGCTTGATTTGAAGTCTGTGACATGCAAGTTCCCATGTCTCACTCCATAAAACACAAGCCCTCCGAAGACCTCTGAAGGAGTTGTGATTTACTAGTGGAGCTTGTCAATGACTCGATGTCGTGCAATCCTCCGAAGACCTCTGAAGGAGTTTATCCTACACACAAGATCATAAACGCTTAAGAGAGTCTCACTAAGGTCATCATTCGGATTTCTCACAAATTCACCAAGTTGAAAGACGAGATCTTGTTGGTGAGCTCGATGAAGATGCCAAAGGTGATCTTGTGGTTGTAATATTGTAAGGACCGAAGGCGTACCGAGAGGGGGGGGGGGTGAATCGGTAAGCCACTCACGAATCCAATTACTTCAATTTCCACTACTTGAGTCTATCAATAGAAGCAACCTAAACAATTCTAGTAGGCCAAGACCCGACAAATGCTAGTGCTCATGATATCATAAAGTGCGGAAACCAAATACACTAGCCTATGCCAGCCACAATTCACCCTAGTCACTAGAGCACACAATTGCAAAATAGTAAAGAGAGGGTCACGGAATGCTCATGATTTTTTCCCGAGACCTCGGAAGGATGGCGCCTTCTCCTAATCCTTGTTGGACTACTCCCGCCGGAGTCCCGGTCCCTCACGCCACCAAGTGGAGTTCTCGCCCACGAGCCCGCAATCACTCCTAGAGTGCAGACATGGTGTGCGTCACCACTGCACAAAGCACAAGCTCGCCTCCCTCGAGAACTTGCCGGACTCCACGAGCTGACATGGATGCTCACTAGCGATCCCCCTTTCAACGGTGGGCTCAAACCGTGTACAAACATGTGACGCCCTTCACAACCGATCACGATAGGATCGATCACCGACACCTAACCGGTCTAGGTCTCACAATAGACCAAGAGTAACAATCTAGATCACACCCTCAAGGACACCCTAGCCTTATATGTGCAAGATGCTCAAGTTACTCTCACTAGCACTCTCAAGATATCCAACATCCTCTCCTAGTGCTCTCCTCTATTCCTCTTGGACCTTACCAAATGCTCTCAGGTATTCCACTAGCCAAGAGAGGTCTCCAAGACCCCGGTAACGAAGTTATATAGGCTCCCAACCTCAAACTAGCTGTTGTTCCACGAAATTGCCTTTCTGGACGTACTCACTGTATAGTCCGGTCACTCTCAGACCAGACCGTCTGGTCACTTTGGTAACGGCTCTCCTAGCCATTGGCACAACAACGTCCAGGCAATTTCCTATACTGACCGGACTGTCTGCTCAGTAGACCAGACCGTCTGGTCGTTTCTCTCTCCAGTCCAGAAACATTTCACTGTCGAAGCTCCTCGCTGTTGTTGGTCATATCTACACACTCACTTATATACCGCAAGAGGACGGTGTATGATTGTAGCACTTTTTCCCCATGAATTGAGTATTGTGGTATGTATATACCAGGGATACCTCGCCACTCGGATATATTGCCGAGTGGGCCAGGGTCCAATAAAGATAAAAACCCATGAAGATAACTACTCGGATTGTTACTTGGAATACACGACAAGTCAATACTAGAGATAGAAAGTTAGAGATAGAGTCCTAGTTGAAGATCACATTGTAACCGACTAAGACACTTACCATGTAACCCTGCCCCCCGGATATATAAGGAGGGGCTGGGGCTCTTTCGGAGGGATCATCCCGAATAATACACTACAGAACACAGGACGTAGGGTTGTTATCCTTTGGGAGGTCCGAACCTGTCTAAACCTTGCGTCTTGTGTGTCCATCGATCTTTCATACTCATACGCATACCTGGATCTACTATCAAGAATATCTCTCGATAGTTGGCACGCCAGGAAGGGGCAGCATTGAGTGTAGCTTCGTCAAAATCGATGGCTTTCGTCGAGATCAAGTTTCGCCCGGGAGACAAGATCTGCTTTGGCACTGTCAGCCTCATCGCCGATTAGCATGGGAACCTCGTCAAGCGTGAGGGCGCGGCCCACTCGGACGTTGCCTCGACCGACCAAAGCAATCCGGCTAGCCAATTCCCGCTTGGCCTCAACAACACGACAACAGCTTTCCAGGCGGAAACCCTTCCGGGCGGCAACTCAACGTTGTCCGCAATACCCTGATTGGCAACCTTGGTCGATTCGGGTTACACTACGGTTGATCTCCCGGCTCATCACATGGACCAGTCGAATGAAGATCCCAAATTTGTTGACGAATCAAGATTCATTGCAGCAATCGGCCTCGAAAGCGAGTCACTCCTGGACTTGATTGAAGAGCCGAGTGATTCAGAGAGTTGTTTCTCTTATTTCCATGAGGTATTCATGGTAGCACCTGTCGCTCAGGGGCAAGCAGACGGAAAAACATCGGCGGATGCTGCCACACACGGTACTACGCCGCGTGTTGATAGACATGAAACCGACCTCGAAGACGGTGATCCAGACGCCACCACTCCTCCGCTTTGAAGACCGGATGCTCAGCAGAGACTCCGAGTCGTGCAAAACTTAGATATCGGAGACCTCACCTTAAAACTTGATGGTGAAGATGTCTTCAACACTCCACAACACAACATTACGGCTGCGGCAACCCTCCTGTAAACAATAGAGCCCCTGCTCCAAGTCTCACCAGAGTTGACACCTCAGGTCAACCAATTGAAAGCGCACATCAGGGCCACGACTGTATTAGGGATGCATGCGGCACGATCAACAATGACTAAATTAGTCTCTGGAGCCGCTAGTTCAGTGCCCAGGGAGGATAGAAGAGACCGACAGCGCTCCAACCGAGAGGCAACCCCGCCTACTATTCCTAGGCGCAGGCCCATCACAGAGTACCATGATCACATCCAAACACCAACCTACGCAATGGCATACCACCACGTGATGCGCGGGTCCGATTGGACAATAGGCACCGGGAGCGCGACAATGCTTCCCGCCAAGAGTATGAAGATGAATGGCGTCGGCGCGGTTATGTCGACTATGAGCGTGACAGTAGGCGGCAACCATATATAGAAGATCATTACCGCGATCGACGTGATGAGGGCCGATGTAATGATAGATATTACCGAGAAGCTGGCCGCGAACGAGAACGTACTCCGGCCGCCGACGATTATGACGAGGAGGCTGGAATCTGAGCTTTCACTCGGGAACTTCGAACCATCAGCTGGCCGATCGGCTTCAAGCCAGTCGGCATTGAGAAGTATGATGGCAAGATGGATCCGCGCGATTGGCTTCATGTTTATTCAACAACCATATGAGCTCTTGGTGGCGATAGCTTTGTCATGGCCAACTACTTGCATGCGTGCTTAGCCCCAGCAGCAAGAACTTGGCTCACTAATCTGCCCGACAACTCTATCACCTCCTGGGCAGATCTCTGTCGGTAGTTTGTGGCTAATTTTCAAGCCACCTTGGACAGACCAGGGAATCACTGGGAACTCGGCCGGATCAAGCAGCGAGATTGGGAGCCACTTTGAGAGTACATCGAACGCTTCTACCGAGTGAAAAATACCATCCCTAACATCTCGGATGCTCAAGTTGTCGCCGCCTTCCAGGGAGGACTCCGCGACGACGACCTAATAAAGAAGATTGCAAGGTTGGATGCTGCCGGCAGACTGTTAGCCAAAGAATTATTCACTATGGTCGACAAATATGCTGCTGGCAATTCGGCACTATTTCGAGTTCACCAGTCAAGGAGGCGACCCCAAGGAACCAGTAGGGTCCATCCAATTACAGCAAGGATGGCGATAGGAAGCGCAAGCACGACCGAACGGTGCCCAACACCAAGCGCCCGATCAGGAGGAAACCAGTCACTCAGGATGACTTCGATAAGATGCTCGATGGCCCTTGCCTGCTACATGATGGAGCTCAAAAAGCCAGGGAATGTTTCAAGCTAAAAAATTTCGCCCATCACGCCTTGAAGGTCTGCAAAGAACGCCCCTAGATCCCCAAGGGTGGCAAAAAGGATTCGGATAAGGATAACCAAGACGAGGACAAGGAGGACTTCCAAGACCCCGAACGTGAGGTCAATTACATCCATGGCTAGTCTACGACTGACTTGAAACGTTAGCAGAAGGTCCTCTACCGAGAGGTCCACTCGGTCTCACCAGTGGTACCTCAATATCTACGATGATCAGAGGTTTCAATTACTTTTGATCTATCCAACCATCTGGATGACATCCCCAGGCCTGGGAAATATCCCTTAGTGCTAATGCCGACTGTTAACCGAGTCCGGCTAAATCAGGTACTGGTAGATGGTGGTAGAAGTCTGGACATCCTTTTTGTGAAAACTTTCAAGGATCTTGGCATACCCTTGATGGACCTCAAGCCGAGTCGATCGCCATTTCATGGTGTGATCCCTCTAGGACAAATCACTTTGCTCGTGACTTTCGGCACTCGGGAAAACTACAGGATGGAGCGAATTACCTTCGAGGTCGTCGACCTCGACTCTACATATCACGCCATTATAGGGCGGCCAGCCATCGCTAAATTCATGGCAGTACCTCATTATCCTTATATGATGATGAAGCTGCCAGGACCAAACGGTGTCATATCAATCCACTCGGATGTACGGACCTCATATGACTGCATCGGAGCTGGCCGAGCTGAAGAAAGCAATTGCAACAGTGGAGGAGGCCATGCTTGACCCTGCTCCAAAGAAAACGATGAAGACTGTGGTACAGGCGGACGCTGTGGAGTCTAAGAAGATTAGCCTAGATGACAATGATGTATCCAAGACCACCAATATTAGGGTCAATTTAGGAGATAAATAGGAAAGCGCGCTCATCCTTTTCCTTAGAAATAATAAAGATATATTTGCATGGAAACCTTCTGACATGCCAGGTGTTCCAAGGGAAAAGGCTAAGCACAAACTTCACGTTCGCAAAAACGCCAAGCCAGTAAGGCAATGGCTTAGACAATTCTCGCAAGACCGAAAGGATGTGATTAGGAAAGAAATCGACCGACTGCTGGCTGCCGGTTTTATCAAAGAAGTCTTCCACCCCGACTGGTTGGCTAACCCAGTTCTGGTGCAGAAGATGAATAAGGAGTGGCAGATGTGTATGGATTACACCAGCCTTAACCAAGCTTGTTCGAAAGATCCGTTCACTCTCCCACGAATTGATCAAGTGGTTGATTTGATAGCTGGATGCGCTCTATTGTGCTTCTTAGATGCCTATTCAGGGTACCATCAAATTCCCTTAAGCCAATCTGACCAGCTTAAAACCTCGTTCATCACGCCGTTCGGAGCCTTCTGTTATACAACAATGCCCTTTGGCCTGAAAAATGCTGGCGCCACCTACCAGCGGACTATGCAGCGATGTTTGCACAACCAGATAGGAAGGAATGTCGAGGCTTACATTGATGACGTGGTAGCCAAGACTCGGCTCTCCACCGACTTAATATCCAACCTAGATGAAACATTCGGCAACCTTCGGAAATACAACATAAAGTTAAATCCGAAAAAATGTGTCTTTGGGGTCCCATCAGGAAAATTACTTGGTTTTTTGGTATCACATAGAGGGATTAAAGCTAATCCAGAAAAGGTAAATGCCATATTACGAATGGGACCTCCACACTCGCAAAAAGACATTCAAAAGCTCACTGGTTGTATGGCTTCGCTCAGTCGGTTTGTATCGTGACTCGGCGTTCGAGGGTTACCCTTTTTTCGATTACTCAAGAAGCAAGAATCATTCATCTGGAATGACGATGCACAGAAAGCTTTGGATGATTTTAAGGCTTATATTAGTCGTCCTCCAATCTTAACTCCCCCAGAGCCAAAGGAACCTTTGCAGCTGTACATTTCCGCAACCAAACATGTTGTCAGTACTGTGCTGGCGGTGGAACGGGCAGAAGATGGCAAGGCTCAAAAGGTGCAATGACCAGTATACTTCGTCAGTGAAGTCTTATCAGAATCCAAGGTACGGTACTTCCAGCTTTAGAAATTAATTTATGCATTATTGATGACATCTAGGAAGTTGAAGCATTACTTTGACGATCATCCAATTGAGGTCCACACGTCGTTCAGCCTAGGCGAATTGCTTCACAACAGAGAGGCCACTGGGAAAATCGCCAAATGGGCTATCGAGCTCGGATCATATGATATCACCTTTAAGTCACATGATTCGATCAAAGGTCAAGCTTTGTCGGACTTCGTCGCCGAGTGGACAGAATGTGAGTTACCTCCTGACTCACAAGAATTATGCTATTGGAAGATGGTGTTTGACGGCTCCTTACAACTGGAAGGCATCGGAGCAGGAGTCATACTGTTATCTTCTGATGGAGCCAAGTTGCGGTACGTTCTTCGAATCCACTTCCGTGCCTCTAACAATGCTGCAGAGTATGAGGCGCTGCTACACGGACTTTGGACAGCTATCTCATCCGGCATCTAAAGGATAAGCGTCTCTAGCGACTCGGCGCTAGTTATAAATCAAGTAACAAAGGAGTGGTGTTGTTCCCATGAATGCATGACGGCCTACTGCACCGAAGTTCGGAAGCTCGAGGACAAGTTTGATGGCATTGAGTATAAACACGTCCTGCGAAAGTATAATGAAGACGCGGACGAGCTGGCCAAACTTGGGTCTAGCAGATCTAAAATACCCGATGGAGTATTCTTTGATGATCTGTATAAGCCATCTATACTAACCCAGCAAACTATGGAGCAGTCGGCACTAAATGCAGGGGTAGCACCGCATGTAGCTGTCATTGAGGTAGATTGGCGAACTCCTTTCATTGATTATCTAGATCGTGATACACTACCGACCGACAAAGACGAAGCCCATCGGATTATTCGCAAGTCGCGTTCATATCATATAGTTGACCATCACCTGTACAAGCAAAGCCCACATGGAGTACTAATGAAATGCTTATCTCAAGATGAAGGCATAGCTATATTAGGCAACATCCACGCTGGCATTTGTGGGAATCACGCAGGCCCATCCACAATTGCGGCCAAAGCAATGAGGCAAGGGTTTTGTTGGCCGACCGCCAGCACTGATGCCAAGGAAATTGTCCGAAAGTGTGAAGGTTGTCAGTTCTTCGCCCGTCAGATGCACGTACCTGCTACAGAGCTTCAAAATATACCAATAACTTGGCCATTTTCCACAAGTTTTCTAAATGGATCGAAGCAAAGCCAATCGGTAAGATTTCGGCAAAGAAGGCCATCGAGTTTATGACCGAAATAGTCACTCAGTTCAGTGCCCCACATAAGATAATCACTGACAACGGTACTCAATTCATAGCAGAGGAGTTTAAAGAGTTTGCGGGCCGAGTCGGTTTTAAGATTGGTTATGCCTCGGCCGCCCATCCACAAAGCAATGGTCAGGTTGAGAGGGCAAACGGCCTCCTGCTTTCTAGAATTAAGCCTCGTATATTTGATCGATTGGAAAAGTACACTTGATGATGGGTTCGAGAATTACCATCTATGTTGTGGGGGCTTAGAACCAACGTAAGTCGTGCCACCGGGCACTCCCCTTTTTCTCTGGTTTATGGCTCAGAGGCCATGTTACCCACCGAGATTCTTTTTGCCTCCCCCCGTGTGGTAGCGTATGACAAAAAAACCTCCAACGACTATAGGTGTGACGACTTGTTATTGTTGGAGGAACAATGAGATGCCACCGTAATTCGGTCGGCAAAGTACCAACAAAGTTTGTGACGTTATCACGATAAAAACATTCGAACACGGGGTTTTTCTATCGGCGACCTTGTTTTGAAGCAAGTTCAGTCTAAGGTCGGCAAGCACAAGCTGTCGCCTCCATGGGAAGGACCTTTTATTATAAAGGAAATCACTCAGCCAGGCGCCTATCGATTGATGAATGAGGACGGAGCGGACCTTCAAAGTTCCTGGAATGTTTCACAGCTATGTCGTTTTTATACTTAGTAATTATAATTTATTTTATTTCTATTATTAAATATATATACACAGTAGTCATGACATTTGATTTCGCAATTTATGATTTCTGTGAATAATTGTTGTTATTGTTTACATCATGATTCAAATTCTGATACTTGGTCTCCAGGGTTCTTCCCGTCTGTTAGGGACCAAGGCAATTCTCTTAATTTGCATATGCTTGACCGAGTGAGTTCTTAGTCTCCATGGTTCATATCGGTTATTGGGGGCATTGTTTAGAGGGCTGACATGAGTTATGTATTGGTTGTGAGTGTTTAACACGAGTACATACAATACATATACGAAGCAACACGAACCAAGAATTCATTACAATCCTGGTAATGAATCTAGACCTTAGCGGTCTATCGAACATTGGTTATATTAAAGTATCAGAGCTGTAACACAGTATTTTAAGCTTTACAATTCTTTATAATTTAGGTAAGGGATCTAGCTCTATCTGGTCGGCCAATATGTGAGCTGTTTTTTGCGCCTCAGCCACGAGAGCTTCACATTGTTCATCAGAGAAATCTTCATGGAAGCCCTCGGCTACCACATCTAACTCTATGTTGGGGATGTGGGACTTTGCAATTGCCAGGACTTGTGCGCCGGCTAGCTGTGCAACATATCGAGCATGTTCTTTCAGTCGGCCGGGTGCCCCTTGTAGCCTCGTCATCAGGTCTCGACATCGAGGTGGTTTTTCTTCAGGATATATGTATTGGGCGACCACCTCTGCATCCTTCTAAAGAGCTGCAAGAGACCATCGAAGGTTTTCATCATGCTCTATAAATTTCTTATGCAATAGCTCATAGGGCCTCTTTGATCCTACAGGAGCACAATAATCATATATGTCCAGCACAATGAAATTCAATATCAAGGTATTAGTTGAATAAACACTTACCTCTTAGGCGTTTCTCGGCTTCTACTTTCTCAGCCTCTAGGGTGGCAACTTTTTCCTTATATCCTTCTTTTTGCTTTTCAATTTCTTTGAAGGCTTTTTGAAATTGGTTTAGCTCATCCACGGCCTTTTTGAAGATCTTCTCAGCTTTGATAACTTTGGTTTCTAGCTTTATGTTTCTTTCTTTCTGGCTTTTTATTATTTTCTTCAGCGCCTGTCAGTAACAAACATTTTAGTGCATAAATATATTCCTGTACATATAGGTATATTCATTTTTACCTTCAGCTCTTTTCTTCCACGAATTTTGTTTCTCTTGCATTGTTTTGAGGTCGTCTTTTAGCTTTTCAAAATTCCTCTTGATCTCTGCCGAGTCCTGGATCCACTTCTTTAATCCTTGATTCTCGGACTTCAAAGTTTCAAGAGCTTGGGCAGATGACTCTAGTTCTCTTATACGGCCTTCAAGACTTGCAATTTGAGCGGTCGCCTGGGCATCTTGTTTTTGTCTCAATTCCAGTGACCACGATGCCTCTGTATGGACGAGGTTAAATGTTCATGTCACACAGATAACGTGTAGGGTATAAGCTATATTGGTCTCATACCTTGTAGCTCGAATTGAAGTTCATCAACTTGAGATGAATGGGCTTTTATCGTTACTGATAAGCGCCCAACTTCCAGTCTCTCTTTGGCAAGCTGATCTTCTAAGTCGACGGCTTTAGCACAATGCCTTTCGACAAGTTGCAGAAGCTTACTTTTGTTGGCCATATGGGTTTTCAGAGCCTGCAATGATGGCAAATTATATGTTTGAAACTTCACAACCAGGAACGATGATTATTATTGACGAGAAGGAAGGAATACCTGGAAGGAATGATAGGCTTTTTTAGTATGTTCTTCAAAATTTTTCAATTCTGATTGCTCTGCCGACTCATCAAATCCGGTGATGGAAAATCGGCCAATATGATATACTGATCTAGTCGGCGTTGGTTGTTCTGAGGCACCTTCTCTTACCACTCGGTGAATAGGAGTCGATGTGACGTTTTCCTCCGGCCTGATTGGATATTCATATGTTGGCTCTAGCATAGATTCTAAAACCAGTGATGGCTCTTCGGGCTCGATGGAGGCAGGAGTATCAGCACCCGTTGCCATCTCATATTTATTTAGGTCCGGGATATTGGGTGATTTAGCTTGGTTATTTTTTGGCTGAGTGGATTCGGGTGCACTCTTCAAATCACTCGGTTTCTTTACCGAGTGGTCTGGGACATCATCTCTAGATGACCTGGCCTGTGGTGTCTCCTGGTCTTTTTCAGGAACTGGACTTTGCGCCGAGACTTCTTCAAAAGATGACCGCCTGGACGACCTGCCAGTTAAACAAAGAATTACATATTTACTTCAAATGGATAGTTAAGTTTCAAGTTATATTGATTTCTTTACCTTGAGCGGCGTTTGAATTATATGCCTGACACTCTTGGTGGGGGGCTGGTTGGCCTTGGGGCGCCTGTCATGTCTGGCGCCGTCTCATGGGTGCCTGCCTTGCTTGCTTGCTTTACTCAGACGATTTTGTCCTTCATCATCCATGGCCCGCTGAGTGGTGGAGGTTTTCTCTGGAGTTTTCTTCTTTGCCTCCTCTTAAAGTCTAGCTATTCTTCCAGCCAGCGATTCTTCTTCATTAGAATCTTCAATATGCGCCTTGTGGTGCTTGGGAGCTGATGGTTGAGTGGGAGATTTCTTTTGCGGCATCGACGGTAGTGGGGATTGGACACGTATACATCAAGATTCTGAAATATAGGTTACGTATTATCCATTGCTGAACATAATGAATGGAGTGTTGACTTTTTAGGTACAGAAGTGGATAACTTAATGAACTCCTGCCATTCTTGGAATGATGTCCACATTTCGCACTACCTGGAGTCCAACCAAGGAGTGAAGAAAATATGTTTTCTAGCCGCAATGTTAATTCCCTTTCTGACAATGTTTCTGGCACTTCCATTGATGTAAATATGGCCCGATCTTCCGAGAGGTAAGGGGATAAACTCGAATTTGGGGAACTCGGCGTCGACGACCCGGCTTGAATCAGACACGATCCAACCCCGCAACCGTTACACCAAGCACAACTTGATTGTTCCTCCAAGCGAAATCGAGAACACAAGCAAGAGAGGATAAATACGCAATCTGAAATTGCAAATATGGATGAAGTGAATCACAAGAAAAGGTTCAAGCTCTGAACACAAAAGGACTAATCGCCACAGTGGTGTAGAACAAGAACAGGGGCCTTGGATTACTGTAAAAGGACTTGTCGCCACAATTACAATAATTCGATCAAATTTCTTTTTGGAAAACTGAACTAAACAAAACCCGAAACTAAAAGACGGCGGCTACTAAGTTTATGTAGGAAACAAAGACGTCCTAGGGTTGAGAGCGACCCGGGGGGGGGGGGGGGCGCCCACAACATGGGCTTAAGGCCCGACACGATACATGGCCAAGTTGGCCCAAAATAGGTGGCACAAGACGTCGGATGTGGGAGATATCATCAAAACCATGAAGGCATGTCGGCTGAATCCGAGACGAACGCGGCGACCTAGTTGGTGACGACTTGTAACTTGGGGAAGGCCATGATATGCGCATATCCAGCATGGTGATGTCCTCATCATCCTCCCCTTCTTGAATTGGAGTCGCCCTCGACTCCATCTCAACATCAATCTCCTACAAAAGGTTAGTACTAGCAGAATGCAAAGTACAAGATACATGATCATCGATAGAAGATATATCATGACAAAGCATAGTATAGCAAGGTGCATCAAAATTATCAGAAAGATCAGTAACAGTAGATGTCATAGCAAGAAAAGCACCTCCCTTTAACTGAATAGCCTTATGTTTAACATCAGAAAGTTGTTTGTTATCATGTTTATTCTCATTATTTTCAGCAAGCAATTTAAAATGATTTCTAATATCAGCAGGCAATAACGGACGCAAAGTAATATTCCTGTCCTTATGCACGAATGTATATGTATTAGTTCTACCATGGTGGGCAGCATCCGTATCATATTGCCATGGACGGCCTAATAAAAGCGAACATGCTTGCATAGGTACAACATGAAAATCAGCAAAATCTTGATAAGAACCTACTGAAAAGTGTATGCATGCTGATCGAGTTACCTGTGCCGTACCACTATTGTTGAACCATTTGATGTGGTAGGGCTGATGTAGTGCATGCGTGGTCAAGCCAAGTTTGCTTACCAAATCAGAACTTACCAAGTTGTTACAGCTCCCAGTATCAATGATGGTGACAATACGGTGGTCCGCAACAATGAGGTACATGTAGAATAAATTGTTGCGTTATTGTTCTTCCTCTTGTCCCACCCGAGTGGTCAACACACGCTGTACAATGAGGCTAGGAAAGCCCGCGGTGGCAGCAATAGAATCAATGGCAGTAGTCTCCTGCTCCTCCGTCAAATCTGCAACAAGGTTAGGCATATAAGCAAATTCATCTTCAACATCACTAGAACTTTCATACCCATCAGCGGTAGCGATGAAAGCACGACGACTAGGGCAATCCTTCATGACATGTCCCATGCCCTTGTAGCGGTGGCAAATAATGGTGGTGGAGGAGCCACTCCTAGTACCAGAAGTAGTAACCTTCTTCTGATGTTGGTGCTACACACTAGACGATTGCGCTGTAGAAGCAGGCGCAAGTGGAAAAGTTGTTGCTGGTGTCTTAGCAACATGACTCTTTAAGTTCTCTACTCCAGTGCGTTGCTGGAGATATTGCTCAGTGTTGGACCTGCAAGATTGTTGTGGAAGGCGTCCCTGTACTTCTCGTTCAGCCTTAAGAGCAATATGATACAATTGGCTGAACCTATTCCACTCTTTATACTCAATTATATTCTGCATATCACGGTTCAAACCACCAAAAAATCTAGCACTAGTTTCAACATCATCTTCATGTATATCACAACGTGCTAAACCAATAAGCAATTCCTGATAATATTCCTCTACTGTGTTACTACCTTGTGTTAAAGATTGTAATTTTAAACGTAAATCACGTTGGTAATAAGGAGGAACAAAACAAGATTTCATGCGTTGTTTCAAAACAGACCAAGTGGCAGGTATAGCAGCATTAGTATTGCAAAGATCATTCCACCAAAAGAGAGAAAAACCTGTAAACTCACTAGTAGCATGTCTAACTCTATGCCCAGCAGGAACTAAATGAGAATTAAATTTCTGCTCAACAGCAAGTTCCCAATCTAAGTATGCTTCAGGATCAGCACTACCAGCAAAAGGTGGTATGTTAAATTTGGGCTTAACAAAATATCAGTATTACCACAATTGTTATTACCTCCCATACCGTGTCGATTACGGTGAAGACGGTCTGCATCACGGTCAAAATCATCAGCAGCAGCAGCTCGTTGAGGTGGAGGTCGTCGTTCAACATCCTCAATGCGGTGGCCAACAGTGTTGATGTGACTCATCAACTCGGCAAACTTCGTTTCCATGAATGTACGCTGGTCCGCAAGAAGCTTCGTGAGCTCGGCCATGGAGATGCAATCATTGAAGTCTGTAGCGGACTCCAACTCTCCAGGTGTCCCTTTCCCTTTCTCTGACATGGTTAAAAGCAAAAGACAAGACTAAACAAAAAGATTAGCCCTATCAACTAGCAGGAAACAGAGGGTGTAGAAAGTGGAAAACAATATCAGAAGCAATGTATCACAAGCTTGCAAGTGTTCTTACCAAAGCCAAACAGGTCGACACAATCTGTAGTTGAGCTTGGGTGTAACAGTTGCAAGGAAGAAACCTGTGCTGCAATATGTATAGCTTGGAAGGCTAATATGTATGTCAATGGAACACAATTCAATAACAGATAGTAGCACTGAATAAATGTCCAAAGCAGTGTCCTAATTGCTGGCAAAAGAATCATGTTCAAAAACAGTTGTGACAGCAAGAACAATGGTAAAGGCAGCCAGGATCAAAACAGACTTCACAGACTTAGAATTTTCAGGGGGGGGGGTGCAAATCAAAATCTTGATTTTTTTGTATGATTTTTGCACTATTTTTCTGTGATAGAGGAACACAAAGGAAGGAACCACAAGAAGTCTCAACTCAAACAGAGGGAAAACAAAGGGTAGGCAAAATCTCAAAGTTTCACCAAAAGCGCTATTTTTGACTTCACAATTTTTTTTCTATTTTTTCCCGATGTTTTTTGAATGTTTTGACGAGGGTACACAGGGCGGAGCCGAGTGTGGGTCACCTCAACTTTGAGTCAAGAATCTGCTGTAAACATTTCAGCCCCATTGGAGCAACGAGCAAAAAGTTATGCCTGTTTTACCGAAGGTATGTCAAGATAGGGTGTGAGGGGTGAGGGGGGGGGGGGAACAGAATCGGGTAGGGTTTTTTTGTTGGCAACGGATTGTGGGTGTGGTGGGTGGGTGACACGACGGTGAATCCAATGGAGAACACGATGGTGATGATGGTGTGCAGCGGAGATCAAAACAGAAACCGAATCGAAACATAAATTCAAACCAGCAACTGAACTCGACTAGGACACAAACTCAACACTACGGACTGTGAAATTAAATTATGCAAAGGGTAAACAGTGTCTGGGATGGTGGGGAAATTTTTTTTGCAGGCTTTTTCGTGGACAAAAAGGTGATGAACACAAACGAATCTAAAGGGAAGAACACGATAATACCTCACGGGGAACCTAGGAAACTGATACCACTTGATATAAATATGGCTCGATCTTCTGAGAGGTAAGGGGATAAACTCGAATTTGGGGAACTCGGCATCGATGACCCAGCTTGAATCAGACATGATCCAACCCCGCAACCATTACACCAAGCACAACTTGATTGTTCCTGCAAGCGAAATCGAGAACACAAGCAAGAGAGGATAAATACACAATCTGAAATTGCAAATATGGATGAAGCAAATCACAAGAAAAGGTTCAAGCTCTGAACACAAAAGGACTAATCGCCACAGTGGTGTAGAACAAGAACAGGGGCCCTGGATTACTGTAAAAGGACTTGACGCCACAGTTATAATAATTTGATCAAGTTTCTCTCTGTAAAACTGAGCTAGACAAAACCCGAAACTAAAAAACGGTGGCTACTGAGTTTATGTAGGAAACAAAGACGTCCTAGGGTTGGGGGCAACCCGGGGGGGGGGGGGGGGCGCCCACAACATGGGCTTAAGGCCCGACACGATATATGGCCAAGTTGGCCCAAAATAGGTGGCACAGTACCTTGTCATGGTCACATATTATGACTCACGACCCTTCTGGAGCTAGGACCAGAACCAAAACGACGGCGTCGTCGTCCCCTTTCCAACGCATCAAAGAACGCCTCGTTTGGACGTCGGATGTGGGAGATATCATCAAAACCGTGAAGGGGTGTCGGCTGAATCCAAGACGAATGCGGCGACCTAGTTGGTGATGACTTGTAACTTGGGGAAGGCGATGATATGCGCGTATCCAGCATGGTGATGTCCTCATCATCCATGGTGGGGTCTGAACCTAGTTCGAACTTCCATCCAAGAACATGACATTTCTTAATAGGCTACACGCGGCGATATATGAAGCTTACGGCAACATGTACGCCAGTATAACCTTGGGACTTGTGATAGGCAATGTGCTTTAATATGGCATGAACTTGAGACTTCTTGTTTAGATGGGCCTTTGCTGACCACTCGGGTCGTGGCTTGGGGGCTTCGGCCGTAGTCTCTGACAAAGGTGCAGCATGGTTTGCATGGGAAAACCAGTCCGCGTGCCAACCTTTGTTCATTGATGGAAGTGGTACATCAACATATTTGGATTTATTCCTTAGTTGGAATTCGGCCCCTCCTATAACATTATTGCTATTTGATTTCAAGATAAACAGTTCTTTGAAGGTATCAAAATGAGGATAAATCCCCAAGATCACCTCACACAGGTGGATGAAGATAGCAATATGTAAGATGGAATTTGGATTCAGATTGACAAGATTGATGCCATAGAAGAACAGAAGATCGCAAAAGAAGTCGCAACAAGGGATCCCAAATCCACGATAGAAAAAGGAGGAGAAAACCGTGATTTGGTTGACAGGAGGTTGGGGAAATTTCTGACCTATGGCCTCGATTCATTCTTCGGTCTGATGATCCTGCAACACGCCATCAATCACCAATCTATTGATTTTCTCTAAATCCATGGTTGACACGGGGAACTCCTTGATGGCAGCGGGGATGTCAAAAATTGGCTCTTCTTCCTCGCCCTTCTCAGGGGAAGATTGCTTCAGGGATTGTGCCTTATAGCTTTGGCGGGTGCCCTTCGGGGCCAAAGCTCTTGTTCGAGTGCGGTGGGAAGCAGTTGCGTGGAGCTTTGGTGATGAGGACATCACTCCTAAGGATACATGCAACACTCCTCCAATTCTGGACTTGCAAGGTCCAATGACTAGAACTCATGCACGACGACTAAATTTAGAGGTGAGCTCGTTCCTACGTTCTTTATTATATGTCACTTTTGAGAATGGTTTGCTACCTAATGATTATATTGTAATTAGGAAACATGGAGAGGACCAGGAGATGATGGGAGAAGGACTTGGAGACGTGGAGGACCAGCAAGGACGTGGAAGCCAACGTGGAGGCCCAACCAAAATCGACTTTGAGTCCGTTTCAGGGTTCAGGACTAGTCTGCACTAAAATGGATGCCCAGGACGCATATGGACTTGGATTTGGACGTTCTACATATGCACCGAAAGATAAGAAGAAGAACTTTTCAATGCCGCTGGTCTCATATCATAATTCATCCGGAGTCATCGGGAATCGTCGAAACAAGAGAGGGTCCAGAATCTGTTTCGGTGCTGCATCGCCTGTTTTTGGCCTTTGGGCTTTGTATCTAGTTGAGCCCAATTAGGGGTGCATCCAGAGGGTCTTGCACGATCCTAGAGTCTTCATATACAGCCGCCGCCACACCATTAGGGTTTGGGTTTTGCTTAGATTATTCTGTTCATAACAGTTTTGCTGTCATCATGGTTTGTGAGACCCCAACTTCGTGAGATTCATAACCACAGTTTGTGAGGGATTGAGCATCAAATTGATTTGATTCCGGGTGCTACTTTGCCAAACCGTGCTGCTTATAGGACCAACCCTGAGGAGACTAAGGAGATACAATGACAAGTTCAAGACCTTTTAGATTGTGGGTATGTTCGTCAATCACTTAGTCCTTGTGTTGTTCCTGTACTTTTGGTTACTAAGAAAGATGGTACTTGACGTATGTGTGTAGATTGTAGAGCCATTAATAATATTACTATTAGGTATCGTCATACTATTCCTAGGCTAGACGACATGCTTGATGAGTTATATGGTGCTATAATTTTCACTAAAATTGATTTGCGTAGTGGCTACCATCAAATTAGAATGAAACTTGGAGACAAATGGAAAACAGCTTTCAAAACCAAATTTGGATTATATGAGTGGTTAGTAATGCCTTTTGGTTTAACTACACCTAGTACTTTCATGTGCTTGATGAATGAGGTTTTAAGAGCTTTCATTGGCAAATTTGTGGTAGTTTACTTTGATGATATCTTGATTTATAGGAAATCTATAGATGGACATATGAATCATTTGCATGCTGTTTTTGATGCTTTACGAGATGCACGTTTATTTGGTAACCTTGAGAAGTGCATCTTTTGCACGGATCGAGTCTCTTTTCTTGGCTATGTTGTGACTCCACAGGGAATTGAGGTGGATGAGATGAAGATTGAAGCCATAAAGAGATGGGCTCTACCAAAAACTATCACACAGGTGAGGAGTTTTCTTGGTCTTGTAGGTTTCTACCGCCGCTTTGTCAAAGATTTCAGCACCATTGCTGCACCTTTGCATGAGTTGACAAAGAAGGGCATTGATTTCCATTGGGGTAAGGTACATCATGAGTCTTTTGATGCTTTGAAGGATAAACTTACACATGCACCATTGCTGCAATTACCTAATTTTGATAAGATTTTTGAGCTTGAATGTGATTGGGGGCAAACCAATATGATGTCGAGGCAAACCAATATGACAATTCAATATGGGAAGTGCTTGGGGGCTACTGTGGTATGTATATACCAGGGATACCTCGCCACTCGGATATATTGCCGAGTGGGCCAGGGTCCAATAAAGACCCACGAAGATAACTACTCGAATTGTTACTTGGAATACATGACAATTCAATAATAGAGATAGAAAGTTAGAGATAGAGTCCTAGTCGGAGATCACGTTGTAACCGACTAAGACACTTACCATGTAACCCTGCCCCCCCCCCCCCCCCGGATATATAAGGAGGGGCAGGGGCTCTTTCAGAGGGATCATCCCGAATAATACACTACAGAACACAGGACGTAGGGTTGTTATCCTCCGGGAGGCCCGAACCTGTCTGAACCTTACGTCTTGTGTGTCAATCGATCTTTCATACTCATACGCATACCTAGATCTACTATCGAGAATATCTCTCGACAAGTATTCTAAGGTTTATCAAATCCACTAGGACCTTAGGGGTAATTAAACAAAGTTAATAGTAAAAGATCTAATCAAAGCTACTGTCGATCTCTGGTTGCATGAGGTGAGACTGGCCAGCGCAAAGGTACGCCAGACAGTAAATCTATCATTGCACCGATCAGCACAGCATTTGAGCCGATCGGCACACTAGTGAATCTAAGCCAATGTGCGCCAGATACCTTGTAAGCATAAGCTGTTAAGTGAGTAGCCAAATATCTACTAGTGAGATCATAACAAAAAAGTCTAATAAAATAACATCAGAATTGGTAAGTACATGGATCAATGAAAACCTATAATGAATAAGACCACCCTGCTTTCTGAGTGGTTCCCGATTTATCGCTGCTGAGAGGAAACCCTTAATCGCGTGAGTATCTTAACCTACTCAACTATCCAGTAGTGCTGCGCAGGCTTAGTGCTGTCACCGCTAAACTACACTACTAGCATCATCAAGCAACTATAATCAATACAATGTCCGAATACTATCCTAATCACCACGATTAAGATAATATCTACCTACTTAGCCTAGAACTAAGCAGTTGGAATAAGCACATGCATGATTATAGAATCAAGATAGACAAATCACCAAAACCATCATCAACATATTCAATCATCGTTGAGATACATAGAGTAAGATTCATCCCCGTAACACCTTGACGGATCAACTCTTAACACCAATGGTTCTTGAACCTCAACTAGATATCTATTCTAATGGGGCAAGCCCCGGTGGCTCTAACTCATGGATCTGTTATCCCTCTGTCGCCTCTTGTCCTCCTCCTCAGGGTTTACAAGTATTTTATAAGGGTTCTACTCATAAAGGACTCGATTTCTAGCAAATAAGGCGGTTGCGCCGATCGGCGCAGGATTGCGCCGATCAGCACAAGCCGTGTCTTCTCTGGTTTCTTCTCCGAGTCGGTCCCTCTGTCTCCCACAGCTGCCATGTGGGACTCTTCCTTCAAGATAAAGTCTTGTACTGCACGTGGAGATCTTTGTCTCACCCGGTTTTAAGGACAAAACCAAGTGCTTATCATAAGTGTGCCGAGGAACAAGTTTCACACATATCGACAGTAAAGTGAATAACAGTATAACCAATGTCATTAATAAAGTGTACCATTATTACAAATAATTGTCTTTGAAGACTAAATTGACTCTCTCGACAAATAACAGCGGAAGACACCATAACATCACAGGCAATCGACCGGGGGCACGCACGCCTAGTAGTAGTCGTCATCAGTGTAGTCCATTTCTTCATCTTCCGAGCAGCTTTTTATAGTACAACAACAAAGGGAAATAGCAAGGGTGAGCACATGCCATACTCAGCAAGTGGGGGAAAACATGACATGCAAGTTTAATAGAAGAAAGGCTAACATAATGGTTCATTTGCATAAATGAGCACTACACCTAAGACCATTTGAAAAGCACTCCTACTTACTAGGTGAAAATTTCCCCAAGTTGTCTTATTTATCCAACACCACAGGTTAAACCACCTGTAGCCCACCATGGGTTAAACCGCCCATGAGAAACTACACTACAGGATACACCGTGTGTAGCAAACCATGGGTTAAACCGCCCATATGAATCCACACTACAGGTTACACCACCTGTAGAAAACTATGGGTTAAACCGCCCATATGAATCCACACTACAGGTTACACCGCCTGTAGCAAATCAAGGGTTACACCGCCCAAACCAAACTTGGCTACCTACCAAGTCCACCCATAAACCACCCTCCTAAATGTGTGAGGATCCAGGCCACTCATGACCGTGAGCGTGGCTGTTATAACAGTTTGACACTCTGCAGAGGTTGCACAACTTTACCGACAGGTTGGTGATTTCATCACTATGCAGTGACTAGAGAGTCTCCATGTTGCCCAAATCACACTACCATAGGTGTGAGGCCAAGAGATCACCACAAGGTCTTTCAGAGCATTTCCCAGCTTGCAAACAATCCACGCCAAGGTTTCACCGCTACGGAATTAAACCATTCCTATAGAAGCCCCCTCTGGCGCCGTGGCTAGGAGTAAACCGTCCATCGCCTGAGTCCGAGAGTAAACCGTCCTGTCCTGCTTCCTCGACTGCTCACAGAACTAGGAAGACATCTCGATACTAAACCAAGCCTACCCATATCAGCCCTGTGCTTTGCGCGGTTTTCCTGGGTGGTCGCTCCACAAACTACTCTTGTGATCCCAAGCAGGTACCACCACAATCCCACAGTACTATACCGAGTACACGTGCATACCCGCACCATCCTTGCCATCCTCCTGCTTGGATCACCTAGGTTCCATGTTGCTACAAAGGATTACCCATCCCTCATGATCATTATGTTAAAGTGAATCATTAGTCAAGATTAACAATAGACACTTCCATTCCCGACATAGCAAACTAAGCATGACATACCCATACTAATAAGCTACACCAGAACCCAGGCGACAAGGAATAATATGGAACAGGATATGACACATGGGATTCAATATTAACAAGCATGCATAGAGATAGAGAGAATATAAAACATAGGTTCAAAATGCATCAAGGACACTTGCCTGGTTCCCTTTGCTGCTGCTCAAAGTCTTCAAGATGGAGATCCCGGAAGTTCTCTAACAGCGGTTCGTCTACTCAACGTCACATCGGAAACACAAGCATATAAACACACTAAGAAACAACACACCACACAGTAACAAACAACAAAGAAAACAATACTATGAAAAAGTACGTGTTGCTACGATCGCATGATCGCAAGAATCGCTTCAATCGGAGCTACGAGTAAAAACTACGATTGCTTTGGTGAAAGAATTTCTCAAATCAGAGCTATGGTTGAAAAATTATGAAGATTTAAAGTTTCAAGAGTTAAAATGTAAAAACAGATAAGTTGAAGGGCCTAAAAGTAATTTTAGAAAAATATAAGGGCTAAACTATAAAATATACATATAAAATATAATTTATGAAAATTTTACAGACCAAAAAGTAATTTATAAAAAAATACAAGGACTAAACTACAAAATATCTGGTGAAAATATATTTTGTATAAAATTTAGGGATCAAAAAGTAATTTTGGAAAAGTTTAGGGGCTTAACTGTAAATTTTATAGGGCTGAAAAATAATTATTTTTAAGTTCAGGGACCTAGGTGTAAAATGACCAGCCTAAATAATACTTACAGAAATTTAGGGCTAAAATAAAATTACTATAAGGTACAGGGTTGTTTTTGTAAAGTTATAAGATTAAAATATAATTAAAAATACATATACAGGGGTGTTTTTACAAAATTTAGGCTAAAATATAATTTAGGAAAAAGACTAGGGGCTTTTATGTAAAAATACAGTGCTAAAATAATTAAAACTAAGGTTAGGGGTCTAAATATAATTAAATATATATTCTGTAATGAAATTAGGTTTGAAATATAATTTAAATAAAATCTAGGGGCCTATGTGCAAAACTAACTTTATTCAGGATTAACAAGATTTATTTTTAAACCTAAAACCCTAAAATCCCCATGGACCGAGGTTGACCCCATGGACCATGGTCCACGGTGGGCCACGGCGGTGGCGGCCATTGGTGCCGACCGGGGCTTGCCGGGGGGGCGCTCCGGCACGCGGTGGCCGGTGAGAAGGGGTGCGGGGGACGCGGCGGGGGCGGGGGAAACTCGCCGGGGGAGGGCCAGAGGCGGGTTGGAATGAGGCGGCGGCGCGTCGGCTCGCTGCGGCGGTGAGGCGTGGGCGCTAGGCGGCGGCTGGCGGCGACGCGATGCGGCTGGGTGGGGAAAGGGGATGTGGGGCACGTGGGTCCCGCCCTTTTATAGGGCACGGTGCCCTAGGTGGCCAGGCACACACGTCGAGGGCGGCGGCGGCAGTCGGGGCTGGGCTGGCGACGCGGCTAGGGTTCGGGGCGGGGGCGAGGCCGGGGCGCGGGTGGGCTGAGCGGCATGGGTCGGGCACGTGCGGGGCGGGAGTGGGCCGGGCAGGCCGTGCGTGCGCGCTGCTGGGCTACCCCGGGGGGGGGGGGGGTAAGAGAGGGGGAGTGGTAGCAGGGCCGAACGGGAGGGAAGTTTGGCCCGAGGCCAGAATGAGCGGGGGAGGGAGAAGAGGAAGGATGGGCCGCGGGAGAGAAGATTTTGGCCCACTGCCAGGGAGGTTTTCCTCTCTTCCTTTTTTCTACTTCCTAATTCTATTTCCTAAACCAAAAGAAATCAATTTCTAATCGAATTTTCAAATAACTTTTTGCACACAATGAAATCCTACATACTATTAATCAACATAAATGCAACAAACAAAATTGTTAAAAAAATAACCTATATTTAATTATTATTTTTTTAGAAAATAGTTCTTTCTCTTAGCGAAATATTAATAACTTAATTGATTATAGAAAATTTTAAAATATTCCAAATTTTGAAAAATCAGGGTGTTACAATCTTGAAGTTCCATAAATCTTCTAGGCAAATATCTTCAAGTGTCTTGCACAGATAAACTTCCATAAATATGTGGAATGGGCCTCGGTCAGTTCTGTGGGCCAAAACACCCTTGCGCCGATCGGCTCATGGACAACACCGATCGGCGCACTGGGTTTCTTCAGTGCTTTTCGTCGATTCTAGATTCCTGTCCTCTCCAGCATCACTTTAATCACTAATTTTACATATTTCTGTAGTAAAGCTCAAAAAAAAAAAGCATATACAAATATATAGACAATATCATAGGTAAATGGCCTAAATTAGTATCAATTATGCTCTAATTGGGGTAATATTCACATATAAAAGGGGCACTTGGGGAGTGCCAACAGTTCCCCTAGACTTAAACCTTTGCTCGTCCCGAGTAAAGTAAAGAAAGAAAAATCAAAGAACATACTCTTTCTATCATAAAATATATCTCACATTAACAAATGTTGAGCATTGTTCTATTGTGGTGTATTTCATATTGGTATTTAGCAAAATAGTTCAAATATGGGCATAAAGCAACAAATCATGTCCAACTCACAAATTATAACTTTTCTACACATGTGAATCATTTAAAAGATTGTTGTGAACATAAAGAATCTATCTTCCAATAATCCAAGGCAACAACTCATCTTTCAAATCACTCAACCTATATTCTACATTATAATGATCAAATAATATTTGTGTAAGGCTTATATGAGTAGCTAGATGAGGTAATTCAAGGATTACAAACATAAATAAATTGTGAAGCTAGGAGATTATTCTTCATTAGAATTATAGAACTTATCAAGATGGCTATTAAGGAAGAAAAATTTAAGAAAGGACTCACACTTTGGATATGTGGACATGCGCATAGGAAAAATTTGATCTTGGAAGAAAAAGAACTCCTATTATCAGATTGCACATGGTTGGAATGATTCATGTCTATATTAGAATGAATTCGAGAATAAGCATGTCATATACCATCCCCCCACACTTAAAATTTTGCTAGTCCCTTAGCAAACAATAGAGCTTTTTTTTACATTTTTATTTCTGCCTTCTTTTTCATTTTGCTCTCTGCTGTGCCGAACGGCTCAAGGTGCACCGATCGGCTCTCAATCCGAATTCACCAACATTTGTTGGTATTTGATTCATCTAGCTTCAATATTTATTCAAGAATTAAATATAGCCAGAAATATAGGATGTGGTCAAGGAATGATACTCAACAACATATTTTGGGTTTATGGTAGGATACTCAGCGGAATTGAATTTTTGCATGAGTAATTCAAGTCTAGAAAAAGATACACAAAGATTTGCCATCTTAGTAAAGTTCATATCAAAAAGAATTAATCCTAGCCGAACTCAACCATCAATTTAATGTTTATCTACAAATTAAAGGTTCATGAGAATTACTCAAAATATGGCATTGGTAGGTAAGGATCTTGAAAAGAATAAATTCCAAAGTTCACAACATGAAAATTTATTTATGAAAAGATTGGTACTAAGTTATCATCACAAATTGGACAATACAAATGAAGCACATGGGTACTCAAAATTGCTCCACATAAGACATATTTGTCGAATGATCATTAAGTGTATGTTTGAAATTTTATTCAATGCTCAACATTATTTGGTCTTCATCAGCACTTTTCAAGAAAGAGTAAATAATTCAATTCTCCTAAAAGGGCATAACCGCCACCATTATATTAAGATCAAAACTCGAATACATGGAGATGATATTTGCACACACTTGCATAAAAATAAAACTACTACTAATTGCTACTAACACACTTGCATGAAAGTAAAACACACCCGATACATGGTTTTCCAACCCGCTCACACACACATAAGAAAATAAAGAAAAAGATTGCAAAAAATAAGAGAAAACACAAACCGAGAAACCGATACACGTGCCAATTCCTAGGCACTCTAGTCAAACGAAGGTGGAGACGGTGGCTGATCGAAGCCATAGCACCATGTCCTGAGTCGCTCGAACTCCTCCACCATCGCCTCGTGGTTGTTCCTCCATTGGGACGTGGCGTCCTCCACGTGCTTGATGTAGTGCATGTTGTTGTCAGTGTACCCCTGCATGGGTACGAAAAAGTCTGCACTGGACACAGGAGGCACCACGGGTACACGTAGTCGATACCCACGCTGAAGTAGGTAGCGCCGACCGGTGCAGAGGGCTTTGAACCGCCCGCTATGTCGCTTCACTCTAGCTGGACTGTTGAGGCTCCTGGCGTGAATCCTAGGAGTTCCACTCACCGCCAGCTACTGTAGATGTAGCCGGTTGTCGAACCCGCCCATGACGATCCTTGAGAACTTGGCCCCCCTCCAGGGCACCTTCCTCAAGCCAATTTCCTCCCTCCAGCTAGTGATGGAGGAAAACTCCTAACTCTGCACACGGGAGCTTGACGTTTGTGCCACCGACATGGAAACCAGCGCGAACACTTCCCGTGACAATATTGCCACGAGTCATATTTGTGACACCCAGGTGTCTCTCTTTCCTGCTTAGCTCAATTGCCAAAAGTTTGAACTCAAGTATGAGCATGAAATAATGGGACAAGTTAAAAATTTGGATTTCCTTAAGTGGAATTAAAACCCTACAAACAAAATTTGGACACAAATTAATTTCCTATAAATCATAGGCCAAATAATTACATTAGAATTATGATAATAATAAAATATAATTTTGGGCCAAAAACTAGAATTTTATTCCATTAAGAAATCAATCAAATAAATGGTTTAAACCTAGAATTGATTTAACTCTAACTTATTAATTCCAATTAAAATTATTTCCCTTCTGATCAAATAGACTTCACTAATGAATTGACCATATACTAAGTAACCCACATTTAAAATTTAAGCTTAATTGGACCCTTGGAACTATTTTAATTGAATTTTCTAGACATGAGGACCTTTCTGTAGAAACTCTTGAAAAGTTGAGGGTCCCTCTGCAAAAATTGTCGTCGTCTTCCTCCTAGCGCTGGCCGATTCCCGCCCGCGCGCGCCTGCCGATTCCCTGCCATTGCTGCCCTCTCTGGACTTGGTCCTGCACTTCCACGCCTCACCACTCGCCGCCGTCACTTCGCCTCTGCTCAGCTCCGCGCAACACGCCGCTAGCCGCCGCAGGGCCGAGTTGCTTTCACCCCTGCCCAATGCCGCCATGCCTACCACCGCTTCCTTGATTCCCGACGGCTAGCAGCTCCCTGATTCCCGGCCACAGACCGCTCCCACACGCACGTCAGCCCCCGTCCCATCCCCGCGCGCATCTCTCCGCGATACACTGCTAAATGCCACTACAACGAGTTGCTTTTGCCCTGCCCAATGCCGGCTGACCGGCCCCCTGCATCGCTCGGTCTGATTCTTCACGCCCAACGGCTCCCGCCTGTCCGACAACCCTCAAACCGACGCGCGAACCCTTTGTGAGCCCGTGAACCTCCTTCGGCACCGATGCGACCTGACCCCGGCCTATAAATTCCCCTCCCCTCGGACATTTTTCCCATCCCCTGCTCACCCACCATTGCTAGCTCCAGCGTAAGCTCGAGTCCCCCGCCGCCATTGCCTCTCCAGCCGAAACAATCTTCCGAACTTACACGCGGTACTCCACTCCTCCTTCCCGAACAAGCCCTAAGCCCAATGGTGCTCTGAGCAGCGACAATTTCGGCATTCTTGCCTCGGCCATTGTTGGTGGTTTCTAGCTACCCATTTTATCTACCAAAAAGGGGTGTTTTACATCTTAATTTGGTGGTATTGACTAACAATTCACCCCATATTTGCATATATTTGTAGTTGTTCTGTTTTGGATTAAATGCACAAAACAGGTATAAAACAGGGCATTTATGGATACGGAATCAAAGAGCAACAAGGATGGGCTAGATATAGAGCCACGCCGATCGGCACAGGCCTACGCTGATCAGCGCAGGAGGGTAAAAGACAATGAAAATCATAATTCAGTCCAAGGACAGAGGCCCAGCCCAATACAAGTCGAAGTTGGTGGAAGTTGACATAATCTCGCCGGATATAAAAGGAAGACATCTATCAAGAGCCAAGGGGAGAAAGGAGAGAGGCAACAATCACGATATCCAGTTGTTAGAACTAGGGTTTCAGGATATTGGCGGCAATGGTTGGTCAACACCAACAAGAACCACGAGAAGGGAGGTCACACCAATCGGCACAACGGTTGCGTCGATCAGCTCGTGCGTGTTCCAGCACTATTTCTCACCCTTCTCTTATGCCTAGCAGGAGGATGAGTGAGTAGTCTCATATTCTCTTCTCTGGTGCAGGGATCTGGTCATGTAACTCTCATACTTATTGATACTCTCTTGATGAATTCAATCTATGTAGTGAACTCAATTGTGCATCTATTTCATGAGTGTATCGGCGGGTACACTTCTGCCCATAGCATAGTGCAAGAAACCAGTGGGGAGCTAATAACCTCTGTAGTGACAACCGGGACGAACAAAACCACCATGTCTTGTAGAATATTGGAATCATCATCCAAGTTAATAAGAATAAGGTTGCATGCTAGTGAACCAATCCTATGGAGAGAATGCTTCATTATCCTGTGACATCTCTAATAACATTCATCCATCACTCTCTCACCATCTTCATTTACACCAACCCAACCATTGCAATCTGTTAGTAAGTCTTTAATAGTAATAGTCCCGCTCGTTCCCTATGGATTCGATAACCTTGGAATACTCTGAGGGAAAAAGAGCTACAACTGTACACCGTCCTCTTGCGGTATATAAGTGGGTGCGTAACTACGACCAACAAGCATCATTTTCTAGCGTCGTTGCCGGGGAACAAGCCAGTTCTTTTACTATTAATATTTTAATAACATCTAATCCTTTTCTTTTCTAGTTGTTTTTGTTTTGTGTTTTGTGTGAATTTTTAGGATGAGTACGACGGAACCTTCTCCGACACTCAGGGAGCTTTCTTTGCCATCTCCAGACTTGCTGGTGCCTCAATCCTCAAACGAGAAGGCCACGACCTTCTCGTATGTGTTGAACCCCATTATCATTAGCATGGCTGAAGCAAACAAATTCTTTGGAGCGAAGGAGGAGAATCCGTATACTCACCTACAAGATTTGGAGGCACTTTGCCAAACATTCCATCATGAAGGAGTGCCTCAGGATCTTTACAGATGGCTGCTTTTCCCATTCTCTTTGGGAGGAAAAGCCAAAGAGTGGCACAAGGCAGCATCTCGAGATGCGAAAGGTAAGTGGAGTAAATTAGTTGGAATTTTTTGTCTCCACTATTTTCCTTTACCAAAGGTGCAGAAATTGAGAAGAGAAGTGGTGAACTTCTTACAAAAAGATGAAGAATCTCTCGTGGAAGCCTGGACACATTTTAAAATATTGTTGAAACAAGGACCTGACCTTGGCATTGATGAGAATATGTGCGTTCAAAACTTCTACATGGCCATTAACAAGGCATCGAGGATGCATTTGGACGGATCGACCAAAGGAAGTTTTATGAGGTTGACAACCAAGGTGGGGATCGAGTTGATAGGCAAAATCACTAAGAACGAAACTTTGCATAAGCACTAGGAAGAATATCTAGAACCAAATCGGCAATGTCCAGAAGTTATGCAGAAGGAAGAGTCACCGACTGAACAGATATGTATGTCCGAGAGTAGGGCAATGAGTCCCGCATTTTGCACCCACAAGATTAACTTGGAAGAGAATACTAAACCAGTGGTTGAAGGAATGCGAAGGTTGAAAGAATCAATGAAGCCAGTGGTCAAAAAGGATATTTTGAAGCTGCTTAATGCAGGTATGATCTGCCCTGTTGCTGATAGTGAATGGGTTAGTCCAGTACATTGTGTGCCCAAGAAAGGAGGGTTGACAGTAGAGCCTAATGAGAATAATGAGTTGATTCCTCAAAGGACTGTAACTGGATGGAGAATGTGCATAGATTACAGAAGTTTGAACAAGGTGATGAAGAAAGATCATTATCCTCTTCCGTTCATTGACGAGATGCTTGAAAGGTTGGCAAATAATACATACTTTTGTTATTTGGATGGATATAGTGGTTTCTTTCAGATACCGGTAAGGCCAGAAGATTAGTAGAAAACTACTTTTACTTGCCCTTTCGGGACATATGTAGATAGAAGGATGCCTTTTGGTCTTTGCAACGCACCTGCCACATTTCAAAGATGTATGAATGTAATATTCGCTAAATTCATAGAAGATATTATGGAGGTATTCATGGATGACTTCTCCGTACATGATGCTGATTTTGATAGTTGTTTGGAGAATTTAGATAAGGTTTTGAAAAGGTGTGTCGAATGTGACTTGGTTCTTAATTGGGAGAAGTGTCACTTCATGGTAACAGAAGGAATAGTACTTGGTCATGTCATATCGTATAGGGGGATAGAGGTTGATAAGGCAAAGGTATCTACATTTGAGAAATTGCCTCCCCGTACTGATCTTACAAAATTAAGGAGTTTTCTTGGACATGCCAACTTCTATCGCAGATTTGTTAAGGATTATTCGAGGATTGCTAAACCCTTGACAGAATTGTTGAAGCAAGATACATAATTCATTATAGACGATGGAAGACTCTTTGCCTTCAGAAAATTAAAGAAAGCTCTATGCTCTGCACCCATCATGCAGCCACCTGATTGGAGTTTACCTTTTGAAATTATGTGTGATGCAAGTGATTATGCAGTTGGAGCTGTTCTTGGACAACAGAAAGAAGGTAAAGTGCATGTTATTTATTATGCTAGCAAGACTTTGAATGAGGCACAAATCAATTATACAACAACTGAGAAGGAGATGTTAGCTGTTATATTTGCTTTTGAGAAGTTTAGATCTTACATTCTAAATTCTAAAGTGATTGTATATACTGATCATGCTGCTATAAGATATTTGGTTTCAAAAAAGGAATCTAAGCCTCGGTTAATACGGTGCGTATTGATGCTGCAAGAATTTGATTTGGAAATAAGAGATAAGAAAGGAGTGGAAAATTCTGTAGCAGATCATTTGTCTCGTCTTGAGTCATTATCAACTGAGCCAATAAAAGATGAAATGCAACAAGAGTAGTTGTTTGCTGTATTTGATCGTAGAGAGAGTTGGATGACAGATATTATCAAAGGTTTCAAGGGACAAACTGATATGATGAACAAGAATACAAGGAGAAGAGTTAAGAGCGAAATGAGAAAATTCATATGGGCCGACCCATACTTGTATAGGTATTGTCAGGATGGAGCAGTGAGAAGATGTGTACCCAGAGAAGAAAGAGCGAGCATTTTGTGAAAATGTCATTCTTCGGATTATGGAGGACATTATGGCTATTTTAGAACACAGACGAAAGTATGGGCGAGTGGATTCTATTGGCCTACTATGCATGAAGGTGCAAAAAGGTATGTTGCAACATGTGCTCAATGCCAACGAATAGGAAATGTTAACAGTAGGAATGCAATGCCTCTTAAGTATAATCTGCAAGTTGATATGTTTGATGTATGGGGTATGGATTTTATGGGAACATTTGTGAATTCTCATGGTTGCGAATATATATTGGTTGCCGTTGATTATGTTTCCAAGTGGGTTGAAGCAATGGCATGCAAGTTCAATACTATAAGAGAATCAAGGAATATACTTCAGGAGCAAGTTTTCCCAAGGTATGGAATACCAAGGATAATAATTACAGATGGAGGATCGCATTTCATAGGAGGAGAATTTACTAGGTTTTAAGCAAGATCTAGGGTTGAACATAGAATTGGAACAACTTATCATCCTCAGACAAATGGACAAGCAGAGACGTCAAATAAGCAATTAAAGGGGTTTCTACAGAAGATAGTTATGAAGGAAAGAAAAGATTGGGTTATAAAGCTTAACGTAGCATTATGGGCATATAGGACGGCATTCAAGACACCAATCGGTATGATGCCATATCAATTCGTCTATGGGAAATCATGTCACCTACCGGTGGAATTGGCACATAAGGCTTATTGGGCTATAAAGGAAATGAATTTGGATCTTCATGCCGCCAGTATGAAAAGGAAAATTCAAATAAGCAAATTGGAAGAGATGCGATTACGTGCATATGAAAATGCGACAATATATAAGGAAAAGACAAAGAAGTGGTATGATAAGAAGCTTTTGAAGAAGGAATTCAAGGAAGAAGATCGGGTACTCATATTTAATTCACGATTCAGATTATTTGGTAAAGGCAAACTGCAAAGTAAATGGGAAGGACCTTATGTTGTGAATACGGTGTTACCTTCGGGAGCTGTGATTATTATGGATGGCAAAAGGAACAAGTACACAGTGAATGGACAACATCTAAAGGTATATCTAGAACCTGACACTTTTGAATTAAAATCTTTTGATGTGTACTTTACTGCTTAGTGCCCTGTGTGGTCGAGCTTAATGACATAAAACAAAAGCCCTGTATATGTTTTTGATTTTCGTGATTTTTCTATTTTGATTGGGTAAAAATAGTGTACCGCGCCAATCGGCGTGACAGTGTCTTTTTGGTTTTTGAGTCAGTTTCGGACCTTGTCTTGTTAAGACAGTTGAATTCCATAAATAAGAGATAGAGTCCTAGTCCAATTGGAAATCAAGGGATATAAATATGAGAGGGCAGCAACCCCACGGATCAGCTCGCATTAACATACTCACTAGAACAAAGCCCTAAAGGCAGAAGCTATGGAAGGCGGCGCGTCGGGAAGCAATCAAGGCGACGCCGATCGGCGTGACAGTTGCGCCGATCGGCGCGACAGTGGAGCCGATCGGCTCGGCTGCAATTTTTTGTAGCTTTCTGAAATTTGGTCCTAGGACGAAGTTGACAAAGTATTGACGCCAACATGAGATGATCCAGTGGTCTGGTCAGATCTGAGGAAGAAGTTCATGAAGGAAAGCGAAGCTTATGCATGGAACGCCGATAAGGTAAAGATGGACAATGAACTTCGGCAGATTATGAGGAAAGTTTTGGTGCGCAAAGGAAAATCTATTGGACCTATTGGAGGTGAGGCCGTTTCTCAAAGGTACACCATAGAAGGTCTTCTTGATCTTGCTAAGCCTTTGTCATATGAAGATTTCTTGTCTTTTGACAGATTATTGACTAAGTAAGAGAAAGAGGAACTAGATGAAGAGAGCGCTCTCACAATCTATAAGTGCCGGCTTTATAGCGAACATGATATTGCTGCCAAGTATGAACTCCAGCTGCACAAGGAAGCCGAAGAAGCCATGTACCAGTTGGATGCGGAAAAGGATCTTCAAGCTAGACAAGATGAAGCCTCTCCCAGGGTTCTTACCGATTGGGAGGGTTTTCAAGAAAACAAGATTCATAGGGATAGTCGCATCGAAGGTTGCAAGTGTCTCTTTTGTGCTAAAGATCTTCAACATAAGGTTGAACTCCAATTGGCAGAAGATCCAACCTTTGTACCCAGAGAGGTTGTATATGATGATGGCTATCGCGCAGTTCCTGGAGGGAAGACGCCTAAGGAGATTAATGATGAAATTTTATGAAGACAACAAAAGAAGGGGATTCATGACCGTAACCTGGAACAATTGGCAGAAGCCGCCAGCTGCACCGATCGGCGCAATGATGGAGCCGATCAGCACAAACTGAAGATGGCTGAATTTATTGATCTGATGGCTCTGCCAAGTGAAGACGAAGAGCCTGCTGCAAAGAAGTGTAAGACTACACCAGAGGTTCGCAAATCTGCTAGACTATCGGGTAAGCCAATTCAAAGGTATTCTAAATGGGATAGCGACTTTGACATGTTAGATTGTTTGGAAAATTTGGAGAGTGATCATCCTAGTATGTTTGGATATGCGGGAGATGATTCTAATATGCAGAGAAGCTCTGGAAGTCCTAAGTTTGAAAATTGGGGAACGTTTGCAGAATGTAACAATGACAGGGCGGCAGGAACTTCAGCTAGAGTTAATGGTAATGCAGAGGGAAGCGGAGACAATCGCAGTGAAGAAAGAACACCACCGCGCCGATCGGCTCAACCATTGCGTCGATCGGCTCAGAGGGGTTTAAACAGTGTCTCCCCCTATAGTGTTGAAAATCATAGTCTGCAACCACCAGTTTACTGTCCTCTCTGCCGCCGGAATATTGAAAGATTGTATCAAGACAGGGATCGTGCCTACAGGCATCAAAGGGATGTGGATCGGAGAATCCATGATGCAATCGAGTTGAATGAAGTGGATTACACTTTTCTCATACAAACATAAGATGGATTTTCTGAGTCTTGAACAGGCATGGTCTCCATGATTAGTTGAGTTTCTTCTCTTGCAATGAGGACATTGCAAATTTTGAGTATGGGGGAAGGTCTTCCATTACTCATGGTCTTTAAGTGTTTTTAAATTTAGTTTTGTTTGTTTTTCTTATTAAGTGTGCTTAAGAGAGTCAAGAGTGATGTTGAGACTTGCTTTAAAAGTCTTTATGTAGTTTGAATCATTGCATTGTCTTTAATAATGTTAGTGTCGATTGTCAAATTGAAAGTGCCCCATATTATTTATCTTATCTTTTTGATGATTGATCGATTGATTACTTGAATTAGTTGGTTACCACTTAACTTTTAAGCTTTGAATTTGTGAAAACTTCTTTTGACTCATCCGAAGCCAAAGCAAAAGCAGGGTCTGATATGCCTACATAAGCCAAGTGAATGAGAGCAAGCTACACTTTTGAATTAATTGAATTGTAAGTAACTTGTCAACTCTTTGCTCATGATTTTGACCAAATTAGGAAAGGATGATCTATTTGTTTACCTCTGTATTTCTAGCCATTCTTATCCATATAAATTCCTTGCTATCATGAAAACCATATGTCTTTGCTTCTCCCTCCTCCTTGATATAACCTATATTCTCAATAAAAAGAGGATTCAGAAAACATTTGTTGCTGGTGTAAGACAGAAATTGCCAATCATGTTGGGAATAGAATAAAGAGGAAGAAAAAGGAAGAACAAAAAAGAAACAAATATATAAATATATAGACTGCGTCGATCGACACAGCTGTGGAACCGATTGGCGTAGATAAAAAAAAGAAGAACAGAAAAAAAGAGACAAAGAGAAAAATTATTCCCCGAGATGCAACAAGATTATCAAAGAAAGCAGCTTTTCGATTATCTCTTTCTCTTTGCCATTGTTCTCATTGAAACCTTTTTCTCCAGATCTCCTTTGTTCCTCTTCTCTGTCATTAAAATTTCTTTTCCTAGAAAATCCTTTCTTAGTGGCATGATTGAGCACATTGTTGACATGGTTAACTTTATGGTTTAATTGGTTATATAGCCCTCCAAGATCCATATACAATCATTGATTAGATAGGAGAGGGAAGGAAATACACTTGAGAGATTTAGAGAAGACCAATTGCATGATGCTCAATGCTAAAGATGAGTCAAGAAAACTAAAATCGTTTTTGAAAAGGTTTTGTGGTAATTTGATTAAATTGAAGTATGAAGTACTGATTGGTTTGAAAGAGGGTGAGAGAAAATCTTTGTGGGGCAAGTAAAAATGATAATTGATATTGATTGAAGAAGAGGTGATGTGAAGATTCTTGCTACATATTTGATTTTGTATTGCTCGAGGACTAGCAATGATCTGAGTGTGGGGGAACTGTTGGTGGTTTCTAGCTACCCATTTTATCTACCAAAAAGGGGTGTTTTACGTCTTAATTTGGTGGTATTGACTAACAATTCACCCCATATTTGCATATATTTGTAGTTGTTCTGTTTTGGATGTAATTGCAGAAAACAGGTATAAAATAGGGCATTTATGGATAAGGAATCAAAGAGCAACAAGGATGGGCCAGATACAGAGCCGTGCCAATCAGCGCGGGCCTGCGCCGATCATCGTAGGAGGGTAAAAGACAATGAAAAGCATAATTCGGTCCAAGGACAGAGGCCCAGCCCAGTACAAGTCGAAGTCGGTGGAAGTTGACCTAATCTCACCGGATATAAAAGGAAGACATCTATCAAGAGCCAAAGGGAGAAAGGAGAGAGATAGCAATCACGATATCTAGTTGTTACAACTAGGGTTTCAGGATATTGGCAGCGACGATTGGTCAACACCGACGAGAACCACCAGAAGGGAGGTCGCGCTGATCGACTCGTATGCGTTCTAGTGCTATTTCTCACCCTTCTGCTATGCCCACCAGAAGGGAGGTCGCGCCGATCGGCTCGTGCGCGTTCTAGCGCTATTTCTCACCCTTCTGCTATGCTTAGCAGGAGGATGAGCGAGTAGTCTTATATTCTCTTCTCTGGTGCGGGGATCTGGTCATGTAACTCTCATACTAATTGATACTCTCTTGATGAATTCAATCTATATAGTGAACTCAATTGTGCATCTATTTCATTAGTGTATCGGCCGGTACACTTCTACCCATTGCATAGTGCAAGAAACCAGTGGGGAGCTAATAACCTCTGTGGTGACAATCGGGGCGAACGAAACCACCATGTCTTGTAGAATATTGGAATCATCATCCGAGTTAATAAGAATAAGGTTGTATGCTAGTGAACCAATCCTAAGGAGAGAATCCTTCATTATCCTGTTACACCTCTAATAACATTCATCCACCACTCTCTCACCGTCATCATTCACACCAACCCAACCATTGCAATCTGTTAGTAAGTCTTTAATAGTAATAGTCCCGCTCATTCCCTATGGATTCGATTACCTTGGAATACTCTAAGGGAAACAGAGCTACAACTGTACACCGTCCTCTTGCGGTATATAAGTGGGTGCGTAACTACGACCAACAACCGTCGCCACCATCCCAAATTCCTGATTCCGTCAATTATTCGTACTCTGGCGAGCCTCGCCCTCCCCTTTCTCTTCAAGTTCGTGCACAACCCTCTGCCGAATGTGGCTAATCCTTTTCACCTTTGATTCTTTGCACAAAGTGAGGGCCCTTTGACTTTTTCCCCGCTGCCACCGCCGTGTCCGAGCCACCTCGACGACGAGCTCCCCCTTCCGGCCCTCCACGGTAGATGACAACGCGATGCCGACCCTCGCGCTGCCGCCGTGAAGCTCTAGGAGCAAACCGCGGTCGAATTGCTGCTCCGAGCCCAATTCATGACATCGCCGAACCTCTGCCTCTTGCCGCCTCTCGGCGACGATCACCCTCTGGTGAGTTCCTGACTTCACGAACTCCTCCAACCTCCCCACCACGACGCGCGCATCATTTCCCCGCAACCACAGCAAGTTTCCAACGCTGGTAGCTCCCTGCGGTGAGCCCTCTGGCCGCGCACCGCCTTGCACCAGCGATACTGACTGGCATAGCCAGCTGGCGCCTACTGGCCGCTCCGGTGGTGCTGATGTGGCTGCCACATGGCGCTGACGTGTTAAAAGTTAAAACCCAAAATTCCCTAGAAATTACAGAAAAATGGCTAAAACTTCTAAAACTCATAGTAAATTCATCCTAAGTCCAAATGACTTCAAACCAATTTTGTTAGCTTCATAACGATGAGCCTTATTTTAGTAAAATGATAACCAGCTGCCTCTTTTAATATATTTTAGTTAATTTAATAACTTGTGTAAACACTAAATAATTCATTAATAGTTCTAGGAATGGAATTTAATTCGAATCTTTTGCATGCACTGTTATTTCATGTTAATACATCACCCTGATTTTTTGGTTAAGTTAAATCTGCAGTATTTCATACTCTATTAATTATGTAATGCTTTAATTTGAATAAATGCTAGTAAATAAAATAATAATATCTAGAGGTTGTAACTTGGTAAAAATGAAGTTCATACATGTCTCTGTACATGATAAATCACTAGAGTCCAGAATCATTTGTTTACTATTTTAATTGCTTACTTGTTCCTAAAGCTATAACAACCCAAATTAAGTGATTAACACACATAAAATGATGAATCTCTAATTTGTTTCTTTGAAGCACAAGGCTTCAAGAACTTGTTAATAAGGTTGTTAGCACCGAACGCTAATGCAATATGCATCCATCATATCATTGCATGTGACCGTATTGCGATAATACCGTTAAATCCATTATTCATCAATAGGTAACGACACTCAGGAGCAGGACCCGGACGTCTAGCAGGACCAAGAGCTTGAAGAGCAAGAGACTGTAGTTGCTAACACTAGCGTGGATCCAGGCAAGCCCCAGTTTGCATTAGCCTCTTTATAAAGTTTTGCTAGTTTATATCACTACTAGTGTCTATGTTTAATTGTTGCATTAGGTCATAGGGGTTGATTGGAACCCACCTTGCATGTTACCCAAATGACCTATATTGCTATTATTAGAAACTTGGTAGGCTCAGTACTAAACTACTATGCTTAGTAATTAATAGTCTCGGTAGAAATTATTACTATGGAATAGTTTGACCACTAAATTTGAACTCATAAAAGAAGTTTACTTTTGATGTATGGCCGGGCAGGGATTATGCATGTGTAGGTTTGCAGCAACACATGGGTGTTGACTGCGGTAGCCCTGTCTTGCCCACCCTAGGACCTGTCCGTGGTCGGCCCCTTGATCAAGTTTTGAACAGTACCAAATACATGCTAGTTTCATGGGCACTAGTAAACTGATGTAGCATTAAAGGTCGCTTACATCAAGGATGGTTAAGGTGCGTTGGTCTTATGCCCTCTCGGCTGCTAGAGTGGGCGGTCCATACCGCGAAGTACTGTTGGCAGGACGGCATACCCACTCAACGTCACCACACCCGGGTAAGGATGTGGGTGGTTTTTCTTGTGAAAGGTTGCCATATACAACCTTAATTGGTGCGTATGTGTCATGTACTTCGGGGTTTCCTAGCTGGTGTAAATCGATTGCAATTGTTGTCCCTCACAGTAATGAGCACCGCTTGGTCACCGTGCCAATCACGTAGTTGCACATGATATTATGGATATGGATTTGTGTTGCTTATTGCTGATGATTATTATTTCTCTATTATTGTACCTACTCTATGTATTGCATCATTATCTTATTGTTGCAAATAAAGTTACATTTCAACTCAACCCATTTAAGTTGACAAATAAAACTTGATAGAACTAATTGGTTGCTTAGTGCGAGTCCTTTCAAACAAGCCACCTATTAGAGCCTTTGCATGTCTAGGTTTTGCCGGGTAAGTCTTGCTGAGTAATTAGTACTTAGGCTTTGTGCCTCTGTGGTTTTCGGGTACTGAAGAGATAGATTTACCTGTAGACGTGCAAGCCCCTTAGGGTTGGACTGCCCACTGGGAGTCTGACCTTCCGCCGCAGTGACTGTTATGTGCTGCTAGAGTGATGGTTCCTCGTGCATGAATCATCACTATGCTGTATCGTCGAGCTTGTAGTTCTTATCGTTATTTTGCTTCTGTTGTTTTCAAAACCTCATAAACTTGTAATTCCGCTGCACTTTGATGTAATAATTAAACTTAAAGATTGGATCATTGTTGTATTATCAAGTGTCTGTGTTATCAGCACCTTCGGGACCTTGATCCTCTGGGAAGAGGCGCCTCAGCTGGTATCAGAGCCGTGGTCCATAATAATACAACAATTAAAACGTATTTTCAAAAACTACGATGTTACGTGTGAGGATACGTTAGTATTGCCCCTAGTAGTTATTAGGGTTGGTGACAATGCTAACGAGTTATGCTTGAGTTGGCTTTTAATTGTTTTTTTTCTTTTTGCATTTAAAGTTTGCTCGCAAGGACTGTGGCTTTGCGGGATGATTCCTTCCATGAATCGTTGCCCACATTTTCCATTTTTGGCTCCTTAACAAGTGTTGGAGCGTAGAGTTCACTCGCGAGGGCTATGGTTTCACGAGACGGTTTCTTCCATAAAACATGCCAACATTTCTTAGTGATGCTCATCATGATAGGTTTATGAGCATTGGTTCGCTTGCGAGGACCGTGGTTTCGCAAGGCGGTTTGTTCCATGAACCATTGTAGAACTACCCTTATTTTCGTAGTTTCTTTTAATTTAATGTAATGTTTCTGCAATTAGTTTCTCTACAGGTACACTAATGCCATTAGCACAACACTTAGATTGACTTACATGGTGAGTGCGGGTCCTCATCAAATTTTCGTGCCGCTAAGTATCAGCAATATAGGTGTGTGTTGTGAGGAATGATAGGTAAATAACTTGAGAATTTTGCATCACGCATTCCTTATAACTTAACTAAAATTTTGTTATCTCCTTACTTACCCATCTCTGAATAAAAATCTACAAGTTGTTGAGCAAAAAAAAAATTCAACTCTTAAGTCCATTTGTTAAGATAACAACAATCTGTCAGTTCCTATTTTCAACGCATCCCTGAACTTGCAAAATCCGTAACTGGAGTTTCACTTAGAATTTGGAGGTGTATGAACCCAATCTGGAAAGCCTTAGAAGTCTATTTTCATTTCCAGTAGGACCAACCTCTAATAATTTTTTTTCCTCTGTCCAGTAGAGTCAAAATACTAGGCCCCTGTCATCCAGGAAATTAAATCTGTCACCTTGAACTTGTAAAAATCATAAGTCCAATTTTACTTGGAATTTTTGGGAGTATAAATACAATCTGGAAAGCTATGAAAGTCTACTATAGCATGGTGCCAAGCACCAGTTCGGGAGATTTTTTTCTGGACACAATACTCAATTTTCTAACTGCTGCACAGTCAAGACCGAATCTGTTTGAAAACCCATTTCCGTATTATTGCCCCTTGAGGCTGGAAAATGTGAACTAAAAATTTGTTTCTGTATGAAGTTGTACGTGAAATGCACCTTACTTTAAGGAAAATTCTGTCTCATTCAGATTTCACCCTTGTAGATGACTGAAAACAATTTCCAAGCTCCACCAGGTTGGGAAATCACCGACGGTCTGGACATCCCTGGGATGACTCAACTCTTTTGGAGTGTCCTTCGGGGATATGGACATGATATCCCTCCTACCTATGTTGGGAAGACCATTGAGGAGAATGGAATCACTTCCTGTGTAGTCCATGTCACAGTTCCCATCAACTATTCCTTCTTACCGGCATGGGAATCATGGACTATTAGTGTCTCTGGAGTAGACCTACTCACTACTTGGAGTGTTGTTGCCTTCAAAGCCCTCACTCTGTTATGTGAAGTCCGCAAGCATGAGATCGCCGGAACACCGATAACCCTGTTGCCAATTGATAATATGGAGGATCTTGAGTGGAACCATCGCCTGGATTTTGTCTTTGACCCAAACCACCCACTTTAGCATCCAACACTACATATGGTAGAGTGTTATGGACTCTCCCTATTTGACATATGCAAGAACTTTGTACCGTCAGCTAGACATATTTCAGGCCGCACTTCGGCTTTCTGAAACAGAAAAGTAAGCCAAGATTCTGGAGATTGCAGAATTGAACCAGCAAATCCAAGCGAAGAATGAAGAGATGGATATGAACATCGATGAGCGTGACCAAGCCCTTGGAGATGTAGACATAATGGAGTCTGAATTGTAGGAGCTTCAAGTCGAATTTGACGCCTTCAAGGCTACCCACCTTCCCATCATAGATAACTGGGATGAGATCCCTATGGAGTATGGAGAGCAAGTGGATGAAGAGATGGAGGAAGCAAATAATGTCGATGTAGGGATGATGGAACCAGGAGAACCAGAAGAACCATTGGAACCGCTAGAACCCAACGAGCTGATAGTCATAGACCAGGAGTAGATGGTTGGTCGTGTATGAGCCATAGTGTGTCCGCAATACCATAGTTAGGTGTCGACGCATGTATGGATGAATTAGTGTGATGTTATCCTTTTTAACAACCATGTACCCAACTTTAATTTGTGAAAATGCTTGTCATTTCTTAAGACCTTAGAGCCTCCTTGCAAAGTTTACACATATGTCCTATGGAAGAATTTTAAGAAATGACTAATGTGTAGAATGTAAATTGTAGCATGGTGCAAACTCGGAATCAGGATGACCCTGAGAGCTCTCACCAGGGAGCTAATAATCAGCCTTCATTGGCCGATGTTTTGGCTGTCGCGCTCAACCGACAGCAAAACGACTCCGAGTTGCTCTGCCGATTGGTTGATATCACATCCAACTTGGATGGCCATGGGGGCAACCGCAACAACAACCCGCCCCGACAGTGCACTTACTCAGACTTTCTGGGTACGCACCCGCCAACCTTCGAGCGTGCCAGAGAGCCTCTAAACGCCGACCACTGGCTGCATCAGACTGAGTCTAAGTTCGATCTGCTCGACTGCACTGAGCACCAGAAGGTGCTATTCATCGCCCAGCAACTCCAGAGCCCTGCTGGTGCCTGGTCGGCGAACTACGTCGCTTCACTACCTGTTGGGACCCGTGTCGAGTGGAATGAGTTCCAAACTACATTTCCATCTCATTTCATTCCAGCCGGTCTTGTGTAGAGGAAGTTTCAGGAGTTCATGGATCTGAAACAAGGAGGGAGGAATGTCCTCTAGTATTCCGAGGCATTCAACCATCTTGCTCAGTATGCCACTGAGTATGTCAACACTGAGGAGAAGAAGAGGTATGCTTTCCTGCAAGGCATGAATGCCGCCCTGAAGGAGCGTCTGACCTGGCAGACGATTGACACATACAATGATTTGGTCAATGTTGCTATTGTCCAAGAGAGTGTCATGCGCCATGTAGAGGAAGATGAGCGCAAGAGGAAGGCCCCTGCTAGTGCCTCTGCTGCCCCGCAGGCAAAGCATCACCTGGTGTACACTTCCCCGTCTGGATAGCGGTACCGGACGTCCCCGCAGCAGCAGTTTCAGCGCCCGAGGCCACGGTAGCAGCAGTACTTTCCGCCCCGTGTACCACAGCAGCAGCAGCAGCACACTCAATACCGTGCACCCTACTAGCAGCAGGGAAGTCAGAATGCACGTGCTCCACAACCTATTAGTCGTGGAGGAAACTACCCGTGCTACAACTATGGTCGCACCAGCCACTTTGACAGAGAATGTACAGCACCCCGGTGCAACAACAACAACAACAACAACAATCAGTGCCCACCGCAGAGCAAGAATGTGAATGCACCATCTCGTGGTGCCCAAGTGAACAACACCAGCGCTAAAAATATTCGTTAGGGTGACCCCGTGCTGACCAGTATGCACTCAGTTTACCGCCAGCCTATTCCCACTCTTTTTTATTCTGGTGCTACTCATAATTTTATTGGCAGAACTTGTGTGCAAAAACATAATCGCCACACCACCACTATAAATCAGTGCTTTACTGTCCTATCTCAAGCTGGACAAATTTTAGCTAATGAAATAGTATGCAAAGCTCCACTAGAAATCAACCAGAGAATCTACCCCACTGATTTTATCATGCTCCATAATCAAGAAATTGATCTAATTATTGGCATGATGTGGATGAAACCCCATAAAGCCATGTTGGATATTGAGCCCCGTGTAGTTCATTTGGACTCTAATGAACTCTCCCTTGCATGGCCCAGACACACTTTGTCTTAGTGCTGCTCCATCAAAAAGTCCAGTTGTTTAACAACTGGAAGGACCATCACTTGAGAACATCCCTATTGTCTGTGAGTATCCTGACGTATTCTCGGAAGATATTTCTAGGCTCCCACCTGATCGTGAAGTGGAATCCCAGATTGAACTTCAGCCAGTATCTCGATGACCATATAAGATGGCTCCAAGTGAGCTAGCTGAATTGAAGGAGCAATTGAATGAGTTACTAGAGAAAGGCTATATTCGGACAAGTACTTCACCTTGGGGCTGTCCCACCATTTTTGTGAAGAAGAAGGACAAGTCTTTGCGTCTCGTTGTTGATTATCGGCCTCTCAATGAAGTCACAATCAAGAATAAGTACCCGCTGCCCCGTATTGATATTCTTTTTGATCAATTGGTTGGTGCCAAGGTTTTTTTCAAAAATTTACCTTCGGTTGGGTTATCATCAGATCAAGATCAGAGCAGAAGATATTCCAAAGACTGCATTCTCTACTAGATACAGATTATTCGAATATCTAGTGATGTCCTTTGGATTGACAAATACCCCTGCCTATTTCATGTACCTCATGAATTCAGTCTTCATGCCAGAGCTAGACAAATTCGTGGTGGTATTCATTGATGACATTCTTATTTATTCAAAGTTCAAGGAAGAACATGTTGAACATCTTCGTATTGTTCTTCAGCATCAACGGGATCACAAGTTATTTGCGAAATTCAGCAAGTGTGAGTTTTGGTCGGACCGTGTGCCATTCCTTGGCCACGTAGTATCTGCCGAAGGCATCTATGTAGACCCAAGCAAGATTCAAGATGTGCTAGATTGGAAGCCACCGAAAATTGTCCATCAACTGAGCAGGTTCCTCGGACTAGCTGGATATTATCGGAGATTCATTCCCAATTTCTCTCAGTTGACAAGCCCATCACCGAACTGCTGAAAAAGGATAAGAAGTTTGATTGGAGTGATGACTGTGAACAAGCATTCCAGAAATTGAAGACATTACTGACTACTGCCCCAGTATTGGCTCAACCAGACATCACCAAGCCGTTTGACATGTATTGTGATGCATCTGGGACCGGACTTGGATGTGTGCTCATGCAGGATGGTCGTGTCATTGCCTATGCATCTTGACAACTACGGAAGCACGAAGAACATTATCCGACTCATGATTTGGAACTAGCTACCGTTGTACTTGCACTAAAAATCTGGAGGCATTATTTGCTCGGTAATTTAGTGCAAATCTATACAGATCACAAGAGTTTGAAGTACATCTTTACTCAGACTGATCTGAATATGAGACAACGTCGATGGCTAGAGTTAATCAAGGACTATAATCTGGAGATTCATTATCACCCAGGCAAGGCTAATGTGGTCGCTGACACCTTGAGTCGGAAGATACACGGCAATAATCTAGTGATAGACCGTAGTGTTGAAGCTAGTGTCACCGAAGCAAGCTTACACGTATTGCCTACCCTAGTGATCAGCGATCTTAGTGTTCATTCCACCATTTGGGATGAAGTCATTGCTGCACAAAAGCAAGATGTTGGAATGAAGCACATACGGGAGAATATTAAGAGTGGCAAGGCAAAATGCTTCACACAAGATTCAGATGGTACTCTGTGGTTCAATAACCGTCTAGTAGTACCCAAGGATTTTGAGCTTCGTCGAAAAATCTTGGATGAAGCCCATCATTCTAAGTACTCCATTCATCCTGGAAGTAACAAGATGTACCAGGATTTGAAGAAAAATTTTTGGTGGACCCGAATGAAGCGAGAAGTTGCTCGGTATGTCATGGAATGTGACACTTGCCAGAGAGTTAAGGCTAACCATTTGAAGCAAGCAGGACTACTTCAACCATTGGGTATTCCCGCCTGGAAATGGGAAGACATCAGCATGGATTTCATTGTTGGCCTCCCTCTCACTTCACGAAAGCAAGATTCGATTTGGGTCATTGTGGACAGACTCACAAGATCAACTCACTTCCTACCAGTCAACACTAGATACATCGTATGGCAGTATGCAGAACTATACATAGCAAGAATTCTATGTCTCCATAGAGTACCCAAGACCATTGTTACAAATCGAGGCTTGTAGTTTGTCGCTCGTGTCAGAGAACAACTGCATGCATCTCTGGGTACTAAGTTGATTCGAAGTGCTGCTTATCCTGCCGCTGCCGATGGACAAACTGAGCGTGTCAACCAAATCTTGGAGGATATGCTTAGAGCATGTGTCTTAACACATGGTTATAGCTGGGATGAGTACTTACCATATGCGGAATTCTCATACAATAACAGTTACCATGAGAGTGTAAAAATGTCCCCTTTTGAAGCACTCTACGGTCGGAGTTGTAGAACACCATTAAACTGGTCAAAATCAGGAGAAAGAGTAACTTTTGGTCCTGATCTTGCCAAGAATGCAGAAGAAAAGGTTCGGATAATTCAAGCAAATCTCAAGGCTGCTAAATGTCATCAAGAAGAGTATGCAAACCGACGACGTAGGCCACTGTTTTTCAACAAGGATGATTTTGTCTATCTCCGATCACCAATGAAGGGCATTCAACATTTTGGAGTCAAAGGAAAGTTAGCACCCCGCTATATCGGCCCTTTCAAAATCTTGGAGAGATGTAGACAAGTCGCCTACAAGCTGGAGTTACCCTCGAATCTATCTGGGGTGCATAGCATGTTTCACGTTTCACAATTGAAACGGTATCTCAAACCTCCAATAGATATTGTCTTGCAAGAGTATGATCATCTTCAACTGGACCTCACTTATTCCGAACGACCAATAAAAATCCTTGATGATAAAGAACGCACAACCCGCAAAAAAACCATCAAATTCTATAAAGTACAATGGAGTAATCACTCGGAGGATGAATCCACCTGGGAATCAGAAGATTTTCTGAGTACTCATTACCCGGAATTCTGGTCTTCATTCACTGGTATGTTTTTGCCCCTCTCTAGTCTGCTTTATTCTTAATCTCGGGACGAGATTTTTGTAAGGAGGGAGGTCTGTGACACCCAGGTGTCTCTCTTTCTTGCTTAGCTCAATTGCCAAAATTTTGAACTCAAGTATGAGCATGAAATAATGGGAGCAAGTTAAAAATTTGGATTTCCTTAAGCGGAATAAAAACCCTGCAAACAAAATTTGGACGCAAAGTAATTTCCTATAAATCATAGGCCAAATAATTACATCACAATTATCAAAATAATAAAATAGAATTTTGGGCCAAAAACCAGAATTTTATTATATTAAGAAATGAATCAAATAAATGGTTTAATCCTAGAAATGATTTAACTCTAACTTGTTAATTCCAATTAAAATTATTTCCCTTCTGATCAAATAGACTTCACTAATGAATTGACCATATACTAAGTAACCCACATGTAAAATTTCAGCTTAATTGGACCCTTGGAACTATTTTAATTGAATTTTCTAGACCCGTGGACCTTTCTGCAAAAACTTTTGAAAAGATGAGGGTTCCTCTACAAAAATCACCGTCGTCTTCCTCCTGGCGCTGGCCGATTCCCGCCCGCGCGCGCCTGTAGATTCCCTGCCGTTGCTGCCCTCTCAGGACTCGGTCCCTCACTTCCGTGCCTTGCAACTCGCCGCCGTCACTTCGCCTCTGCTCAGCTCCACGCAACATGTCGCTAGCCGCCACAGGGCCGAGTTGCTTTCGCCTCTGCCCGATGCCGCCATGCCTACTGCCGCTTCCTTGATTCCCGGCAGCCAGCAGCTCCCCAATTCCCGGCCACAGACTGCTCCCTCACGCGCATCAGCCCCCGTCCCATCCCCGCCTGCATCTCTCCGTGACACGCCGCTAAATGCCACTGCGGCAAGTTGCTTTTGCCCTGCCCAATGCCGGCTGACCCCCCCCCCCCTCACCCCTGCATCGCTTGGTCTGATTCTTCACGCCCAACGGCTCCCGCCGGTCCAACAACCCTCAAACCAACACGCGAACCCTTTGCGAGCCCGTGAACCTCCTTCGGCACCGATGCGACCTGACCCCGGCCTATAACTTCCCCTCCCCTCGAACATTTTCCCCATCCCCTGCTCACCCGTCATTGCTGGCTTCAGTGCAAGCTCGAGTCCCCCGCCGCCAGTACCTCTCCAGCCAAAACAATCTTCTGAAATTACGCGCGGTACTCCACTCCTCCTTCCCGAACAAGCCCTAAGCCCAATGGTCCTCTGAGCAGCACCAATTTTGGCATTCTTGCCTCAGCCATCGCCACCATCCCACATTTTTGATTCCATCAATTACACTGACTCTAGTGAGCCTCGCCCTCCCCTTTCTCTTCAAGTTCGTGCGCAACCCTCTGCCGAATGTGGCTAATCCTTTTCCCCATTGATTCTTTGCGCAAAGTGAGGGCAGTTTCACTTTTGCCCCACTACCGCCGCCGTGTCTGAGCCACCTCGACGACGAGCTCCCCCTTTTGGCCCTCCACAGTAGACGACAACGTGATGCCGACCCTCGCGCCGCCGCCGTGAAGCTCTAGGAACAAACCGCGATTGAATTGCTGCTCCGAGCCCACTTCACGACATCACCGAACCTCTGCCTCTCGCTGCCTCTCGATGACGACCACCCTCCGGTAAGTTCCTGACTTTGCGAACTCCTCCAACCTTCCCGCCTCGCCACGTGCATCATTTCCCCGCAACCACGGCGAGTTTATGACATCGGTAGCCCCCTGCGACGACCCCTCCGGCCACGCAACGCCGTGCACCGGCGATACTGACTGGCATAGCCAGCTGGTGCCTACTGGCCGCTTCAGTGGCGCTGATGTGGCTTCCACATGGCGCTGACGTGTTAAAAGTTAAAACCCGAAATTCCCTGGAAATTACAGAAAAACTGCTGAAAATTCTTAAACTCATACTAAATTCATCCTAAGTCCAAATGACTTCAAACCAATTTTGTTAGCTTCATAATGATGAGCATTATTTTAGTAAAATGATAACCAGCTGCCTGTGTTAATATATTTAGTTAATTCAAAACCTTGTGTAAATACTAAATAATTCTTTAATAGTTCTAGGAATGGAATTTAATTCGAATCTTTTGCATGCACTGTTATTTCATATTAATACATCACCCTGATTTTTTGGTTAAGTTAAATCTGTAGTATTTCATACTCTATTAATTATGTAATGCTTTAACTTGAATAAATGCTAGTAAATAAAATAATAATATTCAGAGGCTGTAGCTTGGTAAAAATGAAGTTCATACATGTCTCTGTACGATAAATCACTCAAGTCCAGAATCATTTGTTTACTATTTTAATTGCTTATTTGTTCCTAAAGCTATAACAACCCTAAATAAATGATTAACACACATAAATTGATGAAACTCTAATTTGTTTCTTTGAAGCATATGGCTTCGAGAACTTGTTAATAAGGTTGTTAGCACCAAAACTGTAATGCAATATGCATCCATCATATCATTGCATGTGACGGTATTGCGATAATACCGTTAAATCTATTATTCATCAATAGGTAACGACACTCAGGAGTAGGACCCCGACGTCCAGCAGGACCAAGAGCCTGAAGAGCAAGAGACTGTAGTTGCTAACACTAGCATGGATCCAGGCAAGCCCCGGTTTGCATTAGCCTCTTTCTAAAGTTTTGCTAGTTTATATCACTACTAGTGTCTATGTTTAATTGTTGCATTAGTTCATAGGGGTTGATTGGAACCCAATTTGCATGTTACCCAAATGACCTATATTGCTATTATTAGAAACTTGGTAGACACGGTTCTAAACTGCTATGCTTAGTAATTAATAGTCTCGGTAGAAATTATTACTATGGAATAGTTTGACCACTAAATTTGAACTTATAAAAGAAGTTTACTTTTGATGTATGGCCGGGCAGGGATTATACATGTGTAGGTTTGCAGCAACACATGGGTGTTGACTGCGGTAGCCCTGTCTTGCCCACTCTAGGACCCATCCGTGGTCGGCCCCTTGATCAAGTTTTGAACAGTACCGAATGCATGCTAGTTTCATGGGCACTAGTAAACTGATGTAGCATTAAAGGTCGCTTACATCAAGGACAGTTAAGGTGCATTGGTCTTATGACCCCTCGGCTGCTAGAGTGGGTGGTCCATACCGCGAAGTACTGTTGGCAGGACGGCATGCCCACTCGACGTCACCACACCCGGGCTGGGATGTGGGTGGTTTTTCTTGCGAAAGGTTCCCATATACGACCTTAATTGGTGCATATGTGTCATGTACATTGGGTTTTCCCAGCTGGTGTAAATCAATTTAAATTGCTATCCCTCGCAGTAATGAGTACCGCTTGGTCACCGCGCCAATCATGTAGTTGCACATAATATTATGGATATGGATTTGTGTTTCTTATTGTTGATTATTATTATTGCTCTATTGTTGTACCTACTCTATGTATTGCATTATTATCTTATTGTTGCAACTAAAGTTACATTTCAACTCAGCCCATTTAAGTTGACAAATAAAACTTGATAGAACTAATAGGTTGCTTAGTGCGAGTCCTTTCAAACAAGCCACCTATTAGAGCCTTTGCATGTCTTGGTTTTGCCGGGTATGTCTTGTTGAGTAATTAGTACTCAGGCTTTGTGCCTCTGTGGTTTTCAGGTACTGAAGAGATAGATTTGCCTGTAGATGTGTTGCCTTGGGACGTGCAAGTCCCTCAGGGTTGGACTGCCCACTGGGAGTCTGACCTTCCGCCGCAGTGACTGTTGTGTGCTGCTAGAGTGATGGTTCCTCGGGCATGAATCATCACTATGTTGTATCATCGAGCTCGTAGTTCTTATCATTATTTGGCTTTCGCTATTTTTGAAACCTCATGAACTTGTTATTCCGCTGCACTTTGATGTAATAATTAAACTTAAATATTGGATCATTGTTGTATTATCAAGTGTCTGCGTTATCAGCACCTTCAGAACCTCGATCCTCCGGGAAGAGGCGCCTCAATATTCTCGCCAATATTTGTTGTACACTCCCACTTGTTGGCGCGCGCCCTCCCGGTCTGTCGCCGTCGCAGAGGAGGGTTGCTAGGCGTTGGAGATAGGCCCTGAAGGCCAACTTCTTGCTCACCTTGCCCCTCTTGTCGAGCCAACCCTGCACTATCACCGACATGGGGTTGCAATGAGACGGACTCACGATGGCGTTGTAGAGCCATCACAAGTACGCATCGGTGACATTGCTGGAGTCGATCTTGTCGCCTGTGCGCACCGCCAACCACCGATGGAAGACTTGAATAGTCGGGTTGCGGATGTTGCCACGCTTCATCTCCTCCATGAACGAGAGCCGCCTCCAAAAGGAGTCCAACTCCTCATGTCCCAAGATGCCGGCGATGTTGGCATTGGCGTCGAAGTGGAAGGCTTGAGCCGCCGCCTCCATGGTCACCGTGTACTTGATGTCACGGACGAGGAAGTTGACAGCCTCATTGCCGTCTTTGACGATGCCAAGCCTCATCGTAGAGGCCACCTTGGTGACAATGTTGAGGTTGTAGTCCATGGGAAGGAGGTGGAAGTCCATCCAGCCGAGATTGTTGAGCATCCTCCCTATGTCCTCCCACATGCCGATCTTGGTGAGGAAGGTCGCGTCCAAGTCGAAGTTGGGGACGAACCTTCCCATCACCGCGAGGTAGTGCCGGTGTTCCTCCATGCTCTGGAGGGTGAAGCCCTCCTCCACCGTGCACGGCACGAATGTTGGCGGTAGTGATGATGTAGGAACCCCACGGCTTGCCGCTTTTTGGCTCCTCATAGCACGCCCTGTTGGAAGGGGCGCGTCGGAGACGCAGTGGCGGGCGCGGATCTCGTAGATTGTCGCCACCAAGCCGGTGGATGCATCACCCACTGTCATGTCATCGTGAGGGCCAGAGTGCCCCCTCGCTGAGGAGTCACCACTTGACTCGTCGCTGCCGTCGAAACTGCTTCCCCGGTGCAGCCTCTTGCCCAACTTGCCGACAGAGGAGCGGAGACGATCCATCTGCGAGGAATGTAGAACGTGTGCGATATCGTGGGTAGTGGGGAAGGTGGAGAGATTACCGGGATGGTGTGCCGAACTGGGGGCGCCTGGCTTCCCTTTTATAGTGTGGGAAACTTCCAGGAGAAGGACCCGCCTAAAATTTCAAAATTTGAGAGCCCGCCGATCGGCGCTGTGATGGGTCATTCAACACAATTCAAATTTTGAATGCTCTGACAACTATGGCGCTTGATTCCTATCCTTTATGTCGCTTCCCGGTACATCATGTTGGTTGGCAGGGGAACAACACGGGATCCTGATGTCTTGATTGACTGCGTCGATTGGTGCGGGCCCGCATTGATCAGTGCACTGCCTCTTTTTAAGCTTTTCGTCAATTACGTGCTTCCTCTGCACCGCATACCTGCATAGAAATCATACATGTTCCTCAAAATCAACGCCTGTCGCCTTTATCACCCATTTGGGAACCGCATGGGTACCTGCGCCAATCGGCGCAGTAAGGCGCCGAACGGTGCAAGTCCCATGCACCATGTCTTTTGGTCCAGCCCTGATCCTGATGCCTTGTGTTCATCTCTTTCACCTAATTTTGCACTTTTCCCAATGTTCTTGTAATATTGACTTACATAGCGGGGCCCATCTGGTGACTGCGCTGAACAGTGCTGACCCACGCCGATCGGCGCGACGTCCAATCTTGCTCCTAGCCCCTTGCTTCTTCGCTAGATGTTGCTCTTCATCCTTTCCTGCGTCCTTTAGCAACTATTTTGCACACAATAATTAATTCAAAAAGATTTCCAATTACCTTGAAAATAACTCCATCTCAAAAAATTGTTGTGCTAGTTGATTTTTAGCACCCCTTTAGTTCTAGACGTCGTCAGCCTTCTATCCTGACCTAGGCAATAATGCGCCGATCGGCGCAGATGTGCGCCGATCGACGCAAGCACTGTTCCTTCCTACGTTGTTAGTCTATAGTATGTATATACCCAGTTTTGCACAAATAAACAGACAACACAAGAGCACACAAGAATTAAGCACACACTTTTTTCTATTTCTTTTATTCAGGAGATAGTCTTTATTAAAAGCAAGCAAATTAAAAACACGGGGTTGCCCTCCCGCAAGCACTAAATGATGAGAACATCACACCTATGGATACACGCAACACTCCTCCATCTAAGATGAAAGTTCATGTGCATCACCTGAATTTACAGGTGACTTCATTTCTAATGTTTTGTTTATGTTAGGAACCATGGAGATGATGATGATATAGCTGAGGAGGTGATTGGAGGTGTGATGGGCCAGCAAGGACGTCCAAGCCAAGGTGGAAGCCCAATCCAAAACCGACTTCGAGTCTGTTTCGGAGCCCAGGACCAGTCTGCACTAAAACGGACGCCCAGGACCATACGGACTCGGATTTGGACGTTCTACATATGCCTGGAAACATAACAAAAAGATCTTTCCAACCCAACTGGTCCCATATCAAAATTCATCGCGAGCCGTCGGCAATCGTCAAAACAAGTTGATGTCCTTTGCATTATTCAGTTTTGCAATTTCTGAATTGAGATCTTGCTAATCCTTGCTACCTAATATTGCCTATCCAAGCTCCATATATATCCTTCTGAACAGGCACAAATTTTTGACTCTCGCAATTGTCAGTTCACACTCTCCAAGGTATCCTTTGCTTGCTGTAATTTAGAACTTTGTAAGGGCTTGGTGAGATGCTTCCATTTTCTTGTTGAGAGTTTCCACCGTTATTACATAGTAGTGATAGGAAAATATACTCTTGTGTGTTTTCTTGTTTGCTACTAACAATGACAGGTTCCAATACTCATGGGAATGAATTGATGGCATCTCATGATGATAAGAGTGTTGTAGCACAACGAGTGTTCAGTTCTCAAATGGAGACGGTAGAGCAAAATCAATTAAACAATTTATTCCAGACTCACTTTGTTGTGAAGGATCGACATTGTCGTGTCATCATTGATGGAGAGAGTAGCCACAACATTGCAAGCTTGGAGTTGGTCGAGAAGCTTGGCTTGACCACACAACCACACCCATGTCCATACTACATCCAATGGGTAAATTCTTATGGTAAGATAAAGGTAGATCAAATTGCACGTATTGAATTTTTTATTGGTTCTTACAAGGATAGTGCAGAATTTGATATAGTACCTATGCAAGCATGTCATGTGTTATTAGGTAAACCGTGGATTTCTACAAATAATGTTTCACATAATGCCATTGCTAATAGCTACTCATTTAAATACAATGGTAGAAGGGTTACTCTTAAACCTATGACTGCTGCTGAAATTTTAGAAGAGGACCAACAAAGATTTGAGAGAACAAAGAATGAACCATTTAGGATAGAATGGGCTATTTCAAATGTTGCAACACTTTCATCAAAATCTGAATTACTAGAGGATGAACATATTTCTTTGCCTCTTGTTGCAACTAATACATTTGAACATCTATATAAAGAAGATGATAGTGGGAAAGATAAAGAACAGGTTGTTGCTTTAGGTAAAAGCTTTCTTGATGTGATGAATTGTTCCAATAATCTTACTGTATTGGAACCTTATGATGATGTTTCTTTGTTATAAGTTGATTTATCTATTGGTCCTTGTGATAAAGAGGAGTTGTGTGCCAATGCTTCACTTATACCTTTGCCACAACAAATGAATGAGCTTGATGCTTTTGCTTATGATTCACCTAATAGTGCTGAAATAAAACATTTGATTTTAGTTACATGTGAAAGGATGAGCAGAAATTGTTGACTTCTCTAAGCACTTTGGGTTATATTGAATTTGATGTTCTTTGTGATCTAAATGCCATTGAGAAGAAAATCTTTTCTCAAACTGAATTTCCTTTATTGACAAGAAATAATTTTCATGCTATTGGCTATTATGATCATAGAGGTTTGTTTATGGTGCATAGAGTTTATATTTCTTCAACATTGAAACCTCCTTGTGTTGTGCAACTCAATAAGACACTAGAAAACTGCAATAAAAATTGTCATGTCATGTCAAGTTTTTCTACTGTTTCTAAGATCACACATTTTCTAACTTGTCATAAGAGTGAGGATGATGTTCATACTACTGGTCAATTTTTCAAAGATGTTGTTCAGTTGTGTGACATGCTTTCTACTGTAGTTTCACATTCTGATGATAATTTTTATAACGCATATAAACATGAGGTGCATCCCAAGTTTGGGAATAGTTCTATATTTCATATTTCAGATTTGAGACAAATATTCGGATAAAGAGATGGGATCGAGTCGAGGACGACTCTAATTCAAAAGGGGGAGAATGATGAGAACATCACACCTATGGATACACGCAACACTCCTCCATCTAAGATGAAAGTTCATGTGCATCACCTGAATTTACAGGTGACTTCATTTCTAATGTTTTATTTATGTGATTTTGAGAATAGATTGCTACCTAATGATTTAATTATTGTTAGGAACCATGGAGATGATGATGATATAGCTGAGAAGGTGATTGGAGGCGTGACGGGCCAGCAAGGACGTCCAAGCCAAGGTGGAAGCCCAATCCAAAACCGACTTTGAGTCTGTTTCGGAGCCCATGACCAGTCTGCACTAAAACGGACGCCCAGGACGCATACGGACTCGGATTTGGACGTTCTACATATGCCTAGAAACATAACGAAAATATCTTTCTAACCCAACTGGTCCCATATCATAATTCATCACGAGACGTCGGAAATTGTCGAAACAAGTTGATGTACAGAATCTGTCCTGGTGCTGCGACACCGTAATCGGTCTTTGGGCCATGTATCGAGTTGAGCCCACTTAGGGCTGCGTCCAGGGGGTCTTGCACGACCCTAGTGTCCTCATATACAGCCGCCGCCTCTTCATTAGGGTTTGGGTTTTGCTTAGATTATTCTGTTCATACCAGTTTCGCCGTCATCACGGTTTGTGAGACCCCAACTTCGTGAGATTCATAATACATCTGCAATTATGTTGCTTTCTTCTTTGTTCTTGCTTGTGTTCTTGATTCGCAGGCAGGGATTAGCCTTTTCGGCGAGGTCAATCATTTTAGGACGGTTCATAACCAGAGGAGACGTCGTGCTGCGATTGCGGGGTTTAGAACGTGCTGTTCTGAAGCCGGATCGATTTGTGTGTCGCCTCCGACCAAATCAACGTATCCAGAACCTTTCGGAAGATCGGGAACCCTTGTCCACATCACTAAACAACTTCTAAATCCCCCAAACATTGGGTTGCCTCCCAAGAGCACTATAGTTATTTTGAGGTCAAAGAGCTTGATCTCCCCACAAAAAATCAATCCTTAGTGTCGCGGTGCGGGATGTGAGGCCGCGACACTACAAGGTTCTCTTATCTCGATGGTTCATATAGCTTGGACGACCTATCCTTACATCCCCTCCAATTACTCTCGATGCCACGTTGCCACGGTGTCTTGTATCTCTTTACTTCATCAATAGTACAACACTCTTCTCCCTTTGGGTGAAACTTGAAAGAGTAGGGAGTCCCACTTATATCGAAGCTTATCTCACCACTCCCAACATCAATACTTGCTCTTGCTGTCCTCAAGAAGGGTCTGCCTAAGATCAACAGAGTCCTCGTCCTCTTATCCATATCAAGCACAATAAAATCAACATGGTCGATGTGATCTCCAATTTGAACAGGCACATCCATAGCAATTTCATCAGGGAAGCGTACCGATTGGTCGGCTAACTCCAAACACATACTCGTAGGCTCCAATTTAGGCAAATTAAGACTTGTGAATATATGAAGGGGCATAACACTTACACTTGCTACAAGATCGCATAGGCACCTATCAAATATCCTTGTTCCAATCATGCATTTGATGCTTGGTGATCCAGGGTCAGGTTTCTTCTAAAGTGCAGCATCATTGATTGCCGCCGTAAGCTCCCTAGTAACCTTCACAACCTCCTTAGAAACAAGAGGCTTCTGGTTGTGCATCATGTCCTTAATGTACTTGGCATAGGTGGGTACTTTAATAGCATCAACAAAAGGGACATTGATGTAAAGCTTCTTCATAATATCGATGAACCTTGCAAATTGCTCATCGTGTTGCCGCGCTCTTTCTATCTTCATCAGCAGTTCAGTATCCAGGAACGTGGCAGGGCCATGCTCCTCTATCTCCATGCCAATTTTCAGACCAGAGAGGTCAACATCCTCCTCGCGCCGATTGGCGCTTTCAAGGAGCCGATTGGTGCCCTCAGGACCGTCGTGTCGATCGGTGCCAGGAGTGCGCCGATCGGCGAGGGGCCTCTTTGCTCCTGCAGGGTGCTCTGGATCTCCTGTTTGTTTTCCTGACCGTGTAGCTATTGCTTTCAACTGCTCTGCAGACTTCGTTTGTCAGGAATAGCCCCTTTGTTTTCTTGAATGGCTTGCGATAACTGTCCCATTTGTTGCTCCATAATCTTGGTATACTTCAAAATCTGCTCATTGGAGCTCCCAATTTCTATCACCTTGTCATTAATTCCCTCAAGGACATGATCAATCTCCTTGAATTTAGCTTGATTGTCCTTGTTGATCTTCTCTTGAGCTTGAAAGAACTCATGACATTGGAGACGAAGTGGGATAGAATTTTGCATGGACGAACTAGGAGAGAAAGAACTCCTTTGCTACTGATATTGGGGCTTCCATCCACTATTCTTCATATATTCTAGCAGCTTCATCTCTTCAGGGCAATCTTTTTGCACATGACCAAATTCTCCACACTCACCACAAGTGGAGCGTGATTCCGCTAGCTTGAGTGGCTGTTCTTTAGGGATATGGAGATTATTGTCCAACCTCCTTTGAATAGCATCGAGGCGATCTATAATCAAGTCTTCATGAGTCCTCTCAATCACACTCTTCACCACTCCCTTTGAAGGTTGCAAAATCCTTGAACTTCTCTCACCATCCTATGATTGATTTTCAACTAGCAACTTGATCAAATCCTTAGCTTGGGTGGGAGTTTTTGACATGAAAGAACCTGCAGCTGAAGCAACGAAGTGTTGCAAGATAGAAGATTCAATCCTGTGTAGAACTTCTCAACAACTTCTCCAACCGTCAGACCATGATGAGGGCATGCATCCATATATTCATTGTATCTCTCCCATGCTTCTCCAATGCTCTCATCAACATTATGTGTAAATCCAAGAATCTTATTCTTCAAAGCTTGAGTCTTACCAGGAGGGAAGTATTTGTCCAAGAATTCAGCTGCTAACATGTCCCACACCATCTTTACGGGGTTTCCCAATCCATTGTACCATTGCTCGGGGCATCCAACTAGAGAGAAGGGGAACAGCCGCACACATGCTTGGTCTCCAGTCAATCCCGCTATCTTGAACATACTGCAAACCTCAAGGAAGTGTTGCAAGTGATGATTGGGATATTCTGAACCTGTGAACGGTTGTTGTGCCACTATTCCAACATATCTCTCGAATTGATACGGAAGTTGGTCTTGAGCTTCTTGGAAATCTGTCCTGACAACGTTAGTCAATTGAGACATGAGATGATTAACCATGGGTACCTCTGCCATCTCCTCTTCTTGATCTTGAACTGTGGCTTCTATTGTGAATAATGCTCGAGGGGTGACGCAAACTGCTTCTCTAGCTAAATCTCCAAGTGACTTGCTTCCCTTCTCCGTTGTTCTCTTCTTGTGAAAGAGTCTTTCTAGATCATTGGTGTAATTAGAGAGTTTGTTTGACTTAGGACCGTCCATACCTATTAGTTTCATTTAACAAAATATGTACTAAAGAGACGAGTAAAATTAAGCCCAATGACTAGACACTAATACATCAAACAATGTTTAAAAAACTGCTATGCTCCCCGACAATGGCGCCAGAAAATAGGTAGCTTGTTGGTCGTAACTACGCACCCACCTATATACCACAAGAGGACGGTGTACAATTGTAGCACTTTTTTTCCCTTAAATTGAGTATTCCAAGGTTTATCGAATCCACTGGGACCTTAGGGTTAATTAAACAAAGTTAACAGTAAAAGATCTAATCAAAGCTACTGTCGATCTCAGGTTGCATGAGGTGAGACTGGCCAGCGCAAAGGTGCGCTAGATAGTAAATCTGTCGTTACGCCGATCGGCGCAGGGGTTGAGCCAGTCAGCACACTAGTGAATCTAAGCCAAAGTGCGTCAGGTACCTTGTAAGCATAAGCTGTTAAGTGAGTAGCCAAATATCTACTAGTGAGATCGTAACCAGAAAGTCTAATTAAATAGCATCGTAATGGGTAATTACATGGATCAATGAAAGCCTATAATGAATAAGACCACCATGCTTTCCGAGCGGCTCCCGATTTATCGCTGCCGAGAGGAAACCCTTAATCGCGTGAGTATCTTACCCTACTCAACTATCCAATAGTGTTGCGCAGGCTAGGTGCTGTCACCGCTAAATCACACTACTAGCATCATCAAGCAACCATAATAAATACAATGTCTGATTACTATCCTAATCACCATGATTAAGATAATATCTACTTACTTAGCCTAGAACTAAGCAGTTGGAATAAGCATATGCATGATTATAGAATCAAGATAGACAAATCACCAAAACCATAATCAACATATTCCATCATCCTTGGGACACATAGAGTAAGATTCATCCCCGTCGAGATGGCCTACCTTGACGGATCAACTCTTAACACCAATGGTTCTTGAAACTCAACTAGAGATCTATTCTAACGGGGCAAGCCCCGGTGGCTCTAACTCACGGATCTGTTGTCCCTTTATCACCTCTTGTCCTCATCCTCAGGGTTTACAAGTATTTTATAGGGGTTCTACTTGTAAAGGACTCGATTTCTAGCAAATAAGGCGGTTGTGCTGATCGGTGCAGGATGGCGCTGATAACTCACGGATCTTGAAGTTCCATAAATCTTCTAGGAAAATATCTTCAAGTGTCTTGCAGATAAACTTCCATAAACATGTGGAATGGGCCTCGGTCACTTCTGTGGGCCAAAACACCCTTGCACCAATCGGCTCATGGACTGCGTCAATTGGCGCACTGGGCTTCTTCAATGCTTTTCATAGATTCTGGATTCCTATCCTCTCCAGCATCACTTTAATCACCAATTTTACCTGTTTCTGCAGTAAAGCTCCAAAACAACGCATATACAAATATATAGACAATATCAAAGGTGAATGACCTAAATTACTATCAATTATGCTCTAATTAGGGTAATATTCACATATAAAAGGGGCACTTGGGGAGTGCTAACAGCTGCCCTGCATCATCCCTACTGACCAGACTGTCCGGTCAGCAGACCGGACCATCCGGTCTGTACAGGATCTCCAGCTGACAGACTCCCTTCTCCTCGCTCTAAGTCCTAGACAACTCCCCATAGTGACCGTACAGTCCGGTCTTCACTGACCCCTCTGTCCGGTCTCTATGTCCAGAAGCGGAAACTCATCATCCTCGCTTGACTTCATTTCCCGGCTTCTCCGAACAGCTCCTTGGCTTCTACACTGTCACCTAGTGCGTGTGATTTCATCGAGCAACCTTACACATCACTGACTAAACATGACCTAAGAGAATGACCTAGACCACCTTGATAGTACGGTTTTTCCTATGGACTCAAAGCCCTAACAACTAGTCAAGTGCTCCAAACACTTGCACCATAGCTTTTTCTCCGCTTTGATCCATCTCCATCAACCCTTGGACTCCATCAAGTTCACAAGCCTCCATGCTTGCGGTCATTGTCATCCATCGCCAAGGCAACCATCATCCAGATGATTTGTAATAGAGTTAAGAGATGATTACATAGGCAACACTCATGTAGATATTAGCCCACAATTTCATAGTTGTCATCGATCACCAAAACATCCATATCTTGGGAGCCCAATCACCAATGGTCATGAAGCTTTCAATCTCCCCCTTTTTGGTGATTGATGAGAACCACTACTTAATCAAAATTTTGATCATTAAACAACCGGGCTAAAAGAGCTACACAAAGATCGAGAGGTACCATAACAACATATGAGAGAAATGCATAAGGTCCTACTCAATCAAGCACCATCTAGAGATACAAGGAAAAGAGTGAAGAGCATACTCTAGATGAAATATGCATGCATGCCATGGCAATATATTGAATGAAAGCATAAGGACATGCAATGCAAGACATGAGTGATGAGATGCAACAGGTTAGCATGGCAATGCATAAGAATTAAGAACAAGCATTCATCATCATGATATCATACACATGCATACAAGATAAATAATATGATAAGGGAATAAACCAAGTGAGATTAAAATGAGTCAAACACAAGCGATAGAAAATCATGACTCACCAAAATCCAAGAACATCGAATAACTCCATCAAAATAAGATCCAAATGTATCTATCTCCCAAAAACCTCGTAGCTCCCCCTAGATACAAGCTACTCTCGATCGCACAGGATCACACTCCCACTCCCCCTAGACCTAGGATCTTCTCCCCCTTTGGCAACAAGCACCAAAAAGTGAAAAAGATGAACATCTACGCGCTTGTGGTCGAAGGAGGTGGTGCAGCGACATCCTCTATAGGCTCTGCTCTGGGCTGCTCCAGAGGTGGATCCTGCTGTACTCCTTGAGCCTGTGCCGCCTGAGCATCCAGCTGCTCAAAGAAACCAAGGTCTATAGGTGACTCAGACTGACTGTCCTGTGCTGGTGGAGTGACTGTGGCAGTCTCCTGAGCTGAAGTCTGGAGAAGTATGAGATCTACCACGTCCTACTGAGAGAAACCTCCACGGACTAGATCCTCTGCTACCTGAGTAGTAAGCGTGCTGACTGTAGGAGTAGGAAGGGAAGTTGTAGCTGTCTCTGGGACAATCTGGGAGTCTGCACGAGTAGTGTGCACAATGTCTGGATACAGACTCCTAACCGGTACATGCTGGGAGCTGGAAGGTCCTGCCATCTACAAGATCGAAGAGTGTGACGGTGAGACAAATAGCGTAGATACGGAGAAAGCTGACACGTGGGAGAACTGAGTTGAAGGAAGTGTTTGTCCTGCTCCCCTGTCGGTAGAACCCCTGAAAGTGACAATCCACTGGACTATGCTGTCATCAAAGTTGTGAAGGGTCCAAGATGAGTCGGCAGCTGCTGGTACTGAGGCGGTGCTGAAGGCCCTAGCTGCTGACCTTCCTATCTCATCTCTACCATCTGAGTCATCAGAGCGGAAAAAAGTGCCATTTGCTATCTCTGAAGCTCTGCCTGTCCTCTGATGACCTCCATCATCTGGTGTCTATCCTCTGACACTCTCTGAATGAACTCTCCTAGTCAACCTTCAAGTGCTATCACAGTGATAACATCCTCAGACTATGAACCTGTCGGCTGGGGAGGTGCTCATGTGCTGGCTAACTCAGGAACCACCGTCTCTGGCTGAGCTGCCTGCTCGTGAAGTACTGGTGATTCCTACTCCTCTCCTATCTACTGGCTGGAGGATGACTGTGATTCCCTAGGGACTCGAGGTGCGTAGCTGGTGGTCACCTTTGGGAATGCCTCGTACTGCTCCTCCATCACTAGGCCCATCCTCCTCAAGAGATAGCAGATATAAGGCTCGTGGACCAAGTGACATCCTCCAGCCCTCTCAGAGATAACCTCCTCCATCTCTCCAATAAGCAAATCTGCCAAGTTAAAAGTCTGCCTCCTCAGAATAGCTGCTACAACCCACTGGTGTAAGAGTGTGAACTCCTCTCTATAGCCAGACCTGGGATGATAGTCCTGGTGACTATCGCTCTCACCACCTTGGCCTCTGCAATGAGTCTCGTAGGGCCTCTCTCAAAGCCTGGGGTGTGTGGAGATGGGAAAGCAATCGGCACTAAGTCGTCTGAAGGCAACTTCCCTCCCTGAGGTCTACTCGGTGGCTCTAGTGTACCGTAGGTACTCCTATAAAGCTGGAAGTCTAAGGCCAGGAGTCCTAGGTTAGCAATCAAATCCTTCCTGGTGACACACTGTGGCTGCACTCTGAACAAAAACCAAAACTCTAAGCGATCCTGCCTAGAGAGTATAGAGGAAACTCTGCCAAAATTTCTTATAATTTATTTACTTAGTAATATTTTATTGATTAATTAGTAACCTCTAGGTAGGGTGATGCCTAGGGCGTTACAGTTGGTACTTGAATAGGTAATTGTAAAACTTTACCTAGGCCTACAACTTTAACTTGACACACTGTCAAAGCTTGAGATCGGCAGTAAATATATAGGGCTACATCGAGACTAAGAACTACAATGGTTACACAAGACACTGAGTTATACAGGTTCGGGTCCTCTCGATGAGAGTAGTAATCTGGTGTATCGCCTGTCCCCTAATGGAGGGTACCCTGCCGCCTTATATATCCCATCGGCAGGGGGGTACATGAAGAGTCCAAGTTGTAACCCTAAAGGATTTACATAGGAAGTCTATCTCTAAATGCCTTGTGCTCCAAGCTGACTCGGTCGGCTTCCTTGTTGACAAAGTACCTTGTCGGCCACTGACTTAGTCTTGTATGAGGATACCTGTAAAGCAAGTATCTCATAGCAGCTCCCGAGTGCTTTCTGATTTTGAGCTTTGATTCTCCGAGTGATCTTCAAATATAGATCATAAATCAGGAAGACCTCTTCAAAATTCTTGATAGATCTGGTGCACCGGTCAGGTGCACCTGATCAGGTGTAGCCTCCGACTTTTGTATAATTTGGAGACTGACAAATAATACAAGAGTCTAATTATATTAGCTCTTATTATTTTGTATATAATTTACTCAAACTATCGAGTCTGAGCTTAGCAGTCCTTTGGTCAGCAAACCAGTAAGCCAATTTGCAAGGCTTCAACCTTGCCGACCGATTATAAAAAAGGCCGAGTGATATACACTTTGTCCGAGTGATTTGTCGGTTTGAATTGTATGACATCAGTCATATTCAGTCCATGAAAAATGACATGACATCAATCATATAATGGTATTAAGCTAAATGACATCAATCATAAAATAGCTTTTCCCTAATAATTGTTCACTCTATCTTTTAATAAGTCCAATTTTGGCAACTTAGTTGTTGACTTCAATCAATACTATAACCTTTGAACTTATATCCCTATGACCATCAAGTCCTTTGCTACATGATTATCAAATCATATAGATATGGTTAAACATTTTTTTAAAATGTTTCTCATCAAAGAAGCCCCCGAGTCTTACTTCTCAAGGCCTTAAATTCTAAATATGTTTAAGGACCTTAATTAATCTTTTGATTAATCAAAAAGTTGTGTCGTTGTATGGCTCATGGGACCCTTAGGTCAAAAAGCGGGAGTATAAAAGGGCAGCATCAAGTTGACCCTCAGTCCACGTCGCACTTGCGCATGAACTCTTCGTCTTTCCCGCGCCTCCTCTGCTCAGTGACTCCTCTGCTTTTTGGCTAGGGTTCGCTCTTTTTCTTCCGATAGTCGTAGATCTCGCTGCACTTAGCCCCCCGAGCTTTTGCTAAGCTTCAACACTTGATCCGTCACGCCCAAAACAATCATCATGATGGGGCGTGTGGGATACTTGCTTTACGGGTATCCTCAGACAAGACTAAGTAGGTGGCCGACCAGGTACTTCGTCAACAAGGAAGCCGACGGAGTCGGCTTGGAGCACAAGGCATTTAGGGATAGGTTTCCAATTTAAATCCTTTAGGGTTACAACTAGGACTCTTCATGTACCCCCCTACCGACCGGATATATAAGGCGGCAGGGTACCCCCAATCGGGGGACAGACGATACACTAGATTACAATCAATACACAGAACACAAGACGTAGGGTTTTTATTCTCATCGAGAGGGCCCGAACCTGTATAAATCGGTGTCTTGTGTAACCATCGTAGTTCTTAGTCTCCACGTAGCCCTATGTATTTACTGCCGATCTCAAGCTTCGACAGTTGGCGCGCCAGGTGGGGGAAAAGGCTCATCGGGATTCTCCATCAACTACGATGGCCAAAATTCCTATCATTCAGTACTCACCGGACTTCAAGATCTCCTTTGGATCGCTCGACTTCATGGTCGGCGACAACGAAGTCCTAGGTTTGGAAAACCACAGATCCGACTCAGCCGCAGCCGTCTCTATGGCGTGATCATCGAGTTTGTCTAACATGATCCCCGCATTGGTTCCACTCGGATCTGAGGAAGAAGGTCCTTCCATCGGGAACGATTCAAAATTGGATCAGTCCTTTGATGAGGACTGAGTCGGATCCGCTTACCCATATCCCCATACTGTCAACATGGTGGATATAGCAGATCCTGCGGATAGAGACCAAGATGGTGACCAAGACGGTGAATAAGAAGGTAACCCCGTCAATGGCCACTCGAAGCAATCAGCCAAAGGAAGTCAATAGGAGGAGAACCCACCAGTTGATGATTTATCGGTCGGTCACCGCCGTCGACCAAGAGGGTCGCGCAGTTCACGCAACGCACGCCGACTGGATCTCGGTCCAGACCTCGAAGTGGATGGCGTCAAGGTCTACCACACTCCTCAGAATAACATCACCGGGGCCAAAACTTTGCTTGACACTCTAATGGTCAATGCGAATTATCATACCCATGCGATGCAGAAGGCGGTGGCTATGCTTAAGGCTGTTGTAGCTCAAGAGGCCGCAAAATCTCAGTCGCTCACAAGTTCTAGTCATGCATCTTCACGAGGTCGGCATAGGCGTGAAGATCTAAGAAATGCTCTCAGTGTCCGTGATGGACGAGATGCCATCAACTCTCACTATGAAGAACGCGCTCAGGATAACCGATGCTATGAGGAAGAACGCCGTGATTGGAGAACGGACGAACGACGGGCCGACCGACGGGACAACCGACAAGAGGATCATCAAGATCCTCCTCCAAGAGACAACCGGGATGACCGTCATCGATGTGACGATCGGGATCGGCATGATAATGATGATGATGACCATTGGCAACGTCATCATGATGATGATGTTGGTCCGTGACACTGCCGCCGTCCAACTCCGTCTCCAGACTGGCATAGGCGGTCGTTGATGCCTACCGATGATGAGATCGATGGCATCAAAGCTTACATTCCTAGGCTTTGCATAGCTCGATGGCCAAAAGGATTCAAGCCGGTCCCCATCGAAAAATACGATGGTCAGACCAACCCCCGGGAGTGGCTGCAGCTCTACAGCATCGCGATTCGATGGGCTGGAGGTGATTCCTATGCAATGGCTAATTACCTTCCGGTCTGCCTAGATCCAGCCATTCGGATATGGCTCACATCTCTTCCGTAGGAGTCAATAACATCTTGGGGAGACCTCAATAAGAAGCTCATAGAAAGCTTCCAAGCTACCTGCAATCGATCGGGCAACCACTTCGACCTCACTCGGATCAAGCAGAAGACCGATGAACCTCTTCGTGACTACATCAAGTGATTTTACGCTGAGAAGACTAAGATTCCCAATGTCCCGGACCAACAAATTATTGCTGCCTTCCAAGGAGGGATCGGTAGCGATGATTTGGTTTGAGAGATCGGTCGGAGGAATCATGACCTCAAGCTGACCGCTCAAGAGTGCTTCGAGATCATTGACAAGTTTGCATCTGGTGAGTCGGCATTAGATGACATCCGGGGAAAAGGCAAGGAGAAGCGGTCGGACAAGCCCGAGTCCTCCAAGAAGGACAAGAAGAGGAAGTCTGACAATGTGGTTCACACGGTGGACCAATTTCAGAAGAACCCTCGAACAAACCAACCATCCACGGATAAGCTACTAAGTGGCCCGTGCCTTTGGCACCCAAAGGGAAACCATAAAGCGAAGGATTGCTATCGACTGGAGGGTTTTGCAACGGCTAGGATCAAGGTGGCTTAAGATCCCCCGAGGTGCAATAGCAAAGACAAGACCAAGGACGAAGGCGACAAGGATGATTCAGGAGAGTTCCAGGAGCCCTGCAAGGAAGTCAACTTCATCTTTGGTGGCTCAGATGCCTATGTGTCCAAGCGCAAGCAGAAGCTGGAACTTCGGGAGATCAACTTAGTGGAACCAGCTGCGCCTCAATTCCTGAGGTGGTCGAACATGCCAATCACCTTTGATCGGTCGGATCATCCCAAGCATATACCAAAGCCGGCTCGATACCCGCTAATGCTTGCTGCCACAATGAAGGAGGTAAAGTTCAACAAAGTACACATTGATGGAGGAAGGAGTTTGGACTTAATCTTCACCAAGACTCTTAAAGAGCTCGGTCTATCAGTCAATGATCTTCAGCCGAGTTCTTCACCTTTCCATGGGATTGTTCCTGACAAGACTTTGATTCCTATTGGACAAATTAGACTGTCGGTCACCTTCGATACCCATGAGAATTTTAGGACTGAGTGCATTCTTTTCGAAGTGGTGGATCTCGACTTGGCATATCATGCTATCATCGATCGATCGGCGATGGCTAAATTCATGGTTGTCCCGCATTATCCATATCTCACCCTCAAGATGCCAGGCCCGAACAGAATAATCTCCCTCCACTCTGATCTTCGGAATTCTTTCGATTGCGATGTACAGAGTTGTGAGATGGCCAATAAACAGTTGATGCTGTCCGACCAAAAGGAGATCCAGAAGGTAGTCGGCATTCAGGAATAGACTGAAGCGACGGTTCCAGCAAAAAAGCCTGCCAAAGACAAGATTCAGTTTGATGACATCCAAACCAAGGAAATCATGCTCGATCCTGAGGACCCCGATAAGGTATCTTATGCTGGGGCCAACCTCGATGAGAAATAGGAACTCGCGCTCAATCTTTTCCTCCAGGAAAATAGGGATATCTACGCTTGGAAACCATCTGACATGCCGGGAGTTCCTTGGGAAAAGATTGAGCATGAGTTAAGGGTACCTCCTAGGGCTACTCCCGTTCGGCAGAGGGTTAGAAGATTCACACAAGACCGCGAGGACGCCATGAAGAAGGAGATAGTTAGACTATTAGATGCTAAGTTTATAAAGGAGGTGTATCATCTCGACTAGTTAGCAAATCCAGTCCTTGTACCCAAGAAGAATAAAGAGTAGAGGTTGTGTGTTGATTATACCGATCTCAACAAGGTTTGTCCTAAAGACCCCTTCGCTCTTCCTCGTATTGATCAGATTGTAGACTCAACAGGCCGGTGTGAGCTCTTAAGCTTTCTAGATGCCTATTCAGGCTATCACCAGATCCCACTGAAGGTCGAAGATCAGATTAAAACTTCCTTTATAACACCCTTCGGTGCCTATTGCTATATGACAATGCCTTTCGGTCTGAAGAACGCTGGCGCGACTTACCAACGGGGTATTCAACGCTCCCTTGCTACTCAGATCGGTTGGAACGCAAAAGCGTATGTTGATGACATCGTTGTCAAGACTCGGAATGTCGAGGAACTTTTTTCTGATCTGGCAGAAACATTTGACAATCTGAGGCATTATTCGATGAAGCTTAATCCTAAGAAGTGTGTTTTTGGGGTTCCTTCAGGAAAGCTACTTGGCTACATCATTTCGAAACGAGGTATAGAGGCCAACCCAGATAAAATCAAGGCGATCCTAGATATGGGGCCACCTAATTCTCAAAGGGACATTCAGAAGCTGACCGGATGCATGGTGTCCTTGAGTCGCTTTATTTCCCGACTGGGGGTTAGAGGGTTACCACTTTTTCGACTGCTTAAAAAGCAGGAGGACTTTGTTTGGACTGAAGAGGCACAGTCGGCATTGGACGAGTTGAAGGTTTACCTCACCAGCATTCCAGTATTGGTGCCTCCGGAGCTAGGAGAAAAACTTCAACTTTACATATCGGCCACAACTCAGGTTGTGAGTACTGTTTTAACAGTCGACCGAGAAGAAGAGGGACATATACAAAAAGTACAACACCTGGTCTATTTTGTGAGTGAGGTCCTCGATGCCTCTAAGGCATGGTATCAACACATCTTGAAATTGTTGTATGCATTGTTGATCACCTCCAAGAAGTTGAAGCAATATTATCAAGCTCATCCAATCAAAGTCCAGACTTCCATTGCACTGGGCATAGTGCTGCACAATCGAGAAGCCAAAGGAAAAATTGCCAAGTGGGCAGTCGAACTTGGTCAATAGACCATTATGTTCGCACCTCAGTCGGCTATAAAGGGACAAGCGTTAGCTGATTTCGTTGCCGAGTGGACAGAGATTCAAAATCCACCTACTGCACAAGATGTCAAGTATTGGAAAATGTACTTTGATGGATCTCTTCAATTACAAGGAGCTAGTGCGGGAGTCTGGTTTGTCTCACCCACTGGAGAGAAGCTTCGATATGTCCTTCAGGTGATGTTTCACGCGTCCAATAACGCTACGGAGTATGAAGCCCTTCTACATGGTCTACGCATTGCCGCGTCACTCGGCATCAAGCGCCTTGATGTCTTTGGTGACTCGGCTTTGGTCATTAATCAGGTCACTAAGGATTGGAACTATGTGATTGACAATATGAGTGCTTACTGTCAAGAAGTAAGGAAGCTCGAAGACAAATTCGATGGATTGAAGTTCACGCATGTTCTTCGAGACAATAACCAAGCGGCAGATGAATTGGCCACGATGGGATCATCCCGGTTTGTGGTCCCGCTAGGTGTTTTCTTACACACTCTGGATTCCCCCACGATTTCTCCTCGGTCAGATGTATTAATGAGTGTTGTCACTGATCTTGTTGGTGATGACAACATGGAGACTGATTGGCACGACCCACTCATCCAATATTTGGACAAGGGAATGCTGCCTTCGGATCCTAATGAGTCGGACGTTAGAGACCCGATGTCGAGGATATCTGTTGGTGGGAGATCAACTCTAAAAGAGGAGGTTCAAACATCTTGATGAGATGCATCTTGATACCAGAAGGCTAAAAGTTGGTAGAAGAAATTCATTCTGGGATATGTGGCAATCATGCAACTTCCAAGATGTACACCAGGTCGTTCGAAAGTGTGAAGGTTGTCAATTCTTCGCTCAACAAACGCATGTGCCTTCACAGCAACTTCAGATGATACCTTTGTCTTGGCCCATTGCTGTCTGGGGGCTTGATATTATCGGTCCTTTCAAGAAAGCGCCAGGCGGGTTCACTTATCTATTCGTTGCTATTGATAAATTCACCAAGTGGATCGAAGCAAAGCCGGTCGGCAAGATAACATCGAAGAAGGCAATCGAGTTTGTCAAGGATATCTTCACTTGGTTTGGGGTTCGTCATGATATCATCATCGATAATGGCACTCAATTCACGTCAGTGGAGTTTCGTGACTTTGCCGATGAGATGGGAATAAAAATCCACTTTGCATCAGTGGCTCATCCTCAAATCAGTGGGCAGGTCGAATGGGCCAATGGTATGATTCTTCAAGGATTGAAACCACGGATATTCGACAGACTTAAGCCTTATGCCGGTTGGTGGGTCAAAGAATTGCCTTCAGTTCTTTGACGGCTTTGCACAAACACCAGTCGGGCAACTGGTCAGTCACCTTTCTCATTAGTCTATGGCTTAGAGGCTATGCTGCCGACCGAGGTCAGTCTTATTTCGGCACAGGTTCAGGCGTATGATGAACAACTTTCTAAGGAGAATTGTGAGATTGATTTGATTGCAGTAGACGAGTTGCGTGATCGTGCTCTATTTTGGTCGGCACTTTACCAGCAAGGCTTGCATCGATATTATGATAAAAACATATGTAATCGCCACTTCCAAAGATTTAGTGCTTCGTCGAGTGCAGTCAACGAAGAACCAGCATAAGCTTTCTCCAAAGTCGGAAGGACCATATGTGGTGAAGGAAGTCACTCGCCCGGGGGCTTACCGACTGATGTATGAAGACGGTGATGATATACCAAATTCCTGGAACATAAATTAGCTATGTCATTTCTATACTTAGTTAATCTTTTGTATACTTATACATTATTTATGAATGAAACTTCGGTCTTTTTAATAAAAGATTTTTTTTGATGATTTTCATTCTACATTGTCTCGATTCCTTAATTTATTTTATTAAACAATCGAGCCAGGGGGCTGGTTTTGGACTAACCTTGGTCTAACCTTAATTTGGTTTTGGACTATTTTCTGACCAATTCCTTACCTTTAAATAAAGTCTTTACTTTTTTGGTCTAATGTCTATGCATCATGGTTATACACTTTATACTGCACATCAGACTACCACTACACTAAATCTAGAGTCATGTGTCGATTGGTCGACTCTGCTTGTTATGCGGTTATGAGTCACAACCTAATATGTTAAGGCAGACCGATGCAATTTCTACTTCTCAATGACAGAAACATATTTATGATATTTTTATCAGTCTTTTAAGCTATTAAGCAGGAAATTAATTTACACACAGCAAACATCGTATCAGATCATAGATACTACTAACATTCTCTAGCATTGCAGGATTTACAGCTCCTTTGAAGGAGAGGAAGAGTCAGCTCATAGCTCAACTTCTGGAGTTGCTGGAGGAGTTGGCACAGTTGGATTGATCTCTATGTTGTCAACCAAGGCTCGGGAAGTCTCGAGCATGGAATCCAAGAGCAGCTGGCATTGGTCGTCAATCAAGTCTGGGTTGAAGCCCTCCTTGATCTTGTCCAATGGCAGAGCAGGAGACCAAGATTGGCAAATCACTAGAACCTGACTCCCGGCCTCGGTCGCCACTCACCGAGTGTTATAAGCGATAGCTTCCGATGCATGCTCCAGCAAGTAATCCAAGGAATGGTCAGTCTGCTCCACTCGGTCGGCATGAACATAGTTCATTGCCTTTCGAGCAGCATAAGATAGAGCTGCGAGTGATGATTTTTGGTCAGTATGATCATAAGAGGATTTAAGTAGATGTGAGAAATAATGAAGGGCTTACTGGCAAGATTACATTTGAAGGATTTGGACACGCTCTTGGCATCCTCTATCTTGGCGTCAGCCTCCTTCACCTCCTTCTGTAGCCGAGTGATCTCGACCTTCTGGTCCTCGACCGACTTGGAGAGGTTTTCCTTCTCAGCATTCAAGGCGTCAACAAACCTTTGCTGATTAGAAGTCAACTTCTCCAGGTCGGCAATCTTCTGATCATGAGCTAAAGACAAACACTTGAACGTTTAGCGCTAGAGTGATTAGTTGATAATTTAAATACAGATGGTAAATGATCTTACCAGCTATATCTGCACGGCCTTGCTCTAAGGCCTTGGTCATCTCTTGTCGGTCGGTCTGCAACTTATCAATCTCCTTCTGAGCTTTGGAGAGTCGCTGACCGGTGACTGGCATAACACCAACAATGTGTTAGACTTGAACATAAAGACATAAAGGTTGAAGAATTTAGGGCATACCAAAGGTTTCGGCTTCAAGGTATTCCACTCTAGCCTGTTTCCTCTCCACAAGAGCATATATTTTCTGCATATAGAGGATGGTTAATCTTAATGATGAGATTGAGACAAAGCTAAAACATGGTATTGAAGTACCTTATTGGCTTCTCGATGTTGATGTATTATCTCCGCATCGTCCACTTCGGGCCGACCGAGTGTATCTGCTGACAATGTCGCCTTACCTTTGTCAAGAGGTGAAGGGACGACGGCTGGAGCAGGTTGGGGTGCAAGCGCTAGAATGGAGGCAGGAATTGTCTTATTAGATGGCTTATTCACCTCGATCGGCATATTTGAAGACTTGCCGACGGGTTTCGGAAGATCAGTTGCACTAGGAGGAAGAACTGACCAAGTGTCCTCGGACCCCTTAGTGCTCTGAGAATTGCTCGTCCGACTATTGTCAAAATGAAGATGGAGGAGATTAAATTGTGTTATGGTTGGCAATAAGAGACAAGGAGTATAAGGTTAAAGAATTAACCTGGGGGCCTTCTTAAGATTGATTCGGCACATCCTCTTCTTCGAAGAAGTCGACTGAGAATCAGTCTCCTTCCTCTTCTGGGAAGATTTCCCTGCCTTGTCGGTCTGTTCCACCACCCAGGCATCACTCTGAATTTGGCTTGGGGGCTCCGACTGGCTTGAAGGTCAATCGGAGGGAGTAGGGGTGGGTTGACTGGCATCAACAGACGGCACTTCTTCATCATCACCCTGATCCCCAACATATTGTGGGTGGCGCCCGACAGTTCATTTCACTAGTTGACCGGGGGAAGCTAGGGTGACAACTGGTTTGACATGCACTGGTTGAGCTCCGGCAGAAGAGGTTGAGCCCCAAGTGCCGGTGTGCGGTGGCTTCTCGACATAGTCTGGTCCCACGGTATCGGTCGGAGGGAGCGGAGGATGGGATACATAAGTATCCAGAACCTACGCAAGAGTCAAGATATCAAGCAGGACATCAAGACAAGAAAATAAGGGATTGCTTAAAGTAGACTGAGGCTTACTCGGGCTCGCATAGTGCCCTTGTTATACGCCTTTTTGATCAATGAGTGATCCTGAAGGATATCCCCTTCAAACATCTTTGATAGGCATTTCTGACGAAGTTCACCATTCGGCGGGTCAGGCACCTCCCTGGTTTCATCATCATCAACATAGTTCCATGCGGGTGACTTTGAAGCTTCAGGGGCTGCACTCTGCATACTACAAAGCTTTTAGCGATGGTGATTCCGTCAACACCTTCAACCATCAAGTCAGCTATCTTCTTCAATAGAGCGACCACCTGAGGGTCAGTCCGATCAGGCTTCTCAGTCCATTGCGCCAGGGGACTTGCCTTGGCACCAGTGAAGTTGGCAAGAACAGGGGGAGAGTTGTCACATTAGAACCACTCATCCTTCTAGTTCTTGTTTCCAGTCTTCAACAGTACATTGATGTAGGCTTCCTTCTTGCGTAACTGGACGCCGACGCCGCCTATAGCTACTTGATTCTCCTTGGTTGGCAATGGTCAGAGGACGAACTGTGGCACCCTAGGTGTCTCACTTCTATTTAACAAACATGAAAAGCACAAATCATGAATAATATAGCATGAAATGATGAAGCCCAATTATTGAATTAATTCCAGGTAATTAAAAACCCTGCAACCAATTTGTGAGCCAAATGAAAATTTTATTATAAAACATATGCCAAATAAATTCATAATCAGAATGGTAATAATAAAATATAATTTAATTAATTTAATGAGCATTTTACCATATTTAGGAATACCCCAAATAATTAATGAAAGCATAGAAACCTTCACAATGGGGAATTAACTATAAAATAACTATAAAAATTCTGACCAAATGGGTCCCACCAGAGCATCAGGAATATCTCTTAGGACCTATGTGCAAAATCCCAATTTAATTGGAGGCCCCTAGCTATTTGTTTTGGAAATACCATTGACCAGGGACCTTTTTGCAAAGATCTTGAAAGAATCAAGGCTGCAGTGCAAAATTTTCTTTTCTTCTTCCTCACTGGCGCAGAGCTTCTTCCCTTGCCGACGTTTTCCTCTCCCCTGCACGCCACCGCCTGTGCCTCCCCGCCTTGGAACTCCACCGCACACTGTGCCCCTGACCCCTCCTCAGCCGTCCTGTCCTGTCCTCTCAGCCACGAGCTCGCCCAACGGCTTCCTCTTCCCCCTTTTCTCTCTGCACGCCATCGACATGACTGGCCGGCAACTTCAATTCCGCCCCCTCTTCTTGCTCTCGGTCTCCAACCACCTCGCCCCCTCTACACGACTTGAAAGCGCACCCAGAGCCTCGTCAACACTCTCCAACTGCCCTCTCTCCTCTCTGCTCTTCCCATTTTTCTCTCTTCTTCCCCTGTGTCTGCCATTGCTGAACGGAAGTGCAAGATCGAGCTCCTTTCTACCTTCCCGTTACCACCAGATCTCAACCAAGTACACAGAAGCCGCACGCAACTCTTCTCCCACTCCCCATTCTCGCCGCTCGGCCCAGCCGTGCTCGAAGCCGAGTCAATTTAGGGAAATCCTGATCGCTGCTCCCCACTGTGGGATACTTGCTTTACGGGTATCCTCATACAAGGCTAACTCAGTGGCCGACTGGGTACTTCATCAACAAGGAAGTCGACCGACTCGGCTTGGAGTGCAAGACAAGAAAGATTAGACTTGCCATATAGAATCCTTGTAGAGTATGACTAGGACTCTGCCTGAACCCCCTACCGACCGGATATATAAGGCGGCAGGGTACCCCCCATGGGACGGACAGGAAAACAACATCTCGTGATAATCAATACAATACAGAACACAGGACGTAGGGTTTTTTACTCTCATTGAGAGGGCCCAACCCTGTATAATTCGGCGTCTTGTGTAACCATCGTAGCTCTTGGTCTCGACATAGCCCTATATATTTACTGCCGGTCTAGAGCATCGATAGTTGGCGCGCCAGGAAGGGGACAAGGATCACCGGGATTCTCCGTCGACTACGATGGCCTATCTTCCCATCATCCAATACTTGTCGGACTTCAAGATCTCCTTTGGATCGCTCGACTTCACGGTCGGTGATAATGGAGCCCTAGGTCTGAACAACTACAGATCAGACTCGACCGCAGCCAGCCCCATGGCGTGATCACCGAGTCCGTCTAACATTATCCTTGCATTGATGCCACTCGGATCCGAGCAGGAAGACTCTTCCTTCGGATATGACTCGATGTCAGATCGGTCTTTTGATGAGGACACGGTCGGATCGACCTACTCATATCCCCATACAGTCAACATGGTGGACATAGTAGATCCTGCTGCTGGAAACCAGGATGAGGATCCAGATGTCGAAGAAGAAGGGAATCCAGCCGGTGGTCGCCAAAACCAGCCGGTCGAAGGAGGCCGACCGGATGATAACCCGCCAGCTAATGAATTATCGGTCGGTCACCGCCGTCGACCAAGAGGGTCACGCGGATCACGCAATGCATGCCGACTGGATCTCGGGCCTGACCTTGAAGTGGATGGTGTTAAGGTCTACCACACCCCACAGAACAACATCACCGGGGCCAAGACATTGCTTGACACTTTAATGGTTGACACCCACTATCAGACTCCTGCTATGCAAAAGGCGGTGGCTATGCTCAAGGCTGCTACAGCGCAAGATGCTGCAAAGTCTCAGTCGGTCGCAAGTTCCAGCCATGCATCTCCTCAGGGTCGGCGTAGGCGTGAAGACCTGAGAAATTCTCTCAGCCTTCATAATGGACGAGACACCATCAACTCTCACCACGAGGAGCATGCTCAGGACAACCGATGCTATGAGGAAGAACATCGTGAACGAAGGATGGATGCCCAATGGGAAGACAGACGGGACAATCGACGAGAAGACCAATGAGACAATCGACGGGAGGATCGCCAGGATCCCCCATCCAGAGAAAACCGTCGGGAAGACCGACGGGACAACCAATGAGACGATCGTCAGAATCCTCCTCTAAGAGACAACTGCGACGACTGACGTCAACATGACGATCGGGATCGGCATGATAATGATGGCAATCGACAACGTCGTCATGATGAGGATGTCGGCCCATGCCACCGTCATTGCCCAACTACGTCCCTAGACCGGCAAAGGCGGTCACCAACGCCGACTGATGACGAGATCAATGGCATCAAGGCTTATGTCCCTCGGCTTCGCATTGCTCAATGGCCGAAAGGATTCAAGCCGGTTCCCATCGAAAAATATGATGTACAAACCAACCCCCGAGAGTGGCTACAACTCTATAGCACGATGATCTGGTCGGCTGGAGGTGATTCCTACGTAATGGCTAATTACCTTCTAGTCTGCTTAGATCCTGCCGTTGGGATATGGCTCACATCTCTACCTGAGGAGTCAGTCACATCTTGGGGAGACCTCAATAGGAAACTCATAGAAAGTTTCCAAGCAACTTGAAACCGACTGGGCAACCACTTCGACCTCACTCGGATCAAGCAGAAGGGTGATGAGCCTCTTCGCAACTACATCAAGTGGTTTTGCGCTAAGAAGACTGAGATCCCCAACATCCCCGATCAGCAAATCATTACTGCCTTCCTGGGTGGAATTCGCAGTGACGATCTGGTCTGGGAAATCGGTCAGAGGAACCATGATCTCAAGCTCACCGCTCAAGAGTGCTTCGAGATTGCTGATAAATATGCATCAGGAGAGTCTGCACTTGATGATAGCCGAGGAAAGGGCAAGGAGAAGCGGTCGGACAAGCCTGAGTCCTCCAAGAAGGACAAGAAGAGAAAACCTGACAATGCTATCAACACAGTGGACCGGTTTCGGAAGAATCCTTGGACGAACCAGCCGTCTACTGATGAGTTGCTGAGTGGCCTTTTCCCTTGGCACCCCAAGGGAAACCACAAAGCAAAGGATTGCTATTATCTGAAGGGTTTTGCAACAGCTGCGCTCAAGGTAGCCAAAGATCCCCTGAGGCGCAACAACAGCAACAAAGACAAGCCCAAGGATGACGATGACAAGGATGATTCAGGAGAGTTCTAGGAGCCCCATAAAGAAGTAAACTTCATCTTCGGAGGCCCGGATGCCTATATGTCCAAGCACAAGCAAAAGTTAGAGCTTTGAGAGATTAACTCGATGGAGCCAGCTACGCCTCAGTACATGAGGTGGTCTGAGATGCCAATCACCTTTGATCGGTCAGACCATCCAAAACATCTACCAAAACCAGGTCGCTACCCATTGGTGCTTGCTGCGACTATGAAGGAGGTGAAGTTCAACAGAGTACTCGTCGATGGAGGAAGCAGTTTGGACCTAATCTTCACCAGGACTCTTCAAGACTCGGTCTGTCAACCAATGACCTCCAACCGAGTTCTTCACCCTTCCATGGGATTGTGCCTGGCAAAACTTCAGTCCCAATTGGACAAATCAGTCTGCCAGTCACCTTTGGCACTCGCGATAATTTTAGAATAGAGTGTATCCTCTTCCAGGTGGCAGACTTCAAGTCAGCATACCATGCAATCATCGGTCGACCGGCGATGGCTAGGTTTATGGCTGTTCCACACTATCCGTATCTCACCCTCAAGATGCTAGGCCCGAACGGAATAATCTCCCTCCACTCTGATCTTTAGAATTCTTTTGATTGCGATGTGCAGAGTTGTGAGATGGCTACCAAATAGTTGATGCTGTTAGACCAAAAGGAGATCCAGAAGGCAGTCGGTATAGAGGAGCAGACTGAAGCGGAGGTTTCGACAAAGAAACCTACCAAGGAAAAGATCCTGACCGATGATATCCAAACCAAGGAGATTTCGCTCGATCCTGAGGACCCTGATAAGGTGACTTATGCTGGGGTTAACCTTGATGAAAAATAGGGACTCGCGCTCACTCTTTTCCTGCAGGAAAATAGGGATATCTTTCCATGGAAACCATCTGACATGCCGGGAGTTCCTAGGGAAAAGATTGAGCATGTGTTAAGGGTACCTCTAGGGGCTACCCCCATTCGCCAAAGGCTTAGAAGATTTGCGCAAGACCGCAAGGACGCTATGAAGAAGGAGATAGTTAGATTGTTAGAAGCTAAGTTTATAAAGGAGGTGTATCATCCCGACTGGTTAGCAAATCCAGTCCTTGTACCTAAAAAGAATAAAGAGTGGAGGATGTGTGTTGATTATACCGATCTCAACAAGGTCTGCCCAAAAGACCCCTTCGCTCTTCCTCGTATTGATCAGATGTAGATTCGACAGCCGGGTGTGAGCTTTTAAGCTTTCTGGATGCCTATTCAGGCTATCATCAGATCCCACTGAGAGTCGAAGATCGGATCAAGACTTCCTTTGTAACACCCTTTGGTGCCTATTGCTATATCACTATGTTGTTCGATCTAAAAAATGCTGGCGCGACTTACCAATGAGGTATTCAACGCTGCCTTGCCACTCAGATCGGTCGGAACGCTGAAGCATATGTTGACGACATCGTTGTCAAGACTCGGAAAGACGAAGAACTTCTCTCTAACCTGGCAGAAACCTTTGACAATCTGAGACATTATTCAATGAAGCTGACTCCTAAAAAGTGTGTTTTTGGGGTTCCATCGGGAAAGTTACTCGGTTACATCGTTTCGAAACGAGGTATAGAGGCTAACCCAGATAAAATCAAGGCAATCCTTGATATGAAGCCGCCTAATTCTCAAAGGGACATTCAGAAGCTGACCGTATGCATGGCATCCTTGAGTCGCTTTATTTCTCGATTAGGTGTTAGGGGGTTACCACTCTTCTGGTTGCTTAAAAAGCAGGACGACTTTGTTTGGACTAAGGAGGCGCAGTCGGCACTGGACGAATTAAAGATTCATCTCAGCAGTATTCCAGTGTTGGTGCCTCCGGAGCCAGGAGAAAAACATCAGCTTTACATCTCGGCCACAACCCAGGTTGTGAGTACTGTTTTGACAGTCGACCGAGAAGAAGAGGGACACGTGCAAAAAGTACAGCATCCGGTCTACTTTGTGAGTGAGGTTCTCAGCGCCTCTAAGACAAGGTACCAGCAGATCTTGAAGTTGTTATATGCATTATTGATCACCTCGAGGAAGTTGAAACACTATTTCCAAGCTCATCCAACTGAAGTTCAAACTTCTTTTGCACTCGGGATGGTGTTACATAACCGAGAAGCTAAAGGAAAAATAGCCAAGTGGGCAGTCAAACTTGGTCAGTATACTATTACGTTCGCGCCTCGGTCAGCTATAAAGGGTCAAGCGTTAGCTGAATTCGTTACCGAGTGGACAAAGATTCAAAATCCTCCTACTGCCCAGGATATCGAGTACTGGAAAATGTACTTTGATGGTTCCCATCAATTACAAGGGGCAGGTGCGGGAGTTGTACTTATCTCGCCTACTGGAGAAAGGCTTCGATATGTCCTTCAAATCATGTTTCGCGTGTCTAATAATGCTGCGGAATATGAAGCTCTCCTACACGGTCTGCGCATTGTTGTGTCACTCGGCATTAAGCGCATCGACATATTTGGTGATTCGGCCTTGGTCATTAATCAGGTCACCAAGGATTGGAACTATGTAGATGATAACATGAGTGCTTATTGCCAAGAAGTGCAAAAACTCGAAGACAAGTTTGATGGATTGAAGTTCACACATGTTCTCCGAGATAATAACCAGGCGGCTGATGAGTTAGCCAAGATAGGATCATCTCGGTCTGCAGTACCACCGGGTGTTTCCCTACATGTTCTGGATTTCCCAACAATTTCTCCCCGGTCGGACATGTTGATAAGTATTGTTCCTGATCTTGTTGGCAATGTCGCCTCCAAGACCGACTGGCGCAACCCACTCATCTAGTATTTGGATAAGGGAACGCTGCCCTCGGATCCTGATGAGCAACAAAGGTTGAAGATCCGATCTCGAGGATACTTGTTGGTGGGGGACCAGCTTTACAAAAGGGGTGGTTCCAACATTTTGATGCAATGCATCTCAATTCCTGAAGGCCAGAAGTTGGTGGAAGAGATTCATTCGGGAATATGCGGTAATCATGCAGCTTCCAGGACTTTGGTCAGCAAAGCTTTCCGGCAAGGGTTTTATTGGCCCACGGCGGTCGAAGATGCACACCAAGTTATTCGGAAGTGTGAGGGTTGTCAATTCTTCGCTCAACAAACACATGTGCCTTCACATCAACTTCACATGATACCATTGACTTGGCCTTTGCTGTTTGGGGGCTCGATATTGTCGGTCCTTTCAAGAAAGCGCCAGGTGGGTTTACTCATTTGTTTGTTGCTATCGACAAATTCACCAAGTGGATTGAAGCGAAGCCGGTCGGCAAGATTACATCCAAGAAGGGGATCGAGTTTCTCAAAGATATATTCACTCGGTTTGGAGTTCCTCATGATATCATTACCGATAATGGCACTCAATTCACTTTAGTGGAGTTCCGGGACTTTCTAGATGAGATGGGAATAAAGATCCACTTTGCATCAGTGGCTCATCCGAAAAGCAATGGGCAGGTTGAACGGGCCAATGGTACGATTCTTCAAGGATTAAAGTCGCGGATATTTGACAGACTCAAACCTTATGCCGGTCGGTGGGTCAAAGAGTTGCCTTCAGTCCTTTGGGGGCTTCGAACAAACACCAGTCGGGCTACTGGACAGTCACCTTTTTCATTGGTCTATGGCTCAGAAGCTATGTTGCCGACTGAGGTCAGTCTTGTCTTGGCACGAGTTCAAGCATACGATGAAAAGCTTTCTGTGGAGAACCGAGAGATTGATTTGATTGCGGTAGAGGAGTTGCGTGATCGCGCTCTGTTTCAGTCGGCACTCTACCAACAAGGCTTGTGTCGTTATTACGATAAGAACGTCCGCAGTCGCCACTTTCAAGTTGGAGACGTAGTGCTTCGCCGAGTGCAATCGACAAAGAATCAGCATAAGCTCTCTCCGAAGTGGGAAGGACTGTACGTAGTGAAGAAAGACACTCGCCCGGGGGCTTACCGACTGATGAATGAAGACGGTGATGATATTCCAAACTCCTGGAACATAAATCAGATACGTCATTTCTATACTTAGCTATTATTTTGTGTATTTATATATTATTTATGAATGAAACTTCGGTCTTTTTTAATGAAAGATTTTCTGATGATTTTCATTCTATATTTGTCTGAATCCCTTAATTTATACTATTAAACAATCGAGCCAGGGGGCTAGCAATAATGTCCTATCTCGGTCTAACCATATTTTGGTTTTGGCCTATTTTTTGACTGACTTATTATTATGAGATCTTGAGATCTTGAGTTTTGGTCTTTATTATTTTGGTCTTACGCTTATACATCATGGTTAAATACTTTGTGCTGCACATCAGACTACCACTACACTAAACCCAGAGCCAAAAGTGTGAGAGGTCATGTGTCGATTGGTCAATTCTGTTTGTTATGCGGTTACTGGTTACAACCTAATATGTTATGGAAGACCGATGCAATCTTTCTTTCTCTTGATAGAAACATGTCAATGATATCTTTGTCAAACTTCTAAAGCTATAAAAGCATAAGATTAGTTTATACACAAGTATCATTACTAAAACACTACTAATGTTTTACACTATTACAGGATAATATTTCCTTTGAAGGAGAGGAAGAGTCAGCCCGAAGTTCGACCTCTGGAGTTGCTGGGGGAGTCAGCACGGTTGGATTGATTTCTATATTTTCGACCAAGGCCTGGGAAGTCTCTAGCATGGAATCCAGGAGCAGCTGACATTGGTCGTCGGTCAGGTCGGGGTTAAAGCCCTCTTTGATCTTGTCCAATGGCAGAGCAGGAGACCAGGATTGGCAAATCGCCAACACTTGACTCCCGGCTTCGGTCGCCACTCGCCGAGTGTTATAAGCAATGGCTTCTGATGCTTGCTCCAACAAGTAGTCCAGAGAATGACCGGTCTGCTCTACTCGTTTAGCATGAACATAGTTCATTGCTTGCCGAGCGGCATAAGATAGAGCTGCAAATAACAATTATTGGTCAGTATGATCAACAGAAGATTCAAGCAGAAGGAAGAAGTCGAAGGCTTACTGGCAAGTTTACATTTAAAGGATTTGGAGATAGTCCTAGCCTCCTCTATCTTCACTTCAGTCCCCTTCAGCTCCTCCTGCAGCCGAGTGATCTCGGTCTTCTGGTCTTCAACCAATTTGGAGAGGCCTTCCTTCTCAACCTTCAAGGCGTCAACGAACCTCTGCTGGTTGGAAGTCAACTTCTCCAGATCGGTGATTTTTTTATCACGAGCTAAAAGTAAAACTTTTAGCGTTAGAGTGGTTAGCAGATTGCCTAAATATGGATGGTAGAAAAACTTACCAGCCAGATCTACACCAACTTGGTCTAAGACCTTGTTTATCTCTTGTCGGTCAGCCAACAGCTTCTTGTTTTCCTCTAGGGCCTTGGAGAGTTGCTGACCGGTGACTAGCAAGACAATGAATAATAAGTTAGTCTAAAACATAAAGACAAGAAGATTAGGCGACCAAGGACATACCGAAAGTTTCGGCTTCAAGATATTCCACTCTTGCCTGCTTTCGCTCCACAAGAGCATACACTTTCTGATATGCAGAAGATAAATGAGCTAAAAGATGAGAGTGAAGCAAGGTAAAAGCATAATATTGAGTTACCTTGCTGGACTCCCGGTGTTGGTGCAAAATCTCCACATCCTCCACCTCAGGCAGACCAAGCATACCTACAGGAAGAGTCCTTTTACCTTTGTCAAGAGGCAAAGAGACATTAGTTGGAGTGGTCTGAGGTAGAGGCTCAGGAGTGGAGGCAGGAACCGGAACCGTCTTTTCAAACGGTTTATCCACTTCGGTTGGCGTGTTTGAAGACTTGGCAATCGAATGGACCACACCAGTCGGACGAGGTGGGAGCTCAGACCGAGTATCCTCAGATCCCTAAGCACTCTGAGAATCACTTGTCCGACTGCCGAGAAAAAACATAGAAGGAAGAGATTAGGAAATGTTGAGATCAGCAATAAGAGACAAGGAGTATAGGGTTTAAAGATTAAACCGGGGAGCCTTCTTGAGCTTGATCCGACATAGCCTCTTCTTTGAAGAAGTCGACTGAAAATTAGTCTCCTTCCTCTTTTGAGAGGGCTGGTCAGTCTTGCCAGTCTGCACCACCTCTTTCGTTGACCTCTGAGTTGGGCTCGGGGGCTCCGGTCGGTCTGAAGGTCGGTTGGAGGTTGCAGGAGTAGGTTGACCAGCATCTGCGGCAATTATTTCTTCATCGTCATCCTAGTCCCCCACATATTGGCGTCGGCGCCCGATAGTCCGCTTCTGGAGCTTGCCAGGGGAGGACAGAGTAATGACGGGAGTGACGCTGACTAGCCGAGCGCCTGCAGAGGAACTTGAACCCCCAGCACCAGTCGGTGGTGTCTTTTTGACATAGTCAGGTCCCTCAGTATCGGTCTGAGGGAGCGGGGGATGAGATACATAAGTATCCAGCACCTGCATGAAGATCGAAACATTGAGTACAACATCAAGATAGGATAACAAGGGATAGCTAAAGGCAGACTGAGGCTTACTCAGGCTCGTATTATGCCCTTGTTATACGCCTTTCTGACCAAAGAATGGTCCTGAAGGATATCCCCTTCAAACATCTTCAACAAGCGTCTTTGGCGGAGTTCACCATTCGGTGGGTCCGGCACCTCCCTGGTCTCATCCTCATTAACATAGTCCCATGCCGGGTGACATTGAAGCTTCAGGGGCTGAACTCATCGGATGATAAAACTTTTAGCGACTGTGATGCCATCGACGCCTTCAGCCTTCAGATCGGCAATTTTCTTAAGCAGAGCGACCACTTGAGGATCGGTCGAATCGGGCCTGTCTGTCCAATGCGTTTGAGAAGTAGCCTTCGCACCAGTAAAGTCGGCAGGAATAGGGGGAGGGTTGTCACAATAGAACCACTCATCCTTCCAATTCTTGTTTCTGGTCTTCAATGGGACATTGATGTTGGCCTCCTTCTTGCATAACTGGACGCCGACTCCGCCTATGGCCACTTGGTTATCCTTGGTTGGCAGCTGTCGGAGGACAAATAGATGGCGGAAGAGATTGGAATGGGGGAGAGTGCCAAGAAAAGCTTTGCACAAATGTACGAAGATGGCAATATGAAGAATGGAGTTGGGATTGAGGTTGACAAGCTCAATCCCATAGAGAAAGAGGAGCCCACGCAAAAAACTGCAGCAGGGAACTCTAAAGCCATGCTCAAAGAATGAGCAAAACACTATGATCTGCTGGTGAATGGGGATGGGGTAGGATTCACGAGGTACCTTCTAGTCGATCCGAGCCTGCTCTAGATGGACGCCATCCACCACCATATTGTTCATGTCAGCCTGTGAAAGGCTGCTCTTCGGGAACTCCCGAAGTTGCTCCGGGATGTCGACCTCCGACGAGGATGACGCGGCGGCAGCAACGGCGGAAGAAGCTGGGATTGAAATGGAAGTCCTCTTGTGACCCATCGCGAAGAGGATTGGACGCGGTGGAGGAGTTTGAGAAACTTCGCCAAAGCTCAGGGGCTAAACGTGGCGGGATCTGTGGCGGCCGGAAGCGAGAAAGCTAACCCTAGCCGGAAAAACAGAGGAGTTGCGAGAGCAAAGAAGGCGCAAGGAAGACGAAGAGTTCGCGTGCAAATGCAGCGTGGACTAAGGGTCAACCTAGTGCAGCCTTTTATACCCTTGCCTTTTTTGACCTAAGGGTCCCATGGGTCGGGGTAGACCATACTGTAGTGCGACCTTAATATTAACTTAAAGGTTAATTAAGGGCTTAAGCCCATTAGGGTTACAAACCCAGAAAAATGAGACTCGGGGGCTTCTTTGATGAGAAGTACCCGAGAATTATTTTACCATATCTATGTGATTTGATGATCATGTGGCAAAGGACTTGATGGTCATATGGTTACGAGTTCAAAGATTATGGTTTTGACTAAAGTCAAATAACCAGAATTACCAAATTTGGACTTAAACGGGTAATTGGAATTAGGAAAAAGCTATATTATGACTAAAGTCTTAATATGGAGTATGACTAGAGTCATAAAAATCCAACCGACCCATCACTCGGAAATAATATGTGCCACTCGGCCGGTTTGATGATCAGTCGACAAAGTGGTCACTTAGCAATAGGACCCAAGGGTTTGATAAGCAAAGGTCTAAAAGATTCAAACTTGATGGTTTGAATATCTATAAACAAATTAATAAGAGCTAATACAATTAGACTCTTGCATTATTTGTTAGTCTCCAAATTACACAAGAGTCAGGGGCTACACCTGATCAGGTGCACCTGACCGGTGCACCACATCTATCAGAAACTTCGATAACGAGGTCTTCCTAATTTATGATCTTTAGACCATTTGGAGAATTAAAGCTCAAACTCAGAAAGCACTCGGGGGCTGCTGTGGGATACTTGCTTTATAGGTATCCTCATACAAGGCTAAGTTGGTGGCCGACTGGGTACTTCATCAACAAGGAAGCCGACCGACTCGGCTTGGAGTGCAAGACAAGAAAGATTAGACTTGCCATATAGAATCCTTGTAGACTATGACTAGGACTCTGCCTGAATCCCCTGCCGACTGGATATATAAGGCGGCAGGGTACCCCCCATGAGATGGACAGGAAAACAACATCTCGTGACAATTAATACAATACAAAACACAGGACGTAGGGTTTTTTACTCTCATTGAGAGGGCCCGAACCTGTATAATTCGGCGTCTTGTGTAACTATCATAGTTCTTGGTCTTGACATAGCCCTATATATTTACTGCCGGTCTTGAGCATCGACACCTGCGATCGTCATTGATGCCGACTCCAAAATTCCCTGCCCCTGGTAAGCCTCGTCCCCTCCTTCCACTTCTCCCGCGCGCACAACTCACGTCTGATCGTGCCTAATTCGTTCTCCTTTCATTTCATGTGCAAGGCCATCGGCATTTTAACTTTTTCCTGGCCGCCGCCCCTATTTCTGGCCGACCGACACCGCCTCCATGATGAGCTCCTACCTCCGGTCCTCCCCGACACCAACCACCACGATGCCGCACTTCCCCATGCCCCGGTGAAGCTCAAGGAGAAGACGGAATGCAATTTGCTGCCTCCTAGCCCGAACACAACGCCGCCGAACCTACAACCTCCGTCGCCTCTCGACGTCGGCACCCCTCCGGTGAGCTACCTTCCCCGCGAACCCCTCCAACCGATGCCCCTCGACGTGCCCATCATTTCTGAGCGCTCGCGATGACCTTCCGCCGCCCACAGCCGCCGATGGCGAGCCCTCCGGTGAGCTCCGCCATTGATCCCCCGTCCTGACTGGCAATCCTCCTGGCAGCCTCGCTATCGCCCACGTGGTGCCTATGTGTAGCTCAGGTGTTGCCTACATAGCACACTCCTTTAACTAGAAAATGCCCAGGAAACTGCCAGAAATTGCTAAAAACTTTGAAAAACCATAGTAAATCAAATTCAAACCCAATGTGACCCAAACTAATTTTGTTAGGTTCATCTTGAAGTGTTCCATTTTAGTAAAATGATAAATCACTGTCTCTGCACATGCATTTTTATTAATACCTTAAATTGTCAAAACACTAAACAACTCACCAAAAATTCTAGGAATAAAATTAAATCTTGAATTTTGGCAAGCTTAGTAAAAACATGAATATCTACCACCACAAATTTTGGTTTGGTAAAATATGAATTATTTTAGGCTCTGGAATTTATTTTGTGTGTTTACATAGATTAATTCTAGTAATTATTCTGTAAATAATTTGCCCTTGCCACTTGGCATAAAAATTACTCATATAAGCCTCTGTTCAAAGTAAATCACATATGTCCAAAAACATAAGTTTGCTTTATTAATTAATTTAATTGCTCATATCACTCATTTACCTTGTTTAATTGCATAAAGAATATATATACCTAAAATCTTAATTAACAACCCAACTTCTCTGAAGCATATGGCTTCAAAAATATAATAATAATTTTAATTGACATTAAAACACGATGTGCTTGCATGCATCATATCATTGCATAAAACGGTGTTCCGATAATGCCGTTAATTCAATTCCATCATATAGGTAACGACCATCAGGAGCAAGAGGACAACTTTCCAAAGGACGTTGACCCTCAAGAGCAAGAAGTTGTAGTTGCTAGCACTAACATTGATCCAGGCAAGCCCCGGTTTGCATCTGCCTCTTTTATAAAGTTTTGCTAGTTTATAGTATTACTAGTGTTTATAATTATTGCTGCATTAGGTAATAGGAGTTGATTGAAATCCACCTTGCATGATATTCAAATGACCTATGCTACTGTCTTTAGAACTTTGGTAGAATCGGTACTGCTATGCTATGCTTAGTAATTACTAGTCTTGTTAGATATTATTATTACTAAGGAATGAACTTGACCACTGGAACGGGAATTATTAAAATAAGTTTATTTTTATGTTATGACCGGGCAGGGATGATGCATGCGTAGGTTTGCAGCAACACATGGGTGTTGACTGCGGTAGCCCTGCCTTGTCGAACCTAGGACCCGTCCGTGGTCGGCCCCTTGATGAAGTATTGAACAGTACTGAATGCATGCTAGACCGATGTAGCATTAAAGGTCACTTACATTGAGGTCGGTTAAGGTGCGTTGGTCTTTGACCCTCCTGCTGCTGGAGTGGGTGGTTCATACCATGAAATACTGTTGGTAGAACGGCATGCCCACTCGATGTCACCACACCGGGTCCGAGGTGTGGGTGGTTTTTCTTGTAAAAGGTTGCCATATACTACCTTAATTGGTGCGTATGTATCGTGTATCTCGGGTTTTCCCAGCTGGTGTAAATCGATTGCAATTGTTGTCCCTTGCAGTAATGAGTACCACTTGGTCACTGCGCCAATCACATAGTTGCCCATGGTACTTGGAAAGTGGTTATGATGTGTATTGTTGATGTTACTATTATTGCTATTATGTCGTATTTACTTTATGTAATGTTTTATTATCCTATTGTTGCAACTAAAGTTACAATTCAGCTCATCCCATTTAAATTGACAAATAAAACTTGATAGAACTAATAGGTTGCTTAGTGCGAGTCTTTTTAAACAAGCCACCTATTAAAGCCTTTGCATGTCTAGGTGTCTGACGGGTAAGTCTTGCTGAGTAATTAGTACTCAGGCTTTGTGCCATTGTATTTTTTAGGTTATGAAGAAATAGAATTGCATGTAGATGTGATGCCTTAGGACGTGCAAGTCCCTGAGGGTTGGACTGCCCGCTGGGAGTCTGACTTACCGCCGCAGTGATGTTGTGTGCTGCTAGAGTGATGGTTCTTTGGGCATGGACCATCACTATGCTGTACCATCAAGCTCGTAGTTCCTTACGTTATCTGCTTCTATTTTTTTCAAAACATTCATGAACTTGTACTATTCTGTTGCACTCTGATAACCTTAATGACGTAATATTCAACTTAAATTTGGACAAATATTGTATTATCAAGTGTCTACGTTATCAGCACCTTCAGAACCTCGATCCTCCGGGAAGGGGCACCATAGCTGGTATCAAAGCCATGGTCCATGATAATACAATAAATAAATCGTATTTTCAAAAACTATGACGTTTGCGAGTAAGGATACATTAGTATTGCCCATATAGATAATAGGGTGGTGACAAAGCTAACCTGGGTTTTGTTTGTTTAAATTACTTGCATCTACGGCTTCTTCAAATGACGGTACGTGCATGCTTAACCGACACATGTGATATAGGTGTCTGTGCTCACAGGCGGATATGAGATACTATTGGCTCATGACTTATCACAGGGCGATCCTTTTTTCATGGATCGTTACTAGTAGGACTATGCTTATTTTTGTAGTTTCTTTTAAATTTGATGTATTGTTTGTGAAATGGATCTTCTGCAGGTACACTAACGCCGTTAGTATAACACTTAGAATAACTTACGTGTTGAGTGCGGGCCATCACCGAATATTCGTGCCACTAAGTATCGACAAAATATGTGTTGTGTTGTGAGGAACGATAGGTTAATAAATGAAAATTTTGCATCATGCATCTCTTTATAACTAAACTAAAATTTTATTCTCATCTTGCTCACTAACCTCTGGATATAAAATTTTTAAGCTTGTTGAGCATAAAAATATAAAATACAAGTCCAATTGTCAAGTTAATAAGAATCTGTCCTGTTTTTAGCTGTCAACTTCAAAAATTCATAGTTGCTAATTTACTCAACCAAATAAGACATACAAATACTTTTTAGAAATTTCAAACACCCTCTGTCACCCAATGTTTAATTTAATTATTTATCATAGCAGTAACAACCTCAGAAACTAGGAGCAAGTATAATCTGCCAACACACTGTTTTCAGCATAACCCTGAACTTAAAAATTTCATAACTGGAGTTGTACTTCGAAATTTTAGGTGTTTGAACCCAATCTGGAAACCTCTTGAAGTCTATTTTCATCTCCAATAGGTTTCCTAATTTTACTAGATTCCCTCTGTCCAGTAGAGCCAAAATACTAAGCCTCTGTCATCCTGAAACAGAATCTGCCAACCTGAACTTGCAAAAATTCATAAGACTAGATTTACTTGGAATTTTTGAGAGTATAAATACAATCTGGAAAGCTATGAAAGTCTACTGTAACATGGTTCCAACCCCCAATTTTTAAGACCATGTTTTCTGATTGAAATACCCACTTTTCTGACTTCTGTACAGTTAAGACAGAATCTATTTTAAAACCCGTTGCCGTATTATTGCCCCTTGGGACTGAAAAATGTGAACCAAAACTTTGTTTTTGTATTTTATAGCACTTTATGTGAAATATATTTTTACTGTAATGAAGGTTTGACTCAATCAAATTACATTCCTTGTAGGTGGCTGAAAACAACAACCAACCACCACCGGGTTGGGAGATCACCGACGGTCTGGAATTCACTGGGATGGTTCATCTGTTTTGGAGAGTTCTCCAGAGATTCGGATATCCCATTCCTCCCACTTATGTTGGCAAGGAATTTTAGGAGCATGGAGTCCCCTCTTGTGTCATCCATGTGGTCGTTCCCGTCAACCACACGGTCACTTCCGCATGGGAATCCTGGACCATTAGCATCACTGGGACAGATTTGTCTTCCACTTGGAATGTTGCTGCTTTCAAGGCCCTCACTCGATTCTGCGAAGACCGCAAGCATGATGTTACTGGAACATCCGTCGCCTTGCTTCCCATCAATGATGTGATAGATTTTGAGTGGATCAGGCATGTGGATTTCATCTTTGATCCAAACCATCGCGACCATGATCCTATGCTGCCCATAATAGAGTATTATGGCTTATCCACTTTTGCCTTATGCACAAACTTGTGCTGGCATCTGGATGTGCTTCATGCTGCACTTTGACTTTCTGAAGTCAAAAAACAAGCTAAAGATGAGGAAATTGCAGAACTGAACCAACAAATTCAAGCAAAGAATGAAGAGATGGATGTGATTATAGAAGAACGTGACCAAGCCTTGCAGGATGCAGTAGATTATGAGCATGACATTATTGAGGCTCAAGATGACTTGGACGCATTCAAGGCTGCCCACCTTCCTATTGAAGGGAATTGGGATGAGATCATCATGTAGTTTGGAGAACAAGAGGATGTAGATATGGCACATGCCGGTATTAATGATGTGGAAATGATGGATCTGGAGGAACCAGAAGAACCTATGGAACCGGAAGAACCAGAAGAGCCGGAAGACATAGACCAGGAGTAGATGGTTCGCTACACCCATGTGTATGGTCGTGTAGTATATGTATCCCTAGTTCGATGTAGGATTATGAATCTTGCATAATGTGTCCATAATACCGTAGCTAGGCGTTGGCACATATGTGTAAGAAATTGTGTGACAATGTCCTTTTAACAACCATGTAGTCTGAATTGAATTAATGGAGAAGGTTGTCACTTCTGAAATTTTATTCGTGCCTCTTGCAAATTTATATTCTTGCACATGTGTTTTTATGGATTATTTTGAGCAATAACTAATGTGCAACTGTATAAATTGCAGCATGGTGCGTACTTAGAATCAAGAAGATCCTTAGAGCTGTCAGCAAGGAGCTAATGCTGAACCCTCACTAGCTGAGGTATTGACTGCTGCACTCAACCGACAGCAGAACGACTCCAAGTTACTTCGTCGGCTGGTAGATATTACGTCCCATTTGGCTAGACATGGAGGCCACCGCAACAACAACAACCAGCCCTGACAGAGCACTTACTCAGACTTTCTGGGTACTCATCCGCCGACATTTGAATGTGCCAGAGAGCCACTGGATGCAGATCATTGGTTGCGTCAGACTGAGTCTAAATTCAGTCTGCTGGAATGCACCGAGCACCAGAAGGTGTTGTTCGCCGCCCAACAACTCTAGAGCTCTGCTAGTACCTGGTGGGCCAATTATGAAGTTGCTCTTCCCGCTGGACGCCGCACCAAATGGAATGAGTTCAAGGCTACATTTCGTGCTCATTTCATCCCTGCTAGCCTCATGCAGAGGAAATTCCAGGAATTTATGGATCTGAAACAAGGAGGGAGGAATATCCTCTAATATTCTGAAGCTTTTAATCACCTGGCTCAGTATGCTACTGAGTTTGTCAATACTAAGGACAAGAAGAGATAGTCATTTCTGCGAGGTATGAATGCCACACTTAAGGAGCGTCTGACTTGGCAGACAACGGGCATATACAATGACTTGGTCAATGCTGCTATTTTCCAGGAAGGCACTATGCGCCAAGTTGAAGAGGAAGATCACATGGGAAAGGCCCCTGCTAGTGCCTCTGCTGCCCCACAGGCGAAGCACCGCCTGATTTACACTTCACCTACTAGACAGTGTTTCCGGGCATCTCTGCAGTATCAGTATCAGCGACAGTATGGTCCGAACTACTCGAGGACACCATAGCAATAGAACATTCAACCCATGACCATACCAACCGCAGAACAACCAGTACCGTGCACCATATCAACAGCAAGGAAATCAGAATGCCCGTGCCCCATAGCCTACTGATCGTGGAAGCAGCTACCCATGCTATAACTGTGGGCGTACCAGCCATTTTGCTAAGAATTGCACTGCACCCAGGCGCAACAACAACAACAACAACCAGCGTCAGAACCAGAACAGGAATGTGAGTGCACCATCTCGTGGTGCCCAAGTGAACTACACCAATGCTGAAGATATTCCCCAGGGCGAACCCATGCTGACCGGTACACTCTTACTCTATCGCCAGCCTGTCCTTGCACTTTTTTATTCTGGCGCTACGCATAATTTCATTAGCAAAGCTTGTGTGCAAAAACATAATCTCCACACCACCATCATAAATATATGCTACACCGTCCGCTCTCCTGCTGGACAAATTTTTGCTAATGAAGTAGTTTGTAAAGCTCCACTAGAAATTAATCGAAAGATTTACCCCACCGATTTCATCATGCTCAAGGATCATGAAATTGATCTGATCATAGGTATGATCTGGATGAAAACCCATAGAGCCATGCTAGACATTAAGCCCCGTATCGTTCACATCAACTCTCCTTTGCATGGAAAAGACACACTTTCCCTAAACACCGATTCATCGAAAGCCTTGGTTGTCCATCACTTGGAAGGGCAATCACTAGAAAGTATTCCTATCATTTGTGAGTATCCAGACATGTTCCCTAAAGACATCTCTGGCCTTCCGCCTGACCGTGAAGTGGAATTTAAGATAGAGTTACAGCTAGGAACTTCTCCAATATCCCGTCATCTGTATAAAATGGCACCGAATGAGTTGGCCGAATTGAAGAAGCAATTGAATGAGTTATTGGAAAAGGGATTCATTTGCCCAAGCACTTCACCTTGGGGCTGCCCTGCTATTTTTGTGAAGAAGAAGGACAAGTCCTTGCGCCTTGTCGTTGATTATCGACCTCTTAATGAAGTTACCATCAAGAACAAATACTCATTACCCCGTATTGATATCCTTTTTGACCAATTGGTTGGTGCTAAGGTCTTTTCAAAAATTGACCTCTGTTCGGGCTATCATCAAATCAAGATCAGAGCCGAAGACATTTCGAAGACTGCCTTCTCTACTAGATATGGATTGTTTTAGTATCTAGTAATGTCATTCGGATTGACAAATGCCCCTACCCATTTCATGTACCTCATGAATTTGGTATTCATGCCGGAGTTGGACAAATTTGTGGTAGTATTCACTGATGACATCCTCATCTATTCTATGTCCAAGGAAGAGCATGCCGAACATCTTCGCATTGTTCTTCAATGTCTCCGAGAACACAAATTGTATGAAAAATTCAGCAAGTGTGAATTTTGGTTGGACCATGTGCCATTTCTCGGCCACATAATTTCAGCAGAAGGAATCTCTGTAGACCCCAGTAAAGTTCAAGATGTGCTAGATTGGAAGCCACTAAAAACCGTTTGTCAAGTCCGTAGTTTCCTCGGATTAGCTGGATATTATCGTAGGTTCATCCCTAATTTCTCCCAGTTATCCAAGCCTATCATAAGGTTACTGAAAAATGATGTGAAGTTCGAATGGAATGATAAATGTGAAGAAGCATTTCAGATTTGAAGATTCCTAGATGGCTAGGCGTCACCCTAGAACTCCCAAATACTCCATCCATCCAGGTAGTAATAAAATGTATCAAGATTTGAAGAAGAATTTTTGGTGGACAAGAATAAAGAGAGAAGTTGTCCAATATGTTGTAGAATGTGATACTTGTCAGAGAGTTAAGGCTGACCATTTGAAACAAGCCGGATTGCTTCAACCATTGAGTATTCCCGCCTGGAATCCGGAAGACATCAGCATGGACTTTATCGTTGGCCTTCGTCTCACTTCGCGTAAGCATGATTCTATTTGGGTCATTGTGGACTGACTCACCAAATCTGCTCACTTCTTGCCGGTCAACAATAGATACAGCATATGGCAATACGCAGAGCTATACATCGCAACAATTCTATGTCTTCATGGAGTAACCAAGACCATCATTTCAGATTGTGGTTCGTAGTTTGTCGCTCATTTCTGGGAACAATTGCATGCATCCTTCGGTACAGGCTTAATTCATAGTTCTGCTTACCATCCCGCTACCGATGGATAGACAGAGCGTGTCAACCAAATTTTGGAAGATATGCTTAGAGCTTGTGTTCTAACACATGGTGGTAACTGGGATGAGTACCTGCCCTATACGGAATTCTCGTATAACAATAGCTACTAGGAGAGTGTGAAAATGTCACCATTTGAAGCACTCTGTGGTCGCAGTTGTAGAACACCGTTAAACTGGTCTGAATTTGGAGAAAGAGTAACCTTTGGTCCTGATCTTGTCAAGGATGCAGAAGAAAAAGTTCGTACCATTCAGGCAAATCTTAAAGCTGCTAAATGCCGCCAAGAGAAGTATGCAAACAGACGACGTAGGCCACTATGTTTCAATAAAGGTGACTATGTCTATCTCCGAGTGTCGCCTATGAAGGGTATCCAATGGTTTGGAGTCAAAGGAAAGTTAGCTCCTCGTTATATTGGGCCATTTCAAATTTTGGAACGATGTGGAAACGTAGCCTACAAGCTGGAGTTACCCGCTAATCTATCTGGAGTTCATCACACCTTTCACGTCTCTCAGCTAAAGCGCTGTCTCAAACCACCCATTGACAAGATCTTGGAAGAGTATGACCAACTTCAACCAGACCTCACATACTCTGAACAACCGATAAAGATCCTCGATGAGAAAGAGCGCACAACCCGTAAAAGAACACTCAAATTCTATAAAGCTCAATGGAGTAATCACTCAGAAGATGAATCCACATGGGAATCTAAAGAATTTCTGAGTACACATTACCCGAAATTTTTGTCATCATACGCAGGTATGTTTTGACCACCGTACTTCTCTCTAGTTGGCCTTGTTCATAATCTCGGGACGAGATTTCTTTAAGGAGGGAGGGCTGTGACACCCCAGGTGTCTCACTTCTATTTAACAAACATGAAAAGCACAAATCATGAATAATATAGCATGAAATGATAAAGCCCAATTATTGAATTAATTCTAGGTAATTAAAAACCTTGCAACCAATTTGTGAGCCTGATGAAAATTTTATTATAAAACATATGCCAAATAAATTCAAAATCAAATTGGTAATAATAAAATAGAATTTTTTTAATTTAATGAGCATTTTACCATATTTAGGAATACCCCAAATAATTAATTAAAGAATAGAAACCTTTCACAATGGGGAATTAACTATAAAATAACTATAAAAATTCTGACCAAATGAGTCCCACCAGAGCACCAGGAATATCTCTTAGGACCTATGTGCAAAATCCCAATTTAGTTGGAGGCCCCTAGCTATTTGTTTTGGAAATACCATTGACCAGGGACCTTTTTGCAAAGATCTTGAAAGAATCGGGGCTGTAGTGCAAAATTTTCTTTTTCTTCTTCCTCACTGGCGCAGAGCTTCTTCCCTTGCCGACGTTTTCCTCTCCCCCGCACGCCACCGCCTGCGCCTCCCCGCCTCGGAACACCACCGTGCACTGTGCGACTGACCCCTCCTTAGCCGTCCTGTCCTGTCCTCTCAGCCGCGAGCTCACCCAACGGCTTCCTCTTCCCCCTTTTCTCTCTGCACGCCATCGAAATGACTTCAATTCTGCCCCCTCTTCTCGCTCTCGGTCTCCAACCACCTCGCCCCCTCTGCATGACTTGAAAGTGCACCTAGAGCCTCCTCAACACTCTCCAACCGCCCTCTCTGCTCTCTGCTCTTCCCATTTTTCTCTCCTCTTCCCCTCTGTCTGCCATTGCTGAACGGAAGCGCAAGCTCGAGCTCCTTTCTGCCTTCCCATTACCACCAGAACTCAACCAAGTACACAGAAGCCATGCGCAACACTTCTCCCACTCCCCATTGTCGCCGCTCGGCCCAACCGTGCTTGAAGCCGAGTCAATTTGGGGAAATCTCGATCCCTGCTCCCCGCTATCGCCATTGACGCTGACTCCAAAATTGCCCGCCTCTGGTAAGCCTCGTCCCCTCCTTTCACTTCTCCTACGCGTGTAACTCACGGCCGATCGTGCCTGATTCGTTATCCTTTGATTTCATGCGCAAGGCCATCGGCATTTCAACTTTTCCCCGGCCACCGCCCCTGTTTTTGGCTGACCAACACCACCTCCACGACGAGCTCCTACCTCCGGTCCTCCCCGACACCAACCACCCCGATGTCGCTCTTCTCCATGCACCGGTGAAGCTCAAGGAGAAGACGGAATGCGATTTGCTGCCTCCTAGCCCGAACGCGACGCCACCGAACCTACGACCTTCGCCACCTCTAGATGTCGGCACCCCTCCGGTGAGCTATCTTCCCCGCGAACCCCTCCAACCGATTCGCCTCGACGTGCCCATCGTTTCTGAGCGCTCGCGACGACCTTCCACCGCCCACAGCCGCAGGCGGCGAGCCCTCTGGTGAGCTCCGTCGTTGACCCCCCGTGCTGACTGGCAATGCTCCTAGAAGCCTCGCTGTCGCCTACGTGGCGCCTACGTGTAGCCCAGGTGTCGCCTACGTGGCACACTCCTTTAAGTAGAAAATGCCTAGGAAATTGCCAGAAATTGCTAAAAACTTTGAAACGCCATAGTAAATCAAATTCAAACCCAATGTGGACCAAACAAATTTTATTAGTTTCATATTGAAGTGTTCCATTTTAGTAAAATGATAAATCACTATCTCTGCACATGCATTTTTCTTAATACATTAAATTATCAAAACACTAAACAACTCACCAGAAATTCTAGGAATAAAATTAAGTCCTGATTTTTGGCATGCTTAGTAAAAACATGAATATCTACCACCACAAATTTTGGTTTGGTAAAATATGAATTATTTTAGGCTCTGGAATTTATTTTATGTGTTTACTTAGATTAATTCTAGTAATTATTCTGTAAATCATTTGCCCTTTCCACTTGGCATAAAAATCACTCATATAAGCCTCTGTTCACAGTACATCACACATGTCCAAAACATAAGTTTGCTTTATTAATTAATTTAATTGCTCATATCACTCATTTACCTTGTTTAATTGCATAAAGAATATATATACCTAAAATCTTAATTAACAACCTAACTTCTCTGAAGCATGTCTTCGAGAACATAATAATAATTTTAATTGACACTGAAACATGGTGTGCTTGCATGCATCAGATCATTGCATAAAATGGTATTTCGATAATACCGTTAATTCAATTCCATCATATAGGTAACGACCATCAGGAGCAAGAGGACAACTTTTCAAAGGACGTTGACCCTCAAGAGCAAGAAGTTGTACTTGCTAGCACTAACATTGATCCAGGCAAGCCCCGGTTTGCATTTGCCTCTTTTATAAAGTTTTGCTAGTTTACAATATTACTAGTGTCTATAATTATTGCTGCATTAGGTCATAGGAGTTAATTGAAACCCACCTTGCATGATATCCAAATGACCTATGCTACTGTCTTTAGAACTTTGGTAGAGTCGGTACTGTTATGCTATGCTTAGTAATTACTAGTCTTGTTAGATATTATTATTACTAAGGAATGAACTTGACCACTGGAACAGGAATTATTAAAAGAAGTTTATTTTTATGTTATGACCAGGCAGGGATGATGCATGCTCTGCCTTGTCGAACCTAGGACCCGTCCGTATTCGGCCCCTTGATCAAGTATTGAACTGTACCAAATACATGCTAGTTTATGGGCACTAGTAAGCCGATGTAGCATTAAAGGTCACTTACATTAAGGTCGGTTAAGGTGCGTTGGTCTTTGACCCTCCTGCTGCTGGAGTGGGCGGTTCATACCACGAAATACTGTTGGCAGAACAGCATGCCCACTCGACGTCACCACACCCGGTCCGAGGTGTGGGTGGTTTTTCTTGTGAAAGGTTGCCATATACGACCTTAATTGGTGCGTATGTGTCGTGTATCTCGGGTTTTCCCAGCTGGTGTAAATCGATTGCAATTGTTGTCCCTCGCAGTAATGAGTACCACTTGGTCACCGCACCAATCATGTAGTTGCACATGGTACTTGGAAAGTGATTATGATGTGTATTGTTGATGTTACTATTATTGCTATTATGTCATATTTACTTTATGTATTGTTTTATTATCCTATTGTTGCAACTAAAGTTACAATTCAGCTCAACCCATTTAAATTGACAAATAAAACTTGATAGAACTAATTGGTTGCTTAGTGCGAGTCTTTTCAAACGAGCCACCTATTAGAGCCTTTGCATGTCTAGGTGTCCGACGGGTAAATCTTGCTGAGTAATTAGTACTCAGGCTTTGTGTCATTGTGTTTTTCAGGTAATGAAGAAATAGAATTGCCTGTAGATGTGATGCCTTGGGACATGCATGTCCCTGAGGGTTGGGCTGCCCGCCGGGAGTCCAACTTGTCACCGTAGTGATGTTGTGTGCTGCTAGAGTGATGGTTCTTCGGGCCTGGACCATCATTATGTTGTACCGTTGAGCTTGTAGTTCCTTACGTTATCTACTTCCACTGTTTTCAAAACATTCATAAACTTGTACTATTCTGCGCAAGAAGCTGCAGCAGGGGACTTCAAAACCATGCTCGAAGAACAAGCAGAACACAACGATCTATTTATGAATGGGGATGGGGCAAGATTCACGGGGTACCTTCCAGTCGATCCGAACTTGCTCTAGAAGGATGTCGTCGACCACCATCTGGTTCATATCAGCTTGGGAGAGGATGCTCTTTGAGAACTCCCAAAGCTGCTCTAGAATGTCGACCTCTAACAAAGAGGACGCGGCGGCGGCAGTGGAAGTAGCTGGAATGGAAGAGGAAACCTTCTTGCGCCCTATCGAAGTTTGAGATCGGCAGTAAATATACCCCGTGAATCAGCAAGTTCAGATCGACTAGAAGATACCCCATGAATCTTGCCCCATTCCCATTCATAAATAGATCGTCGTGTTCTGCTCGTTCTTCGAGCATGGTTTTGGAGTCCCCTGCTGCAGCTTCTTGCGTAGGCTCCTATTCTTTTATGGGATTGAGCTTGTCAACCTCAATCCCAATTCTATTCTTCACATCACCATCTTCGTGCATATGTGCGAAGCATTTTTGGGCACTCTCCCCCACTTCAATCTGAAAGTTGCCTAAAGGGGGTGGTGAATAGGCAATCTAAAAATTTGACCTGAAATCAAACTTAAATGCGGATTTAACAGAGAATGACGGATCTTCCGTCATTTTTTGACGGAACTTCCGTGGTGACGGAAGTTCTGTCACAATAACTAAGGTTCCTTGATTTGGAGGTGAAAACACAATGAAATACGGAATTTAAGGGGTTAGAGATACAATACATGATAGAAGCGAAGCTAGCATGAGGTATAGCACAAGTTCTACAATAAGTAGCTAGCAACACAATGCACAAGATAATCGAGCACAATATATATAAAGAGCAACACAAGCACAAAAGGAAAAGCGGGCAGGTAAACAGAAAGACACAAGGATTTTTACCGAGGTTCGGCAACTACACAACGTAGTCCCTACTTCCTCGTTGAGGAGCTACGCAAAGTAGCCGGGTCTCTCTCAACCCTTTTCCCCGCCAAGCAATCACAAAGATCATGCTCGGATTTCTTTCTCCATTTGATTCTTTTCCTCCAGAGGCGAATCACACCTTTACAAACTTTCCCAAGACTCACCACAAGTTTGGGAGTTCTAGGGTGACGCCTAGCCGTTTAGGAATCTTCAATTCCAAGAGTAACAGATACCTCATGGATGCTTGCTTTGAAACAATCTCAAGTGTCAACTTCTCTCACAAAGAGTCTCTCTCTCTCTCAACCCAACTCTCACAAAGAGATCAAACCTCACAAAGAGGAGTTGGGGAGAGTGCTAGAGGGCTTTGAGAATGATATTTTTGTGGGGGAAGTCAGCAGCCTTCAATGGAGCGAAGAGATGAGCTATTTATAGAGGAGCCTCAAAAACTAGCTGTTGGAGTGCATTTCAGTGACTGACGGAACATCCATGAAAAACCCATGGAACTTCCATGAATTCAAAAAGAGCCGTTGCACGGGCTAGGATTCTACTGAGGTAGGACATGACGGAACTTCCGTCATAAGCATGACGGAACTTCCGTGACTCTCGGGATGAGAGGATACTGAAGATCAACCGACGGAACTTTCGACGGAACTTCTAACGGAACTTCCGTCGCTCTCGGGTTTGCGACAGAGTGAAACTCTAGAATGACGGAACTTTCAATGGAACTTCTGACAGAACTTCCGTCGCTCTCGGGTTGGTATGTCTAGCGACGGAACTTCTCACAGAACTTCCGACGGAACTTCCTTCGTTCCTGGGTTGGCTGTTTTTGGGTCATTTTGTGGCTATTTAGCTTCTCTCATCTCACTTGGGATTTTGTTGAGCATTGAGACTTTGCAAGAACCTATGTGACATCCCTCTTGATAGAGTGGCATGCCTAAACTCAAGATTTAAATATAAAAGAATCTTTCTTCAACTTGAGATTGCATAATTGATACTTGCCACTTTGCTTCATTTGGCTTCAAAAGGAGTTGCCACATGTATTCTTCTTTTAAGCGTCATCACCTAGAGCTTGTGACTTGGAGTATTTTGAATCCTTACGATCAACTTCCATTTTGTACTCACAAGTCACTTAAGATCTTCAATCATATTAATACTCTGAAGTATATGACTCTTGTTGCTTGGTTCATCAAGATTGAGCTTCACCTGCCCTTCACCACTGCTCTGGTCCCTTGGACTAAGCCTTGCTTGCCCTTCTCCTTTGCATGGTTCATCGTGACCCGGTCGTGCACAATTCTTCACCACTAAGCTAACTCAATTCACATACAACTTGTATTGTCATTAAGCCTTTGTTTGATGATCTTCTTTATATTGTTTGATCAAGTTGCTTGTAGTTATTCATTCGTCTTGTAATCAACTTTGCACTTGATTCCTCTAACTCTTGTTCATGTATAGACCTGATTGTTTATGAAACCTCATTGTGTTGATGATCAAGCTACTCATGAGTCTCCTTTCATCATGTCATCATATTGTCCATTATCATACTTTGATTGTGTACAAGCCTTGTCTTGTGAGACCAAATCAACTCATGAACTTTCATGTCTCATAACTAGAATCAATGTACAATCTCAATCATATTCATTTCAGCCATAGAGTGTACATCCAAGATTTTAATTCCTGCTTATATACTTAGAAAGAATCATTAGACCTTTAATCATGTTGTCATTCAATAAACCAAAACCCACTAGGGGACTAGATGCACTTTCACAATCTATTTCACCATATGTTTTTCCTCTAACCGCTACCAACCAAGGACAATCAAGTAGCTATAGGCGGCATTGGCGTCCAATTATGCAAGAAGGAAGCCTACATCAATGTGCCGTGGAAGACTGGAAACAAGAACTAGAAGGATAAGTGGTTCTACTATGACAACCCTCCCCCTATTCTTGACGACTTCACTGGTGCCAAGGCAATTCCCCTGGCGCAATGGACTGAGAAGCCTGATCCGACCGACCCTCAGGTGGTCGCTCTGTTGAAGAAGATAGCTGACTTGAAGGTTGAAGGTGTTGACGGAATCACCGTCGCTAAAAGCTTCATAGTACGCAGAGTGCAGCCCCTGAAGCTTTAAAGTCAACTGGCGTGGAACTATGTTGATGATGATGAAACCAGGGATGTCCCCGACCCGCCGAATGGTGAACTTCGTCAGAAATGCCTATCGAAGATGTTTGAAGGGGATATCCTTCAGGATCACTCATTGATCAAAAAGGTGTATAACAAGGGCACTATGCGAGCCCGAGTAAGCCTCAGTCTACTTTGAGCAATCTCTTATTTTCTTGTCTTGATGTCCTGCTTGATATCTTGACTCTTGCATAGGATCTGGATACTTATATATCCCATCCTCCGCTCCCTCCGACCGATACCGAAGGACTGTACTATGTCGAGAAGCCACCGCAAACCGGCACTGGGGGCTCAAGCTCTTCTGCCGGCACTCAACCCGTACATGTTGAACCAGTTGTCACCCTAGCTTCGCCCGGTCAACTAGTGAAACGAACTGTCGGGTGCCACCGACAATATGTTGGGGATCAGGGTGATGATGAAGAAGTGTCGTTTGTTGATGCCTGTCAACCCACCCCTACTCCCTCTGACCGACCTTCAAGCCAGTCGGATCCCCCAAGCCAAACTCAGAGTGATGCTGGGGTGGTGGAACAGACCGATAAGGCAGGAAAATCTTCCTAGAAGAGGAAGGAGACTGATTCTCAGTCGACTTCTTCGAAGAAGAGGATGTGCTGAATCAAGCTTAAGAAGGGCCCTAGGTTAATTCTTTAACCTTATACTCCTTGTCTCTTATTGCCAACCATAACACATTTTAATCTCCTCCATCCTTGTTTTGATAGTAGTCGGACGAGCGATTCTCAGAGTGCTCAAGGGTCCGAGGACACTTGGTCGGTTCTTCCTCCTTGTCCGACTGATCTGCCTAAACCTATCGGCAAGTCTTCAAATACACCGACCGAGGTGAATAAGCCATCTGATAAGACAATTCCTGCCTCCATTCTGGTGCCTGCACCCTAACCTGCTCCAGCCATCGTCCCTTCACCTCTTGACAAAGGTAAGGTGACATTGCCTACAGATACACTCGGTCGGCCCAAAGTGGAGGACGCAGAGATAATATATCAACACCGAGAAGCCAACAAGGTACTTCAATACCTTGTTTTAGCTTTGTCTCAACTCATCGTTAAGCTTAACCATCTTCTATATGTAGAAAATATATGCTCTTGTGGAGAGGAAACAGGCTAGAGTGTTATGCCAGTCACCGGTCAGCGACTCTCCAAAGCTCAAAAGGAGATTGATAAGTTATAGACCGACCGACAAGAGATGACCAAGGCCTTAGACCAAAGCCGTGCAGATATAGCTTGTAAGATCACTTACCATCTGTGTTTAAATTATCAACTAATCACTCTAGCGCTAAAAGTTCAAATGTTTGTCTTTAGCTCGTGATCAGAAGATTGCCGCCCTGGAGAAGTTGACTTCCGATCAGCAAAGGTTTGTTGACGCCTTGAATGCTGAGAAGGAAAACCTCTCCAAGTCGGTCGAGGACCAGAAGGCCGAGATCACTCAGCTACAGAAGGAGTTGAAGGAGGCTGACGACAAGATAGAGGATGCCAAGAGCGTGTCCATATCCTTCAAATGTAATCTTGCCAGCATGCCCTTCATTATTTCTCACATCTTCTTGAATCCTCTTTTGATCATACTGACCAAAAATCATCACTCACTGCTCTATCATATGTTGCTCGAAAGGCAATGAACTATGTTCATGCCAACCGAGTGGAGCAGACTGGCCATTCCTTGGATTACTTGCTGGAGCATGCATCGGAAGCTATCGCTTATAACACTCGGCGAGTGGCGACCGAGGCCAGGAGTCAGGTTCTGGCGATTTGCCAATCTTGGTCTCCTGCTCTGCCATTGGACAAGATCAAGGAGGGCTTCAACCCAGACTTGATCGACGACCAATGCCAGCTGTTCTTGGATTCCATGCTGGAGACTTCTCGAGCCTTGGTCGACAACATAGAGATCAATCCGACCGTGCCTACTCCTCCAGCAACTCCAGAAGCTAAGCTACGAGCTGACTCTTCCTCTCCTTCAAAGGAGCTGTAAATCCTGCAATGCTAGAGAACATTAGTAGTATCTATGATCTGATACGATGTTTGCTATGTGTTAATTAATTTCCTACTTAATAGCTTAAAAGACCGATAAAAATATCATAAATATGTTTCTATCATTGAGAAAAAGAAATTGCATCGGTCTGCTTTAACATATTATGTTGTGACTCGTAACCGCGTAACAAGCAGAGTCAACCAATCGACACATGACCAGGGATAACCATGATGTATAGACATTAGACCAAAAAGTAAAGGATGTATTCAAAGATAAGGAATTGGTCAGAAAATAGTCCAAAACCAAATTAAGGTTAGACCAAGGTGGGACATTATTACCAGCCCCCTGGCTCGATTGCTTAATAAAATAAATTAAAGAATCAAAACAATGTAGAATGAAAATCATCAAAAAAATCTTTTATTAAAAAGACGGAAGTTTCATTCATAAATAATGTATAAGTATACAAAAGAATAACTGAGTATAGAAACGACGTAGCTGATTTATGTTCCAAGAATTTGATATATCATCGCCGTCTTCGTACATTAGTCGGTAAGCCCCGGGCGAGTGACTTCCTTCACCACATATGGTCCTTCCCACTTTGGAGAAAGCTCATGCTGGTTCTTCGTTGACTGCACTCGGTGAAGCACTAAATCTCCAAGTTGGAAGTGGCGATTACGTACGTTTTTATCATAATATTGACGCAAGCCTTGCTGGTAAAGTGCCGACCGAAACAGAGCGTGATCACGCAACTCCTCTGCTGCAATCAAATCAATCTCTCAATTCTCCTCAGAAAGTTGTTCATCATACGCCTTAACCCGTGTCGAAATAAGACTGACCTCGCTCGGTAGCATAGCCTCTGAGCCATAGACCAATGAGAAAGGTGACTGACCAGTTGCCCGACTGGTGTTTGTGCAAAGCCCCCAAAGAACTGAAGGCAATTCTTTGACCCACCAACCGGCATAAGGCTTAAGTCTATCGAATATCCACGGTTTCAATCCTTGAAGAATCATACCATTGGCCCGTTCGACTTGCCCATTGCTTTGAGGATGAGCCACAGATGCAAAGAGGATTTTTATTCCCATCTCATTGGCAAAGTCATGGAACTCCACTGACGTGAATTGAGTGCCATTATCGGTGATGATATCATGTGGAACCCCAAAGCGAGTGAAGATATCCTTGGCAAACTCGATTGCCTTCTTCGATGTTATCTTGCCGACCGGCTTTCTTTCGATCCACTTGGTGAATTTATCAATAGCAGCAAACAGATAAGTGAACCCTCCTGGCGCTTTCTTGAAATGACCGATAATTTCAAGCCCCCAGATAGCAAAGGGCCAAGTTAAAGGTATCATCTAAAGTTGTTGTGAAGGCACACGCGTTTGTTGAGTGAAGAATTGACAACCTTCACACTTCCGAACGACCTAGTGTGCATCTTCGACCACTATGGGCCAATAAAACCCTTGCCGGAAAGCTTTGCCGACCAAAGTCTTGGAAACCGCATGATTGCCACATATCCCGGAATGAATTTCTTCTACCAACTTTTGGCCTTCTGGTATCAAGATGCATCTCATCAAGATGTTTGAACCTCCTCTTTTATAGAGTTGGTCTCCCACCAACAGATATCTTCGGCATCGGGTCTCTAACCTCCGTTGCTCATTAGGATCCGAAGGTAGCGTTCCCTTGTCCAAATATTGGATGAGTGGGTCACGCCAATCAGTCTCCATGTTGTCATCACCAACAAGATTAGTGACAACACTCATTAATACATCCGATCGAGGAGAAATCGTGGGGGAATCCAGAGTGTGTAAGAAAACACCTGGCGGGACCATAGACCGGGATGATCCCATCTTGGCCAATTCATCTGCCGCTTGGTTATTGTCTCAAAGAACATGCGTGAACTTCAATCCATCGAATTTGTCTTCGAGCTTCCTTACTTCTTGATATTAAGCACTCATATTGTCATCCACACAGTTCCAATCCTTAGTGACCAAAGCCGAGTCACCAAAGATGTCAAGGCGCTTGATGCCGAGTGACGTGGCAATGCACAGACCATGTAGAAGGGCTTCATACTCCGTAGCGTTATTGGATGCACGAAACATCACTTGAAGGACATATCAAAGCTTCTCTCCAGTGGGTGAGACAAACACTACTCCCGCACCAGATCCTTGTAATTGAAGAGATCCATCGAAGTACATTTTCCAATACTCGACATCTTGTGCGGTAGGTGGATTTTGAATCTCTGTCCACTCGGCAACGAAATCAGCTAATGCTTGTCCCTTTATAGCCGACCGAGACGCGAACGTAATGGTATATTGACCAAGTTTGACTGCGCACTTGGCAATTTTTCCTTTGGCTTCTCGATTGTGCAGCACTGTGCCGAGTGCGAAGGAAGTCTGGACTTCGATTGGATGAGCTTGAAAATAATGCTTTAACTTCATGGAGGTGATCAACAATGCATACAACAACTTCAATATCTATTGATACCGTACCTTAGAGGCACTAAGGACCTCACTCACAAAATAGACCAGGTGTTGTACTTTTTGTATATGTCCCTCTTCTTCTCGGTCGACTGTTAAAACAGTACTCACAACCTGAGTTGTGGCCGACATGTAAAGTTTAAGTTTTTCTCCTGGCTCCAGAGGCACCAATACTGGAATGCTGCTGAGGTAAACCTTCAACTCGTCCAATGCCGACTGCGCCTCTTCGATCCAAACGAAGTCTTCTTGCTTTTTATGCAGTCGGAAAAGTGGTAACCCTCTAACCCCCAATCGAGAAATAAAGCGACTCAGGGACGCCATGCATCCGGTCAGCTTCTGAACCTCCCATTGAGAATTAGGTGGCCCCATATCAAGGATCGCCTTGATTCTATCCGGGTTGGCCTCTATACCTCATTTCGAAATGATGTAGCCGAGTAGCTTTCTCGAAGGAACCCCAAAAGCACACTTCTTAGGATTCAGCTTCATCGAATAATGCCTCAGATTGTCAAAGGTTTCTGCCAGGTCAGAAAAAAGTTTCTCGATGTTCCGAGTCTTGACAACGATGTCATCAACATACGCTTCTGCGTTCCGACCGATCTGAGTAGCAAGGCAGCGTTGAATACCCTGTTGGTAAGTCGCGCCAGCGTTCTTCAGACCGAAAGGCATTGTGATATAGCAATAGGTGCCGAAGGGTGTTATAAAGGAAGTTTTAATCTGATCTTCGACCTTCAGTGGGATCTAGAGATAGCCTGAATAGGCATCTAGAATGCTTAAGAGCTCACACCTAGCTGTTGAGTCTATAATCTAATCAATACGAGGAAGAGCGAAGGGGTCTTTAGGACAAACCTTGTTGAGATCGGTATAATCAACACACATCCTTCACTCTTTATTCTTCTTGGGTACAAGGACTAGATTTGCTAACTAGTCGGGATGATACACCTCCTTTATAAACTTAGCATCTAATAGTCTAACTATCTCCTTCTTCATAGCGTCTTTGCGGTCTTGTGCGAATCTTCTAAGCCTCTACCAAACGGGGGTAGCCCCAGGAGGTACCCTTAACTCATGCTCAATCTTTTCCCTAGGAACTCCCGGCATGTCAGATGGTTTCCATGCAAAGATGTCCCTATTTTCCTGGAGGAAAAGAGTGAGCGCGAGTTCCTATTTCTCGTCGAGGTTGGCCCTAGCATAAGTTACCTTATCAGGGTCCTCAAGATCGAGCATGATTTCTTTGGTTTGGATGTCATTGGTCTGAATCTTGTCTTTGGTAGGCTTTTTTGCTGGAACCACCGCTTCAGTCTGTTCCTCCATGCCGACTGCCTTCTGGATCTCCTTCTGGTCGGACAACATCAACTGTTTATTGGCCATCTCACAACTCTGTACATTGCAATTGAAAGAATTCCAAAGATCAGAGTGGAGGGAGATTATTCCATTCGGGCCTGGCATCTTGAGGGTGAGATATGGATAATGCAGGACAGCCATAAATTTAGCCATCGCCCGTCGAGCGATGATAGCATGATATGCCGAGTCGAGATCCGCCACTTGGAAAAGAATGCACTCAGTCCTGAAGTTCTCACAGGTACCGAAGGTGACCGGCAGTCTAATTTATCCAATAGGAACCGAAGTCTTGCCAGGCACAATCCCATGGAAAGGTGAAGAACTCGACTGAAGATCATTGATTGACAGACCGAGATCTTTAAGAGTCTTGGTGAAGATTAAGATCCTTGAGTACTTTGTTGAACTTTACCTCCTTCATGTGGCAGCAAGCACCAGCGGGTATCGACCCGGCTTCGGTATATGCTTGGGATGATCCGACCGATCAATGGTGATTGGCATCTCAGACCACCTTATGAATTGAGGCGCAGGTGGTTCCACCGAGTTGATCTCTCAAAGTTCTAGCTTCTTCTTGCGCTTGGACACATAGGCATCCGGGCCACTGAAGATGAAGTTGACTTCCTTGCGGGGATCCTGGAACTCTCCTGAATCATCCTTGTCACCATCGTCCTTGGTCTTCTCTTTGCTATAGCGCCTCGGGGGATCTTTAGCCACCTTGAGCACAGCTGTTGCAAAACCCTTCAGTCGATAGCAATCCTTCGCTTTGTGATTTCCCTTTGGGTACCAAAGGCATGGGCCATCAGTAGCTCATCCATGGATGGTTGGTTTGTTCGAGGATTCTTCTGAAATCTGTCCACCATGTGAATCGCATTGTCATACTTCCTTTTCTTGTCCTTCTTGGAGGACTCGGGCTTGTCTGACCGCTTCTCCTTGCCTTCTCCCCGGATGTCATCTAATGTCGACTCACCAGATGCGAACTTGTCAGTGATCTCGAAGCACTCTTGAACAATCAGCTTGAGGTCACGATTCCTCCGACCGATCTCTCGAACCAAATCATCGCTGTGGATCCCTACTTAGAAGGCAGCAATAATTTGTTGGTCCGGGACATTGGGGATCTCAGTCTTCTTAGCGCAAAATCGCTTGATGTAGTTATAAAGAGGTTCATCGGTCTTCTGCTTGATCCGAGTGAGGTTGATGTGGTTGCCCAGTCGATTGCAGGTAGCTTGGAAGCTTTCTATGAGCTTCTTGTTGAGGTCTCCCCAAGACGTGATTGAATCCTCTAGAAGAGATGTGGGCCATATCTGAACGGCTGGATCCAGGCAGATTGGAAGGTAATTAGCCATTACGTAGGAATCACCTCCACCCGACCGAATCGCCATGCTGTAGAGCTGCAACCACTCTTGGGGGTTGGTCTGACCATCATATTTTTTTATAGGGACCGTCTTGAATCCTTTTGGCCATTGAGCTATGCGAAACCTAGGGATGTAAGCTTTGATGCCATCGATCTTGTCGTCGGTAGACGTCGGCGGCCGCCTATGCCAGTCTGGAGACGGAGTTGGACGGCGTCTGTGTCGCGGACCAACAACATTGTCATGACAATGTCGCCGATGGTCATCATCATTGTTATCACGCCGATCCCAATCATCACATCGACGACGGTCGTCGCGGTTGTCTCTTAGAGGAGGATCTTGACGGTCCTCTCGTCAGTTGTCCTGTCGGTCATCCCGTCAGTCGTCCGTTCTCCAATCACGACATTCTTCCTCATAGCGTCGGTTGTCCCGAGCACATTCTTCATAGTGAGAGTTGATGGTATCTCATCCATCACGGACAGTGAGAGAATTTCTTAGATCTTCACGGCTATGCCGACCTTGTGAAGATGCGTGACTAGAACTTGTGACCGACTGAGATTTTGCGGCCTCTTGAGCCGCAGCAGCCTTAAGCATAGCCACCGCCTTCTGCATCGCAGGGGTCTAATAATTTGCATCGACCATTAGAGTGTCGAGCAAAGTTTTGGCCCCGGTGATGTTATTCTGAGCAGTGTGGTAGACCTTGACGCCATCCACTTCGAGGTCTAGACTGAGATCCAGTCGACGTGCATTGCGTGAACCACGTGACCCTCTTGGTCGACGGCGGTGACCGACCGATACAGCATCAACTAGAGGGTTCTCCTCCTGTTGACCTCCTTCAGCTAATTGCTTCGGGTGGCCATCGATGGGGTTACCTTCTTATTCACTGTCTTGGTCACCATCTTGGTCTCCATCCGCAGGATATGCTATATCCACCATGTTGACAATATGGGAATATGGGTAAGACAATCCGACTGAGTCCTCATCAAAGGACTGATCCGATTTTGAATCGTTCCCGAAGGAAGGACCTTCTTCCTCAGATCCGAGTGGAACCAATGTGGGGATCATGTCAGACGAACTCAGTGATCACGCCATGGAGACAGCTGCGGCCGAGTCGGATATGTGGTTTTCCAAACCTAGGGCTCCATTATCGCCGACAGTGAAGTCGAGGAGATGTTGAAGTCCGGTGAGTCCTGAATAATGGGAATTATGGCCATCGTAGTCGACGGAGAATCCCGGCGAGCCTTTTCCCCTACCTGGCGCGCCAACTGTTGAAGCTTGAGTTCGGCAGTAAATATATAGGGCTACGTCGAGACTAAGAACTACGATGGTTACACAAGACACTGAGTTATACAGGTTCGGGCCCTCTTGATGAGAGTAAAACCCTATGTCCTATGTTCTGTGTATTGATTGTAATCTGGTGTATCGCCTGTCCCTCGATGGGTGGTACCCTGCCTCCTTATATATTCGGTCGGCAGGGGGGTACATGAAGAGTCCTAGTTGTAACCCTAAAGGATTTATATTGGAAGTCTATCTCTATATACCTTGTGCTCCAAGCCGACTCGGTCGGCTTCCTTGTTGATGAAGTATCTGGTCGGCCACTGACTTAGTCTTGTATGAGGATACCCGTAAAGCAAGTATCCCACACACACTTATGCACATTAGGATGGGTTGCATGGGCATATTTTTATATTTTCATTTCTGCTACTTGTTTTTCTTTTTCCTTGAGTTTATTTCAGATATAATAATGCATTCTTAATCATATCCTTGTTGACATTTCAAATTACTAGAACTATGCCGCCGAGAAGGAGTGCACGCAATGCTGCGCGTGGTAGAGGCCGTGGTAGAGGTGATGCTAGCCAAGAGGTCAATCATGAGCATATGAACCATGATAATGATGAGGTTGAAGGAGGGGAGGAGCACTCAGTGGCGGCTGACGCTCCCATTGGTAGGGATGAAAATGCTCCAATCCTGGCAATGACGTTTCCTAGGTGAATGTCCATGCGTTTGGACACTTTTGATGGTTATGGAATGCCTACAGATGCTGCTGATTGGCTGCGCAAAATGGAGAAGGTCATGGCTGTATGTAGGATGATAGGAGAGGAGATGGTCTTGTTTATCCCTCACCAGTTGGTTGGACAAGCTGATCTTTGGTGGGTAGGTATGTGTGATGCTTGGACTCCTGCTCATGGTGCTATCACTTGGGAGGTTTTCTTGGCGTAGTTCAAGGCTAAGTATTATCCAGACTCTTTCAATGACAAGATGAATGATGCATTGAACCATATTTAGCAGGGGAACAAGATTGTGGATGAGTATGAGAGGTATTTCAGCAACATTTTTTTGTTTTGTGCCTAGTGTTGCAAGTGATGAGCGTGAGAAGACTAGGAAGTTCTTCACAAGACTTAAGGCTCGCTATAAAGAGGTGATGGGAAGAAATACACCTACCACTTACGTTGTTGTAGTAGAGGAGGCTAGAGGAATGGAGACTTAAATTCAGCTTACACAACTATAGCAGTGACGTACTAGAAATGTAGGCAACACAGGTGGTGATCAAAAGCGGTCTCACCAGGATGGAGGGGAGTCCTCTCAACAACCCCCTTACAAGAAGAGTAAGGCAAATCAACCCTCTCAGCAACCTTTCAAGCCTAAGCAGTTAGGGCCTCAGTCTTTTTCGGGGCAACATAGTGGGAATTCCTCATTTATGTGTCCTGTTCCAGGACAAGGTTTAATTTGCTTCAAGTGTGGGAAGTCACATTGTGCCTCAAAGTGTAGTTTTTCAGGGACATTTAACACTTGTGGCAAGGAGGGACATGTTAGTGCAGTTTGCAAAAGAAATTCAAATTGTATCATCAAGTGGTGACGTTCTAGTTCTTCGACAGGATCCACCTCAGTTGCTAGTTCTAGGGGTTCAGCTCCTACAGTTCTCGCTCCTCGTGGCACAGTTTAGATGACGGCTGTCCCCCAGCTCCACCTTCTCAGTTTCTTCAGTATTACTATCCACCTTCAGGTTATTATTGGCCCCCACATCAGGTTCCTGCACCACAAGTTCCACCATCGTTACCTGCTCCTCCAGTTCAGTCCACTCAACACTATGCACCAGGATCCACTTCTACACCCAATGGAGTTTACAGTATTCCTTCAACTTCTTCTCTCCATCGCCCAGATGTGGTTTCAGGTACTCTTCTGGTTGACTCATATGATGTGCATGTCTTATTTGATTCGGGTTCTACCTTTTCATTTATTTCACTTGATTTTGCAGGAAGGGCCAATATTTCTAGCCAGCAGATTTCTCAGTTAGTTCATGTTAGTTCACCTAGGGGCATGACATCTAGTTCTGTTGTGTGTCTGGGCTGCACTGTTTCAATAGAGGGTGATGACTTTGTGGTTAATCTAATGGTGGTTCCTTTACCGGTTTGGCTACACTGTTATCGAGCGATTATCTCTTGTTTTTGGAAGGCTGTTACATTGGAGTCACCTTCAGGATAGACCATAGTCTTTCAAGTCAATGCACCTCCATATTCCATATTTGTAATGGAAAGTCTATTTCCTGGACGTCGTCCTATGAAGACAGGTTTTCTGTGGAGCCTTATTGAGAAACCGACTAAGTTAGTGATCATAGAGGAGATTCCAATAGTGTGGGACCATCCAGATGTGTTTCCTGATGAGTTACCTGGGATGCCACCCAAGCGTAAAGTGGAATTTTGTATTGATCTTCTACCTGGCACACATCTTGTATCTGTTTCCCCATATCATTTGTCTTGGCCTTTTCAGGAGGAATTGAAGAAGTAGATTAATGATTTGTTGTCAAAGAATTTGATTCGGTGCAGCGTGTCCCCATGGCATGCTCTCGTGCTATTTACTAAGAAGAAGGACGGTAGTTGGCATATGTGTATTGACTATCGTGGCTTGAATGTCGTGACAATCAAAAACAAGTATCCACTAGCCCACATTGAGGTGTTGTTTGAGCGACTGAAAGGGGCCAGGGTATTTTCCAAGAATGATCTTCAGTCTGGATATAATCAAATTCCTATTCGAGAGGAGGATATTGAGAAGACAACCTTTTCCACCATGTTTAGCCATTATGAGTTCCGAGTTATGTCTTTTGGGCTCACTAATGCACCCCCATATTTCATGGAGACGATGAACAATATGCTTCAGGGATTTGAGGAGTTTGTTGTTATTTTTATTGATGACATAGTCATCTTCTCTAAGACCAAAGCAGAACATGAGTATCATTTGAGGAGAGTTCTTGAGACTATAAGGAAACATAAGTTCTATGCTAAATTGAAGAAGTGTGACTTTTTACTTTTAGAAGTTGGCTTTTTGGGCCATGTTATCAATCAACAAGGCATTTTTGTAGATCTGAGTAAAGTTTCTATAGTAGTGGAATGGAAAAGGCCAACAAATGTCAAGGAGGTTAGGAGTTTCTTAGGTATGGCTGGTTATTAGTTATTACCGGCGCTTTGTCAAGGATTTCTCCATCATTGCTAAGCCTATGACAAAGCTTACCCAAAAGAATGGCATGTTTGTGTGAACGCAGGAGTGTGAACATTGCTTTCAAACATTGAAGAACAAGCTAGTGATGGTGCCTATTCTTACACTTCCTGATCCTGGTAGGCGTTTTACTATCTATTCGGATGCTTCCCGTATTGGACTTGGTTGCGTCCTCATGCAGGATGGAAAAGTGATAGCTTACGCATCAACACAACTGAAGAAGCATGAGGAGAATTATCCTACACATGACCTAGAGCTTGCTGCCGTCGTTTTTTATTTGAAGATTTGGAGGCATTATTTATATGGGGAGACATGTGACATTTTCACTGATCACAAGAGTTTGAAGTACATTTTTACCCAGAAGGATCTAAATCTAAGGCAAAGGAGGTGGGTGGAGTTGATTAAGGATTATGATATGAACATCCAGTACACCCCAGGTAAAGGAAATGTGGTTGCTGATGCCTTGAGCCGTAAGGCTCTCCTGTTACCGTAAATTCTATGATAGTTGACCTGGAGTTGATGGATGTTGAATATTGCTTTGTTCGAGTCATAGAAGTAGAGACATGGTTGATACTATCATCAGCTATTCTAGAGTGTGTGTTGGAGGCACAACAACAGGACCGATTATTGTTGGATGTTAGGAAGCGGATTCTTGGAGGAAAGGTTGGTGATTTCACCTTGGATGAATTTGGGGCTGTTAGATTTCGTGGTCGCTTGTGTGTACCGCAATTGTCTCAAGTTAAGGAAGATATTCTTAAAGAGGCACATCACACTCGATACACCATTCATCCTGGTGAGAATAAGATGTATCAAGATCTGAAGAAGACTTATTGGTGGAAGAGGATGAAGGTTGATGTGGCAAAGTATGTGGCTTTCATGTGGTATCTGCCAAAGGGTAAAATCTAAGCATAAGAGTCCAGCTAGGAAATTGCAATCCCTATAAGTTCCTTTGTGGCCGTGGGATAATATTGCTATGGATTTTGTGGTTGGTTTACCACGTTCTCCGAGAGGACGAGACACTATATGGGTTGTTGTTGATCGATTGAGTAAGGTGGCTCATTTTATTCCTATTCGATCCACTAGTACAGCTAGTGATTTGGCACCTATCTACATGCGAGAGGTAGTTCGATTGCATGATGTACCTCGCACTATCATTTCAGACAGAGATGCCAAATTTGTTTCTAAGTTTTGGGATAGTTTGCAAGATGTTTTAGCCACTACATTAAGGATGAGCACTATTTTTCATCCTCAAACAGATGGGCAATCTGAGCGCACGATTCAGACCTTGGAGGATATGCTTAGATCATCTATACTCTCTTGGAAAGGGAGTTTGGAAGACCATCTACCACTTGTGGAGTTTTTCTATAATAACAGCTATCATTCTAGCATTCGTTGTGCTCAATATGAGGCCCTTTATGGGAGGAAGTGCAGATCACCACTTTGTTGGGATGCAGTGGGTGAGAAGGTTGTTTTGGGGCCAGATTGGGTTCAACAAACGACTGAGCGAGTTGCCAAAATTCAAAAACACATGCTAACAGCATAAAGTAGACAAAAGAGTTAGGCTGATATAAAGAGGCGACATGTGGAATTTCAAGAAGGTGATGAGATACTTCTTAGGGTGTCACCTACCAAGGACATTGTGAGATTCGATACTAAGGGTAAGCTCAGTCCAAGGTTTGTTAGACCTTTCATGATTACGGAGCGCATTGGCAAATTGGCCTATCAATTGGAGTTGCCCGAGTCGATGAGAGGAGTTCACGATGTGTTCCATGTCTCAATGTTGAGAAAGTATCTATGGGATCCAGAACGTCATATTACTCTACAGCCAGTTACCATTGAGCAAGATCTGTCATTTGAGTTTTGTCCAGTTAGGATTTTGGAACGGTCTGAGAGAGTGCTTAGGCGCAAGACATTCAAGTATGTTAAGTTTCTATGGACAAATCAAACTGAGCGTGAAGTGACCTGGGAACTTGAGACACAGATGCGTGAGAAGTATCCCGAGTTATTCCAATCCGGTGAGTAACCCCATATTTTATTCTATTCTCATCGTTTTCTGTACTTTGATTAGAACGAATTTGAGAGCGAATTCTGTTGGGGGGATATAATATCCCAATATTTAGCACAAAATAAATAGTTTGTCAAAAGATTTCTAGAATTGACCAAAATTTGACTTTTTGAACTATAGCTCGGATTGACGATCAGAGACCGTGGATGCGTAGATCTCGTCGAAACGATTCCATTTGACTACTCATATGCACATTTTGGCCAACATAGGAATTCTGTTGGCTTGAGCAGTTTTGGGCCGTCGGTTGTTCTTCTAGGTTTCCCAGTCATATACGTTGGTTTCCAACCGAGCCGTCGCTGTCCTGTTCACGATGCCGCCATTGTCTTCTCTATTCCTTCACCATCGCCATCTCCTGTCCCTAAATCCCTATTGGAGTTGTTCTTGCTGGGTGCGGTTAGGAGCATGGGTGAAGGGGAAGGCTGAGAGTTTATACGCTGCTGCTATCTGCTGGGTTCTCTAGGCTGAGCGCTGCCTCTTGTTGGTGATCCTACAGCCAGGTGATCTAGTGTTTTTTTTTTCCCAAATTTCGTCAAATCCTCCACAATTCCGTGACCAAGTTTGTAGGGGTAATCTCTATTTAGTCATGGGTCAGCTGGGGAGGGGTTTAGATGGATGACACCACCTCTGAAATTTACAGTTTGTAGATGGATTATTGTACAGGTAGGTTAATTTCAAATCTGGCATTAGTTCGTGCGAAATTAGTTAGTCCGCCAAAAATGAAAATTGTTGGGATTAGTTTTATCTTTCCAATGGCACTGGTCTCACCCAATTTGGATCAGTGGTGAAGGAGAAATCATCGATTTACTGCTGCTGTTACAGATTTTAGATGCTGTCCAGTTATCTATTTATTTAATTTCGGCCTAGTTAGAGGATTATTTAGATAATCTTGCTATTAAAGAAGTTGTGAGACATTTTCTGTAGATGTTCTCAATGTATTTGTTTGTACCATTTACTTAAGGAATTCGAAAGTTACGGTCTGAACAGCGAGCAAGTCAGGTTTTTGATAATTTCTTGAATATGTGACAAAGTGTTTCATCCTTTTTCTGAAATAATATTTAGGAAAAAACATCATGTAGACTTGTTTCGTTGCTAGTGAAGGTTTTGAGTGTAGCTTTTGCTTTACAGGCGTTAAGGCAAGTGCAATGATAAACTTTCTATGACGTGGATATTTGTGTTGCTTCTTCATGCCTCATTTGATAATTCTGTTTCATACGATGGTTCTTCAAGCTTCATGTTATTATTTCTAGTTCTTGTTGAGTATTCAAGTTTCATATGATTCTTTCTCATATTCAGGTGCCATGTGTTTTTAACAAACACCCGTTATGGTTTCTTTCATATATTCATGTGTACCGGTTGTGTAATTTGGTTCTTATATTCAGGTTCCTATGACCAAGTACTGGCCTCACTTATTCTTTACCGGTAAATGCAAAGGAAGTTTCAGGTGACGTCCATTTTAGACGGAAACTACTGTTTCATGCTTGTTTCAAGAAATGAGTTGTTCCCTTAAGTTTTGAATTTCTTTCTCTTCTTCATGTTGTTCTTCCAGTTCTTATTTGTACTTGCTGAGTGTTTTTACTCACTCTTGTGTTCATTCGGTTTTTAGGTACACGGTGATCAAGCATACATGGGAAGGGAGTAGCCACGTCATCTTGAGCACTCACATGTTTAATTGCTAGATATTTATTTGGTTCACCAGACTTGAGAGGATTGTCATGGAGTCAGTGGGTATCATTAAGGATTATTTATGTTAGAGTGGTTGATGAGATGATTTACCATTGTTCATATATGAACTATGTATTTTTCCTGTGATGTTTTAGCCCGCAGATATTAGAGAGTATAGAGGAAACTTTGCCAATATTTCTTATAATTTATTTACTTAGTAATATTTTATTCTTTAATTAGTAACATCTAGGTAGGGTGATGCCTAGGGCGTTACAGTGGTGGAGGAGGTGGAAGAGGTGGGAGAGTCGAAGCCGTAGTGGTGAGATTGATCATCTCAAATGATCGAGTGAGCATTGATGTTGGTGCTCCCCCTACACCAATGCCTGGTCCACCCGAAGTGCTTGGAGTAGAACTTGAAATGGCAGTTGAGGTAGAGCTGGATGAAGCGCTTGATGATGAGTTTGTTGTAGGTCTTGATCCGAAGGGTTTGTAGAAGCTGTCACTCGGCAATCTTGTAGAGGGATCAAAGAAGTTTGAGCTCGAAGCTACTTCCTTCCCTTTACAACTGTCTCTTTATCCTCGAAGAGTAACCCAATTATGTCCTCGATAGAGAGATCCTTCTCCATGAGGAGATCAAGCATGGTGTAGAAGAGCTTGTTACTAGGGAGCAAAGAGAGCATCTTCTCAATTATCACGATCTTGCGAAGCTTGAACGATCCTTCATTTGCTTCAACCGCATCCACTATACCTCGCAAGCGAATAAGAGAGTCAAGTAAGTTCTCATTGTCATTAGCATGAAAAGCAAAGAACTCCTCAATAAGTAAGACACTAATACGATCAAGAGGCACATCATCATCAATCTTAGTCATGCTAGTTAAGTAAGCAAGATCAACAGAAACAACATCATCATTACATTACGCACACTAGTAGAGCAACCTATGAAATTATCATTAGAAGAATCTAGGAACTCACTAGAACTAGGCACAACCACACAATCATCATTATCATCGTACACATGATTATTGGTGAAGGTATTAGCAAAGTCCACAAAAGTATCCATCAACTCATCTGGGATCATGGCATTTAGGTAGCTTTTCAAGCAATCCTTCCTTGAGCCATGACCCGGTCCCGAATGGGATGACATCCCAACTCAATAAGGTCACTACTCATGGCGGTTAATCCTGATGATGAGCACTTGGCTCTGATACCACTTGAAAGGACCGAGTGACCGAGAGGGGGGGGGGGGTGAATCGAGAACTCACACTATGTACCAAATTCACTAATTCCTAAAACCAAACACTCAATCAACTCCTATAACATTTCTAATGGTGATCATACTAGCAAGATAATAGCCATATGAAAGGAACAACAACCTAAGCATACTAGTGGATCACATAAGGCAATACAACTCCTATGCAAGCTAGTAATAAAAACACGTGGAAGCACACAACAAGCTAGCAAAGGAGCCTACTCATGCAAAACTACCTTTGCCTACTTATGCAAAACTACAAGATAAGGAACTAGAGCACACAAGCATGAGTACCACAAAAGACACAAGGGTTAGCAATCAGGCCAATGCAACTTCTACACATGCTAGTGGTCAAATGCGGAAGCTAATGCACTACTAGCAAGCAAGAAGCCTATTCATGCAATTCTACAAGATAGTCAACTAGAGCAAGATAAACATACAAGCATGAATAGCACCATATGTAAATGCGGAAAATACTACATCAAAGGAAGGAGTAGAATAAGAGATGCTCATGATTTTTTTCCCGAGATCTTGGAAGGATGGCGCCGTACCCTACTCCTCATTGGACCACTCCCGCCACCAAGTGGAGTTCTCGTCCATGAGCCCGCAATCACTCTCGGAGTGAAGACACAGTCGCGTCATCGCTGCCATCAAGGTACAAGCTCGCCTCCCTCTAGAACTTGTCGGACTTTCCGAGCTGACATAGGCGCTCACTATTGATGCCCCTTTCACCGCCGGGCCCAAACCGTGTACAAACGTATGACGGCCTTCACAACCAATCATGATAGGCCCAATCACCAATATCTAACCGTTCTAGCTTACGATAGACCAAGAGCAACAACCTAGATCACACCCTCAAGGACACCCTAGCCTTAGATGTGCAAGATGCTCTAGTTACTCTCACTAGTACTTTCAAGATATGCAATATCTCCTTCTAGTGCTCCTCTTTTTTTCTTTTGGCTCTCACCAAATTCTCGAAGCAATTCCACTGGCCAAGAGAGGTCTCCAAGACCCCATCAATAATGTTATATAGGCTTTCAACCTCAAACTAGTCGTTGCTCTAAGAAACCAGCTTTTTGGGCCAACTAACCGTACAGTTCGATCACTCCTTGACCAGACTGTCCTCTCCTCGAAGACGGGTCCTCCAGAGTCGTTGGCTTTCAGCCCACTACTGAAGTCACACCTAACCGTACCGCCCGTTCTGTTTAACTGTCGGACTCAAAAGGCTTGCTTCCTCTCTATCCTGTGCTTCACTCATATAGATCGAACCGTCCGGTCTTTATGGTCTCCAACACATACACATTCCTCACTAAGTTTTCCCTCTATTTTGCCTTCCCTGCTAGTGATCATATAGTCCTGTCTCCACTAACCCCTCTATCCGGTCTCTCTGTCTAGAAACTGAAACTCCTCGTCCTCGCTTGACTTCATTTCCCGGCTTCTTCCAACAGCTTCTTGGCTTCTCCACTGCCACCTAGTGCCTGTGATATCACTGAGCATTCATACACATCACCGACTAGTCGTGACCTAAGAGACATGACCTAGACCCCTTTGATAGTCCGATTTTTCCTACAGACTCAAAGCCCTACCAACTAGACAACTGTTCCCAACACTTGCCCCTAGCTTGTCCTTAGCCCTGATACATCTTCATCAACCCTTGGACTCCATCAAGCTCATCAATCTCATCAAGCTCCATTCTTGTGATCATTATCATCCATCGCCAAGGCAGCCATCAACAATCATCATAAGATAGAAAAGGTTTCCAACACGACCAACACTCGTCTAGACATTAGTTATATTTCATGTTTGTCATTCATCATCAAAACACCATATCTTTGGGGTAACTTCAGTGGTCATGATCCTTACAACCTGCAACAATGGCTTACTACTATTTTGAACAGTTTTATGAGCTAAAATAAACTTCAAAGACATAGAGGTGTGTTATGCATCAATTCATCATATGATGTGAATGATCTGGTTTCCAAACTTTGTGCTAAATTTCAGCAAACCGTTGTGGTAGTGCCCTACAAGTTGTCCTCGATTGCTTTGGCCCAATCATGACCGATACACCCCTCAATGAGATGAACATGCTTTGGGGCACATGCACCGCCACTTACCAATTTCTAATCTTTGGCTAGTCGTCTTGACCTAACAAAGACAGACCTAACAAATTCTTTTCTTCATGCAAGAAAATAATACGTTTATTGAAGATAAATTCATCAAATGGATAAGGTCCAATCCAGCACCATACAGCCATACAGTTAAACATCCCAATTATGGTAAAAGTAAAAATAACCTTAAGGAATAGGTGATCTACAAATATAAATTCTGAATAGTATAGAAATGACTCCAAACCATCGACTTTGCATTACTGTCTAATTCACTGAACCTTGAGCAAATTAGCTGAACTATAAATAATCTGAGTAAACGGATGTTTATTTTATTACAGTTTATCTACAACTGCAAGAAAACTTAAACCATCATAACAACGTTCTTCATAGCATCGTTTAGTTGGTCGGTGTCATTGCCCCTTTGTGCAAAAGTACTCAGACTACTGTGAGATTGAAAGTGGAGTGCTCCTGTTCATAGAGATATAAATATGGAAAGGAGTAATTTACCTTCCTTCTATAATCGTAATAGTGTCACTGTTAATGGAGTTCTGAGTTTCACAACTTAGGTGTTCCATTTTGTTGCTCCTATGTGCGTAGTATGCAGGGCAACTAGGACAACTAGGGGTTGACAGCATAGTGCTTCCATTGTCTAGAGCGTAGACAACAGATGACATAACTGGCCTATCATCTGGATTGTCTTGCACACACAAAAGTGCTACATGACTACAGAGCAAAACTTCGTCTACTAGGCAAGTGTCGATGATAGATGGATCAATTAAATCTTTTGGCCTCCCCTGCTTCCACATGTTCCATGCCTGAAATAACCATAAACACTTCATCGCACAAACTCCAACAATTTTAAAAATGTGTTAAACATATAAAATTGGTCTAAAACTTGTCAGATGACATACTCACATAGGTTCTTTCGAAAAAAGACATATACTCACATGGACTATAAGGTTTGGAAAATCCATGATATGATTAACAGAGCTTCTCCTCCTACCAGTTATAAGCTCTAGAAGTAGGACGCCGAAGCTATAAACATCAGACTTGGTAGAGAAGATGCCTTCCATTGCATATTCAGGAGCCATGTAACCACTGTTTGAACAGTTAGCCATATAAATCATCCCATGAAGCTTTATTTAATCATACCCTGATATAAGAAATTGAGACAAATCACTACTCACTATGTTCCAACAACACGCTGAGTATTTGCTTTTATCTGGCTATCACTGAAGATCCTTGCCATGCCAAAGTCTGTTATCTTGGGTCTCATGTTTGTGTCTAGTAAAACATTGGCAGCTTTGAGATCTCTATGAATTATTGTCAATCTTGAATCTTGATGAAGGTAAAGAAGTCCCCTTGCAACTCCTTTGACTATATTTAATCGTGTTGGCCAATCTAAAACCATTTTTCTTGAATCATCTACATATATAAAATCAAATAAAAACATTATATGATTGAGTTGTGTTGTGATGTTCTTAAGGGACTATGGCATCTCACTAGAACATACCAAAAAGGGTCACATCTAAGCTTTTATTAGGCAAATATTCATAAATCAGGACTCTTTCATCACCCCTAACACTGAAACCTAGAAGTCGAACTAAATTTCTGTGTTGCAACTCGGCTATAAGAGTCACTTCATTTCTGAATTCTTTGGTTCCTTGCAGAGAGTCCTTGCTTAGCCTTTTGATAGCAACTTCATGACCGCCGAGCACTCCCTTGTGAAATATAAGAGAACTTGTTCTTGAGCATAACATAAAGACAATTCGATCAAACTATTCAATTGAATCTACAAGAGGAGTTACTATGAGCTGAAGGAGTTACCAAGTAAACTTTGCCAAAACCTCCATGTCCAATCTTATATGCTTCTGAAAAATTGTGCGTCGCGGATAGAATATCGTCATATCTTGCAAAGGGTAACACGAAATCTTCTGTAGGATCTCTGCTTCCAAATGTATCTGATGTGCTTCTAGAAACTGGACAACCACCAAACATCAGCTCTCGTCGAATTTTCCTATCTCTAATTTTATCTGCATCAAAAAGTTTAATAACCGATTCTTGCTAATGCCTGATGAGAAACGTGTAGAAAATGTGTTGTACCTTTAAACTTGAACCACGCTAGGGACAAGCCTATCAGAATACTGCTTGTTAAAACTGCAGGCAGTACAATCTTCAGTACATTGGTCTTTGCCTTTTTATTACCTGTCCAATATTATCGGAATTAGCTATGGATATGCTGCACACAAAATTAAAATAGCTGAAATCTACGCACCAGCATTCACGCCTGCCACCCTGAGGTATAGCGTGTCGCTACCGACGACGACATCACCCATCTTCCCCGTATCAATCAACTCCCCGGTCCAAATGAGGCACCTCGTCACGTCCTCTGTCCATGTGCTGCTGCTCTGGCGCAGATTAGCATAAGCGTAAGCCACGCAAGAGCAGTTCCGACCGCACTCCGCCGCGCACTCCTCGGAGCTTCTGTGCCCGATGTGCACGAAGTTGTCGGGCGTTTTCATACCCGTCAAGGCCAGGAAGCCATCGCCACACCGCAGCATCTCCCTTCGCCGGCAGCCCTGGTAGAACGTGCCTCTGCTCCACTCTTCTAAGCTCGCCGGCTCGAAGCCGTCAAGGCACTTGCACGATGGGATCGAGTCTGTGTTGTCGCAGTAACCATTGGGACCGCAGTGGCCGTAGCGGCTGCACACGTCAGCCGGCCATGTCCCGATGATGGCCCAATCCCTTTTGGTTCTGTTCCAGCTCCGAAGCTGGTACTCGCCGGAGTAAGTTAACACATACATGGTGTGTGGGGCGCCATCTAGGAGGCTGTAGCTTAAGGAGATTTCGTCCTTGGTGCTGACGAACACCACGTAGACGAGGCTGCTGTTCGCCTGGTACTGGCTGGCCACCATGTAGCCCGTCCACGGGGCGCTGCGCATCACCGGACGCGTACCGTTCCAGAGGACGAGCTGAATGATCCTGTCCGGGTCCCCGCCGTATATGAAGCTCCCCGGCGACGGGTCATCGGGGCCTTTCCACGATGTCAGGCGCTCACCGGTCCGCGTCTTGTACTTGATCCGGATCTTCATGCCCGGGAGAAGCGTGTTGGCCGGGTGCTCGAAGCTTTGCCACAAGGTGTTGCCCTCAGGTGATCGGATGACAAGGTCGCCGTTGTTTTGAAGCACCGCTGCTGCCGCCGGTGATACAGGGGAGCTTATTGGGACGCCGGTGATGTTCGTCGACCAAACCTCACGGCCGTCGGCGTCAGACAAGACGAGATTGGAGGTGTTGGCATCTATGGAGAGAGCTGGCGCAGGGGATGTACGGTTTGTGACAGGGGCCTCTTGGTTGGCCACCCAAACCACTGTAAACTGCGGGATGTCGTTGTACCATATGCCAAGGTACAGTTTCTCTGGAGTAGAGTTTGTGGGGGAGAAGAAGCCCATGGCGAAGCTGCCGTCCTCCGATATGATGGTGGCGCCAGGGGTGAGCGGCTTGTCGGGGACAATCCGGTCTTGGGATGAACATCGTGGCAGCAGGAGGAACAGGATAGAGGTGCCGGTGATGATGGCCGAGCGATCCATCAAACCACTTACTCCTAAGATGTTGGTGGTGAACAGAACCTGAAACGAGTCTGGTAATACATACACGGTGCTAATAATACTAAGAAACTTGTAAAGCAGGATCGTCAAGGTACACTTGATGTTTATTTGAACAGAACATGAATAGACTTAGTCTACAAGCAGTGATGTCATAGAGTGCGTGTTTGACCAGCAAGCTGGGAACGAAACCTCTCCGTCTCGGTTGCTATCTGAATGGGAACTTAGAGATAGATAAACTGTTAGTGTGGTCTAGTTACGGAAGCAATAATAATACTTAAGTTTTAATCTCACTGATCTAGATTAAGGGTTCTGACTTTTCTGGTTGACATTTCAGCTGTCCAACAAGGTTTCAGGATGCTGACAGCCATACTAGTCACAAGTTCTGTTTGACATTTAATCTGAATTAGTCGTTTTGCAGCTGAGCGACCAGTAACACCAGGGTTCTTGTATAACAGAACTTTGCAGCGGAACGACCAGGAACATCCGATATGACGAAATTGTTTAAGTTTTATCCTCACTCCAGATATGACGAAATTGTTGCAAACTCTCAATTTTTTTGTTCCGCTGATGCACTCAGTACATGTCTTACAAGGATAAATAATAACTTCCCACAAAAAAAAAGATGAATAAAAACCACTACTCTGGAGATGTTTCATCCTCTTTAAGAAAAACTAAGGCCCATTTTGGGACAAAGGATTTTCGTAGGAAATTTACAGGAAGTGTTCCTCCGGAATGGAAATGTGCTGCAGCGTTTGCAATGAGGGAAAGGTCCTTTCCTTTCGAGAGGAAAGGGAACAGTGCAAGCATGTTCACAGGAAAGAAAAAAAAAAATCCACCCAGACCGAAGGAAAGGAATCTTCTCTCTCGCTTCACCCTGTCAACTGTCGACGCCCGTTCGTCTCTGCCATCTCTATGGGTTAAGAGATCTGAAAATGTGGCCAAGCAAATAAGACCATCAACATCGAAAGATTTTATTTTTTGTGGCCCTAAGATTTTTGTTCGGGTGTTTCCATTCCTGCATTCCAAACAACAAAAGTTTAGCATTCCACTGTTTTCCATTCAAATAGTTTTATCACTTTTGTCATTCTTGTGTTTTTCTCATTCATATTTTTTTTTCTATTCCTATGTTTTCTATTTGTTGGTTTCAAATAGGGTCTTTACATCGTTTTTCTCTATTGGATCATATTATCAAATACTCCGGGATCTTTTTTTTCATGTTGTAAAACGGAACTGTTAAAGGTCATCTCTGGCCAACCAGAGTTCTTCTTACTTTGGACATAGATTTGTCAAGCAATTCTATAGATCCAGTCATTTTACTTCTTTGCGGGAACGGATTTAGTATGGTTGTGCTTGATGAGATGGCTCGATCCAACAACAACCCCCCCCCCCCCCCCGCCCCGGTGGGCTGCTTGTTCATTCGACATTGTCCTTCCTCTTTGACTGGTTTCGCCTTGGTGACATTATTTGTTGGCGCCTTGAGATGTACATATAGATCAGGATCCAACTATTGAGGCATGTTAAACAGTGATCCATGCAAATTTGGTGAGGATGGTATGAGTTCAGTGGCTTCATTGGTCCATGATCAAATTTGTGCTATGGGAGCAACATGACCTGGTTGTTGCTGATGAGCTATGACAGCCAGATTGCCCTTGGTGGTCTGGAAGACTACTATTGGTATTTTTAACAACCTTAGGTAAATTCATATGTGTATGCATATAGGTGAAGCACTTTACCTTGGAATGTTCCAAAACATTGGATTCACATAGTGTCACACCCGGTTTTAAGGCCAAAACCGAATGCTTCTGTATACGTGCCCAGGATCAAGTTTTTACGCATACAGGACAAAAATGAAATAACAGTAAAACTAATGTCATTATTATTAATACCTCGAATCATTATTACATAACATGCATTACATCAGAGCATAAAAGAAAACATCAGAAGGCTCCATAACTCCACAGGCAGTCAATCAGGGGCCGCACTCCTACTCGTAGTAGTCCTCGTCGATGTAGTCCATCTTGACATTGTCTTCTGAGCAGCAGAGTAATAGCAGCAACAACATAGGGGAAACTAAAACGCGTGAGTACATAAAGTACTCAACAAGTGGGGAAAAGTAATGACATGCAGGCTTAAACAAGAATAGGCTTGACACAGATTTACTGTATTACACATCCTTAGCCTATGACTCTAATTATACAAGTATCCTATTTACTAGATGAAAAGTATCCAAACAGGTTAACCACCTGTCCCACACTATCGGTTGCCCACCGATAGCAAAACTATGAGTTACCGACCCATACCAGAACGCTACAGGTTATCCACTTACAGCTACCACCCAAATCTGGTTACCCACCAGATTCACCCAAGCATCCATCTAATCATGTAAGGATCCAGGCTGCTCTTGACCATGAGCATGGCTGTTATAACAGTTTTACACTCTGTAGAGGTTGCACAACTTTACAGACAGGTTGGTGATTCCATCACCCGTCGGTGACTAAAGTCTCCCTGTACACTCTGTAGAGGTTGCACAACTTTACCCACAGGTTGGTGATTCGATCACCCGTCGGTGACTAAAGTCTCTCTGTTGCCAACACATTACCATAGGTGTGAGGCCAAGAGATCACCACATGGTCTTCAAAGAGCTCCCCAGCTTGCAAAATGTCCCCGCTATGGGGTTTCACCGCTGCGGGATTAACCATCCCTATAGAAGCCCCCTCTAGCACCATGGCTAGAAGCATACCATTCATTGCCTCAGGCCGAAAGTAACCCTCTCGTCCTCCTTCCTTGAACGTCCGCAAAACTGGGAAGACATCCAATACCGAACCATGCCTACCCATATCAGCTTTGTGCTTTGCACTGTTTTCCTAGGTGGCCGCTCCATGAATTGGTTTTTATGACCACAAGCAGGCACTACCGCAAACCAAATGGTACATTACCCGTACCTGTGCATACCCGCACCATCATCAACATCCTCCTGCTTAGGTCATATAAGTTACCTAAATGATAATTAGGTTCAAGTGAATATTAATCTAGTTTATTATTATTCATTTTATACCCCCACAGTATTGCACTAGCATGACATACCCAAACTCAACCACCAAGTCCCAAACCAGGCGACAAGGACAGGATAGATCAATTTCTAGGCAACCCTAACATAGGATTCAAATTTAGACAAGCATGCATGAAAATAAACAAATCCTTAATAGGTGTAATATGGTCAAGGACACTTGCCCGTGTCCCTGCTAACTGCTACTCAATAGTCTTGAAAGTTCTCTTCTTCCATGTTATAAGGATCATAACCATTGAGGTCACCCCGAGGTATGGTGTTTTGGTGATGCATGACAAACATGAAATATGACTAATATCTACACGAGTGTTGTGCGTGTAGGAAATCTTTTCTACCTTATGATGATTGTCTACGGCATCCTTGGCATTTGGTGATAATGACCGCAAGCATGGAGGCTCGTGAACTTGATGAAGTCCAAGGGTTGATGGAGATGGATCAAAGCGGAGAACAAGCTATGGTGCAAGTGTTTGGAACACTCGAGTAGTTGTTAGGGCTTTGAGTCCATAGGAAAAACCGGACTATCAAGGGGGTCTAGGTCATTCTCTTAGGTCATGTCTAGTTGGTGATGTGCAAGGTTGCTCGGTGAAATCACGGGCACTAGGTGACAGTGGAGAAGCCAAGGAGCTGTTCGGAGAAGCCGAGAAACCAAGTCAAGCGAGGACGACGAGTTTCAGCTTCTGGACATAGAGACATGACAGAGGGGTTAGTGGAGATCGGACTGTACGGTCACTATGGGGAATTTTCTAGGACTTAGCGTGAGGAGCAGGACTCTGTGAGTAGGAGACTCCACATAGACTGGACAGTCCGGTCAGTAGGAGTGCAGGGAGGCAGAAGAGGTGCATTTTGCAGAGGCTCCTAGAATGGAGAGGAAAGTGGACCGGATGGTCCGGTCCAATGACCGGACAGTTCGGTCAGTACAGGAATTTGCCTGGACAGAGGAAGCCAATGGCTGAGGAGAGCCGTTACAGAGTGACCGGACGGTCCGGTCAGGTAGTGACCGGACAGTCCTGTCGAAGCTTGAGATCGGCAGTAAAATGTATAGTGCTACGTCGAGACTAAGAACTACGATGGTAACACAAGACGTCGAGTTATACAGGTTCAAACTCTCTCAATGAGAGTAAAAACCCTACGTCCCGTGTTCTGTGTATTGTATTGATGCTATGAAACTTGTCTACTTATCCCACGATGAGGGGTACCCTGCCTCCTTATATATCCGGTCGATAGGGGGGAACATGAAGAGTCCTAGTCGTAACCCCTTAGGGTTTACATAGAAAGTCTATCTCTACATGCCTTGTGCTCCAAGTTGAGTCGGTCGGCTTCCTTGTTGATGAAGTACCCAGTCGGCTACCGACTTAGTCTTGTATGAGAATACCCGTAAGGCAAGTATCCTATAGCAGCCCCCGAGTGCTTCCTGATTTTGAGCTTCAACTCTTCAAATGATCTTCAATATAGATCATAAATTAGGAAGACCTCTTTATCAAAGTTCCTGATAGATCTGGTGCACCGGTTAGGTGCACCTGATCAGGTGTAGCCCCCGACTCTTGTATAATTTGGAGACTTAACAAATAATGCAAGAGTCTAATTATATTAGCTCTTATTATTTTGTATGTATTTTACTCAAATCATCAAGCTTGAGTCTAACAGACCTTTGGTCATCAAACCAGTAAGTTAACTTGCAAAGCTTCAGCCTTGCCGACCGACTATTAAATAGGCCGAGTGACATTCATCATGCCCGAGTGACTGGTCGGTCTAAAATTTATGATTTCAATCATATTCAATTAAGGCGGACCAATATGACATCAATCATATAATGGTACTAAGCTAAATGACATCAGTCATAATACAACCTTTCCCTGATAATAGTCACTCTAACTATCCATAAGCCCAATTTTGACAATTTGGTTATTGACTTCAATCAATATCATAACCTTTGAACTTATATCCATATGACCATCAAGTCCTTTGCTACATGATCATCAAATCATATAGATATGGCTAAATAATTTTCAAATGCTTCTTATCAAAGAAGCCCCTGAGCATTATTTCTCAAGGGTTTAGACCCTAATCATACTTAAGGTCCTTAACCAATCTTTGCTTAAGCAAAAATTTTCATCACTGTACGGCCCACCCCGGCCCATGGGACCCTTAGGTCAAAAAAGTGGGAGTATAAAAGGCAGCGTCGAGTTGACTCTCAGTCCATGCCGCATTTGCGCACAAACCTTTCGTCTTCTTCGCGCCTCCTCTGTTCTCGACTCCTCAGCTTTCCAGCTAGGGTTAGCACCGCCACTTCCGATCGCCGCAGATCTTGTCGCGCTTAGCCCCCAAGCCTTTGCTAGGATTCAGCATTCGATCCACCATGCCCAAAACAATTGTCGTCATGGGTCGCAAGAAGGTTTCCACCTCGATCCCTGCCACTCCCACTGCCGCCGCCGCATCTTCCTCATCGAAGATCGATATCCCGGAACAACTTCGGGAGTTCTCAAAGAGCAACCTCTCCCAGGCCGACATGAATCAGATGGTGGTCGACGACATCCTTCTAGAGCAAGTGCGAATCGACTGGAAGGTACCTCGCGAATCTTGCCCCATCCCTATTCATAAACAGATAGTCGTATTCCGCTCGTTCTTCGAGCATGGCTTTGGAGTCCCCTGCTGCAGCTTCTTGGGTGGGCTCCTTTTCTTTTATGGGATTGAGCTTGTCAACCTCAATTCTAATTCCATCCTTCACATCACCATCTTCGTGCACATGTGCGAAGCATTTCTGGGAATTCTCCCCTATTTCAATTTATTCCGCTATCTGTTTGTCCTCCGTCCGCTGCCGACCAAGGACAATCAAGTAGCTATAGGCGGCGTTGGCTTCCAATTGTGCAAGAAGGAGGCTTATATCAATGTGCCATTGAAGACCGGGAACAAGAACTGGAAGGATGAGTGATTTTACTGTGACAACCCTCCCCCCATTCTTGCCGATTTCACCGGTGCCAAGGTGATTCCTCTGGCGCAATGGACAGAGAAGCCCGATCCGACCGATCCTCAGGTGGTCACTCTGCTGAAGAAGATAGCCGACTTGAAGGCTGAAGGAATTGATGGAATTACCATTGCCAAGAGCTTCATAGTTCATAGAGTGCAGCCCCTGAAGCTATAGAGTCACCCGGCGTGGAATTACGTTAATAATGACGAAACCAGAGAGGTTCCTAACCCACCGAATAGTGAACTCCGTAAGAAACGCCTGTCAAAAATGTTTGAAGGAGATATCCTTCAGGATGACTCACTAATCAAGAAGGCGTATAACAAGGGCACTATGCGAGCCCGAGTAAGCCTCAGTCTGCTTTGAGTAATCCTTTATGTTCTTGTCTTGATGCCCTGCTTGATATTTTGATTCCTATGCAGGTTTTGGATACTTATATTTCTCATCCTCCGCTCCCTTCGACCAATTCCGAGGGACCGGACTATGTTGAGAAGACATAGCAAACCGGTACCGAAGGCTCGAGCTCTTCTGCAGGCGCTCATCCTGACCTGGTCTCTACCCTGCCTCCCCCCGGTCGGCGAGTAAAGCAGACCATTGGGCGCCGACGACAATATATAAGAGATCTGAATGATGACGAAGATTTGCCATCTACTGACGCTGGTCATCATACCCCCACTCCCTCCGACCGACCTTCAAGCCAGTCGGAGCCCCCGAGCCAAACTCAGAGTGATGCGGGGAAGGTGGATGAGACCGACAAGGCAGAAAAATCTGCCTAGAAGAGGAAGCAGACTGATTTTCACTCAACTTCTTCGAAAAAGAGGTTGTACCAAATCAAGCTCAAGAAGGCTCCTAGGTTAATTCTTTAACCTTATGCTCCTTGTCCCTTATTGTGTCACACCCAGTTTTAAGGCCAAAACCGAATGCTTCTGTATACGTGCCCAGGATCAAGTTGTCACGTATATAGGACAAAAGTGAAATAAGAATAAAACCAATGTCATTATTATTAATATCTCGAATCATTATTACATAGCATAGATTACATCAAAGCATAAAATAAAACAGCGGAAGGCTCCATAACGCCACAGGCAGTCGACCGGGGGTTACACTCCTAGTCGAAGTAGTCCTTGTCGGCGTAGTCCATCTCGCCAGCATAGTCTAAGCAGCAGTAATATAGCAACAACAAAATAGGGAAAACTAAAACACGTGAATCATAAAGTACTCAGCAAGTGGGGGAATGTATGACATGCAGGCTAAAACAAGAACAGGCTAGACACAGGTTTACTGCACTACGCAACATTAACCTATGACTCTAAGCATCCTATTTACTAGGTGAAAAGCCCAACAGGTTAACCACCTGTCCAACACTATTGGTTACCCACCGATAGCAAAACTATGAGTTACCTACTCATACCAGAACACTACAGGTTACCCACCTACAGTACCATCCAAATCCGATTACCTACTTGATCCACCCAAATCTGGTTACCCACCAGATTCACCCAAATATCCATCTAATCATGCGAGGATCCAAGCCGCTCTTGACCGTGAGCACGGCTGTTATAACAGTTTTACACTCTGCAGAGGTTGCATAACTTTACCCACAGGTTGATGATTCCATCACTATTTAGTGACTAAAGTCTCCATGTTGCCAACACACTGCCGTAGGTGTGAGGCCAAGAGATCACCACATGGTCTTTCAAAGCGCTCCCCAGCTTGCAAAATGTCCACACTAAGGTTTCATCACCGCGGGATTAACCATCCCTACAGAAGCCCCCTCTGGCACCGTGGCTAGAAGTAACCCTTCATCACTTGAGGCCGAAAGTAACCCTCTCGTCCTCCTTCCTTGAACGCCCGCAAAACTGGGAAGACATCTAATACTAAACCACGCCTACCCATATCAGCCCTGTGCTTTGCGCTGTTTTCCTGGGTGGCCGCTCCACGAATTTGGTTCGTATGACCACAAGCAGGCACTACCACAAACCAAACAGTACATTACCCATACATCGTGCATACCCGCACCATCCTCAACATCCTCCTGCTTGGGTCATCTAAATTACCCAAATGATAATTAGGTTCAAGTGAATATTAGTCAAGTTTATTAGTATTCAATTTTAATACCCAAAGTACTGCACTAGCAAGACGTACCCAAAATCCTTACACTAAACCATAACCCAAGCAACAAGGAATATTAAGGAAGGGTAAATGACACGGGATTCAAATTTAGACAAGCATGCATGAAAATAAACTAATCCTTAATAGGTACAATATGGTCAAGGACACTTGCCGTGTTCTCCCGCTGGCTGCAGCTCAAACTCAAAGTCCTGGAAATTCTGGAGCTGCTCCTTGTCTAATATCAATAAATACCAAAAAAGGAAAACACAAAAAAATAAGGAACAGTACACCAAACATTTCCTAATGACTATGATAACAGTACCAAAAGATATTGCGTGTTCCTACGATTCCGTGAGCGCAAAAATCACCTAAATCGGAGTTACGGTTAAAAAGTTATACTAGTTTGAAGTTCTAGGGGCTAAAAGGTAAAAATAGCAAGGTTTAAGGACCTATTTGTAACGACTAAAATGTAAATTATTAGGACTGAAAGGTAATTACTAAAAAGTCTAGGGTTGTTTTTGCAAAATTTTAGGACCTAAACATAATTATTATTTACAAAAAAGTCTAGTGTAAAAAGACAGGGATGAAAATATAATTAAAATTAATCTTAGGGGTGTCTCTATAAAATTACAGGGCCAAAATAATATTTACAAAAATATTAGGGGCTAGAATATAATTTGTTAACAGTTCTGCAGGTAAATTAGGATTAAAACCTAATTAGGAGAAAGCTTAGGGGCTCAGATGCAAAAATACCATTATCCATGGAATTTTGGATTTAAAAGAAATCCTAAAAGGTGTGGACCGAGTCCATCGGGGGCGTGGATCGGCGTTTGACCAGGAGTCCACGGTCCATGGTGGACCGGGCTCATACCCCTTCGGGGTCTTCTAATCTGAGTTGTAGATCGAAGATCAGACGGCTCACGGGGGTTGGGTGGTTTGAGGCAGCCGATGGCGAGGTCTGGGCGGCGGTGCCATGCCGATCTCGTCGGAGATGGCCGGGGAGGGTGCTACGGTGGTGGGTTCTTGGTCACGAGGGCACGGGGAGGGAGAGGGGAGCGAGGGGATTCTCACCTTGCCGTCGCGCAGGCGTGGGGGTGGCCGGGAGGTGGTTGGCGGCGGAGGAAGGCGGTGGCCGGGGTCGACACTCAATGGGAAGGGGGTTCCCTAGGTCGCGAGTTAGGTTTGAGCGAGGGGAAGTGGTGGCAGGGCAGTGCGATGCCGGTGGGGGCAATTTATAGGGGTGGAGGAGGGGTAGGCGAGGGGGTTCGAGCTCCATCAGCCATCAATGGCGGGGTGGCGCCATTGATTGCCATGAGAGCGCACTAGGGATCAGTTAAGGCCATCTATGGCCAGAAGTGCAGGAGGGGAGGCATCACGTCGGTTTAGGGGCTCGGTGCGTCGGTTTGGCAGCCAGGGAGTCGAGATCCTAGGCGGTGGCAGTTTCCGGTGGGCGGCGGGGAGAGAGAGAGTCGAGAGGAAGGGGATGATGGGTGGAACCCGTCGGTCAGCGGCTGAAGGGCGGGACTGGGCTGCGCTACGAGCTGGGCCGCGAGTGCGAGTGGGCCGGGGAGGCTTGTGCGCGGGATGGGAGAACTGGGCCGGGGGCACTGCTGGGCTGCGGGGCGCGTGCACAGCCTGGGCCGAGAGACAGAAGGTGAGGGAGGGAGAGAGGTGGGCCTGCGGGAGAGGGAAGGGAAAGAGAAAGTGGGCCAAGTGGGGGAGGGGGGCAGTTGGCCCAAGTGCGAGGGAGGGTTTGTTTTTCTTTTCCTTTTCTTTTCCAAATCCTTTCCAAAATTGTTTTTAACTACTACTTTAATTCTAACACAATTTCTAATTGAATTTTAAAACAAATTTTTACACAATAAAACCCTACTACAAATTCTAATCCAGCATGAATGCAACAATTACATAAAATAATTTAATTACTTAATAAATCCTAAAAATAATCTATGTAGCTAAATAAAAATATTAACACCCTAATTAAATAAGACTAAAATTAATACATTAATAATTTGCAAAATATAAAAAAAATAGGGTGTTACATATTGCCATCCATAACACACCTTAATCTCTTCCATATTTATTTTGATAGTGGTCGGACGAGTGATTCTCAAAGTGCGCAAGAGTCCGGAGACACTCGATCTGGACCTCCTCCTCGCCCGACTGATGTGCCCAAGTCGGTCGGCAAGTCATCAAACACGCTGACCGAAGTGGATAAGCCAGTCGGCAAGACAATTCCTGCTCCTATTCCGGTGCCTGTACCCCAACCTGCTCCTGCTGTCGTCCCTTCGCCTCTTAACAAAGGCAAAGCAACATTATCTGTAGATTTACTCGGTCGGTCCGAAGTGGAGTACGTGGAAATCATGCATCAACATCGAGAAGCTAGCAAGGTACTTCAATACTCTGCTTTTGCTTTGTCTTAATCTTGCCTTTAAGCTTAACCCCTTTTTGTATACAGAAAATGTATGCTCTCGTAGAGAGAAAACAGGCTAGGGTGGAATACCTTGAAGCCGAAACTTTTGGTATGCCCTAAACTCTTTGGTCTTCAAGTCTTTCAATGAGACTAACACATTATTGGTGTTTGGCTAGTCACCGGTCAGCAGCTTGCCAAAGCGCAGAAGGAAATTGAAAAGCTGCAGACCGACCAAAGAGAAATGACCAAAGCCTTAAACCAAGGCCGAGAAGATTTAGCTGGTAAGATCACTCACCACCTATTATTTAAATAACCAACCAATCACTCAAGCGCTAAAGATTCAAATATTTGTCTTTTAGCTCATGACCAGAAGGTTGCCGATCTGGAGAAGTTGACTTCCAATCAGCTAAGGTTTGTCAATGCCTTGAATACTGAGAAGGAAAATCTCTCAGAATTGGTCGAGAACCAGAAGACCGAGATCACTCGGCTATAGAAGGAGCTGAAGGAGGCTGACGCCAAGATATAGGAAGCTAAGAGAACCTCCAAATCCTTCAAATGTAATCTTGCGAGTAAGCCCTTTGTTATTTCTCACATCTGCTTGATTCCTCTTTTGATCATACTGACCAACAAATTATCGTTTGCAGCTCTATCTTACGCTGCTCGAAAGGCAATGGACTATGTTCATGCCAACCGAGTGGAGCAATCTGGCCATTCCTTGGAGTACTTGCCGGAGCATGCGTCGGAAGATATTGCTCATAACACTCGACAAGTGGCGATCGAAGCCAGGAGTCAGGTTCTCGCTATTTGCCAATCTTGGTCTCCCGCTCTGCCATTGGACAAGATCAAGGAGGGCTTCAACCAAGACTTGACTGATGACCAATGCCAGTTACTTTTGGATTCCATGCTGGAGACTTCCCGAGCTTTGGTCGACAATATAGAGATCAATCCGACCGTGCCTACTCCTCCAGCAACTCCTGAGGTCGAGCTACGAGCTGAATCTTCCTCTCCTTCAAAGGAGCTATAAATCCTATAATATTAGAGATCATTAGCAATATCTATGTAATGAAACAATGTTACCTGTATGTAAACTAGTTTCATGCTTATCATCTTTGAAAAATTGATAAAAATGTCATAAGTATCTTTCTATCATTGATAAACTCAAATTGTATCGGTCTGCCTTAACATTTTAGGTTGTGACTCGTAATCGCATAACAAGCAGAGTCGACCAATCGACACATGACCTCTCGCACTTTTGGCTCTGAGTTTAGTGTAGTGGTAGTTTGATGTGTAGTATAAAGTATATAACCATAATGTATAGACGTTAGACCAAGAAAATGAAGACCGTATTCAAAGAGAAGAAATCGGTCACAAAGTAGTCCAAAACCAAAATACGATTAGACTGAAGCGGGACAATATTACTAGCCCCTGGCTCGATTGTTAAATAAAATAAATTAAGGAATCGAGACAATATAGAATGAAAATCATCAAAAAATCTTTTATCAAAAAGACCGAAGTTTCATTCATGAATAATGTATAAGTATACAAAGGAATAATTAAGTATAGAAACTACGTAGCTGATTTATGTTCCAAGAATTTGGTATATCATCGCCGTCTTCATACATCAGTCGGTAAGCCCCCGGGCGAGTGACTTCCTTCACAACATATGGTCCTTCCCACTTTGGAGAAAGCTTATGCTGGTTCTTCATTGACTGCACTCGGTGAAGCACTAAATCTCCAACTTGGAAGTGGTGATTATGTACATTTTTATCATAATAACAACATAAGCCTTGTTGGTAAAGTGTTGACCAAAATAGAGCGTGATCATGCAACTCCTCTGCTGCAATCAAATCAATCTCTCGATTCTCCTCAGAAAGTTGTTCATCATACGCCTGAACCCGTGCCGAAAGATGGCTGACTTCGGTCGGTAGCATAGCCTCTGAGTCGTAGACCAATGAGAAAGGTGACTGACCAGTTGCCCAACTGGTGTTTGTGCGAAGCCCCCGAAGAACTGAAGGCAATTCTTTGACCCATCGACCGGCATAAGGCTTAAGCCTGTCGAATATCCGAGGCTTCAATCCTTGGAGAATCATACCATTGGCCCGTTCGACCTGCCCATTGCTTTGAGGATGAGCCACTAATGCAAAGTGGATTTTTATTCCCATCTCATCGGCAAAGTCACAGAACTCCACTGAAGTGAATTGAGTGCCATTATCGGTAATAATATCATGAGGAACCCCGAACCGAGTGAAGACATCCTTGACAAACTCGATAGCCTTCTTCGACGTAATCTTGCTGACCGGCTTTGCTTCAATCCACTTGGTGAATTTATCAATGGCAACAAACAGATAAGTGAACCGCCTGGCGCCTTTTTGAAAGGACCGACAATATCGAGCCCCCAAACAGCAAAGGGCCAAGTCAAATGTATCATCTAAAGTTGTTGTGAAGGCACATGCGTTTGTTGACCAAAGAATTGACAACCTTCACACGTCCGAACGACCCGGTGTGCATCTTCAACCGCCGTGGGCCAATAAAACCCTTGCCGGAAAGCTTTGCCGACCAAAGTCTTGGAAGCTGCATGATTGTCACATATCCCAGAATGAATTTCTTCTACCAACTTTTGGCCTTTTGGTATCGAGATGCATGTCATCAAGATGTTTGAACCTCCTCTTTTATAGAGTTGGTCTCCCACTAACAAATACCCTTGGCATCGGGTCTCCAACCTTCGTTGCTCATTAGGATCCGAAGGCAGCGTTCCCTTATCCAAATACTGGATGAGCGGGTCGCGCCAATCAGTCTCCATGTTGTCATCGCCAACGAGATCAGTAACATCACTCATTAATACATCCGACCGAGGAGAAATCATGGGGGAATCCAGAGTGTGTAAGAAAACACCTGGATGGACCATAGACAGGGATGATCCCATCTTGGCCAATTCATCAACCGCTTGGTTATTGTCTCGAAGAACATGCGTGAACTTCAATCCATCGAATTTGTCTTCGAGCTTCCTTACTTCTTGACAGTAAGCACTCATATTGCCATCCACACAGTTCCAATGCTTAGTGACCTGATTAATAACCAAAGCCGAGTCACCAAAGATGTCAAGGCGCTTGATGCCGTGTGACGAGGCAATGCGTAGACCGTGTAGAAGGGCTCCATACTCCGCTGCATTGTTAGACGTGTGAAACATCAACTGAAGGACATATTGAAGCCTCTCTCCAGTGGATGAGACAAACACGACTCCCGCACCCGCTCCTTGTAATTGAAGAGACCCATCGAAGTACATTTTCCAATACTCGATGTCTTGTGCAGTAGGTGGGTTTTGAATCTCTGTCCACTCAGCAACGAAATCAGCTAGCGCTTGTCCTTTTATAGCCGACCGAGGTGCGAACGTGATGGTATATTGACCAAGTTTGGCTGCCCACTTGGCAATTTTGCCTTCGGCTTCTCGGTTGTGTAGCACTGTGTCGAGTGTGAAGGAGGTCTGGACTTCGATCGGATGAGCTTGAAAGTAATGCTTCAACTTACTGGAGGTGACCAACAATGCATACAACAACTTCAAGATCTGTTGGTATTTTACTTTAGAGGCACCAAGGACCTCACTCACAAAGTAGACCAGGTGTTGTACTTTTTGTTTATGCCCCTCTTCTTCTCGATCGACCGTTAAAACAGTACTCACAACCTGAGTTGTGGCCGATATGTAAAGCTGAAGTTTTTCTCCTGGCTCCGGAGGCACCAATACTGGAATGCTGCTAAGGTAAAAATTCAACTCGTCCAATGCTGACCGCGCCTCTGTGGTCCAAATGAAGTCCTCCTGTTTTTTAAGCAGTCGGAAAAGTGGTAACCGTCTAACCCCTAGTCGGGAAATAAAGCAACTCAAAGACGCCATGCATCCGGTCAGCTTCTATACATCCCTTTGAGAATTAGGTGGCCCTATACCAAGGATCGCCTTGATTTTATCCGGGTTGGCTTCTATACCTCGTTTCAAAATGATGTAACCGAGTAGCTTTCCCGAAGGAACCCAAAAAACACACTTCTTGGGATTCAGCTTTATTGAATAATGCCTCAGATTGTTAAAGGTTTCTGCCAGGTCATAAATAAGCTCTTCGACGTTCCGAGTCTTGACGACGATGTCATCAACATACGCTTCTGCGTTCCGACCGATCTGAGCAGCAAGGCAGCATTGAATACCTCGTTGGTAAGTCGCGCCTGCGTTTTTCAGACCGAAAGGCATTGTGATATAGCAATAGACGCCAAAGGGTGTTATAAAGGAAGTTTTAATCTGATCTTCATCCTTCAGTGGGATCTGGTGATAGCCTGAATAGGCATCCAGAAAGCTCAAAAGCTCACACCCGGTTGTCGAGTCTACAATCTGATCAATACGAGGAAGAGCGAAAGGGTCTTTAGGACAGACCTTGTTGAGATTAGTATAATCAACACACATCCTCCATTCTTTATTTTTCTTGGGTACAAGGACTGGATTTGCTAACCAGTCGGGATGATACACCTCCTTTATAAACTTAGCATCTAATAGTCTAACTATCTCCTTCTTCATGGCGTCCTTGCGATCTTGCGCAAATCTTCTGAGCCTCTGACGAACGGGGGTAGGCCCTGGGGGTACCCTTAACTTGTGCTCAATCTTTTTCCTAGGAACTCCCGACATGTCAGATGGTTTCTATGCAAAGATGTCCCTATTTTCCTGGAGGAAAAGAGTGAGCGCGAGTTCCTATTTCTAGTCAAGGTTGGCCCCAGCATAAGTTACCTTATCGGGGTCCTCAGGATCGAGCAGGATTTGCTTGGTTTGGATGTCATCGGTCTGAATCTTGTCTTTGGTGGGCTTCTTTAATGGAACTTTTGTTTCGGTCTGCTGCTCCGTGTCGACTGCCTGCTGGATCTCCTTCTGGTCGGATAGCATCAACTGTTTATTGGCCATCTCACAACTCTGTACATCGCAATCAAAAGAATTCTAGAGATCAGAGTGGAGGGAGATTATTCTGTTCAGGCCTGGCATCTTGAGGGTGAGATATGGATAATGCGGGATAGCCATGAATTTAGCCATAGCCGGTTGACCGATGATAGCATGGTATGCTAAGTCAAAATCCGCCACCTAGAAGAGAATACGCTTGGTCCTGAAATTCTCACGGGTCCCGAAGGTGATCAGCAGACTGATCTATCCAATTGGAATTGAAGTCTTGCTAGGTACAATCCCGTGGAAAGGTGAAGAACTCAGCTGAAGATCATTGATTGACAGACCGAGCTCTTTGAGAGTCTTGGTGAAGATTAAGTCCAAACTGCTTCCTCCATCAATGAGTACTGTCACACCTAGTTCCAATGACCAAAACCGAATGTATCTGTATACGTGTCCAGGAACAAGTTTTCACGCACACAGGACAATTATTGTGATAAAAGAACAATATCTTTATTCAATCGATAACAATATTACAAAGGTGACCCGTAGGTCAAAGAAAAAGATTACATTACAGCGGAATAACTATGCGTTGGCGTCCTTCAGCTCCCACAGGAAGTCGACCGAAAGACCGCAGGCCTAGAGCTCTTCTCCTCTGTCTTCATAGTTGTACCTTCATTCTCCTGTAGCTGAGCAGCAATATGGTATAGCAAGGTTGAGTACGTGTCGTACTCAGCAAGTGGGGGAAAAGATGACATGGGGCTAAGTCAAGGAAGGCTTAATGGGGATTATTGCATGAGCTTTAAATTTCCTAAGCATCCTAATTACTAGGTGGGGTCATCCCAACTCTCAATCCACAAGGTACTATCCAAGCCAAGTCCGAACCATCCAACCATCCCAACCATTCCAAACCACACCCAATTAATCTTGTGAGGATCCACGCCGCTCTTGACCATGAGCACGGCTGTCATAACAGTTTTCACTCTATAGAGGTTGTACACATTCCCCACGAGAAGCGATTTCATCCCATGTTTCCAGGTGACTAACTCTCCATCCTGTTGTGCCGGCCAAGCACATGCACACTTCCTATGGTGTGTGGCTAGGAGATCACTTCAAGGCTTTTCAACGACTTCCTCCAGCTTGTACATGCCCACTGAGGTTTCACCCATCGAGAAGTAAACCCTTTACCCGAGAGGCCCCCTCTTGAGCCAGATGGTTCTAGGACCTCGTCCCTTAACCACACCTCCCCTTGGGACTACCGGTGAACCCCTGCATAGTCTCTCCATCTTCACACGCACCAGCTGGTCTCCACCGCATACTATGCCAAGCCGCACCCATAACTTGGCTCGTGGTTATACGGTTCACATGGGTTGCCGCTCCAAGAACCAGTTATTAATGTGATTTAGGTGATAAACAAACGAGGGGACTATCGGTGAACCCCTGCATAGTCCTCGCACTGTCGGTAAACCCCTGCACAGTCCCCACACCGATCACCCAAATCTGAAGTCCTAGGCCATGTTGCTAACATAGTTTACCATTCCAATCATGAAGTGACATAATTCATTGATCAGGATTGATTTAGCCCAATATCCCACAAAGCAACCTAAGCATTATCTACCCATAATCATCCCACCAACTAGTCCAAGGTGACAAGGAAAAGGGTAAAACAATACTAGGAAAATCCTAACAATAGGTTCCCAATCAATTGACACAAGCATGCAATTCTACGATAATTATTGTAATAGGTACAAGATGCATCAAGGACACTTGCCTTATATTAGATGTTGCTGCTCAGTGAAAACATAACTTGATCTTCATCCTCGTACGATTCCCATGCGTAAAACTCCTATTTGCGCAAGACATATAAAGCATACACACAATAAATACACAATGCAAGGTATGGGACAATTGGATATGGTTAGACAAAGGTTGCAATTAAATAGTTTATTTGGATATAAGAATGTAGGTGGAAGATTCATCTAGATCGGGGTTGTGGATCACAAGATACGCAAGGTTAAAGCTGCAAGGATTGCGGCTGCGCACAGATAGTGCAAACTCTATGTGCGCGTTCCCAATGATTGGCTCTGGTTATAAAGGAATTGTTTGAACATAAATCTTCCTAGGGGTGTGGGACATGTCAAACGCAATGTGAATTGGATCATAAATTACCTATATTGGAGATCGGTTGGCTGCATCATGTGGAGGTCATCCAGCGGCAGATGACGCACAGATCACGTTCCTGGTCGCACTAGGGCCGTTCTAGGAGAACCCTTTGGTGGAGGTGATCTCAAGACCCTGGAACACAATTAGGAGTGGCGGTAGTATCAAGAAAATCTCTGAATTGGGAGAAAAGGTGATGGTTTTACCGTCGCGCGTGCTGGATTCGCCCAGATCAGGGAGCAGCTGACATTACGATGCAGATCCTGGAGGCTAACCACCTCCAATGGTGCTGAATTTTGGATATGTTGTAGAGGACATCTGGGCGCACGTCCATGTAAAATTTGGCGGCATTTGGATGGGTGGATCACCGGGAACTCCAAAGCCAACCGGCAGAACTGTTGCTGGACGCGAGGGCAGGGTGGCGTGGCGGCAGCCTTGCGGCGTGGTGAGGGTTTGAGGGGGGCGGGGAGGACGTGGGAGGGGTTCTAGTATATAGGAGGGGTGGGGGCAGGTGGGGGAAGAATATGGAAGGAGATTTATGAGGAATAAATGCATTATTGATGGCAATTTATTCTCTTGTTCCTTCCTGTTAAGTGTTTATGGTCGGTGGAGTTTCTTTCCATATTAGTGTTTATGGAAGGAGAGGGTTCTTTCCATAGAGATGATTATGGAAGGCGGGTTTATTTCGATAGAAGGTTTTATGGAATGTTGTGCAAATATGGAAGGTATTATGTCTAGGTACATCAATGCGGTAGGTGAAATGAATGAGGATGAAAATGAGTATAGATACACCAACGGCGTATAGGGTGAAACATTTGAGGAACAAAGATACAATATGATGAAATAGGTTTGGAAGTCGGTGTTCGACAATGCATATACGTGAGTCAAGGAGAGATAGAGAGTTGAGCCCCATTTTAAAACAGAATGTACATTTATAAAATTTGATTGAAAGGATTTCAATTTTCTTAAATTGTCATGGAATAAAAAAATGACAAAATATTGAAATCAAATAAAATAAAAAGATTTCACTTATCTAAAAAGGTTTTGGTTCAAAACTGAAAACTTTTGTGATATAGAACAATTTCTTAAACCTAATATAATCTTTGTTAATTTGCAAGGTTTCCTATAAATAGTTTCAAAATTTGAGAAATCCAAATAAATTGTTTGAAAGCGGTTCATATTCCAAAATGGGAAATTTTGGGATATGACAATCTACCCCCCTTAACAGGAATCTCGCCTCGAGATTCGAAGAGATTAGGTTAAGATGCTTGGATCGGAGAGCAATGATAGATGAATCACATATGGGTTAATGGATCACATTATATGCATCAAGGATGATAGATACATTTCAAGGATGAAATGGTGGTCAAGGAAGATAGGCACAAAGAACCTATATCACACAAAGCAAACAAAACATGGCTCAATAAATTATGACTCATGATGATGCCTTAGCTTCATCTTCAACTTCCATATTAAGAGCTTCACTTCTTGATGTAGAGGTACTTTGCTGGTATATCTTGTTACTTGACTTGTTGCTGATAATGATGTCCCTCTTTGACTTGGCCATCTCATCGAACCGAAAGGTAGTATTGGAGTCGACAAACAAAATAGGATCAATATGGCCATGGACAAGGGTAAGGCTTAAAGAAAGGTGTTTGAAACAAGAAAATGATCACACAAGCACATCACAATAAAACAACCAATCGCAATTGCGCGTAGAACTAATACAATCTAGGGCACCTTCCTAATATCAAGTAATGGTAGGCCTGGGAGAAGTGAACCTAAACTGAAATTATATATAACCTATTGGCTGGGCCAGTCGATAAAACATTTTATCTTAAAACACAAGGAGAAAATGAAATAGCCAAGGAAGTAGGGGAAAGAAGTAGAGTTTGCAAAATTGTACATTAAAAACTGACCATTTCTAACTAGGTTTGTGTCCTATAGTCGATATAGCTCTGATACCACTTGTCACACCCGGTTCAAACGACCGAAACTGAATGCATCTGTATGCGTGCCCAGGAACAAGTTTTCACGCACACAGGACAATTATTGTGATAAAAGAACAATATCTTTATTCAATCGATAACATTATTACAAAGGTGACCCATAGGTCAAAGAAAAAGATTACATTGCAACGGAATAACTATACGTTGGCGTCCTTCAGCTCCCACAGGAAGTCGATCGGAAGACCGCAGGCCTAGAGCTCTTCTCCTCTATCTTCATAGTTATACCTTCATTCTCCTGTAGCTCAGCAGCAATATGGTATAGCAAGGGTGAGTACGTGTCGTACTCAGCAAGTGGGGGAAAATATGACATGGGGCTAAGTCAAGGAAGGCTTAATGGGGATTATTGCATGAGCTTTCCTAAGCATCCTAATTACTAGGTGGGGTCATCCCAACCTTCAATCCACAAGGTACTATCCAAGCCAAGTCCGAACCATCCAACCATCCCAACCATTCCAAACCACACCCAATTAATCTTGTGAGGATCCATGCCGCTCTTGACCGTGAGCCCGGCTATCATGACAGTTTTCACTCTGCAGAGGTTGTACACATTCCCCACGAGAAGCGATTTCATCCCCTGTTTCCAGGTGACTAACTCTCCATCCTGCCATGCCGGCCAAGCACATGCACACTTCCTATGGTGTGTGGCCAGGAGATCACTTCAAGGCTTTTCAACGGCTTCGTCCAGCTTGTACGTGCCAACTGAGGTTTCACCCATCGGGAAGTAAACCCTTTACCCGAGAGGCCCCCTCTTGAGCCAGATAGTTATAGGACCTCGTCCCTTAACCACACCTCCCCTTGGGACTACCGGTGAACCCATGTATAGTCCCTCCATCTTCACACGCACTAGCTGGTCTCCACCGCATACTATGCCAAGTCGTGCCCATAACTTGGCTCATGGTTGTACGGTTCACATGGGTTGCCGCTCCAAGAACTGGTTATTAATGTAATTTAGGTGATAAACAAACCAGGGGACTACCGGTGAACCTCTGCATTGTCCCCGAACTGCCGGTAAACCCCTGCACAGTCCCCATACCGATCACCCAAATCTTAAGTCCTAGGCCATGTTGCTAACATAGTTTACCATTCCAATCACGAAGATAATTCATTGATCGGGATTGATTTAGCCCAACATCCCACAAAGCAACCTAAGCATTATCTATCCATAATCATCCCACCAACTAGTCCAAGGTGACAAGCAAAAGGGTAAAACAATACTAGGAAAATCCTAACAATAGGTTCCCAATCAATTGACACAAGCATGCAATTCTATGATAATTATTGTAATAGGTACAAGATACATCAAGGATACTTGCCTTATATTAGATGTTGCTGCTCAGTGAAAACATAACTTGATCTTCGTCCTCGTACGATTCCCATGCATAAAACTCCTATTTGCGCAAGACATACAAAGCATACACACAATAAATACACAATGCAAGGTATGGGACAATTGGATATGGTTGGACAAAGGTTCCAGTTAGATAGTTTATTTGTATATAAGAATATAGGTGGAAGAATCATCTAGATCGGGGTTGTGGATCACAAGATACGCAAGGTTAAAGCTGCAAGGATTGCGTCTATGCACAGATAGTGCAAACTCTATGTGTGCGTTCCCAATTATTGGATCTGGTTATAGAGGAATTGTTTGAACATAAATCTTTCTAGTGGTGTGGGACATATCAAACGCAAGGTGAATTGGATCATACATTACCTATACTGGAGATCGGTTGGCTGCATCATTAGGAGGTCATCGAGCGGCAGATGACGCACAGATCACGTTCCTGGTCGCACTAGGGCCGTTCTAGGAGAACCCTTTGGTGGAGGTGATCAGAAGACCCTGAAACACAATTAGGAGTGGCGGTGGTATCAAGAAAATCTCTGAATTGGGAGAAAAGGTGATGGTTTTACCATCACGTGTGCTGGATTCGCCCAGATCAGGGAGCAGCTGACATTGCGATGCAGATCCTGGAGGCTTACGACATCCAATGGTGCTGAATTTTGGATATGTTGTAGAGGACATCTGGGCGCAAGTCCATGTAAAATTTGGTGGCATTTGGATGGGTGGATCACCAGGAACGCCAAAGCCAACCGGCAGAACTGTTGCTGGATGCGAGGGCAGGGTGGCGTGGCGGCAGCCTTGCGGCATGGTGAGGGTTTGAGGGGGGTGGGGAGGACGTGGGAGGGGTTCTAGTATATATAGGAGGGGTGGGGGCAGGTTGGGGAAGAATATGGAAGGAGATTTATGAGGAATAAATGCATTATTGATGGCAATTTATTCTCTAGTTCCTTTCTTTTAAGTGTTTATGGTAGGTAGAGTTTCTTTCCATATTAGTGTTTATGGAAGGAGGGATTTCTTTCCATAGAGATGATTATAGAAGGCGGGTTTATTTCCGTAGAAGGTTTTATGGAATGTTGTGCAAATATGGAAGGTATTATGTCTAGGTACATCAATGCGGTAGGTGAAATGAATGAGGATGAAAATGAGTATAGATACACCAACGGCGTGTAGGGTGAAACATTTGAGGAACAAAGATACAATATGATGAAATAGGTTTGGAAGTCGGTGTTCGACAATGCATATATGTGAGTCAAGGAGACATAGATAGTTGAGCCCCATTTTAAAACAGAATGTACATTTATAAAATTTCATTGAAAGGATTTCAATTTTCTTAAATTGTCATGGAATTAAAAAAATGAAAAAATATTGAAATCAAATAAAATAAAAAGATTTCACTTATCTAAAAAGGTTTTGGTTGCAAACTGAAAACTTTTGTGATATAGAACAATTTTTTAAACCTAATATAATCTTTGTTAATTTGCAAGGTTTCCTATAAATAGTTTCAAAATTTGAGAAATCCAAATAAATTGTTTGAAAGTGGTTCACATTCCAAAATGGGAAATTTTGGGATGTGACAAGTACTTTGTTGAACTTCACCTCCTTCATTGTAGTAGCAAGCACTAGCGGGTATCGACCCGGCTTCGGGATGTGCTTGGGGTGATCCGATCAATCAAAGGTGATTGGCATCTCAGACCACCTCATGAATTGAGGTGTAGTCGGTTCCACCGAGTTGATCTCCCGAAGCTCCAAATTCTGCTTGCGCTTGGACACATAGGCATCCGGGTCACCGAAGATGAAGTTGACTTCCTTGCGGGGCTCCTGGAACTCTCCTAAATCATCCTTGTCACCATCGTCATTGTTCTTATCCTTGCTATTGCACCTCGGGGGATCTTTGGCCACCTTGAGCGCAGCTGTTGCAAATCCCTTCAGTCGATAGCAATCCTTTGCCTTGTGGTTTCCCTTTGGGTGCCAAAGGCATGGACCACTCAGTAGCTCATTCATGGATGGTTGGCTCGTTCGAGGGTTCTTCTATAGTCGGTCCACTGTGTGAACCACGTTATTAGACTTCCTCTTCTTGTCCTTCTTGGAGGAGTCGGGCTTGTCCAACCGCTTCCCTTTGCCTTTTTCCCGGATGTCATCCAACACCGACTCACCACACGCGAACTTGTCAGCGATCTCGAAGCACTCTTGAGTGGTCAGCTTGTGGTCATGATTCCTTTGACTGATCTCACGAACCAAATCATCGCTACGGATCCCTCCTTGGAAGGCGACAATGATTTGTTGGTCCGGGACATTGGGGATCTCAGTCTTCTTAGCGTAAAATTGCTTGATGTAATCATGAAGTGGTTTGTCGGTCTTCTGCTTGATCCGAGTGAGGTTGAAGTGGTTGCCCGGTCGGTTGCATGTAGCTTGGAAACTTTCTATGAGCTTCCTGTTGAGGTCTCCCCAAGATGTGATTGATTCCTCTAGAAGAGATGTGAGGCATATCCAAATAGCTGGATCCAGGCAGACCGAGAGGTAATTAGCCATTACATAGGAGTCACCTCCAGCCGACCGAATCGCCATGCTATAAAGCTGAAGCCACTCTCGAGGATTGGTTTGACCATCGTATTTCTTGATGGGGACCGGCTTGAATCCTTTTGGCCATCGACCTATGCGAAGCCTAGGGATGTACGCCTTGATGACATTGATCTCATCATCGGTCGGCGTCATCGATCGCCTATGCCAGTCAGGAGACGGGGTTGCACGGTGGCCGTGTCGCGGTCCAACATTGTCATCATGATGACGACTCTGATGGTCGTTATCCTCATTATCGCGCCGATCCTGATCGTCTTGTCGATGTTGGTCGTCGTGGTTGTGCCTTAGAGGGGGGATCTTGATGGTCCTCTTGTCGCTCATCCCGTCGGCTGTCCGTTCTCCAATCACGGCGTTCTTCCTCATAGCGTCGGTTGTCCCGAGCGTGTTCTTCATAGTGAGAGTTGATGGTATCTCGTCCATCATGGAGGCTGAGAGAATTTGTCAGATCTTCATGCCTTTGCCGTCCTCGCGAAGATACGTGATTAGAGCTTGTGACCGACTGAGATTCTGCGGCCTCTTGAGCCGCAACGGCCTTAAGCATAGCCACCGCCTTCTGCATCGCAGGGGTCTGATAATTCGCGTCGACCATTAGAGTGTTGAGCAAAGTTTTGGCCCTAGTGATGTTATTCTGAGGGGTGTGGTAGACCTTGACGCCATCCACTTCGAGTTCTGGACCGAGATCCAGTCGGCGTGCATTGCGTGAACCGCATGACCCTCTTGGTAGATGACGGTGACCGACCGATAAGTCATCAGCTGGAGGGTCCTCCTGTTGACCTCCTTCGGCCAGTTGATTCGAGTGGCCATCAATGGGATTATCTTCATGTTCACCGTTTTGGTCACCATCCTGGTCTCCATCCGCGGGATCTGCTATATCCACCATGTTGACAGTATGGGGATATGGGTAAGTGGATCCGACCGAGTCCTCATCAAAAGACCGATCTGATTTTGAATCGTTCTCGAAGGAAGGATCTTCTTCCTCAGATCTGAGTGGGACCAGCGCTAGGATCATGCCAGACGAACTCGGTGATCGCGCCCTGGAGATGGCTGTGGCCGAGCCGGATCTGTGGTTTTCCAGACCTAGGGCTCCGTTGTCGCCAACCATGAAGTCGAGCGATCCAAAGGAGATCTTGAAGTCCAGTGTGTACTGGATGATGGGAATATCAGCCATCGTAGTCGACGGAGAATCCCGACGAGCCTTCTCCCCTACCTGGCGCGCCAACTGTCGAAGCTTGAGATCGGCAGTAAAATGTATAGGGCTACGTCGAGACTAAGAACTATGATGGTAACACAAGACGCTGAGTTATACAGGTTTGGGCCCTCTCGATGGGAGTAAAAACCCTATGTCCTGTGTTCTGTGTATTGTATTGATGCTATGAAACTTGTCTACTTGTCCCTCGATGAGGGGTACCCTGCCGCCTTATATATCTGGCCGGTAGGGGGGGTACATGAAGAGTCCTAGTCATAACCCCTTAGGGTTTACATAGAAAGTCTATCTCTACATGCCTTGCGCTCCAAGTTGAGTCGGTCAGCTTCCTTGTTGATGAAGTACCCGGTCGGCTACCAACTTAGTCTTGTATGAGGATACCCATAAGGCAAGTATCCCACAAGTCCGGTCAGTGTGTCCAGAAAGGCAATTTCGTGGAGCAACGACTAGTTTGAGGTTGGGAGCCTATATAACTTCGTTGCTGGGGTCTTGGAGAGCTCTCTTGGCCAGTGGAATACCTGAGAGCATTTGGTAAGGTCCAAGAGGTAGAGAGGAGAGCACTAGGAGAGGATATTGGATATCTTGAGAGTGCTAGAGAAGAGTAGCTTGAGCATCTTGAGGGTGTGATCTAGATTGTTACTCTTGGTCTATGGTGAGACCTAGACCAGTTAGGTGTCGGTGATCGAGCCTATCGTGATTGGTTGTGAAGGCCGTCACACGTTTGTACACGGTTTGAGCCCGCTGTTGAAAGGGGCATCGCTAGTGAGCGCCTGTGCCGACTCGAGGAGTCCGGCAAGTTCTCGAGGGAGGCGAGCTTGTGCTTTATGCAGCGGTGACGCACACTATGTCTTCACTGCAGGTAGTGATTGTGGGCTTATGGGCGAGAACTCCACTTGGTGGCGGGAGGGATCGGGACTCCGGCGGGAGTGGTCCAATGAGGATTAGGGGAAGGCGTCATCTTTCCAAGACCTCGAGAAAAAATCATGAGCCAACCCTTACTCTACTCCTCACTATGATACTTTACTTTCTGCATTTACATACCGTGCTATTCATGCTTGTGTGTTCTTCTAGTTCTAGTTGACTATCTTGTAGACTTGCATGTTTAGGCTCTATACTTGCTAGTAGTGTTTAAGCTTCCGTATTTGATGACTAGCATGAGTAGGAGTTGCATTGGTGTGCTTGATCACTAGAAATGCATAGGTGTCGTAGTGACTTGTGTGATCCACTAGTATGCATGGAGTGCTCCTATCTTTCACAGGATTATATTGTTAGTGTGATCACCACTAGAATTGTGTAGGAGTTGGTTTGAGTGCTATCGGTAGTTTGTAATAGCTAAAATTGGTACATAGTGATATTTCCCGATTCACCCCAACCCCCCTCTCGGTCACTATGATCCTTTCAAGTGGTACCAGAGCCAAGTGCTCATTATAAGGCTTAACTGCCTTGAGTAGTGACCGTATTGAGTTGGAATGTGATCCCATTTGGGGCCGGGTCATGGCTCATGGAAGGATCGCTTTAAGAGCTACCTAAATGCCATGATTCCGGATGAGTTGATGGACACTCTTGTGGACTTTGCCAATACATTTCCCGATGATCATGTGTATGGTGATTGTGATGATGGTGTGGATGTGCCTTGTACTAGTGAGTGCCTACTAGTATGCCTAACATGATGATTGATAATGATGTGTCTCTTGATCTTGCTTCCTCTACTAGCATTGATGATGTTTGTGAGTCTCCTATTGATCATGCTAGTTGTTCTATTGTTGAGGAGTTCTTTGCTTTTCTTGCTAATGATAATGAGGACTTACTTGACTCTCTTATTCGCTTACGAGGTATTGTGAACAGGATTGGGGCAACTTCTTTTGAGCTTCCCTAGATCGTGATAGTGGAGAAGATCCTCTCCTTGGTTCCGAGTAGGAAGCTCTTCTATGTCACACTTGACCTTCTCATGGAGAAGAGTTTCTCTGTAGAAGATGTGATTGAGCTGCTCTTCAAGGATGAGGAGATTGCCATGAGCATGGCATGGAAGAGGACATTCAAGGCAACTCATGAAGCATCCTCGAGCAAAGGGAGAGAAGTAGCTTTGAGTTCGAACTTCTTTGATCCCTCCACAAGATTGTCTTGCAACAACTTCTACAACCCCTTTGGAGCAAGACATACATCGGACGCTTCATCAAGCTCTACCTCAAGTGTCATTCCAAGTCCTACTCTAAGCACTTTGAGTGGACCGAGCATTGGCGTAAGGGGAGCACCAACAACAATGCTCGCTCGATCATTTGAGATGATCAATCTTGCGGTTTCAGCTCTGGCGACTCCACCTCCTCCGCTCTCTCCACCACAAGATCATATTCGGCATCTTCATCAAGCTCACCAACAAGACCTCCTCTTTGAACTTGGTGAATTTGTGAGAAATCCGAATGATGACCTTTGTGAGAATCTATTGAGTATATATGATCTTGTGTGTAGGATTAACTCTTTTAGGGGACTTCGGAGGGTTGCACCACATGAAGTGATTGACAAGCTCCTCCAACAAATCACAACTCCTAAGAGGGGTTTTCTGCTTGAGGAGGTAGTCTGATGAGGACATCACCATGCTGGATACGCGCATATCATGGCCTTCCCCAAGTTACAAGTCGTCACCAACTCGGTCGCCGCATTCGTCTCGGATTCAGCCGACACCCCTTCACGGTTTTAATGATATCTCCCACATCCGACGTCCAAACGAGGCGTTCTTTGATGCGTTGGAAAGAGGACGATGACGCCGTCGTTTTGGTTCTGGTACTAGCTCTAGAAGGGTCATGAGTCATAATATGTGACCATGACAAGGTGCTGTGCCACCTATTTTGGGCCAACTTGGCCATGTATCGTGTCGGGCCTTAAGCCCATGTTGTGGGCGCCCCCCCTGCTCGCCCCCAACCCTAGGACGTCTTTGTTTCCTACATAAACTCAGTAGCTGCCGTCTTTTAGTTTCGGGTTTTGTTTAGTTCAGTTTTCCAGAGAGAAACTTGATCGAATTATTGTAACTGTGGCGACAAGTCCTTTTACAGTAATCCAGGGCCCCTGTTCTTGTTCTACACCACTGTGGCGATTAGTCCTTTTGTGTTCAGAGCTTGAACCTTTTCTTGTGATTCGCTTCATCCATATTTGCAATTTCATGTTGCGTGTTTATCCTCTCTTGCTTGTGTTCTCGATTTCTCTGGCAGGAACAATCAAGTTGTGCTTGGTGTAACGGTTGCGGGGTTGGATCTTGTCTGATTCAAGCCGGGTCGTCGACGCCGAGTTCCCCAAATTCGAGTTTATCCCCTTACCTCTCGGAAGATCGGGCCATATCTACATCATAGTCAATAGGAGATATGAGCTCTCAATTGAGAGAGCAATAGAGATGATACTTGTGCTCCATTCACAAGTGGGACATGTGCTTGAGCACATCACTGGACTCTATGATCCTCCCCATTACTACATCAACCTTGACAATGTGCACATGGGGGATGATCATGGACATTGGAGGTATCATGCTCCACACTATCCCATTAGAAGGAGACTATTGGATGGGATTCCAAGAATCTCTATCTATGAGGATGGTCTCATTGCTCGACAACAAGAGGTTAGTGCTAGTCAATCAAGTAATGCTTTGGATACTAACACCTCTTCCTCTTGTGCTTGTCTTATGGCTTTTGGGGACAACTCAAAAGGGAGAGTTAGAGGCTCGGGCAAGGTGGCCATCACAAATGACCTCCATCTCTCTAAGGTCTTCCTTGTAGTAACCCTCAACTTCAACCTTCTATCTATTGGTCAACTTTGTGACATGGGTTACAAGTGCACGTTTGATGAGGATGGTGCAACAATTAAGGATGCCAAGAGAGGGCTAGTATTTAATGGAGTGAGACATGGGAACTTGTATGTCACAAACTTCAAGTCAAGCAATATGTCACCAAGCACTTGCCTATTCACTAAGGCATCCAAGGGATGGTTATGGCATAGAAGACTAGAATATGTTGGAATGAATCAGCTCAAGAAGATTGTCAAGAGGAATCTTGTTGAAGGAATCAAGGATGTGACCTTTGAGAAGGATAGATTGTGCAGCGCTTGTCAGGCGGGGAAACAAGTTGGATCTTCACATCCCACCAAGTCATTCATGTCTACATCTCGTTCTCTAGAGCTCTTGCACATGGACTTGTTTGGGCCAACACAATACAAGAGTCTAGGAGGCAATCTATATTGCTTGGTGATTGTTGATGATTTCACGAGATACACTTGGACCTTCTTTCTTGTGGACAAATCTCAAGCCAATGGTATCTTCAGAAAGTATGCCAAGAGGGCAAAGAATGAGTTCAATCCTAGCATTGTGAAGATAAGCAGTGACAAAGGGACAGAATTCAAAAACACCACAGTGGAGGAATATTGTGATAAGAAGGGGATCAAACATGAATTCCCCGCTACATATACTCTCGAGCAAAATAGAGTAGTGGAGAGGAAGAACAAGACGCTCATCACTCTTGCTCGTGCCATGTTGGATGAGTATGGAACCCATGAGAGGTTTTGGGCTGAGGTAATTAACACGGCTTGTTACACCTCCAGCCATGTCTATCTCCACCAATTGTTCAAGAAGACTCCATATGAGCTATTGGTGGGACGGAAACCCAATGTTTCCTATTTCTGAGTCTTCGGATGCAAGTGCTACATTCTCAAGAAGAGGAGAAAGCCTAGAAAGTTTGAGGGTAGAACTTATGAAGTTTGAGAGTAGAACTTCTGAAGGCATTCTTGTTGGGTACTCTGGGACTTCTAAAGCATATAGGGTCTACAACTCGACCACAGGATGTGTGAAAGAATCCTATGATGTGCCATTTGATGAGTCAAATGGGTCTCAAAGGGAGGATGAATTTCATGAAGTGAACACTGGAGATGAGCCTATAAGGGAAGCTTTGAGAAACATGCCTGTGGGCAAGGTTTTACCCCACGAGGCCAATGATGGTGATGTTGATGAGCCCTCTACTCCACCACCTCAACCTACCTCCTCCTCCGAGGTACAACAAACAACCCTAGATGCCACAAATACTCCCACAAGCTCCTCCCAAGATTCATTGAGAGTACACCCACCAAATGATGAGGAATCTCAATTGAGAAGTGAGCCACAAACCTCCCCACATACTTCATCACAAACCACTTCTCCTAGCTCTTCACAAGATAACATCCCATCCACCTCAAGCTCAAAGTCCAAAACAAGAAAGCATAAGAGTGACTCCTCCACCTCTCTTAGGATACAAGACACTCATATATCAAGAGAGCAAACAATTCATGATGCACAAGACACTTCACCAAGAGCCTCTCCCACACAAGGAAAACACCATCCTAGACCCAAGGGCATCAACAAAGATCATTCACAAGACTTGATCATTGGGAATCCATCTCGAGGAATAAAGACAAGGAGGAATCAATACAAGCCCAACTATGTGAGTGAAGGGAATAATGATGAGGCCAATGTTGAGATTGAGAACTTCTCTTTCGTCTCTATGATTGAGCCCACTACCATTGATGAAGCTATGGATGATCACAAGTGGGTAATTGCCATGCAAGAAGAGTTGAACAACTTCAAGAGGTGTAAAGTATGGAAATTGGTTGGAGGACCGAAGAATCATAATGTGGTTGGCACCAAGTGGGTCTTCAAGAACAAGCAAGATGAGAAAGGAACAATTGTCAAGAACAAGGCTTGCTTAGTGGCTAAGGGATATTCTCAAGTGGTGGGGATTGACTTTGAAGAGACCTTTGCTCCGGTGGCCCGTTTCGAAGCTATTCGGATCTTACTTGCCTATGCATCACATAATGGCTTCAAGCTCTTTCAAATGGATGTCAAAAGTGCCTTCTTGAATGGAGAAATCAATGAGAAAGTCTATATAGAACAACCTCCGGGGTTTGAGGATCCAAAACATCCAAGACATGTATACAAATTAAAGAAAGCTCTCTACGGTCTCAAGCATACACCAAGGGCATGGTATGAACACTTGAGGAACTTCCTACTCAAGAATGGATTCACCATTGGAAGCATTGATAGCACCTTGTTCACGAGGCATGTTGGGAAGGATCTCTTTGTGTGCCAAATCTATGTGGATGATATCATCTATGGGTCAACCAATGAGAAGTTCAATGAAGAGTTTTGGGAGATGATGGCTAGGGAATTCCAAATGTCAATGATTGGAGAGTTGCACATGTTCCTTGGATTCTAAGTCAAGCAATTAAGAGAGGGAAACTTCATCTATCAAGAGAAATATACTAAGGACCTTCTCAAGAGATTCAACATGGAGAATTGCAAGCCTTTACACACACCTATGGCTACTAGCAAACCCTTGGATGATGATGTGAAAGGGAAACCGGTGAACCCCAAGCTATATAGATCAATCATTGGGTCTTTGCTCTATCTCACCGCTTCGAGACTAGACATCATGTTTAGTGTGTGCTTGTGTGCACGATACCAAGCAAATCCAAAGGAGTCACACTTGAAGGCCGTGAAGAGAATAATGAGATACCTGAAGTACGCACCTAGCATGGGCTTATGGTAGCCTAGAGGATCAAACTTTGAGTTACTTGGGTATTCTGATTCCGACTTCATGGGTTGCAAAGTAAATAGAAAGAGTACATCGGGAGGTTGCCAATTTCTTAAAAGATCACTAGTGAAAGGACCATGTGATCGAGAGGGGGGTGTGAATCGGAAACTCGCACTATGTACCAAATTCACCAATTCCTAAAACCGACCACTCAAAAAACTCCTACACAATCCTAGTGGTGATCACACTAGCAAGATAATGAACCTTTGAAAGGAACAACAACCTAAGCATACTTGTGGATCACACAAACGCAATACAACTCCTATGCAAGCTAGTTACCAAAGATACGCGGAAGCAAACAACTAGATAGCAAGGAGTTCTACTCAAGCAAAGCTACTAGATCAACAAGCATATAGAAAGCATACATGCATGAGTAGCACAATATATACTAAGGTGATCAATCAAGCCAAGCAACTCCTATACATGCTAGTGATCAAGTATGAAGGCCAAGCACTACTAGCAAGTAAAGAAGCCCATTCATGCAAGTCTACAAGGTAGTCAACTAGAGTATGGTAAGCACACAAGCATGAATAGCACGGTATGTAAATACGGAAAGTAAAGCATCATAGTAAGGAGTAGAGTAAGAGATGGCTCATGATTTTTTTTCCGAGGTCTCGGAAGGATGGCGCCTTCCCCTACTCCTCGTTGGACCACTCCCGCCGGAGTCCCGGTCCCTCCCGCCACCAAGTGGAGTTCTCGCCCATGAGCCCGCAATCACTCCTCGAGTGAAGACATGGTGTGCGTCACCGCTGCACAAAGCACAAGCTCGCCTCCCTCGAGAACTTGCCAAACTCCCCAAGCCGGCATGGGCGCTCACTATTGATGCCCCTTCTAACGGTGGGCTCAAACCGAGTACAAACTTGTGACGGCCTTCACAATCAATCATGATAGGCTCGATCACCGACACCTAACCGGTCTAGGTCTCATCATAGACCAACAGTAACAACCTAGATCACACCCTCAAGGACACCCTAGCCTTAGATGTGCAAGGTAGATCCTTGTTACTCTCACTAGCACTCTCAAGATATCCAATATCCTCTCCTAGTGCTCTCCTCTTTTCCTCTTGGACCTTACCAAATGCTCTCAGGTATTCCACTGGCCAAGAGAGATCTCCAAGACTCTAGCAATGAAGTTATATAGGCTCTCAACCTCAAACTAGCCGTTGCTCCAAAAAATCAGCTTTCTGGGCCTCCAGACTGGACTGTCCGGTCACTGCCTGACCGGACCGTCCGGTCACTGCAAACTGAGCTCCAATGGCTCTCTGCCCTGTGCTGAACTCCTGTTGACCAGACTGTCCGGTCACTGGACCAGACCGTCCAATCCACTTTCTCTCTCCATTCCAGGAAGATCCGCAAATTGCAACCTCTCTGTCGTCCCTGCACTCCTACTAACCGGACCGTCCGGTCAGCAGACCAGACCGTCCGGTCTGTATGGAGTCACCTGCAGTTAGAGTCCTTGCTCCTTCGAAAGTCCTAGAAAACTCCACATAGTGACCGTACAGTTCGGTCATCTCTGACCCCTCTATTCGATTACTATGTCCAGAAGCTGAAACTTGTTGTCCTCGCTTGGCTTGGTTTCCCGGCTTCTCCGAACAGCTCCTTGGCTTCTCCACTGTCACCTAGTGCCTATGATTTCACCGAGCAACCTTGCACATCACCGACTAGACATGACCTAAGAGAATGACCTAGACCCTCTTGATAATCCGGTTTTTCCTATGGACTCAAAGCCCTAACAACTACTCAAGTGTTCCAAACACTTGCACTATAGATTGTCCTCCGCTTTGATCCATCTCCATCAACCCTTGGACTCCAACAAGTTCACAAGCCTCCATGCTTGCGGTCATTGTCATCAATCGCCAAGGACGCCATAGACAATCATCATAAGATAGAAAGAGTTTCCTACACGAACAACACTCGTGTAGATATTAGTCATATTTCATGTTTGTCATGCATCACCAAAACATCATACCTTGGGATGACCTCAATGGTCATGATCCTTACAATCTCCCCCTTTTTGGTGATGGATGACTATTGGCACTTCCCAAGTGCCCCTTTTATATGTGAATATCACCCCAATTAGAGTATAATTGATACTAATTTAGGCCATTTACCTATGATATTACCTATATATTTGTATATGTGTTGTTTTGAAGCTTTATTGCAGAAACAGGTAAAATTGGCTATTAAAGTGATGCTGGACAAGACAAGAGTCCAAAACCAACAAAAAGCACTAAAAAAGCCCAGTGCGCCGATCAGCGCAGCCCATGAGCCGATCGACGCAAGGGTATTTTGGCCCACAGAAGTGACCGAGGCCCATTCCGATGGAAGTTTATCTGACGTATATGGAAGTTTATCTGCGCAAGACACTTGAAGATATTTCCTTAGAAGATTTATAGAACTTCAAGATCTTGACATGTGGTACAAGACCTTATCTCAAAGGAAAAGGCCCACATGGCAGCTGTGGAAGATAGAGGAACCGACTCAGAGCAGAAACCAGAGAGAACACGGCTTGCGCCGATCGATGCAATCCTACGCCGATCGGCGCAACTGACTTATTTGCTAGAAACCGAGTCCTTTATGAGTAGAACCCCTATATATACTTGTAACCCCTAGCCGCGATGAGTAACCCCAAGGAGGAGGCAACAGAGGGACAACAGATTCGTGAGTTAGAGCCACCGGGGCTTGCCCCGTTAGAATAGATCTCTAGTTGTGTTTCAAGAACCATTGGTGTAAGGGTTGATCCGTCAAGGTAGGCCATCTCGACGGTGATGAATCTTACTCTATGTATCTCAAGGATGATTGAATATGTTGATGATGGTTTTGGTGATTTGTCTATCTTGATTTTATAATCATGCATGTGCTTATTCTCATTGCTTAGCTCTAGGCTAAGTAAGTTGATATTATCTTAATCATGGTGATTAGGATAGTATTCAGACATTGTATTGATTATGGTTGCTTGATGATGCCGGTAGTGTGGTTTAGCGGTGACAGCACTAAACCTATGCAACATTATTGGATAGTTGAGTAGGGTAAGATACTCGCGTGATTAAGGGTTTCCTCTCGGTAGCGATAAATCAGGAGCCGCTCGAAAAGAAGGGTGGTATTATTCATCATAGGTTTTTATTGATCCTTGTAATTATCCATTATGATGCTATTTAATTAGACTATCTGGTTACGATCTCACTAGTAGATATCTAGCTACTCACCGAATAGTTTTAGCTTTGGCTTTGACTTGCACTCTAGTTCAACTTCGCTGGTGTACCGATTGGCTCAACACCTGCGCCAATCGGCTCAACAACTTAGATCCGCAATAGTGCTGATCGGCTCAACCTTGCGCCGATCGGCGCAACGACAGAATTGCTGTCTGGCGCACCTTTGCACTGGCCAGTCTCCCCTTCATACAACCTAAACTTGATAGTAGCCTTGATTAGATCTTTTACTGTTAACTTTGTTTAATTATCCCTGAGGTCTCAGTGATTCGATTATACCTTGGAATACTCTAAGGGAAAAAGTGCTACAACTGTACACCGTCCTCTTGCGGTATATATGTGGGTGCGTAGTATTGACCAACAAGCACATTTTTCTGGCGCCGTTGCCGGGGACCATAGCAAGTTTTTAAACATTGTTTGATGTATTAGTGTTTAGTCATTGTGCTTTACTTGTCTTTTTACTACATATATGCTGTTAAGTGAAATTAACAGGTATGGATGGTCCTAAGTCAAACAAACCCTCTAATTACACCGATGATCCAGAAAAGCTCTCATGCAAGAAGAGCATAGCGAAAAAGAGGAGCAAGTCACTTGGAGATTTAGCTGGAGAACCAGTCAGTACCAGCCCTCAAGTATTATTCACAATTGCAGATCCAGAAGTAGGAGCGATGGCAGAACACCCCTTGGTTAATAGTTTCTAGCCTCAATTGGATAAGGTTGTCAAGACAGATTTCCAAGAAGCTCAAGATTATGCTCCATATCAACTAGAGAGGTACGTCGGATTAGTGGCACAACAACCGTTCACAAGTTCGGATGATCCCAATCAGCATCTGCAGCGCTTCCTTGAAGTCTGTAGTACATTCAAAGTAGCAAGATTGACCGGAGATCAAGCACATGTGCGGCTGTTCCCCTTCTCTCTAGTTGGACGCCCTAAGCAATGGTACAATAGCTTGGAAAACAAAGTAAAGACTGCATGGGAAACCTTAGCAGTTGCATTCTTAGCCAAATACTTCCCTCCTGGTAAGACTCAAGCTTTGAAGAATAAGATTCTTGGATTTACGCAGAATATTAATGAGAGCATTGGAGAAGGGAAAGATACAATGAATATATGGATGCATGCCCTCATCATGGTCTTACAGTTGGTGAAATTGTTGAGAGATTCTACGTGGGATTGAATATCCCCTCCCGTCAACACTTAGATGCTTCAGCTGCGGGTTCATTCATGTCAAAGACTCCCACTCAAGCTAAAGAATTGATCAAATTGCTAGTTGAAAATAAATCATGGGATAGTGAGAGAAGTTCAAGGAACCTACGACCTTCTAAAGGAGTAGCAAATAGCGTGATTGAGAGGACTCATGAAGACTTGGTTATGGATCGCCTTGATGCTATCCAAAGAAGGGTGGGCAATAATTCTCATATCCCTAAGGAAGAGTCACTCAGGCTAGCAGAATCATGCTCCACTTGTGATGAGTGTGGAGAATTCAGCCATGTGCAGAAAGATTGCCCTGAAGAGATGAAGATGCTAGAATATATAAAGAATAGTGGATGGAAACCCCAATATCAGCAACAAAGGAGTTCTTTCTCTCCTAGTTCGTCCATGCAAAACTCTATCCCACTTCGTCTCCAACTTCATGAGTTCTTTCAAGCTCAAGAAAAGATCAACAAGGACAATCAAGCTAAATTCAAGGAGGTTGATCGTGTTCTTGAAGGGATTAATGACAAGGTGATAGAAATTGGGAGCTCCAATGAGTAGATTTTGAAGCATACCAAGATTATGGAGCAACAGATGGGACAATTATCACATGTCATTCAAGGCAACGAAGGGGTTATTCCTGGTAATACAATGTCTACAGAGCAGTTAAAGGCAATAGCTACACAGTCAGGAAAGCAAACAGAAGATCCAGAGCACTCTATGGGAGTAAGGAAGACCCGCGCCGATCGGCTCACCAGTGGCGCCGATTGGCGCGATGGTACTGTTAGCACCGATCGGCTCACTCATAGCGCTGATCGGCGCGAGGAAGAGATTGACCTCTCTGGATTGAAAATGGGTATGGAAACAGAGGAGGATAGCCCTACCATGTTCTTGGATACTCAACTTCTCACAAAGACAGAGAGAGTGCGGCAACACGATGAGCAATTTGCAAGGTTCATTGATGTTATGAAGAAGCTTTACATCAATGTCCCTTTTGTTGATGCTATTCAAGTATCTACCTATGCCAAGTACATTAAGGACGTGATGCAGAACATGAAGTCTCTAGCTTCTGAAGAGGTTGTGAAGGTCACTAAGGAACTTACGGCGGCGATCAATGATGTTGCACTTGAGAAGAAACCTGACCCTGGATCACCAAGCATCAAATGCATAATCGGAACAAGGATATTTGATAGATGCTTGTGCGATCTTGGAGCAAGTGTAAGTGTTATGCCCCGTCATATATTCACAAGTCTCAATTTGCCTAAATTGGAGCCTACGGGTATGTGTTTGGAGTTAGCCGACCAATCTATACGAATCCCTGATGGAATTGCTGAGGATGTTCCTGTTCATATTGGAAATCACATCGTCCCTGTTGATTTTATTGTGCTTGATATGGATAAGAGGACGAGAACCCCGTTGATCTTAGGCAGACCCTTCTTGAGGACAGCAAAGGCAAGTATTGATGTTGGGAGTGGTGAGATAAGCTTCGATATAAGTGGAACTCCCTACTCTTTCAAATTTCGCCCAAGGGGAGAAGAGTGCATGCTATTGATGAAGTGAAGAGGTACAAGACACCGAGGCAACGTGGCATCAAGAGTGATTGGAGGGGATGTAAGGATAGGTCGCCCGAGGTCTATGAGCTATTAAGATAAGTGAACCTTGTAGTGTCGCGGTCTTACACCCCGCACTGCGACACTAAGGATTGATTGCTCGCGAGGAGGTCAAGCTCTTTGACCTCTAAATAACTAGAGTGCTCTTGGAAGGCAACCCAATTATCGGGAGATTTAGAAGTTGTTTAGTGCTTGCGGGAGGGCAACCCGTCTCATTTAGCTAATTAATGCTAGCCGGGAGGGCAACCCGGTGTTTTTAATTTGCTTGCTTGTAGTAAAAATAATCTCCCAAATAAAAGAATTAGAAAAAGAATGTGCTTAATTCTTGTGTGCTCCTGTGTTGTCTGTTTATTTGTGCAAAACTATGTGTATATGTATTGTTGAATAACAACGTAGTAATAAAAGAAAAAGACCAAAAACAGGAAGGAACAGAGCTTGCGCTGTTCGGCGCACTGATGCGCTAATCGGCGCATTTGATAACAAGTCAGGACAGAAGGCTGACGACGCCCAGTATGGAAGAGGGGCTAAAAGCCAACAAGCACATCAATTTTCAGAAATAGAGCTAGTTTCAAGATGAAGAGCGACATCTAGCAAAGAAGCAAGGGGCCAGGAGCAAAAGTGGACATCGCGCCGATCGGCACGAGACGTTGCGCCGATCGACGCTATCACCAGATGGGCCCTGCTTTGTGTGCCAATGCTACAAGAACATTCGGAAGAGTGGATATTAGGTGAAAGAAATGAACACGAGGCATCAGGATCAGAGCCAGACCAGAAGACGGGGTGCAAGGAACTTGTGCCGTTCGGCGCACTTCTGCGCCGATCGGCACTGGTACCCATGCTGTGCCCAAATTGGCGACATATTCGGCAGGCACTGATTCTTAGGAACAGGTATGATTTCTATGCAGGTTTCCAGTGCAGGGGAGACATGGAATTGAACAAAAGCTGAAAAAGAGACGGCGCACTGATCGGCGCTGGCCAGAGCCGATCGACGCAGTCAATCAAGACAACGGGATTCCGTGTTGTTCCCTTGCTAGCCGACATGGTGTACCGGGAAAAGACAAAAAGGATGGAAACAACGAAAGGGAGGAGAATCAGGAACCAGAGCAATCAGAGAATTCAAAATTTGAAATGTGCCAATCGGTGCAGTGACCGTGGCAATCGGCGCAACCCCAAATTTTGGAAATTTTGGGCGGGTCCTTCTCCTGGAAGTTTCCCACACTATAAAATGGAGGCCAGGCACCCCCAGTTCGGCACACCATCCCGGTAATCTCTCCACCTTCCCCACTACCCATGATCTCGCACACGTTCCGCATTCCTCGCAGATGGATCGTCTCCGCTCCTCCGTCGGCAAGTTGGGCAAGAGGCTGCGCCGGGGAAGCAGTTCCGGCAGCAGCGGCGAATCGAGCGGTGACTCCTCGGCTAGGGGGGGCTCCAGCGCTCGCGATGACATGTCAATGGGTGGTGCATTCATCGGCTCGGCAGCGGCAACATATGAGATCCGCGCCTGCCACTTCGTCTCCGGTGCGCCCCTTTCGACGGGGCGTGCTACGAGGAGCCAAACGGCGGGAAGCCGTGAGGTTCCCAGATCACCACCATCACCGGCATTCATGCCGCGCACGGTGGAGGAGGGCTTCACCCACCTAAGCATGGAGGAACAGCAGCACTACCTCATGGTGAGGGGAAGGTTCATCCCCAACTTTGACATGTGGGAGGACATAAGGAGGATGCTAGACAACCTCGACTGGGTGGACTTCAACCATCTCCCCATGGACTTCAACATCGACATCATCATCGAGGTTGCCTCTATAATGAGGATCGGCTCCAATGACTACGGCAACGAGGCCATCAACTTCCGCGTCCACGACATTAGCTACATGATGACCATGGAGGCGGTGGCTCAAGCCTTCGGCTTCGACACCAACGCCGATGTGGCCGGCATCTTGGGACGTGGGGAGTTGGACTCCTTTTGGAGGCGGCTCTCGTTCGTCGAAGAGATGAAGCGCGGCAACATCCATAACCCGACCATTCAAATATTCCATCGGTGGTTGGCGGCACGCACATGCGACAAGGTTGACTCTAGCAACGTCACTGATGCGGACTTGCGGTGGCTATTCAACGACATCATGAGCCCGTCTCACTGCAACCCTGTGTCGGTGATGGTGCAGGGTTGGTTCGAGAAGAGGGGCAAGAAGAGCAAGAAGTTGGCCTTTGGGGGCTATCTTCAATGCCTAGCAGCCCACGTCTACGGCGATGATGGACCGGGAGGACGCGAAGACAAGTGGGAGGTCACGACAGAGATCGGCGAGAATATGACTCGTGGCAACATTGTCACGGGAAGTGTTCGCGTCGGCTTCCATGTCGGTGGCACCAACATTAGGCTCCCGTGTGCGGAGCTAGGAGTTTTTCTCCCTCGCAAGCTAGAGGGAGGAAATTGGCTTGAGGAAGGTCTCCTAGAGGGGGGCTAAGTTCTCAGGGACCGCCGTGGGCGGATTCGACAACCAGCGACATCTACATCAGTCGACAGTGAGTGGAACTCATGGGGGTCGCGCCAAGAGCCTCAGCAGTACCAGACAGGGTGGAGCGACGTAGCGGGCGGTTCACAGCCCACTGCTCCGATCGGAGTAGATGGCACGCCGGTCGGCGCACCCTACTTCAGCACAGGCATTGACTATAGGTACCAAGGACGGGTACCTGTGGTGCCTCCAGTGCCTGGTGCAGACTTCTTCGTGCCCATGCAGGGGTACCTCAACAACAACATGCACTACATCGAGCACGTGGAGGACGCCACGCCCCATTGGAGGAACAACCACGACGCGATGGTGGAGGAGTTCGAGCAACTCAAGGCACGATGCTATGGCTTTGATCAACCACCGTCTCCACCTCCGCTTGATTAGAGTGCCTAGGAGTGGGCATATGTATCGGTTTCCCGGTTTGTGTTTTCTTTATCTTTTGTAATCTTTTTCTTTATTTGCATATGTGTGTGTGAGCGGGTTGGAAAACCATGTATCGGGTGTGTTTATTTTCATGCATGTGTGTTAGTAGCAGTTTTATTTTCATGTAGGTGTGTTAGTAGTAGTTTTATTTTCATGCATGTGTGTTAGTAGTAGTTTTATTTTAATGCAAGTGTGTGCGAAAATCATCACCATGTATTTGAGTTTTGATCTTAATATAATGGTGGCAGTTATGCTCTTTTAGAAGAATTGAATTACCTATTCTTTCTTGAGAAGTGTTGATGAGTATCAAATAATGTTGAGCATTGAATAAAATTTCAAACTTACACTTAGTGATTATTCAGCAAATATTTCTTATGTGGAGCAATTCTGAATACCCATGTGCTTCATTTGCATTGTCCAATTCGTGATGATAACTTAGTACTAATCTTTTTATAAATAAATTTTCATGTTGTGAACTTTGGAATTTATTATTTCTAAGATCCTCACCTACCAATGCCATATTTTGAGCAATATTCATGAACCTTTGATATGAAGATAAACATTAAATTGATGGTTGAGTTCGGTTAGGATTTAATTATTTTTGGTATGAACTTTACTAGGATGGCCAAATCCTTGTGTATCTTTTTAGCATTGAATTACTCATGCAAATCTCCAATTCCGATGAGTATTCTATTTTAAAAACAAAGTATTGTTGAGTATCATTCCTTGACCACATCCTATGTTTCTGGCTGTATTTGAGCTTTGAATAAATTTTGAAGCCAGATGAATCAAATACCAACAAAAGATGGTAAATTCAGGTTGAGAGCCGATCGGCGCCGTTTTGAACCGATCGGCGAAGCCGAGAGCAAAAAAAAAAATGCTCTGCTGTTTGCTAAGGGACTAGCAAAATTTTAAGTGTGGGGGGTGGTATATGACATGCTTATTCTCGAAATTCATTCTAATATAGCCATGAATCATTCCAACCATGTGCAATCTGATAATGGGAGTTCCTTTTTCTTCCAAGATCAAATTTTTGATGCACATGTCCACATATCCAAAGTGTGAGTCCTTTCTTAAATTTTCTTTGGCCATCTTGTTAAGTTTTTGTAATTCTAATAAAGAATAATCTCTTAGCTTTACAATATATTATAGATTTATTTTTGCAATCCTTGAATTATCTCACTGTCGAGAGATATTCTCGATAGTAGTTCTAGATATGCGTATGAGTATGAAAGATCGATGGACACAGGACACAGGGTTTATACAGGTTCGGGCCTCCCGAAGGATAATAACCCTACGTCCTGTTTGGTGTTTCTGTATTGCTAGGGTTCGCACTGGAATTAGGGTTCCAATACGAGTCTGTCTCTTGCCGAAGGCCCCCTGCCCCCCTTATATCCGATAGGCAGGGGTTTACATGGTAGTCTTTTAGTCGGCTACAACAGATCCTATCTATTCAACATATCTGCTAACCTAACTTGCTGCTTACTCAAACAAGTATCTAGGTAAATATCTTCTAGGCCGAATACACCATAGCTGAGCCCCCGGCCCACTCGGCCATATAGCCGAGTGGTTAGGTATCCCGGGTATATATGTTCTATAGTAGCCCCCAAGCACTTTCCATCTTGAATCATCGCCTTGATTTGCCTTGATATCTTATGAAATTGGGAAGTGCTTTTTTTATTACTTCTGATAACTTCTCTTCATAAACGCTTGAAAAAGACATAGCCTGTGAATATAGCCCCCAACTCAGAACGTTGTTGAGTCTGTACCGAAGCAACTTTTGAGTTATTGAAAAATATCCAATAATCAAAATTAATCTTGTCCCTCAACTCAAAAGGACATAATAACATCTGAATCTTCCGATTTGTCAAACTAAACCAAAAAGCTCCAGATTTTGCTGAATTTCCCCCATTCACCGAGTGATGCATCGCCAAATTAATAACTACGTCCACAATGCCGAAACATCCTTAATCCGAGTGATTTACCATGAAATTCAATTGACATAGCCCCCAAGATTGGTGATGTATCAATTGTAGTAATATAATAAAAATACAGCCCCCAAGATTGGTTCCAAGATAATCCGAGTGATTTATCATGAAATATCAAAAGGTATAATTTCCAAGGTTGAAATTGCGACAATCCAAGTGATTATTCACAAAATCTTGAAAAGTACAATTTCCAAGATTGAAACAGTAACAGTCCGAGTGATTTATCACTAACATTAAGATTGGCAACATCCAAGGTTATCGCTTGAAAATAATCTTGATAGCAAAATAAATGTACGTACCGATTAACATAACTGGACTTAATGGGTTACGAGAAACCTCGGCCCACTAGGTTATCTATCCGTTATAAAAGTGTCACCGAATAGTCGCATCCCTTCGTCTTCATTTTGCCACCGCCACCATCTTGCGCAAACAAACCCTAGATCTCGGGCCTCCATTTTGCTGCCACCGCCATCTTACGTCCACAAACCCTAGATCCCAAGCCTCCATTTCCATCCAGAAACTCCACACAACCGCTGTCCACTGTACTAAAACAAGAACGATGTCCCTGAAGCGCACTCGTCAAAGCGCTAAGTCTCAATCCGAGAAGCAATCTTCTCCTGGAAAGGGCGAGGAAGAAGAAACAGTTTTTGAAATCCCTGCCGGCATCAAGGAGTTCCCTGCATCAGCCATGGATTCTGAGAAAAACAACAGATTGGTGATTGATGGCGTGCTGCAGGATCAACAAACTGAAGGATGGATCGAGGCCATAGGTCAGAGATTTCCCCAACCTCCCATCAACCAAATCACGGTTTTCTCCTTCTTTTTCTATCGTGGATTTGGGATCCCATGTTGCGACGTCTTTTGGGGACTTCTTTTCTTTTATGGCATCAACCTTGTCAATCTAAATCCAAATTCCATCTTACATATCACCATATTTACTCACCTGTGTGAAGTGTTCTTGGGTATCTATCCCCATTTTGATACCTTCAAATAACTATTTGTGTTGAAATCAAACAACAGTAATATCATAGGAGGTGCTGGATTCCAATTAAGGAATAAATCCAAGTATATTGATGTGCCACTTCCATCGACCAACAAGGGTTGGCATGCGGACTGGTTTTACCATGGAAACCACGCTCCATCTTTGTCAGAAACTACGGCCGATGCCCCCAAGCCACAACCCAAGTGGTCAGCAAAGGCTCATCCAAACAAGAAGGCCCAGGTTGATGCTATATTAAATCATGTTGCCTATCTCAAGTCCAAAGGATATACCGGCATACACGTTGCCGCAAGCTTCATATATTCCGCGTGCAGCCTATCAAGAAATGCCATGTTCCAGGATGGAAATTCCAATTAGGCTCAGACCCCACAATGGAAGTGCCAGAAGTATTATCAGACAGGGAGTTGACATTGCGTCTGGAGAACATATTTTCTTCACTTCTTGGTCGGAATCCAGGGAGTGCAAAAACTGGACATCATTCCGAGACTGATAGGAGTGCAGTAAGTTATCCACTTATCTGCTTGAAAAATTAACACATCTTTCATTATGTTCAGTAACGAATTATACATCACATATGTTGCAGAACCTCGATGTATATGTGTCCAATCCACCACTGCCGCTGACGTCGCGAAAGAAATCTCCCACTCAACCATCATCCTCCAAGCGCCGCAAGGCGCACATTGAAGACTCTGATGAAGAAGAATCTCTAGCTAAAAGAATAGCTAGACTTCAAGGAGAAGCGAAGAAGAAGACTTCTGAGAAGACCTCCACCACTCGGCAGACCATGAATGCAAGCGAAAAAGAGCAAGCTCGTCCATGTGAGTCAAGCAAGACCAACCCCGTTAGGAAGGCATCAGACACAACGGACATCCCAAGGCCAACTAGCCCCCTGCCGAAGGTGTCAGGTTTAAAATTTTAGCGCCGCACAAGGTAAACAAAATAATGTAGCTTGATGTGCAGCTTTTCAATGAACTATTGTGTAATCTCTATTATCTTGATAGGTCGACCGGGGAATCGTCATTTGACAAAGTCCCGGCGCAAAGTTTAGTTGTTGAGAAAAATTAGGATACACCGTCTGTCAGGTCATCCAGAGATGATTTCCCACGCCACTCGGCAGAGAAGCCGAGTGATTTAAAGAATGCACCCGAATCCACTCGGCCAGAAGCTAGCCAAGCTGAGTCACCTAATGTCCTAGACCTGAATACGTCTGAGATAGCAGCAGCTGCTAATACTCCTACCTCCACCGAACCCAAAGAGCCATCATTGGTATTTGAAACAATGCCAGAACCAACATATGAGTATCCAATCGGTCCGGAAGAAAATGTCACGCCTACTCCCATTCACCGAGTGGTAAAAGAGGGTGCTCCGGAACAGCCCATGCCGACTAGGTCAGTATATCATATTGGCCGATTCGCCATCGCCGGATTTGATGAGTCGGCGGAACAAGCGGAGTTGAAAAATTTTGAAGAATGTACTGAAAAAGCCTACCATTCCTTCCAGGTATTCCTCCCTTGTTGAAAAATAATGTCAATAATAGTAATCACCAAACCTGGCTATGAAGTTTCAACCATATAACTCGCCATCGTTGCAAGCTCTGAAAACTCATATGGCCAACAAGAGTAAGCTTCTGCAACTTGTCGAGAGGCATTGTGCCAAAGCCGTAGATTTAGAAGATCAGCTTGCCAAAGAGAGACTGGAAGTTGGACGCTTGTTAGTCAATCTAAAAGCCCGTTCATCTCAAGTTGATGAACTTCAGTTTAAGCTGCAAGGTACGAGATCCACAGACCCTATACCTCACATGCTATCTCTGGAATATGAATATCTGACTGCTTTCATATAGAGGTATCACGAACGCTGGAACTAAAGCAAAAACAAGATGCCCAGTCGGCCACTCAAATTGCAAGTCTGCAAGGCCGTATAAAAGAATTGGACTCGTCTACCCAAGCTATTGAAGCTTTGAAAACCGAGAATTGGGGATTAAAAAGGCAGCTCCAGGACTCGGAAGAGATCAAAAATAATTTTGAAAAGCTAAAGGACAACTTCAAGGCAATGCAAGAATCCCTAACTTCTTGGAAGGAAAGGGCTGAAGGTAAAAATCAATATACGTATGCATATGGAAATATAGCTATAAACTAAAATGTTTAGAACTAACAGATGCTGAAGGAACAATAAAAAGCCAGAGGGAGAGAAACACAAAACTGGAAACCGAACTATCCAAAGCCGAAAAAATCTTCAAAAAGGCTGTAGATGAGCTAAACCAATTCTAAAAAGCCTTCAAAGAAGTTGAAAAACTTAAGGAAGAATACAAGGAAAAAGTTGCCACCCTCGAAGCTGAAAAATTAGATGCTGAGAAACGCATAAGAGGTATATGTGATTATTGTACTTCTATAGGGTCAAAAAGGTCCTATGAGCTTTTGCAGAAGAAATTTATAGAGGGTGACGAAAACCTTCGATGGTCTCTTGCAGCTCTTCAAAAAGATGCAGAGGTGGTCGCCCAGTACGTGTACCCTAAAGAAAACCCACCTCGGTGCCGAGATCTGATGACTAGGCTACAAGGGGCACCCGGCCGATTAAAAGAGCATGCTCGACATGTTGCAGAGCTAGCTGGCGCACAAGTCCTAGCAATAGCAAAATCTCACATCCCCAGCATAGAGCTAGATGTGGTTGCAGAGGGTTTCCACGAAGATCTCTCTGACGAGCAATGTGAAGCCCTTGTGGCTGAGGCGCAAAAAATGGCGCATGTATTAGCCGACCAAATAGAGCTAGATCCCTTATCCAAAGTGTAAGGAGTTGTAAAGCTTAAAATACTGTATTACATCTCTGTTGCTACCATATAACTAAGGTTCGATAGACCGCTAAGGTCTAGATTTGTTACCAGTATTGTAATGAATTCTTGGGTCGCGCTGCTTCATATATGTATTGTATGAACTCGTGCTAAACACTCACAACCAATACACAACTCACGTCAGCCCTCTAAACAACGCTCCCAATAACCGATATGAACCATGGAGACTAAGAACTCACTCGGTCAAGCATATGCGAATTAGGAGAATTGCCTTGGTCCCCAACAGACGGCAAGAACCTTGGGGACTAAGTAACCCGCTTGGTCGACATGCGCGAGTTGGGGTGATACCAAGTATCAAAATTTGAGTCATGACTTGAACAATAACCACAATTATTCACAGAAATCATAAATTGCAGAACTAGATATCATGACCATAATGTATATATGTTCAGTAATGAAATAAAATAAAGTTACAATAAACTATAAATACTAGGCATAAAAACGACATAGCTGTGAAATGTTCCAGGAACTTTGAAGGTCCGACCCATCCTCACACATCAATCGATATACACCTGGCCGAGTGATTTCCTTTACAATAAAAGGTCCTTACCATGGAGCCGACAGCTTGTGCTTACCGACCGTAGACTGAACTTGCTTTAAAACCAAGTCGCCGACGGAGAAACCTCATGTTTGAACGTTTTTGTCGTCATAACGTTGCAAGCTTTGCTGGTACTTTGCTGACCGAATTAAAGTGGCATCTCGCTGCTCCTCTAACAATAACAAGTCATCACACCTATGGTCATTGGAGGTTTTTTCTTCATACGCTACCACACGTGGGGAGGCGAACAGAATCTCAGTTGGTAACATGACTTTCGAGTCATAAACCAAAGAGAAAGGGGAGTGCCTCGTGGCACGACTTACATTGGTTCTGAGACCCCACAACATAGATGGCAATTCTCGAACCCACCATCAAGCGTACTTTTCTAGCCGATCAAATATACGAGGCTTAATTCCAGTAAGCAGGAGGCCGTTTGCCCTCTCAACTTGGCCATTGCTCTGTGGATGGGCGGTCGAGGCATAGCCAATCTTAAAGCCGACTCGGCCCGAAAACTCTTTGAACTCCTCTGCTGTGAATTGACTACCGTTGTCAGTGATGATCTTGTTTGGGGCACCAAACCGAGTGACTATTTCGGTCATGAACTCGATGGCCTTTTTTGCCAAAATCTTACCAACTGGCTTTGCTTCAATCCATTTAGAGAACTTGTCCACTGCTACGAAAAGGTGAGTAAAACCCCCTTGAGCCTTCATGAAGGGTCCAACAATATCTAAACCCCATACTAAAAACGGCCAAGTTATTGGGATATTTTGAAGCTCTATGGTGGGTACGTGCATCTGGCATGCAAAGAACTGATAGCCTTCACACTTTCATACGATTTCCTTGGCATCAGCACCCATAGTCGGCCAGTAAAACCCCTGCCTCATTGCTTTGGCCGCAATTGTTGATGGGCCTGCGTGATTCCCATATATGCCAGCATGGATATTTCCTAATATAACTCTGCCCTCATCTTGTGACAAGCATTTCATCAGTACCCCATGTGGGCTTTCCTTGTACAGGAGATGATCGACTATACATTATGATCGAGACGTGCGAATGATTCGGAGGACTTCGTCTTTGTCGTGCGGTAGTGTGCCACGATCTAAATACTCAATGAAGGAAGTGCGCCAATCTACCTCAATGATAGCTACCTGCGGTGCTGCTCCCTCCTTTAGTGTCGACTGCTCCATAGTTTGCTGGGTTAGTACAGATGGCTTATGCAGATCATCGAGGAATACTCCATCAGGTATTTTAGATCTACTAGACCCAAGTTTGGCCAGTTTGTTCACCTCTTTGTTATACTTGCCCAGGACATGTTTATACTCGATGCCATCAAACTTGTCTTCGAGCTTCTGAACTTCAGTGCAGTAGGCTGTCATGCTTTCGTGGGAACAACACCACTCCTTCGTTACTTGATTAATTACTAGCACCGAGTCACTAGAAATGCTTATTCTTTGGACACAGAGTGAGATAGCTGTCCGAAGTCCATGTAATAGCGCCTCATACTCTGCAGTGTTGTTAGACACGCGAAAGTGCATTCAAAGAATGTACCGCAACTTGGCTCCATTGGGAAATGTCAATATGACCCCTACTCTGGCACCTTCCAGTTGTAAGGAACCGTCAAACGTCATTTTCCAATAGCTTAATTCTTGCGGGTTGGGCGGTAACTCGCATTCTGTCCACTCGGCGACGAAGTCCCACAAAGCTTGACCTTTAATCAAGTCACATGACTTAAAGGTGATATCATATGATCCGAGCTCATATAAGCCTTACATTTAATTATTTGATCATTATGATGTAGTATATAGGTTGAGTGATTTGAAAGGTGAGTTATTGCCTTGGATTATTTGGAAGATAGATTCTTTATGTTCACAACAATCTTTTAAGTGATTTACATATGTGGAAAAGTTATAATTTGTGAGTTGGACATGATCTTTTGCTTTGGGGAGAAACTTTGAGCTTTATGCCCATATTTGAATTATTTTGCTGAATACCAATATGAAATATACTACAATAGAACAATGCTCAACATTTGCTGATGTAAGATATCTTTCATGATAAGAAGAGTATGTTCTTTGATTTTTCTCTCTTCTACTTTACTCGGGACAAGCAAAGGTTTAAGTGTGGGGGAACTGTTGGCACTTCCTAAGTGCCCCTTTTATATGTGAATATCACCCCAATTAGATTATAATTGATACTAATTTAGGCCATTTAACTATGATATTACCTATATATTTGTATATGTGTTGTTTTGGAGCTTTATTATAGAAACAGGTAAAATTGGCTATTAAAGTGATGCTGGACAAGACAAGAGTCTAGAACCAATGAAAAGCACTGAAGAAGCCTAGTGCGCCGATCGGTGCAGCCCATGAGCCGATCAGCGCAAGGGTATTTTGGCCCACAGAAGTGACCGAGGCCCATTCTGATGGAAGTTTATCTGATGTATAAGGAAGTTTATCTGCGCAAGACACTTGAAGATATTTGCTTAGAAGATTTATGGAACTTTAAGATCTCGACATGCGGTACAAGATTTCATCTCGAAGGAAAAGGCCCACATGGCAGCTGTGAAAGACGGAGGAACCGACTCAGAGCAGAAACCAGAGAGATCGGCGCAAGCGACTTATTTGCTAGAAACCGAGTCCTTCATGAGTAGAACCCCTATATATACTTGTAACCCCTAGCCGTGATGAGTAACCCTGAGGAGGAGGCAACAGAGGGACAACAGATTCGTGAGTTAGAGCCACCGAGGCTTGCCCCGTTAGAATAGATCTCTAGTTGAGTTTCAAGAACCATTGGTGTAAGAGTTGATCCATCAAGGTAGGCCATCTCGACGGTGATGAATTTTACTCTATGTATCTCAAAGATGATTGAATATATTGATGATTGTGACACCCCAGGTGTCTCACTTCTGTTTAACAAGCATGATAAGCACAAATCATGAATTATGTAACATAAAATGATAGAGCCCTTTTATTGAATTAGTTCCAGGTAATTAAAAACCCTGCAAACAAATTGTGAGCCAAATGAAACTTTACAATATAACTTATGCCAAATAAATAAATAATCAGATTAGTAATGATAAATTAGGATTTTACAAATTTATTGAGTGTTTATCTGATTAGCAAGAACCACAATTAATTAATTAGTTATTAAGTACCTAATTAATGCAATTATTAAATTTTAAAATATTTTATCAAAACTTCAAATGGACTTCACCAGTGTGTTCTCCCCTATTTAAATAACCAGCCCACCAATTTTCACCATTTTTGGGAATTCCTAGCTATTTTATTTCGAATTACTAAAAAAACCTTTGACCAAGGACCATTTTGCGAGGATCTTAAAAGATCAGGGGGTTCAAAGAAAAATCTTCTCTGCTTCTTCTCCACTGGCGTAGAGCCCTCACCGGCGCGCTGAGTGCTCTTCCCAGCCGCACACCACTGCCTGCACCCCCCCCCCCCCCCCCCGCCGCCTCGGAATCCCGCACCGCGACAATGCCCCTCTGCCCTCTGCCCTGCCAACCGTGCACGCCAACGGTTTTCATTCTCTTCCCCTCTTCTCTGCACGCCATCACCATGGCAACCGAGAAGGCTTCAATTCTGCCCCCTCTTCCCGCTCCCAGGTCCCAACCACCTCGCTGACCTTGCGCGGCATCAAAGCACACCCGCAAGTCTCACAAACGCAGTCCCCAGCTGCCCTTTTGTTTTGTGCTCTCTACTCCCTCTCGTTTCTCCTCTCTGCCCTCTGCTCACTGCCATTACCAAACACGGTTCGACCTCGCTGCCCTACTCCTCCACCACCTCCTGAGCCAAGCCCAGTGCACAAACAGCCGCGCCAGACGTCCCCCTCACTCCATTGTTCATCGCTCGACCACTCTCTACTCGAGATTGAGTAATTTTGAGAAAAACCGAGGCAAGCTCTTATGGTGACCTTCCCCATCGCTGACCGAAATTATCTGCTCTCGATGAGCCTCGACGCCCATTCTTTTTCCTCTCACGCGCACAACTTCCCGACTCACCTCTCTGATCTTCTTTCTCTTTGTTTTCCATCGAGGAGTCGTCGGCATCTCACTTTTCCCCTGGCCGCTGCCCTGCTCCGACGAATCCGACATCACCTCCACAACGAGCTTTAGGAGGAAACCGCGAGCCGTTTGCTGCTCCATAGGAGAAACGCGACGTCACCGGACTTCTCTCTTCCGCCGCCTCTCATCGCCAACCCCCTCCATTGAGTATCTGTTCTCGTGAACCCCACCAAGCCCTTCGCCTCGACGTGCATGCCATGTGTGTGGTCCCGTGGCAAGGTTTCTTCACGCGCAGCCGTCGACGGTGAGCTTTGACCGCACTCCGGCGAGTCCCCGGCGCTGCTGACCCCTGCTGACTGGCATCCGACTAGCCACCTATGTGTCGCCTATTTGGCACCTACGTGGTGCTGATGTGTCGCATGCGTGGCACTGATGTGTTAGATTAAATACCGGAAAATGCTAGAAAATAGAAATAACTTCTAGAAACCATAGTAAATCGAATCCAAATCCAATGTGGCCCAAACAAATTTTGTTGGATTCATATTTCAGTGCTCTAATTTTGTAAAATGATAAATAGCTGTCTCTGTACATGTATTTTTAATAATACATTAAATAGTCAAAACACTAATTAATTCACTAGAAATTCTAGGTATAAAATTAAATCCTGATTTTTGGCATGCTTAGTAAACACATGATTATCTACCACCACAAATTTTTGTTTGGTAAAATATGAATTACTTTAGGCTCTGGAATTTATTTAGTACTTTTTCTTAGATTAATGCTAGTAAATGATCTGTAAATATTTTGACCCTGCCACTTGGCATAAAAATCACTCATATAAGCCTCTGTTCACAGTAAATCACACATGTCCAGAAACATAAGTTTGCTTTATTAATTAATTTAATTGCTCATATCACTCATTTACCTTGATTAATTGCATAAAGAATATATAAACCTAAAATCTTGATTAACAACCCAACTTCTCTGAAGCATATGGCTTCGAGAACATAATAATAATTTTAATTGACATTACAACACAATATGCTTGCATGTATCATATCATTGCATTCAACGGTATTCCGATAATGCCGTTAATTCAAATTCCATCATATAGGTAACGACCATCAGGAGCAAGAGGACAACGTTCAGAAGGACGTTGACTCTCAGGAGCAGGAAGTAGAAGTTGCTAACATTAGTGTTGATCCAGGCAAGCCCCGGTTTACATTCGCCTCTTTACAAATTTTGCTAGTTTATAATAATACTAGTGTCTACAATTAATGTTGCATTAGGTCATAGGAGTTGATTGAAACCCACCTTGCATGCTATCCAAATGACCTATGCTATTGTCTTAGAACTTGGTAGAATCAGTACTGTTATGCTATGCTTAGTAATTGCTAGTCTAGTTAAGAAGGTATTATTATTATTACTAAGGAATGAACTTGACCACTAGAACGGGAATTATTAAAAGAAGTTTATTTTATGTTATGACAGGGCAGGGATAATGCATGTGTAGGTTGGCAAGAACACATGGGTGTTGACTGTGGTAGCCCTGTCTTGTCAAACCTAGGACCCATCCGTGGTCGGCCCCGTGATCAAGTATTGAACAGTACCGAATGCATGCTAGCTTATGGGCACTAGTAAACCGATGTAGCATTAAAGGTCACTTACATTGAGGATGGTTAAGGTGCGTTGGTCATTGACCCTCCTGCTGCTGGAGTGGGTGGTTCAGACCACGAAGTACTATTGGCAGAACAGCATGCCCACTCGACGTCACCACAACCGGGCTGAGGTGTAGGTGCTTTTCTTGCGAAAGGTTGCCATATACGACCTTAATTGGTGCGTATGTGTCGTGCATCTCGGGTTTTCCCAGCTGGTGTAAATCGATTGCAATTACTGTCACTCGCAGTAATGAGTACCATTTGGTCACCGCGCCAATCGTGTAGTTGCACCTAATATTATGGAATGGATCATGTTGCTTACTGATGTTGACGATCATTATTATTATTGTTGTTCTTATATCGTATTAATTTTATATATTGTTTTATTATCCTTGTTGCAACTAAAGTTACATTTCGGCTCAACCTATTTAAATTAACAATTAAAACTTGATAGAACTAATAGGTTGCTTAGTGCGAGTCCTTTTAAACAAGCCACCTATTAGAGCCTTTGCATGTGTAGGTGTCCGACGGGTAAGTCTTGCTGAGTAATTAGTGCTCAAGCTTTGTGCCATTATGTTTTTTAGGTAATGAAGAAATAGAATTGCATGTAGATGTGATGCCCTGGGACATGCAAGTCCCCGAGGGTTGGACCACCCACTGGGAGTCCGACTCGCCGCCGCAGTGATGTTGCTTGTTGCTAGGGTGATGGTCCTTCGGGCATGGATCACCACCAGGCTGTACCGTCGAGCGTAGTTCCTTTTACGTATTTGCTTCCACTGTCTCAAAACATTTATGAACTTGTATTAATTCCGCTGCACTCTGAATCATCATATTAATGTAATATTCAACTTAAATTTGGACCAATGTTGTATTATCAAGTGTCTGCGCTATCAGCATCGTCGGGACCTCGATCCTCCGGGAAGGGGCGCCACAATGATGGTTTTTGGTGATTTGTCTATCTTGATTCTATAATCATGCATGAGCTTATTCACATTGCTTAGTTCTAGGCTAAGTAAGTTGATATTATCTTAATCATGGTGATTAGGATAGTATTCAGACATTGTATTGATTATGGTTCCTTGATGATGTCGGTAGTGTGGTTTAGCGGTGACAACACTAAACCTGTGTAGCACTATTGGATAGTTGAGTAGGGTAAGATACTGGCGTGATTAAGGGTTTGCTCTCGGCAGCGATAAATCGGGAGCCGATCGGAAAGCAGGGTGGTCTTATTCATTATAGGTTTTCATTGATCCATGTAATTATCCATTATGATGTTGTTTAATTAGACTATCTGGTTACGATCTCACTAGTAGATATCTGGCTACTCACCGAATAGTTTTAGCTTTGGCTTTAGCTTTGGCTTTGACTTGCACTCTAGTTCAACTTCGCTGGTGTACCGATCGGCTCAACACCTACGCCGATCGGCTCAACAACTTAGATCTACAACAGTGCCGATCGGCTCAACACCTATGCCGATCGGCTCAACAACTTAGATCCATAACAGTGCCGATCGGCTCAACCCTGCGTCGATCAGCGCAATGACAGAATTGCTGTCTAGCGCACCTTTGCGCTGGCCAGTCTCCCCTTCATACAACCTGAACTTAACAGTAGCCTTGATTAGATCTTTTACTATTAACTTTGTTTAATTATCCCTAAGGTCTTAGTGGTTCAATAATACCTTGGAATACTCTAAGGGAAAAAGTGCTACAACTATACACCATCCTCTTGCGGTATATAAGTGGGTGCGTAGTAACGACCAACAATGACAACCACTACTTATGATGATCCAAAAATGGACAAGCAAGAAAGAACCAAAGGAAAAGGATAAATTGAGAGGCATACCTTGGTCCTTGCCTTGGAAGTAGTCTCCCCTTTGAGATGTGCTAGGTGTTGAGGGAGGACTACCCAATTATGTAGGGCACTAGACATTGAGCTTGAGTCGAATTTGCGTCCGCCTTGGTGTTATGGTAGTTGATCTTGTTGATGTAGACACATACCAAGGACGTAGATGCTCATGTCAGTGAAGGTGTTCATTGTCGCCGTAGACATGCATCGTCATTGTTCTTCATGTCCCATCTCTTCATGGATTTGGCTTTTGAATCTTCACGTTCTCCTCTCCCTTTGTGTTATCATCCATCTTTTCATGCTTCTTCTCCCACTTTGAACTTAGATGACTTGGCTTTTGGATCTTCATGTTTTCTCTCCCCCTTTGTCACCTATCACCAAAAACCACACAAAATATAATGAAACCAAGAGGCATAAAATAATTGGTAAGAGTTAGGATAACTCCCCCTTTCATGGTGCTCCTCCTTGGTTGTAGTGATATTCCATCGTAGCTCCCCCTACACTTATGACTCAACAAAAGATTTTCTCAAATGTTCAAGGGTTAGTCATTAGGGAGGTGGGAATGTATGAGCCACTTGTCTTTAAGCCGCGCGAGTAGATTTAATCTTGGAGCTCGGTCGAACATGGCCCAATGAGCATGAAGCACAAATATCACTATTTTGATCATCTAGAGAGTCATGTACTCACATTGTAAATGAGCAACTCCCCCTAGACACATGCTTGGGAGTAAGTATGGTATCAAAATGCAAAGGATGCATAAATGTAACAAATGCAAATGCAACAGGTATACAATGCATGATGCGATGCTAAAGAAAAGAGAGAGAACCGTTCCCTCCTCAAGCTTGCTCACAATGGACCTTTCTTCAAAGCCTTGGGTACGCCATGAACCACCTTCCCAAGCTTAACCCATGTCCATTGCTATCTCAAGAAGGTCCAAAGTCAACCTACAAAAGAAGAGAAACAAGCACAAACAAAGACACAAAGAAGAACAACCAAAGAACTATACATATTTACAAAGGACAAGCTCAAGGGTTACTCATGTGAAGTTGGAGAGGTCGAGAACATTAAGTTCTCCCCTTAGCTTGTTGAAGGTCTTCTCATCAAGTGGCTTGGTGAAGATATCCACCAATTGTTCATGAGTTCGCACGCTCACCAACTCGATGTCCTTCTTCTCAACATGGTCTCTTATGAAGTGATGTCTCACTTGAATGTGCTTTGCATGACCATGATCTCCCGTCTTGACGGCCATCTTGATTGCCGCCTCACTATCACAATATAGTGGCATTTGAGTGTAGTTGAGGCCATAGTCCGAGATTGTTTGCATCATGTAGAGAAGTTGTGCACAAAAAGCCCCCGCCGCCATATATTCTGCTTCGGCGGTAGATAGAGCCACGGAGTTTTGCTTCTTTGAGCTCCAAGATACTAGAGATCTTCCCATAAATTGGCAACCTCCCGATGTACTCTTTCTATTTACTTTGCAACCCACGAAGTCGGAATCAGAATACCCAAGTAACTCAAAGTTTGATCCTCTAGGCTACCATAAGCCCATGCTAGGTGCGTACTTCAGGTATCTCATTATTCTCTTCACGGCCTTCAAGTGTGACTCCTTTGGATTTGCTTGGTATCGTGCACACAAGCACACACTAAACATGATGTCTAGTCTCGAAGCGGTGAGATAGAGCAAAGACCCAATGATTGATCTATATAGCTTGGGGTTCACCGGTTTCCCTTTCACATCATCATCCAAGGGTTTGCTAGTAGCCATAGGTGTGTGTAAAGGCTTGCAATTCTCCATGTTGAATCTCTTGAGAAGGACCTTAGTATATTTCTCTTGATAGATGAAGTTTCCCTCTCTTAATTGCTTGACTTGGAATCCAAGGAACATGTGCAACTCTCCAATCATTGACATTTGGAATTCCCTAGCCATCATCTCCCAAAACTCTTCATTGAACTTCTCATTGGTTGACCCATAGATGATATCATCCACATAGATTTGGCACACAAAGAGATCCTTCCCAACATGCCTCGTGAACAAGGTGCTATCAATGCTTCCAATGGTGAATCCATTCTTGAGTAGAAAGTTCCTCAAGTGTTCATACCATGCTCTTGGTGCTTGCTTGAGACCATAGAGAGCTTTCTTCAATTTGTAGACATGTCATGGATGGTTTGGGTCCTCAAACCCTGGAGGTTGTTCCACATAGACTTTCTCATTGATTTCTCCATTCAAGAAAGCACTCTTGACATCCATTTGAAAGAGCTTGAAGCCATTATGTGATGCATAGGCAAGTAAGATCCGAATAGCTTCAAGATGGTCTCTTCAAAGTCGATCCCCGCCACTTGAGAATATCCCTTAGCCACTAGGCGAGCCTTGTTCTTGACAATTGCTCCTTTCTCATCTTGCTTGTTCTCGAAGACCCACTTGGTGCCAACCACATTATGATTCTTGGGTCTCTCAACCAATTTGCATACTTTGCACCTCTTGAAGTTGTTCAACTCTTCTTACATGGCAATTACCCACTTGTGATCATCCATAGCTTCATGAATGGTAGTGGGTTCAATCATAGAGACGAAAGAGAAGTTCTCAACATTGGCCTCATCATTATTCTCTTCACTCACATAGTTGGGCTTATATCGATTTCTCCTTGTCTTTATTCCTTGATATGGATTCCCAATGATCAAGTCTTGTGAATGATCTTTGTTGATGCCCTTGGGTCTAGGAAGGTGTTTTCTTTGAGTGGGAGAGGCTCTTGGTGAAATGTCTCCATCATGAATTGTTTTCTCTCTTGATATATGAGTGTCTTGTATCCTAAGAGAGGCGGAGGAGTCACTCTTATGCTTTCTTGTTTTGGACTTTGAGCTTGAGGTGGATGGAAGGTTATCTTGTGAAGCACTAGGAGAAGTGGTTTGTGATGAGGTATGTGGGGAGGTTTGTGGCTCACTTCTTACTTGAGATTCCTCATCATTTGGTGGGTGTACTCTCAATGAATCTTGGGAGGAGCTTGTGGGAGTATTGGTTGCATCTTGGGTCGTTTGTTGTGCCTCTGACGAGGAGGCAGGTTGAGGTGGTGGAGTATAGGGCTCATCAACATCACCATCATTGGCCTCGTGGGGTAAAACCTCGCCCACGGGTATGTTTCTCAAAGCTTCCCTCATAGGCTCATCTCCAATGTCCACTTCATGAAATTCATCCTCCTTTTGGGACCCATTTGACTCATCGAATTGCACATCATAGGATTCCTCCACACATCCGGTGGTGGAGTTGTAGACCCTATATGCTTTAGAAGTCCCAGAGTACCCAACAAGAATGCCTTTATAAGATCTGCTCTCAAACTTCCTGGGCTTTCTCCTCTTCTTCAGAATGTAACACTTGCATCCAAAGACTCGGAAATAGGAAACATTGGGTTCCCATCCCATCAATAGCTCATTTGGTGTCTTCTTGAACAAACGGTGGAGATAGACACGGTTGGAGGCGTAGCAAGCCGTATTGATTGCCTCTGCCCAAAACCTCTCATGAGTTCCATCAACATGGCACGAGCAAGAGTGATGAGTGTCTTGTTCTTCCTCTCCACTACTCCATTTTGCTCAGGAGTATATGTAGCAGAGAATTCATGTTTGATTCCCTTCTTGTCACAATATTCCTCCACTGTGGTGTTCTTGAATTCCATCCTATTGTCACTCCTTATCTTCACAATGCTAGCATTGAACTCATTCTTTGCCCTCTTGGCAAACTTTCTGAAGATACCACTGGCTTGAGATTTGTCCACAAGAAAGAAGGTCCAAGTATATCTCGTGAAATCATCAACAATCACCAAGCAATAAAGATTGCCTCCTAGACTCTTGTAATGTGTTGGCCCAAACAAGTCCATGTGCAAGAGCTCTAGAGGATGAGATGTAGGCATGAATGACTTTGTGGGATGTGAGGATGCAACTTGTTTCCCTTCCTGACAAGCGCTGCACAATTTATCCTTCTCAAAGGTCACATCCTTGATTCCTTCAACTAGATTCCTCTTGACAATCTTCTTGAGCTGATTCATTCCAACATGTGCTAGTCTTCTATGCCACAACCATCCCTTGGATGCCTTGGTGAATAGGCAAGTGCTTGGTGGCATATTACTTGACTTGAAGTCCGTGACATACAAGTTCCTATGTCTCACTCCATGAAATACTAGCCCTCTCTTGACATTCTCAATTGTTGCACCATTCTCATCAAACGTGCACCTGAAACCTATGTCACAAAGTTGACCAATAGATAGATGGTTGAAGTTGAGGGTTTCCACAAGGAAGACCTTGGAGAGATGGAGGTCATTTGTGATGGCCACCTTGCCCAAGCCTCTAACTCTCCCTTTTGAGTTATCCCCAAAAGTCACCTTCTCACTCTCTTCGTCTTCATCAATAGTGGTGAACATGGTTGGCTTCCCGGTCATGTGTTGAGTGCTCCCACTATCAAGAATCCAATGAGTGCCTCCACTCTTGTAGTTGACCCTAGTAGTAGCCATAAGATAAGCACTAGAGGAAGAGGAGTTAGTATCCAAAGCATTACTTGATTGAGTAGCACTAACCTCATGATGTAGAGCAATGAGACCATCCTCATAGATAGGAATTCTTGCAATCCCATCCAATAGTATCCTCCTAATGGGATAGTGAGGAGCATGATATCTGCGATGTCCATGATCATCCCCCATGTGCACATTGTCAAGGTTGATATAGTAATGGGGAGGATCATAGAGTCCAGTGATGTGCTCAAGCACATGTCCCACTTGAGAGTGGAGCACAAGTATCATCTCCATTGCTCTCTCAATTGAGAACTCGTGTCTCCTATTAACTACCTCCTCAAGTAAGAAACCCCTCTCAGGAGTTGTGATTTGTTGGAGGAGCTTGTGAATCACTTCATGTGGTGCAATCGTCCGAAGTCCCCTGAAAGAGTTAATCCTACACACAAGATCATATATGCTCAATAGATTCTCACAAAGGTCAACATTAGGATTTCTCACAAATTCACCGAGTTTAAAGAGAAGATCCTGTTGGTGAGCTCGGTGAAGATGCCAAAGATAATCTTGTGGAGGAGGGGGCAGAGGAGGTGGAGGTGCTGGAGCCGAAGCCGCAAGATTGATCATCTCAAATGATCGAGCGAGCATTGTTGTTGGTGCTCCCCTTACGCCAATGCTCGGTCCACTCAAAGTGCTTAGAGTAGGACTTGGAATGACACTTGAGGTAGAGCTTGACGAAGTGCCCGATGAGTGTCTTGCTCTGAAGGGGTTGTAGAAGTCGTTGCAAGGCAGTCTTGTGAAGGGATCAAAGAAGTTTGAGCTCGAAGCTAATTCTTTCCCTTTGCTTGGGGATGCTTCATGGTGTGTCTTGGATGTCCCCTTCCATGCCATGCTTGCGGCAATCTCCTCATCCTTGAAGAGCAGCTCAATCACATCTTCTACGGAGAGACTCTTCTCCATGAGAAGGTCAAGTGTGACGTAGAAGAGCTTGCTACTCGGAACCAGGGAGAGGATCTTCTCCACTATCATGATCTTGGGAAGCTTGGAAGAAGTTGCCCTAATCCTATCCAGAATACCTCGCAAGCGAATAAGAGAGTCAAGTAAGTCTTCATTATCATTGGCATGAAAAGCAAAGAACTCCTCAACAATAGAACCACTAGCATAATCAATAGGAGACTCACAAACAACATCAATGCTAGTAGAGCAAGTAAGATCAAGAGACACATCATTATCAATCATCATGTTAGGCATACTAGTAGAGCAACCTATCAAGTCATTGCTAGAAGAGTCTAGGCACTCACTAGTACAAGACACATCCACGCAATCATCACAATCATCATACACATGATCATCGGTAAAGGTATTGGCAAAGTCCACAAGACTATCCATCAACTCATCTGGAATCATGGCATTTAGGTAGCTTTTAAAACGATCCTTCCATGAGCCAAGACCCGACCCTGAATGGGATGACATCCCAACTCAATACGGTCACTACTCAACGCGGTTAAGCCTTATGATGAGCACTTGGCTCTGATACCACTTGAAAGGACCGAGTGACTGAGAGGGGGGGGGGGTGAATCGGGAACTCGCACTATGTACCGAATTCGCCAATTCCTAAAACCGACCACTCAAAACAACTCCTACACAATCCTAGTGGTGATCACACTAGCAAGATAATAAACCTATGAAAGGAACAACAACCTAAGCATACTCATGGATCACATAAACGCAATACAACTCCTATGCAAGCTAGTTACCAAAGATACGAGGATGCAAACAACTAGCTAGCAAGGAGTTCTACTCAAGCAAAGCTACTAGATCAACAAGCATATAGAAAGCATACATGCATGAGTAGCACAATACATACTAAGGTGATCAATCAAGCCAAGAAACTCCTATACATGCTAGTGGTCAAGTATGAAGGCCAAGCACTACTAGCAAGTAAAGAAGCCTATTCATGCAAGTCTACAAGGTAGTCAACTAGAGTAAGGTAAGCACACAAGCATGAATAGCACGGTATGTAAATACGAAAAGTAAAGCATTATAGTAAGGAGTAGAGTAAGAGATGGCTCATGATTTTTTCCCGAGGTCTCCAAAGAATGGTGCCTTCCCCTACTCCTCATCGTACCACTCTCGTCGGAGTCCCGGACCCTCCCGCCACCAAGTGGAGTTCTCGCGCACGAGCCCGCAATCACTCCTCGAGGATTTTCCAATGGACTCAAAGCCCTAACAACTAATCAAGTGTTCCAAACACTTGCACCATAGCTTGTCCTCCGCTTTGATCCATCTCCATCAACCCTTAGACTCCATCAAGTTCACAAGCCTCCATGCTTGCGGTCATTGTCATCAATCGCCAAGGATGTCATAGACAATCATCATAAGATAGAAAGGGTTTCCTACACGAACAACACTCGTGTAGATATTAGTCACATTTCATGTTTGTCATGCATCACCAAAACATCATACCTTGGGATGACCTCAATGGTCATGATCCTTACAACTAGTATCTTGGAGCTCAAAGAAGCAAAACTCGGTGGCTCTATCTACCGCCGAAGCGGAATATATGGTGGCGGGAGCTTGTTGTGAACAACTTCTCTACATGAGGCAAACACTCTCGGAGTATGGCCTTAACTATACTCAAATGCCACTATATTGTGATAGTGAGGAGGCAATCAAGATGGCCCTCAAGACGGGAGATCGTGGTCATGCAAAGCATATTCAAGTGAGGCATCACTTCATAGGAGACCATGTTGAGAAGAAGGACATCGAGTTGGTGAGCATGCGAACTCATGAACAATTGGTGGATATCTTCACCAAGCCACTTGATGAGAAGACCTTCAACTAGCTAAGGGGAGAACTCAATGTTCTTGACCTCTCTAACTTCACATGAGTAACCCTTGAGCTTGTCCTTGTACATATGTATAGTGTTTCATTAGTTCTTATTTGTGTCCTTGTTTGTGCTTGTTTCTCTTCCTTTGTAGGTTGACGTCAGACCTTCTTGAGATAGCAATGGACAGGGGTTAAGCTTCGGAAGGTGGCTCATGGTATACCCAAGTCTTTGAAGAAAGGTCCATTGTGAGCAAGCTTCAGAAGGGAACAACTCGTTGTTGACACTTTGGTTTGTAGCGGTTCTCTCTCTTTTCTTTAGCATCACATCATGCATTGTATACTTGTTGCATTTGCATTCTTTGCATTTGTGCATCCTTGCATTATGATACCATACATGCTCCCAAGTATGTGTATAGGGGGAGTTGCTTATTTACAATGTGAGTACATGACTCTCTAGATGATCGAGTAGTGATATTTGTGCTTCATGCCAATTCAGCCATGTTCGACCGAGCTCCAAGGTTAAATCTACTCGCGCAGCTCATAGACAAGTGGCTCATACATTCCCACCTCCCTAATGACTAACTCTTGCACATTGGAGAAAATCTTTTGTTGAGTCATGAGTGTAGGGGGAGCGATGATGGAACATCACTACAACCAAGGAGGAGCACCATGAAAGGGGGAGTTATCCTAACTCTTGCCAATTATTTTATGCCTCTTGATTTGTGTGGTTTTTGGAGATAGGTGACAAAGGGGGAGAGAAAACATGAAGATCCAAAAGCCAAGTTGTCAAGGTCAAAGATAAGAAAACATGAAGATCCAAAAGCCAAGTTGTCAAGGTCAAAGATGAAGAAGAAATATGAAGATAGGGAGATGGAATATGAAGATCACACCAAGATGAACATTTACACCAACATGAAGAAGAAGAAGAATGGTCCATGTCTATGGCAACAATGAACACCTTCACCGACATGAGCATCTACGTCCTTGGTATGTGTCTACATCAACAAGATCAACTACCACGACACCAAGGTGGGCGCAAATTCGACTCAAGCTCAATATCTAGTGCGCTACATAATTGGGTAGTTCTCCCTCAACACCTAGCATATCTCAAGGGGGAGACTACTTCCAAGGTAAGGACCAAGGTATGCCCTTCAATCTTCTCTTTTCCTTTGGTTCTTTCTTGCTCGTCCGTTTTTTGGATCATCATAAGTAGTGGTTGTCATCCATCACCAAAAAGGGGGAGATTGTAAGGATCATGACCATTGAGGTCACCCCGAGGTATGGTGTTTTGGTGATGCATGACAAACATGAAATGTGACTAATATCTACACGAGTGTTGTTCGTGTAGGAAATCTTTTCTACCTTATGATGATTGTCTACGGTGTCCTTGGCATTTGATGACAATGACCGCAAGCATGGAGGCTTGTGAACTTGATGGAGTCCAAGGGTTGATGGAGATGGATCAAAGCGGAGAACAAGCTATGGTGCAAGTGTTTCGAACACTTGAGTAGTTGTTAGGGCTTTGAGTCCATAGGAAAAACCGGACTATCAAGGGGTCTAGGTCATTCTCTTAGGTCATGTCTAGTCGGTGATGTGCAAGGTTGCTCAGTGAGAAATCACAGGCACTAGGTGACAGTGAAGAAGCCAAGGAGTTGTTTGAAGAAGCCGAGAAACCAAGTCAAGCGAGGACGACGAGTTTCAGCTTCTGGACAGAGACCGGACAGAGAGGTCAGTGGAGACCGGACTGTACGGCCACTATGGGGAGTTTTCCAGGACTTAGCACGAGGAGCAGGACTGTATCAACAGGAGACTCCATATAGACCGGATGGTCCGGTCTGCTGACCGGACAATCCGGTCAGTAGGAGTGCAGGGAGGCAAAAGAGGTGCATTTCACGGAGGCTCCTGGAATGGAGAGAAAAAGTGGACTGGATGGTCCAGTCCAGTGATCGGACAGTCCGATCAGTACAAGAATTTGCCTGGACAGAGGAAGCCAACAGCTGAGGAGAGCCGTTACAGAGTGACCACACAGTCTGGTCAGTGTTTCCAGAAAGGCAATTTCATGGAGCAACGGCTAGTTTGAGGTTGGGAGCCTATATAACTTCATTGCTGGTGTCTTGTAGACCTCTCTTGGCCAGTGGAATACCTGAGAGCATTTGGTAAGGTCCGAGAGGAAGAGGGGAGAGCACTAGGAGGAGATATTGCATATCTTGAGAGTGCTAGAGAAGAGTAGCTTGAGCATCTTGCACATCTAAGGCTAGGGTGTCCTTGAGGGTGTGATCTAGATTATTACTCTTGGTCTATGGTGAGACCTAGACCGGTTAGGTGTCGGTGATCGCGCCTATCATGATTGGTTGTGAAGGTCGTCACATGTTTGTACACGGTTTGAGCCTGCCGTTGAAAGGGGCATCGCTAGTGAGCGCCCGTGCCGGCTCGGGGAGTCCGACAAGTTCTCGAGGGTGGCGAGCTTGTGCTTTGTGCAGCGGTGATGCACACCGTGTCTTCACTCGAGGAGTGATTGCGGGCTCGTGGGCGAGAACTCCACTTGGTGCCGGGAGGGACCGGGACTCCGGTGGGAGTGGTCCAATGAGGATTAAGGTGCCATCCTTCCGAGACCTCAGGAAAAAATCATGAGCCAACCCTTACTCTACTCCTCACTATGATGCTTTACTTTCCGCATTTACATACCGTGCTATTCATGCTTGTGTATTCTTCTAGTTCTAGTTGACTATCTTGTAGACTTGCATGTTTAGGCTCTATACTTGCTAGTAGTGTCTAAGCTTCTGCATTTGATGACTAGCATGAGTAGGAGTTGCATTGGTGTGCTTGATCACTAGAAATGCATAGGTATTGTAGTGACTTGTGTGATTCACTAGTATGCATAGGGTGCTCCTATCTTTCACAGGATTATATTGTTAGTGTGATCACCACTAGAATTGAGTAGGAGTTGGATTGAGTGCTATCGGTAGTTTGTAATTGGTAAAATTGGTACATAGTGGTAGTTCCCGATTCACCCCCCCCCCCCCCCCTCTCGGTCACTATGATCCTTTCACTTGTCCTCTAATATCGATAAACACCAAAAAAGCATACATAAACAAATAAGAAGCAGTACACCAAGCATTACCTAGCGACTACAAAAACTGTACTAAAAGATAGTACTCGTTCCTACGATTTCGTGAGCGCAAAAATCACCTTAATTGGATTTATGAGCTAAAAGTTAGGACGGTTTAGAGACTAAGGGTTTCATTAGCAAAATTACCTACTCATAAAAATTAATTATTTAATTAGTTTTATAAATTATAAAGAAAATAAAAATTAGTCTTATTAAGCAAAGGTGCTACAGAAATATATTTTATTTTAGAAAACATATTTCTTACTTAAATAGTAAAAAGCTAGTGAGTTAAATGTAACCTTAGTAAAGTATTGGAAACAAATTGTAAACTTTGAGGGCTAATTTATAATTCATAAAAACTATAGGGGATTTTATGCAAAAACAAATGCCCTAAATTATATTTCTTTTAAAATTAGGGACCTAAACGCAAAATAGGCATTTACCAAAATATACAATTTAGAATAAAACCCTAAATACTAGGCTGACGTGGTCTGTGGATCGAGGCAAAGTTGTGGTCTATGGACCACGGTGAACTGAGTTCATAACCTTTCATGGGATTCTAATCTTGGCCACAAATCAAGATATCGATGACTAAGAGGAGCGTTAACGAGCTGGGCGGCGGTAGGCGTTGACCAAGCGGCGGCGTCATGGGAAATAATGGCAGAGTTTGCCAAAGAGGTGCTCTGGTGGCCTATTCTCGATGGCGGAAAGGGGAAAAGGACGTGAGGAAGGCAGAGGTCCTTACTTGTTATTAGCGCGGGGTCGGGGAGAGTCAAAGGCAGTCGGCGATGATGGGAGGTGTTGATAGTGGTTGGTTGAAGCTTGATGGGAGCGTCTCCTGGGGTTCTGGGATGAAGCGTGAGCTCAGGAAGACAGCGGTGGGGAAGGGCTACATCTGGGGCCATTTTACAGGGCAGGGGAGAGGGGGAGAGGCTTGCAGGCGCAAGGTCACTGGCCTTCAATGGCGGGTGTGCCACTAATGTGCACTAGTGCAAAACAACGTGCTATGAAAGCCAATAACGACCTGGAAGTGGGAAGAGGAGGCTGGACGACACGCTGCGAGCTCGGTGGGTCATCTTGGAAGTCCGAGAGGTGGGATGCGGACGGTCGATGCCGACTTCTGGCGATGGCTCAGCAATGGTCGGAGGTGGGGGATGACGGGCGGGGCGGTGCATTCATAGGGGATTGAGGGAGAAAAGTCTTAGGAAATTTTGCGGTGGCCGAGAGGTACTTGCACTAGGTTTTAAAGTGGCCACGGTTCATCGAAATGATCGCGAGGCTGGCAAGGGCCATGAGACCGGGATGCTTCATGGTGTGCCTTGGATGTCCTGTTCCATGCCATGCTTGCGGCAATCTCCTCATCCTTGAAGAGCAGCTCAATCACATCTTCTATGGAGAGACTCTTCTCCATGAGAAGGTTAAGTGTGACGTAGAAGAGGTTGCTACTCAGAACCAAGGAGAAGATCTTCACCACTATCATAATCTTGGGAAGCTTGGAAGAAGTTGCCCCAATCCTATCCACTATACCTCGCAAGCGAATAAGAGAGTCAAGTAAGTCTTCATTATCATTAGCATGAAAAGCAAAGAACTCCTCAATAATAGAACTACTAGCATAATCAATAGGAGACTCACAAACATCATCAATGCTAGTAGAGCAAGCAAGATCAAGAGACACATCATTATCAATCATCATGTTAGGCATACTAGTAGAGCAACCTATCAAGTCATTGCTAGAAGAGTCTAGGCACTCACTAGTACAAGACACATCCACGCAATCATCACAATCATCATACACATGATCATCGGTAAAGGTATTGGCAAAGTCCACAAGAGTATCCATCAACTCATCCGGAATCATGGCATTTAGGTAGCTTTTAAAGCAATCCTTCCATGAGCCAAGACGCGGCCCCGAATGGGATGACATCCCAACTCAATATGGTCACTACTCAAGGCGGTTAAGCCTTATGATGAGCACTTGGCTATGATACCACTTGAAAGGACCGAGTGACCGAGAGGGGGGGTGAATCGGGAACTCACACTATGTACCGAATTCGCCAATTCCTAAAACCGACCACTCAAAACAACTCCTACACAATCCTAGTGGTGATCACACTAGCAAGATAATGAACCTATGAAAGGAACAACAACCTAAGCATACTCGTGGATCACACAAACGCAATACAACTCCTATGCAAGCTAGCTATAAAAGATACACTGAAGCAAACAACAAGCTAGCAAGGAGTTCTACTCAAGCAAAGCTACTAGATCAACAAGCATATAGAAAGCATACATGCATGAGTAGCACAATACATACTAAGGTGATCAATCATGCCAAGCAACTCCTATACATGCTAGTGATCAAGTATGAAGGCCAAGCACTACTAGCAAGTAAAGAAGCCTATTCTTGCAAGTCTACAAGGTAGTCAACTAGAGTAAGGTAAGCACACTAGCATGAATAGCACGGTATGTAAATACAGAAAGTAAAGCATCATAGTAAGGAGTAGAGTAAGCGATGGCTCATGATTGTTTTCCCGAGGTCTCAGAAGGATGGCGCCTTCCCCTACTCCTCGTCGGACCACTCCCACCGGAGTCCCGGTCCCTCCCGCCACCAACTGGAGTTCTCACCCACGAGCCCGCAATCACTCATCGAGTGAACACACGGTGTGCGTCACTACTGCACAAAGCACAAGCTCACCTCCCTCGAGAACTTGCCAAACTCCCCGAGCCGGCACGGGCGCTCACTATTGATGCTCCTTCCAACAGCGGGCTCAAACCAAGTACAAACTTGTGACGGCCTTCACAACCAATCATGATAGGCTCGATCACCGACACCTAACTGGTCTAGGTCTCACCATAGACCAATAGTAACAACCTAGATCACACCCTCAAGGACACCCTAGCCTTAGATGTGCAAGGTAGCTCCTTGTTACTCTCACTAGCACTCTCAAGATATCCAATATCCTCTCCTAGTGCTCTCCTCTTTTCCTCATGGACCTTACCAAATGCTCCCAGGTATTCCACTGGCCAAGAAAGGTCTCCAAGACCTCAGCAACAAAGTTATATAGGCTCCCAACCTCAAACTAGCTGTTGCTCCACGAAATCAGCTTACTGGGCCTCCAGACCAGACTGTCCAGTCACTGCCTGACCGGACCATCCGGCCACTGCAAACTGAGCCCCAACGGCTCTCTGACCTGTGCTGAACTCCTGCTTACCGGTCTGTCCAGTCACTGGACCGGACCGTCAGGTCCACTTTCTCTCTCCATTCCAGGAAGGTCCGCAAATTACAACCTCTTTATCGTCCCTGCACTCCTACTGACCAGACCATCCGATCTGTATGGAGTCTCTAGCAGTCAGGGTCCTTGCTCCTCGCGCTAAGTCCTGGAAAACTCCACATAGTGACTATACAGTCCGGTCACCTCTGACCCCTCTATTCGGTCACTACGTCCAGAAGCTGAAACTTGTTGTCCTCGCTTGACTTCGTTTCCCGGCTTCTCCGAACAGCTCCTCGGCTTCTCCACTGTCACCTAGTTCCTGTTATTTCACCGAGCAACCTTCCACATCACCGACTAGACATGACCTAAGAGAATGACCTAGACCCTCTTGATAGTCCGGTTTTTCCTATGGACTCAAAGCCCTAACAACTAATCAAGTGTTCCAAACACTTGCATCATAGCTTGTCCTCCGCTATGATTCATCTCCATCAACCCTTAGACTCCATCAAGTTCACAAGCCTCCATGCTTGCGGTCATTGTCATCAATCGCCAAGGACGCCATAGAAAATCATCATAAGATAGAAAGGGTTTCATACACGAACAACACTCGTGTAGATATTAGTCACATTTCATGTTTGTCATGCATCACCAAAACATCATACCTTGGGATGACCTCAATGGCCATGATCCTTACAACTAGTATCTTGGAGCTCAAAGAAGCAAAACTCGGTGGCTCTATCTACCGCCGAAGCGGAATATATGGTGGCGGGAGCTTGTTGTGAACAACTTCTCTACATGAGGCAAACACTCTCGGAGTATGGCCTTAACTATACTCAAATGCCACTATATTGTGATAGTGAGGTGGCAATCAAGATGGCCCTCAAGACGGGAGATCATGGTCATGCAAAGCATATTCAAGTGAGGCATCACTTCATAGGAGACCATGTTGAAAAGAAGGACATCGAGTTGGTGAGCGTGCGAACTCATGAACAACTGGTGGATATCTTCACCAAGCCACTTGATGAGAAGACCTTCAACAAGCTAAGGGGAGAACTCAATGTTCTCGACCTCTCCAACTTCACATGAGTAACCCTTGAGCTTGTCCTTGTACATATGTATAGTGTTTCATTAGTTCTTGTTTGTGTCCTTGCTTGTGCTTGTTTCTCTTCTTTTGTAGATTCACTTCGGACCTTCTTGAGATATCAATGGACACGGGTTAAGCTTGGGAAGCTGGCCCATGGTATACCCAAGTCTTTGAAGAAAGGTCCATTGTGAGCAAGCTGGAGAAGGGAACAACTCGTTGTTGACACTTTGGTTTGTAGCGGTTCTCTCTCTTTTATTTAGCATCACATCATGCATTGTATACTTGTTGCATTTGCATTCTTTGCATTTGTGCATCCTTGCATTATGATACCATACATGCTCCCAAGCATGTGTATAGGAGGAGTTGCTCATTTACAATATTAGTACATGACTCTGTAGATGATCAAATAGTGATATTTGTGCTTCATGCCCATTCAGCCATGTTTGACCGAGCTCCGAGGTTAAATCTACTCGTGCGGCTCATAGACAAGTGGCTCATACATTCCCACCTCCCTAATGACTAACTCTTGCACATTGGAGAAAATCTTTTATTGAGTCATGAGTGTAGGGGGAGCGACGATGGAACATCACTACAACCAAGGAGGAGCACCATGAAAGGGGGAGTTATCTTAACTCTTTCCAATTATTTTATGCCTCTTGGTTTCGTTATGTTTTGTGTGGTTTTTGGTGATAGGTGTCAAAGGGGGAGAGAAAACATGAAGATCCAAAAGCCAAGTTGTTAAGGTCAAAGGTAAGAAAACATGAAGATCCAAAAGCCAAGTTGTCAAGGTCAAAGATGAAGAAGAAATATGAAGATAGGGAGATGGAATATGAAGATCACGCCAAGATGAATATTTACACCAACATGAAGAAGAAGAAGAATGGTGCATGTCTACGGCAACAATTAACACCTTCACCGACATGAGCATCTACGTCCTTGGTATGTGTCTACATCAACAAGATCAACTACCACGACACCAAGGCGGGCGCAAATTCGACTCAAGCTCAATATCTAGTGCGCTACATAATTGGGTAGTCCTCCCTCGACACCTAGCACATCTCAAGGGGGAGACTACTTCCATGGTAAGGACCAAGGTATGCCCTTCAATCTTTTCTTTTCCTTTGGTTCTTTCTTGCTTGTCCGTTTTTGGATCATCATAAGTACTGGTTGTCATCCATCACCAAAAAGGGGAAGACTGTAAGGATCATGACCATTGAGGTCACCCCGAGGTATGGTGTTTTGGTGATGCATGACAAACATGAAATGTGACTAATATCTACACGAGTGTTGTTCGTGTAGGAAACCTTTTCTACCTTATGATGATTATCTACGACGTCCTTGGCATTTGATGACAATGACCGCAAGCATGGAGGCTTGTGAATTTGATGGAGTCCAAGGGTTGATGGAGATGGATCAAGGCGGAGAACAAGCTATGGTGCAAGTGTTTGGAACACTTGAGTAGTTGTTAGGGCTTTGAGTCCATAGGAAAAACCGGACTATCAAGGGCTCTAGGTCATTCTCTTATGTCATGTCTAGTCAGTGATGTGCAAGGTTGCTCAGTGAAATCATAGGCACTAGGTGATAGTGGAGAAGCCAAGGAGCTGTTCAGAGAAGCCAGGAAACCAAGTCAAGCGAGGACGATGAGTTTCAGCTTCTGGAGATAGGGACCGGACAGAGGGGTTAGTGGAAACCGGACTGTACGGTCACTATGGGGTGTTTTCTAGGACTTAGCGCGAGGAGCAGGACTCTGTCAGCAAGACACTCCATACAAACCAGATGGTCTAGTCTGTTGACCGGACAGTCCGGTCAGTAGGAGTGCAGGGAGGCAGAAGAGGTGCATTTTGCTTAGGCTCCTGGAATGGAGAGAGAAAGTAGACCGGACGGTCCAGTCCAGTGACCAGATAGTCTGGTCAGTATAGAAATTTGCCTGGAGAGAGAACACCAACGGCTGAGGTGAGCCGTTGCAGAGTGACCGGACGGTCCGGTCTGGCAGTGACCAGAAAATCCGGTCAGTGTGTCTAGAAAGGCAATTTCATTGAGCAACGACTATTTTGAGGTTGGGAGCCTATATAAATTCATTGTTGGGGTCTTGTAGACCTCACTTGGCCAGTGGAATACCTGAGAGCATTTGGTAAGGTCCAAGAGGAAGAGGGGAGAGCACTAAGAGGAGATATTGCATATCTTGAGAGTGCTAGAGAAGAGTAGCTTGAGCATCTTGCACATCTAAGGCTAGGGTGTCCTTGAGGGTGTGATCTAGATTATTACTCTTGGTCTATGGTGAGACCTAGACCGGTTAGGTGTCGGTGATCATGCCTATCGCTAGTGAGCGCCCGTGTCAGCTCAGGGAGTCCGGTAAGTTCTTGAGGGAGGCAAGTTTGTGCTTTATGCAACGGTGATGCACATCGTGTCTGCACTCGAGGAGTGATTGCGGGCTCATGGGCGAGAACTCCACTTGGTGGCGGGAGGGACCAGGACTCCGGCGGGAGTGGTCCAACAAGGATTAAGGCGCCAAGCTTCCAAGACCTCGGGAAAAAATCATAAGCCAACCCTTACTCTACTCCTCACTATGATGCTTTACTTTCCGTATTTACATACCGTGTTATTCATGCTTGTGTGTTCTTCTAGTTCTAGTTGACTATCTTGTAGACTTGCATGTTTAGGCTCTATACTTGCTAGTATTGTCTAAGCTTCCGTATTTGATGACTAGCATGAGTATGAGTTGCATTGGTGTGCTTGATCACTAGAAATGCATAGGTGTCGTAGTGACTTGTGTGATCCACTAGTATGCATGGAGTGCTCCTATCTTTCACAGGATTATATTGTTAGTGTGATCACCACTAGAATTGTGTAGGAGTTGGTTTGAGTGCTATCGGTAGTTTGTAATAGCTAAAATTGGTACATAGTGATATTTCCCGATTCACCCCAACCCCCCTCTCGGTCACTATGATCCTTTCACTTGTCCTCTAATATCGATAAACATCGAAAAAGCATACATAAACAAATAAGAAGCAGTCCACCAAGCATTACCTAGCGACTATAAAAACTATACTAAAAGATAGTACTCAATCCTACGATTTCGTGAGCGCAAAAATCACCTTAATTGGATTTACGAGCTAAAAGTTAGGAAGGTTTAGAGACTAAGGGTTTCATTAGCAAAATTACCTACTCAGAAAAATTAATTATTTAATTAGTTTTATAAATCGTAAAGCAAATAAAAATTAGTCTAATTAAGCAAAGGTGCTACAGAAATATATTTATTTTAGAAAACATATTTCTTACTTAAATAGTAAAAAGCTAGTGAGTTAAATGTATCTTTAGTAAAGTATTGGAAACAAATTGTAAACTATGAGGGCTAATTTATAATTCATAAAAAGTATAGGGGATTTTATGCAAAAACAAATGACCTAAATTATATTTCTTTTAAAATTAGGGACCTAAGCGCAAAATAGGCTTTTACCAAAATATACAAATCAGAATAAAACCTAAATACTAGGTTGACGTGGTCTGTGGATCGAGGCAAAGTTGCGGTCTATGGACCACGGTGAACTGAGTTCATAACCTTTCATGGGATTCTAATCTTGGCCACAAATCAAGATATCGATGACTAAGAGGAGCGTTAGCATGCTGGGCGGTGGTAGGCGTTGACCAAGCGGCGGCGTCATGGGCAACAATGGCAGAGTTCGCCAAAGAGGTGCTCCGGTGGCCTATTCTCTATGGCGGAAAGGGGAAAAGGACGTGAGGAAGACGGATGTCCATACTCGTTAATAGCACGGGGTCGGGGAGAATCAAAGGCAGTTAGCGATGATGGGAGGTGTTGACGGTGGTTGGTTGAAGCTTGATGGGGAGCATCTCCTGGGGTTCTGGAATGAAGCGTGAGCTCAGGAAGACAACAGTGGGGAAGGGCTACATCTGGGGCCATTTTACATGGCAGGGGAGAGGGGGAGAGGCGAGCAGGCGCGAGGTCACTAGCCTTCAATGGCGAGTGTGCCACTAATGTGCACTAGTGCAAAACGACGCGCTATGAAAGCCAATAACGACCTGGAAGTGGGAAGGGGAGGCTGGACGACATGCTGTGAGCTCGATGGGTCGTCTTGGAAGTCTGGGAGGCGGGATGCGGATGGTCGACGTCGACTTCTGGTGGTGGCTCAGCAATGGCCGGAGGTGGGGGATGATGGGCGGGGCGGCGCATTCGTAGGGGATTTAGGGAGAAAAGTCTTAGGAAATTTTGCGGTGGCCGAGAGGTGCTTGCGCTAGGTTTTAAAGTGGCCATAGTTCATCAAAATGGTCACGAGGCTGGCAAGGGCTTGGAGGCGGTGGGCATCGAAGGGTGGCGGCAGTGGATGATACAGATAGTCGAGGACGTGGCTCCTAGGGTTGCAGCTTGTCTTCCAGGGTCAAGGCGCACTCCTAGAGCTCTAGGGAAAATAGCGTCCAGGAAGGTGTTTTCTATAGGGGATGGGAAACCAAAAGCATCGAAGAAGGCAAATGTAGCCGAGAGGGGACTCACACTTGATTTTATAGGAGTTAGGGGAAAACAGAGAGGTCACGAGTGGAGTTCACTGGAATTCAAAGGACGCTATGGTTATCGATGAGCAATAGTGCTAGCGAGTGGTTAATTAAGGCAACTAAGGTATGGGGGAGGGGACGTAGGGAATATTTCCGAGCTGGGTGGGTTGGTTACAAAATAAGGAGGTGGGGATGTGGAGATGTGATGGTGGTTTTCAATGGCGACATGCTAGAGGTGGGGGGTAACAGGTAGGGGCGACCTGTCAGCGGCTAGGGGTGGCTTGCATTGGGCTGATGTTCCTGGCGAGTTGGACCGAGCTTGCTGGTGGATCACGCTACGAGCTGGGCCACGGGGAGGGAATAGGCCTAGGGTGGTGGAGGCAGGCTGAAACAGAAGAGAGGAGGAGTGAGGGCTCGGTGGGGCCACAAATTGGAAAACGGAGCACTATGTTGCTGCTCACTAGAGCTAGGGGAAAAGATGGCTGGGGCAGCTCTTCTTGAGGCGATTGAGGGAGAAATGTCTCGAGAAATTCTGGCAAAAGTTGAGGGGTGCTCGCGCTGGGTTTTATAGGGGCCACCATTCATCGGTACGGCCGCGACGCTGACATGCAGCTCGGCTGCTGCTGTGCACAGAACAACATGTTGCTTGGCTGGCACGTTCCTGTTGATTGGCTATACTAATTGATCTACAACTTGAACCTATGCATTGCGAGCATTGTGGAACACAATACTAGCTAACTAGTTTAGAACTTTGCTCACCTCATCGGGAGATCGCAGGGTTGAAAACTTGCAAGGTCGCGTCATGACACTTGATGGGCCAAATGTGTTCCTGGAGTCATCGTGCAATATCTCGCTGAGGGCTTCTGGTATCATGAAGAGGATTTCCTGAAACACGATATGGATCGAAGTAGGTAGCTTAGAACCTTCATAATTGGTCAAAGAAAGACTCAAAATTACAATGTCACGCACAGACCGTAAACAGAGAGGGAACAGCAGCCATGACGATGAAGATCTTGGTTGCTTCGGGGCTCCAATTGACACGAGCTTCAGATATATTGTAGAAGGAAACCTGGAACACGTCTTGGGGAAGTTTCGCATCGATTGGTTTGGTGGATTGCTAGGAACGTCGATGCCTAGGGATGCAAGGCTGGGCGCGACTGGACTAGGGGAGATGGCAGGAAACTTGGACTTCAAAGGTGGGGACAGAGAGAGGGGAGGCAAGGGAAGTCGGAATACTTGACAAGGGTGCATCTAGGCTCCGTTTTATAGGGGTGCTAGGCGGTGGAATGAAGAGGAAAAGCTTCTTCGGAGGATTAACGGCCTGGGCGCCATTAATGGGCAACTGAGCTCCTTGGTGCGCGATAAATAATGAAAACGGTTGGAATTGGATGGGCAGGGGGTGGCGCATCCATTTTTGAATCTTAGTGGGATGGTTCTTGAAGCTGGGAGGCAGGGGAAGGCGGCAGGGTAGGTGTCGGTTTCAGCAGGGCCGGCTCTGGGCCTAGGCCATGAGTGCAATGGCCTAGGGGTCCAAGCATTAAGCTCACCCTAGGGCCCTTGAAAATATAGAGCCGGCCCTGGGTTTTAGGCGGCTGTGGTGCTGGTGCGTCTACGTGAGGAAGACGAAGGCAGACGTGGAGCTGGGCTCGCCTGGGCTGCAGGAAGCTGGGCGGAGCTGTCTGGTTGTGTGGGCTGAGGAAGTCGCTGGGCCGATAGAGAGATATATAGGAGAAAAAGGAGCAGTCGACTTTGTGTTAGAAAATTGGCCTAAGAGGCCACGTGAGCTTCTTCTCCTTTTTTTTATTTCAATTTTCTAGTTCTATTGCTTTCTAAATCAAAAACTACTCGAGTTTTTAAATAAATTTTCATACAATAAGAAACCTAATGCGTACTACTCCGGCAGAAATACAACAAACAAAAATACACTAAATTATTTACTTAATTTAGAAAATATGATTTTTACCTAAAGAAAATAATAACACCGATATTAATTAAAGTTAAATTTCAATCTATTGTAAAAGGTTTTAAAATTTAGTAAAATTTTATTAATAACCTAAATTTGAAATTTGGGATGTTACACATAGAATATATATATGTCTAATCTTTTGTTCTAAGTCATCCATGGACACGAAAATAGTGTCAGTTGATGGGTATAGAGGATTTCCAAAGGATAAAAATTTCTAATTAAGGTAAGAACATAACTAGGTTGTTAGCATTGGGCACAGGCTAACCCCTAGTCTGTCAGACGGCCCTTGCCAAGAGCCTACAACGTATCAAACGTGGTGGATGACAAAAGACAAATAGGACAGTTGGTATCTACTTTCTACCTTTAAAACCCATGGATTACATGATAAACAAAGGTAATCTACAATCTAGACACTGCAACTAAGCTTCAAATTACAACCTCAATCTATGTGTGATGGACCAAGACTAAAGCTTCTATATAACTTCAACGATGAGCGAGCAATATAATAAGGAACTTACTTATTAAAAAGGAAACTTAAATACCACAAAAGAAAATATAAAAACCCTACTATTGATGATCCTTAAATGCCAAATTTGACCATCAAATCTCTGCATAAAGGATATAAAAGGAATGACTAACATAGTGATAGCAGCTTATTACTAAAAATTTCCACAAGTGTTGGTGAATATATGTATGCATGTGACTTATTAGTAAATATGAGGGAATATCGAAGTTATGAGTGAAGAAAATGAATGAAACTCACAAACATGAAGTGAAAAGTGCCCAAATGATAAAATCAACCTCATCATGTTGCAGCCCTCGCCGAGTCGACTGAAAAGAATATATAATTTACCTAAATCAGATATCGGAACAGAGAGTTACACTGATGTTAGAACATGAGGGAGGGGAAGAGAATGGTGGTTTTTGTTGATTGGCTAAGTGGAGAAGCCCATTACTTGGCTCCCTATGGATGAGGAATAGTCCAAAGATATTCCCTTAGTCCGAGGAAGACGTCTCCACTCCCCAAGTCACCTCCCACTATAAATAGAGCCTCTCTCCTTCTTATTTTCCATACACAAGAAGAAGCGAGTTAGAGATCCACTCCAAAGGCCAAGCGTTGCCTAGTTAGTGCTAAGAAAATATAGAGAGAGTGAGAGAGAGTTTGGGGAAGTGTCAAGCTTGTTGGTGATCGTCCCCACGCTTGTATGTTGATGAATGCTTTCTTTTTCAAGTAAGTGTTCGTCATTCCTCTTCGCTATTTAAGTTTCCTATATAATTAAGTTCTTTCTTTATTGCTTACAGGGTTATTGCTATATTTAGTTAGAGAATTTTAGTCCTCTATAAGCATGGATATGATACTTTGATCATAATCGATAGCATAATTGTGGTTTCTAGGCTGGAGGTTATTTTTGTTTGCCATGTGCCTCATAGTTTGTAGAGTTAGTCGGCAGGTGGTGACACCCCTATGCAGTCTTAGTAATCCTCCACATTCAGGTACGTCGTAAATCTATTGCCCATAGTTGTCTGTAGATGCAGGGGTAAGCCGATGCTCGAAGCAAGCAGTTGGAGACCAAACTTATCTTATTATAGGATCATTACCTTTAGGAATCCTCTCTACCCATTGTCTAACATAAACATGTTTGCTTGGATGGATGAGTTTAGAAGATTGGCGCACAAACGTTCCTATGATTTGGTAACCTGGAATACTCCTAGGTGAAGTGTTACATTGGTATCCATGTACTTGTAGATTTATCTGTGATCATAAGAAATACCAACACAGACTAAAAATGGTAAGCATCTGCCAAGAAACAAGCATGGAGAAGGGGTGCATAATTCCAAGCTTCCTCGTAACTCAACCTAACTCTCTCTCTCCATTTTCTAAGAACTACATCTTAGAATGAATCTCTAAATCTTAAAATCTTTGAATATGTGAGGATGGAAGACATTTCTCTTCATTTATAGTCTTCCAAAGGATGTTTTGGTACCTTTCACTATGGACGCATAATCGATATTGAAAAGGCGATGGGAGGCATGTGGTGGCATGGGCAAGTTGGCACCTCCCCTGATTCGATCGCACTACGTGATTCACCAGAACACTAAGAACCACCTCTGGCATTGCCCTTTCCATGGGACACTTCCCATTACATTTTTTGTCTCTTTACATGTGCAAGATCATGAGTTTTGTCGGTCTAACACAGTTTGCAAGCCCATGAATTTGTGTCCTCTTCCTCGTTGTGAATTATGCTTCCGTGCTTATTTACTTGTGTTTTGCTTCGATTTGAAGGATTTGTTACTGTTGGTACTTTTAACGAATACAGGTAATCCACAAGTGCATAGAGAATACCATTGTGGCATTTTACCTAGATGTATTCAGGGTATCATATTTATTTTATCCCAGAGGAAGGATTGAGGATCGAGATGGTTACCATGTTCTAGAGTTGCATAATAGATTATCAGACATAGTCCTCACGGTGGTAAGCATAAAGATAATATGGGTAATGGATGTTGATGGTCATTAAGTACCAATTTCGACCGTCAATATACGTGTAAAAGTAGGAAGACTTGACTTTTCATGCCTGCATGTTAGTTAGGAATAATAGAATTCCACTTGTCCTTGGAGATTTATGTGCATGTAGAGATTTGATATAAAAGAAGTGAAGAAATGGAGCATAATCTGCAAAAACACCATTCCAGCCAATGGACGGTGCCAACTAGACATTCCATGGATCAAATACGTGGCTGCACGGGATGTGTCTGTAGAACACTGCCTTAAAACAGAAGTGTAAGCTTCATGACCATTGATGATTGGATCACCAAGGTATGAATGTTTTGGTGATAGATGACAACTATGAAATTGTGGGCTAATATCTACATGAGGGTTGTGTATGCAGGAATCATCTCTGAACTCTACTACAAATCATATGGATGATATTTGCCTTGGCAATTGATGACAATGGCCACAAGCATGGATCTTAATGGAGTCCATGGGTTGATGAAGATGGATCAAGGCTAAGAACAAGCTATGGAGTAAGTGCTCGAAACACTTGTCTAGTGCTTAGGGCTTTGAGTCCATAGGAAAAAAAGACTATCAAGGGGGTCTAGGTCATGTCTCTTAGGTCACGACTAGTCGGTGACGTGCATGAATGCTCAGTGAAATCACAGGCACTAGGTGGAAGTGGAGAAGCCAAGGAGCTGTTGGAAGAAGCCGGAAAAAAAAATCAAGCGAGGACAAGAAGTTTCAGCTTCTGGACATAGTGACCGGACAAAGGAGTCAGTGGAGACCGGACTGTATCGTCAATAGGAGATCAGAGAGAGGACTTGTGAGGAATCTGTTTGGGCTGAAGTCCATAGACCCTAAACGTTCCGGTCTACAGATCAGACGGTCCGGTTTGTGGAAGTCTACCTAGAATAGAGAGGAAGCAACTTTGGGAGCTCTCTGGAATGCATAGGATTCAGAGAGACAGGACGGTTTGGTCAATACAAGGAAGTCACCTGGATAGAGCAGCCAACAGTTCTGGGAACCGTTCCAGAGAGATCGGATGGTCCGATCGGGCAGTGACTGGACAGTCCATTCATTAAGGTCCAGAAAGGTGATTTCATCGAGCAACGACTAGTTGGAGGTTGGAAGCCTATATAACTTCATTGCTGGAGTCTTGGAGACCTCTCTTTGCCAGTGGAATAGCAAAGAGCATTTGGGAAGAGCCAGGAGGAAATGAGAGGAGCATTAGGAGGAGATATTGCATTTCTTGAGAGTGCTAGTGAGAGTAACTAAAGCACCTTGCACGTCTAAGGCAGGGTGTCCTTGAGGGTGTGATCTAGGCTATTACTCTTGGTCTATGGTGAGACCTAGACCAGTTAGGTGTCGGTTATCGAGCCTATCATGATTGGTTGTGAAGGTCGTCACACGTTTGTACATGGTTTGAGCCCACCGGTGAAAGGGGCATCAATAGTGAGCGCTCGTGTCGGCTCGGGGAATCCGACAAGTTCTCGAGGGAGGCAAGCTTGTAACTTGGTGGTAGCGGTGACGCGACCATGTCTTCACTCTGGGTTTGATTGCAATCTTGCGTGTGAGAACTCCACTTTGTGGCGGGAGGGACCGACACTCTAGCGAGAGTGGTCCAATAAGGACTAGGGGAAGGTGCTCTTAACGGTCACTAAATGCCTAGTTTAGACCATCAGTTATCTACATAAAAGCAATAAATGAACAACCAACATAGTGGTAGGAGTTTATTATTAACAAATTCCACAAGTGTTGGTAAATATGTGCTGCGGGTAATTATTCCATGGAATTAATAGAAAATCCACATCCTCATTGGAGCAAACACACTTTCGGCCAATCAGAGCCAAGCATGCGGATTCACTAGCCCACTTTTAGAAGGAAAAGGCAAGGTAACCCACCACCTTATGGTGTCAGGAGGGAGAAGGGGCCACCTACCAAGGTCAGTTGTGCATGTTTGGTGGAAGATACCGACTCCAGGAACTGCCTTTGAGTGCTATAAAAGAAAGGGAAGGGCTTCACTCTCTCAACACTTCAAGATAGAATTAGCACTTCATTTCCAAAAGGCTGAACACTGCCAAAGCATTTAGAAAATAGGGAGAGAGTGAGGAGGAGTCCAAGAGAGGAGGTTTAGGCCTGTCCAACCCCTTCTTCGCGCTTGTACCTCGATGGATGCTTGCCTTTTTAAGTAAGTTTTTGTGATTCTGTTCTGGTTATTATTTTTCCTTTTTAAGTAAGTTTTAGTACTTCGTTGCTTTGTTCGCCCAACTCTCTATTTAATTAGAGACCTTAGTCTTGGCCCATCGTACGTAGATATTAAGGGAGTAATCGAAAGCATAGATGTGATGTCTAGGCCATAGGTTGCTTCTGTTTATTGCGTAGTCCACGGATTGCTAGAGGTAGGCAGTTGGTGGTGACAACCCTATCTATCCTTTTAAATCCTCCACGTTCGGCTACATAGAAGGTTCTTGGCCAGAATCACACTATGGATGCAGGGGAAAACTGGATGCCCAATGCAAGCATCTTAGTGCCAACTTATTCTGATTAGGACTCTTTTATCAATTAGAATCTTGTCTACCCGAGTCATAGTTATCTTGGTGTCCTTGGACGATTAGAATAGAAGATTAGCACACACGTTCCCTATGAATTCGATACCCTAGGAATACTCCAGAGGTGAAGTGCTACAACGGTATTCTCTGTGCGCTTGCGGACTCATCTGCATTCATTAAAAATACCAAAAGGCATTTTTAGAGCCGTTGCTAGGAAACGGTTGTTGTTAGTCTTCGAACCTAATCGCCCTCGTATCCTTTTAGTTTTGTTTGTTTATTTCTTACCTCTTTTCTCCAATGTCGCAACCTATGATTCAAAATCTTTATGCTCCAAAGGGCGAGTTCTTTGAGCCACCGCCATCAGCGGACCCAATTCTTTCATCTGGCTTTGAATTTTGTCCTAGCTTTATAGCCATGGTTCGGGAACAATCCTTCTCGAGTTTAGACAGCGAAAACCCATTTCATCATTTGCGAGAGTTTGAGCAATTGTGATCATGCCTCACCATTAGAGGAATGACACAAGAAACTCTGTGGTGAAAATTATTTCCATTTTCCCTCTAGCGGAATGCGAAACAATGGTACACCCATACCATCGGGAGTGTGAATGGTGATTGGAATAAACTCCGAGATAAATTTTGTCTTGTGTTCTTTCCTGTATCACGTATTGTCTCCCTGCAAAGAGACATTCTCAACTTTCGGCAATTTGAGAAGGAATCTATAAGTGCAGCCTGAGCCATGTTTACCACTCTAACCCATTCCGACCCAGACTTGTCTCTACCCAACCATGTGTAGCTTCAACACTTTTGCCTGGGTTTGAGCAAGGAGTCTGCCCTATACCTTGACATCACCGCTGGAGGATCGTTCGTCCATAAGACACCCGAAGAAGGATGAGTCATCTTATACCTTATCCTAGAAAACACTTCTTTCCTAGCCGACTTTAGAACGTGCCTCCAGGATGAAGCAACGTCGAGCATTGAGGCCACCCCACTAGTCAAACCTAAGCCTAGCCTTTGCCTATCCGATGATTCGTCTAGTGAAACCTCAACCAAACCAAGGGCAACGGAGGAAGAAGAAATTCAACCTTCAAAGCCCCCTTTCCAATTCGAGGATGATCTTTTTGAAGATTATGGGAACTCCTCAAATTATAGCTATCATAAGAAGCCACCAATACATGACTCAAGTCCCGACACTGATGAGGAAACATTCCTCCTCAAGACGGTAAAGGAGATTTCGGCTGTTATGAGCAGTGAATGGCCGAGGGAAAGCGATCTATCCATGGACCCAATCTGGGTATGAAAGCCAACCTCAACTCTGTCTTGCTGCATTAAAAGAGCCAAGGTGGACATTCTTTAAAGTCCTACTATCGGTGCCAACATCATTTCTGATGCTTGCACTTTTTCCATTCTGGGTGATTTACTGATGAGACTGTGGCCTGATCTTCATGACATAGGATCACAAACAAGATAACTAGCTTCAGAGAAGCTAAGATAACTAGCTGCAATCAGCCAAGATAATAGCGCAACATGATGAAATCAACCCGAAGCCAACCACCATCTTTATACGGTAACATGAATCGAGGATTCGCCCAACCACACTCTGAGTTACCAACCAACACAACCTGCAATCAAACAGAGCTGGAGCACCAATTGGGTGATGTCGAACATCGCTTATGTAATCTCCAGGGAATCACAAGAGTAAATGGGTAGAGATCACTCTGTGAATTTGATAGCACTCGGCTAACAAAAGGGGGTTCTTTTCTATTATAAAAGTTGTTCCAAATCACTGATATACAAGGTTTATTTATACTAGGAACATCCCTCCTAGTTGGGTGTGAAACATTTAGGAGTTTCTACTAATTAAAGGGTAGGTGAATGGTGTGAAAACAACAGTCCCGTGAAGTCTCGCGCGACTATCAACCTCCCTGGCAGTCTCCACTAAAATGATCATTACTCCCTAGTGGGAAATCCAAATGACAAGCCATTGTTGGAGGTGAAAGTAGACTTCATTATATTTCCAGCCATGTATATTATGTGGGCAGAATATTTAAGGTCTGATGCGCATGACTCTTGGAAGTTGCATCTGATGTCAGTTGTTAATGAGATTGTTCAGCTTCTATGTAACTCATGTCCTCCTTGGTGCACTCCATATTGGTTGGTCCAGTGAGCCCCTCCTTGTGTGTAAACCTTATCACAATAAGTGTAGAAGATTTAGGTAGTAGAAATTTTTTATTCAAAGTGGAACTAAATTCATTAAGGAGTCAATTCACCTCTTGTTGTATTTTCTTGGCACGATTGTGTGTAATGGGTCCTTGTGTCACAACCCCCTTGGACCAAAGTTCCCGAGGTGCTGATTAAGCAGACGCAAGATAATACAACAATCAACCAAGTTCAAATTACATAAAAAGAGTGTTATTTATTATACATCAGAGTTAAGTACTTAAGTGCAGCGGAAATATTACAAAGTTCAGTTTTAAAAGCAGCAGAAGATAATGTGATTAAACGACTACAATTTACAACTTGACGATAGTAGCAAGTGTGATAAATCCGAGCCCATACGGATTATCACCTAGCAACACACAACAGCAGCGGCTACTCAGTCTCCCAATGGGCAGACCATCCCTCAGGGATAGACATATCCCAAGGAAGAACACCCATAGGTAGATCATAAGCATCAGTGTTATTACCTGAAATAAAGAAAACAACAACATGGCAAAGCCTGAGCTACTAAGCTCAACAAGTCTTACCCGACAAGTAATTAAATCTAGACATGCAAAGTCTCAGAGATGGATAAAAGTAAATTTAGTGAACCTTCTAATAACTATAATAGTGTAAGATAACTTGCATGTCATAGTAATAAGTACAACAAGCAATCTGAAAATTTAATTAAGTAACAAAGAACTTCAGTTCAGATTCTCTAAAATTCAATATTCATCATCCCAACATTCCATTAATTATTATTAGTGAGGTTCTTAAGCTACGATGTGACACAGTGAACAAGCAGTACTCATTACTGCGAGGGACAGTGATTGCAATTATTTTACACCAGCTAGGAAAACCTGAAATACACGGCATACGCACCATTTAAGAACACGTATGACAACTTTTCGCAAAGTCATAATACATGTCGATCCGAATCTAAAAGTCCCGAGTGGGCAGCCATTCCACGGTAACGTCGGGAATCTGTCCACTCCTACTGGATCACATGACCAAGAATTTTATGTTATCGTCCAAGCATGCATATGACAATGCTACATCAGTTTACTAGTTCCCATATACTAGCATGCATTCGGTACAGTTCAATGCTTGCTCAACAGGGCCGACAACGGACGGGTCCTGGGTCGACACAGACAGGGCTACAGCCTTGCAAGCCATGTCCTCTGAAGGCACATGATCTTTGCCCTTTCACCTACGGGGCCTATCCATGTCTCAAATTTTAGTCGCTGACCCAAACGGACTGCCACCTTACGAGACAAAAACCACCACAGGTACTTTGCCTTCGCCCTTTCCCATATAGACCCGTTTAGTCCAAATTTTATCATTCTTACTTCACATTATCACTACCATCATGTTACCAATATTTCAAGTACCATAATAATGCCCATACTACAACTAAGCATAATAATTCCTCTATTAACTACCGGTACCTGTATACCATGTCTAAAATAAAATACGATATTTCCAGGAAATGCAGGTGGGTTTTCATCCAACTTCTAAACTTAATGCACAAACAACCTATGCACATCTAGCAATTTAATTACTGGAATTAATCAAATTAATACATGGGAATGTTCCGGGGCTTGCCTTGGGCTACAACCATGGAGTTAGTACTGAAGTTAGGATCTTCTTGTGCCGAGAAATCCGAGGATACCTTCTGAATATTATCCCCTGGCACGTCAACGTTCCCTATCACAATACCGATATGTCAACCAGACAAATGCATAGATAATGCAACAAATTGTGATGCACATGAAGAATGAGCATATCAATAAAATTTATTCCTCAACATTGTTCTCGAAGCCATATGCTTCAGAGCTAGAAAGTGTAAAAATAGGAAGTTACACATATGTATGTTTAGCAAATTTGCCAGGTTTCATTAATATATAATGAGCCATATTAATAATACATTTAGAAAGATATACGAGTAAATAAATTCTAGTAAAATATGAACAGTAGATAAATTCCTACAAAAATTCAGGGTGATGCAATATGACAAGCATGATTTTTGTGCACAAGTGTAAACCCTAAATATTTACACAAATTACTTTAATGCAATTCTAAGCATTTCAAAGATATAATCATATTTAATTTTATGTCTAGAAACTAGGGTCATCAATTTATCATACAAACTAAGCAAGTCAAGGAAATACCAGAACAATTTAATTTACTATTTTATCGAATCTACAACTAAAGATATGAATTTATTAAGCTTTAAGGTAATTAATTAATACATCAAAACTTTTTATATAAAACATGCAAAGTAACATGTTAAATGCATAGTACTCATCACAAGGAATCCAACAAAATTTATTTTGCAATTGTTGGAGCTATAAATCTCCAGATATGGATTTTAAAAGGTTAAAGCATTTTTCTCGATTTTTATTTAAACTTCAAAGTAATTACGAAAATGCCATCAGTTCATTTTTTGAACTGAACCGAGCACGCGCTCGTGTTTGCGCGGCGGCGTGGCTGCCGGAGTGGCTTGGGGGCTCGTCACCGGGCTCTGGGATCACCGGAGTTGGACTCCGTGCTCGCCTACGTGTAAAGCACGACACGGGGAGCACGCTGGCGGGGTTCGCGAGGCGAGATGCTCACCGTAGCTATGTCGACGTCGAGCGGTGGCAGAACAGAGAAGACCGGCGACGGCTCGAGCTTGATGTGAGGGTCGAGGAGAGAGGCGGAGTGGTCGGAGAGCACCAATGGACTCCGGCGAAGGTCGACGGAGTCACCGAGGCGACAGAGAAGCACCGGATGAAGCTGTCACCATGGAGCTCCCATGGTGGCCGACGGCGGCGGAAGGGGAAAAGTGGAATGGCGACAACCTCCAGGCATAAATAGAAACTAGATCAAGACAAGGACGTGTGTCAAAGGATTACGCATCAACGAGAAGAGAAATGAACCCATCAAACTCACAAGTGAAGAAGGATTTCACCGATTCATGGTTCGGGTACCATGAACCAGAGAACTCCTATTTTTCTCAAAATTCTCCTTAATCAGGAAATGGATTGAGGTGGGATTTCTTCTGGAGTTTTGTTCAGCTCACGACGGTTCCATCTTGAGCTTTGGCTCGAGCTTGGGTGGACTGGTTCGACAGTGGGTGAAGCTCCAGAGAGTGGCGGCAATGGCGGAAGAACAGAGAAGGAGAAAGGAAGCCGGGAGGGGGTTTCGCGTGGAGGAGCCGAGGCAAAGATGGAGGGGCCGAGGAGGAGAGCCGGGCGGAGGATCAAGGTGGTGGTTTTAACCCCTGGGTTCGGCAGAGGATGGGTGACACGCGGGCGGTGGCGTGTCGGCGCGCATGGTGTTGGGTGCCAGCAAGAGATAGAAGGGAAAGAGAAAGAGAGACTGACGGCTGGGTCCCACTGGAAGGTTTTAGCAATTTCTAGAATTCAACTTGACCACAACTTCAAAAATTGATTTAAAATAGTCCCGAACTCCAATTTGACTTGGGAAAATTTGTACAGAAAGTTTGAAATGTGTAGGTCACAATGTGACAGGTGTCTAGTTTCAAAATCAAAACGTTTGAATTTGCCAAATATTTGAATATGAACAAAATTCAAACTTCTAGCAATTTAATTGGGTATTTCCTCTTTGAATAAAATTCTAAGAAAATTCCTAAAATTCTTTTATGGCAAACCCTATCACATCGATTTTTGGCAGCTCTAGGTTGTATGCTAAATTTAAAAGTTGCTTCATAACTTAACCATACTTGGGTTTAAATTCAAATTCAATTAAATTTGAAATGCAACCAAAATTGAATTATGACTTGATGAATCAGAACTAGGTGCAACTTATGTGATTAAAAGTATGTAGTGACACTGGGGTGTCACAGCCCTCCCTACTTAAGAAAATCTCGTCCCGAGATTTAAAGCGAGCTGGAGGTAGAAAAAATACAAAAGTTGTTACCTGAGAATTGCTGCAAAAATTCCGGGTAATGAGTATTTAGGAACTCTACAGATTCTGAAGTTGCTTCATCCTCGGAATGATGGTTCCATTGAACTTTATAGAACTTGATTGTTCTTTTTCGAGTAACTCGATCTTTTTCATCCAAGATTTTTATTGGATGTTCAGAATTAGTCAAATCAGATTGGAGATGTTCATAATCATCCAAGATAACATCTATGGGTGGCTTAAGGCATTTCTTCAATTGGGAGACATGAAATGTATCATGCACACCGGAAAGATTTTTGGGCAACTTCAACTTATATGCCACATTTCCACATCGTTCCATTACTTGGAAGGGACCAATATAACGGGGACAAAATTTTCCTTTGACTCCAAACCATTGAATACCATTCATAGGTGATACCTTCAAATATACATGGTTGCCCTTTTCAAAGATCAAAGGACGATGTCTTTTATTAGCATACATCTCTTGTCGTTGCTTTGCAGCCTTTAGATTAGCCTGAATAATTCGAAACCTTTCCTTTAGCGTTTTGCACAAGATCAGGTCCGAAGGTAACCCTTTCTCCCATTTCTGACCAGTTTAAAGGAGTTCTACAACTACGGTCATATAATGCTTCAAATGGAGTCATACCTATACTTTCTTGATAACTGTTGTTATAAGAAAATTCCAAGAGAGATAAATAATCATCCCAATTACCACCATGTGCTAAAACACAAGCTCTAAGCATGTCCTCCAAAATTTGGTTCACCCGCTCGGTTTGTCCATCAGTGATAGGGTGATATGCAGAACCTCGGATTAAATGGGTACCCAGAGATGCATGAATTTGCTCCCAAAATCTTGCTACAAATTGAGTACCTCGATCTGAAATAATGGTCTTTGGAACTCCATGTAAACATAAAATTCGGCAGAATTATATTTCAGCATACTTCTTGATATCATATCGAGTATTAACTGGAATGAAATGTGCTAATTTAGTAAGTCGGTCCACAATTACCCAAATAGAATCATGTTTGCGGGTAGTTAATGAAAGACCCACTATAAAATCCATACTAATATCATCCCATTTCCAAGCTGGAATGCTTAGTGGCTGTAATAAACCAGCTTTCTTTAAGTGATCAGCTTTTATATGTTGACAAGTATCACATTCTGCGACATAACGGACAACTTCCCGTTTCATTCGTGTCCACCAAAAATTTTCCTTCAAGCCTTGATACATTTTGTTGCTACTAGGATGAACGGAGTACTTGGATTGATGGGCTTCATCTAAAATCTTGCAACGTAATTTAAAATTTTTCGGGACAACAAGGCGATTGTTAAACCGTAACACACCATTTTCATCTTGGCGGAAACACGTAGCCTTTCCATCCTTGATATTTTTCCTGATGTGTGACATGCCTTTATCATTTTTGTGAGCAACAATTACTTCATCTCTGATGGTAGAATGTATTGCTAAATTATGTATAGCAACCACAGGTAAAACATGAACGCTTGGTTCAGTAGATGAAATGTCCTTGCTGCTGTCCCAAGTCAATAAATTCAGATCGTTGCAGTGTTCTTTTCGGCTTAAAGCATCGGCTACGACATTGGCCTTACCGGGATGGTAATGGATCTCCAAGTCATAATCCTTAATCATGTCAAGCCATCTACATATTCAGATCTGATTGAGTGAATATATATTTGAGGCTCTTATGATCGGTATATATATGCACTAAATTTCCCAACAAATAATGTTGCCAAATCTTTAGTGCAAGAACCACCGCTGCTAATTCCAAGTCATGAGTTGGATAATGTCTTTCATGCTTGCGTAATTGCCGCGATGCATAAGCAATCACTCGACCTCCTTGCATTAAAACACAACCCAATCCCGTTCCAGAGGCATCACAATAAACATCAAAGGATTTAGTGATATCTGGTTGAGCTAGAACGGGTGCAGTGGTAAGTAATTTCTTCAAGTTCTGAAAAGCTTCTTCACATTGCGGTGTCCACGCAAAAGTCACGTTGTTTTGCAGCAATTTAGTAATAGGTTTAGCAATTTGAGAGAAAATTGGAATAAATCGTCGATAGTATCCAGCTAACCCAAGGAAACTGCGGACTTGAGTGACGGTTCGAGGAGGTTTCCAATTTAACACTTCTTGTACTTTTCCTGGGTTGACAGAGATGCCCTCTGCTGAAACCACATGACCAAGAAATGGTAATTGTGTCAACCAAAATTCACATTTGCTGAACTTAGCATATAACTTATGATCTCGCATGCGTTGAAGCACGATGCGAAGATGTTCCGCATGTTCCTCTTCAGATTTGGAATAGATAAGAATATCATCAATGAAGATCACCACAAACTTGTCTAACTCCGGCATAAATACTGAATTCATCAAGTACATCAAGTATGCTGGAGTGTTGGTCAATCCAAATGACATAACCAAATATTCATAAAGTCCGTATCTCGTGGAGAATGCGGTCTTCGGAATATCCTCTTCTTTGATTTTTATTTGATGGTAGCCTGATCAGAGATCAATCTTTGAAAAGACTTTGGCACCAATCAATTGATCGAATAAAATATCAATCGTGGGCAAAGGATATTTATTCTTGATGGTGACTTCATTTAATGGTCGATAATCAACCACTAATCGTAGGCTATCATCTTTCTTCTTTACGAACATTGCCGGACAGCCCCAAGGTGATGAACTTGGGTGTATATAACCTTTGTCCAGCAACTCCTTAATTTGTTTCTTGAGTTCTCCCAATTCATTCTTTGCCATTTTATATGGTTGTCAAGAAATTAGAGAAGTTCCTCGTTGTAAATCAATTCTGAATTCAACCTCACGGTTAGGGGGTAGACCAGGAAGATCATCCGGAAAAACATCTGAAAACTCACAGACAATTGGAATTTTATCCACAGACTTTTCCTCAAGATGATGGATAATAATGGCAGTGACCGGAGATAGATTCAAAGGAATTGAGTCAATGCCATGAACTGGAGAATTTATGTGGACAACACGAGGCGCAATATCTAACATGACCTTATGATGCCATCCATTGCATGCCCAAAATTAAATCTATGCTTTGTTGTTCCAACATTATAAAATTTGTAGAGTAGACCTTGTGATTCAACCTAATTGAGGCTTTGGGTAGAATTTGATTAGCACAATTTGTCCACCCGGAGATTTAATATTATAGGGTGTAGTGGTAGTATAGGTTGATAATCCAAGCCTTTGTATACAGGCTTTACTAACAAAGTTATGCGATGCATCGGAATCAAACAATATGATGACAGGTGAATCATTAAGCGAGAACGTACCCACAAGCACTGGCTCGCCCTGAGGAATGTCATCAAGATTAGGGTAGTTGACGTGTCCAGATTTATTCCCTTGTCCCCGCTGCTGATTTGCAGCACGGTCACGAGCTTATTTCCAGCTTCACTTCGGGGATAAGTACATTCCTTCAAGAAATGACCGACACGGCCACAATTCTAACAGGGAGAAGGGCTGTACTGTCCCGCTGTTGGTGCATTGCATGCATTCTGATTTTGCTGTTGTGAGGGTGCACGCGGCACTTGGGGCTGTTGTGGTGGTGCTGGAATACGAGACTGTTGTGGACGATTAAATTTCTGAGGTCCCGGACGATAAAATTGCTGCTGTGGTGCCGCCCGGAATCGTTGTCCGGTGGGAGAGGTGTACACCAAACGATGTTTGGGTGGCGGTGCAGCAGTGTTCCTAGTAGGTGGAGACTTCCTTTTACGTTCATCATTCTGCACCTCGCGATAAGCATCTTATTGAACAATGGCAGCATTGACTAGATCATTAAAGGTTCCTGTTGTCTGCCAAGTCAACTTTTCCTTGAGTGCGGGGTTCATACCACGCCGAAATGCAGCACGCTTCTTAGCTTCCGAATCCACATACAGAGGAGCATACTGTGCCAGATGATTAAACTTCTGAGAATATTCTAGCACGGTCCTCCCTCCTTGTTTCAAATCTAAAAATTCCTGGAGCTTTCTCTCTATAATTCCAGCAGGTATAAAATGGGAACAGAATGCATTTTTGAACTCATCCCATAGCACATTATGGCCTTCTGGAAGTGAGGCCATATAATTTGCCCACCATACATTGCTGACCCTAACAGTTATTGTGCAGCGAATAGCGGCTTCTAGGCATTGGTGCACTGCAGCAGCCCGAACTTAGATTCGATGATGCGTATAAAATTATCCGCATCTAGTGGCTCTTTAGCATGCTCAAAGGTTGGGGGATGTGTAGACAAGAAGTCTTGATAAGTGCTTTGCCGTGGTTGATCATCACGGCGCCCGCCATTACGGCTCAGGAGTTGAGCTATTTGCCTGAGTAGCTCAGTATCTTCCTGTCTGGATTCAAATGCAATAGACATAACTTGAGCCCATGGATTTGGTGGCGGATGTGGAAGATCATCATTTTGAGCTCCTTGTTGTGAGCTCTCCGGCTCACCATGGCGGGTGGTAACCATTCTGAAATTTCAGATCATACATTAATTCATATTGAATAATGAATGAATGAATAAATCATAACTCAACATGAGCAAGAATAAATTTTCAGAACTGGTCCAATAGTTAAAACAACCACAACCATTTTTCATTTAGCTCTCAAAGGAAATACATGGTTGTAGCATTACAAAGTTAGGCTAGATATCGTACATTCACCACACTTCATGATATGATACAAGGATGAGTTCACATAGCACTACATGGTTACTACAAGATATACACATAATTACATCGATACTAGTTCAGCTCATAAAACCATCTAGTTCCTCATCTAAAGAGTGAGGGTGCTGCTAACAACATCCGTGTCATTGTCCTCATCCATAGCGAGAGGAAGAGTAGTAGAATCCGCAGCAAGGTTACCCAAAATCAGCTCATCTGGAGGGATAACCTGAGGGTGATGCTAGAGCTGATGTTGTACATCTAAGTGGTGTAACTCCTCAAAATCATGCTGAGCATCTTCCAAATCAATTTGCAAGTCATGATTAACCTCTTGGGCAAGTCCTTGCTGTTCTTGAACCTCAGCTAGCTGCTCCTCTCTAGCAACTAACTGTTGTTCAAGCTCAGTGATACGTGCAGCCTGAGTAGCATTAAGCTGGAGCTGCTCATCAATATGCTCCCTCTCATGCTCAATAGTAAGCTGAAGTCCCTCTACCTGTAGGCGTACTTCAGACTCACGGCGCTGCCAACCAGCATAGAGCTCGGTGGCATAGTAACAAGGTATCGCCACATATGGGTTGTAAGTCATAGCTGACATGTCCTGAACAAGAGACATACGGAGATGCCATAAGTGGTTATTGGCCGAGTCTGTCACAGGCAAAAGAGAATACACCATTCTAGCAACGCCAGTGTTGTTCTCACAGAAAGTGGTGATGGCTTTAAGAGCAACCATCTCCCAAGTCCCAAAGAAATGGGATCCCTCTGCTGTCACAAACCAGCCATCATGGTAGGGATAGGTAAGCTTAGGAGGAATGCACACAGCACCGTACATGAACCTCCAGGCAAATCAGTATACTCCCTACCAACATATGTAGGTGGCTCAGTGTACCCAAAAGCTTACAACATTCCCCATAAGAATGCCGGCAAACTGGGACGGTGGAGAGCCTCGGTGTAATTCCAACCATCATGTAAAATGTGTATGAGGATCCATCTACACAAGGAATGGTTCAGTCACATTATTAGAATGACAAAACCAAAAACTTTAAAGGCAAAAATTATGGTGGGTGCTAATGATTAATTTGTCACTAGCACAAGAACAGAATTTTACTTTACATTGAACAAGGTGTCAAAGCTTTCACAATTCTGGAAATTTTAGAGTCAACTTAAAAATTATGCATAACATATTTACATAGAGGACTTCATAAGATTTCCAGAATGTACCTATACATGTTCACCACATCAACGAAAATAAAGATGTGAAATTCTCAAGTTGATGCTGAAACATAAAAATCTGGACTGAGTAAGGTGTAAAAGTTGGCATTCTGGAGCCGGTGTTGAAAAGATTTAAATTTACAATTGAGTTGTAAATCAAAGATTTCTTCAAGATTTCTTCAGTATCTTTCCAAATCATATTTGCTCAACAATTTATCCAAAATAAAACTGGAGTTATGAATTTTGCAATTAGCCCATTATTCAGTCAGTCTGAACAAGGAGCAGAATATCAGATTGAAATTTTCGATGAATCTGACCAAATTGCGTCCAAAATCAGGAAAAACTCATAACTAAAGAGTTGTAGCTCGTCAAAGGATCTTTCCTACGGTTACTCATAGAGAAATTAGGATAAACATGTCAGGAGATATGAAACTTTTCCTCTGATCTGTCAGGTTTTGATCAACAGAGAACAGATTTACAAAATCTTCAGTTCTGGAGCATTTATTCCCCGAATTAACTTTCGACAAGAATTAGGACATCAAGAGGATTTCCAGCTCTTTCCAGAAAGTATTCATATGCTCCAAAATCCTAAAGGACCAATAATCTATGAATTTTTGAAAAACAGGGACAGATTAGTTTAGTGTGAAAAACTAGTTTTGGTTTGGTAGATTGTTTCAATCTTTACAAATTCTTTGCTCAGATTTTAATCACACAAATGAGAAGTTGAAATACAGGTAAGATCAAATTTTAGTTCAATGGATTAGAATGCCCATGCCATGGATGCAAGTGAATTGTTTTTGATCCTATTGCGGTATTCGTAATTTTTGGTGGATGACCGCACTCACGAGCAAACATTCTAGGTTTTCGACACACACACACACTAACGTGGTTAGTGTACCTACAAGAGATCATTTCAGAAACATTACATCAAATTTAAAAGAAACTACGAAAATAAGCAGTTATATACTACTTGGCAACGGTTCATGAAATGAACCGCCTTGCGAAACCACGGTCCTCGCAAGCGGACCCAAGCTCAAAAGCCTATCGTGATGAGCATCCTCTACAGGAAAAAGTTGGCACGGTTTATGGAAGAAACCGTCTCACGAAACCATAGCCCTCGTGAGTGAACTCTACGCTCCAACACTTGTTCAAGGAGCCAAAAAGAAAATATGTTGGCAACGATTCATGGAAAAGAATCATCTCGCAGAGCCACAGTCCTTGCGAGCGGGACTATAAATATCAAATGGAAATCCAAATAGCAAACCAACTCAAACATAACCCGTTAGCTTGTCACCATTGGGCATATACTAACATATCCCTCACCGTATACGCCATATTTTCAAAATATGTCTAAATTATTGTATTATCCAGAACATAGCTCTGGTACCAGCTGTCACAACCCCTTGGACCGTAGTTCCCGAGGTGCTGATAAGCAGACACAAGATAATACAATAACCGACCAAGTTCAAATTACGTAAAAAGAGTGTTATTTATTATATATCAGAGTTAAGTACTTAAGTACAGCGGAAATATTCCAAAGTTCAGTTTTAAAAGCAGCGGAAGATAACGTGATTAAACGTCTACCAATTTACAACTTGACGATAGTAGCAAGTGTGATAAATCCAAGCCCATACGGATTATCACCTAGCAACCACAACAGCAGCGGCTACTCAGTCTCCCAATGGGCAGACCATCCCTCAGGGATAGACATATCCCAAGGAAGAACACCCATAGGTAGATCATAAGCATGAGTGTTATTACCTGAAATAAAGAAAACAACAACATGGCAAAGCCTGAGCTACTAAGCTCAACAAGTCTTACCCGACAAGTAATTAAATCTAGACATGCAAAGGCTCAGAGATGGATAAAAGTAAATTTAGCGAACCTTCTAATAACCTATAATAGTGTAAGATAACTTGCATGTCAAAGTAATAAGTACAACAAGCAATCTGAAACCTTAATTAAGTAACAAAGAACTTCAGTTCAGATTCTCTAAAATCCAATATTCATCATCCCAACGTTCCATTAATTATTATTAGTGAGGATCTTAAGCTACGATGTGACACAGTGAACAGCGGTACTCATTACTACAAGGGACAGCAATTGCAATTATTTTACACCAGCTGGGAAAACCGAAATACACGGCATACGCATCATTTAAGAACACGTATGACAACTTTTTGCAAAGTCATAATACATGTCGATCGAATCTGAAAGTCCCGAGTGGGCAGCCATTCCACGGTAACGTCGGGAATTTGTCCACTCCTACTTGGATCACATGACCAAGAATTTTAAGTTATCGTCCAAGCATGCATATGACAATGCTACATCAGTTTACTAGTTCCCATATACTAGCATGCATTCGGTACAGTTCAATGCTTGCTCAATAGGGCCGACAACGGACGGGTCCTAGGTTGACACAGACAGGGCTACAGCCTTGCAAGCCATGTCCTCTGAAGGCACATGATCTTTGCCCTTTCACCTATAGGGCCTGTCCATGTCTCAAATTTAGTTGCTGATCCCAACGGACTGCCACCTTGGGAGACAAAAATCACCACAGGTACTTTGCCTTCGCCCTTTCCCATACAGACCCGTTTAGTCCAAATTTTATCATTCTTACTTCACATTATCACTACCATCATGTTACCAATATTTCAAGTACCATAATAATGCCCATACTACAACTAGCATAATAATTCCTCTATTAACTACCGGTACCTGTATACCATGTCTAAAATAAAATAGGATATTTCCAGAAAATGCAGGTGGGTTTTCATCCAACTTCTAAACTTAATGCACAAGCAACCTATGCATATCTAGCAATTTAATTACTGGAATTAGTCAAATTAATACATGGGAATGTTCCAGGGCTTGCCTTGGGCTACAACCACGGAGTTAGTACTGAAGTTAGGATCTTCTTGTGCCGAGAAATCCGAGGATACCTTCTGAATATTATCTCCTGGCATGTCAGCGTTCCCTATCACAATACCGATATGTCAACGAGGTGAATGCATAGATAATGCAACAAATTGTGATGCACATGAAGAATGAGCATATCAGTAAAATTTGTTCCTCAACATTGTTCTCAAAGCCATATGCTCAGAGCTAGCAAGTCTAAAAATAGGAAGTTACACATAAAGTTTTTTTCTATTGCCTTTACATATGGTTATTTAAACATTACATAAAATTAATTCATTTAGTAACATAAAAATATGCTACTGGACATGAGTGATCTACAGGTGATTGATATATGTATGTTTAGCAAATTTGCCAAGTTTCATTAATGTATAATGAGCCATAATTAATAATACATTTAGCAAGATATAAGTGTAAAATAAATTCTAGTAAAATATGAACAGTAGATAAATCCTACAAAAATTCAGGGTGATGCAATATGACAAGTATGATTTTTGTGCACAAGTGTAAACCCTAACTATTTACAGAAATTACTTTAATGCAATTCTAAGCATTTCAAAGATATAATCATATTTAATTCTATGTCCAGAAACTCGGGTCATCAATTTATCATACAAACTAAGCAAGTCAAGGAAAAACCAGACAATTTAATTTACTATTTTTATCCAATCTACAACTAAAGATATGAATTTATTAAGCTTTAAGCTATTTAATTAATACATCAAAACTTTTTATATTAAAAACATGCAAAGTAACACGTTAAATGCATAGTACTCATCACAAAGAATCCAACAAAATTTATTTTGCAATTTTTGGAGCTTAATCTCCAGATATGGATTTACAAGGTTTAAAGCCTTTTTCTGGATTTTTATTTAAACTTCGAAGTAATTACGAAAATGCCATCAGTTCATTTTTCGAACTGAACCGAGCGTGCGCTCGTGTTTGCGCGGTGGCGCGGCTGCCGGAGCGGCTTACGGGCTCGTCGCCGGGCTCTGGGATATCCGGAGTTGGACCTCCGTGCTCGCCTACGTGTAAAGCACGACACGGGGGGCACGCTGGCGGATGTTCGCGAGGCGAGATGCTCACCGGGAGCTACGTCGACGTCGAGCGGCGGCAGAACAGAGAAGACCGGCGATGGCTCGAGCTCGATGTGAGGGTCGAGGAGAGAGGCGGCAGTGGTCGGAGAGCACCAATGGACTCCGGCGAAGGTCGACTCCGGTGAAGGTCGACGGAGTCACCGAAGCGACAGAGAGAAGCGCCGGATGAAGCTATCACAGCTGGAGCTCCCATGGTGGCCGACAGCGGCGGAAGGTGAAAAGTGGAATGGGGACAACCTCCAGGCAAAAATAGAAACCAGATCAAGACAAGGACGTGTTGACAAAGGATTGCGCATCAACGCTAAGAGAAATGAACCCATTCAAACTCACAAGTGAAGAAGGATTTCACGATTCATGGTTCGGGTACCATGAAACTAGAGAACTCTGATTTTTCTCACAAATTCTCCTTAACCAGGAAATGGATTGAGGTGGGATTTCTCTGGAGTTTTGTTCAGCTCACGAGGTTCTTGAGCTTTGGCTTGAGCTTGGGTGGACTGGTTCGACAGTGGTGTGAAGCTCTAGAGAGTGGCGGGCAATGGCGGAAGAACAGAGAAGGAGAAAGGAAGCGGGAGGGGGGGGATTTCGCGTGGAGGAGCTGAGGCAACGACGGATGGGGCCGAGGTGGAGAGTCGGGCGGGAGGATCGACGGCGGCGGTTTAACCCCTGGGTTCGGTAGAGGAGGGGTGACACAGTGGGCGGTTGGGTGTCCGCGCGCATGGCGTTGGGTGCAGCCAGAGAGAGAAGGGAAAGAGAAAGTGAGACTGACGGCTAGGTCCCACTGGAAGGTTTAACAATTTCTAGAATTTAAGTCGGCCACAACTTAAAAATTGATTTAAAATAGTCCCAAACTCCAAATTGACTTGGGAAAATTGTACAGAAAGTATGAAATGTGTAGGTCACAATGTGATAGGTGTCTAGTTTCAAAATCAAAACGTTTGAATTTGCCAAATATTTGAATATGAACAAAATTCAAACTTCTAGGAATTTAATTGGGTATTTCCTCTTTGAATAAAATTCTGAGAAAATTCCTAAAATCTTTTATGGCAAACCCTATCACATAGATTTTTGGTAGCACCAGATGTATGGCAAATTTAAAAGTGCTTCATAACTTAACCATACTTGGGTTTAAATTCAAATTCAATTAAATTTGAAATGCAACCAAAATTGAAGTATGACGTGATAAATCAGAACTAGGTGCAACTTATGTGATCAAAAGTATGTAGTGACACTGGGGTGTCACACCTTGGAATGGTGTAGCTGGTTTGATGTGAACAAGGGTTCCCGATCTTCCGAAAGGTTCTGGATATGTTGACTTGGTCGAAGGCGACACACACAAATCGATCCGGCTTCAAAATAACATGTTCTAAAACCCCGCAATCACAGCATGACACTCTCGTCTGGTTATCAACTGTTCAAGAATGATTGACCTCGCGAGAAGGCTAATCCCTGTCTGTGAATCAAGAACACAAGCAAGAACAAAGAAGAATACAACACAATTTCAGATATATGATTAAACTCATGAAGTTGGGGTCTTAGAAACGATGAATGGCAACAGTGTTTATGAATAGAATGATCTAAGCAAAACCAAAACCTAATGGTGCGGTGGCGGCTGTTTATGAAGACCCCTAGGGTCATGCAAGGCCCTCTGGACGCGCCCCTAATTAGGCTCAACTGGATACAAAGCCAAAGGCCAAAAACGGGTGACGCAGCATCGAAACAGATCTGGACCCTCTATGAATATTCTGATGACTCCGGATGAATTTTGACATGATACCGGAAGCATTGGAAAGATCTTCTCCTTAGCTTTCTCTGCACATGTAGAAAATACAAATCGGAGTCCGTATGTGTCCTGGGCGTCCATTTTAATGCAGACTGGTCCGGGGGCCCGAAACAGACTCGAAGTCGGTTTCGATGGGCCTCCACCTTGGCTTCCACGCCCTTGCTGGTCCTCCATGTCCCCAAGCCCTTTCTCCATCATCTCCTGGTCCTCTCCATGGTTCCTAATCATAATATAATCATTAGGTAGCAATCCATGCTTAAAAGTGACATATAATAAAGAACGAGGAACGAGCTCACCACTAAATTTAGTCGTCGTGCACGAGCTCTAGTCATTTGACCTTGTAAGTCCAGAACTGGAGGAGCGTTGTGTGTATCCATAGAAGTGATGTCCTCATCATCCTACCCCTCTTGAAGTGGAGTCTCTCAAGTATGGTTTCAAATCTGAAATGTTAAAAGTAGGACTAACCCCGAACTCGGAGACAACTCAAGTTTATATGCATTATCATTAATCTCCTTAATTATTTTGAATGGACCATCAGCTCTAGGCATTAATTTAGACTTTCTCAAATCTGGAAATTTATCTTTTCTCAAATGTAACCACACTAAATCTCTGACATCAATCTTTACTTCCTTTCTACCTTTACTACCAGCAATTTTATACTTTTCATTCATCTTTTCAATGCTAAGTCTAGTGGTCTCATGCATTTGGAAAATAAATTCAGCACGCTCCTTAGCATCAACATGAACTCGCTCACCAGTAGGTAGAGAAAGGATATCAAGGGAGTATGGGGATCAAAACCATACACTACCTTGACGGGACTTGCCTTGGTAATAGAATGTGTTGCCCGATTATAGGCAAACTCAACATGAGGCAAAAATTCTTCCCATTGCTTTAAATTTTTCTTGAAATAGCTCGCAACATAGTGCCCAAAGTGCGATTCCCACTTCAGTTTGTCCATCAGTTTATGGATGACAAGTTGTAGAAAATAGCAACTTTGTACCCAACTTATGCCAAAGTGTGCGCCAAAAGTGACTCAAGAATTTTGCATCATGATCTGAAACAATAGTAGAAGGCATACCATGCAAACATACAATTTCTTTGAAAAAGAGATCAGCAATATGACTAGCATCATCGGTTTTATGACATGGTATAAAGTGTGCCATCTTAGAAACCCGATCCACAACAACAAAAATGCTATCACTCCCCCTCTTAGTCCTAGGCAGTCCTAAACAAAGCCCATAGAAATATCCGCCCAAGGAATAGTAGGAATAGGAAGTGGCATGTATAAACTATGTGGATTCAAGTGAGACTTAGCTTTTTGACATGTAGTGCAGCGAGCAAACAAAATGCTCAACATCTTTCCTCATCCTTGGCTAAAAGAATGTTTGGACAAAATATCCTCCATCTTCTTGGCACCAAAATGAACTATCAATCCGCCTCCATGCGCCTCCTGTAATAAAAAAAAAGACGAGCGGAACCAACTAGAATGCATAGGCGATTAGCTCTAAACAAGAATCTATCATTCAACACAATTTGTTCCATGCACGACCTTCTTTACAATGCAACAATACATCCTTAAAATCAACATCAGCAGCATATTGTTCTTTAATTGCCTCAAGTCCAAAAATTCTACAATCAAGTTGAGACAACAAAGTATAGCGCCTAGATAAAGCATCAACGATCACATTATCCTTCCCTTTCTTATGTTTAATAATGTAAGGAAAAGACTCAATAAACTCAACCCATTAGCATGTCTATGGTTCAAATTGCTTTGTGAGCAAATATACTTAAGCGACTCAAGATCAGAATGAATAACTAATTCTCTGGGCAACAAATAATGACCCCACGTATCTAAGGAATGTACAAGAGTATATAATTCCTTATTATAAGTGGAGTAATTCAAAATGGGCCCAGTAATTTTTTCACTAAAGTATGCAACAGGTTTACCATCTTGCATCAAAACACCACCAGTGCCTATACCACTAGTGTCACATTCAAGCTCAAAAAGTCTTATCAAAGTTTGTCTTTTAAAGCATCAAAGGACTCATGATATATCTTACCCCAATGAAACTCAACGCCCTTCTTTGTTAACTCATTCAACGGGTTTGTAGCGAATGGTGCTGAAATCTTTAACAAAGCGGCGGTAGAAACCTGCAAGACCAAGAAAACTCCTCACCTGTATAATAGTTTTTGGTTACAGGCCAGCTCTTAATGGCTTCAATCTTTGCCTCATCCACCTCAATTCCATGTGGAGTCACAACATAGACAAGAAAGAGACTCGATTCATGCAAAATGTGCACTTCTCAAGGTTACCAAACAAACATGCAGCTCGGGAAAGCAATAAAAAATAGTACGCAAATGATTCATATGTTCATCCATGGATTTGCTATAAATCAAGACATCATCGAAGTAAACTACCACAAATTGCCAAAGAAGCTCTTAAAACCTCATTCATCAAGCGCATCAAAGTACTAGGTGCATTAGTTAAACCGAAAGGCATTACTAACCACTCATATAACCCAATTTTGTTTTGAACACTGTTTTCCATTCATCTCCAAGTTCCATTCTAATTTTATGGTAGCACTACGCAAATCAACTTTAGTGAAAATTATAACACCACATAACTCATCAAACATGTCGTCTAGCCTAGGAATAGGATGACGATATCTAATAGTAATGTTGATTTTGGTTCTACAATCAACACACATAGGATAAGTACCATCTTTCTTAGGAACCAGTAGTACAGGAACAACACAAGGACTAAGTGATTGACGAACATATACACGATCCAAAGATCTTGGACTTGTTGTTGTATCTCCTTAGTCTCCTCAGAGTTGGTCCTATAAGCAGCATAGTTTGGCAAAGTAGCACCCGGAATCAAATCGATTTGATGCTCAATCCCTCTCAAAGGTGGCAGTCCCAGGGGTATCTCAGCTGGAAAAACATCCTCATACTCCTGCAAAAGGTTAGTGACAGCAGGAGGCAAAGCACTAGAAGCAATATCGACAAGCAAAAACAAAGCTTGTTCGCATATCAAAGCATAGCAAATATCATCAGCAGCAGAAATTTCAGCAATCTCAGATATTGTTGCAAGACATGAACGTCCTTGTCATTTAATTCCGGCACCCTTAGACATGAAGAATAATTAACATTACTAGGTGTAGAATCAAAATAAATAGGCTGCTAAATTTCTGGACCTTTATTTTCAAACTTGCAACTCATTCTAAATCAGCTTGTACAATTTCAGCAGGGGTCATTGGTAACAAAGTAATTTTAGTTCCTTTATGCATAGAAGTGTACTTATTACTTTTACCATGGTGTATAGCTATCATTATCAAATTCCCCAAGGTCTACCCAATAAAAGTGAACATGCTTGCATGGGTCCGACATCACAATCAACAGAATCGGCATAAGAACCAATAGAAAATGGAACTTTGCAAGTTTGTGTTACCTTAGCTTTTCTAGAGTCGTTTAACAACCGAATGTAGTACGTATATGGATGTGGGCATGTGGTCAAAGCAAGCTTGTTGACCACATTAGAACTCACCAGGTTATTGCAGCTCCCTCCATCAATGATGACACGTGCTCGGTGGTTCTGATGACGAAGAAAATCTGGAACAAGTTGTGGCGCTGCATCATCTCAGGCTGCTGAACTTGTGTGCTAAGGATACACTGAACATTAATGTTCAGGTATTCCATGGTGTCTCCGCCTCCAAGGACGAGGTCACCACTAATGGCAGCAAACATCATCCTCCTCATCGTCCACATCGGAGGTGCTCATATAACCGCAATCGTCTATCGCCACATATGCCCGCCTACTTGGGCAATCTTTCTGCGCATGACCAAGTCCATGGCAGCGGTGGCACTGAATCCCTGTAGTGCGTCCCGTCGAAGCAACAGAGGAAGCACTACTAGCTGGTACCTGCACAGAATTTTTACCTGAGTGCATTAGAAGGTGCAAGGGGTTGATCTTGGTGTTGCAAAAACAACACTAGCGTCCTTGCAGTGCTGGTGGTGGTGGCCAGAAAGATGGCTTGGGCAGCCTCGAAGTCCACATTGAGTGCAGTGGGTACGAGGTACGACTGCTGGATTTGTTGTACGCCTCAAAAGCCTAAAAAGTCCCTACGATTCTTTCTCTGCAAGCATAACATACTGGAAGCACTGGTTGAGGGTATAAATTCTTTATACTCAAGGATGTCCTGAATTTCATTTCTCAAATCAGAATGAAAGCGGCAAATCTGATCCTTTACTTTTTCAACTACAGCACAATGAATTAAACCCTTTTGAAGCTCACTAAAGTACTCTTGAACAGTTTTATCTCCTTGATCTAAGCATTGCCAGTTTATTACAAATCTCTCTATAAAAAGGAGGAACAAAACGATCATGCATTGCTACCTTAAGTTCTTCCCAAGTAGTAGGCAAATCAGTTTCAACAGCTAGACCACTCAACAAAACAATAGCGAAATCATTAAACTCAGTAGTGGCTTTTCTAACTCTATGTTGTTCAGGAACAAGGTGTGCATTAAATTTTTGCTCTACAGTCATCTCCCAATCAAGATAAGCATCACCATCATACTGACCCGAAAACGAAGGGATTGAAAACTTAATTTTAGCATATAGATCATCAGGAGAACGACCATGATTGTTACCTTGTGGCCGATGGTTGTGGTTGTGAACACCAACCAGACCTTGAGTGTTATGTTGCAACAACTTCGTAATCTCACAGTCCTTGTAGCAGCCTTATCCACGGTTCCATCAGCCTTAACAGCGTGTCTTCCTCAAGGGTTGTCTTCTTCCATGTTGTTGTTGATGGTACCATTGGTTTTGGGAGCGGTCTTACAACTCGACAACCTTGATGTGGGATAAGGGTTCCCGATCTTCCGAAAGGTTCTGGATACATTGATTTGGTCGGAGGCGACACACAATCGATCCGGCTTCAGAACAACACATTCTAACCGCAATCGCAGCACAACGTCTCCTCTGGTTATCAACCGTCCTAAAATGATTGACCTTGCAAGAAGGCTAATCCCTACTTGCGAATCAAGAACACAAGTAAGACCAAAGAAGAATACAACACAATTGCAGATGTATTATGAATCTCACGAAGTTGGGGTCTCACAAACCGTGATGACGGCGAAACTGTTATGAACAGAATTAATCTAAGCAAAACCTGAACCCAAATGGCTGTGGTGGCGGCTGTATATGAAGGACCCTCTGGACGCGCCCCTACTTGTGCTCAACTAGATACAAAGCCCAAAGGCCAAAAACAGGCAACACAGCACAGAAATAGATTCTGGACCCTCTCTTATTTCGACGATTCACGATGACTCAGGATGAATTTTGACATAAGACAGGTGGCATTGGAAGGTCTTCTTCTTATCTTTCGTGCATATGTAGAACGTCCAAATTCGAGTTCGTATGTGTCCTGGGAATCCGTTTTAGTGTAGACTGGTCCTGAGCTCCAAAACAGACTCGAAGTCGGTTTTGGTTGGGCCTCCACCTTGGCTTCCATGTCCTTGCTGGTCCTCCACGTCTCCAAGTCCTTCTCCCATCATCTCCTGGTCCTCTCCATGGTTCCTAATTACAATATAATCATTAGGTAGCAAACCATTCTCAAAAGTGACATATAATGAAGAACATAGGAACGAGCTCACCTCTAAATTTAGTCATCGTACACGAGCTCTAGTCATTGGACCTTGCAAGTCCAGAATTGGAGGAGTGTTGCATGTATCCTTAGGAGTGATGTCCTCTTCATCCTCCCCCTCTTGAAGTGGAGTCGTCCTCGACTCAAGCTCATCCTCTTTTCCCAAGTATGGTTTCATATCTGAAATATTAAAAGTAGGACTAACCCCGGACTCGGGAGGCAACTCAAGTTTTTATGCAGTATCATTAATCTTTTCAATTATTTTGAAAGGACCATCAGCTCTAGGCATTAATTTAGACTTTCTCAAATCTGGAAATCTCTTTTTTCTCAAGTGTAACCATTCTAAATCTCCTACATCAAGTTTTACTTCTTTTCTACCTTTACTACCAGCAATTTTATACTTGTCATTCATCTTTTCAATGCTAAGTCTAGTGGTCTCATGCATTTACAAAATAAATTCAGCACGCTCCTTAGCATCAACAAGAACTCTCTCATGAATAGGTAGAGGAAGTATATCAAGTGGAGTACGGGGATCAAAACCATACACTACCTTGAAAGGACTTACCTTGATAGTAGAATGTGTTGCCCGATTATATGCAAACTCAACATGAGGCAAACATTCTTCCCATTGCTTTAATTTTTTTTTTTTCAAAATAGCTCTCAACATAGTACCCAAAGTGCGGTTCACCACCTCAGTTTGTCCATCAGTTTGTAGGTGACAAGTTGTAGAAACAACAATTTTATACCCAACTTATTCCAAAGCGTACGCCAAAAGTGACTCAAGAGTTTTGCATCACGATCTGAAACAATAGTAGAAGGCATACCATGCAACGTACAATTTCTTTGAAAAAGAGATCAGAAATATAACTAGCATCATCAGTCTTATGACATGGTATAAAGTGTGCCATATTAGAAAATCTATCCACAACAACAAAAATACTATCACTCTCCCTCTTAGTCCTAGGAAGTCCTAAAACAAAGTCCATAGAAATATCCGCCCAAGGAATAGAAAGAACAAGAAGTGGCATGTATAAACCATGTGGATTCAAGCGAGACTTAGCTTTTTGACATATAGTGCAGCGAGCAACAAAGCGCTCAACATCTTTCCTCATCCTTCGCCAAAAGAAGTGTGTGGCCAAAATATCCTCAGTCTTCTTGGCACCAAAATGACCCATCAATCCATCTCCATGCGCCTCCTGTAACAACAAAAGACGAACAGAACCAACTGGAATGCATAGGCGATTAGCTCTAAACAAGAATCCATCAGTCAACACAAATTTGTTCCATGCACGACCTTCTTTACAATGCAGCAATACATCCTTAAATCAACATCAACAGCATATTGTTCTTTAATTGCCTCAAGTCCAGAAATTCTACAATCAAGTTGAGACAATAAAGTATAGCGCCTAGATAAAGCATCAACGATCAAATTATCCTTCCCTTTCTTATGTTCAATAATGTAAGGAAAAGACTCAATAAACTCAATCCATTTAGCATGTCTACGGTTCAAATTACATTGAGAATGAATATACTTAAGTGATTCATGATCAGAATGAATAACAAATTCTTTGAGCAACAAATAATGACGCCACGTCTCTAAACAACATACAAGTGCATACAATTCCTTATCATACATGGAGTAATTCAAAACAGGCTTAGTAATCTTCTTACTAAAGTATGCAACAGGTTTACTATGTTGCATCAAAACACCACGAATGCCTAGACCACTAGCATCAGATTCAAGCTAAAAAATCTTATCAAAATTAGGTAATTGCAGCAATGGTGCATGTGTAAGTTTATCCTTCAAAGCATCACAAGACTCATGATGTAACTTACCCCAATGGAAATCAACGCCCTTCTTTGTCAACTCATGTAAAGGTGCAGCAATGGTGCTGAATCTTTGACAAAGCGGTGGTAGAAACCTGCAAGACTAAGAAAACTCCTCACCTGTGTGATAGTTTTTGGTACAGGCCACCTCTTTATGGCTTCAATCTTCGCCTCATCCACCTCAATTCCCTGTGGAGTCACAACGTAGCCAAGAAAAGAGACTTGATCCGTGCAAAAGGTGCACTTCTCAAGATTACCAAATAATTGTGCATCTCACAAAGCATCAAAAATAGCACGCAAATGATTCATATGTTCATCAATGGATTTGCTATAAATCAAGATATCATCAAAGTAAACTACCACAAATTTGCCAATGAAAGCTCTTAAAACCTCATTCATCAAGCGCGTGAAAGTACTAGGTGCATTAATTAAACCGAAAGGCATTACTAACCACTCATATAATCCAAATTTGGTTTTGAAAGCTGTTTTCCATTCATCTCCAAGTTTCATTCTAATTTGATGGTAGACACTACGCAAATCAATTTTAGTGAAAATTATAGCATCACATAACTCATCAAGTATGTCATCTAGCCTAGGAATAGGATGACGATACCTAATAGTAATATTATTAATGGCTCTACAATCTACACACATACGATAAGTACCATCTTTCTTAGGAACCAAAAGTACAGGAACAACACAAGGACTAAGTGATTGACGAACATACCCACGATCCAAAAGGTCTTGAACTTGTCATTGTATCTCCTTAGTCTCCTCAGGGTTGGTCCTATAAGCAGCACGGTTTGGCAAAGTAGCATCCGGAATCAAATCAATTTGATGCTCAATCCCTCTCAAAGGTGGCAATCTCGAGGGTATCTTAGCTGGAAAAACATCCTCATACTCCTGCAAAAGGTTAGTGACAGCAGGAGGCAAAGCAGTAGAAGCAATATCATCAAGTGAAAACCAAGCTTGTTTGCATATCAAAGCATAGCAAATATCATCATTATCAAAAATTTCAGCAAGCTTAGATTTTGTTGCACGACATTAATGACCTTGTAATTTAATTTCAGCACCCTTAGAACTTGAAGAATCATTTACATTACTAGGTGTAGAATTAAAATTAACAGGTTGTTAAATTTCAGGACCTTTATTTTTTAAACTAGCAGCTCTTTCTAAATCAGCTTGTACAATTTCAGCATGGGTCATTGGTAATAAAGTAATTTTAGTTCCTTTATGCATAAAAGTGTACTTATTACTTCTACCATGGTGTACAACATCATTATCAAATTCCCAAGGTCTACTCAATAAAGTTAACATGCTTGCATGCGTACGACATCACAATCAACAGAATCCACATAAGAACCAATGAAAAAGGAACTCTACAAGTTTGTATTACCTTAGCTTTTCCAGAGTCATTTAACCACTGAATATAGTACGGATATGGATGTGGGCGTGTGGTAAAAGCAAGCTTGTTGCCCACATCAGAACTCACCAAGTTATTGCAGCTCCCTCCATCAATGATGACACGTGCTTGGCGGTTCTTGATGATGCAGAAAATCTGGAACAAGTTGTGACGCTGCATCATCTCGGGTTGATGAACTTGAGTGCTAAGGACACGCTGAACAATAATGTTCATGTATCCCGTGGTATCTCCGTCATATGTAATGCCGCTCCAAGGACTAATCCACCAATTGCTGAACCTGCCTGTTAGCATCTATACTGTGGAACTAACTTACCCAGTCCATACTGTGGAACTAAACCAACGTGTGATGGATGGCAGGAAAACTAATTAACAACTGATTTATCACCTGCAAAGCAAATAAGAGTTTAGACATGATTAGATAGAAAATCAGAACATGGATGGAAGCAAAGATGCAGACTGCAGAATGAACCATGAGCATCAGGTGCAAGTAGCCACAGCTATATCCAAAAAGCATCACCTCCCAAATCAAGACTATTACTAACGATCTCTCAAGAAAAACTGGAAGAGGTGGCTAGCTCCATAATTAACAGAGATGGAGGATACTACTGAATGATCAAAGAAAGACAAAGCCCTGCTTTATGTAGAGGGAAACTCTATTCATATGAACCTGTAAATATGTAGGTGAGATTCAAAATCAATTCAGATGAACTATGGATTTGTTTGGTTCACGAGTTTCTAGTCAGGCACATCTAATGAACTACGGATTCAGGACACTACAATATGCACTGGAGCATTCCAACAAACACTCAGATGCGCATCTCCTTAATTCAGATAAAAGAGCATGCAATCCAAAAAAATTCAAACGATGCGCATCACCTTGGTGCAACCACCACCACCGCTCACCTACGACCTTCCCCTCGAAACACCATGCCATCGTCGGTTCCAGCCATGGCGCCATACGTCGGTTCCAGCCACCCATGGTGCCGCAGCCATGCAAGAACGCCGACGCCGCTGTGCCATGACGCCCGCCGCCGTATCCGCCGCTAGCCACCGCATCTGCCCTCGGCGTCGCCTCCGGAGGGGTGGTCATCTTCCTCCCCTTTCGTCGAACCCTAACTAGCAATGGTGGCTGCGCCTTGTTTTGACGAAGGTTTAAGATCACATAACCCACCCTTGCGATTAGCATTAGATTAGAAAGGGTCACGGCGATTATTAGGGTCACGTAACCGACGAAGACAAAAATTTTGGGCCCAGGTGGGCGCGGGAGGTCTGGCACGCGCGAGGCTTAATTAGTGAAATAAAATTTTGAGTTGCGACATCTCTATAATATATTAATTGAGATACAGTTGTCCACTTCTTCGTGTCTATAAAGTTAGAGATTGTATCCAAATTGGTTTTGTACTTTCTATATCAAGTACCGAATTTCAAAAATCATAACTTCCACGTTCGGAGTTTAAATGAGGCAAACTCGGACTCTACCTCGTAGCTTTCGAAAAATTCTACAACTTTGATATTCAAGAAAAATTCAGATCCTGCAGTTTTGATTTCCAATATGTGATACAAAAATATTTATTCTGATTCGGACTCCTATGCACAGGTCTTTATACGGGGCTCATATCTCCTAGCTCTGTGGTCCAAATAATATGATCCATATATGTTTCGAAAAGGTCTCGATGAAATCTACAACTTTCGTGTTTTAACTTTTTCCATTAGAGCAAGTATTCAATTTCAAAATTGTGTTGCAATACAGTTCTATTTCTGAACTCCGTGAATTGATTTTTCTTCCAAATAAAGCTTCTAAAATATGGTAAAAAATGGTGATAAAATTGTTACTTTTGACATATAAAATGATATACTAAGAACCACCAATGATAATATAAATATAATCTTTCATGTAAAAATATCAATAATATTGTATATATCTAATAATTATATTATATAAAAAGTATTTTATTTTTTAAAGTCCGTAGCAACGCACGGACACTTTGCTAGTCTCTTATTATTTGTGCCAAAAAACATGATGGACATGAATCATTTCAGTCTCGTACAGGTGGACCACCCAGTAACTTGTTTCGGTAAATGTTGTTTGAACAATTCACAAAAGTTTGTATTACCTAGCTCCAACTCCTCTCATACCAGTCTGACTATCTATTTGAAAATATGATTTTAAATAAAAATGTTATCAAACATCAAGTTTTATATTTTTTTGAGATCTACAATTTTCATTTTTTCAGTTTCTTCTTCCGAGGTTGTTTACAGAATTTAGATTTCAAATGTGAGAAAGTGAAACTTAGATTTTTATTGATAGGACTTTAAATGAAAAGGTTATGAACTACAAAATTTAATAACTTTTTAAGATGTACAACTTTCATTTAAGGAGTTTCTCTATCCGAAGTCATTTACAAAATTTGAATTTCAAATTTGAGGAATTCAAACTTTGTTTATTGATGATAATATGATTTCAAATGGAAAAGTTGTGAACTATAAAGTTTAATAACTTTTTGAGATCTATAACTTTTGTTCTGTTTATTTGTTCATGTGACATAGTGGTATTAAAGTTGTTCACAAAATCTTATATTTCTCTTTTAGTTTTATTAAACCATATGAGAGATATAGATTTTGCAGACAACCTTACTATCGCCTTAGAAAAATATGATTTTAAATGAAATGTCATAAAATACAAAGTTTCATAAATTTCTGATATCTATAAATTTCGTTTTCGGAGTTTCTTCATCTGAGGCTGTTTATAGAATTTGAATTTCAAATTTGAGAAATTGAAACTTAGTTTTTTTGGTGATAATAGGACTTCAAATGAAAAAGTTGTGAACTACAAATTTTCATAAATTTTTGAGATGTACAACTTTCATTCAAGTAGTTTTTCCATCCGATGTTATTTACAAGATTTGAATTTTAAATTTGAGAAATTCAAAGTTTGTTTATCGATGACAATACAGTTCCAAATGGAAAAGTTGTGAACTAAAACAGTTCATACCTTTTTTAGATCTACATCTTTCGTTTTGGTCATTTGTTTATACGACATAGTGGTATCAACGTTGATTGATCTTATCTCTCTCTTTTAGTTTCATGAAACAAGAGAGATATAGATTTTGCAAATAACCTTACTATCGCCTTAGAAAAATATGATTTCAAATGAAATGTTGTAAAATACAAAGTTTTATAATTTTTTTAGATCTATAAATTTTATTTTTGGAGTGTCCCCATCCGAGGTCTTTTACATAATTTAAATTTCAGATTTGAGAAATTTAAACTTAGTTTTTTGTTGACATTAGAACTTCAAATGCAAAAATTGTGAACTAGAAAGTTTCATAACTTTTCGATATGTACAACTTTCATTTTAGTGATTTCTCCATCCGAGGTTGTTTATAAAATTTGAATTTCAAATTTGAAAAAATGAATTTTTTTTATCGTTGACAATATGATTTCAAATGAAAAAGGTTATGAGCTAAAAAGTTTTATAACTTTTTTAAAAAATCTTCAACTTTTCATATACATGTTTAACAATTTCTATAAGAATTAAAAAGCAGAAGAAGAAGAAGATCGGGAGGAATAGAACTACAACCGGTGAAGAATAATTAGACTACTTTTGTTATATGGTGTCATGTGAGCCCCATAAGACAGTCACACTGTAGATGGGAAAGGTGTGCACTCAGATGGAAACAACGCGTCACATCCGAATCTTTCTCCTCCCCAATCTTGCCGCAACCACACCCCCTCCGCACTACCCGCCGACGATGGCTCTTCGACCTTGACGGCACGTGCACCGGTCCTGGACCCCAATGCATCCAAAGCTCTGTCGTAGCTGTGCCGCTGGAGGTCATCGGGGTCGCCGCCTTCCTCCGCGTTCGTAGCCGCCAGCGGGTGCCGCGAGTCATCCGCAGCCGAAACAACCTTCGTCGCTCCCCATCCCTCCTCCCCCTGACTTCGCCCGTCAACGTTCTCCGAGGGCATGGAGGGCTACCGCGTGCTGCCGTGGATCACCGATGGACGGGGGCCGTCACTGCCGCGGGCTGCCGAGGATCGACGAGGAGCACAGGGCCGTCGCTCGCCCACCATCCAGCGTTCCGTTGTTCATGCTGCTCAGTTCGTCCTGGCAAATCAAAAAGGTACTCTAAAGATCCCACGTCCTTCTAATTCAGGTGACAATTAGTATCCTGTGTCCTTCCAATTCAGCCTTCATCAGTGTATTGCCTGAATCACTACCTGGTTATACCCTGTTTGGCCTGAATCCACTAGGTTTAGATGTTAATCTAAGGCCAACAATTAATTAGCTCCTTCGCATATAATAATTTTGATACTACATCAAAGTCAACAATGCATTAGTATTCTGCAGGTATTAATTAATCTCTTACCTCTTTTCACTCCAAACATATTCACATTAGTGTTGTGCCTAATCCTGTAGAATTCCAATCTCTTAAATTCGATGATTCTACCTCTGTTTGTTTGGTTTCTTTTGATTGGTGGCATATATTATATTCTCCCTTTGACATAGGAAGCATATATCTATCTATTTATCTATATATATATATATATATATATATATATATATATATATTTGTCAAAATAGTGATTATATCAAAGAAGAAGTCTCTCTGATCTATAAGAAATTAGAGTCAAAAAAAGTTACAATAGAACAAAAAGAAATCAAGTTACAAGAAGAAGAGTCAAAAATAAAACAGAATAATACAATAGTTCAGCTATTAACCCAAATACTTGAAAAGGTAAATACAGAAAGTTTTGGAAAAGAACTCGTGCTATCTTCTGCTGGAATAGTTTCTTCCACTACAACTTTAAATTCAGATAAATGGACTTATCTAAAGGTATTTGCAGAGGAGACCAATCCCTCCAAATAGTGAATAAGGATGCAAGACCTCTAACTTTAATGGATAGATTAAAAGGTAAAAGTGAAGACATAGAAAATCTTGAAGAAATCATTAATGTGGAAACTGATCTGGAAAAATATCAGAAGGATACATTAAGAAAAATAAAGGCACAACAAATATATCACATGAGATTTTTCGAAAGTAGAAGTGGATTATATAGAATATCAAGGGAAGTTGAATTAAATGTTTTAACAAAACTAGTAGAATTAAAAGTTGTAAGTAGGCAAATTGAAAATAGTCTGAAATATTCAGGTTACAAATACATTCATCAAGGAATGTATATAATTGGGATTAAAAGTATGACAAGAAAGAAATTAGGAACTAAAGTTTTAATATCCTTGTTAGACAAAAGATGGGACACAATTAATAAAGCTGCATTAGGATTTTTGGAAGGAGATATGAATGAAGGAAGTTTAATAACATATATAGCACCAGATTTAATGATGCCTATAAAAGAATTTATAGAAAAAATGAGTTTTGGCTTTCAGACGAAAGGATATGAAGACTTTAAGGGAACAAATTTACTAGTAAGCATAGAATTTATTGGAAGGTTAACAAATAAAAGTGGGACAAAATATAAGGTAAATGTTGATGATGTTATTCAAAATATGCAATCAAAAGGAATAAATTTTATGAGTCCTTTAAAAATAAGTTCTGAAGAAAGGACAGGAGAAGAATGGAACATTAGTGAGTTAATACAAAAGAAGACTTTACAGATACCTGAAGACTATATCAGTTATGAGAATAATAAAGGAAAGACTAGCATTAGATTTATAAATTATAAGGCAAAATCTAATGCCTTATAATTTATAATTTATAGACTATCTTGTTCTGTAGTTATAGAAACTGAATCATCTAAAGATTTTGCCTTATAATTTATAAATCTAATACTAGTCTTTCCTTTATTATTCTCATAGCTGATATAGTCTTCAGGTATCTGTAAAGTCTTCTTTTGTATTAACTCACTAATGTTCCATTCTTCTCCTGTCCTTTCTTCAGAACTTATTTTTAAAGGACTCATAAAATTTATTCCTTTTGATTGCATATTTTGAATAACATCATCAACATTTATCTTATATTTTGTCCCACTTTTATTTGTTAATCTTCCAATAAATTCTATGCTTACTAGTAAATTTGTTCCCTTAAAGTCTTCATATCCTTTCGTCTGAAAGCCAAAAATCATTTTTTCTATAAATTCTTTTATAGGCATCATTAAATCTGGTGCTATATATGTTATTAAACTTACTTCATTCATATCTCCTTCCAAAAATCCTAATGCAGCTTTATTAATTGTGTCCCATCTTTTTGTCTAACAAGGATATTAAAACTTTAGTTCCTAATTTCTTTCTTGTCATACTTTTAATCCCAATTATATACATTCCTTGATGAATGTATTTGTAACCTGAATATTTCAGACTATTTTCAATTTGCCTACTTACAACTTTTAATTCTACTAGTTTTGTTAAAACATTTAATTCAACTTCTCTTGATATTCTATATAATTCACTTCTACTTTCGAAAAATCCCATGTGATATATTTGTTGTGCCTTTATTTTTCTTAATGTATCCTTCTGATATTTTTCCAGATCAGTTTCCACATTAATGATTTCTTCAAGATTTTCTATGTCTTCACTTTTACCTTTTAATCTATCCATTAAAGTTAGAGGTCTTGCATCCTTATTCACTATTTGGAGGGATTGGTCTCCTCTGCAGATACCTTTAGATAAGTCCATTTATTTGAATTTAAAGTTGTAGTGGAAGAAACTATTCCAGCAGAAGATAGCACGAGTTCTTTTCCAAAACTTTCTGTATTTACCTTTTCAAGGATTTGGGTTAATAGCTGAACTATTGTATTATTCTGTTTTATTTTTGACTCTTCTTCTTGTAACTTGATTTCTTTTTGTTCTATTGTAACTTTTTTTGACTCCAATTTCTTATAGATCAGAGAGACTTCTTCTTTGATATAATCACTATTTTGACAATATTTTATTTGTTCTATTTTTCCTTCTTCTAATTTTTGTAACACAAGATTTATTCACTACCTTTCCAGTATTTACTTCAGAATTCAAATACTTGAATTTCTCAAATGTAACCGGCTCTGATATCACTATTCACAAATATTATAATTAGGGAGCAAGAATTTATATTTTTGTTTGCTTATTCAGGATACTATTCAAATTCTGGTTACTATTCCAATTCAGAATTTCTACAGTGCAAGCCCACTAGTACGGTGGAGTATGCACTCACCTAGTGCTTCGGCACTATTTGAATTACTATTTACTATTTAGATTTCTGTGCACTACTATTCGGAAAACGACGTTTTCGATTATATTAAGCGTCTTGCTAATATTATTCTTCTTTCAGGATCTTTGCTTAGGCTGGCGAGGCCAATCGGACTGCCGGGCGGTATAAGCTCTCAGGTGTAAAAATCCTACTTGGTACTCACCATACTTCTCGCTAATTTGTTTCAGAAGTAACGAAGTCTTTTCCCATATTAGCTAGTCACAAGCATATGCAGAAAGCTTTTATCGTCTCCCCAGGCAGTTCCACCCGAAGGGAACACTTCTCCACGGCCACACAGGGTCCTCCCTAACGCCATGATTCTAGGCTAAAACGAGGACTACACCATAGAGGTTTCTCCTATAGGGTCCCTAGCATAAAAACTTAATTCATATGCAAGAACTAGATCATATCAAGGGATTTTTAAAGACAACATTACTTCATATTCCACAAATATAGCTTACATATGGTTTTCCCTTTCGGGAAACCCCCGAACACTTAAACACAAGAAAGAAAATTACCTTATAGGCGTTATTTTACAGTGGAGTTACACTCTCTATTTTACAAGTGGATTCTACTACTACTTGGTGGCGGAGGCGGAAGAGCGCTCTCGAGGATTGCAGTGGATGGCTTGGTGACTCTGCGATGGGTGTTGTTCTTCCGAAGCCAAGGTCCTCCTTTTATAGTCGAGCGAGCGGTACTCCCTTCCTGTTTATTTAGCACACGTAACCTCCATCTTCCTATATGAAGGACACACGTATCCTCCATCTTCCTGTATCAAGGACACTCAGTGCGTACTCCTTTTTCTCCTTCTGGTGGCCTTGCATGATAATATTCTCCCTCAATGGCTCATAATAACTTAGGCTACTTGTCTTTATGCATAGCCTGTACACGCAATGTACTATCAACAGTAACCTTTTACCTTCTTATTCTTTTTGCCCCATGATTTGGTCTATAGTTCCTTTGTCTTGCACGAACGTGCCTTGCAGGATTATGTTACTATGTCATTATTTTGAGCTTAACTTTTATAGGGTCACGCCACGCTTCCTATTTGAGAGTATCACTCTCAATATTTTTATGAGTATTATCATTCTCAGTTCTCAGTATTATTATGAGTATTTTTATGAGTCTCACCACGCTTTCGCATTTGAATCTAAATATATATATATATATATATATATATATATATATATATATATATATATATATATATATATATATATATATATAATCTTGAACTCACCAGGGTAGCAGGGTGCTTTCATTTTATTTTTATCCTAAAAGCTTAAACACCTCCTGCTATATATATGCTAATTTTAACGAGTAAAATCAATGCCATATGTTAATTACTACCTTGTGTTCCTGTTTAGAGTATAGAGAAAATCACAATATTTGTCCTCCACCGTGGAAGTCATTGCAAGTCAATAGAATTCAAATGGGAAAAGAAATGAACAAAATATTGATTTTTCCTTTTCTTTTTTAATCTGCTTTTGTTTATTGTTGCAACTGAAATGTAAATACATAAAAAGACTTGCCACTTGGAAAAGTAGTTGAACTGTGACTAGTAAATTATTATTACTTATTATCTACTTTTTGTGTATTCTAAATCATTCACCTGGCTAATGAAGGTCTCTTTGAGGGTGCTATACAGTTTGTCTATAAAGGTCTCTTTAAGGGTGCTATACAATTTGTCTATGAAGATCTCTTTGAGGGTGCTTTACAGTTGTGGATGTGACAATCCTATTTTGACAAATAGAGGATTACCGTACAGGATCGTCTCGAGAGATGATCACCGAAGTAACCATGCGTAGCATACATATAAGAACATTCCTCATTTACAAAGATACATTACTGAATGCATAATATTACAAGTTTGAGAGTTTAAACGGAAGCAAGTTCAGATTACATTACAATACATATGTCCTTGATTTGTATTATATAAATGTGCGGAAGCGAAAAGGCGACAAAACACGACGTCGATCACCTAAGTAAATCATACCGGCCCTGTGGCAATGGCTCACTCATCACGGCTAGGAGAGATAGAGACCCATTCAATGGTCCAATTCTGAGGCTACTCACCTTCCTAAATCACCTTGTTACAATAATCATAGTAAAAACAACATAATTGTAAAGCCTGAGTATCTAACATACCCCGTAAGATTTACCTGTCAAAAGGTTTACTAAAACCGACTCCTAATATGCAGGGGGCTGATCGGACTTATTTGTCATTTGCATAAAAGCTTCTATTAGTTCTGTGCTGCACTTTAATTCCTTAACCAAGATTTTATTTTGCTTATCACAAAAAAATAACTATGGTGAATCTAGCTAGCTGCTAAGACTTAAACAGAAGCAAAGAATAATACATCATAGCAATATATAGCCATAACATAAATAAATTTTAGAATCATAACCACAACTTCTCTACTTAAGTATCATTGTCCCTGCTCGAACAAGAGGTACTCATAACCGCGAGGGACGATAATTTGAATCGATTTACATCCTGCATGAGAAAACCCAAGTACACGACATACGTATCACTTAAGAACACGTATGGCTACCGTTCACGAGATTGCTATAAAGTCGATCCGGGATCATCGATCCCGAGTACACGTCCTCCCTACGATACAGTACTTCTGTTCCATGGATAATAATTATTGCATTGATCCGGGGTCATCGATCCCGAGTACACGTCCTCCCTGCGATACATGACTTATTTGTGAAACTCAATGTTTTCATAATATTATCCTAAATGATCCCTAGTTTCTTATTATTATGTGGGACAATAATGATTCATGGACTAGCACATATATTGGTTGATGATCATGTTTCACAGATCATTGATATGGAGATATGAAATCAATAATGTGGACACATGTTGGAGAATATGGTGTTCAATTGACCCACTAAAATACTCTACTAAGATGTTATATTTGTGCCATCAGTCGTTGTCTTGAATGATATATCTTTGGGATCCTTAGATCTGAGATCGTCATTGATTTCCAGAATGTGTAGTAGCACACTTAGGGGTTACCAAACGCTACTCCATAACTGGGTAGTCATAAAGGTAGCTTTCGGGTATGTTATAAAACATGTCATGGGGTGTGAGTGGTCAAGATGAAATTTGCCCCTCCTAATATCAGGAGAGATATCTCTAGACCCTTCGAGTTAAATGGATTTGGAAATGCATGGCCATGCCAATGTGATTAAAAGTTAATCACGATGACTAAGAGTTAGTCATGATAAATCCACTAGACGTTCGAGTGAATGGTCGAGCTATTATAGGGATGACACGTATCTTGCCTTGAGCTTGACTGATATCGTGAGGCAAAGGGATCGCTGAATGCGTATGTCAAAGGTTCAGCCGATATGATCTTTATGTGTATCCGAGAATAAGTATGTGCTGCTAGGTGTCGCTATTGATTTATGATTTGAAAAAGGGTTTTTACATCATTGTCGTGTACATGTGAACCTAACAGGTCACATACTTAACAGGTTGGAACATTGCTTAAGCAAGAAGGCCGTGTCGTTGCCTATGCCTCACGACATAGCCTTCTTGCATAAGCACACACCCTAATCCGGTGCTAGATGCATCACAGTAAACATCAAACGGTTTGGTAATATCGGATTGAGCCAAAACCGGAGCGGTTGTCAAAATGTTTCTTGAGCGACTGCAAGGCTTCTTCACATGCACTACTCCACTTAAACTTAGCATCTTTTTCTAATAACGTGGTCATAGGCTTGGCAATGCTTGAGAAGTTGGGGATAAATTTCTGATAATAATCGGCAAGACCAAGGAAACTACGAATTTGCTTGACCGATTTTGGAGCTTTCCAATTCAGCACATCTTCTACTTTGCTAGGATCAACGGCTACTCCTTCTGCTGAAATGACGTGACCCAAGAATAGAACTTCCTTTAGCCAAAATTCACATTTGCTAAATTTGACGTAAAGTTGATGATCTCGAAGTCATTGTAGAACAATGCAGAGGTGTTCGACATGCTCTTCCTCGGACTTGAATTAGATAAGGATGTCGTCAATGAACACAACTACAAACTTATCCAACTCTGGCATGAACACGAAATTCATCAAATACATAAAGTGGGCTTGAGCATTGGTGAGACCAAAAGACATGACAAGGTACTCGAAAAGACCATATCGCGTGGAGAAAGTAGTTTTTGAAATGTCTTTGGCTCGGATCTTTATTTGGTGATAACCAGATCGGAGATTAATCTTGGAGAAAACCTTAGCAGCAACAAGTTGATCAAAGAGAATGTCAATTCGAGGTAGAGAGTACTTGTTCTTGATGGTTACAACATTTAAAGGCCTGTAGTCGACGCAGAGACGCAGGGTCTTGTCTTTCTTCTTCACAAAGAGGGCGGGACAGCCCCAGGGAGATGAACTCGGTCGGATGTAACCCTTGTCCATAAACTCTTGCAATTGCTCTTTTAATTCCGCTGACTCATTAGGAGCCATTTTGTACGGCCTACAAGAGATAGGCGCCGTACCAGGTATGAGTTCAATCTTAAATTCGCCATCCCTGTCCGGAGTCATTCCTGACAAATCATCTGGAAATACGTCAGGAAAATCACATACCACTGGAATATCTTCTAGCTCTTTTTCTTCAACATGACACACTTGAGAAGTGGACAACTTGGGACATGGCAATCGGAGGATAAATTGGCCATGTAAGGGTGAGTTCAAATAGACTTCCCGGGATTCAATGTGCAAGACGACTTTATGTCTAGTCAGCCATCTCATACCAAGAATTATGTCAATGCTTTGGCCATCTAAGATGATTAGGGAAGTGGGGTATATGTTGCTTGCTAACTTAAGTTGCACTTTTCTTAACTCAAGATGAACCCTTATTTTTCCACCAGGACATGTGATGATGTATGGTGTTCCCATAGTTGTGGGGGTGATTTTTAACTGATTCACACACGCTTGACTAATAAAATCATGTGTTTCTCCTGAATAAAAAAGAACCATGGCAGCATGTTGGTTAATCGAGAACGTACCCGCAAGAACGGGCTCTCCAACTTGGATCTCTTCGACTGTGGTATAGTTGACTTGACCATTCTTGTGCATGTGGTAGAAGACTGGGGACGACTTCCATTGCTGCCATTATTGTTGTTGCTGCTGCGGTTGTTGTTGTTGTTCCCGGAAGTGTTGGCGTTGTTGTTGTTGTTGTTGTTCCCTGGTTGCGCTTCGAAAACCGGTACTCCTTAGCAAAATGACCGGTTCGGCCATAGTTGTAGCATGGCTACGAGGAGTTGGTCTTTACCACTTGATTACTCTGCTACGGAGGGCGGGAACCAGAAGATTGCTGCTGGTTACTTCCATGAGGGCGGGAGTGCTGCTACGAGTAGGACGGACGAAATCCTCCTCCCGAGGGTACTGCAGCTTGGAACTTGTCCAGTTAGGGAGGTGATTGCTAGCTTGTACTTGGGCGGTGCGGAGCCGGATAAACTTCCCATAGCATGTTTCCTCTTTTTGTCCTCTTGGTTAGCCCGAATAGCATCTTCTTGCACAATGACGGCACTCATCAGATCATTGAACGTGCCCGCGGTAACTTGTGCCAAGCGATCTTGCAGCTTCGGGGTAAGACCCGAACGGAAACAATCCTTCTTCTTCTCATCCGTATCAGCGTGATACGATGCGTACTGAGCCAAGTAGTTGAACTTTCGTGCATACTCTTGCACGGTTCTAGAGCCTTGCTTCAAGTTAAGGAACTCTTGCAGCTTGCGCTTCATAAGTCTAGCAGGGATGTGGTGCGCACGGAATGCAGCGCAGAATTCTGTCCAAGTGACTTGATGACCAGCGGCAAGAGCGGCGGTGAAACTGGCCCACCAAGCACTTGCGGAGCCACGGAGTTGCTGCACGGCGAAGAGAGGCTTCTGATGTTCGGTGCAGTGAAGAAGAGCGAACTTCGATTCCAAAGTGCGAATGAAATTATCCGCTTCCAGCGGATCACCGGCTTCTTCGAAGGTGGGCGGATGAGTTGCCCAAAAGTCACTGTAGGAGGATTCACGAGGCTGCAGTGGTGGTGGTCCTGGAGCTCCTTGGCGGTTCATGTTCTCCATGAACATGCGAAACATCTCGTTCTGGTTATGGATGAGCTGCTCCATAGCCGTCATGGATGGCGCATTGGGTAGCGGCCCGTTTCCATCGATGTTTGAGGCACCGGGAGCGTCACCTGGGTTTTCTCCACCGCGGCGAGTTTGCACCATCTGCCATATGGACAAAGCATGCTAGCCTGATCATCACATGAGACAATATGATAATAAGTCTATGACATAGCGACGAAATAAAATTTCAGATTGTTCATAAATTGAAATGTTGACAAGGAAACGATGCGGACATAAGAGATAACTTAAATTCCAATAATTCCAACACCATAGGCAACAAAATTACGATAAAAAGCATAGATACATGTGATACAACTTTTGATACATGACAAGTCTTAGGTTACATCACTCGGAACATGACACCACACGATCTCTGAGAGCTTAGGTTACAACTGCACTTAGCATTACTAACACTATCCACATACAAGCACGATGTCTCACGAGATTTGTGTGACATCCCCGAAGTCACTAACAAAAATATATGACACAAAAGTTCAAAATAAATAAATTTATAAAATTCAAAAGCATTTAAACTCGATAATTTCAGAAAGAATCTTTTAATAAAGGTCGAATCTAGTGTTTGCAAAAACCTTAAAACTTTCAACAGAAGCATGTCCATGTTTTTACACATTAATGTTGGGCATGTAAAAATATAATTTTAGGGAATTTACCAGAATATTTGGAAAAGGATAAATGGCCCTAAAAATTATGGAAATGCAGATAAGCACTATTCAGTCTATAAATTTTCATAATTTGTAGAAGCATAATCTCAGAAAACTTTCTATACAAAAGTTTCTTCGCATTTCATTCCACACATCCACAAAAATTGGCATGACCAACAAATATCGGGAAGACTTCGGGTTGATTAGAGCAGTAGAGAGGCAGATTTTTCAACTTGGTGGGACCCACTCTATTTACTCTCTCCCTCTCCAAATCCATTGCACCGTGCAAGAGAGCAGCCAGCAGCACATTTGGGCAGCAAGCTAGATATTTTTCCACTGCTTGGTCTAGTCTTGCCTTCTCCTTTGTTTTCTTTCTTCTTCTTTCTCCTCTCTCCCGTGGAGCCATCACCATGGAAAGGCAACAATAGCTCGAGCTCTTCATCCGCCGTAGCAAGCCACCCCGGCCAACCAGCTCTGCAAGGATGCAGCACAAGGAAATCCCTAGCACTTCACCAAGCCCTCCAAGTCATGCGAGTCGACATCCTTCTCCAACACCGGTGAACCGATGCGCCACCGTCTCATCGCGAACTTCTTCCTCCTCAGTGAGTTTCCACTCGATTAGTCCTCCGTAAATCTTCCTCACATCACTTAGCACCCACTTGTTTCATCCCTCCTGCAATCCCATAGCCGAAATCATCAGAAATTAAAGTCCCCTGGCCGCCCTGCTACTCCTCTGTTCTTCATTACTGTTCACGCCAAAAATCAAAAAAATGAGAAAAACATTAGCAGATTCAAAAATTCATATCTCTCAAAATAAAATTGGTAACATAGTGAAACAAAGTTTGTTGGACTCCTTGAGATATGCTCTATCCTCTAGTTAGCATGATGATCAGGTTTTACAAATAAAAACATGTTTAAAAAATCATGGAAAATAGGACCTTGTTTAACACTATTAAATCGACAACTCTGAAAATACAAGGCTAAAAAAATTGCAAACTAAATTATTTTGGAATCCTTGTGATATATACTTTCCATTGGGAAGCATGAAGTTCAGAGTTCTTGTAAAGAAAATTATGAAATAAAATAGAAACGTACAACACCTTTGTTAAGCCAATTAAGTCATAATTAATTTTCTAAAAATGATTAAATCCCAAATTTTTGCATGAGCACTTTACATGACATATTTGCACTGTATAAATCAGAGCCTTATCATTTTATGCATATTTTACATTTTTGACATATTTCATATTTGGCATATAGGAATTTCCACAAAATCATTATGCTTAGAAATTACTCATGAAATTGTGCATATTTTAATATCAGCACCATATTTATGTTTAAAGACATCCCTGTATTTTAATTGCCTTCCATAACCATGTTAGATGAGTTCTTGATGTTAGCACTATAAATAGTTTAGGATTTATTCTAGAAAAGTTAGGCCTTAAAATCAAGTAATGAATTTGTTCTAGCATATTTTCACCATGGATCTGTTTTGTATGTATTATTATACTACATAGGTTTATAGGAGTGCATGCCTAGTATTTTCAGCACCTAAGCTTTACTTTACACCTTTATGGTTAAGTAACCCGATGACTTAGGAATTAGTGCAGGAAATTCTAGTAATAAATTGACTTAAAGTATGTTAAACTTTGTTGTTGAGCATGTCATTTCATGAGCATCATGTCATCCTACATATTTATTCAGGAAGTCCCATACATATCTTTTGCATTCCTTGATATTTATGCATATGCGTTTCATCAATAGGAAACGTGTTCGCTAAGGTGGAACTGGAGATCGCTGCCAAAAGAACCAAGGAGGAGAAGATAGTGATGGAGATATCCATGATCTTGACTTTGCTAATATTGTTCAAGCCCAAGGCAAGCCCCGGTGCACACCTATTAATTTAAGAGTCCTTTTTACTTTAATCACAACATAGGGATATTGTACTATGCATTAGGTATAGGACTTGGATGAAAACCCACTTGCATAACAGAATAATGACCTATGTTCAGTCTATGTTAGTAAGCCTTTCGTTAGAAATGCTATGCTTAATCTAGTGGAGGCAACGATAGATTATGGAATCACTTGATACACTTATGATTCACATGAAAGATGAATTGGATAAAATTTGAGAAACTCTATCGTTGTGACTCCGCGAACAAGTATTGAGTTGTGTACCAAGTGCATACCTTCAGATGGGAGTTGGTAAACCTAGTAACTTGTGCGCCGTATTGTTGGAGGGCCATACTCACCGATCCAGAGGTGATGTGAAAAGAAGGGTGGGCGTTAGGGTTTGAGGACCGCTGGAGAGTGCATGGGTTAAGCCTCGGATACGAAGTACTGTATCGCGAGGGGGACATGTACTCGGGATGGGTGGCCTCGGACCGACTTTATAGCAAACTTGTGAACGGTGGCCATACGTGTTCTTAAATGATGTGTATGTCATGTACTTGGGTTTTCCCCTGCAGGGTGTAAATTGATTCGAATTGCCGTCCCTCGCGGTCATGAGTATCTCTTGTTTCGAGTAGATTGCAACGATAGTAAAGTAGGGAAGAATGATTATGATTCTTGATATTATTACTCTATGGCTACACATTGCTATGTTGTATTGCTCTTTATATTTGTACAAGTCTTAGCAGCTAGCTAGGTTTAACTACAATTACTTTTCTGCAACAAGCAATTAAAATCTTGGTTAAAGAATAAAATTGCAGCATAGAACTAATAGGTGCTTTTTATACAAATATCAAGTAAGCCCGGTCAGCCCCCTGCATATTAGGAGTCGGCTTTAGAAAGCCATTTTGACGGGTAAGTCTTGCGGAGTATATTAGATACTCAGGGTTTGTTGTTATTTTTTTATACAGGTGTTCTTTTGGTGTGAGAAGAATGTGCACATCTATGGTCTAATGTGTTGCATTTTAGACGAATATCGTCGAGTTATACTATCGCTTCTGCTGTATTTTTTTAAATTAATTTTGAACTCTAGGTATTGTCTTTTACTTGGAGTTTAACTTGTAATAAAGATCACTATGCTGTATAAATTTGCAACTTATGAATGTTCTTGTGTATGTGCTTCGTATGTCGGCTTCGCCCGACATCGCCCAAAAAATTGATCCTGGATCGGTCATTTCCCCTTGGCTCGAGGTGCGGGATGCCACAGGTGGTAACAGAGCCGTTTTGGGAAAAGTACTACACGTAAGAACATTCTTAAATCAAAAACCGCGTTTTTACGGTAAGGTACGAGTTAGAAAGCCCAATCAAGAATATATATTAGTATTAAGGTGGCAAAGCTAACCCTGGGTTATGATTGTTGAATTACTTTCATCTACGAACTCTTCAACGCAGGTATGTGCTCTGTGCGCGGATCGGTTGCGCTCTAAACACCGACTGCCTTCCGAGTGGGCAAATACCTGGGTTTTGTTTGATGCGCAGACCGATTGCGTTTAAATATCGGCTGCCTTCCGGATGGGCAAATACCTGAGCATAACTGTCATTGTTATTTTGGTTTGTTTCTTTTTCATTTTGATGTAATGTTTCTGAAAGGGATCTCTTACAGGTATACTAATCACGTGTAGTTCGTTAGAAAATGTGTGAGAGTTGTGTATGCCACCGAAAGGATCGAGCTATATATTTGGTCAAGTTTCTTTTTGTGAGGATGTAGGGAATCGCCATATTGAGCATTGACATTCATGCACACCATATGCATTCATCCTTACTAAATCATGTAAAAAGGTCACTAATACTGCAAACATGTGAAATGACCAAGCCTTGGGCAATTTTGAATCCCTATGGCACCTAAAACGAAAGTTTGAACTTAATCGAGAAGAAACTAAACTCTGCCAGAAAAGTCAGTTCCATTAAAATGAGCATAACTCACTCAATTCTTACCAAATAAGGCGGATGAGTACTCGTTAGAAAGATAACGAGTTGCTCTACAAGTTTGGTATAAATTGTTTCTCTTAGAAAAAATCTGGAAATGGGTCGAACGTGGCAAAAACAATAAGCTTTTCTGGAAATTTCCAGAGTGCTTCAATTCTGTCCTCTGTCTTTGGATGAGCATAACTTCCAGAGATTTTTTTGGATGGAAATGTGGGAGTATGCGTTGGAAAGATAAGGTAGTTCTCTAGAACCTTCCTAAGTAACCAAAAGTTTGATTCTGTCCATAACATGGTGAAATTTTGATTTCTTTGAAGCTGCCCAGTTTTCTTTCAGCCGGGATAGAAACTCTGCATTTTGAAACCGATCTTCAGAAACCCATTGGTCTTGACTCAAAGTTGTTCTTCTTCTTTCACTCCACTAGACCACAACCTTTGTTATCAGTAAATCCTTCTACATGACCTGACCTTGAGACACAGGATCATCTCACTTTCCCTTGTGCTAGTGCTATCGAAAGCCGAATTCAATTTAGTGGGCATGTTGTTCCAATTTGCCATTTTGTCTTTGAATTATGCCGGTTCATCCAGGCGCTTCTCAAAGCTATACATGGGTGATATGGAATTGCATACCTCTAAATTGGAAGTGGCAAGAGAATCCACTCATGATGTTCTTCCAAACGGATGGCGTATAACTCGAGGTACGCAACCGGAAAGAAGAATGTTGTGTTTGGAAACTTATCGGTATCATTGTCCACTGTCTTTCACAATGTCTATGATTCCTCCAATATGAAGATTGACATGACCTTGTCCTTCTCATTGAAGATTCATGCTATACTCCAAAATTCTAAACTATTCTTGTCCTATCGTTACCGACATCGTTAACCTTCATAGTTCTTTGTAAATCTCGGGACGAGATTTTGTTAAGGGGGGAGGTCTGTGACATCCCCGATGTCACTAACAAAAATATACGACACAAAAGTTCAAATTAAATAAATTTATAAAATTCAAAAGCATTTAAACTCGATAATTTCAGAAAGAATCTTTTAATAAAGGTCGAATCTAGTGTTTGCAAAAACCTTAAAACTTTCAACAGAAGCATGTCCATGTTTTTACACATTAATGTTGGGCATGTAAAAATATAATTTTAGGGAATTTACCAGAATATTTGGAAAAGGATAAATGGCCCTAAAAATTATGGAAATGCAGATAAGCACTATTCAGTCTATAATTGTTTATAATTTTTAGAAGCATAATCTCAGAAAACTTTCTATACAAAAGTTTCTTCACATTTCATTCCACACATCCACAAAAATTGGCATGACCAACAAAAATTGGGAAGACTTCGGGTTGACTAGAGCAGTAGAGAGGCAGATTTTTCAACTTGGTGGGACCCACTCTATTTACTCTCTCCCTCTCCAAATCCATTGCACCGTGCAAGAGAGCAGCCAGCAGCACATTTGGGCAGCAAGCTAGATATTTTTCCACTGCTTGGTCTAGTCTTGCCTTCTCCTTTGTTTTCTTTCTTCTTCTTTCTCCTCTCTCCCGTGGAGCCATCACCATGGAAAGGCAACAATAGCTCGAGCTCTTCATCCGCCGTAGCAAGCCACCCCGGCCAACCAGCTCCGCAAGGATGCAGCACAAGGAAATCCCTAGCACTTCACCAAGCCCTCCAAGTCATGCGAGTCGACATCCTTCTCCAACACCGGTGAACCGATGCGCCACCGTCTCATCGCGAACTTCTTCCTCCTCGGTGAGTTTCCACTCGATTAGTCCTCCGTAAATCTTCCTCACATCACTTAGCACCCACTTGTTTCATCCCTCCTGCAATCCCATAGCCGAAATCATCAGAAATTAAAGTCCCCAGGCCGCCCTGCTACTCCTCTGTTCTTCATTACTGTTCACGCCAAAAATCAAAAAAATGAGAAAACATTAGCAGATTCAAAAATTCATATCTCTCAAAATAAAATTGGTAAAATAGTGAAACAAAGTTTGTTGGACTCTTTGAGATATGCTCTATCCTCTAGTTAGCATGATGATCAGGTTTTACAAATAAAAACATGTTTAAAAAATCACGGAAAATAGGACCTTGTTTAACACTATTAAATCGATAACTCTGAAAATACAAGGCTAAAAAAATTGCAAACTAAATTATTTTGGAATCCTTGTGATTTATACTTTCCATTGGGTAGCATGAAGTTCAGAGTTCTTGTAAAGAAAATTATGAAATAAAATAGAAACGTACAACACCTTTGTTAAGCCAATTAAGTCATAATTAATTCTCTGAAAATGATTAAATCCCAAATTTTTTGCATGAGCACTTTACATGACATATTTGCACTGTATAAATCAGAGCCTTATCATTTTATGCATATTTTACATTTTTGACATATTTCATATTTGGCATATAGGAATTTCCACAAAATCATTATGCTTAGAAATTACTCATGAAATTGTGCATATTTTAATATCAGCACCATATTTATGTTTAAAGACATCCCTGTATTTTAATTGCCTTCCATAACCATGTTAGATGAATTCTTGATGTTAGCACTATAAATAGCTTAGGATTTCTTCTAGAAAAGTTAGGCCTTAAAATCAAGTAATGAATTTGTTCTAGCATATTTTCACCATGGATCTGTTTTGTATGTATTATTATTTATAGGAGTGCATGCCTAGTATTTTCAGCACCTAAGCTTTACTTTACACCTTTATGGTTAAGTAACCCGATCACTTAGGAATTAGTGCAGGAAATTCTAGTAATAAATTGACTTAAAGTATGTTAAACTTTATTGTTGAGCATGTCATTTCATGAGCATCATGTCATCCTACATATTTATTCAGGAAGTCCCATACATATCTTTTGGATTCCTTGATATTTATGCATATGCGTTTCATCAATAGGAAACGTGTTCGCTAAGGTGGAAATGGAGATCGCTGCCAAAAGAACCAAGGAGGAGAAGATAGAGATGGAGATGTCCATGATCTTGACTTTGCTAATATTGTTCAAGCCCAAGGCAAGCCCCGGTGCACACCTATTAATTTAAGAGTCCTTTTTACTTTAATCACAACATAGCGATATTGTACTATGCATTAGGTATAGGACTTGGATGAAAACCCACTTGCATAACAGAACAATGACCTATGTTCAGTCTATGTTAGTAAGCCTTTCGTTAGAAATGCTATGCTTAATCTAGTGGAGGCAACGATAGATTATGGAATCACTTGATACACTTATGATTCACATGAAAGATGAATTGGATAAAATTTGAGAAACTCTATCGTTGTGACTCCGCGAACAAGTATTGAGTTGTGTACCAAGTGCATACCTTCAGATGGGACTTGGTAAACCTAGTAACTTGTGCGCCGTATTGTTGGACGGCCATACTCACCGATCCAGAGGTGATGTGAAAAGAAGGGTGGGCGTTGGGGTTTGAGGACCGCTGGAGAGTGCATGGGTTAAGCCTCGGATACGAAGTACTGTATCGCGAGGGGGACATGTACTCGGGATGGGTGGCCTCGGACCGACTTTATAGCAAACTTGTGAACGGTGGCCATACGTGTTCTTAAATGATGTGTATGTCGTGTACTTGGGTTTTCCCCTGCAGGGTGTAAATCGATTCGAATTGCCGTCCCTCGCGGTCATGAGTACGTCTTGTTTCGAGTAGATTGCAACGATAGTAAAGTAGGGAAGAATGATTATGATTCTTGATATTATTACTCTGTGGCTACACATTGCTATGTTGTATTGCTCTTTATATTTGTACAAGTCTTAGCAGCTAGCTAGGTTTAACTACAATTACTTTTCTGCAACAAGCAATTAAAATCTTGGTTAAAGAATAAAATTGCAGCATAGAACTAATAGGTTCTTTTTATATAAATATCAAGTAAGCCCGGTCAGCCCCCTGCATATTAGGAGTCGGCTTTAGAAAGCCATTTTGACGGGTAAGTCTTGCGGAGTATATTAGATACTCAGGATTTGTTGTTTAAATTTTTTTATACAGGTGTTCTTTTGGTGTGAGAAGAATGTGCACATCTATGGGCTAATGTGTTGCATTTTAGACGAATATCGTCGAGTTATACTATCGCTTCTGCTGTATTTTTTAAATTAATTTTGAACTCTAGGTATTGTCTTTTACTTGGAGTTTAACTTGTAACAAAAGATCACTATGCTGTATAAATTTGCAACTTGTGAATGTTCTTGTGTATGTGCTTCGTATGTCGGCTTAGCCCGACATCGCCCAAAAAATTTGTTCCTGGATCGGTCATTTCCCCTCGGTTCGAGGTGCGGGATGCCACAATTTGCACCCTACACACATACTACTACTCATTCACTCGGCGTGACTACCACCATCGTACTCCACTTCCATATCACCCGGTCCAGGGAGTGCTTCGTAGTCAACGCTAGAATCACCGTTCTCACTCAAATCAGCGTCATCGGGGGGAATCACTGCAAGTGGAATGGGTGGCTGATCATTAAGGATGACGTTCAGCTGGCCATTGGCAGTTTGGAGATGCCCAATGACTTGCTCTTGCTGCGCAATGATGGCGTGAGCATCGTTGAGGTTCCCTTCCATGACATCCCGCACATCTTGAGCGTCTTCGCACTGAGCCTATAGCTCACTTCGCTCCTCCAAGAGAGCGGTAACCTGTCCACGAAGAGTAAATCTCCTCTTGGACAGTGGTGATTTGGGCATTGCGCTGGTTCCGTTGCTCCTGCAACTGATCGCTTGCATCACCCTCGATGATGAGCTGAGCATCATGGAGCTGCTCGAAAAGATCGGCCCGCTCCAACTCGCTAGTGTGTAGCTTGTCCTCAAGGACTGCAACCTTAGTATCACGCTCCGCGAGCTGGGCATCACGGGCAGCATGTGTGGACTGCAGCGCCTCGCACTCTCGTTCCAACTCGAGAATACGGGCGACAAGGTGCTCGGGGTCCTTCATGAGCTTGCCAACATCCATCTGCCTGAATAAAGTTTTGCAAGGGTGAGTCAAAACTTAATATCCCACTAAGCACACATGCTCAAAATAGTATAAGGATTGATTGGTAAAAGAAAAGACATGAGGTTCCCTATCCGTTTGACGACCGACAACGACAAATTTTGCGGTTGACGTAGTAACCCATAGAAATGAGCAAAAACACCTAGCCTCTGGACAAAACTAAAGGTTTGACATTTTTACAAAAGTTGTAAAGGATTTCATCATATTTCCAACGCATATTCACACATATCCATCCGATACAATCTCTGGGAGTTATGATCATCTAAAGACAGAGGACAAAAATGAAGCAATTTCTAACATTCCAGAAAAGCTTACTGTTTTTGCCAAATTCAACCCAGTTCCAATTTTTCTAGGACAAACTCCCTAAACCAAACGTGTAGAGCAAAACATCACCTTTCCAATGACTACTCATTCACCTTCATTGATTTAAAATTGAGGAAGTTATGCTTATTTTAGTGAAACCGACTTTTCTAGCAATGTTCGGTTCTTATCGGTTGAGTTCAAGCTTTCGGTTTATGTGCCATAAGGATTCAAAATTGCCCAAGGCTTGGTCATTTCACATGTTTGTAATATTAGTGACCTTTTTACATGATTTGGTAAGGATGAATGCATATGGTATGCATGAATGTCAATGCTCAATATGACGATTTCCTACATCCTCACAAAAAGAAAACTTGACCGACTATATAAATTGATCCTTTCGGTGGCACACACACCCCTCACATGTTTTCTAACAAACTACACATGGTTAGTGTACCTGCAAGAGATCCATTTTAGAAACATTACATCAAAATGGAAAAGAAACAAACCAAAATAACAATGACAGTTATGCCCAGGTATTTGTCCACCCGGAAGGCAGCCGACATTTAAATGCATTCGGTCCGCGCATCAATCAAAGCCCAGGTATTTGCCCACCCGGAAGACGTTCGGTATTTACAGCGCAACCGATTTGCGCACAATGACATACCTTCATTGAAGAATCCATAGGTGCAAGTAATTTAAACAAACTGAAGGACCGAGAAGGCGACCAGAGGGGTGGGGGTGAATGGGAGCCAAATAAAATTCTCCAAGAGAACTTGGCCTATACCCCAAAAACAACCTAAGCCAACCTCCAAATCGATCACCAAGACTACACACACCAACTTGTGGTGTACTAGCCCTAGGAGTGATCAACCACACCAAAGAAACATAGCAGAAACAAAAAGGGAAGAAGCAATCCTCAACAGTTCAGAACTGAACTCCCATCGGCAGTGCCGGTCACGCTTATCGGCAGTGTTGGTGCGGGATGCTGTCGCACTGGAACCTATAGACTGGACCAATCGGCAGTGCCGGTCCTGGCCATCGGCAGTGCCGGTCGACCCCCGACAGAACAGAAAATCTCTCGGGATCTTCTCTAATCTTCTCCAAAACTCAATCAAACAAACTCCAAATGATGCGATTTTTGGACCAGTGAATCCTCATCACATCACGACCCTAATCCTAGGAGACCAACTCAATTGGCTCAAGAAATCATCACGAATTTTAGATCTCGTGCCAAGAACACCAAAAAGGGGAAACTTGAGAAATCCTTCAAATCAAAGGTGCCAGAGCCAATAATTCCATCAAGGATCCATAGAGGATTATCCTAGCTCATCCTAGCAACAAGTTTCTCAAGAAATCCGGGCCAAAAACTCGTCCAAAAGTGAGATCAAAAATCACCACGAAAATACTTCTGAAAATAGGAAAAAAGGAATTTCGGGATTCAAGTGAAGAAGGAAATCTTGAGCACGAAAATACTTCTCATATCATAGAAAGGTGCTTACAAGACCCGTAGGTACAAGGCTAGGAAGCCACCCTCTTCCTCCCACTATTTGGAAGAGCAAGAGATGTCTCTCACACATCCACTACTCTCCTCTCAAACATGAAGACCTCTCCTAGGACTTTGAATAGAGTCCTAACACAAGACTAATGGGAAGAGAGACCCCTCTCCCACTAGCCACACCTCTCCTTATATAGGCCTAGGGTCTATTGTCCACATGACCACTCTACCCTTCACCTACATAACACACCCACCTACCACCGGGGGCATAACTATCTATTTTTTCCTCATCGCCCGAATGCCATCGGACGCTTCACATCTTTGCTTCATCTCGAAGCAAGCTCCGTGATGGTGCCACGTGCACCACCAACCACCGCCACCGGTTTTGAGGCCCAAATTAGGAAACCGCCTTGCACGCTTCTCAAAGCGCGACTTCTCAATGTTGACGCGTGTCACCTTGTCCCACGATCCTGACCACCGGCAAGTCTCTCCCAGTCCCTGTCCATTGGCCCCCCTTATCACTTGCACCGGCATCCCATTCACCTTGACTTGGTCAACACGCCGTCTTCATCACCACCACGGTTTTGAGGCTCAACCGCGAAACTGTCCGTGCCTCTTGCTTCTCCACGTGTACGGTGTGGATCACTCTTGACTTCACCCGGCATCCCGATCGTCTGGCCCCAATTCCCCTACTTGTGCCCGATCCTCTCGCCGTTGATCGCCAAGTTGACTCCAGTGACCTACACATCATGAGACAAGCAAACACATTTTCCATCTCCTGCAACATCACCAATATCTCCACCAACTCCGGTTAGTCGTAATCATGATATGCAAACCCATGCAATTCCTGGATTCTCGCATTTCAACTCAAACACCAAATCCGCTCAAGTCAATTACTCATCACAAATATAGCAAACCATGGCACATATCCACATGGTTTCTCAATCTCCCCTTTGATGAGTACATTGACAACACCAAATGCACAAAGATTAGAGATTGAAATGCGAAGCCGAATAAGCACATCCAAATGGCCAAACCCAAAGAAAAGGTGAAAACAAGTCATCTAGCAAGTAGGGATCACAAAACCAAGAGTTGGCAAAGAAAGCGACTTGAGACGCAAGGAATGTGAGTTTCTTAGCATTATCTGAGACGAATAAGCACATCCAAATGGCCAAACCCAAAGAGAATGTGAGTTGGCAAAGAAAGCGACTTGAGACGCAAAGAATGTGAGTTTCTTAGAATATGCTCCCCCTCAAGTTGTGGAAGGTCTCATGTAGTGCAAAACGGATCATATGAGTTTCTTAGCATTATCTGTGCATGACCCCAAAATTTTCTCCCCCTTTGGCAATGAACTCATCAAAAAGGCAAAAGAACAAGCAAACATACAATGCATGAAAATGCAAACCTAAGGAGCTTCAACAATTATGCAAACAAGCATTTAACTTTGCTAGCCATAACCATAGTGCCATTAAGTGTAAAGGCAATAGCTCCCAATCTTGCAAAGATAAAAAATAGATAGCAAGGAATAAACACCATGAGCTATACAGGCTAAGCAGAAAAATTGACTAGCTTAGATAGAATCAAATTTTGCTTATCATGAGAAAATCTGCCACCACAAGTGTAAGTACTCTCATCCAAGGCAAAACAAGCACCAAGTGAATCATAAGAATCTAGCTAGTTTTAATCTCAACAAGGGCAACAAGCATTCATAGAAAATAAACTCTACAAATTCGCACATATGAAACAGAGACTCAGTTGGTCAAGTGATTATAGTTTATCCTCATGTGTCCTCTTATCCATGCGGAGGGTCGCACGACTGGGTACAGCAAACACCTCGAGGCTTCAAGTCACAATGTTTGGATTTAGCATTATTGAGTAGTTCTAGATCAAAGCACCTAGCAGATTTTTCAAGATTATGCACAAGACAAAAGAGCATGCCTTTGCGGCAAAAGGAACACACGTTCCCACAATGTTTCATCATGAGCTAAACATTTGCAAAGCCTTACATTTCGCAAACACAAGGTGCCAAAGCCAAGACATCCTCTAGACTAGCCTTAATGCAAGCTTCAACAAGGATGAAAGCAATTATACACATGGTGAGCAAGTTTTAGCAAGATTAAATCATAAGGTTCACAAGAAGCTTAGTTTACCTTTTAGATTAGCAAGTTGCTCACATGAGTTTATAACAAGCCATCTAGAAAATCTAAGCATGAGAGATTACTATCACATCCACACAACTTAGCTCAAGCTCAATCATAGCAAAGAGAAATGCAAGAAAGAATAAGAATCAAAGCTCATCTACCAATGCATATATTACATATGAGATGCAATGTGAAAATGGTAAGATACATATATAAAAGAGAAAACCAACTCCCCCTCAAATGATGCCACAGGGATGACAAACACCAAGTTCCCCCCGAAGAAAAGCATGTCTCGAAGCATCTAGGGGCTTGGTGAGGATATCAGCTAGTTGGTTTTTGGTATCAATGTATTGGAGCTCAACATCCCCCTTCTCAACATTGTCTCTCAGGAAGTGGAATCGCACATTGATGTGCTTGACCTTACCATGTTGGACTGGGTTTTTGGCTAAGCATATGACACTGGAGTTATCACACAAGAGTGGAACACCCTTAAAAGTTAAACCATAGTCTCTCATGGTAGATACAATCCATAGGATTTGTGAGCAACAGCTAGCAGCAGCTACATACTCAGCCTCTATGGTAGATTAGGCAACACTCGACTGCTTACGAGAAGACCAACAGATCAAAGAAGTACCCAAGAAATGGCAAGTACCAGAAGTGCTCTTCCTATCAATTCTACACCCAGCACAGTCTGCATCCAAATACCCAATGAGATCAAGAGATGAAGATGCAGAGTACCAAAGACCGAACTCAAGGGTGTATTTAAGATACCTGAAGATATGCTTGACAGCCTTGCGATGAGTCACCCTTAGGGAAGCTTGAAAGCGAGCACAAAGACACACTGCAAAGTGTATGTCGGGTCTTGTCGCTGTCAGGTACAAGAGGGAGCCAATCATGCTCCTGTACTCCCTTTGATCCACCGCTTCACAGTCTTCATCAGGGTCAAGAGCCGTTGTAGTGGACATTGGTGTAGACAACAACTTCACATTGACCATGTCGAACTTCTTCAGGAGATCCTTCGTGTACTTGACCATGTCGAACCATTTAGGAAAGCACTCTTGACATCCATTTGATAAAGTCTAATGCCCTTGGAGGCAGCAAATGCAAGCAAGATCCTAATAGCTTCTATGCAAGCAACAGGAGCAATGTTTTCACCATAATCTAAGCCCTCCACTTGGCTAAAACCTTGAGCAACTAGCCTAGCCTTGTTTTTCACAACCTCATCATCCTCCCCATGTTTGTTTTTGAACACCCACTTGGTTCCTATGACATTGACATTTTTGGGAGGCTCTATAAGGGTCCAGACTTTGTTTCTCTCAAAGTTTTTCAACTCCTCATGCATGGCATTAACCCAATGTCCATCAGATAGTGCGTGTCCAACATCCCAGGGTTCAAAGGTTGCAACAAAGAGAGAATTGGTAATGCAAGCAAGATGTGCAGACCTTGACCTTGTTGTTCTCTCATAGAGATTACCGATCATCTATTGAGGTGGGTGTTGACGCTGAATGTGGTGAGGAGCCTCTCTCTCAGAGTGTACCTCCCCCTCAACCACAGCTGAAGCTTGCTCGACAGCTGCTGAAGTTGATGTAGAAGCTTTTGGACCCTTTGCTGGAGTAGTGGTAGCAGCAGGAACAAGCTCGGATGTGGGATGGAATGACTCATCATCATCATCATCCAAGCCTTGTAGGTCCTCTTCTACAAAGATGCTCTCCTTCATCTCCTTGTCACCTGCAGACTCAATCACATTCCTTGCACAAGAGTTTGATTCATGAAAGGTTACATCGCAGGATTCTACAATGGTGTTAGTCTCCAAATTCAAAACTCTGTAGGAATGACCATGAAGAGAGTAACCAAGAAAGATTCCATCGGAAGATCTCGACTCAAACTTATCAAGATTGCCACGCTTGAGAATAAAGCACTTGCAACCAAAGGCACGCAAATGAGAAACCGAGGGCTTTCTCCCAAAACGCAGCTCATAAGAAGTCACATTAAGAATTGAGCACAAGAAAATCCGATTGGAAACATAGCAAGCAGTGCTAATGGCCTTAGCCCAGAACCGCCTCGGAGTCCTATGCTCACCAAGCATCGTCTAGGCCATCTCCACTAAGGTTCTGTTCTTTCTTTCAACCACACCATTCTGCTGGGGAACCCGAGGTGCTGAAAACTGATGCTCAATACCATGCTCATGACATAAAGCATCAAAGGAGGAGTTCTTGAACTTGGTGCCATTATCACTGTGAATTGCTCGTAATGCACCAGGGAGTTCCTTGAACAACCTCAAAGCTAAGCTCCGAAAGTGATGAAACACTTCATCCTTGCTCTCAAGAAAGTAGACCCAAGAGTAGCAAGAGTAGTCGTCAACAATCACAAGAACATACCACTTCCCACCCGCCGAACGAACCCGAGAAGGACCAATAGAGTCCATATGAAGCAACTCTCTAGGGCGTTCATTTATCACCAAATTGATTGGTGGATGAGAAGCGGCAATCATTTTCCCATGACGACAAGGAGCACAAACCAAATCCTTATCAAATTTGAGCTTAGGCAATCCTCGGATCAGACCTAGGCCACTCAAGAGACATAACAAGTCAAAGCTCATGTGACCCAGTCTCCTATGCCATTTCTAGAGCTCAGAACAAGATTGAGCAAACAAGCACTTGTGAGAACCAGGAGAACCAACAAAATCATCCTGAAAAACTTTGCCAATGCGAGAAATCCCACAAACCAAGGAACCACTTGAATCAAGAACATAAGAAGCATTCGACTTAAAGCACACTTCCAAACCAACATCAAGAAGCTGAGAGACAGAGAGGAGATTGTACTTGAGAAACTCAACCAAACTAACATCATTGAGAGTGAAGTTCTAATTTACGTTTACCGCGCTCCTTCCCTTCACTCTTCCTCTCTTGTCATCTCTAAAGGTCACATACTCCCAACGCTTCAAGGGAGTGAGGCTGGAGAACCACTTCGCATTTCCGGTCATGTGGCGCGAACACCCGGAATCCATCAACCACTTGTCCTCCAAGCCTCCACCTGCTGCCTACAAAGAACGAGAAGTGAAAGTCGATGACTCAGTGCTGGGGTTAGTCAAAAAGCATTTGGGAATCCAGCACTTAACCATATGACCGGTAGTAGTCATCACAGTTCTTTGCACTTTATCATTCAAACACATGGGACGAGAATCACGATGGGGAAAACGTGGCCTATCAAAGCGTCTTGACTCAAACCTTGAGTTGTGAGGATAGAAATCATCTGTGTGAAAGCCAAATCCACGCGAGTGACGCTCACCACGATGGGGAAAATGTGGGGTGCCAAACCGCTGCTGCGCAAAGCCTCTGTTTCGTGAATCAAAGCCATATGAGGAATGACCATGTCCACGATAGGCACGAGAAAAAGAGCGAGGCTAAAAGTCAACAAAATCATCATAAAAAGCATTCCTAGTCAACTCAGCTTGCTTCCTCTCAATCCTCTTACGCCTATAACAGAATTCATCCAAGTGACCCTTGCGACCATATAACATGCAAATGTAGACACCCTTAGGATTAGGCTTGGTTTGCATTGCAGGTTTGGGTTTTGGCTTCTCTATTTGCTTTGGGTTGAAGGAGGGTTTTGGATTGGGTGGACAGTATGTGTCAGTGGGTTTGATGGTGTTTTCCTCATCCTTGTAGCTGGAGCTAGGTACAAACTTACCCACATTCTCACTCTCCTTGTCACACCTCTCAAATCCCAAACCCAAGTTATAGGTTGATCTAGAAGCACTCTCCTTCACTCTTGCCAAATCACTCTCAATCTTCTCTTCACTCACTAGGGTTCTCTGGAGCCTAGATACAAGATAGTCATTTTTCTGAACTAGGTCTTTGTTTTCCTCCCTAGTGATTACAAGCTTGTCCTTAAGAGAGACACACACCTCACAGGGTGGTGGAAGGACCTTAGAGCGAGTCTCATGAAACAACTTGGACTCAAGCTCTTTGACTTTGAGGGACTGAGCTTCCAACTCGTCTGTGAGCTTGGGGCACTTCTGACATGCACCCAAAAGAGTTGGTGTAGCTTTGAATTCATCAAGCTCCTCGAGGGCACTCTCAAGCTGACTGGCAACTTGAGCATGCACACTCTCCCTTTGTGCAAGATCACTCATCACAACTTGACAAGACTCACACTCAACAACAATGTCCTCATGAGCAAGCTTGGACCTAAGCGAAGCAATTTCAAAATCAGCACTCTCCAACTTAGACTTAAGCTCTCTACCCTCATGAACAGCACTGCGAAGCTTATCATCTTGCATAAGCAGAACATCGCACAAATGATCAAGTTCAGAAGAGAGCTCATCGAGAGTGGGAGGTACCTCGCTTGTAACAGAGTTGGATCCAGAGTCGGTGTCGTGGTCGTTCTTTGCCATGAAGCAAAGTCCGATGAAGTCATCCTTCCTCTTGACTCATGGCTTTTCAACCTCCTCCTCCGAGCTTGTAAGGCCTTCGCTTGGTGTGAGGTCGACATCGCTCAAGGCGGCAACGCAGGCACGTGCAATGGCCTTGGCGAACTTCTTGGAGTTCTTTCCCTTCTTATAGAAGCGGTTCTTCTTCTGCTTGAAGTCTTCTTGGGACAATCAGCGATGAAGTCTCCTGGGTCACCGCACTCGAAGCAGGTTCTTGAACCACCTCCTCTTCTCTCCTTCCGGTTGTTGTAGAACTTCCTGAACTTCCTTGTGAGCAAGGACAACTCCTCGTCAGGAATGCACTCCATCTATTCATCGGAAGCTGCAACAAGAGAAGACAAAGCAAACTCCAAGGAAGACTTGTCATGTGAGGGGTTAGTTCCATGAGAAGCACAACTGTGATCACCCTTCTTAGAACTAGAAAGCAAAGCCATGCTAGAAGCAAGAATAGCAAGATTAGGATGAGATTTCCTAGACAGTTCATGAGATTTCAGCTTGCTATACAGTTGCTCACAGTTCAAGGTATTGAATTCAGCAGTTTCTTCTAGAGCAGCAATTTTAACCCCCAAACATTTTCATCAAGTGAGTACGGCAGTTGCTTAGCTCTATCATTGTCATTGTACACAAGGGTACCACAAGCCCGCAAGTTGCACACAATTGCCTCAAACCTACGAAAAGTGTCATCTAGTGACTCGCCCGGTTTTTGTGTAAAGGTTTGGTACTGTCTATTGTAAGAATCTTTACGCATAGACTTGACCTGGTTGGTACCCTCATGGTAAGTGTAGAGCTTATCCCAAATAGCATGAGCAGTGTCAAGGTGTGCAACCCTATCATGTTCGCTCCTACCAAGTGTAGAAAGCAGAATATTGACAACTTTGGAGTTGTTCTCATACCTGACTAACTCACCTGCAGAAGCAGTGTTCAGGTCTTGTGGTATAGCATACTCCTGATCAACAATCTCCCAAATTGCACGTCCTTGACTCAGCAGATACGCCTTGGTCCGTGACTTCCAGTAGGGGAAGTCCTCTCCATCGAACATCCACAGTTTGACAGAACGCTTCTCCATGTTGCCTTCGGATCATAAAGTCGGTGAAGGTCAACTAGTAATCAAACTAGCTCTGATACCAATTGAAGGACCAAGAAGGCGATCAGAGGGGGGGGTGAATGGGAGCCAAATAAAATTCTCCAAGAGAACTTGGCCTATATTCCAAAAACAACCTAAGCCAACCTCCAAATCGATCACTAAGACTACACACACCAACTTGTGGTGTACTAGCCCTAGGAGTGATCAACCACAACAAAGAAACATAGCAGAAACAAAAAGGGAAGAAGCAATCCACAACACTTCAGAACTGAACTCCCATCGGCAGTGCCAATCCCTGCCATCGGCAGTGCCGGTCATGCTTATCGGCAGTGCCGATGCGGGATGCTGTCGCACTAGAACCTATAGAATGGACCAATCGGCAGTGCCGGTCCTGGCCATCGGCAGTGCTGGTCGACCCCCGACAGAACAGAAAATCTCTCGGGATCTTCTCAAATCTTCTCCAAAACTCAATCAAACGAACTCCAAATGATGCGATTTTTGGACCAGTGAATCCTCATCACATCACGACCCTAATCCTAGGAGATCAACTCAATTGTCTCAAGAAATCATCACGAATTTTAGATCTCGTGCCAAGAACACCAAAAAGGGGAAACTTGAGAAATCCTTCAAATCAAAGGTGCCAGAGACAATAATTCCATCAAGGATCCATAGAGGATTATCCTAGCTCATCCTAGCAAAAAGTTTCTCAAGAAATCCGGGCCAAAAACTCGTCCAAAAGTGAGATCGAAAATCACCACAAAAATGCTTTCAAAAATAGGAAAAAGGGAATTTCGGGATTCAAGTGAAGAAGTAAATCTTGAGCACAAAAATACTTCTCATATCATAGAAAGGTGCTTACAAGATCCGTAGGTACAAGGCTAGGAAGCCACCCTCTTCCTCCCACTATTTGCAAGAGCAAGAGATGTCTCTCACACACCCACTACTCTCCTCTCAAACATGAAGTCCTCTCCTAGCACTTTGAATAGAGTCCTAACACAAGACTAATGGGAAGAGAGACCCCTCTCTCACTAGCCACACCTCTCCTTATATAGGCCTAGGGTCTATTATCCACATGACCACTCTACCCTTGACCTACATAACACACCCACCTACCACCAGGGGCATAACCGTCCATTTTTTTCTCATCGCCAGAATGCCATCGGACGCTTCACGTCTTTGCTTCATCTCGAAGCAAGCTCCGTGATGGTGCCACGTGCACCACCAACCACCGCCACCGGTTTTGAGGCCCAAATTAGGAAACCGCCTTGCACGCTTCTCAAAGCGCGACTTCTCGATGTCGACGCGTGTCACCTTGTCTCGCGATCCTGTCCACCGGCAAGTCTCTCCCAGTCCCTGTCCATCGGCCCCACTTGTCACTTGCACCGGCATCCCGTTCGCCTTGACTTGGTCAACAAACCATCTTCATCACCACCACGGTTTTGAGGCTCAACCGCGAAACCGTCCGTGCTTCTTGCCTCTCCACGTGTACGGTGTGGATCACCGTTGACTTCACCCGGCATCCCGATCATCTGGCCCCAAGTCCCCTACTTGTGCCCGATCCTCTCGCCGTTGATCGCCAAGTTGACTCCAGTGACCTGCACATCATGAGACAAGCAAACATATTTTCCATCTCCTGCAACATGACCAATATCTCCACCAACTCCAGTTAGTCATAACCATGATATGCAAACCCATGCAATCCCTGGATTCCCGTATTTCAACTTAAACACCAAATCCGCTCAAGTCAATTACTCATCACAAATATAGCAAACCATGGCACATATCCACATGGTTTCTCACAAACATAACCCAGGGTTAGCTTTGCCACCTACTACAAGACTCTTATATGGGCACTACTAGTTCGTACTTCACTGTAAGGCATAAAAATGGCTTGTTTACGTTTTAAAATGTTCATAGCAGAGTTGCTTATCCCGAGGCAGCTCTGATACCAGCTGTGACAACCCTATTCCGAAAAATAGAGGAGTGTCGTACAGGATCGTCTCGGGAGATGATCACCGAAGTAACCATGCGTAGCATACACATAAGAACATTCCTCATTTACAAAGATACATTACTGAATGCATAATATTACAAGTTTGAGAGTTTAAGCAGAAGCAAGTTCAGATTACATTACAATACATATGTCCTTGGATTATATTACATAAATGTGTGGAAGCGAAAAGGCGACAAAACACGACGTCGATCACCTAAGTAAACCATGCCGGCCCTATGGTAATGGCTCACTCATCACGGTTAGGAGAGCTAGGGACCCATTCAATGGTCCAATTCTGAGGCTCCTCACCTTCCCAAACCACATTGTTACAACAATCATAGTAAGTAGCTTGAGGGAATCCTGAAAAACAACATAATCGCAAAGCCTGAGTATCTAACATACTCCGCAAGACTTACCCGTCAAAAGGTTTACTAAAACTGACTCCTAATATGCAGGGGGCTGATCGGGCTTATTTGTCATTTGCATAAAAGCTCCTATTAGTTCTATGCTGCACTTTCATCCCGTAACCAAGATTTTACTTTGCTTATCACAGAAAAATAACTATGGTGAATCTAGCTAGCTGCTAAGACTTGAACAGAAGCAAAGAACAATACATCATAGCAATATGTAGCCATAGCATAAATAAATTTCAGAATCATAACCACAACTTCTCTACTTAAGTATCATTGTCCCTGCTCGAACAAGAAGTACTCATAAACGCGAGGGACGGCAATTCAAATTGATTTACATCCTACAGGAGAAAACCCAAGTACACGACATATGCATTACTTAAGAACACGTATGGCCATTCACGAGATTGCTATAAAGTCGATCCGGGGCCATCGATCCCGTACACGTCCTCCCTGCGATACAGTACTTCATATCCGAGGCTTAACCCGTGCACTCTCTAGCGGTCCTCAAACCCGTGCATCCATCGTGCCATTCACATCACCTCTGGATCGATGAGTAGGGCCGTTCAGCAATACGGCACCCAAGTTACTAAGTTTACCAATTCCCATATAAAGGTATGTACTTGGTACTGTTCAATACTTGTCCGCGGAGTTGCAATGATAGGTGCTCCATTTTATCAAGTTCATCATTCATGTGAACCATAGTTGAATCAAGTGACTCCATAACCTACCGTTGACTCCACTAGTTTAAGCATAGCATTTGCTAACGGAAAGGCTTACTAACATAAACTAATTATAGGTCATTTGCTAGAGTATGCAAGTGGGTTCCATCCAAATCCTATACTTAATGCACAATACAATATTGCTGGCTTGTGACAAAGTAAAAAGGACTCATAAAATAATTAGGTATGCACCGGGGCTTGCCTTGGGAGTGATTGTAGTTAGAGTCTTCGCCGAAGTTCACTTCAGCTCCGAGTTGCTCCGGTGTGATCTACTCGATCTCGGGCCCTATATGAAATGAACATGCATAAATAAAGAGGAATACACAAGGGTTCATGGAGTTCCCTAATTAAATATGAAATGTATGGCATGATGATTCATGGCACTTCCTCAACAAACAAAGTTAAGGAGATGATGCTCATGCATGAATGGTTATGCACTCGTAAGTATGGAATGACAACCACTTAATTGAAGGGGACAAACTTCTAATTAGAAGACATATGGAGTTTATTCATCAAAACTATAGTTCCTGTCTACCCTACATATGAGCATGGTGCCATTAGGTACTTTATTGCAATATATGATGAAATTAACATTAAAATGCAGTGCTAGGGCCTAAACTTCAGAAAGGTCATTTTGAGTTTAATAGCTAAAGCGACAAATATGCATTTATTCATAGCAATATATGAGATTAACAAGGCTGAATAAAATAAAATAGCTCTAGGTACATATAAGCTAATTATGTAACAATTAGCATAAAATGAAGAATAAGAACCCTTATTATAAATCAATACTAACATTCTGTATAAATAGTACCAGAGGGGAAATTAACTAAAATACTAACTATATAGCAATATTCATAGTGAAATTTCCTAAGCTATTTATTAAATGAGCAACTTAACAGAAGAAAGCATACTGATGATGCTCACAATTTTACATGAAAATTTACAGAGATGTATAAATGCACAAAGAACAGGAATACCAAATTTCATGCTTAAATTCCTAATAACGATTTTATATAAATTTATTTACTGGAAAATGGAGATTATGCAATAATACTAAAAATATGCATAAAAAAGAAAATGTGCTTTTGCAGAAAGTTTAGAGATGCCCCCATGAGATGCTCACTAAACAAGTTTCATGATTTTACCATTTATATATTTTTACTTAGGAATTTATTACTCTAACTAGGGTTCTAACTTTAGGGAATTAATTTAATCAATGTATTGCATAACCTTGGCTCTCAACTTGTTTTTCTGGTAAAGGGGAATTTTAGGAATCGAACAAAATTAGTTTCATATTTTTAGGACTTTTATTACTCGAGTTATTGATTTTTGAAGTTTAACTCAAAGTTCGGCTTAATTATGAAATTGCCACCCAAAGCAATTCAAATCTCCCCGCGCACGCGGTGGCGCGACGGTAGAGGGCGATCGTTGGCGGTGATCGGTGGCGTGAGCTTCGGCTCTGAGTGGTTCTACGCGCTTAGTGTGCCATGGCGGTTCAGTGGGGGGTGGCGATTGGTGCTCAGGTCGCCGGAGTGCTGCCGGCGACGAGCGGCGGCTCGGTGCGAAGGCGACCAGCGGTGACTGGCACGTATGATGGGTAAGCCGGTGAGGGAGAGGGTCCAGATGCTTCACCTTGGTGCCTTGATGCTCGCCGAAGAACTAGATGGGGGTGGTGTGGCCGGGAGGGGGGTAGTCGCCGTGAGCTCCTCTGCGCGGCGCACGCCGGTGGCTCTACCTTCTTCGATCCCGGCGAAGATGCTGCACGGTGAGGACAGGGCGTTAGAGGGGAGCTAGGTGATGGTATTGCGCATCGACTTGAGAAGAAAGAGTGAGAGGGGGAGCTGCCTCGGTGATGCTGGATGCGGCGGCGGCCAAGGCGGCTCGAAGTAGGGGAATTCCGGCGATGCTCGCTGAAGAGGAGGAAGGATGGAGGGCAGAGACGCCTGGCTTCATGGAGAAACTTGGGAGTGTGCGAGAGCGAAGTGAGCAGAGAGAGGAAGGCTTCTTGGCAGCTGCGGCCTTAAGTGCCGATCGGTAGGGAGCGCGCGCGAGAGAGAGAGGTTGAGCTATCGATCAGGGGTTGGCTCACCGGCGGGGGAGGTTCAATGCTGGCTGGTGGCACAGGGAAGAGCGGCAGAGCAGTGATCGGCATGGGCAGAGGGAGGAGAGGCGATCGGAGTGCAGTGGCTGGCAGTTGCGGGTACGGCGGTGTCAAATATTTACTGGCCAGAGGAAAGAGGAGGGTGTTGACCCATTGACTGAAAACAGTTCTCTGTACTTTGCAAAATTTTCCAATCTTCGGTGCTCCAAACTTTATTCAGATTTTTGTGCGTGTCCAGGGAAACATGTTCTCCAACTTTGCTTCTGGGGTCAGGTCCTAATTCCGCTTAGATAAATTCTGAAAATTCCAGGACAGAAAGGCATTTCTCAACACTTAGAGAATTTTTAAGGGTATTAAATCATTACCAAAAATTCTGATAAAATCCTCCAAATTCTCTTTTAATATGGCCAACATGAATATGCAAAAACAGTGGTGCACTTTCACGGGATTTTGTGATGTTTGTGAATTGTTCTCATTTGGCTAATTTTGGGGATTTAATGAATTAATTTTTTTATTCCCTCTTTCTTTGGCATCTAATTACTTGAGGTTTCTAATTAGCCAGCAAATTATCATAGAGTTAGCTTAATTAGCCTTTTGTGACATGGGATGTCATAGTGGACGGATTGAACACCAGGTCGGCATGAGAAATATCGAACAACGTGACAGGATCCATGGTCGCCATTGCCAACTGGCCTCTCCCATCCTGTAGGTGGTCATCATGTCCTCATGATAGGTAGAAGAGCTTAGCAAAAACACAACCTTCCTTTACAATATTTTATTACTTTGGCACCAAAACTTTAAATTGCAGGTCTGTTATGTGTATTTATATGCTAGCTGGGTAGTGCAATGGAAGGAAAATAGCATCAAGCAGACACGAGAATCTCTCGTAGAAAATAGCCTACTGTTGAATTCTTGATAGCTGGGTATATTTTAATTTTTGTCCGCTAGAGATTGTGATTACTGTGAGAATGCCAGAATGGAGTGAGGAAAATCCCTTTGCATGTTACTATTAATTCATATGTTGCTTGAAATTGGCAGCTGTTAGGTTAGCTTGAAGAATCATTAGAGAATGATTTTTTTCTGATATGCTCTGATGGTGGATTCAATAGGCCCTGATTGATAGGTTTATCTATTATTTTTATATTTGGACTACAGAGCTTAAATTTTATCTCTGTGCTGGACCCCAAGTAGCTGTCTGAACTGAAAATATAGTAAGCCTGACTGGTACTGATGAACTATAATCCTATAGCATCTGAGGTAAATCAGTGATTGGTATTGAAAAATTATGAGTTTTCATGCAGATCGATTCTAAAACTTACAACACAAACCAATATCAGTAATTAATTTTGAAACTCCTTTTCTTGAGGACTATTTTCAATCAATATCTATCTTTTTTTGCATCCAATATCTATCTAATAAAGGGGTTTAATGCTATTTGCATATTATTATATTTACTCATGACGTTTTATGTTTGCATCTCAATTTTGCTGGATTGGCTGCACAGCGATTTGCGAGTTGCTGAAAATGCACATCATTGTATTATTTGTCAAATCATGCAGAAGTACTTGTGAATTTGAACTGGAAAAGGTGAAGGGCAAGTTTTTTTTTCACTGAAGATAGTAAAGATGAAGGTGATGTTGAGGTTCTGTCTTCCAACCACGAGATCGTCATTTCCCTAGCTAATCCTAACTGATATCGATATGGTTATTCAACCCCTTGTACAATTGCAGATCAGGGCTATGGTGGAGGAGCTTCGTCTTGTGTTCAAGCACAAGTGTATGGCGAGGATGAAGAGGAAAGGAGTGAAACTGTGACTTGGTTTCATGGAACTTATGTAATCTATGCTTCTGTGTTATTTTGGTATTTGGGATGGAGTGATGATTTAAGTCAGGTGATGACTTAAGTTAGTTTTAATAAATAGCATATGTAATGGAAATCTGTCTATTATTTTGGTCATGGGGTTGATGTTCAGATGTTGGAAGCATGGATGAAGTCAGTGTTATATGTGACTATTGTAAGGAACTCGAATGAAAATGGTTTGTTACAATATAAATTAATGGTCTTTGTTATATAGTGAATGCCCCTGTAAAATTCTTACAAGACGTTTTAGAATTTCTTGGTATGATATAATATATAATACATCTTCAGCATATCAGGTGAATATGTTGTCCGAATCAATTGATTATTTTTTCTAAATTATTAGCAAACATTTCCGTATCACATTGATTTATTTGCACTATAACTCCATCCCAGCTGTTGGTAGCAAATGAATAAGTCAGACATCACTCAATAAATATGATTGCATTGCACACAAAACAAAAGAACATTGTTTACTTAACACATTGTCAGGAATGGACATAGGACTACTTTGCAACCCAAATTTAAGCAAGCTATTGATATGAAAGAAATAAATCAAACAAAGAAATCATCTTCCTGGTTTTCTATGAGAGAAGTAAGAGGTGCTACATCTCCATTATTAATATATGTGTCATCTTCCTCCTCATCATCGTCATCAAGAAAGGCCGCATCATATAAACATTCCCCTGGGCATGAATAGAAGTTAATTAACTGGTGCCCCTGTTTCCTCCTATAAATAAGATTTCGGACCATCCCAAATCACAAATCTTCTTTAGTCCCACCGGTTTGTGGCTTCAGTTCCTAGGCTACTAGGTTGAAGGTTGTGAGATCGAACCCTACCTTAGCAGTTTTTTTGCGGCTTCTGGCGCTAATTATGTTGTTGTTTTTTCACAGGTGGACAGACGTCCATAGACAGAAATAGGCGGACCGAATTCCGTGTAAATGATTTTTTTGCGGCTTCTGGCGCTAATTATGTTGTTGTTTTTTCACAGGTGGACAGACGTCCATAGACAGAAATAGGCAGACCGAATTCCGTGTAAATGACTCATGTTGGAACTTCGTAGCGAATTCAAAAACGCAAAGTCTTGGGCGCGATGAGTCGTGCCATAGCGAGAGCGCACGACCCCCCATGTGAGGCCTGGCCATGGGTTGGCATAGGAAGAGGAGTGCGGCAAGGCGAGGAGCACAGCTCGCGATTGGGGCGAGCCGGAGTGCATCGTGGCGGCAATGGCGCCGCCGTGACGCCGGTCGGCAGATTAGTGCGGGTAGTGGCGGCGGAGCATGGGACGGTGGTGGAGCGCGTGGCAAGGATGCCGCAGTGATGTCGATCGGCGGTTCATGTTGGCAGTTTAGAGGGTCCGGGTTGCTGGGGGCCGAGGCAACACGACGGGCTTAGAAGATTTTGGGGGTTGCAGCGGGCATGGCGGCAGGCGATGGCGTAGTGGGGCGGCACGACATGGCCGACAACAGGGGAGCACGACGCGGGCACGGCCGAGTTTGGTGGAGCAGAAGCGAAGGCGCAACACGTGGCGGTTAGGGCCGACGGGAGAACATGTGGCACCTAACCCATTCAGAAAGCAATGTGGAGGAGTTTGGCTGAACGGATCAGAAAGAAAGCTTCCTTTCCTTGGACTCATTTTTTAGGGACCTTCGACTCTTTTGTTTGAAACGGAGTATACATATCTTTCTTTTTTCTCTAGATTTTCTTTTTCACAGGGTAGATCCCAGCATACCCCCTGGTATAGCCCTATTACAGACGACCACTCCAAAATTTCAAGGGCTAGAGATTCTGTTAAGCACGTTACGCTACTTATATATTATATATAGTGTTGTACATACTTTTACAATAGATATTTCATTTCTTGAATTAATTTTTTTCATACTTTTACAATAGACCTTTCATTATATTTTAAATAAATTTAAATTTTACACCACGTATCATTATGGATGATTTTAAAAATTAATGTATCAACGTATCCGTATCAATTTGATACCGATACACGTATGTGTATCGGTGCCGAATAGCGAAGCGTTGCGCGTCGGGGCTGGTCCTTGTTATGGCAACATAGGAGCACTTTTGTTGTAACAAGTGTCTACCAATTGCAACACTACAGAATATTATTAACACGACAGAAACGCGTTGCAATATGAACATGTTGTTGCTTCCACTCGCAATACTTGATGCAATATCCACTTACCTATTGCATCACTAATGAAGATATTTGCAACCCACATAAGATGTTACAATATAGCCAAGCAAAATAAACAAAACCTAATTTGGTTGCTATAGCACCACCTTATAGCAACGACTAGAATAATAATGTAACTCGATTATGCCATTGCAATACTCCCTACCAATGGCAATACAAATCTTACAATGGTTGTAATACCACCTTTTTGTTACAACACAAACCAGCTATACTGCAACACAATTGATCCATTGTAATACTCCGTCCGGTTCGTTTCTCTCTCCAGTCAGAAACATTTCGTTGCTGGCTTCCTCTCTGCCCTATGCAAGCCGTACTAACCGGACCATCCGGTCTGTATCTCTGGCACAAATAGATTCCTTGCTAAGTCACTGTAGTCTCCAGACAAAACCTCTGAGTGACCATACAGTCCGATCACCACTGATCCCTCTGTCCGGTCACGTCAATCTGAAGCTAAAACTCCTCATCCTCGCTTGACTTTGTTTCCCGGCTTCTCCAAACAGCTCCTTGGCTTCTCCACTATCAACTAGCGCCTATGATTTCACCGAGCAACCTTGCACATCACCGACAATAAATGACCTAAGAGAATGACCTAGACCCCCTTGATAGTCCGGGTTTTCTTATGGACTCAAAGCCCTAACAACTAGGCAAGTGCACCCAAGACTTGCTCCATAGCTTGTCCTTAGCCTTGATCCATCTTCATCATCCCTCGGACTCTATCAAGCTCATCAAGCCTCCATGCTTGTGGTCATAGTCATCAATCGCCAAGGCCGCCGTCAACAATCATCATACGGTAGAAAAGGTTTCCTACACGGATAACACTCGTGTAGACATTAGTCACATTTCATGTTTGTCATTCATCACCAAAACATCATACCTTGGGGTGACCTCAATGGTCATGAACCTTACAATCTTCCCCTTTTTTGTGATGGATGACAACCACTACTTATGATGATCCAAAATGAACGAGCAAGAAAGAACCAAAGAAAAAGAAAGGATTGGAAGGCATACCTTGGTCCTTACCTTGGAAGTAGTCTCCCCATTGAAATATGCTAGATGTTGAGGGAGAACTGCCCGCTCACATAGCGCACTTGGATGTTAATCTTGAGTTGAATTTTGCGCCCGTCTTGGTGTCATGGTTGATGTTCATGTTGGAGTAGACACGCACCAAGAACGTAGATGCTCATGTTGGTGTAGATGTACATTGTTGTCGTAGACATGCACCATTTTTGTTCGTCTCTTTGTCGGTGTAGATGTTCATCTTGACATGATCTTCATGTGTACTTCAAGTGAACATGCACCATTGTTTTTATCATCTTCATTTGATCTTCATGTTCTTCTCTCCTTCTCATCTTCATTTGATCTCCATGTTCTTCTCCCCCTTTTTGTATTCTCAATCTTAAGCTAGGCTTTTGGATCTTCATGTTTCTTCTCCCCCTTTGTCACCTATCACCAAAAACCACACCAAAACATAACAGAACCAAGAGGCAAAAGATAGTTGGCAAGAGATTGGATAACTGCCCCTTTCACTGTGCTCTTCCTTGGTCGTAGTGGTGTTCCACCGTAGCTCCCCCTTCACACATGACTTAACAAAATATTTTCTCATATATGCAAGAGTTAGTCATTTGAGAGGTGGGAATGTATGTGCCACTTGTCTTTGAGCCGTGCGAGTAGATTTAACCTCGGAGCTCGGTTGAACATGGCTCAATGGGCATGAAGCACAATTATCACTTTTTAATCATCTAGAGAGTCATGTACTCGCATTGTAAATGAGCAACTACCTCTAGATACATGCTTGGGAGCATGTATGATATCACAATGCAAGGATGCGTGAATGCAAATGCAACAAGTATACAATGCATGATGCGATGCTAAAGAAAAGAGAGAGAACCACTACAAACCAAAGTGTCAACAATGAGTTATTCCCTTCTCAAGCTTTCTCACAATGGACAGTTCTTCAAAGCCTTGGGTACACCATGAACCACCTTCCTAAGCTTAACCCATGTCCATTGCTATCTCAAGAAGGTCCGAAGTCAACCTACAAAAGAAGAGAAATACGCACAAAACAAAGACACAAACAACAAAGCAAGTAAACACGATACATATTTACAAAGGACAAGCTCAAGGGTTACTCATGTGAAGGTGGAGGGGTCAAGAACATTGAGTTCTCCCCTTAGCTTGTTGTAGGTCTTCTTATCGAGTGGCTTGGTGAAGACATCCGCCAATTGTTCATGAGTTCGCACACTCACCAACTCGATGTCCTTCTTCTCAACATGATCCCTTATGAAGTGATGCCTCACTTGAATGTGCTTTGCATGACCATGATCTCCAGTTTTGAGAGCCATCTTGATTGCCGCCTCACTATCACAATATAGTGGCATTTGAGTGTAGTTGAGGCCATAATCCGAGAGTGTTTGCCTCATGTAGATAAGTTGGGCACAACATGCTCCCGTCGCCATGCATTCCGCTTCGGTTATAGATAGAGCCACGGAGTTTTGCTTCTTTGAGCTCCAAGATACTAGAGATCTTCCAAGAAATTGGCAACCTCCCAATGTACTCCCTATTCACTTTGCAACCCACGATGTCCAAATCCGAATACCCAAGTAACTCAAAGCTTGTTCCTCTAGGATACCATAAGCCCATGGTAGGTGTGTACTTGAGGTATCTCATTATCCTCTTCACGACCTTCAAGTGTGACTCTTTTGGATTTGCTTGGTAGCGTGCACACAAGCATACACTAAACATGATGTCCGATCTCGAAGCAGTGAGATAAAGCAAGGAACCAATCATAGATCTATAGACCTTGGGGTTCACCAGTTTCCCTTTCACATCATCATCCAAAGGTTTGCTTGTTGCCATAGGTGTGGGTAAGGGTTTGCAATTTTCTGTGTTGAATCTCTAGAGAAGGTCCTTGGTATATTTTTCTTGATAGATGAAGTTTCCTTCTCTCAATTGCTTGACTTGAAGACCAAGGAATACATGCAACTCTCCAATCATTGACATTTGGAATTCCCTAGCCATCATCTCTCGAAACTCCTCACTTGAACTTCTCATTGGTTAACCCATAGATGATATCATCCACATAGATTTGACACACAAAGAGATCCTTCCTAACATGCCTTGTGAACAAGGTGCTATCAATGTTTCTAATGGTGAATCCATTCTTGAGTAGGAAGTTCCTCAAGTGTTTGTACCATGTCCTAGGAGATTGCTTTAGGCCATAAAGAGCTTTCTTCAACTTGTACACATGTCTTGGATGCTTAGGATCCTCAAACCATGGAGGTTGTTCCATATAGACTTTCTCATTGATCTCTCCATTCAAGAAAGGCACTTTTCACATTGATTTGATAGAGCTTGAAGCCGTTATGTGATCCATAAGCAAGCAAGATCCAAATTGCCTCAAGATGAGCCACGGGAGCAAATGTTTCTTCAAAGTCAATGCCCGCCACTTGAGAGTATACCTTTGCCACTAGACGAGCCTTGTTCTTGACAATGGGCCCTTTCTCATCTTGTTTATTCTTGAAGACCCATTTGATGCCAACCACATTATGATTTTTGGGCCTTTCCACTAACTTCCACACTTTGCATCTTTGAAAGTTGTTCAATTCTTCTTGCATTGCAATAACCCACTTGTGATCATTCATTGCCTCTTCCATTGTTGTGGGCTCAATCATGGAGACAAAAGAAAAGTTCTCAATAACAACATTTGCCTCCTCATCACTTCCTTCATCATTTTCTTCATTCACATAGCATGGCTTGTATTGATTTCTCCTTGTTCTCACTCCTTGAGATGGGCTCCTAATGATCAAGTCACGAGAATGATCCTTGTTTTTGACTTTGGGTCTAGGGTAATGTTCTTGTTGAGTGGGAGGAGGTCTAGGTGATGTATCTTATGCATCAAGAGTTGCTTGCTCTCTTGATATATGAGTGTCTTGGATCCTGAAAGAGATGGGAGAGTCAATCTTATGCTTTCATGTTTTGGACTTAGAGCATAAGGTGGATGAGAGGGTATCTTGTGAAGAGCTAGGAGAAGTGACTTGTAGTGAAGTATGTGGGGAGGCTTGTGGCTCACTTCTCACATGGATTTCCTCATCGTTTGGTGGGTGAACTCTCAAAGAATCTTGGGAGGAGCTAGTGGGTGTATTTGTGGCATTTTGGGTTGGTTCTTACACCTTGGAGGAAGAGGTTGGTTGAGGTGGTGGAGCAGAGGGCTCATCAATATCACCATCATTGGCCTCGTGGGGTAAAACCTCGCTCACGGGCATGTTCCTCAAAGCTTCCCTCATAGGCTCATCCTCAATGTTCACTTCATGAAATTCATCTTCCTTTTGAGAACCATTTGACTCATCAAATTGTACATCATAGGATTCTTCCACACAGCCTGTGGCTGAGTTGTAGACCCTATATGCTTTAGAAGTCCCTGAGTACCCAACAAGAATGCCTTAATTAGTTCTGCTTTCAAACTTCCTGGGCTTTCTCCTCTTCTTGAGAACGTAACACTTGTAGCCAAAAACTCGGAAATATGAAACATTGAGTTTCCTTCCCACAAATAGCTCATATGGTGTCTTTTTCAACAACCGATGGAGATAGACACGGTTGGAGGTATAGCAAGCCGTGTTGATTGCCTCCGCCCAAAACCTCTCTTGAGTTCCATACTCATCCAACATGGCACGAGCAAGGGTTATGAGTGTATTGTTCTTCCTCTCCGCTACTCCATTTTGCTCGGGAGTATATGTAGCAGAGAATTCATGTTTGATGCCTTTCTTGTCACAATATTCCTCCACTGTTGTGTTCTTGAACTCTGTCCTATTGTCACTTCTTACCTTCACAATGCTACCCATGAATTCATTCTTTGCCCTTCTAGCAAAATTTCTGAAGATATCACTATCTTGAGATTTGTCCATAAGAAATAAAGTCCAAGTATATCTCGTGAAGTCATCAACAATCACCAAGCAATAGAGATTGCCTCCCAGACTCTTATAGTGTGTTGGCCCAAACAAGTCCATATGCAAGAGCTCTAGAGGACGAGATGTGGACATGAATGACTTGGTGGGATGTGAAGATGCAACTTGCGTTCCAGCCTGACAAGCACTGCATAGTCTATCCTTCTCAAAGGTCACATCCTTGATTCCTTCAACTAGATTCCTCTTGACAATCTTCTTGAGCTGATTTATTCAAACATGTGCCAGTCTCCTATGCCACAACCATCCTTGGATGCCTTAGTGAATAGGCAAGTGCTTGGTGGCATATTGCTTGATTTGAAGTCCATGACATACAAGTTCCCATGCCTTACTCCCTGAAACAGTAGCCCTTTCTTAGCATTCTCAATCGTGGCACCATCCTCATCAAACGTGCACTTGAATCCCATGTCACAGAGTTGACCAATAGACAGGAGATTGAAGTTGAGGGTCTCCACAAGAAAGACCATGGAGAGATGGAGGTCATTAGTGATGCCCACCTTGCTCGAGCCTCTAACTCTCCCCCTTTGAGTTATTCATGAAAGTTAACTTCTCACTATCTTCATCTCCATCAATGGTGTTGAACGTAGTCGACTTCCCGGTCATGTGTTGAGTGCACCCACTGTCAAGAATCCATTGAGTACCTCTACTCTTGTAGTTGAACCTGATGGTAGCCATAAGATAGGAACTAGAGGAAGAAGGGTTAGTATCCAAGGCATTACTAGATTGACTAGTACCAACCTCATCGCGTCGAACAATGAGACCATCCTTATAGATAGGGATCCTTGCAATCCCTTCCTAAAGTCTCCTCCTGATAGGAAAGTGAGGAGCACGATACCTCCAATGTCCATGATCATCCCCCATGTGTACATTGTTGAGGTCGATGTAGTAATAAGGAGGATCATAGAGGCCAGTGACGTGCTCAAGCACATATCCCACTTATGAGTGGAGCACGAGTATCATCTCTATTGCTCTCTCAATTGAGAGCTCATGTCTTCTATTGACTACCTCCTCAAGTAAGAAACCCCTCTCAGGAGTTGTGATTTGTAGGAGGAGCTTGTTAATCACTTCATGTGGTGCAATCCTCCGGAGACCTCTGAAGGAGTTTATCCTACACACAAGATCATAAATGCTCAAGAGATTCTCACAAAGGTCATCATTCGGATTTCTCACAAATTCACCAAGCTCAAAGAAGAGATCTTGTTGGTGAGCTCGATGAAGATGCCAAAGATGATCTTGTGGTGGAGGAGGTTGAGAAGGTGGGGGCACCGGAGCCGTAGTGGTGAGATTGATCATCTCAAAGGATCGAGTGAGCATTGTTGTTGCCGCTCCCCCTACACCAATGCTTCGTCCACCCAATGTGCTTGGATTAGGACATGGAATAGCACTTGAGGTAGAGCTTGACGAAGCACTCGATGATGAACTTGTTGAAGGTCTTGCTCCGAAGGGGTTGTAGAAGCTGTTGCAAGGTAATCTTGTGGATGGGTCAAAGAAGTTTGAACTCGAAGCTACTTCTTTCCCTTTGCTTGAAGATGCTTCATTGTTTGCCTTGGATGTCTTCTTCCCCGCCATGCTCACTGTGATCTCCTCATCCTTGAAGAGCAGCTCGATCACGTCCTCGACAGACAGACTCTTCTCCATGAGAAGGTCAAGGGTGACGTAGAAGATCTTGCTACTCGGTAGCAAGGAGAGGATCTTCTCGACAATCATAATCTTGGGGAGCTCTAAAGAAGTTGCTGCAATCTTGTCCACAATACCTCACAAGCGAATAAGAGAGTCAAGTAAGTCCTCATTGTCATTAGCATGAAAAGCAAAGAACTCCTCAACAAGAGAACTGCTAGCAAGATCAACAAGAGACTCACAACCATCATCAATACTAGTCATGATAGTGGAGCAAGCAAGATCAAGCGACACATCATTGTCACTCATCACGTTAGGCACACTAGTAGAGGAACCTATCAAGTCAATACTAGAAGAATCTAGGCACTCACTAGTACTAGGCACATCAACACAATCATCACAATCATCATACACATGATTATCGGTGAAGGTAGTAGCAAAGTCCACAAGAGTATCCATCAACTCATCCGGGATCATGGCATTTAGGTAGCTTTTAAAGCGATCCTTCCATGAACCATGACCTAGCCCCGAATGGGATGACATACCAACTCAATACGGTCACTACTCAAGTCGGTTAAGCCTTATAATGAGCACTTGGCTCTGATACCAATTGAAAGGACCGAGTGACCGAGAGGGGGGGGGGGGGGTGAATCGGGAACTCGCACTATGTACCAAATTTGCCAAGTTCCAAAACCGATCAATCGATCACTTCCTACAACAATTCTAGTGGTGATCACACTAGCAAGATAAAAGCCCTATGAAAGGAATAACACCCTAAGCATACTAGCGGATCACACAAGGCAATACAACTCCTATGCAAGCTAGTAATAAAGCAACGCTGAAGCATACAAGAAGCTAGCAAGGGAGCCTACTCATGTAAAGCTACAAGATAGAGAACTAGAGCAATAAAGCATGAGTAGTACAACACATACAAGCATGAGCAATCAAGCCAATGCAACTCCTACACATGCTAGTGGTAAAAAGGAAGCTAAGCACAACTAGCAAGTGAAGAAGCCTATTCATGCAAGTCTACAAAATAATCAACTAGTACAAGGTAAACACACAAGCATGAATAGACCAGTATATAAATGTGGAAAGTAATGCATCAAAGTAAGGAGTAGAGTAAGAGATGGCTCATGAATTTTTTCCTGAGGTCTTGGAAGGATGTCACCTTCCCCTACTCCTTGTTGGACCACTCCTGTCGGAGTTCCGGTCCCTCCCACCACCAAGTGGCGTTCTCGTCCACGAGCCTACAATCACTCCCCGAGTAAAGTCATGGTGTGCGTCACCGCTGCCACCAAGGCACAAGATCGCCTCCCTCGAGAACTTGTCGGACTCCCTGAGCCGACATGGGCGCTCACTATTGATACCCCTTCCAACGGCGAGAGTCAATTGACCGGACCGTTCGGTCCATTTCTGTCTCCAGCTGTGGCACCCCTTTCCGGAGGATCGAGGTCCCAACGGTGCTGATAACGTAGACACTTGATAATACAATAATTGTTTGAGTTTAAGTTGAATATTACATCAATAAGTCATCAGAGTGCAGCGGAATATTACAAGTTCATAATGTTTTTGAAAACACAGCGGAAGCGAATAACAATATGGAGCTACGAGCTCGACGGTACAGCATAGTAATGATTCCTGCCCGAAGAACCATCACTCTAGCAACACACATCAATATTGCGACGGTGAGTGGGACTCCCAGTGGGTAGTCCAACCCTCAGGGACTTACATGTCCTAGGGCAGCACATTCTTAGGCAACTCTACCTCTCATTACCTGAAAACAACAGTGGCACAAAGCCTGAGTACTAATTACTCAGCAAGACTTACCCGTCGGACTTCTAGGTATGCAATGCCTCTAATAGGTGGCTTGTTTGAAAAGGCTCGCACTAAGCAACCTATTAGTTCTATCAAGTTTTATTCATCAAGTTAATTAGGTAGAACAGAATGTAACTTTAGTTGCAACAATAAGATAATAAAACAATACATAAGGTAAGTACAACATAAGAGCCACAAGAGTATCGTCAACAATAAGCATCATAATCAGTTCCCAAGTACCATGTGCAACTACGTGACGACTCAGTGACCAAGTGGTACTCATTACTACGAGGGACAACAATTGCAATAGATTTACACCAACTCGAAAAACCCGAGATACACGACACATACGCACCAATTAAGGTCGTATATGGCAACCTTTCGCAAGGACGAAAAACAACTTGGTCCGGGTCCAGTCTCAGCGAGTGGGCATGCTGTTCTGCCGACAGTACTTCATGGTATGAACCGCCCACTCCAGCAGCAGAAGGGTCAACAACCACTGTACTAGGTACCATCCTCATTGCCGCGCCAATGCTACATCAGTTTACTAGTGCCCATAGACTAGCATGCATTCGGTACTGTTCAATACTTGACCAAGGGGCCGACCACGGACGGGTCCTAGGTTCGACAAGGCAGGGCTACCGCAATCAACACCCATATATTGCTGCAAACCTACACATGCATTTTCCCTGCCCGATCATAACATTAAAATAAACTTCTTTTATAGGTTCTCGTTCTAGTGGCCAAGTTCATTCCTTAGTATTAATATCTACCGAGCCTAGTAGTTACTAAGTATAGCGACACAATACCGATACTACCATGGTTCTAATGACAGTGGCATGGGTCATTCTGGTATCATGTAAGGTGGGTTCCAATCAACTCCTATGACCTAATGCAATAATCACAGACACTAGTAATATTGAAAACTAGCAACTTTATAAAATGGCGAATGAAAACCGGGGCTTGCCTGGATCGATGTTAGTACTAGCAACTACTATGTCTTGCTCTTGAGGGTCAAGGTCCTTCTGAATATCCTCCTCTTCCTGCTCTTGATTGTCGTTGCCTATATGAAAGAATTGGATTAACGGCATTATTGAAATACCGTTGAATGGTATGATATGATGCACATCACTTTTAAATGTCAATTAAAATTATCATCATGTTCTTGAAGCCATATGCTTCAAAGAAGTTGGATTGTGTTTTAATGTTAATTAAAATTACTCTTATGTTCTTGAAGCCATACGCTTCAAAGAAACAATTTAAAGTTTCATCATTTTATGTGTGTTAATCATTTATTTAGGGTTGTTATAGTTTTTCAGAACAATCAAGCAATTAAAATAGTAACCTATTGATTCTAGACTTGAGTGAATTATCATGAACAGAGACATAGGTGAATTGCATTTTTACCAATTTACAGCCTCTAGATATTATTATTCCAATTACTAGCATTTATTAAAGTAAAATAGTGATATGAGCAAATCAATTTAGTTAATTAAGTAAATCAAGGTTTCTGGACTTGTGTGTTTTACTGTGTACAGGGGCTCCCAAGAGTGATTTTTGTGCCAAGTGGCAAGGGCCAATTAATTTCAGAATAATTACTAGAATTAATTTAAGCAAACACACTAAATAAATTCCAGGGCCCAAAATAATTCATATTTTTCCAAACCAAATTTTGTGGTAGTAGATAATTATGTTGTTGTTAAGCATGCCAAAAATCAGGATTTAATTGCACTCCTAGAATTTCTGGTGAATTAAATATTGTTTGGACAGTTTAAAACATTAATAAAAATATATGTACAGAAATAGTGCCTTAACATTTTACTATAATAGAGCACTGAAAGTTGAGTCCAACAAAATTTGTTCGAGGCTCAATGGAGTTATAATCGATTTGCTATGCTTTTTGGAAGTTTTATCACTTTTCTGGAAATTCCTGGGTATTTCTGGTTTTCACTAATGACCGTCGATGCCACGCGTGTGACACATCAGCACCACGTCGGTGACATGCAGGTGGCCAGTCAGATGCTAGTCGGCGCGCTGGAACAGAGGCTGCCTCGCCGGAGGGCTTGCCGGCGGGCGCTACGCGGGGAGAAAGCTCGTCGAGGCAAGGAGTTGGGTGGGGTTCGCGAGGACGGGATCTCAACGAAAGATGGTCGCCAGCGAGAGACGGTGGAGCAGAGGTCTTCGGCGGGGTCGAGGGATCGGCAGGGAGCACCAAATTGGTCGGGGCTTGCTCCAACAGCTTCACTGTTGCACCACGGGGAGCAGCATCCAGTCGGGTGCGTCGGTGATGGCCGGAAGTAGGGGCTTGTCGTGGAGGTGGCTTCGGTGATCGGCGGCGATGGTTTGGGGCCGGGGAAAAAGCAGAATGCCGGTGACTTTGCTCAGGAAAACAGGAAGGAGTTAAGGCGAGCTCGTTCGGCCGAGGAAAGAGGGAACGAGGCTCACCAGAGATGGCCAATTCTGGTCGATAGCAGAGGAGATCACCGGAACTGTGGGTCTTGGTATTTCTTCAATTTGATTGAGCTCACGCAGAGAGTTGTCGAGGAAGTGGCCTGGGGAGCTAGAGGGGAAGTGAGCAGTGCGTGGGTACTCTCGGCTGGGCTGGGGAGGCAGTGGGAGAGCGGGGCAGTGCGTAGGGGTTGAGCTCTGCAATGGCAGAAGAGGAAGGGAGAGGGGAAATGGAAGAGAGCAGAGAGCAGCGAGAGAGAGAGAGAGTGCTTGAACTTGTGGTTCGCTTTCAAGTTGCATAGAGGATAAGAGTGAGTGGGGGAAGCGGGAGTGGAGGAACCGGTGAGAATTGAAGTTTGGCCGGTCGGCTATGGCGATGGCATGCTGGAGAGGAGATGGAGCCGTTGGGCGAGCGTGCGGTGAGGGGACGTGACAGGGGGGAGGCAGAGAGGAGGTCAACGGAGCTGTAGCTCGCGCGCGATTCTGAGGCGGGGAGTGAAGGAGTCCCGGTCGGTGCGCCGTGCGGCAGAGAGGAGCAGGCAGGCTCTGCGCCAGTGAGAGGAAGGAGAAGGAGATTTTGCGCTGCACCCCTTGGAGTTCTAGATTTCTCACAAACTGGTCCCTGGTCAACACTAGTTTTTAATAAATCGAAATAAAATAGCTAGGGACTTCTTAAATTAGTGAAATTTGGTGGACTGACTATTTAAAAGGTGGAGAACACTTTGGTGAATTTATTTGAAATTTTCATAAGCATATTTTTGGAATTTATTAAATGCATTAATTAGTTACTTAGGATTCAATTAATTAATCAAGGGTCTTGTCAAGCAGATAAAATGCTCAATAATTTCATAAAATTCTATTTTATCATTACCAAACTGATTATGAATTTATTTGATAGGAGTTGTATTGAAATTTTTGAATTGCTTCAATAACTTGGTTGCATGGTATTTATTTGCCTAGAATTAAATCAATAGTTAGGCTCTATCATTTTATGCTATATTGACCCTGATTAATGCTCCTCATATTTGTTAAATTAAGGTGAGACACCTGGGGTGTCACAACCCTTGCTCCTTAAAGAAATCTCGTCCCGAGATTATGAACATGGTAAACTTAGAGGGAAGTGCGGTGGTCAAAACATACCCGTGTATGATGACCAAAATTCTGGGTAGTGAATACTCAGAAATTCTTCTGATTCCTAAGTTGACTCATCCTCTGAGTGGTTACTCCATTAAACTTTGTAGAATTTGAGGGTTCTATTACGGGTTGTGTGATATTTCTTATCGAGGATCTTCACGGGTTTTTCGGAGTATGTGAGATCGGGTTGAAGTTGGTCATACTCTTCCAAAATCTTGTCAATGGGTGGCTTGAGACATCGCTTAAGCTGAGAGATGTGGAAGGTGTGATGGACTCTAGATAGATTAGCGGGTAATTCCAACTTATAGGCTACATTTCCACATCGTTCCAGAATTTGGAATGGTCCAATATAACAGGGAGCTAACTTTCCTTTGACTCCAAACCGTTGGATACCCTTCATAGGTGACACTCTGAGATAAACGTAGTCACCCTTGTTGAAATACAGTGGCCTATGTCGTCTGTTTGCATACTTCTCTTGACGACATTCAGCAACTTTAAGATTTGTTTGAATGATACAAACCTTTTCTTCAGCATTCTTGACAAGGTCAAGACCAAAGGTTACTCTCTCCAGATTCAGACCAGTTTAGCGGTGTTCTACAACTGCGACCATAGAGTGCTTCAAATGATGACTTTTTTAGACTCTCTTGGTAACTATTGTTGTATGAGAATTCCGTATAAGGCAAATACTCATCCCAATTACCACCATGTGTTAAAACACATGCTCTAAGCATATCTTCCAAATTCTGGTTGACACGCTCTATTTGTCCATCAGTGATGGCATGGTAAGCGAAACTCCGAATTAGTTTGGTACCCAGTGATGCATGCAGTTGTTCCCAAAAATGAGCGACAAACTGCGAGCCTCAATCTGTAACAATGGTCTTGGGTACTCCATGAAGACATAGAATTCTTGCTATGTATAGTTCTACATATTGCTTTATCTTGTAGGTGTTATTGATCGGTAGGAAGTGGGCAGATTTCGTGAGTCGGTCCACAACGACTCAAATCGAATCATGCTTCCGAGAGGTGAGAGGGAGACCAACAATAAAATCCATGCTGATGTCTTCCCATTTCCAAGCGAGAATACTCAATGGTTGAAGTAATCCGGCTTGTTTCAAATGATCAGCTTTAACTCTCTGACAAGTATCGCATTCGGCGACATATCAAGCAACTTCTCGCTTCATCCTTGTCCACCAAAAATTCTTCTTCATGTCTTGGTACATTTTATTACTACCGGGATGGATAGAATATTTGAAGTGATGTGCTTTATCCAAGATCTTCTGTCAGAGTTCGAAGTCTTTTGGTACTACTAAATGGTTATTGAACCATAGAGTACCGTTCGAGTCTTGGTTAAAGCATTTTGCTTACCATCTTTAATGTTTTGATGGATATGATTCATACCAACATCATTTTTTTGTGCAGCGATGATTTCTTCACAAATAGTAGAGTGTACACTTAGGTTGCTAATCACTACAGCAGGTGAAACGTGAAGGCTGGGTTCCGAATTAGTTTCGTGGTCATTGTTGTCCTGAACTTCCAGCTCCAAGTTGTTGCAGTGGACTTTTCTGCTTAACACATCGGCGACTACATTAGCCTTGCCTGGATGATAATGAATCTCCAGGTTATAATCCTTAATCAGTTCTAGCCACCGACGCTGTCTCATGTTCAGATCAGTCTGGGTGAAGATATATTTCAAACTCTTATGGTCTGTGTAAATGTGCACTAAGTTGCCGAGCAAATAATGCCTCCATATTTTTAGTGCAAATACAACTGCAGCTAGCTCCAAATCATGAGTAGGATAGTTCTCTTCATGCTTCCTTAACTGTCGAGATGCATAGGCTATGACATGACCTTCTTGCATGAGTACACATCCAAGTCCTGTCCTAGACGCATCACAATATACATCGAATGACATGGTGATGTCGGGTTGAGCCAGTACTGGGGCAGTTGTCAATAATTTCTTCAATGCTTGAAATGCTTCTTCACAATTGCTGTTCTCATTAAACTTTTTCTCCTTTTTCAGCAGCTCCTTGATGGGTTTGGTCAGCCAAGAAAAATTTGGTATGAACCTACGATAATATCTGGCTAGTCCAAGGAAACTACGTACTTGGTGAACTGTCTTTGGTGGCTTCCAATCTAGCACATCTTGAACCTTGCTAGGGTCTACTGAGATTCCTTCTGCGAAGACTATGTGACCAAGGAATGGCACACGGTCCAACCAAAATTCACACTTGCTGAATTTTGCATACAACTTGTGATCTCGAAGACGTTGAAGAACAATGCAAAGATGTTCAGCATGCTCTTCCTTGGACTTAGAATAGACGAGGATGTCGTCAATGAATACTACCACAAATTTATCCAACTCTGGCATGAATACCGAATTCATGAGATACATGAAATGAGCTGGAGCGTTTGTCAATCCAAATGACATTACTAGATACTCGAATAATCCATATCTAGTAGAAAAGGCGGTCTTCGGAATATCTTCTGCTCTGATTTTGATTTGATGATAACCCGAACGGAGGTCAATTTTTGAAAATACCTTAGCACCAACTAATTGATCAAAAACAATATCAATTCGTGGTAACGAGTATTTATTCTTGATGGTAACTTTGTTGAGAGGTCGATAATCAACAACGAGACACAGAGATTTGTCCTTCTTCTTAACAAAAATAGCAGGGCAGCCCCAAGGTGAGGTGCTTGGGTGAATGAATCCATTTTCCAATAACTCATTCAATTGCTTTTTCAATTCGGCCAACTTATTTGAGGCCATCTTATAAGGTCGACGAGATATCGGAGAAGTTCCTGGTTGTAGCTCTATCTTGAATTCCACTTCATGGTCAAGTGGTAGGCCAGAGATATCTTCGGGAAATATGTCTGGATACTCACAAACAACGGGGATGTTCTCGAGCGATTGCCCTTCCAAGTGATGGACAATCAAGGCTTTCGATGAATTGATGTTTAGAGAAAATGTATCTTTTCCATGCAAAGGGGAGTTGATGTGAACGATACGGGGCTCGATGTCTAGCATGGCTCTATGAGTTTTCATCCAAAACATACCCAAAATCAAATCAATTCCCTGGTGGCTAAGCATGATAAAATCCGTGGGGTAGATTTTCTTGTTTATTTCCAGAGGGGCTTTGCATACTATTTGATTGGCACTAATTTGCCCAGCGGGAGAACGAATTGTATAGCATCTTTCTATAGTCTGGGGTTGAAGATTAAGTTTTTGCACACATGCTTGGCTAATGAAATTATGCGTAGCACCAGAATCAAAAAGTGCAAGGACAGGCTGGCGATAGAGCGAGAGCGTACCGGTCAGCACGGGTTCGCCCTAAGGGATATCTTCCACATTGGTGTAGTTCACTTGGGCACTACATAATGGTGCATTCACATTCCTGCTCTGGTTCTGTCGCTGGTTGTTGTTGCTGTTGTTGTTACGCCTTGGTGTAGTGCAATTCTTTGCAAAGTGGCCGGTACGACCACAATTGTAGCAAGGGTAGTTGCCTCCATGATCAGTAGGCAATGGGGCACGAGCACTCGGGTTCCCTTGTTGCTGATACGATGCACGGTACTGGTTGTTCTACTGTTGGTACGGTGCACGAGGTGGGAAGTTTTGCTGCTGTGATGATCTCGAGTAGTTCAAGCCAAACCGTCGTTGAAGCTGTTGCTGTGGTGCTGCCTGGAAACGTTGTCCGGTGGGTGAAGTATATATCAGGCGATGCTTCACCTGTGGGGTAGCAGAGGTAGTAGCAGGGGCCTTTCTCTTGCGGTCTTCTTCTTCAACTTGGCGCATAGCGCCTTCCTAGACAATAGCAGCATTGATCAGATCGTTGTATGTGCCAGTTGTCGGCCAAGTCAGGCGTTCCTTTAGCGTGGCATTCATCCCACGTAGGAATGTGTATCTTTTCTTCTCTTCAGTATTAACATACTCAGTGGCGTACTGAGCAAGGTGATTGAAGGCTTTAGAATATTGGAGGACATTCCTCCCTCCTTGTTTTAGATCCATAAATTCCTGGAACTTTCTCTGCATGAGACCAGCAGGGATGAAATGAGCACGGAAAGCAGCTTTGAAGTCATTCCATTCAACACGGCGTCCAATGGGCAGAGAAGCTTCATAGTTGGCCCACCAGGCACTAGCAGAGCCATGGAGTTGTTGGGCGGCAAACAACACCTTCTGGTGCTCAGTGCATTCCAGCAGACCGAATTTAGACTCGGTCTGACACAACCAGTGGTCGGTGTCCAGCGGCCCTCTGGCACGCTCGAAGGTGGGTGGGTGGGTACCCAGGAAATCTGAGTAAATGCTCTGACGGGGCTGGTTGTTGTGGTTGTTGTGGTTATCTCCACGTCTAGCCAGATGGGTCGTGATGTCGACCAACCGACGGAGCAGCTCGGAGTCATTCTGCTGCCTGTTGAGTGCAGCGGCCAGGACTTCAGCTAATGAAGGCTCAGCATTCGCTCCTTGCTAAGAGCTCTCAGGATCTTCCTGATTCCGAGTACACACCATGCTGCAATTTATACGGTTGCACATTAGTTATTTCTCATAATATTCCATAAAATCACATGCGCAAGAATATAAATTTGCAAGAGGCACGGTAAAATCTCAGAAATGACAACCATCTCCATTGATTCAATTCAGTCTATATGGTTGTTAAAGGACATCATCACATGGTTCCTTACATATATGTGCCGACGCCTAGTTACGATATTGCGGACACAATATGCAAGATTGACACTTCTACATCGAACTAGGGATACATATACTAACCGTACACAGGGATAGCGAATCATCTACTCCTGGCCTAAGTCTTCCGGCTCTTCTGGTTCCTTCAGATCCATCATTTCCTCATCATCAACACCGGCATGTGCCATCTCCACATCGTCTTGTTCTCCATACTCTATGAAGATCTCATCCCAATTCCCTTCAATAGGAAGATGGGCAGCCTTGAATGCGTTGAAGTCATCTTGAGCCTCAATCATGTCATGCTCAAAATCTGCTGCATCCTACAAGGCTTGGTCACGTTCTTCTAGAATCGAATCCATCTCTTCATTCTTGGCTTGGATTTGCTGGTTCAGTTCTGCAATTTCTTCATCCTTAGTTTGTTTTTCGACCTCAAAAAGTCGAAGCGCAGAATGGAACACATCCAAACGTCGGCACAAGTTTGTGCACAAAGCAAAAGTGGACAAACCATAATACTCTATTATGGGCAGCATAGTATCATGGTGGCGATGGTGTGGGTCAAAGCTGAAATCCACACGCCTCATCCACTCGAAGTCTGTCACATCATTAATGGGTAGCAAGGCGATGGGTGTTCCAGCAACATCATGCTTGTGGTCTTCACAGAATCGAGTAAGCGCCCTGAATGTAGCTATATTCCAGGTGGAAGGCAGATCTGTCCCGGTAACGCTAAGGGTCCAAGATTCCCATGCAGGGATGACGGAGTAATTGGCGGGAACCGCCACATGGATGACACATGAGGGGACTCCATGCTCCTAAAATTCCTTGCCAACATAGGTGGGAGGAATGGAATATTCGATTCTCTAGAGAACTCTCCAAAATAGGTGAATCATCCCTGTGAACTCCAGGCCATCGGTAATTTTCCAACCCTGTGGTGGTTGTTCTTTGTTTTCAGCCATCTACAAAGAAAGTACTTTGGTTGAGTCAATGAGTATGATTAAACTTTGTAGCAACAATAGTAGCTACTAAGGGTACAACTAATGCATAGCGCAAATCATCATAGTTTCAATACAAGGCTCGGAATATGTGGCCCTTGAGTTACAAAAGCATCTCACGCATCAACCCCAAAATACAACAACCTCGCGTGGTTCGACAAAAGTTACCTACCCAACTGATCCTGACTACCGAGACTAGTCTAGGCTACCACTATCCTCCTAGGTTCTGCCTTGAGCTGGTGCCTCGTAGTCTATGTCAGACTCCTCGTCCATATCCTCCTGCGGGTCCTCCTCCTCCTCCGGTGCTGTTGGTGGTGCAAGGGCTACCTCAAGCTGCTGCTACAGGCCCTGGTTCTCCTAAGCTAGGGTCTCTAAATCCTCTCCCATAAGCTCCATCTCGTGTTGTGCAGCCGTCAACTGATGCTGCAGGTGCTCGTTGTGGTTGGCACACTACTGCATAATCACGCCACGTCTGTCAACCTCCTGCGCGAGGGTGTCACGCTGTCTAGTCACCTCAGTAACGCGAGTCTCACTCGCCTCAAGAGTAGTGGTCAGTCGCTGAATCTCTCTCTGTTGTGCGTCAACCTATGTCTGCAGGTCATTCCTCTGAACCCAGACCTGCTTGGCCTCAGCCAGTATGATCCTGCTGTGGCTGCTAGCCTCCTCATCCAAGTTGAGGAGGTACTCGGTATAATAGGACACACGGTGGTATCTCGTGTGGTACGTCGGGTAGTCGTCGCGGCCGATGCGCCTCACACGCCTCTGCCAGACCGGGTTGGCCTTGTGCCAGATGCAGATCATCTCAAACGGAGTCCCAGAGAGCGCTGTCGTGTGGCGCCTGCAGAAGTGGGTGAGGGCCCTGTGGGCGACTCTCTCCAAGCCCTCACAGAGGCTCCCACAAGTCGTCGTGCTCTCCGTACCCGCCATGTCGAGGTTGCGCGGGTGTGTGGGCACGCTGATGTGCACCTTAGCAAGAGTCACGCCGTGACGATGGACCTTGTGGCCCTTTTAGGAGGGCGGCTCGTCGTAGCCCAACAAGCATAGGAGATCTCACAAAAGTGTAGGAAAGCCACGGTGGTGGAGACCGGTGGTGTAGCGCCACCCGTCGTGTGAAAGCTCCTCAAAACCGTGGTTACCCATCTGGAACATAAACCCAATGGTGAGTACAGTGTTCCATGAGTAACAATGCATTTCATATAAGTGCTATGAAATATAGAAACAAAGTTTTAGTTCACATTTTCCAGCCTCAAGGGTCAATAATACGGCAACGGGTTTTAAAACAAATTCTGTCTTAACTGTACAACAGTCAGGAAAGTGGGTATTTCGAACAGAAAACAAGGTCTCAAAAATTTGGGCTTGGATCCATGTTATAGTACACTTTCATAGCTTTCCAGATTATACTTACATTCTCAAAAATTCCAAGTAATTCTGGAGTTATTAATTTTGCAATTTCAGGTTGGCAGATTTAGTTTGAGATTGACAGAGGCTTAAATGTTTGGCTCTACTGGACAGAGGAAAACTGGTAAAATGGTGAAACCTATTGGAGATGAAAATAGACTTCAAGAGCATTTCAGATTGGGTTTAAGCACCTAAAAATCCGAAGTATAACTTTAGTTATGAATTTTTGAAGTTGGCAGCTAAAAACAGGACAGATTCTTGTTAACCTTGTTATCCAGAATTTTAAACTTTATCATGTTTAGAAAATTTTATTCAGAGGTTGGTGAGAAAAGAGAGAACCAAATTTTAGTTTAGTTATAATGGGATGCATGATGCAAAACCTTCATTTTATTAACCTATCGTTCCTCACAACACAACGCCTATCATTGCCGATACTTAGCGGCACGAATATGTGGTGATGACCCGCACTCAACACATAAGTCATTCTAAGTGTTATACTAACGGCGTTAGCATACCTGCAGAAGATCCATTGCAGAAACAATACATCAAAATCAAAAGAAACTACAAAAAGAAGCACAGTTCTACTAGTAACGATCCATGAAAAAGGATCGCCCCGTGATAAGTCATGAGCCAACAGTGTCTCGTATCCGCCTACGAGCACAGACACCAATATCACGCATGTCGGTTAAGCACGCACGTACCTTCGTTTGAAGAAGCCATAGATGCAATAATGTAAACAAACATAACCCAGGTTAGCTATGTCACCACCCTATTATCTACTAGGGGCAATACTAACGTATCCTCACTCGTAACGTCGTGGTTTTTGAAAATAAGATTTATTTGTTGTATTATCATGGACCACGACCCTGATACCAGTTGTGGCGCCCCTTCCCGGAGGATCGAGGTCCCGACGGTGCTGATAACATAGACACTTGATAATACAACAATGGTTCAAATTTAAGTTGAATATTACATCAATAAGTCATCAGAGTGCAGCAGAATATTATAAGTTCATAATGTTTTTGAAAACACAGCGGAAGCAAATAACGATAAGGAGCTACGAGCTCGACGGTACAACATAGTAATGATTCCTGCCCAAAGAACCATCACTCTAGCAACACACATCAATACTACGGCGGTGAGTTGGACTCCCAGTGGGCAGTCCAACCCTTAGGGACTTGCATGTCCCAGGGCAGCACATTCTCAGGCAACTCTACCTCTTCATTACCTGAAAACAATAGTGGCACAAAGCCTGAGTACTAATTACTCAACAAGACTTACCCATCGGACTTCTAGGTATGCAATGGCTCTAATAGGTGGCTTGTTTGAAAAGACTCGCACTAAGCAACCTATTAGTTCTATCATGTTTTATTTATCAAGTTAATTGGGTAGAGCAGAATGTAACTTTAGTTGCAACAATAAGATAATAAAGCAATACATAAGGTAAGTACAACATAAGATCCATAAGAGTATCGTCAACAATAAGCATCATAATCAGTTCCCAAGTACCATGTGCAACTACGTGACGACTCAGACCAAGTGGTACTCATTACTGCGAAGGAGAGCAATTGCAATTGATTTACACCAGCTGGGAAAACCCAAGATACACGACACATACACACCAATTAAGGTCGTATATGACAACCTTTCGCAAGGACGAAAAACAACTTGGTCCAGGTCCAGTCTCAGTGAGTGGGCATGCCGTTCTGCCGACAGTACTTCGTGGAATGAACCGCCCACTCCAGCAGCAGAAGGGTCAACAACCACTGTACTAGGTACCATCCTCATTGCCGCGCCAATGCTACATCAGTTTACTAGTGCCCATAGACTAGCATGCATTCGGTACTGTTCAATACTTGATCAAGGGGCCGACCACGGACGGGTCCTAGGTTCGACAAGGCAGGGCTACCGCAATCAACACCCATGTATTGCTGCAAACCTACACATGCATTTTCCCTGCCCGGTAATAACATTAAAATAAACTTCTTTTATAGGTTCCCGTTCTAGTGGTCAAGTTCATTCCTTAGTATTAATATCTACCGGGCCTAGTAGTTACTAAGCATAGCGACACAATACCGATACTACCATGGTTCTAATGACAGTGGCATGGGTCATTTGGGTATCATGTAAGGTGGGTTCCAATCAACTCCTATGACCTAATGCAATGATCACAGACACTAGTAATATTGAAAACTAGCAACTTTATAAAATGGCGAATGAAAACCGGGGCTTGCCTGGATCGATGTTAGTACTAGCAACTACTATGTCTTGCTCTTGAGGATCAAGGTCCTTCTGAATATCCTCCTCTTCCTGCTCTTGATTGTCGTTGCCTATATGAAAGAATTGGATTAACGACATTATTGAAATACCGTTGAATACTATGCTATGATGCACATCACTTTTAAATGTCAATTAAAATTATCATCATGTTCTTGAAGCCATATGCTTCAAAGAAGTTGGGTTGTGTTTTAATGTTAATTAAAATTACTCTTATGTTCTTGAAGTCATATGCTTCAAAGAAACAATTTAAAGTTTCATCATTTTATGTGTGTTAATCATTTATTTAGGGTTGTTATAGTTTTTCAGAACAATCAAGCAATTAAGATAGTAACCTATTTATTCTGGACTTGAGTGAATTATCATGAATAGAGACATAGGTGAATTGCATTTTTACCAATTTACAACCTCTGGATATTATTATTCCAATTACTAGCATTTGTTAAAGTAAAATAGTAAGATAAGAAAATCAATTTGGTTAATTAAGTAAATTTAGGTTTCTGGAATTGTGTGTTTTACTGTGTACAAGGGCTCCTAAGAGTGATTTTTGTGCCAAGTGGAAAGGGCCAATTAATTTCAGAATAATTACTAGAATTAATTTAAGCATACACATGAAATAAATTCCAGGGCCTAAAATAATTCATATTTTGCCAAACCAAAATTTGTGGTCGCAGATAATTATGTAGTTGCTGAGCATGCCAAAAATCAGGATTTAATTGCATTCCTAGAATTTCTGGTGAATTAAATATTGTTTGGACAGTTTAATGAATTAATAAAAATGTATGTACAGAAATAGTGACTTATCATTTTACTATAATAGAGCACTGAAAGTTGAGTCCAACAAAACTTTTTCGAGGTTCAATGGTGTTATAATCCATTTGCTATGCTTTTTGGAAGTTTTATCACTTTTCTGGAAATTCCTAGGTATTTCTGGTTTTAACTAATGACCGTCGGTGCCACGCGTGCGACACATCAGCACCATGTCAGCGACACGCAGGCAGCCAATCGGATGCCAGTCGGCGCGCCGGAACAGAGGCTGCCTCACCGGAGGGCTTGCCGGGGGGCGCTACGTGGGGAGAAAGCTCGTCGCGGAAGAGCTAGCATGGTGCGCACGTCGAGGCAAGGAGTTGGGTGGGGTTCGCGAGGACGGGATCTCACCAGAAGATGGTCGTCGGTGAGAGACGGTGGAGCAGTGGTCTTCGGCGGGGTCGCGGGATCAGCAGGGAGCACCAAATTGGTCGGGGCTTGCTCCCACAGCTTCACTGTTGCACCACGGGGAGCGGCATCCAGTCGGCGTGCGTTGGTGATGGCCGGAAATAGGGGCTTGTCGTGGAGGCGGCTTCGGTGATCGGCGGTGATGGTTCGGGGCCCGGGAAAAAGCAGAATGTCGGCGACTTTGCTCAGGAAAACAGGAAGGAGTTAAGGCGCCCTCGTTCGACCGAGAGTTACGCAAACGATAGAGGAGGAAAGAGGGAACGAGCCTCACCGGAGATGGCCAATTTCGGTCGACAGCAAAGGAGGTCACCGAAACTGTGGGTCTCGGTATTTCTTCAATTTGATTGAGCTCAGGCAGGGAGTTGTCGAGGAAGTGGCCTGGGGAGCTAGAGGGGAAGTGAGCGGTGCGTGGGTGCTCTCGGCTGGGCTTGGGAGGCAGTGGGAGAGCGGGGCAGCGCGTCGGGGTTGAGCTCTGCAATGGCGAAATTGGAAGGGAGAGGGGAAATGGAAGAGAGCAGAGAGCAGCGAGCGAGAGAGAGAGTGCTTGAACTTGTGGTTCGCTTTCAAGTTGCGCAGAGGATAAGAGTGAGTGGGGGAAGCGGGAGTGGAGGAACCGATGAGAATTGAAGTCCGGCCGGTCGGCTATAGCGATGGCATGCAGGAGAGGAAATGGAGCCATTGGGCGAGCGTGCGGTGAGGGGACATGACGGGGGGGGGGGGGGGGGGGCAGAGAGGAGGTCAGCGGAGTTGTAGCTCGTGCGCGATTCCGAGGTAGGGAGTGAAGGAGACCCGGTCGGTGCGCCGTGCGGTAGAGGAGCCGGTAGGCTCTGCGCCAGTGAGAGGACGGAGAAGGAGATTTTGCGCTGCACCCCTTGGAGTTCTAGATTTCTCACAAACAGGTCCCTGGTCAACACTAGTTTTTAATAAATTGAAATAAAATAGCTAGGGACTTCCTAAATTAGTGAAATTTGGTGGATTGACTATTTAAAAGGTGGAGAACACTTTGGTGAATTTTATTTGAAATTTTCATGAACATATTTTTGGAATTTATTAAATGCATTAATTAGTTACTTAGGATTCAATTAATTAATCAAGGGTCTTGCCAAGCAGATAAAATGCTCAATAATTTCATAAAATTCTATTTTATCTTTACCAAACTGATTATGAATTGTTGTGTTGAAAGTTTTGAATTGCTTCAATAACTTGGTTGCAGGGTATTTATTTGCCTAGAATTAAATCAATAGTTAGGCTCTATCATTTATGCTATATTGACCATGATTAATGCTCCTCATATTTGTTAAATTAAGGTGAGACACCTGGGGTGTCACACCAGTCTAGAAACATCTCGGCCCTGTAGCTTCCTAACTGTCCAAAGCACTTCATAGTGTTCGGACCGTACGATCACTAGACCGTACCGTCCGATCTCTATGAGTCCTCACTCTGGCAGTTTCCATGCTTCTTCGCTATAGCCTCCGGACAAAACCTCTGAGTGACCGTACAGTCCGGTCACCATTGACCCGTCTGTCTGGTCACGTCAATGCGAAGCTTAAACTCCTCGTCCTCGCTTGACTTTGTTTTCTGGCTTCTCCGAAGAAGCTCCTTGGCTTCTCCACTGTCAACTAGTGTCTGTGATTTCACCGAGCAACCTTGCACATCACCGACTATACATGACCTAAGAGAATGACCTAGACCCACTTGATAGTCCGGTATTTCCTATGGACTCAAAGCCCTAACAACTAGGCAAGTGTACCCAACACTTGCTCCATAGCTTGTCCTTAGCCTCGATCCATCTTCATCAACCCTTGGAATCCATCAAGATCATCAATCCTCCATGGTTGTGGTCATTGTCATCAATTGCCAAGGTCGTCATCAACAATCATCATAAGGTAGAAAAGGTTTCCTACACAGACAACACTCGTGTAGACATTAGTCACATTTCATGTTTGTCATTCATCACCAAAACATCATACCTTGGGATGACCTCAATGGTCATGAACCTTACACCATGATTACCTATAGAACTTCCGCCAGTCCAAAAAGAGCCGTTGCATGGTCAGATTTCTACTGAGTCAAAGATGACGGAGCTTCCGTGATGGACATAATGGAACTTCTATCGCTCTCGGGTTTACAACAAGGAGAGACCAGAGGACGATGGAACTTCCATGGAGGAGCCCACAGAACTTTCGTAACTCTCAGGGTGGCTGATGGATAGATGCTTGGCAATGATGGAACTTCCGTCGAATGAATGACGGAACTTCCATGACTCTTTGTTTGGCTCAAAAAGGATTGGTTCTTTTAGGCATTGGTTGACTAAACTCTCACAAAACTTTTTGGTAGGCTTGAACACCCGAATTTCATTTCTTACCAAGATTGGTTTACCCCCCCCCCCCCTTTATAGTTCGGCATGCCTATGACTCAAATAAAATTAAGAACTACTCTTTGAAGTGCTTTTGAGTCCATTTTCATTTTCTTTTTAGGGGTAATAGCCATCTTGCAAATGTGGGTTTAGACAATAATTTTGATTATCTGCACATTTATTTCATGAACATGTTTGCATAATTTTAATCTTTCGTCATTGTACACCAAAATCCAATAGGGGATCCTAGATGCATCTTCAATCTCCCCCTTTTTGGTGATCGATGACAATTGATTAAAAACGATATATAGAAGATAATCAAACTAGACAAAGAGCAAAATATAGCGGAACTCCCCCCCTAAAGATATGCATGAATCACACAAATATGTAAAGGAGCTCCCCTATATTTTGCAGAGAGTGGGGTGCCTATAAGTGTACAAGTGTGCAACAAAGTGATAAAGCAATAAGCATTCTACACACTGGACACAAGCAATCAACAACGAGCAATAAACCAAGCACCGCACATAACATAAAACAATAAAGTTATTACAATAAAGGTTCACAAATTGTTTTCACACACAAAGCAAATAGAAAGATAAGATAGCTTGTCCATAGATTCATCACTAGCTTATTACAATAGAGGTAAGCAAACAACAATCATCCTTTTTCATCGCTTCTGTCCCCCATTGGCACCAATGCACCAAAAAGAAGGAAAAGAGAGAGAGAGAGAGAGAAGAAATTAAATCACTCATCATATTCCTTGGACTCGGCATCTTCATCTTCATCTTCATGTGGCGGAGGAGCTGATGATGGACCAGAGCAGAGATCATTCCAATCATAGCATGCAAGAGGGTCGGCAAAGACCGGTGGCTCACCATCGGGCTTACATTCAGGGCCATCGGGAGACACCTCATGTCCTTGATCCCACTGGTCCCTCTTGTAGCACCTCACTTGCTTCTTGATGCGCCACTTGTTCTCCCAGTTCTCCTTTGCATTGAAGCAGCAAGCATTGAAGATACCTTTAAGAAAGGCAAGAACTAGAGAAGATGGACGACACTATCAGGAGCTTGCTCCGTGGCTTCCTTAGCATAGAATCAATTTATGTCGGCTCTCTCAGAAGATGACACACCTGGGGGAGGAGCAAACATGGGTCTGACCTCCGACTGCACTCTCGACCTTAGTGGGAGGTGCTCACACTCCTTCTCAAATACTATCCCGGTCTCAGCCTCAATCATCCTCATGAGATAGGGAGCATAAGGAAGGCTCCTTCTAGTGTCAATGGAAGCTAAGTGGATTTCATTTGTGATGAAGTCCATGACACAGAAGGGTCTTGCCTAAGGATTAAACCTAGCAAGAATGTTCCTTGAGCTCTCTACTATAGCAGTAGCATATCCTCCTTTAGGTGCAATGGTCACTCTAAGCATCCAGTTGAGCGTGAAGTAGTAGTTGTGGAGACCATTTGTTGAACCAAAGAATCTCTTGCTTGGCTCATAATACATAAAGGCGATGTCCTTATCCTTCATCACAAGATCATTCGAGATGAGATATCTCGTATGATCATCACTACCTTGGAAGAAGTAGTTAGCAAACCATGAGGTAGACATTGCGTATCCCTGACCTTGAGTCCTCCAATGAAGAACACCTGTGCCATCAAGGTAGAGAGTCACATAGAACTGACAAATTACTTCCTCATTCCATCCATAGTTGAATCCCATCAACTCAAACACACCTCTATCCTTGCATGATTGAATAATATCAGCAAACACTTGGTTTTCCTTGGACTCTATGTAAGACCAGTCGATCCATTGGTGGGATACTAGTCTATTCTTCCAGTTCTTGTCAATGAACATCAACATGTAGTAGTCCTCCTCAAACTAAGTGTTGAACCTAGGATCAGTGGCCTCTTGTTCATCAAGCAACATAGGAATGTTCTTTCTATCCTCTATGAGTGCATCCAGATCCTTCTTGTAGTCCTTGTAGATATAGTCTTCGGGATAAACATGTGCATGAACTTTGAGTCCCTTAACTACATCTGCATAGCTTGTCCTTGCTACTCTTGAGGGTGTCTTTGCCTTTTCAGGCCTCTTTTCCTTCATTGGTTTCTTGCCATTATCTAGAGACCTTCTAGGAGGAAGAGATCCTCCTGGCTGTACATGCACTGTTTGGGCAACCCCGCTGGATCCTTGACCACTCACCCCACATCCTGAACTGCAACAGCCTTCCTCCTCTTAGAGGTGGGCACAATTTCCTCACTTGGAGAGGAGGAGGATGAGTCATCGTCGCCTCCCTCAAACTGAATAGTGGCTCCATGCTTGACTCTCACCATCTTGAACTGACAATGACAAAAGAATTGACCAAGATGAGTCACATGTTAGTGTTAAGATTTAAGAGATGATCAAGTTCAATGCACTGAACTGCAGGCGACGGAAGTTCCATGAAAGGCCACGAAAGTTCCGTCATGACGGAAGTTCTCAATTGCAGTTTGCACCAAAATCAATACTACTCCTAGATTCTACCATAACACGGTTAATGCTTCTAACAGATGGTAGACTAGCCCTTGAGGAGTCAATGTATCCAAGCAAAGTGAAGGCATTGGAACTATTGACTAGGTCAAAGATTCATACCTAGGTCAAAAATCGAAGAAAAGCGATGGAGATTATAGAACTTCCATGGAGGAAGAGTTGATTCCCCACCAAATCCAAAGGGAATGCCGGTTGAAACTCCAGATTGCCGCAAATCGCCTTCTAGGGTTTGAGTTGAGGAGAGAAATAGAGAAGTGGTCGATTGGATATCGAAGAAGAAGGGTGTCGGGGCCCTTTAACCTAGGAGTGATGGAAGTTCCGTCATTGGGTGACGGAAGTTCTGTCACTATCGGGTTTGAGCAGCCAGTCCAAAAGGGAGGTCACAAAAGTTTACACAGAACTTCCGTGGATGATGGAAATTCTATCATGTGTGATAGAAGTTCCGTCATTCTCTGTTTAACAGAGAGAAATCCTCTACTAGATTGAACTTTTGGACAAGATAGGTAGGGAGTATATGACTTGTTTCCACTTGTGAATAGTAGAAATCAACCAAGTAGAGCTATATTCATAGGTTTCAACAATTATGATCTATTGATCAACACAATTTGTTTGAAAAACAATTAATAAATTTTTTGAAGAATTTTTTACTTTCAAGACATTTTGCATGAGCATTACATCAAACAAAGTACAAGATTCTACTCCAAGTTGGATGAGTCAAGAATATTTAGTTCACTCCTAAGTTCACAAAACTGCTTCTAATCTAGGGGTTTGGTAAATATATCCGCTAGTTGTTTATTGGTTCTAACATAACTAATCTCAATATCCCCTATTATAGAATGATTTCTCAAGAAGTGGTGCCGGATATCTATATGCTTAGTCCTATTATGATCAATGGGGTTATATGGAATCATGATGGCACTCTCATTGTCAAATAGGAGTGGAACTTTGGTCATAGTGTACCCAAAGTCCTTTAGAGTTCGTCGCATCCAAAGTAGTTGAGCACAACAACTTCTGGCTGCGACATACTCCACTTCGACCATGGATAGGGCACCGAAATTTTGTTTCTTGGATGACCATGACACAAGGGACCTAACTAAGAATTGGCACGTCCCAGATTTGCTCTTCCTATCCACCTTACATCCGGCGTAGTCAGTATCAGAATAACCGACTAGCTTGAACTTAGAAACCTTTGGATACCACAATCCTAGGTTTGGTGTGTGAACTAAGTATCTCAAGATTCTTTTTACAGCCACTAGATGACTTTCCTTAGGAGCACTTTGAAATCTTGCACACATGCACACACTAAGCATGATGTCGGGCCTAGATGCACAAAGATAAAAGCAAAGAGCCAATCATTGATCGATAAACCTTTTGATCCGAGGTGTCCATTTGTCTTCATGGGAGTCTTGTTTAGTTTTGCATTCTCCATGTCAAAATTCTCGAGTATGTCTTGAGTGTACTTGGTTTGACTTATGAATGTTCCTTCTTCAAGTTGCTTGACTTGAAAACCTAGAAAGAACTTCAACTCCCCCATCATGGATATGTCAAATTTCCTAGTCATAATCTTGGCAAACTCATCACAAAAAGATTGATTAGTAGAACCAAATATAATGTCATCGACATATATTTGACATACAAATATATCATTATCCACTTTTCTTGTGAAGAGAGTAGGATCGGCCTAGCCAATTGTGAAGCCCTTGTTATTCAAGTATCCCTTGAGGTGTTCATACCAAGCTCGAGGAGCTTGCTTGAGGCTGTAGAGAGCTTTGTGAAGCTTGTACACGTGGTTTGGTTTCTTTGGGTCTTCAAATAATGTAGATGAGGCCCAATCTTTCGAGAGGTAGAGGGTAAATTTGATTGTGGAGACACGCCATCGACGAGCTGGCTTGAATCAGACATGATCCAACCCTGCAACCATTACACCAAGCACAACTTGATTGTTCCTGCAAGCAAATTGAGAACACAAGCAAGAAAGGATAAACACGCAATATGAATTGCAAATATGGATGAAGCAAATCATGAAGAAAAGGTTCAAGATCTGATCACAAAAGGACTAATCACCACAGTGGTGTAGAACAAGAATAGGGGCCCTGGGTTACTGTAAAAGGACTTGTCGCCACAGTTACAATAAATCAATCAAGTTTCTCTCTAGAAAACTGAACTAAATAAAATCCGAGTCTAAATGGTGATGGCTACTGAGTTTATGAGGGAACCAGGGGCATCCTAGGGTTGGGGCGACCAGGGGGGGGGCACCCACAACATGGCTTTAAGGCCCGACACGATACAAGGCCAAGTTGGACCAAAATAGGTGGCGCAACACCTCGTTATGGCCATACAACATAACTAACGACTCTTCTGGAGCTAGGACTAGAACCAAAACGATGGCGTCATCGTCCCGTTTCCAACACATCAAACAATTCCTTATTTGGATGTGGGATGTGGGAGATATCATCAAAACTATGCAGGAGTGTCGGCTCAATCTGAGACAAACGCGGTGATCGAGTCGGTGATGACTTATAACTTGAGGAAGACCATGACGTGTGTGTATCAAGCATGGTGATGTCCTCATCATAAAACCCTGGAGGTTGTTGTACATCCACCTCTTCTTGAATGGGGCCATTAAGAAATGCACTTTTCACATCCATTTGAAAAAGCTTAAAGCCATGGTGAGTAGCATAGGCAAGTAAAATACGAATTGACTCAAGCCTAGCTATGGGTGCATAAGTTTCTCCAAAGTCGAAACCTTCTACTTGTCAGTAGCCTTTTGTAGTGTGGGTCACCTCAGCATTGAGTCAAGAATGTACTGTAAGAATTTCAGCCCAATCGGAGCAACGAGCGAAAAGTTATGCCTGTTTTACTGAAGGTAGGTCAAAATAGGGTTGGGGGGGGGGGTGAGTGGGGAACAGAAATGGAATCGAGTGGTATTTTTCTTTGGCAATGGATTGTGGGTGTGGTTTGTGTGTAACACGATGGTGAATCAAAGGGAAAATACGATGGTGATATTGTCAAAACGGACGGAGAAAACGGTGGTGTGCAGTGGAGATCAAAAGACAAACCGAATCGAAACACAAATTCAAACCAGCAACCGAACAAGACTAGGACACAAACTCATCACCACATACTCTGAAATTAAATTATGCAAAGGCTAAACAATGTCTGGGTCGGTGGGGAAATTTTTTTTGTTGGATTTTTTGTGGATAATAGGTGATGAACACAAACAAATCTAAAGGGGGGAACACGATAATATCTCACGGGAACCCAGGAATCTGATGCCACTTGATGTAGATGAGGCCCGGTCTTTTGAGAGGTAGAGGGTAAATTTGGTTGTGGGACTCGACGTTGACGAGCCAACTTGGATGAGACATGATCCAACCCCACAACCGTTACACCAAGCACAACTTGATTGTTCCGGCAAGCGAATCGAGAACACAAGCAAGAAAGGATAAACACACAATCTGAAATTGCAAATATGGATGAAGCAACTCACGAAGATAAGGTTCAAGCTCTGATCACAATAGGACTAATTGGCATAGTGGTGTAGAACAAGAATAGAGGCCCTGGATTACTGTAAAAGGATTTGTCGCCACAGTTACAATAAATCGATCAGGTTTCTCTCTAGAAAACTGAACTAAACAAAACCTGAGTCTAAACGGCGACGACTACTAAGTTTATGAGAGAACCAGGGGCGTCCTAGGGTTGGGGCAACCAAGGGGGGGAGGGCACAACATGGCTTTAAGGCCCAACACGATACAAGGACAAGTTGGCCCAAAATAGGTGGCGCAGCACCTTGTCATGGCCACACAGCATGACTCAGGACTCTTCTGGAGCTAGGACCAGAACCAAAACAATGGCGTCGTCGTCCCCTTTCCAATGCATCAAAGAATTCCTTGTTTGGATGTTGGATGTGGGAGATATCATCAAAACCGTGCAGGGGTGCCAGCTGAATCCGAGACGAACGTGGCGACCGAGTTGGTGACTACTTGTAACTTGGGGAAGACCATAACGTGTGTGTATCCAGCATGGTGGTGTCCTCATTATCAAAACCTGGAGGTTGTTATACATACACCTCTTCTTGAATAGGGCCATTAAGAAATGCACTTTTCACGTCCATTTGAAAAAGCTGAAAGCAAAGGTTAGTAGCATAGGCAAGTAAAATACAAATTGAATCAAGCCCAGCTACGGGTGCATAAGTTTCACCAAAGTCCAAACCTTCACCTTGTGAGTAGCCTTTTGCAGTGTGGGTCACCTCAACTTTGAGTAAAGAATCTACTGTAAAAATTTCAGCCCAATCAGAGCAACGAGCGAAAAGTTATGCCTGTTTTACCGAAAGTAGGTCAAGACAGGGTTTGGAGGGGGGGGGGGGGGTGAGTGGGGAACAGAAACGGAATCGAGTGGGATTTTTCTTTGGCAACGGATTATGGGTGTGGTTAGTGGGTAACACAATGGTGAATCAAAGGGAAATACGATGGTGATGTTGGTCGAAACGGATGGGGAAAACAGTGGTGTGTAGCGGAGATTAAAACACAAACTGAATTGAAACACAAATTCAAACCAGCAACAAAACTTGACTAGGACACAAACTCATCACCATGGACATTGAAATTAAATGATGCAAAGGCTAAACAATGTCTAGGATGGTGGGCAAATTATTTTTTTGTTGGCTTTTTCAAGGATAATAGGTGATGAACACAAACAAATCTAAAGGGGGGAACACGATAATATCTCACGGGGAACCCAGGAATCTGATGCCACTTGATGTAGATGAGGCCCGATCATCTGAGAGGTAGAGGGTAAATTCAATTGTGGAGACTCGGCGTCGACGAGCCGGCTTGAATGCGACACGATCCAACCCCGCAACCATTACACCAAGCACAACTTGATTGTTCCGGCAAGCGAATCGAGAACACAAGCAAGAAAGGATAAACACGCAATCTGAAATTGCAAATATGGATGAAGCAAATCATGAAGAAAAGGTTCAAGATCTGATCACAAAGGACTAATTGCCACAGTGGTGTAGAACAAGAACAGGGGCCCTGGATTACTGTAGAAGGACTTGTCACCACAGTTACAATAAATCGATCAAGTTTCTCTCTAGAAAACTAAACTAAATAAAACCTGAGTCTAAATGGTGATGGCTACTAAGTTTATGAGGGAACCAGGGGTGTCCTAGGGTTGGGGCGACCAAGGGGGGGGGGCGCCCACAACATGGCTTTAAGGCCCGACATGATACAAGGCCAAGTTGGCCCAAAATAGGTGGTGCAACACCTTGTCATGGCCACACAACATGACTCATGACTCTTCTGGAGCTAGGATCAGAACCAAAACTATGGCGTCGTTGTCCCCTTTCCAATGCATCAAAGAATTCCTTTTTTGGACGTCGGATGTGGGAGATATCATCAAAACCGTGCAGGAGTGTCGGCTGAATCCGAGATGAACACGGCGACCGAGTTGGTGACGACTTGTTACATGTGGAAGACCATGATGTGTGTGTATCCAGCATGGTGATGTCCTCACCATCAAACCCTAGAGGTTGTTGTACATACACCTCTTCTTGAATGGGGCCATTAAGAAATGCACTTTTCACGTCCATTTGAAAAGGCTTAAAGCCATGGTGAGTAGCATAGGTAAGTAAAATACGAATTGACTCAAGCCTAGCTACGGGTGCATAAGTTTCACCAAAGTCCTAGCCTTTTGAATTGTGGGTCACCTCAACTTTGAGTCAAGGATCTACTATAAAAATTTCAGCCCAATCGGAGCAACGAGCAAAAAGTTATGTCTGTTTTACCGAAGGTAGGACATGATAGGGTTTGAGGGGAGGGGGGGGGGGAGGAGGTGATTAGGGAACAGAAACGGAATCGGGTGGGGTTTTTCTTTGGCAACGGATTGTGGGTGTGGTTTGTGAGTAACACGATGGTGAATCAAAGGGAAAATACGATGGTGATGGTGGTCGAAACAGACGAGGAAAACGGTGGTGTGCAGCGGAGATCAAAACACAAACCAAATCAAAACACAAATTCAAAACAGCAACCGAACTCGACTAGGACACAAACTCAACACCACGGAGTCTGAAATAGATTATGCAAAGGCTAAACAATGTCTAGGATGGTGGGAAATTTTTTTTGTTGGCTTTTTCATGGATAATAGGTGATGAACACAAACAAATCAAAGGGGGGGGGGCACGAAATATCGCACGGGGAACCCAGGAATCTCATACCACTTGATGTAGATGAGGCCCGATCTTCCGAGAGGTAGATGGTAAATTTGATTGTGGAGACTTGGCGTCGACGAGCTAGCTTAAATCAGACATGATCCAACCCCGCAACCGTTACACTAAGTACAACTTGATTGTTCCTGCAAGCGAATCGAGAACACAAGTAAGAAAGGATAAACACGCAATCTGAAATTGCAAATATGGATGAAGTGAATCACGAAGAAAAGGTTGAATCTCTGATCACAAAAGGACTAATCACCACAGTGGTGTAGAACAAGAACAGGGGCCCTGGATTACTGTAGAAGGACTTGTCGCCATAGTTACAATAAATCGATCAAGTTTCTCTCTAGAAAACTAAACTAAATAAAACCTGAGTCTAAACGGTGATGGCTACTAAGTTTATGAGGGAACCAGGGGTGTCCTAGGGTTGGGGCGACCAAGGGGGGGGGCGCCCACAACATGGCTTTAAGGCCCGACACGATACAAGGCCAAGTTGGCCCAAAATAGGTGGTGCAACACCTTGTCATGGCCATACAACATGACTCATGACTCTTCTGGAGCTAGGATCAGAACCAAAACTATGGCGTCGTTGTCCCCTTTCCAATGCATCAAAGAATTCCTTTTTTGGACGTCGGATGTGGGAGATATCATCAAAACCGTGCAGGAGTGTCGGCTGAATCCGAGATGAACGCGACGACCGATTTGGTGACGACTTGTAACTTGGGGAAGACCATGACGTGTGTGTATCCAGCATGGTGATGTCCTCATCATCAAACCCTAGAGGTTCTTGTACATACACCTCTTCTTGAATGGGGACATTAAGAAATGCACTTTTCACGTCCATTTGAAAAAGCTTAAAGCCATGGTGAGTAGCATAGGCAAGTAAAATACGAATTGACTCAAGCCTAGCTATGGGTGCATAAGTTGGACCAAAGTCCAAACCTTCGACTTGTGAGTAGCCTTTTGAAGTGTGGTTCACGTCAACTTTGAGTCAAGGATCTACTGTAAAAATTTCAGCCCAATCGGAGCAACGAGCAAAAAATTATGTCTGTTTTACCGAAGGTAGGTCAAGATAGGGTTTGAGGTGGGGGGGGGGGGGGGGGGGGGAGTGAGTGTGGAACAGAAATGGAATCAGGTGGGATTTTTCTTTGGCAACGGATTGTGGGTGTGGTTTGTGGATAACGCGATGGGTAATCAAAGGGAAAATATGATGGTAATGGTGGTCGAAACGGACGGGGAAAATGGTGGTGTGCAGCGGAGATCAAAACACAAACCAAATCGAAACACAAATTCAAACCAGCAATCAAACTCGACTAGGACACAAACTCAACACCACAGAATCTGAAATTAAATTATGCAAAGGTGTGACAACCCTACTCCAAAAAGTAGAGTATGTCGTACAGGATCGTCTCGGGAGATGGTTAACGAAGTAACCATACATAGCATTCACACATGAACATTCATCATTTACAATATACATCACTTAGAGGAGTAATATTACAAGTCCGGTGTTCAAATTAAGCTGAGTTCAGATCTGATACATAATATGAGTCCTTAGTACATATTACATAATTTAGCGGAAGCGGTGAAACGACAAAACACGACATTGCCTACGTGAACCATGCCAGCCCTATGGCGATGGCTCACTCACCTTGGTTAGGACAACTGGGGACCCATTCGATGGCCCAGTTTTGAGGCTCCTCACCTTCCTACACAACCTTATTACGACAATCAAAATAGGTCGCTTGAGGAATACCTGAAAAACAACATCAATGCGAAGCCTGAGTATCTAACATACTCCGCAAGACTTACCCGTCAAAAGGTTTACTAAAACCGACTCCTAGCATGCAGGGGGCTGACCGGGTTTATTTGATAGTTGCATAAAAAGCTCCTATTAGTTCTATGCTGCACTTTCAATTTCCTTAAACAAGGTTTTACTTTGCTTATCGTAGGACACAGCTACGGTGAGTTTAGCTAGCTGCTAAGACATGAATATAGCTAAAGAGCAATACATCATAGCATTGTGTATCCCTAGCATAAATAAATTTCAGAAACTTAACCACAACTTTACTACTTAACATATCATTGCCGCTGCTCGAACAAGAGGTACTCATAACCGCGAGGGACGGCAATTCGAATTGATTTACATCCTGTAGGGAAAACCCAAATACACGACATACGCATCATTTAAGAACACGTATGGCCACCGTTCAGAAGATTGCTATAAAGTCGATCCAGGGCCATCGATCCCGAGTACACATCCTACCCGAGATACAGTACTTTGTATCCGAGGCTTGACCCATGCACTCTCCAGTGGTCCTCAATCCCGTGCATCCACCATGCTGTTCACATCACCTCTGGATCGATGAGTATGGCCGTCCAACAATACGGCGCCCAAGTTACTAGGTTTACCAATTCCAATATTAAAGGTATGCACTTGGTATAGTTCAATACTTGTTCGCGGAGTTTCAACGATAGGTGCTCCATTTTTATCAAGTTCATCAACCAATTGAATCATAGTTGAATCTATAACCTACTGTTGACTCCACTAGTTTAAACATAGCATTTGCTAACGTAAAAGCATACTAACATACTAATCATAGGTCAGTGCGGGAGTATGCAAGTGTGTTTCATCCAAGTCCTACACTTAATGCATAATACAATATTCCTAACTTGTGATAAAGAAAAAGGACTCGAGTGATAAAATGGGTTATGCACCGGGGCTTGCCTTGGGTGTGATCGTAGTTAGAGTCTTCACCAAGGTGCACTTCAGCTCCTCGCTGGTCCGGTGTGGTCTCCTCGGTCTCGATCCCTATGTGGAACGGACATGCATTAATGCCAAGGAATACACAAGGTTTCATGGAGTTTTCTTAATTAAAGATGGAATGCATGGCATGAAGATTCATGGCACTTCCTCAGAAAATAAACATTAGTGACTAATCATTTATTTGTGAATGTGTGTACACCTAAGTATGACATGGTAGCTACTGAATTTTTAAGGGACAAACTTCTAGCTACTAGAATGCAAATTCTTAATCATCACACTCTTGGTGTATGTCCACTTTAACATGAGCATGGCCTAAATGCTGATTAATTGACATCATGGTTGAGGATTACATGACAATGTAGTACTTAGGGTTAAAGTTCAGAAAGTTCATTTTTGGGCCACTTAGCTAAAGTGACCATATGCAAACTAATACTATACATAAAATGGCTCTGTAGTTGCCTCACTAGTTCTAGTTCATATAATTAATCAAGAACCAAGTATATAATTACACAAGGAGAAATCCTACTGCAATGTACTGATGAGTTATTTTCCCTGGACTTCGAGAAATTAATTTATTCTTATTTTCCTGAAATACACACATAAAGTAACATTTATATGAAGAAATTCCTAGTTTCTTAGCAAATGATCAATTTCGACAGCAAATTTGTACTTAGGTAACTTCAAATTTTTCATGGGATTTTTCATAAGTGTATAAGTGCATAAGGAACAGAAATGCCAAATTTAATGAATAAATTCCTAGCCAATAATTTATATAAATTCAATTACTAAAAATGAGGATTATGCAATAATACTGAAAATATGCATAAAAATGGACATGTGCTTTTGCAGAAAGTTTAAGGATGCCCTGAAATGATTACTGAGCAAATTTCATGAATTTACCATTTACACCTAATTACTTATGAATTTATTAAGTCAATTAGGGTTGTGACTTTGATGGATTAAATAAATTAATTTACTAAACAAACTTGGACTTGATCCTGTTTTTCTGGTAGAGAAAGATTTTAGGAGTTGAACAAAATTAATTTCACAATTTTTGGCCTTGTATTTCTTGAGATATTGAATTTTTAAGTTTATTCAAAGTTCACTGTTATTTACAAATCTGCCACTGAGTTCAAATCCTTCAAACGCGCGCCCGCTCGCGGCGGCCGGCGACGGCGAGCTCGGCCCAGCGGCCGATCGGCGGCATGGCCGAGGCTCGCGTGCGACTCGGAGAGTCTCCCTGCCGAGGGGAGCTCGTGGAGGGGGTCAAAGAGAGAAGTGGGATGTCACAAAAGGCTAAACAATGTCTAGGATGGTGGGGAATTTTTTTTTTTGGCTTTTTCATGGATAATAGGTGACGAACACAAACAAATCAAAAGGGGGGACACGAAATATCTCACGGGGAACCCAGGAATCTGATACCACTTGATGTAGATGAGGCCCAATCTTCTGAGAGTTAGATGGTAAATTTGATTGTGGAGACTCGGCGTCGATGAGCCAACTTAAATCAGACACGATCCAACCCTGCAACCGTTACACCTTCTCTTCGGCTTGAGTAACTCATTTTGCGGGATTGCACGGCCTTCGTGTTAGCTTGGATTTGTCGCACCTTCTCTTCGGCTTGTGTGACCAGATCGGAACCGAAAGTAATTCTTTCTCCCGACTCTGACCAATTCAGTGGGGTTCGACATGAGTGACCATACAAAGCTTCAAATGGCGACATTCCTAAACTTTCTTGATACCTATTGTTGTAGGAGAACTAAGCGAACGGGAGGCAAGATTCCCAATTTCCACGATTGTCTAGCACACAAGCTCTTAATAAATCTTCCAAATATTGATTTAGTCTCTCGGTTTGTCCATCGGTTTGTGGATGATAAGCGGAACTGCGGATGAGAGTGGTGCCAAGACAAGCGTGCAATTGCTCCCAAAAACGAGCAATAAATTGAGGGTCTCGATCGGAGATGATCGTCTTGGGCACACCATGCCAGCATAGAATCCGCACAATGTAGAGCTCGACATATTGCTTAGTAGAGTAGGTTGTATGGACGGGGAAAAAATGAGCAGACTTGGTCAACCTATCCACAATAACTCATATGGAATCGTGCTTCTTGGGTGTGAGGGGTAGTCCAACGATGAAGTCCATAGCAATGTCTTCCCATTTCCAAGCGGGGATTTTCAATGGGTGCAAAAGACCGGCTGTTCTCAAATGATCGGCCTTCACACGTTGGCAAGTGTCACATTCGGAGACATAACGAGCAACCTCTCGTTTCATGCGTGTCCACCAAAACCTTTCCCTTAACCCGCGATATATTTTGTTGCTGCCGGGGTGTATGGAGTATTTGGACAAGTGAGCCTCATCCAAAATTTTCTTTCTTAGCACCTCATTCTTCGGAACAACAATGCGATTGTTGAACCAAAGTACTCCATCTTCATCTTGTCGGAAACATGTAGCTTCTTCCTTCCCGATTTTTTTGGCGGATATACTCCATTCCTTTGTCCTGCTTCTGGGCTTCCACAATTTCTTCCCGAAGAGTAGGAATGAGAGCCAAATTATATAAGGATCCGTGTGGAATGACACAGAGACTTGGTTTGCTCGGATCTGAAATCGGGCGAGCTTCCATAGAGCAAACAATCGCGTGATTGCATTGGTCCCTTTGACTCAAGGCGTCGGCAACCACATTTGCTTTTCCGAGGTGATAATGAATTTCCAATTCATAATCCTTGATCAGTTCCAACCATCTATGTTGCCACATATTCAGTTCTTGTTGAGTGAAGATATATTTGAGACTTTTGTGGTCGGTGTAGAGGTTGACAAGATTACCGAGTAGGTAGTGGCGCCAAGTTTTCAAGGCTAGAACAACGGAGGCCAATTCTAAGTCATGAGTGGGATAATTTTGCTCATGCTTCCGGAGCTGTCGTGAGGCATAGACAATGACACGACCTTCTTGCATAAGCACACAACCCAATCCGGTGCCGGAGGCATCGCAATAAACATCGAATGGTTTGGTGATATCGGGTTGAGCTAAAACCAGAGCGGTTGTCAGGTGCTTCTTGAGTGACTGAAAAGCTTCTTCACATGCACCACTCCACTTGAACTTAGAATCCTTTTCCAGCAGCTTGGTCATAGGCTTGGCAATACTTGAGAAGTTGGGAATGAATTTCCCATAATAACCGGCAAGACCAAGGAAACTGTGAATTTGTCTGACCGATTTCGGAGCCTTTCAATTCAGCACATCCTCTACTTTGCTAGGGTCCACGGCTACTCCTTCTACTGATATGATGTGGCCCAAGAATGGAACTTGCTTTAGCCAAAATTCACATTTACTAAATTTGGCGTAAAGTTGGTGATCTCGAAGTCGTTGTAGAACAATGCGAAGGTGTTCGGCGTGTTCTTCTTTGAACCTAGAGTAGATCAGAATATCATCAATGAATACCACTACGAACTTATCCAATTCGGGCATGAATACGGAATTCATCAAATACATGAAATGGGCTGGAGCATTGGTGAGACCGAAAGACATGACAAGATATTCGAAAAGACCATATCGGGTGGAGAATGCTGTTTTTGGAATATCCTCGGCTCGGATTTTTATTTGATGGTAACCGGATCGGAGATCAATCTTAGAGAAGACTTTAGCACCTACTAGCTGATCAAAAAGGATATCGATTCGAGGTAGAGGGTACTTGTTCTTGATGGTTACCGCGTTTAACGGTCTATAGTCGACACATAGGCGTAGGGTTTTGTCTTTCTTCTTCACAAAGAGAGCGGGACAACCCCAGGGAGATGAACTTGGTCGGATATAGCCCTTGTCCATAAGCTCTTGTAACTGATCTTTCAACTCCGCTAATTCATTAGGAGCCATTTTGTACGGCCTACGAGCGAGAGGTGCTGTACCGGGTACGAGTTCAATCTTAAACTCAACATCCCTGTCCGGAGGCATGCCCGGCAAATCGTCTGGAAAGACGTCGGGAAAATCGCAAACCACTGGAATATTTGCTAGCTCCTTCCCTTCCACATGACATACTTGAGAGATGGACGACTTGAGATACGGCAATCGGAGAATAGAAGGGCCGTGTAATGGCGAGTTCAAATGGACTTCTTCGTCCTCAAGGTGCAACACAGCTTTGTGACTAGTCATCCATTTCATACCGAGAATTATGTCGATGCTTTGGCCATCTAAGACGATTAGGGAAGTGGGATACATGTTGTTGGCTAGCTTAAGTGGCACTTTCCTTAACTCGAGATGAGCCCTTATTTTTCCACCGGGAGACGTAATAACGTACGGGGTTCCTATAGTAGTGGGGGTAATTTTCAGATGATTTGCACACGCTTGACTAATGAAATCATGCATTGCTCCTGAATCAAACAGAACCATGGCAGCATGTTGGTTGATCGAGAACGTACCCGCGAGAACGGGTTCTCCAGCTTGAGTCTATTCGAGCGTGGTATAGTTGACTCGGCCATTCTTGTGAGTGGGGGTAGACGACTGAGGACGACTCCCATTGCTGCCATTATTGTTGCTGCCGCTGTTGTGGTTGTTGTTGTGGTTTCTGGAAGTGTTGAAGTTGTGGTTGTTGCTCGGGTTGCGCTTCAGAAACCGACATTCTTTAGCAAAGTGACCGGTGCGGCCACAATTGTAGCATGGCTGTGAGGAGTTGGTCTTCACCACTTGATTGCTTTGCTGCGGTGGGCGAGAACCAGAGGATTGCTGCTGGTTCCCACCATGGGATCGAGAGTGCTGCTGCAAAAACGACGGGCGAGGTCCTCCTATCGACGGTACCGCAGCCCAAAATTTCTGTCCGGTCGGGGAGGTGGTTGCTAGCTTGTATTTGGGCGGTGCGGAGCCGGATGAACTTCCCATAGCACGTTTGCTCTTCTTGTCCTCATGATTGGCACGGATGGCGTCTTCTTGCACAATGGCGGCACTCATCAAGTCATTGAATGTACCGGTGGTGACTTGCGCCAATCGGTCTTGTAGCTTCGGGGTAAGTCCCGAACGAAAGCAGTCTTTCTTTTTCTCGTCCGTATCGGCGTGATACGACGCGTACTGGGCCAAGTAGTTGAACTTTCGTGCATACTCTTGCACGGTTCCGGAGCCTTGCTTCAAGTTGAGGAACTCCTGCAACTTGCGCTTCATGAGTCCAGCGGGTATGTGGTGTGCACGGAAAGCAGTGCAGAACTTCGCCCAAGTAACTTGGTGACCCACGACGAGAGCGGCGGTGAAGCTGGCCCACCAAGCACTTGCGGAGCCACGGAGCTGCTGCGAGGCGAAGAGAGGCTTCTGCTGCTCGGTGCAGTGGAGGAGTGCGAACTTCGACTCCAATGTGCGAATGAAGTTGTCCGCTTCCAGCGGATCACCGGCTTCTCCGAAGGTGGGCGGGTGAGTCACCCAGAAGTCGGCGTAAGAGGATTCCCGCTGCTGCTGTGGTGGTGGTCCGTGAGCTCCCTGACGGTTCATGTTCTCCATGAACATGCGGAACATCTCGTTCTGATTATGGATGAGCTGCTCTATAGCCGTCAGAGGTGGCGCGTTGGGCAGTGGCCTAGTTCCGCCAATGTTCGAGGCGCCGGGAGCATCACCGACGTTCTCTCCACCACGGCGAGTTTGCACCATCTGACATATGAACGACATGTTAGCCCGATCATCATATGAGACAACATGATAACAAGGCTACAATATGGCGACGAAATAAAATTTCAGATTGATCAAATTGAAATGCTGGACAATTAAATGGTGCGGACATAAGAGACAACTTAAATTCCATAATTTCCACACCATAAGCAACATACTCATGATGAAGCCATAGATACACGTGAGGCAACTTTCGATACATAGCAAGTCTTCGGTTACATCACTCGGAACACTACACCCTACGATCTCGGAGAGCTTAGGTTACAACTTAGCATAACACTACCACACCATGTACACACGACTACGACGTCTCACGAGCTTTCACCCTACGTACATAAGGCTACTTGGTCACCCGGCGTGGCTGTCACCACCGGACTCCACGTCCATGGCTGCCGGTCCCGTGGGTGCTTCGAAGTCGGTGCCGGAATCGCCGTTCTCACTCAGATCGGCGTCATCGGGGGGAATCACCGCGAGTGGGATGGGTGGCTCATTGTTAAGGATGGCGTTCAGCTGACCATTAGCAGCTTGGAGCTGTCCAATGAGCTGCTCTTGCTGTGCGATGATCGCGTGAGCGTCGTTGAGGTTCCCTTCCATGACATCACGCTCATCTTGAGCTTCTTCGCGTTGGGCCTGCAGCTCGCTTTGCTCCTCCAAGAGAGCGGTAACCTGACCATGATGAGAGTAAACCTCTCCTTGGGCAGCGGTGAGCTGGGCGTTGCGTTGGTGCAGCTGTTCCTGCAACACGCCGCTTGCATCATCCTCGATGATGAGTCGAGCATCATGAAGCTGCTCGAAAAGGTCGGCCTGCTCCAACTCGCTAGTGTGCAGCTTGTCCACAAGGGCTGCAACCTTAGCATCACACTCCGCGAGCTGGGCATCACGGGCAACAAGCGTGGACTGCAGCGCCTCACGCTCTCGCTCCAACTCGAGGACGCGAGCGGCAAGGTACTCCGGGTCCATCATGCGCTTGCCATCATCCATCTACCGGAATAAAGTTTTGCAAGGGTGAGTCAAAACTTAATATTCCACTAAGCACACATGCTCATAACAGCATAAGGGATGATTGGTAAAAGAAAAGACACGAGGTTCCCGATCCGTTCGATGACCAGTAACGACAAATTTCTGCGGTCAACGGAGTGAACCGTGGTAACGGGCAAAAATGCTTCATTTCTGGAAAACCTTTAAATTTTTTTGTGTTTTACAATTGTTGTAGAGAATTTCTTCATCTTTCCAACGCATACTCACACATATCCATCCAATAAAGTCTCGGGGAGTTATGATCATCCAAAGACAGGGGACAGAGATGAGGTAGTTTCTGATTTCCAGAAAAAGGCTACTATTTTTGCAAAATTCGACCTAGTTCCCGATTTTTCTAAGACAAACTTTCTAAACCAAACTTGTAGAGAAAAACCTCATCTTTCCAACTAGTACTTACTCACCTCTATTGAATTAAAACTGAGGAAGTTATGCTTATTTTAGTCAAACTGACTTTTCTGGTAAGGTGGGACACTTACCGGTTAGGTTCAAATTTCTGGTTTAGGTGCGGAAGGGGTTCAATTTCATCCAAAAACTTGGTCATTTCGCATGTTCACAGTATCAATGATATTTTTATAGGTTTTGGTAAGGTTTAATGAATATGATGTGCATGGATGCCAATGCTCAATATGATGGTTCCCTACATCCTCACAAAAAGCAAAAACTTGACCGATTATATAACTCGATCCATCCGGTGGCACACACACCTCTCACACGTTTGTCTAATGAACTACATGTGGTTAGTGTACCTGCAAGAGATTCATCTCAGAAACAATACATCAAATGCAAAAGAAACAAGCCAAAATAACAATGGCAGTTTATGCCCAGGTATTCGCCCACCCGGAAGGCAGCCGACGTTTAAGCGCATTCGGTCCGCGCATCAATCAAAGCCCAGGTGTTTGCCCACCCGGAAGGCGTTCGGTATTTACAGCGCAACCGATCCACGCACAAGGACATACCTTCATTGAAGAGTCCGTAGTTGCAAATAATTTAAACAACCATAACCCGGGGTTAGCTTTGCCACCTACAAGACTCTTATATGGGTACTACTAGTTCGTACCTCACCGTAACGCGTAAAAATGGTTTGTTTACGTTTTAAAATACTCATTTATGTGTAGCTTATCCCAAGACGGTTCTGATGCTAGCTGTGACAACCCTACTCCGAAAAGTAGAGTATGTCGTACAGGATCGTCTCGGGAGATGGTTAACGAAGTAACCATACATAGCATTCACACATGAACATTCATCATTTACAATATACATCACTTAGAGGAGTAATATTACAAGTCCGGTGTTTAAATTAAGCTAAGTTCAGATCTGATACATAATATGAGTCCTTAGTACATATTACATAATTTAGCGAAAGCGATGAAACGACAAAACATGATGTTGCCTATGTGAACCATGCCAGCCCTATGGCGATTGCTCACTCACCTTGGTTAGGAGAACTGGGGACCCATTCGATGGTCCAGTTTTGAGGCTCCTCACCTTCCCACACAACCTTATTACAACAATCATAATAGGTCGCTTGAGGAAAACCTAAAAAACAACATCGACGCGAAGCCTGAGTATCTAACATACTCCGCAAGACTTACCCATCAAAAGGTTTACTAAAACCGACTCCTAGCATGCAGGGGGCTGACCGGGTTTATTTGATAGTTGCATAAAAAGCTCCTATTAGTTCTATGCTGCACTTTCAATTTCCTTAAACAAGGTTTTACTATGCTTATCGTAGGACACAGCTACGATGAGTTTAGCTAGCTGCTAAGACATGAATATAGCTAAAGAGCAATACATCATAGAATTGTGTATCCCTAGCATAAATAAATTTCAGAAACTTAACCACAACTTTACTACTTAACATATCATTGCCGCTGCTCGAACAAGAGGTACTCATAACCGCGAGGGACGCCAATTCGAATTGATTTACATCCTGCAGGGAAAACCCAAATACACGACATACGCATCATTTAAGAACACGTATGGACACCGTTCACAAGATTGCTATAAAGTCGATCCGGGACCATCGATCCCGAGTACACGTCCTCCCCGCGATACAGTACTTCGTATCCGAGGCTTAACCCTTGCACTCTCCAGCGGTCCTCAACCCCGTACATCCACCGTGCTGTTCACATCACGTCTGGATCGAGGAGTATGGCCGTCCAACGATATGGCGCCCAAGTTACTAGGTTTACCAATTCCCATATTAAAGGTATGCACTTGGTACAGTTCAATACTTGTTCGTGGAGTTTCAATGATAGGTGCTCCATTTTTATCAAGTTCATCAACTAATTGAATCATAGTTGAATCTATAACCTACCGTTGACCATATGCAAACTAATACTATACATAAAATGGCTCTGTAGTTGCCTCACTAGTTCTAGTTCATATAATTAATCAAGAACCAAGTATATAATTACACAAGGAGAAATCCTACTGCAATGTATTGATGAGTTATTTTACCTGGACTTCCAGAAATTAATTTATTCTTATTTTCCTGAAATACACACATAAAGTAACATTTATATGAAGAAATTCCTAGTTTCTTAGCAAATGATCAATTTCGACAGCAAATTTGTACTTAGGTAACTTCAAATTTTTCATGAGATTTTTCATAAGTGTACAAGTGCATAAGGAACAGAAATGCCAAATTGCATGAATAAATTCCTAGCGAATAATTTATATAAATTCAATTACTAAAAATGAGGATTATGCAATAATACTGAAAATATGCATAAAAATGGAAATGTGCTATTGCAGAAAGTTTAAGGATGCCCTGAAATGCTTACTGAGCAAATTTCATGAATTTACCATTTACACCTAATTACTTATGAATTTATTAAGTCAATTAGGGTTGTGACTTTGATGGATGAAATAAATTAATTTACTGAACAAACTTGGACTTGATCCTGTTTTTCTGGTAGAGCAAGATTTTAGGAGTTGAACAAAATTAATTTCACAATTTTTGGCCTTGTATTTCTCGAGATATTGAATTTTTAAGTTTATTCAAAGTTTACTATTATTTACAAATCTGCCACTGAGTTCAAATCCTTCAAACGCACGCGCGCGCTCGCGGCGGCCAGCGACGGCGAGCTCGGCCCAACGGCCGATCGGCGGCACGGCCGGGGCTCACGTGCGACTCGGAGAGTCTCCCTGCCAAGGGGAGCTCGTGGAGGGGGTCAGAGGAAGAAGTGGCTCACCGGAGATCGCCGGCGACGGCGCGTGGCGGCAGAGGCAGCTCCGGCGAGGTCCATGCGAGGGTGCAGAGGAAGAGGGAGGCCGGGGTTTGGTCGACGAGCTTCGCGGTGGCTCGGGGACGGTCGGCGTCGATGATCTCGTCGAGGGGGAAGGCCAGAGGGGGGTTCTCGTCTGCGAGGGTGTCGGATCCCGGCGGCGGCGATCTTTTCTCCTCAAATTCCAGCGAGAGCACTGCACAGGGGAGGGAGGGAGTCAGAGGGGAGTGGGGTAGGGTCCTTGCGCATCGATTTGCAAAGAGAGAGTGGACGGAGAGCTTGCCTAAGCAAGGCTCTAGGCGGCGGCGACCATGGCGGTAGAAACAGAGCGCTCGCTCGGATTTCGCCGGGGAGAGAGGGGAAGAAGAGGGTGCCGGTGCTCGGGGGTGCTCGGGAGGGTGTGAGAGCGGGCTGCGCGTTGAGAGGGAGAGAGAGAAGTGAGGCTGGGGTGCTGCTTCTGCGGCTGCTTCCTTTTTGACCCGGCCGGCGGAGGGAAAACCAAGAGCGGCGAGAGAGGGAGAGAGAGGGAGGGAGGGTCACGCTGTCGGCAGGGGAGTGGCTTGCCGGCGGGCGCACTTCAATTCGGGCCGGTGGCACAGGGGAGAAGGTGGCGGAGCAGTGGCGGGCATGGGGAGCGGCAGGCGGGCGACGGTGACCACAGTGCGCCCGGGTACAGCCGTGTCGAGTTGGAGTTGGCTAGGATGAGGGAGATTTTTGACCCGGTTTTGACTCAGAACGTGGACTCGGGTTTGGTAAATTTCGACACGTTCCCGTGCTCCAATGTGGACACAAAGTTTTGTGTGTGTTCAGGAAAACGTGTGCTCCAACTTTGCTTTTGGGTGCACCTGCTAGTTTTGCCTTGAGAAATTTTGAAAATTCCAAACCCGAAATACACTTTTCTGACATTAGGGGAATTTTCAAGGGTATTAAATGGTTACCAAAAATTCTGGAAAAAATCTCAAAATTTTATTTTTTTTATGGCCATTCGGAATATGTAAAAATATTGGGGTACTTACATGGTTTTTGGCAATGTTTGTGAATGACCCCTTTTTGAATATTATGGACTTAATCAAGTAGGTTTCCTCTTTTTTATTCTTTGGTACATGGATTAATTATACTCTTGCTTAGCCCTTAATTGATGTTAGGTTTTGTTAACCTCATTTTGTGACATGGGATGCCACAAAAGGCTAAACAATGTCTAGGATGGTGGGGATTTTTTTTTGTTGGCTTTTTCATGGATAATAGGTGATGAACACAAACAAATCAAAAGGGGGGACACGAAATATCTCACAGGGAACCTAGGAATCTGATACCACTTGATGTAGATGAGGCCCGATCTTTCGAGAGTTAGATGGTAAATTTGATTGTGGAGACTCGGCGTCGATGAGCCAGCTTAAATTAGACACGATCCAACCCCGCAACCGTTACACCAAGTACAACTTGATTGTTCCTGCAAGCGAATCGAGAACACAGGCAAGAAAGGATAAACACGCAATCTAAAATTGCAAATATGCATGAAGTGAATCACGAAGAAAAGGTTGATGCTCTGATCACAAAAGGACTAATCGCCACAATGGTGTAGAACAAGAACAGGGGCCCTGGATTACTATAAAGGGACTTGTCGCCACAATTACAATAAATCGATCAAGTTTCTCTCTAGAAAACTGAACTAAACAAAACCTGAGTCTAAATGGTGATGGCTACTATGTTTATGAGGGAACCAGGGGCGTCCTAGGGTTGGGGACGAGCAAGGGGGGGGGGGGGGGGGCGTCCACAACATGGCTTTAAGGCCCGACACGATACAAGGCCATGTTGGCCCAAAATAGGTGGCGCAACACCTTGTCATTGCCACACAACATGACTCAACTCTTCTGGAGATAGGAACAGAACCAAAACGATGGCATCATCATCCCCTTTCCAATGCATCAAAGAATTCCTTGTTCGGACATCGGGTGTGGGAGATATCATCAAAACCGTGCAGGAGTATCGGCTGAATCCGAGACGAACCTGGCGACCGATTTGGTGACGACTTGTAACTTGGGGAAGACCATGACGTGTGTGTATCCAGCATGGTGATGTCCTCATGATCAAACCCTGGAGGTTGTTGTACATACACCTCTTCTTGAATGGGGCCATTAAGAAATGTACTTTTCACGTCCATTTGAAAAAGCTTAAAGCCATGGTGAGTAGCATAGGCAAGTAAAATACGAATTGACTCAAACCTAGCTACGGGTGCATAAGTTTCACCAAAGTCCAAACCTTCTACTTGTGAGAAGCATTTTGCAACAAGTCTTTCCTTGTTTCTCACCACCATGCCATACTCATCTTGTTTGTTGCAGAAGACCCATTTTGTACCTATAACGTTTTGCTTGGGTCTTTCCACCAATGACCACACCTTGTTTCTTTCAAAGTTGTTCAATTCTTCTTGCATGGCCATCACCCAATCCGAGTCCTATAGTGCTTGTTCCACCCTAAGAGGTTCCATAGAGGAAACAAATGAGTAATGATGACAAAATGTAGTCAATCGGGATCTAGTAGTTACCCCCTTTTGGATATCACCAAGAATGTTGTCAATAGGGTGATCCTTTTGAATGCTTTGTTGGGCTCATGGATGAATTGGCCTAGATGCATCTTCTTCTTCTTCTTGATTGTTCTCATCTTGAATGTCTCTATCTCCACCATCTTAAGCTTTATCTTGGTTGTTGTCATCTTGAATGTCTCTATCTCCACCATCATGAGCTTGATCTTGGTTGTCGCCTTGACCATGATCGTCACCATGATCTTGGTTACTTCCTTGATCTTGTTCATCATGTGCCTCTTGTGGAGATGAGTCATCTTGTCTTGAAGAAGATGGTTCATCTTGACTTTAGTTTGGGTCTTGTGGTCTTATCTCACCTATTGCCATGTTCCTTATTACATCACAAGGAGCTTCATCACCTACATCACTTGGATTAACTTGCTCTACTTGAGAGCCATTAGATTCATCAAATTGCACATCTCGAGTGATTTCAACAACTCTGGTGTCTTTGTTAAAGACTCGATATGCATAGACGTTAGTTCCATAACCAAGTAGGAAACCTTCATGAGTCTTGGGAGCAAACTTAGAGGATTTGGGTTTCTTATTAAGAATAAAGCATTTGCTCCCAAAAACTAAAAAATATGAAACATTGGAAAGGTTACCGGTGAGGAGCTCATAAGATGTCTTCTTCAAAATCTTGTGAAGATATAATCTATTTGTTGCATGGCATGTGGTGTTGATGGCTTCGGCCCAAAAAGTGTCCGGTGTCTTGTACTCATCAAGCATTGTTCTTACCATCTCTATGAGTGTGCGGTTCTTCCTTTCGGCTACTACATTTTGTTGTGGAGTGTATTGTTGGTGGTTTCTAGATGCCTATTTTATCTACTAAAAAGGGATGTTTTGCGTCTTAATTTAGTGGTTTGGACTAACAATTAATCCCATATTTGCATATATTTGTAGTTGTTCTGTTTTGGATGTAATCGTAGGGAATAGGTGTAAAACAGGGCAATTATGGATAAAGAACTAAAGAGTCATGAAGATGGGCCAGATGCGGAGCCGCACCGATCGGCGCGGGCATGCACCGAACGGGGCAGAAGAAAAAGATGACGAAAACATGACCCAGTCCGAGAAAGACGAAGGCCTAGCCCAGTATGAGTCAGAGAGTATAAAAGGAAGATAATTATCAAGAGCCAAGGGGGACGACAATTGCGAGAATCAGTTATTAGAACTAGGGTTCCAGGATATTGGCGGGGAAGGTTGGTCAACACCGATGAGACCCACTAGAAGGGAGGTCGTGCCGATCGGCGCGACGCTTGTGCTGATCGGCTTGTGCGCATTCCAGTGCTCTTTCTCATCGCTCTGCTATGTCTAGCGGAAGGATTAGTGAGTAGTCTCATATTCTCTTCTCCAGTGCAGGGAACTGGTCATGTAACTCTCATACTTATTGTTACTCTCTCGATGAATTTAATCTATGTGATGAACTTTATTGCACATCTATCTATCCTTTTCATTAGTGTATTGGCCAATACACTTTTGCCCATTACATAGTGCAAGAAACCAGTGGGGAGCTAATAGCCTCTGTAGTGACGGCCGGGGTGAACGAAACCTCCATGTCTTGTAGAATATTAGAGTCATCACTCGAGTTGATAAGAATAAGGTTGCATGCTAGTGAACGAATCCTAAGAAGAGAATCCTTCATTATCATGCTACCTCCTCAATAACATAAACCCTCCACTCTCTCACCGCCATCATTCACACCAACCAACCCATTGCAATTTGTTAGTAACCCTTTAATAGTAATTGTTCCGCTCATTCCTTGTGGATTCGATAACCTTGGAATAGTCTGAGGGAAAAAGAGCTACAACTGTACACCATCCTCTTGCGGTATATAAGTGGGTGCGTAATTACGACCAACATGTATGGAGCTGAGAATTCATGTTTGATACCTTCTTCATCAAGATAGTCTTCAACTTGTGTGTTCTTGAATTCGGTTCCATTATCACTCCTTATCTTTTTTATCTTCACTTCATACTCATCTTGGGCTCTCTTCAAAAACTTCTTTAGGATTCCTTGTGTTTTGCTTTTGTCCTTCAAAAAGAATACCCAAGTGAAACGAGAATAATCATCAACAATTACAAGGCCATATTTGTTACCGCCAATGCTTATGTAGGTGACCGGTCCAAAAAGGCCCATGTGGAGCATTTCCAATGGTCTTGTCATTGTCATCATTGTCTTGGATGGATGAGCCGCTCCTATGTGCTTTCCGGCTTGACATCCGCTACATATTTTGTCCTTCTCAAAAGCAACATCCTTTAGTCCAATGACATGACCACCTTTTAGGAGTTTGGAAAGATTCCTCATCCCAAGATGAGCTAGCCGCCGGTGCCATAGCCAACCTAAAGTGGTTTTAGCAACCAAACAAGTATTTAGGTTAGATCCCTCTTTGTTGGTGAAATCAACAAGATAGATCTTGTCCTCTAAATACCCTTTGAAAGCCATAGAGGAATCCTTTTTCCTAAAGACGGTCACACCATCATCATGAAAGAGACAACTATAGCCCATCTCACAAAGTTGTGATACGGACATCAAGTTGTATCCTAGACCATTCACAAGATAAGCATTACCAATTGAAAGGTCATGGGTGACGTCAATCCATCCACGACCAATTACCTTTCCTTTGTTGTCATTCCCGAACGATATTCCTCCACTTGGTACATTGTCACAATCAAGTGTGGAGAACATTGATCTCTCTTCGGTCATATGATTTAAGCACCCGCTATCAAGTACTCATATTGCACCACCAGAGGAGTATTCCTAGAAAGGAAATCAAGCATGTGTTTTAGGCACCCAAGTTGCTTTAGGTCCCTTAACACTAGATACAAGAACTTTGGGTACCCACACACAAGGCTTCCACCTAGCATCATGTGGCCCAGCAAACTTGGCAACTACTCTACCATAAGAATTATGGGTTAGCACATAAGAGGCATCAAAATCATCAAAGGATATGGTAGAGGTCTTGGTGTTCTTGTTGACTTCGGAAGCATTCATGGGCTTGATAGTATTTTCTTGTGCCACTTGCTTTCCCTTGTTCTCGCTTACAAAGTTGATTCTTTTGTTGTTTCTTCTTTTAGGTATGCTCTAGTTGTATCCCAACCAATTTTGTCTTGAGAAGCTCTTGGTTCACCAACTATTTTTGTTGTTGTCTCCACTTGAGCCTTCTTTATGAGCTCATTGACTTGGTTGGTTAGCTTCTCAACGATTGAATCTTGCTTGGCAACCATATCAACATCAATGTTGTGGCACCTTCCACAACCCTTGCTTGTTAAAGCTTGAGAGGATTCAAGCTTCTTCAACAATGAGCGAGAGTTTATCTTGAGGTCTTCAATGGCCTTTACTAAGGCCTTGTTCTGCTCTAGCAAGGAGTTGCATCTTTCTTGGTACTTCTTACTCGTTCAGGTGCATGATTCACTTGACTCATTGACCTTTGCAAGGTCCTTAGTCAAGGTCTTATTCTTCTCCTTTTCTTGCTCAAGTTGCTTGGTGAGCTCAAGGTTCTTGCTCCTTTCTTCATCAAGCAACTCTTCTTGTCTATCAATGATTCTTTCTTGATTGTCCAACTCCCCTTGTAGCTTATCTAGCATTTTAACCATTTCGTGCATAGAGGGGACCAAGTTCTCCTCTTCATCACTACAATAAGAGGGATTGAAATTGGTATGAGGAGTTACCATGCTTTCCTTGGCCATGAAGCATCGAGGAGTATCATCCTTATCATCGATGAGGTTGTTGAAGAGAGACTTCTTGGCTGGTGGTAGTCCAATGGCAATGTTGGCGATGCCACTCTCATCATCTTCATCGTCATCAATGGAGATGTATTTTCGGCCAATGTAAGCTTGCCCCTTGTTATATGGCTTCTTGTTGGGCTTGGTCTTGTTGTCGTATTTTTCATTTTTATTGCCCTTGCCATTAAGTCTTGGACAATCGGCAATCATGTGTCCTTGCTCATGACACTCATAGCATCTTCTATTTATTTTTCTAGTTTTTGCCTTGTCAAAGCTTCTTTTAGTGAAACCATTCTTGATCATGTATTTGCCAAATTTCTTGAAAAATAAGGAAAATTCTTCATTGTCTTCTTCTTCATCATCATTATCTTCATCATCATCATCATTGTCATCTTGAGTCTTCTTGGCTTTGAGTGCCAAGTCCTTCTTGCTTGTGCTTTCATCACCTATGAGCACATTCACTCTTTTGCCATCATCATCACGACTCTTGTGGGCATTGATTCTTCCAATGACTTCATCCGTTGTGAATCTCTCAAAACCATCCTTCTCTTCAATGATGGTGCAAAGTGTAGGATTCCACATCCTAAGAGCCATGAAAAGCTTATAGTTAACTTCCTCATCTTTGATGTTGTCTTCATAAGATCTTTTTTCATTTATAATATCCATGAGCCTATCATCATTTTGTTGAGCCTCTTCTCCCTTGTTCATCATGAAAAAGTTGAATTGATTTTTGAGAACTTGAAGCCTTGACTTTTTCACTACATCTACTCCTTCATGAGCATATATAAGTTTCTTCCACATTTTCCGGGCATTCTCAATTCCGGCTACTCTTGAATATTCCTAGGGATTCAAGGAAGAGAGAATGTCAGACACCGCTTGAGCATTGTGATGTATGTTGAGTTGATCTATGGATGTAGGATTATCTTTGTCTTCCAAGGTGTATCCCTTCTCCACAATTTCCCATATTGGTCGACCAATTGACATGAGATACATCATCATGCGGTGCTTGTACGAACTAAAATATTTGCCTTCAAAGTAAGGCAATCTTCCACTTCCACTGCCATTTATGTTTGCCACATCGGCATAATTGAAAGGAATGGATGTGGGCAACTCGATTCCCTTACTTGCCAAAGCAAGATCTTGAGGCTTTTCACCTTTTCCCGGCTTTGACATCTTTCAATCTTCAAGCTTTCAAGCCTTGTAGAAGATTCTGGCTCTGATACCAATTGAAAGATGCCTAGAGGGGGGGGGGGGTGAATAGGCAATCTAAAAAATAATCCTGAAAAACACCTAGGTTTGATGAAATGCCAGGGACGACAGAACTTTCGTCAAGAATGACGGAAATTTCATCACCACGGCTTCACTAAATCTTTCTCTAAAACTAATTTAAATGTGGATAACTAAGAGAAAGGAATTCAATACTTGATAGTAGTGAAGCTAGAGCAATGCACACCTAGGCTCCTTTAACGAATAGCTAGCAACACAATTCACAAGTGAATCGAGCACAATAATATGAATGAAAAGCACAAGCACAAAGATAAAAGCGTGAAAGTAAAGAGAGACACAAAGAATTAACCTGAGGTTTGGCAACCACACTAAGTAATTCCTACGTCCTCATTGAGGAGCCACACAAAGTGGCCGGGTCTCTCTCAACTCTTTTCCCCGCCAAGCAATCACGAAGATCATGCTCGGATTTCTTTATCCACTTGATTCTTTTCCTCTAGAGGCGAATCACACCTTCACAAACGTCCCCATCTCACCACAACAAGTTGGGACCTCAAGGGCGATGCCTAGCCGTCTTGGAGACCAAGTCTCCGAGAGTAACAAGCAAATCAAATCTTGATGGAGAGGGAAAGATGTGCTCAAGCTTTTGAGTGGATGGATTGATTCGTTTTGTGGTTGGATCTCTCTCACTTTGTTTGTAATCTAAAGAATAAGTCTATAAGTGAGAGGGGAGAGCTTTAGCTAAAGATGGAGTGAAATGCCAAGAAGTCCAACCCTTCCCATGGGGGAAGGGGGAAAGTATTTATAGAGGCTCTCCAAAAACTAGCCGTTACACAGCTTTTCTGTGTCTGACAGAACTTCCGTGATTACCCATAGAACTTCTGTCAGTTCAAAAACACCTGTTGCACGATCAGATTTCTATTGAGTCAGAGACGACGGAACTTCCGTGATGGACATCACAGAACTTCCGTCTCTCTCGGGTTTGCAACAAGGAGAGACCATAGGACGACGAACTTCCGTGGAGGAGCCCACGAAACTTCCGTAACTCTCGGATTGGCTGGTGGATAGAAGCTTGCCAATGATGGAACTTCCATGGAATGAACGATGGAACTTCCGTGACTCTCTGTTTGGCTCAAAAAGGATTGGTTCTTTTAGGCATTGGTTGACTAAACTCTGACAAAACTTTTTGGTAGGCTTGAGCACCTAAATTTCCCTTCTTAGCAAGATTGGTTTACCCCCCTTTAGAGTTTGGCATGCCTATGACTCAAATAAAATTAAGAACTACTCTTTGAAGTGCTTTTGAGTCCATTTTCCTTTTCTTTTTTTGGGAGTAAGAGCCATCTTGCAAATGTGGGTTTAGACAATAATTTTGATTATCCACACATTTACTTCATGAACATGTAAGCATAATTTTAATCTTTCGTCGTCGTACACCAAAACCCACTAGGGGATCCTAGATGCATCTTCACACATAGTTATGAAAAAAAGAAATATATGAGAGTTAACAAGTAGAAAGAAAGGCTTATCTGACCATCAAAAAAGAAAGAAAGAAAGAAAGGCTTATGACACCAAGTATTGCTGAAAACATATTGCAAAAAAAAAAAAGAATGGGAACATGCATTAAAAGGATGACCTTTTGTATAAACAAAAGAGAAGCATAAAAATATGTAAAAGCACACAACAAAGAGTGAAGCACGAAAATATGTAAAAGCACACAACAAAGTAAAGGTCATAGTGTCGAGTAGGAGCATGGAGAGGAGAGTGGGCAAAAAGGGTTCCATGAGTGTCTAATTCTGATGCAGTTGCCGAACTAACTCAGATGGGCTTTCAGGCCACAACACTTGGAAAGGACCACGCGAGTTCGTTCGGCTCATGTGTTTTTGGACTATTTCGTTAGTTTTTGCTCATTTAAAATATTATTATTCATTTGTTTTGACCCACAAATAAATGTTATGTAAAGCACGTGGCATCCCACATTTAACCACAAGTCCACAAAACGCAAGATGAATGCTAAAGTTGAGTGTGCTCTGGTCGAACTCAATGGATACTAGGACGAAAGAGCATCCACCTTACGTTAAGTGTACATTTGAAGCACGCACGGTGACTTAGCATGTAGGATTGTTCCAACCAGAGTTTGTTGCTACATGTAAATTAGCTGCAGGGCGGTAGCAGCGGCATTCTTCGCCTCCACCCAAGAAAAGACAAAACCGTCATCCCCCTTCCCTCTTCCTCCTCGTCGGCGGCCTGGAAGATCCCTTAAGGGGTCAGGGTTGCCAGGGAGGGGGGGCTCTGCGTTCCCAGGACATGGAGGAGCGTCGGCCGGTCGGGGGCGGCGGCCGTGACCCAGTGGTGGGCCGCAGCCCAACGAGGTGGCGGCACCGTCGCCAGAGCCGTGGGTGGCAATAGGGTGGTGGGTCGGGGTCGACGGTGGGGGCGTCATGTCGCCGACGAGTTAGGTGGCGGCGGCGCGACTACGGTGGCGGCGTGGCGAGCAGCGGGTGCGGGTGGCACGGCGAGGCGGCAGTGCGCCGCTGGTGGTGGTGGCGGGTGGGGACGGCGTTGGAGATGCGTGGGGCGATGGGACGCCGGGGTGGGGGTGGTGGCCATTGGAAGAAGACGAGAGGAGGCTGGCTCAGAGAGGAAGGAGGAGGAGGAAGAGGGGTGGTGTGGGTGGAGGCCGTCCCCGCGTTGACGCGGGGTGGAAGGTAATAGGACCCCAGTAGCAGGAGGCCGTAGAGGGGGCTTAATTACACTTGTTCCCGGTGAAGTATCTGACCATCAGATGTTGGCACTTCCCAAGTGCCCCTTTTATATGTGAATATTACCCTAATTTGAGCATAATTGATACTAATCTAGGCCATTTACCTATGATATTGCCTATATATTTGCATATGCATTATTTTAGAGCTTTACTGCAGAAACAAGTAAAATTGGTGATTAAAGTGATACTGGAGAGGACAGGAATCCAGAACCGACGAAAAGCACTGAAGAAGCCCAGTGCGCTGATCGGTGTGGCCCATGAGCCGATCGGCGCAAGGATGTTTTGGCTCACAGAAGTGATCGAGGCCCATTCCACATGTTTATGGAAGTTTATCTGCACAAGACACTTGGAGATATTTTCCTGGAAGATTTATAGAACTTCAAGATCTCAACATGCAGTACAAGACTTTATCTCAAAGGAAAAGGCCCACATGGCAGCTGTGGAAGACAAAGGAACTGACTCGGAGGAAAATCCAGAAGAGACACGGCTTGCACCGGTCGGCGCAATCCTGCGCGATCGGTGCAACCACGTTATTTCCTAGAAACTGAGTCCTTTACAACTAGAAGCTCTATAAATACTTGTAAACCCTGGCCGCGACCAGAAGACACGAAGAAGGCGACAGAGGGACAACAGATCCATGAGTTAGAGCCACCGGGGCTTGACCCGTTAGAATAGATCTCTAGTTGAGTTTCAAGAACCATTGGAGTCAAGAGTTGATGCATCAAGGTAGGCGATCTCGACGGGGATGAATCTTACTCTATGTATCTCAAGGATGATTGAATATGTTGATGATGGTTTTGGTGATTTGTCTGTCTTGATTCTATAATCATGCCTATACTTATTCCAATTGCTTAGTTCTAGGCTAAGTAAGTAGATATTATCTTGATCGTGGTAATTAGGATAGTATTCGGACATTGTATTGATTATAGTTGATTGATGATGCTAGTAGTGTAGTTTAGCAGTGACAACACTAAGCCGGCGCAGCACTATTGGATAGTTGACTAGGGTAAGTTACTCACGCGATCAAGGGTTTCCTCTCGGCAGCGATAAATCGGGAACCGCTCGGAAAGCAGGGTGGTCTTATCTATTATAGGTTTTCATTGATCCATGTAATTACCCATTATGATGCTATTTGATTAGATTTTCTGGTTACGATCTCACTAGCAGAAACTTGGCTTCTCATTTAACAGCTTAGGCTTACAAGGCATCTGGTGCACTTTGGCTTAGATCCATCAGTGTGCCGATCGGCTCAACACCTACGCCGATCGGCGCGACAACAGATTCACAAGTGTGCAACGACAGATTTACTGTCTGGCGCATCCTTGCACTGGCCAGTCTCCCCTAATGCAACCTAAACTTAACAATAGCTTTGACTAGATCTTTTACTGTTAACTTTGTTTAATTATCCCTAAGGTCCCAGTGGAATCGATAAACCTTGGAATACTCAATTTAAGGGAAAAAAGTGCTACAATCGTACACTGTCCTCTTGCGGTATATAAGTGTGTGCGTAGTTACGACCAACAAGCCACTTTTTCTGGTGCAGTTGCCGAGGACCATAGCATGTTTTTAAACATTGTTTGATGTATTAGTGTCTAGTCATTATGCTTAATTTTTCTCGTCTCTTTAGTACATATATCCTGTTAAGTGAAACTAACAGGTATGGACTGTTCTAAGTCAAATAAACCCTCTAATTACACCGATGATCCAGAAAGACTCTTTCGCAAGAAGAGAACAACGGAGAAGAGAAGCAAGTCACTTGGAGATTTAGCTAGAGAAGCAGCCAGTGTCACCCCTCGAGCATTATTCACAGAAGAAGCCACAGTTCAAGATCAATAAGAAGAGGAGATGGTAGAGGTACCTATGGTTAATCGTCTCAAGCCTCAATTGACTAATGTTTTCAAGACAAATTTCCAAGACGCTCAAGATCAACTTTCGTATCAATTAGAGATATATGTTGGCATAGTGGCGCAACAACCGTTCACAGGTTCGGAAGATCCCAATCATCACTTGCAACACTTCGTTGAGGTTTGCAGTACATTCAAGATAGCGGGATTGACCGGAGACCAAGCACGTGTGCGGCTGTTCCCCTTCTCTTTAGTTGGTCGCCCTAAGCGATGGTACAATGGATTGGAAAACCCGGTAAAGACGGTGTGGAACATGTTAGTAGCTAAATTCTTGGCCAAATACTTCCCTCCTGGTAAGACTCAAGCTTTGAAGAATAAGATTCTTGGATTTACACAGAGTGTTGATGAAGGCATTGGAGAAGCATAGGAGAGATATAATGGATATATGGATGCATGCCCTCATCATGGCATGACGGTTGGAGAAGTTGTTGAGAAGTTCTACACGGGATTGAATCTTCTATCTCATCAACACTTGGATGCTTCAGCTGTAGGTTCATTCATGTCACAAACTCCCACCAAAGCTAAAGATTTGATCAAGTTGTTAGTTGAAAATCAATCATGGGATGGTGAGAGAAGTTCAAGGAATTTGCAACCTTCGAAAGGAGTGCGAAGAGTGTGATTGAGAGGACTCATGAAGACTTGAATATGGATCGCCTTGACTCTATTCAAAGGAGGTTGGACAATAATCTTCATATCCCTAAGGAAGAGCCACTCAAGGTAGTGGAATCACGCTCCACTTGTGGTGAGTATGGAGAATTTGGTCATATGCAGAAAGATTGCCCTAAAGAGATGAAGATGCTAGAATATATGAAAAATATTGGATAGAAGCCCCAATATCAGCAGCAAAGGAGTTCTTTCTCTCCTAGTTTGTCCATGCAAAACTCTATCCCACTTCGTCTCCAATGTCATGAGTTCTTCCAAGCTCAAGAGAAGACCAACAAGGACAATCAAGCTAAATTCAAGGAGATTGATCGTGTCCTTGAGGGAATTAATGACAAGGTGATAGAAATTGGGAGCTCCAATGAGCAGATTTTGAAGCATACCAAGATTATGGAGCAATAGATGGGACAGTTATTGCAAGCCATTCAAGGCAACAAGGGGGCTATTCCTGGTAATACAAAGTCTGCAGAACAGTTGAAGGCAATAGCTATGAGGTTAGGAAAACAAACAGAAGATCTAGAGCACCCTGTGGGAGTAAAGAGGTCCTGTGCCGATTGGTGCACACCAGGCGCTGATCGGCGCGATAGTCCTGACTGCACCGATCGGCTCCACGAGAGCACCGATCGGTGCGAGAAGGATGTTGATCTCTCTGGTCTGAAAATGGGCCTAGAGACAGAGGAGCATGGCCCTGCCACATTCCTGGATACTCAACTGCTGACAAAGACAGAAAGAGCGCGGCAACACGACGAGTAATTTGCAAGGTTCATCGATATTATGAAGAAGCTTTACAACAATGTCCTATATGTTGATGCTATTCAAGTACCCACCTATGCCAAGTACATTAAGGACATGATGCAAAACAAGAAGTATTTAGCTTCTGAGGAGGTTGTGAAGGTAACTAAGGAGCCTACAATGGCAATCAATGATGTTGCACTTGAGAAGAAACCCGACCCTAGATCACCAAGCATCAAATGCATGATTGGAACAAGGATATTTGATAGGTGCTTGTGCGATGTTGGAGCAAGTGTAAGTGTTATGACCCATCATATATTCACAAGTCTCAATTTGCCTGAATTGGAGCCTACGGGTATGTGTTTGGAGTTAGCCGATCAATCCGTACGCTTCCCTGATGGAGTTGCTGAGAATGTGATTGTTGAAATTGGAGATCACATCGTCACTGTTGATTTTATTTTGCTTGATATGGATAAGAGGACGAGGACCCCATTGATCTTAGGTAGCCCCTTCTTGAGGACAGCAAAAGTAAGTATTGATGTTGGGAGTGGTGAGATAAGCTTCGATATAAGTGGGACTCCCTACTCTTTCAAGTTTCGCCCAAAGGTAGAAGAGTGTCGTACTATTGATGAAATGAAGAGATACAAAACACCATAGCAACGAGGCATCGAGAGTAATTGGAGGGGATGTATGGATACATCGTTCGAGGTATATGAACCAAGGAGATAAGAGAACCTTGTAGTGTCGCGGCTTCACATCCCGCACCGCAACACTAAAGATTGATTGTTTGCGGGGAGGTCAAGCTCTTTGACCATTAAATAACTAGAGCGCTCTTGGGAGGCAACCAATGCTAGGGGGATTTAGAAGTTGTTTAGTGCTTACGGGAGGGCAACCCGTTTTACCTAGCTAATTAGTGCTGGCCGGGAGGGCAACCCGGTGTTTTTAATTTGCTTGCTTTTAATAAAGACAATCTCCCGAATAAAAGAAATAGAAAAAGTGTATGCTTAATTCTTGTGTGCTCTTGTGTTGTCTGTTTATTTGTGCAAAACTGTGTATATACATACTGTAGACTAACAACGAAGGAATAAAACAAAAAAAGACCAAAAACAGGAAGGAACAATGCTTATATTGGCGCATTATTGCCTAGGTCAGGACAGAAGGCTGACGACTGCCAGAATTAAAGGGGTGCTAAGAATCAACTAGCACAACAATTTTTAAAGATGAAGCTATTTTCAAGGTAATTAAAAATCTTTTTGAAATAATTTTTGTGTGCAAAATGATTGCTAATTGACGCAGGAAAGGATGAAGAGCAACATCTAGCAAAGAAGCGAGGAGCTAGGAGCAAAAAATGGACGTCACGCCGATCGGCGTGCGATAGCGCCGTTCGGTGCAGTCACCAGATGGGCCCTGCTACGTGTGACAATGCTATAGGAACATTGGGAAAAGTGAAAAAGTAGGTGAAAGAGATGAACACGAGGCATCAGGATCAGCGCTGGATCAAAAGACAAGGTGCAAGGGACTTGCGCCAATCGGCGCCGTACTGTGCCGATTAGCGCAGGTACCCATGCAGTTCCCAAATGGGCGACAAAGGCGGCATGCATTGATTTTGAGGAGCAGGTATGATTCCTATGCAGGTGTGCGGTGCAGAGGAGACATGGAATTGACCAAAAGCTGAAAAAGAGATGGCGCACCAATCGGTGCGAGACCGCGCTGATCGGCGTAGTCAATCAAGACATCGGGATTTCGTGCTGTTCCTCTGTCAACCAACATGATGTACTAGGAAACAACATAAAGGAGGGGAATCAAGTGCCACAATTGTCAGAGCATTCATAATTTGAATTGCGCCGATCGGCATACCTCCGCACCGATCAGCGCGCTCTCAAATTTTGAAATTTCAAGGTGGGTCCTTCTCCTGGAAGTTTCCCACACTATAAAAGGGAGGCCAAACGCCCTCAGTTTGGCACACCATCCTGGTAATCTCTCCACCTTCCCCACCACCCACGATCTTGCACACGTTCCACATTTCTTGCAGATGGATCGTCTCCGCTCCGCCGTCGGCAAGTTGGGCAAGAGGCTACGCCGAGGAAGCAGTTCCGGCGGCAGCGACGAGTCGAGCGGTGACTCCTCGGCAAGGGGTAGCTCCAGCGCTCACGAGGACATGTCGGTGGGTGATGCATCGACCGACTCAATGGCTGCAATCCACGCCCGCCACTCCATCTCTGGTGCGCCCCTTCCAATGGGATGTGCTACGAGGAGCCAAATGGCGGCAAGCTGTGGGGTTCCCAGATCACCACCATTGTTGGCATTCACGCCGCGCATGGTGGAGGAGGGCTTCACCCTTCTGAGCGCGGAGGAACAAGAGCACTACCTCACAGTGAGGGGAAGGTTCGTCCCCAACTTCGACATGGACGACACCTTCCTCACCACAATCAGCATGTGGGAGGACATAGGGAGGATGGTCAGCAACCTCGGCTGGGTGGGCTTCCACCGCCTTCCCATGGACTACAACCTTGAAATCGTCACCGAGGTTGCCTCTATGATGAGGCTCGGCACCGACGAAGTCGGCAACGAGCCCATCAACTTTTGCGTCCGTGACATCAGCCACACAGTGACCATGGAGGCGGCGGCTCTAGCCTTCGGCTTCGATGCCGAAGCCGACGTAGCCAGCATCTTGGGACGTGAGGAGTTGGACTCCTTTTGGTGGCGGCTCTCATTCATGAAGGAGATGAAGCACGGCAACATTCGCAACCCGACCATTCAAGTCTTCCATCAATGTTTGGCGGCGCGCACAGGCGACAAGATCGACTCTAGCAATGTCACCGATGCTGACTTGCGGTGGCTCTTCAACGCCATCGTGAGTCCGTCTCCTTGCAACCCCATGATGGTGATGGTGCGGGGTTGGATCGGCAAGAAGAGCAAAAAGTTGGCCCTCGGGGCCTATCTTCAACGCCTAGCAGCCCTCGTCTGCGATGGCGATGGACCGGGAGGGGGCGATGACAAGTGGGTGTACGCGATGGAGATCGGCAAGAATATGACTCGTGGCAATATTGTCACGGGAAGTGTTCGTGCCGGCTTCCATGTCGGCGGCACCAACGTAAGGCTTCTATGTGCGGAGCTAGCAGCTTTCCTCCCTCGCAAGCTAGAGGGAGGAAATTGGCTTGAGGAAGGTCTCATGGACGGGGGCCAAGTTATCAAGGACCGCCATGGGCGGGTTCGACAACCGGCAACATCTGCAGCAGCCGGCTGCGAGTGGGACTCCTGGAATCCATGCTAGGAGCCTCATTAGTACCAGCCAGGGTGGAGCGACGCAGTGGGCGACTCACAGCCCTCTGCGCCGGTCGGCGCAGGTGACACGCCGATCGGCGCCACCTACTTCAGCACCGGTATCGACTACAGGTACCAAGGACGTGTACCCGTGGTGCCTCCTGTGCCCGGTGCAGACTTTTTCATGCCCATACAGGGCTACATGGACAACAACATGCACTACAGCGAGCACGTGGAGGACGCCACTTCCCAATGGAGGAACAACCATAAGGTGATGGTGGAGGAGTTCGAGCGACTCAATGCGCGGTGCTATGGCTTCGATCAGCCACCGTCTCCACCTCCATTTGAATAGAGTGCCTAGGAGTTGGCACGTGTATCGGTTTCCTGATTTGCGTTTTCTTTTACTTTTGCAATCTTTTTCTTTATTTGCTTATGTGTGTGTGAGCGGGTTGGGAAACCATGTATTGGGTGTGTTTACTTTCATGCAAGTGTGTTAGTAGTAGTTTTATGCAAGTGTGTTACTTTCATGCAAGTGTGTTTACTTTTATGCAAATGTGTGCAAAAATCATCACCATGTATTCGAGTCTCGATCTTAATATAATGGTGGCGGCTATGCTCTTTTAGGAGAATTGAATTATTTATTCTTTCTTGAAAAGTGCCGATGAAGATCAAATAATGTTGAACATTGAATAAAATTTCAAACTTACACTTAATGATTATTCGGCAAACATGTCTTATGTGGAGCAATTTTGAGTACCCATATGCTTCATTTGTATTGTCCAATTTGTGATGATAACTTAGTACCAATCTTTTTCATAAATAAATTTTCATGTTGTGAACTTTGGAATTTATTTCTTTTCAAGATCCGTACCTACCAATGCCATATTTTGAGCAATTCTCATGAACCTTTGAATTGTAAATAAACATTAAATTTATGGTTGAGTTCGGTTAGAATTTAATTCTTTTTGGTATGAAATTTACTAAGATGGCAAATCTTTGTGTATCTTTTTCTAGCCTTGAATTACTTATGCAAAAATTCAATTCTGCTGAGTATCCTACCATCAACCCAAAATACCTTGTTGCATATCATTCTGTGACCACATCCTATATTTCTGGCTATATTGAATTCATGAATAAATGTTGAAGCCACACGAATCAAATATCAACAGTGTTGGTAAATTCGGCTTGAGAGCCGATCGGCACACTCCTGGCGCCGATCGGCGCAGCAGAGAGCAAAATAATGAAAAAAAACAGAAAAAAGAAAAAAACAAGAGGAAAAGCTTTGCTGTTTGCTAAGGGACTAGCAAAATTTTAAGTGTGGGGGGATGGTATATGACATGCTTATTCTCGAAATTCATTCTAATATAGCCATGAATCATTCCAACCATGTGCAATCTGATAATGGGAGTTCTTTTTCTTCCAAGATCAAATTTTTGCTATGAACATGTCCACATATCCAAAGTGTGAGTCCTTTCTTAAATTTTTCTTTCTTAATGGCCATCTTGATAAAGTTTCTATAATTCCAACAAAGAATAATCCCCTAGCTTTACAATACATTGTTGATTTATGTTTGCAATCCTTGAATTATCTCACCTAGCTACTCATATAAGCCTTACAAATATTATTTGATCATTATGATGTAGAATATAGGTTGAGGGATTTGAAAGATGAGTTATTGCCTTGGATTATTTGGAAGATAGATTCTTTATGTTCACAACAATCTTTTAAGTGATGTACATGTGTGGAAAAGTTATAATTTGTGAGTTGGACATGATTTATTGCTTTGGGGAGAAACTTTAAGCCTCACGCTCATATTTGAACTATTTTGCTAAATACCAATATGAAATACACCACAATTGAACAATGCTCAACTTTTGCTAATTTGAGATACCTTTTATGATAGAAAGAGTATGTTCTTTGCTTTTTCTTTCTTTTACTTTACTAGGGACAAGCAAAGGTTTAAGACTGGGGGAACTATTGGCACTTCCCAAGTGCCCCTTTTATATGTGAATATTACCCCAATTGGAGCATAATGGATACAGATTTAGGCCATTTACCTATGATATTGCCTATATATTTGCATATGCATTGTTTTGGAGCTTTACTGCAGAAACAGGTAAAATTGTTGATTAAAGTGATACTGGAGAGGACAGGAATCCGGAACCGACAAAAAGCACTGAAGAAGCCCAGTGCGCTGATCGGCGCAGCCCATGAGCCGATCGGCGCAAGGATGTTTTGGCCCATAGAACTGACCGAGGCCCATTCCACATGTCTAAAAGTTTATCTGCGCAAGACACTTGAAGATATTTGCCTGGAAGATTTATGGAACTTCAAGATCTCGACATGCAGTACATGACTTTATCTCGAAGGAAAAGGCCCACATGGCAGCTGTGGAAGACAAAGGAACCGACTCAAAAGAAAATCCAGAAGAGACACGGCTTGCGCCGATCGACGCAATCCTGCGCCGATCGGTGCAACTGCCTTATTTGCTAGAAACGGAGTCCTTAATGAGTAGAAGCTCTATAAATACTTGTAAACCCTGGCCGTGACCAGGAGACACGAAGAAGGCGACAGAGGGACAATAGATCCGTGAGTTAGAGCCACCGGGGTTTGCCCCGTTAGAATAGATCTCTAGTTGAGTTTCAAGAACCATTGGAGCCAAGAGTTGATCCGTCAAGGTAGGCCATCTCGATGGGGATGAATCTTACTCTATGTATCTCAAGGATGATTGAATATGTTGATGATGGTTTTGGTGATTTGTCTATCTTGATTCTATAATCATGCATGTACTTATTCCAATTGCTTAGTTCTAGGCTGAAGGATCGAGAAGGCGACCAGAGGGGGGATGAATGGGAGCCAATCAAAATTCTCCAAGAGAACTTGTCCTATATCCCAAAAACAATCCAAGCCAATCTCCGAACTGATCACCAAGACTATACACACCAACTAGTGATGTACTAGCCCTAGGAGTGATCAACCACAACAAGAAACACAGTGGAAACAAAACGGAAACAGCAGAGACACGAGATAGTCAAAAACCTCACAAACTGTACCTTACTGAACCACCACCCGGTTGGCCCTATCGGCAGTGCCGATTTGGCCCATAGGCAGTGCTGGTGTGGGGTTCGGAGACCCACCGGTAGTGCCGGCCCTGGCCGTCGACAGTGCCGATCGACCCCAATAGAACAGCAGAAACTTTCGGGAATTTGGCAAATCTTCTCCAAAACCTAACCAAACGAACTCCAAATGATGCAATTTTTGGACCAGTGAATCCTCATCACATCACGACCCTAATCCTAGAAACTCATCTCAATTGGCTCAAGGAATCATCACGAATTTCAGATCTTGTGCCAAGAACACCAAAATAGGGAAACTTGAGAAATCCTTCAAATCGATGGTGCAAGAGCTATTGATTCGGTCAAAGGATCCAAAGAGGATTGTTGTAGCTCATCCTAGCAACAAGTTTCTCATGAAATCCGAGCCAAAAACTCATCCAAAAATGAGATAAAAAATCACCACGAAAATAGCTCCGAAAATAAGAAAAAGGGAATTTTGGGATTCAAGTGAAGAGGGAAATCTTGAGCATGAAAATACTTCTCATATCATAGAAAGGTGCTTACAAGATTCATAGGTACAAGGCTAGGAAGCCACCCTCTTCCTCCCAGTATTTGGAAGAGCAAGAGATGTCTCTCACACACCCTTTCCTCTCCTCTAAAACACAAAGTCCTCTCCTAGCACTTTGAATAGAGTCCTAACACAAGGCTAATGGAGAGAGAGGCACCTGTCCCACCAGCCACACCTCTCCTTATATAGGCCTAGGGTCTATTGTCCACATGGCCACTCTACACTTGACCTACATAACTGAGAATCCATGTGGATATGTGCCATGGTTTGCTATTTTGTGATGATTAATTGACTTGAGCAGATTTGGTGTTTGAGTTGAAATGCGGGAATCCAGGGATTGCATGGGCTTGCATATCATGATTATGACTAACCGGAGTTGGTGGAGGTATTGGTGATATTGCAGGAGATGGGAAATGTGTTTGCTTGTCTCATGATGTGTAGGTCACTAGAGTCGACTTGGCGGTCAATGGCGAGAGGATCGGGCACAAGTAGGGAACTTGGGGCCAGACGATCGGGATGTCGGGCAAAGTTAAGGGTGATCCACACCGTACACGTGGAGAGGCAAGAAGCACGGACGGTTTCGCGGTTGAGCCTCAAAACTGTGGTGGTGGTGAAGACGGCGCGTTGACCAAGTCAAGGCGAACGGGATGCCAGTGCAAGTGAAAATGGGGCCCGATGGACAGGGACTAGGAGAGACTTGTTGGTGGTCAGGATCATGGGACAAGGTGACATGCATCAACATCGAGAAGTCACGCTTTGAGAAGCGTGCAAGGCGGTTTCCTGGTTTGGACCTCAAAACCGGTGGCGGTGGTTGGTGGTGCACGTGGAACCATCACGGAGCTTGCTTCGAGATGAAGCAAAGACATGAAGCGTCCGATGGCATTCGGGCGATGAGGAAAAAGATGGACGGTTATGCCCCTGGTGGTAGGTGGGTGTGTTATGTAGGTCAAGGGTAGAGTGGTCACGTGGACAATAGACCCTAGACCTATATAAGGAGAGGTGTGGCTAGTGGGAGAGGTGCCTCTCTTTCCACAAGCCTCATGTTTTAGAGGAGAGGAAAGGGTGTGTGAGAGACACCTCTTGCTCTTCCAAATAGTGGGAGGAAGAGGGTGGCTTCCTAGCCTTGTACCTATGGATCTTGTAAGCACCTTTCTATAATATGAGAAGTATTTTCGTGCTCAAGATTTCCCTCTTCACTTGAATCTCGAAATTCCCTTTTTCCTATTTTCGAAACTATTTTCGTGGTGATTTTTTATCTCACTTTTGGACGGATTTTTGGCCCGGATTTCTTGAGAAACTTGTTGCTAGGATGAGCTAGGATAATCCTCTATGGATCCTTGATGGAATTACTGGCTCTAGCACCTTCGATTTGAAGGATTTCTCAAGTTTCCCCTTTTTGGTGTTCTTGGCACAAGATCTGAAATTCGTGATGATTCCTTGAGCCAATTGAGATGATCTCCTAGGATTAGGGTCGTGATGTGATGAGGATTCACTGGTCCAAAAATTGCATCATTTGGAGGTCGTTTGATTGAGTTTTGGAGAAGATTTGAGAAGATCCCGAGAGTTTTTCTGTTCTGGTGGGGGTCGACCGGCACTGCCGATTGGTCTAGTCTGTAGGTTCCAGTGAGACTGCATCCCGCACCGGCACTGCCAATGATGCGCACCGGCACTGCCGATGAGTGTTCAGTTCTGGATTGTTGAGCATTTTGTCTTCCCTTTTTGTTTCTGCTGTGTTTCTTTGATGTGGTTGATCACTCCTAGGGCTAATACACCACGAGTTGGTGTGTGTAGTCTTGGTGATCGGTTTGGAGGTTGGCTTGGGTTGTTTTGGGATATAGGCCAAGTTCTCTTTGAGAATTTTGATTGGCTCCCATTCACCCCCCTCTGGTCGCCTTCTCGATCCTTCAATTGGTATCAGAGCCGGTTTGATCACTAGTTGACCTTCACTGGCTTTGTGATCCGAAGGCGACATGTAGAAGCGTGCTGTCAAGCTGTGGATGTTCGATGGAGAGGAGTTCCCCTACTGGAAGTCACAGACAAGACGTATCTGCTGAGTCAAGGACGTGCAATTTGGGAGATTGTTGATCAGGAGTATGCTATACCACAAGACCTGAACACTGCTTCTGCAGGTGAGTTAGTCAGGTATGAGAACAACTCCAAAGTTGTCAATATTCTGCTCTCTGCACTTGGTAGGAGTGAACATGATAGCGTTGCACACCTTGACACTGCTCATGCTATTTGGGTTAAGCTATGCACTTACCATGAGGGTACCAACCAGGTCAAGTCTATGCGTAAGGTTTGCTCAAAAACCTTTGCTCAAAAATCGGGCGAGTCACTAGATCAAACTTTTCATAGGTTTGAGGCAATTGTGTGCAACTTGCGGGCTTGTGGTACCCTTGTGTATAATGTCAATGATAGAGCTAAGCAACTGTTGTACTCACTTGATGATAATGTTTGGGGGGTTAAAATTGCTGCTCTAGAAGAAACTGCTGAATTCAATACCCTGAACTACGAGCAACTGTATAGCAAGCTGAAATCTCATGAACTGTCTAGGAAATCTCGTCCTAATCTTGCTATTCCTGCTTCTAGCATGGCTTTGCTTTCTAGTTCTTAGAAGGGTGATCACAATTGTGCTTCTTATGGAACTAACCCCTCACTTGACAAGTCTTCCTTGGAGTTTGCTTTGTCTTCTCTTGTTGTAGCTTCCGATGAACAGATGGAGTGCATTCCTGACAAGGAGTTGTCCTTGCTCACAAGGAAGTTCAGGAGGTTCTACAACAACCGGAAGGAGAGAAGAGGAGGTGGTTCAAGAACGTGCTTCGAGTGGGGTGACCCGGGACACTTCATCGCTGACTATCTTAAGAAGAAGAAGAAGGCCGGGTACAGTGACAACAACTCTGAAGACTTCAAGCAGAAGAAGAACCACTTCTACAAGAAGGGCAAGAACTCCATGAAGTTCACCAAGGCCATTGCACGCGCCTGCATTGCCGCCTTGAGCGATGTCGACCTCACATCAAGTGAAGACCTTACCAGCTCAGAGGAGGAGGTTGAAAAGCCATGAGTCAAGAGGAAGGATGACTTCACCGGGCTTTGCTTCATGGCAAAGAACGACCACGACACCGACTCTAGATCCGACTCTGACACAAGCGAGGTACCTCCTACTCTTGATGAGCTCTCTTCTGAACTTGATCATTTGCGTGATGTTCTGCTTTTGCAAGATGATAAGCTTCGCAGTGCTGTGCGTGAGAGTAGAGAGCTTAAGTCTAAGTTGGAGAGTGCTGATTTTGAAATTGCTTCGCTTAGGTCTAAGCTTGCTAAGGATGACATTGTTGTTGAGTGTGAGTCCTGTCAAGTTGTGATGAGTGATCTTGCACAGAGGGAGAGTGTGCATGCTCAAGTTGCCAGTCAGCTTGAGAGTGCCTTCAAGGAGCTTGATGAGTTCAAAGCTAGACCAACTCTTTTGGGTGCATGTCAGAACTGCCCCAAGCTCACAGATGAGTTGGAAGCTCAGTCCCTCGAAGTCAAAGAGCTTGAGTCCAAGTTGCTTCATGAGGCTCGCTCTAAGGTTCTTCCACCACCTTGTGAGGTGTGTGTCTCTCTTAAGGACAAGCTTGTATCCACTAGGGAGGAAAACAAAGTCCCAGTCCAGTAAAATGACTATCTTGTGTCTAGGCTCCAGAGAACCCTATTGAGTGAAGAAAAGATCGAGAGTAATTTGGCAAGAGTGAAGGAGAGTGCTTCTAGGCCAACCTATAACTTGGGCTTGGGATTTGAGGGATGTGACAAGGAGAGTGAGAATGTGGGTAAGTTTGTACCTAGCTCGAGCTACAAGGATGAGGAAAACACCATCAAACCCACTAACACATACTATTCACCCAATCCCAAACCCTCCTTCAACCCAAAGCAAACAGAGAAGCCAAAACCCAAACCTGCAATGCAAACCAAGCCTAATCCTAAGGGTGTCTACATTTGCATGTTTTATGGTCGCAATGGCCACTTGGATGAATTCTGTTATAGGCGTAAGAGGATTGAGAGGAAGCAAGCTGAGTTGACTAGGGATGCTTTTTATGATGATTTTGTTGACTTTCAGCCTCACACTTTTTCTCGTGCCTATTATGGATAGAGTCATCCCTCATATGGCTTTGATTCACGAAAAAAAGGCTTCACGCAGCAGCGCTTTGGCGCCCCATGTTTTCCCTATCGTAATGAGCGTCATTCGTGTGGATTTGGCTTTCACATTGATGATTTCTATCCTCACAACCTAAGGTTTGAGTCGAGATGCTTTGACAGGCCATGTTTTCCCAATCGTGGTTCTCGTCCTATGTGTTCAAATGACAATGTGCAAAGAACTGTGATGACTACTACCGGTCGTATGGTTAAGTGCTGGATTCTCAAATCTCTTTTGACTAACCCCAGCACTGAGCCATCGACTTTCACTTCTCGTTCTTTGCAGGCAGCAGGTGGAGGCTTGGAGAACAAGTGGTTGATGGATTCTGGGTGTTCGCGCCACATGATCAGAAATGCAAAGTGGTTCTCCAGCCTCACTCCCCTGAAGCGGCGGGAGTATGTGACCTTTGGAGATGACAAGAGAGGGAGAGTGAAGGCAAGAGGCGCGGTAAAGGTAAATGAAAAATTCACTCTCAAGGATGTTGGTTTGGTTGAGTATCTCAAGTACAATCTCCTCTTTGTCTCTCAGCTTCTTGATGTTGGTTTGGAAGTGCGCTTTAAGTCGAATGCTTCTTGTTTTCTTAATTCGGATGGTTCCTTGGTTTGTGTGATTTCTCGTATTGGCAGAGTTTTTCAGACTGATTTTGCTGGTTCTCCTGGTTCTCACAAGTGCTTGTTTGCACAAACTTCTTCTGAGCTCTGGAAATGGCATGGGAGACTAGGTCACATGAGCTTTGACTTGCTATGTCGCTTGAGTGGCCTAGGTTTGATCCGAGGATTGCCTAAGCTCAAATTTGACAAGGATTTGGTTTGTGCTCCGTGTCATCATGGGAAAATGATTGCCACTTCTCATCCACCAATCAATTTGGTGATGACTGAACGCCCTGGAGAGTTGCTTCATATGGACACTGTTGGTCCTTCTTGGGTTCGTTTGGCAGGTGGGAAGTGGTATGTTCTTGTGATTGTTGACAACTATTCTTGCTACTCTTGGGTCTAGTTTCTTGAGAGCAAGGATGAAGTGTTTCATCACTTTAGGAGCTTAGCTTTGAGGTTGTTCAAGGAACTCCCTGGTGCATTATGAGCAATTTGCAGTGATAATGGCACCGAGTTCAAGAACTCCTCCTTTTATGCTTTCTGTCTTGAGCATGGCATTGAGCATCAGTTTTCAGCACCTCGTGTTCCCCAGCAGAATGGAGTGGTTGAAAGAAAGAATAGAACCTTAGTGGAGATGGCCCGGATGATGCTCGATGAGCATTGGACACTGAGGCGGTTCTGGGCTGAGGCCATTAGCACTGCTTGCTATGTTTCCAATCGGATTTTCTTGCGCTCAATTCTTAATGTGACTTCTTATGAGCTGCGTTTTGGGAGAAAGCCCTCGATTTCTCATTTGTGTGCCTTTGGTTGCAAGTGCTTTATTCTCAAGCGTGGCAATCTTGATAAGTTTGAGTCAAGGTCTTCTGATGGAATCTTTCTTTGTTACTCTCTTCATGGTCCTTCCTATAGAGTTTTGAATTTGGAGACTAACACCATCGTAGAATCCTGCGATGTAACCATTGATGAATCAAACTCTTGTGCAAGGAATGTGATTGAGTCTGTAGGTGACAAGGAGATGAAGGAGAGCATCTTTGTAGAAGAGGACCTACAGGGCTTTGATGATGATGATGATGGTGATTCACTTCATCTCTCATCTGAGCTTGTTCATGCTGCTATCACTACTCCAGCAGAGGGTCCAGAAGCTTCTACATCGACTTCAGCGGCTGTTGAGCAAGCTCCAACTGTGGTTGAGGGGGAGGTACACTCTGGGAGAGAGGCTCCTCACCACATTCAGCGTCAACATCCAACCCAACAGATGATCGGTAATCTCTATGAGAGGACAACAAGGTCAAGGTCTGCACATCTTGCTTGCTTTACCAATTCTCTCTTTGTTGCAACCTTTGAACCCCGAGATGTTGGACATGCACTATCTGATGAACATTGGGTTAATGCCATGCATGCCATTAGGATCTTTCTTGCATTTTCTGCCTCCAAGGGCATTAGACTTTATCAAATGGATGTCAAAAGTGCTTTCGTAAATGGTTTCATAGTGGACGAAGTGTATGTGAGGCAACCCCCTAGCTTTGAGCACCACAAATACCCAAACCGTGTGTACAAGCTTCAGAAGGCTTTGTACGGGCTAAAGCAAGCATCTAGGGCATGGTATGGTAGGCTTAAGACCTTCTTGCTAGAGCGAGGGTATGTCATGAGGTGTGTTGATAAAACCTTGTTCACTCTAAAGCATGACAATGACTTTCTAATGGTTCAGATTTACATGGATGATATCATCTTTGGTGGTTCCTCTCATGCTCTTATGTCCAGGTTTCAGGAAGCTATGGAAGGTGAATTTCAGATGTCGATGATGGGAGAGCTCACCTTCTTTCTTGGGCTTCAAATCAAGCAGTGCAAGCAAGGCACTTTCATACATCAAGTCAAGTACACGAAGGATCTCCGGAAGAAGTTCGACATGGGTAATGTGAAGCCGTTGTCTACACCAATGTCCACTACAACGGCTCTTGCCCCTGATGAAGACCGTGAAGTGGTGGATCAAAGGGAGTACAGGAGCATGATTGGCTCCCTCTTGTACCTGACAGCGACAAGACCCGACATACACTTTGCGGTGTGTCTTTAAGCTTCCCCAAGGGTGACTCATCGCAAGGCTGTCATGCGCATCTTCAGGTATCTCAAATACACCCTTGAGTTCGGTCTTTGGTACTCTGCATCTTCATCTCTTGATCTCATTGGGTATTCAGATGCGGACTTTGCTGAGTGTAGAATTGATAGTTAGAGCACTTCTGGTACTTACCATTTCTTGGGTACTTCTTTGATCTTTGGTCTTCTCGTAAGCAGTCGAGTGTTGCCAATCCACCACAGAGGCTTAGTATGTAGCTGCTGCTAGCTGCTTCTCACAAATCCTATGGATTGTGTCTACCATGAGAGACTATGGGTTGACTTTTAAGGGTGTTCCACTCATGTGTGATAACTCCAGTGCCATATGCTTAGCCAAAAACCCAGTCCAACATGGTAAGGTCAAACACATCAATGTGCGATTCCACTTCCTGAGAGACAATGTTGAGAAGGGGGATGTTGAGCTCATATACATTGATACCAAAAACCAACTAGTTGATATCCTCACCAAGCCCCTAGATGCTTTGAGACATGCTTTTCTTCGGGGGGGGGGGGGGGGGGGGGGGACTTGGTGTTTGTCATCCGTATGGCATCATTTGAGGGGGAGTTGGTGTTCACTTATATATATGTATCTTACCATTTTCGCTTTGCATCTCATGTGTAATATATGCATTGGTAGATGAGCTTTGAGTCTTCTGCTTTCTTGCATTTCTCCTTGCTATGATTGAGCTTGAGCTAAGTTGTGTGGATGTGATGGTAATCTCTCATGCTTAGATTTTCTAGATGGCCTGTTATAAACTCATGTGAGCAACTTGCTAATCTTAAAGGTAAACTAAGCCTCTTGTGAACCTTATGATCCAATCTTGCTAAAACTTGCTCACCATGTGTATAATTGCTTTTATCCTTGTTGAAACTTGCGTTGAGGCTAGTCTAGAGGATGTCTTGGCTTTGGCACCTTCTATTTGCGAAATGGATGGCTTTGCAAATGTTTAGCTCATGATGTAACATTGTGGGAACATGTGTTCCTTTTGCCACAAAGTCATGCTCTTTTGTCTTGTGCATAATCCTGAAAAATCTGCTAAGTGCTTTGATCAAGAATTACTCAATAATGCTAAATCCAAACATTGTGACTTGAAGCCTCGGGGTGTTTGCCATACCCAGTCGTGCGACCCTCCGCATGGATAAGAGGACACATGAGGATAAACAATAATCACTTGATCAACTGAGTCTCTGTTGCATATGTGAGCATTTGTAGAGCTCACTTTCTACGAATGCTTGTTGCTCTTGTTGAGATTGAAACTGGCTAGATTCTTATGATTCACTTGGTGCCTGTTTTGCCTTGGATGAGAGTACTTACACATGTGGTGGCAGATTTTCTCATGATAAGCTAAATTTGATTCTATCTAAGCTAGTCAATCTTTCTGCTTAGCCTGTATAGCTCATGGTGTTTATGCCTTGCTATCTATTTTTGATCTTTGCATGATTGGGAGCTATTGCTTTTACAATTCTTGGCACTATGGTTATGGTTAGCAAAGTTTGCTTGTTTGCATAATTGTTGAAGCTCTTTAGGTTTGCATTTTCATGCATTGCATGTTTTCTTATTCTTTTGCCTCTTTGATGAGTTCATTGCCAAAGGGGGAGAAAATTTTGGGGTCATGTACAAATAATGCTATGAAACTCATATGATCCATTTTGCACTACATGAGACCTACCACAACTTGAGGGGGAGCATATCATGATCTTGAGCGTTTTCTTGCGCTTTTCACATTCTTTGCGTCTCAAGTAGCTTTCTTTGCCAAGTCTTGGTTTTGTGATCCCTACTTGCTAGTTGGCCTATTTTCTCCTTTTCTTTGGGTTTGGCCATTTGGATGTGCTTATTCGGCTTCGCATTTCAATCTCTAATCTTTGTGCATTTGGTGTTGTCAATGTACTCATCAAGGGGGAGATTGAGAAACCATGTGGATATGTGCCATGGTTTGCTATTTTGTGATGAGTAATTGACTTGAGCGGATTTGGTGTTTGAGTTGAAATGCGGGAATCCAAGGATTGCATGGGCTTGCATATCTTGGTCTGACTAACCGGTGTTGGTGGAGATATTGGTGATACTACAGAAGATGGGAAATGTGTTTGCTTGTCTCATTATGTGTAGGTCACTAGAGTCGACTTGGCGGTCAACGGCGAGAGGATCAGGCACAAGTAGGGGACTTGGGGCCAGACGATCAGGATGCCGGGTGAAGTCAAGGGTGATCCACACCGTACACGTGGAGAGGCAAGAAGCACAGACGGTTTCACAGTTGAGCCTCAAAATTGTGGTGGTCATGAAGACGGCGTGTTGACCAAGTCAAGGCAAACGGGATGCCGGTGCAAATGACAAGGGGGCCCGATGGACAGGGACTGGGAGAGACTTGCCGGTGGTCAGAATCACGGGACAAGGTGACACGCGTCGACATCGAGAAGTCGCGCTTTGAGAAGCATGCAAGGCGATTTCCCAGTTTGGGCCTCAAAACCGGTGGCGGCGGTTGGTGGTGCACGTTGCACCATCACGGAGCTTTCTTTGAGATGAAGTAAAGACGTGAAGCGTCCAATGACATTCAGGCGATGAGGAAAAATATGGACGGTTATGCCCCCGATAGTAGGTGGGTGTGTTATGTAGGTCAAGGGTAGAGTGGTCATGTGGACAAAAGACCCTAGGCCTATATAAGAAGAGGTGTGGCTAGTGGGAGAGGTGCCTCTCTTTTCATTAGCCTTGTGTTAGGACTCTATTCAAAGTGCTAGGAGAGGACTTCATGTTTTAGAGCAGAGGAAAGGGTGTATGAGAGACATCTCTTGCTCTTCCAAATAGTGGGAGGAAGAGGGTGGCTTCCTAGCCTTGTATCTATGGATCTTGTAAGCACCTTTCTATGATATGAGAAGTATTTTCTTGCTCAAGATTTCCCTCTTCACTTGAATTCCGAAATTCCCCTTTTCCTATTTTTGGAGCAATTTTCATGGTGATTTTCGGTCTTATTTTTTGACGAGTTTTTGGCTCGGATTTCTTGAGAAACTTGTTGCTAGGATGAGCTAGGATAATCCTCTATGGATCCTTGATGGAATTATTGGCTCTAGCACCTTCGATTTGAAGGATTTCTCAAGTTTCCCTTTTTTGGTGTTCTTGGCACAAGATCTGAAATCCGTGATGATTCCTTGAGCCAATTGAGATGATCTCCTAGGATTAGGGTCGTGATGTGATGAGGATTCACTGGTCCAAAAATTGCATCATTTGGAGGTCGTTTGATTGAGTTTTGGAGAAGATTCGTGAAGATCCCGAGAGTTTTTTTGTTCTGGCGGGGGTCGACCGGCACTGCCGATGACCAGGACCGGCACTGCCGATTGATCTAGTTTGTAGGTTCTAGTGAGACTGCATCCCGAACCAGCACTACCGATAGGTGGGACTGGCACTACCGATGACGCGCACCGGCACTGCCGATAGGCATGACCGGCACTGCCGACCGGCACTACCGATGGCAGGGATCGGCACTGCCGATGAGTGTTCAGTTCTGGACTGTTGAGCATTTCGTCTTCCCTTTTTGTTTCTGCTGTGTTTTTTGCTATGGATGATCACTCCTAGGGCTAATACACCCTGAGTTGGTGTGTGTAGTCTTGGTGATCGGTTTGGAGGTTGACTTGGGTTGTTTTGGGATATAGGCCAAGTTCTCTTTGAGAATTTTGATTGGCTCCCATTCACCCCCCCCCCCCCTCTGGTCACCTTCTCGGTCCTTCAATAACACACCCACCTACCACCAGGGGCATAATTGTCCATCTTTTTTTTTGTTGCCCGAATGCGATCGAACCCTTCACAACTTTGCTTGCCCTCGACGCAAGGTCCGCGATGGTGCCACGTGCACCTCCAATCGCCGCCACCGGTTTTGAGGCCCAAACCAGGAAACCGCCTTGCACGCTTCTTAAAGCATGACTTCTCGATATCAATGCGTGTCACCTTGTCTCGCGATCCTGACCACCGGCATGTCTCTCCTAGTCCCTGTCCATCGGGCCCCCTTGTCACTTGCACCGGCATCCCGCTCGGCTTGACTTGGTCAACACGCCGTATTCATCACCACCACGGTTTTGAGGCTCAACTGTGAAACCGTCCGTGCTTCTTGCCTCTCCACGTGTACGGTGCGGATCACCCTTAACTTCACCCGGCATCCCGATCGTCTGGCCCCAAGTCACCTACTTGTGCCCGATCCTCTCGCCGTTGACCGCCAAGTCGACTCCAGTGACCTACACATCATGAGACAAGCACACACATTTCCCAACTCCTGCAACATTACCAATTCCTCCACCAACTCCGGTTAGTCATAACCATGATATGCAAACCCATGCAATCCCTGGATTCCCGCATTTCAACTCAAACACCAAATCCTCTCAAGTCAATTACTCATCACAAATATAGCAAACCATGGCACATATCCACATGGTTTCTCAATCTCCCCCTTGATGAGTACATTGACAACACCAAATGCATAAACATTAGAGATTGAAATGTGAAGCCGAATAAGCACATCCAAATGGCCAAACCCAAAGAAAAGGTGAAAACAAGCCATCTAGCAAGTAGGGATCACAAAACCAAGAGTTGGCAAAGAAAGCGAATTGAGACGTAAAGAATGTGAAAAATGCAAGAAAACGCTCAAGATCATGAAATGCTCCCCCTCAAGTTGTGGTAGGTCTCATGTAGTGCAAAATGGATCATATGAGTTTCTTAGCATTATTTGTGCATGTCCCTAAAATTTTCTCCCCCTTTGGCAATGAACTCATCAAAGAGGCAAAAGAACAAGCAAACATGCAATGCATGAAAATACAAACCTAAGGAGCTTCAACAATTATGCAAACAAGCATTTAATTTGCTAACCATAACTATAGTGCCATGAAGTGTAAAAGCAATAGCTCCCAATCATGCAAACATCAAAAATAGATAGCAAGGCATAAACACCATGAGCTATACAAGCTAAGAAGAAAGATTGACTAGCTTAGATAGAATCAAAGTTGCTTATCATGAGCAAAACTGCCACCACATGTGTAAGTACTCTCATCCAAGACAAAACAAGCACCAAGTGAATCATAAGAATCTAGCCAATTTCAATCTCAACAAGGGTAACAAGCATTCGCAGAAAATGAGCTCTACAAACGCTCACATATGCAACAGAGACTCAGTTGATCAAGTGACTATTGTTTATCCTCTTGTGTCCTCTTATCCATGCGGAGGGTTGCACGACTGGGTACGGAAAACACCCCGAGGCTTCAAGTCATAATGTTTGGATTTAGCATTATGTGTAATTCTTGATCAAAACACTTAGTAGATTTTTCAAGATTATGCACAAGACAAAAGAGCATGCCTTTGCGGCAAAAGGAACACATGTTCCCACAATGTTACATCATGACCTAAACATTTCCAAAGCCCTCCATTTCACAAACACATGGTGCCAAAGCAAGGACATCCTCTAGACCAGCCTCAATGCAAGTTTCAACAAAGATAAGAGCAATTATACACATGGTGAGCAAGTTTTGACAAGATTAGATAATAAGGTTCACAAGAAGCTCAGTTTACCTTTAAGATTAGCAAGTTGCTCACATGAGTCTATAACAGGCCATCTAGAAAATCTAAGCATGAGAGATTACCATCACATCCACACAACATAGCTCAAGCTCAATCATAGCAAAGAGAAATGCAAGAAAGCATAAGAATCAAAGCTCATCTACCAATGCATATATTACATATGAGATGCAAAGCAAAAATGGTAAGATACATATACATAAGTGAACACCAACTCCCCCTCAAATGATGCCATACGAATGACAAACACCAAGTTCCCCCCGAAGAAAAGCATATCTCAAAGCATCTAGGGGCTTGGTGAGGATATCAGCTAGTTGGTTTTTGGTATCAATGTATATGAGCTCAACATCCCCCGTCTCAACATTGTCTCTCAGAAAGTGGAATCGCACATTGATGTGTTTGACCTTACCATGTTGGACTGGGTTTTTGGCTAAGCATATAGCACTAGAGTTATCACACATAAGTGGAACATCCTTAAAAGTCAACCCATAGTCTCTTATGGTAGACACAATCCATAGGATTTGCGAGTAGCAGCTACATACTCAGCCTCTGTGGTGGATTGGGCAACACTCGACTGCTTATGAGAAGACCAACAAATCAAAGAAGTACCCAAGAAATGGCAAGTACCAGAAGTGCTCTTCCTATCAATTCTACACCCAGCAAAGTCTGCATCTGAATACCCAATGAGATCAAGAGATGAAGATGCAGAGTACCAAAGATCGAACTCAAGGGTGTATTTGAGATACCTGAAGATGCGCTTGATAGCCTTGCGATGAGTCACCCTTGGGGAAGCTTGAAAACGAGCACAAAGACACACCGCAAAGTGTATGTCGGGTCTTGTCGCTGTCAGGTACAAGAGGGAGCCAATCATGCTCCTGTACTCTCATTGATCCACCGCTTCACAGTCTTCATCGGGGTCAAGAGCCGTTGTAGTGGACATTGGTGTAGACAACGGCTTCACATTGACCATGTCGAACTTCTTTAGGAGATCCTTCGTGTATTTGGCTTGATGTATGAAAGTGCCTTGCTTGCACTACTTGATTTGAAGCCCAAGAAAGAAGGTGAGCTCTCCCATCATCGACATCTAAAATTCACTTTCCATAGCTTCCTGAAATCTGGACACAAGAGCATGAGAGGAACCACCAAAGATGATATCATCTAGATAAATCTGAACCATTAGAAAGTCATTGCCATGCTTTAGAGTGAAAAACATTTTATCAACACACCCCATGACATACCCAAGCTCTAGCAAGAAGGTCTTAAGCCTAGCATACCATGCCCTAGGTGCTTGGTTTAGCCCGTACAAAGCCTTCTGAAGCTTGTACACACGGTTTGGGTATTTGTGATGCTCAAAGCCAGGGGGTTGCCTCACATACACTTCTTCCTCTATGAAACAATTTAGGAAAGCACTCTTGACATCCATTTGATAAAGTCTAATGCCCTTGGAGGCAGTAAATTCAAGCAAGATCATGATGGCTTCTATGCGAGCAACAGGAGCAAAGGTTTCACCATAATCTAAGCCCTCCACTTGGCCAAAACCTTGAGCAACTAGTCTAGCCTTGTTTCTCACAACCTCACCATCCTCCCCATGTTTGTTTTTGAGCACCCACTTGGTTCCTATGACAGTGACATTTTTGGGAGGCTCTACAAGGGTTCAGACTTTGTTTCTCTCAAAGTTTTCCAACTCCTCATGTATGGCATTAACCCAATGTTCATCAGATAGTACGTGTCCAACATCTCGGGGTTTAAAGGTTGCAACAAAGAAAGAATTGGTAAAGCAAGCAAGATGTGCAGACCTGGACCTTGTTGTCCTCTCATAGAGATTACCGATCATCTGTTGGGGTGGATGTTGACGCTGAATGTGGTAAGGAGCCTCTCTCTCAGAGTGTACCTCCTCCTCAACCACAATTTGAGCTTGCTCAACAGTCACTGAAGTTGATGTAGAATCTTCTAGACCCTCTGCTGGAGTAGTGGTAGCAGCAGGAACAAGCTCAGATGAGAGATGAAGTGAATCATCATCATCATCATCAAAGCCCTGTAGGTCCTCTTATACAAAGATGCTCTCCTTCATCTCCTTGTCACCTGCAGACTCAATCACATTCCTTGCACAAGAGTTTGATTCATCAAAGGTTACATCGTAGGATTCTATGATGGTGTTAGTCTCCAAATTCAAAGACCATGAAGAGAGTAACCAAGAAAGATTCCATCGGAAGACCTTGACTCAAACTTATTAAGATTGCCACGCTTGAGAATAAAGCACTTGCAACCAAAGGCACGCAAATGAGAAACCAAGGGCATTCTCCCAAAACACAGCTCATCAGAAGTCATATTAAGAATTGAGCACAAGATAATCCGATTGGAAATATAGCAAGCAGTGCTAATGGCCTCAACCCAGAACCACCTCAGAGTCCTATGCTCATCGAGCATCGTCCGAGCCATCTCCACTAAGGTTCTGTTCTTTCTTTCAACCACACCGTTCCACTAGGGAACACGAGGTGCTGAAAACTGATGCTCAATACCATGCTCAAGACAGTAAGCATCAAAGGAGGAGTTCTTGAACTCAGTGCCATTATCACTGCGAATTGCTCGTAATGCACCAGGGAGTTCCTTGAACAACCTCAAAGCTAAGCTCCAAAAGTGATGAAACACTTCATCCTTGCTCTCAAGAAAGTAGACCCAAGAGTAGTGAGAATAGTCGTCAACAATCACAAGAACATACCACTTCCCACCCACCGAACGAACCCGAGAAGGACCAACAGTGTCCATATGAAGCAACTCTCTAGGGCATTCAGTCATCACCAAAATGATTGGTGGATGAGAAGCGGCAATCATTTTCCCATGACGACAAGGAGCATAAACCAAATCCCTATCAAATTTGAGCTTAGGCAATCCTTGGATCAAACCTAGGCCACTCAAGCGACACAACAAGTCAAAGCTCATGTGACCCAGTCTCCTATGCCATTTCTAGAGCTCAGAAGAAGATTGAGCAAACAAGCACTTGTGAGAACCAGGAGAACCAGCAAAATCAGCCTGAAAAACTCTGCCAATGCGAGAAATCCCACAAACCAAGGAACCACTCGTATCAAGAACACAAGAAGCATTCGACTTAAAGTGCACTTCCGAACCAACATCAAGAAGCTGAGAGATAGAGAGGAGATTGTACTTGAGATACTCAACCAAACCAACATCCTTGAGAGTGAATTTTTCATTTACCTTTACCGCACCTCTTGCCTTCACTCTCCCTCTCTTGTCGCCTCCAAAGGTGACATACTCCCGCCGCTTCAGGGGAGTGAGGCTGGAGAACCACTTTGCATCTCCAGTCATGTGGCGCGAACACCCGGAGTCCATCAACCATTTGTTCTCCAAGCCTCCACCTGCTGCCTACAAAGAACAAGAAGGAAAAGTCGATGGCTCAATGCTGGGGTTACTCAAAAGAGATTCGAGAATCCAGCACTTAACCATACGACCAATAGTAGTCATCACAGTTCTTTGCACATTATCATTTGAATGCATAGGACGAGAACCACGACGGGGAAAACGTGGCCTGTCAAAGTGTCTTGACTCAAACCTTGGGTTGTGAGGATAGAAATCATCAATGTGAAACCCAAATCCATGCGAATGACACTCACTACGATGGGGAAAACATGGGGCGCCAAAGCGCTGCTACGCAAAGCCTCTGTTTCATGAATCAAAGGCATATGAGGAATGACCCTGTCCACAATAGGCACGAGAAAAAGAGCGAGGCTGAAAGTCAACAAAATCATCATAAAAAGCATCCCTAGTCAACTCAGCTTGCTTCCTCACAATCCTCTTACACCTATAACAGAATTCATCCAAGTGGCCCTTGCGACCACAAAACATGCAAATGTAGACACCCTTAGGATTAGGCTTGGTTTGCATTGCATGTTTGGGTTTTTGCTTCTCTGTTTGCTTTGGGTTGAAATAGGGTTTTGGATTGGGTGGATAGTATGTGTCAGTGGGTTTGATGGTGTTTTTCTCATCCTTGTACCTGGAGCTAGGAACAAACTTACCCACATTCTCACTTTCTTTGTCACACCTCTCAAATCCCAAGCCCAAGTTATAGGTTGACCTAGAAACACTCTCCTTCACTCTTGTCAAATCACTCTCAATCTTTTCCTCACTCACTAGGGTTCTCTGGATCCTAGAAACAAGATAGTCATTTTCCTGAAATAGGACTTTGTTTTCTTCCCTAGTGATTACTAGCTTGTCCTTTAGGGTGACACACACTTCACATGGATGTGGAAGAACTTTCGAGCGAGTCTCATGAAGCAACTTGGACTCAAGATCTTTGACTTTGAGGGACTGAGCTTCCAACTCATTTGTGATCTTGGGGCACTTCTAACATGCACCCAAAAGAGTTGGTCTAGCTTTGAACTCATCAAGCTCCTTAAGGGCACTCTCAAGCTGACTGGCAACTTGAGCATGCACACTCTCCCTCTGTGTAAGATCACTCATCACAACTTGACAAGACTCACACTCTACAACCATGTCATCCTTAGCAAGCTTAGACCTAAGTGACGCAATTTCAAAATCAACACTCTCCAACTTAGACTTAAGCTCTCTACTCTCACGAACAGCACTACGAAGCTTATCATCTTGCAAAAGCAGAACATCGCGCAAATGATCAAGTTCAGAAGAGAGCTCATCAAGAGTGGGAGGTACCTTGCTTGTGTCGGAGTCAGATCCAGAGTCGGTGTCATGGTCGTTCTTTGCCACAAAGCAAAGCCCGGTGAAGTCATCCTTCCTCTTGACTCGTGGCTTTTTAACCTCCTCCTCCGAGCTTGTAATGCCTTCGCTTGATGTGAGGTCAACATCGCTCAAGGCAGCAATGCAGGCGCGTGCAATTGCCTTGGCGAACTTCTTGGAGTTCTTGCCCTTCTTGTAGAAGCGGTTCTTCTTCTGCTTGAAGTCTTCAGTATTGTTGTCGCGGTACCCAGCCTTCTTCTTCATCTTGGGACAATCAGCGATGAAGTGTCCTGGGTCACCACACTCAAAGCAGGTTCTTGAACCACCTGCTCTTCTCTCCTTCCGGTTGTTGTAGAACCTCCTGAACTTCCTTGTGAGCAAGGATAGCTCCTCGTCAGGAATGCACTCCATCTGTTCCTCGGAAGCTACAACAAGAGAAGACAAAGCAAACTCCAAGGAAGACTTGTCAAGTGAGGGGTTAGTTCCATAAGAAGCACAACTGTGATCACCCTTCTAAGAACTAGAAAGCAAAGCTATGCTAGAAGCAGGAATAGCAAGATTAGGACAAGATTTCCTTGACAGTTCATGAGATTTCAGCTTGCTATACAGTTGCTCATAGTTCAAGGTACTGAATTCAGCAGTTTCTTCTAGAGCAACAATTTTAACCCCCCAAACATTTTCATCAAGTGAGTACAGCAGTTGCTTAGCTCTATTATTGTCATTGTACTCAAGATTACCACAAGCCCACAAGTTGCACACAATTGCCTCAAACCTACGAAAGGTGTCATCTAGTGACTCGCCAGGTTTTTGTGCAAAGGTTTGGTACTGTCTATTGTAAGAATCCTTACGCATAGACTTGACTTGGTTGGTACCCTCACGATAAGTACAGAGCTTAACCCACATAGCATGAGCAGTGTCAAGGTGTGCAACCCTATCATATTCACTCCTACCAAGTGCAGAGAGCAGAATATTGATAGCTTTGGAGTTGTTCTCATACCTGACTTACTCACCTGCAGATGCAGTGTTCAGGTCCTATGTTATAGCATACTCCTGCTCAACAATCTCCCAAATTGCACGTCCTTGACTCAGTAGATACGCCTTGGTCTGTGACTTCCAGTAGGAGAAGTCCTCTCCATTGAACATCCACAACTTAACAACACGCTTCTCTATGTCACCTTCGGAACACAAAGTCGGTGAAGGTCAACTAGTGATCAAACCGGCTCTGATACCAATTGAAGGATCGAGAAGACGACCAGAGGGGGGGTGAATGGGAGCCAAACAAAATTCTCCAAGAGAACTCGGCCTCTATCCCAAAAACAACCCAAGCCAACCTCCGAACCAATCACCAAGACTACACACACCAATTAGTGATGTACTAGCCCTATGAGTGATCAACCATAGCAAGAAACACAGCGGAAACAAAAAGGAAAAAGCAGAGACACGAGATAGTCAAAAACCACCGGTAGTACCGATCAGGACTATCGGCAGTGTCGGTTAGCCCCATCGCCAGTGCTGGTGCGGGGTTCTGAGACCCACTGGCAGTGCCGGTACTAGTTGTCGGCAGTGCCGATCGACCCCGATAGAACAGCACGACCCTAATCCTAGAAAATCATCTCAATTGGCTCAAGGAATCATCACGAATTTTAGATCTTGTGCCAAGAACACCAAAAAGGGGGAACTTGAGAAATCCTTCAAATCGAAGGTGCTAGAGCTATTGATTCGGTCAAGGATCCATAGAGGATTGTTCTAGCTCATCCTAGCAACAAGTTTCTCAAGAAATCCGAGCCAAAAGCTCATCCAAAAATGAGATAAAAAATCACCACAAAAATAGCTCCGAAAAATAAGAAAAAGGGAATTTCGGGATTCAAGTAAAGAGGGAAATCTTGAGCACAAAAATACTTCTCATATCATAGAAAGGTGCTTACAACATTCATAGGTACAAGGCTAGGAAGCCACCATCTTCCTCCCACTATTTGGAAGAGCAAGAGATGTCTCTCACACACCCTTTCCTCTCCTCTAAAACATGAAGTCCTCTCCTAGCACTTTGAATAGAGTCCTAACACAAGGCTAATGGAGAGAGAGGCACGTCTCCCACCAGCCACACCTCTCCTTATATAGGCCTAGGGTCTATTGTCCACATGACCACTCTACCCTTGACCTACATAACACACCCACCTAACACCAGGTGCATAATCGTCCATCTTTTTCTTCGTCGCCCGAATGCGATCGAGCCCTTCACAACTTTGCTTGCCCTCGACGCAAGCTCCACGATGGTGCCATGTGCACCTCTAATCGCCGCCACCGGTTTTGAGGCCCAAACCGGGAAACCGCCTTGCACGCTTCTCAAAGTGTGACATCTCGATGTCGACGCGTGTCACCTTGTCTCGCGATCCTGACCACCGGCAAGTCTCTCCCAGTTCCTATCCATCGGGCCCCCTTATCACTTGCACCGACATCCCGCTCACCTTGACTTGGTCAACACGCCGTCTTCATCACCACCACGGTTTTGAGGCTCAATCGTGAAATCGTCTGTGCTTCTTGCCTCTCCACGTGCTTGACTTCACCTGACATCCCGATCATCTGGCCCCAAGTCCCCTACTTGTGCCCAATCCCCTCGCCGTTGACCGCCAAGTCAACTCCAGTGACCTACACATCATGAGACAAGCACACACATTTCCCAACTCCTGCAACATTACCAATTCCTCCACCAACTCCGGTTAGTCATAACCATGATATGCAAACCCATGCAATCCCCAGATTCCCGCATTTCAACTCAAACACCAAATCCGCTCAAGTCAATTACTCATCACAAATATAGCAAACCATGACACATATCCACATGGTTTCTCATAGGCTAAGTATGTAGATATTATCCTTATCGTGGTGATTAGGATAGTATTGGGACATTGTATTGATTATAGTTGCTTCATGATGCTAGTAGTATGGTTTAGTGGTGACAGCACTAAGCCTGTGCTGCACTATTGGATAGTTGAGTAGTGTAAGATACTCGCGCGATTAAGGGTTTCCTCTTGGCAGCGATAAATCGGGAGCCACTCGGAAAGCAGGGTGGTCTTATTCATTATAGGTTTTCATCGATCCATGTAATTACCTATTATGATGCTATTTGATTAGACTTTCTGGTTACGATCTCACTAGTAGATACTTGGCTACTCACTTAATAGCTTAGGCTTACAAGGCATCTGGCGCACTTTGGCTTAAATCCATCAGTGTGCCGATTGGCTCAACACCTACGCCGATCGGCGCGACAACAGATTCACAAGTGTGCCTATTGGCTCAATTCCTGCGCTGATTGGCGCAACAACAGATTTACTGTCTGGCGCATCCTTGCGCTGGCTAGTCTCCCCTAATGTAACCTAAACTTGACAGCAGCTTTGACTAGATCTTTTACTGTTAACTTTGTTTAATTATCCCTAAGGTCCCAGTGGAATTGATAAACCTTGGAATACTCAATTCAAGGGAAAAAATGCTACAATCGTACACCGTCCTCTTGCGGTATATAAGTGGGTGCATAGTTACGACCAACATCAGACCATAGGGCCTTCAAAGCTACAGTGATCGGACTGTCAAACATGTCAACTCTCAACTTGGTTTAGCTCGGGAAGTTTTACATCAACTCGAGATTGTAAATGACAGTCATTCCCTATCTGTCGACGAGACTTGGTGGCTGCATAGGCTGAAAAGGCATGCGCGAGATACGAAACGGAAAAACTTTATTGCCAAATTTGTATCAGAGGGGCAGATTATTACTAAACATGAAGACAAAGCAAGAACAATAGATGAATTCTATGAGAATCTACTTGGGTCTCATCTAAGCAGAGAACATACCATTGATCTTGTAGAACTAGGAGTCAATACTCATGATCTTTTAGAGCTAGAGATGCCTTTTTCGGAAGAAGTCATGTGGGCAATAATTAAGCACCTCCCTTCCGACAAAGCCCCCGGGACGGATGGATTTACCAGTCGTTTCTATAAGGCATCTTGACCCATTATAAAACATGATATTATGACTGCTGTTTGAGCAATATGGAGCAAGAAATTCATGAGGTTTGGAGTACTAAATACTGCCTACATCACACACCTTCCAAAAAAGGAGGACGCCGAGCAGCCCAAGGATTTTAGACCAATAATCTTCGTACATAGTTTTGCCAAACTAATAACTAAGCTACTAGTTAGTCGTTTGGCGGGCCATCTTCAAGGAATGGTATCCCCTAATCAAAGCGCTTTTATCAAGGGTCGTTTCATACAAGACAATTTCGTCTTGGTCCAACTGATGGCACGTTTCTTTCACCAATAGAAGTGATCAAGCATCTTCTTGAAGTTAGACATTTCTAAGGCACTTGACTCGCTGCTTGGCTATTCTTGCTAGAAGTTCTACATCATTTGAGTTTTGGACAGATTTGGCACGATATTATCAGTGGGTTGTTGGTATCTTCCTCGATTCAGGTGTTAATGAATGGGATTCCTGGTGAGAGGATCACACATTAGCGTGGATAACGACAGGGAGATCCCTGTTAGACTCTAGAATCGCTAGGAGTAGATCAAGTGGGTCGGTTCTTTGTGCGACATACCTTGACCTTGTAATGATGCATGTGCCGGCCATAGTGTCGGTAACGAGGTGTCGAAGACGGCATCCTTGCGGTGGCGTGTGCGTTAGGCACGGTGGGATCCTGTCGCCCCCTCTAGATGGAACTATGGTTTAGAGGTGGGGAGAACAGTGATGGCAACAAACCTTGTACCACGAGCCATGCCCCACCCTTCCCTATTTATGGCACTGCGCGACAGTACCACCTTGCTTGGGCTAGATGTCCCCAATCAGGACATGGGTCAAGGGCCCAGTTGGCCGTTGGGCCAACTGGTGGAGATCAACCTAACATTCTCCCCCTTGATCTCAACTTTTAAACTTTAAACTTTATATTTTGAGATAACTCTTTTCAAAGTACTCGTTCCATTATAGATTTATGCATAGAGCATGCATCATCGTCACAGTCAATCTCCGATAGAATCAACAGCTATGACACACTCCTCTGTTTTCAAACATTTTCTTTACCCTTAGGCCCTTTATTATCTGGAAGTTATAGACTATACCATGAACCCATGTTGACCGTGTGTTCTCTGATCACACTAGGCAATAAGCCTTTAATAAGCAGATCTGCAAACACTTGTCTGTTGCTTTTATGCTCTAAGAATTTCTATATAATTCCGTACTTTCTCCCTAGCAACGCATAACTTTGTGTTAATGTGTTTGTCACCACACATGACTCATTATCATAGGAGTGAATTACTTAAATGGTTATTGTTGTTGTTAATTATTATCAATTCTGGGTACAGGTTTTCTTAACCATACCAACTCAATTTAAATTATGAGGCCAAACAAAACCCTACAAGCATGGTTGTGAAGCAACTCTAAATTTTTCTATGCAACCCATATAAAATAAGTTCATGAGCATGATGGGAATCATAAAATAGAAGTTTGAACAAAATTTGGTAATTTTATCTTATTTGGAAATGTTCCAAATAATTAATTAAAGCATAGAAAGCATTAACAAATGAAGAATTATTCCAAAATAATTTTTATTCATTCTGGTCTAGTGGACCCCACCAAAGCCTCACAAATATCTTGAGGGACCTATGTTTACAATCCCAAATCATTTGGACCTAGGGAAGTATTTAAATTGTTTTAAAAACAGAATAGAGACTCCTTCACAATTATTTAAATTAAACGGAGGCCCTCTTTGCAATTTTGTTGTCTTCTTCCTCCGTTAGCTGACACCGGGTCAGAACCGACCAGGCGCACCTGCCGCTTTTCTCGCCGCTGCCTTGATTCCCCTGCTTCCCTGCTTCGCGCGGGCTCCGCCGCTGAGCCGCTGCATCGACGCCGCTGCCCCGTCACCGCCTCGGCCAGTGCAGCGACGAATTGTCGCCTCCGTTTGCCGCCTACCAAAGCCGAAGCATGGCTTCGCTGCCGCCCCGCTTGCCCGACTGCTCCCGGCCTTGACCGACGACCAAAATCGACGCGCCCTTGCACCATGGCTTCGACCACCCCAAACCCGCGCCCATGTGGCCATATAAACACCCCTCCTTTCGGCCCTTCTTCCTCCCTGCGCCACCGCCATTACTGAGCATTGCGCGAGCTCGAGTGCCAGCACCTTCAAGGCCCTTCGGCCAGAGCCGAGTCTTCCTCCACGCGCGACTCCTCTCCCTACTTCTCCTCGAGCAGGCCTGGACTCAACCGTGCCTCGAGCCCCGGCAATTTGAAGAAAAATCCCGTTGGCCCTGTTCTGGACCAACCGCGGCAGCCGCCCAAGTTCGCGGTCATCGGTGAACTTCTATGCTCCCGTTCTTCTCTCTCTGTTGCGAAGCTCGTATTCGCACCCAGCTGACGCGTTCCCTTCTTGTTTCATTCCTCGAAGTGCCAGAATCGGAGTTTTTCCTCAGCCGCCGCCCCTGGTCCGTCCGAACCGACCGCCCCGACGACGAGCTCTAGGCTCCGGCCTTCCCGGCGCCAATGGGTAATACGCCGACCGTCTCCGAGCTGCAGTGAAGCTTCACAAAGAAACCCCAAGTGATTTTCTGCCCCGAGTCGTCGGCGCGACGCCGTCGAAACCCCGCCTTCCGCTGCCACTCGCCCACGACCACTTCCGGTAAGCCATGGACCTCGCGATCATTCCACACCACTTCGCCTCGACGTGTGCATCCTTTTGACACCCCCGCGTCAAGCTTTTGTCGTCTGTAACCACTGACGGCGAGCGCTCCGGCTACCTCGGCCACGCTCCGACGACTGCTGACTGGAAGCCGACGTGCCTGCCGCGTGTCGCTGACATGTTGCCATGTGGCGTTGATATGTCGCATGGCACGTATCTATTAATGGATAAATAAGAAATAACTAGAAAAATCTAGAAAAATCATAGAAAATATTGACAAAGTTTGAAAAACCATAATAAATGCAATATAAATCCAATGGAGTTGAAACCAACTTTGTCAGTTTCTTTTTAATAGGATCTATTAAAGAACAAGGATAAAAAGATTCCTCTGTACATATATGTTTAATAATTAATTATATTATGCAAACACTAAATAAATCACTATAAAATCTAGGAATATGTTTCAAGTCTTCTTTTTGGCATACACTTTTATTTCATGATAATATACAACTCTATGTTTTGGTTAGGTAAAATATGATTATTTTATGCCCTATGATTTATTTAGTACTTTTGCCTATAAAAGTTCTAGTACATAATTTATTAATATCTAGGAGCTGCCACTTGATGAAAATAAAATTTGTATATGCCCCTGTTCATAATAAATCAACCATATCTAGAAACATATTTTTACTATACTAAATGAATTATTTGCTCTCAAAACTATAAAACCCCTATTTAAAGACTTTATGGAATTTTTTATATAAAATGTTAATAAGTAAATTTGCTTATCTGAAGCATATGTCCTCCAGAACGTAATAATAAAGTTAGTATCATGTTAACTCTATTGCATTTTGCATTTGTCATATCATTGCATGACATGGTGTTATTTTGATATCGTTGACATCTTGTTCATATTTAGGCAACGGGAACCATGAACAAGAGTCGGATTTTTAGCAGGACCCCAATCCTGAGGAGCAAGAAGTTATAGTTGCTAACACCAGTGTTGACCAAGGCAAGTCCTGGTTTGCATGTGTCACTTTATAAAATTTTGCTAGTTTTGATATATCACTGCTAGTATCTATTTTTTATTAATGCATTAGGTTGTTAGGAATTGGATGCAAACCCACTTGCATATCACCAAATGGCCTATTTTGCTACTATATAAGTCGTGGTAAGATTCGGTACTTTACTGCTATGCTTAGTAATAGAGTAATATCGATAGTTACTACTCAACTAGGAGAATGACTTGATCACCAAAGTTGAACTTAATGAAAATAAATTTATTTTTGATGTTATAACCGGGCAGGGATGATGCATGTGTAGGTTTGCAGTAACAGATGGGTGTTGACCACGGTAGCCCTGCCTTGTCGAACCTACGACATGTTCGTCATTTGCCCCTTTATCAAGCATTGAACAGTACCGATTGCATGCTAGTTTATGGGCACTAGTAAACTGATGTAACATTAACACGACAATGAAGACGATACCCAATACATTGGTCATTGACGCTTCTATTGCTAGAGTGGGTGGTTCATACCACAAAGTACTGCTGGAAGAACGACATGTCCTGATGTAGATATGGCCCGATCTTCTGAGAGACAGGGGGATAAACTCGAATTTGGGAACTCGGCGTCGATGAGACAGCTTGAATCAGACATGATCTAACCACGCAACCGTTACACCAAGCACAACTTGATTGTTCCTGCAAGTGAAATTGAGAACACAAGCAAGAGAGGATAAACACGTAATCTGAAATTGCAAATATGGATGAAGCAAATCATTAGAAAAGGTTCAAGCTCTGAACACAAAAGGACTAATAGCCACAGTGGTGTAGAACAAGAACAGGGGCCCTAGATTACTGTAAAAGGACTTGTTGCCATAGTTACAATAATTTAATCAAGTTTCTCTCTGGAAAACTGAACTAAACAAAACCCAAAACTAAAAGACGGCGGATACTAAGTTTATATAGGAACCAGGGGTGTCCTAGGGTTCGGGGCGACCAGGGGGGGTGCCCACAACATGGGCTTAAAGCCCGACACGATACATGGCCAAGTTGGCCTAAAATAGGTGGCGTAGCACCTTGTCATGGTCACACAGTATGACTCACGATCCTTCTGGAGCTACGACCAGAAAAAAAACGACGGTGTTGTCGTCCCCTTTCCAACGCATCAAAGAACATCTCATTTGGACGTCGGATGTGGGAGATATCATTAAAATCGTGGCTGAATCCGAGACGAACGCGACGACCGAGTTGGTGACGACTTGTAACTTGGGGAAGGCCATGATATGCGCTTATCCAGCATGGTGATGTCCTCATCATGCCCAATTGATGAGACTGGACCCGGACCAAGTTATTGTTGTTCTTGTGAAAGGTTGCCGTATACAATCTTAATTGGTACGTATATGTCATGTATTTCGGGTTTTTCAAGCTGGTGTAAATCGATTGTAATTGCTGTCGCTCGCAGTAATGAGTACGCTTGTTCACTGCGCCTTCACATAGATCGCATAATACTAAGAAAGTTGATTACATGGTTATTATTACTGCTGCTCTTATATTGTATTTACTTCATGTATTGATTTCATTATTTATGTTGCTCCACAAAATTTATATTCTGGTTTACCCAATTAACTTGGCTAAATAAAATTCGGTAGAACTAATAGGTTGCTTAGTGCATATCTTTTTAAATAACCATCCTATTAGAGCCAATGCATGTCTAGATCTTTTGACGGGTAAGCCTTGGTGAGTAATTAGTACTCAGGCTTTGTGCCTATGTTGTTTTCAGGTAATGCAGAGATTGAGTTACCAGCGGATGTGCTACCCTGGGACATGCAAGTCCCTGAAGGCTGGACTGCCCACTGGGAGTCTGAGCTGCCGCCACAGTGATGTTGTGTGTTAGTAGGGTGACGATTCTATGGGCATGAATCGTTACCACTGCTATATTATCGAGAGACCATATTAATATTCGTATTTGCTTCCGCTATTTTTGAACTCTTATGAACTTGTAAGATTCTACTGCACTATAACTACCTAATGATGTAATATTTTAACTTAAATTGGAATCACTGTTGTATTATCAAGTGTCTGTGTTATCAGCACCATTGTAACCTTGGTCCTCTAAGAAGGGGCATCACACTCACTGCAATTTATTCATTCTTTTCACGCAAAGCATTCAATTTAAGTCGCGCTTTACACCTTGACATGTTTCCTTTGGAGTCACATTGGCCTTATAGACCCTTTACAACCTACTATTTTGGCTCCATTGGAAATTACTTATGAGTCACAAAACATCGTTGAGATTCACCAATTTCATTTCATCTCACATAGTCTCTTATCATTTAGACAAGTAGACACTTCTCAAAGCTCGATAGAGCACTTCTTATAAGTTCTTTAAATGGAGGTGGGATCAACCTCCATTTGATCTATATAGGGCTGTTGCAAATCTTCCTCATGTACAACGATGGGTTCCATTGGCTCCTGAAGGACAACTTTCGTATAACTCATTGTTGCCACGGGTAGAATCACAACAGGTACTGGCACCACAACTACATGAGTTCTTAGTGCAATAACAACAGGTAATGAGAAAGGACTCCTGAATCATCTGAGTGGGGACCATACACCCACTTCTCTTCAATGTCACTTTCTCAAGCTACCATGCCCCTGATTTCTCTCATATTCCAAGACGACAACGTGTCTCATTAGAAACAAAAACTTTTGGTTTATCTAGACAACCAATTAAATGGCTCCCCCGGATTACACCAATGGTGTATCTTTAAAGTTGATTATTTGGGTTTATTCTGCTAAAACTTTCTCCTTTATGGCACTTTAAGCATCGCCTTAGTATTCCTTAGTCTGCTTTCGGAACTGTAGAAGATCCAGGAATGCATCTATTCTGTACTTTAGGGGTATCATTAATCTGACCATCATACTCCTCCAGACAATCACATTCTTCATTAATAGATCACTTTAGATGCATAATCTGCATCACATTATCTGAAGTATAAGGGAGTTTCATCATTCTTAATTTATCTAACATTTCTTTTTCCCCCTCAAAATATGCCAAAAACTTTTCTGCCACAATTTCGAAAACCATTCAAAATCATGTGAATTGAGGAAACTTTGATTATCTACTTCATTCACCTGATTATATCATGCGAAATAAAGTTATCTATTAACTCATATGGGAGTACTTTTCCTCATTCCATTTCAAAAACTCACCAAAGTTCTTTATCTTTAGTACTTTTTCCAAGTCATACTTGCATATCATTTTAATCTATTGGTTTGTTTGTAACTTTTATTCCCTTTAGACTCATTGAGTGCTTAATGATTATAAGACATAAAGTGCATAATCAATACTAGGAAAGCATGAGAGCTACTCCATACTTTTCTCCTAGAGTGGGATTCATTAAAAGCACATGAGTCATCACATCTTTCTCCTGTCGTATAGGATAAGTCCTTTGTCAAAATTATTCTCGCCGTGTAGGATTTTTCTAACATAAATATTATGTCAACTTTACCCCGTCATGCGGGTATTTTCCCAGACTTTTCCCACTATACGGATATTATCATAAACTTTTCTCGACATGTGAGTAATTCCCTGAAGGGGTATAAACGTAAGTATTGGCTCTTTTGAATGCATATAGCATCATCAAATTCAGAAATAATCTGAATACTCATTGACACACTTGCTTAATCTGGCGTTGGTCAAATTAAACATTCACGTTGCTTGTTACATCTCAAACCATGATGGATGAAAAAATTCTTCTTCATAGAGAGTACATAAAAGGCATTCATCAATCAAGACTCTCAATGATCTGTTTCTTTCTTGGATTAATATCCAAGAGTTCTTTTCTTTTTAAGCTATTCTTTAGAGAGAACATACTCTCTCACGTGATGACCTTCTCTATTGGTCATCTTTTGGGTCACAAGTACCCTGCCTTTTGGTTTCACAAATGAAAGCATGAAAAACTTGTAGTCTGAGAAAAATTAGCCAATAATCAACAATAACGAGTATAAAAATTAAACCTACGTTGGTCAAGTTAAAGATATGCACATTAAACTTTGAAACTTTTCTTTTATACTGTAAATCACCATTGGTCAGAAATAGAATAAACATCATCTTTCTACATTATTTCCACATCACCGTTGGGCAGAAATGATAATAACGTATATAACTAATAAATAATGTGATGATATTTCTATAAAACAAAATAATCATCATCAACTTTATTGCAGCGGAAACAAGATAATACATTTCTCTAGCTCAATAGCTATTTCTTTCTCTTTATCTATTCTCTAAAAATTGATCACATTGATACAAAATTTTCTAGAGATTTCTAGAATTAAGCCTTTTAGCTTTTCAAAATTTTTCTTGATCTCTGCCGAGTCCTGGATCTGCTTCTTTAATCCTTGATTCTCGGACTTCAAAGTTTCAATAGCTTGGGCAGACGACTCCAGTTCTCTTATACGGCCTTCGAGACTTGCAATTTGAGCAGCCGACTCGGCATCTTGTTTTTGTTTCAATTCCAGCGACCGCGATGCCTCTGTATGGACGAGGTCAAATATTCATATTCCACAGATAGAATGTGAGATATAGGCTTTATTGATCTCATACCTTGTAGCTCGAATTGAAGTTCATCAACTTGAGATGAACGAGCTTTTAGAGCGACTGATAAGCGCCCGACTTTCAGTCTCTCCTTGGCAAGCCGATCTTCTAAATCGACAGCTTTTGCACAATGCCTCTCGACAAGTTACAGAAGCTTACTCTTGTTGGCCATATGGGTTTTCAGAGCCTGCAATGATGGCGAATTATATGTTTGAAACTTCACAGCCAGGAATGGTGATTATTATTGACATTATTTTTCAAGAAGGGAGGAATACCTGGAAGGAATGATAGGCTTTTTCAGTATGTTCTTCAAAATTTTTCAATTTTGCTTGCTCTGCCGACTCATCAAATCCGGTGATGGCAAATCGGCCAATATGATATACGGACCTAGTCGGCGTTGGCTGTTCTGGAGCACATTCTCTTACCACTCGGTGAATAGGAGTTGGCGTGACGTTTTCCTCCGGACCGATTGGATCCTCATATGTTGGTTCTGGCATAGTTTCAAAAACCAGTGATGGCTCTTTAGGTTCGGTGGAGGCAGGAGTATCAGCACCCGTTGCCATCTCAGACGTATTCAGGTCCGGGATATTGGGTGATTTAGCCTGGTTATCTTCTAACCGAGTGGATTCGGGTGCACTTTTTAAATCACTCAGTTTTTCTACCGAGTGGCCTAGGACATCATCTCTGGATGACCCGACATGTGGTGTCTCCTGGTCTTTTTCAGGAACTGCACTTCGCGCCGGGACTTCTTCAAATGACCACCACCCGAGCGACCTGTCAATTAGATAGAGATTACATATTTATTCAAATGGAGAGTTGAGCTTCATATTACATTGTTCTATTTACCTTGAGCGACGTTTGAATTTTAGGCCTGACACTCTTGGTAGGGGGCTGGTTGGCCTTGGGGCACTTGTTGTGTCTTGTGCCGCCTCATTGGTGCCTGCTTTGCTTGGTTCACTTGGACGATTTTGCTCTTTTTCATCCATGGTCCATTGAGTGGTGGAGGCTATCTCTGAAGTCTTTTTCTTCGCCTCTTCTTGAAGTCTAGCTAATCTTTCAGCTAGCGACTCTTCTTCGCCAGAATCTTCAATGTGCGCCTTGCGGCACTTGGAGGCCGATGGTTGTGTGGGAGAGTTCTTTTGTGGCGTCGGCGGCAATGGTGGATTGGACACATATACATCAAGGTTCTGCGACATATGCGATGTATGATTTGTTACTAAACATAATGAAAGAGGTGTTAATTTTTCAAGCAGCGAGGTGGATAACTTATTGTACTCCTATCAGACAAGGAATGATGTCTAGATTTTGCACTCCCTGGAGTCCAATCAAGAAGTGATGCAAATATGTTCTCCAGACGCAATGTCAATTCCCTCTCTGACAATATTTCTGGCACTTCCATTGTGGGGTCTGAGCCCAATTGAAATTTCGATCCTGGAACATGGCGTTTCTTGATAGGTTGTATGCGGCGATATATGAAGCTTGCAGCAACGTGTACGCCGGTATATCCTTTCGACTTGAGATAAGCAATGTGCTTTAATATAGAATCAACCTGAGACTTCTTGTTTGGATGAGCCTTTGCTAACCAATCGGGTCGTGGCTGAGGGGCTTCGGCCGTAGTTTCTTGCAAAGGTGGAGCATGGTTTCCATGATAAAACTAGTCCGCGTGCCACCCCTTGTTGGTTGATGGAAGTGGCACATCAATATATTTGGATTTATTTCTTAATTGGAATCCAGCCCCCCCCCCCCCTATGACATTATTATTGTTTGACTTCAAAACAAAGAGTTCTTTGAAGGTATCAAAATGCCGATAGATACCCAAGAACACTTCACACAGGTAAATAAATACGGAGATGTGCAAAATGGAATTCGGATTTAGATTGACAAGATTGATGCCATAGAAGCAAAGAAGACCCCTAAAGAAGTCACAACAAGGGATCCCAAATCCACGATAGAAAAATGAGGAGAAAACAGTGATTTGGTCGATGGGAGGTTGGGGAAATTTCTGACCTATAGCCTCAATCCATCCTCCGGTCTGTTGATCCTGCAACACGCCGTCAATCACTAGTCTGTTGATTTTTTCTGAATCCATGGCTGACGCAGGGAACTCCTTGATGGCGGCAGGGATGTCAAAAACTTTCTCTTCTTCCTCGCCCCTCTCAGGAGAAGATTGCTTCTGGGATTGTGCTTTAGAGCTTTAGCGGGTGCGCTTCGGGGCCATCGCTCTTGGTTTAGTGTAGTGGGAAGCAGTTGCGTGGAGTTTTGGAGTGGAAATGGAAGTCTGAGATCTAGGGTTTGTGTGCACAAGATGGCGGCGGCGGCAAAATGAAGACGAAGGGATGCGACTGTTTGGAGGTCCTTTTATAAGGATAGATGACCTGCTGGGCAGAGGCTTCTCGTAATCCATTAAGTCCAGTTTTGTTAATTGGTACGTGCATTTATTATATTATTGAGACTCATTTTAAGCATTGATTTTGGATATTGTGGATCTTAACATTAGTAATAAATCACTCGGATTGTTGCGGTTTCAACCTTGGAAATTGTACCTTTCGAGATTCCGTGATAAATTACTTGGATTGTTGCAGTTTCAGCCTTGGAAATTGTGCCTTTCTAAATTCCATGACAAATCACTCGGATTGTTTTGGTTTCTACCTTGGAATTTATAACTTTCGAGATTTTGTGATAAATCACTTGGATTATCTCGGCACCAATCTTGGGGGCTGTGTTTCCGTGTTATATTATCACTATTGATACATCACCAATCTTGGGGGCTATGATAATTGAATTTCATCGTTAATCATTTGGATTAAGGGCACTTCAGCATTATGGATATAAATATTAATTTGGTGATGCATCAGTCGGTGAGTGAGAAAATTTGGCTAAATATGGAACTTGTTTAGACAAATTGGAAGATTCAGATGACGTTATGCCCTTTCTGTTAAGGGACAAGATTAATTTGCCGAGTGGTTACGTTGGATATTTTTCAATAACTCAAAAGTTGCTTCGGTATAGACTCAACAACCTTCTGAGTTGGGGGCTATATTCATAGGCTATGTCTTTTTCAGGGATTTATGAATAAGAGTTATTAGAAGTAATAGAAAAAGCACTTCCCAATTTCATAAGATGTCGAGGCAAATCAAGACGATGATTCAAAATGGAAAGTGCTTGGGGGCTACTGTGTGACATATGTACCACTCGGCTAATTGGCCGAGTGGGCCGGGGGCTCGGGTATGGTGTATTCGGCCCAGAAGATATTTAGTGAGATACTTGTTTGAGTAAGCGGCAAGTTAGGTTAGCAGATATGTTGGATAGATAGAATCTATTGTAACCGACTAAAAGATTACCATGTAAATCCCTGCCCTTTGGATATATAAGGAGGGCAGGAGGCCTTCGGCAAGAGATAGACTCGTATTGGAACCCAAATTCCAGTGAACCCTAGCAATACAGAAACACCAAACAGGACGTAGGGTTATTATCCTTCGGGAGGCCCGAACCTGTATAAACCTTGTGTCCTGTGTCCATCGATCTTTCATACTCATACGCATACCTGGATCTACTATCGAGAATATCTCTCGACAAAACTTTAACTATAAGTAGACTCATAGAGTTATAGTACTGTTATTATCAATGTTGGTGAGAAAATAACAATATAATAATTAATCTTTTAACAAATATCTTTCTTTTTCCTCTAATTGAAGGAAAACATTTCTTTGGAGCCGAAACTCTATAGATTCTGAAAATAGTTTTCAGAGGCATCACTTTATACTTTTCCATCCAAAGTAATCGCTTTATCGTGCTCTCAAAATTAATTTTGCTATTGGTTCCAATTAAATTAAAGAATAATAATTAAACTTTCATAGTGAAAACTTTAAGATAACTCTATTTTTAGAAGCAACAACACTATTTAAACTTTTAATAATCTCTAAACAAACTATCTCATTGGTTCAAATTTGAATAGAGATCATGTAACACCCAGAAATTAATTAAGATTTTATTTGGAAAACCTAGGACTTTTGGCCTGCCATAACCTTTGGTTTTTCCCACCTTTCCTTAAAGAAGAAGGGCGAACCCAAGGGCCGGACGTGGCTGTTGATGGACACCAGGAAATAGAAAGAGAAAAGCCAAGGGGGAAGAGGAGGAGAAGGAAAGAAGAGGGACGAGGAAGGAAAGAAGGGGTGGATCCTAGGAGGGATAACGAATCCATGGCTCCTCCCTCACCATGATTGGAGATCAAGGTAGGATCTTGATGTTATCCTCTCTGATTTTGGGTAGATTAGAATCTAGGTTTGGTGCTAACCACGTCAGGTTTGGATTAAACTCCTAGATCTCTCTCGTTGTGGTTCCTGCATGTGGCAGATCTCTATGTTTACCCATGTTCTCGACCTCAAAAAAAATATGAAACCTTTATAAGATGTGTAGATGGTTTGATGATGTTTCCAAAGGTGTATGGTAGAGCTTCACCGAATCTGAGATGTCAGAGTTGGGCTATTTCTAATCAGGCTGATTTCCAGTCTCATAATTCTGACGACTGTGCTTTCAAGTCCAAATCTACCCTCCTTAGGTTTCGGATTAGGACTCAGGATGACTTAGGAAAGTGTTTTATATTTCCTAACCTTTCTGCATTGGGTTCATTTGTCACCATAGTTGGTGGGTAACTCCAGTTATGATGTTTTTAGAACAGGTGTTCTGCTTTTTCTGTCAGATTGTCGGTCTGTTAGAAAACCTCGAGTTAGTCCATCATAATGATTTTTCTAGAGGATGGTTTGAACAAAAACATTCACTCTAATGCAGTTTTACACCCTCTGATGAAAGATGACATTTTTATGACAAAAGTGTATAGAGATATCTGTATTTTATTGTAACTCTGTTAATTCTGAACTATAAGTTTTGAAATGCAGTTCAGTTTATGTTTCTAACACGATCAAGTTTAGATTCTTTCATACTGGTGTCGATTACTTCTTGTAGTATCCAAATAATCTAGATTGTCAAGTATTGTTGCTTTTATAATGGGTGGCTGTGAAGAGCATGCAACAATACTTCTATCCTATTTGAAGAGAGTGAATAGTTAGGTAAACGACGAGTTTGGATGACATATTAGCGTTTTGCTTATTTGTTTTACCTATGCATGATTGAATAAGTTCTAAGAATTGCTTGTGATCAGGTGGTGCTCATTCGGACCATGCTTAGCTTTGTGACTTGACTATTGGAGAAGGCAAGTAAACGTAGCGTTGTAGCCCCTTGCTTTAACTTTGTTATTTGAATCGTCTCCACTAAATTTGAATCATTCACACTAGCCAGATAATATGCTAAATGGATGTTTCATCTCTATATCTTGAAGTATTTGTAATCATATTATGGATTATTATATTATTTGAAATTGAAGTATATGATGAAGTGCATACATGCCAATCTTGCATTCTTGTACTTTCTCCTTTGGATGCATAAGAAGACACCGTAGCTTGATGTTGGTGCGGTAAGTACTGGTACAACAATGCACATTGAATTAAGCAATGTGGTTGCAGCCCTCACTTCCTTTTGTTTGGATTTGAGGGTAGAAGTGAAGACATGCATTGCATTGCATCATTTGCATTTGCATTTGCATTTCCATGGAAGTTCCACATTATGAAGTTATTAATGTTTTATCTAACCAATTGGAGTTATAAATCAGTTCATACTATACCCCTCCAGGATGAAGTCAAGTCGAGCCATGAGGAACCCTTAATAGTCGAATCCAACCCCATTCCATGCATACACCAAGATTTGACAATTGAGCCCTCACCCGAACCGGGAACACCTAGGGAAGAAGAAATTCAACCCTCAGATTCCCCATTTGACTTTGAGGAAGAGCTTTTTGAAGATTATGGAAACACCTCAAAGTATTGTTGCCGAAAGAATCCCCCGACTCCCATCTCTCCTCCGGAGCCACTTGAAGAGGCATTCCTCGAAGAGATGGTGAAGGAGTTAACTTTAATTATGAGCAAGGAATGGTTGCGAGAGGTTGAGCTATCCTCTGAAGTAATTCGAATTTCCTCTCTCTCTTCAACCATTCGATGCGACATTAGAGGAGTCACGGTGGAAGTTCTTTATAATCCCACTGTTGGTGCCAATATAGTTTCTAGTGCCTTTGCATTTGACATTTTGGGCAATACGCCATTGGCGCCGACTAGTAAATCCTTCAAGAGCCCCTTTGGCCCTATTTTAGAAGGATACGGGATTTTGCAAGATGTGACCATAAGTCACACAAACGTCGAGGCTGTCCTAGACTTCCATGTCTTTGACATTCAGGATTTTGATGTCTTAATCGGACATCCCATTGAGAAATTACTCATGGATGTACCAATGCTTGGAAGTCTCAACGTAAAACTAGGGAGGGAAAAGTTTTCTATGCCGATCTCCCGATCAAGGAACTCCCTACCAGATCCTTCCCCCGAGGAAGAGCCAATCGAGGAAGTAATGGCTATTCTTCAATTTGATTCTCCTGAACCCCTTCTTGAAAGAGATGCTAAAGAGTTTATCCAAGAGGAGGATGAGTTTTAGGAGACAATTGAGCTACCCATTGAAGAACCACCATCACGACCTCCGTTTGAGCTTAAGCCCTTGCCTTCTAGCCTATGCTATGCTTTCCTAAATGGTGACCTAGAAGCCCCTGTTATCATAAGTGACAGACTGTCCGACGAAGAATCTGCTAAACTTTTAGCCATCCTAGAAAAGCATCGCTCTGTCCTAGGCTACTCACTCCAAGAGCTTAAGGGAATTAGTCCCGCTCTTTGCACCCATCGCATTCCCATTAATCCTGATAGCACACCTTCTAGGGAGCCTCAGAGGAGGCTAAATAATGCAATGCGAGAGGTTGTTAAGTAGGATGTTTTGAAACTTTTGCACGCCGGGATAATTTATCTCGTTCCTCATAGTGAATGGGTTAGCCCTGTGCAAGTAGTGCCTAAGAAGGGAGGCATGATGGTCGTTAGAAATGATAGAAATGATTTGATCCCTCAATGCACCATCACGGGATGGAGGATGTGCATCGACTATCGGAGGCTCAACAAGGCAACAAAAAAAGGATCATTTCCCGCTGCCCTTCATTGATGAAATGTTGGAGCGTCTTGCCAAGAAATCCTTCTTCTATTTCCTTGATGGGTACTCTGGTTACCATCAAATTCCTATCCATCCAGATGATCAAAGTAAGACTACCTTCACAAGCCCTTACGGAACCTATGCCTATCGGAGAATGTCATTCGGGTTGTGTAATGCACCCGCTTCGTTCCAAAGGTGCATGATGTCTATATTCTCTAACATGATCAAAGAAATCATGGAAGTCTTCATGGATGATTTCTCTGTTTATGGGAAAACTTTTGATCATTGTCTTGAGAACCTAGATAGGGTCTTACAAAGATGCCAGGAAAAGGACTTAGTACTTAATTGGGAAAAGTGTCACTTTATGGTCCATGAGGGCATTGTTTTAGGACACCTTGTGTCCGAGAGGGGTATTGAGATGGATAGAGCAAAAATCAAGGTCATAGAAAGGCTTCCACCTCCGATTAATGTTAAGGGGATCCGTAGTTTCTTAGGACATGTGGGGTTTTATCGGTGTTTTATCAAGGACTTTTCGCAAATCGCCAGACCCCTCACTAGTCTTTTGGCTAAGGATGCTCCCTTTGATTTCGATGATGAGTGCCTTCATTCCTTTAATATCCTTAAGAAGGCACTCATCTTAGCTCCAGTCATTCAACCCCCCGATTGGACGCTGCCCTTCGAAATCATGTGTGATGCTAGTGACTATGTTGTTGGGGCTGTTCTTGGTCAAAACAAAGATAAGAAGCATCACGCCATAGCCTATGCTAGCAAGACCTTCACAGGAGCACAAACTTAATTATGCCACTACAGAAAAAGAGCTCCTTGCCGTTGTTTTTGCTATCGATAAGTTTAGGTCATACTTAGTAGGAGCAAAGGTTATCGTTCACACTGATCATGCTGCATTAAAATACCTGCTCACTAAGAAAGATGTTAAACCAAGGCTAATTAGATGGATTCTTCTACTCCAAGAATTTGACCTCGAAATTAGAGATAAGAAAGGAGTAGAGAATTCTGTTGTGGATCATTTGTCGCGTATGCAAGTGACTAACATGCAGGAAATTCTGATAAATGACTTCCTCCGTGACGACATGCTACTGAAGGTGATAGACTCCAACCCCTGGTATGCAGACATTGTGAATTTCATTGTTACAGGGTATGTACCACTAGGGGAGAACAAGAAGAAGCTCATCTATGAGAGTCGACATCACGTGTGGGACAACCCATACCTCTACAGAGTATGTTCTGACAGGTTGCTAAGGAGAAGTGTCCCAAGAATCGAAGGCACCCTAATAATCGAGAAATGTCATACATCTCCATATGAAGGCCACTTTGGTGCATTCCGCACCCAAGCATTCATCCGAAGATGTCGGAATTGCCAGAAGCATGGAGGAATAACTGCCCGCAATGCAATGCCCCTAACATACAACCTTCAAGTGGAATTATTCGATGTATGGGGCATTGAGTTCATGGGACCATTTCTAAAGTTTTATGATTGCGAGTACATCTTGGTGGCCGTTGAGTATGTATCCAAATGGGTAGAAGCAATGCCATGCAGAGCTGCCGATGCCAAGCACGCTCGAAGAATGCTCCATGAGATCATCTTTCCTCGTTTTGGAACACCACGGATGGTGATAAGTGACGAAGGGTCTAATTTCATTGATAAGACCTTCCGGAACTTCTTAAGAGAGCTTGGAGTAAAGCACAACATTGCAACTCCATACCACCCTCAGACAAGCGGGCAGGTAGAAACTTCAAATAAACAAATTAAGAACATCCTGCAGAAGACCGTGAATGAGATGGGGAGTGGATGGAAGATGAAGCTACCAGATGCACTTTGGGCATACAGAACAGCATACAAAACACCGATTGGCATGTCTCCATTCTAGCTTATATATGGAAAAACATGTCATCTACCAGTCGAGCTGGAACATAGAGCACATTGGACCATCCGAAAATGGAACATGGACTTTAGAGAGGCCGAGAGACATAGAAAAGTACAGTTGTCTGAGTTAGAGGAATGGAGAGAGAAGGCTTATCATAGTGCCAAGATCTATAAGGATAGAACCAAAAGATGGCATGACCGAAGGATCAAGCCTAAGGAGTTCAAGCCAGGCGACAAGGTGTTGCTCTTCAACTCCAGAGTCAAGTTGTTTGGTCATGGGAAGCTTCGGAGTAAATGGGAAGGACCATTCTCCATCATTAATGCTGCATCACATGGAGCAATCACACTCCAAGATGACGGAGGGAACCAGTTTAAGGTAAATGGTCATCATATAAAAGTCCTCCTAGAGCCAGATGACAATGAAGGTAAGGAGGTAGATGTGATCAATTTAATTGATTTCAATGCTCTACTCTAGCATTCCTCTCTACATTTTCTCTCATTCAAACAAATTTAGACTCCCCAGTCCCAGACCTGGTAGAGTCCTTTTTGTTTCCACAACCCTTTGTTTGTTTTGAGTAAAAAGCAGCCAGGTACAAGAACAAGTGTGGGAGAGGCTTCTCAGGCTTTTCAATGTGCAAACAACAGAAGTCAACATCATGAGAAAGAGTGTGGCATCCAGGCACATCCCAGCTTCCACCCTCTTCAATACGATGGTTTGTGCACTCAATTCCTTCACCTCCTTGTTTTGCGAGTTAAAATTATTTTCTCTTGAATCAATCATAAAAATTTAACTCCAAAAAAATTAAAATGAACCTTGTGGAACCCTCATTTTATTTCATGCTTCTATTTGGTGGGCTTGCATGCTCCTTATTCCTAGTTCATAAACCTATTGCTTGTGAACTATATCTTTAGGAAAGCATGTCACCTTGGTAGTTGATGCATGAGATATGGTTTGATGAAATGAATCTTTGTCTTATGCTTGATGTGCTTGGAAATTTTTCTTAAAAAAAATTAAAATAAATAGCTTGACTCCTCAATGATTATATCTTCCTACCAAAGCCATATGATGAACTCATTGAAAATCTTACGCATATGCTACTTGTTGTTTCATTGAACTTTGTCAAATTGTTGTGACCCTTGTGAATTACTATTTATGACTTTTTGATCAAGATTTTGGGCACACCACTTTGCTAATACTTCTTCACTGGAAGTTAGCACCACCATATCCATCATCCATGTGCTATTTCTTCTACACTAGAAGATAGCATTTCCATGTCCTCATCCATCCATTCAATAAAGTACTCCATTATATTCTGATGAACTCCCCCTCCAAATATCCTTGTAAAAGAGACATGGGCTATTCATGATAAAAAAAGAGAGAAAAAAAAGATAGAGAAAGAATTGGCCCATGTTATCAAATACCTATCCAATAGAAGGGAGGGAACATCTTAAAAAAAAAGGGGAGTATTCACATTCATTCATTTTCCATCCACATATCCACATGTGCACATGCTTGATCAAAAGTTCATGAATTATTCTCCACGGATCCGGTTTTTAACTTAGTAATATATGAGACACAAGTATGCCTCTCTATTATCCCTACCTTGAGCTCCACATAAAGCCATATTTAGAAGTAGGATGAAAAGAGGTAATGCCCTGGTGAGGAACCATACACATTGAGCGATTTGAGAGAACCGTTTGAGGAGTACAGCTGTTATTTGTTTTGAAAATCTTTTCAAATACCCAAGCTACATAGTAGAATGAGTTAAGATGATTAGAGTCAGGACCATTCCATTCTTCAACCACCCAAGGTGACATGATAGACACTTTAAAAGTTCATAGGTATAGGTATGACATGGAATAATTTGCATGCTAGCATCATACCAATTAAAGTTATGATCCACTTTAGTCTTCAACCTTTACTCGAGGACGAGCAAAGTCTAAGTGTGGGGGAGTTTGTTGACGGTCCTTAAGTGCTAAATCCGACCATCAAATCCTTGCATAAACAACATAAAAGGAATAAACAAAATAGTGATAGCAGTTTATTATTAACCATTTCCATGATTTTTGGTGAGACATGTGTTTGCAGGTATAAAAGAGCCAGAATATGCAAAAACATGAAGAAACGTCCCGTCGGCCGATACTACCGTAAAACCACCGGCCGACAGGGTCGTATGAGGCTGAAATCAGGGCTCGGCAGGGTCGTGATTGCTGAAATCAGAACTCAGCCGACAGGGTCATATCAGGCCGAAATCAGCCACCCGGCGGGTTAAAACAGAGTCTCATCAGGCTGAACCATCTGACCCAGTCGACCCTGAAAAACACTCCACCATGAGGCCATTTTCCATTCCCGGACTAAGGACTGTAAAAAGTGGAGAAGTAAAGGAGGCACCCACGTGGCACAACTTGGGCAAGTGAAGACATGACCCGGAGGGGGTCGACACCAAAAATGGGCCGCCGCCCATCCTAGGCTGCCGCACGGCCTACCCTGCCACCCAGCCTGGGAACTTCCTCCTGAGGTGTCCAGCCCACTCGGCCCATCATGCCAACCAACGCCAAGTGGATAAGGCGGTTGAAAGCCGACTCAACAACCGTTATCTGGACCAAATCTGAGACGTCCAAAGCAAGTCGGTCAGAAACCGACCTCATCCAACGGCCGCCCAGCGTGGCCTGCTGCCCGGCGGGAGAACTTTTGCCCACCGACCCTCCTTCACCTACAAATACCCGCCATCACTTCGCCACCTATAAATAGAGGGGGAATTCGACAGAAAAGAATAACACAAGAAGAAGATATTAGAGCTCCACTCAAAAGGCTTTGGCACTGCCAAAGTGCTTAGAAAATAGGGAGAAAGTGAGGGAGAGTTAGGAGGAGGTCCGGACTTGTCGGCGCCTTCTCCACACTTGTACCTCGGCAGATGCTTTTCTTTCTTAGTAAGTATTCGTGATCTTCCATTGGTATTTAAGTTTCCTTTTTAAGTAAGTTCTTTGCTTAATTGCTTACGGGATCATCGCTCTATTTACTTAGAGTATCATAGTCTTCTATAAGTGTGACATCGAGACTTTGATAGTAATTAATAGCGTAGACATGGTGTCTAGGCTAGAGGTTACCTCTATTTGCCGCGTGCCCCACAGTTTGTAGAGGTAGTCGGTAGGTGGTGACAGCCCTATCCGGCCTTAGTAATCCTCCATATTCGGGTACGTCGTAGAGCTGTTGGCCAGAGTCATATATGGATGCAGGGGTAAGCCAGTGCCCGAAGTAAGCAGTTTTAGATTGAACCTATCTTATTATAGGATCCTTGACCATAGGAATCCTCTCTACCCTCTGCATAACTTATTCTTGTTGTCCTTGGATGAATTAAGATAGAAGATTAGACACACACGTTTCATGTGAATTTGATACCTTGGAATACTCTTAGGTGAAGTGCTATAGCGGTATCCGTGCGCTTGCAGATTTATCTATGATTGTAAGAAATACCAACAAGAATTTCTGGCGCCATTGCCGGGATAGTAATATTTCTGGTGCGACGTTAAGAAGTGTCAACACATGTGAAGCAATTTTGCTACTGCCTTGAACAGCTAAAAGAAAAAGGTACCATCCCGAACCAATGTGTCACCACTTTGTTATCTGTTTTGACCGCCTCTTGGATTGGGAATATCATCTACCAAAAAAGAAAAATGTATTGACTTCCCTTGTTTCTTTTGAAGGAATTACTGAAAAATAAATAGATGCTCACATAGTCGAAGTCGGCACTAGATTGGTTTGGTTGAAGTACTCTGCCACAATTGGGGATTCCATATATCCTGGTCCCATGAACTCAGCCTATAGCAAGTTAAAGGCATGATATTAGTTAACAAAATGAAAATTAATGTAGAAAAAGAAACTAAAAATTGTTAATAAACTTGGTAATGACAAAAACGTTTGACTTACTAGGACAGATGCACTTAGAAAATGCTTCCTGGATTGAGTAGACTGTGCCGACCATGCATCAGCAGCCAGGTCAAACATTAAAGGTCGACCTATGCGACCAGTATCCATGCTCAATGCAAAATCTATAACGGAAACTCTTATGGTGCCATTATCAAACAACAGTCGGATGTTGTGAAAGCGGGTCAAATAAGTTATGCAGATATAAATTTGCTAAAAAACCAGACATAAAAAAATTGTTGTTCGATTGCAAAATAAGTTATGCCATTATGAAACAACAGTCGTCTGTTGGTTCAGTAGCGAACAGGCACAAAAAATAATAATGTTGTTGCTAATGAACAATGGTGTCAATTTGCTACTGCACCAACAGATGTTACAGGACAGAAATACATAAAGAAAATTTATGTATGCAAAAGTCAAAAAATGAATTTGGTTTTTGAAAAAAAGGATGGTTACCTGCCACCATGATGCTTATAGGAGCTAATTAGGTCATATAGCTCAGTGGCTTCCTCATGTAGGACAATTTTGTTCCTTATCTTATAATTTATATATGGAGATTTCCGGTGTCTCCCAGGTTTCTTAGTCCTTAAGCCTCTCCCCTTTAGTGCTCCATCATCACTATCTTCATTTGTTGTTGTGTCGCAATAGAAATCATTGACCTTGTCATTTTGCCCAGATATAGCTTGGGGGGTCGTGGTCATGTTCTCATTTGGCTTTGTAGATTTGGATGTGGTGTCTTCTGTAGTTTTGGATCCTGATATGTCCAAGTTTTGAATAAGGTTTACCTCCGCATAAAAAGGAGGTGTCCATATAATTGCAACTCAACCCCAATGAAAAAGTTGGTGCATCCGGAGCAGATTTAAAAGCATGTGAATCCTGCCCCATAAAAAAAAGAGAAGCATGTGAATCCTGCCCCACAAAAAAAAAGAGAAGCATGTGAACTAGCAATGAGAAAATGTTTGGTACTGAACAATGGTCATGATTGCAAAAATTTGAGTTGCTATTGTTGCTGCAGGCACACTTACCCTAGGGTCACCATTTTTTTGTTTTCTTGCATGTCCACCCTCTTGTGAATTTGTGACTTGAGTAGGCTTCATCCCCTGATTAAAAACCATGGTGGTATGAGATTTTATATCAATACAATTTGCACCTCTTGAATTAAGTTTACCTACTAAATAAGAGAGTATTTTTTGGTAGTGGTGCATGCATAATATTTTGGTTTACATGCTATCTTTGAATTTGCTACTCCTGAATGCTAGTGTTTAGTGGATCAAATTTGCTAGTGCTGCATGTACATAAGTGGTTGTGTTATGTAAAGAAAATAAAGTCTACTTGCCTCGTTAGAATCTCGTAGGTGTGGGGTTTGTTGTTGTGGGTTTTTTGCTGTCCTCTGCTTGCTAGGAACTTGCGGACTGTTTATCTTAGATTTTTGACATTAACCATAGAATTGGACACTGGTGGATCCTGCTTTTGATAAAAAGTTTCACATAATGAAAAAGGCATGTTTACAAAAAAAACATAATGTTTAGAAAAAATGAATTCAATTTACCACTGCCTGAGTTGAAGGTGTGCAGCTACTCTTGGAATCACCTTTCTTCTTGCAGCCATACACAATCTGTTCAACATGGTAGTGTAATTCATAGTTATAATAATTGTGTTGCATGCATGCAATTTGCTAGTGCTGCATCCATACAATTTGTCAGTGCTTAATTCAGAGAATTGCTTACATTAGTGGGCTGTTCTTGATTTGTAGCCTCTAATAGTTGTTGGGTCTTAGTGCATGTTACCTTGTTCTGAGCATCAGATGTATGAGGTGGTTGATTGTCTTGCTTCTGTTAGGAGTAAAAAGGATAGTAAAAAATATAGGAAATGCGATAAATGAATTTGCTACTGAGTTGCAACTTGATTTGTTGTTGAGGTTTGACTAGTTGGTTGTGAGGAGTAAAATCACCTAAAATGGCAAAATTTGAATTTCGCCATATAAAGGAATAAATTTATCTCTACTAGGCAGAAAAGGAAATGGGGTGCTACTGGATGTGTTAACGGTGAATATAATATTTGCTACTGGATTTGTTAGAGAGTTGCTACTGGATTTGATAGTTGGTTGATATAGTATTTGCTGCTGAATTGGAACTAGGTATGCTACTGGATGCTGCTAAAGGTACGAGGACCAACATTACCAAATATAACTTAATGATAATCATGCAAACTAGAAAAATTCTTTGCTGGGAGAAAATACCTTCTTTTTTAGAGTTTTAGCTTTCAAAGAGCCATCATCAGACATTGCTCTTGTAACACATCGCGGGCGGGCGTGTTCCTCAACATGAACCGGCTGCTCATCTCGGGATTTCTTTTGTTTCCCATATCCTCCAGGAATAAAGTGACTGAGAAATATAGCAATTCAAAGAGCAATCCTAAGAGTACTAACCACCTCACACATCAAAGCTATACTTGCACATTTAAAAACTAAAAAAGGTAAATTGCTTAATTCAGATAATTGCTTACATTGGTGGGTTGTTTTCAATTTGTAACCTCTAATGGTTGTTGGGGGTTGCAGCTTGTTAGGAGTAAGAAAGATTGTTAAAAAAAAGGAAAACCCGAAATGAATTTGCTACTGAGTTGCAACTGGATTTGCTATTGAAATTGAACTAAAATCTTGTGATATAAACAAATATGCATTTTGTCATATAAATAAATAAATTTATCTCTGCTAGGCAGAAAAAAGAAATGGGGTGTCACTGGATGAGTTAAATGGTTGAATATAGGATTTGATACTGGATTTGCTAGTGGGTTGCTAATAGATTTGCTAGTGGGTTGCTGTAGGATTTGCTACTGAATTGGAACTAGGTATAGGATTTGCTACTGAATTAGAAAATTTACCAACGTAACTTACTGATAATCATGGGAACTAGAAAAAAAATCAAAAACTTACTGATAATCCTGTAACACGCCTCGGGCGGCTTTGTTCCTTATCATGAACCTCCAACTGTTTTTGCATGTTATTGTTTGTTCCCTTCTTCTGAGAATCAGATGTGTGAGATACTTGATTTTCTTATGGTTGTTGGGAAAAAATATAGTTAAAAAAAGGAAAACAATGAATGGATTTGCTAGTGCTGCATGCATACAATTTGTCACTGTTTTCATTTAAAAGAATTGCATACATTGGTGGGGTGTTCTCGATCTGTAACCTCCAACTATTGTTGGGTGTTACTGCTTGTTCCCTTCTTCTGTGTATCAGATGTGTTAGATGCTTGATTGTCTTATTGCTGTTATGGGAAAAAAATGGTTAAAAAAAAGTAAAATCCCGGAATGGGTTTGCTAGTGCTGCATGCATACAATTTTGGTACCTAAAGATATAGTGCATACAAAGAAGCAAAAAAAGACTTACATCCGGTTTATCATGAAGCTGATTCGCAAGCGCCACTTGATCCTTAGCTTTAGCTTTAATAGCAATTTGTTATTGTAATATGTGACCTGGGCTTGCTGGAGCTTTTGTTCTCCGGTTCTTATGCATGTCTTGGTTGGATAGGTATTTTTTGGACTATACCCTGCACTAAAGCCTCTTCAGCATGTTCACTTTTCTTTTCGTCAGTTAGCCATTCCAAACCATCGGTAGGCAGATTCGGCAGTGACCCTGCCATACGAAGCAACTTGTCTTGTGTAAGATTCTCATCAAGATCTAGGAATATTAGCAGCTCCATCTTTTTCAACACTGGACCTTGTTCCTTCTCCTTGTTTGATGTCATTGACAAAATCTGATCCAAGTGTGACATCCTTTCAAATTTCTCCATCCTTTTCGAGAATGTTGAGCTTCCACCACTATCTGTAGCTCCTGTCTCCAGAGTTGTAGGTGTTTGTTTTGCCAACTTTCGAATCATCAATGACACTTGCATGAATATTTGTGGCTTTGTCATGTTTGTTGTTGTGTGGCGAAGATGGAGGATCATCATCGTTGGAGACATTCTTTCTGGTGTCATCGTCGTGTACATCATCTTCATTGTTTTTCTCGTCATCCTCGGTGTTGGGTGAAAGCCCACCCCTTAGTCTCCCCAAGGCCAGAAGGCAGCCCATCAACAAGCAACAAGGCCCACGTGGACCAACAGCCCAAAGGGCCTTCAGCCCAACAGGCGCCCAAAGGCTGGTACGGACTTCGAGGCATAGACATCAGAGAGTGACAGCCGGGGGCATGTACCAGATGAAGGTTAAAGTACTAGAATACCCTTAGGTCAAGCACTAAGGTGTGTAATATAAGGCGCGGGGCAAATCTATAAACACACCCGGGGGGCAGGTAAGCATGGATCTATAAATGCTCACCTGCAGCTCTGACCGAGACAAGCCATGCCTCTGCCACCAAAACCTTCTTGTACGATACTGATCAGATAATATAAAGTTCGTTAGCCGAAGGGCGCCACTCCAAGCCCTTCGGCATTATGCTATTGCTCAGTCTTATTCACTCCCACCTAAGCTTGCCCGAGTGGACTTCGGCCTAACTAGCCCTCGGCTCGCCCATTACGTGTTTGTTCTGGACTTGTAACCATAACACTCGGTGCTGGTATCTTTATCATTCCTAAGAGTAGAAAAACAAAAAGAAGAGATCCTTGTTGCTGATAAAACACGGGGCCGAAAAAAATTGAAAATTTGAATGTGAAATTTGTAATAGGATTTGAATTTTTCATTTATTGAAATTCTATTAAAATTTGGTGGGAGGAGTAAAAGTGTCTTTTTAGTTTTACCTTGCTACATCATAATAGAAAAAAAGATGATTTGCAACTTAAAGTGATGATATGGCATCTTTAGAATATTTTGTAAACATATTATGTAGAACTAGAACATTTTATAAAGAAAGTTGGAAAGAGAGATATTTGAGAATGTGCATTTTGGAAGGAGGACATTTTATCAATTGTTCCATAGCCGGAGGTTTAAATCCAGGGTCATGAGTGCACAAAGCTCGACGCAATGATCAAATCCAGCAACTATAGCCCGAAGATTTAAATCCAGAGTCATGAGTGAACAAAAATCAGGGGGTAGATGTATTTTTGTTAGAGGAGATCTTATATTACATGGAACGGCGTGCGCAGTGAGCGACTCGCCGGAGAGGACAGCCTGAGGCGCGCGCGGGAAGCGGCTCGCCGGGGGGCGGGGGGGGGACAGCCTGAGGCGCGCGCAGGGAGCCTCAGGTGCGTGCAGGGTCACCAGAGAGGACAAGCGGGTCGCACACGGGGCGTCGCCAGGGAGCGCCGCAGCCGCAAACCGTCGCCGGAATCGCCGAGATACCCGCCGCTCCGATCACTCTTCGCGATCCGTTTGAGGAAACGATTCCCTTTCCGTTTCGTTCCGTTCCATTTCAAAAAGGGGGCCGCGACGCTGAACGGGCCAGGCCTGCACGCGGGGCAGGCCAGGCCGCGCCTGACAGGTCACGCAATCGCGCTTCCACGTGAGGGGTTGCGAGTTTCGCTTGAAGAACCAACTAATATGGGCTTTTTCCAGAAAACAGCACTTGGGCAGGACCGGCTAATATTGCGTGTTTATTCGGCCCATGTGCTTATGGACGGTTTCGTTAGCTGGGCCCCTTTAGATTATTTAGATGGCTTTGACCCACTAATAAATATTATGAGATTCCACAACAAGACAAATATGTAAAAGTAATAAATAAATAAATTGATGTATGTATTCAGACTGTTTTGGTGTTTCTTTTTTATTCCATTTTATTAGTTTTTCTTAGGTAAAATGCTCTATCTCAACAAGTCATGAAATATCTGAACAAGTGAAAATAAGATAAGACACATAGATGCTTCTCAACTAAATTAGTAACCTTCATACGGTCTCCATTCATTTTTTAATTTGAATACAATTTGCTGAAAAGGAACCTATAGTTAGTTCTCCAATTCTTGCACCAAGGCACGATCCGTTGATCTAGCATCATTTCAGTTTTGTGCTTGTACTGCTTCGATGTTCTTAGGAAATTGTTGAAATGGAATGGTGATGCACAGAGATACGCTAGAGGTTCACCTTTCTGCAATATTTGGGTTTTAAATCCACCAGACGGAGTGTTTAACTCTTTCGCGGAGTAATAAAGGGTGCACTTTCTTAAAAAAAACAAAAAGATCTAGAACCATGAAGAAATTTACATAAAACAAAATAGAAAAGGCTAAATTACCATAGATTCGGAGATTAATTTCCTATGTGGCATCCCACCTAACCTCAAAACGCAAAATGAATAACGAAGCTGAGTGCTCCCTGGCCGAACCCAATGGATACTGGAAGGACGTCTCGTTATCTTGCGCTGACATTTTTTTGCCAATATATCTGTAGCCAATCAATTGAACTGGTTCAGCACAAACAGTTTATCTATACAACTTATTAATTGAGATGAGGTCGTTTAGACTATTTTTTTCATGTCCAAATATGTCCGTAACGTTATCATATTCAATTTATATCCTACAATAATTCGTTTGAGTCGTTGTTGGATTGGACTCTGATTTCAATTCAACATTTCATACTAATAATAATTAATTATCTATTTTTTTAACATCATATTTTGGATAAAAATTAATAACAAGAATTCCAATAATAACTTACTCTAAAATTATTATAATAAATATTCTTTTTAAAACAAAATAAAAAATAAAGCAAATGCTCAAGCCAAAAATTTGATTAATTGAAAATCTTTTACAGTTATAAAAAAACATTCTAATCATAAATTTTTTAACAGAAACCCGTGGCAACGCACGGGTATTTTGCTAGTATCTATATATATATATAGTAACTAGCAAAGTATCCGTGCGTTGCTACGGACTTAAAAAACAAAATACTATTTATAATTTAAATATAAATTATTTACACAATATAATTATTAGATATATACTATTGATATTTTTATATGAAAGATTATATTTGTATTACTGTTGGTGTTTTTTAATATAATATTTTACATATCAAAAGTAATAATTTTTTCACCGTTTTTACCATATTCTAGAAGATTTATCCGGAAGGAAAAATCAATTCACGAAATCCAGAAATAACACTGCATTGCACCGTGATTTTGAAATTGAAGACTTGTTCTAATGGAAAAAGTTAAAACACGAAAGTTATAGATCTCGTTGAGACCTTTTCAAAACATATATGGATCATATTATTTGGGTTACGGAGGTAGGAGATATGGGCCTCTACAGAGACCTACGTAGAGGAGTCTGAATCAGAACGAATATTTTTGTATTACATATTTGAAAACCAAAACTGTGGTATTTGGACTTCCATTGAGTACTAAAATTATAGAACTTTTCGAGAGTTACGAGATAGAGTCTAATTTTTCCTCATTTGAGCTCCAAACATAGAAGTTATGACTTTTGAAATTTGATACTTGATATAGAAGATACAAAACTGATTTGGATTCAATCTCTAACTTTATGAACACGAAGTAAATGACCGTACCTTAATTAATAGATTGTAGAGATGTGTGCATGCGTTTCTACGGGTTTAAATATTTTAAAACTCTAACTATTAGTTTTCAACAATTGATTATTTTTTCATTTTTTAAAAATAAAAAATATTATTGCATATTTTCTTATTTACATTTTTGAATATATTTTTTAGAGGTTGTATTTTATAACGTATGCATCATATTTACTATCATATTTTTTTCTTTATTTTTGCCTACGTATAGGTCGTGCTCCTCCACTTCATTGATATCCTGGAGCTCACGTTCTCCCATCGACCTCCGGCTTCTAAAGCTACTTCTCCATCAATGTTCGGCCTGCCTTGTGGCTGCCGTCACCGAATGAGGTGCCGAATGCCTACCTGTTATCGTCGTTACCTATCGCCATCACTCCTCCCATTGATTCATGAGCCTAGATTTAAGGCATCAGACGAGGATGGGATTTGTGCCACGGACGGCAAAGGTCGTGAGAGCTTGCGGCAGCACAGGAGCCGAGCTTGAAGCTAGTCTTTCTTAACTTAGCATCTTGATCTTATTGCCACCTTCAATGACGATGACGCGCGCCCGTTACCTTGGTATTACTCGTCCGAGATCGTCGGTCTTCTCTTTACAGCCATGATGAATTTTTATTGTAACTTACTTATCTTTAACATTTGGATAGATGATCCCATATCAATTACAAGAAAATAAGATAAAAATAGAGTATTGTTTCGACAACTCTGCATCGATCTCTCATATCTCCCATCTCGATCAAATGAATGCCCACAAACAAACAAAGTTACCAAATAACACAACCCAAATCCACCATCGCCTGTCTCCCACGTGCATATGCGGAAGCTCATTATGCAACTATGAAACATGTTGTGTATAATATCATGATCGAGACATACGCTACATCGATTGTGACAGTGCTGAGGTGGGACATGACACATGTCAATAGGCCACCCATACGGAATCACTATACACCGCGTGCACGGTTTAGGCCATGTTCGACAGCAGTTTAGGCCTAAATACTGTGTGGTCCTCTTCACTACTGAGAAGCACCGACACCATTTTCCATTGCCGGCGAGTAGAGCTCGAGTTAGAGGTTCAAGGTTGTCAGGGCCTCATCAAAGTGCTTTAGACATAGAGGGAGGTCTAGAGGTGGACGCCCGGACCGGCAGTGGGCCACGACTCGGCAGCGAGGATGCCGTCGAAGCCATGGGTGGAAAAAGAATGGAGGACGAGGCCAGCCGTGAGAGCGTCAAGTGTTAGAGAATTTAAGGGATGACAGGGTATGGTGAGCGGCAACGGCGTGTGCGGGTGACACGACACCACCGAGCATCGGAGGTGGTGGCAGGCGGGGGTTGAGGCCGTGTGGAGGCGGCGTCGGAGGCTATGGCGGGTGGCGGTGAGGAAGAAAAAGGACACCCATAAGAAAGAAAGAGGCTCCCACAGTGATGCCATGCGAGGGTGTCCAATACCACATAAACTCGTCGAGCGAAAGCGCTGCCACCTTCTGATAGGAGTCCCGCGTCGACGCGGCGGAGAAAAGGAGCACAAGGTGGAAGCGCGTGCTGTTTCGGCTACACGCGTCCTACTACGGCAGTAGTAGGGACGACGAGGAGAGCGTGGACGTTGACCCGCATCTGTGTTGTACTGAGGCTCGAGTTTTGGTTGGTGCCCGACGGAATGGAATATTATATTTGAGAAGAACAAGCAATTATTAAACATTACACTATAGAATTACGGATCCTCCGCCGGACTGGGACAAGAGAGAGAAAGAGACGGAGTCCAAAAATTTGGATTTGGAAGAAACATACTCAGTTTCATTGTTTATGTGATTGACTTTGAATATAATAGCATACTAGTAAAGTGCTTATAGGTTTAAAAAAATAAAATATTTTTTATAATTTTAGACGTAAATTATTTATATTACTAGCAAAGTGTCCGTACATTGCTACCGATTTAAAAAAATAAAACACTCTTTATAATTTAAATATAAATTATTTATATAATATAATTATTAGATATATAATATTATTGATATTTTTACATGAAAGATTATATTTATATTACTATTGGTGACTTTTAGTATATTATTTTATATATCAAAAGTAACAATTTTATCATCTTTTTTTTATCATATTGTAGAAGTTTTATCCGGAAGGAAAAATCAATTCACGAGTCTAGAAATAATACTATATTGCAATGCGATCTTGAAATTGAACACTTACTCTAATAGAAAAAGTTAAAATATAAAAGTTGTAGATCTCGTCGAGACCATTTTAAAATATATATGGATCATATTATTTGGACTACGGAGCTAGGATATATGGGCCCCGTACAGAGACCTGCGCAGAGGAGTCCGAATCAGAATAAATATTTTTATATTATATATTTGGAATTCAAAACGGAGGAATCTTGACTTCTATTGAATACCAAAGTTGTAGAACATTTCGAGAGCTACGAGATAGAGTCCGAGTTTGCTTCATTTGAGCTCCGGATATGAAAGTTATAATTTTTAAAATTTAGTACTTGATATAGAAGGTACGAAACCGATTTGGATTCCATCTCTAACTTTGTGGACACGAAGTGGATGACCGCACCTCAATTAATAGATTGTAGAGATATAGTACCTGATATTTTTTACATGAAAGATCATATTTATATTATTATTAGTGCTTTTAATGTACCATTTTATACGTCATAACTAACAATTTTTCTATTATTTTTCACCGTATTTTTATTATAAATATTTTTTTATCTCTAATGTTAACGATTTTCACATGTAGTATTGTTTGAGTGCTATGTTGCAAAATTAAGTGAAATGACATTAAAAAAATACTCAAATATGAATAGTACCGATATGAAGCCGAGTTCACCATGCAAAGAGTGATTCTCATAAGCTCATAACGCCTATAGAACACCACTCGACCTCTATGAAGTCCAATATACAAGACTAATGACTCAATGCGTAAAGATTTCTAGAAATTTTATCTGATAGGAAAAATCAATTTACGTAAAATAGAAATAATACTGTATTACGATGCAATTTTGGACTTACAAACATGCTCTAATGAGAGAAGTTAAAATACGAAAGTTGTAGATCTCGTCGATGCCCTTTTGGAAAATATGTGGATTATATTATTTGAACTTAGGAGGTAGGAGATATGAGCCCTGCACAGAGACCTGCGCAGAGGAGTCTGAATCAGAATAAATATTTTTGCATCGTAATATTGGAATCTAAAACGGTGGAATCTTCACTTCCATTGAACACCAAAGTTGTAGAAATTTTTTAGCGCTACGCGATAGAGTCCGAGTTTGACTTATTTGAACTCCGGACGAGGGATATATAATTTTTTGAATTTGATACTTGATGTGGAAGGTACGAAATCGATTTGGATTCAATCTCTAACTTTGTGGACTTGTATTCGAATCAACACCAAAACACGGGACAGGCAGACTCACCTAAATTAATAAATAGATTGGATTGGATATAATAGCATATATCGGAGCAGAATAACGGGGTGGATGATCTCATGTATTTTAATACTAGCAATATGTCGAACTTGAACATTTTAAAACTCTAACTATTAGTTTTTAGTTACTATCTAATTATATATTTTTTCAACTTTTGGAAATAAAAAATATCATCACATATTTTTTATTTGTATTTTATAACATATGCATCATATAATATTATTGTAACTTTTTTCTATCCAACTGTAAATTTTATTATATTACTAAGTTTTTTCATGAGTAGAGTTTGAAGCCAGTCTTTTTATAGCTCAGCATCTTGACCTTATCGTCACTGCGAGATGATGATGACGACGATCAACGTGCGCCCTTGGTTACCTTAGTTTTACTCGTTTGAGATTGTCGGCTTTCTCTTCATCATTCCAGCCATGGCGATATTTATTGAACGTGTTTCCCTCTCTGTACCCGGCCCTACAAAGGATCCCTCATGTACGTATAACTTTCTTATCTTCAATGTTTTGGTGGATGATCCCTATCAATTACAAGAAAATAAGATAAAATTTAAGTATGTTTTGAGATTCGACTCTGCATTGCTCTATCGTCTCTCCCATCTCTGACTAAAAGAATGCTCACAAACAAACAAAGCTATCAAATAACGGTAGCCCAAACCATAATATTATTCACAACATGTTCATAGTTGCATCGTGGGCTTCAGCATGTGCACGTGCAACTATGGTCAATGGGGTCCAAATGTTGCGAGTACAAGTAGTTTGTTTGAACAAAAGGATAGGTATTAGAGTTTGTCAACATTTGGTCAAAAAAGAGTACACCAGAAATTTACGACTCGTACTATTTTCTCTTGACATAAGTCATTAGGACAGAAACAGACTCTCCCTCTCGTTCCTTAATTTACCTGATTGACCTTTTCTTTTTTCTTTACTTGATTGACTCGTATTCAGACTCGTTCCTTTACCTGATTGAGTTTTTGTTTACATGATTGACTTTAAGGACTCAGGGATAGTGCTGAGGTGGAACACCCAGGTCTTGTTCAGCAGGCATGGATTGGCTGTGCACATGTATTAGTTACAATCCATCGATTGAGTTGAATCACATGGGTCACACAATCCATATGCAAAAATGAATCCATGGCTCCTTGTAATCCATGCCTCTCAATCCATCTGTTCGGTTCATGCATAGGATTAAAGTTCATAAAAAAACTATTAGTAACGGAAGCCTGAGTTCATACAACAATCTACGCATTTATGCTTCACTACCATGCATCCATATGAATTACAAGACAAACGTAAAATCACTCCCACAACATAAATTAACGAGCAAAATCACTCTCCAATCAAAATCAACAAACATGAACATGGTTTGTGGGTTACTTGCTTTACGGGTATCCTTATACAAGACTAAGTCGGTAGCCGACCGGGTACTTCATTAACAAGAAAGCCGACCGACTCGACTTAGAGCATATGGTATGTAGAGATAGACTTTCTATGTAAATCCTTGTAGATTACAACTAAGACTCTTCATGTACCCCCTAGCCGATCGGATATATAAGGCGGCAGGGTATCCCCCATCAGGGGACAAGTTTTTCCACAATATCAATACAATACATAGAACACATGACATAGGGTTATTACTCTCATCAAGAGGGCCCGAACCTGTATAACTCGACGTCTCATGTTACCATCGTAGTTCTTAGTCCCGACGTAGCCCTATATATTTACGACCGATCTCAAGTTTTGACAGTTGGCGCGCCAGGAAGGGGACAAGGCACGCCGGGATTCTCCATCAACTACGATGGCCGAAATTCACATCATTCAGTACTCACCGGACTTCATGATCTCCTTTGGGTCACTCGACTTCACAGTCGGCGACAAGGGAGCCCTAGGTCTGGAGAACCACAGATCCGACTCGGCCGCAACCGTTTCCATGGCGTGATCACTGAGTTCGTCTGGCACGATCCCTACATTGGTTCCACTCGGATCTGAAGAAGAAGATCCTTCCTTCGGGAATGATTCAAAATCAGATCGGTCTTTTGATGAGGACTCAGTCGGATCCGCTTGCCCATACCCCCATACTGTCAACATGGTGGATATAGCAGATCTCGCGGATGGAGACCAAGATGGTGAACAAGAAGGTAACCCCATAGATGGCCACCCGAATCAACTAGTCGAAGGAGGTCAACAGGAGGAGGACCCTCCAGTTGATGACTCATCGGTCGGTCATCGCCGTCGACCAAGAGGGTCATGCGGTTCACGCAACGTATGCCGACTGGATCTCAGTCCAGAACTCGAAGTGGATGGCATCAAGATCTACCACACTCCTCAGAATAACATCACAGGGGCCAAAACTTTGCTCGACACTCTAATGGTCGATGCGAATTATTAGACCCCTGCGATGCAGAAGGCGGTGGCTATGCTTAAGGCTGCTGCGGCTCAAGAGGCCGTAAAGTCTCAGTCGGTCACAAGCTCTAGTCACGCATCTTCACGAGGACGGCATAGGCGTGAAGATCTGAGAAATTCCCTCAGTATCCGTGATGGACGAGATACCATCAACTCTCACTATGAAGAACACGCTCAGGACAACTGACACTATGAGGAAGAACGCCGTGATTGGAGAACGAAAGACCAACGTGACGACCAACGGAATAACCGACGAGAGGACCATCAAGATCCTCCTCCAAGAGACAACCTCGACGACCGATGTCGACGTGATGATCGTGATCGGTGTGATAATGATGGTAATGACCATCAGCGACATCGTCATGACGATGATGTTGGTCTGTGACACGGCCGTCATCCAACTCCGTCTCCAGACTGGCATAGGCGGTCACCGACGCCTACCGACAACGAGATCGATGGCATCAAAGCTTACATCCCTAGGCTTTGCATAGCACGATGGCCAAAAGGATTCAAGCCGGTTCCCATCAAAAAGTACAGTGGTCAAACCAACCCCCGAGAGTGGATGCAGCTCTACAGTATAGCGATTCGGTCTGCTGGAGGTAATTCCTACGTAATGGCTAATTACCTTCCGGTCTGCCTGGATCCAGCCTTTCGGATATGGCTCACATCTCTTCCAGAGGAGTCAATCATGTCTCGGGGAGACCTCAACAGGAAGCTCATATAAAGTTTCCATGCTACCTGCAATCGACCGGGCAACCACTTCGACCTCACTTGGATCAAGCAGAAGACCGACGAACCTCTTCGTGACTACATCAAGCAATTTTGCGCTAAGAAGACTGTGATCCCCAATGTCCCGGACCAACAAATCATTGCCGCCGTCCAAGGAGAGATCCGTAGCGACGATTTGTTTCGTGAGATTGGTCGGAGGAATCATGACCTCAAGCTGACCGCTAAAGAGTGCTTTGAGATCGCTGACAAATTTGCATCTGATGAGTCGGCATTAGATGACATTCAGGGAAAAGGCAAGGAGAAGCGGTCGGACAAGCCCGAGTCCTCCAAGAAGGACAAGAGGAAGCGTGACAATGCGGTTCACACCATGGACTGACTTTAGATGAACCCTCGAACAAACCAACCATCCACGAATGAGCTGCTGAGTGGCCTGTGCCTTTGGCATCCAAAGGGAAACCACAAAGCGAAGGATTGCTATCGTCTGAAGGGTTTTGCAACAGCTACGTTCAAGGTGGATAAATATCCCCCTAGGCGTAGTAGCAAAGACAAGACCAAGGACGATGGTGACAAGGATGGTTTAGGAGAGTTCCAGGAGCCCTGCAAGGAAGTCAACTTCATCTTCGGCGGCCCGGATGCCTATGTGTCCAAGCGGAAGCAAAAGCTGGAACTTTGGGAGATCAACTCGGTGGAACCAGCTAGGCCTCAATTCATGAGGTGGTCTGAGGTGCCAATCACCTTTGATCGGTCGGATCATCCCAAGCATATCTCGAACCCGGGTCGATACCCGCTGGTGCTTGCTGCTACGATGAAGGAGGTAAAGTTTAACAAAGTACTCATTGATGGAGGAAGCAGTTTGGACTTAATCTTCACCAAGACTGTTAAAGAGCTCAGTCTGTCGGTCCATGATCTTCAGCCGAGTTCTTCACCTTTCCATGGGATTGTTCCTGGCAAGACTTTAGTTCCTCTTGGACAGGTCAGTCTGCTGGTCACCTTCGGAACCCGTGAGAACTTCAGGACCGAGAGCATTCTCTTCCAGGTGGCGGACTTTGACTCGGCATATCATGCTATTATCGATCGACTGGTGATGGCTGAATTCATGGTTATCCCGCATTATCCATATCTCACCCTCAAGATGCCAGGCCCGAACAGAATAATCTCCCTCCACTCTGATCTTCGGAATTCTTTCGATTGTGATGTACAGAGTTGTGAGATGGTCAATAGACATTGATGCTGTCCGACCAGAAGGAGATCCAGAAGGCAGTCGGCATGGAGGAGAAGACTGGAGCGGCGGTTCCAACAAAAAAGCCTACCAAAGACAAGATTTAGACCGATGATATCCAAACCAAGGAAATCATGCTCGATCCTGAGGACCCCGATAAGGTAACTTATGCTGGGGCCAATCTCGATGAGAAATAGGAACTCGCGCTCACTCTTTTCCTCCAGGAAAATAGGGACATCTTTACATGGAAACCATCTGACATGCCGGGAGTTACTAGGGAAAAAATTGAGCATATGTTAAGGGTACCTCCTGAGGCTACCCCCCGTTTGGCAGAGGCTTAGAAGATTCGCACAAGACCGCAAGGACGCCATGAAGAAGGAGATAATAAGACTATTAGATGCTTAGTTTATAAAGGAGGTGTATCATCCCGACTTGTTAGCAAACCCAGTCCTTGTACCCAAGAAGAATAAAGAATGGAGGATGTGTGTTGATTATACCAATCTCAACAAGGTCTGTTCTAAAGACCCTTTTGCTCTTCCTCATATTGATTAGATTGTAGACACGACAGCCGGGTGTGAGCTCTTAAGCTTTCTTTATGCCTATTTAGGCTATCACTAGATCCCGCTGAAAGTCGAAGACCAGATTAAAACTTCCTTTATAACACCCTTCGGTGCCTATTGCTACATCACCATGCCTTTCGGTCTAAAGAACGTTGGCACGACTTACCAATGGGGTATTCAATGCTGCCTTGCCACTCAGATCGGTCGAAACACAGAAGCGTATGTTGATGACATCGTTGTCAAGACCCGGAACATCGAGGATCTTATTTCTGATCTGGCAGAAACCTTTGACAATCTGAGGCATTATTCAATGAAGCTGAATCCTAAGAAGTGTATTTTTGGGGTTCCTTCGGGAAAGCTACTTGGTTACATCGTTTCGAAACGAGGTATAGAAGCTAACCCAGATAAAATCAAGGCGATCCTAGGTGTGGGGCCACCTAATTCTTAAAGGGATGTACAGAAGCTGACCGGATGCATGGCGTCCTTGAGTCGCTTTATTTCCCGACTGGGGGTTAGAGGGTTACCACTTTTCTGACTGTTTAAAAAGCAGGACGACTTTGTTTGGACCGAAGATGCGCAGTCGGCATTGGACGAGTTGAAGGATTACCTCAGTAGCATTCCAGTATTGGTGCCTCCAGAGCCAGGAGAAAAACTTCAACTTTACATATCAGCCACAACTCAGGTTGTGGGTACTGTTTTAACAGTCGACCGAGAAGAAGAGGGACATATACAAAAAGTGCAACACCCGGTCTACTTTGTGAGTGAGGTCCTTGGTGCCTCTAAGGTAAAATATCAACAGATCTTGAAGTTGTTGTATGCTTTGTTGATCACCTCCAGGAAGTTGAAGCATTATTTTCAAGCTCATCCAATTGAAGTCCAGACGTCCTTCGCACTTGGCACAGTCTTGCACAATCGAGAAGCCGAAGGAAAAATCGCCAAGTGGGCAGTCGAACTTGGTCAATATACCATTACGTTCGGGCCTCAGTCAGCTATAAAGGGATAAGCGTTAGCTGATTTCATCGCTGAGTGGATAGAGATTCAAAACCCACCTACTGCACAAGATATCGAGTATTGGAAAATGTACTTCAATGGATCTCTTCAATTACAAGGAGCTGGTGCAGGAGTCGTGTTTATCTCACCCACTAGAGAGAAGCTTCGATATGTCCTTCAGGTGATGTTTTGCGCATCCAATAACGTTGCAGAGTATGAAGCCCTTCTACATGGTCTGCGCATTGCCGCGTCACTCGGCATCAAGCGCCTTGACGTCTTTGGTGACTCGGCTCTGGTCATTAATCAAGTCACTAAGGATTGGAACTGTGTGGATGATAATATGAGTGCTTATTGTCAAGAAGTAAGGAAGCTCGAAGACAAATTTGATGGATTGAAGTTCACACATGTTCTTCGAGACAATAACCAAGCGACCGATGAATTGGCTAAGATGGGATCATCCCGGTCTGCGGTCCCGTCAGGCGTTTTCTTGCACACTCTGGATTCCCCCACAATTTCTCCTTGGTCGGATGTACTAATGAGTGTTGTCACTGATCTTGTTGGTGATGACGACATGAAGACTGATTGGCGCGACCCACTCATCCAATATTTGGACAAGGGAATGCTGCCTTCGGATCTTAATGAGCAACGCAGGTTAGAGACCCAATGTCAAAGATATCTGTTGGTGGGAGACCAACTCTATAAAAGAGGAGGTTCAAACATCTTGATGAGGTGCATCTCGATACCAGAAGGCCAGAAGTTGGTGGAGGAGATTCATTCCAGGATATGTGGCAATCATGTGGCTTCCAAGACTTTGGTCGGCAAAGCTTTCTGGCAAGGGTTTTATTGGCCCACGGTGGTCGAAGATGCACATCAGGTCATTCGGAAGTGTGAAGGTTGTCAATTTTTTGCTCAACAAATGCATATGCCTTCACAGCAACTTCAAATGATACCTTTGACTTGGCCCTTTGCTGTCTGGGGGCTTGATATTGCCGGTCCTTTCAAAAAGGCGCCAGGCGGGTTCTCTCATTTGTTCGTTGCTATTCATAAATTCACCAAGTGGATTGAAGCAAAGCCGGTCGGCAAGATAACATCAAAGAAGGCAATCGAGTTTGTCAAGGATATCTTCACTTGGTTTAGGGTTCCTCATGATATCATCACTGATAATGGCACTCAATTCACATCAGTGGAGTTCAGTGACTTTGCCGATGAGATGGGAATAAAAATCCACTTTGCATCAGTGGCTCATCCTCAAAGCAATGGGCAGGTCGAGCGGGCCAATGGTATGATTCTTCAAGGATTGAAACCACGAATATTTGACAGGCTTAAGCCTTATGCCGGTCGGTGGGTCAAAGAATTGCCTTCAGTTCTTTGGGGGCTTCGCACAAACACCAGTCGGGCAACAGTTCAGTCACCTTTCTTATTGGTCTATGGCTCAGAGGCTATGCTACCGACCGATGTTAGCCTTGTTTCGACACGGGTTCAGGCGTATGATGAACAACTTTCTGAGGAACACCAAGAGATCAATTTGATTGCAGCAGAGGAGTTGCGTGATCGCGCTCTATTTTGGTCGGCACTTTACCAGCAAGTCTTGCGTCGGTATTATGATAAAAATATGCGTACTCGCCACTTCCAAGCTGGAGATTTAGTGCTTCGCCGAGTGCAATCAACCAAGAACCAGCATAAGCTTTCTCCAAAGTGCTTACCGACTGATGTATGAAGATGGCAATGAAATGCCAAATTCCTGGAACATAAATCTGCTACGTCGTTTCTATACTTAGTTATTCTTTTGTATATTTATACATTATCTTTGAATGAAACTTCGGACATTTCTATGAAAGATTTTTTGATGATTTTCATTCTGTATTGTCTCGATTCCTTAATTTATATTATTAAACCGCATTTTGGTTTTGGACTACTCTCCGACCGGTTTCTTCTCTTTGAATACGGTCTTCATTTTCTTGGTCTAACGTCTATACATTATGGTTATACACTTTATACTGCACATCAGACTACCACAACACTAAACCCAGAGCCAAAGTACGAGAGGTCATGTGTCGATTGGTCGACTCTGCTTGTTACACGGTTACGAGTCACAACCTAAAATGTTAAGGCAGACCGCTATAATTTGAGTTTCTCAATGACAGAAATATACTTATGATATTTTTATCAATCTTCTAAAAGATGATAAGCATGAAACCAATTTACATACAAGTAATATTGTTTCATTACATAAATATTACTAAAGTTCTCTAGCATTGCAGGATTTACAGCTCCTTTGAAGGAGAGGAAGATTCAGCTCAGAGCTCAACTTCAGGAGTCGCTAGAGGAGTAGGCTTGGTTGGATTGATCTCTATATTGTCGACCAAGGCTCGGGAAGTTTCTAGCATGGAATCCAAAAGCAGCTGGCATTGGTCGTTGGTCAAGTCTGGGTTGAAGCCCTCCTTGATCTTGTCCAATGACAGAGCAGGAGACCAAGATTGGCAAATCGCCAGAACTTGACTCCCGGCCTTGGTCGCCACTCATCGAGTGTTATGAGCAATATCTTCTGATGCATGCTCCAGCAAGTACTCCAAGGAATGGCCAGACTGCTCCACTCGATCGGCATGAACATAGTCCATTGCCTTTCGGGCAGCGTAAGATAGAGCTGCGAGTGATGATTTTTGGTCAGTATGATCAAAAGAGGAATCAAGCAGATATGAGAAATAATGAAGAGCTTACTGGCAAGTTTATATTTGAAGGATTTGGAGGTGCTCTTAGCTTCCTCTATCTTGCCGTCAGCCTCCTTCAGCTCCTTCTGTACCCAAGTGATCTTGGCCTTCTGGTCCTCGATCGATTTGGAGAGGTTTTCCTTCTCAGCATTCAAGGCGTTAACAAACCTTTGCTGATTAGAAGTTAACTTCTCTAGATCGGCAATCTTCTGATCATGAGCTAAAGACAAACATTTGAAATTTTAGCGCTATGAGTGATTAGTTGATTATTTAAACACAGGTGGTGAGTAATCTTACCAGCTATATCTGCGCAGCCTTTGTCTAAGGCCTTGGTCGTCTCTCTTCGGTCGGTCTACAGCTTTTCAATTTTCTTTTGTGCTTTGGCAAGCTGCTGACAGGTGACTAGCAAGGTGTCAGTCTTAAACTTAAAGACATGAAGACCAAAGAGTTTAGGACATACCAAAAGTTTCGGCTTCAAGGTATTCCACCCTAGCATGTTTCCTCTCTACGAGAGCATACATTTTCTGTATACAAAAAGGGGTTAAGCTTAAAGGTAAGATTGAGACAAAGCAAAAGTAGAGTATTGAAGTACCTTGTTAGCTTCTCGATGTTGGTGCATAATATCCACGTCCTCCACTTCGGGCTGACCGAGTAAATCTGCAGACAATGTCGCCTTACCTTGTCAAGAGGTGAAGGGACGACGGCTGGAGTAGGTTGGGGTGCACGCGCCGGAATAGAGGCAGGAATTGCCTTGTCAGATGGCTTATCCACCTCGGTCGGCGTGTTTGATGACTTGCCGACCGACTTGGGTAGATCAGTCGGACGAGGAGGAGGTCCAGACTGAGTGGCTTCGGACTCTTGGGCACTCTGAGAATCATTCGTTCGACTACTATCAAAACAAAGATGGAAGAGATTAAAATGTGTTATGGATGGCAATAAGAGACAAGGAGTATAAGGTTAAAGGATTAACCTGGGAGCCTTCTTGAGCTTGATTCAGCACAACCTCTTCTTCGATGAAGTCGATAAAGAATCAGTCTCCTTCCTCTTCTGGGTAGATTTTCCTGCCTTGTCGGTCTGACCCACCACCCCAGCATCACTCTGAGTTATGCTTGGGGGCTCCGACTGGCTTGAAGGTTGGTCGGGGGGGGGGGGGGGTAGTGGTGGGATGGCTAGCATCAGCAGATGGCAATTCTTCATCATCACCCTGATCCCCAATATATTGTCGTCGGTGCCCAACGGTCTGCTTCACTAGTCAACTGGGGGGAGGCAGGGTGGTGACTCGATCAGCACGAGCGCCTGCAGAAGAGCTTGAGCCTCTAGTGTCGGTCTATTGCGGCTTCTCGACATAATCTGGTCCCTCGGTATTGGTCGGAGGGAGCGGAGGATGGGATATATAAGTATCCAGAACCTGCACAAGAATCAAAATATCAAGCAGGGCATCAAGACAAGAAAATAAGGGATTGCTCAAAGCAAACTTAGGCTTACTCGGGCTCGCATAGTGCCCTTGTTATACGCCTTCCTGATGAGCGAGTCATCCTGAAGGATGTCCCCTTCAAACATTTTCGACAAGCATTTCTTACGGAGTTCACCATTCGGTGGGTCGGGCACCTCCCTGGTTTCGTCATTATTAACATAGTTTCACACCGGGTGACTCTGAAGCTTCAGGGGCTGCACTCTACGTACTACAAAGCTTTTGGCGATGGTAATTCCGTCAATGCCTTCAGCCTTCAAGTCGGATATCTTCTTCAATAGAGCGACCACCTGAGGGTCGGTCGGATCAGGTTTTTCCGTCCATTGCGCCAGAGGAATTGCCTTGGCACCAGAAAAATCAGCAAGAATAGGGGGAGGGTTGTCACAGTAGAACCACTCATCCTTCTAGTTCTTGTTTCCGGTCTTCAATGGCACATTGATGTAGGCCTCCTTGTTGTGCAACTGGAAGCCAACACCGCCTATGGCCACTTGATTGTCCTTGGTCGGTAGCGGTCGGAGGACGAACAAATGGCAAAACAGATTGAAGTGGGGGAGGATGCCCAGAAATGCTTCGCACATATGTACGAAGATGGCGATATGAAGAATGGAGTTAGAATTGAGGTTGACAAGCTCAATCCCATAGAAGAATAGGAGCCCGTGCAAGAAGCTGCAGCAGGGGACTCCAAAGCCATGCTCGAAGAACGAGCGGAATACAACATTTTGTTTATGAATGGGGATGGGGCAAGATTCACGGGGTACCTTCCAGTCGATCCGCACTTGCTCTGGAAGGATGTCGTCGACCACCATCTGGTTCATATTGGCTTGGGAGAGGTTGCTCTTCGATTTGATTTGATGATCATGTAGCATATTTAACCATATCTATATGATTTGATGATCATGGAGCAAAGGACTTGATGGTTGGATGGATATAAGTTCAACGGTTATGGTATTGATTGAAGTCAATAACCAAATTGCCAAAATTGAATTTATGAATAGATAGAGTGGATAATTATTAGGGAAAGGCTATATTATGATTGATGTCATTTAGCTTAATACCTTATATGATTGATGTCATATTGGTTCACATGAGTTGAATATGATTGATATCATAAAATTCAGACCGACCAAGTCACTCGGATATAGTGAATATCACTCAGCCTTTTTGTTTAATCGGTTGGTAAGGTTGAAGCCTTGCAAGTTGGCTTACTGGTTTGATGACCAGAGGTCTGTTAAGCTCAGATTCAATAGTTTGAGTAAAATACATACAAAATAATAAGAGCTAATATAATTAGACTCTTGAATTATTTGTTAGTCTCCAAATTATACAAGAGTCGGGGGCTACACCTGATCAGGTGCACCTGTCCGGTGCACCAGATCTATCTGGAATTTCAATAAAGAGGTCTTCCTAATTTATGATCAACATCAAAGATCACTCTGAGAATCAAAGCTCAAAATCAGGAAGCACTCGGGGGCTGATGTGAGATACATGCTTTACGGGTATCCTTATACAAGACTAAGTCAGTAGCCGACCAGGTACTTCATCAATAAGGAAGCCGACCGACTCGACTTGGAGCATACGACATATAGAGATAGACTTTCTATGTAAATCCTTGTGGATTACGACTAGGACTCTTCATGTACCCCCTAGCCGACCGGATATATAAGGCGGCAGGGTATCCCCCATTGGGGGACAAGTTTTTCCACAACATCAATACAATACACAAAACACAAGACGTAGGGTTTTTACTCTCATCAAGAGGGCCCGAACCTGTATAACTCGGCGTCTCGTGTCACCATCATAGTTCTTAGTCCCGACATAGCCCTATATATTTACTGCCGATCTCAAGCTTCAACATGGTTATTCCATCATGCTGAAGAATAAGCATGCAGTCCTATAGTGTCATCCGCCATTTGACGCGCCTTTTACCTACAAGTGTGCTCAAAATTAGAAATATAACAAAATCATTGTTGCAGCTCGTGAAATAATAACAATGCTACACTCATTGAAAAAGAACAACGCTAACTCAGAAATTAAAGAGTAAATAAACTATTCTATGATTGAAAGTGCACAAAACTAAATGTTCTTTCTGTCTTCTCAAGGAAAATGCAAAACATTTGGAGAAAGAAAGCCCTACCAAAAGAATCAGAAGTATAAGCTCCTAATGATTTCTGAATAGAAAGTGTAGTAGCTATAGCACATGTGAAACAACATATTAGCTAAATGAAAGTTCAGTAGGCAACATCTCAACACTGTAAAGGCATTTTAGTAAGAATAAATATCAAAAGAGAATTGGTTTAAGGATAGCAAGAGAGACCAACCAGCTCAAACTTCCTCATCACATACTAGCTGAAAACAGTACTGTAAGAGTTTAAGGATAGCAAGAGAAATATGTGGCAACTAACCTTTGGTGGTTTAGCTAGACCATTTCACTTCTCAGCCAAATCAAAGCTGACTCTAGGTCATCTTCAGAAGCACAAAGAAACACCTCCCTATTTTCTGGATTCTTGAACACAGCATATGCCTTCGCCTTTTCTTCCTTGGTCACATCCATTGAACTCAGAGCCGAGATACATCTCTTGACGGAGTAATCTGCTCCTTGAGAAATCACTTTTTCTCTTTCCAATGATGCAGTTTCTTCTTCAGCCTGTTTAGTCCTCATCTCCAAGTACCTTTCCATTATTCCTTCAATAGAAGCAGTCTTCTTTGGGTTTTTTTCCATCCTTTCCTTCTTTATTCTTTAGAGCAGCAGCCGCCCTTCTTTGTTGTACATTCCTTTGAACACTTGCATCTTCACTTGTTTCTCTTGGTTGTCCATTCTTTTTCACACTTGCATCTTCACTTGCTTCTCTTGGTTGTCCATTCCTTTCCACACTGGCATCTTTCCAACATCTTCATTGATCCTATGTAGTGATATATCTTCATCTTCTAGATCATGTACCTGAATCCCACCCAACTCTTGGGTCTCATCTTCCAAAGTTTGGTAGAGCAACAAAGTTTCTTCGATCGATATTCTCTGGCTGATCATCCAACCATTCCTCATCTCCACCAAGTGATCGAATCAGATTATGCAATATGGCACAAGCTATAGGTAGTTTAACTTGATTTTATAACTTGTGGAATGTGGCGACCTTGAGAATGAGGAAGCGCCTCTTAATCACCCCCAACGCCCGTTCTACATGATTTCTTAATTGAGCATGGCGGTGGTTGAACAATTCCCTTGGGTTCTGAGGTCTTCAGTGTCCAGCTCCAAATTCTTTCAAATGGTACCTGACTCCCCGATATGGTGCAAGGAAAGATGGAGTATTTGCATACCCACCATCAACAAGATAGAACTTTCCTGGAGGTACGTCAAAACCATTGCCCATGCTGATCTTAGCACTGTTGCATCTGCAGCAAAACCCTCCCAACCACTAGAAACATAAGTGATATTCCGGTCAAAATCACAAGCCACCATCACATTGATGCTAAGTGTACCCTTCCTATTTCTGAAAGGAGAAGCTTTATCAATAGTGTCGGTGTTTTGATCACCGGCTAGTAGAATTTATTTCGGGATGCGTGCTTTAGATTCGGTAATGGCTTAGCAAGAGGACACGGGGGGTTATACTGATTTGGGGAAAGTCCCCTATGTCCAGTTAGCTAGCCTACTCGTGTTACTTGCCACTGGGTGGAGTACAACAATGGCGAGAGAGGAGGGGGTGCTCCAAGTCTCTGGTGCAGGTGAGTGTGTTGTGTTGTGTCTACGTGCCTCTTTTCAGAGAAGAAGAGCGTCCCCTTTTATATTCCAAGGGGAAGGGACCATTTACACACACACACACACACACACACAAACACACACACACACACATAGAGAGAGAGAGAGAGAGAGAGATCTACACGTGCGTAGTTGTTGAAGCCGTGTTGAAGAAGGTCGAGCTCCGGGTCGATGATCGTGGTCTTCAAGTGTTGACCGTCCCGCCCTACCGTCTAGGTGTCTAGGGGTGACATTATGCCGTAGGTCTTCTCCTGCCTTCCTTCGTCCGGTCAACGTCTCTTTGGCCATTGTAGATGGTGTGCTTCATGGAACGCGACATGACGCCTTATCGGTGCCGCCATATTATGTGGCCCGTTGATGATCGCCCTATCCATCAGACATCCTATATTACCACTGTTGTGTGCATCATCAGGCGGAGGCATCATCAAGCGCCATGCCGCACTCCCTTGCGTCAGCGGGCGTGGGCGGCGATGGTGATGATGTGGTGTACGGGGGGATTTGACCCCTCGATACTATGGAAGCATGGCGGGTACGACATTTAAGGCCGAGCGATTGGCATTAAGGGCCAGTGACTCGGTCGCCTGTCCTCGACTGGGGGGAGGACGCAGCGTCAGACTCCCCCGGGCCCACTCGGGGTTAAGATTAGTCCTGTCTGTCAGAGCAATCAAGTTTCACCATCCCACCTCCTCTGATCTCGCGTCGTTGGGGCGTAGGCTCCCGGTCTAAGGGTCGTAGGGGACAACACCTACCTGACGGCTGTGTGGGGCCCGTGGTGGGCATCCTCGACCCCTCCCGCGGAGTCGGGTGGGGTCAAGGCGTGTCGGGGCTCCCGACTCCCGCGGAGGGGGTCGAGCATGGCAGGTCACTCGACTCCTGCCAAGGGGTCATACGTAGCATGGTCGGTTACTGTCCACTTAAGGCTAGAGTAAGTCGGGAGAGCAGCATGGCCTTCTTGGTTCAGAGTGGGATTTCATCGCGTGGATGTTTTTCGTGTGGGGCCCACTTTGGTCCCCATTAGTTATTAGGGAGTGCCACATGGCACCCCGATATTTACCCCCGACAGTAGCCCCCGAGCCCCTGAGCGAGTCGAAGAGTCGTCCAGGGGATTTGCCGATGCAAGCCAGAGTAGGCGTGTGCCGCACTGAGGCATCTTCTGGTGGGTCCCTGATTGGACGTGTGGGTCGCCCGAGGGTTCTTTCCTGGTCGCCCTGGTTCAAGGCGGGCTCTTTCTCATGCAGGATGCCGCATGTGCTGCCACTGGTGGGGTCCGGCCTCTTGTTCTCAAGCGGCATACTGGGCCCTTGTTGTGAGTTGCCTCGGGCTCGTCGCTTGGATAGAGCATCCGAGGGCATGGCCTGGATCGGCTATTTAATGGCATGGCTGGGTTTCGTATCGGTTCACCCTCATGCCAGAAACTCGCTTGCCATGTTCCGGGACTCCCGGGATCAGAGTAGCTTCTGCTTAGCTGACAGTTGTCTTTATGGCTTTCGAGTGTGATGATGCCCCTAACGGTGAGGATGGGGGTGGAGATTCACTGGCAATAAGTTCTCAATCGTCCCGGTGCTGCCATCTCGCTAGCCCTGAGGAGGCTGGCTCAACTTTAGTTATGTTCTTTCCTTGCTCGGGAGAGGAGGAGTTAAAGGGGATCCTACATGGTAGGTTTCCATGGCTTATTAGGTCCCGACGTATTCGTTCTTCGTGACATCTGTAGGAACGGGGTCAAGAAGAGGCGTCAGACCGAACTCTCCACCGACGAGAGGGTCCTTAGTCCTAAGAAGCAGCTCCAACAATTGCCGTATGGTGTGGCTGGGCTCCTTGCCTTCTTCGTAGGTGGAAATGGCTAGCCTCATATGAGGGCGTCTTTCTCCGATGACGAAGCATTACAGGTGCTTCACCTCGTATGTACCTGCCGAGGTGCGGGTATCACCTTTCCCATTGTACTAGGCCACTAGGTCCGACTCTTTGTTCTTATTTTCTCCATTTCCAAGCCATCGAGCTCGCCCCTGTAAAGAGGAAAAAAGGAAGAGAGCTCTATACGAGTCGACCTATCGTGGTCTTGTTTAAGGAATAAAGGGTTGTGACCCCGCCGTTGGGTCTCGTTTGGCGATGTCGACCCTCGCGTCCCTGCTCGGTGCAACTGGATTGGTCGAGGGGTTGTTTTGACTTTTTTGTTTTTCTCCTTCCGTGTCCCATTCGTGGGATGGAGGATAGAGCCGGGCCATGCTTTTGCCTTGGTGGTTGAAGCACGGTTGCTCGGTGAGCTGCTATTGGGTTTGTTCGAGTGAGACCTCCGGTTTCCCGTTGGTGGAGTTCCAGTGGACCAGCGGGTAGTCGATCTGTAAATCCGTCTTTTCGACTCGGCTGGTTGTCGCAACCATTCGGTAGGTCGTGATGGCTAGCTGCCTCTCCTCGGGGAGAAACCAAGAGACGAGTCGGAATGGAAACTCAAGCACTACTTTGTAATGCCTGTGACCCTCGAGGGTCGGGGTGCTGGCTGCTAGGTGTGCCCATTGCTCATGCCCCTCGCTCTACCTCGCGTCCTCGGCAGCTATCAAATCCCTTCATGGGACCAGCCTTAGAACCATAACACTATCGGGCCGTTGGGGCAATTTTCAACCCCTTATCCCGACTTACCTATGCCGCTGCCCCGCGGCGGGGTCGTGCAATTCGTTTTGCGCCTCTTTCATCCTTGTTCACCGGAGTGCTAGACTTGACGTGGCCTGGTCAGACGAACCCACGCGCCTTGCCTGTTTTGGAATTCAGAACGTGACATAGGGCCTAGGCCATGCACGGCCGGGCCTACCCTGCGCGGAGATAGGAAGCAGTTGGGTGAAGAAAGATTTACCTGGCCCTTGTATCATGGTGGTCCTGGATGTATCACACGGCCGTTCCATCTTTCAGGTTGTGGCAGTCGAGGAGGCACTTTTTTCATCGTAGTGGAAGCAGTGGTGGGACCCATGATGTGCGAAGCCATTCACGGGAACCGAGGAGTTTCCTGTAGGTGGACGAAGTTAAGGGGACGTGTGGGAGGCCGCGCATGCACGTGGTGCAAATTGGGAAGTTAAGGGTGGACTTTACCTGGTGGGCGACAGGCGGGCTTCTCGCAGTCCGTTCCGATTGTGTGCTAGGCGCGAATCCCCTATATAAGCCTTCTGACGCCAAGTCTTCTGCTCTTTTCTCCACTTCCTTTGCCTTCAAACCTTCATCTTCCGTTCATCTTCTCCTTCCTGCGCTCTTTTCTGCCACTGCTCCACAGCCGCCATGTCGGTTTTCTCATGATCCACTATGATGAAGAGAGAGCTCGAGGGGCTCGTTCGAGCCGGGCTCCTTGCTCTCCTTACCGCGGCCGTGGAGTGGATTGTTCCAGGGAATGAGTCGTGGTCGGAGCCCCCAAGCGGCTACGTGGTCTCGTTCTACCCCTTCTATGAGCGAGGATTCGGGTGGCCGACGCACGACTTCCTCAGGGCCCTGCTCTATTACTATGGTGCGGAGCTACAACACTTGAACCCTAACGGGGTCCAACACATTTTGGCCTTCGTGGCTCTATGTGAGGGGTTCCTCGGCATTACGCCCAACTTCGACTTGTGGCACTACTTCTTCCATGCCGTTTGCAATCAACACATGATGGCTAGAGCCCCCTCGCTCCCTTGCATCATCGGGTGTGTGGGGATTCGCCTTCGCAGCGAACGGGCGGGCCAGTACATCGACATGCCCACCCCAACCACCCATTCCGGGTGACATAGGAGGTGATTCTACTTGCGTAACGAGGAATCGCATCCTCTCTCCAAGTACACCAGGCGCGACATTGCCATGGCCCCGGGTTGCTGGAATTGGGGATATCGAAGGATGGGAGGAATTGGATCGACAGCACGCTCGCCGCTATCGCTCCTGAAGGAGCTAGGGTTCGACACCGCGGGGGTTGTCGGTTGGTATCACTAGAGGTGGTTTGCATCGCTGAGTCACTGCCACCTCCCAATGTTCCTCACCAATGACGTCAGTCGTAAGATGTCGGGCAACATGATGGCGGAGGAGCTGCTACTCGACGTCGAGGTGGGAAAGAGGGTGAAGGTGGACTTAGGCTCGTCAGCGGCGGCTTGGCCCATTTCGGGCGCCCTGTCGATGCGCCCCAACCCGTAGGCGGTTGACGTGGTAAGAGTTCGTGCTCTCTTTCCTTTCGTCAATCTTTGTTATGGTTTACGTTTGGTCTTGGCGGATGAATTTGATTCCTCTCCCTGCTTCCTTGTGCTCAGTCCCAATGGACGAGCCTGATCCGGACGTTCGCCCTTCGACTGCTAGAGGGTGTGGCAGGCTGGACCGCCTACCATTTCAGGGATGTGGCACAGCGGGTGGCGAAGAAGGAGGCGAGGAGGAAGAAGGACGCCAACATCCGTGCCCAGCTCGGGAAGGAGGAGAGGCAGCGGCGGCGGCAAGTGCTACGGGAGGAGAAGGAGCGCCGGGGCGAGAACACGGACACCCTGTCGACGGCGTCAATGGAGGAAGAGGACTCTGACAACTCGGAGTACCTGAGCGGGTTCGAGGACTCTGCTGGAGGTGGCGATGCTGACAACGAGGAGTACTCAGGCGACGGCGGCGACGGTGATGGCGATGACGATGATGACGATGACGACGACGATTTTGACGCCGGCCGCCATATGTGCCTTTTGCACCACCGACCCTAGGAATGGGGTTGTCTCTGGTCTGGTCGGCCTCCGCCGGCTCAGGTACGCTAAGCCGGTCCGCATCGGTGGAGAGCCTGAGGACGCCAGCGTCGGTCGGGCGTGCACCTCTCGCGACGGTCCCGGCCACCGAATCCCCCATCCAAGGGGTGGTGGAGCCGGCACGAGTTGAGACACCGGCCGCGACGAGTGCCACTGTGAAAAAGCACCCTCGGGAGGAGCAGGGAGGCGGTGACACGCCTGTCGAGAAGCGTCGTGCCTTGGGCCAGGACCCTCTCCACCCAAAGCTCACCATCATCAAGCAGCTGAGGGTGGGTGTTGCGGAGGAGGCGCGGGTTCACGATGCAGCTGTCCGTGCCGCCGAGGAGACGCGGGCACGGGAGGCTGTGGTCGCCGCTATAGAGGAGGTGCGGTCGCGGGAGGTTGCCGCTGCCGCCGCAGAGGAGGCGCGGGCGCATGACGCCATGGCCACCGCTGAGGAGGCGCGGGCATGTGATATTGCTGTGGCTGTGGCGGCCACGGTGGCTCCCGGAGCGACTGCGGCTTCCGTGGCGACTGAGGCTGCCTGAGGTGCAGCTCCCATGGGCGTGGCGACTGGTGGTCGTGAGGAGGTTGTCGTCCCGGCCCGTACTGACGTGAGGGACTTCATGCTGATCGGTGCGGGGCTCGCTGCCGATGCCCTTGGTCATGGGGCCTCACCCCTTTTGGCTGAGGAGCGCACGCTATTCGAGGGCGAGCTCCGGTCGATGGAGGACCTATGCAGTCCTGCCGAGCTCCGCGTCCTTGCTGCTTGTCATGCATTGCGGCTCGAGTGTGAATCCTCGGCCGTGGCATCCCGACGGGCCCTGGACGTGGAGCTTGAGGCACAGTGTCGGCTTGGGGAGGACCTTGGGACGCGAGTGTATGAGCTGGAGGCCTCTCTAGAGCAGGCTATTAAGGCTGTGGACAACCTTTTCCTCACTTGGAGGGAGCGGGACGAGGCGGTGGTGTTGGCGGCATCCAGCAATAAGGAGATTAGGAAGCTGTGGCTAGAGCTGCAGCAGGAGAAGCAGCGCTGCGAGGGGGCGGAGAAGGCGGCACAGGACTCGGCTGTGGCCGATCAACTGTCGCAGCTGCAGAACTCTCACAAAAGGGAGGAAGGTGAGATTTCTTTTCGTTTCCTTACCTTCCCTTGCTCCACTTTCGATTGCTTTGTTGATCTTGGTGGGCTCGTGCAGACCTCGGTTTCAGGTTGGCGGCGGTCGAGGACTCGCTCCGTCAGGAGGTCGAGGCGGGAGGCGCCCTCCGCACTCTGATGGGTCGGGCCGCACGAGAGCTTCAAGTCAATCTCGCCCTTGATGCTGCGCCTGTCAAACTAGTCGGGGTGTTGATGGAGGCGGGACGCGGATGGATCCAACGGGGTGTGCGCTTTGGCGTGTGGCTAGCCTTCAGCGTGTTGGCCACTCACTTCGACCTGGTCAAAGCTGATAGTGAGGCTCTAAGCTCGGGCCACATTGATGGCCACACACCCGAGCAGATGGAGGCCATCCGGGCGGGCACCGCCCACCATGCCGATGCCCTGGCCCGCGCACATGAGGAGGAGGCACTTCCTAGAGGAGAGGAGAACTAGTCAGTGATCGTTTTTAGTTGTTTTGATCATTTTGTCAGGTCATCATGAACGTGTAATACTTCAGGTTTGAACTGGTGGTTGGTTGGCTTTATTGGCCCGTGGTGGTCTTAAACAATTTGAATTCGTATTTAGTTTAATTGAAGCGTTGGCCCTTTGCCTCTCCTATTTTGATTCACAAAGTTTGAGCCCCCGAGCCCTCCGAAGTTTAGTCTTGTCGGTGATCACCGTTGTCGTGGCCGCTGGGGCTAGCATGATGTTGCGCCACCGACTCAACTGTGAACCTGCGTGACCCACGGCTTACTTTGCTTATCGTCGTAGTGAGTTTTAAGGTCCAATCGTAGATACAACTTTTTGCTTAGAAAGAAAAAAGGTGAGATGCCATGTGCTCTGTAGCCCCTGAGTGACGCCCGACTCCATTTGGAGGGATCGGGTGTCACTTGAGAGCGAGCGAGACATGTGAAGGTGCATGAAACAAAAAGTGAAGGATAGAATTTATGTAGCGGTGAAATCTTCCATGCGTTCTTGAGCTCTCTGCCGTCCATGGTCTTCAGCTTGTAAGTGCCGGGCCGGAGGACTCGAGAGACGACGTACGGTCCTTCCCAAGGCGGGGACAGCTTATGCCGACCCATGTTGTCTTGAAACCTGCACAAAATGAGATCATCCATGAGCAGGCCCGTGTCCCTTACATTGCGGTCATGGTAGCGCCGGAGTGCTTGCTGGTATTTGGTCGAGTGGAGGAGCGCGACGTCTCGCGCCTCCTCTATTTTGTCCAGCGCGTCTTGGAGTGCCGCTTTGTTGCCTTGCTCGGTGTACGTGTGCACTCGTGGCGCCCCATAGTCCAAATCGGTAGGCAAAATCGCTTCCAACCCATAAACCATGAAGAAGGGCGTGAAGCCCGTTGCGCGGCTCTTGGTCGTGCACAGGCTCCACAGCACGGCATGCAGCTCGGCTGCCCATCGCCCGCTGAACTGCTTTAGATGGTTGAAGATGACGACGGGGTCAAAGATTCATGGCTTCAGCCCTTGGATTATCATGACGTTTGCCCGTTCGACTTGGTCGTTCATCTCGGGGTGAGCGATAGCGGCCCAGTCGACGCGAATGTGGTAGTCGTCACAAAACTTTAGGAATTTCTTCCCGGTGAATTACATCCCATTGTTGGTGATTATAGAGTTTGGGACCCCAAACCGATGGATGATGTCGTGGAAAAACTCGACCACCTCCTCCGACCGGATTTTCACTAACGGGCGTGCCTCGATCCACTTGGTGAATTTGTCGACCGCGATAAGCAAGTGGGTGTAGCCCCCGGGCGCTTTCTTGAGCGGCCTGACCAGATCCAAACCCCAGACCACAAAGGGCCACGTGCCGGGGATCGTCTAGAGGGCTTGAGCCGGAAGGTGTGTTTGGCGAGCGTAATACTGGCAAACCTTGCAGGCTTTGACTATGCGGGTCGCGTCGCCAACGGCAGTCAGCCAGTAGAAGCCTTGGCGGAAGGCGTTGCCCATGAGGGTTTGATGTGCCGCGTGATGACCGTAGACCCCCCCCCCCCCCGCACCCCTATGGATGTCAACGAGAAGCTGGATGCCCTCGTTGATGGGGATGTAGTGCTGTATGACTTTGGTGATGTTGCGCTTGTAAATCTCTCCTTCGATCAAAGTGAATGATTTGGAATGACGATAGAGTCGCTTTGCTTCAGTCCCATCGACAGGGAGCGTGTCGTGAGCCAGGAACTCCACATACGAAATTCGCCAGTCGTGAGGGGGTTTGTCCCGCTCAACCTGAGGACCGATTCGCTCGACCCCCGAGTTGTCCGACTAGCGCGAGTCATTGGGTCCGTCGATCTCCATGACGTCCACGGGTGGTGGAGTCTCTGGGGGCAACTCTTCTGTCATCCGTATGAGCTCCTCGGGGTCGACCGGCTCCCCTTGGAATACTGCGGACTCCTTTGGGCGGACCGAGGGGTGGTGCTGGTCGTTCGCGAAGACGCCAGGCGGGATCTGCCCTCGGCTGGACGCCATCTTGGCCAGCACATCAGCGGCCTCGTTGAGGCGCCGCGGGATATGTTTCAGCTCTAGCCCATCAAAATGGCCCTCGAGCTTGCGAACTTCCTGGCAGTAGAGCGCCATGGTGTCTGTCCGATAGTTGGACTCTTTCATGATCTAGTCGACCACGAGCTAGGAGTCGCCCCGGATCTCCAGCCGTCGGATACCCAACTTGGCGGCGACCTTAAGCCCGTTGACTAGCGCTTCGTACTCGGCGACATTGTTCGAAGCCGGGAAATGTAAACGAATGGCGTATTGCATACGTACCCCGAGTGGAGAGACAAAGACGAGGCTAACCCCTACTCCTGTGTGCATAAGTGACCCGTCGAAGTACAGGACCCAGTATTCCTGGTCGATGGGGGCTAGCAGGAGTTGGGCTTCAGTCCACTCTGCCACGAAGTCCACCAGCACCTTGGATTTAATCACCGCTTGTGGTTGGTACATGACATCGTGCCCCATCAGCTCGAGCCCCCACTTGGCGACCTTGCCCGCCGAGTCCCTGTTCTGAATAATTTCTCGGAGAGGAAAGGAACTTACAACGTGTATCGAATGGGAGTCAAAGTAGTGACAGATCTTGCGTCGGGCCACCATGACCGCGTAGAGGATCTTGAGGATTTGGGGGGTATCGAATCTTCAAATCCAACAGGACTTCACTGACGTAGTAGACGGGATGTTGAACTCTTAGAGCGTGGCCTTCCCTTTCTCGCTCAACTACCAGTGCTGAGCTCACGACTTGGGTCATTTCCACTATATACAGTAACAATGTCTCTCCTAGGATCGGGGGTGTTAGCACCGGGGCGTCGCTTAGTATGCGCTTGACGTCATCAAGGACCGACTGTGCCTCGGGCATCCATTCGAAGTGGTCGGATTTCTTCAGGAGCATGTACAGTGGAAGCACTCTCTCGCCGAGGTGGGAGATGAAACGACTGAGCGCTGCCAGGCAACCCGTGAGGCGTTGTAACCCCTTAAGGTTTTGAACCGGTCCCATCTGCTCGATTGCGGAGATCTTTTCGGGGTTGGCCTTGATTCCCCGCTCGGAGACGATGAATCTGAGAAGCATCCCTCTAGGGACCCCGAAGACGCATTTCTTGGGGTTCAGTTTGACCTCGTGCTCGCGAAGCTTCGTGAAGACTCGCTCGAGGTTGGCCACGAGGGTGTCCGTCTTTTGTGTCTTGGCGAGGATATCGTCCATGCAGGCTTCAACCATATGGCCGATCAGGTGATCAAAGCACCATTGCATATAGCGCTAAAAGGTCGCGCCGATGTTTTTGAGTCCGAAAGGCATTGTTACGTAGCAGCAAGAACCAAACGGAGTGATGAACGATGTCACAAGCTGGTCGGATTCTTTCATCGTGATCTGGTGGTACCCAGAGTAAGTGTCCAGGAAACAAAAGGTTTCACACCCTGCCGTAGAGTCAACTATCTGGTCTACGCGTGGCAAAAGAAAATGATCCTTCCGACATGCCTTGTTCAGGCTCATATAGTCAACACATATTCTCCATTTCCCGTTCTTCTTTTTTACAAGTATAGGATTAGCTAACCACTCAGGGTGATACACCTCCTTGATGAAACCGGCCACTTTTAACTTGGTGATCTCCTCGCTGATTGCTCTGCGCTTCTCCTCATCGAAGCGACGTAGACGCTGCTTCATCGGTCTGGAGCCTGGCCTGATGTTCAAGGAGTGCTCGGCGACTTCCCTCGGTATACCAGGCATATATGAGGGCCTCCATGCAAAAACATCAGCATTGGCGCGGAGGAAGTTGACGAGCGCGCCTTCCTACTTTGGAGTGAGGGAGGCTCCCACCCTCACCATCTTGTCCTTGTCCCCTTCAGGCTCGATCCGCACTTCTTTGGTATCCTCCGCAGGCTTGAAGGAGGCGCTCTTGTGACTGGCGTCGGGGGCCCCTTCATTGAGGCGGACTCGTACGGCCTCGAGCTCCTCGGAGGCCGCCGCCGCCACTGCGAGATCGTTGTTCTCCATTTCGCACTAAAAGGCGCGCTGGAGTGACGTGTTGATGGCCTCTGGGTCCCGGCATCTTGATATTAAGATAGGTGTAGTTGAGAACTACCATGAACTTGGCATAGCACGGGCGTCCTAAGAGAGAGTGGTAAACTCCTGGAAAGTCGACGATTTCGAACCTGAGGTCCTCGGTCCAAAAGTTTGACCGGATCCCAAACGTGACTGGTAGGCTGATTCATCCCAGAGGCATGGCCTGTCACCCCAGGACGATCCCATGGAACGGCGCCCCAGGCAGATGGAGGCATGATCGGTTGATGCCCAGCAGGTCAAGCGTGTCACCATAGAGAATGTTGATGTAGTTGGGATCGACCACGAGCGGGTACCGACCGGACGCGGCACGTGCGGGGGATGGTCCGACTGATCGAAGGTGATTGGCGAGTCCGACCATTTAAGGAACGTTGGGGTGGCGGGTTCTTCCGCAAAGACTGCGCACCGCTCGAGCTTCGAGGTTCGACGCCTTCCCCGGGACTTGTGTCCCGTGAAGATCATGTGGCAGGCCTTCGGATCGGGGAAGACCGGCCCCCCTTGATCGTTGTCATCGTTGTCACTCGTAGGATCTCGCATCTCGAGCCCCGACGCCTTCCCCGTGTCTCCTTTCTTGATTTCCTCTCGGAGGAATTTCTTTATTGTGGAGCAGTACTTGAGGAGGTGCTTGACGGGGAACCCGTGATTGGGGCACGGGCCGTTCCACTTCTTCTCGAAGTTGTTCGGAGCTTCCTCGATCGCAGGCCTCGGCGGCTTGTGGTCGGTGGCGGCCACGACATGGCCACATGCGCCTCGAGACTTGTTCTTCTTTTTCTTCGGGTGGTTGGAGGCACCGTCACCGGCCTCTTCCTCCCATTTGCCTTTGCCTTTGCTCTCTGGCGTTCGCTGGAGGACCGCCCCCACGCACTCCTCGCCGGAGGCGAAGCTCATAGCGATGTCTGGGAGCTCATGATCCGTGCACGGACCCTTTCGACCTAGCTCGTGAATGAACTATTCCGAAGTGGTGCCGGAGATGAAGGCTCCGATGATGTCCGCATCGTCCATGTTGGGCAGTTCGTTGCACTTCTTGTTGATGCGTCGGATATAATCCCTAAGGGATTCGCCGACCTTCCGCCGACAGTTCTTGAGGTCCCAAGGGTTGCCCGGGCGGACGTATGTCCCTTGGAAGTTGCCGACAAAGACGTCCCTCAAATCGCCCCAGTTATAAATCTGGCCCTCGGGGAGATGCTCGAGCCAGCCGTGGGCCGAGTCTGCGAGGTACAGGGGGAGGTTGCGGATGATGACTAAGTCGTCGATGGCCCCTCCTACCTAGCATGCGAGCCGGTAGTCCTCCAACCAGAGGCCCGGGTCTGTTTCCCCCGTGTATTTGCTGATGGTTGCGAGGGCGCGGAAGCGCTTGGGGAACTCGACAGTGCGGATGCGTCGACTGAATACCCACGGCCCGGGAGGGCTTGGACTTCGTCTCCGATCCTCATCGGTGTTGTCGTATCGGCCTCCGCGGCGCGGCTGACGACCCCTTTCTCTGTGGAGTCGCTCCTTTTCCCGCTCGTGCGCCTTGAGGGTGTGGTGCATGTCGCACTTCGCCCCGATCCGGTCATAGACCGAGGCCTTCCTGGGCGTGTCCCCCGCGGGGACCGGCTTCCTGACCAAGTTCTACTGTGAACTGGCGGCGCCATCTCCCCCGTGCGTCGGAAGGCGGAGACTTGTTGACTGGATTGAGCGGCTCGCCTGAACGAGCTCTTCGCCTGAAGCTCGGCGGCCTTGGCAAGGAGCGCGCCACCTCGCGTTGGGCTCGTTGGGCTTTGGGTGTAGCGGGCTCTGGGAGAGTCTTGATCAGCGCGGCTACCGCCGCTATGTTCTGCCCTGCGCGGTTGAACTGCAGAGGTACCTGGTCGTCAGCGACGACGCGTTGTTTGACGTCGCAGGCCATGGCCTGGGCGCGTCCACCGCCAGCGGCACGGGCCAGCTCACAGTTCATTTCTTTCTTCTTGTGCTCCAGTTGGCGCCGGGTTTCCTCGAGCTCCGCTCGTCGGGCCCTTAGCCGCTCCTGTATGCTATCGGGGTGAGGTGCAGGTTGGGGCCTAGCACCGTTGGTGATGGGGACGTCAACGAGCATCTCTCCTTCCTTCGCACCCGTCGCCAGATTCACCGGATTTGGTGTGGCGAGGTTGGCCGCGGCTCAGGCGGTGGAGGTGTTGGGGTCTCCCGCCCCGGGTACGGGTGCAAGCCGCACCATGTTGCACCCGCGCGGGGGAGCCGCAGCTTCCCTCTGAGCTCTCAGAATCCGAGTCACAGTCCTCCAGATCGCCTTCTTTGAGGAGGTCAAAAAAAGATTCGTTAGGGTGATCAATCGCGCCAACGAAACCCGGGTCGTCAAGGCCGTAGATGGTGGGCCCAATTGGTATGCCCTGAAAATCTCCCACAGCATTCCGTAGACCATACGGATAGCCCCTAGAGGGGTTTTCAGCGAGTCGGCATGGATGAAGGGGCTCTCCACCAAGGAGTTGCCCGTGTATGTTCGCCAGGGCGAACGCAAAATGATGAAGGTCGTCGTGGTAGGGCGCAGGGCCCAGGTTGCGCTCCAGGTGGAGCCACAGCCGGTCGGTGTGTCCAAGAAACATCGCACAGCAGTTGGTGACGCGCAACCCGACAGGGTCGAGCTGAACCGCGCGCATTGCCTCGGTGGCAATGGCGACGGCCGTTGCGATGGGGTCCGGGACCGGCTCGTCGATGAGTCCCGACGCGCCATCTTTCGTGATCTCAAGGTCGAATGCGCCATCCGAGTCCTCCAGCCACCAGGGACGCGCCGCCTCGTTGGTGGGCGCTAGGACCGGAGGCGGCAGAGGCGCCGGAATGCTGACGCACAGCAATTTTCGATCGGCGATGGCGATGAACTCGAGGCTCCTAAACAAGACGGTGCTGCTGGAAGCACAGAAGGGAGGAAAAGTAGCCATCCGAACCGAAAAGCGAGGTAAAGCGCGCAAAAGCCCCTACTCTGCGCGCCAACTGTCGGTGTTTTGATCACCGGCTAGTAGAATTTGTCCCGGGGATGTGCGCTTTAGATTTGGTAATGGCTTAGCAAGAGGACACAGGAGGTTATAATGGTTCGAGGAAAGTCCCCTATGTCCAGTTAGCTAGCCTACTCGTGTTCCTAGCCACGAGGTGGAGTACAACAATGGCGAGAGAGGAGGGGGTGCTCCAAGTCTCTAGTGCGGGTGAGTGTGTTGTGTTCTGTCTACGTGCCTCTTTTCAGAGAAGAAGAGCCCAAGGGGAAGGGCCCATTTACAGAGAGAGAGGGAGAGAGAGAGATCTACACATGCGTAGTTGTTGAAGCTGTGTTAAAGAAGGCCGAGCTCCGGGTCGATGATCGTGGTCTTCAAGCCTTGACCGTCCCGCCCTACCGTCTAGGCGACTAGGGGTGACGTTATGCCATAGGTCTTCTCCTACCTTCCGCCGTCCGGTCACGTCTCTTTGGCCACTGTTGACGGCGTGCTTCGTGGAATGCGGCACGGCGCCTCATGGGCGCCGCCATGTTATGCAGTCTGCTGATGATCGTCCTATCCATCAGTCGTCCTATATTACCACTGTTGTGCGTGTCATCAGGCGGAGGCAACATCAAGCACCATGCCGCACTCCCTTGCGTCAGTGGGCGTGGGCGGCGATGGTGATGATGGGGTGTACAGGGGGATTTGACCCCTCGATACTGTGGAAGCATGGCGGGTACGGCATTTAAGGCCGAGCGGTTGGCCGTTGAGGGCCAGCGACTTGGTCGCCCGTCCTCGACTGAGGGGAGGACGCAACGTCAGACTCCCCTGGTCCCCCTCGGGGTTCAGATTAGTCCTGTCTATCAGAGCAATCGAGTTTCTCCATCCCACCTCCTCTGATCTCGCGTCGTTGGGGCGCAGGCTCCCAGGCTAAGGGTCGGACGGGACGACACCTGCCCGACGGTTGTGTGGGGCCCATGGTGGGCGTCCCCGACCCCTCCCGCGGAGTCGGGCGGGGTCGAGGCGTGTCGGGGCTCCCGACTCCCACGAAGGGGTCGAGCGTAGCGGGTCGCTCGACTCCTGCCAAGGGGTCATACGCGGCATGGTTAGTTACTGTCCTCTTAAGGCTAGAATGACTCAGGAGCGCAGCATGGCCTTCGTGGTTCAGAGTGGGATTTCATCGCGTGGGTGGTTTTTGTGTGGGGCCCACTTTGGTCCTTATTAGTTATTAGGGAGTGCCACGTGGCACCCCGATATTTACCTCCGACAAGAAGATACTGAAATGGGAATGTGGGTGCCATCGATTGCACCTAGACAATCTTTGAAGAATGGATAGAATCTAGGATTATATTCAATTGTTGGTGGCACATGATTAGGATCGGATGATTGGATGAAAGTGCGAGAGAGTTTCAGAATGACTCTCGTGAAGATGTGGATTATGTGATGATGGAACGTGTCATTGCTATGACCAAAAAACAATTAGAGTTGCTCATATGAGGCCCTTCATCTTCCTCAGCACTGCTCGCCATGCAAGCGGTGTCCAACAAACCCCCAGCCATACGGCAACGCTGGCGCCTAAGCTCAAAGCGCGCTAGCATGAACTCGTCAAGCGGAAGTGCCACCATCTTTTGATAGGAGTCCTGACGCGAGAGAGGAATGGAGCACAAGGTGGAAGAACCTGTTGTTCTGGCTACACGTGCGGCAATAGTAGGGACGACCCGGAAAGCGCCGGCTAGGCGCTACGTCGACCCGTATTAGTGTTGCACCAGGGGGTCGTATTCTTGAGTCTTGGTTGATGCTGGAAAGAGTGGAATATATTATATCTGAGAAGAACCAACAATTACTAAAGATTACGTTATACATGAATTATTGATCCTCCGCTGGGCTAGGACAAGAGAGAATCGGTGTCGAATCAGAGAGAATCGGCGTCCAATAATCGAACAACGATTTGTTTTTTCTTTTGGAAGAAACAGACTCAGTTTTGTTATTTACATGATTAACTTTGGGCATAATAACGAATGTGTCGGGCAGAATAACAGGCAGATATCGTTATGTATTTTAATAAGATGTGAAGATGTGTCGGGCAGAATAGTAGGCGGATGACGTTATGTATTTTAATAAGGTGTATTAGATAGAGAAGACGATACAGATCAATTGGATAGCATCCACCTTACGCTAAATACATTCGGAAGCATGCACGGCGACTCAATTAGCATGCAGGATTAATTAATTAATTATTCCAACCAAAGTTGGTTTCTACTCGTAGTAGACAGATCGAGATGACTTTTTTTTTTAATTAGCTGCAGGGCGGCAGCGGGCGGGCGCAGAGGCACTTGTTCCCGGCGAAGTGTCTGGGCCCAAACCGCCGCGTGAGGCGTCCCTGCGGTATGGGCCCGCACAGCTGGTTGAAGCTGACGTCGAAGGCCAGCCACTTCCTGGACCTCGCCGCCGCGGCCGGCGGGATGGTCCCGTACACGAGGTTGTGGTCGATGACGAGGATGTCGAGCGGCTCCGGCAGCTCCACCCTTCCGAGGTCGAACTTGAACTGGTTGCGCGACAGCCGCAGCGCGTTGATCTGCTTCTTGGCGCCGAACAGCAGCGACGCGTCGCCGGAGAGCTGGTTGTCGGCGAGGTCCATGCTGTTGAACTGCGCGGCGCCGAAGGTGGCAGGGATCGGGCCCACCAGGAGGTTGCCCACGAGGCTGAGGTCTAGGACCGTGAGCGTGGGCGGGATGGTGCCCGTCAGGCGGTTGCCGTCGAGGCGGAGGTAGTTGAGGCCCGGGAGGGCCAGCGGGCCCAGGAAGGACGGGATGGGCCCGTACAGGCGGTTGTAGGCGAGGTTCACGGACTGCAGCTTGGTGAGGTTGGCCATGGCCATGGGGATCGGCGCCGAGATGTTGAGCGCGAAGATGGTCAGCTCCGTCACGCGGCCCGTGGTGGCGTTGCAGGAGACGCCCTTCCACGCGCAGCAGGGGAGGGTGGAGTTCCAGCCCGAGAGACCCGGGGGGTCGCCCAGGGCCTTCTTCACGGCCAGCAATGCCGCGCCGTCGGACTTGTCGCAGCCTACTACTGCGTCGCCGGCGTGGGCAACGGCGGCGAGGGATAGGACGATGGTGAGGAGCATGGTCACGAGATCTCGGGGATTCTTCATGAGCTGCTGCATGACGATGGCGTTGTTCTCGTTCTCTTCGATCGAGCCTGTTGATTATCTTGCGATGTTTTCTGGTGTGTCTGGAGGACGTTATGTAAGGGAAGCGGAGCGAGCAGTGCGGCGCTGTGTGGTCCGACTTTAAGAGTGGACAATGTCCGGCGCGACAGCGCATACGTGCGCTTTCTGAGGCCACTCATTCTCACATGCTCTGCTTGCTTTGCTGATCCGATTCCGTAGGGGTTTTACCAATTCCTTTTGACTCATGAGAAAAGACAGTAGACAGCTGTCTCCACCGAGTTACATGCAGTTGATGATGTCCGGCCATCAGGCACATCTGATCAGGAAGTATCAACTGAGTGCAAAAAGAATGACAGACTAGTCTCTGCTCCTCCATGCTGCTGGTGGCTGGTGCTCTTTCTTCAGCAACCTCCGTCGGTACAAGGAGCTGGGCTATATGGCAAAAATCCGGGTCGCACCTTGCGTCAAATTTGACGCCAACTCCCCATGGTTCTATCTCTGAATTTGTAACCTTCTTTTTCTTGTACAGTGCGCCGTGGTGCGCTCTCTAGTTCCAAAGCTACACGTGCTACCCGTGCTGCATCAAATGCTATTGTGACCACATTCACTGGGACCGTGTTGGGCAAATGGCACTTCCTCTTGGACCGAGTACAATCCAGCACAGCACGCATATCCCCAACAAGCAAACAAGGTAAGGCTCCAAGCATATAAAAGTGTTCAATGTAAATGAGGCTCATTCCATTTTTGGGGTTAAAAAGCTTAGTAAGCTGATACCGGATAAATACGGGAATGGGCACTCTGCTGGAAGTGCCTGTTCTTTGTAAGGCGAACACTGAACTTAATACCCGTTTGAACTTTAAAGTAGTTGAGCTGAAGTGCTGAACAAATAGGTCGTAGATCTTCCTTTTAAAAAAATAACAGAAATCCTACTTTTCAATCGATTGAAAAGTGGAGCAGATTCAGTCAATAGTGAAAAAAAATGCTTTGATGAGAAAAAAGAGAGAGAAATATTGTTTTATTTATTATTTTTTATTTATAGGATTATATGTATTAATTAGTGTTATGTAAAGACTATGAAAAAATTATCTTTTTTATCTAGATTTAAGTACTAAAATCGTTGATTGAAAGGAACTCTCATTTTCAATCGATTGAAAATTAGACGCTCCCAAAAAATAAAGGTAGTAGGTCTTCAGCATTTTCCTTAAAAGAGAGTTGGACAGCCCATGTTCAACAATTGTTTCGAGAGCCCTACATGCACTGCGACTCGCGAGAATGCTTCAACGGCTTCATACGACGAATTGAGCGACAAACACTCGGAGAGACCAAAATGGACAAGTACTCCCACCGTGTTTGTTTTCTTGACACTGTTAGAAATTTGAAGCTAACGGGAGTCAAGAAAACAAAAGGCAGGGAGGGAGTACGTGGGATATGGTCACGGGCGAGCGAGATTGCGTGGATCCTTGAGCTGCATGATGACATTGTCCTCTTTGAATGCTTTGTGTCATGCTTTCCTGATTAGTTTGAACGAACGCCATGTAAGGGCTAACTTACACTGTGAAGTGGCATATTCATGCGCTTTCTAAGGCCACGCATGTTCACACGCTTCATCGGTTACTCCACGCGCTTGCGCTGCTCTCAATGCGTGCTGATCTGAAACTAGAAAACAGAGTTGCGACTTCGCAAGTTAACAACCAAAAGCAGGGCTCAAAGCAAGAATGATCTGAGTAATTGCGGCACGAATTAGAGAATCAGACAATCAGTGTCTATTCGGCTGGGCAACTAAATGCGCCTATTGCTCCATGTGTACGACACAGAAGTCCCACTCCAGGAGTAATGACAACAGATTCGCAGACAGACCGGAACAGAGTGTATTGACAATCTTATTCTGTAGGAAATCAGACGGACCAAGATCATAGCCAACAATCAATACGTGCAACTGTAGGAAGCTTTTCCAAAATTCAGCAATCCAAAAGGTAGCTTACTAGTAACTACTAACAGTTGTGTATTCCATGAAACAAAATACAGCACCCATGTACAAAATTATCTGAGCTCATGGTTTACACGCGCAGTCCTAGCTCTGATCTACACCGAAACTCACATAACTACTCCTGGAGTACTTCAGAAGCCATTGCACAGTTGGATGAAGAATTATACGGGTACCGCGGTGTTAATTTCTTATAAGAAACGAGGGACAGAGCTTCATGTAACTAAAAATGCAATTCAGAGAGAGTATCAAAAAAAAAGAAGAAAAAGAAAATGTAATTCAGATAAGTTATAAGTCAGGTTCTACTTGGGTTAAGAATCAGTAGACAGAAAATTTCATCCTTTTGACAAAATCCCTAGCTAGAACTGTTCATGCCCACATTGGTACCCTGTTATGTACTATAAGCACTATCACATGAATATTAAGTTAAAATCAGTCAGGCAAGATACCGCCAACATCCTAAAAGAGCTCTGAGAAGTAAACAGAGAGAAAGAAAATTCGGTGACTAACTGCCAGCCAATTCATAGAGCTAACGTTGAACAAAAAGGAAACACAGGTCAAATGATTAAACTCTTTCATCAGTGAATATTAACCCTGGTTCATTTGCATGTTTAAACATTTTCATCAGTGAATACTTATCTTGCTAGCACTGGCAACAAAAAATTGCAAGTACAGAGAAGCAACATGCGCTATTATAATTTAACTGCAGTTGATGCCATACATTGAATTCTAATCTTACAAACTACAGATTCAAGAATGATCATGTCTAAAAATTCATATATTCATGCCCCCTCCGTAATCAAGTTCTGGGATCTAATATGTAGCGCAGCCAAAGGGACAAATAGTACTTCAAAGTAAGATACTTTTAGGTCCGAAAGAAAAACACGAATGCTCCAAACGCATATAAAAAATATCTGAAGACAGGTTTATAAACTCGACCCTACATTCCTACCATTGATCAAAGCCCATACCAAAAGAGCAGTTTTACTATGCATAGTAAAACTGCTCTACCAAAAACCCAAGAACGTCTGACACAATTTGAGAATGGAAAACACCAGATGTAGCAAATGAAACATCATAATTTGAGAAATAACTATGAAACATCAAACTGATACTACTACCAAGAGCTTTAAACACAATATAGCCCTTCAGAACCGTAAAGCTTAGCACATCCAGATCTGATTGCCTCCAAAAGAGGCGTGGAGAAAAGAAAATGAAGAGGGATGTTTCCATGTCGCAAAAGGCATGCTGATGCTCCATATGGACACTGAAGTAACCGCAATCAATAGCAGTTCATTGATATACTGATTTGCTTTCTACTTCCATATTTTTCGAGGCAAACAAAAGGCAATAGCTCAACCAAGAACCAATACATCAATATGCTGCTATGCATCATAACTCAGTACAAGCATTCAAGCAATTTGAATCAGGTCAGAGTTCAATTTGAACTCTCAAAACCGTTCAAAATTGATAGCCTTAATATGCAGTTGAATGAAGCTGAAAGAATGTGCAGTATTATATTAACATGATCCAGATGTTAATGTAATACTGGCACCTTATATTAACAGGTTTTATGATATTGGTGCCACAAAAGAATGAGATGGATAACAGCTAAGAATATTGATAAGTAGTTGTATACCAAATTCTACTTCCAATAACAATCAGTAAGAGTGGCAAGCACAAGCATTGGTCCCTAAAAATCAGTAGGTTAGACCACTGTTGACCTGTTACTCGACGGAACTATCACACATTCACACAGGCAAATTGGCATAAACAAGATACTGCTATCAACCGTAAGAAAAAATACTTCACAGAATCAAGAACATGAATGCAGATATTTAGGAAAACACTCTCACGTTAAGTAATACGGAAACATTGACCAGTCAACGATTCCATGCTTTAATAGCACATGTGAGAAACCATGTAGATATATGCCATGGTTTGTTATATTTGTGATGAGTAATTGACTTGAGCGGATTTGATGTTTGAGTTGAGATGCGGGATTCAGGGATTGCGTGGGTTTGCATATCATGGTTATGACTAACCAGAGTTGGTGAAGATATTTGTGATATTGCAGGAGATGGGAAATGTGTTTGCTTGTCTCATGATGTATAGGTGACTGGAGTCGACTTGGCAGTTAACGGTGAGAGGATCGGGCACAAGTAGGGGACTTGGGGCCAGACGATCGGGATGCCGGGTGAAGTCAAGGGTGATCCACACCATACACATGGAGAGACAAGAAGCATGGACGGTTTCGCGGTTGAGCCTCAAAACTATGGTGATGATGAAGATGGCGTGGTGACCAAGTCAAGACGAACAGGATGCCGATGTAAGTGACATGGGGGCCCGATGGACAGAGACTGGGAGAGACTTGCCGGTGGTCAAGATCGCGGAACAAGGTGACATGTGTCAACATTGAGAAGTCACGCTTTGAGAAGCGTGCAAGGCGGTTTCCCGGTTTGGGCCTCAAAATCGGTGGCGGTGGTTGGTGGTGCATGTGGCACTATCACAGAGCTTGCTTCGAGATGAAGCAAAGACGTGAAACGTCCGATGGCATTCGGACGATGAGGAAAAAGATGGACAGTTATGCCCCCGGTGGTAGGTGGGTGTGTTATGTATGTCAAGGGTAGAGTAGTCATGTGAACAATAGACCCTAGGCCTATATAAGGAGAGGTGTGGCTAGTGAGAGAGGTGCCTCTCTTTCCATTAGCCTTGTGTTAGGACTCTATTCAAAGTGCTAGGAGAGGACTTCATATTTTAGAGGAGAGGAAAGGGTGTATGAGAGACATCTCTTGCTCTTCCAAATAGTGGGAGGAAGAGGGTGGCTTCCTAGCCTTGTATCTATGGATCTTGTAAGCACCTTTCTATGATATGAGAAGTATTTTCTTGCTCAAGATTTCCCTCTTCACTTGAATTCCGAAATTCCCCTTTTCCTATTTTTGGAGCAATTTTCATGGTGATTTTCGGTCTTATTTTTTGACGAGTTTTTGGCTCGGATTTCTTGAGAAACTTGTTGCTAGGATGAGCTAGAACAATCCTCTATGGATCCTTGACCGAATCAATAGCTCTAGCACCTTCAATTTGAAGGATTTCTTAAGTTTCCCCTTTTTGGTGTTCTTGGCACAAGATCTGAAATTCGTGATGATTCCTTGAGCCAATTGAGATGATTTTCTAGGATTAGGGTCGTGATGTGATAAGGATTCACTGGTTCAAAAATCGCATCATTTAGAGTTTGTTTGAATAGGTTTTGGAGAAGATTTGACAAAATCCCGAAAGTTTTTTCTGTTCTGTCGAGGTCGATCGGCACTGCCGACGACCAGGACCGGCACTACCAGTGGGTTGCAAAACCCCACACTGGCACTGCCGATGGGTCTCACCGGCACTGCCGATGGTCCTGATCGGCACTATCAGTGGTGGTCCAGAAGATACAACTTTGTGAGGTTTCCATCTATTTTGAGTTTTTGTTGTTCTTCTTTGTTTCCGCTGTGTACCACTGCTGCTGTTGATCACTCCTAAGGGTAGCACATCACAAGTTGGTGTGTGTAGCCTTGGTGATCGGTTTAGAAGGTTGTTTGGGCTGTTTTTGGGATATAGGTCAAGTTCTCTTGGAGAATTTTGATTGGCTCCCATTCACCCCTCCCCCCCCCCCCCTCTAGTCTCCTTCTCGGTCCTTCAATTGGTATTAGAGCCGGTTTGATCACTAGTTGACCTTCACTGGCTTTGTGATCTGAAGGTGACATGGAGAAACCCACTATTAAGCTGTGGATGTTCGATGGAGAGGACTTCTCCTACTGGAAGTCATGGACCAAGGCGTATCTGTTGAGTCAAGGACGTGCAATTTGGGAGATTGTTGAGTAGGAGTATGCTGTACCACAGGACCTGAACACTACATTTGCAGGTGAGTTAGTTAGGTACGAGAACAACTCCAAAGCTGTCAATATTCTACTCTCTGCACTTGGTAGGAGTGAATATGATAGGGTTGCACACCTTGACACTGCTCATGCTATGTTAAGCTCTATACTTACCATGAGGGTACCAACCAAGTCAAGTCTATATGTAAGGATTCTTACAATAGACAATACCAAACCTTTGCACAAAAACCTGACGATTCACTAGATGACACCTTTCGTAGGTTTGAGGCAATTGTGTGCAATTTGTGGGCTTGTGGTAACCTTGTGTGCAATGACAATGATAGAGCTAAGCAACTGATGTACTCACTTGATGAAAATGTTTGGGGGTTTAAAATTGCTGCTCTAGAAGAAACTGCTGAATTCAATACCTTGAATTGTGAGCAACTGTATAGCGAGCTGAAATCTCATGAATTGTCTAGGAAATCTTATTCTAATCTTGCTATTCCTGCTTCTAGCATGGCTTTCCTTTCTAGTTCTCAGAAGGGTGATCTCAGTTGTGCTTCTTATGAAACTAACCCCTCACTTAACAAGTCTTCTTTGGAGTTTGCTTTGTCTTCTCTTATTGCAGCTTCCGATTAACAGATGGAGTGCATTCCTGATGAGGAGCTGTCCTTGCTCACAAGGAAGTTCAGAAAGTTTTACAACAACCGGAAGGAGAGAAGAGGAGGTGGTTCAAGAACCTGCTTCAAGTGCGGTGACCCAGGACACTTCATTGTTGACTGCCCCAAGAAGAAGAAGAAGGCTAGGTACCGTGACAACAACACTGAAGACTTCAAGCAGAAGAAGAACCGCTTCTACAACAAGGGCAAGAACTCCAAGAAGTTCGCCAAGGCCATTGCACGCGTATGCGTTGCCGTCTTGAGCGATGTCGACCTCGCATCAAGCGAAGGCCTTTCAAGCTCGGAGGAGGAGGTTGAGAAGCCACGAGTCAAGAGGAATGATGACTTCATCGAGCTTTGCTTCATGGCAAAGAAGGACCACGACACCGACTCTGGATCCGACTCTGGCACAAGTGAGGTACCTCCTACTCTTGATGAGCTCTCTTCTGAACTGGATCATTTATGTGATGTTCTGCTCTTGCAAGATGATAAGCTTCGCAGTGCTGTTCATGAGAGTAGAGAGCTTAAGTCTAAGTTGGAGAGTGCTGATTTTGAAATTGCTTCGCTTAGGTCTAAGCTTGCTAAGGATGACATGGTTGTAGAGTGTGAGTCTTGTTAAGTTGTGTTGAGTGATCTTGCACAGAGGGAGAGTGTGCATGCTCAAGTTGCCAGTCATCTTGAGAGTGCCCTCAAGGAGCTTGATGAGTTCAAAGCTAGACCAACTCTTTTGGGTGGATGTCAGAAGTGCCCCAAGCTCACAGATGAGTTGGAAGCTCAGTCCCTCAAAGTCAAAGAGCTTGAATCCAAGTTGCTTCATGAGACTCGCTCAAAAGTTCTCCCACATCCGTGTGAAGTGTCTGTCACCCTCAAGGACAAGCTAGTAATCACTAGGGAGGAAAACAAAGTTCTAGTTCAGGAAAATGACTATCTTGTTTCTAGGCTTCAGAGAACCCTAGTGAGTGAGGCAAAGATTGAGAGTGATTTGGCAAGAGTGAAGGAGAGTGCTTCTAGGTCAACCTTTAACTTGGGCTTGGGATTTGAGAGGTGTGACAAGGAGAGTAAGAATGTGGGTAAATTTGTTCCTAGCTCCAGCTACAAGGATGAGGAAAATACCATCAAACCCACTGACACATACTATCCACCCAATCCAAAACCCTCCTTCAACCCAAAGCAAACAGAGAAGCCAAAACCCAAGCCTGCCATGGAAACCAAGCCTAATCCTAAGGGTGTCTACATTTGCATATTTTGTGGTCGCAAGGGCCACTTGGATGAATTCTGTTATAGGCATAAGAGGATTGAGAGGAAGCAAGCTGAGTTGACTAGGGATGCTTTTTATGATGATTTTGTTGACTTTCAGCCTCGCTCTTTTTCTCATGCCTATCATGGACAGGGTCATTCCTCATATGGCTTTGATTCATGAAACAGAGGCTTTGCGCAGCAGCGCTTTGGTGCCCCATGTTTTCCCCATCGTGGTGAGTGTCATTCGCGTGGATTTGGCTTTCACATTGATGATTTCTATCCTCACAACCCAAGGTTTGAGTTGAGACGCTTTGACAAGCCACGTTTTCCCCGTCGTGGTTCTCATCCTATGCGTTCAAATGATAATGTGCAAAGAACTGTGATGACTACTACCGGTCGTATGGTTAAGTGTTGGATTCCCAAATCTCTTTTGACTAACCCTAGCACTGAGCCATCGACTTTTCCTTATTGTTCTTTATAGGCAGCAGGTGGAGGCTTGGAGAACAAATGGTTGATGGACTCCGGGTGTTCGCGCCATATGACCGGAGAAGCAAAGTGGTTCTCCAGCCTCACTCCCTTGAAGCGGCGGGAGTATGTGACCTTTGGAGATGACAAGTGAGGGAGAGTGAAGGCAAGAGGCACGGTAAAGGTAAATGAAAAATTCACACTCAAGGATGTTGGTTTGGTTGAGTATCTCAAGTACAATCTCCTCTCTGTCTCTCAGCTTCTTGATGTTGGTTTGGAAGTGCGCTTTAAGTCGAATGCTTCTTGTGTTCTTGATTCGAGTGATTCCTTGGTTTGTGGGATTTCTCACATTGGCAATTTTTTAGGCTGATTTTGCTCATTCTCCTGGTTTTCACAAGTTCTTGTTTGCTCAATCTTCTTCTGAGCTCTGGAAATGGCATAGGAGACTAGGTCACATGAGCTTTGACTTGTTATGTCGCTTGAGTGGCCTAGGTTTGATCCGAGGATTGCCTAAGCTCAAATTTGATAAGGATCTGGTTTGTGCTCCTTGTCATCATGGGAAAATGACTGCTGCTTCTCATCCACCAATCAATTTGGTGATGACTGAACGCCCTGGAGAGTTGCTTCACATGGACACTGTTGGTCCTTCTCGGGTTTGTTCGGCAGGTGGGAAGTGGTATGTTCTTGTGATTCTTGACGATTATTCTCGCTACTCTTGGGTTTACTTTGTTGAGAGCAAGGATGAAGTGTTTCATCACTTTTGGAGCTTAGCTTTGAGGTTGTTCAAGGAACTCCCTTGTGCATTACAAGCAATCCGCAGTGACAATGGCACCGAGTTCAAGAACTCCTCCTTTGATGCTTTCTGTCTTGAGCATGGTATTAGCATCAGTTTTCAGCACCTCGTGTTCCCCAGTAGAATGGAGTGGTCGAAAGAAAGAACAAAACCCTGGTGGAGATGGCCCAGACGATGCTCGATGAGCATAGGACTAACAACGGTTCTGGGCTGAGGCTATTAGCACTGCTTGCTATGTTTCCAATCAGATTTTCTTGCATTCAATTTTTAATGTGACTTCTTATGAGCTGCGTTTTGGGTGAAAGCCCTCAGTTTCTCATTTGCATGCTTTTGGCTGCAAGTGCTTTATTCTCAAGCGTGGCAATCTTGATAAGTTTGAGTCGAGATCTTCCGATGGCATCTTTCTTGGTTACTCTCTTCATGATCATTCCTATAGAGTTTTGAATTTGGAAACTAACACCATCGTAGAATCCTGCGATGTAACCTTTGATGAATCAAACTCTTGTGCAAGGAATGTGATTGAGTCTACAAGTGACAAGGAGATAAAGGAGAGCATCTTTGTAGAAGAGGACCTATAGGTCTTTGATGATGATGATGATGAATCACTTCATCCCTCATCTGAGCTTGTTCCTGCTGCTACTACTACTCCAGCAGAGGGTCCAGAAGCTTCTACATCGACTTCAGCGGCTGTCGAGCGAACTCCAGCTGTGGTTGAGGGGTAGGTACACTCTGAGAGAGAGGCTCCTCACCACATTCAGCGTCAACATCCACCTCAATAGATGATCGGTAATCTCTATGAGAGGACAACAAGGTCAAGGTCTGCACATCTTGCTTGCTTTACCAATTCTCTATTTGTTGCAACCTTTGAACCCTGAGATGTTGGACACGCACTATCTAATGAACATTGGGTTAATGCCATGCATGAGGAGTTCGAAAACTTTGAGAGAAACAAAGTCTGGACCCTTGTAGAGCCTCCCAAAAATGCCAATGTCATAGGAACCAAGTGGGTGTTCAAAAACAAACATGGGAAGGATGGTGAGGTTGTGAGAAACAAGGCTAGGCTAGTTGCTCAAGGTTTTAGCCAAGTGGAGGGCTTAGATTATGATGAAACCTTTGCTCCTGTTGCTCGCATAGAAGCCATTAGGATCTTGCTTGCATTTGCTGCCTCCAAGGGCATTAGACTTTATCAAATGAATGTCAAGAGTGCTTTCCTAAATGGTTTCATAGAGGAAAAAGTGTATGTGAGGCAACCCCCTGGCTTTGAGCACCACAAATACCCAAACTATGTGTACAAGCTTCAGAAGGCTTTGTATGGGCTAAAGCAAACACCTAGAGCATGGTATGCTAGGCTTAAGACCTTCTTGCTAGAGCGTGGGTATGTCATGGGGTGTGTTGATAAAACCTTGTTCACTCTAAAGCATGGCAATGACTTTCTAATGGTTCAGATTTACGTGGATGATATCATCTTTGGTGGTTCCTGATGTGGACAAGAGTTCCGATCTTCCGAAAGGTTCTGAATACGTTGATTTGGTCGGAGGCGACACACAAATCGATCCGGCTTCAGAACAACATGTTCTAAACCCCGCAATCACAGCACGACGTCTCCTCTGGTTACCAATCGTCTTAAAACGATTGACCTCGCTGAGAAGGCTAATCCCTGCCTACGAATCAAGAACACAAGCAAGAACAAAGAAGAACGCAATACAATTGCAGATGTATTATGAATCTCACGAAGTTGGGGTCTCACAAACCGTGATAACGGTGAAACTGTTATGAACAGAATAATCTAAGCAAAAATCAAACCCTAATGGTGCGGTAGCGGCTGTATATGAAGACCCTAGGGTCGTGCAAGACCCTCTAGACACGCCCCTAATTGGGCTCAGCTAGATACAAAGCCCAAAGGCCAAAAACAGACGACGCAACAAGGAAACAGATTCTGGACCCTCTCTTGTTTTGATGATTCCCGATGACTCCGGATGAATTTTAACATGATACCAGCAGCATTGGAAAGATCTTCTTCTTATCTTTCCATGCATATGTAGAATGTCCAAATATGAGTCCGTATGCGTCCTAGACATCCGTTTTAGTGTAGACTGGTCCTAAGCCCCGAAACAGACTCGAAGTCGGTTTTGGTTGGACCTCCACCTTGGCTTCCACATCCTTGCTGGTCTTCCACGTCTCCAAGTCCTTCTCCCATCATCTCCTGGTCCTATAATATAATCATTAGGTAGCAAACCAATCTCAAAAGTGACATATAATGAGGAACGTAGGAACGAGCTCACCTCTAAATTTAGTCGTTGTGCACGAGCTCTAGTCATTGGACCTTACAAGTCCAGAATTGGAGGAGTGTTGCATGTATCCTTAGGAGTGATGTCCTCATCATCCTCCCCCTCTTGAAGTGGAGTCGTCCTCGACTCAAGCTCATCCTCTTCTCCCATGTATGGTTTCAAATCTGAAATGTTAAAAGTAGGACTAACCCTGAACTCGGGAGGCAACTCAAGTTTGTATACATTATCATTAATCTTCTCAATTATTTTGAAAGGACCATCAGCTCTAAGCATTAATTTAGACTTTCTCAAATCTGGAAATCTATCCTTTCTCAAGTGTAACCATACTAAATCTCCTACATCAAGTTTTACTTCTTTTCTAGCTTTACTACCAGCAATTTTATACTTATCATTCATCTTTTCAATGCTAAGTCTAGTGGTCTCATGCATTTGCAAAATAAATTCAGCACGCTCCTTAGCATCAACATGAACTCTCTCATGAATAGGTAGAGGAAGTATATCAAGTGGAGTACAGGGATCAAAACCATACACTACCTTGAAAGGACTTACCTTGGTAGTAGAATGTGTTGTCCGATTATATGAAAACTCAACATGAGGCAAATATTCTTTCCATTGCTTCAAATTTTTCTTCAAAATAGCTCTCAACATAGTACCCAAAGTACGGTTCGCCACCTTAGTTTGTCCATCAGTTTGTGAGTGATAAGTTGTAGAAAACAACAACTTTGTACCCAACTTATTCCAAAGCGTGTGCCAAAAGTGACTCAAGAATTTTGCATCACGATCTGAAACAATAGTAGAACGCATACCATGCAAACGTACAATTTCTTTGAAAAAGAGATCAGCAATATAACTAGCATCATCAGTCTTATGACATGGTATAAAGTGTGCCATCTTAGAAAATCTATCCACAACAATAAAAATACTATCACTCCCCCTCTTAGTCCTAGGCAGTCCTAAAACAAAGTCCACAGAAATATCCGCCCAAGGAATAGAAGGAACAGGAAGTGGAATGTATAAACCATGTGGATTCAAGTGAGACTTAGCTTTTTGACATGTAGTGCAGTGAGCAACAAAACGCTGAACATCTTTCCTCATCCTTGGCCAAAAGAAGTGTGTGGCCAAAATATCCTCAGTCTTCTTGGCACCAAAATGACCCATCAATCCACCTCCATGCGCCTCCTGTAACAACAAAAGACGAACAGAACCAACTGGAATGCATAGGCGATTAGCTCTAAACAAGAATCCATCAGTCAACACAAATTTGTTCCATGCACGACCTTCTTTACAATGCAGCAATACATCCTTAAAATCAACATCAGCAGCATATTGTTCTTTAATTGCCTCAAGTCCAAAAATTCTACAATCAAGTTGAGACAATAAAGTATAGCGCCTAGATAAAGCAACAGCGATCACATTATCCTTTCCTTTCTTATGTTTAATAATGTAAAGAAAAGACTCAATAAACTCAATCCATTTAGCATGTCTACGATTCAAATTACATTGAGAACGAATATACTTAAGTGATTCATGATCAGAATGAATAACAAATTCTTTAGGCAACAAATAATGACGCCACGTCTCTAAACAATATACAAGTGCATACAATTCCTTGTCATACATGGAGTAATTCAAAATATGCCCAGTAATTTTCTCACTAAAGTATGCAACAGGTTTACTATCTTGCATCAAAACACCACCAATGCCTATACCACTAGCATCACATTCAAGCTCAAAAATCTTATCAAAATTAGGTAATTGCAGCAATGGTGCATGTGTAAGTTTATCCTTCAAAGCATCAAAAGACTCATGATGTAACTTACCCCAATGGAAATCAACGCCCTTCTTTGTCAACTCATGCAAAGGTGCAGCAATGGTGCTGAAATCTTTGACAAAGCGGCGGTAGAAACCTGCAAGACCAAGAAAACTCCTCACCTGTGTGATAGTTTTTGGTACATGCCAGCTCTTTATGGCTTCAATCTTCGCCTCATCCACCTCAATTCCCTGTGGAGTCACAACATAGCCAAGAAAAGAGACTCGATCCATGCAAAAGGTTCATTTCTGAAGGTTACCAAATAAACGTGCATCTCGTAAAGCATCAAAAATAGCACGCAAATGATTCATATGTTCATTCATGGATTTGCTATAAATCAAGATATCATCAAAGTAAACTACCACAAATTTGCCAATGAAAGCTCGTAAAACCTCATTCATCAAGTGCATGAAAGTACTAGGTGCATTAGTTAAACTGAAAGGCATTACTAACCACTCATATAATCCAAATTTGGTTTTGAAAGCTGTTTTCCATTCATCTCTAAGTTTCATTCTAATTTGATGGTAGCCACTACGCAAATCAATTTTAGTGAAAATTATAGCACCACATAACTCATCAAGCATGTCATCTAGCCTAGGAATAGGATGATAATACCTAATAGTAATATTATTAATGGCTCTATAATCTACACACATACGCTAAGTACCATCTTTCTTAGGAACCAAAAGTACAGGAACAGTACAAGGACTAAGTGATTGACGAACATACCCACGATCCAAAAGGTCTTGAACTTGTCGTTGTATCTCCTTAGTCTCCTCAGGGTTGGTCCTATAAGAAGCACGGTTTGACAAAGTAGCACCCGGAATCAAATCAATTTGATGCTCAATCCCTCTCAAAGGTGGCAATCCCGGGGGTATCTCAGCTGGAAAAACATCCTCATACTCCTACAAAAAGTTAGTGACAGCAGGAGGCAAAGCACTAGAAGCAATATCATCAAGCAAGAACAAAGCTTGTTTGCATATCAAAGCATAGCAAATATCATCATTATCAGAAATTTCAGCAAGCTCAGAATTTGTTGCAAGACATGAACGACCTTGTAATTTAATTCTAGCACCCTTAGAACTTGAAGAATCATTAACATTACTAAGTGTATAATTAGAATTAATAGGTTGTTGAATTTCAGGACCTTTATTTTTCAAACTAGCAGCTCTTTCTAAATTAGCTTGTATAATTTCAGCAGGGGTCATAAAAGTGTACTTATTACTTCTACCATGGTGTACAACATCATTATTAAATTCCCAAGGTCTACCCAATAAAAGTGAACATGCTTGCATGGGTACGACATCACAATCAATAGAATCCACATAAGAGCCAATGGAAAAAGGAACTCTGCAAGTTTGTATTATCTTAGCTTTTCTAGAGTCATTTAACCATTGAATATAGTACGGATGTGGATGTGGGCATGTGGTCAAAGTAAGCTTGTTGACCACATCAGAACTCACCAAGTTATTGCAGCTCCCTCCATCAATGATGACACATGCTCGGCGGTTCTTGACGATGAAGAAAATCTGGAACAAGTTATGGCGCTGCATCATCTTGGGCTGATGAACTTATGTGCTAAGGACACGCTGAACAATAATGTTCATGTATCCCGTGGTGTCTCCGCCTCCAAGGACGAGGTCACTGCTGGTGGCAGCAACGTCCTCCTTCTCATCCTCCACATCAGAGGTGCTCATGTAACCACCATCGTCTGTCACCACATATGCCCGTCTACTTGGATAATCTTTCTGCACATGACCAAGTCCATGGCAGTGGTGGCACTGAATCCCTGTAGTGCACCCATTTGAAGAAACAGAGGAGGCACTACTAGCTGTTACCTGCACATAATTTTTACCTGAGCGCAAAGAAGGTGTAGGGCCTGATCTTGGTGCTGTAGAAACAATACTGGTTCTCTTGGCAGCTGCTGGTGGGGGCGGCCAAAAAGATGGCTTGTGCAGCCCCGAAGGCCCCGTCGGCCACGGAGAGGAGAAGTTCTTGGACTTGCTATACTCCTCAAAAGCCTGGAAAAGTCCCTATGATTCTTTCTCTGCAAGCATAGCATACTGGAAACACTGGTTGAGGGTATAATATTCTTTATAATCAAGGATGTCCTGAATTTGTTTTCTCAAACCAGAATAAAAGTGGCAAATCTGATCCTCTACTTTTTCAACTACAGCACAACAAATCAAACCCTTCTGAAGCTCACTAAAGTACTCTGAACAGTTTTATCTCCTTGTTCTAAATGCTGCAGTTTATTACGAATCTCTCTATAAAAAGAAGGAGGAACAAAACGATCACGCGTTGCTACCTTAAGTTCTTCCCAAGTAGTAGGCAAATTAGTTTCAGCAGCTAGACCACTCCACCAAACAATAGCAAAGTCCTTAAACTCACTAGTGGCTTGTCTAACTCTATATTGTTCAGGAACAAGGTGGGCATTAAATTTTTGTTCTACAGTCATCTCCCAATCAAGATAAACATCACCATCATACTGATCCTAAAACGAAGGAATTAAAAACTTAATTTTAGCATACGAGTCATCTGGAGCATAGTTACCGTGTGGACGACGATTGTAGTTATGGAAACCACCCATACCTTGAGTATTATGTTGCAAACGACATCGTAATTTTGTGGTCCTTGTAGCTGACCTATCCACGGTGCCATCAGCCTTATACACTGTGTCTTCATTATGGACGTCTTCAACGTCGTTGTTGTTGTTATTGGTGTTCGTATCGTTGGTTTTGGGAGCGGTCTCCAATGCGACAACCTGATCGATTAACTTAGAGACCCGCTTCTCCAACCGCTCGATGCTTTCTCCAATGTGAAGCTTGCTGACCGCATCAGTAACGGCTCTGGTGATCGTCTCTACCAAATCACTCTGAGCAGCCTACAAAGCCTTCTGGAGCTGCTCTTGGCTCACGCACTCAGCAAATTGTGAGGGTGAAGCCATCTCTCCGTCGTCACTCCCTGCCATCACAAACACCAAAACAAGAAATAAACAATGAAGTTTATCCCTATAAAATAGCTAAGCAGTGGTGCCTCTCAACACAACAAAAGAAAACTCCTTACAAAGCTCTTACAAAGTTCTGAAAAGCAAAGCAAATGATACCAGGGAGGTGTGTTGCACGATTGCAAGGGTCACAAAATAACCTATGTGCTGTCCAGAAGAAATATGTAGAGCTAGGAAGGCCAATATATATATATGAGTGGCACACAAATAAAAAGCAGATAGTAAAGTTGAATAAGTGTCCAAGTAACTTGTCCCTAGTTGCTACTCTAAGTATGTTCTAGAACAGTAGTGATAGTAAAGTAGAAACAAGGATACAAAGGCACACAGGTGATAACAGGGGGCTAAGTGCAAAACAGCCAAATCCAGAAATTTCACGGAGCTAGATATAGCACTAGTAGAAATCTCAAATTTCTTTTTTTTATTTTATTTTTTTGATATTTTTCTCCAACTAACTAACAATGGCAGAGAATCCACAAAAAATTTCAGCTCAAACAGAGGTAGGATGTGGTCTATAGAAAATCTTGAAGTTTCAGAAAACGTCGGGTTTCAACTTAAATCAATTTTTTCTTTATCTTCCCGATTTGTTTTGAATTTTTTGATGAGGGCATACAGTGTGTAGCCAAGTGTGGGTATGCTCAGCTTTAAGTCAAGAATCTCCTGTAAAAATTTCAGCCAAAATGGACAACCAAGTGAAAAGTTATGCCCGTTTTACCGAAGGGGGGGGGGGGGGGGGTCGAAGTCGGTTTTCCAGAAACCCGAGGCGAAACCCGAGTCGGGTTTGGGGTCGGGTTTGGAATCCGGTAGGATTTTTTTTGGCGGTGTGGAGGCAGCAGAAAGTGGAATTTGTGGGGATTAGTCCGGGGTGTTAACGGTGTGTTTAGGGTGGGACTAGGCTAGGTGTGTCGATCAATCAACCCTAGCACAAAAAGCCAACAAAACAGAGGATGGTGAAGGGGATGGCGGCTAGGGTTGCAAGGGAAATACTACTGACAACAAAAACTAAACTAAACCAGCGACTAAACAAGAACTAGGGCACAAACTCAACACTACGGACTCTAAAATTGAAATATGCAAAGGCAAAACACGTGGTTATGGGCGGAGGAGAAATTGTTTTTGGGCTTTTCTGTGGACGATAGGATGAACACAAAACGAAATTAACTAAGGGTAGTGCAAACCTGATGGTGCACCTGAAGCTCTGATATCACTGATGTGGACAAGGGTTCCCGATCTTCTGAAAGGTACTAGATACGTTGATTTTATCGGAGGCGACACACAAATCGATCTGGGTTCAGAACAGCATGTTCTAAACCCCGCAATCGCAGCACGACGTCTCCTCTGGTTATCATCCATCCTAAAATGATTGATCTCGCCGAGACGGCTAATTCCTGCCTGTGAATCAAGAACACAAGCAAGAACAAAAAAGAATGCAATACAATTGCAGATGTATTATGAATCTCATGAAGTTGGGGTCTCACAAACCGTGATGACGGCGAAACTGTTATGAACAAAATAATCTAAGCAAAACCCAAACCCTAATGGTGTGGCAGCAGTTGTATATGAAGACCCTAGGATCGTGCAAGACCCTCTGTACGTGCCCCTAATTGTACTCAACTAGATACAAAGCCCAAAGGCCAAAAACAGGCGACGCAGCATCGAAATAGATTCTGGACTCTCTCTTGTTTTGACGATTCCCGATGACTTCAGATGAATTTTGACATGAGATCGGCAGCATTGGAAAGGACTTCTTCTTATCTTTCTGTGCATATGTAGAACGTCCAAATCTGAGTCGGTATGTGTCCTGGGCATCCATTTTAGTGTAGACTGATCCTGAGCCCCAAAACAGACTCGAAGTCGGTTTTGGTTGGGCCTCCACCTTGGCTTCCACATCCTTGCTGGTCCTCCACGTCTCCAAGTCCTTCTATCATCATCTCCTGGTCCTATCCATGGTTCTTAATTACAATATAATCATTAGATAGCAAACTATTCTCAAAAGTGACATATAATAAAGAACGTAGGAACGAGCTCACCTCTAAATTTAGTCGTCGTGCACGAGCTCTAGTCATTGGACCTTGCAAGTCTAGAATTGGAGGAGTGTTGCATGTATCCTTAGGAGTGATATCCTCATCAGTTCCTCTCATGCTCTTGTGTCCAAATTTCAGGAAGCTATGGAAAGTGAATTTCAGATGTCGACGATGGGAGAGCTTACATTCTTTCTTGGGCTTCAAATCAAGCAGTGCAAGCAAGGCACTTTCATACATCAAGCCAAGTACATGAAGGATCTCCTGAAGAAGTTCGACATGGTCAATGTGAAGCCGTTGTCTATACCAATGTCCACTACAACGGCTCTTGACCCAGATGAAGACCGTGAAGCGGTGGATCAAAGGGAGTACAGCAGCATGATTGGCTCCCTCTTGTACCTGATGGCGATAAGACTCGACATACACTTTGCGGTGTGTCTTTGTGCTCGTTTTCAAGCTTCCCCAAGGGTGACTCATCGCAAGGCTATCAAGCGCATCTTCAGGTATCTCAAATACACCCTTGAGTTTGGTCTTTGGTACTCTGCATCTTTATCTCTTGATCTTATTGGATATTCGGATGCGGAATTTGCTGGGTGTAGAATTGATAGGAAGAGCACTTCTGGTACTTGCCATTTCTTGGGTACTTCTTTGATCTGTTGGTCTTCTCATAAGCAGTCAAGTGTTGCCCAATCCACCACAAAGGCTGAGTATGTTGCTGCTGCTAGCTGCTGCTCACAAATCCTATGGATTGTATCTACCATGAGAGACTATGGGTTAACTTTTAAGGGTGTTCCACTCATGTGTCATAACTCCAGTGCCATATGCTTAGCAATAAACCCAATCTAACACGGTAAGGTCAAACACATCAATGTGCGATTCCACTTCCTGGGAGACAATGTTGAGAAGGGGGATGTTGAGCTCAAATACATTCATCCTTATGGCATCATATGAGGGGGAGTTGGTGTTCTCTTGTATATATATGTATCTTACCATTTTCACATTGCATCTTATATGTAATATATGCATTGGTAGATGAGCTTTGATTCTTATGCTTACCTGTATTTCTCTTTTCTATGATTGAGCTTGAGCTGAGCTGTGTGGATATGATGGTAATCTCTCATGCTTAGATTTTCTAGATGGCCTGTTATAGACTCATGTGAGCAACTTGCTAACCTTAAAGGTAAACTGAGCTTCTTGTGAACCTTATGATCTAATCTTGTTAAAACTTGCTCACCATGTGTATAATTGTTTTTGTCTTTGTTGAAACTTGTATTGAGGCTAGTCTAGAGGATGTCTTGGCTTTGGCACCTTGTGTTTGCGAAATGGAAGGCTTTGCAAATGTTTAGCTCATGATGTAATATTGTGGGAACATGTGTTCCTTTTGCCGCAAAGGCATGCTCTTTAGTCTTGTGCATAATCTTGAAAAATCTACTAAGTGCTTTGATCAAGAATTACTCATAATGCTAAATCCAAACATTGTGACTTGAAGCCTCGGGGTGTTTGCCGTACCCAGTCGTGCGACCCTCCGCATGGATAAGAGGACACATGAGGATAAACAAAAATCACTTCATCAACTGAGTCTCTGTTGCATATGCGAGCGTTTGTAGAGCTCATTTTCTATGAATGCTTGTTGCCCTAGTTGAGATTGAGACTGGCTAGTATCCTTTTGATTCACTTGGTGCTTGTTTTGCCTTGGATGGGAGTACTTATACATGTGATGGCAGTTTTGCTCATGATAAACAAAATTTGATTCTATTTAAGCTAGTCAATCTTTCTGCTTAGCCTTATAGCTCTTGGTGTTTATGCCTTGCTATCTATTTTTGATCTTTGGATGGTTGTGCGCCATTACTTTTACACTTCATGGCTCTATGCTTATGGCTAGCAAAGTTAGATGCTTGTTTGCATAATTGTTGAAGCTCCTTAGGTTTGCATTTTCATGCATTGCATGTTTGCTTGTTGTTTTGCCTCTTTGATGAGTTCATTGCCAAAGGGGGAGAAAATTTTGGGGTCATGCACAAATGAGACCTACGACAACTTGAGGGGGAGCATTTCATGATCTTGAGCATTTTCTTACACTTTTCATATTCTTTGTGTCTCAAGTCGCTTTCTTTGCCAACTCTTGGTTTTGTGATTCCTACTTGCTAGATGGCTTGTTTTCACCTTTTCTTTGGGTTTGGCCATTTGGATGTGCTTATTCGGCTTTGCATTTCAAACTCTAATCTTTGTGCATTTGAGGTTATCAATGTACTCATCAAGGGAGAGATTGAGAAACCATGTAGATATGTGCCATGGTTTGTTATATTTGTGATGAGTAATTAACTTGAGCGGATTTGATGTTTGAGTTGAAATGCAGGAATTCAGGGATTGCATGGGTTTCCATATCATGGTTATGACTAACCGGAGTTGGTGGAGATATTGGTGATATTGTAGGAGATGGGAAATGTGTTTGCTTGTCTTATGATGTGTAGGTCACAGGACTCGACTTAGTGGTCAACGACGAGAGGATCGGGCACAAGTAGGGGACTTGGGGCAAGATGATCGGGATGTCGGGTGAAGTCAAGGGTGATCCACACCGTACACGTGGAGAGGCAAGAAGCAAGGACGGTTTCGCGGGGTTGAGCCTCAAAACCGTGGTGATGATGAAGATGGCGTGGTGACCAAGTCAAGGCGAACGGGATGCCGGTGCAAGTGACAAGGGGGCCCGATGGATAGGGACTAGGAGAGACTTGCCGGTGGTCAGGATCGCAGGACAAGATGATACGTGTCGACATCGAGAAGTCGCACTTTGAGAAGCGTGCAAGGCAGTTTCCCGGTTTAGGCCTCAAAACCGGTGGCGGTGGTTGGTGGTGCACGTGGCACCATCATGGAGCTTGCTTCGAGATGAAGCAAAGACGTGAAGCGTCCGATGGCATTCGGGTGATGAGGAAAAAGATGGACGGTTATGCCCCCGATGGTAGGTGGGTGTGTTATGTAGGTCAAGGGTAGAGTGGTCATATGGACAATAGACCCTAGGCCTATATAAGGAGAGGTGTGGCTAGTGGGAGAGGTGCCTCTCTTTCCATTAGCCTTGTGTTAGGACTCTATTCAAAGTGCTAGGAGAGGACTTCATGTTTTAGAGGAGAGGAAAGGGTGTGTGAGAGACATCTCTTACTCTTCCAAATCGTGGGAGGAAGAGGATGGCTTCCTAGCCTTGTACCTATGGATCTTGTAAGCACCTTTCTATGATATGAGAAGTATTTTCGTGCTCAAGATTTCCCTCTTCACTTGAATCCCGAAATTCCCTTTTTCCTATTTTCGGAGCAATTTTCATGGTGATTTTCGATCTCATTTTTGGACGAGTTTTTGGCTCGGATTTGTTGAGAAACTTGTTGCTAGGATGAGCTAGAACAATCCTCTATGGATCCTTGACCGAATCAATAGCTCTAGCACCTTCGATTTAAAGGATTTCTCAAGTTTCCCCTTTTTGGTGTTCTTGGCACAAGATCTGAAATTCATGATAATTCCTTGAGCCAATTGAGATGATTTTCTAGGATTAGGGTCGTGATGTGATGAGGATTCACTGGTTCAAAAATCGCATTATTTGGAGTTCGTTTGAATAGGTTTTGGAGAAGATTTGATAAAATCCTGAAAGTTTTTTCTGTTCTATCGGGGTCGATCGGCACTGCCAACGACCAGGACCGGCACTGCCGGTGGGTTGCAAAACCCCGCACCAGCACTGCCGATGGGTCTCACCGGCACTGCCGATGGGGCCAACCGGCACTGCCGATGGTCCTGATCGGCACTGCCGATGGTGGTCCAGAAGATACAGCTTTGTGAGGTTTCTATCTATTTCAAGTTTTTGCTGTTCTTCTTTGTTTCCGCTATGTACCACTACTGCTGTTGATCACTCCTAAGGGTAGCACATCACAAGTTGGTATGTGTAGCCTTGGTGACAGGTTTAGAGGGTGGTTTGGGCTGTTTTTGGGATATAGGCCAAGTTCTCTTGGAGAATTTTGATTGGCTCCCATTCACCCCCCCTCTAGTCACCTTCTCGGTTCTTCAACATGTCTCCCAAGTTCATTTACTAGCATGCCAAAACATAATGGCCGAGTTGTAGGAAACTGAATTCAATCGAAGCAAAACTAGACCAATACCGAGAAAGGTATTCTAACACGGTTCACCTTCACCCTACCATTGACAGACGAAACAGAGACTTCATGGGACAATTTTGTTAGTCTTCATCTTCCCGATCCAGGTATCAAAGGACCTCACCATGTTTCGGAAGCCAAGGAATCCATGCTCCTTGCTCTTGTACATGGTGTCCAGTTGCACCTTGTCGACATCGAACACGGCATCCACGAACCGCCAGGTGGTGATGTCATCTAGCCTTGTCTCCACCAGCCCGTTCTCCCTCACGATCTCCGCCCACACCACCTCCTTCCCGTCCATGGCCTCCTCGATATTGAAGCGCTGGTCCTCCCCGACGTAGCCCACCCACTGGTTCCCCCTGAAATGGTTGGCCAGCGTCGGCCAGAGCAGCTTCCACGTGTAGACGCCCCCGTTGGTGCAGTTGAAGGGCTCGTTCTTGTCGGCGGGCTCCAGGGCGGCCCAAAGCGCGTGATCCATGACGAGCTCCGCGTCGGAGGCGTCGCGGAGCCCCTCCCAGCCGACGAGCGACCCGGGCCAACGCAGCAGCACGCCCTCCTTGCGGCAGATGGCGGCGTAGACGTAGAGGCTGGCGACGACGTTCCAGGCGCTCCGCGGGGAGAACCCGAAGATGGTGGTGGGGCGGTGGACGGACCAGGTGACGTCGCCACCACGGCTGGCGATCCCGTCGAGGAGGACGTCCTCGAGGTCGGGGAACTGCAGGCATGGAAGGTCCTCGGAGTAGGGGCGCATCGTGGCGGGGATGCCACCCAGGGGCTCAAACGGGTCGATGAAGTGCTTGCGGTCGGTCCGGAGGTAGACGTGGATGAGCGCAGGGCAATTGGGGACGACGGCGGTGAGGACGTTGCAGAGCATGTCACAGTTGGCCGCGCGGGCCTCATCCGTGTCGGGCCGTGGGGACCAGGCGAGGTAGAAGACGTGGGTGATGTCGGTGAGGGGCGCGATGGCGTCGGCTACTGCGGCGGGGTTGGAGAGGTCGAGGTGGAGGTGGGCGGCCGCGGGGGAGGGCGCCGCCGTGGACCAGGGCAGGAGCGGGCAGCGGGACAGCGCGTAGACCTTCCAGGGGCCTGCGGGCGTGTCAGGGCTTGGCAGGATGTCGACGAGGGCGGCGCCGACGATGCCCGTGGAGCCAACGACGAGGGCCATGTTGCTGAACACTGGCGCTGCCGCCACCGCATGCTCCAGCTTCTTCCGCTTGATCACGTCGTACACACCGGTCCACCACCACTACATCATGGTCGCCGGCGGGTGGGAAGCGGCTCCAGGAGGTGGGGATCAGAGGCGGAGACGAGCAGAGGGCGGTTGGTTGGGGTTCTGGGTTTTGGGAGAAGGCATGGCGAACAAAGCGGCTGATGCTTTATGGATCCTCTAGAGCCGTTCTTTTTCGGCTTTTCCTATACCCCACTGCCGCGCGGTAAAAACTTCTTCTCCCTTTTGCTCTAGGGAAGTGATGTCGCGGTAACTTTTTCAAAAAGTTGTTTCGCATTTACAGCATGGGCTCTAAAACACGAGTTTTGGCATTTTAAGTTATCTCCATTTTAAGACACTTGGAAAAAACATATAGAAAACAAATAAATGGGATTTTATTGAACGTATTTTGTCTTAGACCAGTCTCAGTGCACCCTTTCATTGCACTCTTTCCAAAACATGTTTTTAGGTAAGTGAGCTAACATCCTTTCATCCTAATGAAAGGCCTCTCATATGGAATAAAAGAAAATTTTCTCTCTCTTCATAACTATCATGTCATATCAGCAAAGAATACATATGTGGCACAATATTTAATGCTTATGAAAGGCTCCACTGAGACTCTTAGTGCGGGTTTCATCTGTATTAAATGAGGTGTCACATAAGCAAAAAAGATAATGTGACGTAGCAATTAATATGAAACTGGCCAAATAGGTTTCATAGGGATAAAACTCTTTTGACACTATTTCATAAGTATGAAACTTCATTAAAACTTTCATCGAGAATCTAGAGTTTCATCCCAACACATTTTGACCAATCTCAATGTAATAAATAGATGTTAATTTAATATTATAACTTATATATGAAATCGTGAGATGAAACTATGCATTAAGAGAGACTATTTCATATATCAAACTAAATCTTCGAATTTGATGTGGCACTCTTGAAAAATATAAGATGAAACTATGCATTGAGACTAACCTTAGATTTAATAAATAGCAAGAACATTCACATTCGTCAGATGATCCATTTCATTGTTCTTCTTCGGGACCTCTTCATTGAGCTGACTTCCCCCTCCCTTTCCCTGCATTTGAAGCATATTACTTTTTTTTCTATTTTCATGACCAATCCATTTATCTTCCCCTCCTAAGCACTGAAAGTTTAGGCAACTTTTCAATCACCATTTTGAGCAATCGGATTTAGATCAATGGTTTATAATTATTATATAAATAATTTTATAAAAGAAAAATCAACACATAAAGTAACAAACTATTGTCAATCGATTGAAAGTTACAAAATATGTTAATAAGGCAAAGAGCCTCCCCCCAAGCACATTACATTGTTTTCATGCTACCGTGGTTGCCTGCACACTGTCTATTCCATAGTCCTTCCTAAAGATCTGACCTTGGCTTTCGTGTAGTTTTGGAAGAGAACTGCAAATCTAGTTGGCAAAAAAACTCCAATAAATATAATAACATCAGAAAAATGTCGTACAAAAACGTTCTTATTTGAAGTAACTGTTACGTATTTTTCACTACTACTAGCCACATGCAGACGCAATTTATATAATTTCTATTACCCAGAAAATGGTCATAAAGATCAAGTTCCCCCAGACATGTTAAAGTTGCAAACAAAAAGCTTCCCACTTATCAAGTAGTAAATCACTGAAAAAGCAAAAGGAAAAAGTCATTTGACGGGTCAAGCGTGTAGTCCTGGAGCGAAGACCCGGTAGTTGCTTCCATCTACGATTCCTTCGGGTTCAGGCACAACAAACTTGCTGGCACTGCTGTGTGGTGTCCAGGTTGTTGGTACGAACGCCCGAGGCAATTATCGTCATTTCTTTTATGATGATTTGAGGCACCATGCGTTAATCGGTGAATGCAAGGCACAGGAGGATTTCGCACGTTGCTTCCGTAGACCGACACCGGGGCGGTCGCGCGCTGATGATAAGGGGGGGAGGGGGGGGGGGGGGCTATCTTGCGCATAATATTGCATTGCTTGGGAGTCGCATCCATCATCTTCATCCATGGTTGCTGCTTGGTATTGTACTTGCTATATCCCCAAATGTTGTGCGGCCAGCGGAAGGCGAGTTGGCAACGGATGACAATGTTCCACTTCCACTTCCACCTGTTGAAACTGTTGTGCTAGTTGATGGATGGGCTGGGCATGCAGCTGAATCTGGTGGTGCGCTAGTTGATGGATGGGCTGGTTTGTTTTAACTGGGCTAAGCATGCAAATTGTATTTTTTTTTTCAAACATGCTAATATGACTGACACATAAAGGAGCAATTGCGTTTCTATCATTAGTTTGTTATGCAGTTGTGGTTTTATCCCCAAATTTGTGTTTTTGTGTTTTTATCATCACTTTTTTGAACTGAACAAAGATTTTATCATAAATCTGTTACCTGCCCTTTGACGGTGTTAAGTGGTTAGGAAAAAGACCAAGTTGCCCGTTTGTGATTTTACCATCACTTTTATCATGAATGTATATGTAGCAGAATTTGAAGTTTTTTTTGCTATTTTCCAAAGAATAAATGTAAACTTTTTCAAATATATTACTACAAATTTGAAATTTTGACAAAAATTGGTAAATTTGGACAGATTTGAACAAAAAAATTGACATAATTTTTTATAGAATTTTAGCTGCATTTCTGTTGGTACTAGATTTTGACCGGTCCCATCCATCAGAGACAGGAAATTGAAATCGGCCGAAGTTAATGATATTCAACGACCGAAGGAAGTTAAATGGGCCGGGTTATTTTATTTCTTTTTGTTTTTAGTTTAAATTTTATCCTAAAAACTAGTCGATTTATTTAGGAGTCCTGACCGAGTCGGATCAAAACCTCTTGGATGAGGTTATAAATACATAATAGGATCTGTACGAATAGAACAACACTTTGGTTCAATATAATTCAGCGCATCATCAACCTTTCATACTCGACAAAACCCTCGCCTCGCGCGGGCTGCATCGGATCTATCGACTTAGCACTATCGACAGGGTGGGTTTTCACGCACATACTATAGTTCTATCGACTCTGTCCTATGGACTCTGTGCTATCGACTCAGCAAGTATTGGCATGCTTTCTTTTATCTCTTCGATCTTGCTGTGTTTGATTCAAACCTTTATCGGCATTATAATGAATAGTATTTTGTGTATTTAATTTACCGATAAGCCAATATAGTCAGCCGATTAGTTCATCTCGTCTTATAATTATTCTCACAATGATATCGGCTAATTTCAGTCACAGTGACTATCGGCTTTCTTCACCGGCATGTCCCAGGCCGGTGGCCCATAAAATCTAACTGTTTGTATCTTTGTCGATTTGCAGGGAAAATTGACTAGCACGTTCCGGTTTCTTGTATGGAGCCTGCACTGGAGCTAAGCAGATCTTCCAAGTCACGCATGAATATTTTCGTGTCAACACGCTTTTTGGCGTGCCCAGTGGAACCAAGAACTTCAAACTCACATCATGTCTGAACTCGGAATGCCACAGGACGGTGAGGCGACACAGCCAAAGAACAATATTAGTTCGGATCTTAAGAATGAATATATGCTACCTGTCAATAGGGATGAGTTGAATGATGATGCAAAGGCACAGGTTAGTCAGAAGATGGTTGAGTATGAAAGTCTTTTGTTAAGTACTTTTAGCAAGACAAGGAATGACAAGATCATCCAAAAAGGAAAGCTACCAGTTGTCGCGTTGATTGAAGATGCAACAGAAGAGTCACATACTAAGAAGCCGATAAAGTTTACTGATGAAGCAACTTTGCATAACATGATTCATACTACTATACACTATGCATTGATTAACCAATCACCTGTGTTGGTTAATACATTGAGGAGCCTGATTATTCAGACTGTGGAGGGATGCCTATATGAAGATTCAACTCATGGGCCGGTGTACTTTCACGTACCAGATAGTGTTCCTCGGCCTGCTAATAAAGCATCTACTTTGCAGCAATATGGTGAAATATAACACAACCTATCTTGGGTTCAAGTACATCTAAAGTGCCCCTATGTCAGAAGAATGCTGATGGTGGAAGAACACCTCAAAGGATAATAGTGCAAAGATCTACACCACAAACACATCCACAACATTACAGGCAAGAGACTACCGAGCCAAACATTACGTACATTACTGCACCTAATGTTGAGCCTAGCATATTTGGAATGCCGTCATCATTAGCTCTGCCAGGAGAACTAGGAGGCCAGCATACAGTTATTAATTTTGGCCCACAACCATCAGCATCTGGTCTTCCATCGACTGTTCTGAATATCAATAGGTCGACCGATGATTGAGCTTTGAAGATTGCTGAGGTGATGAGGGAACAGTTTGGATTGAAACCAAAGCAACAAACGTGCATGTATCAACCGCCGTATCCTCCAAGCTATTATTTGATTCCAATGCCGAGTCGATACAGACCTCCAGAATTCACCAAGTTTACAGGACAGGATAGCACTACTACAGTTGAGCATATAAGTCGATTTTCAGTACAATACGGGGAAGCTGGTAACACTGAAGCTTTGAAAATTAGGCTATTTCCGTTATCCTTGTCTGGGTTAGCATTTTCTTGGTTCGCATCGTTGCTCCCGAATTCAAATGTTACTTGGGCTGATCTCGAACAGAAGTTTCATAAATATTTCATTGATGAAACTAGAGAATTGAGATTATCTGATTTGATTGCTGTGAGACAGAAGGTTGGAGAGTTTATACATGACTATGTGCAAAGATTTAGAGATGTGTGCAGCAAATGTTTCAGCCTGCAACCTACCGATAACCAGATAGTAGAGATAGCGTTAAACGGTTCAGTTGCGCCATTGAGAGAGAAGTTTCCTTCGACCAAATTTGAGAGCCTATCGCAGTTGGTGCAGAAGGTGTTGATTCAGGAGAACCTGACTCGGGGGGCACGGACAAGGCCGATCCAGATCAATTTTAATGATTATGTCTCTGAATCTGATGAAGAAGCTATCGAAGTCGATATGGCAGAATGGACTAGGAACAAGAATGTGTTATCGTGCCCATGGGTGAAATAGAATGAACCTGAGGAAAAGTATGATTTTGATACCACCAAGGCCGACATGATATACGACATGTTGTTACAAGAGAAACATATTCAGTTGTCGTCTAATCATGTGATTCCCCCTGCTGAAGAATTGAAGAAGATGAGGTATTGCAAGTGGCATAATTCTCCTTCTCATAGTACTAATGATTGCAAAGTGCTCAGGAGACAGATTCAGATGGCGATTGAGCAGGGCAAGATCAAATTCACTAAAGGTGCTATGAAGATTGACGGTCATCCTTTCCCTGTAAATGTCAACATGGCTAGTATCGACAATGTGGAGGCATTTATTAAAAGATACCAGAAAAAGAGAGGCAGGGAAGTGAAGAAGTCACAGGTTGATCTACATTGGGGTTGTCTATTCTTTCAGTATTGCTGGGACCACAACATGAAACTGTCATCAATCGATAATTGCCCTAGATGTAGTAAGTACGCAGAAAACATGTATAGAGAGGCTTCAGTAAATCATCGGCACCAGCATCGTGTGAACGGCTCCAAAGAGTCGATGATGGGATCAGCCAATTGTTGGTCATAGCTACGCACCTACGCAGCCAATTGTAGCTCTTTTTCCCTTAGAGTATTCCAAGGTTATCGAATCCACAAGGAACGAGCGGAACTATTACTAATAAAGGGTTACTAACAGATTGTAATGGTTAGGTTGGTGTGAATGGTGATAGTGAGAAAGTGGTGGATGAATGTTATTGAAGATGTAACAGGATAATGAAGGATTCTCTCCTTAGGATTAGTTCACTAGCATGCAACCTTATTCTTATCAACTCAAGTGATGACTCTAATATTCTACAAGACATGGTGGTTTCATTTATCTCGGTTGTCACTCCAGAGGCTATTAGCTCTCCACTAGTTTCTTGCACTATGCGATGGGCAGAAGTGTATTGGCCTATACACTAATGAAATAGAAGCGCAATTAAGTTCATCACATAGATTAAATTCATCGAGAGAGTATCAATAAGTATGAGAGTTACATGACCAGATTCCCGCACCAGAGAAGAGAATATGAGACTACTCACTCATCCTTCCGCTAGACATAGCGAAGGGGTGATAAATAGCGCTGGAACATGCACGAGCCGATCGGCGCAAGCGTCGCGTCGATTGGCACGATCTCCCTTTTGATGGTTCTCATCGGTGTTGACTGACCGTCACCACCAATATCTTGGAACCCTAGTTCTAATAACTCAATATCGCGATTGATGTCCTTCCCGGGTGTCCCTTGGCTCTTGATAGTCATCTTCCTTTTGTACTCAATGGGATTAGGTTAACTTCCACCGACTCTGACTCATATTGGGCTGGGCCTTCGTCTTTGCCGGACTTGGGCTGGTCTTCGTCATCTTTTCCTCCTGCGCCGATCGGCGTGGCATTAGAGCTGATCGGCGCGACCCCGAATCTGGCCCAACTTCATTGCTCTTTGGTTCCTTATCCATAATTGCCCTATTTTACACTTGTTTTCTGCAATCACATCCAAAATAGAACAACTACAAATATATGCAATTATGGGGTTAATTGTTAGTCTAAACCACCAAATAACAACGTAAAACGTCCCTTTTTGGTAGCTAAAATGGGTAGCTAGAAACCACCAACACCGATCGATATCAGAGGGTTTCTACATTTGATTGACTTGGAACCAAGATGACAGGCAACAAGGCCAAATTTGATAAGGAGGTCGATGAGGAGATGCAGGAGGGACAAGAGCAGGCTGATCAGTGGTGTTCATCTGGTATTTTCTCTAAGAGTCAGAAGCGCAGGACACAGAGAATGCATTGCAGGCATATGAGAGCGTGCCAATACTATGAGGAAGATGATCAGCCGCCAAAGAAAGTCTAGAGACTGAAGGTGAAATCACAAGAGCAGACACAAAGTACTTCTGTGAATATGGTGATCATGCTGCCGCAAGAATTCATGGCTATAGAAGAAGAATTGTTTGCTGATGAAGAGAATGAACCACAACTTATATTTGATTCCCAGCAAGCAGTGTTTGAACATCGGCACTTGAAGGCTTTATACCTGAGGGGTTTTGTTAATGGGATGTCGATGGGGAAGATGATGGTCGATGGAGGCGCTGCAATGAATATCATGCTGATCACCACTATTAGAAAATTAGGGAAGACTGAAGATGATTTGATTGATACTAATATGATTCTAAGAGATTATGGTGGTCATATCACAGCAGCTAAAGGAAATCTGAACATAGAGCTTACAATCGGTAGTAAAACTTTGTTGGTTACCTTCTTTGTTATTGATGGAAAGGAAACCTATAGCCTTCTGTTGGGACGTGATTGGATACATGCTAATTGTTGTGTTCCTTCTACAATGCACCAATCTCAAGCCCAATGGAATGGTGATCAAGTAGAGGTGATCCCGACCAATAAAGCCATCAATGTTGCATCGGCCGATTTAGTTCCATGGCATGCGGATGATATGGAGTGTTTGTCTGGCAAGATATGGGATAGGGATTACATCAAGATCACTATATAGGGTCTCGAAGTAGTGGACCAATCAAATTTTAAACTATTTCTCTGACATGCACCACAATGGATTTTACAGGCACATCAATAGAATTTACTAGAAGATGGCAAGTCATTCGAGCGTTTGGTGATTTTTTATATCAAAGGTTGATCACGGTCAATATGCAAATATCGTCCTCAGCAGAAAAAATTAGAAAGATAAGGAATGCTTTATGGATAGTAAGTTATCATCAACTTCAGATGGTCGATATTGAGGATATCATCCTTAGTTCAAAAAATATTACAAAACAAAACATGTTGTTTCATGTCCTTTACAGATCAGGTCATTTACATTTATCCTTGGGGACAATGAAAGTCATTCATGTCAATAGCCTGGAATCGGAGTTGATCAACTTCTGTAACAATGAGTGTGTCTTCTTCTGTTGATCCAGGAATGCTAGAAGCTGTGTTCCATAAGCTGATGGCTTGTGCATGAGCCGATGTGATGACAACTTCATGCGCTATGATCTCTTCAGGAATTTTAGCAAGAGTTGTTTCCACATCGGCTATTTCTTTATTCTTGGCCTCCAGCGCAGCTTGGAGTTCTTCGCGTTCCTTCCTCAAGATTTCTAGTTTGGTTTCAAGATTAGCCGATTTGGAAACCAGAGAGATATACTTGCTTTGCTCTTCGACTGTCTTGTTATTGGCCGCTTCTGGTAAATTCCTTTGCTCCAGATGGCATTCAATGCGAGCTTTGGCTTCGAGCACTCGGAATTGGTGGAACTCGATGAAGGCCGTCGGGTGAAGTACTGAAGCAAGTCCGGACTGTAGCATGTCTTTATTTCTAGGTATCACTACTTGATTGGGGTTGCATCCAGCACAAGTTGTTCGATTGGAATTCCGTCAAGGCGTGCACAGATTTGTAGAAGCGTAGCCTTGATCTCTGGAGGAAGGATGATCGAAGACGTACGCCGAGAAATTTATGCCTGAAAATGAATATAATTAGAGGAAGCTGATGATAGATAATAATGCGGCATAAAGGTAATTGATCATATAATAGTTTCCAAAGTTGATGAAGGTATTGAGGCATCATGAACAGGAGTCGATAGAGGCATCAGGATACTTGAAGTTTCAGATATGTGCACGCTAATGGCCAAAGACCAAAACTCCTGAAAACACAAGGAAATGAAAAGTTGAAGAAGAGGTGATCAAAATAGATTTCTGGAAAAAAATTATACCTGTGGATCAACCCAAGGAATAAGGTCAAGTGTGCATGAAGATTTCCCTAGGGTTGGTATATCAGAGGTATCTTCGAAATGCATCGTATCGGCGTTTTCACAGTTGATAAATACTGTGTGCGCCGAAGGGGTGTCTGATAAGGTTGCGCTACTGGATCAACTCTCAGAACCATGCTTGGTTTCCTGAGAAGAGCAGAATTGAAAATTAGGGCCAATGTTATCAATGTGGAAGTTGTGCGAAAGATGAAAACTTACTGCTGCAGTCACTTGTTTTGATGGCTCATGAAGTGGCTCCTCCACCATTTGGTTTGTGATTGGCAATGCCGTGCGAATTGGCGAAGTTGCCAGAGTCGATGATGGAATCTAAAGAGGAAGTGTAAGGTAAAGTAAGGAAAAATATAAATATCTTTTGAATATGAATATAATACCTATACGGTATGAGCAAGTCCGATAACGACTTCTTGGGCTACTTCCGGAAGAGCAGCTGAAGTTGCTGGAGCAGGCTGACACATGAAGAAAAGATAAGGGTAGCGAATATGAATGAAGATATGATAGTGGCAGTCAAAGATATTACCTGAGAGGCTGAAGTCGATGGATCTGCTATTAGTCGTGCTCGTTTTTGTTGCTCGGCAGTCTGAGTCGACGAAGGAGCATCTCTTCGTCTTTTGATTACCGTTTTGCAAGTTTACTTCAAGCCATAGCCGCTAAGGAGTTGAGCAGCGGTCGGATCATCGTAGCCAATGTTGGGGTTGTTGGCCGGTTGCAAGTATCTTATTGGCTTCCCACTGTTGCTCATCGTCGGAGGGATGGCAGCCAGTTCCTGCATACAAGGAGAATTGATTATGGAAGTCAATGAGAATATGATAAAGGGGATGTTGAGAGAAGCAAGCTTATCGTGTCTTCAAAGTCAATGAGATGATCAGGCAGTGATCTATTGAAAAGGTGTTTTCTGCATTCACTCCACCAGGATTTGAATAAAGTAGTGTTGAATGGGGCCAATTGGATAGTGGTTGGATTGCCCATTGGGATGTCTCGAGACATATCATAAATATATTTGTACTCCAGCATGCTCTTGAGCTCTTGCCTGGCCCGGAGACGTCCAATAAAGAAAGAACTGGCGGGCAGCCGACTGAATCCAAGCTGACAGGGGACTATAGCAGGATTGTAGAATTTGTATGAACGAACCCTGAGTTGACCCCCGTGAAAGTCGATAGGCAGAATGCCAGGCCTAATACAGGCTTCAAAGATGAGAGTCGATTCTTCATCCTGTAAGGGATTGTCTGGATGGAAGGCATAGGGGTTCTCAAACTCCAGTTCATAATAAGGGAACCATATCCATTTGTTTACTTGGAGACCATTGTAGACGAGGACAAAGGAAGAATTAAAGTTTTCTGTGGTCATCCGTTGTCCAGTGACAACCATAGCAGCTTCTTCGAGCGACGTGCAACGACGGGTCGGGATCTCTTCACTCTTTGATGCATTTTCTGATGGAAATGAATTTTCTGTGAAGGGGTCTAAGTTCATGGCTTTGGAAAAGTACACAGTAAGCCATAACTGAATAAACCACCATGGACCTCCTGCCGGAATGGATTGGTTGGTTTGAAGACATACAGAGGTACGGTGCAGGAGTTGATAGACAGATCCTAACAAAAATCTGCCCAAAGGGAATTTGTTGCCTTCAGCTAAGATATCAGCTATTCCTAGGAAGTTGGTAGTAGGCATGCAAGACGAACCACAGAAGATGAAGTGTTCAAGCCAAAGATTTAAAAATGCAGATAATTCTCGGCCGGTGATAGATCCAGTTTTGCGGTGGGCAATGATATATGCGGGTCATGTTTTTGACTCTTTGGTCTCAAATTTGTGTTTGTTGTGATTGTTTTGGATGCGAAAAGGATCATAATACTGAGTGACATTCAAGCCAGTCAGCATCATCACATCCATAAGGGAGGGTGCCATGGATCCCTGACTGAAGAAGAATGCATTCAGGGCGTCAGACCAGAAATAGGATGCCGCTGCCAACAGGGGTTCATTCTTGGCCATGTTGACCAAAGAAAGAGGGAGTGCCATGTCGATTTGAGCACTTTGAAGGAGAGATGCACGAATAGTGGTGATCTGATGGTACCATTTTCTCCAACCGGGGATTGATGATAGCCATGATCTAAACACATTTTTCCAGGGTTCAGGAGTGGCTAGAGTTGACTTAAAAGGAATCCGGTTGGTTTCACAGTTGATGAATTCAATTGGATCAAAGTCACCATAAGGGCCAAGGTAAAAACGGTGCTCATCTCCATTAAAAGGATACATATCTCGCTCTTGAGTTCCTAGTATAGACATAAAATAAATTCTATCACTAAAAGGAGGCTGGTGACTATTGGAATGATTAAAAAGTGTTGATATACATGGCAATGATGAAGAGCATTAACAGATCAGATCTAACCTAGAAGCATAAGAAAGAGGGAAAGAATTACCTCGGGGACATGCTCTGGAGTCGCCATCAATGAAGAAGGATTCTTGAGTGTTCGCCGGTGCTTAGGGTTGAAAGTGGTCCAACACGAACGGTGCGCCGGCGAAGCAGGAGAGAGACAAATGTGAAAAGCTTGGGCTCGGGGGAAAGTAAAAAAGAGGAAGAAGATGTATTATAAGGATGGGACGCTGGTAGATCGTGATAAAGGCGCACGGTAAATGAGGAGATAAAATCTGGCGCACGAAGCATTTCATACACCGGATTCGGGGGGCATGAGTTGGCACCAGATTTTGATCGGTCCCATCAATTAGAGACAGGGAATTGAAATCGGCCGAAATCAATGATATTCAATGGCCGAAGGAAGTTAAGTGGCCCGATAGGGTTATTTTATTTATTTTTGTTTTTAGTTTAGATTTTACCCTAAAAAATAGTCGGTTTATTTAGGAGTCCTGGCCGAGTCGGGTCAAAACCTCTTGTATGAGGTTATAAATATGCAATAGGTTCTGTATGAATAGAACAACACTTTTGTTCAATATAATTTAGTGCATCGCCAACCTTTCCTACTCGATAAAACCCTTGTCTCATGCGGGCTGTATCAGCTCTGATCTCGGCGAGAGACTTGGATTAATCACCTTTGATAATTCTATCAATCTCAACAAGTACTTTCTCATTGATTTCATATTCTAGTTGTTATCATTAGAATTGCTAGTTATCCTGTAATTAGATCTATCTAGTATCTGTCCTATCGACTTTGATTGTGGTACTGTCTCGGTTAGGTTCGATCTACTGCAATTTAGTAGGTTTTGCAGGTGCCATTTAGATCTGTTATTCGAGTCACTTTATTGATTTTATCTATAAATATATCAGATCTAGCTATATTTACCGTGTTCAAAACATTGTCTCAATTAAGTTTGATCTGTTTGAATCAGTGAGGCTGCATTGACTTTGATCTCTCACTGGATTGATAGAGCTGGATCCGATTTGTTTATAGGTAAAGTCGATAGAGTTCTATCGGGACGTTTAGCCGATAAGTTATCACAGTTTGATCGATTCTGAGTCACGGACACAATTATTCATATATTCTGAGAATCGATCACCCCCTTGTTATGATAAGATAGATCAATGATTTTTTAGTCATATTTGCAATACCAGCTACCAGATCTATCGACTTAGCACTATCGATAGGGTGGGTTTTCACGCGCATACTATAGTTCTATCGACTCTGCTCTATCAACTCTGTGCTATCGACTCAGCAAGTATTGGCATGCTTTCTTTTATCTCTTTGATCTTGTTATGTTTGATTCAAACCTTTATCGGCATTATAATGAACAATATGTTGTGTATTTAATTTGCCGATAAGCCGATATAGTCAGCCGATTAGTTCATCTCATCTTAGAATTATTCTCACAATGATATCGGCTGATTTCACTCACAGTGACTATCGACTTTCTTCCCTGGCCTGTCCCAGGCCGGTGGCCCATAAAATCTAATTGTTTGTATCTTTGTTGATTTGCAGGGAAAATCGACTGGCATGCCCCGGTTTTCTATATTGAGCGTGCACTAGAGCTTAGCAGATCTCCCAGATCACGCATGAAGATTTTTCGTGTCAACAATTTTGCAAAATATCCAACACATATTTTGATATATAAAAATAATATAGCCAAGAAATTACCATACATCCATAGCATATCTAATAATACAAGTGCACATTCATCGTGCTCAGGATACAAGATACAGGACAGCAAATCAGACTGCTTCTATTGCTTGGCCGCTCCTTGATCGATCTGCTCAAATCCTCGGAAGAACCAATCGAATGCCCGATAGCCGTCCAGATATCCGATAGAACCATCACCACCATTTGATGCCGATGCAGCTCAGCCCGCGCTTGCATGCCGCGCGTTCGTGTGCAGCGCACCCCTGCTCCCTTCTCCATGCACTTTTTGCAGGATTCTCCATGGCGTCGCAACTCGCAGTCCTGTCATGCGCCCACACTCCCTCCGTCGCGCGCTTGCCAAGCCCGTCCTACGCCTGCGCTACCTCCACTGCACGCCCGCCTGGCATGCCTTGTGCCGCGCCCGCCACTCCCAGCGCCTTGCTCGCGCCGAGCCACACGCCGAGCCGTCGCCGCCTCCTGCTGCTGCTAGGGTTAGGGTAGAACAAAAGATGTGAGGAAGAACAGAAGACTGAGGGAACATGAGAAAAAAACGAAGAGGTGCTCGGGGTAATTTGGTCACTCTGTGTTTTTCTTTTTCTTTTTTAATCATTCAAGTCCTAGCATCTCACGGGAGAGTCTAACCCATAGTAAACGGTAGCTTCAATCCAAAAAAGGATGGTAAAAACTCGAAAATGCAGATTCGGGGTTAAAATTGCAATTGAGCCTAGAAATGATGGTAAAAACATATTTTTTCCTATACAACAAACATGAATCAACACGGAGCAGCACCATTTTGGCTCCAATACTCTCTTGTTTTTACTCTACTTGGATGACCTAGTTTGGTAGCTAAGGATGACCTAATTTGTCTAAATTCATGGTCATTTATGAAAGGCAAAATTACATAACAATGAGGTGTCTATAGGTTTGCTTACTGTGTTGAGAAAAAGACAAGTATTAAGCTCTTATTTCCATCCCTCTACTGTGTCGGTAGTTATCACAAGTTTCAAGTAGACTGAAATCAACGCAACAAAAGAAATAAAATTTGAAGGGTCTATTTGAAATGAAGGAATAAAAAATACAGGAACAAGAAAAAACGTAGGAATAGAGAAAACACAGTAATGCGAAAAGAAAGAAAATAACAGGAATGAAAATAGAGAAATTGAAAAGTAAGAAAATCACAGGAATGGAGAAAGGGGCAAGTAAATGTTACGCATGGGTATGGGAGTAATTAATTAGCTGAGTACGTAATGTTAGCTGAACTACATAACAAGTAATAAGCGCTCTTGCTAATAACGATGTTCACCAGCACCAACGATTCCCAAGGATTGGAGCTTATTTTTTTCATTCCTGTGGAAGTACAGGTAGTATCGCCCTTCTTGCAGAATACCTATAAGGGCATGTTTGGTTCCCGTCAATTGAATCACTTTCATAGAATTCGATTCTCAGAAATCTTCTGGAATTGAATCGCCTTGAAATGGATTCAATTGAAATTATCGTGTTTGGGTACACACTGAATTGAATTCAAGGAATTAAATTCCAAAGCTTGATTGGGTGCTTTCACATGGAATTAGTTGAATTTCCAAACAAACAATCTCAGATGCTACTTAACATCACCTAGGCATGTAAGTCCAATCAGAATGGGATAAATATTACAAGAACATCACATACACTTTCATCGATTGATCCAAAAGGGACAAAATTACAAAAACATTATCACAACTGATCAGTTTACCAACAAACAATCTTGTAATTATATGTACCAAGGGACGAAGCCACAACATTGAGTTTAAACAGCTACTACAGTACAAACATGAAACCGAAACATAGCTACGATAAGATCATAAAAGTAAACTCCTGGTGAAACTAAAAGAAAGATCTACTGCTTGATCTCAACCTTCATCTTCTGCAACAGGCTTAGAAAGAGCAATTGATCACACTATCAAAATAAAGAGATATCAGAACCAACATATTGTTATACAAAAAGCAACATAATAGTTGGTAGCTAACATATTAGAAACTACATGGACAAAGGACATAATAAAGGTATACCACAAGCAACATGACAATGATGGGTGAACAATAAAATCATCTTTGTAAACTAAAAGCATATATGCTTCTACTGTTTCAAACATAGAAACCAGTTGTGCAAAACAGTGTCAAAGTGTATAGAATTTCAGAGTTGCAAAGAACACTAGCCAAGGGACTAGCAAAGAACAGAGGACAAAACAGAGATACTTAAACCAAATAGCATTACTAGGCATAAAACAACATTGTCCCAAACAATATTAATCCTCAAGATAACTTGTCAGATGCTACAAATCTATCTCCATCCATGTTTAAATCATAACACACTGAGAATTCATATTACTGCCTACAAAGACCTTTCAGAAAGGTAACAAGAATAGAAAGCTAATGTGTGAGAAGAAAACCAGATTGTAAAGAAAAAGCATGTAACAAAGAATTGCTACCACAAGCAGTATAGAAATAGAGGAGACTAAATTACTACCATAAGCAGTATAGAAACAGAGGAGACTAAGTTAGTACCAAAAGATGTAGGCAATACTACAAAAACTAGCCTGGATTGATTCTAATCACTTCTTAAGCTGCTTGAGAAGCCACCTCTTCCTCATTTCTGCTGGCAAGGCTATTCATGGACTCAAACTTGCGTGCATCGGTAGTGAGGATGTCATACAGGTCAAGCACAGTATCATCATCAAGTCCATCAACCTCTCTAAGCGTGGCAAGTACTTCAGCTGATGATGGAAGATTTGGTGTATCTTCCTTCAATACTGCAGTAGCCCATCAATTTTCTCAAACCATGCAGAAGTGAATGAGTCATCAGATCTCTACCTCTTCAAACTACTGCCCGAAGTTGTAGTGGATCCAGCTTGATCTTTCTTGTTTCCATCTTCCTTGGCCATCTCCTTAGAGCTCTCTGATGTTGTTCTAGCTCCCTCTCCAATTGACTGGTCCCTACAGTAAACCAAACTGATGGAGTCCCAATATTTGATGACCTTGTTCCTGTAGCCTTTTGCTTCCTTGTTTTCCTGCAAGTGGTAACATAAATATATAAAGTTTCAATGCAAACACCTTAACGAACAAACAAAACAATCTAGAACTGAATATATGAAGCAACAAAGTCAGTTTTGAAAAGTTACCTCAATGTATGACTCCTAGACAGATTCACTAGCAATTGAAAGCTTGTTTCTGTCCCAATCCCAGTCAAATCCACTAGACGATAGCATACCATTGATAATACTGTAGTGCTTGTCAAACGTCTTGCTACAGGACTCGATGTTGCTCTTTGGAATGTTGACACCACACTTCTCACGAACATTCTTAATTGCAGCAGTGTAGACATGTGGCTTCCAGCCATTTTGACACCTATCTTCCTTCTTGTAATGCTCCACAAAAGTGCCCAATAACACTTTATCTATCTCATCATCCCATGGAACATAGCCCCTTAACACTTTCTTGCCCTTCTCCATATCCTTAATCAAAAGGAAAGTAGCAATGGTTAAGAGTTAATGTAAGCATAAGAAAATATAAATGTGGAGCAAGACAATAAAAATTTAGACACATGCATAAGTAAATATAAATGTGCACCAACACAATCATACATTGGCATTACACTTGTAGACCACGTCGTGCTTGGTAATCAGCAAACATCTGACTTGCTTTGGTGTCTCTAAAATTATTCCACTCATTGGATGAACGGACATGTGTGACACTTGGCTCTCCTTGACCATCAGTGGGTGCAGCAGCAATCAAACTATCAACTTGATTAAGAAGCAATTCATCCATATCCCTTTGTCTATCATGCAAAAAATTATGCAAGATGCAGCAAGCATTTATAATCCTAATCTACATGGTTTATTATATAAGTTAGTCAAATTATTACTTGATGGTGTAAATATGAGTTGCTTTGAATAAAGTTATCATTTCGTACCTGGTTTTTCAAATCAAAATAAGAGTTTGTTCTTAATATGGCCCACCTCATCTTCAGCAGCGCAAATGTTCTTTCTATCACGTTTCGAGCTGTTGCATGACACAAGTTATAAAGCTCTTTTGCTGTACATGGATTATTTCCTTCAGAAGCCCACTCTTTCAAGTGATAGCGTGTGGATCGATATGGGGCAAGAATCCATGGCCATTTGTGTACTCAACATCTATTAGATAGTATTTACCATTCGGGACGCTAAATGCATCCTCCCAAGACATTGCGTCCCATAATACCCAAGAGTCTGGAGCTGATCCTTCCCATCCCACTAAGACATAAAGAAACTTCATTTGCCGATCACAAACACCAAAAATGTTGGTTGTGATCTGCTGCTTCCTATTCCAATACCTGCCTTGGTCCCTTAGTGGCACATATACATCAACATGTGTACCACCTAGTGCACCAAAGCAATCCTCAAACCATCTCCACTTGGGATCTTCAGGTGGAACATCTGCTGGATTAGGTAATTTGATGAACTCATGGCTTAATGATAGAATCCCTTAAAGAACTTCATTGAAGTGTCGGCCGATTGGTTCAAGAGACCACCCATATGTGCTCTGGATAAGCCTCATTTTCACTGCATGGCCTACTATAAGCAAAAAAATTGCCACCTTTTCTTCCACCAACACATTTAAGGTGTCATGCATACCACATCTATCCCTTAAGATGGCACATAGGTCACTAAAAGACCACTTAGTTAGGCGCAAAGTTTCATAACAGTAGGTGTTTGAGCCTTGGTATATGTTTCGTAGCATTTGTTTTCTCTCCTCAACATTTGTCTCTAGAACCTCGTCGTCATCCACTATATGTCTATGTCTTCTTCGATGATACCGGTGTGCAATGAGAGTCATGATGGAAACTACAACTGAAATAATGACTCTCTTCCGCTTCCTTCTCTTCCTTCTTTCCTCTTCACTTGTATTGTTAGAAAGCAATTATGCATTTTGATGTTGACATCTACAACATATGTGCAAATGCTTTGTAAAAAATTATGCATGTACACAAAAAAACTAGAGGCAATGTCTTGGTATGCTACTTATCAATTATAGTGTACAAGATAAAATGAAAGGAACATAGTAGAAAGGACAGAATAGAACATCACACATAATTCTATAGCAACTAGAGGCATGTTACTCAACTTCAAGGCATACTTTCGAAGAGAAAAGTATGCTACAAAATTGCTACTACTAGTATGAGCTCAAATGAGTGATATGAAACAAAATTGCTACTAATAGTATGAACTTCAAGGCATACTTTCTGTTGACAGGTCTTATAAGTTAAACTAAACCACTACTTCTAAATACATATATTAAGTCATCATAAGTGACACGAAACAATGACACATGTCACAACTGAATACATATATAGAAAGAGTAAAGATTGCTCAATTGAGACCCAACTGTACTTGGATAATAGATAAACAATGGGAATAGCATGTATTTTGCCTCTTTATCACCACCAAATCAAAAACATAAAAATCTGATTAAATACTACAGCGTTGTTCAGTTTTAGGAAGCGTTGTTCAGTGTCAGTAAATCACTACTATACGAGTTGTTGGCTCTACGTGCCAATAAGGGATGCCTTCCAAAGGTCTATGTCCAATGGATGACTAAAAATGAGACGCCATAGCAGATCCGTTGTGAAATTAGTTGCACATTTCAAATTGTTTGAACATCATATGATTCTTAGTTTCTATTACTCGTAACAAATATGACGGCCACCTAATCATCCACATACGACATAGTTAAGACATAGTTAATGGATATAGCTCTACAAGTCGATCGCCTCGATGCCTCTGGTGCACTCATTGACAAAACATCTGAAACTTGATCCCAGCCACCGCTAGACGATCACAAAGTATAGTAGCTAGGACACAAGCAAGTAAAGCTAGACGATCCAGACTGAGAAACTATGTGGATATGTACCATGGTTTGCTATATTTGTGATGAGTAATTCACTTGAGCGGATTTGGTGTTTGAGTTGAAATGCGGGAATCCAGGGATTGCATGGGTTTGCATATCATGGTTATGACTAACCGGAGTTGGTGGAGATATTGGTGATATTGTAGGAGATGGGAAATATGTTTGCTTGCCTCATGATGTGTAGGTCACTGGAGTCGACTTGGCGGTCAACGGCGAGAGGATCGGGCACAAGTAGGGGACTTGGGGCCAGACGATCAGGATGCTGCGTGAAGTCAAGGGTGATCCACACCGTACACGTGGAGAGGAAAGAAGCACGCACGGTTTCTCGGTTGAGCCTCAAAACCGTGGTGGCGATGAAGACGACATGTTGACCAAGTCAAGGCGAACGGGATGCCGGTGCAAGTGACAAGGGGGGCCCAATGGACAGGGACTGGGAGAGACTTGTCGGTGGTTAGGATCGCGAGACAAGGTGATACGCGTCAACATCAAGAAGTCATGCTTTGAGAAGCGTGCAAGGCGGATTCCCGGTTTGGACCTCAAAACCGGTGGCGGTGGTTGGTGGTGCACGTGGCACCATGATGGAACTTGCTTCAAGATGAAGCAAAGACGTGAAGCATCTGATGGCATTCGGGAGATGAGGTGAAAGATTGACGGTTATGCCCCCGGTGGTAGGTGGGTGTGTTATGTAGGTCAAGGGTAGAGTGGTCATATGGACAATAGACCTTAGGCCTATATAAGGAGAGGTGTGGCTAGTGGGAGAGGTGCATCTCTTCCTATTAGCCTTGTGTTAGGACTCTATTCAAAGTGCTAGCAGAGGACTTCATATTTTAGAGGAGAGGAAAGGGTGTGTGAGAGACATCTCTTGCTCTTCCAAATAGTGGGAGGAAGAGGGTGGCTTCCTAGCCTTGTACCTATAGATCTTGTAAGCACCTTTCTATGATATGAGAAGTATTTTCGTGCTCAAGATTTCCCTCTTCACTTGAATCCCGAAATTCCCTTTTTCTTATTTTCGGAGCTATTTTTGTGGTGCTTTTCGATCTTATTTTTGGACGAGTTTTTGGCTCGGATTTCTTGAGAAACCTGTTGCTAGGATGAGCTAGAACAATCCTCTATGGATCCTTGACCGAATCAATAGCTCTAGCACCTTCGATTTGAAGGATTTTTCAAGTTTCCCCTTTTTGGTGTTCTTGGTACAAGATCTAAAATTTGTGATGAGTCCTTGAGCCAATTGAGATGATTTTCTAGGATTAGGGTCATGATGTGATGAGGATTCACTGGTCCAAAAATCGCATCATTTGGAGTTTGTTTGGTTAGGTTTTGGAGAAGATTTGCCAAATTCCCGAAAGTTTTTGTTGTTCTGTCGGGGTTGATCGGCACTGCCGACGACCAGGACCGGCACTGCCGGTGGGTCTCAGGACCCCGCACCGGCACTATCGATGGGCTAGATCGGCATGGCCGATGGGGCCAACCGGCATTGCCGATGGTCCTGATCGGCACTACCGGTGGTGGTTCAGTAAGGTGTAGTTTGTGAGGTTTTTGACTATCTCGAGTCTCTGCTGTTTCCTTTTTGTTTCCGCTGTGTTTCTTGTTGTGGTTGATCACTCCTAGGGATAGTACACCACTAGTTGGTGTGTGTAGTCTTGGTGATCGGTTCGGAGGTTGGCTTGGGTTGTTTTTGGGATATAGGCCAAGTTCTCTTGGATAATTTTGATTGGCTCCCATTCACCCCTCCTCCCCCCCCCCCCTCTGGTCGCCTTCTCGGTCCTTCAATTGGTATCAGAGCTGGTTTGATCACTAGTTGATCTTCACCAGCTTTGTGATCAACCACATGGAGAAGCGTGCTATCAAGCTGTGGATGTTCGATGGAGAGGACTTCCCTTACTGGAAGTCACAGACCAAGGCGTATCTGCTGAGTCAAGGACGTGCAATTTGGGAGATTGTTGATCAAGAGTATGCTATACCACAAGACCTGAACACTGCTTCTGCAGGTGAGTTAGTCAGGTATGAGAACAACTCCAAAGCTATCAATATTCTCCTCTCTGCACTTGGTAGGAGTGAACATGATAGGGTTGCACACCTTGACACTGCTCATGCTATTTGGGTTAAGCTCTGCACTTACCATGAGGGTACCAACCAGGTCAAGTCTATGCATAAGGATTCTTACAATAGACAGTACCAAACTTTTGCTCAAAAACCGGGCGAGTCACTAGATGACACTTTTCGTAGGTTTGAGGCAATTGTGTGCAACTTGCGGGCTTGTGGTACCCTTGTGTACAATGACAATGATAGAGCTAGGCAACTACCGTATTCACTTGATGAAAATGTTTGGGGGGTTAAAATTGCTGCTCTAGAAGAAACTGCTGACTTCAACACCTTAAACTGTGAGCAACTGTATAGCAAGCTGAAATCTCATGAACTGTCTAGGAAATCTCATTCTAATCTTGTTATTCTTGCTTCTAGCATGGCTTTTCTTTCTAGCTCTCAGAAGGTTAGTCACAGTGATGCTTCTTATGAAACTAACCCTTCACTTGACAAGTTTTCCTTGAAGTTTGCTTTGTCTTCTCTTGTTGCAGCTTCCGATGAACAGATGGAGTGTATTCCTGACAAGGAGTTGTCCTTGCTCACAAGGAAGTTCAGGAGGTTCTATAACAACCGGAAGGAGAGAAGAGGAGGTGGTTCAAGAACTTGCTTCGAGTGCAGTGACCCAGGACACTTCATCGTTGATTGTCCCAAGAAGAAGAAGAAGGTCGGGTACCACGACAACAACACTGAAGACTTCAAGCAGAAGAAGAACTGCTTCTACAAGAAGGGCAAGAACTCCAAGAAGTTCGCCAAGGCCATTGCACGCGCCTATGTTGCCGCCTTGAGCAATGTCGACCTCACATCAAGCGAAGGCCTTATAAGCTCGGAGGAGGAGGTTGAAAAGCCATGAGTCAAGAGGAAGGCTGACTTCACCGGGCTTTGCTTCATGGAAAAGAACGACCACGACACCGACTCTGGATCCGACTTCGACACAAGCGAGGTACCTCCCACTCTTGATGGGCTCTCTTCTGAACTTGATCATTTGCGCGATGTTCTGCTTTTGCAAGATGATAAGCTTCGCAGTGCTGTTCGTGAGAGCAGAGAGCTTAAGTCTAAGTTGGAGAGTGCTGATTTTGAAATTGCTTCGCTTAGGTCTAAGCTTGCTAAGGATGACATGTTTCTAGAGTGTGAGTCTTGTCAAGTTGTGATGAGTGATCTTACACAGAGAGATAGTGTGCATGCTCAAGTTGCCAGTCAGCTTGAGAGTGCCCTCAAGGAGCTTGATGAGTTCAAAGCTAGACCAACTCTTTTGGGTGCATGTCAGAAGTGCCCTAAGCTCACAGATGAGTTGGAAGCTCAGTCCCTCAAAGTCAAAGAGCTTGAGTCCAAGTTGCTTCATGAGACTCGCTCGAAAGTTCTTCCACATCCGTGTGAAGTGTGTGTCACCCTCAAGGACAAGTTAGTAATCACTAGGGAAGAAAACAAAGTCCTAGTTCAGAAAAATGACTATCTTGTTTCTAGGCTCCAGAGAACTCTAGTGAGTGAGGAAAAGATTGAGAGTGATTTGGCAAGAGTGAAGGAGAGTGCTTCTAGGTCAACCTATAACTTGGGCTTGGGATTTGAGAGGTGTGACAAGGAGAGTGAGAATGTGGGTAAGTTTGTAACTAGCTCCAGCTACAAGGATGAGGAAAACACCATCAAACCCACTGATACATACTATCCACCCAATCTCAAACCCTCCTTCAACCCAAAGCAAATAGAGAAGCCAAAACCCAAACCTGCAATGCAAACCAAGCCTAATCCTAAGGGTGTCTACATTTGCATGTTTTGTGGTCGCAAGGGTCACTTGGATGAATTCTGTTATAGGCGTAAGAGGATTGAGAGGAAGCAAGCTGAGTTGACTAGGGATGCTTTTTATGATGATTTTGTTGACTTTCAGCCTCGCTCTTTTTCTCGTGCCTATTATGGATAGAGTCATTCCTCATATGGCTTTGATACATGAAACAAAGGCTTTACGCAGCAGCGCTTTGGTGCCCCACATTTTCCCCATCGTGGTGAGCATCATTCACGTGGATTTAGCTTTCACATTGATGATTTCTATCCTCACAACCCAAGGTTTGAGTCGAGACGCTTTGTCAGGCCATGTTTTCCCCGTCATGGTTCTCGTCCTATGCGTTCAAATGATAATGTGCAAAACTGTGATGACTACTACCGATCGTATGGTTAAGTGCTGGATTACCAAATCTCTTTTGACTAACCCCAGCACTGAGCCATCGACTTTTCCTTCTCATTCTTAGTAGGCAGTAGGTGGAGGCTTGGAGAACAAATGGTTGATGGACTCCGGGTGTTTGCGCCACATGACTGAAGATGCAAAGTGGTTCTCCAGCCTCACTCCCCTAAAGCGGCTGGAGTATGTGACCTTTGGAGATGACAAGAGAGGGAGAGTGAAGGCAAGAGGCACGGTAAAGGTAAATGAAAAATTCACTCTCAAGGATGTTGGTTTGGTTGAGTATCTCAAGTACAATCTCCTCTCTGTCTCTCAGCTTCTTGATGTTGGTTTGGAAGTGCGCTTTAAGTCGAATGCTTCTTGTGTTCTTGATTCGAGTGGTTCCTTGGTTTGTGGGATTTCTCGCATTGGCAGTTTTTCAGACTGATTTTGTTGGTTCTTCTGGTTCTCACAAGTGCTTGTTTGCTCAATCTTCTTCTGAGCTCTGGAAATGGCATAGGAGACTGGGTCACATGAGCTTTGACTTGTTATGTCGCTTGAGTGGCCTAGGTTTGATCCGAGGATTGCCTAAGCTCAAATTTGATAAGGAATTGGTTTGTGCTCCTTGTCGTCATGGGAAAATGATTGCCGCTTCTCATCCACGAATCAATTTGGTGATGACTAAACGCCCTGGAGAGTTGCTTCATATGGACACCGTTGGTCCTTCTCGAGTTCGTTCGGCGGGTGGGAAGTGGTATGTTCTTGTGATTGTTGACGACTATTCTCGCTACTCTTGGGTCTACTTTCTTGAGAGCAAGGATGAAGTGTTTCATCACTTTTGGAGCTTAGCTTTGAGGTTGTTCAAGGAACTCCCTGGCGCATTACGAGCAATTCGCAGTGATAATGGCACCGAGTTCAAGAACTCCTTGTTTGATGCTTTCTGTCTTGAGCATGGTATTGAGCATCAGTTTTGAGCACCTCGTGTTCCCCAACAGAATGGTGTGATTGAAAGAAAGAACAGAACCTTAGTGGAGATGACCCGGACGATGCTCAATGAGCATAGGACTCCGAGGCGATTCTGGGCTGAGGCCATTAGCACTGCTTGCTATGTTTCCAATCAGATTTTCTTGTGCTCAATTCTTAATGTGACTTCTTATGAGCTGCGTTTTGGGAGAAAGCCTTCGGTTTCTCATTTGCGTGCCTTTGGTTACAAGTGCTTTATTCTCAAGCGTGGCAATCTTGATAAGTTTGAGTCAAGGTCTTCCGATGAAATCTTTCTTTGTTACTCTCTTCATGGTCATTCCTACAGAGTTTTAAATTTGGAGACTAACACCATCGTAGAATCCTGCGATGTAACCTTTGATGAATCAAACTCTTGTACAAGGAATGTGATTGAGTCTGCAGGTGACAACGAGATGAAGGAGAGCATCTTTGTAGAAGAGGACCTACAGGGCTTTGATGATGATGATGATGATTCACTTCATCTCTCATCTGAGCTTGCTCCTACTGCTACCACTACTCCAGCAGAGGGTCTAGAAGCTTCTACATCGACTTCAGCGGCTATTGAGCAAGATCCAGCTGTGGTTGAGGGGGAGGTACACTCGGAGAGAGAGGCTCCTCACCACATTCAGCGTCAACATCCACCCCAACAGATGATCGGTAATCTCTATGAGAGGACACCAAGGTCAAGGTCTGCATATCTTGCTTGCTTTACCAATTCTCTCTTTGTTGCAACCTTTGAACCCCGAAATGTTGGACACGCATTATCTGATGAACATTAGGTTAATGCCATGCATGAGGAGTTGGAAAACTTTGAGAGAAACAAAGTCTGGACCCTTGTAGAGCCTCCTAAAAATGTCAATGTCATAGGAACCAAGTGGGTGTTCAAAAACAAACATGGGGAGGATGGTAAGGTTGTGAGAAACAAGGCTAGGCTAGTTGCTCAAGGTTTTAGCCAAGTGGAGGGCTTAGATTATGGTGAAACCTTTGCTCCTGTTGCTCGCATAGAAGCCATTAGGATTTTGCTTGCATTTGCTGCCTCCAAGGGCATTAGACTTTATCAAATGGATGTCAAGAGTGCTTTTCTAAATGGTTTCATAGAGGAAGAAGTGTATGTGAGGCAACCCCCTGGCTTTGAGCACCACAAATACCCAAACTGTGTGTACAAGCTTCAGAAGGCTTTGTACGGGCTAAAGCAAGCACCTAGGGCATGGTATGCTAGGCTTAATACCTTCTTGCTAGAGCGTGGGTATGTCATGGGGTGTGTTGATAAAACCTTGTTCACTCTAAAGCATGGCAATGACTTTCTAATGGTTCAGATTTACATGGATGATATCATCTTTGGTGGTTCCTCTCATGCTCTTGTGTCCAGATTTTAGGAAGCTATGGAAAGTGAATTTCAGATGTCGATAATGGGAGAGATCACCTTCTTTCTTGGGCTTCAAATCAAGCAGTGCAAGCAAGGCACTTTCTTACATCAAGCCAAGTACACGAAGGATCTCCTGAAGAAGTTCGACATGGTTAATGTGAAGCCGTTGTCTACACCAATGTCTACTACAACGGCTCTTGACCCCAATGAAGACTGTGAAGCGGTGGATCAAAGAGAGTACAGGAGTATGATTGGCTCCCTCTTGTATCTGACAGCAACTAGACCCGACATACACTTTGCGGTGTATCTTTGTGCTTGTTTTCAAGCTTCTCCAAGGGTGACTCATCGCAAGGCTGTCAAGCACATCTTCAGGTATCTCAAGTACACCCTTGAGTTCGGTCTTTGGTACTCTGCATCTTCATCTCTTGATCTCATTGGGTATTCGGATGCGGACTTTGCTGGGTGTAGAATTGATAGGAAGAGCACTTCTGGTACTTGCCATTTCTTGGGTACTTCTTTGATCTATTGGTCTTATTGTAAGCAGTTGAGTGTTGCCCAATCCACCACAGAGGCTGAGTATGTAGCCGCTGCTCGCAAATCCTATGGATTGTGTCTACCATGAGAGACTATGGGTTGACTTTTAAGGGTGTTCCACTCATGTGTGATAACTCCAGTGTCATATGCTTAGCCAAAAACCCAATCCAACATGGTAAGGTCAAACACATCAATGTGCGATTCCACTTCCTGAGAGACAATGTTGAGAAGGGGGATGTTGAGCTCATATACATTGATACCAAAAACCAACTAGCTGATATCCTCACCAAGCCCCTAGATGCTTCGAGACATGCTTTTCTTCGGGGGGAACTTGGTGTTTGTCATCCATATGGCATTATTTAAGAGGGAGTTGGTGTTCACTTGTATATATGTATCTTACCATTTTCGCTTTGTATCTCATATGTAATATATGCATTGGTAGATGAGCTTTGAGTCTTATGCTTTCTTGCATTTCTCTTTACTATGATTAAGCTTGAGCTAAGTTATGTGGATGTGATGGTAATCTCTCATGCTTAGATTTTCTAGATGGCCTGTTATAGACTCATGTGAGCAACTTGCTAATCTTAAAGGTAAACTGAGCTTCTTGTAAACCTTATGATCTAATCTTGTCAAAACTTGATCACCATGTGTATAATTGCTCTTATCTTTGTTGAAACTTGCATTAAGGCTGGTCTAGAGGATGTCTTGGCTTTGGCACCTTGTGTTTATGAAATGGAAGGCTTTGCAGATGTTTAGCTCATGATGTAACATTATGGGAACATGTGTTCCTTTTGTCGCAAAGGCATGCTCTTTTGTCGTGTGCATAATCTTGAAAAATCTGCTAAGTGCTTTGATCAAGAATTACTCATAATGCTAAATCCAAATATTGTGACTTGAAGCCTCGGGGTGTTTGTCGTACCCAGTCGTGTGACCCTCCGCATGGATAAGAGGACACATGAGGATAAACAATAATCACTTGATCAACTGAGTCTCTGTTGCATATATGAGCGTTTATAGAGCTCATTTTCTGTGAATGCTTGTTGCCCCTGTTGAGTTTGAAACTGGCTAGATTCTTATGATTCACTTGGTGCTTGTTTTGCCTTGGATGAGAGTACTTACACATGTGGTGGCAGTTTGGCTCATGATAAGCAACTTTGATTCTATCTATGCTAGTCAATCGTTCTGCTTAGCTTGTATAGCTCATGGTGTTTATACCTTGCTATCTATTTTTGATCTTTGCATGATTGGGAGCTATTGCTTTTACACTTCATGGCACTATGGTTATGGTTAGCAAAGTTAAATGCTTGTTTGCATAATTGTTGAAGCTCCTTAGGTTTGCATTTTCATGCATTGCATGTTTGCTTGTTCTTTTGCCTCTTTGATGAGTTCATTGCCAAAGGGGGAGAAAATTTTAGGGTCATGCACAAATAATGCTAAGAAACTCATATGATCTATTTTGCACTACATGAGACCTACCACAACTTGAGGGGGAGCATATCATGATCTTGAGCGTTTTCTTGCGCTTTTCACATTCTTTGCGTCTCAAGTCGCTTTCTTTGCCAACTCTTGGTTTTGTAATCCCTACTTTGCTAGATGGCTTGTTTTCACCTTTTCTTTGGGTTTGGCCATTTGGATGTGCTTATTCGGCTTCACATTTCAATCTCTAATCTTTGTGCATTTGGTGTTGTCAATGTACTCATCAAGGGGGAGATTGAGAAACCATGTGGATATGTACCATGATTTGTTATATTTGTGATGAGTAATTGACTTGAGCGGAGATTGAGAAACCATGTGGATATGTACCATGGTTTGCTATATTTGTGATGAGTAATTGACTTGAGCGGATTTGATGTTTGAGTTGAAATGCGAGAATCCAGGGATTGCATGGGTTTGCATATCATGGTTATGACTAACCGGAGTTGGTGGAGATATTGGTGATATTGCAGGAGATGGGAAATGTGTTTGCTTGTCTCATGATGTGTAGGTCACTGGAGTCGACTTTGCGGTCAACGGCGAGAGGATCGGGCACAAGTAGGGGACTTGGGGCCAGACGATCAGGATGCCGCGTGAAGTCAAGGGCGATCCACACTATACACATGGAGAGGAAAGAAGCACGCACGGTTTCTCGGTTCAGCCTCAAAACCGTGGTGGCGATGAAGACGACATGTTGACCAAGTCAAGGCGAACGGAATGCCGGTGCAAGTGACAAGGGGGGCCCAATGGACAGGGACTGGGAGAGACTTGCCGGTGGTCAGGATCGCGGGACAAGGTGATACGCGTCAACATCAAGAAGTGATGCTTTGAGAAGCGTGCAAGGCAGTTTCCCGGTTTCGGCCGCAAAACCGGTGGCGGTGGTTGGTGGTGCACGTGGCACCATGATGGAGCTTGCTTCAAGATAAGTCAAAGACGTAAAGCGTCTGATGGCATTCGGGAGATGAGGTGAAAGATAGACGGTTATGCCCCCGGTGGTAGGTGCGTGTGTTATGTAGGTCAAGGGTAGAGTGGTCATGTGGACAATAGACCTTAGGCCTATATAAGGAGAAGTGTGGCTAGTGGGAGAGGTGCCTCTCTTCCCATTAGCCTTGTGTTAGGACTCTATTCAAAATGCTAGGAGAGGACTTCATATTTTAGAGGAGAGGAAAGGGTGTGTGAGAGACATCTCTTGCTCTTCCAAATAGTGAGAGGAAGAGGGTGGCTTCCTAGCCTTGTACCTATAGATCTTGTAAGCACCTTTCTATGATATGAGAAGTATTTTCGTGCTTAAGATTTCCCTCTTCACTTGAATCCCGAAATTCTCTTTTTCTTATTTTTGGAGCTATTTTTGTGGTGATTTTTGATCTTATTTTTGGACGAGTTTTTTGCTCGGATTTCTTGAGAAACCTGTTGCTAGGATGAGCTAGAACAATCCTCTATGGATCCTTGACCGAATCAATAGCTCTAGCACCTTCAATTTGAAGGATTTCTCAAGTTTCCCTTTTTTGGTGTTCTTGGCACAAGATCTGAAATTCGTGATGATTCCTTGAGCCAATTGAGATGATTTTCTAGGATTAGGGTCGTGATGTGATGAGGATTCACTGGTCCAAAAATTTCATCATTTGGAGTTTGTTTAGTTAGGTTTTAGAGAAGATTTGTTAAATTCTTGAAAGTTTTTGTTGTTCTATCAGGGTTGATCGGCACTGCCGATGGCCAGGACCGGCACTGTCGATGGGTCTCAGGACCCCGCACCGACACTGCCCATGGGCCAGATCGGCACTGCCAATGGGGCCAACCGGCACTGCCGATGGTCCTGATCGGCACTGCCGGTGGTGGTTCAGTAAGGTGCAGTTTGTAAGGTTTTTGACTATCTCTAATCTCTGTTGTTTCCTTTTTGTTTCCGCTGTGTTTCTTACTATGATTGATCACTTCTAGGGCTAGTACACCACTAGTTGGTGTGTGTAGTCTTGGTGATCGGTTCGGAGGTTGGCTTGGGTTATTTTGGGGATATAGACCAAGTTCTCTTGGAGAATTTTGATTGGCTCTTATTCCCCCCCCCCCCCTCTGGTCGCCTTCTCGGTCCTTCACAGACACAAGCACCTGATCCAGACATAAGCAAGTAAAAGGGATCACCAACCTACTGCAGGGCGGGCATGCACCAGAAGGGAGGTCGGAGGAGGGAAGCAAGTACCTGGGACGCCATGGAGGTGCAAAAGGCGGATCTCGCCTCTCTTGCGCTCAGGGTCAATGACAGCGACATGGATCTCCCCTGCGTCAGCGGTGATGGCATCGATCTCCTCTGTGTCGGTGACGACGGTGTGGATCTCCCTTCTCATGGTGGCGACAGCGTGGAACTCCCTTGGCGGCGATGACGCGGATCTCCTGTGGTCGACGATGGTGAGCCGGTCTCCTAGCTGTGGATCGAGGACAGCGCGCCGTGGCCAACAACAGCTTGCTGGTCTCCCTCTTGCGGATCAAAAACATCGAGTGCGGCTCCCTCCCACGGTTGATGACGGCGCGCAGGTTTCCTTCATACGATTGATGGTGGCGTCACGGCAACGGCGGTGCCCCTCTCGCGGTGGCGACGGCGGTTGAGCTCCTCTCCCGCTGGCCTCTCTCTCTCTCTCTCTCTCTCTCTCTCTCTCTCTCTCTCTCTCTCTCTCTCTCTCTCTCTCTCTCTCTCTCTCTCTCTCTCTCTTGGTGGTGGCGACGGCGGCGGCGATGGCGTGTGGAGTCGGGTGGAGAACGGCAGGCGATGAGCAAATTCCAAGGGTTTCGATGTTACGGAGTCGCAAATGGTACTGGGCAAGCAATTTACCTCTGGAAAAGGCCGGAATTGACCAATTCAATTTGATGGGCTCACCAAACAGCTGGGATTATGGAATTGGATTCAATTCAGCCCAACTCAAACCATTCAAACAGGCCCTAAAAGTTTCCTATGGTTTCCTGCTTCCCAAAGGCACCATAACGTCAGGGAAATGAAGGAACAGATTCCTTTGAAAAACCTACTCCCACCGCTCCAAAAATTTTATCGTCATTGACTTTTTCGTTATCCATTGAAAAACCTACTCCCTCCGGCGCCACCATCTCCGCCGGCCTTGACCTCCCCACCTCCCCTGCACGCTGTTGTTGTTGGTGGCGCCGAGATCTCGTGGGGCGGCGGCGGGTTCCCTCTCCCTCTCTCTCTCTCCTCGACCATTGCCGACTCCAGGCGGGAGGAGGTCTAACACTGGGCCCATGCCACGTCGACATGTCCTGGACATCGGGCACAGTGCCAGATTTGATATAGGACTACTCGCACCGGGGTGCTATAAAATCACCTGCAGGACCAAAATAACGGACGAAGAGGTGCACCGGGAGACGGTAAAAGGAACGGTAAAATGGAGGAGGCCTCCGTATCCGCTGAATTCAGCGTAATAGCGGGTGTGCGCTACCTCCCGCGGTGGGCCCACCTCACTCGTCTCACGCATTCGCCCCAACTACCGGAGGAGAGCGTTGGAGAGGGCGGCTCGGCTGGCGGTGGAGGAGAGCTCGATGCGCGGCGGTGTTGGGCGTGCAGTAGGTGGCGGTGTTGTGCGCACGGGAGCCGGCCATGGTGCAGGATCTACACGAGCGTGTCTTCCACGGTGATCGGCGGCGGAGGGAAAAAACTGGCCGTGATTTGCTTCCGTCGGGAGGAGCCGAGGAGGGAGGAGTCGAGGAGGGTGGAGCGTCGGTCGGATCCAGAGGAGGGGGCGGCGCGGAGGGGGCCTCGGGTGGCGGCGTGCGGGGAGGAAGATGTGAGCGCGGCGGGGAGTTCGCGAGTGGTGGGCGCGTGGCGGGCTCGCGGGCGGCGGAGAGCTCGTGGGCGCGCGGGGAGAGAGGGAGAGGGGAGGCGGGGAGCTCGGCGCGAGCGGGAGGCCGGGCTGTGGAGGTTGAGGGCGCCGCCGAGAGGGCCGCCGGGGAGAGAGGCAGAGGAGAGGTGGGGAGCTCGCGCGGGGGAGGACGAAGAAGAGAAGAGATTAGAAAATGAGGAAAGAGAGAGAGGGGAGGGAAAAAGAGAGGGAGAGGCTGACATGTGAGATTTTTATGGGTCCCATAAAGAGGTAGTTGAGATAGAGTATAAGATATAGAGTATAACGATTATAGAAAAAATTGTTATAGAAAAAAAAAATTTGATAACTAGGATAAAAAATTTGTTTTAAAGAATGAATATAAAATATCACAAGTACGGTCAGTCTACAGAAAGACCATCCGGGAGTTTGGCGTTCGGCTTCAGTACCCCGGTTTTCCTCTATATCGGTACTGGAGGGATTTTCCAGTACTTTAGACAGTCTGATCCAGTTGGGGTGCACGGCACAGTACAAGACAATCCCGCCGCAGAGCACGCCGGCCACGCACGCCAGGTGACACGTCGTCTTGCTCAGGCAATCAACACGCGGACCTGCAATTATTGATCCAGCTCGGCAGGCACAGCACATATCCAGTCAGACGAGCCCGCACGACACCGTCAACCTGCTCTCTTTCCTCTGCTCCTCCCACCGATTTCATCGATCCATCCCCAATTCCCCATCTCCCTCCCTCCGGTCGCCGTCACCGCCGATCGAGCCATGAGCTGGTGGTGGACGGGCGCCATCGGCGCCGTCAAGAAGCGCCAGGACGAACAGGCCGCGGCGGCCGAGCCGTCCTACCAGAGCGTGGCGCTCGTCGTCGGGTCCACGGGCATCGTCGGCACCTCCCTCCTCGACATCCTCCCGCTCGCCGACACCCCCGGCGGTCCCTGGAAGGTCTACGCGATCTCGCGCCGCCCGCTGCCGCCCTGGTCCCCGGCGCCCTCGCCCGCCGTCACCCACCTCCACCTCGACCTCGCCGACGCCGCCGCCGTCGCCGATGCGCTCAAGCCGCTCACCGACATCACCCACGTCTTCTACGTCGCGTGGGCCGGCTACGCCACCGAGGCGCGGAACCGGGAGGCGAACTCCGCCATGCTCCGCAACGTCCTCGGCGTCGTCGTCCCCAACTGCCCGGCCCTCGTCCACGTCTGCCTCCAGACCGGCCGCAAGCACTACACCGGCCCATTTGACGCCATCGGCAGGGTCCCCGCCCCGGACCCGCCCTTCACCGAGGACATGCCGCGCCTCGACTGCCCCAACTTCTACTACGACCTCGAGGACATCGTCTTCGACGAGGTCTCCCGCCGGGACGGCGCCGTCAGTTGGTCCGTGCACCGCCCCACCACCGTCTTCGGCTACTCCCCGCGGAGCGCCATGAACGTCGTGGGCAGCCTCTGCGTCTACGCCGCCATCTGCCGGAAGGAGGGCGCCACGCTGCGGTGGCCCGGGTGCCGCGTGGCTTGGGAGGGGTTCAGCGACGCCTCCGACGCGGATCTCATCGCGGAGCACGAGATCTGGGCCGCCGTGGATCCGTTCGCCAAGAACCAGACATTCAATTGCAGCAATGGGGATGTCTTCAAGTGGAAGCATCTGTGGCCGATATTGGCCGAACATTTCGGGGTCGAATGGGCCGGCTATGAAGGGGAGGAGAGCAGGTTCAAGCTCTCCGAGGCCATGGCAGGGAAGGAGGCGGTGTGGCAAGAGATTGTCAGGGAGAACGAGCTTGTAGGAACAGAGCTTGACGAGATCACCAATTGGTGGTTCGTCGACACCATGTTTAACATCGAGATGGAGCATTTGGACAGCATGAACAAGAGCAAGGAGCATGGATTCCTCGGCTTCAGGAACACCGTCAACTCCTTCAACACATGGATCGACAAGATGAAGGTTTTCAAGATTGTACCTTGATGCCTGCAATTTATCCCTGCTGTTCTATACTATCATGCTGCATCTTATTATCTTGCCCGTTTATCAAGTTCCAGCTCTCTTGTACTTTAGTCACATTTCATACATTGTTGTCTTCCAAAAGGTTTCATGATGTATAATTCTGTATACTAGGGCCAAATAAATATCAAAAAATCGTGAATGAGTTATTCTTGCTCAGCATTAGTTTCATTGAAATCATTATTATTGGATACACTACCTTTTCTCTGATTTGGTTGTTAAAGCCATCACGCTTTCTCCATATATGCATTGTGTTACATAATGCGGAAATCCTTCTCTTCAATTGACTGATTAGAGAGATTTCAGACGTTCAAATCTCGCCGGACTTGGGTGTGGAGGGCTTCTTCAGTGAGCTCCATGAACTCCGAACTTTGAAAGAGGTTTCGGGAGTGGTAGGCCGGTCAGACGGTGGTGGTGGGAGAGATGGTGGAGGGGGGCAGGGGCCGTGGTGCCGCCTTGCGAGCAGCGGGAGATGCGGTTGGCCAGATCAGGGCGGGGGAGCTCGAAAGCAACCAGTGTTACATGTAGTATTGTTTTTTTCTCTTGGCGAATAATAGACACTGGGAGTAGTCCCTCTGCCAAACATTTCCACATGTTCGTCTCTAAAACAACACAATAATGGTCCGGTGTTCCATATCTTTTCATGCGGTTATAACTTTTCCAGGATAGGAAAACCTAATGACAACTTTATTCAGTCACTAATTACTTCGACTTTTTTTTTGAGGGGGGGGGGGGGGGCGGGGGCATTGAATGTTTCATAACATTTTGGAGAGGTCCAAGGTCCAAAATTGACTATCTAATCCCTAACGGATCTATATCCTCTGCCTTTCTTGTTGGTATGGTAAACTTTGTCATTCCTAATTCCTGCCGCTGATCTTAAAATTAATGTTGCCCACACTAATCCTATCACTAATTCCACTGCATGTGCGTTATTTTCGTGGTGTAAGCAGTGAAATGTTTTCTATTCTGGATAGAGACTAATGTACATTGCAACAAATATTTTTGCTAATTTCTAACACTACACACCAGCAACAGCTTTAGCACTCTGTTAATAAAAATATTTAGCACCAGTTTTTAGTAAACAACACGAGTTTTTATTAAAATGCACAATTTTCAGTAGAACAGGGCAACAAAAATAAGCAATTTGAGAAATCGAATGGACAATACTAGTTATTCGAAAAATAATGGTTGAAAAATAATGGTGCCGCACCATCTGGTTTAGTGAAGAACATTATTCAGGGCTGATTGTAATGCATTTAATCCTTTTCAAAATAGGAAGCAACCTTCTTAAACCAGTTAGGATTATTTGTAGAAGATTTAGATTTACAGCTTCACCTGGCCAAGCGACAGGGACTAGAAATGGCAAAGTTTGCCATACCAGCAAGAAAGGTCGAGGATACGAATCCCTAACCATAGGGGAGGCACTTCTTTGTCTTGCGCTGGCTCCTGAATGATTGTTGAAAGCATCTTTGACCATTCTCACTGATTGGTTCTTGAAATCTGATTTGGGATCGAGTTTTGGGTCCGACAAAATAGAAAGAAAGACGCAACTGCTACTATGAATGATGGAAGTCGATCTCTTTGTGTCATCAAGTAATGTACTGCTGTTGCCTGTTTGCGACTTTTTTTTCATAGGACAGACGAGCAACCCAGACGAAGTTTTTTTGGGGGGTCATAGAAATCTGGCCACATAGCAAATATCGATTTTACGAATAAAACCTATTAGCAAATACTACTTGATTTTGTCGGTTAATAGACCGGTTTCACCAGTTAGTCGATCGATTTTATTGGTTTATAAAATTGACCGATTGGTTTTATTGATATTGTTAGATGTAATTTTTTTTGAATTTTAAATTTTTTTAAATCATAACCGAGGGTTAATCGACCGACCGGTATCCACTGAACCGGTTTACCAGACCAGTTATGTTAACCCTGTTGGTAGCCACAACAAGGTCAGAGGATAATGCTGATGTGATTCTTTTCAATGTATTTTGTTCTTCGTTGGGAACTTTAGTGCTGTTTTATTCCACTCTAAATCTGACTGCAGTCTTGTGTACCATTTTATTCTATCTGACCAGAAACTAGTTCATATGAAGATTTGCTGGGATTAATAAAGTTCAATATGTTTCTTCTTTTTATCCATTGTCTCTACAACTTATTAATTAAGGTGAAGTCGTCTAGATCACTTTTTTCGTGTCCAGATGTGTCCGTAACGTTATCGTATTCAGTTTATATCCTACAATGATTCACCAACCAGTTTGAGTCATTTTTTAATCATTTTTTCATCCTTTGTTAAATTAGAGTCCGATTGCAAAGGTGAGATTGCGAGTTCAAATCTTGGCGGATACACTTTACGCATAGCGCTCAAAATAATACCGCAACTTGCGACGGGAACAGGCAGGCGAGGTTCCAAGGTGCCCAAAAAAAAAATTTACTATTTTTTTGAGGTTTTTTTCTAGATTTATATTTTACCAAGTGCCCTCTTTGCTGAGTGTATTTTGACACACCGATAGAAGACACACGGCAAAGTCAGCTTTATCAATGAATATTTTGCCGTGCACACTTTACCGTGTGTCACCCACGGCAAATACTGTGGGTTTTTCAGAGTTTGCCATGTGTATTAGGCACATGGCAAACTATAGACGGTAAACTATAGATTTCCCGTAGTGAAAGCTACATATCTTTATATTAATAGGAGAAAAAAGCCAAAGCTTAACATAACAAGACGCAACACACCCACACTGCACACATAGCCACGCACAACACACACACTACACACCCACAACACACTGAACCACACACTTCACGTATAAACTGATGGATTTCCGACAACAGAACGGGATTAGACATTCCCATCCTGTAAGCTGCTCCCTAAATGGCGGTGATATGATCAGTTAATAAGGATAAGTCAGTAGCACCAGCCACGCTCCAGTATTTCACTTCGTTATCGACCATGGTTGAGATGGTTGCAAGTCTTGGTGACGCACCATTAAACACGCCCAGTGTAATGTAAGAGTTCAGCCCTTTCTTGAAACACCCTCCAACCATCTCAGTGACTGGACGCCACCAATCATCAAAGATGACTTCAGAAGGCTGATGCGTGAGGGAAACTTGACCAATACGTTGCAAAAGAATATACCAAAACTGCCTAGCAAACACACAGCCGACAAATAAATGATCTATGCTTTCATCCTCTTGATCACAGAAAGGGCAAGCCTCGGAATGAGGTAAGCCTCGCCTCCTAAGTCAATCAGCTGTCCAACAGCGTTGCTGCACTACCAACCAGATGAAGAAATAACATTTCCCCGGTGTCTAGGTCTTCCCAACACGCTCCCAAGGCTCAAAACCGGTTGCTCGTTATCACAATTTCTATATATACTAGTGGATAGGGCGCGTCCTTGCGCGCCCACTAATAAAAAAGGGGCATAGAAATATTGGCATAAGAAGCATTAGCGTCCGTATTAAAAAAAATAATTGAGATATTTATAAGAGATAATATGATGATATGTGCATTAATATAGATATTTATAAGGTGCTTACAATAAGCAGGTGCTAGGTACATATATTACTATTCGTACAAAATATAATACCATATGTTTGTACAAGTCAAAATAAACTGGATAATTACATATATATATACATACATGTGTCTCTATTAGATCTGGATGACAGAAAGAGGATGCTAAATAACGAACCTGAGTACATCCTGGCGGTGATGTCCTCTCACATCCTGGCAATTTCGTGCATTATAATTCTGATAGATATATAACAATCCAAGAGTACATCCTAGCGGGGACATCCGAGAGCACAAAGTTTTGTCAAACGGCATGCAAGGCCTTCCTTCAATACACAAAGCAGTTTGCTATGTTTGCTGGACTGAATAGTGACCGTTCTGAAATAAAAACTGCCACAAGAAGTATAAAAACACTTATAAGCAGGAAATTTGGAAATGAGATGTGAAATTTAACAGCAAAGAATCAAATAACATCTCAAAATTTTAATTGAATAGTAGCCTAACAAAACCAAGGAAGGTTTTTATATTGGATCATTAGTAGCTTAGGACACCAACTTTTATTTCACTATACTTGAATATTCAGCACCTATCTTAAATTGTGGGTAAGGACTAACCTTCCTTTAGACATCACAGATGTTTTCACTATAATCGAAGAGGCAAACATTACCCAGTGCTGCAGGAGCTCATGCAATTGAACTGTGAGCAACGACTAACCTTCTTGAGACATCACAAATTTTGTGAATAATAGAAAAGAATTGCTACTTGTTCTAATAACAAGGCTGGTGCTATTTGGATCCCACAATGGTACAAAGTAAAAAAAAAAACATGCCCATGACTTAGTAAAAAGGAAACATCAAAACACAAAGCCTCCAATGGAATAATCTCAGTGATCCCACTAAGTACGAATCACCAAGACCCCACTGCTGAGTGCCTGAGCCTTTATAGGCAACTGACTGAGGAACCAACATATCACACCATACTGCAAAAGTCATCAGTCATGAACTAAAAACCTCCAATTAATCTAAGCATTGAAACCAAAGATCTGGTCCACTGAAAAAAGAACCCATAGGCTATCATCTGGTGGCCCTTATTTGGTTCAGACACATCATGTCATAATATCTCAATGTGAATGTTTAGTTTGAACTAAACATAAGCACAAAGAGCCAGGGAATTCATTTGCGTTATACATAAAAAAATTGACGTCTTCACCCTATAATCAAGGTGTGTCCCCAAAATCCACAACAGAACACAAAGTACAGATGAAATAACTGAATTTATTACCCAAAATAGCAGGAAAGGAACAGGGAAAAGAGAAAATAAGTAAATGAAGCATTTCATTGATATAGAATGACATATAATATTAGTAACGAGAAATTAAGAACATCATAATGCACTCTTTGTTTCTCACTTATAATATCGTGGGAACCACAACAATATACAAAGTGACAAATAGCATTTACCTTGATATTAATAAGTCCTCAGAACATGCTTGTTTACCATGGATTTTTCTGAAACCTAGAGGGGGAAAAGGTCCATTTCAGACTCTTGAAGCTGTAAGCATCACTAAACATGTCTGTGCATATATATTCTTGAGAAACAGAATTGAATTTGAGATAGTGGTAGTTCAAAGACTAACTCTGTCAATAAAAGTAAAAATAAGATTATTCACGAACCACGTGGTTTTGTTTTGTTCAGAGTAAAATACACCGCATAAACTTCTGTAGCAACAGCATTATGGCAAACCACTTGTGGCTCAAGGTTTCTAACATCCGGTTAGGAATTTCATAAATAAGCATAAGACCAAAGACAATATCAACTGGTTTGGTACTGTAGACATCACTTAAGCAAGACCAAAGACATAACAAAGTAGCCTGTATATTAATATATAGGTAACCAGTTTTTTGTACCAAGATAATTGTAGGATTTACTGTATAATGCAAAAAAATTTAACATTCTAAAGTCAGATTCTTTACCTTGCATTGGTTTGATATGAGGTAATCCTAACATATCCAGCACCAGTTGGCCACAACATAGACGATTAAATTGTATGCAACAGACCAACAGGTTAGTAAAATAAATAGGACACAAGGAAGAAGCACCCTACAGAAAAAAAATAACACATGCTGCACATTTATTTTTAGTAGTTAGTTAATTCACATAACTCCGCCTATGTTGAGTCTCAATATAGCCAGTCCCAAGCCTGGGTAAAGGAGGAGGGTTGTGTTAGGTTTGGCAAACCAACGTCAAAAACCCAGCCACTCAAATGGATATGAAACCCATAAGAAATTCGTTGGGGCGTAACCCTCTTAGCGACGCGCTACATCGGAACCCGGGTGTGGTGTCAAATGGGCAAGGGCCGGGTCGTCACAACCTTAGTGGCGCGTCGTATCGTGACCTGGGTACGATGAATAGTGAGCAAGGGTCGGGTCGTCGCAACCTTAGTGGCGCGCTACATCTACGCCCGGGTGTGGTGAAAAATGAGCAAGGGTCTTCGCACTTTCCTCGACGGGTGCGAAGGGTAAGAAAGTTAGCCGAGCCAACTAGGATTCGTCTAGGGAGTTGGAACGTAGGGTCCCTAACAGGCAAGTTACGAGAGCTAGTCGATGTGGCAACTAGGAGGCGTGTAAATATCCTATGCGTTCAAGAGACTAAATGGAAGGGCCAGAAGGCGAAGGAGGTGGAGAATACGGGCTACAAGCTTTGGTACACGGGTACAACATCGGGTAGAAATGGTGTAGGCATCTTGATCGACAGGAGCCTTAAGGATGGAGTCGTAGATGTTAGGAGGCACGGGGACCGGATTATCCTTGTTCGGCTGATAGTTGGAGATTCGGCTTTAAATGTGATCAGTGCATATGCCCCTCAGGTAGGTCTTAATGAGAGCATCAAGAATCAGTTTTGGGAAGATTTAGATAGCATGGTTAGTGGCATACCTATCAGTGAGAAGCTTTTCATAGGAGGAGACCTTAACGGCCATGTGGGGACGTCTAATGTAGGGTTCGAGCGGGTCCATGGGGGGTTCGGGTATGGTAGTAGGAATCAGGAGGGGGTGGATATACTTAATTGGGCGCTAGCTTATGACTTGTTGGTAGCGAATACCATATTTAGGAAGAGGGAATCCCATCTAGTGACCTTTAGAAGTGCACAACACTCGAGCCAAATCGACTTTATCCTTGCCAGGAGGGAGGACAGGCGTGCTTGCTTGGACTGTAGGGTGATACCTGGGGAGTGTGTCGTCACTCAACATAAGCTTGTGATGGCGGATTTTCGTTTTCGGGTACGGGTATACAGGGACAAACGTACCAAAACCGCGAGAACGAAGTGGTGGAAGTTTAGAGGGGAGCTGGCGCAAACTTTTAAGGAGAGGATGCTAGGAGAGGGACCCTGGGAGGAAGGAGAAGGACCAGATGACATGTGGCTAAAAATGGCAACATGTGTTCGGAAGGTAGCTTCAGAAGTGTTTGGCGTGAGTAGAGGAGGCAAACAAGAAGCAAAAGACACCTGGTGGTGGAATGATAAGGTGCAAAGGGCTATCAAGGAGAAGAAGGAGTGTTTCAAACGCCTACATCTTGACAAGAGTGCAACCAACATAGAAGGCTATAAAATAGCCAAGAGGGCTGCAAAACGAGCAGTGAGTGTAGCAAAGGGTCAGGCATATGATAACCTTTATCAGCGACTAGGCACGAAGGAAGGAGAGAAGGACATCTATCGGATGGCTAGGATCCGTGAGCGGAAGACGAGGGACATCAACCAAATCAAATGTATCAAGGATGGGGTAGACCGACTCCTGGTGAGAGATGAGGAGATCAAGGACAGATGGCGAGAGTACTTTGATAAGTTGTTTAACGGAGAGGAGGAAGGTCCTATACTTGAGTTGGATGACTCATTTGATGATAACAACAGACGCTTTGTGAGAAGAATTCAGGAGACAGAGATAGAGGAAGCTTTGAAGAGGATGAAGAGTGGTAAAGCGATGGGCCCTGATGGTATCCCCATCGAAGTATGGAGATGCTTAGGTGCCAGAGCCATAGTATGGTTAACTAAGCTTTTTAACCTCATCTTTCGGTCAAACAAGATGCCGGAAGAATGGAGGAGGAGTATAGTAGTACCGATCTTCAAGAACAAGGGAGATGTTCAAAGTTGTACTAACTATCGTGGGATTAAGTTGATGAGCCATACGATGAAGCTCTGGGAGAGAATCATCGAGCATCGTCTAAGAAGAGTGACAAGTGTGACGCAAAACCAGTTTGGGTTCATGCCTGGAAGATCAACCATGGAGGCGATTTTCTTAATGCGACAATTGATGGAGAGATATCGGGAGCAAAAGAAGGACTTACACATGGTCTTTATTGACCTCGAGAAGGCATATGACAAAGTGCCAAGAAGTGTCATGTGGTGGGCCTTGGAGAAGCACAAAGTCCCAACTAAGTATATTACCCTCATCAAGGATATGTACAGGGACGCGAGGACGTGTGTTCGGACATGTGATGGCGATACCAATGACTTTCCGATTAAAATAGGACTACACCAAGGATCAGCATTGAGCCCTTATTTATTTGCTTTAGTGATGGACGAGGTCACACGAGAAATACAGAGTGATGTCCCTTGGTGTATGCTCTTTGCTGATGATGTGGTGTTAGTTGACGAGAGTAGGGATGGGGTTAATAGGAAGTTGGAGCTGTGGAGGCACACATTAGAGTGCAAGGGTTTCAGACTTAGTAGGGCCAAGACCGAGTATATGATGTGCGAGTTTAGCGTGACTAGACATGAGGATGGAGACGTTAGCCTTAATGGACAATTGGTGGCCAAGAAGGATACATTTCGTTATTTAGGATCGATGTTGCAAAAGGACGGTGACATCGATGAAGATGTTAGGCATAGAATTTCAGCCGGCTGGTTGAAATGGCGTCAAGCATCCGGCGTCTTATGCGACAAGAGGGTGCCACAAAAGCTAAAAGGTAAATTCTATAGGACGGCAATTCGTCCGGCGATGTTATACGGTGCTGAGTGCTGGCCTACGAAAAGACGACATGTTCAACAACTAAGTGTAGCAGAGATGCGTATGTTGCGTTGGTTTTGCGGGCATACAAGAAGAGACCGAATACGGAATGAAGATATCCGGGACAGGATAGGAGTGGCACCTATCGAGGAGAAATTGGTTCAACATCGGTTGAGATGGTTCGGACATGTCCAACGGAGACCTCCGGAGGCGCCGGTATGTAGTGGGGTTCTAAAGAGAGATGCTAATGTTAAGAGAGGTAGAGGCCGACCTAACTTGACTTGGGACGAGTCGGTTAAGAGAGACCTGAAGGCGTGGGATATCCCTAAGGAGCTAGCTATGGATAGGAGTGCTTGGAGACTAGCAATAGACGTGCCGGAACCGTGATTCTCTTCTTTTTTGGGTTCCCATGGGTTTCATCTCTAGCCTACCCCAACTTGCTTGGGATAAAAAGGCTTTGTTGTTGTTGTTGTTGTTGTTGTAGTTAATTCACATCTGAAGTTTGGAAGAAGATACAAACCAGATTATCAAGTTATAACAGAGTTCATGTTGAAACCACGCATGCAGGAATAAAGCTGTTGTACTAATCTTGTATCGATAATCTAAATTGACTAATAGGTCTTGCAGGAAGATAGGAACATACCTTCTTAACTGGTACAAAGCTAAAGAGGCTAATGGCTAGCAGGACATGTGACACTACCCATTATAAATCTGTGGAACGACAGCTTACCTTTGTGATTTGATCACTTGCTACTGTTTTTTTTTTTTTGTATGGTTGCACCCAAAATCATCAGGAAGCAAATGAACACGTGTATAGAGGGTGGGAAGGATATTTGAGTCCCTGTAAAAGAATGGAGCAATTTGAAAATTTTGTTTAACAATCCAAACCGAAAATCATGTACCTCACATAGAAATCTTAATTGTTGAATTATTTGGTCAAAAGAAAACTAAACAACTAAAGTCAAAGGTAGAAATAATTTATTATGAAATTCCTAGTTGTGAGCCACAAAGATATGCAGAGAAACACACACTGATACAAACTGCTTCACTGTGATATAGGCAAATGACATTCAAGAGCTAGATCGACAGAACATGGACTACTTGACATGCTGCACAAGGACTGTAGACAGTATCAAATGTTTTAGGTCTATATCATATCCAAAATCAATTAGTTATGCTTAAGGCAATAGTAAATTTTACAATAATTGTAGACCAGAACAACTGGTAGATCATGTCAAACAATATTTACACCGATAACCCTACATTAAGGTACATCTGTTCATTCAGATAATTTTGCTGGCATATATAAAGTAAAAGGACAAACAATGGAGAACAAACAAAATAGTTGAACACAGTAAAGTACACACCTGCAGTGTCGAAAAGTGGGACCATCACATATAGGTGCCTGAGGTTGCCTGTGCCCTCCTTGGTGCTGCTCATCCATCGATAAATATGAGCTTTTTCTATAAATGGAGAAAAGATATTGTGAACTAAAAAAATATCTGTGCGCATTTTTGTGGAAAGAAATAAGTATCCTCAAACTATAGCTATCAGCAAACATATTTGAGTGCATTCTATTGAAAGAAATAAGTATATCTTAGAAGCATGGAAAACAGCCAATATTAAGAGAACACTTCTTTAAGATTGATAACAAATGCAAATTCTTCTTCTGTCAATCTACGCCAACATGATTTAGTAAAAAAGTTTGACCCATGGTCATTGGCATCCACTTAACTTGTTTCTATGCAATCCTTAAACCCAGAACTTTAACAACAACTAAAAAAATGAGGCTACTTTTCATCTAGGCTGAACATATATACAGTTTTTTTTTGGGGGGGGGGGGGGGGGGGGGGGGGGAGAGAGAGAGAGAAACTGAAGACTCTATCAGTTATTTTGTGCTGCCACATTTTGATCATATTTGGACCAACAGTTATGCTCTCCGTGCTACTAACCACCAGTCCAATGATATCTGTCTTCCATGTCATGTCCCTTTAGCCATGCTGCTTAATTTTGCTAAAGCACGGAGAAGAAATAGTTTAGAAAACGAAAAAGTAGATTACCTGAGGCATGTCACTGTTGGGTCCCTGCAAATGATGCCCTGAGCATGTCATATCCTTCATTTGGTTCATGGCTACCTGCACATAATCGTATCAGTGAAATGCTTTGGAAAATGGAAACAGTCAATTCATATTGCATATAAAATAAGGTAATGGAGTTTGCACCATAAGTACTTGGAGAGCACATGCTCTGTATTTTTCTACTTTTCTCTTAACCACTCCTAGAATTGGTAAGCCACTACCATACTGAACCCTGTTCTGAATATATTTTTATGAATTCTCTTTCTTTATTCAGTTCGTAGTACATGAAAGAAAAAACTAACAATAGTTTCAAAATTGTCAAGCACTCATTCAAGGAAAAATGAAACTAACATATTAGGACAACATAAGTTGACGCAAGATTCAATCACAGCAGGTCAGTAGCACCTTTCTACCATCAATAACTAATTGGATGTTCAATCCAATGAATGAAAACCATAAAATTAGGACAACAAATAATAAGATAGGAAGATACTGCCTCTTCATATTTTTCCTAGCAAGCAAGTCATTACGAGCAAGAAGCAACACGAGTTAGAAATTTCAGCAAGCAAAGGAAGAATGACAAGACGTCTTACCTGTTCATCCCTTTTTTGGACGGCAGCATGAATAACCCACGAAAGTGACTCGCATTCAATCTGGACAGAAGAATTTCAGATCCTGGTTTGAGGAAGAGAACGGATCCAACCACCAGAATTCGTTCCCAGTCCTGGAAAGAGAGAAGTAAAAATCAGAATGGATGAGAACGTGAGATGATAATATAGAAGAGGAGGAAGGATGGATCCAGCTGGAGCTGGAGCTGAAGCCACCTCCTGTGCGCTGGCATCCGTGGCCACCGCCGCAGCCACCATCGCATCACCCCGCCGGCGGCTGCCACCATCTCACCGTAGCCAAGATCCGCCCTGCCGCTACCTCCTCCCGCTCCATGACATCTGGGAGCGAGGGCGAGACGAGGGGGCCCAGATCCGGCATAGGGAAAGGCCCTGCGCCCCGGGCTGCCCCACCTCTTCCGCTCGGCGCGTCCCGGGCTGTCCTGCCAGCTCTGCTCGCCACGTCGCTCCGCCTCCTCCATGCATCGCTTGGCCGGCTGCATCGCCTCGCGTCTAGATCCGCCCCTAGCCGCCGCCTGCTCGTCGCCACCGCGCGTCTGGATCCGCTGCCGGCCGCCGCCTCGTCCGCCTGAGAGAGAGAGAGAGAGAGAGAGAGAGAGAGAGAGAGAGAGTGAGAGAAGACGAGGGGTGCGCCTCGGGTTGCACCACCGCTTCCGCTCGCTGCGTCCCGGGCCGCCCTGCCAGCCCTGCTCGACGCGTCGCTCCGCCTCCTCCACGCATCACTTGGCCGGCTGCGCTGCCTTGCGCCTAGATCCGCCCCCGGCTGCCGCCTGCTCGCCGTTGCCGCGCGCCTAAGTCCACTGCCGGCCGCCGCCTCGCCCGCCTGCAGAGAGAGAGAGAGAGAAGACGAGGGTTGGGTGCAGAGAGAAGCGGGGAGAGAGAGAGAGGGAAAGGATAAGAGCGGGCGCGAGCCATACAGTAAAACATTTTCACCCCTTCGTTTTCACCCATACGAACACACTCCTCGCCGATCTTGATCCCATGGTGAAAAATAAATAAAACGACTGACATGGCTATCAAGTATGCGCTGGGACGGGCAGCCGTTTATAGAGGAAAATTTCCGAGCAGTGATCAAAGTTGAAACATGAAAAGGTCGAAGGCATATGCAGATCCCAGATTACTGGTGGTTGCTAGTTGCCATTGTCACTAAACTCCACTCGAAACGCATGGATATGTAGTGGGCCTAAAAGCTACTGATCCATTTTGAACTAATATTTGGACCAGCCCAGCACAGCCTTGGCAACGACTCATTGCCAGTGTATGATGTGAAGCAAGCAACCTTTCCATAGTAATAATTTGTAACGCGATAATTTAATTTATTTATATCTTCTTGTAATATATGTGATTATTGTAAGTTTAATAAAATGAACATTACAATTAATAAAAAAACTAATAGAATTGATTAGGTAAAATAACAATATTAATTCTGCTTTAGAGAATTAGAGCAGGCTATTCGGAATGATAGCGTGTACCAGAATGTGTTGAACAACTGAGTCCGATAGATGTCGCTATGGACTATTAGAGTCAGGCTATTTCGAATGATAGCCAATAACAAAATGTGTTGCACAACTGAATCTGATAGTGCTTAAATATACTATAGGGAGCCGGGCGTGCTTTGCCACGCCTGCAAAGAGAAACATTAGCCAGGAACCCTACTCTTAGGACTTGATTGTTTGGGTTAGAGTTTTTTAGCTTTTGAAAAAGCTAACTGTTTTTCTTCATCTAGAAAATCTAATTGTTGGTTAGTTGAAAAGCTACCTACTGTTTTTACATGTAGGGTTTTCAAATATATTTAGTTTTTATGCACATAAAAACTGGAAAACAGTTTTATGTGAGTTCTTGAACTTTAGTTCATTTTCTCAAAATTTACATTTTCATTGTTTCAAAAACAAGCTTTTCAGAATCCGCTTATTTCAGCTTTTCAGCTGAAAATATGGCTGAAAAGCTGAAACAAACATCAACTTAAAACCTCTTTATGCGCCAACAAATGGAAGGTTATGTTTTTTGCATGAAATTATTTGACAAAGGAGTTTTTTTTTTGTAAAAGTTAATAAGTGGGCGTGGGTGAGAGCATCGGCTGGAACATGAAGCATTGGTTCAGGATCCGATGACTGTTGTCCTTGCACTAAATTTTTCCCCAGTGCTCTGGGCTCAATTATAGTCGATACACAATGACGTTCTTTGTGAAAAAGAGTTTTATTAGGAGTTTAGGACACACATCCCTAGAATTATAGAATAATATAAAAACTTAAACTAATTACTAATGTTTCAAATGGATTTCTTCATTTGACAGTGGCTGGAAGCGGAAAGCTTAAAAAGAAGAAGAAGAACAAAATGATTGATGAAAAGAGATTGTGAGATGGAAGATGGACAAGCTCGTGCACCGAAAAAATATGTGATATGAATAAGTGGTGGAGTCAGATACACAAAACACTAGGGCTGATTATGTTAGGGAATGGGTAGGCTACGATAACATATAATAATTTCTACCGTTCAATCAGAAAACCTTATAAGGAGGGGATCATGGATCGTTACGACTAGACGCGCAGGCAGAGCGGAAGCAAATATTAGAGTAGCTCGTCCAACGTAGTCGCGCATCAGTATAGAGGAAGTAGTCGATCACGTCAAGCGTCTTCTCCTAGTCCAGCCGTTTGGTACCGCAGCAACAACAGCGCCTCCTCGCGGTATCCACATGTACGGGATTGGAACACCGTACGCGGCGTGCTAGCACTGGCAACACGGTAAGGGTTGTGGGCGAGAGAGAGAGGAGCGCGGTGGCTAGGGTTATGGACTGGTGGGTTTGCGTACCTCTTGTCTCACCTTCACTTATATAGACCCTTTTAATAGGCCTCGATAAGTTAGCCCATTAGTGGACTAATCCCACATGGATCAATATCCGTATGACCCTCACATACGGATCAAATCCGTAATGTCTCTTGGGCATCTCTCCAACAATCTCTCACTTGCACTAGAGACAATCACACAGGTAAGCGATGTTCCAACCCGTTAAGTGTGTGACCCGTTAGGTTCACATGTACACGACAATAATGTGAAAACGCCTTTTCAAATCATAAATCAATAGCGGCACCTAGCAGCACATACTGATTCTCGTATACACATAAAGATCATATCGGCTGAACCTTTGATATACGCATTCAACGATCCCTTTGCCTCACAATATAAGTCAAGCTCAAGGCAAGATATGTGTCATCCCTATAATAGCTTGACCATTCACTCAAACGTCTAGTGGATTTATCATGACTAACTCTTAGTCATCGTGATTAACTTTTAATTACATTGGCATGGCCATGCACTTCCAAATCCATCTAACTCGAGGGACCCAAAGATATCTCTCCTGTTATTAGGAGGGGTAAATTCCATCTTGACCGCTCACACCCCATGACATAATTCATAACATACCCAAAAGCTAACTTTATGACTACCCAGTTACAGAGTAGCGTTTGGTAACCCATAAGTGTGCTACTACGTATTCTGGAGATCAATGACGATCTCAGGTGTAAGGATCCCGAAGGTACATCATTCATGACAACGACTAATGGCACAAATATAATGTGACATCCCATGTCACAAAATGAGATTAACAAAACCTAACACAATTAAGGGCTAAGTAAGAGTATAATTAATCCATGTGCCAAAGAATAAAAAGAGGAAACCTACTTGATTAAGTCCATAATATTCAAAAAGGGGTCATTCACACACATTACCAAAACCGACGGAAGTATCCCAATATTTTTGCATATTCTGAATGATCATAAAAAAATAGAATTTTGAGAATTTTTCCAGAATTTTTGGTAACCATTTAATGCCCTTAAAAATTCTCCCAAAGTCAGAAAAAGTGTATTTCGGGTTTGGAATTTTCATAATTTCTCAAAGCAAAACTAGCAGGTGCACCCAAAAGCAAAGTTGGAGCACACATTTCACTGAACCCACACAAAAATTGGTGTCCAATTTGGAGCATGGTAACGTGGTGCATTGTACCAAACCCGAGTCCACGTTCTGAGTCAAAACCGGGTCAAAAATCTCCCTCATCCTGGCCAACTCCAACTCGACACGGCTGTACCCGGGCGCCCTGTCGCCACCGTCGGTTCCTGTTGCCCCATGCCGACCACTGCACCACCGAACCTCCACCCTGTGCCACCGGCCGGAATTGAAGCCGCCCGCCGCCGGCAGCCACTCCCTGGCCGACAGCACAACGCCCCTCCATCTCTCTCCCTCTCTCACCCGCTCTCGGTCTTCCCTCCGCCGGCCGGGTCAAAAAGGCAGCAGCAGCAGCAGCATCAGCACACCAGCCTCATTTCTCTCACTCTCTCAACTCGCAGCTAGCTCTCACACCCTCCTGAGCACCCCCGAGCGCCGGCACTCACTTCCCCTTCCTCTCCCCGGCAAAAAACCGAGCAGGCTCTCTTCTTCCCCGCCATGGTCGCCGCCGCCCAGAGCTTTGCCTAGGCAAGCTCTCCGTCCCTCTTTCTTTCGCAAATTGACGCGCAAGGACCCTACCCCACTCCCCTCTAACTCCCTCCCTCCCCTGTGCAGTGCTCTCGCCGGATTTGAGGAGAAAAGATCGTCGCCGCCGGGATCTGACACCCTCACCGATGAGAACCCCCCTCTGGCCTTCCCCCTCGACGAGATCATCGACGCCGACCGTCCCCGAGCCACCACGAAGCTCGTTGACCGAACCCCGACCTCCCTCTCCCTCGGCACCGTCGCGTGGACCTCACAGGAGCTGCCTCTGCCGCCGCGCGTCGTCGCCGGCGATCTCCGGTGAGCCACTTCTCCCTCCGACCCCCTCCACGAGCTCCCTTCGGCATGGAGACCATCCGAGTCGCACGCGAGCCCCCGCCGTGCCGCCGATCAGCCGCGGGCCCGAGCTCGCCGTCGCCGTCCGCCGCGCGCGCGCGCGTCTGATAGAATTTGAAATCGGCCAGTGGCAGATTTGTAAATAGGAGTGAACTTTGAATAAACTTCAAAATTAAATATCTCGAGAAATACAAGGCCAAAAATTTTGAAATTAATTTTGTTCAACTCCTAAAATCTTGCTCTGCCAGAAAAACAGGATCAAGCCCAAGTTTATTCAGTAAATTAATTTATTTAATCCATCAAAGTCACAACCCTAATTTGCTTAATAAATTCATAAGTAATTATGTGTAAATGGTAAATTCATGAAATTTGCTCAGTAAGCATTTCAGGGCATCCTTAAACTTTCTGAAAAAGCACATTTCCATTTTTATGCATATTTTCAGTATTATTGCATAATCCTCATTTTTAGTAATTGAATTTATATAAATTATTGGCTAGGAATTTATTCATGAAATTTGGCATTTCTGTTCCTTATGAACTTGTACACTTATGAAAAATCCCATGAAAAATTTGAAGTTACTTAAGTACAGATGTGCTATCAAAATTGATCATTTGCTAAGTAACTAGGAAATTCTTCATATAAATGTTACTTTATGTGTGTATTTCAGGAAAATAAGAATAAATTAATTTCTAGAAGTCCAGGGAAAATAACTCATCAGTACATTGCAGTAGGACTTCTCCTTGTGTAATTATATACTTGGTTCTTGATTAATTATATGAACTAGAACTAGTGAGGCAACTAAAGAGCCATTTTATGTATAGTATTAGTTTGCATATGGTCACTTTAGCTAAGTGGCTCAAAAATGAACTTTCTGAAATTTAACCCTAAGTACTACATTGTCATGTCATCATCAACCATGATGTCAATTAATCAGCATTTAGGCCATGCTCATGTTAAAGTGGACATACACCAAGAGTGTGATGATTAAGAACCTGCATTCTAGTAGCTAGAAGTTTGTCCCTTAAAAATTCAGTAGCTACCATGTCATACTTAGGTGTACACACATTCATAAATAAATGATTAGTCACCAATGTTTATTTGCTGAGGAAGTGCCATGAATTGTCATGCCATGCATTCCATCTTTAATTAAGAAAACTCCATGAAACCTTGTGTATTCCTTGGCATTAATGCATGTCCATTCCATATTGGGATCGAGACCGAGGAGATCACACCGGTCCAGCAAGGAGCTGAAGTGCACTTTGCTGACGATGCTAACTACGATCACACCCAAGGCAAGCCCCGGTGCATAACCCATTTTATCACTCGAGTCCTTTTTCTTTATCACAAGTTAGGAATATTGTATTGTGCATTAAGTGTAGGACTTGGATGAAACACACTTGCGTACTCCCGCAATGACCTATGATTAGTATGTTAGTAAGCTTTTATGTTATCAAATGCTATGATCAAACTAGTGGAGTCAACGGTAGGTTATAGATTCAACTATGATTCAATTGATTGATCAACTTGATAAAAATGGAGCACCTATCGTTGCAACTCCGCGAACAAGTATTGAACTGTACTAAGTGCATACCTTTAATATGGGAATTGGTAAACCTAATAACTTGAGCGCCGTATTATTGGACGGTCATACTCATCGATCCAGAGGTGATGTGAACAGCATGGTGGATGCACGGGTTTGAGGACCGCTGGAGAGTGCATGGGTTAAGCCTCGGATACGAAGTACTGTATCGCGGGGAGGATGTGTACTCGGGATCGATGGCCCCGGATCGACTTTATAGCAATCTTGTGAACGGTGGTCATACATGTTCTTAAATGATGCGTATGTCGTGTATTTGGGTTTCCCCTGCAGGATGTAAATCAATTCGAATTGTCGTCTCTCGCGGTTATGAGTACCTCTTGTTCGAGCAGCGGCAATGATATGTTAAGTAGTAAAGTTGTGGTTAAGTTTCTGAAATTTATTTATGCTAGGGATACACAATGCTATGATGTATTGCTCTTTAGCTATATTCATGTCTTAGCAGCTAGCTAAACTCACCGTAGCTGTGTCCTACGATAAGCAAAGTAAAACCTTGTTTAAGGAAATTGAAAGTGCAGCATAGAACTAATAGGAGCTTTTTATGCAACTATCAAATAAACCCGGTCAGCCCCCTGCATGCTAGGAGTCGGTTTTAGTAAACCTTTTGACGGGTAAGTCTTGTGGAGTATGTTAGATACTCAGGCTTTGCGTTGATGTTGTTTTTTAGGTTTTCCTCAAACGACCTAGTGTGATTATTGTAATAAGGTTGTGTGGGAAGGTGAGGAGCCTCAAAACTGGACCATCGAATGGGTCCCCAGTTCTCCTAACCAAGGTGAGTGAGCCATCGCCATAGGGCTGGCATGGTTCACGTAGGCAACATCGTGTTTTGTTATTTCATCGCTTCCGCTAAATTATGTAATATGTACTAAGGACTCATATTATGTATCAGATCTGAACTCAGCTTAATTTGAACACCGGACTTGTAATATTACTCCTCTAAGTGATGTATCTTGTAAATGATGAATGTTCATGTGTGAATGCTATGTATGGTTACTTCGTTAACCATCTCCCGAGACGATCCTGTACGACATACTCTACTTTTCGGAGTAGGGTTGTCACAGCTGGTATCAGAGCCATCTTGGGATAAGCTACACACAAATGAGCATTTAAAAACGTAAACAAACCGTTTTTACGCGTTACGGTGAGGTACGAACTAGTAGTGCCCATATAAGAGTCTTGTAGGTGGCAAAGCTAACCCCGGGTTATGTTTGTTTAAATTACTTGCAACTACGGACTCTTCAACGAAGGTATGTCTTTGTGCGCGGATCGGTTGCGCTGTAAATACCGAACGCCTTCCGGGTGGGCAAAGACCTGGGCTTTGATTGATGCGCGGACCGAATGCGCTTAAACGTCGGCTGCCTTCCGGGTGGGCGAATACCTGGGCATAAACTGTCATTGCTATTTTGGCTTGTTTCTTTTGAATTTGATGTATTATTTCTGAGATGAATCTCTTGTAGGTACACTAACCACGTGTAGTTCGTTAGACCAACGTGTGAGAGGTGTGTGTGCCACCGGATGGATCGAGTTAGATAATCGGTCAAGTTTTTGCTTTTTGTAAGGATGTAGGGAACCGTCATATTGAGCATTGGCATCCATGCACACCATATGCATTCAATTTTACCAAAACCTGTAAAAAGGTCGTTGCTACTGTGAACATGTAAAATGATCAAGTTTTGGACGAAATTGAACCCCTTCCGCACCTAAACCAGAAAGTTGAACCTAACCGGTAAGTGTCCCACCTTACCAGAAAAGTTAGTTTCACTAAAACAAGCATAACTTCCTCAATTTTAATTCAATAGAGGTGAGTAAGTACTCGTTGGAAAAATGAGGGTTTTCTCTACAAGTTTGGTTTAGCAAGTTCGTCTTAGAAAAATCGGGAACTAGGTCGAATTTTGCAAAAACAGTAGCCTTTTTCTGGAAATCAGAAACTGCCTCATTTCTGTCCCCTGTCTTTGGGTGATCATAACTCCCCGAGACTTTATTGGATGGATATGTGTGAGTATGCATTGGAAAGATGAAGAAATTCTCTACAACAATTGTAAAACACAAAAATTTTAAGGTTGTCCAGAAACAAAGCATTTTTGCCCGTTACCACGGTTCACTCCGTTGACCGCAGAAATTCGTCGTTACCGGTCATCGAACGGATCGGGAACCTCGTGTCTTTTCTTTTACCAATCATCCGTTATGCTCTTATGAGCATGTGTGCTTAGTGGAATATTAAGTTTTGACTCACCCTTGCAAAACTTTATTCCGGCAGATGGATGATGGCAAGCGCATGTTGGACCTGGAGTACCTTGCCGCTCGCGTCCTCGAGTTGGAGCGAGAGCGCGAGGCGCTGCAGTCCACGCTTGTTGCCCGTGATGCCCATCTCGCGGAGCGTGATGCTAAGGTTGCAGCCCTTGTGGACAAGCTGCACACTAGCGAGTTGGAGTGGGCCGACCTTTTCGAGCAGCTTCATGATGCTCGACTCATCATCGAGGATGATGCAAGCGGTGTGTTGCAGGAGAAGCTGCACGAACACAACGCCTAGCTCACCGTTGCCCAAGGAGAGATTTACTCTCCTCATGGTCAGGTTACCGCTCTCTTGGAGGAGCGAAGCGAGCTGCAGGCCCAACGCGAAGAAGCTCAAGATGAGCGTGATGTCATGGAAGGGAACCTCAACGACGCTCACGTGATCATCGCACAGCAAGAGCAGCTCATTGGACAGCTCCAAGCTGCTAATGGTCAGCTGAACGCCATCCTTAACAATAAGCCACCCATCCCACTCGCGGTGATTCCCCCCGATGATGCCGATCTGAGTGAGAACGGTGATTCCGGCACCGACTTCGAAGCACCCACGGGACCGGCAGCCATGGACGTGGAGTCTGATAGTGACAGCCACGCCGAGTGACCAAGTAGCCTTATGTACGTAGGGTGAAAGCTCGTGAGACGTCGTAGTCATGTGTACATGGTGTGGTAGTGTTATGCTAAGTTGTAACCTAAGCTCTCCGAGATCATAGGGTGTAGTGTTCCGAGTGATGTAACCGAAGACTTGCTATGTATCGAAAGTTGCATCACGTGTATCTATGACTTCATCATGAGTATGTTGCTTATGGTGTGGAAATTATGGAATTTAAGTTGTCTCTTATGTCCGCACCATTTAATTGTCCAGCATTTCAATTTTATCAATCTAAAATTTTATTTCGTCGCCATATTGTAGCCTTGTTATCATGTTGTCTCATATGATGATCGGGCTAACATGTCGTTCATATGTCAGATGGTGCAAACTCGCCGTGGTGGAGAGAACGTCGGTGATGCTCCCGGCGCCTCGAACATTGGTGGAACTGGGCCGCTGCCCAACGCGCCACCTCTGAGGGCTATGGAGCAGCTCATCCACAATCAGAACGAGATGTTCCGCATGTTCATGGAGAACATGAACCGTCAGGGAGCTCCCGGACCACCACCACAGCAGCAGCGGGAATCCTCTTACGCCGACTTCTGGGCGACTCACCCGCCCACCTTAGGAGAAGCCGGTGATCCTCTGGAAGCGGACAACTTCATTCGCATGTTGGAGTCGAAGTTCGCACTCCTCCACTGCACTGAGCAGCAGAAGCCTCTCTTCGCCGCGCAGCAGCTCCGTGGCTCCGCAAGTGCTTGGTGGGCCAGCTTCACCGCCGCTCTCGCCGCGGGTCACCAAGTTACTTGGGCAAAGTTCTGCACTGCTTTCCGTGCACACCACATACCTGCTGGACTCATAAAGCGCAAGTTGCAGGAGTTCCTCAACTTGAAGCAAGGCTCCGGAACCGTGCAAGAGTATGCATGAAAGTTCAACTACTTAGCCCAGTACGCGTCGTATCAGGCCGATACGGATGAGAAAAAGAAAGACTGCTTTCGTTCGGGACTTAACCCGAAGCTACAAGACCGATTGGCGCAAGTCACCGCCGGTACATTCAATGACTTGATGAGTGCCGCCATTGTGCAAGAAGACGCCATCCGTGCAATCAAGAGGACAAGAAGAGGAAACGTGCTATGTGAAGTTCATCCGGCTCCGCACCGCCCAAATACAAGCTAGCAATCACCTCCCCGACCGGACAGAAATTTCGGGCTGCGGTACCATCGGGAGGAGGACCTCGCCCGTCGTTTTCGTAGCAGCACTCTCGATTCCATGGTAGGAACCAGCAGCAATCCTCTGGCTCTCGCCCACCGCAGTAGAACAACCAAGTGGTGAAGACCAACTCCTCACAGCCGTGCTACAATTGTGGCCGCACTGGTCACTTTGCTAAAGAATGTCAGTTTCCGAAGCGCAACCCGAGCAACAACAACAACTTCAACACTTCCGGGAACCACAACAACAACCACAACAGCGGCAACAACAATAATGGCAGCAATGGGAGTCGTCCTTAGTCGTCTACCCCCACTCACAAGAATGGCCGAGTCAACTATACCACGGTCGAAGAGACCCAAGCTGGAGAACCCGTTCTCGCGGGTACGTTCTCGATCAACCAACATGCTGCCATGGTTCTTTTTGATTCAGGAGCAACGCATGATTTCATTAGTCAAGCATGTGCAAATCATCTGAAAATTACCCCCACCACTATGGGAACCCCGTACGTTATTACGTCTCCCGATGAAAAAATAAGGGCTCATCTCGAGTTAAGGAAAGTGCCACTTAACCTAGCCAACAACATATATCCCACTTCCCTAATTGTCTTAGATGGCCAAAGCATCGACATAATTCTCAGTATGAAATGGATGACGAGTCACAAAGCTGTGTTGCACCTTGAGGACCGAGAAGTCCATTTGAATTCACCGTTACACGGCCCTTCTATTCTCCGATTGCCGTATCGCAAGTCGTCCACCTCTCAAGTATGTCATGTGGAAGGAAAGGAGCTAGCAAATATTCCAGTGGTTTGCGATTTTCCCGATGTCTGTCCAGATGATTTGCCGGGCATGCCTCCGGACAGGGATGTTGAGTTTAAGATTGAACTCGTACCCGGTACGGCGCCTATCGCTCGTAGGCCGTACAAAATGGCTCCTAATGAATTAGCGGAGTTGAAAGATTAATTACAAGAGCTTGTGGACAAGGGCTATATCCGACCAAGTTCATCTCCCTGGGGGTGTCCCGCTCTCTTTGTGAAGAAGAAAGACAAAACCCTGCGCCTATGTGTCGACTATAGACCGTTAAACGCGGTAACCATCAAGAACAAGTACCCTCTACCTCGAATCGATATCCTTTTTGATCAGCTAGTAGGTGCTAAAGTCTTCTCTAAGGTTGATCTCCGATCCGGTTACCATCAAATAAAAATCCGAGCCGAAGATATTCCAAAAACAGCATTCTCCACCCGATATGGTCTTTTCGAATATCTTGTCATGTCTTTCGGTCTCACCAATGCTCCAACCCATTTCATGTATTTGATGAATTCCGTATTCATGCCCGAATTGGATAAGTTCGTAGTGGTATTCATCAATGATATTCTGATCTACTCTAAGTCCGAAGAAGAACACGCCGAACACCTTCGCATTGTTCTACAACGACTCCGAGATCACCAACTTTACGCCAAATTTAGTAAATGTGAATTTTGGCTAAAGCAAGTTCCATTCTTGGGCCACATCATATCAGCAGAAGGAGTAGCCGTGGATCCTAGCAAAGTAGAGGATGTGCTGAATTGGAAGGCTCCAAAGTCGGTCAGACAAATTCGCAGTTTCCTTGGTCTTGCCGGTTATTATCGGAAATTCATTCCCAACTTCTCAAGTATTGCCAAGCCTATGACCAAGCTGCTGGAAAAGGATTCTAAGTTCAAGTGGAGTGGTGCATGTGAAGAAGCTTTTCAGTCACTCAAGAAGCATCTGACGACCGCTCCGGTTTTAGCTCAACCCGATATCACCAAACCATTCGATGTTTATTGCGATGCCTCCGGCACCGGATTGGGTTGTGTGCTTATGCAAGAAGGTCGTGTCATTGCCTATGCCTCACGACAGCTCCGGAAGCATGAGCAGAATTATCCCACTCATGACTTAGAATTGGCCTCCGTTGTTCTAGCCTTGAAAACTTGGCGCCACTACCTACTCGGTAATCTTGTCAACCTTTACACCGACCACAAATGTCTCAAATATATCTTCACTCAACAGGAACTGAATATGCGGCAACATAGATGGTTGGAACTGATCAAGGATTATGAATTGGAAATTCATTATCACCCCGGAAAAGCAAACGTGGTTGCTGACGCCTTGAGTCGAAGGGACCAATGCAATCACGCGATTGTTTGCTCTATGGAAGCTCGCCCGATTTCAGATCCGAGTGAACCAAGTCTCCGTGTCATTCCACACGGATCCTTATATAATTTGGCTCTCATTCCTACTCTTCGGGAAGAAATTGTGGAAGCCTAGAAGCAGGACAAAGGAATGGAGTATATCCGCCAGAAAATCGGGAAGGAAGAAGCTACATGTTTCCGACAAGACGAAGATGGAGTACTTTGGTTCAACAATCGTCTTGTTGTTCCGAAGAATGAGGAGCTAAGAAAGAAAATTTTGGATGAGGCTCACTTGTCCAAATACTCCATACACCCCGGCAGCAACAAAATGTATCGCGGGTTAAGGGAAAAGTTTTGGTGGACACGCATGAAATGAGAGGTTGCTCGTTATGTCTCCGAATGTGACACTTGCCAACGTGTGAAGGCCGATCATTTGAGAATAGCCGGTCTTTTGCACCCATTGAAAATCCCCGCTTGGAAATGGGAAGACATTGCTATGGACTTCATCGTTGGACTACCCCTCACACCCAAGAAGCACGATTCCATATGGGTTATTGTGGATAGGTTGACCAAGTCTGCTCATTTTATCCCCGTCCATACAACCTACTCTACTAAGCAATATGCCGAGCTCTACATTGTGCGGATTCTATGCTCGCACGGTGTGCCCAAGACGATCATCTCCGATCAAGGCCCCCAATTTATTGCTCATTTTTGGGAGCAATTGCACGCTTGTCTTGGCACCACTCTCATCGGCAGTTCCGCTTATCATCCACAAACCAATGGACAAACCGAGAGACTAAATCAATATTTGGAAGATTATTAAGAGCTTGTGTGCTAGACAATCGTGGAAATTGGGAATCTTGCCTCCCGTTTGCTGAATTCTCCTACAACAATAGTTACCAAGAAAGTTTAGGAATGTCGCCATTTGAAGATTTGTATAGTCACTCGTGTCGAACCCCGCTGAATTGGTCAGAGTCGGGAGAAAGGATTACTTTCGGTCCCGATCTGGTCACGCACGCCGAAGAGAAGGTGCGACAAATCCAAGCTAACATGAAGGCCGCGCCATCCCGCCAAATGAGTTACTCTAATAAAAGGAGACGTCCATTGGAGTTCAAAAAGGGAGATCATGTCTATCTCCGGGTTTCTCCCAACAAAGGTGCATCTCGTTTTAGAATCAAAGGGAAATTAGCACCCCGCTATATCGGACCTTTTCCGATCACGGAAAAGCATAGCGCTGTTGCTTATCGGTTGCAACTACCAGAAAATCTTGAGCGGGTGCACAACGTCTTCCATGTCTCCCAACTCAAGAGATGTTTGAAGCCCCCGATCGACGTGGTTATCTCCGACACCGAGCAATTGGAAGAAGACCTCTCCTACCCCGAATACCCCATTCGCATCCTCGATCAAAAGGACCGGGTAACTCGCAGCCGCACTATCACCTTCTACAAAGTGCAATGGAGTAACCATACTGAAGAGGAAGCCACATGGAAACTAGAGGAGTTTCTGAAGGCCAACTTTCCAGAATTTTTGGCCTCCCAAAACCGGTAACCATCCGCACCCCTCCCTCTTGTTCGTTCTTTTGCAAATCTCGGGATGAGATTTCCTTAAGGGGGGTGTGCTGTGACATCCCATGTCACAAAATGAGGTTAACAAAACCTGACATCAATTAAGGGCTAAGTAAGAGTATAATTAATCCATGTGCCAAAGAATAAAAAGAGGAAACCTACTTGATTAAGTCCATAATATTCAAAAAGGGGTCATTCACACACATTACCAAAACCCACGGAAGTACCCCAATATTTTTGCATATTCTGAATGCTCATAAAAAAATAGAATTTTGAGAACTTTTCCAGAATTTTTGGTAACCATTTAATGCCCTTAAAAATTCCCCCAAAGTCAGAAAAGTGTATTTCGGGTTTGGAATTTTCATAATTTCTCAAAGCAAAACTAGCAGGTGCACCCAAGCGCAAAGTTGGAGAACACGTTTCACTGAACCCACACAAAAATTGGTGTAGAATTTGGAGCACGGGAACGTGGTGCATTGTACCAAACCCGAGTCCACGTTCTGAGTCAAAACCGGGTAAAAAATCTCCCTCATCCTGGCCAACTCCAACTCAACACGGCTGTACCCGGGCGCCCTGTCGCCACCATCGGTTCCTGTCGCCCCATGCCGACCACTGCACCGTCGAACCTCCACCCTGTGCCACCGACCGGAATTGAAGCCGCCCGCCGCCGGCAGCCACTCCCTGGCTGACAGCACAACGCCCCTCCATCTCTCTCCCTCTCTCACCCGCTCTCGGTCTTCCCTCCGCCGGCCGGGTCAAAAAGGCAGCAGCAGCAGCACCAACACACCAGCCTCATTTCTCTCACTCTCTCAACTCGCAGCTAGCTCTCACACCCTCTCGAGCACCCCCGAGCGCCGGCACTCACTTCCCCTTCCTCTCCCCGGCGAAAAACCGAGCAGGCTCTGTTCTTCCCCGCCATGGTCGCCGCCGCCCAGAGCTTTGCCTAGGCAAGCTCTCCGTCCCTCTTTCTTTCGCAAATTGACGCGCAAGGACCCTACCCCACTCCCCTCTGACTCCCTCCCTCCCCTGTGCAGTGCTCTCACCGGAATTTGAGGAGAAAAGATCGCCGCCGCCGGGATCCGACACCCTCACCGATGAGAACCCCCCTCCGGCCTTCCCCCTCGACGAGATCATCGACGCCGATCGTCCCCGAGCCACCACGAAGCTTGTCGACCGAACCCTGGCCTCCCTCTCCCTCGGCACCGTCGCGTGGACCTCGCCGGAGCTGCCTCTGCCGCCGCGCGTCGTCGCCGGCGATCTCCGGTGAGCCACTTCTCCCTCCGACCCCCTCCACGAGCTCCCCTCGGCATGGAGACCATCCGAGTCGCACGCGAGCCCCCGCCGTGCCACCAATCAGCCGCGGGCCCGAGCTCACCGTCACCGGCCGCCGCGCGCGCGTCTCATAGAATTTGAAATCGGCCAGTGGCAGATTTGTAAATAGGAGTGAACTTTGAATAAACTTCAAAATTCAATATCTCGAGAAATACAAGGCCAAAAATTGTGAAATTAATTTTGTTCAACTCCTAAAATCTTGCTCTGCCAGAAAAACAGGATCAAGTCCAAGTTTATTCAGTAAATTAATTTATTTAATCCATCAAAGTCACAACCTAATTTGCTTAATAAATTCATAAGTAATTACGTGTAAATGGTAAATTCATGAAATTTGCTCAGTAAGCATTTCAGGGCATCCTTAAACTTTCTGAAAAAGCACATTTCCATTTTTATGCATATTTTCAGTATTATTGCATAATCCTCATTTTTAGTAATTGGATTTATATAAATTATTGGCTAGGAATTTATTCATGAAATTTGGCATTTCTGTTCCTTATGAACTTGTACACTTATGAAAAATCCCATGAAAAATTTGAAGTTACTTAAGTAGAGATTTGCTGTCGAAATTGATCATTTGCTAAGTAACTAGGAAATTCTTCATATAAATGTTACTTTATGTGTGTATTTCAGGAAAATAAGAATAAATTAATTTCTGGAAGTCTAGGGAAAATAACTCATCAGTACATTGCAGTAGGATTTCTCCTTGTGTAATTATATACTTGGTTCTTGATTAATTATATGAACTAGAACTAGTGAGGCAACTAAAGAGCCATTTTATGTATAGTATTAGTTTGCATATTGTCACTTTAGCTAAGTGGCTCAAAAATGAACTTTCTGAAATTTAACCCTAAGTACTACATTGTCATGTCATCATCAACCATGATATCAATTAATCAACATTTAGGCCATGCTCATGTTAAAGTGGACATACACCAAGATTGTGATGATTAAGAACCTGCATTCTAGTAGCTAGAAGTTTGTCCCTTAAAAATTCAGTAGCTACCATGTCATACTTAGGTGTACACACATTCATAAATAAATGATTAGTCACCAATGTTTATTTGCTGAGGAAGTGCCATGAATTGTCATGCCATGCATTTCATCTTTAATTAAGAAAACTCCATGAAACCTTGTATATTCCTTGGCATTAATGCATGTCCATTCCATATAGGGATCGAGACTGAGGAGATCACACCGGTCCAGCAAGGAGCTGAAGTGCACTTTGGTGACGACGCTAACTACGATCACACCCAAGGCAAGCCCCGGTGCATAACCCATTTTATCACTCGAGTCATTTTTCTTTATCACAAGTTAGGAATATTGTATTGTGCATTAAGTGTAGGACTTGGATGAAACACACTTGCATACTCCCGCACTAACCTATGATTAGTATGTTAGTAAGCTTTTACGTTAGCAAATGCTATGCTCAAACTAGTAGAGTCAACGGTAGGTTATAGATTCAACTATGATTCAATTGGTTGATCAGCTTGATAAAAATGGAGCACCTATCGTTGCAACTCCGCGAACAAGTATTGAACTGTACCAAGTGCATACCTTTAATATGGGAATTGGTAAACCTAGTAACTTGGGCGCCGTATTGTTGGACGGCCATACTCATCGATCCAGAGGTGATGTGAACAGCACGGTGGATGCACGGGTTTAAGGACCGCTGGAGAGTGCATGGGTTAAGCCTCGGATACGAAGTACTGTATCGCGGGGAGGACATGTACTCGGGATCGATGGCCCCGTATCGACTTTATAGCAATCTTGTGAACGGTGGCCATATGTGTTCTTAAATGATGCGTATGTCGTGTATTTGGGTTTCCCCTGCAGGATGTAAATCAATTCAAATTGCCGTCCCTCGCGGTTATGAGTACCTCTTGTTCGAGCAGCGGCAATGATATGTTAAGTAGTAAAGTTGTGGTTAAGTTTCTGAAATTTATTTATGCTAGGGATACACAATGCTATGATGTATTGCTCTTTAGCTATATTCATGTCTTAGTAGCTAGCTAAACTCACCGTAGCTGTGTCCTACGATAAGAAAAGTAAAACCTTGTTTAAGCAAATTGAAAGTGCAGCATAGAACTAATAGGAGCTTTTTATGCAACTATCAAATAAACCCGGTCAGCCCCCTACATGCTAGGAGTCGGTTTTAGTAAACCTTTTGACGGGTAAGTCTTGCGGAGTATGTTAGATACTCAGGCTTCGCGTTGATGTTGTTTTTCAGGTTTTCCTCAAGCGACCTATTTTGATTGTCGTAATAAGGTTGTGTAGGAAGGTGAGGAGCCTCAAAACTGGGCCATCGAATGGGTCCCCAGTTGTCCTAATCAAGGTGAGTGAGCCATCGCCATAGGGCTGGCATGGTTCACGTAGGCAACGTCGTGTTTTGTCGTTTCACCGCTTCCGCTAAATTATGTAATATGTACTAAGGACTCATATTATGTATCAGATCTGAACTCAGCTTAATTTGAACACCGGACTTGTAATATTACTCCTCTAAGTGATGTATCTTGTAAATGATGAATGTTCATGTGTGAATGCTATGTATGGTTACTTCGTTAACCATCTCCCGAGACGATCCTGTACGACATACTCTACTTTTCGGAGTAGGGTTGTCACATATAACATCTTAGCAGAGTCTTTTAGTGGGTCAATCCAACACCATGTTCTCTAACATATGTCCATATTATTGATTTGATATCTCCATATCAATGATCTATGAAACTTGATCATCAATCAATACATGTGCTAGTCTATGAATCATTATTGTCCTATATAATGATAAGGAACTAGGGATCATTTAGGATAATATTATGGAAAACAATGAGTTTCACAAACAAGTCACATACTTATCAATCAATGCAATAATTATTATCCATGGAACAGAATAGCACTTTATTCAATCACACATAAACATAGACATTACACAATCTCTCATACATTAATCATACAGATATCTAATACCCATGGATCTCATATGTGCCTCATGCTTGGGCTGAGAGAGAGGCTTTGTCAACGGATCAACGATGTTTGAATCCGTGTGCACCTTGCATATCTTTACATCACCTCGAGCGACAATGTCCCGGATGAGGTGATAACGCCGTAGTACATGTTTGTTTTTTTGATACACTCTAGGCTCCTTGGCTTGCGCAATGGCACCACTATTGTCACAATAGAGATCTATTGGACTGGACGCACTAGGAACCACACCCAACTCAGAAACAAATTTTCTAATCCAAACAGCTTCCTTTGCAGCTTCTGAAGCGGCAAGGTACTCGGTCTCCGTTGTTGAATCAGCAACCGTATCTTGCTTGGAACTCTTCTAGCTCACCGTGCCTCCATTGAGGCAAAACACATATCCAGATTGCGATCTTGAATCGTCTTTGTTGGTTTGGAAGCTAGCATCAGTGTAACCATTTACAACGAGCTCTTCCTCACCTCCATAGACTAGGAACATACCCATAGTTCTTCTCAAGTACTTGCAGCGCTTAGAGTGAAACCTATATTTGGGCGCGTACATATCATGGCATACATGATGGATCTGATAGCCGAAGCATACGGGATCACTCTCATCTTCTCTATCTCATCAGGTGTCGAAGGACACTGAGTCTTGCTAAGAGTAATGCCATACGACATGGGCAAGAAACCTTTCTTGGAATCTTGCATATTGAACCATTTCAATACCTTGTCGATGTACGTGTCTTGGCATCATCCAATTAGCCTATTCAATCTATCTCTATAGATCTTAATGCCCAAAATGTAAGCTACCTCTCCTAAGTCCTTCATAGAGAAACTCTTTCTCAAAGAAGTCTTAACAGCTTCAAGCAATGGAATATTATTACCGAGCAGTAATATGTCATCCACATAAAGGACTAGAAAGACAAGCGTGAAAGTGCATTTATGTCCCTAGGGGGTTTTGGTGGTTGTATGACAACGTGATTAAAGAATTAATCCTCTTTGTGAGTATATGAGCAGGTAGTACATGAAGAATATATGTTGCATGAATACAAATTATCATCTTTGGTAATGTATAATTGTGCAAAGAAAATGGGCTTATCTGATGAAAAAGAGAAGTGTCAAACAAATAGGTCCATATAAAGCATGACTATTACAAGCCAAGACTTGAAATGAATATGAGACCTAAAAACCATTGATATGAGCTGGTCTCAACAAATTGGTGTTGTCAAGTAAAGGGAAGTGATCAAGTGCCATTCTTCTATGGTAGTTATCTTGGAAGCAACTTGATCATGTCTACATTGCAAAGAAAAATTTCAAATGAAGGCATATCGATAATACAAAGTGATGTGTGACTCAAGATAGCAAGATGGTGAAGGATTGGCATGACTTGGCCGCGATGGATCATGCACGGGAGAAGGGCAAGATGGAGTCTTAGCGCTGAGGGACCCAAGCCATGTTGAAGGGCAGGTGGAGCGTAATCGCGATGGACCGATCAAGCTATATGTGGTCATACATTTCCAAGTATTATTCATTATTGGAATATAAAGATATAATATGACTTGTGAACAAAAAGAAAGAAATGGACATGATAAATGAAGAGTTTCCAAGTCACAAGCTCTAGGTGATGACGCTCAGCAAAAGCACATGTGGCAGCCCTCATGCAGCTAAAAGAGAAGAAGTGGTAAAATTCATTATCATGCAAGCTCAAGAAGAAGAATTGTCTTTTTGTTTAATCTTGAGTTTAGGCATGCCGCTCTATCAAGAGGGATGCTACATGGTTTGCATTTAATGTCTTAATGCTCAAAGAAAAACTCAAGTGAGATGAGAGAAACACAAGTATCAGTTTTGACTGATTCAGTATAACGGCTAGTTTTTGGGGGACAAGTATAAATACTTCCTTCCACCCTCCTTTGGATGCTGCTGATTGTGTGCATGAAGAAAATACATCCAAAGCCTTGTAGAGCTCTCCCCAACACCTCTTTGTGAGGTTTGAGTGATTTGTGAGAAATTCTAAGCATTGGGTTGAGAGAGATTGAGATTGAGAGCACAAAGGAGAAAATCCCACACTTGAGCATTCGAGCATTGTGTTGCAAATCCGTGAAGCATTTGTTACTCTTGGAGGTGAATCCTCCTAGTCGGCTAGGCATCGCCCTAGAGCTCCCAAGCTTGTGGTGAGCCTTGGGAAAGTTTGTGAAGGTCCTCTTCACCTCCGCAAGGAAAGAAGCAAAGATAGTGGATCAGGGAAAGTGGTTGAAAGAGACCCGTCTTGGAGTGTGCCTTGTGAGCAGCTCAAGCTTCCTCAACCGAGACGTAGGATTCACGGGGTGAATCTGAACTTCAGCAAACAATTCTCCGTGTGCTTCATTTGGTTTGCTTTCTTAAGTTCTTGCTTCTTTTATTTATGGTTCATAGGTTGCATGCGTAGTTGTGCTAGTACTCTTAGTGATTACTTGCTCCTAATCTTGCCTGCTCTGTAAAGACGTTTAGGTTTGCTAGAACTAAGTGGGACACTATTTCCTGATTTACTCTCTGTCCCGAGGAAACCGGTGGGCCTGGTTTCCCAAATCGGTGGGACCGGTTTTGGTCAGTGCTCAATTGTGTAGATTCTTGGTGAATCTAGTTTGTGTATATCTTGGTTGCTTTCTTGTGTAGTTCACACTAGTGTAGCCCCTCTGGTTAGTGTGCTATTTGTTTTATTTCTATCAATTTGAGGAAAACCGCTGTAACCCATTTGCCAAACTGGTGGGTCCGGTTTTGAAAGTTTGTTATCTAAGGTTGATTCTTTGTGAATCTAATTGGGGTGGTTCCTGTGTTTGTTTTTATACCCTGCCTATCATGAATGCTTGGTTCTTTCTCTTGATTAATTGTTTTATACCAAGTTCTCTGACAAAACCGATGTAAACGGTTTGCTAAACCGGTGTAACCGGTTTTGACAGTTTTAATTCCACTATGGGTTTTTGTTACAATTTCAGAAATGCCTATTCGCCCCCCTCTAGGCGACATCAAGGGACTTTCAATTGGTATCAGAGCCTAATCTCCTTATTAGGCCTAACCGCTTGGAGAATCGATCATGTCGCAAGGTAAAATGTGTCAAATTCCCTATGATTGTTCTAGTGCCTCGTTTTCTATCATTTCTCAACCTTCATACAAGGCACCATATTTTGATGGCACAAATTATACTAATTGGAAAGCTAAGATGATCTCATATTTTCGGGAGATGAGTCCCAAAATTTGGTGGGTTGTGAATGTAGGTTTTTCTTATAACATTGATAGGGAATCTACCACACAAGCACAAGAAAAATACCTACATCTCCAAGCCCAAGCTACCAATGCCCTATTTGGTGCATTGAGTAGGGATATCTTTGACAAGATATACAAGTTGAAGAATGTTCATGCTATGTGGACTCGGATTCAAGATATATATGATGATTCCAACAATAAAGAAGAAAAGACTCAAACTGCCATTCTGGGAAAACCGGAGGCACCGGTTCTGGCAGGACAGAAACTATTTCTGTTAATGATCAAGTTGAAGATTCTAGTTGCAGATTTAGACCAAGAGAAGAGTCTATGTCACCAAGAAGCTCATGCTCAGATGATAAAACATCATTTTGCTTCATGGCCAAGAGACAAAGGAAGTCTCATGTATCCTTAGTTGAAAAGGTTGACAACTCCAGGAATGATCATACTAGTGCTACTAACAAATCTTCTTATGTAGCACAGCTAGAGGAAGCAAACAAAATGATCATGGGTGAGTTTCAAAAGCTTGCTAGCATGCATAAGAAATTGCAAGAAAGACATGGTGATCTTCTATGCTCACATGAGAAGCTCATTGACTCATATACCATACTAGAAACAACTCATGAGGTTGCACTTACTATGGTAAAATCTTCTCAACCTCACACATGCACATGCACAACACAATCAATTCTTTTATCTTGTGCTAACACTTGTTGCTCTCAAGCAAAGCCATCAAATAATGAGCAAGTAATTGTAGAAATTTGTGATGAACTCATTGCAAGTGAAAATGATTACCTCAAAAGAGAAGTTCAGAGGCTGAACACAGACTTAAGTCGGTTAAAAGGCAAAGGCCATGTGCAACCATCTCAAGATAACCGTGATAGCATGGTGAAGAAGCTTGAGAAGGGATCAACCGCCACATGTGTCAAAAGCTTTCCCACTGGCTTGAACAAAGATCATGACAAGAGCAACAAGCAAAAGATTAAGAAGAAGGTACACATCAAGTGCTTTGAGTGTTCATCAATGGGACATTTTGCTTTGGAACGCCCATCAAGAAAAAATGGTCAAACTACAATCTCTAGAAGACAAAGAAGCCTATCTAAGAGAAGATGCTTTGGATGCAAAGACAAAGGACACAAGATAGCCTCATATCCAAGACAAACAAGATTGGAGCAAGTCTTTCAAAACCAGAGGGACCGGTTTGCCAAACCGGTGGGACCGGTTTATGCAGAAAAGCTCCATCCCATTAAGCAACTGGACAAAGGTTTTGCGTCAGAATACACAAGACACATGGACAAGAAAGAAAACATCAAGAAGAAGATTATGAATAAGTCCAAAAGAATCAAGCACCAAACATGCTACACATGTCGGGACAAAGGACATATTAGTAAGGATTGCCCTTTGACTCAAGCTCTTAGTTCCAAGTTGGTCAATTATGATTTTGTATCTATTAAGACCAATAATGACACTTGTGCTATCAAGGTGATTAGTTCACCTATTGCTAGCACAAAGTCTACTTGGGTGTCAAAATCTTGTTTGACTAACTCTCAAGGACCCAACAAGCACTGGGTACCAAAATATGTTTGAAAGAGTTCATAAGTTGCAGGTGATGCATTGATGACTTGGCATGCACAAGAATGATGGAACAACATGCAAACTTGCCAAGCATGGAGACATTAAAATACTATCTACATCAATGACATCAAGGAAAAGAATAAGTACCACTAAACACACTTTGTCTTGTTCCTTATTCTTGTAGCAATGATCCCATAAATTCATGCTACTACTTGTGGAATGATCTTAAGTAGAGGAGCATGAATGATCTTGTAAGGAGATGCAATTAATGTCTCCTCGGAGAAAATTTGTTGTGAATATCTCTCAGGATTGATAAATACAAACAAGAAGCCAAGATAGCAACGCAAATCAAGAAGGAAAGGAATTCTAATGAAATATCAAGAACTCAGGAAAACAGGTTGGTCCAGTTTGTAAAACTAGTGGGACCGGTTTCTCAGACTTGTCCGAGGGATCGGACAAGTCCATCGGACTCGAGTAAGGATGTCACTCAAGTTCATCGGACTTGTCTGATGCCATGAGGAAAGTCCGACGTCTCGGACATATTCTTCGGACTCTAGAACCTCTGCCACTATGCATCATCGGTCATATCCGATGTCCATCGGACTTATCCAATAAAGTGAAGAAACAAGAAATCAGGAAAAACTAGTGGCACCGGTTTGCCAAACTGGTGGGTCCGGTTTCTCCTGAAAAGCTTGAAGTGATGAAGTGATGCAGAGGCAACAGCAAGACGACATCTAAATTGATAATTGACCTATGATGATTAAGGAAAATACCATGAGAGTCCAATATGAAGATATAAAGTAATCACACACTGGAGTGGTTGTGAGTATTCCTTGTCCTACTCTTATTTCATGCTTCTTAACTATCTTCCCACCTTGACCAAGATGTGATTTGAACCTCTCTATGTTCCTAATAGAACATGTGCACACATCACAAATTATCCAAAAGATTTGGTGCACATATTTAGGGGCAGATTCATTTTATATCTTGAGTCAAAAAGAGACTAATATTTTCCTTGAGTATCTTGTGTTTTGTCTCAATATGGAATAAATTATGATGAATGATGCCTCATGCTGAGATCAAGCAAAAAGGAGTAACTCTCTATCTCAGCTTAGCTTTTATTTCAATATATGTTATCTGTGAAAACCGGTGGCACCGGTTTGCTAAACCGGAGGGACGGGTTTAGACAGAAAATATATATTCCGTTTCTTGAGGTGTTTTTCATTTGGTTTTGTATGGATGATCACTATGTGTGAGATTCCATCTTGTGCTACTAATTCCAATATCTTCCATTGAAAGTGCTTAAAGTGTTATTTTTGGAGAGTTGACATTAATGGTAAAAGACAAAATAAGCACTAGTAAATTTAGGTGGTTCTCTTCATTAGTTGAAGAGGGACAAACTTTGGCAAAGGTATGTCCTCCTAAATTTCTCTTTGTCTTTCTTACAACATATAGAATCCATGTGGTAGGAAGTGCCTTGGTATGTGTATGACTCATGTCATAAGCATAATCTTTGTGAGTTAGGACAGATTTTCAAAAATTTTATAATGCTTTATCCTATGTGGTTTTAAAACATCTGATTCTTGATCTTTGTGATCATGTCGAGCTACTTGTGGTTATTGTTCCTCTTGATTGCTTGTTGCCTAACCACAATTAGTACGACCGTTTCTCTCAAGTCCTAACTTTCATAATCGTTTAAATCTTGATCATCATCACATTCTCCATCATAAATCTCAAGGATTTGATCTACGAAGGAAAAATGCAAAGTACTCAAGGCTTGGAAGCAATATTCATTGAAAATCTCCACTCAATCTGGTTTTGTTCAGATCCTGACAAAACCGGAGGCACCGGTTTTGGAAATCGATGGCACCGGTTTTGTCGATTTAACCAGCCCGAGCCCAAAACTTACCCCTTTGTTCCCATTCACCTCTTTCTCCTCAAACCAATCGTGGTGCGTCCTCTCTCATCTCCTATTGACGATTTGGAGTCTTCTCCGTGGGATTTTTCAGCTCTTGGGTGGATCTTTGTGCCCCAAGATCAGAGGCTCTGGTTCTTCCACCGAATTTGGATTTCCCCTCTCCAAAGGTACCTATGGTCTCAAGTTTCGATCTCTTAGTACCTTTGATAGATTCAAAACTCTCTGTGGTACATTTTTTCCTAGCATGCCCTCGTACCTAAACCTGCTTTCACCCCATAAAAACTTGGATAAATCAATCGGATTCGTGACCTAGGTTTTCTCTGTGAAAACCGATGGCACCGGTTCGGCAAACCGGACATCAATTTTGGAAGAGAAACCCTAATTCAAGTTTTTGATCGAATCTTTGATTCATCTTGTCCTAGCATTGTTTCCAAGTATTGCTCATGCCTAATATTTACCTAGAACAATTTTAGATAAAATAATGAGCATAGATTTTCTCTGTGAAAACCGGAGGCACCGGTTTTTCCAGAGAACACCTATTTTCATATTTTTACCTCTAATTGTTATCCAAATCTCTTTTTATCCTTCCCTGTTGTATCCTAGTGGTGCCCCTAGGACAATAGCTGGGGGCTCTGGCACAGCAGCAGCTAGTGGCTCAAAGGAGGGTGATGAGGAAGAGGAAGAGCAGGAAGAGTTTGATATGGATGAGATCATCCCTCAGGCCTATGTGCATCTTGGACATCTCTCATTCCGGCTTCCTCTAAACCCGGGATGGAGGGAGAAAGTGAGCTACAAAGGCCAAACAGAGTCTATGAGAGAGATGAGAGCCAAGGATCCTAGACCACTTCCTAGAGAGTCCACTGACTACAGGTTTCACTCCTTCTTCCAGCAGGATTTCTATGAGTCAGTGATCTTGTCAAAGAAGCACAATCCAGTGGCAAATGCTTAATGGGTTGATTGGGCATACATGGAAAGCAAGGATGATCCTATATTCAATGAAGTCATTGCTGCATGCAAGGCAAAGCATGTGAAGGACATTCTTGGCTTTTAGAAGAATTAGAACAATAAAGTAATTGCTCAGTTTTATGCCACCTTGTATGTGGAGGAGCATGGAGATACAAGAAAGATGCATTGGATGATAGAAGGTCAGTGGTATGAGGTGAGCTATGCATAGTTTCCTAGGCTCTTTGGTCTTGGGCGGCTTGATGCAAACCGTCCTAGGATTCACTATGCCACCCGCCTTGGTGACAGAGGATTGAGACACATGTATCCTAGAGGAAAGCAAGAAAATTATGGCACTATCACAGATTTGCTTCCATTCTATGCCTACATCAACAGGCTATTTAGGAAGACCCTCACTCCTAGGGAAGGTGATCCCACTAAGCTTCTCTCCTACAACAGGAACATCCTTGCTGCTATGGGGCCAAATGGGCATGATTTCTCAGTGTTCAACTTTGTGTTGGAGGAGATAAAAGTCATTTCTAACAACCCTCTGAAGAGTTGTGGATATGCACCCTTTATTATGCATATGATTGAGAGGGTGTCAGCTCGTACCTTTGAGTGTGACAAGGAGCATCTCCCTTTGAGAATTAAGAATGACTTCAAGGAATCCAGTTGAGAGCAGCAGTGCAACAGCACCAGCTCATGGTGCATCCACCTCTGCAGCACCTAGAGGGAGTGGGCAGCAAAGGGACAAGCCTCCCTCACCAATCAAGAAATTATTTGAGATGCTCTTTAGGATGTGCAAGTCTCAGCATGATGCTGATGTGAAAGCACATCATGAGAGGCAAGTGAGGAAGAAGGATACAAGGACAATGAAGCTTCTTCATCAACAAAACAACCTTCAGCCTCCTCGCTCTCCTATTGCCTCCGAGGGTGAGCAAAGTCTAGAGATTGAGATATTTGAGACAAGAATGAGTCACTATGAGGAGCATAACCGCTTCACTTCATGGTATGGTGACGCTAGTTTCAGCGGGTTTGTTTTTGGCTACGGTGGAGGTGAGACTTCTCAAGTGTCACTTTTTATCCCTCCACCTCCTCCACCAAACAATGAAGAAGAGGAAGAAGAAGATGACGAGGAGGAGTGATCATTGATGCAAAGGAAGACCCCCTTTTGGTGATAGATGACAAAGGGGGAGAGAAGGATTAAAGCTCCAAGTCTTTATCGGTTTTTGCATTCAGTTCTGGTATGTCTAGAAAAACCGTAGGCACCGGTTTTGCAAACCAGTGGCACCGGTTTTGCCAGATCAGAACCAATGTATCTTTTCCATTTCCTTTGTTTTTATCTCGTGGACTTGAGAACTATTTATAATGAGTGATTTGGTGTGTTGAACCTTGTAATAATTCTCTAAAACCTTATATTGTGCTATGTTGTGATGCTTGATAAATTGTTATGAAGTGGTGTACTATTTTTACAGCAAATATGTGAAGTCTGGAAAAACTGGTGGCACCGGTTTGGCAAACCGGAGGCACCGGTTTTGGCAGATAGCACATATTATTCTTTTAATTTACTTCTTTGTGGTTCTCCTGTCATATGCATCACGTACTATATGTTCACACATACGTATTGCACCCCACAAATGCACAAGTATAGGGGGAGCTCTTGAGGATTTATTTCAAATGTGCAAATTGGCATCTGAGGCCAAAATTGATGAATTTCATTCATATGCACAGTTTCAGGGGGAGCTCATCCTATATGAATGCATTCAAAATTCTTTTATGGATATCATTTGTAAGCTTTAATTAAGGTTGTCATCAATCACCAAAAAGGGGGAGATTGAAAGTGCATCTATGTCCCTAGTGGGTTTTGGTGGTAGTATGACAACGTGATTAAAGAACTAATCCTCTTTGTGAGTATATGAGCAGAAAGTACATGAAGAATATATGTTGCATGAATACAAATGATCATCTTCGGTAATGTACAATTGTGCAAAGAAAATGGGCTTATGTGATGAAAAAGAGAAGTGTCAAACAAATAGGTCCATATAAAGCAAGACTATGACAAGCCAAGACTTGAAATGAATATGAGACATAAAAACCATTGATATGAGATGGTCTCAACAAATTGGTGTTGTCAAGTAAAGGGAAGTGATCAAGTGCCATTCTTCTATGGTAGTTATCTTGGAAGCAACTTGATCACATCTACATTGCAAAGAAAAATTTCAAATGAAGGCATAACGATAATACAAAGTGATGCGTGACTCATGATAGCAAGATGGTGAAGGATTGGCATGACTTGGCCGCGATGGATCATGCACGGGAGAAGGGCAAGATGGAGTCTCGGCACTGAGGGACCCAAGCCATGGTCAATGGCAAGTGGAGCACAATCGTGATGGACCGATCAAGCTATATGTGGTCGTACATTTCCAAGTATTATTCATTATTGGAATATAAAGATATAATGTGACTTATGAAAAAAAAGGAAGAAATGGACATGATAAATGAAGACTTTCCAAGTCACAAGCTCTAGGTGATGACGCTCAGCAAAAGCACATGTGGTAGCCCTCATGAAGCTAAAAGAGAAGAAGTGGAAAAATTCATTATCATGCAAGCTCAAGAAGAAGAATTGTCTTTTTGTTTAATCTTGAGTTTAGGCATGCCACTCTATCAAGAGGGATGCTACATGGTTTGCATTTAATGTCTTAATGCTCAAAGAAAAACTCAAGTGAGATGAGAGAAACACAACACCTACACTCACACTAACTCTCACTGTGACAGGAAAAACCGGTGTAACAGGTTTACCAAACCGGAGGGACCGATTTTGGTTCAAACCTCTAACGGCTAGTTCAGGAAAACCGGCGGGACCGGTTTAGGAAACCGGGGGACCGGTTTTGACTGGTTCAGTATAACGGCTAGTTTTTGGGGGACAAGTATAAATACTTCTTTCCCCCCTCCTTTGGATGCTGTTGATTGTGTGCATAAAGAAAATACATCCAAAGCCTTGTAGAGCTCTCCCCAACACCTCTTTGTGAGGTTTGAGTGATTTGTGAGAAATCCTAAGCATTGGGTTGAGAGAGATTGAGATTGAGAGCACAAAGGAGAAAATCCCACACTTGAGCATTCGAGCATTGTGTTGCCAATCCGTGAAGCATTTGTTACTCTTGGAGGTAATCCTCCTAGTCGGCTAGGCGTCGCCCTAGAGCTCCCAAGCTTGTGGTGAGCGTTGGGAAAGTTTGTGAGGGTCCGCTTCACCTCCACAAGGAAAGAAGCAAAGATAGTGGATCGGGGAAAGTGGTTGAAAGAGACCCGGCTTGGAGTGTGCCTTGTGAGCAGCTCAAGCTTCCTCAACCGAGACGTAGGGTTCACGGGGTGAATCTGAACTTCGGCAAACAATTCTCCGTGTGCTTCATTTGGTTTGCTTTCTTAAGTTCTTGCTTCTTTTATTTATGGTTCATAGGTTGCATGCGTAGTTGTGCTAGTACTCTTAGTGATTACTTGCTCCTGATCTTGCCTGCTCTGTAAAGACCTTTAGGTTTGCTAGAACTAAGTGGGACACTATTTCTGATTTACTCTCTGTCCCGAGGAAACTGGTGGGTCCGGTTTCCCAAACTGATGGGACCGGTTTTGGTCAGTGCTCAATTATGTAGATTCTTGGTGAATCTAGTTTGTGTGTATCTTGGTTGCTCTCTTGTGTAGTTCACACTAGTGTAGCCCCTCTGGTTAGTGTGCTATTTGTTTCATTTCTATCTGTTCCAGGAAAACCGGTGTAACCGGTTTGCTAAACCGGTGGGTCCGGTTTTGGAAGTTTGTTATCTAAGGTTGATTCTTTGTGAATCTAATTGGGGTGGTTCTTGTGTTTGTTTTTATACCCTGCCTATCTTGAATGCTTGGTTCTTTCTCTTGATTAATTGTTTTATACCAAGCTCTCTGACAAAACCGGTGCAACCGGTTTTGATAGTTTTAATTCCGCTACGAGTTTTTGTTAAAATTTCAGAAATGCCTATTCACCCCCCCCCCCTCTAGGCGACATCAAGGGACTTTCAAAGCGCGCTCCCACTAGCCTTTTTGTAAACACAAGTCTCTTCTTTGTTTTTAATGAAGCCAAACCCTTTGACTACCTCATCAAAGCAAATATTCCAACTCCGAGATGCTTGCTTTAGTCCATAAATGGACTTTTGAAGCTTGCATATCTTCCTAGCATTTTGTGAATCGACAAAACCTTCAGGTTGTGTCATGTACACATCCTCACTTAGGTTTCCATTAAGGAAAGCCATTTCGACATCCATTTCCCATATCTCATAATCATAAAATACGACACTTGCTAGAAGGATCCGTATAGACTTTAGCATACCGACGGGCGAGAAGGTCTCATCATAATCAACCCCTTGAATTTGCTTAAAACCTTTCGCCACCAATCGTGCCTTATAGATGTGAACATTTCCATCCATGTCTATCTTTTTCTTAAAAACCTATTTACACTCAATGATCTTTACACCATCAGGCGGATCTATCAAGTTCCAAACTTGATTTTCTCTCATGGATTCTAATTCGGATCTCATGGCTCCAATCTATTTCTCAGAGTCCGGTCCCATCATTGCTTCACTGTAAGTCTTAGGCTCATCATTGTCTAACAATAATATGTCGCACTGCCCCATGGTTAGGAGCGTGAACTTTTCAGGAGCGCGACGTGCCCTTTCTGACCTACGCGGGGCTGGTGTTTCAACAATTGGTTCAACAACAACTTGTTCATCCAATTGTGGTATAGTGGAAGAAGAAACATTTTTTGAGGCTTCTTGAATTTCTTCAAGTTGCACCATTCTCCCACTTACCCTTTTAGAGAGAAACTCTTTCTCTAGAAAAACACCATTATGAGTGACAAACACTTTGCCCTCTTCCCGGTTATAGAAATAATAACCTTTGGTTTCCCTAGGGTATCCTACAAAGAAGCATTTATCAAACTTGGAAGAAAGCTTATCAGACGTCATACGTTTTACATAAGCATCACATCCCCAAATCTTAAGAAAAGACAAACCGGGACGCTTCCCAGTCCATATCTCATATGGTTTCCTTTCCACGGATTTAGATGGAACCCTATTAAGTGTGAAAGCAGCACTTTCTAGAGCGTATCCCCAGAAGGATAATGGAAGATCACTTTGGCTCATCATAGACCTAACCATGTCTAACAAGGTTCAGTTTCTCCGTTCGGATACTCCATTCCATTGGGGCGTTCCTGGTGGTGTCCATTGTGGAACAATTCCACATTGCTTTAGATGTTCACCAAATTCATGGCTCAAATATTCACCACCACGATCAGATCGTAGGAGTTTAATAGTCTTGCCCAATTGATTTTGTACTTCATTTTAAAATTCTTTGAACTTTTCAAAGGATTCGGACTTATGCCTCATTAAGTAGATGTAACCATATCTACTAAAGTCATCGGTAAAAGCTATGAAGTACTGAAAATCACCTCTGGCCGTGCAACTCCTTGGTCCACATACATCCGTATTTATAAGTCCTAATAGTTCACTCGCCCTCTCATTATTTCCTGTGAAAGGCGACTTAGTCATTTTGCCAAGTAAACAAGACTCACATGTGTCAATTGATTCAAAATCAAAAGAACTTAGAAGACCATCTGTATGGACCTTCTTTATGCGGTTCTCGTTTATATGACCTAAATGACAATGCCAAGTATATGTGGGATTCAAATCATTAGGTTTGAGCCTTTTTGTATCAATGTTATAAATAGGCATATTCTCAAGATCTAAGTAATATAATCCATTCACTAATGGGCAATTACCATAGAGAATATCATTCAAATAAATGAAACAACACTTGTTCCTTATTATGACCTCAACCATCATGTTCCTCCAAACACTTTGAAGAAATAATGTTTTTTCCTAAGGCAGGAATGTAATAACAATTATTTAACTCCAAAACTAATCCTGATGGTAATGAAAGTGGATAAGTTCTGACGGCCAACGCAGCAACCTTTGCACCATTGCCGACATGAGCATCCACCTCGCCCTTTGCACATTTCCTTGCTTCTTTAAGCCCTTGCAATGATTTGCATGTATGAATCATTGATCCGGTATCAAATACCCATGAATCATAAGGACGTGTAGCAACATTATTAACTTCAATCACATTGATACCTGAATTAGAAGTGTCTCCATGCTTCTTCTTCAGCTCTTCCAGATAAAGCTTGCAATTCCTCTTCCAATGACCGGTTTTCTTGCAGTGAAAACAAGGTTCACCAGCCGCCGTTTTAGGATTAGGAGCAGCTGCAAGTTTAGGCTTACCGCTAGAGATCTCATCTGTACCTTAGCCTTAGCCTTGCGCTTTCGCTTCCTGATATCCTTTTGAACCAAGTTGACTTGACTTGGACCAGATTTCTTGATGCTTGCCTTAGCTGTCTTAAGCATCCCATGCAACTCAACCAATGTCTTCTCCATGCTATTCATTTGAAAGTTCATAATGAAAGGCTCATAGCTCACGGGAGGCGACTGGAGAATCACATCTGTGGCCAAATCAGGGTGTAGAGCAGCACCAAGTTTCTCGAGACTCTCAATGTAACCAATCATCTTGATCACATGAGGACTGACAGAACCATTTTCACCTAGCCTGCACGCAAACAAGGACTTTGAGATGTTGTACCTCTCAGACCTTGCTTGGTTCTCAAACATGCCACGGAGTCCCTCAATCATATTGTGGGCATCCACATTCTCATATTGCTTCTGAAGCTCAGAGGACATAGTGGCAAGCATGAGACAGCTAACATCAATTGCATCATTGGTATGCTTCTCATACTCCCTTTTCTAAGCGGCAATAGCATTTTTGGCAGATCATCAGGATAGGGAAGCTCTAGAACATATTCCTTTTTCTCTTGCTTGAGAACAATTCTCAAGTTACGATACCAATCAATAAAGTTTGTTCCACTAAGCTTTTCTTTTTCAAGAATCGAGCGCAAATTAAAAGTGTTACTAGCGGTTGGTGTCATGATCTACAACAAAAAATATGCAAATATAAGCACTATGTAAATGTAAAACTTTTATTAAACATTTTAACAAAATTTCATTATTTCACTATATGATTAGAACCGTTTTCCCTCAAAACGACATATAGTGGTTCAAGATCCATATTCAACTTAGATCCTAGTGAGCTTTGGCATCACCGCTATAAATCTAGTGATATAGGTAAGCAACACTTTGCTAATCACATCCCTATGTGACTCTTGTTTGTTGGGTGGCATCACATGTCCCGGCGCCAACACCATGCCTCAAAGCCCAAAACCGTTTTGATAGCTTTGTTAATTAAATCAACACTATGCATGTAAATGTCCGACATTTACCCTAATAATTAAGATAGTTGAGGTATTCTACTTTGGCAGACCTACCATACAATGATCATAATTTTAATAGGTGTAGCTATTGGAAGGGCACATAATTTAATTTTTCTTGAGGGAACTTACTCTAGCATGTTAATCATATCCAATATGAAAACACATGAAAGAATAGGATGACAGGAACATCATCACAGACAATCATATTAACTGTGAAATAGCATGGCCCCTTCAATCTGTGATCTCCATCTCCATTGCCATCGCCATGTCACCCGTCCCTTCAACCATCATGCTTGAAGCCTCCATGAACTAACACTTAGCTACTACAACTAATAGTTAGTAATAAATTACATGAGAATATGAAGCATCACAGGTCGACACGCAGACCGTTATACAATAATATGACAGCCTCAACCCAGCTATAATAATCATGGCATGCAGGCCATGCAAATCACATACATACATCACATGCATCTTTTGGGCCATACCATTCACAATATTCTCTGCAAAAATGAGTTATGCGAGAAGCGAATGCTAACATGTGGCCAAAAAGGGGTGTAACAATCTAGGCATGTCTGTACGGTGGTCCCGATGGTGATTCCATTAGGTTTTCATGAGTAGACTATAGTACATGATCATGATACTATTGGCTCCTCTACTGGCACACGTAGTTAGTCCCGATGGTGATTCGAGCCGGTATGGACAAGTCGCGCGCGCACGGAGAAGGAACACAAATAAATCAATAATGCATGTGAACCTCCCTATCATCATTGATCTAATCAACCCGTACACAAGAACATGTAATAGATCTTATCTAATACATTAGCATATCAACTATATGCACAAGATCCAGATCACAAACTACACAAGGTCGGCTCTGATGCCACTGTTAGGGAACGGGTAGGCTACGATAGCATATAATAATTTCTATCGTTCAATCAGGAAACCTTGTAAGGAGGGGATCATGGATCGTTACCACTAGACGCGCAGGCAGAGCGGAAGCAAATGTTGGAGCAGCTCGTCCAACGTAGTCGCGCGTCGGTGTAGAGAAAGTAGTCGATCATGTCAAGTGTCTCCTACTAGTCCAGCCGTTCGGCACCACAGTAACAGCAGCGCCTCCTTGCGGTATCCACACGTACGGGGTTGGAACACCGTGCACGGCGTGCTGGCACCGGCAACACGGTTAGGGTTGTGAGCGAGAGAGAGAGGAGCACGGCGGCTAGGGTTATGGATTGGTGGGTTCGCGTACCCCTTGCCCCGCCTCCACTTATATAGACCCTTCTAATGGGCCTCGACAAGTTGGCCCATTAGTGGACTAATCCCACACGGATCAATATCCGTATGATCCTCACATACGGATCAAATCCATAATGTCTCTTGGGCATCTCTCCAACAGATTAGGCCAATGTGTAAGGGCTCGTTGAGAAGTATATTGTCGGTAGACCCGCTGTTACTACAATTCCTAAAAGTGTTATATACAATTCTTTCTTGTTGGCTCAAATCTTGTGGGTAGTATCGCTCAACTTTTTGCATACAATATCTTACTGGCTTGAAAAGATGCAAATCCACTTTTTAGAACCAATTGTAAGACTAGCGGATAAGATATCTATCACCTTCCGATTAAATCTAAGATTAAACTCAGTCAATTGAGGGTCTAAGTCTTGCCTAAAATACCTCCACTTTAAAATTATGATGCATTTAAAATGATCAGGCTGGCCATGACAAGCACGACCACCACATGCAAAATGTATGTTTCTTCCATAATAATTTAAAATTTCAAAGTTTCATACTTTGACAAATGATCGAATATTGATGTGTGGACTTTGGAGTGGAACTAGAAATAGACGTGCAAATCTTCAGCTGACTGAAAGTTTGAACAACTTTTAATTACTGTTTGACCCATCGGATCTCGATTCAACAGTTTAGTTATATAAATAATTCAATAAAAGAAAATTAAAACATAAAATAACAAACTATCAACTGAAAACTTTCAATGATTGAAAGCTAGAAAATATGAACAAGAAAACCTATCTAATCGCTAATCATAATCGGCAGCAAGGGGAGTCGAGTAGTCGACGGATCTTGCGAATCATGATGACTCGATTGCGACAACTGAGCTGCTGAGGTTCAATCTCCAAATTGTGATCAGTCTAAGCAAGTACAATTGCTTTTTGCAGCAATCAATTTTGTGCAAATCGGCAACGAAGCTAGTTAGTTCATGCCTTCCTGAGTAGAGGTGGCCGAACGAGCGGCTCCTGCCCGAGCACTAAATCGTATAGCACGTTTAATTTCGAGCCAATACGGTATACCGACCATATTGGTCCATGCCTTGGCAGCCCATAGGCTCTAATTGTCGGCCCACAACATGAAAATAATTAAATATGTAGGGCTGACCTGATAGGCCCATTGGCACGGAGGCCTATTATGGTCCATTTAGCCATATGCTTGTCTACATGTTAAAATATAGAAATAATGGTGTAATAGATGGGATTTGAACTAGAGACCTTAATGAATTGAACCAACAACCTTACCATTAGACTACAATAGCTCTTTATTTATAGTGAAAATAAAATATGTAAAAATTTTAATATTTTGTTAAACGAGTAATGCCGTGCCAGTTCACAAACTAGAGACCTTAAAGAATTGAATCAACAACCTTACCATTAGACTACAACAGCTCTTTATTTATAGTGAGAATAAAATATGTAAAAAATTTATTTAATATTTTATTAAATGAGTCATATCGTGCCAGTCCACAAACTGCAAAATCTATCAAACATGACCCGTATTGTCGTGTCAGTCTGACCCGAGCACAAAATAACACGGTTCATGACATCCTTAGGCCGAGCTTTTTTCGTGTTTCTGGCCACCTGTTTGGCCACTTCTACTCCACAGCTGCTGTATACTGACCCATGTGCAGCCTAACGGGTCGTGCTGACTTGCTCCAGTTGTGTCTTGCACTTGCACATTGGGTGCATGTCGGGCTGGGCTTTGTGCTCAAAACAGCTGCTAAGATGCTTGGATCTTAAACAAAATTCGTGGGTGGTCGACTACTGGCTCCACCAGTGATGTGAATAGATCAGCGGTTTGTGGTGCTGTGAGGACCATTGTATTATCAACGAGTGGCAGCTTTGATCCACCGATAGGTGAAAGTTTGTGAAAACTTTCCAGACACCTGCACACATGGTCATCACTATTGACAAAATACTACTACATCATCATTGAGCTACTACTACCACTACGAGTGTCGTTCACAATTTTTCTTAAAAAAATGGAAAAGATTTCACTACAACAAAAACACTCTAGCGGCGCACTTGAAATTGTAGTGGCATTCCAACGAGGAACCGCTGCTATAATTAGAAATGAATTTGTAGCGGCGGTCCACTTAGCGGCCCGCCGCTACTCTCTATTTTAGTGGCGGCTCATTACACAGCCCACCGCTACTGGCGGCCCAAGGATCAATTATCAAATTCGCTATATAAAAATAAAACCCTAACCTACCCTCCACACCTCTGCCTCCCACTCCCTCACACCTGTGCCGCCCCCACCTCCGTCTCCTCCCCACCCGCGCCACCCTCGCCTCCCTCTCCTCCCCACCTGCGCCGCTCCTGTCTCCCTCTCCTCCCCACCCACGCCGCCCCTGCCTCTCCTCCTCACCCGCGCCGCCCTTCCCCTCACTCGTGCCGCCCTTCCACTCGGCCTCTTCATGGCGCAGCTCCGAGCAGCGGCCCCGGCCTCCACGGCGGCGGATTGAGCATCCCAGCGACGAATATATCCTCAACGGCGATGGAGCCAACATCCAAGGCGCGGCTCCGGAGGCGACACGACTTCAGCGCGGATCCAGCCTCCCTGACACGCTACCTCTCCCTCGACCTCCACCCGGCCGTGGATCCGACCTCCCCGACGCGCCTCCTCTCCATCCGGCCACGGATCTGGCCTCCCCGACACGCTGCCTCTTCACCCGGCCACGGATCCGACGTCCCCGACACGCCTCTGCCCCCGGTCACGGATCTGGCCTCCCCGACGTGCCAGATCTCCACCTGGCTGCGGATCCGGCCTCCCCGGAGCGCCGCCTCTCCAATGACCTTCCTACCGCCCCTCCTCTCCCTCGCGCGGTGGTGCCCCCTTCTCACTCGTTGCGGTCAGATCTGGCTGAGAGGAGGGTGGTGGCGCCCCCTCCTCTCCCTTCGGGAAGTGGCGGCCCGGCTCCGGCAGGCAGTCGGCGCGCGGCGGGTCTGGCCATGACAGCTGGAGACAATTTTTTTTATTTTCTTGATTTATTTATAGCAGCGATTGAAGATGTCAACCGCTGCTATAGTTTCATTTTATACAGCAGTTTGTTCGGTCGATTTTTGACCCGCCGCTATAAATTATTTATTTTTAACTATGAATGGCCAGTGGCGGTTCTAATACTCGTTGTTATTGTTGCTTTTCAACCGCCGCTAAAAGCCTTCTTTGTTATAGTGTTTGAGCCTTTTGTAAGAGTTGCATGCAGCACCAATTTAATCCTTATTACAGCATATTTGCGTTATGCAACGCAACACGATAGTTAAGAGAAAGTTAAAACATGGCCTATGTTTTAATGGTCATCCATTCTTTGCAGTTTCATTTACAGTTGACTAATGACTAGTAATAACGAGCGGTCAGGTACTCATGTCGAATACTGCACCGCCCAGTACGTTGAATGCGACTTCTGCTGCTCTCCTCTGCCGCAGGAGTAAGGAGTGTAGTGCGTATGTAAGTATGACGCGAACGTGACACGGCAAGGAGATAGACTTCACATTACATTTGATACGAGTAACTAAGATTAGATCCATGTCTCAATCCTATCTTTTCGTCGGAGTTTTTCTTTATTTCTCCTCCTTCCAAAGGGATCGAACCTGTTGCAGTGTCATTACAAATCAATTAATTTTGACACGAAGGAAACAATAGACTCAGCCTTGATTAAAATGCACGCGTCTATCATTAAAACTGGATGGAATAGCGGTCAATCAGGCCGGTGCCGGGTCGTCATGAATAATTTGAGATGAAATGTTATCGTCACGGCACGCGCATGGGCTGCTTTTTTTGCTTTTGCTTGTGCACTGGTACACAGGACAGGAGGAATCAATCTTTGTTAAAGCGACAAGCATATCAACACATGTGTGCTAATTCCTCAAAAAGAGCATGGATAGAGAAAATGAGGACAGCTGGACATACAGGTGTCCACACATGGCCTTTTTGCTATCCAAGACTCAACAAATCAATGCAAAATGCACACGTAATTTATGGTAGGTTTAGGTTCCATTTTTTTTAAAAAAAATAAAGAGTCATTTTCCTTATGATGCACCCACTAGCCAATTTTTTTTTAGAAAAAATCTTCCTTTGCTCGATGCTCCAAATGTTTCCCTCAACTGTTACCATCACTACTACAAAGGAACACAAGCACAATGTTTTGCATCATCACAGCAGTGGCACGAAAAATGGCTACCATCACTGTAGTAGCCTGGACAGTGGCGGACCTAGAAAGTTTGTAAAGGCTGGGCGAATATATATTACAACAGAAAATAAGTTCTTACAAATATATTGATTGCTAATAAAAGTATAGGTGATAACAATAATATTTTTGGAACTAAACACCACTAAGTATTAAGAAAATGTATGATAGAAATTGTAAAGACTCAACCATAAAAAAATGTTCCCCTCATTTTCATCTTAAGAGGGTGTCGTGACTCGAACGGGGTCATATGAGAGTTCATGCTTCTGGAGCACATCACTCTAACCGATGTCGCGAGGAGAGTGGTGGCATTTGATAGAAATTGACTCACTAAAACTTTAAAATAAATTGATCTCTAACAATTGACCATGACTGATAGCTATTCTTTGCCCAGACTAATCTCAGTATGGACTACTAATTGATACAAGGAAGAAATATAAGCTCAGAGTTATGGTGCAACGAAGGAGTTCACATCATTTGGCCTCTAGGCTTGTCAATAAATTATGATTAGTCACTAATCATTTAGTTTGTATTAGCATATTACTTGAAATAAATTAGCATGAAAATGCGGTCGTATGTCAATCCAACCCAGTCCAATCATGGGTGCCGCACACTACAGCATTTCTGGATCGTAGTGACAAAGCGCTGCACCGGCCGGCAATCCATTCCGTGCGACAGATTAGCAGTAGATTAGCATTAATCGTTAATCATTAATCTTTGTAGATAGCAGTAGATTAGCATTAATCGTTAATCTCTGGGCTGCTTCACCCTCCGCAGCTGGCAAGGAGCCCGGGCAGGCGCCCAGGTTCGCCGGGCTTTGGATCCGCCAGTGAGCCTGGATATGGTTCATTATAGTGGCCAATATATGACGTAGGACACAATGACCGTCATTCTACCTCTTGTTTTTCTTGCCACTGACTAAAGTGTTTGTTGTAATAGTGTCATAACACTGCCGACTTTTTCCATTATCACAGGATACCATTAACATTGTCAATCCTAACACCTCCATCGTGGATGGGTCATCACTCAGTTTTAGTTATTATCATTCACTACAATATACTACATCTTTCCCAACAGTTTTTTCTATTAAATAGCCATTTTTATTCTCAAGTGGCCGACAGTTTTTAGTGTAAATTCACCCATTCCCACAGTTCTAACAAATTAAACAGACTCATTGCCGACAAAGTCATTTACCACAGTGAGGGTGAGTAGTTAACTACTCCCACCATCCCAAAATAAGTGTCCTTATGATTTCCGTGTCGGTCAAATTTTTTTAACTTTGACTATATTTGAAGAAAATATTAATAATATTTATGTATCTAAATACGTTTCATATAAAATAGATTCAATGATCTATCTAATGATACTAATCATATATTATAAATATTAATATTTTCTATATATAATTGGTTAAAGTTAAAAGTGTTTGACTCCTCGAGAAGCGACAACGACACTTATTATGGGATGGAGGGAGTACATCTCATTATCTCCCTCATCTGAGAGAAAATCAGTTTTGCCACTATCTTCCTCGGATAACAGTTATTGATAGAAAATTAAAAGGCATGCAAGAGGTCTCGAACATTTTTACTGGTTGCATGCATGCGGCCATTCCTTTCTCTTGCATGCACTCTCACTGGTTGCATACATGCACGCTATTAATTTTAAGGTGCCACTGCACAGACTTTAAGCAAATTAATTAGCTTAGCACTTCTTTCTTGGTCATTGTGCAGAGATCAAATACGAGGGAGATAATAAAATGAAGGGAGTAGTATTAGATATTGTTGCCCACTTAGACATAAACTATCGGGAATTGTTATTTATGTTATAGTGATTGGAATAATTATTTCACAAGCCCTTGAAAACGCACTAGCTTTCAGTCAATACCTCAAAATGACAAGGCCCTAGAATGCAAATCGAATGTTGCATCTGCTTTGTTCTTTCTCAAGATGTGTCTCAACATCAACCATTTCCCTGTTTTAGCCAAACTTCATCACCTACCTCTATCCCTGATAGTGTCCCCGTTGCTGGATCCGCCACCACATCCCCCTCTACAGGAAGGTTCGGTCTCAAACTCTCTCCATCTTGCTAGCTTCCTAAGGCAGAAAAGCGAGCGCCCTCTCCGTCGACGGCGCCCACGGTCTTCCTCACCTCCAATGGCCTTCAGGCCAGCGAAAGACGGGGAAGATCGTGGATCTGCTGCCGACGGATGAGGTAGGTCTTAGTTTCTATAGGTTTAGGTTTTCTATGACGAGGTGATGATGACGAGTGTTCTAGGAATAAGCCCTCTCAATCTCCTCCTTGTCCTGGTGGTGCTTTGCTCCGACATCATTGACAAGCTTGTGGAGGTGGGGCTCAATACGTTCGGCCCTTGTTTAGAAGTTTGGTGCTTCAGTGCTTCTTCTTCGGGGAGGGCAGTAGCCATGTTTTGCGGGATGGCTCGATTGTAGCTAGTCCGAGGGAGGCGGATTTGGCCTTGTTGCTCGTTGGTGGGTGAGAGGGCTGGATTTGTTTGGGGTGGTCCCCGACCGCCTGGCAGGTAGTGTTTAGCGGCTCTTCTCAAGGCAAGGCGTCCGAGGTCTTTGATTTTCGGAGGTACACGATGATGCCTCTCTTCCTCGACGATGGTGTTCATGGCAACGACTCTGTCAAGTTGATTCCGATAGGTATAGTGTGTGTCTATGCATGTCTTTCGAGGTCGTTCTTTGTATCAATTTTGTATTCCTACTTTCCAGTTGTATTTCCTTATGCTTTGAATACATATATCCTATAATAACAAAAGAAAAAACACATCTCCCTCTACGCTAGCCACTTGGATGTCGAGCTTCCCCACCCACTTCGTGCTGTTGCCCATGTTTCACCACCACCAACCGCCCCCCTCCCCCCATAAAAAAAGGAAAAAAAAACCTAACACTCAAAACGTAACCTAGGTGGCCAGGTGGGTCTGTACCTGTTTACACTTGCTCACACATATCGACTAAGACCGTCGCCATTTTCAGGCATCAGCGGTATAGCTGTGCCATGGTGCCATGATCTTATTGCCTTCAAAGTAAAAGAAAAGGAGCAGAAAAAAGATTTGTTTTTAAGTTTTACTTCTGTTGTCCGTTCGAAATGGAAGCACGGAGTCGATTAATATTGAAAACAAACGAGTAGAGTATAATAAGGACCGTAGGGATGCAATGAGTTATGTTTGGAGATAGTACCGAAGTTGTGTATCTTAGCTAGGCATGCGGTTGGGACGTACTATCGTCAATGTCGGCGGAAGGAGACGACGGATATCCGACGTGAAAACGAACCTCCGTTACCTTTATTGCCGGACGGATACGGATCGGATCGATAGATGGATTGATTGATTGATTCAGAAAAGACATTTAAGGTGGAGGAAGGAGCCGTGCGCGCGTGACCGCCGGAACAAAGAAATGTGTACCATGGGCGGTCCTGCGTGGTTCAACAAGCCAAGCCTAGGTTGAGATGCACTCGGCTCAGCGGCTCTGCTTTCTTCATCAGTTCGTGTCTTCAGGCAACTAGTACTACTTGCACTAACAGCACTAATAATGTAATGAAGCAGCTTGAGCATCCGCATGCATGCGTTTGAGTACAGAATTTTCCTTGCTGATAAGGCTCAGCTTGGCCCATGTTACCTAAAGAAAACATAGAAATAAAGGAAGAAGCTCGATGCTATATGGCGTATCCATCTCCATCTGGAACAATGAAAGAATCTATTGACTTGATTGGCCGTACCGTACGCCTGCTCCTCCCGTGCTGCTGAGCGCGATGTGTGAACACAGTCGCGTCGCGTCGCGTCGCCTCTATCCCCTATCCTCGACGATAGTGCCTGCATAGCCATATACCGCTGAAAACTCTAGAGCGTGGGGCAACGACATATACGGATATACCTGTCACTGCCGCTTAATTTCTGGTAGAAGTTGTAAAATACGGAAGATCTTTTCAGTTCCGTTCTGCGCTGAGCATCTAGAGCAGTGGACTAGTACTTTTAACTATGGAAAACAGTCCATAGTCGTAAAGTCAGTTTAACTACCAATAACACAGATTTGGAAATTTGCCATAGAACTTCGTGGATATATAGGCTGGCGGCGGATTGTGACTTCTCCAGTTTCACTATTCTTCAACCACAGTTCCGCATTCACATCAACAGATAAATCAGAGTCTTCAGAGAGGTTATCGTGATGTTTTTGCACAGCTGAATACGGTTTAAAACTTGGTAGGGCCTAGCTAGCTAGAACTTGCACTGTTAATACGTCCCCTCGCATCATCAAAATGTATATATGTGTCGATGGGGAGTACATATCCGGGGCTCCCTTGCCTTTTTTTTTATTCACTCCCTTGCCTTCTTAACGAAGTGGAGTACGTTTTCCTTCCGGTTCCCTGTTCAGTTGTTGTTCCATCTACAGAGCATGTGGGGGCAAACTCAACTAACAGTGCCGCTGCAGTGTAACCTTGAGAGACCATACGTGGCTTCGTCTCATCCATCAGTTCATCAACTTTTTACCGGCCAAATAAATCACCAACCGATAATAAATTATGACACAACCCGGGTGAGCCTGTCCGAGTAGAAGAGGTAGAAGAGATTAGTTGGAATTCCAGTTCCAGGGCGACCTGCCAGAAATGATACTAGCCCATCGATCGCAGGGCAAATGTCTCATCTTCCGATAGCAAGGAATGGGAGTACGTTAACAAACTTTCCCGACAGTTTTGCATGAAGTGGCCAATAGTGTACTCACTCTGGTTTTTAAATATTGTCGTTGGTTAGTATAAATTTATACTAGCAGTGATAATATTTATAAACATTTGTACTAATCAATGACAACATTTAAAAACCAGAGGGAGTATACAGTATTCTAGACTAATGACTTTTTTGGAGATGACTTTGTTGGGAATTAGTGAAACTGTCGGGAATAAATCAATTTATGCTACAAAAACTGCCGGACACTTGTTACAAATACTGAAGACAGGAGGAAACTGTTGGCCACTTAGTAAGAACTGTCGGTAAAGGTAGGAATTGTTGTAGTGTTAGTAGTAACAACAGTAGTGTTGTAATTTTTTTTTCTTTGATCGTAGTCTAGGTGCATATATAGTTAATGCGTTGGCAGCCCTCCTGCCTTTTTACGTGTCAAAGAAAAAGATTGGTTGGTAGGTACAATACGTACAACGGCCCCTTCCTCCCTTTGGCGTGCATGTGTAATTTAATTTCATTACTCTCAAGCCATCCATCTAGAAGCTTAATTACCAGCACAGATCGACGAGAGGTCCGTCCGTACGCAAGGTTGTGTCATGTGGCTGGTCAGCAACAACATAGTTTTACTTGTCGGAGCTTGTAATTACAAGAAGAGACTTGTAGTTGTAGGAAGCTCCATCATCAACCATACACAGTAGCCAGTCACAGTCACAGTCAATCGTTCTGGTCATCAACAGAAATCTTTGCTGTGTCATTTGTCAAAGCAAAGAAAAAGGCGACACAACCGGGGCCATGCATCTCGATCGATAGCTATAGCCGGCCATCAATGGGCAGGTCCTCCCGGGTGCGCTCGTCAAGCACAAGCTATAAACACTACTGTGCCTAGGGTGTGGGAGATTCTAAAACAGCTTTTTGACTGTATTATGTTTCTCTTATAAGAAGCTAGCCAAAGGATTTTAATAAAAATAGATTTTACTACTCTTCTCTAGAAGCACTTCTCAAATTTGTAGTAGAATCTAAAAACACCAAAGACATAGGGCCTCTTTGTTAGGACTTCTCTACAAAATGGATTCTCTAAAAAAACAGATTCTCTATAAAATAGATTCTATGAAAAAACAGACTCTACAAAAAATCATTTGGTAAAACGGATTCTCAAACGGATTCTATATTCTACAAAAATAAGTAGAGAAGCCATGAGAAGCTATATTTTTTATGCTTTTAGATTCTAGTACAAATTTGAGAAGTGCTTCTAGAGAAGAGGAGCAGAATCTATTTTTGTTGAAATCCTTTGGCTAGCTTCTTCATAAGAGGAGTAGAATCCGGTCAAGAAGCTGTTTTAGAATCCCTCCTAAACAGACCCATAGCTTCTCATGTCTTCTCTACGCATTTTTGTGGAATATACATAAGAAAATCTGTTTTACTAAATAATTTTTTTGGATAAAATCTATTTTTTCATAAAATCATTTTTTGAAAAATCCATTTTATAGAGAAGTTCTAAAGAGGTCCTTAACACGTCTCACGAGTGCTGCGATGTGGTGACCCGGCAGCAAGGAAATATGTGTGTGATTGAAACCGGAAACGCGCAAAAGGTAAAAGCGAAAGTTACGTGCTACTGGCCATCTGCTGAATATTAACCCGCGCGTGCCTAGCTAGCTACCGCGGGACACGGCAGGGCCAATCGTATAAAGAAGCCACGTGAACTGCCGGAACACACGTCGCGAGATGATTGGCTTGCGCCTACTATAAATCCACCCAACCACCGGCACCTTAGCTCAAGCTCATATCCACACATACACAACACAGACCAAAGACTTGCTTCGACTGCTACTAGAGCGAGAAGGCGCAGTGCAAGCGAGCAGCTTTTCTGGCCAGCAAGGTAACAGCAATGGCGACGCGCCGCGTCTCCTCTTGCTGCCTTCTCGTCGCCATGCTCCTGGGAGCAGTGGCAGCTGCTACCGCCTACGACAAAGCTGCTGCGGCAGGCGTCGGGCTTGGCCATGGTACACGTTTTGCACGCAAGCCTGGACGTGCTGCCGCCGAGAAGCCTCAACCTATGCCCCAGCCGATGCCGGAACCCAAACCTGAACCTAAACCAGTGTAGGGGAACGGGTAGGCTACGATAACATATAAAATTTCTACCGTTCAACCAGGAAACCTTGCAAGAGAGGATCATGGATCGTTACCACTAGACGCGCAGGCGGAGCGGAAGCGAATGTTGGAGCAGCTCGATCCAACGTAGTCGCGCGTCGATGTAGAGGAAGTAGTCGATCACATCAATCGTCTCCTTCTAGTCCAGCCGTCGGCACCGCAGCAGCAGCAGCGCCTCCTCACGGTATTCACACGTACGGGGTTGGAGTACCGTGCGCGGCGTGCTAGCACCGGCAACACGGTTAGGGTTTTGTGGGCGAGTAAGAGGAGCACGGCGGCTAGGGTTAAGGACTGGTGGAATCACCTGCGCCCTAAGCCCCTCCTCCACTTAAATAGACCCTTCTAATGGGCCTTGACTAGTTGGCCCATTAGTGGACTAATTCCTCACACGGATCAATATCCGTATGACGCTCACATACGGATCAAATCCGTATTGTCTCTTGGGCATATCTCCAACAACCAGAGCCCATGCCTCATCCAGAGCCTAAGCCTGAGCCTGAACCAAAGCCAATGCCACTTCCGGAACCTAAACCGGAGCCGAAACCTGAGCCAATGCCTCATCCGGAGCCTCAACCTAAGCCCATGCCCAAACCTGAGCCTCATCCTAAGCCAATGCCCAAACCGGAGCCTAAGCCCAAACCAGAACCTAAGCCTCTACCTCAGCCCAAACCCATGCCAAAACCTGAGCCAAAGCCTCAGCCTACACCGCATCCTGAACCGAAACCTGAGCCTCACCCCAAACCCATGCCCCAACCTGACCCAAAACCTATGCCAAAACCTGAACCCAAACTAGAGCCAAAACCTGAGCCTATGCCTCAGCCTGGACCCAAACCAGAGCCAAAACCCGAACCAGAACCCAAGCCAAGGCCTAAACCTGAACCAAAGCCCGAGCCTAAACCAGAACCAAAGCCCGATCCCAAACCAGAGCCTAAACCTGAACCCAAGCCTGAACCGGAACCAAAGCCCGAAAACCCACCAAAGAGGCCGCCGCATATGCCATTGCCAGCTGACAACTGATGATAATGTGCATAACATTTTATACGCCAGATGGAGTAGTTTGCATCTGAATAAAACCGGCTGGGCCGGAGTCGTAGCGTCTACGTCTGCTCGATGCTGTTTATTGTACCTATTCCTTTTTCCTTATATTGTGTGTGTTGTTCATATATTTGGCATAGTTCAGTTTGTTCTTTTGTAAGTGAAATTCTTCCGGTGTCTTGTTCTCTCGCCATGTCTCGTATATATATATATTTTTTTTGTCCTCACATGTTCATGCTTAACGAAGTTACCACTTACCTTATAACATGTGATTGATGTATGCTATATGTGGTGAGGCAGGACGATATTACTAACCCAAACAAAAGACTGATAATTAATCAAACCATCACCAATAAGTTTAACACTGACAAAACGTGTCCGGTACAGCATAATCAGCAACGCAGCTCCATAAAACGCGTCGCCTATGAAAATACATGGCCATTGGCGATGCAGTTCAATAACCTGCGTCCTCTTAATCGTAAATTCAGATCCATAATTTTTTATCAAATGTTGTTGGTGACTCGCTCGCTTCTGAACCACACAACACCCGTGACCCCTCATCCTCTCCCCATTCCACGCCTCACCCTCACCCACCCCTCACAACTTCACCTCTTCTCTTCTTCAGATCTAGTTCGGCCTCTCAACCCCCTTATCGGAGCAGTAGCGGCTCCACCTAAACCCTCCTTCTCGTCGGCCCATGCTATCACGTTCCTCTCCTTCCTCCCCATTGCATTCTCGCCAGCGGCACGGAGCAAGAGCCCAAGGTCCCTACTTGCCCCGTCAAGCTCCACTTCGGCTCTAAGATAGCGGGCGGCCACCACGATGACGGGTAGCCACCACGATGCACAAGTCAGGGATCCAAATGATGGTGAGGGCAGATCAAGACACAGTGGTACGAGGACCCCTCGACAATGGCTCGTTCTAGCGCGTTGACCTCCACCTCCCTCCTTAGCGCATCTGTCAGATCTGCCTCATACAACCTCCTCAGCTTTGCTGCTCCCTGATCTAGCAACGACGGCGGCATGGCGGCCGTGGATCTGGAAGGTGTGCGTCCTCCTTCAACGGGCACCGCTCCGATGGCGCGGGATTGATGATCTACTATGTTTATGTTTATTATTGTCAACTATCTTTAAGTTATATCTTGAATGTGCATTAATTTTGTTCAATTTCATGTGTTGCTGTTATGTTTAATTTATGTTTGCATTTAACATTATTTTGTATAGTTTTATGTGCTCATGTGATATTTAATTTACTTCGAGTGTAACATTATTTTGTTCAATGTTATGTGAGGATGTGATGTTTAAATCTCATTTTGTCTGGTTCAAACTTGTTACATTTTATGTTCCATGTCTTTTTGGATTGTAATTTTTTTCTGGGTTGCCCAGCATTTGTGGCCTAAATGACTTGGCCTAGCCGAAATCACCCTCAAAAACATTTTCACATCTAGAGGAGGTGTGACTCTACATCGTTGCAAGCTTGACCACATGCTCCGCACCGATGACCTCGAGGCCCGTCGCATCAATGCTCGCAAGACCACCTACTTCGCGTTGACGACCTCGAGGCCCACCGCATCGACGACCTTGAGGCCCACCGCATTGACACGGCTAAGTGACTTTGACTTCCCCGATGACGATATGATTTGAAGAGCTCGCCCCCTCCCTTTTCTACCTAGATCTGTGATTCATGGTCTCTTCTTGCCTTGGCATACTAGATCTGTGATTCATGGTTTGTTCTTGGCTTGTGCATCAGCAGTTGATGTTGAATGTTTGATTCCACACCTTATTTTTGTGATGCGAAGACATGGCTTGCTGCTATGTGTTTTTGTTGGAAGGGGCTCCCTTTCCCACCGCTTTGCGCTGATGGCGTTTGGATAACAGGCCATCATGCTCATGGGCCTCAACAGGCCTAACCGACCAGCCCGACACGGCTAACAATTTTTGTGTTGTGCTATGGATCAACGCCTAGACATGTAGCCTGGTACGACATGACCAGAAATGAATTTTATGTCGTGTTGACCCAAAATTAAATGGATCGGACCATTCATGCTTGGGTCGTGCCGGGCGGTCTGTTTGGACAACACCAATAACGAGACTGAAATATCGTCGACAATCACTCTCTTGGTTGTCCTTTTTCACATAGTGTATCCTACGACTCTACGTTGTAGCCATTGTTCGTAACAGCATCAATGCTTTAGGGTTTAGGCCAAGAGCAGGCCATATGGCTCAAAAAACACAGAAAATTAAAGTTGCAAGAAACACAACTGAACCTCTCTAAAAGTGTGTTGGCCCTTGAACATGTGAAACACAAATTGAACCACATCACAGAACTGAGTTAAATAGCCTTTAAGAGAAGCGCAGACTTTCAAGTTTCATCAGTAGCATACAAAATATCACCAGTTTTAGAATAACGTAAATCAATATAAATTCTGTTTATATCACAGGAGTGATAAGAAAAAAATGCTTTGTAATGCAATCAAACTTAAATTGTTCTTGAGTATCAATATTGTTTGAATTTGATCCCTGCAATAGTGCAATGAAAATAAATGAGTATTATTGTCACAATAACTACTACTCTGTTAAAAAAATGTTGTCATTCTAGACTTTTTTAGTTTTGTTTAATCATTCATCTTATTTAATTTTTTAAAAATAGATGATTTAGTTTATCACTAGAGAATATTAGAATATAACTTATAATTTTAAATATTTAAACTAATAGTTTGAATAAGACAAATGATTAAATATAACTAAAAAAGAAAATGATGATAATAATTTCAAAACAAAAAATAGTATTAACCTGTTATTTTTTGCAAACGGAGTATTAACTACTACATGTGCCTCCTGGCAAATCATTCGTACACTTCAGTTGTGTTTCTTGCATCCTTTAAGAACGTCATGCTCCTTTCTATGTTTTTTGGGCCGTCTGGTCTGCTCCTGGCTGAAAGCACTGATGCGTTATTAGGCCGTTCGTCGTTAGGAACAATGAAGAGCCCACGACATAGAGCCGTAGGATACGCTGCGTGGGAACGGACGGCCGAGAGCTCGACTGCCGACGACCTTGCCTTGCTGTTACTCTGCATCCCTGCCTCGTCACTCCAGTGCGCCAGCTGTTTGAGCTGCTCCTCGTGTTTGTTAAAGTGGTTAACTGCACTTTAATAGTCTTTTCCCCTGAACCCAGAGTATGCATAAAATCCAAGATCGTGAGAACTAATTAATTTAAGTTTATACCATAAAACATTCACTGTCAAGCTTTCTCATAGTCAGTGGATCCAATGCCCCTCTCAATCTTCTCGCTCCCTCAAGTGGTAGATGTAGCCCGTCACTCCTATCCACTGATGACAGTCGTCCAGCCTCCCCTGTCACTCTTATCCTCTTCACCCACGTCGCTGAGCCGCACCTGATGGCCTCGCCCCCAAATCGGTCTTCGCCACGACAACCAAAATAACAGGAGAGGCGATAGTAGTCTTTCATGCATCTACTTACTACTATCACATGTATTTTGTTAATCTTGATCGCTCTTAGCAAAGCAGTAGGCCAAAGAATCATTTGATTGCCGTGGATTTTATCTGTTGTTGTTAGACGGCTCTCCTAGATTACGTAGCCAGATATGAGTCTGCACTTACAGTATATCAACAAATTACAAACCCCCCAAACAGTGGCGAAGCCACGTTGAACCACCCTGGTCGCAGCCATCCTCCGCCGCTGTAACTCACATACAGGTCGATCTCACGGATTTCCCTGCCGTTACGGAAGCTCTGGAGCAACTCAAGGACATCACCCACATCTTCTACGTGGCCTGGTCTCCGCACACCACGGAAGCGCAGAACCGGGAGGCAAACTCTGCCATGTTCCGCAACATCATCTCCGCCGTCGTCACCAACTGCTCTAACCTCGTCCACATCAGCCTTCAGACAGGCACCAAACACTACATCGGACCCTTCGAACTCATCGGCAAGATATGGCAGCCAGAGCCGCCCTACACCGAGGACATGCCGCGCCTGGACTGCCCCAACTTCTACTACGACCAAGAGGACATCCTCTTCGACGAGGTCGCTCGGCGTGGGGGTACCGTCACCTGGTGCGTGCACCGCCCCAGTGTCATCTTTGGCTTCTCCCCTCGAAGTGTCTTCAACACTGTGTGCAGCCTCTGCGTGTACGCTGCCATTTGCCGCAAGGAGGGCCTCACACTACGGTGGCCGGGGTCCCTTGCCTCCTGGGACGAGTTCTGCAACGCCGCCGACGCGGACCTCATTGCCGAGCAACACATCTGGGCGGCCGTCGACCCCATGGCCAAAAACGAGGCCTTCAATTGCTGCAACGGCGACATCTACAAGTGGAAGCAGCTGTGGCCGATACTCGCTGAATGTTTCGGGCTGGAATGGACAGGGTACATGGGAGAGGAGAACCGGTTCAAGGTGTCAGAGGCCATGGTGGGGAAGGAGGCGGTGTGGGCGGAGATCGTCAAGGAGAATGGTCTCATCGAGACACAACTTTGTGAGGTAGCGAACTGGTGGCTTGTTGACATGGTGGTCAATGAGCACGGTGCGAATTGGAAGCTTTTGGACAGCATGAACAAGAGTAAGGAGCATGGATTCCTTGGATTCCGGAACACACTGAAGTCCTTCAAGGCATGGATTGACAAGACGATGGATTACAAGATTGTTCCTTGACGCACTTGATTAATCTCTCTCTCTCTCTCTCTTGGTTTAATTTTCATCATGCATCATGTTGTGTGTTATCTTTTTGTCAATAAATCTTGTATTGTTTTGTTCAGAAAGTACTTTATATTTTTATCATTTATTATGCTCAGATGATATCTTGTATTGTTTTAAACAGCATGTACCCATTCCTGGCAAGCAAGTTGCATGTTTCTAAGCAGATTCTTTGGCTATGTAGCAGACATTCCACTTGTAAGTAGAGCACTTTTATACGCTTGTAAAGTTACTTGCATCGAATGTAACCCAATGGCTCCGTAGGTCCAGAGCATCCGACACTGATAGGTGTGTAATCTACTGCCAGGTTTTCGCAAATAGAAAAAGTCTTGTTTACCAGGTTCTTGCCCTGCAGCATTTTGCTCTGTCTCTAGCTTTTCCTTCCTTTATTTTTCATTTTTCTTGAGGAATCGGCTCAGCCTTTGACGTTGTAATGATCAACGTGCACATGCATCATTGTCCACTTTTTAAATCGTCATTTCCTCTCACAAGTATTCCTTGATCAATTTGACTCCAAAACATAAAAAATCATCAGGGTCGGGATGAAGGCTGAACCATGGAGTAAGATGGTTGTCGGTGTGGAACTGTGGCACTCGCAGCGACCATTTATATAATAACCATTGCAACTTTACTCAAGTATTTCTTGATCAGTTTTACTCCAAAACACAATCCCAGGTTCATGAACAGAGCTATAGGAGTAGGATGTGGCATCCAATTCCCAACCTTTTATGCAGCTATGCTTGCAGTTAATTGAAAGAAAGAAAGAAATTTGGCATATATATGCGGAATAACAAGTATTACTATGTTGGATTGACACAAATGAACGAATAGATGAGTAAACATGTCCGCAATCAGGCGAGAAAGGAAGAAGACAGCGTGGCATAATCAATTATAGTACTAGCACCTGTCGTGGCGTGGACCCCAAGCCGATTTGGACGCTAGTTTGTGGTTGTAGTCGAACCAGGAACCAGGCAGGACATGCTACGATGAATCCCTACCCTTTAAGGATGCCCCCCTGCGGCCCCTAAGGAGCAGGGCCACGTCGACTGTTTTCCACGACCATCTGATTGGGTTGATCCATTCCGCTACATGTGTGCCGCGCGTCTCGTTGTTTTTTCATAAACGTTTTCGATCTTTTGTGCAAGGAATTCTCAGTCCATGTAGTCCCTGCATAAACAGTGATTCAGACTGTGTTTTTTTTGGCTGTATCCTCAACTTTTTTTTTTAATTAGCACGAAGAAGACGAAATTCCATTTCTGTGGCTTTTTTTTTTGCGGAAACACGCTCCAATTGGTGTTTTACTAATAGTCCCCAGGTCGTCGTTTGTGGCTAGGTCTTCATTGTCGGCTATTGTTTGTCAACTTTCCATAGTACTCAATGAGTTTCTGTTGACAACTTACCTTTCATTCTATTTTTTTCCCAACGACACAATATGTTAGCCTTCTCCTGTATTTATCCATTGTTTGTCAACTCTGACCTTCATCTTGCTTAATGAGAACATGTTGACAATTTACCTCCCTTGGTGTTTTTTTACTCTGTAACGGTATGTTAGTCAGCAAATACATTTATTGTAACCAGCCAGCTCAAATGTGTCTGCCTCGGTATATTTTTATATTTGGGTCCAACTTGGTAGCGGCTGTCCTGAGTTTTGGTTCTTTTAGGTGTTCACACTTTGTTTTAATAATTACTTCCATCAGCGCTTGTGAGTCCTGTGTGTTTGTCGTTCCTTTAAATACCCAAATGGTCTTGCGCTTCATACATGCAGATTTCCATTGAACCGCTCCTTTCTTCTTCCTGCAAGCTTCTTGCCTGGTTCGACTGTCATGGTGATTGTTGGAATTTCTGATTTAACTCCGGAGTCTAGGAATTGCACTGTTCGTGCTAGAGTATCTCGTATGTGGGATTATCGTGGCGGTCATGACGATGGGGAACATGTTGATATGGTTCTGGTTGGTGAAGAGGTATGTGTTTCTTATGGTTGATTGTTTTTTTATAACATCTTTATCGGCTGGTTTGCTTGGGCAAGGAAATTCAATCTATGCAGGGATCCCTGGTCGGTACTGCTCTAGGCTCCAGACAGTTATTTCAGAGGGTGCCATTTATGATTTTAGCAAGTTTATTGTTTGTCCTATGAAGCCGGTATAAAAACCGTTTGTTGCTAGCTACATGATTAAAATCACCCCCTGAATTATGGTTGCAAGTGTTGGTTCCGATGTGGAGTCGTCCCCTGGGTTCATTTATAATCTGTCTCTGTTGCCTAATCTCGCCGATCTTGTTGGCAGCCAAGCGTACTTTACTGGTTGGTGATTTTACTTTGAACGAATAGATGCTCGCTTTTCATGTTCAGATAACTGACTTTTCTTTTTGATTCAGATGTTTTGGCCATGATCACTGGTGTGTCGAAGGTTAGCTATGTGCGTTTATCTAGTGGTGCTCTAGGAGGGTGGTTGTTCTGAAAGACTTTAGGTTACTTTGGGATGCGTGATTCCTTGATTTATCGCATGTGATTCTTACTTATTTTGGGACTTGTGTTTCCCTGTTTCATTGCATGTGATTCTTACTTACTGTTGTTTACTCGCTCATTTGTTTTACTATTTATTAGTGGTTGTGAGATGAAGCTTGTTTTGTGGGGTGATTGAGCTGTTGGATTTGATGCTGATGCTGTCTTTGATGTTGGCCAAGACCACCATGTTGTTGCCATATTTGTTGGGTTGCTCGTGAAATCATATCAGGGTAGGTCATTCATTTAGCTGCGTGTACTGGTTTTGTAATTAGTCATGTATCTGTTTTTGTCATTTGATGAGACCATGTTTGTATGTCAAGGAGAGCCTTCTTTGAGCGGTGGGTCAGCTTGCAAGTGGTATCTTAATGAGTCTATTCCTGATATAGAGAAGTTTTATGAGAGGTTTGTTGTTTTTTTATTTTAGCCTGTTTGTATTCCCTTGTGATGTTTCTTTGGCAGGATGTGTTTGGAGAGCTCTACATGTAATTAGCAATGAAACAATTGCTATAAAGCGATTCTATAGGGAAGAAGAAGATGTCTGGCGTGAGGTGTCTTTTTTGTATACATGTATGCGCAACCTGGCTATTGTAGGTCTTTGTGCCGTTGTGAGCGATGTTCTCATCGAATCTACATATATGGTGATGGAGTTCTGTGAAGCGAGCTTAGATGATGTTCCGCACATAATGGAAGCAAGCGGCCAGTTTTTCAGTGAATATGATGTTCGGTTCATCATGAAGCAGATTCTTAGCGGGCTGAGGGAGATGCATGCCAAGAGCATAGTGCATCGGGAACTTAAACCAATGAATATATTGGTAAATCGCGGTCCGTTTGGGTGGGTAGCAAAAATTTGTGATTTTGGACTTGCTGTTTACCGAAGAGAAATAGATCCAGATATTATTGCTCAGCCATGTGGATCTTGGTACTATATGGCACCTGAGCGCTTCGGCTATGGTGAGCGATTCGATCCGGCTATCGATGTGTGGGCGGCTGGGTGCATAATGGCAGAAATGCTGATAAAACAACCTCTCTTCAAGGCAGATGGGCCAATGCAGCAAGTAATTGAAATTAAATCATTGACAAATTAGCCATTGTTGATGAAGTATCACACATGAATCTTGGCAATACTGAAATCGTGCAAGATCCTCTCCAGAGATTCATTCCCCAAGACCTTCTTTCCATGGATGGATTTGTCGTACTGTATGCTTTGCTCAAGTACAATCCAGCTCACAGAATATCTACGTCGTATGTGATGTGCTTATGATGGAATGGTTCAATAATTAGTATTTTATATGGTGTTTCAAAATAGTGTAATGTATGAAATATAGTGCTTGTATGGAATAAAATAAAATAGTTGTAATAGCGGCATATGCACCAGAAGTGTGGTAGCTTCTTTAAAAAAATAGTATAAGGTAGCATTTATCTTTGATATGTTATATTGTTTGTTTTTAATAAATTTTTCTCTTTTTCTCTTTATTAGTCTGGTGTCACAATTAGTCTAACGAACAACACTCCAAGTAGTACACCATTCCCCCTTTTTTCTTTTATGTCACGTTCTACAGTATACAATTTTATCAATTTATTTTGAAGTATCAAGTTTTTATAGTTCTAACTGACACCCTCTACATCAAAATGTACCGTATCAGTGGCACGCCAAAGGCGCGCCCCAGACTCTAGTGGACTGTAACTGCAGTTTCTCAAATGCAGCCTGAACGGTCGTGCACACATCTAATTGCAGTACTAGACCTGGAACACGATAGGTCCGTGAATCCTCCTGTCGGAGGAGCCAACGAACGAACCACTTGCGTTCCATCTTCTGGACGCAATTACTCAATCTATCCGCCTGTGCTTAGGGGACCCTCCATCGCCTGGATCAGAGTTGCCAAAAGTTTCGGTTATCGCTGTACGCGGATGATGCAGCGTTGTTCATTAACCCAACAGAGGACTTTGTGACTGCTACTTACATCCAGAACATCTTCACTTCAGCATCTGGGCTTGTCACAAACCTAGAGAAAACTGAAATCTAACCGATAAGATGTAATGGTGTAGATCTACAACAGGTCCTGGATTCATCTCATGAAACCTCTTCCTTCCCATGCAAGTACTTGGGCCTCCTGCTTCACTACAAAAAATTGCCTAAAGAGGCAATCCAACCAGTGGTCCAACAAATTAGAAATCGCTTACCTGGCTGGAAGAGAAAGCTAATGTCATACCCTGGCAGAGAGACCCTTGTGAAGTTGGTCCTATCGGCAATCCCGATATATTTCCTAACTGTGTTCAAACCCTCGCGATGGGCGATTCAACAAATGGAAAGGTTCTGCCGGAGCTTCTTATGGAAGGGAGATGACCCCGATCGAGTGAGAGGGGGACACTGCCTTGTTAGATGGGCAACCTGTACAAGACCAAAGCACCTAGGAGGTGTCGGAATTAAGGACCTTGACAAATTTGGACGTGCATTAAGGCTGAGATGGCTATGGCATAATTGGGATTCATGTGATCGATCTTGAAAAAGTCTATACAAACACATGGATGGAACGGACAGAGACCTCTTGTTCTCCTCAATGGTGATAGATGTGGGAAATGATCCAGACACGCCCTTCTGGGAGGCGCTATAGCTGAATGGAACATCCCCAAAACTGCTAGCGCCTTCATTGTATCTGCAAGCGAGATGCAAGCAAAGAACCATAGCGAAGGAACTGACAAACTTCAACTGGATCAGAAATTTAAAGACTCTTAACTCTGAAACGCTCATGGAGGAATTTTTCATGCTCTTCTCCGTCATTCAGAGCATTATGCTAACAGATCAAAAAGACCAGATGATGAGGACATCACCATGCTGGATACGCGCATATCATGGCCTTTTTCAAGTTACAAGTCGTCACCAACTCGGTCGTCGCGTTCGTCTCGGATTCAGCCGATACCCCTTCACGGTTTTGATAATATCTCCCACATCCGACGTTCAAACGAGACGTTCTTTGATGCGTTGGAAAGGGGCCGCCGCCGCCGTTGTTTTGGTTCTGGTCCTAGCTCTAGAAGGGTCGTGAGTCATAATATGTGATCATAACAAGGTGCTGTGCCACATATTTTGGGTCAACTTGGCCATATATCGTGTCGGGCCTTAAGCCCATGTTGTGGGCGCCCCCCTGGTCGCTCCCAACCCTAGGACGTTTTTATTTCCTACATGAACTCAGTAGCCGCCGTCTTTTAGTTTCGGGTTTTGTTTAGTTCAGTTTTCCAGAGAGAAACTTGATCGAATTATTGTAACTGTGACGACAAGTCCTTTTATAGTAATCCAGAGTCCCTGTTCTTGTTCTACACCACTGTGGCGATTAGTACTTTTATGTTCAGAGGTTGAACCTTTTCTTGTGATTCGCTTCATCCATATTTACAATTTTAGATTGCGTGTTTATCCTCTCTTACTTGTGTTCTCGATTTTGCTTACAGGAACAATCAAGTTGTGCTTGGTGTAACGGTTGCGGGGTTAGATCGTGTCTGATTCAAGCCGGGTTGTTGACGCTGAATTCCCCAAATTCGAGTTTATCCCCTTAGCTCTCGGAAGATCGGCCCATATGTATATCACGAGATCACCTGGCGTTGGACCAACAGTGGAGATTATACGGTAGCCTCTGCCTATCACATCCAATTTGTTGGTTCCGTCTGCAAAATTCCCACTGCATCGTTATGGCAAGCCAAGACACAGCCAGATTCTTTGCTTGGCTAGCAGCACACAATAAAGTGCAGACAGCTGACATCCTCACCAAGAAGAACTGGCCGTGCAACCTGAACTACGTATTATGTTACTGCATCGACGAGACAAACGACCATCTCTTGGCCCAGTGCAACTACACACAGGCGACATGGAATAGGGTGGCAGCCCTTCTTCATTTGCAAGACGCTATAAAGCTGTTCCCTGGCAATTCAGTCCTGGCCTGGCTACAAAGCACAAAAAAGGCGGGAAATAGAAAACAACAAAAAGTGTTCGCTGGTATCCTATTCTCATTTTGGTGGGACATCTAGATGAAACAGGAGAATTTTTAAAGGGAAAGAAAGCTCTTTTGCCCAGGTTGCTGAACTCATTCTGGAAGACGTCAAGATGTTTCAACGCTCCAGGTCTTGGTCGTCGGAGGAGTCGTTGCAGTTGTAGCCGTTCATAGCTGTTGCTTCTTCTCCGTTCTCTGTTCTGGCTTTTGTTTTTTAGGTTTTTACTTCTATCACCCAACATTTGCTTGCGATTAGATTTGTTCTTTTACGTTGCATTTTTTACTCTCCTACTTAATGAAAGGCAGTGCTCGTGGCTTTTTTTTTTTTAAAGTCTCTAGTTGAGAATCTTATTGCCGTCCGTGTGCTATTACTTAGCCAATGGTCCCTGCCTGTTACAGTACGTACTAGCAGCCAAGAACCATACCGCAACGTAACAAATCTTCGACGCAAGTCACGAGGATCGTTGTCCTTGACGCGGTATACATCCGTTGCGCTGTAGATGGCACTGGCGACTGGCCCCATATTCGGAAGATCATGAAACTCCAAGGAAAGGTGACATAAAACTTCACCAGATTCTTAATTATTTGGAATTTTCTTTTATAGCCCGAGCGATCTACTACTCAAACATTCCGCTACCGTGCTACTTGGTGCAAAAACACAGACACGGAACCATGGTTCGCCTAATCAGAACTAGAACGAAGAGTTGAGATTGAGGATCGGAGCAAAATATAGATGAATGATATATGAACATAAATAAATGTGAACATTACACACGGGCTATGCTCTAATTAACCACTCTCTGATATCATCTGTTCTGATCTAAATGAAAAAGGGTAATCGGCGCAAGTGATTGGATCTGAGCCTTAATACAGAGTAGAGACAAGAAAATCCAACACTTTTACAAAGTAGAGAAAAAAGGAAAAGCCAGCGGGACACGGTGGCTGGCAGCAGCGGCACGGCATGAACTCGGGATCTAGGCAAGCAGAGCTTCGGCGAGCGCCACCGCCATGGCAGACACGATCACGCCCGCCGTCCTGCCTGCGGCGTTCTGCACGGCACAAACAGACATTGACAGGTGTTAGCACATCGATAATCTTCAATTAAAGAAATAGATGTTGATCAGATGGCACGTGGAAGGTGTTGCAACTTGCAAGTAAGTACTGTAGTAGTTCCTTGGTCAGAAATTAGAATTGCAGAGTTGCAACACTGTCAATACTCTGCTATACGGCCAAAACAGAGTACTAGTACTACTGCTCCAGTTTTGTTACAGGGTGTCCTAACTAACGGCTACTACATTCTGACGTGCTAAAAAAAAAAAAAGGCTACATTTCTGACGCGCACGGAGCGACGTTACACTAGGCTTCGCAGTTTGTTTGTTGTCACGCATTCAAGTATGCAAATGTTTTTTACTAGTAGTAGAGAAAAAAAAAACCCAAGTGCTGTATGCAAATGTGTGGACGTGACAGTAGCGTGACTTGCAATGAGCCGTGCACCGTTAGGAATGGCAGCCAAAACCCATAAGGTGTTAGTACGTACCGCGGTGTCGGCAGCGGTGGCGTCGGCGCTGGGGCCGGGCGCCTCGGCGTCGGAGGTGGGCGCCTCGGATGCCTTGGCGACGGGGGCTGGAGCGGGCGCGGCCTTCTTCTTCTTCTTCTTGTCCTTGGAGGGCGACGTGGGCTTCTTCTTCTTGGCCGGCGCGGGCGCCGGGGCCTCGGTGGTGGGTTTGGTTGTCACGGGCGCCGGCGGGGAGGCCACCGGCGCCTCGACGATGGGCGGGCTTGCCGCGGGGGCGGTGGCGGCCGGGGCCGGAGCCGTGGCAGCCTTGGTCGGCGCCGCCGCTTTCGGGGCGGGTGCCTTGGGCTTGGTGGGAGTGGGTGGTGCGGCGGCGGGTGCGAGGGTGGCGGGCGTGGTGGGCGCGTTGGCGGCGGGGGATGGGGTGGTGGGGGAGGATGTGGGCGGGATCACGGCCGGGGTGGTGGACGGCGTCGCGGCGGAGGGAGTGGCGGTGGGCGCTGGTGTGGACTTTGAGGTGGACTTGGGCGGCGACGTCGTCTGCGCGGCGGAGTTGGTGGCGGAGAGCAGGAGGCAGAGGAGCGCTGCGGCGCAGAGGACGGCGGAAGCAGCACGCGCCATTGCGAATGCGTTCGAGTGGGCAAGCGGGAAGGGTGGAAGACGCTGGGATAAATACAAGCAGGAACACTGGATCTGGCACGATCAGGCGTCTCCGGTGCAGCCGAGCAATGCAAGGGTCACGTGGTCGTCGTAGCGAGACGTTGGCGCGGTAGGTACGGGCGCGGGCACTGGGGACGCGGCTGTGTTGCCTGTGTCAGGTGCCGTTGCTCGCTGCTGAGTGTCGGCGGAGTCCGCGCCCACGAATAATTCCTTTGCTTTTTTTTTTTGAACTGAATAATTCCTTTGCTTGACGAAACCAGAAGCGGTCGCTTTGCCAAACCTGGCAACCGGCCGGGGTTCCTCTGGACGCGCCTGCCTGGTTACTTGTCTACTACTAGTAACTCGTGGCGTTGGCGTTACCTTACCGTGCTGCCGAGAGGATGAACGTTGCCGTTCCGTTGCCCGTGGATCCTGCCATGCCCAACAGCTGCTGACGTCTGCGTGCACCGTGTTTCCACCTTTCCGGTGGCTACTGCAGCGCCGCGGCCCTATGGTGGTGCCATTTTGCTTTGACGCTTTCCTTCCAGCACAGCTCGGACTTTTCTAATCAGCTTGTCCGTGCAAGCTAAGATCCGGTAGCCAGCAAAGCAGCACCCAAGTGCAGTGTCCAGGAAGGACTGCACCATTGTTGGCTTGTTGGTGCACAAAAGCTCGAGCGGGCAGACAGCATCATCTATTGTATCACACTTTAATCAAATAAAACTGTTTCTATTCATTGCGCAAGTTACTTTTCCACGTCAACCGTGCGTAAATTCCTGGTAATAACAATATTGCCATTCCCAGTTGTTGCTGTTTGGAGTGGACGCGATCGATGCACCTCCTACACCGGGCGTTCGGTATGCAATCGTCGGTGCTTCGACTCCACGGTGACGAGCCGGCGGCATGTGTGCCACATTGTTTAACGCGTAACAACAACTACGTGGTCATAATCAACTACGGCTTGCTGGTCGCTACATTGTCACTGTGCAATGTTAGTTACACGACTCCAATTGGAGTAATCAATGTATGTATTCGCCGGCTGTTGTAGTATGAAAGGTGAAGCTACCAAAATCGATCGAGATGCGTGCATCCTTACCATGTGAACCAAAAGTTCAAAAAATAAAACACCAACAAGGGACCAAAAAGAAGCCAGATTTGCTAGAAGAATCGACGCGGTTGAGCCGTTACTGTCGACCTCAAAGAATATGTCATGGAATGTTTAATTGGTCAGGGAAAGAGTAATCGCTGGTGTCCACACATGCATGGACCTCTGGTTGGTCATTGTTGTTTTAACAGATGGCATACAACTTCTTTTTTCTTCTTTAAGAATCATTGGTGTCCCTTGCAACTAAAGTCCGGTTCCATCTAAAGTTGATATCTTGCAAGATGTTGGACAAACCCAACCCAAGCTCTCTATCCTAGTACACTGTTACCTCTGCTAGGCTTCCTAACTGGAGCAAAAAATAAATGAATAATCACACAGCATTTCTTTGAAGACGGCAGCTCAGTCCGGTGAACTCGCTAATAAGGGACCTGTTGGTGGACGGACACGGACGACCGTGTACAAAAAGCAGACTGATGAGTAAGTAACCGACAACTAAAAAGAATTAACACAATTACAGTAAGCATATTCGACTTCAAGTTGATTATGTTCCGTGTCCATTTGTCAGTTGTTCATTTATGCATGAATTTCTCTCTCTCTCTCACGCACACACACACAAGCATGACTTTTGGGTACAATGTTTACGTACTCAAACAGAGTAGAATACGAGAGAATGAGAATATCCGGTTGCAATTTACTCCCTCCGTCATATTAAAAATATCACTTTTGAGTTTTCAACATACACTACCACAGAAACGGGCTTTCGTGACGGTGATCTATCGCCTTCAGAGACGCGAAATGCAACCGTCTCAATTTTTACGTTTCTAAATCCAGGACTATAGGAGGGGATAGAGCCGTCGCTAAATACTAGCATATAGTGACGGTTGTAGCAACCGTCCATAGAAGCATTCATGGACGGCGTGTCCACAACTATCTCTGATATTTAGAGACGGTCATGACCCAGTGTAGCGATGTTGGACAAAGCCGTCCCCATATATTTTAGCGACGGTTCAGCAAAACCGTCACTACAAGTTATACAGACGGTTCTTGACACCCGTCTCTATAACTTATAGAGGTATACAGACGGTTCTGAGATGCCGTCTCTATAAGTTATAGCGATGGTTCCTCCACCCTGTCACTATTATTTGTAACGACGGTTCTATTTTCCCGCCTCTATAAGTTATAGCGACGGTTCCTTCACCCCATCCCTGTTGTGTTTATAGTGACGTTTTGTTAGACCCCGTCTCTGTTATATATAGGGACGGTTTTGCCGCCCGTCCTATTTTCACCTCCCCGTCAGAGAACAACAGAAGCATGTCATCACAAAAAACAGATCACATAATATAGGGACATTCTAGATCCTCACATGACACAACACAACATCAAAAAGCATATCATTGCGCATAATAATCTTATAGTTTACACATCACAGGCAATATTATGATAGTCCACACATCACAAGATCATCACTAATACTAACTAACAGTAGTATTCATCAGTACATAACATGAGGAAGATGGAAATCTCCCTTAGGATTGAAAATATCATTTACAATAAAACCACTGATCTGCTCTCGATGTCCAGCTAGCACCCATTCTTCAATTGGCTCGGTAGTAAGAATAGAGAATTCCTATGTAGAGGAAAATAAATAACCTTCAATGAACTGAATAGTGAAGGTCCTAGCTAAAAACTGAATGGTGATGCACAACTACTAGCTAGAAGTGAAGGTACTAGGATATTGGTTGATGAAGAAATCAAACCTCGGGCTTCTGGATCTTAGAGGCAGCTGAAGCAATGAAAAGCAGGTATGAGCAACATAGAAGCCACATAGATGGCCAGGTGGCTGCTGATGGCACTGGAAAAATATAGAGAGCCACATTTTTAGAGCAGAACTATATGCTTCAGCACATGAGTAAATTTTGGGGAATTAACTTACAGTGAACTTCTTCATATGCTTCAGCACAACTTTGCCTTTCTTCTTTCTTGTCAAGTAGCTTGCCATAAAGGTTGAGTAAGCCCTACATTCAAAGTACAATATTTTTCAACAGCAAGTAGGGACATGTGGAGCAAACTGAGGAACAACTGAAGTTGACAGGACAAACTCACTCGTCAAGCAGATTTTGGATAGGGGAAATGTCATGGCAGGATTCGAATATTGAATCTAGGTACCAGACGATGCCCCACTTTATGTTGACGACAACAACAATTCAATGCCCAACAGTATACAATGGAAATAAGATGAAATCCTTTTTGGTCCTTGAATAGTGTGACATTACTCTTGCCACATAGTTACAAACTTCTCCTTCAGTATCACCTTTAACAACACTCAATGCCAACATCTGAGGATCTAGAATGGCCACAGGCAATTTGTATCTTCTAGCCTCTTTGACCATATACCTATAATTATTAGTAGAGTGAAAAATTACTTAAACTGCTACTTAGAATAATGCATAATCAACGGATAACAAAATAATCCAGTGTAGCCCAAAACATACTCACAATGAGAAGACCCTTAGAATGCTCATGTCTAAGGCATCAAACATGAAAAGATCATACAAGTCCGCATAGTCAACAATGAATTTGTCATCTTCCTTTTTGACAAAGTGTTGACACTTGATACACACAAGGAAGTCCCTCTTCTTGTCTTTACAGCCTTGCAAATACGCGACATGAAGTTTTCTGGTGAGAGGCCCAGCCATGTTTAAGTTCTCTTGGCTCATTAGTGGTATCCCAAGCTTGAACTTGCTGTGGGGCTTTGTCCAAATTGATGACTCCGGAGCCTTTTTCTGGGAATCTACCTTAATAACCCAAGTGGCAGATTTTGTAGTAGCCACCTTGACCTTGCCTAGATCAGTGGTCTTCAAGGGGACTTTCTCACTTGTACTCTTCAAAGTACTCTTGACATTGCCAAATCAGTGGTCTTCAAGGTGACTTTCTCACTTGTGCTCTTCAAATTACCCTTGACCTTGCTCATATCAGTGCTCTTCAAATTACCCTTGACCTTGCTCATTTCAGTGCTCTTCAAGGGGCCTTGATTACTAGTGTTCTTCATCAAGGGACCCTTGACATTGCCCAGATCATTGCTCTTCAAGGGCCCTTGCTCACCGCTGCTCTTTGTTTTCATATCTTTCTTTGGCACTTCCAAGGATTGTTCATCCTTCCGTGGTGATGAGGGTTGAACTATCTTCTTCACAGGTCTTGGAGGTTTGGTAGGACTAGGGGTTGGTGTCATTTCCACTGGGGCAAGGTTGAGCACAATGAGACCCTTCCTATACTGAACCCAATGTAAAAGGGCATCATGTAGTGTTGTCACCTCGTTGTTTAGGGGGACTTCAAGTACAAAGCCTTGGTGTTTGCTATGTACATGTTGGACATGCACCACCACATAGCCGTGTTGTACCTCAACATTGTGCAACATCCGTCAGTCTGGACAAACCTCTCCTCTAGCAACCTCCATCTGATAGCCTCCAACAATACCCAAAAGAGAACACGGTGTAGGCTTTGAGAGCTAGGATATAGAACCAAGCTCAAGATTTGACACTGCTTGATGTAACTACTGCTGCTCGGCCTGCTTGTGACCATGTTGTTGCTTGGCCAGTTTCCCATCATTCTGCTGCTCAACATGCTCATCTGGATGCAGCTCATCATCCAACTGCATCATATCGCCATAGAGATCATGCTCCATCCTTGGAGCACCACCTTCAATGGATGAATAGCTAGACCTCTGTGCATCCACTGGGCTTAGCTGGTTTGGACTGTGGCTGATAGGCACAATTTTGAGACCTTGGGAAGCAAGGATGTTGGGGATGTTTGCAACAATATCTTGTGTCACCTTTTGACGAATATATTCTAACAATTGATTAACTTCCTCTTCGCTTATCTTCCTCCTCTTGTTGTATCCTGGCCATCCTAACCTCCAGCCAACAAAACTTGATATTCCTCGCACGCGACCTGCAAAGTATAAGGAATACATATACAGATCAATTTTTGTTGTGACTTTCATTTATCATGAATCAAACATTACAACTGATTGAAGAAAAAAAATATGCTACATGCACAACTGACCTGGGTGCTCAGCATTCCCCAAAGCCTTGATGAGTGCATCTTGCCCATTGAGTGAAGAATCATCGTCACTAAGTTGTTTAATTTTTTTGGCGATTTCCTGAGTTGCATCGCTATTGAAACTGATCTCACCCAAGTCAGTGAGCTTACCTCTTTCCCTCAACCAATTCTTGGTTCGTATATTGGGGAACTGCTGCCATGGGTTTGGCCTACGCTCCTCTTCTAGCCTTTGATCTTCTTCTGTCCAAGCCAGCAGTTTACCGTCATATCCACCAGTTCCCAAATGATGGTTGTGCTTGTTCCTTGCACGTAGCTCCTTGTACTTATTCCTTGCACTGAGAAAGTCATCTGTTCTCTTCATCTTGACAAATGCTTCATAATCTTCCTTTTTGAGATGCTTGAACCTTTTGAATGGGGATTTCTCTTTCAACATGAAATCACTAACAAGAGTGCTCTTGTAGCTTCTCCAACACTTGGAAATTGCTTTCAATGCCCTCTTCATACCTTTTTCCTTGATTGCATCATTGTAGTGGAGGTAAGGCATGATATTGTCATCAAACAAGGCCTCTTTTCCATTTTTTCCCAAGTCTGCAAATCTTCGATGAAGAAGAGAAACCTTCTGCCGAGCAGTGAGCCCAGCCAACAGCCTTAGCCTTAGTTTTTCCTTCCTAGGAATGGGCATACCATCTTCACCAATTTCAGTGACAAAAATCATGTCACTTGGCCAATGCGCCTCAGCTCTCACATTTCTGCTTTTGCTCTCTTGCTGTGGATAAGTGGTCCCATTGGGAGATTCCTCTTCAGCAGAGGTGGATTGAGCCTCTTCCTCCTCATAGTCCGTGTCCTCCGAGCTCCTTTCTTCCTCAGCAGACATCTTTCTCTATAACCTTTGCAAAACAGGAAGTGAAAAAAAATCTCCACAAATATAACAAGTTAAGAGAGAAAGCACACTAAACTTGGACTATTTCTATATAATCTTTGTAGATTATGTAACTCTAATGCAAAATAACAGAAATAAGATGGTATTAAAACAATATGAGTGGCGGGAGTCGAACCCGTATCTTCTCGTTGTTAAGAAGATGTTTTACCATTTAACTACACTCACTTAAATATCACAAGGATAAAACCAGTCCTAAGAGATGCATTTACAAATAATCAGTCAAATGATGCAAGAATATCATCATTCAACTAGTAAACCTACTAAACCAGCTCACTTCAATAGGTTCACAAATAGTGCACCACTATCACCATTCAACTAGTGAACCTACTGAACAATTCAGAAACACACACAATAGTTGGAACTATCACCACTCAATCATATTAAGGGGGTGTTCGTTTCCCTCAAGAGCTAAAGTTTAGCTCCTAAAATTTGAGCTAAACTTTAGCACCTCTTGGAGGACTAAAGTTTAGCCCTCCTTTTAGCCTCTTTTCTTCTTTAGAGCTAAAGTTTAGCTCTACTTTTAGTTCTTCCGTTCGTTTCCCTAGAGCTAAAATTTGGACTGAAGTTTAGTTTTAGCTCTTTAGCCCATGGAAACGAACACCCCCTAAAGCAGCAAATAATTTAGGACACGGCATAATCAACCTACTACAGAAGCAACTAAGCCAGGATCGAGCACAAAACAGGTTTAGATGCAATACTCAGTCGCTCAAATCCAAATCAATTCTATAACTCTACATTTGAGCACAAGACCTACTCATCTAATTTGCTCACCTAAACAAAATATGAATGAAACTAAATCAAACTGATATTTGCAGAGGAGGCAAAGGGTGATGCACCGTGACGCGAGGCGCCTCTGCGCGAAGCCGAGCACCACCGAGATGAGGCGCCTCTGCGCGAAGCCGAGCACCACGTGGATTTGCCGGAGACGGGGACGAGCTCGGGGTCGTGGTCGCGGTCAGTGACGGAGACGAAGACGGGGTCTCTCCGAGTGCCGCCACCGCGGTCGGAGATGGGGATGGGCTCGGGGTCACGGTCGGTGACGGAGATGGGCTCGGGGTCACGGTCGGCGATGGAGACGGAGATGGGGTCTCTCCGAGGTGCCGCCGTCGCGGTCAGAGACGGGGATGGGCTCGGGGCTGCGGTCGGTGACGGAGATGGGCTCGGGGTCACGGTCGGTGACGGAGATGCAGACGGGGTCCCACCTTGGCGCTGCCGTCGTGATCGGAGACGGGGACGGGGTTGGGGTCGCGGTCGGAGACGGAGACACAGATGGGGTCCCGCCTTGGCGCTGCCGCTGCGGTCAGAGCCGGGTACGGGGTCGGGGTCACGGTCGGAGATGGTGACGTAGACGGGGTCCCGCCTTGGCACTGCCGCCGCGGTCGGAGCCGGGGACGGGGTCGCGCTCGCAGTCGGAGACGGAGACAAAGACGGATCCTGCCTTGGCACTGCCGCGCACAGTCAGAGACGGGGACGGGGACGGCCGCCGTTCGTGCGAGGGGAGGCAAGGGTTAGGGTCTAGGGTTCGTTCACTGCCGTTGAAGTGAAACAAGTCGCACGCGGTCATATTTTGTTGTGGGCCACGCGGTCATATTTTGTGGTGGGCAAAATAGCACTATTCTGACCCAAGAACCTGGGGAGCCATCGCTAGTGTGCGACTCACCAACTTTAGCACCATATCGGCCACCAACGGTAGCGTTGCCCAACTTAAAAATCTGGTCATCACTCGGTGATTCGAACTCATTGATACTTCTACATCTACTAACTCGTCGGTGGCTGTGGGCCATTTGATTTTGAAGGAATGTCCGAGGCCATTCGACTAAGGGTGGATGTCGAGCTTGCTCGGCTCAGCTCGGCTCGGCTCGTGTTAGCTTGTTAGAAAATTGACTCGGCTCGGCTCAGCTCGTTAGACAAACAAGCTTAAAACTTGGCTCAGCTCGGCTCGATAGTTAGCTCGAGCTAGCTCGTTAGGCTCGTGAGCCAGGTATATATTACAATTCAAACACTAGATTTTAGTAAAAACAAAATATTTTAATATAAATTAATTAAAAATATAGTATATAGTTAATAAAAATAAATTATAAATATAACTTATTTTAAAATAAGTTTTAAAATAATTAAATATTACTCTAATATTTGATGTTTTATCACTAATAATCTTACTTTTTATGAGTCTTATAGAGCTCGTGAGCCGCTCGCGAGCCAGCTCGACTCGGCTCGTAAATTTAACGAGCTAAATTATAAGCTTGGCTCGGCTCGTTAACAAAACGAGTCGAGCCGAGCTGAGCCGAGCTTGTCATGAGTCGAGTCGAGTTACGAGCTTTTTGTCCACCCCTACATTCGGCTATGAACGCTACGGCATTCCATCGTTGGCCTGTGTTGGGCCGTCGGTATGAATGCCTGAGCTAGTAAAGGCCTATGGTAGTAGGGTCGTCCTTCAATTTCAAGGGTTTGGGGTCACAACCACTTTTTCTTTTACTACTTTGTCCTGGGGCCACACGTCAGTGGGTGTCTTGAGCGTCGGCAACACAACTGTAGCGTTGCATGGGCCCGCATGCAAATGGGTCCACACGTCAGTGGGTGTGGGCAAGTTTTACTGTTTGGTTGTTTATTTGTTTTTTATTCTCCAATTGCATTGTTTAAGATTGACCATTTTCATTATAGGAGGATGGGAACCAGTGTGGATATGTGGAGTTTAAGGATCCTCCATATTCCAGAAGGTTGCAAAGGTTTGTGTAGGATCTGTGGGCGATGGGACAGTTGGCGATGAGGCTGAAAAAATAGCTGAAGAAGTTCGTGATAAATCCAAGGAGGCCATGCACAATGCTTTGTTGCAGAAGGATGATATGGAGAAAATTATGAAGCAGAAGGTTGCTGAGGCCAAGGAAGCCAAGGATGCCATGCGTCTAGCAATTCAAGCATGCATGTTGGCAATGTTCACCATTGTCGTGTTGCTGCTGGTGATGGTCCTCAAGAAGTGAAGGTGAAGGCGTGGGAGAAGGTGCTATTTTGGCCATGATGCTGTGATGGCCTTTTGACTAAGTTGTAATAGCTTGTGAACTTGTTGGCTGATAAGACATTATGCTACAACTATATAATTGTGGCATTAGTTAATGCATTGCTTATGTGCTGGTTATGTGTATTTTCTTATCTTTCTGTTACTACACAAATTGTGTCAGCAGATCTATTCTTTTGCTCTATTTGTTCAGTTAGCAGAACAAAAAGAGATGTAGAGACGGGGAATGAAGATTTGGAGACGGTTGAATGGATTAGTTATAGGGACAGGGTACTAAGATATAGAGACGGCGGTACAAAGATATAGAGACGACGGTAGGGACAGGGAAGGAACACCGGTATATAGGGACGGGGAAGGAAGATATAGTGACAGGGAAGGAAGATATAGTGATGGGGAAACTAGGGACGGGGATGGAATAACCGTCTCTATAAAGTGTTTTGATTTTTGCTTCTGCAATGGACGTATAGACGACATCACATTTCACAAATAAGACACTTCACAACAGACGACATCACAGTTCACAAATAAGACACTTCAAAAATCAGAAGTTCGGCTCCAGGTTCACAAATCTTTCTTTATTACAATATTTGAAAATAGTGTTTATAGTATCTTTATTACAAATCAGGGAGCCATAGTGTTCAAAGAAGTTTCTCTGCCTAGCCAGTGCCACAACATCATTTCGTTGGCCCTTGCTCTCCAAACTGTTGGAAAGAAAGAAAGAAAAAAGATAAATGATATTATTAATGCTATAGATATATATGCAACAACAAAACTATGTGCGTACCTAGTCATTTTTGTTGGCAACTTTTGTCCGATGTCTCAGCACCCAAACTCCTTCATTATGGTCCTTACGTAAGTAGGGAGTCTCATCGCCAGTTGCCACTATAGATATATTTGGAGAACAAAATGAAGGGGGGACTTCATCAAACTGATTGTACTCATCCTTATCCACAACATTTTTCACTCCAACAATCCTTCTTTTACCTGGGAGTACGACAACATGCTTTCATGGTGTCCATGACAAAGAAAACTTGTTGTACATGCTTGGCAAGCATGAACGATTCCATCTTGTATCTAAGATGGTTTAGGTCAACTGTGGTGAACCCAAAGCAATCTTTTTGGACACCATTTGTGTCTTGTACCCAATGACACTTAAACACGGGCACCTTGAAGGTCCCATAACTCAGCTCCCAAATTTTCTCAATTTGTCCATAATATGCACTCTTTTGCATATCATTGTCATATGCATCTATCCGTACACCTCTGTTTTGGTATATACTCTTTTTATCCTAGGAAATGGTGTAAAATGTATAGCCATTTATCTCGTAACCTTGATATGTCATGACTGTGAACATGGACCCAGCTGCTAGTTTGCGAAGCAACACACTATTGTTCGAACTTCCATTGATCCGATTGTTGAACCAAGTGCTAAACTTTTCCATGTGTTGCTTCGCTAACCAAGATTCACTCCGCTAGGGATTATCTCGAAGCAGTAGCTCCTTGTGCTCATCAATGTATATGGACACTTCTGTCATCTGTTGAAGCACAAGGAAATGAGCTTGTTCAAAAGCCTAGAGATTAGGAGTTAGTACCTTCTTTCCAAGGGTGCCTTTTCCACCTAGCCTTCCCTCATGTGGGGATTTTGGTACACCAATTGGATTTTCTGGGTCAATGTAATTAGCACACCACTCAAGTACCTTGTCTATAGAGTAACCCTGAACAATACTACCCTCGGCGTAGATCGATTCCTAACATAGGACTTCAAAATTCCTAGAAACCTCTCATAGGGAAACATCTAATGCAAGTACATAGGCCCAAGGTAGTAAATCTCTTTCACAAGATGGATTGTGAGGTGCACCATGATATCAAAGAATGATGGCGGGAAAAACATCTCAAGATCACAAAGAGTCTTTATGAGATTCTTCTCTAGATCCTCTAAAGATGAAGGATCAATGACCTTCTGAAAAATGGCATTGAAAAAGAAGCAAAGACTCATGATAGCTTCTCGAACCAGCACGGGTAGGATGTTTCTAATCGCTACTGGAAGCAATGCTGTCAAAATGATATGACAAGTGTGAGACTTCAATTTACCAACCACTTTTAGATCAACCATCGAGAAGTGGCTTCCAATATTGGCAGAGTAACCAGATGGTACCTTCACACTTTTAAAAAAAACTCACATAGTTCTTTTTTCTCATTGCGTGATAGAGTGATGCAAGATGGGGGTAGAACTTCACCCTCGGGATAAAGCTCAGGCCTCAATCCCATTTCCTTCAAGTCTGCTCATCCGTTTTTGTGGTCTTTGCTCTTTCCTTTCATATTCAGCAATGTGCACACAATAGCTTCACAAACATTCTTCACAATATGCATGAGATCAATGCAGTGACGTACAACCAAGTACTTCCAGTATGGGAGCTCAAAAAATATGGATTCTTTCTTCCACAAATCATTTTCATCTATTTTAGAATGTTTCCTTTTTCCAAGAATAGATGAAGCAATTCTCCTCTAGTCCTCATAAATCTGTTCACGAGTAAAATTCCTTGGGCCTGAGCCTTTCTCAATAGTGCCATCGAATTGAGCACTCATTTTATGATATGGGTGCTTTCTCGAAAGGAACCGTTGAGTTCTCATGTACACTAGCTTCTTCGAGTTTCTAAGCCACACACTCTCGGTGTCATACAAGCACTGAGGGCAACCTTTGCCTCCTGCCTTACTTTGTCCTGACACAAAATATAATGCCAGGAGGTCCTGTATCATACATAAGAGCATAGCATGCATGCAGAAGCACTCTCTCTTGAATTGGTCCCATACCTCAACACAATTGGACCAGAGAGTTTTAAGGTCATCTATTAATGGCCTCAAGTACAGATCAGTATTGACATCGAGTTGTTTTTTACCGCTGATCAACAATGACAACATAAGATACTTTCTTTTGTGGCAGAACCAAGGTGGAAGGTTGTAGATGCACAGAGCAACTGGCCATGTGCTATGGGCAACACTCATGTCACCAAATGGATTCATCCCATCCGTAATCAAAGCAAACCGGATGTTTCTCACTTCTTTGGCGAAATCCCCAAATCTTTGGTCAAAGTTCTTCCACTGAACCGAATCTGCAGGATGTCGATATTTGCCATCATTCTTCCGAGCCTTGCTGTTCTCATCCTCGCTCCGTGCGTGCCAACGGAGAAGCTCAACCTCCTTTCTATTCGCAAACAAACGCTTCAAACGAGGGATGATAGGAATATACCACACCACTTTTTGAGGAGCTCCATTCCTTTTTGCTAGGTACCTCCTGATCACCCCCATCTTTTATGCACTTGTACCATAGAGTTCCACAAATAGGACACCGAGTTAGGTCGGCATAATCTTTGCCACGATACAAAATGCAATGCTGCTTACATGCATGTATCTTTTCAACTTCTAATCCCAATGGACATATTACCTTCATGGCCTCATAAGTGCTTAAGGGTAGCACATTCCCTTTTTGAAGCATCTCCTCTAACAGCTGCAACAAGGCGGTGAAGCTTCGATCTGACCAGCAATTGCTTGCCTTTAGCTTTAGAAGTTTCAACATGGTATCCAACAAGGACAAGGGACAACCATCATACAATGGCTTTTTGGAATCTCGCACAAGATCTTGAAACTTTCCAAACTCCTTTTTAGTGTACTCAGCCTCATTGTTTACCTCAGCATCATTCATCATTTGGTCGATGTTATCAACAAGATCAATATAGTCATCATCAATACCTAGAATTTCATCATCACAAAGTTGTTCATCTCCCTTATTATTGGTGCTTGAGGGGCCCTGGTAACCAATGTCATCCACGAATCCCTTAGGTGACTCACCAGGATTAATTCCTTCTTCACCATGTTTGTTCCAAATTTTGTAGTTATTTTTGAATCCATGCATAATCAAATGCGCATGTAGGTGCATTGATTGTGAAAATGTCTTCTCATTCTTGCAATCATTGCATGGACAATGCATCACACTCTTCTTCATCCATTTCATGTCATCCGTAGCAACATCAATGAAATCCGAGCCCCCCTTCAAATATTCATGAGAAGTGCGATTCTAAAGATACATCCAAGCACGTTTACCCATTGCTGAAATTGCAAATATATCAACTTTTTATCACTATAATTACAGAACGACTAAATTAGTAGATATACTTGGTGAGGGGTGAGGAATATAACTAACCTTCCAAGTTGAGGGAGCACTATCAAAACTTCAAATCAACAAAATTACACTTGACGTTGGACAAATGGCCAAAACATAGTCAATCTCACACCTATAATGTACAAATGTGACAAATTTAGATTCAAAGAACTCTGATTCTATAATATGAACAAATGCAATTGATGTAAATTTATTCACACCTCATCTCAAAAAAAAATTATTCACACCTTGCAATCCATGGAAGTGTAGGAGAGGCGGCCTACGGGCGGCATTTGACAATGCGTGGACATGGTGTCGCCTGGCCCGGGACTACTCCGACGACCCCATCGCCGTGGCAGCTCAAGGCGAGCAACTCGTGTGCAGGTCCTCGTCGGCGGCGGCGCGTGCTTGCTGGTTGAAGCAGAGCAACAAGCAGAGCAGTCGAGCCGCCCAAAGCGTCGTCAAAGCAGCAGCACCAACGAGGATCTCCACACGCCGCCGAGTCGTCCAAAGCGCCGTCAAAGCAGCAGCGAATAGGGATTTTGGATCTGGACGCCGATCAAGTAGGAATGTGTGAAGAAAACCCGTCACTATAGAGAAGGAAATAGGGATGGGTGAAGAGAAATGTCACTATAAACTGGTAAATAGGGACAGGTGATAGAAAACCGTCACTGTAATTTAAGAATATAGGGACGGTTACTAGGTAACCGTCGCTAAAACATCAACTTTTAGGGAAGGTGATCCTAAAGCCGTTGCTATAAGTAAAAACCGTCACTATAGACCCAACTTATAGTGACGGTTTTCGTAGAGCCGTCTCTATATCTTTCCCTACATGGTTTTCTGCTTAGCCGTCGCTACTTCTGGGCCGCTGATGAATAGGAGAGACGTGTTTCTAAACAACCGTTGCTAGAAGTTCTTTAGGGATAGGCTCTCCTTAGCCGTTGCTAAATGCTCGTCACTAAAGCCCGTTTCTGTGGTAGTGGTAGTGTTTGACCGTTTGTTCTATTCATTTTTTTTTTGCAAATATTACTTATTTTTTATAATTGTTTTTATCATTAGTAATACTTTAATCATGACATTTTTTTAATATTTATATAAACTTTTTAAATATATAAAATGGTCAAAAGTAACATCTAAAAGTAAAAAACGACAGGTGTAGTATAGTAATTACCTGGCAGTTTTTCCATTCTTTTTTATATGAATATTAAACTACTGCCCCGGTTCTTAATTGATTATATTATCACAACTTTCTTAGTTAAAACATAACATAAAAATATTTTTGTAACCTCATACATTCTAGTCTTATTGAAAATCTTGATTTTTTTAATTATAGCAAGAAGAAAGTATTGTCAACAACAAATGCAATTTAATTTGTTTTTTCACTTGTTACCCACCATATGAAGTTATTGTGCGGTTCTCTTGCTTAAAGGTCGAGGCCTTGGCTTCAGGAACTAAAACTACCTTTCAATTAGTCGTGCCCTGTCCCCTTCCAATGATCTCTCAAATAACACAGGAAATACTGTTGTGTTGAGAGTTATAATTGCCTTCTTGTTTGTTCCGATGAGTTAGATCGGACTCAATAAGAATTATAGCCGTGCATACCGTATTTTTCTGCTCTTTTTTTTTCAGAAAAAAAAAAGATATCATCCAATAATTTTTAGTTCAAAATACTTTGTGGTCCTCTTTGTTTTTCTTATGAGACGTTGTGGTCCTCTTTCACTGCTGCTAATTGAGCCGGGTCAGTTGTGATTTCCCCCATCCCTTCAAACCTGTATGTTTCAAGAGAAAATAAAGGGAGAATAAGGACAAGGATCAGGAAGAACGCGAACCCCCAAAATTATATATGGTGACGAGACATGCATGCAAGCTCGATCATGAAAACTCAGGAAGGACGCCAGGGGACCCTGCAGTCCTGCACAGCTTTAGCTGGGATCAAGCTGGCATCCACATCCAATCCAACCACTGCATGATGTTTACGGTCAGACGGCAAATTTGGAAAGTGGACATGGACAAGATGATGAAACAGTGTTCAGATCGGTATATTCTAACCGGCACAATGTTGGCAGGAACATCGTTTTCCTCCAAGAAGTAGCATCATACTTATGAAGAGAGTATTTCAAGACATAACACAAGGATACAAGGAGAAAAAAGATCGTCGCTCAAGGGCAACTAGTGTCAAAATGAGCATAGCTCGACTGGTTATAGGTTCAAATTATTGATTTGATATAATATTATATTTACAGTTAATTATTCTTTTAGTGGAAGATAATATTTCATTGATAATGAAAGGTCTATAATGATTTTATAAATCTTAATATCCAATATTGACAGTGTGTACATGCATGTGTTTATAGGATAGGAAATTTTACAGTACCTTAGAAAAATTATGAACCGTTAATGTTTGCTAGATCAATGACCTATTACCATCTAGGAGGTAATAGTTCATCATTTTATTTTGTTTATTATATTTAAAAGGTTACGATTTTATTCCAAAGTAATTAAAATTGCACTAGAAAGAATCTTGGAAGATAAGGCTCTGTGATTGGATATGGACTATTAAATGCAACAAAAATAGTTGAGGTATTACGCCGGTCTCAATTCTTACTTTTATTTTACAGTTTTTTAAGTGTCACATCAGCTTTAGCTATTTGTTTTGAATGATAAAATGGTCTCATATTTTATAGGTAAGTTAGGCCAGTCTCAATGTTAGTTTCATTTGAATTAAGAAGCTGCCACATCAGTAAAACATGTGACTTGGTAAAAAAAAATAAGATGAAAAAGAGAAAATTGGTTTGATTAAGATAAAACTCATTTGACACTATTTTATATACATGGAACTCAATTGGGTTTCCTTAGGATGAAAATATGTTAGGATGATTCTTTACCCTCTCAATGAGAGTTTAGTGGAGTCTTATGCATATGAAACAGTGTCAACTGAATTTTATTCCACGGCCAGTCTCAATGATCCTTTTATTTGCATTCAATTAGATGACACATAAGCCAAAATGATGACATGGTAAGGAATTTATTATGAAAGAGAGCAAATGTATTTCATCCCTATGAAAGGTTATGAGCACCCTTTCCAACAAAGTTAAAGCCAAATGAAAATAAATTGAGAGCCTTTTCTTTCATCCAACCAAACATTAATGGTCATCTAGCAACAATTTAATATTTTAACAAACCTATAAAACCGTTATATGAAACTAATTGAGAAATACAATTTTATTTCATGACACTCTTAGAGCAAGGCTAATAACAGTGTCGGCTGCTGGCTCCAAGATCACCTCCTGTCATCATCAACAATAGTTATATAATGGGTAGGCTCTTGTATGAACTATTTGTTTGAATATTTAATTATATTAGACTTACAGCCGGTTGTAATTGGTGGAGACAGTAGCAATTTGGATTTCGCCGGCTTCCCACTAGCGATTGAGGAATCGCTCGCTTTCCTCTCTTTCTCTCTTAATTTCTTTGTCCTCAGCTCGGATTTTGGCACAAAACGCCCATCATTATACTTACCCTTAGAAAGAGTATGATAAAATAGCTTATTGATACTGGCCTAATAAAATTTATTCTTTTCTCTTTCATCTTAATTATAATATCATGTCATTCTTTTTGTTGATGTGTCACTGTATTTAATATCATTAAACTCATATGGAGACTAGCCTTGTTCACGTGAACAGCAAAGCATGTATTTTCACGAGGCATGTGCGATCTTGGTCATTCAAGATTTGATTTCACGATCATGTGCACGTACATAATCCTCAATGTCTCAAAAAGAAAATCCTCAATCCAGGATGAGTGTGGGACTGAGATCAGGTGCAGTGGTAACTGCGACTGTAAGATAAGCAGTCGCTACATCTGTGCCATCCAGCAGGAATCCAACAGTCCAGGGTGAGCATCACATCTTTCTTCTGTTCTCTTGACGCCAACAGCAAGGTCTAGAGGGAAAAGGCAACAGATTTTGACGCCATTGACTACTTTGGCGTGTTTTCTTCTTGGATGAGACTCCATAAGTCAACACCATGGCTGGCATGAGCTCCTCCCTCCTTTCTTTCTAATAGAAATGGTCAATGGCTGTTGGTGAGTTCTTCCCCCATCCTATCTGAAGCACCAAGAAAGGAAAATCTAAGAAGGTAACTCTCTCAGATAATATTGTTGGCTCCTTTTATTCTTATACGTTGCTTGCTGTTACAATTCTTGATTTTGGGTGCTATCTATCTTATAGAAAAATGGCTACAAGACCTTGTTGGATGCCTCACATTGGAATGGAGTTTAGTAGTTTGGAGAAAGCTTGGGAATTTTGGGTCAGATATGATGGACGGATAGGTTTTGGTGTTAGAAAGAGTTACACAAACATGAGTGACCTTGATGGCTTGGCAACTTTTGGTAGATTTTTTTTGTTCAAATCAAGGTTCTAGAGCAAAAGATAAGAAATTTTGTGTCAATCAGAGGAACCAAGGTCATACAAGAACAGGGTGTAATGTTTGTATGGGCATTACCTTGGACAAAGAAAATATGATTTATAAAGTACATGACTTGTTTGTTGATCACAACCACATGCTTCAAACTTCACAAACAAGTCGTTTTATGTCATCACGGAGATACATTTCCAAGCACCAAGCTGTTGAAATTGACATAGCTGATGATTCTGGAATCGGACCTAAAGCCGCACATGAGTTTCTTGGTAGACATGTTGGTGGATCATCTAAACTTGGGAACCTTGGGTACACACATCATGATCATAAGAATTATTTGCAAACTAAGCACCAAAGAGATATGCTATATGGTGAGGCTGGAAGTTTGCTGAAATATTTTTAAGATAAAGTCACAGAAAATCCCTCTTTTAAGTATGCAATGCAAATGGATTGTGAAGAACAGATAGCCAATATATTCTGGGCTGATGCAAAGATGATTGTTGACTATGCTCACTTTGGTGATGTTGTCACATTTGACACTACTTTTGGGACCAACAAAAAATATAGACCATTTGGTATGTTTGTAGGTTTCAAACAGTTTTGAGAGACTGTAGTTTTTGGAGCTGCGCTAATGTATGATGAGACATTTGACTCATTTGAGTGGTTGTTCAACACATTTCTATCGACACACAAGCAAAAGCAGCCTCGCACAATTTTCACAGATCAAGATTTTGCAAAGGGAAAAGTAGTGGCTGAGGTCTTTACTAATACATGGCATGGTTTATGTACTTGCATATATCACAAAATGCAGTAAAGCACTTTAGGTCGATAGAGAAAGAAGAAGAAGGTTCAAGTACCCTATCAAATTTTAGTTCTTGCATGTATGAGTATGAGAAAAAGGATGAATTCGAGGAAAAATTTGATGCCATGAGAAGGAAAGTTAATAAAGTATCCTGGTTGGACAACATCTACATGTTAAAAGATAAATAGGCCGAGTGCCACATGTTAGACATTTTTACACTAGGGATGCGAAGTACCCAGTTAAGTGAAAGCATGAATAATTTGAAAACAGATCTTGACACCATTAGGTTCCTAGAGGGTGTGGAGCAAGTTGTTGAAGATAAGAGGGAGAAGGAGTTACAAGCTGAATACGAATCCCGAGCAAAATTTCCAATGATTATGATTATGCCCCCTATGTTGATACAAGCAAGTAAGATTTACACACCTGCATTATTTGAAGCCTTCCTAGGCGAATATGAGAAGTCCCTAGCAGCCTACACAAAAGATTCATCTGTAGCCAATGAATTCATCATTGCAATTGGAGCTCTTGGAGAGAATAAAATTGAAGAAGAGCGCATAGTTATTGTGAACCCTATTGATCAATCTGTAGCCTGTAGTTGTCGACTCTTTGAGAGGATTGGTCTGCAGTGTAGGCATGCCCTAAAAGCTCAGATTTAGTCAACATTAAGACATTGCCTAAAAGATACATTTTGAAGCGATGGACTCGAGATGCAAAGTCAAGAATTATCAAAGACATGCATGGAAGAGATATAGTAGAAAATCCTAAATTAGCTGCTACACGTTGGTATAGAGATCTCTGCCACCTATTCCTTCCATTAGATTCACGGCCTTCTGATTTCGAAGATTGCTACATAATGGTGGAAGAAGCCCTTCATATGCTTGACAAACAAGTTGAAGAAAAAATCAAAGAAAGTCCAAGTGTTGTTACCGAATAGTCTAGTGTTCCAGCACCACTCAACGTGCATGTGCAATATGCACATGTCCGAGGTCTAAAGAAAAAAACAAAGCCGGAAAGGTGGAATAAAAAGAAAGAAATCTTGGACTAAAAAATTTACCAAGTCAAAAAGGAATAAAGGAAGCACAATGAACAAAACAAGTGAATCTGCTGTGCAAGAAGAAAGTGTGAGTGTTATGACAAAGACACTAGCATCTGACATGAATACAGGGGCTACTACCGATGGAAATCAAGAATATGAATCATGAATTAGTTTTACCCAGCTTCTTACGGTACGTGGATACATATTTCATACCCAACAAACAATCTTATTTTGATTTTGCAATTACCTTCTTGGTTTGTTTTTGCTTTTTTTAGAGTTCAAATGTTCAGGGTATCACTAAGGCTTACTTCTTTGAACGGATAGAATGGTGTCCCTTTTAGCATAACATTGTTGTAAGTATAAGTAAATTCACTTGTATAATTATTTGAGCAAGAAATTATCAGCTTTATTTTTCTTTTGTTTTGCAGAGTCATGAATGGAAGGTCTCTTTGAAGCTTCTTGGTGGTGCAAATATTTTGTATATGATATTAGGAACAAATGACTTACAGTTGCTTTTGGGTGATGCAAAGCTTTTGTAACTTTATTAAAAACAGAGAACAAGAAATGGCTCTGAACTTAGGAAGTTAGGCTGTGATCTTTTTGTTAAACATGTGGATCACTAGGAGTAGATCGAATGGGTTCTTAACTGGTTCTGTGAGTGATCTTTGGCTCTTCAAGATTAGCAGAGACAGAGAGAGAGAGAGAGAGAGAGAGAGAGAGAGAGAGAGAGAGAGAGAGAGAGAGAGAGAGAGAGAGAGAGATGCATACCATAGGGCTTTCTCATAGAACTCGACCTAGAGGCGACGCTGGCGATGAGCTTGGGGTGGATCTCGGTGAAGAGATCGCCGGTGAAGAGGCTGGTGACCATCCCGTTGCTGGCAGCCCACTCTCTGAGATTGGTCTAGGGTTTGGAGGTGGGAAGACACTGTAGCGGTGACAAACCTCATGATCATGAACATGGTCCCCACCTCCCCTTTATAGGCACTGTGCGACAGGGGCCCACCAGCCCTCTTTGGGTTGAACGCCCCCGATCAGGGCGTGGTTCAAGGGCCCAATGGGCCATTGGGCCCATTGGTGGAGATCAACCTAACATTCTCCCCCTTGATCTCATATTTCATGCTTTAACTTTATACTTTGAAATAAATCTTTTCAAAGTACTTGTTCCATCACAAATTTGTATGTAGAGCATATTTCGTCGTCACGTTTAGTCACCGATAGAATCAACAGCTATAACACACTCCTTTGTTCTAAAACAGATCATTTAACCTTGGGCCTCTTATTGTCCGGAAAACATAGACTATACCATAGAACACATGTTGACTGTGTGTTCTCTGAGCACACTGGGCGGTAAGCCTTCAATGAGCAGATCTGCTAATACTTGTTCATTCCTTTTATGCTCTAAGCATTCCAACATAATTCTGGACATTCTCCTCAACAACGTATAACTTGTGTCGATGTGTTTGGCATCACACTTGACTCGTTATCACAGGAGTGAAGTACTTAATAGTTATTGCTGTTATTAACCATTATCAATTCCGGGTACATGATTCCTTAACCATTTTACCTATCCCTCAGCCTCATATCATGGTAAGTCATATCTTTTCATCACATTCATGATAATTCTTTGCTAATTTGTATCTTTTCATTATATTGATGATAATTCTTTTATTCTTTGGAGTTTTTTCACACAAAAACTTCAAGTGTGAAAGTTAGCGATAATTGTGGATTTCGCTACACATTTCACGCGTTGTATCTCACGCTCACAACTTTATGAGAGCACTTTTACACATCTATCTTTATACTCACGATCTTTTGAGAGTACTTATTTATTTTAGCATGAGGCTGATATCTTTAACTCCATTCCAGTGATCTATATCTGGATTGGACATTGCCAAAGCAACCCGGATACATAAAACTGCATTAGGGTAATATCAAGCTTCTGACAGCTGAAGCATATGGTACAAAATTCATTTGATCCTTTTTATACTGTCTTTTGGAACACTAAAGTTCCCAAATACATTACCCTCTACTATAAGAACATGCGTATTTTTTCTTGTATGCATACTTTAGAGACTTCTCATCATGCATATGCAATATCTCTAATACCCCTTCTCTTTATCTTGGTGAATCTCGTCTCATATAACAAAAGACATTCAATCGAGAACATTCTTTTAAATTTTATTAAGGACAAGAACTTCTTTTTCTACATTGGATTTGACATCACCACTAGTAAGTAGTACGTCATCCATATGATTAGAAAATAAGTTTCCTATTCTATATCTTTTGCATAAATGCAATTGTCCTCTTACTCTTTAAGAAATACCCAAAATTCTTATTAACTTAACAAAACTTTAAATATCTCCTTTCAGAAAAATATCTTCAATCCATAAATAGATTTCTGTCAACGATGTCTAAAGTTCCTTTTCTTTTCATAGCAAAACCTTAGGTTGTGCCATGTAAATACATTTTTCTTGGATCCTCACTAAGAAGAATTGTCTTTGCATTTACTATCTGATATAGCTCAGGATTATGATGTGCCGCTAATGCCATTATAACTCTAAAGAAATTATTACCCCAGACATCAGAAAATGTCTCATAGTAACATTTCTCTTCTCTTTACGTAAAACCTTTTATCATATATTCCTTCCAGAGTCACATTTAAGCAGAAATTTACTGTTCTTAAATCATTGAAGTAGATACATAGTCCTACTTCTCTTCAAGTCTTACTTCCCAGATTATCTATCTCCTTCAAAGATGATGTATCTCTAAACTCTTTAATCTATATAGGTTTTCTTTGTTATCACTTTTCTTCTTTATGGCACTTTAAGCACCATCTTAATATTCCTTCATTAAAAAACTGGAATACATCTATTTCTTTACTTTAGGGGTAACATTAATATGACCGTTGTACTCCCCAGATGATCATATTTTTCTTTGGTAGATCACTTTAGATGCACAATATGCATCACATTATCATCTTTATAGGAGAGTTTCATAATTCTTCCTCCCCCTCGAAATGTGGTAAGAATCTTTCTGCCACAATTTCGAAAACATTCAAAACTCTTGTGAATTGAGAAAACTTTGATTGTCTACTTCACTCACCTGATTACATCATGTGAAGTAAAGTTATCTGTGAACTCTTATGGGAGCACTTCTTCCTCATTCCATTTCAAAAACTCAACATAGTTTTTTTTTGTCATTAATACTTCTGCAAGTAGTACTTGCACATCATTCTTATCTTTTGGTTCGTCTTCTCTTTAGACTCATTAAGTGTTTAATGACAATTGCAAGTAAAGTGCACGATCGATACTGGAATAACATAAGAGTTACTCCATACTTTTCTCGGAGTGCGAGATACATTAAAAGCACATGAGTCAACACATCTTTCTCCCACCAAGCAGGATAAATCTTTTCTCAAACTTCTCCTGCTATACGGGACTTTCTTGACACAAGACATTATGCCATCTTTTCCCTGCCATGCGGCTATTTTCCCAGACTTTGCCCTTTATCGGGTATAATCATAATCATCTCTTTCCCATCATGCGGGTAATTCCCTTAAAGGGAACATGAATACTTGTATTGGCTCATATTCAATCATCAAATTCAGAAATAAATCCGAATATTCTGTGACGCATACATGCTTAATCCAAGGTTTGTCAAATTAAACATGTATATGCCTTGTCATATCATAATCATTAAAATGATTATAAAATCTTGTTTATAGAGAGTACATGAAAAATAATATCTCAGGACTCTCAATGATACATCTTTTTCTTGAATTAATATCCAAGAATTATTTTTTTTTGAAGCCATTCTTTAAAGGGGAAAAAACTTTCCTCACTCTATGATCTTTTCATGGTTATCTTTCGGGTCACAAGTATCCAATCTTTTACTGTCACCGGTGAAAGCATCAAAACCTCTTAGTCTGAGAAAAAACAAGCAATAATTGATAATAATGAGTATAAAATTAACCATACATTGATCTGATTAATGATATGCACATTAAACTTTTAAAAAACATTATCTTATATTATAAATTACCGTTGGGCAGAAATAGAATAAATATCATCTTTATACATAAATTCTAAGTCACCGTTGGATGAAAAAAGAACAAATGCATATAACTCATAAATAAAGTGATGATTTATCTATTAAATAACTTTGCTAAGAAAGCAACAGTTTCATCAACTTTATTGCAGTGGAAACATGAAAAACTTTCTCTAGTTAAAGAGCATTTTTTTTATCTTTATCTGTTCTCTGAAAATTGATCACTATGATGCAAAATAATCAGAGATTAAACTTTTAATCATATAAATTATGACATTGTTATCATCAACGTTGTTCAGAAAATAACAATATCATAATTGATTTTAAACAAATATCTTTCCACTCCTCTAATCAAAATTTTCTCCAATTTAATTAGAGGATAAGACCTTTTCCATTGCAGCGGAAACTTCTCTTTCTTTTAGAAGCAATCAAACTTCTAATCTTTTATACACAGAGTTTTAAAATAATTTCTGTGTATTCATTTCATCTCCAAATAATTTATCTCGTTGGTTCAAAATTGAATGGAGGTTCTACCTTTTAGTGTTTCACATGAATTAGAATTCATGAATTTATCTATTCTCCAATCAAAACCATGAAATTTGAATGGAGATCAAACCTTTTACAAAATCCATTGTCAGAAATCATTTTCTATCCTTTAATTAAATTCTCCCGTTGGTTTGAATTTAATCAAAGTTCAAACAAATTCATAGCATAAAAACACTTTAACATATACATGAACAGAAGCAAAATATCTCTTATTTACTCTCTATAAAATTATCTAGTTGATTCAAATTTTAACAGAGGCAAAACATTCAAATTCTCATTTGAATTCTCATTCTAATTTGACTAACAACAGTCAAAATATAATCAATCAAAAAACTACTATTCTTCATTTGATTGTTTGGCCCATAAGAAACTTACGGCCCATTATCCTGGCCCGCACTAGCGCGCGCCCTCTCACGTGAGGGCCTTATGGCCTTGCTTGCCCTTGTGGGCCTGCTCTTGCTCCGGGCCTCCGGCCTGCAGGCTGCGCCCTGCCGTGTGGGCTGTTGGTGCAACAACGAACTACCGAGGCCGCCCCTCCCCGCACGGCCCAGCACGGCACCACACCGCACCGCACCGCCTCCATCTGGACCGTCCGTCCAGATAGACGGCTCTCGGACCATTTCAGCGGAACAAAACCCGCACACCGGCCTCTGCCCAAACCCTAGACTATTTCTTCTCTTCCTCCCACAGCTTCTCTCGCGCCGACGCGGTGGGGATGGTCTCTATGGCTGACGGCAGGTGCCGGTGACAGTGAGGGAGGGAGCGAAGGGCTCCCCAACCTCTCTTCGTTTTCCACTCCTCCCCCACTTATCTCTCTGTCTCGCCCGGGGCCGAGCAAGACGTGGTGGTGGCCGCCTGTGGTAGCCTGAGGGAGGGTTGTGGTGCCACCGCGGGTCCCCTCGCCAATGAGTGCATTCCCCGCAAGGGAGAGCGTGCTGCTGTCGAGCGGTTTCGCGACGGTGCCCTTCGACCGGCACTCAAACACCGAGGACGTATCGTCCAGCGGCGGTTTGGGTCTTCTCTTTCCGCGCGGCCACAAGGGCGGCGGTGGTGGCGGCGACACCAGCACAGGCTCAAGGTGAGTTCAGTCCCGCCGCCGCCTCTGTTCTTTTGGTCTTTGTAAGGGTTAGGGTTTGGGTCTTCTCTTGTCTTCTTTTCCCTGTCCCTTTTCTTTCATGAGAGCCCAATGTTCCATGGCCCTCTCACGTTTACGCCCTTGCGGGCCTCCTTGCCAGCACCGCGGGCAACCTAGTCGCGTGCGGCTCTGTCGAGGAGCTTCTCTAGGGTGCTCCATGGCGTGGTTCAGTCGGCCAAGGGCATATCTTTGGGTTAGGGATTTCATCCTTTTTCTTTTTTGATTCGAGATCGAATACACTTTCATTTTTTTGGATTCCAGTGAATCCTCTCTATTCCTACTCGGATCTACTCTCTAGCCTCGGTCTGATACCAATGTTATATATGTGGATCACTAGGAGTAGATCGAGTGGGTTCTTAACTGGTTCTATGAGTGATCTTTGGCTCTTCAAGATTAGCAGAGAGAGAGAGAGGGGGGGGGGGGGGGAGAGAGAGAAATGCGCACCTAGGACTTTCTCGTAGAACTCGACCCGGAGGCGACGCTGGCGATGAGCTTGGGGTGGATCTCGGTGAAGAGATCGCTGGTGAAGAGGCTGGCAGCCATCCCGTCGCTGGCAGCCCACCCCCTGAGATCGGTCTAGGGTTTGGAGGTGGAAAGACACTGTAGCAATGACGAACCTTGTGATCACGAATATGGTCCCCACCACCCCTTTATAGGCACTGCACGACAGGGGCCCACCAGCCCTCTTTGGGCTGAACGCCCCCGATCAGGGCGTGGTTCAAGGGCCCAATGGGTCATTGGGCCCATTGGTGAAGATCAACCTAACACTTTTGGATTCCTTATTACAGTGGATGCAAACTATTTACTAAACATTAATTAGTGATAAAATTAAGATATAACTGTTTTTTATTAGTGTGTGCTAGTTTTTTCAACAATACATTCGAAGTACTCTAGTAGTACCTGAATGGCCACTGCGCTAAAGCTTCTGTCTTTTGACTTCGAAAGTAGCTGCTGGTGACAAGAGAACAGGAGAAAAAGAGCAGGTCATTTTGGACCGTTGGATTCTTGCTGGGTGGCAGAGATGCAGCGACTGTTTAACTTGCAGTCGCTGTTACCACTGCACCTGATCTCAGTCTCATGTGACAGGCTTTTGGGACTATAATTTGTGATTGGGTAATCCTTTTTAGCCCATATTTTTCGGATTCATATTCTCTACAGTAATGCAAGAGCAGTAGCAGTCATTGTTGTGTGTGGTCAGCAAAGCGTTGAGCCACGTGTCAGTGTGCAAAAACGTGTGGGCTATCTGCATGCGCCGAGTGTGGTACTCGTGGAATATGCCAGACATGCAGATTTCCTACTATTACATTTTTTTCTACTAAAATCAACGTCTGTGATTTATTTAACCTCTTAGTGGAAAGAGAGGTACCGTAACACAACCTAGGATTGAGTATTTGTACATCATATGAGTGTCCATGTGAATGATGTGAGTGTCTGCGTGTACTGTGTTCGTTGTTGAAAAAAAACAAAAAAAAAGTGAAAAATGTATGGAGAGCCACGATTGAAACTTGATATTGAAACTTTAAAATGACTCATGTAGTCATATGGAAGGAATTCATGAACGACGGCACGTTTTGAAAGGCATGCAAATTAGACGGCAAGTGCTATCAGCGTAGACAACGCCATGTGGGAAATCTCGTTCCGATACCTTGCAATTTGCGGGTCTGCTCTAAATACATTTTGAGCACTTCTCATACATTGTTCCATTTCCATCATTAGCTTTTGAATAGTCAACTTAATTGATTACTTCTTGGACATTTTTCCATCAACGGCGTGTACGAGCAAGTTTCTGTGACCAATGACAGGATGACACGTTTCGATCGAGCTGACCGTGTCCTCGTCGCCTCCGAGTTTTCCTCTCCTGAACATCGCTCAGCAACTCACTCGACTCCCGAGTTCCCATCGTTGCGACCCCACAATTAAACTGCCATGGCCGAGATGGTTGGTTCTCTGGTCGTCGGCGAGGTAGTCAACCGGACCTCCTCCTTCCTCATCAGCAAGCACAAGGAGCGGCTAACCACATGGGAAGGAATCGAGAGGCTGGAGATGGCGCACATCAAGATGGAGGCCGCGCTCGACATCTCCGGCCGGTGGCAGACCACCGACGTGTCCCTGCTCCGGTGGCGCCGCAAGCTGAGGCGCGCCGTCGACGACTGCGACGCCGCTCTGCACCGGTGGAAGCTGCGGGCGCTGGAGGAGGAGGCGGCCAGGGAGATGCTGGCTCGGGCGCCCTTCCGTTGCCGGGTCGCGCACGCCGTGCTGTCCTTTGTCAGAGCTCTGCTAGCGCTTACCCGCGGCGGCAACGACGAGGTCGCCCGAGCCTGTGCTGCTGCGGTTCAGAGGTTCGAGAGGCTGGCCAATGGATCAGCCGAGTTCCTGAAATGCGTGGAGTTCAGCAGCGCGTCGACGTCGAGGAGGTGCTGCCTCGTTAGCCCAATCGTTCGGAAGCTTGGTGGTAAGCATGCGAATTACAATTCGTTACGGGGAGGTGGAGGTACGAGACGCAGTTTACTTGGCGTTGGCTCAGAAGGTCCGGTAGAGGATTGGGTGGAAAACAAGACTTGCAGTGGATACGGCACTCGCAGTCGGAGAGCGTCTGGGAAAAAACTGTTACTGGTATGAATGAAGATATTGAGCTGGAGCAGACAGCCACGTACCACAATTTCAGTCTAAGTGCGTGCGAGACTCGCAAGCATGTTTCCATCTTGGGTTCTTTCAATTCTGACTGAAAGGAGACCTTTAATCGTAGGTTGCCGTCCGTACATAATGTATAGTATCTCCGGTCAGATTATCTTTGTCCCGCGTTGGTTAGTTGAGTCAATACATAGCCATGGCTATCTTTTTTTCTAACTACGGCCATCCAATTCGCAGTTTCAGTGGACTGCGACAATTAGTGCTTTGCGCAAAATTCAAGTGCTCATTGTTGTTGCTGTGGACCACGACAACAGATAAAACGCTCATAGTAACATCAGCCTGCAGCAAATGGACGATACCATGCTACCCACGGCGGCCGATTGCTTTCTCCAGAAGGCCAAAATAGCAAAGTAGTACTATATATCAGGGGAAGAAAGATGATGCCACCAAAGATGACGAAAGGTACTGTATTAGAATAAAATGTCATAAATAAAAAAATGTAATCAAGACCCAAAGCCGAAGATCGAGATGGACATATCTTCTCAGAAATTTCCTCAATTTGTGGGTTGCAAAGGTACCTGACAGACTACACGACAACAGTGTCCATGGTGGAATGGACGCTGAAGGCAAGCGAGAAGAAATTATAAATATTTTGGTCTACTGTGACCTTGACAGCAAACCCCAAATCAGTTACTTTGTTAGGTGCCAGTTGGAACTTGGAAGTTCAGGTTTCAAAAGAAAATATGAATGGCTATACTTTCCTACTCGTTCATTAATTCTTTCTTTCTTTCCTTTCTCGTTTCACTGTCCTAGTGTTCTTGTTTGCAATCATCTGTTTTTGTTTCTCTGCATGTTCTGACTGCTACAAGTTTTAACCACTTTGCAGTTTGCACCACACTATTATTCCAAACGGGTCTAGATTGATCGATCGTACACTAGCATGCCGTCGGTCTGGACCCCAGCAGCAGCTCCGCGGTGCTGAACTACTCTGAATATTTGACGGACAAGGAAACAGAGAGAGAGAGAAAAAAACAGTGATTAATCTTTTATTTTTTATATGTCTAAATCGGCGCGATTTCTCAGCATGCCATCATCTCACGTCAGCATCATCCATTGTAGCCGTTGGATGGATTCTTAATTTGATCTCAATCGTAAAAAAAAGGCTGCTGACGCCTAGAGTTCTGGACTCTTCCGGTCTTGCCATCTTTCCCAATCCCCGACTGTAGATGCTGAATGCTCGCTCCAGACCGCCGAGCCGCCTTCTCCTTCCTTCGAACGCCAATCTACCTTCCCTGTCTTCTTGTCGTTTGAGTTGCGGCTGACAAACAGCAACGCTTGGTCACGGGAGCAGCGATTGGCACACTGCTGTGCATTGGCGAGCCTAGAATGTGAGATTGTTGGAATACCAAATATTGCCAAATGCTCAGACAGCGGAAGTAGCAGCCAGCGGCACGTATTTATGCATTGGTCACAGCATCACAAGACTTCGTTCCCTGCTATCCACCCAAATTGGAAGATCTATTCACTAGGGAATAATGCATCGTCTGCTTGACGATTTGCCTAAGTAAGAAGACATCGTAGGCAAGGTACTATAACTTGATGGATTTTGTGATTTAGCGACTGCTTTGATTAATAACCAGCTAGTAATTATGAAACATGGTGTACTTGTAGCACCGCTTCATTTTTCTTCCTTAACAAGAGAACTATTTGATCAAAGAAGTGTACAAGAGAACGTCATGCTTTTGTGCGTGGTCCAGGTAACCATGCAAGTCAGGCAAGACTTATGTTTGCCCAGCAATTGTCAAAGACAAGAGCACCTTGAACATGATATTATATTTTTGTGATGCTGATATTCTGTAGGGGTATGAATTTAATGGCAAGCACTTGGTGTTTTAATCAAGAAAGTTCAGTTGATCCCATCTACAGTCCCCATCTACAGTTTGAGATTTGGCAATGCTCAATATAACTGAAGGATTCATTGTGCCTTATCATGTACCTTCCATATATTAATGTGTTCTTATATACAGAATCAACTTCCTTGAAAAAACAAATATTAGTCCTAAATCCATTTAACTGATCGAGCCATTTTCTTTGTAATCTGCATCAGGCAATCAGTGCCAATCTCTTGTACCAATCGAAGTGTTTATATGAATACATATGAAAAGATCCCTTTTTTTATCTTTTCCTGTTCAAGACATTTGACCATCTGTATCAAAACAAAAAGATCCATGTAAAACAAAAATGTTAATTTTTTTTATTGTCAAACAGAATTGTTATGTTACCTATATAAATGCTTGTTATGCATTTCAGATTCTTTGATTACGGTTCAGCTAAGCTAAGCAATAAGAGTATGAGAAAAAAGAAACGATATGAGCTAAAAAAAAGTTCGCTACATGTTTTTTGATCAGCAATTCATTTATCCATTGTGGCATTGGTAATGAATATCATTCATTTACGTAGAGGGTAGGGAGTTTCCTGGTGAATATTATGATCAATGTTGAGTTGTATCATTTCTAAATGTAGTGAATCGATGTAACATGAACGCAGCTAAGCTTCGACACTTGGTCAATGTGTATTGTATTTGCTATATATCTTGGCACATTTGGTTATTTCTGGTTAGTTTTTTTTTTAGATTAGGTTATTTTAAAAATTACATGCTTTACATTTCACTTGAATCATTCTTGTACGCCCTTTTTTATATTTATTTGATAGCTGCAGTGATCTTTCATGTGAGTTTCTACTTGGACCGAGGCACTAGAGACCAATCAGATTTCAACCCATATGGCCATATATAAAAATAGTATTTATTGATAAAAATAAAAAAAATAGATAATAGGTATTTCAATAATAAAAGTATGAAGTGCAAATAAGTGTTTTGTTTCTATGATTTGAATTAGTCATATTATTCAACAAGCAAGTGACAGTAAATTGTTTTCTTGAAAAAATCACTTTCTTCATCCATATGTATAAAATACCAAGTTAGAGCCCTTCTTACACATTTTCTAATTATTCATTTTGAAATCAGTAGCATAATTATGACAAACAATTCAAATGCTTTCTAAGCCATATGCTGTAGAATAGAGACGGGCAATCAAGCGCGGGCAAGGGCGTGCCATCTTTCTAGTATTGGGTTGTAGATGAGTCCAAAATCACTCTCTAGGCTTAGAGCATCTCTAAGAGCTCCTCAATAATTAAGTCCCAAAAACTTTTTTTTTGGGAGCAACCCAAAAAGTATCAGGGGAAAAAATTGTTTCCTCCTCCAACAGTTCTCTCCTAAAATAATGTAAAAACATTTTTTATTGGTCCATGTCAGCACTTGGGTCAATAGATTTTAATTTTCCCTTGAAAAAAAGTGGATTGGGGCTCCCAATTCTTCCCATGTTTCTAGCTACAAGTGAGAAGAGTTTAGGGAGAAAATAAATATAGGGATAATTTAGGGACACTGTTGGAGATAGTTTTTTAGATAAAATCCCCTATTATTCAATTTAGGGAGAGTTTTTGGGGCACTCTTGGAGATGCTTTTAGAGTATCTCCACTAGTCTAGGTAAAACTACATCCAAATTCACTTGTTTTAGCTAGTATGTAAAATAGAAACCATTCAAAAATAATGACAAAAACCAACAGGCTAGCCAAAACTGGCTTTAAATCTATTTTTAAACTTGTCACATCAATGGTGGGTCCTATTTTACTTCGTTGACCCACGACTTACTCATGCCCTTCCTGCCGCCATCGCTTGAATGAGTTCTGCCGCAAGTCTCAAGCCACTATGTATGAATGAGTCGCCTTTGCGATTGCCGAAGTCTTCTACCACGACCTCCAGCCCAAAAAAGCCGGTGAGACTCTCCTGTTGACTATCGTTGTCTGAGTCTCTCCGATCGAGTCCCTGCTTTGCTTTCGAACGCTGGCGACGTGCATGTCCAGTGAAACCGATGAGGGGTACTCCTTTACTACAATGGTATATTATTATGATTATGTTGTTCTTGGCATAATTACTTCATTGCTTCATCAATTGGGTTGATGATTGTATTGATACATAGTAACATACTATTGATAGTATTATTTACTATTTCTCATTAGGCAACAAAAACTGGGGAGCCTGAGGATGAAGACCTACGCGACCGGTTGTGGATCTACGAGGAGGCAGCGGTAGCAGAGCATTGATCTAGCTTGGCTTATTTGCGCATTTAGCAAATATCGACATGGAGACTTGGGTGACAGAGATTGCAGTACAACCGACGACCAACAAGATCTATCGTGATTTGAATGCGGAAGAAGGCACATGAGCACGCACGCATAGGGAGGATGCCTCCATGAAGCCCTACGCGGGACAAAGGCACGAGAATTTGAAACCTAGCATGAAAAGAAGCCGCGAGAGTAGAGATGGCAAGCGACAGCGGCTCGCCATGCTTGGCTAGCGATATTTTTGAGTTCGAGGTGAAGCTATTTCCCCAAGCCGTTTATCGAGTTTGTTGGAGGGGTGGATTTGTGATAAACCGCTATATTTACAAAAGGAAAAATTGGATTCTAAACACCGAAAGATTTCGGTTTTAAAAATTTTCCATCAAACTATTTTAGTACAGTTTAATACCACCGAATGTTCCTCCGTTTAGAAATCTACCACTCCATCACGTTTTTCATTTATCTCAGTTTCATCTCATAGTGGTCTGTCATCAGCCCTCTCCGAGCAATCCTCATGGACCAGGAGTGGATCTCGTCGGAATCTGGTACACTAATAGAGGGATTGGATCTCATGCCGTCGCAAGCGAAGCTATCGGCGGCCATCCTGAGACAAGTGGAATTAGGTTAAAAGCACATGCTAGCCTGCCTTAGGATGTACGTCCAACGATGAAAATAAGGGCTAGCAGTTCATGATTTGTTCAATTCTTTTCAGGATAGCCTGGATGGTACACACCGGTAGATATTAGGCTACTCCCAATGGGGGTTTCATTCTCATGAAATAGGGTGTCATGTCACCATTTTAGATGATGTGACAAGAAATTAATAAGGAAAGAGAAGGAAGGAGTTTCATCTAGATGAAACCATGTCTACACTATTTCTAAGACAGTTCTCTCTTGCATGTGTTATCTAGGTGAAAGGTCTAGGTCTCTAGCTTTGGATTAATGATGAGTTTTGGTGATAGATGACAATGGTTGTTGGAACTAACATTTTATATGAGTTTGTGAGCTTACATGATAGGTTATGTTCCGACATTAAGCAAGAAGATCAAGCTATGACATCAAATCGTTTATAACAAGTGTTGAGGATCAACATGAACAAGATTGTAGATTGATAACAATATGATTGACTCAATAAGTTATTTGATGAAGATGTTTGATAAAGGATAATAGTGATCAATGTGTTAATGAAGGTGTTAGTAGACATAATCAACACATATGGTTGAAGCTAGAAACACATCATAGAAGATGATTGAATATCAATAGTTGATGGTGTCAACATGATGATGTGTCAATAACTTGAAGCTAAGTGGCCATTAAGATAAGAAGAAAATCAAGACACCTGAAAAAAAGGAATATATCAACTTGATTATGAAATAATAGTGAGCATATTGATGATGATGGATACAAAGTAGCATTACATGAAAACACGGTGAAGGTTGAGCAAGACTTGGCTGCGACGGACCATGTGCAAAGGTGAAGGGCAAGCAAGAGACTTGGCGCTGAAGAACCAAAGGCAATGGTGAAGAGCAAGTGTAGGCTTAGCGCGATGAACCATGCAAGACTATGTGAATCAATTGATTATCTACATCACTCATATGAAGAATGGTTGAAATGTGAAATGCAAGAAGATGGTATTCATGGGTTTACTCACATCAAATGAAATTGAAAGTAAAAGCAATGATTTAATTTCACATGTTGAAGAATGTCAAGTGGGATGAACAAATGGAAGTGGTCATATACACTTCATGAGTTGATGAACATCAATCCCAAAATATCATGTGGACATGATCAAGGAAATGGAAAGATTGCAGTTGCACTTTATGAGTTGATGAACATCAAATCTAAAATCTCAAGTGGACATGCTCAAGGCAAAGGTATAATAATATTGGACATATATGCTTATCGGTAGTTGATCAACAACTAAATGTTCAAAAAGTGAAATGCTCATGCATTGGCAACCCACAAGATATGGAAATATTATGACATGAAGGTGTTCCTATTGGCATAGTTTTCTATTTACTTTCGAGTATACGAATGTCGTACTATCAAGAGGGATGCAACGTTGATAGCTTTGCTTATGTCTGGGTGCTCAAAATGATCTAACAAACTTTTGTGAGAGTTTAACATTCCTTTGGGTGAAATTATGGCTTGTTCTTAGTGAGTATGGATATCACTCTGATTTATCTTTCCATAGAGTCTAAGATCACCTAAATTGGACTTCGGGAGTAAAAGTTATGCCATTTTTTCTGAGGACTCCCAGACTTAGACGGGTCAAGCCGGACTAGGACGGCTCAGACTGGTCTAGAACCATTTTGGTTCTGTTTTCGCCTGACCCAGACTAGGACGGCCAAACCCGAACTAGGACGGGTTCTGGGGTCAGCTCGGACTAGGACGGGATTACCCGGACTAAGACGGTTGAGGGACTAACAATGGTAATATTGGTTCTATTTTATGTTGGCCCGGACTAAGACGGCCCCGGTGGCCGGACTAAAACGGCCACTGACAGAACATAATGGCTAGTTTTTGAAAACTTCCTATATATACTCCCCTTCGTCCCCAACCGAAAAATGTCGGTTCCATAGCAAAGAAACACTCTTTTAGGCCAAGAAACAACCTCTCCACTCCCCATTGTTTAGTGCTTGACCTTGTGGGTGAGATTGGGTGAGAGATTGAGTGAAAGAGAGCTAATCCCATTGTTGAGCACTTGAGTTCATAAGCAAGTAATCTTTTTGGCATTTGTTACTCTTGGGAATTCATCCCCTAGACGGCAAGGCATCGCCCGTTGAGCTCCCAAGCTTTGTGAAGGTTTCGATTCACCTCCGCAAGGGAAGGAATCAAGGGAAGGAAGAAAACCCGATCTCGAACTTTGTGATTGCTCGGTGAGGATTTGGGTTGAAAGAGACCCGGCTCTTTGGAGCTCCTCAACAGAGACATAGGATTCTTGAAGAATCTGAACTTTGGGAAACAAATCATCGTGTCTCATATTTAGTTTGCAAGTTCTTTACTTTGTTCTTCATATTTGTGCTTGATTTTCTTACACTGAATTATTCTATCATTATACTTGTTGTTGGTTCAATTTATTCAGTGTATTGGCTCTCATATATGTTTAGAACAACTTGGTAGGAGCCGATTTATATATAGATTGCTTAAAGCATGTTTTTATACACCTTCCCGAAACAGTGTTCGGACTAAGATGCCAACCCTAGCGGACTAAGATGGCTCCTATTTGAACTTATCTATTTTATCCGTTGCAAATTTATTTTAACCCCCTATTCACCCCCCTCTCGGCAACATTAAGGTCCTTTCAATTGGTATCAGAGCCTAATCTCCTAATTAGGCTTAATCGCTTGGAGAAATAATGTTGCGAGATGAAATGGATCAAAAAATTTATGATTGCTCAAATTATTTGCTTTCATGTATATTATATCCTTCTTGTGAAGTCCCTTATTTTGATGGCACCAATTATGCTCATTGGAGAACTGAAATGATTTCATATTTTCGTGCTATGAGTACTAAAATATGGTGGATTGTGGATATAGGATTTTCTCATGCCTTAGATGATGTTCCACAAACACAAGCACAAGAAAAATGTCTATATCTTGAGTCACATGCATATAAAAATTTATTTAGTGCTTTGAGTGCAGAAGTTTCCAATGAAATTTACATCTTTGTGAGTGCTCATGACGTGTGGATTGAACTTCAAGAAAAATATGAAGAGTCCAACACTAGAAGTGATGATGCTTGCCTTGACAAATTGGGGAAGACCATGACGTGTGTGTATCCAGCATGGTGATGTGCTCATCACAAAGGTAACCCGAAACTTGAAATTGATAGTTGTGATGATCATGATGATGATAGTGATAGTGATGATGAAGATGATCATGAGTACACATATAATAAGCTTGTTGAATTGTTGCATGGCATGGAAAAATATGTGGAGCAAGAGAAATCTAAAATGAGTACATTAAAGGAGGAAAATTCTTCTTTAAAGAACATGTTAGAGGAGTTAAGGCATTCTCATGAGGATCTTAGTGAAACTCATGAGAAGCTCAAAGAAGCTTATGATTCTCTTGCTTCTAATATGTTAGAAAATACCAAAGTGGACATAGGCATTACATGTGATTTAATTGATGAGTCTACTTATTATGATGTATTATGGGTAACAAATGTCGGAACAAAGGACATATAGGCAATAATTGTGGGTAACAATCCTAAGCCTATTCCTTTCAATGATCATTATTTTCTTAGGAAGACTAGAAGTGGTACTATTCTTGTCAATACTATTAGTTCACACAATGCTAATGCAAAGGCCATTTGGGTGCCTAAATCTCTTATGACAAACATACAAGGACCCAACATGACTTGGGTACGACAAAGAGCTTAAATGAGTTAATAGGTACATGGAGATGCATTGAAGACTTGGCTCACTTGAGATTAATCATATTGCATATCTTATGTCAAGATCCTTTCTAATTAGTATTTCTCATCATTTATGGAAGGGATGTCAAGTATGAATAATATTGTTCTACAACCTCAACCAATGCCATCTCGGTAACATGTATTTACATTGAAAAGTATCTAGTCTCTAGCCTTGTGTAGGCTTTTATTGTTCTTTCATATCTTATGTTGCTTGGATACTTCATTTGTATCAATTTGAGATAAGATATGGTTAACATGCATTTGGCGAGCACTATATCATTCAATATTTATTGCAGCCCCAAAATGCAAATAAATTCTTATTGATGCTATAATAGTTTTTGAAATAGCCTATTTGACAAAGAACCCAAAATGTTAGAAAACCTTTTGCAAACATACTATCTATTTCAAACCTATCTTTTATGTGATACAAAAGTGTGCCTTATGAATAAAATGTTGTTGGACTCAAATATAGATTTTAAGATCTTGTACTTTAATTAAAAGGTTTATTTTCATAAAACTATTTTGAGACAGAATCTGAAATAAATCCTGTTTTGCAAACCTTGAGAGTTGTCATTATTGATCTTTATGGTATTCAAAACATTTTCTATGAGCAATGGTTTGAAATGTATTTGATTTTACAAAAACAATCTTGATCTTATTTGGTCCTATTTTAGCATGAAGTGAGTCTTGCCACTAGAACCATATATTTTGTATATATCGGTTCATGGATTTATTTGAGACTCATACAAGAAAGGTCAATTCAAATGAGTCATTTTTGGTTAAATTTGACTTTTTGGATTTTTGGTCAACATTTGAGCCAATATTGTAAAATGTTTGAGATTATGAGTAACACATGCTCCTTTTTGTTGCTATTTGTAAAAGAAGTTTAGTTGATAAGTTCAATTTGTTTGATAAAGAGCATAAGGAGCTTAATTTTTTTTATGATCAACCTTGCAATGAAAATATTATTGTTAAGTCTAACAATGCAAGGTAATTGATAATCTCAAGCATGGATACAAAAGGTCAAGGACTTAGACAAAAGAAATGAGAAGTAATGTCAAACCTCTTCAAGATATCAATAGACATGGGCATGAGCTTGAGCCGATGATTTAGGGATGCTCAAGGCAAGATGATGGGTCTACCGAGAAGAAGCTTGTGGAGGGAGCAAATATGATTTGCTTTATTTATCATGAAGATGACAAAGTCGTATTAGTACAAGCTCAAGACGATAAATGACAATGAAGAGTAAATCTACTAATTCTGGTCATGTATAAAAAATTTGGAATCATTGAAATTTTGGTTCAACATTATATCATCTATTCTATTGAGTTGGTCTTCATGGAGAAATTAAAAATTTAGTATATATCATTGATAGTTTTCATATAAAGAGAACTCAAGATTTCTAATTAAAAGACTATTGAGGTAATCATGTTCATATGCAAATTTCTCCATTTTACTATAAATGTAGAGTGGCTTGATTTCACTTATATACATCTTCATGTTGCTCTATATTACAATTTCTTGGCACTAGTACTTGCTCTATAGGAGAATGCTCCTTCGTGATACTAGATGCCAAATTTATATGATCATGCTTGTCTTGTTTCAATCTTATCGTTATCCTATATGCAAGCATTTGTTCATGCATGATAATAGAAAATCACAAAGACTATAATCTCCTCTCATATGGTAGATTGCTATGTATCTTATTATATTTTTTGAACAATCTACATGTGCTTTCATTTCATATGTCTTATGGCAAGTTGCTTTTTCTCTATTATATTCCTTTTGCCATAGCCCAACTCATATGCTATGTTCCCCTCGGGTTGTTATGATTATGTGCATTATTGCAAGAAGTAATACAATCACTTGTATGCATAATGTTAGGGGGAGCTTATATCATGTTTTTGGTACACGAGGACTAACATATCTATCAAGTTTCTTGGTAGTTGTCTTGCTTTCTCTCTTTGTCTTAGGAAATGTGCCTTTGTGGTGGATGATTATCAAGGAAAGAAAATGTACCAAATAAAACGAAAATAAACAAGTGTGAAGGAGATATATTCTCAAAAAGCATAATATGAAGACATTATGGACATATTGAATGGCTCCAAGAAAATATTGAGGATCTCATCATGAGTCTATGTGACTCGAGAGGATTTGGAGAATTAACTCATATATGGAGAAAAAGTAATGTTGGAAGTGAAACTAATTTTTCAAGGATCAATCTTATGGTATTTCTTGATCATACTATACCTAAATCCTCCTCTTGAATACCGAATAAACTTGATTTAAGTTCATGCATTTGTTGCATCATATAATTATGTGTGTTTTTAGGATTACAAGAGTTTGTTGTAATTTCCTATCTTGCATGAAGATTGTAATCCTAGATATCTCATCTTATTATGGGAGATTGCAATGCTTGTCTTGACTTGTGTGTCTTTCACTATCTTTGCCATGTTTAAAGTGCTTCATATCATGTTACTATAAATCTTTATATTTTTTCATGATATGATTGCTTATTATGGCTTGTGTTTTATTCAAATCTTGTCAAGACATCACATATATGACATGCATGCTTCATATTATGTTCACTCCAAATATTACCTTTTATCATGATATGCTTGATTAGTTGGCTTATTTTTATTTTATATCCCTTTCAAGCCATCTCACATGTCATGTGTTGTTACTTATATTTTTTTATCATGACTTGTTGATTACCATATGCTTTATTCAAAATTTCTTACCATGGTGATCATGTGCATGCATACGTACTTAGCATCTCTTGACATGCATCAAGTCTTGAATATTTGATCATGACATTTATGTATTAATTCTTATCATATCCTTGTATGTGTCATGAACATGCAAAATGCATGATACTCTCCTCATGTGTTTTTAATGACAAATTCTTGTCCTTCACAAGTCATTCAAATTGTAAGCATGGATAATCTTATCCTATATTTTTGGTGAAGTAGGGACTAATGTGTTTGCAAGCTTATATTTGGCTTAGTCTCATGAGGTGAAGTGATATTGCGGATGGATTAATGGGTAGCCTTATATTCATGGTGACTACACAAATAAGGATGGAGATGATGAAAGTAGGCAATGAATTATGAGATATCATGACTAATTCAAAAATCATCAAGTTCGAGTGGTATATCTCTTGTGGCTATCTTCATTATGGAATTATGAGTATGTGAGTTTTTCTTATGCCGATCTAATGAGTATCCACATACCTTTTATTGCATATATATTTGTAGTTCTTTGTGAGCTGCATAAAATATATTCGCATATGGTTCATGGAAGCATGATTTTACATATATTGTTCTTAAATGTCAATCCTTCCATATTATGGTTGCTTTCTTGAACCTAAGATATAAGTATATATTCCTCTCTTACTTGTTATTTGTCAAGTGCATATGTATTCATGGAATATTCTACACTATGCATGATTTGAGGGGGAGATTATACTATTTTTCTATGAGACTAGTGGTTTTATTGATTTTTGTATTATAGGATCTCTCATTAATTAGTAATATGGACATATCAAAATGTATGCATTCATGCTGTTATTTGTCTTGTTGAAATTGCATTGGTTTGATTAGTGAATTCAATCTAGATTATATTCCCCTCTTGCTCTTTAAATGAGAAGTGCATATGATTTTTATTGCATATCTATCTATGCTCATCATATGAGGGAAAATTTTCTAATCATTATGATCTTGAGACTAACTTTTTATTGAGTTTCATAGTATTTAGTCTCAAAGTGGATAAAAGGTGACTACAAAGGTATGCTCGTTATTCCTTTTCTTTTTGCATCCTTTGGATCATGGATAGATGATGAACCCCTAGTTATTGTTTTATATGCATTTGTTCCTCCCATGTACATGTTTTGTATTATTTTGCCCTTTTTGGTGCTTGATGCCAAAGGGGGAGAGATATATTGAGGGGAGAGATACAAAAAGGGGAAGAAAGCTTCTTTTACATTTTATATGCACATGTTTAGGGGAAGCTCTCTCTCTATGTTTGTTGTTTCATTTGTGTGAACTAACCCTCTAGTATACAAAAAGGGGAAGAGAGCTTCTTTTACATTTTATATGCACATGTTTAGGGGGAGCTCTCTCTATGTTTGTTGTTTCATTTATTGGAGCTAACCCTCTAGTATATGACTCAAGTTTATGTTGACATATACTAGAGTTTGTTTTCATTATTTTTCATCATGATATGATAGTATTGTCATCAATCAACAAAAAGGGGGAGATTGAAAGGTCTAAGTCTCTAGCCTTGGATTAATGATGAGTTTTGGTGATAGATGACAATGGTTGTTGGAACTAACCTTTTATATGAGTTTGTAAGCTTACATGATAGGTTATGTTCCTACATCAAGCAAGAATATCAAGCTATGACATCAAACCGTTTATAACAAGTGTTGAGGATCAACATGGACAAGATTATAGATTGATGACAATATGGTTCACTCAATAAGTTATTTGATGAAGATGCTTGATAAAGGATAATAGTGATCAATGTGTTAATGAAGGTGTGTAAGGTTCATGACCATTAAGGTCACCCCAAGGTATGATATTTTGATGATGAATGACAAACATGAAATATGACTAACATCTACATGAGTGTTGTTCGTGTAGGAAACCTCTTCTACCTTATGATGATTGTCAACGGTGTCCTTAACGATTGATGACAATGACCACAAGCATAGGCTTCTGAACTTGATGGAATCCAAGGGTGATGAAGATGGATCAAAGCGGAGCACAAGCTATGGTGCAAGTGTTGGGTACACTTGTCTAGTTGTTAGGGCTTTGAGTCCATAGAAAAAATGGGACTATCAAGGGGGTCTAGGTCATTCTCTTAGGTCATGTCTAGTCGGTGATGTGCAAGGTTGCTCGGTGAAATCATAGACACTAGGTGATAGTGGAGGAGCCAAGGAACTATTCGGAGAAGCCGGGAAACGAAGTCAAGCAAGGACGACAAGTTTCAGCTTCTGAACATAGAGACCGAATAGAGGGGTTAGTGGTTACCGGACTGTACGGTCACTGTGGGGAGTTGTCTGGAACTTTTAGTAAGGAGTGAGGAATTTGTCTGTGCTAGAGCCTATGCAGACCGGACAGTCCGGTCTACTTACCGGACGGTCCGGTCTCTTGCACTGGGCAAAGAGGAAGCCAGCGCCGAAATGTCTCTGGACTGGAGAGAGAAATGGACCGGATGGTCCAGTCAGATGACCGTACGGTCTGGTCAGTAGAGGAATCAGTAGTTGTCAGAGCTGTTGGGGCACAGTGTTGCAGTGACCGGACGGTCCGGTCAGGCAGTGACCGGACTGTACGGTCAGTAGGCCTAGAAAGCTGATTTCATGGAGTAACGACTAGTTTGAGGTTGGGAGCCTATATAACTTCGTTGCTGGGGTCTTTGTGACCGCTCTTGGCCAGTGGAATACCTGAGAGCATTTGGTAAGGTCCAAAAGGAAAACAGGAGAGTAGGAAGAGATATTGCATATCTTGAGAGTGCGAGAGGAGAGTAACTTGAGCATCTTGCACATCTAAGGCTAGGGTGTCCTTGAGGGTGTGATCTATATTGTTACTCTTGGTCTATGGTGAGACCTAGACCGGTTAAGTGTCGGTGATCGAGCCTATCATGATTGGTTGTGAAGGTCGTCGCACGTTTGTACACGGTTTGAGCCCCCCGGTGAAAGGGGCATCAATAGTGAGCGCCTGTGTCAGCTCGGGGAGTCCGGCAAGTTCTCGAGAGAGGCGAGCTTGTGCTTTGTGCAGCGGTGACGCACACCGTGTCTTCACTCTAGGAGTGATTGTGGGCTCGTGGGCGAGAACTCCACTTGGTGCCGGGAGGGACCGGAACTCCGGCGAGAGGGATCCAACAAGGAGTAGCGGAAGGTGCCATCCTTCTGAGACCTCAGGAAAAAATCATAAGTCATCTCTTACTCTACTCCTTACTTTGATGCATTACTTTCCGCAATTACATACCGTGCTATTCATGCTTGTGTTATTGTCTTGTTCTAGTTGATTACCTTGTAGATTTGCATGAATAGGCTCCTTACTTGTTAGTAGTGTTTGAGCTTCCGTATTTGATCACTAACATGTTTAAGAGTTGTATTGCCTTTGAGTGATCCACTAGTATGCTTAGGTTGTTGTTCCTTTCATAGGTTCATTATCTTGCTAGTGTGATCATTACTAGGATTGTGTAGGAGTTGATTTGAGTGGTCGGTTTAAAGAATTGGCAGATTTGGTACATAGTGCAAGTTCCCAATTCACCCCCCCCCCCTCTTGGTCACTCGGTCCTTTCAAGTGGTATCAGAGCCAAGTGCTCATTATAAGGCTTAACCGCCTTGAGTAGTGACCGTATTGAGTTGGGATGTCATCCCATTCGGGACCGGGTCATGGCTCAGGGAAGGATCGCTTTAAAAGCTACCTAAATGACATGATCCTGGATGAGTTGATGGATACTCTTGTGGGCCAATACCTTTACCGATGATCACATGTATGATGATGATGATTGTGTGGATGTGCCTTGTACTAGTGAGTGCCTAGATACTACTAATGTTGACTTGATAGGTTGCGCTACTAGTGTGCCTAATGTGATGAGTGATAATGATGTGTCTTTTGATCTTGCTTGCTCTACTAGCATGACTAGTATTGATGATAGTTGCTTGCTCTTTTGTTGATCTTGCTAGTAGTTCTCTTGTTGAGGAGTTCTTTACATTTCGTGCTAATGACAATGAGGACTTACTTGATTCTCTTATTCGCTTGCAAGGTATGGTGGATAGAATTACGGCAACTTCTTTCGAGCTTCCCAAGATTATGATAGTTGAGAAGATCCTCTCCTTGCTCCCAAGTAGCAAACTCTTCTACGTCACCCTTGACCTTCTCATGGAGAAGAGTCTCTCCGTCGAGGACATGATTGAGCTGCTCTTCAAGGATGGGAAGATCACCACAAGCATGATCGAAAGGAAGACATCCAAGGCAAACAATGAAGCATCCTCAAGTAAAGGGAAAGAAGTAGCTTTGAGCTCAAACTTCTTTGATCCCTCCATAAGACTGCCTTGCAACAGCTTCTACAACCCCTTCGGAGCAAGATCTTCATCAAGTTCATCATCGGGCGCTTTGTCAAGCTCTACTTCAAGTGCCATTCCATATTCTACTCCAAGCACCTCGGGTGGACCAAGCATTGGCACAGGGGGAGCACCAACAACAATGCTCACTCGATCATTTGAGATGATCAATCTTGCGGCTTTGGCTCTGGCGCCTCCACCTCCTCCACTTCCTCCACCACAAGATCACCTTTGGCATCTTCGTCAAGCTCACCAACAGGATCTCTTTTTTGAACTTGGTGAATTTGTGAGAAATTCGAATGATGACCTTTGTGAGAATCTATTAATCATCTATGATCTTGTGTGTAGGATAAACTCCTTCAGAGGACTTTGGAGGATTACACCATGTGAAGTGATTGACAAGCTCCTCCAGCAAATTACAACTCCTAAGAGGGGTTTCTTACTTGAGGAGGTAGTCAACAAGAGATATGAGCTCTTAATTGAGAGAGCAATGGAGATGATACTCATGCACCATTCTCAAGTGGGGCATGTGCTTGAGCACATCACTAGACTCTATGATCCTCCCCATTACTACATCAACCTTAACAATGTGCACATGGGGGATGGTCATAGACATTGGAGGTATCATGCTCCTCACTATCCCATCAGGAGGAGACTACTAGATAGGATTACAAGAATCACTCTCTATGAGGATGGTCTTATTGCTCGACACAATGAGATTAGTGCTAGTCAATCAAGTAATGCTTTGGATACTAACCCTTCTTCCTCTAGTGCTTGTCTTATGGCTACCACCAGGGTCAACTACAAGAGTGGAGGTACTCATTGGATTCTTGATAGTGGGTGCACTCAACATATGACCGGGAAGCCAGTCATGTTTACCACTATTGATGAAGATGAAGACAGTGAGAAGATGACTTTTGGGGATAACTCAAAGGGGAGAGTTAGAGGTTTGGGCAAGGTGGCCATCACAAATGACCTTCATCTCTCCAAGGTCTTTCTTGTGGAAACCCTCAACTTCAACCTTCTGTCTATTAGTCAACTCTGTGATATGGGTTTCAAGTGCACATTTGATGCGGATGGTGCAACGGTTGAGAATGCTAAGAGAGGGCTAGTATTTCATGGAGTAAGGCATGGAAACTTGTATGTCACGGACTTCAAATCAAGCAATATGCCACCAAGCACTTGCCTATTCTCTAAGGCATCCAAGGGATGGTTGTGGCATAGAAGACTAGCACATGTTGGAATGAATCAGCTTAAGAAGATTGTCAAGAGGAATCTAGTTGAAGAAATCAAGGATGTGACCTTTGAGAAGGATAGACTGTGCAGTGCTTGTCAGGTAGGAAAACAAGTTGTATCTTCACATCCCACCAAGTCATTCATGTCTACTTCTTGTCCTCTAGAGCTCTTGCATATGAACTTGTTTGGGCTAACACATTATAAGAGTCTGGGAGGCAATCTATATTTCTTGGTGATTGTTGATGATTTCACTAGATACACTTGGAACTTCTTTCTTGTGGACAAATCTCAAGCCAGTGGTATCTTCAAAAAGTTTGCAAAGAGAGCAAAGAATGAATTCAATGCTAGCATTGTGAAGATAAGGAGTGACAATGGGACTGAGTTCAAGAATATCACAGTAGAGGATTACTATGACAAGAAAGGGATCAAACATGAATTCTCCGCTACATATACTCCCGAGCAAAATGGAGTAGTGGAGAGGAAGAACAAGACACTCATCACTCTTGCTCGTGCCATGTTGGATGAGTATGAAACTCATAAGAGGTTTTGGGCGAAGGCAATCAACACGGCTTGCTATACCTCCAATTGTGTCTATCTCCATCAGTTATTGAAGAAGACACCATATGAGCTATTGGTGGGACAGAAACTCAATGTTTCTTATTTCCGAGTCTTTGGTTGCAAGTGTTACATTCTCAAGAAGAGGAGAAAGCCCGGGAAGTTTAAGAGCAGAACTGATGAAGGCATTCTTGTTGGGTACTCTGGAACTTCTAAAGCATATAGGGTCTACAACTTAGCCATAGGCTGTGTGGAAGAATCCTATGATGTGCAATTTGAAGAGTCAAATGGTTCTCAAAAGAAGGATGAATTTCATGAAGTGAACATTGGGGATGAGCCTATGAGGGAAGCTTTGAGAAATATGCTCGTGGGCGAGGTTTTATCCCATGAGGCAAATGATGGTGATGTTGATGAGCCCTCTACTCCACCACCTCAACCAACCTCCTCCTCCAAGGTACAAGAACCCACCCAAAATACCACAAATACACCCACAAGATCCTCCCAAGATTCATTGAGAGTTCACTCACCAAATGATGAGGAAACCCAAGTGAGAAGTGTGCCACAAGCCTCCCCACATGCCTCACCACAAGCCACTTCTCCTAGCTCTTCAGAAGATACCCTCCCATCCACCTTGAGCTCAAAGTCCAAAACAAGAAAGCATAAGAGTAACTCTTCCACCTCTCTTAGGATCCAAGACACTCATATATCAAGAGAGCAAACAATCCATGATACACAAGATATATTACCGAGAGCTCCTCCCACTCAAGAAAAATACCATCCTAGACCCAAGGCCATTAACAAGGATCATTCAAGTGACTTGATCATTGGGAATCCATCTCAAGGAGTAAAGATAAGGAGAAATCAATATAAGCCCAACTATGTGAGTGAAGAAATTGATGATGAGTCCAATGTTGCAATTGAGAACTTCTCCTTTGTCTCTATGATTGAGCCCACTACCATTGATGAAGCTATGGATGATCACAAATGGGTTATAGTCATGCAAGAAGAGTTGAACAATTTCAAAAGGTACAAAGTATGGAAATTAATTGAGAGGCCCAAGAATCATAATGTAGTTGGCACCAAGTGGGTCTTCAAGAACAAACAAGCTGAGAAAGGAGCAATTGTCAAGAACAAGGCTCGCCTAGTGGCTAAGGGATATTCTCAAGTGACGGGGATTGACTTTGAAGAAACCTTTGCTCCCGTGGCCCATCTTGAAGCTATTCGGATCTTACTTGCCTATGCATCTCACAATGGCTTCAAGCTATTTCAAATGGATGTCAAAAGTGCTTTCTTGAATGGAGGGATCAATGAGAAAATCTATGTGGAACAACCTCCGGGGTTTGAGGATCCAAAACATTCAAGACATGTATACAAATTGAAGAAAGCTCTATATGGCCTCAAGCAAGCACCAAGGGCATGGTATGAACACTTGAGGAGCTTCCTACTCAAAAATAGATTCACCACTGGAAGCATTGATAGCACCTTGTTTACAAGGCATGTTGGGAAGGATCTCTTTGTATGCCAAATCTATGTGGATGATATCATCTATGGGTCAACCAATGTAAAGTTCAATGAAGAGTTTCGAGAGATGATGGCTAGGGAATTCCAAATGTCAATGATTGGAGAGTTGCATGTATTCCTTGGTTTTTAAGTCAAGCAATTGAGAGAAAGAAACTTCATCTATCAAGAATAATATACTAAGGACCTTCTCAAGAGATTCAACATGGAAAATTGCAAGCCCTTGCACACACCTATGGCTACAAGTAAACCCTTGGATGATGATGTGAAAGGGAAACCGGTGAACCCCAAGCTCTATAGATCTATTATTGGTTCTTTGCTCTATCTCATTGCTTTGAGACCGAACATCATGTTTAGTGTGTGCTTGTGTGCACAGTACCAAGCAAATTCAAAAGAGTCACACTTGAAGGCCTTGAAGAGGATAATGAGATACCTCAAGTACACACCTACCATGGGCTTATGGTATCCTAGAGGAACAAGCTTTGAGTTACTTGGGTATTCAGATTCGGACTTCATGGGTTGTAAAGTGAATAGGAAGAGTACATCAGGAGGTTGCCAATTTCTTGGAAGATCTCTAGTATCTTGGAGCTTAAAGAAGCAAAACTCGGTGGCTCTATCCACAGCCGAAGCGGAATACATGGCGGCGGGAGCATGTTGTGCATAACTCCTTTACATAAGGCAAACACTCTCGGGCTATGGCCTCAACTATACACAAATGCCACTATATTGTGATAGTGAGGCGGCAATAGAGATGGCTCTCAAGACCAGAGATCATGGTCATGCAAAGCACATTCAAGTGAGGCATCACTTCATAAGGGATCATGTTGAGAAGAAGGACATCGAGTTGGTGAGCGTGCGAACTCATGAACAATTGGCGGACATCTTCACCAAGCCACTCGATGAGAAGACCTACAACAAGCTAAGAGGAGAACTCAATGTTCTCGACCTCTCCAACTTCACATGAGTAACCCTTGAGTTTGTCCTTTGTAAATATGTATAGTGATTGTTTGTTTTTGTTTGTGTCTTTGTTTGTGCTTGTTTCTCTTCTTTTGTAGGTTGACTTCGGACCTTCTTGAGATAGTAATGGACATGGGTTAAGCTTGGGAAGGTGGTTCATGGTGTACCCAAGGCTTTGAAGAATGGTCCATTGTGAGCAAGCTTGGGAAGGGAACAACTTGTTGTCACATCATGCATTGTATACTTGTTGCATTTGCATTCGTGCATCTTTGCATTATGATATCATACATGCTCCCAAGCATGTGTCTAGGGGTAGTTACTCATTTACAATGTGAGTACATGACTCTCTAGATGATCAAATAGTGATATTTGTGCTTCATGCCCATTGAGACATGATCAACTGAGCTCCGAGGTTAAATCTACTTGCACGGCTCAAAGACAAGTGGCTCATACATTCCCACCTCTCTAATGACTAACCCTTGCACTTTTGAGAAAATATTTTGTTGTCATAAGTGTAGGGGGAGCTACGATGGAACGCCATTGCAAGCAAGGAGGAGCACCGTGAAAGGGGGAGTTATCCTAACTCTTGCCAACTATCTTTTGCCTCTTGATTTTGTTATTTTTGTGGTATGGTTTTTGGTGATAGGTGACAAAGGGGGAGAAGGACCATGAAGATCTCAAAGCCAAGCTTAAGGAACATGATGATCTAAAAGCCAAGCTTAAGTGGGGAGAAGGAACATGAAGATCTAAAAGTCAAGCTTAAGTTGAGAACACAAAAGGGGAGAACAACATGAAGGTGCATGTTCAGTTGGAGTCCACATGAAGATCATGATGATCAAGATGAACATCTACACCGACAAAGAGAAGAACAATGACGATGCATGTTTATGAGATGACAATGTACATCTTCACCGACATGAGCATCTACGTCCTTGGTGCATGTGGTTGTCATCCATCACCAAAAAGGGAGAGATTGTAAGGTTCATGGCCATTGAGGTCACCCCAGGGTATGATGTTTTGGTGATGAATGACAAACATGAAATGTGACTAACATCTACACGAGTGTTGTTCGTGTAGGAAACCTCTTCTACCTTATGATGATTGTTAACGGTGTCCTTGGCGATTAATGACAATGACCACAAGCATAGGCTTCTGAACTTGATGGAGTCCAAGGGTTGATAAAGATGGATCAAAGCGGAGAACAAGCTATGGTGCAAGTGTTGGGTACACTTGTCTAGTTGTTAGGGCTTTGAGTCCATAGGAAAAACCGGACTATCAAGGGGGTCTAGGTCATTCTCTTAGGTCATGTCTAGTCGGTGATGTGCAAGGTTGCTCGGTGAAATCACAGACACTAGGTGACAGTGGAGGAGCCAAGGAACTGTTTGAAGAAGCCGAGAAACAAAGTCAAGCCCGGATGACAAGTTTCAGCTTCTGGAAATAGAGACCAGATAGAGGGGTCAGTGGTGACCGAACTGTACGGTCACTATAGGGAGTTGTCTAGAACTTTCAGCAAGAAGCAAGAAATCTACCTGTGCTAGAGCCTATGCAGACCGGACGGTCCGGTCAGTAGAGCTTGTACAGGGCAGAGAGGAAGCCAGCGCCAAAATATTTCTGGACTGGAGAGAGAAACGGACTGGACGGTCCAGTTAGGTGACCGTATGGTATGGTCAGCAGAGGAATTAGCAGTGGTCAGAGCCATTGGGGCATAGTGTTGCAGTGACCGGATTGTACGGTCAGTAGGCTAGAAAGCTGATTTCATGGAGCAACGGCTAGTTTGAGGTTGGGAGCCTATATAACTTCGTTGTTGGGGTCTTTGTGACCCCTCTTGGCTAGTGGAATACCTAAAAGCATTTGGTAAGGTCCAAGAGGAAAAGAGGAGAGCACTAGGAAGAGATATTGCATATCTTGAGAGTGCTAAAGGAGGATAACTTGAGCATCTTGCACATCTAAGGCTAGGGTGTGCTTGAGGGTGTGATCTAAATTGTTACTCTTGGTCTATGGTGAGACCTAGACCGGTTAGGTGTCGGTGATCGAGCCAATCGTGATTGGTTGTGAAGGTCGTCATACGTTTGTACACAGTTTGAGCCCGTCGGTGAAAGGGGCATCAATAGTGAGCACCCGTGTCAGCTCGGGGAGTCCGACAAGTTCTCGAGGGAGGCAAGCTTATGCTTTGTGCAGCGGTGACGCACACCGTGTCTTCACTCTAGGAGTGATTGCGGGCTTGTGGGCGAGAACTCCACTTGGTGACAGGAGGGACCAGAACTCCGACGGGAGTGGTCCAATGAGGAGTAGGGGAAGGTGCCATCCTTCCGAGACCTCGGGAAAAAATCATGAGCCATCTCTTACTCTACTCCTTACTTTGATGCATTACTTTCCACATTTACATACTGTGGATTTCATGCTTGTGTGCTTGTCTTGTTCTAGTTGATTACCTTGTAGACTTGCATGAATAGGCTCCTTACTTGTTAGTAGTGTTTGAGTTTCCGCATTTGACCACTAACATGTTTAGGAGTTGTATTGCCTTTGAGTGATCCACTATTATGCTTAGGTTGTTGTTCCTTTCATAGGTTCATTATCTTGCTAGTGTGATCATCAATAGGATTGTGTAGGAGTTGATTTGAGTGGTCGGTTTAAAGAATTGGCAGATTTGGTACATAGTGCGAGTTTCCGATTCACCCCCCCCCCCCCCCCCCCTCTCGGTCACTCGGTCCTTTCAAGGTGTCAGTAGACATAATCAACACCTATGGTTGAAGCTAGAAACTCATCATAGAAGATGATTGAATATAAATAGTTGATGGTGTCAACATGGTGATGTGTCAATAACTTGAAGCTAAGTGACCATTAAGACAAAGAAAATCAAGACATTTGAGAAAAGGAATATATCAACTTGATTATTGAAGTGATAGTGAGCATATTGATGATGATGGATACAAAGTAGCATTACATGGAAAGGTGGTGAAGGTTGAGCAAGACTTGGCTGCGACGGACCATGTGCAAAGGTGAAGGGCAAGCAAGAGACTTGGCGCCAAAGAACCAATGACAATGGTGAAGAGCCAGTGTAGGCTTAGCGCGATGAACCGTGCAAGACTATGTGAAGCTGTTGATTATCTACATCACTCATATGAAGAATGGTTGAAATGTGAAATGCAAGAAGATGGTATTCATGGATTTACTCACATCAAATGAAATTAAAAGTAAAAGCAATGATTGAATTTCACATGTTGAAGAACGTCAAGTGGGACGAACAAATGGAAGTGGTCACATACACTTCATGAGTTGATCAACATCAATCCCAAAATATCATGTGGACATGGTCAAGAAAATGGAAAGATTATGGTTGCACTTTATGAGTTGATGAACATCAAATCTAAAATCTCAAGTGGACATGCTCAAGTCAAAGGTATAATAATGTTGGACATATATGCTTATCGATAGTTGATCAACAACTAAATGTTCAAATAGTGAAATGCTCATATATTGGCAACCCTCAAGATATGGAAATATTATGACATGAAGGTGTTCCTATTGGCATAGTTTTCTATTTACTTTTGAGTATCAGAATGTCGTACTATTAAGAGGGATACAACATTGATAGCTTTGCTTATGTCTGGGTGCTCAAGATGATGTAACAAACTTTTGTGAGAGTTTAACATTCCTTTGGGTGAAACTGGGACTTGTTCTTAGTGAGTATGGATAGCACTCTGATTTATCTTTCCATAGAGTCTAAGATCACCTAAATTGGACTTGGGAGCAAAAGTTATGCCATTTTTTCTGAGGACTCCCGGACTTAGACGGGTCAAGCCGGACTAGGACGGCTCAGGCTGGTCCAGAACCATTTTGGCTCTGTTTTTGCCTGACCCGGACTAGGACGGCCAAACCCAGACTAGGACGGGTTCTGGGGTCAGCCAGACTAGGACAGGATTACCCGGACTAGGACGGGATTACCTGGACTAAGACGATTGAGGGACTAACAACGGTAATATTGGTTCTGTTTTATGTTGGCCCAGACTAAGACGACCCCCGTGGCCGGACTGAGACGACCACTAACAGAACATAATGACTAGTTTTTGAAAACTTCCTATATATACCCCCTTCATCCCCAACCGAAAAATGCCGGTTCCATAGCAAAGAAACACTCTTTTAGACTAAGAAACAACCTCTCCACTCCCCATTGTTTAGTGCTTGACCTTGTGGGTGAGATTGGGTGAGAGATTGAGTGAAAGAGAGCTAATCCCATTGTTGAGCACTTGAGTTCATAAGAAAGCAATCTTTGTGGCCTTTGTTACTCTTGGGGATTCATCCCCTAGACGGCAAGGAATCGCCCGGTGAGCTCCCAAGCTTTGTGGTGAGACTCGGGAAGTTTGTCAAGGTTTTGATTCACCTCCGCAAGGGAAGGATCAAGGGGAAGGAAGAAAACCCGAGCTCAAACTTTGTGATTGCTCGGTGAGGATTTGGGTTGAAAGAGACCCGGCTCTTTGGAGCTCCTCAATAGAGACGTAGGATTCTTGAAGGATCTGAACTTTAGGAAACAAATCATCACGTCTCATATTTAGTTTGCAAGTTCTTTACTTTATTTTTGATATTTGTGCTTGATTTGCTTACACCAAATTATTCTATCATTATACTTGTTGTTGGTTCAATTTATTCGGTGTATTTGCTCTCATATATGTTTAGAACAACTTGGTAGGAGCCGATTTATATATAGATTGCTTAAAGCGTGTTTTTATACACCTTCCTAAAATAGTGTTCAGACTAAGACGCCAACCCTAGCGGACTAAGACGGCTCCTGTCTGAACTTATCTATTTTATCCGTTGCAAATTTGTTTTAACCGCCTACTCAACCCTCCCCCCCCCCCCCCCTCTAGGCGACATTAAGGTCCTTGCACTAGGAAACAACAAAGTGAAACTATGCATTATAGTTATGGTTTCAATCATCCTTGTTGCTTATGTGGCACTTTGGAAACAACAAAATAAAACCCTTCATTGGGACTAGCCTTAGCGCTCTCTTCGATTCCAACCGCCTACAAACCTACCTCTTCCCCGAGCTGAGCAGGCAAGTAGGGTCGGACCTACCATTTTCAGGATCCTAGGTGAACCTAAAATTGGGGCCCCTCTATTCAAAAATTAAAATTTTTGGTCACTTTGATTGGAAAAAATTGATCAAATCAATTAATCTTCATGACACCAGTAAGTATCAGGAACCAATAGTATGTGGTTGATTACTGGAACAAGAAAATTAGGTTTTATACATGTATATGTACACTATATACATGATATGGGATGAGGCCCTCTAGGATCAAGGGCTCTAGGCACTGCCCTGCCAGCCCTCCCCTCAGGGCCGGCCCTGCAGGCAAGTTGCCTTGATTCCCATCAACCTGTCATTGATGGTCGGTTTGGATGGACTCGCACTCCATGGATGAACTAGGTCCTAAAATTTGATTTCTCATGTTGTTAACGATAGGAGAAGGAATGAAGGCGCATCAGAGCAAGAGAAAACGAAGAAGAACCATTCATTTAAGGATGAACCATTCGTTGTTAACGAAAAATGTCATGGAGTGGTATATTTCTAAACAGATGAACTTCCGATGGTATTAAAGTGTACAAAATAGTTCAATGATAAATTTCTAAAACTTAATTCTTTCAGTGTCAAGAACCCAATTTTCCCTTTACAAAAAAGAACTGGCTTAGCTAACCTGTTCGAGATGCTCTTAGATGTCCTGTGATCCAGCAAAGTACCACTGACCAACTATGCAAAATTTCCTTTTTCACGAAGGCATATCATCCAACTACATGTTGCGGGTGTCTTCCAACGCCGCACCATACTACAGGCGGAGCTCCCTCTACATTCTTCCTTGTGGCCCGAGCTTGAAGTTCTTTCGTCTGCCTTGCCACCACTTGTCCACTTTCTAAGTTAATTTGCACCTACCTTACAAGTTCATGATGTACTTCTAATACAATTTGCTTCTTTCTAATTATTATGCCAACCTCTGTTTACAAATACATGTAATTTTGACCACACGGTGTGACGTTGTATACTCGTCTTTTCTATAAACTTATATGCAAATTGATACAAATGAGATATATATTTAAAGTAATGTGATGCCAAATATCACCGTGGTATTTATAATTTACTTACTAAATAATTATTCGTGAACAGGTTGTAGGTCACAATAGATCGCAGCTGTGATTTTTTTTTTTTTGCTTAGAAAATGCAATATCTTTAATTTTGAAGGCAAGCAAATCAGATCGTTTGGGCTGGCCATATATAGCGGTAGGTGTAGCTAAAATTGGACCAACAAGTCTGGGTCTGAGTTGAGCAGGTTGGCCCAATTTCCTTGGGATACCTTTTTTCCCAACCATTACAAGATGGATTAAAAAAATAAATGGGCTCAAAAGAGCATGCCAGATTTTTTTTCTCAAAAAAAAACATTACCAGATATCTCAACTATATAATAAAATTGTTAAAAGGATATAAGTAGTACATGCACATGTACTTTTGACCTATAGTCCTAATATATGTGCAAACTAAAATACACCAAAGCAACCATATACTATAGCAGTATTTCAGCTAGTATTTCATATAATACCGTACTGCGTAAATGCTTGGGCCCCTGCCTCATTAGAGCGAAAGAAGCATTCAAGCATTTGGTGAAGGCAGGGTCCATCAGTAAACGGCTACGACCTGACATTAGCTGCGAATCCTTCAGGGAATCCAGCTACTAGGAAGATTAATCTATTTGCTAAACTAAAGCTGGTTCCCCGTGAATAAAACAAGATACCTCCAGGGCAACTGGGCAAAGGTTAGCCTCTGTGCCAGTGTTCTACTAGGAGCCACAGTTTTCACCAACACTTTTGTTTCTCCCTTGAGAACATTAATTAGTATGTACTCCTTTTAGATTTAAATTATTGATATATTAACTTTTTAAACTATGTTTGATCATTTGTCTTATTTAAAATATTAGTTTAAATATATAAAATTTGATAATAATATTAATAATTTTCTTTAATGATAAAAAAATCATAACAAAATATGTGATAATTATTAAAATTTTTGAATAAGACGAATGATCAAAATAACTAAAAAAGTTTAACAATTTAAATCCAGAGGGAGCACAATACAAACATTACAATCTCAAGTGTGATTTTGTTAAAAAAAAGTTGAGACTCCAGGTGCCAATCTAAAGTAAGGCTCTGACAAAAAGGAAACTCTACAAACCGACAGGTTGGATAGGTAACTAAAGCCAGGAAGATCAAGATCTCTACCCATTCTCTTTGTTAATAGTATATAAAAACAAAAGGAGCATGAAAAGAGCAAAACGTATCAAGTGGAATGGATCAATCGGATCAGCATACTGATACTTTTGAAAGCCGCAATACATGATAGTTAATTGGGACGACATATGGACACTTGCCATGATCGTTTCTTGATATAGAACTGGACTGAAGTGAATAGATATTTGGTCTGGGACGGGAAACTATCATTTATGTCTATACTTTTTCGACTATATTGAGATTTCATAAGATATTTTGTTTGGAGAACAACTGTGATGCTTTGTCTAAACTGTAGGGTTCGATCAGTTTTTAAACAATACTAATGATTTACTAGGAGAGCTTATATGGTACTGTTATTATAATGTTGCTTATGGGTATTTCTGTTTTGTATCCTGAAAGATGAACTGTAATCAGTTGGGTTGCATCATTGTACTATATGTTGTTTTCTGATCGGACGTGATGACGAGCATAGGATCGAGTACATACTTCCTTTTCCTTTTTCGTGTGAAGTAATTAAAAGTATACGAGATGGCAAAGCGGTAAAGTGTGCGATCGATTCGAAGCCATGCACGAGGGTATCAAAAGGAGAACACCACCTTGCATTGAGAGAGGGATTGATCCGAAGAGAGTTACCTAAGTTATCAAAAGAAGAACCTAACCTTGAAGCTGATACAGGTCGGGAGACGAAGTTAAAATACTCCTAGGCCGTGGTGGCAGCTTATTAATTGAACCTGGTAATAACTTTTCCTTTTTTACTTGACTAGACTAGATATCTGAACAAGAACCTTTATGTGCAGTTCTATTAATTTTAAAATTATTTGTGTAACCTGGAGATGTATGTATTGTGCTTCATTTTAATAGAATCCTACGACAAGAAAAATAAAAAGACAAATATATGCAGTAGATGGTTTTAATGCACAGCATAATTGGGCTAAGATTGTACTAGTCGTGGCATTAATTCCAACAATCTCGAAATGGCCAAATAGCCCCACGACTACATAACATACGTCTGCGTGACGAAGTAAACTCGGAACAGATGCCAGGCGGACAAGGGCACAAGGCTGCTCTGCTCCAAGGCCACGGGCCACAGCAATGCTTCATGTCCAACACTAGCAACAGGCATGTGAAGGATAGGTGTCGTTTCTGTAGGTGCTTTCTACAGAAATGAATTGTGAAATTTTACCACCTATGGTGGCCTTGAGATTAGCTACTCATTCATACGATTAGGATATCAAAGACGTATTTAAACTCTGTACAATCAGATCATTAGTTGCAGGCATCACATGCACTTGGTTCAGCTCTCCGATGCATGAACGAGCGGCAGCAAGGAACGAAGAACATGTACCACCACGGAACAGAAATGGAAACATAATCAGAGCTAATTAGAGGTGTGTTCGTTTTTACTTCTCTGATTTTTAGACCTGTCACATTGAATATTATGATATTAATTAGGAGTATTAAATATAGATCATGATTAGATAATGTGATGCTAATCAGAGGTGTGTTCGTTTTCACTCCTCTGATTACTGACAAAACCCAGTCTATAACCCTCCCTCTGAATGACGAGACAAATCTATTAAAACCAATTAGATCATGATTAGATAATATGATGCTACAGTAAATATCTTTTAATAATGACTTAATTAAGTTTAATAAATTTATCACGTTGATGCACATTTAATTCTATAATTAATTTTATATTTAATATATATTTAATAATTATATATAGCATTTTAATAATTAATATGATCTTCTTAAAATTTAGAAAAAAAAACGAACACACCTAAGATTACATTACGTCAGATTTTTCATCTAAAAGACGGCTATGACCACAGAGGCACAGACACTGCAGCTCTGCGCAAGTCGTTGGTCAATAAAGGCGAACACATAAAATTGCTGGTCTTCCAACAGCGGAACAGATGCCGTCACTGCACAGACAGAGGCCAATGGGATGAGGTCTGTTTACCACGTGGGGGCCCACCCCCTTCCCTCACGCTCATCACGCCTTGGCACTCCACGGGATGAGGTTGTCATGAACCTGCTGATGACGCATGGAGACAACGGTAAGCAGCAGTACAGTGCGCAGTGTCATGGCAGTGCGCATGCAGGTCACCTGATCTACCACTGTTGTCTAGTGACCTCAGCATCCAATGCTAGTAGACGAGTACATATTCATTAGCATTGACAGAGGCTGACAATTTGGTTAACTTGTAAGCAATTGTTTGTAGCCACCATCACAAGGAATGTGAGAAGTAACTGTCACAAGTGAGTAGAGTAGTACTAAGTGGAAAGAGTGGTAAGATACTGACTTGGTTAGTTTGTAAGCAAACCTGGGAACCGGTACAAGTGTGTACAATTCCGTCTGTTTCCTTTCCCTGCCAGCAAGGGAACCAAAGAAAGAAGGAAAGCAAAATATACCTACCAGCTTGGAATCCTAGGTAAGTAGTATGGACTTTTTTATGCTGAACTGCGAGCGATACTGTACAGTTTGTACATCCCAAAATTATGTATGCGCAAGTTGTAAACGCTTCAGTCATCCCCGAATTATAATGGCTGCGCAAGTTGTAAACGCATCTGTCTGTCGGGAAATTCTTGAAGATGTTGCAGTGGTACAGGTGAACATTTTTTTTTTTTTTTGCGATGTGGTTTAGAAGTGATCATGGGAAAAGAGGGGACGCTTGCTTGCTCATCTGTACAGAAGTCATTAGTGATTTTGATACTAGAATGGAGTTAGTACAGTGTTTGAATAGATTTGATTTGTAGACAAACTATGAACATATTCTCTCTGTTTCTAGCCTGCAAATTGCTTAACTAATAACAAAGTATAATAATCCCTCCCGTTCGATCTCATGTTCGCATTCTCCAGCGAATCTTGTCCGCATTATGCTCCTCCTCGACGGCGGCAACCCGCGCCGGGTGCACGGCGCCGGCCTTGTTGTTGTTGTTACTGTTGCCGCGCGACGGCGGGAGGTCGCATGGGGGCTCGCCGGCGCAGCGTAAGTCGGCTGGCGGGATGAAGCAGTCGGTGGAGAGGCCGGGCACGTCGAACGCGACCTCGTCGATGGTCCACGCTTCCTCCATGCGCGTCTTGGTGTGACTCATGGCCACCTCCCCGAACCTGAAGAGCGTGACGGCGGAGCGGCCCGCGTGCGCGACCACCACGCCGCCGTCGTCCACGGGGCGGTAGTCCTCGAGGAAGGAGCTGATGGTGGTCTCCCAGTAGACGGCGTCCCCTGCGGGCGCGTGGATGCGGGTGAGGTGCGAGTCCTCGATCTGCGCCAGCAGCCCCGTCCGCTGGCTGAAGTAGCCGAACAGCACGTGCCTCACGATCTCCGCCGGGCCCTCGCTCCGCTGCCGCAGCGTCTCCGCGTCCGCCGACAGCTTCAGGATGAAGCAGTCCTCGGTGCCCGCCGTTTTCTCCCCCACGCACCGCGCGCCCGCGAACAGCCCCGCCGTCGTCAATGGGTCCAGGCCCTGTAATTTGTTTTGTTTTGTTTTCTGTGAGTCTGCAAATTTTCATTGGAACCTGGCTGGAGATTTGGGGAAATGTGACTCCGAGATCATCAGTAGAATAACTAGAGAGCACCTGGAGCGCGCGGCGGAGGGGGCGGACGGGACCCTTGGCGGCGTGTGCGCCGAGCCAGGGCGTGTGGCGCCACACGAGGCGGCCGTCGCAGCCGGCGCGGACCTTGCTGCCGCCGACGGCGAGCTCCACGTACCACATGTCGGGGGACATCTGCCACAGCACGAACCCGCCCTGCTCCACGGCCGCGGCGCCGGAGCCGGAGCCGCCGCTGCGGTTCTTCACGACGCGCGTGGCAGTCTCGAACTCGGACGCCACCATCCGGACCTTGCCCATGGCGTACGCGTTCCGCACCGAACGCAGCAGCTTCGCGCCGCCCGACGCCGCGATGTACTGCTGCAGGATGTACTGCGCCGACGACGATTCCTGCAGTAAACAACAGATCGACCCAGTTTCTCACCGCATTTGCCAAAAGAAAAAGAAGAGGGGGGGGGGGGGGGGGGGGGGGGGGGGGGGGGGGGCAATTCAAGCAGAGGAGTACGATACGAACAATGGGTGTGCTCTTCACGGAGAGGTGAGGCATCGGCTCGCCGGAGGATGCCGGGACGGGCGCCAGCGGTGCGCCCATGACGCCGAGGAGGAGACGGAGATCAGAGCGACGAAACGACCCGCCGTCGCCTCCGCCACCGGCCATGGAAAGGTGGCCGCGGACCCACTGCCCGAACCCGTTATCTCGCCGGCCGGACTCCTCGCCGACGATCTCGCCGTCGGCCGTGTCCGGGCCCTCCATGAGCGGCGCCAGGACCTCGCCGCCCGGCCGGAGGCTGCCGGAGTGGGGGACGTGCGGGTCCGCCACGTACTCGGGCGACGGATCCGCCGCCGTTCGGCGGCTGCGCGGGAGCAGCATCCGCGCCGGCGACTTGGCCCGCGAATGCCGCGCCGGCGAGAGGCCCCGCATCACCTCCCCCTTCAGCGCCGAGAAGAACCCCTGCTTCCTCTGCTTCTCCATTGCTCCCACACCGAAATCAAATGCCAATTAATTAAAGCAAGTAATGGGAGATTTGTTATTTGCTTCAATGTCAGCGTGTGGGGAGTGGAGTGCGAGGGGAGGAAGAAGCTGAAACCAAAGTGCAGCTCGGGGGGTTTGGGGTTTGGTAGCTGCGAGAAGAGAACAAAAGATAAAGCAGAGCAAGGAAGCCACTTGGGTTGGGGGAGTGAGATCGCAGGGCGAAAGCGAAAGGCGCGTGGTAGGATGTCGGGATGCCGGGATAACAGCAAGAGAACTGCTTCTAGCCCACTACATCTTTGGCGCCCATGGAATTTCCATAAGAGCAACTCTGACTTTTTCCCTATAATCCCATCAAGGTTAAAGGGATCTCTCCAACCTAATTTCTGAATTATAAGTGATGGTATTATAGCAGTTCACCTATTCTATCACCTAAATGGGTAGAGTATACCATTTAGGTGAGGAAAGGTGATCCCCCATAAAAGAAATGATGGAATAGATTTTGGTGATCACCTAACTAAGAGGATGGAAAAGGGAAACTGATAAATAAGTTTTTTCCATCCCCACTCCCTATATGATAGATTTTTATATTTATGTGATAGAAAAGGGGAAGAGTTGGAGTTGCTCTAAAGATCTACCGGAGAATGGCTAATTTTCTTTGACAAAAAATAAAAAATAAAAGACTTGCTAATTTTTGGTTTATTAAAAGTTTAGACAACTTTTAATTATTACTTTAAGTTGAATTTAAATCTAATAATTTATAAATATTATACAAATAATCTATAAAAAAATAAAAATATAAAATAACAAACCATCAATTAAGATTTTTTAGTTGATTGAAATCTAGAAAATATAAAAAAACAAACAAACATAGAGAGGAGCTAAAGGACAATTAATTTGCTTATTTTACTTCTTGATTATAGAATACTTTTTGTTCGTCTGACATATGACACAAGCAAGACAAAAAGGATCCCTATTTTGATCTCCATCACGTCATCAAAACAAGTCATCTCATTTTCGTGTGGTTATATAGTTCGAGATTGCCTAGGGTGTGACAACGGCAGCCATGGTGGCCGAAGACTCAAGGCGCGAGCTAGTGGGGTGTAACCCAGGGTTGAAATAACCGGAGGAGTCGGCTGGCTCGGTTCAGTTAAAAATCGGCCGGTTAACTAGAAAAACCGACCGGTTAACCGTTTACTATAGTAACCAGGTCCGATTTTCCTAGGTTAACCGACCGGTTAGCATGACCAGTCAGGACCGGTTATCCGATTAACCTGTCAATTTTCACTGCTTATTAAAACCCTGGTGTAGCCTAGATAAGGAAGAGAATATGGCGAGGATGAGGAGGTCCACAGCGGGGTGTCAAAGTTTGAGACGGCGTAAATGGCCAGGTGGAGAAGAAGTGAAGAATTGATCCGTGTTTTCTTTTTGAAAGGATTGATCCGTGTTTATCACAAGCAACATTGGTAACTTGGCTATAAAGTCACATCGGTGACAACATATATTAAGGGTAAATATTAAACTTGAATGGCAAGAGTACTATCTAGATAGTACTTGATAAACTTTGCAATATTAAGTAGCATGATAGAGTTACATGGACCGCATTTAGACTTATCTATATTAATCTACTTATCTTTATCTTGTTCATAATTTAATTTTAGATCAAACTAGAAGTAGTACTCTTATATTGAAACAGATATTCAAACCATGTATAAGGCGTTAATATGTAATGAAAATGTAAGACACAATAAAAAAATCTGGAAACTTAAAGTCCCTCTAAAGACAAAAAATTTCATGTGGTACTTAAAGAAAGAGGTGGTTCTAACAAAGGATAATTTAAGTGAAAGGAACTGAAATGGTTCTAAACTTTGTGTTTTTTGTACAAAGAATGAAATAACTCAGCACCTCTTTTTTGATTGTCATTATGCTAAATTCTTGTGAAGGGTGCAAATTTCTTTCAATATAGATACTCCTACTAGTATTGATTATATGTTTCATCATTGGTTACTAGGCGTACGATCTAAAACAAGGAATACTATGCTTGTTGGTGCTTCTGCTCCCTATTGGGCCATATGGCTTAGTAGAAATGACATTATTTTTAATAAAACACACCAATTAAAACTTATATGCAGGTATTCTATAGGAGAACTTGCTGGCTCTATTATTGGGCACAACTGCAAAAATGTGAGGAAGACAAATTAGTGGTGCAAGAGGCATTGTCGCTCATTGAAGACGACGGTCATGCAGATTTTTGCCAACTATGAATGAAGATTTAGCAATAGGATTGTTGTCTAATAATGTGTCATCCAAACTTTTGTTGGTGTTTTATTGCTTTCTTTATCATCGTGTGGGGGTGGCTGTCTGACTTAGTTTCAGCAGCAATAATGTAAACACTGGGCTCTAACCTCGATTGAGGGGAAGGCTGGAATATTGTTTCTCCATTATCTAAAAAAATGAATCATTAGAAGCTAAGGAAAGATAATATCCAATTAATAGATATATTGATTCTAAGGATCTCTCGGTGGGGAGGAAGGCTACTCTCCTGTAGTAGAAGATTAGTGTTGACCCAAACTTGCTTAGAAATCATTCGAATTTACTTGGGCATCTTCTCTAAAATTTCAAAAATAGGCAGTTAACTTGCTAACCATAATTTTTATTTAGCAAATGGGACTAGTGTATGCGTGCATATAATGAACAATGAACGTGGAAGTTTAGATGTTCCAAACTTAAGACGACTGAATATTTTCTTACATAATTCATGGATCAAAAGATATGAGATAGATGAAGGTAAACTATGAAAACAGTAGTAGATTACAAGTATAGAACTATAGAACTAAGGCCTCTATTATATTAGTAAAGGAATAATGTGGACAGTAAAATTAGCAAATTGAAAACATGTTTCCTAGCTTCGAGCTGATTGAAAACTTTTAATCAATGATTTGTTCCTTTGGGTTTTGATTTTTCTTTTATAGGATTATTTGTATAATAATTATAAACCATTAAATCTAGATCTAATGGCTTAAAGAGGTGACTGAAAGTTACCCAAACTTTCAGTCAGCTGAAAATTATCAAGTCCCAATTGAAAATAGGATGTAGAGTCTAATAAATGGTACCTGGTGGTGTTTGAACTAGAAACATTGTCTAATAAATTGAAAGCAGGTCAGAGCACTATTGTTAGGCGGCATGGTTTCTTCTGTCTATTTATGAACAGTGCTGCGTATGGAAATGGTCTCGCTCTACTGTCTTCTAGTAGTTCATTTTGGAGAGACGATACAAAACAACGTCTTGAAGTATCGAATCAGTGTTGCAATAGGACGCTTCAAGTGGAGCCGAAGTTAGGACAAAAACATGTCATATGGATTGTTAGTCTCACAAATGGCTGAAGATGCCGCTGGCTGTTTGCCCCGGTGATTGGTTGCAGAGTTCGCAGGGGTGGAGGATGATTTCCGTGGTGCCTCAATCGGTAGTGGCATAAGTGATTATTGTGATTAACTGGGGACCAGGGACAGCATGTCAAGTTGATTAATTGGTGATGGATAAGTTATTAGTGGATCAAATAGCTGACCCTTTGCAAGGTTGTTTATTTAACGTGTTGCACACATAGCATTGCTGCAATGGACATATTTTGGAACGTTGGACGAGCACTACATTAACAGTACGTCAGTACAGTTCGAAACTTTTCACATAACAACCAAAGCTGGTTTTACGCCTAGTTTATCCTCTCCAAGAAGTACATAGTGCTGACACAGGTTTTAAGCGCCAGAAGTGTTAACTTCAGTTAAAAAGAAGCGGGGCATGGTAACCTTTTCCTCATTATGCACACCGATGAATGTAATAGCCATTGGCCACTACACTGAAGCAAGGAAACTAAGGTTGTCAACCCATCATCTCAATCGGTCGGCGGATCACGGAATGATATGTTGCTGATAATCCGAGAACGAATCACCCGGAGCAGCCGGAGGCTGCTGTGGTTAATTAAGCACAGGAGTAAAGGACGTACTCGTACCTAGTTACATACAGGTTGCCTTCCACACAACACAGCACAGAACCCCAGTGGTCCTACACGTGTGCGAAAGCGATCAGATCGATCGGGGCGGCCAGCTCTGCTTTGTACGCCCATTTTTGCCTGCGTGCTCATCCCAATCAACGCAGCAAGCTGGTACCGTCCCCACTGTTGCCAACGTGGGCGTCAGTATCGCTTGCTGCCAAAGTAGCTAGCGTGTACATACAGACTACGATCGAGTACCAGTACGGTAAAGAGTACGTCCGAGTTCTGTAGCTTCATTGTTTCGCTTATCCTTGCAACGAGCTAACAGCGTTACAGCGATGTCACTGTAGCGCAGACGCGTACGTGTACACACATGCACATACGCTTTCACGCCTCCCTGCGTGCCCTGACCGATTCGACCTGCATTATTATTATCTGTCGCGGTGGCACTGTTTTACACCGTGTCAGGTGTCCAATGCGCGCGAGCTCTTATCCCCTGGAGGATTTGGATCTCTCCCTGCTCAGTAGTGTCATCGATCTACCGCCCGGGCCACAGCTCAACCCATACGCATGTGTTCGTGTTCATCTTGTCGACTGTCGTACGCCGTGCCGGTACACGCCGTCCATGAGCTGAGTTAGGTTGCTGCACTGCACATCATCAGTAACTAAAGTTTGTGTAAATTATGTACTTTCCAGAATTGGTTTATCTGCTGATCGGTGGATATACGGATATACATCTCGATTACAATACATGCTTTAAATTTGTAATTACTACTCCAATGACCATTTCGCGTTCCTGTCGTACATAAATACCACATGCCAATAGCGCTAAACAAGGCGCCGAGTACGGCAGTCGCTTGCGAGCTTAGTGCATCCTCTAACTCCTTGTCACACTCATCCGATCGGGCTCAACTTATTAGCAGCAAGACAATTTTCATAAAACAAAAAATAAAAAATTCTCTACTAAAGCTCCCTCCACATGATAAAATTCAGTACTATATAGCAGATTTCAAACCGATTGTCCTCACAACTCAATCGGGGCTCCAATATTTCTTCTTTCTTGAAAAATTCCCTTTGGAATGCGGTAATGGGGGTAAAGCCAAATAGCAAAAAGCAGTAAAAGTGAGGAGCCCGAGATCCCAAAAAGAATGGAAGCTCTGGCCAGTAGCCAGCCTTTGTCGTGTGTGCGATTCGATCATCTGATCTTCTGAATCTGTGCAGGGCCACAATCCGATCGGCTTCCCCTGTGTGTTCCAACTCTGAGATCAGAATTCGTCCATGGCTCCATATGCATCTGGCATTCCAGCGGCTCATGTCGGAATGATAAGTGAGCACGTGAAATTCATGCATTCTATTCCGCGATTATTGCAAAGGCAAAAGAGAAAACTAACAATATAACGTTGCGCTTTGCCTATAATTCATGTTTCATTTGAGTATTTGACTGTTCGATAGATCGACCATGACTTTGTAAAGAGAGGGTTAAGGAATGCTCATGCTTTTTTCCTGAGGTCTCGAAAGGATGACGCCTTCCCCTACTCCTCGTTGGACCACTCCCGCCGGAGTACCAGTCCTTCTCGCCACCAAGTGGAGTTCTCGCACACGAGCCCACAATCACTCCCGGAGTGAAGACACGGTTGTGTCACTGCTGCTACCAAGGCACAAGCTCGCCTCTCTTGAGAACTTGCCGGACTCCCCGAGCCGACACAGGCGCTCACTAGCAATGCCCCTTTCACCGGCGGGCTCAAATCGTGTATAAATATGTGACGACCTCACAATCAATCATGATATGCTTGATCACCGACACCTAACCGGTATAGGTCTTACCATAGACCAAGAGTAACAGCCTAGATCACACCCTCAAGTACACCTTAGCCTTAGATGTGTATCAACGCTCAAGTTACTCTCACTAGCACTCTCAAGATATGCTCCTCCTAGTGCTCTCCTCTTTTCCTCTTGGCTCTCACCAAATGCTTCAAGCAATTCCACTGGTCAAAAGAGGTCTCTAAGACCCCAACAACGAAGTTATATAGGCTTTCAACCTCCAACTAGCCATTGTTGCACCAAATCAGCTTTCTGGGCCTACTGACCAAACTGTCCGGTCACTACCTGACCGGACCGTCGGGTCACTACAACCCTTAGCCCCAGAAAGCTCTACCCCTTTGCTGACTTCTACTGACCGGACCATCCGGTTCGTTTCTCTATCTAGTCCAGAAACATGTCGTGCACTGCTTCCTCTCTGCTCAAGTAACAGGCCAACTGACCGGACCGTCCGGTATCTAGGCCTTTTTAGACTTGAAAAAGTCCTCGCTGCTTGCTGTAGGCTCCGGACGAAACCACTTAGTGACCGTACAACCCGGTCACCACTGACTCCTCTATTCGGTCACTTCGTCTAGAAGCTGAAACTCCTTGTCCTCGCTTGACTTCTTTTCCCGGCTTCTCCACTATCACCTAGTGCATGTGATTTCCCTGAGCATCAATGCACATCACCGACTAGACATGACCTAAGAGAAATGACCTAGACCTCCTTGATTGTTCATTTTTTCCTATGGACTCAAAGCCCTAAAAACTAGACAAGTGTTCCCAACACTTGCTCTATAGCTTGTCCTTAGCTTTGATCCATCTCCAACAACCCTTGGACTCCATCAAGCTCATCAAGCCTCCATGTTTGTGGTCATTGTCATCAATCGTCAAGGCAACCATCATCCATAAGGTTTGTAATAGAGCTTAGAAATGATTCCTACAGACACAACACTCGTGTAGACATTAGTCATATTTCATGTTTGTCATTCATCACCAATACATCCTACCTTGGGGTGACCTCAATGGTCATGATCCTTACAATCTCCCCCGTTTTGGTGATGGATGACAACTACTACTTATGATGATCCAAAACGGATGAACAACAAGGAACCAAAGGAAAAGAAAAGATTGAAAGGATTACCTTGGTCCTTACCTTGGAAGTAGTCTCCCCCTTGAAATGTGCTAGATGTTTAGGGAGAACTACCAATCACGTAGCACACTTGATGTTAATCTTGAGTTGAATTTTGCGCCCGTCTTGGTGTCGTGGTTGATGATCTTGTTGAAGTAGACACGCACCAAGGATGTAGATGTTCATGTCGATGTAGATGTAGATGTATATTGTTGTCGTAGACATGCACCACTGTTGTTCTTCTCTTTGTTAGTGTAGATGTTTATCTTGACATGATCTTCATGTGTACTCCAAGTAAACATGCATCATTGTCTTGATCATCTTCATTTGGTCTTCATTATCTTCTCCCCTTCTTGGTGATTTATCTTCATGTCCTTTTCTTGATCTTGACTTGGCTTTTGGATCTTCATGCTTTTCTCCCTCTTTGTCACCTATCACCAAAAACCACATCAAAACATAACAGAACCAAGAGGCAAAAGATAGTTGGCAAGAGTTAGAAAAACTCTCCCTTTTGTAGTGCCCTTTCTTGGTCGCAATGGTGTTCCACCATAGCTCCCCCTACACACATGACTTAATAAATATTTTTTCAAATATGCAAGGGTTAGTCATTTGTGTGGTGGGAATGTATGAACCACTTGTCTTTGAGCTGTGTTGGATGTAATCGGCGCGGCTCTGCATCTGGCCCATCTTCGTTACTCTTTAGTTCTTTATCCATAATTGCCCTGTTTCACACCTGTTTTCTGCGATTACATCCAAAACAGAACAACTACAAATATATGCAAATATGGGGTTAATTGTTAGTCCAAACCCCCAAATTAAGACGCAAAACATCCCTTTTTGGTAGATAAAATAGGCATCTAGGAACCACCAACAGTTCCCCCACACTCAAATCATTGCTAGTCTTCGAGCAATACAAAATCAAATATGTAACAAGAATCTTCACACCATCTCTCATGCAGTCAATCTCAATTATCATTTTTACTCGTTATCCCGCCACAAAGATTTTCTCTCATCTCCTTTTAATCAATCAGCATATCATACTTTGAATTTAATCAAATCACCACAATACCTTTTCAAAAATAATTTTAGTTCTCCTCAACTCATCTTTAGCATCAAACATTAAGCATTTGGTCCTCTCTAGATCTCTCAAGTGTATTTCCTTCCCTCTCCTATCTAATAAAGAATTGTATGTGGATCTTGGAGGGCTATATAACTAAATTAAACCATAAGATTAGCCATGTCAACAACGTGCTCAATCATGCCCAATAAGAAAGAATTTTCTTGGGAAAGAACTTTAATGGAGAAGAGGAATATAGAAAATGTTCCAATGAGAATGATGGCAACGAATTAGAAATAGTCAGAAAGCTGCTTTCTTTGATGACCTTACTGCCTCTCAGGGAATATATTTTCTTTTTATCTCTTTTTTTATTTTTTTCTTTCCTTTTGCAACAACACCAATTGGCGCAACACTGCGCCGATCGGGGCGGTCTATATATTTTTTCTTTTTTGCTTTCACTCTTTTTCTATTCCCGATATAATCAGCAATTTCTATCTTGTACCAGCACCGGAATTTTTCTAAATTCCCTTTATTGAGAATATAGGTTATATCAAGGAGGAGGGAGAAACAAAGATATATGGTTTCCATGATAGCAATAAATTTAAATGGATAAGAATGGCTAGAAATACAGAGATAAACAAATAGATCATCCTTTCCTAACTTGGTCGAAATCATGGGCAAAAAGTTGACAAAGTTACTTACAATCCAATTAGTTCAAATGTGTAGCTTGCTCTCATTCACTCGGCTATGTAGGCATATTTAGACCTTACTTTTGCTTTAGCTTATGATGAGTCAAAAGAAATTTTCACAAATACAAAGCTCAAAAGTTAAGTAGTAACCAACTAATTCAAGTAATCAACCAATCGATCATCAAAAAGACAAGATAAATAGTATGGAGCATTTTCAATTTGACAATTGACACTAACTTTATTAAAGATAATGCAATAATTCAAACTACATAAAAGACCTTGAAGCAACTCTCAACATGACTCATGACTCTCTTAAGCACACACATAAAAATAAACACTCATAAGAAAAACAAACGAGAAACTAGACTCAAAAACACTTAAAAACTATGACTAATGGCAAAGTCCTTCCCCCACACTCAAAATTTGCAATGTCCTCATTGCAAGAGAAGAAACTCAACACACTAATCATGCAGACCATGCCTGTTCAAGACTCGGAAAATTTGTCTTATATTCCTTATGAGAAAAGTGTAGTCCGCTTCGTTCATCTTGATTGTATCCAGGATTCTGTGATCTACATCACTTTGATGCCTGTAAGCACGATCTTTGTCTAGATACAAGTGCTTAATGGTTTTTTGGCAGACATGACAGCAAGCAGGCGGTTGCAGGTTATGATTTTCAACGCTATAAGGAGAGGCACTGTTCAAACTCCTCTGAGCCGATCGGCGCAAAGGCTGAGCCCATCGACGCAATGGTGTTCTTGCACCATTGCGACTTCCTCCACTTCCCACTGCATTACCATTAACTCTCATTGAAGTTCCTGCCACCCTATCATTACTACATTCTGCAAGTGTTCCCCAATTTTCAAACTTAGGACTACCAAAGCTTCTTCGCATATCAAAATCATCACTAAAGTCTACAGACACACTAGGATCACCACTCTCCAAAGTTTCCAAATAGTATGACGGATCAAAATCGCTATCCCATTCAGAATACTTTTGAATTAGCTTACCCGATAGTCTAGCAGATCTGTGAACCTCTGGTATAGTCTTACACTTCTTTGCAGTAGGCTCTTCGTCTTCACTTGGCAGAGCCGTCAGATCAATAAATTCAGCCATCTTCAGGTCACGCCGATCGGCTCTAGTGTCGTGCCAATCAGTGCAGCTGGCAGCTTCCTTCATATACTCAGCTAACTGTTCTAGATTACACTTATGGATCGCCTTTTTCTGCTGCCTTTGTAACATCTCATCGTTAATCTCCTTAGGTATCCTCCCTCGAGGAACTGCGCGATAGCCATCATCATATAATGAATCTCTAGGTATGAAAGTCGGATCTTCCGCCAATTGGAGTTCAACCTTGCGTTGAAGATCTTTAGCACAAAAGAAACACTTGCAACCCTCAATACAACTGTTCCTATGAATCTTATTTTCTTGTATACTTTCCCAATCGGTAAGAACCCTAGGAAAGGATTCATCCCTTTTATCTTGAAGATCCTTTTCTGCATCCCGCTCGTACATGGCTTCTTCGGCTTCCTCTTGCAGCTTGAGTTCATACTTGACGGCAATGTCATGTTCACTATAAAGTTGGCACCTATGGATTGTGAGAGCGCTCTCCTCATCTAGCTCTTCCTTCTCTTGCTCAGTCAATGATCTTTCAAAAAATAGGAATCCTCATACGACAAGGGCTTAGCAAGATGAAGAACACTTTCCATGGTATACCTTTGAGAAATAGCTTCACTTTTAATATGCGCTATAGATTTTCCTTTGCGCACCAATACTCTCTTCATCGTCTGCCGAAGTTCATTGTCCATCTTCACCTTGTCGGCGTTCCAGGCGTCAGCTTCACTTTTCTTCATGAATCTCTTCTGGAGGTTTGACCAGACGAGAGGATCATCTGGTGTTGGTGTCAGCACTTCGTCGACTTCTTCCCAGGACCAATTTGCAGAGGGCTGCGGAAATCTGCCACTGAGCCGATCGGCGCAAGAGTCGCGCCTTCTGCTACCGCTCCTTCTGCTATGTCCGGTAAGAATGTTGCAAAGCTCGAAGTAATTAAAGAATTGTCTAAGGGAAATACTATCAATGAAACACCTGAATCTTCTACTGCTACAGCAGAAAAAAATAACAATGGCAAAGTTCCAAATTGTTGTTGTTGCTATAATAAGGGGCATGAGATGCAAGATTGCACTTCAGTTCTGTACTTGAAATCTGTGATTGTCAAGGACATGTCAAGATTAGATGCCCTAAATACTATGCTGTTAAACATCCGGCAGTGCCGACAGGTTATGCGGTGGAGGGTTTAGGCTTTTTTCACATTCCCCACACAGTTACTGAGAAACAAAGGAATGAAGCCAGAAGCGCTTTGATCAGAGTCACAGATGGTGAATTATCCATACCAAATGTGATTTCTGAGTTACAACGACTCATTGCAGGCACTTACACGTGGAACGTTGAGTTCACGGGCAACAATACATTTAAAACGGTATTTCCTTCAAAGGCTGAGCTCCAGAGGATGGTTGAGTGGGGGAATTGTCCATACTAAGTTTCAGAATGCAAATATACAAATTGAGACACATATTAATGCAAATGAGGTCAAGTATGTTTTGCCAAAGGTTTGGATCCAGTTTATGGGTCTGACGGCTGAACTATGCGATTTTCTGATTATATGGGCCATTGGTACGACTCTGGGGTCACTAAAGATGTTGACATGGTCTTTACTAGGAAGCATGACATTTGTCGTATGCATGTTATGGTGATGGACCCTAATTTAATCCCCTAGTTTGTCAACGTGGTGATTGGAGACTTTATGTATCAAATTTAATTTTGTATCATAGTGAACACAGATGATAGCAACCCACAACCGATGGACATGGATCAGCATCAAGATGATAACCAGGAGCAACACAAGGAGATTGGAAACACCAGTGAACAACAAGGGAATAATGTCGGGGTTGCTGCACCGGTGGGTGGCAACAATAGTGTGAATAAGGGGTCTCGCCTGAGGTCTGGAGATGTGTCTTCAAAAAACAAAGTCTTTCACATTACCGTCCCAGGCCTATCAGCCCTGGCACTAGGCGCAGCTGTTGGTGCACGTCCTCTGTGCGGGATGTCCACACCTGCATCGGTACTACAAATCTGCAGTAGTTATCGCTGAATGGTGCACCTGCATTTGCAGCACTCGACTCGCAAGCCGCCATTCCGCCTGGCGTGACGGCATCAGTTACATTCATGCCGCATGCTATGTCTTGCGATGCCTGGGCTACTAGAAGCTGCAGCTGGAGGACGGCGCGGACGGGCAGGAGAAATTGTGACCAAGGAGCCGGCCCCAGTGCCAGATATGGATGCATCCCAAACAGATGACTCAATTGACACCGAGGAGCATCACCATGAGATGTGTGCTCTGGCACACTCAGTCGGCGTCGAATGGGAAGAATCTGAGGGGGAGAACACATCGGCACCTACGGAGGAGTTGGCAGCCATCTCGGAGGCTTTGCCTGCAATCTCATGTGCGCGCCGGAGCAAGCATCGGACACATAACTATGATGGAGACTCAACAGAGGGGGCAACTAAGCTCAAGCTCCAACGTAATGAAGGTGATACAACTAACACCATTTATTGATTTATCAAATGAAGTGATTAGTAATAATTTAGGTTGCATTGGTATTTCATTAGGAACTGATGTAGCTTCTATTAGTAATTCTGTTTATGTTCTCAAAACTGTAGATAATACCAGGGGTTCTAGTTGTTTCATCGATAGGAAGATAGAAATAATAGAGAGACAAGAAAATGAAATTATGGAGGAACAGGAATTGGAAAGGAATATTCTAAGTAGCTTATGTAGTGAGATTATGGAAGAGGTTATGGATTTGGATGGTGACTATACGATTGTCTAACCATCCAAAAAAAATAATAAGTCAAAAGGTACTCAAGGGATTAATATTAAAAAAAAGGTAATAATGAAAGGCATATTTTGGAATAGTGATGGTTTTAAAGAACCTAAAAAACATAGGTTTGTGTCGGAACTTACTGAGGAACATAATCTTTCCTTTATTGCAATTTTGGAGACCGGAAGGAAAAGTGTCACTAATCCTTTCCTTAAGGGGTTGTGTGCTGGGAGAGATTTTCTATGGCACGTCAAAGAACCTAAGAGACGGTCAGGTGGTATACTCTTGGGCATTGACATGACTGTTTTTGACATTGGGGCAATTGACGAAGGAGATTACTATGTCAAGTTCTATTTGTGCAATAAATCCGATGGCTTCAAATGGTGGGCACTTGTTGTAGTTTATGGACCTGCACAAGGTCAATTAAAGGAACATTTCCTCACTGAGTTGGTCAATATGTGCAGTCATGAGTGCTACCCAATTCTAATTGGGGGAGATTTTAATATTCTTCATTGCCCAGATCGGCGCTGCCTTGGTTGCTGCCTGATGCATCTACTTCCATCGCTTCTGCTCTTAGGGTTTTGTTCTGGTGACGATGTAATGCGAGTTGATCCGTGGGGTTGCTGTCCTCTCATATTTATATCCCTTGATTTCCAACTGGACTAGGACTCTATCTCTTATTCATGAAATTTTACGAGTCTTAAAAAGGCAAGGTCCAAAACAGAGTCAGAAACCAAAAAGACTCCGCCGCGCCGATCAGTGCAGGGCTGCGCCGTTTGGCGCAACAACACACCAATCGACGTGATACACTAAATTACCAAATCACAAATAGAAAAATTATGAAAATAAAAATACATATAGAGCTTTTGTTCTACATCGTTAAGCTCGACCATACGAGGCACTATGCAGTAAAATACACATCAAAAGATTTTAATTCAAATGTGTCAGGTTCTAGATATACCTTTAGACATTGTCCATTCACCGTGTACTTGTTTCTCTTGCCATCCATTATGATTACAGCTCCCGAAGGTAACACCGTATTCACAAGATAAGGTCCCTCTCATTTGCTTTGCAGTTTGCCTTTACCAAATAATCTAAATCGCGAATTAAATAGGAGCACCTGATCTCCTTCCTTGAATTCCTTTTTCAAAAGCTTTTTATCGTACCACTTCTTTGTCTTCACTTTGTATATGGCCGCATTTTCATATGCACGCAATCGCATCTCTTCCAATTCACTTATTTGTATCTTTCTTTTCACGATGGCGGCATCAAGATCCAAATTCATTTCCTTTATAGCCCAATAAGCCTTATGTTCCAATTCCACGGTAGGTGACATGATCTTCCATAGACGAATTGATATGTTATCATACCAATTGGTGTGTTGAATGCCGTCCTATATGCTTAAATGCTCCATTAAGCTTCGTGGCCTAATCTTTTCCTTCCTTTGTAACAATCTTCTGTAGAATTCCCTTTAATTGCTTATTCGACGTTTCTGCTCGTCCATTCGTATGGGGATTGATGAGGACATCACCATGCTGGATACGCGCATATCATGGTCTTCCCCAAGTTACAAGTCGTCACCAACTCGGTCGCCGCGTTCGTCTCGAATTCAGCCGACACCACTTCACAGTTTTGATGATATCTCCCACATCCGACGTCCAAACGAGGCGTTCTTTGATGCGTTGGAAAGAGGACGACGACGTCGTTGTTTTGGTTCTGGTCCTAGCTCCAGAAGGGTCGTGAGTCATAATATGTGACCATGATAAGGTGCTGTGCCACCTATTTTGGGCCAACTTGGCCATGTATCGTGTCGGGCCTTAAGCCCATGTTGTGGGTGCCCCCCCTGGTCGTTCCCAACCCTAGGACGTCTTTGTTTCCTACATAAACTCAGTAGCCGCCGTCTTTTAGTTTTGGGTTTTGTTTAGTTCAGTTTTCCAGAGAGAAACTTGATCGATTTATTATAACTGTGGCGACAAGTCCTTTTACAGTAATCCAGGGCCCCTGTTCTTGTTCTACACCACTGTAGCGATTAGTCCTTTTGTGTTCAGAGCTTGAACCTTTTCTTGTGATTCGCTTCATCCATATTTGCAATTTCAGATTGCGTGTTTATCCTCTCTTGCTTGTGTTCTCGATTTCGCTTGCAGAAACAATCAAGCTGTGCTTGGTGTAACGGTTGCGGGGTTGGATCGTGTCTGATTCACGCCGGGTCGTCGACGCCGAGTTCCCCAAATTCGAGTTTATCCCCTTACCTCTCGGAAGATCGGGCCATATCTACATCAGGGATGATAGGCTGTTCCAATTCTATGTTTAACTCCAGATTTAGTTAAAAACCTAGTAAATTCTTCTCCTGTAAAATGGGATCCTCCATCTATAATTATTATCCTTGGTACTCCATAACTAGGAAATATCTGCTCCTAAAGTATACTCCTTGATTCTCTTGTAGTATTGGCCTTGCATTACATTGCTTTGACCCACTTGGAGACATAATCAATGGTGACCAATATGTACTCGAAACTATGAGAATTCACAAAGGGTCCCATAAATCCATACCCCAAACATCAAAGATATCGACTTGAAGATTGTACTTAAGAGGCATTGCATTCCTACTGTTAACATTCCCTATTCGTTGGTATTGAGCACATGTTACAACATACCATTTTGCATCTTCATGCATAGTAGGCCAATAGAATCCACTCGCCCATACCTTTGCCTGTGTTCTGAAGTAGCCATAATGTCCCCCATAATCCAAAGAATGACACTTTGCTATAATGCTCGCTCTTTCTTCTCTGGATACACATTTCCGTACTGCTCCATCCTTGCAATATCTATACAAGTATGGGTCATCCCATATAAATTTCCTCATTTCACTCTTAACTCTTTTCCTTGTCTTCTTGTTCATTAGATCAGTTTGTCCCTTGAAACCTTTGATAATATCCATCATCCAATTCTCTCTACGATCAAATGCGGGCAAACAACTGCTCTTCTTGCATTTCATCTCTTATTGGCTGAGTTGATGATGATTCAAGATGAGATAAATGATCTGCTATAGAATTTTTTACTCCTTTTTTTATCTCTTATCTCCAAATCAAATTCTTGCAGCATCAATACCCATCATATTAACCGAGGCTTAGACTCCTTCTTTGAAACCAAGTATCTTATAGCAGCATGATCAGTATATACAATCACCTTAGAATTTAGAATGTAGGATCTAAACTTCTCAAAAGCAAATATAACAGCTAACATCTCTTTCTTGGTTGTTGTATAATTGATCTGCGCCTCATTCAAAGTTTTGCTAGCATAATAAATAGCATGCACTTTACCTTCCTTCGATTGTCCAAGAACAACTCCAACTGCATAGTCATTTGCATCACACATAATTTCAAAAGGTAACCTCTAATCAGGTGGCTGCATAATGGGTGCAGAGCATAGAGCTTCCTTTAATCTTCTGAAGGCAAAGAGTCTTTCATCGTCCATGACAAATTTTGTACCTTGCTTTAACAATTCTGTCAGGGGCTTAGCAATCTTCGAATAATTCTTAGCAAATCTGCGATAGAAGTTGGCATGTCCAAGAAAACTCCTTAAAGTTGTAAGATCAGTAGGGGGAGGTAATTTCTCTACTGTAGATATCTTTGCCTTATCAAACTCTATCCCTCTATTAGATATGACATGACCAAGTACTATCCCTTCTGTTACCATGAAGTGACACTTCTCCCAATTAAAAACTAAGTCGCATTCAACACACCTTTTCAAAACCTTATCTAAATTCTCCAAACAACTATCAAAATTAGCACCATGCACAGAGAAGTCATCCATAAATACCACCATAATCTCTTCTATGACTTTAGTGAATATTGCATTCATGCATCTTTGAAATGTGGTGGGCGCGTTGCAAAGACCAAATGACATCCTTCTATATGCATATGTCCCAAAAGGGCAAGTAAAAGTAGTTTTCTGTTGATCTTCTGGTCTTACTGGTATTTGAACGAAACTACTATATCCATCCAAATAACAAAAGTATGAATTCTTTGCTAACCTTTCAAGCATCTCGTCAATGAATGGAAGAGGATAGTGATCTTTCTTCGTCACCTTGTTCAAACTTCTGTAATCTATGTACATTCTCCATCCAGTTACAGTCCTTTGAGGGATCAACTCATTGTTCTCATTAGGCACTACTGTCAACCCTCCTTTCTTGGGCACACAATGTACTAGACTAACCCATTTACTATTAGCAACAGGGTAGATCATACCTGCATTAAGCAGCTTCAAAATCTCCTTTTTAATCACTGGCTTCATTTATTCTTTCAACCTTCACATCCCTTCAACCACTGGTTTAGCATTCTCCTCCAAGTTAATCTTGTGGGTGCAAAATGCGGGGCTGATTCTCTTAATGTTATCCAATATGTAACCAATGGCTTTCTAATACCTTTTGAGCATAGCAATCAGCTTCTCTGTTTCTTCTTTCGTTAGGGCGTTGTTCACAATAACTGGATATGTTCTATTCTTCCCTAGATATTCATAGCGTAGCTCCTTTGGAAGTTCCTTCTGTTCCACTTCTGGCGCTTCATCTGGATCCAGCTCCCCGAGAGGTTCAAAATTATAATTTTCCTGGTTGAGCCGATCGGCGCAAGCGTCGTGCCGATTGGTGCTGGCAGTATGCTTGTCAGTTCCACGTAGGATGTGGTCCAGTGGATCTCCCATATCCATCACTATCTTCTCGTCTTCTTCTGGGTAAAATTCTTGATAGTAAGAAGGGTCTTGATCAGACGGATCATTAAATTGAAATTGCACTTCTTCCTCTCCTAGGTGTAGCATAATTTGACCTTTCCCAGCATCCAGAATAGCTTGTACTAATCTTAAGAATGGCCTTCCCAGAATGATATCTTCAACCCCAGTTTCTTTATTATCTAGAACGAAGAAATCTACCGGTATTGTTTTCAAGCTGATCTCAATTTCAACATTCTTGATCACTCCAAGTGGCTTGGTCTTCCCTCCATCCACCATGATGAGCTCAAGTACAGTCCCCATCAACCGCTGTTGAGTTCCATAAGGCATGCTCATGAATGCATCATAAGTCATCAAGCTGACATAGGAACCAAAGTCACACAAGGCTTTCGGAAATTTCTTCCCCGATATGTCACATGGTATGTATGGTTCTTCTTCTTCCTCTTCAGTGAGACCCACATCATACACACCATATAATCCTTTGTAGGGAGATGACTCAAAGAAACTGTCTAGCAATCTCTTCACTTGTTTCACCTATGTTCCATCAAGCTCTACATCATCCTTGTAAAGCTTCCCTTAAACTCTCCCAGTAATCTCTTGATCGAATACTTTCGACTTGAGGCGATTACTTGGGAAATTATACTCAATTCCGGCTTTGGAGGCGTCTTGCAAACTGAAGGATCTTCTCATATTGAGCAATTCATGTGAAGAATCAATAGGAATCCAGACCATCAGCTCAAATTCGTCAAGTGGTTTAGCATTCTCCAATGTTCTATCCCCCTTTGGTTTAGCAAAGTTGCCTTCAAATTCCTTCAGGTGCTTGTCCAGAATCACAGCTTCTATCTTGGTATATTCCTTGCAACTTGACGGAGTTGTCAGGGTGATCGGTTCTCCTGTCATCGCGACTGCGCCGATCGGCTCAGAGACTGCACAGATTGGCGCACACGTCAGATCCATAGAGGCGGGTCTAACAGGCTCTATTTCTTTGAATTTATGCTCTGAAGTAATCATTGCTCTACTCTCGGACATCAAGATCTATTCAGCCGGCGACTCTTCGTTCTGCATAACTTCTGGGCATTGCCGATTTGGTTCTAGATATTCTTCCCAATTGTTGTGCAAAGCTTCGTTCTCGGCAATTTTACCTAATAATTTGATCCCTACCTTGGCTGTCAATCTCAGAAAACTTCCTCCGGCCGATCCATCCAAATGCATCCTCGATGCCTTGTTTATGGCCATGTAGAAGGTTTGAGCGCACATATTCTCATCAATGCCGAGGTCAGGTCCTTGATTCAACAATGTTTGAAAACGCGTCCAGGCTTCCACGAGAGATTCTTCATCTTTTTGTAAGAAGTTCACCACCTCTCTTCTCAACTTCTCCACCTTTGGCAAAGGAAAATAGTGGAGACAAAAATTTCCAACTAACTCACTCCACTTACCTTTTGCTTCTCGAGATGCTGTCTTGTGCCACTCTTTGGCTTTTCCTCCCAAAGAGAATGGGAAAAGCAGCCACCTGTAAAGATCTTGAGGCACTCCTTCATGATGAAATGTTTGGCAAGGTGCCTCCAAATCTTGTAAGTGAGTATACAGGTTCTCCTCTTTCGCTCCAAAGAACTTGTTTGCTTCAGCCATGCTAATGATAATGGGGTTTAACACGTACGAGGAGGTCGTGGCCTTCTCATCTGAGGATTGAGGCACTAGCACGTTTGGAGATGGTAGAGAAAGCTCCCTGAGCGTCGGAGAAGGTCCTGTCGTACTCATCCTAAAAATTCGCACAAAACACAAAAACAAAAACTACTAGAAAAGAGAGGATTAGACGTTAGTAAAATATTAATAGTAAAAGAACTGGCTTGTTCCCCAGCAATGGCACCAGAAAAAGGGCTTGTTGGTCATAATTATGCACCCACTTATATACCGCAAGAGGACGGTGTACAGTTGTAGGTCTTTTTCCCTCAGAGTATTCCAAGGTTATCGAATCCACAAGGAACGAGTGGAACAATTACTATTAAAGGATTACTAACAAATTGCAATGGTTGGTTGGTATGAATGATGACGGTGAGAGAGTGGAGGGTGAATGTTATGGAAGGGATAACAAGATAATGAATGATTCTCTCCTTGGGATTGGTTCACTAGCATGCAACCTTGTTCTTATCAACTCGAGTGATGACTCTAATATTCTACAAGACATGGTGGTTTCGTTCACCCCGGTTGTCACTACAGAGGCTTTTAGCTCCCCACTGGTTTCTTGCACTATGTAATGGGCAAAAGTGTATTGCCCAATACACTAATGAAAAGGATAAATAGATGTGCAATTAAGTTCATCACATAGATTAAATTCATCGAGAGAGTATCAATAAGTACGAGAATTACATGACCAGATCCCCGCATCGGAGAAGAGAATACAAGACTACTCACTCATCCTTCCGCTAGACAAAGCAGATGAATGAGAAATAGCGCTGGAATGCGCACAAGCCGATCGGCGCAAGCGTCACGCCGATCGGCATGACCTCCCTTCTGGTGGGTCTCATCGGTGTTGACCAACCTTCGCTGCCAATATCCTCGAACCCTAGTTCTAATAACTAATTCTCACGATCGCCGTCTCAATTGCCATCCCTTTTGGCTCTTGATAATTATCTTCCTTTTATACTCGACGGGATTAGGTCAACTTCAACCGACTCTAACTCATACTGGGCTGGGCCTTCGTCTTTCTCGGACTGGGACGTGTTTTCATCATCTTTTCTTTCACGTCGATCGGCGCAGGCCCGGGCCGATTGGCGCGGCTCCGCATCTGGCCTATCTTCATTTCTCTTTAGTTCTTTATCCATAATTGCCCTGTTTCACACATGTTTCCTGTGATTACATCCAAAATAGAACAACTACAAATATATGCAAATATGGGGTTAATTATTAGTCCAAACCACCAAATTAAGATGCAAAACATCCCTTTTTGGTAGATAAAATAGGCATCTAGGAACCACCAACAAGCCGCGCGAGTAGATTTAACCTCAGAGCTCGTTTGAACATGGCTCAATGGGCATGCAACACAATTATCACTATTTGATCATCTAGAGAGTCATATACTCACATTGTAAATGAGCAACTCCCTCTAGACACATGCTTGGGAGCATGTATGGTATCACAATGAAAGGATACATGAATACAAATGCAACAAGTATACAATGCATGATGCGATGCTAAAGAAAAGAGAGAGAGAACCGCTACAAACCAAGGTATCAATGACGAGTTGTTCCATTCTCGAGCTTGCTCACAATGGACCATTCTTCAAAGCCTTGGGCATACCTTGAACCACCTTTCCAATCTTAACCCATGTCCATTGCTATCTCAAGGAGGTTCAAAATCAACCTACAAAGAGAAGAGAAACAAGCAGAAAATAAAGACACAAACAACAAAACAAAACAAACAAACACTATATATATTTACAAAGGATAAGCTCAAGGGTTACTCATGTGAAGTTGGAGAGGTCGAGAACATTGAGTGGATTGGTGTAAGGACCGAAGGCGTACCGAGGGGTGGGGGGTGAATCAGTAAGCTGCTCATGAATCTGAATACTTCAATTGACACTACTTGAACTTAACAATTATTGCAATCTAAGCAATTCTAGTAGGCCAAGACCCTACACATGCTAGTGTTCATGATGATAGCAAGCGCGGAAGCCAAACACACTAGCCTATGCAAGCCACAATTCAACCTAGTTACTAGAGCATACAATTGTGAAATAGTAAAGAGAGGGTAAAGGAATGCTCATGATTTTTTTCCTGAGGTCTCGGAAGGATGGCGCCTTCCCCTACTACTCGTTGGACCACTCCCGCCAGAGTTCCGGTCCCTCTCGCTACCATGTGGAGTTCTCGCACACGAGCCCGCAATCACTTCCGGAGTGAAGACATGGTGCACGTCACCGCTGCCACCAAGGCATAAGCTTGCCTCCCTCGAGAACTTGCCGGACTCCCCAAGCCAATACGGGCGCTCACTAGCGATGCCTCTTTCAACGATGGGCTCAAACCGTGTACAAACGTATGACGGCCTTCACAACCGATCACGATAGGCTCGATCAGTGACACTAACCGGTCTAGGTCTCATCGTAGACCAAGAGTAACAACCTAGGTCACACCCTCATCGTTGTCGTCGCTGCTCTCATCCTTACTCGCTCTAAGTTGGCTCGTGGCCATGAGGCACGTGGGAGGTGGAGGAAGAGCTCATGAAAGTGTGGTATTGATCATGGCTAGGTCGGCCACTTTTTCATCATCACTTGAGGAATAGGATGTGTCACTTGAATTGTCACTTGTCCACTCTTGTCGATGATACGTACCATCGGAGTACTTCACAGATAAGGAAACTTTGTCCCCCCGGATATATGTAAGGTGGGGCAGGGGTCCCCTTCAAGGGACAATCACACAATTATATTAGATAGATCCCACAACTAGACATCATCGTCTAGGGCAACCCTCCTCATCTAGATCTATGATCTAGACATATGAATACAAACACCTAAGAACACATGACATTGGGTTATTATCCTCCGAGAGGCTCGAACCTGTATAAATCGGCGTCTTGTGTTACCATCGTCTCTCGATCTCACGCATAACCCTATTCAACATATAAATCATCATAAGTGAACTACCCTATATCTGATATCGAGAATAAGTCTCGATGTTTGGTGCCGTCCGTGGGGATAAGCACGGCGATGGACATGTCGAGTTTGATGGCCTCAATATTCTTCCAAATTTGATCGTGAGCTGACCGGCGTTGAAGCGCCTTGTCATCGCTCAAGTCAATCGTAGCTTCATACAGCGGTCTGCAGTAACCTCTCATACGGCGATCCAACAACACGTCAATCTGCTTTTCAATGATGTTTTAGCAGACATCCTTCTACATGGACGGTGCCACGACGATTCGTCCTGGCTTCGTAACCACGCTCAAGTCGGCGAATTCCATGGCAGGTCAATTGATTTGGCTTCATAACCATGATGGAGTTGGCAAGTTCGAGTCGGTAAGGTCCAAAGAAAACCAACTGACTTGGAGTCGACCTCGTGGCCGAACAAGGAGGTGAAGTCCAAGTCTAACACTCGGCTTCAAAGCACTTACGTGCACCAATAGGGAAATATCTTTTCATCTTTTGTTTTGACAATATTATTTTATTCCTTTTCTGTTAATTGACTTGATTAGTAGAATACTAATCATTTGATGCTTTTTGCATATGCGAGAATCATACCAAGTCACAACTTGTGAGCACGTTGCTGTTAGGAGGACCTGGCCAACAACTCTCAATTTGACTCCGACAGCTGCTAGCAAGGACGACTCCGAGTGTGCCACGACCTGTTGCACCGATTGCCATCTTGGATCACCAACGCTCTGCCACCTCATAGGTTGCTGCATCTGTTGGCATGCATGCGAGGCAGTTTGTTTATGCTAATCTTGGTGTGACGCCAATTGCATATGGCTCGGTGTCCAGCTGCTCTGTTCGGCGACTCAAGATCTCGGCCAGACGACTCGCGGCTTGACGGTCACGACGAAGTCGACTACCTCGACCTTGCGACTAGCGGTGACCCGCAGTTGAGTCGGGGGCTCACACGACGACTCGCTTGGCATGCATGTCAACTACAATTGACTCGTCTGCCCTGACAGATCAAGCATCTCAGACAACCAGATTGTCGTAACACATTGTGACAACTCCGACTATGCCTGCGTCCTGCCAAGCATTATCGCAACAAGTCGAGCTTAGCTACATCTACTTGATCGTGTCAACTCGTCTACTTGGTGATGCCTTCAATGAGAGTGACCGCCACTCGGTAATATCACATTATGACAACACGGCAACTCAGCTCGCTCGTTAAGACGACGCCTTCAAAGATGGCGACCACCACCCGGCAACGGCATCGCGATATGACGCCTACCGGCGACTCGACGATCGATCGCTTGGCGACTACATGGACACACTCGGGGGCTCATCGTCAACCTAATGACTCTGGTCACTCGTCAACACCATCCACTATGATGACGCCTTCGACAAACTCGCTGCTTCGCCGTGACTTGGTCACTCGGCAATGTCGCCACGACTTGGCTACTCGACGATGACCCGATGACTGCGCCACTCAGCAACATCATCATGACTTCGCGGCTTAGGCAACTCGGCAACATCGCCGTGACTTGGCCGCTGATCAACATCGTCGGCACTTGGTGATGCATGTGACAACTTGGTTCATCGGTTGTTCGGTCACTCGGCATGAAGATCATACAACATGCCCGGGGGCTACTCGACGACAATCTGATGACTGCACCACTCGTCAATATTATCATGACTCGGCGACCTTGTCATTCAACAACATTGTCGTCACTCAGCCACTCGGCAATATCGCCGCATGGCGCCGCCTTTGATGACTTTGCGCATCGTTGCTTTCGGCACTTGGCCGCACGGCGACACCTTCAACGACTTGGTGACACAAGTCAACCACTCCGAGCATCGATGTTCCAGCGATATGATGGCTCGATATCAACATTCGACCACTTGCCAACAACATCGGCATGCTTGAGGGCTCCTCTTCAGCTCGCCGAATATCAAAGCTAAGTATCTTTATACATTCTCGATTTACTTTCGAGGTTTTGGGCTCATGTCCTTTATTTTTTTTCGCACAACCATTTATTTTTGTTTTCTAAGCAAAAGGTCGTAGGACTTTTTATGAGTAAAGTTGGGATTTTTAATCAGTGCTCTTATTTGTGGCTTTATTCGTCTTTATAATGTCTCGGTTCTTTAATCCTTCGCATTAAACAATCGAGCTCGGGGGCTATTTGTGTATCTATACACGTGTTCCTCCACTTTGTTGTGAATCTAACAGTACACATGTCGGTCGGTGACCTTTCAATAGTGCCTTGGCCCTGACATCATATGACCCATGTCATCTGTTATAGTTTCACTCTTTTTAGCTTCCGCCTCGACCGATATATGGCATTTTATTTGTAATTTGGTCTTATTTTTAGTCTTATTTTGACAAACAACTAAGGCATAGAATTTCTTAGCTACGTGTTAGACTACAACTACAATAAACCCAGAGCCAAAGCTGCTAGAGGTCATGTGTCGACTGGTTGACTCTGATTACAATGCAAGAATAAGTATGACTGATATTGTTGCAGGTAGACCGAGCTCCGAGCTCTTTATATTTTGTCCTAGGTATCCTACAGTGGATCAGTTTGGTGGCTAACAGACGATACGCTGCTCTGCGCTAGTTAGTCAGCTTACAGAAGAAAAATGGATACATACTTGACATTTTAGTTGAATGATTTGTTTGGCTTAAAAAAATAAGTTTCCAGGAAAACAATGTTAATTATAATTAATTATTCTAATTTCCTTTCTTGTCAGGAACATTTATGATGGATAGGCGGATACACCACTCGACACAGAGTGATTTCCTCGTCTTCATCAGTCGGCTTACAGCTTCGACCACCTTCATCGATTGACCAGGCCAGTTTCGACTACCTCCATCGGTCGGCTTATACCTCCGACCGCTTTCATCGATCAGCCATGCTAGCGTCAACTATCTTCATCTATCAATTTACAACTTCGACTGGCTTCATTGATCAGCTACACTAGTTCCGACTACCTTCATCAGTCGGCTACAATAGCTCTAACTGTCACCATCGGTCTGCCACATCACATTTGACTGTTGCCATCGATCGGCCACATATCAGACCATCGGTGTTATTCGGTCATCACTTCATCAGCGGTCGATGGCTACAACAACCTTGTCTGCCTTCTTCACTCGACCTTATCGGCTTGAGTTGAGCTCCGCTGCCTCTTAGACATGATATTCTGAGTTGAGCGTAGCTGCCATTCGGTCAATGGTTGGAGTCATCTACCACTCAGCGGTGATTAAAGTCATTTGTCTGGGTAATTTATCACTCAGTAATGATTGATGCCATTCTAGTGAGTTATTTATCACTCGGATTTGATGATTTGAGTGATTTCTCCTTAAAGAGAGCCAACATGACTATTCTTGTTTTGGTCTCTTGCATTATTTATAGTTTCCAAATGATACAAGAGTCGGGGGCTACACCTAATTAGGTGCACCTATTCAGCCCACCAGTGGATTTCTCGAAGACATTTTCAGATCTTTTAGACCCTTACAAGCTCGTTGATATAAAGCTGAAGCATTATATGGCATGGACCAGTCGGGAAGCTACTGAAGAATATCATCCAGCTTGCAAGACTCTCGGGCGCTTGTCGATCATACATACCATCAAGGTACCTGACAGATAAGAAAAGCAAAGTAGACTCCTACTTGGATATGTATAGTAGACCGACTAGAACTCCGCCATGAAACCCTGTCCCCCCGGATAGATAAGGCGGGGCAAGGGTCCCCCTCAAGGGACAATAGCACAATTAGGTAGATCCCACAACTAGACATCATCGTCTAGGGCAACCCTCCTCGTCTAGATCTATGATCTAGACATATGAATACAAACACTCAAGAACATAGGACGTAGGGTTATTATCCTTCGGGAGGCCTAAACCTGTATAAATCGTCGTCTTGTGTTACTGTCATCTCTCGCTCTCGTGCATACCCCTATTCTACATATAAATCATCATAGGTGAACTACCCTATGTCTGATGTCGAGAATAAGTCTCGACAACTCTCCAACAAGGGCCTTGTGAAAGAACTTCTTCTTGTAGTCTTGAGCTTTGCCTTTGCCTTTGCTCTTGTTCTTATTGAAGTTCCTCTTCTTCTTTTGCTTGGCTTTGGGGTTTTCTTCTTCTTCTTCTTCATCACTTGAGACTTGAGACTTGAAGGTTTTTGGCTTGGGGCAATCTCGAACAAAGTGGTTCTTGGACTCATAATTGAAGCACTTGCCCTTGGAGTTGGAGGCAAACTTGTTCTTGAAGGTCCTCATCTTCTTCCTGAGAAGTGCTAAGTCCTCACTCAAGTCATCTTCATCAACATCATCATCATCGTCTTCAATCACAACTTTCTTCTTGCTCTTGATAGGCTCTTGTTTCTCGGCTTGAAGAGCTAAGTTGGGTGGTTGAGGATCATCTATACCCAATTGATATCTCTCGAAGGATGTGATCTTGCCAAGTACTTCCTTCATGGTCTTGGTCTTGAGGTCACCTTGCAAGGTGAATGTGATGATGGACTCATACTTGGGGTCTTTGAATGGCCTCAAGAATCTTATCACCTCAACAGGCTTCAGCTTGAAGTCATCCCCAAGAGCATTGATCTCCTCCACTAGCACATGAAAGCGAGAATAAACCATGTTAGCTCTCTTATGTGGTACTCTGGTGAAGTTATCATACTTATTCTTTAACACATAGTATCTTTCTTCTTTGACATCACTGGTACCCTCATGGAGACCCTGAATCTCAGTCCAGATACCATGTGCTGTCGAACTTCCATCCAATCTAGCAAAGACATACTATGATATGCATGCAAACAGAGCATTCTTGGCCTTAGCGTTGTTATTAATGAAATCAGGCTCAAGTAGGTTCACATTCGTATCAGACTTGTGAGTTACCATCTATATCTCTGGATCAAGGGACTCCAGGTAGACTTGCATATGAGTCTTCCAATACTCGTAGTCCTCTCCATTGAATATGGGAGCACTTCCCACCTGTCCCGACATCCTTACTCAAGGCGATGAAGCCTCAAAGATGAGCATTTGGCTCTGATACCACTTGTAAGGGCCGAAGGCGTACCGAGAGGGGGTGAATCGATAAGCCGCTCATGAATCCTAATACTTCAATTGACACTACTTGAACTTAACAATCATTGCAACCTAAGCAATTCTAGTAGGACGACCCTACACATGCTAGTGTTCATGATGATAGCAAGCACGGAAGCCAAACACACTAGCCTATGCAAGCCACAATTCAACCTAGTTACTAGAGCATACAATTGCGGAGTAGTAAAGAGAGGGTTAAGGAATGCTCATGCTTTTTTCCTGAGGTGTTGATATTAAAAGGAAAAGAGAGAAAAGCACACTTTAGATGATATGCATGCATGTCATGTGAAGATATTAATAAAAGCATAAGGACATGCAATGCAAGACATGAATGATGATATGCAACAGATTAGCTTTGCAATGCCTAGGGGACAAAGACAAGCAATCATCATCATGGAATCATACATGGGCATACAGGATAAGTAAGAAATATAAAGCGTTGCGTATGAAAATAAACTAAGTGAGATCAAGATGAGTCAAACACAAGCGAATAAGAAACATGACTCATCAAAATCCACGAACCTCAAAAAAACCAACAAAATAAGATCCAAATGTATCTATCTCCCAAAACCAATGTACGCGTATGCTCCTCCTAGATACAAGGTACTATCGATCGCACTGGATCACACTCCCACTCCCCCTAGACCTATGAATACTTCTCCCCCTTTGGCAACAAGCACCAAAAAGCGGGAAAAGTGAACATCTAAGCGCTCGTGGTCGAAGGAAGTGGTGCGGTGACGTCCTCTGAAGGCACTACTCTTGGCTACTCTTGTGCTGGATCCTGCCATGCATCCTGAGCCTATGTCGCCTAAGCATCCATCTGCTCGAAGAAGTCAAGGTCTACAGGCGACTCAAACCCTGTGCCCTGCTCTGCTGGAGCGACTGTGGTGGTCTCCTGAGCAACTAAGGCCTGGAGAAGTGCGAGATCTGTCACGTCCTGCTGAGTGAAGCCTCCACGGACAAGATCCTCTGCTACCTGAGGTGTGAGTGTGCTAACTGTTGTAGTGAAAGGTGGAGCTGTAGTTGTAGCTAACTCTGGGGCTGTCTGGGAGTCTGCACGTGTGGTGTGCACTATCTCTAAGAACAGACTCCTGACTGGTGGCAGCTGCTGGGAGGTGGTAGGTGTTGTCCTTTGTGAAGCTATAGACTGTGCAGGTGAAGTGAACAATGCAGAGACTGAGAATCCTGACAAGGGGGAGAGCTGAATCACTGGAGAGGAAGTCTGTCCTGCTCCCCCTGTCGGTAACACCCCTCAGTGTGACAACCCGCTATACTGAGCTGTCATCATAGCAGTGAAGGGGTCTGCCCGGGTCGGAAGCTGCTGGAACTATGGTAGTATAGGGACTCCTGCTTGCTAGCCAGTCTGTCCTCTAGTGTGCTCCGCCAACTGAGTCATCTGGGTGGTCACCAGTGCCATCTGTTGTCTCTAAAGCTCTGCCTGTCCTCGGATGACCTCCATCATCTGACGTCTATCCTCAGCTGCGCTATGGAAGAACTCACCTAGGCGTCCTACAAGTGTTGCTATAGTGATAGCATCCTCTGACTGTGTGCCTGTAGGCTGTGGAGGTGCTCCTGTACTAGCTGACTTAGGAACGACCGTCTCTGCATGAGCTGTCTGCTCGTGTGTGACTGGTGGTGACTCCTGCTCCTCCTCTTCTGTCTGCTGACTTGAGGCTGACTACGAACCCTTGGGGACCCTAGGTGAGTAGCAGGTGGTCACCTCAGGGAACACGTTGTACTCCTCCTCTGTCACTAGTCTCATCCTCCTCAGAAGATAGCAAATGTAGGGAGCATAGACCAATCAGCAAATCAACCAAGTCAAATGGATGTCTTCTCAGAATAGCTGCTACTGCCCACTAGTGAAGTAGTGTAAACTCCTCTCTGTAGCCAGACTTGGGAATGATAGTCCTGGTGACTATTACTCTAACCACCTTGGCCTCTGTGGTGAGTCTCGTAGGGCCTCTCTCAAAGCCTGGTGTGTGCGGTGGTGGAAAGGCAAATGACACCATATCGTCTGAAGGTAGCTTCCCTCCCTATGGTCTGCAGGGTGGAGCAAGGGTCAGGTAGACACTCCTGTATAGCTGAAAATCTAAAGCAAGGAGTCCAAAGCTGGCTATCAGGTCTCCTCTGCTCACATGCTGTGGCTACCCTCTAAACAAGAACTAGATCTCTGAGCAGTCTCTGACAACCCACAGTGAAGCATAGAACTCCAGAACTATATCCTCCCTGTGCCTGTATGGAGTAGTAACAAGCTCTGCTAGCCCTGACAAGTATGTGAAGTACTGCTCCATGTCTGTGCATGTGGCTCTCCTCATAGCCTGGTAGGTGGTGTACTGCTACGGCACAAACAGCTTATCTTTGCCTTTCAGCAAAAGATAGTGTCTCCGACCCTCTCTAATCCTCCTCTGGAGGTCTGTCCAGTACCTCTCTCCTACAGCGGGATCCTTGGGGAGTGGAACCCACTACTCAAAGGAGACAATACATAGTGACTTAAGGTCCTTTGCAGGAACCTTAAGAATGTATGTCTCTCCAGCTGCTTGTACCAGTCTCTGCAGCCTCCTCATGCACACTGCACAGGTGCACTATGGGTCTCCTGCCCGGTGAGTAGTCCTCTACTGTTGTGGCTGTGCTTGATGCTCAGTCTCCTTTGTCTCCTCTAGCTCCTCTGACTCGGACTCTGAGCTCTCCTCTGACTCTGACTCTGACTCCTCTGACTCCTGCTGTTACCTAGAGGATCCCTACTCCGTATGTCTCGATGACCTCCCCTGACGGCAAACTAGAGTACTCTGCGACCAAGGTGCTGGTACCACTCCTATAGCCAAGCCCTATGCTATCCTCTTCCTGGTACTCCTCCTGAGTCCCTGAGTGTCACCAGACGGCTCTAGGATCAGCCATGTCCCTGGTATCCTGCGTGACTGCTCCATGGCATCCAAGTGTTGGCCTAACCTCCTGGCCCTTTTTGACTCTGGGTTCAGTCTCGGTTTCTTCTTGCTCTTGGGCTTCTCAGGCATCTTTCCCTTAGTCTTATCCTGACCAGAACCTGCCATCACTGTTGCTGCTGGTTGTTGTCACTACACACATGTAGTTATAAGTAGGATAAGCATAGACCCTATAAAATCTACAAGCAGAGCACTGCTAGGTAGGAATGCGCAATAGAAATCCTAGCACTTAATGAAGGACATGATCACTACACAAATATGCAAAGAGACAACAGTGATCATCGACTATATGTGGCTGGTGCGAATCATCTAGTGTGCAGTCAAATAATAGGTAGTAAATCTAACTATAGACTAAACGAGAGACAAACCCTAGACATGCAATTGACATAATCATGGAATTAATTGCAGCTAGGTTGCGCTAATTAGCTAATTAATGCAACTAATCATAGGCAAGAGATCCAATTGCATCAATTTATGCTAATTACTCAGAATTAGGGCATAATATGATGAAAAGGTAGAAAGGCACAATACCCTAGAATGTCACCAAGGAATGGAACAAGGAACTCGCAAATGATTGCCGAAAAGCTCAAAACTTGGGAACACCGACAAAAGGTATTGGAGGAACAGGAGGCAACTTTGCCCTATGGCGGTGGAGCTCGATGAGGTGGACTGGGCATCCGCGTAGGGAGTAGAGGCGGCGCAGGAGGTGGCCGGCGGCAAGGCCTACGGCGACGGCAAGGTCGACGGGGGCGACATCCTGGTCGCATTCTCGGCTCGGTCAGGAAGAAGGGCGAATAAACCAAAAGGTCTCTGAAGATTTTGACCTAGGTCAATTTGCAACGAACGACCGACATTGCTCAAGGACACAATCAACGGTCACAGATTAAAGAGGCATCACATTTTCAATCATAGTGACCGGATGGTACGATCTCTAGACCGGACTGTCCGGTTAGCTTCGGGTCTGTTAGCAATCGTGCAGACCGAACTGTACAGTCTCTAGGAGCATTCTCTGTAGTCTCTACAACAAGACACCCCAAGCCACTATGCGCAACGGCACTGACCGGACTGTATGGTCCAGTGATCGAATTGTACAATCACTCAGGAATTTTGTTGAATCAAAGAATTTCTCCACTTTCCAAGTGCCCTCGCTAAACACTCAATTAAACACCGCACTTCAAATATAAAGGGAACTCTCAAAGACTCCTTTTCAAATAGTGGAACTCTATGGCCTTATAATTTTCGCAAATGCCAAATGAAGAATAGAGCAAATAAGAACCAAGGCAATTAAGAACCAAATTGTATGTATGAGCCTTAGTCCATGAACCACACGAGTAGGTTTAACCTCGAAGTTCATAAGAGATTGTTCAATGGCATGAAGCACAATCCTTTCCTTTGGTCACACTTGCGGAGATGTAATCTCATATAGAGCATTAGCACAAAAATCTCCAAATGTGACAAGCCTCCTTTGTGTTTCTATATGATGCATGCAACAAGCATTTTGGTTTTTAAGCTTACTCACTATAAGCCATACCCTTGCCTTAAGAGAAACCAAACCACCATCTCAAGCACTCCTCCTTGCTTATAGCTATCTTGAGTGGGTTAGACATTGACTAATTTTTATATGTTTTTATTTTAGTTATTTATGTGGGGGAACAGGGAGCTACGAAAGCAAGAAACAATTTCTTCCGTTCAACCAGGAAACCTTGCAAGAGGGGATCATGGATCGTTACCACTAGATGCGCAGGCGATGTGGAAGCAAGGTTGGAGAAGCGACGTCCAACGTAGTCGTGCATCGATGTAGAGGATGTAGTCGTTCATAGCAACCGTCTCCTCCTGATCCAGCCAAAGCACCACAACTGCAGCGCCTCCTTGCGGTATCCACATGTACGGGATTGGAGCACCGTGCGTGACGTGCTAGCACCGGCAACATGGTTAGGGTTTTGTGGGCGAGAGAGAGGAGCGCAACGGCTAGGGTTATGGACTGAAGGGATCACGTACCCCTTGCACCGCCTCCACTTATATAGATCCCTTTCGAATGGGCCTCGACTAGTTGGCCCATTAGTGGACTAATCCTTCACGGATCAAATCTGTATGACCCTCAAATACATATCAAATCCATATTGTCTTTTGGGCATCTCCAACAATCTCCCACTTGCACTAGAGACAATCATGTAGGCAAGCAATATTCTAACCCGTTAAGTGTGTGATCTGTTAGGTTCACATGTACACGACAATGACATGAAAACCATTTTCAATTCATAAATCAATAGCGGCACCTAGCAGCACATATTGATTCTCATGTACACATAAGGAAGATCATATCGGTTGGACCTTTGACATACGCATTCACCGATCCCTTTGCCTCACAATATCAGTCAAGCTCAAGGAGAGATACGTGTCATCCCTGTAATAGCTCGACCATTCACTCGAACGTCTAGTGGATTTATCATGACTAACTCTTAGTCATCATAATTAACTTTTAATCACATCGGCATGGCCATGCACTTCCAAATCCATCTAACTCGAGGGGCCCAGAGATATCTATTCTGTTATCAGGAGGGGCAAATTCCATCTTGATCACTCACACCCCACGACATGATTCATAGCACACCCAAAAATTACCTTTATGACTACCCAGTTACGGAATAGCGTTTGGTAACCCCTAAGTGTGCTATTACACATTCCATCTGTTTCACGACTCAGGGGTGTTACCGACAAGAAAACAACTAATGGCACAATAATAACATCTCAGTAGAGTCTATCAGTGGGTCAATCCAAAACCATGTTCGCCAACATGTGTCCACATAATTGATTTGATATCTCCATATCTATGATTTGTGAAACATGATGATCAACCAATACATGTGCTAGTCCATGAATCATCATTGTCCCATATAATGATAAGGAACTAGGGATCATTTAGGATAATATTATGAAAGAACAATGAGTTTCGTAAACAAGTCACGTACTTGCCAATCAATGAAATAATTATTATCCAAGGAATAGAATAACACTTTATTCACTCACACATAAACATAGACATTACACAATCTCTCATACATTAATCATGTAGATATCTAATACCCATGGATCTCATATGTTCCTCATGCCTGGGTTGAGAGAGAGGTTTTGTCAACGGATCAGCTATGTTTGAATCCGTGTGCACCTTGCATATCTTCACGTCACCTCGATGAACAATGTCCCGGATGAGATGAAAACAACGTAGTATGTGTTTATTCTTTTGATGTGCTCTAGGCTCCTTGGCTTGCGCAATGGCCCCACTATTATCACAATAGAGGTCAATTGGATTCGACACACTAGGAACCACACCTAACTCAGAAATAAATTTTCTGATCCAAACAACTTCCTTTGTAGCTTCTGGAGCGGCAAGGTACTCGGCCTCCATCGTTGAATCAGCAATTGTATCTTGCTTGGAACTCTTCCAGCTCACCGCGCCTCCATTGAGGCTAAATACATATCCAGATTGCGATCTTGAATCATCCTTGTTGGTTTGGAAACAAGCGTTGGTGTAACCATTTACAACAAGCTCTTCCTCACCTCCATAAACTAGGAACATACCCATAGTTCTTCTCAAGTACTTTAGGATATTCTTACTAGCCACCCAGTGAGCTTCTCCCGGGTTTGATTGGAATCTGCTTGTAGCGCTTAGAGCAAAAGCTATATTTGGGTGCGTACATATCATGGCATACATGATGGATCCGATAGCCGAAGCATACAGGATCGCTCTCATATTCTCTATCTCATTAGGTGTCGAAGGACACTGATTCTTGCTAAGAGTAATGCCATGTGACATGGGCAAGAAACCTTTCTTAGAATCTTGCATATTGAACCGTTTCAATACCTTGTTGATGTACGTGTCTTGGCTTAATCCAATTACCCTTTTTGATCTATCTCTATAGATCTTAATGCCTAAAATGTATGCTGCCTATCCCAAGTCCTTCATTGAGAAACTTTTTCTTAATGAAGACTTAACATCTTCAAGCATTGGAATATTATTTCCGATCAACAATATGTCATCCGCATAAAGGACTAGAAATACGAGTGCGCTCCCACTAGCCTTTTTGTAAACACAAGGCTCTTCTTCATTCTTGATGAAGCCAAACATTTTGACTTCCTCATCAAAACAAAGGTTCCAACTCCGAGATGCTTGCTTCTGTCCATAAATGGACTTCCGAAGTTTGCATATTTTCCTAGTATTTTGTGGATCAACAAAACCTTCAGGTAGTGTCATGTACACATCCTCACTTAGGTTTCCATTAAGGAAAGCCGTTTTGACGTCCATTTGCCATATCTCATAATCATAGTATACGGCAATTGCTAGGAGGATCCGAATAGACTTTAGCACACCGACGGGCGAGAAGGTCTCATCATAATCAACACCTTGAATTTGTTTAAAACCTTTCGCCACCAATTGTGCTTTATAGATGTGAACATTTCCATCCTTGTCTATCTTTTTCTTAAAAACCCATTTACACTCAATGGTTTTAACACCATCTGGTAGATTGATCAAGTTCCAAACTTGATTTTCTCTCATGGATTCTAATTCGGATCTCATGGCTCCAAGCCATTTGTCAGAGTCTGGTCCCATTATTGCTTCTGTGTATATCTTAGGCTCATCATTGTTCAACAATAATATGTCGTGCTACCTAATCATTAGGAGTGTGAACTTTTTAGGTGCGCGACGTGCCCGTTCAGATCTACGTGGGGCTGGTGCCTCAATAATAGGTTCTACAACATCTTGTGCAACTTGTTCCAATTGAGGTTCAGTGGGAGAAGAAACATTTTCCAATGTTTCTTGAACTTCTTCAAGTTGCATTGTCCTCCCTCTTATCTTTCGTGAAAGAAACTCTTTTTCTAGAAAAACGCCATTCTGAGCGATAAACACTTTGTCGTCCTCCCGGTTGTAGAAATAATACCCTTTAGTTTCCCTAGGATATCCTACAAAGAAACATTTATCTCACTTGGGAGAAAGCTTATCAGACATCATACATTTTACATAAGCCTCACAACCCCAAATCTTAAGAAAAGACAGCACGGGACGCTTCCCGGTCCATATCTCATATGGCATCTTCTCTCTACAGATTTAGATGGAACCCATTTAAAGTGAAAGCAGTAATTTCTAGAACGTATCCCCAAAAGGACAATGGAAAATCACTTTGGCTCATCATTGACCTAACCATGTCCAACAAGGTTCGGTTCCTCCGCTCAGACACAACATTTAGTTGAGGTGTTCCAGGTGGAGTCCATTGTGGAACAATTCCACATTGTCTTAGATGATCACCAAACTCATGGCTCAAGTACTCACCTCCACGATTAGATCGTAGGGTTTTAATTGTTCTACACAGTTGATTTTGTACTTCATTCTGAAATTCTTTGAACTTTTCAAATGATTTAGACTTGTGCTTTATTAAGTAGATGTAACCATATCTACTAAAGTCATCAATGAAAGTAATGAAGTACTGAAAACCACCTCTAACCACACAACTCATTGGTCCACATACATCTATATGTATAAGAGCCAATAGGTCGTTTACTCTCTCACTATGACCTGTGAAAGGTGACTTAGTCATCTTGTCAAGCAAACAAGATTCACAAGTCTGAATTGATTCAAAATCGAATGAGTGTAAAAGACCATCTTTATGGAGCTTCTCCATGCGCCTCTCATTTATATGGCCTAAACGACAATGCCAAGTGTAAGTGGGATTCAAATTATTCGGGCGGAGCCTCTTTGCATCAATGTTATAAATTGGCCTATACTTCATATCAAGATAATACAATCCATTCACTAATGGATAATTTGCATAGAGAATATCATTCAAATAAATGGAGCAACATTTGTTCCTTATTATGACCTCATAACCATCAACTTCCTCTAAACATGAGGAGGATATAATATTTCTGTCTAAGGCAGGAATATAATAACAACTATTTAATTCCAAAACTAATCCCGACGGTAATGAGAGTGGATAAGTCCCGACAGCCAATGCAGCAACTTTTGCACCATTGCTGGTAGGAGCATCCACCTCGCCTTTTGCACACTTCCTTGTCCCTTTAAGACCCTACAATGATTTGCAAGTATGAATCATCGATCCAGTATTAAATACCCATGAATCATCAGGACGAGTAGCAAGATTAATTTCAATAACACTGATACCTGAAGTAGAATGATCAGCAACCTTCTTCTTCTTGAGTTCTTCCAAGTAAGGCTTGCAGTTTCTCTTCCAGTGCCCAGTCTTCTTACAGTAATGGCAAGGATCGCCTAGAGGCACTCTTGGCCTGGGAGGAGCTGCTGCAACCTTAGGCTTTGAGCTTGAGATCTCATCCGCACTATTAGCCTTAGGCTTGCGCTTTCTCTTCGTATCCTTCTGCACCATCATCACATGATTTGCCCTAGTTTTCTTGATGCTCTCCTCGACAGTCTTTAGCATCCCATGCAATTCAGCCATAGTCTTTTCCAGGCTATTCATATGAAAATTTATTACGAATGGCTCATAGCTCGCTGGGAGCGACTAGAGAACGACATCCGTAGCCAAATCTAGGCTAAGGGGAGAACCAAGTTTCTCCAGGTGTCAATGTAACCAATCATCTTGATTACATGAGGACTGACGGGACTACCTTTAGCTAGCTTGCATGCAAACAAGGCCTTTGAGATGTTATACCTCTCAGTCCTTGCTTGATTCTCAAACATGCCACGAAGCCCAACAATCATATTGTCAGCATCAGTGTTCTCATATTGCTTTTGAAGCTCAGAGGACATAGTAGTAAGCATGAGACAACCAACATCAAGTGCATTATTAGTGTGCTTATCATACTCCCTTCTCTAGGCAGCACTAGCGATTTTCAGGCAGGTCATCAGGATAAGGAAGCTCTAGAACATATTTCTTTTTCTCTTGCTTGAGAACAATTCTCAAGTTGTGATACCAATCAATAAAGTTTGTTCCATTAACTTTTTCTTTCTCAAGGATCGAACGTAAATTAAAATTGGAAGCATTATTAGCGGGCGGCATGATCTACAATAGAAAACACATGCAAATGTATAAGCACTATGTAAAGGTAAAACTCCTATTAAACCATTTTAAAAGAGTTTCTTCACTATATGCTTGGAATCGTTTCCCTCAAAACCACATATAGTGGTCCAAGATCCTTATTCAACTAGTTCCTAGTGAGCTTTGGCATAACTACTAGAAATGTAGTATCCTAAGTAAGCAACATTTGCTAATCACATCATATGTGACTCTTGTTTGTTGGGAGGCATCATATGCCATGGTGCCCAACACCATGCCCCAAAGCCCAAAACAGTTTTGATAGCTTCGTCAAGCAAACCAATACTATGCTTGTGAATGTCCGGTATTCACCCTACTTGTTAAGATAGTTGGGGCACTCTACTTTGGCAGACCTACCACACAACGATCAAAATTATAGTAGGTGTAGCTATTGGAAGGGCATCAATTTTAATCTCAATTTTTTTGAGGGAACCTATACTAGCATGATCATTATATTGAGCATATAATACATGAAAGAATAGGATGACAGGAACATCATCATAGGCAATCATATTAACTGTAAAATAGTATGGCCCTTTCACATGGTGATCTCCATCTCTATTGTTGTAGGCCCACCTCCTATCCATGTGTCCACCATGCTCCAAAACCGGCCTCCATGAACCAGTACTAAGCTACTACATCTAATAGCTAGTAGTGAATTACATGAAGAGAAACAGCATCACAAGTCGACACGCAAGTCATTATACAATAATATGACAGCCTCAACCTAGCTGTTTTAAACATGACTAGCATGTCATGAAAGAACACAAATATGCATCACATACATATTTTGGGTCATACCGTTCACAACATTCTCTACAAAAACAAGTTAGGCGAGAACGGATTCTAACGTGTGAATCAAAAGGGGTATAACCAACTAGGAGTGTGTCTGTACGGCGGTCCCGTAATGAAAATCTCACAAAATTTCACAGATCGTATCTATGGAATTGCAATGAAAATCTCATCGGTGAAATCATATTTGGCTGATTCTGAGTCATTCATAATGCCTCAATTTTTATTAGGGTTTCATGATAGACCGCGACATATAGTCCTGATCTCGTCAGTCTCCTCTTCTGGTTTATGCAGCTAGTCCCGATGGTGATACCACCCAGTAGGGACAGATCGCTTACATCGAGAGGTGACATGATTACATCAGCGACACATGCACGCTATCCATCAGACACCTTGTGAATCTCCCATTAAGACCAACCGATCTAATCAACCCACACTACAAAAACATGCAATAGATCTAATTTAGGTTATCAACATTGATGTCCTCAAAAGTATGTTCAAGGGACTCGTACTTCTCATGTAGCTCTATATGATCACCCTTGAGTTTGTCATAACTCTTGTTTAGGGCCTCATGAGATGTAACAAGGTACTTGAGCTCACTCTCAAGCTCACCAACACAGTCCTTAGCCAACTTACACTCTTTTCTCATCATATCCAACATTTTGGATTTCTTGACAGTGATGTCGCGGGCTTGCTCAAGCATACTCCAAAGCTCGGCACATGAGAGCTTCTCATCATCGTTGTCATCGCTGCTCTCATCCTCACTCTCTCCAAGTTGGCTTGTGACCATAGGCACGTGGGAGGTGAAGGAAGAGCTCGTGGAAGTGTGGTCTTGATCATGGCTAGGTCGGCCACTTCTTCATCATCACTTGAGGAGGAAGATGTGTCACTTGTCCACTCTCCAACAAGGATCTTGCGAGATAACTTCTTCTTGTAGTCTTGAACTTTGCCTTTGCCTTTGCTCTTATCCTTGTTGAAGTTCCTCTTCTTCTTTTGCTTGGCTTTGGGGTCTTCTTCTTCATCACTTGAGTCTTGAGACTTGAAGGTTTTTGGCTTGGGGCAATCTCGAACAAAGTGGTTCTTGGACCCATAATTGAAGCACTTGCCCTTGGACTTGGAGGCAAACTTGTTCTTTAAGGTCCTCATCTTCTTCATGAGAAGTGCCAAGTCTTCACTCAAGTCATCTTCTTCTTCATCATCATCATCTTCAATCATAACTTTCTTCTTGCTCTTCTTGCTCTTGATAGGCTCTTACTTCTCGGCTTGAAGAGCTAGGTTGGATGGTTGAGAATCATCCATACCCAATTGATAGCTCTTGAAGGCTGTGATCTTGCCAATTCATCTCCCTTTTACAAATCATTTGACTCATCAAATTGCACATCATAGGAATCTTCTACACAACTTGTGGCTGAGTTGTAGACCCTATATGCTTTAGAAGTCCCTGAGTATCAAACAAGTATGCCTTCATCAGTTCTACTCTCAAACTTTCCTGGCTTTCTCCTGTTCTTGAGTATGTAACGCTTGCAGCCAAAGACCCAGAAATAGGAAACATTGGGTTTTCGTCCCACCAATAGCTCATATGGTGTCCTCTTCAATAACCGGTGGAGATAGACACGGTTGAAGGTGTAGCAAGCTGTGTTGATTGCTTCAGCCCAAACATTTCATGAGTTCCACACTCATCCAACATGGCACGAGTAAGAGTGATGAGTGTCTTGTTCTTCCTTTCCACTACTCCATTCTACTCGGGTCTATATGTAGCGGAGAATTCATGCTTGATGACTTTCTTATCACAATATTCCTCCATTGTTGTGTTTTTAAACTCTGTTCCATTGTCACTCCTTATCTTCACAATGCTAGCCTTGAATTCATTCTTCGCTCTTCTTACAAATTTTTTGAAGATATCACTTGCTTGAGACTTGTCCACCAGAAAGAAGGTCCAAGTGTATCTCGTGAAGTCATCCACAATCACCAAGGAATATAGATTGCCTCCCAGACTCTTGTAATGTGTTGGCCCAAACAAGTCCATGTGCAAAAGCTCTAGAGGATGAGAAGTAGACATGAATGACTTGGTGAGATGTGAAGATGCAACTTGCTTCCTAGCCTGACAAGCACTACACAATCTGTCCTTCTCAAAGGTGACGTCTTGATTCCTTTAACTAGATTTCTATTGACCACTTTTCTGAGTTGATTCATTCCAACATGTGTCAGTCTTCTATGCCACAACCATTCTTTTGTTGCCTTAGTGAAGTGGCAAGTGCTTGGTGGCATATTGCTTGATTTGAAGTCCGTGACATTCAGATTTCCATGTCTCACTCCATGAAATACTAGCCCTTTCTTAGCATTCTCAATCATAGCACCATCCTCATCAAACGTCACCTTGCCTGATCCCCTAACTCTTCGAACTTCCTCGCTAGTGCTCTCCTCTTTTCCTCTTGGCTCTCAACCATCATTTATAAGGTTTGTAATAGAGTTTAGAGATGATTCCTACATACACAACACTCATGCAGATATTAGTCATATTTCATGTTTGTCATTCATCACCAAAACATCATACTTTGGGGTGACCTCAATGATCATGATCCTTACAACATTCACACGAGCAAACTGGCTAGAAACTTTTGGCACTTAGAGCCAAATGTCGATGCTCTATGCAGCCAAGTATGACATCTATGGAGGATAGAAAGCTCATTAGCGCTGCATGTCTATTTCCCCTTCATTTTGTTCTTTTTACATTTGTTTGTCTTTTATTTTAAATTAATTCTATGTTTATTTATCTATTTTTGTTTGATATATGACAATAAAGTTCATTTTCACTCTGTTTTTTTTTTCATTTGCACTTTTTCCCATCCATTATTTTTTGTTAGACCAACATAAATGATGTCATGTAATATTGCACACAAGGATACAATTCGATTCTCGAAAATGGAAAGCAAGAAATTCTCCTTTTATTGGATTTTCATGTTCTCCTTATACATTTATGTGACAACGCTAGTGATCTAACAGTAGCATCCTTATCTCTCCTAAAGAACATTTGTTTAGGCAAACTGCTCATGATCTCGCTTGAGTTGAAGTCACATGGCAAAAAACATATCTTCTGCATAACATTGCAAGAGCAAAACACGCCAGTCCCACTCGTGGATGCGAGTTGAAGCCAATGGCAGGAAATATTCCAGCCCAAGTTATTTTCGGCCCAGTTAACTTGGATGTTGAGTGGAGAAACTTTCATGCCATATTTCTTAAATGTTGTGTGGAGAAAAACTTGTTTACAGAGCTGGAAGAATTAAGTATTATTCATGAAACAAACTATTTATTGACCTGAAATAACTCAATTGTATATCTAAATATATTATTTAAGAAGGAGTTTTACTGTCCAAAATATTGGCCAGTAATTTAGTTTGAGGGTAATTTCGTAATTACACTTTTAATTAATAAATTTATATTTATGTTAATGATAGAATATTAAGTCTATCAAATTATTAAAATGTTAATTTATTTTAAAAGATATAAAACATTAGTTATTAATTAGATTGTTAATATAACCTTATTTATAACAATAAAAACTAATTACTATAAATATACAACTCTTACTTTTTTCCAATATTGCCCACAAATTGAGAAACTACTAGCCATTAGTTATAATTTTAAATTATAAAATCTATTTAAGAAGCAGGAATGTGCTTTCATGCGTGCACACATTCATACATACTGCATGACACATAAGCTTCAACCATTTCTTTATCATTTAAATTTATCGAAATCCCTTTTTCTGCTATATGATTTTTACTTGATTGATTAATAAAAGACTAGGCAACATTTCAGAAATATCGTAGTCGACAATGAGAAAGCCCAAAGTGAACTATTCAATTGAAATAGAAAGTGTTATGCATTCCCTATGTTTTTTTTAACAAAACTTCTTTGGGTTTTCAAATGATCCTATTTTATGTGGTTTCTTATTCTTCTGTTTTCCATTCTCAAGTTTCAAACAAGGTTTTTAAGGACATATTTGAATCCAAGGGTGCCACGTTTAAAATACGGGTTCTCATGGGGCCAACAAGCAACACCTCGAATATAGTGGAAATGAACTGTGTTGGAAACACACAGCTTGATTTGCACTTAATCAATATCAAATATAGTGGAAATGAACACAATTGTCAATCTTGGCTCTGCGCTTCTGCCCCTGTCATATAGGCTTTCTTTTTACATTTCCAATACTGGGTCGACGATGCTAGCCCAAAGAGTGACCATGATGGCCCAAATACGAATAGAGATTTAGTGTTCTATTCTAGTACTATCTAAAACTGTGTTGGAAGCATGTTTAAATGATTGTCTTTTCTGGATAATGCTTAAGAATGGTTGTTTATTCTAAACATTAAGTCTCTACCTCTTACTATATACTTTAAGAAATCAATTTGGTGGGTACACAATTTGAGCACCAACCACGAAAGAATACCTCGTGTTGCAACTTGCATATTTAGCTCGAAATAAATTAGACAAGTAAACGATCGAGAGGAACCGTACCATAGCAGAGCTGCTGGCCGGTCGGCCTTCTCCAGAATAATGCGCATGCTCACATGAACCTGCAGCACCAGAAGGAGCAGTCACATAACAAAATATAGGGAGCGACCACATGCTGGAAGCAGCTTCCTGGAGGGAGGGACTCGTTTCTCTCCGCTACCTGAGGAGTCAACGACGTTTAACTCTCAGCTACTAGCCAATCCCTGCTTTCCGGGCTGCTGCTGCTTGAAGACACCTATTGAAGCGTACTAGCCTCGGCAATGGTTCCTTTATGTAGCGTTTGTGTCATAGTGAAAACGCTAGCAGAAGAAAATAAAAGCAGCGCTTTTACACTGTATTTTGTTAGTATAGATTCGGTGGGCTGTGAGGGAGAAAAGGGAAGAGAGGACATGCAGGTCTCATTTGCTTGGTTATAGGTGATTGTCATAGCCGAAGCTATCTTCACACTGCTACAGTTTTGTAGAACAAGCAGAGCAAAGATTCTACTGTAAAGCTATTTTACTGTAGCACCATTATGGAGACCTCTATAGACAGGGGCTGCAAATTTGTGACCTGTACGGTTTTACATACAGTATGCCACCAAATGATAAAATAGTGATCGATCGCTTCTCGAGGCAGCGATAAACTAGTCATCGCCGGTCAACTGTTGCCAAGCCGATGCCAGGCACGGACCATTAGTCAAAAGACGCAGCATGGTTGTCATGGCCAGAAAAAGAAAGATTAGAACCTCTCCAGTGATTGCTTCTAAACTATCGTTTAAAATTATTTATTAAAAGAAAAGAAGAAAGAGAAGGCAGCCTCTAAAAATATAAGAGACTTAAATATGGATTTCATTCCTCTTTAATTCTCTGTAAGAACTACTCCCTCTGTTCAATATTATATGACACTCTAGACTTCTAAGTTTTCTCAAATTATAAAACATCTTCGCTTTTCAATACATCTTTCTCTCTTTCCAATATACCTCTATTTCTATCTCTCTCTTTCTCGTTTTCTGTGCACCTATTTTTTTCACCTCTCCTTAATTCCTGTGTTCGGAGCCAAAACATCATATAATGTTAAACAGAGGAAACAGTTGCTACCTCTTAGCTAACTCTACCATTAAAAAAGCTTTTATAATACTATACGTTTTCGAGTGATATGTAACCAACTAATCATGATGAATCTCATATTCTCAGCGAAAATAATTAGCTTGGTAACTCTTTGATTAATTTGATCGACCTCCAACAAACTGTAGATGATAGTGCTCCTTGCCGGCAATGCACGGAACGGAACAGAAGCACAGCAGTAAACCTGGCTCGGTGTCTCGGCGCGTGGCCACGTACGTATACGTACGGTTCCGACGACAAGCGAAACTTGTGTACGTATGTGGAGTACTACGGACCTTGTTTGTCATGAGGATTCGTGCACGCATGCTGCACCGCCTACCTGCCCGGCAGTTTCTAGGAGAGCGGAGAGTGTCGATTTTTCTTATCTGGTCAGGAGTTTTGCCCACGCCAAACACCATATCTACGTAGGCCTCAAATGTTTTTACCGTCCGATTGACATCAGAGGAGAGTATGTTAGTACGGATTTTCTTTGATCAGGTGAGAAAATTATAATTGTACGGCTGCTCCCTTCCTTATAAATCCCGATTGGTTGCCTCCTGCCCCATGTTACGTGTCAGGGTGTGATTATCGCTTCGTGGGGTGGGCTTGGACATCGGTCCTTCTCTTCATTGCCGCACAACCGCATTCGTCTCCTCGCCTCCCCTCTTCTTGTGCTCCTAGCGATCCATCGTTGTTAGACCAGCTTATTGCCCCTGTCCTTCATTCTTCTTTCTTGATTTTTGTTGTCTTTTTACCTATGTTTTGTGGGAGAGCCGTCTTGATCCAGAGGCATTTGATACCTGATTCGGTTTTCAATCTTCATCTATTTTCAAAGTGCTTCACTGCTTGATGTTTCGTCTATTCTTGAGCTATTGTTCACAAGTTTGGATCCCATGCTGCTCAGCTAGGTGACATACTAAGCTCTTCATTCTCTCTTTGATCCATTTCTTGGAGTTGTGTTTGGGTAGGTTTTTAGTTCTTGATTTGATCAGCCTGGGATATGATTTCTTTCTTTCAATGATCACCTGTAAGCTTCTTTTCTGGTCACGTCGATCTGTTCTGTGTGTAGTACTACTTTCTCTTTTATTGCTCTTACCGGTCTCCTTTTTATTTTCATTACTGGTTTTGGTTTAGGATTTCGTGGACTACCCTGTGTTCTGAGCTTCCTTTTTTCGTGATTTTGATTGGTCCTGTTGGATTACCTTAAGTTCCGCAAGATGTGGCAGATGTAAATCTGTTCTCTGGATTTTTCATGCCTCACAGGTCTAGGTATCTAATCTCTCTGTATTTTTATTTCTTTACTTAGAAAGGTTGGTTATGGGGAGTTTAGCCGCTCGCCATTTGTTCATGCTCCTGCTGCTCTCCGTTGTAGCTTGTTCACAAGTAATTTACCATGTATAGTTTCTGGTTAAATATTGTGATGACATAAATAATATTCATTGCTATGTGAACTTGTGGATGCAGGGAATCCACAATAGGGATGTTTGAAGCTCCGCCACTTCATATAGCTTTGTGCAAAAGATTCAGTACAGGTACTTCACTAAAATATAAACTGGGAATTTTATCTATTTATGTTGACCACACTCTTAGTTGCAGTTATCTATTTCATGATACAAATGCTGATTTTCTGTAATGATTTCATTCGTTGGGATGTGAGACTGCATTTTAAAAACGTATTTACAATTTATCCATCATTATAGTTGATATTAGTATATGTTATTTCAATAAATTAACTGTGTTTTTCATTCAAATTTAGTTTTATGGTTGCATGGAAAACACATACAGAAGAAAATGTTTGGTTCCAATAACCATTGCTAAAAGCCTCTAAACTACTACTCGATTATCCCTGATACAAATTTGCTAATGACAAATTTTAAGCAAGTTGTTGGGTCCTATATATGCTTAGACGTAGTTGTTGGTGCTGTTGTTATTCCAAGATTTTCAATTCACAGATTCAGTTTCCTTATGTACTATTTCATTGCCCATTTTGAACCTTTACACGTGATTGTAGTTTAGTTTAGAAATTACTAGATGTGTTCTAAATCTTCAAGACTAAGATTGTTCCTTCATATAACATTGGCTACTCATCATATTCTGTAATATATTTGTTGTTGTCCTGAAAGATTATGCAAGAATCTTATATAATTAAGTTATACTTGAGATTCCTGTCTCAAAAAAAGTTATACTTGAGATTCTTTTTATGAATCTTTTAGGCTCCTTTTACCTGTATAGTTCCTTTTCTCTAAGACTATCAGATAAATGGTAACAAGCTTATGAGATCTGATCATAATCAGGAACAATTCACAGCTTGCTTTTTTGCAATGATAATAGCAACGCTATCTGTTGTACACTATTTTCTTCCCATTATAGAAAGGGTCACTTTTGCCCATATAAGTGCTTGGCAAATATTCCTAAAGTTTCTTTTATGTAGTTTTAATACTGTATTATCCCATGCTTTAAAAATCTTGCCTCATGCAAAAAAATATAGTAAACTAAAGTTTGAAGCTACTTGATTTATTGGTCAGTAGCATGTATTTAGTGCACCATTGGACTAGCAAATAAACTGAATTTTTATTGAGTGGTTGGCCACTATTCATGACCAAACGTTATTCTAGGAATGTCCCAGTTGGCACGGTGCTTTTCACAAGAGGCCGGCCATGCAAACCGGTGACCCAAATTATGGGCATGGATATTTGTTTCTTTTTATAGGTTGTTTTTTTTATTGTTGGGTTTGATTATTATTCTTTTCATATACATGATTTATCATACTTCACTGAGCTTTATAGCTGCCAGCGGCAATAAGCTGTTAAAATGCAATGTTCTTTGATGATGAATAATTCCCTCATATTTCGTATTCTGACATATGTTCTTGCCTTTTAAGTTCATGTGTTGCAGCCTGCAGTAGTTGTGTTGGGTAGATTATTCTAGGTTCCTAGTGTTGGATGGTTATATGTTTCACAGAAGATTGTTATTTCCCATTGCTACTATTTGTTAATAACTGGGGTTGTAGACTCAAGGAACCTTAGCACTACTTTTTGTGCATGAATAAATCTCAGTTGTTTTATTTGTTTTCTAATCCAAAGTTATAATTATATTATTGTGCAGAGTTTAAAAGTAGTTTGCTTTATCAAATGACCTACCGTGCATATTCCTCCATCATTCCGAAGCCAAGCTTCTACTCTCTACAGGTAAAAACCAAATGGAACAACTCCCTAGTTTTTACTTTAAAATGTCGTGTTCATCAGAAATGTTGTGATATATGTAGAACTATGATATTAACCTTGGCATTGAAGTGTTTGATTCTTGATGCATTTTTCTTCCCAAGATGTTTTGAGAAATAGAAAAACATTTCTTATACTGCTAATATTAGAAAGGAATTCATAAAAATCAGATGGGAAACCAAGTAGTAATTTTGTTCAGGATTTTACTGCTAAGGCTACCTTTTGATTTCTTAATAGACTGACATATCATTTTAGCAAATCAATGGACGCAAAGGGGAGCTCATATTGGCAAGAGTGAGAAGTATGACTCCAAGAGGAGATAAAGGTTACGCCCCCTCTAATTTTTTGTAGCACAGTAAATAGCTAGCTGTAACATGAGTTAACCAATTTATCCCTTCGACATTAATATCAGCATGTTATGATATCTTTTCTCATATTTTTTAAGAAATATATTTGTTCACCTTTCTACACTTCTTTGAGCTGGCAAAAAACGAAGATATCATGTGTAAAATTTGATCAGATAAATTTTTAATCTGTGAAATGGGAAGAAATGGAACAAATAGAAGCGCAAATTTGGTTGTGCAGTATGCATATGGATTATTTATTCCTCATAGCCCCAATAGAGGAAACACCAACACGGCATTATGATGTCATTAGGACTCTATAATTATCTCTGTTGCTTTCCGTTCATGACAGATCGGTAAGATGTCATTATGATGGCATTCCTGCATGCAAAATAATATCTCTTGCAGCGCTTTGGCCATTGATTTGAGATGTCCATCTAAGGTACTTTTCGCTGGATGTTATTTTTTTCCACTTATTACATTGTGTGCTCATGCATCTCTTGGCTTCATGCTTCCGGTTGGTACACACTCCAACAATCGCATATTCTTACTTCTGGAGATCGGGTGCAGTGATTTTGTGCCTCTAATATAACACTAGACATTTTTGTCCTCACCACTATCATTTTTATAAGATTCATAAGGCTATGATCAAATTATAATGGACACAGTAGTATGCTTGCATTGACATCAAATTAATAGCTATATATGGTTGACCAATAGTTGAATTCACATATACCATTCTCAATTAAGGACATCGAGTTGGATCTTTGCCGATCTGTTTTGGGGGAAATCTTTCTTGCTCTTTTTTTCTTCCCTGGTGCCTTGTGTTCCTGTTTACTTTTCTTATGTGTTTAGGGTTTATAGGTGGCTGGTGTTGTGGTGCTGCCTACAGCCATAGGGCCTTGATCGGTGAATTCTTGGATGACTCTGAAGGCCCTGGCCCTCCCCACGTCATTGGATTGATCTGTGGACCCCCTTCTAATTTTTCTCCCGTAAGTGATCCAGTTCCAGACACGAATTTTTTTTGTGTTCTTTTCTTTCCTGGATTGGATTAGCCTGTATTGATGTGCTTCTTGTTCTTTTATCTCCTCGTGCTGCCTACATCTTCCTTTTCTCGCCTCTGCCGAAGAAATTGGATTGTTGCCTATAGTATTTGCAATTGAAATTCATATAACTATGCTTATTCATTAGCACCACATGGCATGCATTCCGATGAATGTTTTTCTATTTATTTTACTTTCTGCTGATTATACTGAATATTCAAGAGTTTATGCCAATATATGACAAATCAAAATTGAAAACCATGTTTTGGAGTGAGTGTATCTGTAGGATTGTAAGTGATGCATTAACACTGACAACAAATTCAGAGGTGATGCAATAATGTGATTTTAAAAACATGTTAAATTTATATGTTCGCTATAAATCATGCACTTTAATTGTGATATGATTTTTTTAATTCTTTTTTTAGTAAGGGTGATGTACATGATGAGATTTCTAATATTGTCAGTTGCAAGAGCTATCCATGTTACTGATTTCAAATACATGATGGTGTTGACCAAGAACATCATGATTTGCATATTCAATCATGGATGTGTAAGAAAATCATCAACAAAGTATTTATCTTGCCCTTTTTTATTTCACTATGGTGTGCTCTTGTAAATATCCTTGCTTCTGTTGTGCATATCAAGCAAATGAAACAAATGTTGTAAAGGTCACATTACAATCTGCAATCTGGTTCTCATATTGCTACATGATATGTTTTCATTTCTATCCATGTTGTGTTGAACCCAAAAATATGACTGCATTTCACTAATTGGTTGTATTCTTGGATATTCCATTTCAGATTATTTGTGTGGCTAAAATAATATGTCTACAACATTGGTCATGCTTAAAAAATAGATCAGTCTGATGGTCAAATTATGAGATATGCTTCTTTTTATATTATTTTATTGGTTATTCCAGTTTACTTTTATGTAAGTAATAGATATCTGTGCATGTAATTTTTTTTTTCATATATTATATGTTCCTGCTACACCATAACATACAAAAAATATTTTTTGCTAGTACATACATGCTTCTTCATCCATCTGCATTTACCATTTCCAATCATGATTACATCGTTTTGATGATCTCGGTTAAGTCCGCCAGTAACTTGCTGATTCGTTTTCATTCATTAACCTAAAAAAGAAAGCATCTAATCTAACCAATGACCAATATGCTATCCCGCGGGTATCAGAGTGAAATAAGCCTCTATCCAGGTGTCTGGTTACCACTTGCTTCAGCCTTTTTCACATTAGAACATAATTATTTTCTACCATATAGAAGCCTACCATGGCATCCTCTTCAGATTTGCCCCACAAGATGAGCCCAATGATTTCATCTATGCTATTATTTTCTAATAACCATTGCCACTTCTCTACCCAGCTAAATATCGTTGTATTTTTAATGTCAGAGTTCACGTGCATTGGGTCAGACCTACTGATTCTCTACCTAGCTAAATATAGTTATAAAGCATCCGTTATACACCTGTTCTCATACTGAACAAAGATATATATATTGCAGATTAAGTGTAGCTTGATTTTCTCAGTATACACTTTTAACATAATGAGATCGTCACCATGTTGTGCCATGACAAATACTCTGTTAAAACTGTATTGCAGTATTTTGGTTATAAATATTTCTTATACCATCTTTTTAATGCATGCCTGTCTGATATGTAAGAATAAGAGACCTCATTGAATCTTTCTTTTTACACACACACTATGCACAATACAGCTCAAAACTTCAGAACACTTTCTGGTCATACGGGGTACTCATGAATTCAGTGGCAACAATAGATCTGCTATTAATCTCCTACAGAAGATTAGTAGAGTGGCAGAGAAATTATTCCACTGTCACAAAGAAAATATGAAACTCATTCACAATTTAAGACATCCTATCAATGATTTACTAGACAAACTACTGTCATCCGATAAACATATCCAACATCTAACACAGGTATAAAAATTAACCCATCAAATATTTTTTCTGCTATATATTTTGTTTATATATTTATTAGTAACCTCTATAACAAAACTCTTATATGCAGCAGTAGTTCAACAAGATGCAGTAACTGTCCCTATTTCTGCTACGAGAATGCTACAGGAATTACTACCAGCAAATTACAAGATGCAGTAACTGTCCCTATCCCTTACTAGAATATGAACTTACTACACGACATGACAATAAGATTGTTGCAGCATGTGTATTTTATGCATCAGAAACTGCACTAACACATTTATGTTTAGAAACAGCATACGGCTCTCCATTGTGGATAATCGTGATGCTACTGAAAGTGCAGCTTCAAGGGCGCTGGCTTACATGGACACCGAATTTTATATGCATCTATTATCGACTACAATTGTGAGTCAAAGGAGTGTGAGATAGACAACAACAGAACACTTCTAAGTATGAATAAATGGTTGAGCATGTCGATGATAGATACTTACAATTTCTGACGTTGTCAATCAACCTACAAGTTATGCTCAGCAACTGATGCAACAAAGGAGATTATTGATACACCACTGGCCGCAGATTCTACACAGGAAGTCGCCGATGTTCTAGCTACTCTCATGGACTCCCAACAACATGCTCTTCCACCTAAATGAAAGTCATAGTGCACCTATGAAGAAGGTTATTGAAAGATATGATGTCATAAAGGACATAGCAATCAAAATATATAGTCGTATCCCATAATTTACTATTTTAAAATATATATTGTAAAAATATGTTGGAGACATATCTAGCTGTGTATATATGTCAAATATTATAAATGATATGTATATACTAAGTCTTCATGAATAAACTTACTCTTTATGTATACATAATAAAATACCAAAATACCAGCACACTTAATAACACAATAAAATTCAAATACATTATTTCTTTAAACGACGTGCAAGGGCGCGCTGCAACCCACTAGTTAGTACTTAGATGCTTAGTCGGACGCACACACTCAAGGACAGTTATCCCAGTTAATTGAAAATCGGTTTTGAATGGTCGTCCAATCGGTTTTGAATGGTCGTCCTAACCGATTGGTTAACCATGAAAAATTAGAGTTAGTTAACCATGAAAAATTAGAGTTAGTATTATAGTAATTTGATTAACCGGTCCACTACAGAAACGCACATCAGCAGCGGTTCAAAATAGCTTATCAGCAGCGGTTTTAGAACCGTTGTTGAATACCCGTTGCTGATAGTCATAGTTATCAGCAGCGGTTCTAGAACCGCTGCAGATACTTGAGCTTCAACAGCGGTTCACAGTTCTGAACCGTTGCTGATACCTGAACATCAGCAGCAGTTCAGAACTATGGACCGCTGCTGATACAGATTTCAGTTTTTTAAAAAAAAAAACAATACTTTCAAATCTTGAAGCCCGCGTTTCCAAAACAATACATTCAAATCATATATGCATGTTCTCAAGTACAATGTAATATACATACATACATACATCCATATAAACCAAATGAATACTAATACATTTTCTAAGAGACATTACAATTTGATCTACCATCTTTAAAAAACATGGAAGATTTCTACACTGCTGCCTAAACATATGCTAAATTTTCACATGCTATAGAGTATCTAGAAGATAAACTTTGGACAGTTCACATGCTAGAATATCTAAACAAGTTACCACTTATCTGATTTCTCTATTTCTCTCCTTTCCATTTGAGATTGCTATTCCAAGGCTCGGCTCCTTTGTTCCCTGAACATAAATAGAGATGTGTTATGATCCTATTATGAAATGCAGGAAAACTAGAAATAGAGCCTTTACCCATTTTAAGGACTGGACTGTCTAAGAAACATACAACATAACAAAATGATATTGGGAGGTACAAAGGTATCTCCTATGACTAGTCAATGAAAATGGATGGCGATGGCAGAACTGAAAATGAAAGTGCATTGTTCACAGTGGTCTGAGTTAAGAAATGTGCCACATTTAGAAAAAAAAAATCAAGCTCCAGCCAACCACAGACCACTGTGAACAATGTAACTTGATCAAATAATACAGAACTCAAGTTCAGCACACTTGATGCCTCAAATTACAATCCCAGACCCAATAACTAGTAAATTATTGAAGGATATGATATACATCAGTTAATGTTCTATAGAGCACAAAATTAATACCAACAGAAAAGCTATGTGCAGAGTAAATTATTGAAGGATATGATATAGTAACCTAGTACAACCTATCACACAAAAATGAACACTTATTACTCTTTAATCAAACCTACAGCCAAATATATATACTTAGAATGTAACAGCCAGCGACTTTAAAGCAAATATTGTTATTACTACAGTGAGCCTGTGTAAACTTGGTAGTGAAATATCAAATATCTCTTCATTTCTTTCTTAGATTCAACTATTACGAATACCACATCAGCATGAACATGAAAACATTTGTCCAAGACTGAACTCCCAATGAAATATAGCTTGGATTCAGATATTTTACCAAGAGTCTCTTTTACCAAAAATATTTGAATATTATAATTTTCGATGCAATGAGTTATGAATTCGTAGCTCAACATGACTACAAAAAGTTGCACTAAACAGGGCCAACAAGCATCTATCGTAGCTCTAAAAGCCTCAGAAAACCAGCAGAATTATTGGGCTGGGCAGGTGTATTTTCCCTGCAGGAGGCCTTACGCGAAAATACTCTCGTCCCTGTCCCTGCCTGTGCCGAACAACTCGAGTCCCAGCTTTGTCTTGCTTGGCCAGTAGACGACAACAACTGCTACTATCACAAAAGTAAATTCAAGAATATGCGAGGATGGCATGGCGTGACATACCTTACGCGAAAGCAAGTTATACCTTAAGCAGAGCAGGCACGTGTGTCGCTGCCTCGTCGTCGTCCCCGCCCACCGCCGCAGCAGCCATCAGCACCACGCCGGACCCACGGCTCCTGCCAAGGCAGTAGAAACGGATCTGTGCGCAAGGAAGAAGCAACTCCATCGATCAGCACAACAAGACTGCCTCGGCATCTCCGTGCAGTAGAACGGGACTGCGGGAGGCAGGGACAGAGTGATACCTTCTCGAACGACAGCCTTGATGAGCCACTTGAGAGGCCGACGCACATGGATTCGACGGCCGCCGCCGTGCACTTCGAATCCAACGCATCACAGGGCCGCACACTTCGATTCAGAGTCAAGTCGAGACCTGGATGCAAGAGAGAGGAGGGCTGTTATGGGAGATTGGATGGCTGCAGTGGGGAAAGAGGGAGAGGCTCGATGGGGAAGCAGAGAGAGGCGCGATGGGGAGGGGAGGCACCGAGGCTAGGGTTCAGAGAGAGGGAGAGGCGTCCATGACTTAAGAGAGGAAGAGGATAAGAGAAATAAAAAAAAAAGCAGTCACGGAAAACAAAGAAAAACTATTGCTGTGTAATTGCTGGGAATCGAACCACACACCTTTTGATAAGTAGCAAACTTTGTTTCAAGTACAGTGTCGAGAAACATTAACAGTAGTTTCGTATTTGAATCGCTGATACTTTTAAAATATGGTTCTATGGTGTTTTTGAAGCTTTGAAAGGTTTAAACCGATGTTGATAAGCTATCAGTAGTGGTTTGAGATAAACCGCTGCTGATAAAGTATTGTTTATAATTTTTTTAGTAGTGGTCAATTCCTCCTATTGATCGGTTAGTTTTTTACGGATCGAGTCTGTCAGTTATAACGGTTATTTTAATCTTACTCATGGATATTGTACACTTCTCGGGAGATCCTCCAATCCTCCACGTGTACTAACTAAAGGACAAGAGAAACGTGCCTGATCGATCTTAACAATCATTTTTCTCTGTCCATTTGAGTGAGAAGATACAGATAAATATTTTGTGCTTGTTGCTTGCCAACAACGAACGCTCTAGCAGTTGTTGAAGGACAGAAGCCACAAAAAAATACATGGCACGAGTACCAAGAAGAACGTGGGACATGACTCAATTTTCTTATCCAGGAGTACCGTAGTTTTCAGTCCCACGTGTGTAGAACCATGTCCAATTACGACACGTCTGAATATTAGTAAGCTGACAGAGGAAGGATTTCCGGCTCTCTGGTTCATTTCACTGCCGTGGATGCCGTCCGTATGCGCCACATTGTTGATAACTTCTTTCCAGACTCGGTCGGACGATTCGGTGCTCGTCTTCGGACCCAAACAGCCCGTGTGTGGGCTTCGTTTTGGTTCCACCGTTTCTCTTCAGGTAGGTTTGCCTATGAGGCCCACTTGAACGACGCCGAGGCGGCGAGTCGGTTCTTCGTTGCATCGGATTCCCGAATAGCGTGGACACATGCCGCAGACGCTCCACCGCGTGTCCGTTGCTTCCTGACCGTCGTCCCTTACGAAGAGCAGCTGCTTCTCCCTTGCTTCTCTCTTCGCCGTCATTCTGCGGGGCGTCTGTCCTCCTCCGTCTTTCCATTCACAGGTTCGTTTGTGTCTTCCTTTTCTGTGCCTCTTTCCAGTTTTTCTCTCCATTATGGTCTGCCTCTTCCGATTCCGTTTCTGGCTGGCTATGGCTTCGCCCTAGTGCATCTCCCTGTTTCCGTGTGTTATGTTGGTGCGTGATCTGCTGCTTCGGCCGGTCTGTCGTTCCCCAACCTGTACTGCTCTCTCTTTTCTTTTGGCGTGTATGCTGCACCAGGTGAGATCCCCTTTTTGTTTCTTCTCCTTTTAATCTTACTTTTTCACTGTTTATCCTCACCTTTCGTGCTTTCTGATGGTGCATTGCATGTTGCCGTGTCTGTGCTGTGCTGCTGCCTTATTCCGCAGAGAAAAGGTTAGATTCGTTTCTCCTTTTTGTTGCATGTTCTTCTGTGCTCTTGCCTCTGTTTCCTGATTTCTTCTCCTGATTATATGAACTGCTCTCTTGTTTTTTTCAAAAATGTACAATGGATTGCTCTATTTAGAATGATTTATGCTGCCTGGTCTGTTCCTTCACGGATTGTTAAGAGTAGGTATATATTTCATCCTGATTCTAAGATTATTGCCGTGGCTGAGTTTCTGTGAGCCGTTGTTTCGCTATTTAGACTGCTCTTCGTTCTGGTTCTTTCACTCTGATTTTTAATAAACATATGGCCTGCCAGTCATTTTCGTTTCTATGTGTTTCTTCAACATTTACATTGTTGTTTTGGTTTCCTGTACATTTTCGTGGGTGCTATTTTATCTTTGTTTTGCTGAATGGAAATTGCGCTTACATGATTTGTTATTTCTTCTCTGCAGTAGCGAGTCTCATTCACGGTCTCGGTTTCCTGGAAGGTTTTTCCTTGCTGTCTTGGGCTCATACCAGGTTAGTCTTTCATGCTCTGCTTTGTCAGTGATTTTTTTACTTGCTTCGTAGTTCATAACTGTCTTTACATTTTGTTTGTTGGTGTGTGATTTTCAATATATGTCCTAATATTCTTCCATATCATCTCACCCTGCTAATTATACTATGTCTCTAGGTTTTTATTTGCCGCTTCCTTGCTTCTCCTCATTACCACTGTTGTTCCATAGTGTTCTGTTACATGTATTATGGATCGCCGTCGGCGTGCACGGCGGGAAGAGGCGAGAGAACATGCAAGGAATGTGCGTCAGCGACACTCTATGAGCTTACCTCAACAGCCACTCATTTCGGAATCAGTTGGATTGCCCTCTAATCAACAGTCGGCTAATGAACACACTGTCCCTCTATCTGCTCCTGTTTCCATTCAGAACCATCCTATTCCTCTTCCTGTTCTGGCCCAATCTCAATATGCTCCGCCACGTTGTGTTTTGTCCTCCTACCCGTTGGCACCGACAACCTCAGTCAGTCTGAAAACATCTACCGCTCTTCAGACTTCTGTTGTGTTTTCCTCCGTTGGTCGTCAGGTTCTGTCGAAAGGATCACACGGCTTCCATCCAGCGACCCTAGCACGATACCCCGTTATAAGTTAGTTAACGTTTCTCTTGATTTTTCATTTTATTTTCAGTTGCTCTCCTCTCTCGTGTTCTATTCCTTGCTATGCTCACTTTTGATAAGCGTACCTTTTGATAAATATAAACTTCGGTTATAAATGGGTGCCTGTTGTGCTACCAAAATTTCTCTAATGGCTTGCATCTTTGAGAGTACCATATTATTCTATATAATCAAGTCACATTTGTGATTGCATAACTATCGGTCTTATGTCGACTCATCTCTGATTGCTTCACACTTATACTCATTCATGCATTTTTTTTCAGGTACAACAAACAATGGATTATGTCCTCCTCAAGGACATAAATGCAGACTGCCATCAGTGGACCATCAAAGCAAGAGCAGTTCGCTTCAGTGAATATGTAGGAAAAGAACAGCCACCTGTGATCCATCATCTTGACATCATTATGCTAGATGAAAAGGTATCATACTTATTCCATTCTCACCAATTTAGGTAGTATTGGTCAGATCACCGCCCAGTTGACCATCCTTATAGGGCAAGATTCACAAAGTACACACGAGTTATTCCTGTTCAGCAAGAACCACCTGAGTTTTCAATGTACTGTTACAATATTGCACCATTTGAGATCCTCAAAGGAAGGAAAGGATGCAACAAAAACCTATCAAGTACGAGACATCCTTTTTTTGGGTAACTTTAAATAGATTTACAATCCAAACAAGTTGTCATACTCTGCCTTCTTTAACTCGATGCTTTACAAAATGTAGATGCTATCGGAGTGCTACAAAGTTGCTCATTGATTGACATAAAAAACACTAAGCATGGAGCAAGGGCACTCCGAAATGTTTCTATCACAAATGGAAGGTAATCTTTCCCATAATAACTGTTTACATGCTGTTAAATTTTTTTCATAATGTATGATGCAAAAGCTAACATTCTTATTCATTTCATCCATATCTAGGGAAAATGCATCTGTGTCTCTTTGGGGAGAACTTGCCCATAAATTCCATGCAGAGCAGTACATGAAAATGGCACAAGAACACCCTGTTGTCCTGCTTTTCTGTGGAGTCACATCAGACTGGTATAATGGTATATAATCTGATTTGTCTTCCTATAATCTCCCAATAATATCTCCCTTGCCCCAACCACATGAGAAAAGCGCATCATTTTCCCAACATCAGAATCTAATGTTCACAAATTTTCTTCTAGGTGAACTTTCGCTCCAGGCCGCAGCAACCTGCAGATGGTATGTCAATCCAGAAATACCTGAAACAATGGACATAAAAAACAGGTCTTCCTTCTTACTTCAGTCTATATAGGCAACATACCTGTTGAACGCTACATACGTACATCTGTCATTGACCCAATGTTAATGGTAACTGAAACAATTGCTCTTCTATTGCATCAAGCACAATCTGGACAGCAAAATAGCATGTTGAACGTTTTGACGGTGAAGGCACAGTAGCACAACTGGCCCTAATAGATGACCCACATGAGGCATTTGTAAGATTCTATCATGTTACAGTATGCATTCATTAAGAAACAGTTTACTAACTCTCATACGCTCTCCAGGGTAATAGGTACACAGTCAATGTCATAGTAAGATCTGTGGTTTCCAACAGACAGTGGGGGTACAATGCATGTGATCAATGCAAAAAAAAAAAAAAAAAAAAAAAAACTCAGCCAGATGGAGACAGATACAAATGTTCCAAGAGGGACTGCTCCGGCATAGGAGCAGAACCCAGGTTAACAAATCCCAAATGTTACAACAGTTCATAATCCATATAGGCAATCTAACACTCAAATACTTTATTATTGTTTGATGTTGTAGATATCAATTGGCCTTCATAGGTGGAGACCCCGATGATGTCAAGCTGCCTGAGGATCCTACTGTTGAGTTCATATGTTTTGGTGCCATAGCAGAAGAGATGATAGGAGCACCAGTAGATGCACTCATTGATGCAGGAGGAGGTATTGGAGTACACACTCCAGAGCACATAAAAAGGCTTTGTGGAAGGCAATATGAATTCAGGGTTAGCATTCCTCAAGGAGCTCTACAGCGAGATCGATTGTCATTTAAAGTTGACAGCATATTAAACCTCACTGTTATCCCTGCCCCTTCTTTCAACCCAGAGTCAACAGGTATATACAACCTTACTGCATTTTTACAGTGGACTGTTTTTATTGCATTTTCACAACCTTCTGTTCAAACCCATTATATTTTCCTCATGTTGCACATGTAACTGTTTACTATAGGTTTAGACCAGCTCATGTTGCCTGAAAGTTCCACTACTCCTGCAACAAACAAAATATTTGATGAAACAGACCAAATCATGCAGGTAAATGACTATAATAAACATAAAAAATAGATATATAACCCATAACAAGTAATGTGGTATAACATATTCTTTTTATCATAATGCAGGCCAGTGAAAAAGAGAAGCAAGAGGTGGTCACCATGATGTCTCCACCACCTCAGGTTGCCATTTCTTACTCTACTTTCTATAGTCTCCGTCTCACTTTTTCCTATCTAAACGCGCCCCCTACAGTTACAGACTCCTGAGGTTCACTCACAGACCGAGAAAAGAACTGCTTCACCACGACACAATGACAAGAATGAAACTCCTTCTCAGCAAAGGTACACAACGAATAGAAAGTCCACCATCCACCCGCACTACAACTCATTTTTTCAAGTCATCTTACCTACAAAATTAACATGCAGTGATAGGAAACGCAGAAAGAAACCAAAGACAGCCAGAAAGCTCAATCTAGAGGATTCGACCACTGATGACTGATCCTGGAGCAGAGCTATTGACCCTGACGGCGGCTGCAAGACTATTTTGGAGACCGTTCGTGTTCTGTTGTGTTATGTAGCAAACTTCATAGCATGCTCAGTCTCTATTTTGTGGAACAAACATCTTCCCATGTTCCCACGCGTACAATCTATCCTGTAACTATTAGTATGTTTAGCTCCCGTATTCTCCCGCACTACAACTCATTTTTTCAAGTCATCTTACCTACAAAATTAACATGCAGTGATAGGAAACGCAGAAAGAAACCAAAGACAGCCAGAAAGCTCAATCTAGAGGATTCGACCACTGATGACTGATCCTGGAGCAGAGCTATTGACCCTGACGGCGGCTGCAAGACTATTTTGGAGACCGTTCGTGTTCTGTTGTGTTATGTAGCAAACTTCATAGCATGCTCAGTCTCTATTTTGTGGAACAAACATCTTCCCATGTTCCCACGCGTACAATCTATCCTGTAACTATTAGTATGTTTAGCTCCCGTATTCTGGAACAAAGTACAATATGTAGTTTTCAAGGCTGTTATCTCACTACTCAGACATTATGTGAACCATCTCTACAGCTTTGCTGCTGCATCCATCATCTCTTTATAGGGAAAATCCCTTCAAAACCACTGGCTACATCCGTCGACGGATTGGAAACTGTAACTGGGACCCACATCTTTCTTTATTACCTAACATCGGTGGAACTCAGCTGAGAATGACGCAGATTCTACCACGGCTGCTGCTGCCGTGGAGCACATGCATAACGTCATATTGGAGTCCAAATTAACCATAAAACCAATCAAAGCACACTAAGAAAAATGCCTAACCAATAATAAGTACTACCACATCAGCTAATTTATTATGCCAAATCGGCGCGGCGTAGCGCGCCCCCTTAGCTAGTCGTTAATAATCAACGTGACCATGCAGCTTGGCCCCGATGGGCGATGGCATGTATCAAACCTACTTACACCAAGATGGTGCAGAATGCCCAGCCTCCCTCGCTCAGTCACTCTCATTTGTGTGCGTCAGGACATCTTCAAAAGAGACCTAAAAATCTTCCTTAAGTCAAAATTATTGGGAAAGAACCAAATAATCATTACGGGAAAGAGAAAGAATGTCGTGTGTCTTAATTTTTACCGTGGGCCTTCTATCCGGCACACGACAAAGGTCTTTTACCGTGCGCCGTGGGAGGCGACACACGGCAAATACACAGCACATGGTGTATCTCCACTTTGTCGTGTGTCTTCGGCCGGGCATACGGGAAAGGCCATCTTTATCGTGTGCCTCGTGACCTAACACACGGCAAATCAGTCATTAGTTATATGCAAGCGCGACGGGGAACGACTGTTAATTATTTGCCATGTGCCATAACAACAGGCACACGACAAAGATGACCTTTGCCGTGTGCCCTGTGAAGGCACACGGTAAACATGGCATGTGAGGGTCATGTGCCCATCTTTACCGTGTGTCACCTCCCACGACACATGATAAAGTTCTCCTTTTTTTTCCCAATATTTTTTGTTGTTCATATTATTTATATGGTACTTGGACACTGATATTTTATGAAATTTTAAATTATGTGTGCTATATTTAGTTAATTTATTTTGTTATTTCAATTATTTTGTGAAAACTCAAATTTGAACTGCAAGTGGTATGAATAATGCAATATAGCATATGAAAATTTAATATTTTATGCTAATGATTCTTATTTGAGTATGTATCCATGAAATAATATGAAAAATCATGTATATTATATATGAAATATAAGAATCACCGTATGGTTGAATAGAAATTAATTTTTATAAAAAACATACAGAGTTTTTAAATCATGAAAATTGTCGTGACATCCTTATATGATACGTAGAGGCTATAATAAAAAGTAGAAAATATTTCGCACAAGTTGTCATTTATATTGCTCATAAATCGTAGAATCTCCATAAAAAAATCCGAGTGTTGATATGGAACCTTTCAGATTCAGAATGAAAATGAAAGTCGAGTGAAGTTTTTACTTCAACCATATTTCTATAATTAACAGTGCATATAAACTAGTGTCATGGTGAATTTTGGTTATTTTCTTATTTTTATAAATAGGTCTAATTTTGTTTTAGAAAAATCTTAAAAATGTTTGCCGTGTGCCTGTGTTGGTGGCACACGACAAAGAGAAGATATGCCGTGTGGGTCCATGGGGCACACGGCAAAACCAGTAGGTCCGTGTGCCCCCCTTTACCGTGAGCCTGTCCTGCAGCACACGGCAAACGTCTCATGTATATCCCGATCTAGATCTACAGAGTTGGCCAAAATAGGCCTTCTTCTCCCCGACCGCGCCGCCACCCGCGCCCTTCTCGCCCGCCGTCCACGCTGCTGCCCGCCGCGCCTCTCCCCTCTGCTGCCATCTCCCTCCGCCATGCCTTCAGCCTTCAGCCCGCTGAGCCTGCAGGCACCGCTGGACCAAGCGCCGCCGTCGCCTCCTCCCTCTCCACTCCGTCGTGCTGCCTCCTCCCCTCTGCCGTGCCAGAGCCCCCCTCCCCCCCTCCGCAGGCGCTGCCGGGCCAAGCACCGCCATGCCAGATCCTCCCCCTCGACTCCACCTCGTCGCCCCCGGCCACCAGGTCCCGGCTCCGGCCGTCGCAGAGGGCTCCTGCCACGGCCGTCGTCACTCCCGGAGAGGGCTCCCAACGGTCTTCGCCCTTGGCCCTAGGCCCCGTGCCGCCTCGTTGCCCCCAGCCTCGCCTGTCTCGCCTCTGCCGAGACCGCGGTGCCTCTGCCTCTGCTCGTCACCCAGCCACGCCATATCGGTCGTCCCGAGCCAGGTTTGAATCTTTTTTGCTATGGTAAAATCTAGCTCTAAGTTAAGAATGCAGCTGAGCCGCGGTGCCGTGGACGACATGTTTGTAAAATCATGCTCAACACATTGATTGATATGCTAATATTCTACTATCATGGTCAAATCACAAAGCTGCAAAATTTAGAGACCGAGATGATTTCATATGCTCAATGAAATAGAACTTACCTTTATGAATAAAAGAACTTGGCACTTCATTTTGACCTCCCCTTGTTTGCATTCATCGATGTGGAGATAGTGAATTTGGATTTTCAACCATAACTATCCTAATCATTTAAAATACTTCAAGATTTTTTCCTAAAACTATCATCCTTGAATTTATTGTGAATGATATTCATAACATCAATTTTTTTTCTCCATTCTTTTTCTAGAGAGACAGGTATACGATTGGAGATATGCAAAGATGGTTGCATATCTTTGACTGTATTTGTTTCGAATTGTCCATGTTTTTTGGATAATCCGAGGATGCGTAGTTGGGGTTAGTTTCCATGATCTACTCTGATCTGAGATAGAGTTTCGGCAGCACTTCCCCGTTGTTCTCCAGATACACAATCTCCTTTGTAGGATGTGTATTTGAAGAACAACGGGGAGGTGCTGCCGAAATTCTGTCTCGGAGAGGAGTAGACCGTGGAAATGAGCCTCAGCTACGGATCCTTGGGTGGGATTAGGACCTATCTTTACCTACTAGACTTTCTAAGCATCATGTAGATGAAAATATTTTTAATTGTACTCGCTGATATGTTAGAGGATGTCGAATCGTGAGTGGATGTATATGGGTTGGGCAAAGAACGGAAAGTATACCAGTGAATGGATTTGGAAGACCAACAAGTTCTTGGAGCGATCATTTGCCAAGAACTTTTGAGATAGACTTAACCAAAATGTTCGAAATGGAAGTAGACAATGAGGATGTTGTAGATGAGATTGATAATGTGTAAGGACCGAAGGCGTACCAAGAGGGGGGGGGGGGGGTGAATTAGTAAGCCGCTCACGAATCCAATTACTTGAATTTCCACTACTTGAGTCTAACAAGAGAAGCAACCTAAACAATTCTAGTAGACCAAGACCCTACACATGCTAGTGTTCATAATAAGATAAAGCGCAGAAGCCAAACACACTAGCCTATGCAAGCCACAATTCACCCTAGTCACTAGAGCACACAATTGCAGAATAGTAAAGAGAGAATCAAGGAATGCTCATGATTTTTCCCAAGGTCTCGGAAGGATGGCACCTTCCCCTAATCCTCGTTGGACCGCTCCTGCCGGAGTCCAAGTCCCACCCGCCACCAAGTGGAGTTCTCGCCCATAAGCCCGCAATCACTCCTAGAGTAAAGACACGGTGTACAACACCGCTGCACAAAGCACAAGCTCGCCTCCCTCGAGAACTTGCCGGACTCCTCAAGCCGACACGGGCGCTCACTAGCAATGCCCCTTTCAACGACGGGCTCAAACCATGTACAAACGTGTGACGACCTTCACAACTGATCACGATAGGCTCGATCACTGACACCTAACCCATCTAGGTCTCACTATAGACCAAGAGTAACAATCTAGATCACACTCTCAAGAATACCCTAGCCTTAGATGTGCAAGATGCTCAAGTTACTCTCCACTAGCACTGTCAAGATATGTAATATCTCTTCCTAGTGCTCTCCTCTTTTCCTCTTGGACCTTACCAAATGCTCTCAGGTATTCCACTGGCCAAGAGAGGTCTCCAAGACCCCAGCAACGAAGTTATATGGGCTCCCAACCTCAAACTAGCCATTGCTTCACGAAATCAGCTTCTTGGGCCTTCCGACCAGACAGTCCGGTCACTGCAACACAGTGTACAAAACACCTGACCCTGTTGAAACCCTGTACTAACCGGACCGTCCGGTCATTTCTCTCTCCAGTCCAAAAACATTCTATAAGATACTTGCTTTACGGGTATTCGAAGATATGCCTAAGTTGGTAGCTGACCAGGTACTTCATTGACAAGGAAGCTGACCGACTCGGCTTAGAGTGCAAGGCAATTAGAGATAGTCTTTCTATGTAAATCCTTGTAGGCTACGAGTAGGACTCTTCATGTACCCCCTGCTGACCGGATATATAAGGTGGCAGGGTACCCCCCTCGAGAGACACGAAAACAACATCAGTACAAACCACAGAACATAGGACATAGGGTTTTTACTCTCATCAAGAGGGCTCGAACCTGTATAACTCGGCGTTTTGTGTTAACCATTGTAGTTCTTAGTCTCGACGTAGCCCTATATATTTACTGCCGAGATCAAGCTTTGACAGTTGGCATGCCAGGAAGGGGACGAGGCTCGCCAGGATTCTCCGTCGGCTACGATGGCCGAAATTCCCATCATCCAATATTCACCAGACTTCAAGATCTCCTTCGGATCACTCGACTTCACGGTCGGTGACAACTGAGCCTTAGGTCTAGAAAAGCATAGATCTGACTCGGCTGTAGCCGTTTCTATGGCGCGATCACTGAGCCCGTCTGATCTGATCCCTGTGTTGGTCCCACTTAGATTCGATGAAGCAGATCCATCCTTAGGGAATGACTCAAAGTCGGACCGGTCCTGTGATGAGGGCTCAGTTGGATCAACCTATTCATACCCCCTTACTGTCAACATGGTTGATATAGAAGAAAATCCTTCGGGGGACAAGGACGAGGAGAATGACCAAGAAGATGGCCATGAAGACGATGGCCACACAGAAGAACCAGCCGAAGAAGGTCAACAGGATGTTAATCCTCTAATCAATAACTTATCGGCCGGTCATCGCCGTCGACCAAGAGGGTCGCGCGGATTACGCCATACGCACCGACGGGATCTTGGGCCAGACATTGAAGTGGATGGCGTCAAGGTCTATGACACCTCTCAGAACAAAATCACCGGGGCTAAAATGTTGCTTGACACCTTAATGGCCGATGCAACATATCAGACCCCTACGATGCAGAAGGCGGTGGCTATGCTCAAGGCTGCTGCAGCTCAGGACGCTACCAAGGATAGATCACAGTCAGTAACAAGCTCTAGCCATGCAACTTCATGAGGTCGGTGTAAGCATGAAGATTTGAAAAACTCTCTCAGTATCCGTGATGGACGAGATACCATCAATTCCCACTACGAAGAACACGCTCGGGACGACCGACGCTACGAGGAGGAGCGCCGTGATCGGAGAATTGACGATCGGTGGGATGACCGACGGAACAACCAATGGGACGATCGACGAGAAGACCAATAAGACCGTCCTCCAAGAAACATCCATGACGACCGACATTGATGAGATGATTGGGATCAGCGTGATAATAATGATGATGATAATAGACGACGTCTCCATGATGATGGTGTCGATCTGCGACACCGCCATCACCCAACTCCATCTCCAGACCGGCGCCTGTTGGTGGTTTCTAGCTACCCATTTTATCTACCAAAAAGGGATGTTTTATGTCTTAATTTGGTTGTATTGACTAACAATTCACCCCATATTTGCATATATTTATAGTTGTTTTGTTTTGGATGTAATTGCAGAAAATAGGTATAAAACAGGGCAATTATGGATAAGGAATCAAAGAGCAACAAGGATGGGTCAGATACAGAGCCGCGCCGATCGGCGCAGGAGGGTAAAAGACGATGAATAATTCGGTCCAAGGATAGAGGTCCAGCCCAATACAAGTCAAAGTCGGTGGAAGTTGACCTTATCTCACCTGATATAAAAGGAAGACATCTATCAAGAGCCAGGAGAGAGGGGAGAGACAGCAATCGCGATATCCAGTTGTTAAGAACTAGGGTTTCAGGATATTGGCAGCGACGCTTGGTCAACACCGACGAGAACCACCAGAAGGGAGGTCGCGCCGATTGGCACGACGGTTGCGCCGATCGGCTCGTGTGTGTTCCAGCGTTATTTCTCGCCCTTCTGCTATGCTTAGCAGGAGGATGAGCGAGTAGTCTCATATTCTCTTCTCTAGTGTGGGGATGTGGTCATGTAACTCTCATACTTATTGATACTCTCTTGATGAATTCCATCTATGTAGTGAACTCAATTGTGCATCTATTTCATTAGTGTATCGGCCAGTACACTTTTGCCCATTGCATAGTGCAAGAAACCAGTGGGGAGCTAATAACCTCTGTAGTGACAACCGGGGCGAACGAAACCACCATGTCTTGTAGAATATTGGAATCATCATCCGAGTTAATAAGAATAAGGTTGCATGCTAGTGAACCAATCCGAAGGAGAGAATCCTTCATTATCCTGTTACATCTCTAATAACATTCATCCACCACTCTCTCACCGTCATCATTCACACCAACCCAACCATTGCAATCTGTTAGTAAGCCTTTAATAGTAATAGTCCCGCTCGTTCCTTGCGGATTCGATAACCTTGGAATACTCTGAGGGAAAAAGTGCTACAACTGTACACCGTCCTCTTGCGGTATATAAGTGGGTGCGTAACTACGACCAACAGCGCCGGCGGACACTGACTCCTACTGATGGAGAAATCGATGGCATCAAGGCTTACATTCCTAGGCTTCGCGTAGCTCGAGGGCCAAAAGGGTTCAAGCCGGTCCCCATTGAAAAGTATGATGGTCAGACCAACCCCCGGGAGTGGCTGCAACTCTATAGCACGGTGATCCGGTAGGTCGGAGGTGATTCCTACGTAATGGCAAATTACCTTCCAGTCTGCCTTGATCCGGCCGTTCGAGTATGGCTCATGTCTCTTCCGAAGGAGTCAATCACTTCTTGGGGAGACCTTAATGAGAATCTTTGAAAGTTTCCAAGCTACCTGCAACCAACCGGGAAACCACTTTGACCTCATTCGGATCAAGCAGAAGACCGATGAGCCTCTTCGCGATTACATCAAGTGATTTTGTGCTAAGAAGACTGAGATCCCCAACATATTATTGCTGCCCTCCAAGGAGGAATCCATAGTGATGACTTGGTGTGGGAAATCGGTCGGAGGAATCATGATCTGAAGTTGACCGCTCAGGAGTACTTCGAGATTGCTGACAAGTTCGCGTCGGGTGAGTCGGCATTAGACGACATTCGAGGAAAAGGCAACAAGAAGCGATCGGACAAGCCCGAGTCTTCCAAGAAGGACAAGAAGAGGAAGTCTGACAACATGACTCATACGATAGACAGATTTTGGAAGAATCCTCAGACGAACCAACCAACCATGGAGGACTTGCTGAGTGGCCCTTGCCTCTAGCACCCAAAGGGGAACCACAAAGAAAAGGATTGCTACCGACTGAAGGGTTTTGTGACTGCTACGCTCAAGGTGGCCACAAATCCACCGAGACGCAATGGCAAAGACAAAATTAAGGACGGTGGCAATAAAGATGGCACAGGAGAGTTCCAGGAGCCCTGCAAGGAAGTCAACTTCATCTTTGGAGGCCCGGATGCCTATGTGTCCAAGCGCAAGCAGAAACTGGAACTACGGGAGATCAATTCTGTGGAACCGGCTGCGCCCCAATTCATGAGGTGGTCTAAAATACCGATTAATTATGATCCGTTGGATCATCCCAAGCACTTATCGAAGCCAGGTCGGTGCACACTGGTGCTTGCTGCCACGATGAAGGAAGTCAAGTTCAACAAAGTACTCATTGATGGAGGAAACAGTTTGGACCTAATCTTCACCAAGACTCTGTTAGGGCTCGGTCTGTCAGTCAATGACCTTCAACCGAGTTCTTCACCTTTTCATGGGATTGTGTCCGGCAAGACTTTAGTTCCTATTGGACAGATCAATCTGCCTGTTACTTTTGGGACCCGTGAGAACTTCAGGACCGAGCGCATTCTCTTCCAGGTGGCCGATATCGACTCAACATATCAAGCTATCATCGGTCAACCAGCGATGGCTAAATTCATGGCAGTTCCACATTATCCATATTCCACCCTTAAGATGCCAGGCCCCAACAGAATAATCTCCCTCCACTCTAATCTTTGGAATTCTTTTGATTGCGATATACAGAGTTGTGAGATGGCCAATAAGCAATTGATGCTGTCTGATCGGCAGAAGATCCAGAAGGCAGTCGGCACAGAGGAGCAAACTGATGCAGCGGTTCCAGTGAAGAAGCCCACCAAGGACAAGATCCAGACTAAGGAGATCGTGCTCGACCCAAAAGACCCTGATAAGGTAACTTATGCAGGGGCTAACCTCGATGAGAAATAGGAACTCGCGCTCACTCTTTTCCTCCAGGAAAATAGGGACATCTTCGCATGGAAGCCATCCGACATTCTGGGAGTTCCTAGGGAAAAGATTGATCATGAGTTAAGGGTGCCTCCTGGGGCCACTCCGGTTCGATAGAGGCTTAGAAGATTTGTGCGAGACCGCAAGGACGCCATGAAGAAGGAGATAGTTAGATTATTAGATGCCAAATTTATAAAGGAAGTGTATCATCCTGACTTGTTAGCAAATCCAATCCTTGTACCTAAGAAGAATAAAGAGTGGAGGATGTGTGTTGATTATACCAATTTGAACAAGGTCTGTCCTAAAGACCCTTTGGCTCTACCTCGTATTGATCAGATTGTAGACTCAACAGCCGGGTGTGAGCTCCTAAGCATTCTGGATGCCTATTCAGGCTATCACCAGATCCCACTGAAGGACAAAGATCAGATTAAAACTTCATTTATAACACCCTTCGACACCTATTGCTACATCACAATACCCTTTGGTCTGAAAAATGCTGGTGCGACTTACCAACGAGGTATTCAACGCTGCCTTGCTACTCAGATCGGTCGGAACACAGAAGCTTATGTTGATGACATTGTTGTAAAGACTTGGAATGTCGAAGAACTTCTTTCTGACCTGGCAGAAACATTTGACAATTTGAAACATTACTCGATGAAGCTGAATCCTAAAAAGTGTGTTTTTGGGGTTCCTTCGAGAAAGCTACTCGGTTACATCATTTCAAAATGAGATATAGAGTCTAACCTAGATAAAATCAAGGCGATCCTTGATATGGGGCCACCTAATTCTCAAAGGGACGTTCAAAAGTTGACCGGATGTATGGCATCCTTGAGTCGTTTTATTTCCTGACTGGGGGTTAGAGGGTTACCATTTTTTAGACTGCTTAAAAGGCAGGATGACTTCATTTGGATAGAAGAGGCGTAGTCGGTATTGGACGAGCCGAAGGTTCACCTCAGCAACATTCCAATATTGGTGCCTCCGGAGCCAGGAGAAAAGCTTCAACTATACATATCGGTCACAACTCAAGTTGTGAGTACCGTTTTGATGGTCGACCGAGAGGAAGAGGGCCATATACAAAAAGTACAACACCCGGTCTATTTTGTTAGCAAGGTTCTTAGTGCCTCTAAAACAAGATATCATCAGATCTTGAAGTTGTTATATACGTTGTTGATCATCTCTAGGAAGTTGAAGCATTATTTTCAAGCTCATCCTATCGAAGTCCGGACATCCTTTGCACTCGGCACGGTGCTTCACAATCGAGAAGCTGAAGGAAAGATTGCTAAGTGGGCAGTCGAACTAGGTCAGTATACCATTATGTTCACCACTCGTTCGACAATTAAAGGACAAGGGTTGGCTGACTTTGTTTCCGAATGGACAGAGATTCAAATGCCTCCTGCGACACAAGATGTGGAGTACTAAAAAATGTACTCCGATGGCTCTCTCCAATTACCTGGAGCCGGTGCGGGAGTCGTGTTTATCTCACCCACTGGAGAGAAGCTTTGATATGTCCTTCAGGTTATGTTTCACACGTCTAATAACACTGCGGAGTATGAAGCCCTCCTGCACAATCTACGCATTGCTGTCTCACTCGGCATCAAGCGTCTTGACGTCTTTGGTGACTTGGCCTTGGTCATTAATCAAGTCACTAAGGATTGGCTTTGTGTAGATGGTAATATGAGTGCTTATTGTTAGGAAGTAAGGAAGCTCGAGGACAAATTCGATGGATTGAAGTTCACGCATGTCCTTCGGGATAATAACCAGGTGGTTGATGAGTTGGCCAAGATGGGATCATCTCGGTCGGAAGTCCCACCCGATGTCTTCTTACACACCCTAGATTCCCCCAATATTTCTCCTCGATCGGACATATTGCTGACTGTTGTTGCTGATCTTGTTGGTGATGATAGTATGGAGACCGATTGGCGTGACCCAATCATCTAGTATTTGGATAAGGGAACACTGCCTACGGATCCTAATGAGCAATAGAGGTTGAAAGCCCAATGTCAAGGATACTTGATGTTGGGGGATCAACTTTAAAAAAGAGGAGGATCAAACATCTTGATGCGATGTATTTCGATAGCAGAAGGCAAGGTGTTAATGGAAGAAATTCATTCTAGAATATGTGGCAATCATGCAACTTCTAAGACTTTGGTCGGTAAAGCTTTTTGGCAAGGGTTTTATTGGCCCACGACGGTCAAAGATGCACACCAAGTCGTTCGGAAGTGTGAAGGTTGTCAATTCTTTGCTCAATAAACACATGTGCCTTGGCAGCAACTTCAGATGATACCTCTGACTTGGCCTTTTGCTGTCTGGGGGCTTGACATTGTTGGTCCCTTCAAGAAAGCACCAGGCGGGTTTACCAATCTGTTTGTTGCTATTGACAAGTTTACCAAGTGGATTGAAGTGAAGCCGGTCGGCAAAATAACATCGAAGAAGGCGATTGAGTTTGTCAAAGATGTTTTTACTCAGTTTGGGGTTCCTCATGATATCATTACCGATAATGGTACTCAATTCACATCTGTGGAGTTCTGTGACTTTGCTAATGAGATGGGAGTAAAAATCCACTTTGCATCAGTGGCTCATCCTCAAAGTAATGGGCAGGTCAAACGGACCAACCGTATGATTCTTCAAGGATTGAAGCCTCGGATATTTGACAGGCTTAAGCCTTATGCCGGTCGGTGGGTCAGAGAATCGCCTTCAATTCTTTGGGGGCTCCGCACTAATACCAGTCAGGCCACTGGTTAGTGATCTTTCTCATTGGTCTATGGCTCGGAGGCCATGCTGCCGACTGAGGTTAGTCTTGTTTCGACACGGGTCCAAGGATACGATGAAAAGCTATCTGAGGAGAACCAAGAGATTGATGTGATTGCAGTAGAAGAGTTGCGCGATCGCGCTCTGTTTTGGTCGGCACTATACCAACAAGGCTTGCGACATTATTATATTAAGAACGTACACAGTCACCAATTTCAAGTTGGAGATTTAGTGTTGCATCGAGTACAATCAATAAAGAATAAGCACAAGCTTTCTCCAAAGTGGGAGGGACCTTATGTTGTGAAAGAAATCACTCGGCCTGGGGGTTAGCGACTGATGTATGAAGACGACGATGATATACCAAACTCCTGGAATATAGATTAGCTATGTTGTTTTTATACTTAGTTTATTTTTTGTATTCTCATACATTATTAATGAATGAAACTTTGGTCTTTTTGATAAAAGATTTTTTGATGATTTCATTCTAAATTGTCTTGATTCCTTAATTTATTCTATTAAACAATCGAGCCAGGGGGCTAGTAATAATGTCCCACCATCTCCTAACCTTATGATTTTGGTTTTGGATTATTTTCTGACCGATTTCTCATCTTTTGACAGGGTCTTTAGTTTTTTGGTCTAATGTCTAAATATCATGGTTATACGCTTCATACTGCACATTAGACTACCACTACGCTAAACCCAGAGCCAAAGTGCGAGAGTGTCACACCCCATATTTTCTAAATTTGGGTTGTGAGTCTTTTCGACACTCAAAAGGCACAACCCTCATAATATTCTCAGCCGAATCCTTCCACACATCACTTTTTCCCATAACCTTATGATTATCCAAACTCTGAGTGCCATTTTTTTCCCCACACCATGTTTTTCCTAGCTTTGCTTAATATCTCTTCCCATCAAGCGTAAACTAACCTTGTCCGACATGTTGTCCCAACCGAACCCGCACACCACGAAAACGTGTTCATCAATACATCCCGTTGAGGTGACAAGTCTTCTCTTACTCTTGGTTTTGCACATACCAAGGCCAATAATATCTGCACTATACTTGAATTCCAATTACAACCAATGTCCAACTCGACAATATCATGTTCATTAATTTCCTCTCGATGTTTTCACTTTGTTCTATGGGTCATGTAGCAAACTAGGCTCATGCTACTGGTCAAATAAACATCACCCACATACCACTTAATAAGGAATTTTCATTGGTCACTATCTCATCTATAAATCCCCACAAAAAAGGAGATGAAACAATCAACCTGATGACCACCATTCATGGCTGGCAGTTTTTCTTGTCTCTTGGCCTCTCCCCTCCCTTCTCTACCCTTTCCTCTCCCCTTGCTAGGCCTCTAAAGTCACACATGGACGTCCCTTGACCTGTATCACGAGCTCCCTTGCCCCCTCACCTTCATTTCCATCCATTCAAGTCGAGTTCATCTCTGTTTGTCTGCCTTGACCACTCTTGACACCCCATTTTTCAATCCAAGTTCCCAATGATCTACCCAACAAAATGCGCCCAAAGTTCTATAGAGCGTGGTCCACTATGTCCTCTATTACATATCCAAAATTCAACCCAGCAGTGATGCGAGCAGGATGGCGTTTGCAATCGACACTACTCTGTGTTCTAGGCGCATCCAGCATGTGCATCGGTAATTCCCCTTCTATTTCTCCCAATTCTGATGCGTCCTTGAGATATATAATCATATCCACAATATGTTCCAGGCAGTCGTGATCGTCTTGACTGAAGGCTATGCCTAGATCTGTCCCAATGCCTCCAGGAACGCCTTTGGCGCTCGACCTGCCGCTGAACCATCACATCACAGTCAATCCAATGGATCTATTATTCAGGTGAACTCTTGATGAAATAACATTGTCCCAGCCATGTTACCAACACCTATAAATGTTTATGTTCAATTATTTTCTTTATACCAGTAGCCTATCTTTGGGAACGCACACGTCTTTGTCATCGTGTCTTCTCATCGACACCGCTCTCTGTTCTGGTTGTGTTCAGCGTGCACAACTTGAATTCCCTAGTGATTTTGACCTATGCTTTGATCTTTCAGATGCAACTACACTGTTGGTGTGTTCCCGTTAGTCCTTTCCATCTTCACCAAGATGATATACCATTCGCCTAGGAACGCAGATGGTGTATCCACTATCGCTGAACAGGTTTACCATGGTCCAACCACTTGATATCCTTTTCAGTTTGATTTCTATCCAATTCATGATGTCCACATCATGTTCCTGATGTATGTCCATATGTTTGTTAACTTATTTCCTTGATTCCTACAGCCAATATTTAGGAGCGCGCCTGTCTTTGAATGGATGTCTATTCTGCCATGCCTGAAATCTCGGCAGTAATTGTATTCGATTTTCCATCGCGTCATTTGAATCCATCTGAAACAAACCATACCACTAAACTCACCACTACATGTTCTATAGGATGCCATGATCATATCATTGAGAAACCGTCGATGCTGACATCACCAGTTGATGCCATGTTATTATCCACCTTGCACCATTACATGTGGCATCGGGGCTTTCCACATTTGCATAAACCCTGGTGAGCTCCTTGTGCCCCACTTCATATCTTGTAATTAGCCCCTACTGTTGCATATTGTCCTTAGTTTGTATCTTTGATATTGATGTATGCGAATAGGTGTGTGCTTGAAAATGGGAGAAGGAATCGTGAAGACAAAGTCGGACAATCGATAGTCATAGAGCAACAACATATTTTATGGCAAGTGTCCTTGACCATATTGTACCTATTAAGAATTAGTTTATTTTCATACATGCTTATCTAAATTTAAATCCTGTGTCATTTATCCTTCCCGATTATTCCTTGTCGCCTGGGTTATGGTTTAGTGTAAGGATTTTGGGTACGTCATGCTAGTGCAGTACTTTGGGGGATTAAAATTGAATAATAATAACTTGACTAATATTCACTTGAACCTAATTATCATTTGGGTAATTTAGATGACCCAAGCAGGAGGATGTTGAGGATGGTGCGTGTATGCACAAGTACGGATAATGTACTGGATGGTTTGCAGTAGTGCCTGCTCGTGGTCATACAAACAAAATTCATGGAGCGGCCACCCAGGAAAACAACGCAAAGCACAGGGCTGATATGGGTAGGCGTGGTTTAGTATTAGATGTCTTCCAAGTTTTGTGGGCGTTTGAGGAAGGAGGACGAGAGGGTTACTTTCGACCTCAGGTGATGAAGGGTTACTTCTAGCCACGGTGCCAGAGGGGGCTTCTGTAGGGATGGTTAATCCCGCGTTGGTGAAACCTTAGCATGTACATTTTGCAAGCTGGGGAGCGCTTTGAAAGACCATGTGGTGATCTCTTGGCCTCACACCTACGGTAGTGTGCTAGCAACAGGGAGACTTTAGTCACTGAATAGTGATGAAATCACCAACCTGTGGGTAAAGTTGTGCAACCTCTACAGAGTGTAAAACTATTATAACAATCGTGCTCATGGTCAAGAGTGGCCTGGATCCTCATACGATTAGATGGATACTTGGGTGAATCTAGTGGGTAACCAGATTTGGGTGTTAACTGCAGGTGGGTAACCTGTAGTGTTCTGGTATGAGTGGGTAACTCATAGTTTTGCTATCGGTGGGTAACCGATAGTGTTGGACAGGTGGTTAACCTGTTGGGCTTTTCACCTAGTTAATAGGATGCTTAGAGTCATAGGCTAAGGTTGCGTAGTGTAGTAAACCCGTGTCAAGCTTATTCTTGTTTTAGCCTGCATGTCATTACTTTCCCCCACTTGCTTTATGTACTCACGCATTTTAGTTTTCCCTATTTTGTTGTTGCTATATTACTGCTCCTCAGATGACACTAGCGAGATGGACTATGTCGACGAGGACTACTTCGACTAGGAGTGCGACCCCCGGTGAACTGCCTGTGGCGTTATGGAGTCTTCCGCTGTTTTCTTTTATGCTTTGATGTAATCCATGCTATGTAATAATGATTTGAGATATTAATAATAATGACATTGGTTTTACTGTTATTTCACTTTTGTCCTGTATACGTGACAACTTGATCCTGGGCACGTATACAGAAGCATTCGGTTTTGACCTTAAAATCGGGTCTGACAGAGAGGTCATGTGTCGATTGGTCGACTCTGCTTGTCACGCGGTTTCGAGTTACAACCTAATATATTAAGGCAGACCGATGCAATTTTTGTCTTTAAATGACAGGAACACACTTATGATATTTTTATCAGTTTTCTAAGCTACAAAGCATGAGATTAATTTACATAAAAGTAATATTATTTTACTACATGGATACTACTAATGTTTTCTAACATTGTAGATTTTACTGATCCTTTGAAGGAGAAGAGGAATCATCTCGCAATTCAACTCCTGGAGATGCTGGAGGAGTAGGTGCAGTTGGATCAACTTCTACATTGTCGACCAAGGCTTGGGAAGTTTCCAGCATGGAGTCCATAAGCAGCTGGCATTGGTCTTCAGTCAAGTCTAGGTTGAAGCCCTGCTTGATTTTGTCCAATGGCAGTGCAGGAGACCAAGATTGGCAAATAGCCAGAACCTGACTCCCGACCTCGGTCGCTACTCTCCGAGTGTTGTTCGCAATAGCTTCCGACGCATGCTCCAGCAAATACTCCAAGGAGTGGCCGGTCTGCTCTACTTGGTTAGCATGAATATAATTCAATGCCTTCCGAGCGCCGTATGATAGAGCTGCAAGAGATAATTTTTGGTTTAGTAAGATCAAAAAATTATTCAAGCATATTCAAGAAGTTATGGAGGGCTTACTTGCGAGATTACATTTGAAAGATTTGGAAGTGCTTTTGGCATCTTCTATCTTCATGTCAGCCTCCTCCAGCTTTTTCTTCAGCCGAGTGATCTCAGCCTTTTGCTCCTTGACCGACTTGAAAAGATTTTCCTTTTCAGCGTTCAAAGCATCCACGAGTCTTTGCTGCTTAGAAGTTAATTTCTCCAAGTCGGCAATCTTGTGATCATGAGTTAAAGGCATACATTGAATCTTTAGTGTCAGAGTGGTTATAAAAAATATAAAAATAGTTGGTAGGCGATCTTTCCAGCAGCCTCAGCACGGCCTTGTTCTAAGGCCTTTGTCACCTCCTTGTGGTCGGTCTGCAGCTTGTACAACAACAACAACAACAAAGCCTTTTTATCCCAAGCAAGTTGGGGTAGGCTAGAGATGAAACCCATGGGAACCCAAAAAAGAAGAGAATCACGGTTCCGGCACGTCTATTGCTAGTCTCCAAGCACTCCTATCCATAGCTAGCTCCTTAGGGATATCCCACGCCTTTAGGTCTCTCTTAACCGACTCGTCCCAAGTCAAGTTAGGTCGGCCTCTACCTCTCTTAACATTAGCATCTCTCTTTAGAACCCCACTACATACCGGCGCCTCCGGAGGTCTCCGTTGGACATGTCCGAACCATCTCAACCGATGTTGAACCAATTTCTCCTCGATAGGTGCCACTCCTATCCTGTCCCGGATATCTTCATTCCGTATTCGGTCGTTAATCATGCTATCTAAATCTTCCCCACATGGCCGTTAAGGTCTGCAGCTTGTCAATCTATTTTTTTGGCTTGGGAGAGCTGCGGACCGATGGCTAGTATAATACCAGCAGCAAGTTAACATCATAAATAAAGAACTGAATATAAGTGAGTGTAGGACATACCAAAAGTCTCGGCTTCGAGGTATTCAACCCTAGCCTGTTTCCTCTCCACAAGAGCATACATTTTCTGAATATATAGAAGATGGTAAAGCTAAGGGTCAAGACTGAGACAAAGCAAAAGCAGGGTATGGATATACCTTGTTGGCTTCTCTATGCTGATGCATTATTTCCACATCATTCACTTAGGCCGACTGAATGTATCTGCAGTCAGTGCTGTCTTACCTTTATCAAAAGGGGAATGAACATTTATCAGAGAAGGGTTGATAATTTGTGGTGCCGGCTCTAGAGTGAATGCAGGAATTGTTTTGTCAGAAGGCTTCCTTGGCTTGGTCTACGTGATGGTTTGTTGACCGGTCGAGGTGGGTCAATCGGACGAGGAACGGGGTTTGACCGAGTATCCTCGGAATCTTGAGCACTCTGTGCATCGCCCAACCGACCGCTGAAAACATCAAAGAGTACAGTGATTAAATTAGACTATGGTTATTAATCATATAAGTCAAGAATCAAGGGAAGATTTGCCAGCCCCATAAGTCAAGGAGGGTTAACCTGGAAGCTTTCTTGATCTTGATTCGGCAAACCCTCTTCTTTGAAGAAGTGGACTGTGAATCAATCCCCTTCCTCTTTTGGGAAGATTTGCCAGCCCCATGAGTCTTTTGAGATACTCCTGCATCACTCGACGCTTTGCCCGGGGGCTCCGATTGGCTTGAAGGTTGGTCGGAGTGAGCAGGAGTTGGCTGACCGGCATCTAGAGATGGTTCTTCTTCATCATCACCTTGATCTCCAATACTGCCTTTGACATTGGGCAGGTTGCTTCGCTCGTCAACTGGGGGAAGGAAGATTGATAATGCGATCGATAGTCTCTGGACGAGTGCCTGTGGATGTGCTTGAACCTCCAGCACTGGTCTGGTACAGCTTCTCGACATAGTCCGGTCCCTCGGAATCAGTCGGAGGGAGCGGAGGATGGGATACATAAGTTTCCAGAACCTGCACAAACGCCAAGACATCAAGCAGGACATCAAAACAAGATAATAACAGAATCATTCAATGTTGATCGAGGCTTACTCGGGCCCACAGAGTGCCCATGTTGTACGCCTTCTCGATTAATGAATGATCTTGAAGGTTATCTCCTTCAAACATCTTTGACAAGCGTGTCCGACAAAGGTTGCCGTTGGGAGGGTCAGGAACTTCCCTGGTTTTGTTGTTGGTGGCATAATTCCACGCCGGGTGACTCTAAGGTTTCAGGGGTTGCACTCTGCGCACTATAAAGCTCTTGGCGATGGTAATACCATCAATGCCTTCCTTCTTCAGATCTGCAATCTTCTTCAATAGAGTGACCACCTGGGGGTCAGATGGGTCGGGCTTCTTGGTCCAATGCGCCTGGGTAATTGCCTTTGCACTAGAGAAGTCGGCGAGAACAGGGAGAGGGTTGTTGTAGTAAAACCACTCATCCTTCCAATTCTTGTTCCCGGTCTTGAATGGCACATTGATGTAGGCCTCCTTCTTGTGCAACTGGACGCCAACTCCGCCTATGGCCACTTGGTTGTCCTTTGTTGGCAATGGTCGGAGGACAAAGAGATGGCAGAATAGATTGAAATGGGGGAGAACGCCTAAGAAGTCTTCGCACATGTGCACAAAAATGGCGATGTGGAGGATTGAGTTGGATTGAGGTTGACAAGTTCAATCCCATAGAAGAAAAGGAACCCACGCAAGAAGCTGCAGCAGGGAACTCCGAAGCCATGCTCAAAAAATGAGCGAAACACAATAATCTCGATCTCCAACGAGGAAGACTCAGTGGTGGCGGCGGCAGCCTTTTTGCGACCCATGGCTGTGGGATGAATCGGCGTGGTGGATCGAAAGCTGAACCCTATGTAATGCTCAGGGGCTGAGGGCGACGAGATCTATGGCGGTGGAAAGGAATGCGCTAACCCTAGCTCTGGAAGCAGAGGCGTCGCAAGAATTAGGGGAGGCATGAGAAAGACGAAAGGCTTGTGCGCGAAATGACGGTGTGGACTAAGAGTCAACTTGTCGTGCCCTTTTTATACCCTCGCCTTTTGACCTAAGGGTCCCATGGGCTGGTATGGGCTGTACAGTGAATAGTCTTTCCAATTAAACAAAAATTAGTTCAAGGCCTAGGTCTTTAAAAATATTTAGAGCTATTAAGCCTTGAGAAATAATCTCGGGGGCTTCTTTGATGAGAGGTAGTGGCCACTCCACTTAAAAACACTTGCCATATCTATGTGATTTGATGATCATGTAGAAGAGGACTTGATGGTCGTACGGGTATAAGTTCAGAAGATATGTTATTGATTGATGTCAATAATTAAAATTACTAAAATTGGACTTATGACCAAATAGAGTGACAAATTATTAGGGAAAAGCTATGTTATGATTGATGTCATTTAGCTTAGTACTATTGTATGATTGACATCATACTCCTTTACATGGACTGAACATGATTGATGTCATAGAATTCAGACAGATAAGTCACTCGAAAAATAGTATACATCACTCGGCCTTTTTCAATCGATCGACAAGGTTGAAATCTTGCAAATTGACTTGCTGGTTTGATGACAGAGGTTTGCTAGGCTCAAGCTTGATGGTTTGAGTAAATTACAGACAACAAAATAGTAAGAGCTAATATAATTAGACTCTTGCATTATTTGTTAGCCTCCAAATTATACAAGAGTCGGGGGCTACACCTGATCAAGTGCACCAGATCTATCAGGAACTTCAACAAAGAGGTCTTCCTAATTTTTGAACGACACTAAAGACCACTCGGGGAGTCAAAGTTCAAAATCAGGAAGCACTTGGGGGCTACTGTGGGATACTTGCCTTACAGGTATCCGAAGATATGCCTAAGTCGGTAGCTGACCGGGTACTTCCTCGACAAGGAAGCCGACCGACTGGGCTTGGAGCGCAAGACAATTAGAGATAGTCTTTCTATATAAATCCTTGTAGGCTACGAGTAGGAATCTTCATGTACCCCCTGCCGTCTGGATATATAAGGCGGCAGGGTACCCCCTCGAGGGACACAAAAACAATATTAGTACAAACCACAGAACACAGGACGTAGGGTTTTTACTCTCATAGAGAGGGCCCAAACTTATATAACTCGGTGTCTTGTGTTAACCATCGTAGTTCTTAGTCTCGACGTAGCCCTATATATTTACTGCCGAGATCAAGCTTTGACACATTCTATGTTGAAGCCTCCTTCTCTGCCTTGTGCAATCCCTACTGACCGGACCGTCCGATCAGTAGACCGGACCGTCCGGTCTGTATAGGATCTGCTATAGGCAGAATCCTTACTCCTCGCACTAAGTCCCAGACAACTAGTGCCTGTGACAGTACAGTCCGGTCTCTACTGACCCCTCTGTCCGGTCTCTATGTCTAGAAGCTGAAACTCATCATCCTCACTTGACTTTGTTTCCCGGTTTCTCCGAACAGCTCCTTGCCTTCTCCACTGTCACCTAGTGCCTGTGATTTCACCGAGCAACCTTGCACATCACCGACTAGACATGACCTAAGAGAATGACCTAGACCCCCTTGATAGTCCGGTTTTTCCTATGGATTCAAAACCCTAACAACTAGGCAAGTGTACCAAACACTTGCACCATAGCATGTTCTCCACTTTGATCCATCTCCATCAACCCTTGGACTCCATCAAGTTCACAAGCCTCCATGCTTGTTGTCATTGTCATCAATCGCCAAGGCAACCATCATCCATATGATTTGTAATAGAGTTTAGAGATGATTCCTACATAGACAACACTCATGTAGATATTAGCCCACGATTTCATAGTTGTCATCTATCACCAAAACATTCATACCTTGGGGATCCAATCATCAATGGTCATGAAGCTTCCATAATAAAGATGACTTACATGAACTTGAGCGATTACATTTGGGCATTGATGACAACCATACACCTGCTAATCCCGATGTTGATATCGACATGGGGACAAGTGATGATGAGGATTATGATCCAGCCGTTCCCGATGATGATGATTATTTCTAGATAAACATGTATGAATTTTATTTGCTCATTGTTATTGTTATTTATAGATAACATTTATGATACTTTAATATTTTAAATTCTATTTTATGTACTCTTTTATCATATGCTGATTGTTTTCTTATTTTTCATTGCAGGTGAGTGGACAAATATGGTGGGTGGCGGCAGCCTGGTGAACTCAGTGGCGTCGTTGTACAAGAAGGCCATGCCAGGGAAAAGAGGGAGGCCTAGTGCAGTTGAGGACTCCGGGAGCGGTCGAGGGAGATGTAGACGTGGAGGCGGTTGAGGGAATGGGAAGGGTGAAGGAGGAGGCCGAGGGAGAGCGAGAGCGAGGGAGCCCTCACATGTAGTTGAGCAGTCTTTATCCTCATCGGAGGATGAGGAGGAGGAGGAGGAGGAGGAGCAGGAGGAGGGGGGACGAGCAGGAGACAGGGGGTTCCACTTCCTCTGTGTCATCAGAGGTGTGGTTGAGATGTCCTTCGGAGCTTCCGAAGCGACCAATACTTGTTGCCAGACGGCCGTTGATTCGACCCGATCCGCCTAAGTAAGTATTTTACATGGTATGATAACCTGTTCATTTGATTCATAGAGAAGCATAATAGAAATTACTAATTTTTCTTGATCACTTGTGCAGGAGTTGGGTGTTGCTCGCTCTAGGAGATCACGATCACCATGTCAATGGCATCCTGGGTCTTTTGGTAAAGACCCACTTTCCGGGCATAGTTCCTTATGCCAGAGAGCGCACGCTGGCCTATACGTGGAAGCACTACTTTTCCGCTAAGGATGAGTATGATCGGGATGGTAGGATCTTCGACAACAAGGCAGAACATGTGCTCCAGGAGCTGTGGGTAAGTCTTCCTCGTATTGCATTGCTCAATACATCGTATTCATAGGACACTTTTGAAATCATGATGTTACACATCGAATCTATTTGCAGGATTTCTACAGATGCAAGACGGGATACGAGGACAAAGCAAAGATCGTAGCTCACTGTGCATGTCCTGAGCTCGTGAGGGACATGTTTTACGAGGCACGTATCCAGGCCGTGATTGTGTACCACGCCCAGCACCTTGAAGTTAAGGTCACCAAAACTCAAGCGAGAAACACGAAGCTTACTAGAGATGAATACATGCATGTAAATATAGAATAGTAATATTTAATATTTTTCTAACATTAAGTATGATTAATTTGCTCTTCTTAATTATATGCCATGTACTTGTGGATGTGTAGGTGCCTGCATGGTGGTGTGCTACCAATAGGACTGCTTGGGAAGCTGTTGTGGACAAGTGGTGTGATGAGGGCTAGGAGGAGATGCATAATGCTTGTCGAGAGCGTCGTTTACTGATGCCAGGTCCAACACATCATCAAGGGAATCTTTTACTTAGGCAATACGCGACAAGATGGGTACGTGAATTCATTTTTTTATTCTAACTCTCAATACTATATAATTCTAATCATACTTTTATTTTGTTTCACAGTCGGCATCACATGATAGTCTCCCTTGCACCGAGTTCGAGGCATTTGTTATGGCCCGCTAGGGCAAGGCCACGGCGCCCGACGTCCAGTACAACCCGGAGGCCCCCTCCACGGCGTACAGCAATTCCTCCGCCCACGCCCACCCCACGGAGTACACATCGATGGGAAGGGAGATCCATGGGCCTAGGTGGGATCCTAGTGCTCATGATCTTGATGGTAAGTTGTGATGAGGGTGGGAGGAGGCAGGAAGCATGGGCGGTACTGGATTGGAGAAGGCACGCTCAACACGGTGACTATGCCCACTTTGTCTGCGATACGAGCGAGGAGCACGAGCTCAAGCCCGACCATATGCCCTCGACCGAACACTACACAGTCCTAGGTGGAGGCACTTCAGGTAATTTCAGTTATATTCATCGTTGATAGACTGGTTTCGCACATGACTTTTTTGCATTGCAATAATGAGATCAAATGTTATAGGCCCAGCTCGCTGCAGAGAGGAAGGCAAGGGAGGACATGGAACAACATTTCGTGAGGCTCGAGCACCACCAGCAGCAGTTGACTCAGTGGATGGCATCACTTGGCCAGAGTTTAGGTACACCCTGCCGTCTTTTGTTCTACCTCCTCGGCCACCTACTCCGGCTAGTACTCCTGTGAGTATGAACATTTTAGTTTCTGTCTTGTCCATAGTAGAGCATTCATTACAATAAACAAAGTCAATACTAGAGATTTACTTAGGATATTAAAACATTCACTTAATGAAAGACTAATCAGTAATTAACATCTCTTATCGGATTGAGTGAATGGAGTCAATGGCCTGAGGGGAATCAAGATCAGGACTTCACACCACCTGGTGGGCAAGGATTTCGTTGTCAGTGAACTTTCTATCTTAATATTTTTTCTTGTTTGAGATTGTGAACTGTCTGGGATATTATGTGAATGATTGTTATGTTTCTGAACCACATATATGATGGTTATTATGAAACATTTGTGTTGAGAATCTCCGGGATGATATATGGATGTCTGTGATGATATTTGATTGTATGTGATGATATTTGAATGCTTGTGATCATATATGTTAATATTGGTTGTTTTTCTGGTCTAGGGACAGCCAATTCAAATAGGTTCTTGACAGATTATTGAGTCTTTGCCGTGTGCCTTGCTCATGGCACACGGCAAAGGGGGCAGTTTCTGGTTACCTAGGAACAACCTTTGCCGTGTGCCATGAACCGGGCACATGGCAAAGGAAAATAGTTTGCCATGTGCCGTCACCAAGGCACACGGCAAAGGTTGAAAACTTTGCCGTGTGCCAGTCGAGAGGCACGCGGCAAAGCACAGCGTTAACATGACAGAAGATAACGACGACTTTAGTTTGCCGTCGGTCACTCGAGGCACACGATAAAGGCTTTGTTGTGTGCCCGATAGATAGCACACGGCAAAGAGCCCTTTGCCGACAGGTATTTTGCCGTGAGACCTATGCCGTGTGTTACCCACGGCAAAACCTTTGTCGTGGGTATTTTCGTCTTTACCGTGTGCCTAGGGGAAACGGCAAATGACATGTTTCCCGTAATGAATGCACTCTAACAGCTCCCCTAAAACACTTCCAAATTTTTTATAACCCCAAAACCAATGTCAAATTAAATTAAATTTGGCTCAGGTATATGTGCCCCCGATCCTTGCCTTCTACGTGTATATGGAATGTTCGCTGTCATTCTTTTTGCTATCAATCAGCACCGACTTCCATCTACGAGCCGGCTGCTTGAATCAAAGTGCTGCTGGCATGCATGTAAGCCGCTAAAAAATACCCAGCACCTGCCTGCTGGCCTGATCACGTCTCCCTTCTGCACCCTTCACATCAATTCGTAGACGGCGTCGACCGGTTTCATTGCCTAGGCAATCAGCACTTCTGCAGGCAACTTCAAGGATTAGAATCCAAGTCCAAGGAGGACCTACACATGCTGACATGTCATGTTTTAAAGTTTTTGGTACAAAAAATAGGGTAATTGTTGGAGGAGAGATTGTTTTTATGGGTTAATAGTTTTTGGGATGACCCCAAAAGAAGGTTTTTGAGAGCCAATTTTGGACTGCTCTGGAAGATGCTCTTACATCAACTTGCGCGTGGCTCCTCCGTGATGTATCGCATGACGCCAGCATATGGCACAAACAGGCTATCATACTACAGATTTCTCTTTCCAACACGTCGGAAAGAAATAGGAGAGAGAAAAGAGGTAACTTTGACAACAACGCTTATGTATAGCTGAGTCTAATGCTACTTATTACTCAACTCAGCGGCACTTCACACGTTTTGTGGGTCGGCACCCTTGCTCCTCATTCTTGCACGGCCCATTGCCATCCATGGCTCTGGCCTCGCAACTTGTATATCAAAACCGAAGAAGAGACTATGGTTTTGCAAGACAGCGCAATGTGGGAAGAAAGAAGTAGACTCCATGACTTCTTCCTATTACCCTTTCCTCTTGCACTCCTTGAATCAAAAACCATGGTTGAAAGGCATGGCAGGTGCATGATGACGTGGGGTGGCGGAGGCCTTGACGAGCGTGACAGCGGCTAGGGGATGGGTGTAGCGGCTCGGTGGATGGAGCTCGGGAAGGCAACATGAGTAAGCCATCAGCGCATGGGGAGGCGTGTATCATCCGTGGCCTGTGGTCCGTGGAGTTGAGTTGAAGAAGAAGATAAGAATCAATAAAAAAAAAATCTGATATGCAAGTCATGTTTTTTCTAGCACAGAGTGTTAAATTTGGACAATATTTTGCTTATCTTTAGAGCTATTTTAACTGTTGTTATCTAAAATCCATTGTGAAGTTCCTGATACTGACCCTTTAAGTTCGTCACTACTATGAGTAGTGTTGAGACTTAATCTTGGCAATATAAATATAGGGCATCAGGATTAAGAACTATGATGGTTAAAGATACAAGACGCCGAGTTATATAGGTTCGGGCCCTCAATGAGAGTAAAAAACCCCACGTCCTGTATTTTGTGGTTTGTATTGCTTGTTGAATCATGTCCCCGATGAGGGGGTACCCTGCAGCCTTATATATCCGGTCGGCAGGGGGTACATGAAGAGTCCTAGTCGTAGTCTATAAGGATTTACATAGAAAGTCTATCTTCAATTGCCTTGTGCTCCAAGCAGACTCGGTCGATTCCTTTATTGGTTCGGTACCTAGTCGGTTGCCGACTTATTCTTAGCTATAGATACCAGGAAGGTAAGTATTCCACAGCAGCCCCTAAGTGCTTCCTGATTTTGAGCTTTGACTTGTCGAGTGATCTTCAATGTCTCATCATAAATTAGGAAGACCTCTTTATTGAAGTTCCTAATAGATCTGGTGCGCCGACTAGGTGCACCTGATCAGGTGTAGCCCCCAACTTTTGTATAACTTGAAGACTAACAAATAATGCAAGAGTCTAATTATATTAGCTCTGAATATTTATTGTTTGTAATTTGCTCAAACCATCAAGCTTGAGTCCAACAAAACCCTATTTATCAAATCAGGAGATTAATTTACAAGACTTCAATCTTGCCAACCGATTATTGAAAAGGCCAAGTGATATACACTTTTGTCCGAGTGACCCCGAGTCTAAGTTCCATGACATTGATCATGTTTTAGCCCATATATAAAATAATATGACATCAATCATATAATAGTACTAAGCTAAATAACATCAATCATAATATAGCTTTTCCTCAACGAATTGTCACTCGGTTTAATCATAAGTTCAATTTCAATGACTTAATTATTGACATCAATTAATAACATAATCTTTAAACTTATACCCATACGACCATCAAGTCCTTTGCTATATGATCATCAAATCACATAGATACAACAAGTACTTTTAAGTGGATTGACCACTACTTCTCATCAAAGAAGCCACCGAGATTATTTCTCACGACTAATAGATTTAAGTCTTTTTAAAGAATAAAACCTTTTATTGTTTAATCAAAAAAGTCCGTTACTATATGGCCCATACCAGCCCATGGGTCCCAAGTGACTAGGTCAAAAGGTGAAGGTATAAAAGAGACCACAAACTATTGACTCTAGGTCCACGCTGCTGTTGGCACTTCCTAAGTGCCCCTTTTATATGTGAATATAACCCCAATTAGAGCATAATTGATATCAATTTAGGCCATTTACCTGTGATTTTTCCTATATGCATTGTATATGCGTTGTTTTGGAGCTTTATTGCAGAAACAGGTAAAATTGGTGATTTAAGTGATGCTGGAAGAGGACAGGAGTCCAAAAGCGACAAAAAGCACTGAAGTGACCGATCGGCTGATCGGCGCAACCCATGAGCCGATCGGCGGAAGGATGTTTTGGCCCACAGAAGTGACTGAGGCCCATTTCACATGTTTTATGGAAGTTTATCTACGCAAGACACTTGAAGATATTTGCCTAGAAGATTTATGGAACTTCAAGATCTCGACGTACAGTACAAGACTTATCTCGAAGGAAAAGGCCCACATGGCAGCTGTGGAAGACAGAGGAACCGACTCGGAAGAGAAACCAGAGAAGACACGGCTTGTGCCGATCGGTGTTATCCTACGTTGATCGGCGCAACCAACTTATTTGCTTGAAACCGAGTCCTTTACGAGTAGAACCCTTATAAATACTTGTAAACCCCTGGTCGCAAGGGGCAATCAGGAGAAGGCGTCGAAGGGACAAAAGATCCATGAGTTAGAGCCACCAAGGTTCGCCCCGTTAGAATAGATCTCTAGTTGAGTTTCAAGAACTATTGGTGTAAGAGTTGATTCGTCAAGGTAGGCCATCTCGGCGGTGATGAATCTTACTCTATGTATCTCAAGGATGATCAAATATGTTGATGATGGTTTTGGTGATTTGTCTATCTTGATTCTATAATCATACATGTGCTTATTCCAATTGCTTAGTTCTAGGCTAAGTAGGTCGATATTATCTTGATCATGGTGATCAGGATAGTATTCGGACATTGTATTGATTATGGTTGCTTGATGATGCTAGTAGTGTGGTTTAGCGGTGATAGCACTAAACCTGCACAACACTATTGGATAGTCGAGTAGGGTAATATACTCGCGCGATTAAGGGTTTCCTCTCGGCAGCGATAAATTGGGAGCCACTCGGAAAGGCAGGTGGTCTTATCCATTATAGGTTTTCATTGATCCATATAATTAGCATTATGATGCTATTTGATTAGACTTTCTGGCTATGATCTCACTAGTAGATATCTGGCTACTCACTTAACAGCTTATGCTTACAAGGTATCTGGCGCACTTTGGCTTAGATTCGTTTGTGTGCCGATCGGCTCAATTGCAGCACCGATCGGCGCAATCATAGATTCGCTAGTGTGCCGATCGGCTCAACCCTGCGTCGATCAGTGCAATGAAAGATTTGCTGTCTGGCGCATCTTTGCGCTGGCCAGTCTCCCTCATACAACTCGAATCGACAGTAGCCTTGACTAGATCTTTTACTGTTAACTTTGTTTAATAATCCCTAAGGTCCCAGTGGATACGATAAACCTTGGAATACTCAATTCAAGGGGAAAATTGCTACAATCGTACACCGTCCTCTTGCGGTATATAAGTGGGTGCGTAGTTACGACCAACAAGCTCTATTTTCTGGCGCTGTTGTCGAGGACCATAGCAGGTTTTTAAACATTGTTTGATGTATTAGTGTTTAGTCATTGTGCTTTACTTGTCTCTTTAGTACATGTATTCTGTTAAGTGAAACTAACAGGTATGGACGGTCCTAAGTCAAACAAACCCTCTAATTACACCAATGATCCAGAAAGGCTCTTTCACAAGAAGAGAATAGCGGAAAAGAGAAGCAAGTCACTTGGAGATTTAGCTAGAGAAGTAGTCTGTGCCAACCCTCGAGTATTATTCACAATTGCAGATCTAGAAGGAGAGGAGATGGTAGAGTTACCCTTGGTTAATCGTTTCAAGCCTCAATTGACTAATGTTTTCAATATAGATTTCCAAGAAGCTCAAGATTAGTATCCATATCGAGATATGTTGGATTAGTGGCGCAACAACCGTTCACAGGTTCGAAAGATCCCAATCACCATTTGCAGCACTTCCTTGAAGTTTGCAGTACATTCAAGATAACGGGATTGACCGGAGATCAAGCACGTGTGTGGTTGTTCCCCTTCTCTCTAGTTGGACGCCCCAAGCAATGGTACAATGGATTGGAAAACGCAGTAAAAACTATGTGGGACACTTTAGCAGCTGCATTCTTAGCCAAATACTTCCCTCATGGTAAGACTCAACCTCTGAAGAATAAGATTCTTGGATTTACACAGAATGTTGATTAGAGCATTGGAGAAGCATGGGAAAGATATAGTGAATATAGTAATGCATGCCCTCATTATGGTCTAACAGTTGGAGAAGTTGTTGAGAGATTCTACATGGGATTGAATATTCTATCTCGTCGACACTTAGATGCTTCAGCTGTGGGTTCATTCATGTCGAAGACTCCCACCCAAGCTAAGGAATTGATCAAGTTGCTAGTTGAAAATCAATCATGGGATAGTGAGAGAAGTTCAAGAAATTTACAACCTTCAAAAGGAGTGGCAAAGAGTGTGATTGAGAGGACTCATGAAGACTTGGTTATGGATTGCCTCGATGCTATTCAAAGAAGGTTGGACAATAATCATCATATCCCTAAGGAAGAGCCGCTCAAGCTAGCGGAATTACGCTCCACTTGTAGTGAGTGTGGAGAATTTGGTCATGTGCAGAAAGATTGCCCTGAAGAGATGAAGATGTTAGAATATATGAAGAATAGTGGATGGAAGCCCTAATTTCAGCAGCAAAGGAGTTCTTTCTCTCCTAGTTCGTCCATGCAAAATTCGATCCCACTTCGTCTCCAATATCATGAGTTCTTCCAAGCTCAAGATAAGATCAAAAAGAACAACCAAGCTAAATTCAAGGAGATTGATCGTATCCTTGGAGGGATTAATGACAAGGTGATAGAGATTGGGAGCTTCAATGAGCAGATTTTGAAACATACCAAGATTATGGAGCAACAGATGGGACAGTTATTGCAAGCCATTCAAGGTAACAAGGGGGCTATTCCTGACAATACGATATCTGCAGAACAGTGGAAGGCAATAGCGACACGGTCAGGAAAGCAAACAGAAGATCCAGAACACTCTACGGGAGCAAGGAAGACCCGAGCCGATCAGCGCAACGGTACTGTATGCAACGATCGACTCAATGAGAGCGCCGATCGGCACGAGGAGGATATTGACCTCTCTGGTCTGAAAAAGGGCATGGAAACAGAGGAGCATGGTCCTGCCATGTTCTTGGATACTCAACTGCTGACCAAGACAAAAAGAACACGGCAACACGACGAGCAATTCGCAAGGTTTGTCGATATTATGAAGAAGCTTTACATCAATGTCCTTTTTGTTGATGCTATTCAAGTACCTATCTATGCCAAGTACATCAAGGACATGATGCAAAACAAGAAATCCCTGGTTTCTTAGGAGGTTGTGAAGGCTACTAAGGAACTTACGGCGGCAATCAATGATGTTGCACTTGAGAAGAAACCCGACCCTGGATCACGAAGCATCAAATGCGTGATTGGAACAAGGATATTTGATAGGTGTTTGTGCAATCTTTGAGCAAGTGTAAGTGTTATGCTTCGTCATACATTCACAAGTCTCAATTTTCCTGAATTGGAGCCTACGGGTATGTGTTTGGAGTTAGCCAATCACTCGGTATGCTTCCCTGATGGAATTGCTGAGGATGTGCCTGTTCAAATTGGAGATCACATCGTCCCCATTGATTTTATTTTGCTTGATATGGATAAGAGGACAAGGACCCTATTGATCTTAGGCAGACCCTTCTTGAGGATAGCAAAGGCAAGTATTGATGTTGGAAGTGGTGAGATAAGCTTTGATATAAGTGGGACTCCCTACTCTTTCAAATTTCGCCCAAAAGGAGAAGAGTGCCATGCTGTTGATGAAGTGAAGAGATACAAGACACCGTGGCAACGTGGCATCAAGAGTAACTGGAGGGAATATATGGATAGGTCATCCGAGGTATATGAGCCATAGAGATGAGAAAACCTTGTAGTGTCGCGGCCTCACATCCCGCACCGTGACATCAAGGATTGATTGTTTGTGGGGAGGTCAATCTCTTTGACCTCTAAATAACTAGAGCGTTCTTGAGAGGCAACCCAATGATAGGGGGATTTAGAAGTTATTTAGTGCTTATGGGAGGGCAACCCATTTTATTTAGTTAATGCTGGCCGGGAGGGCAACCTAGTATTTTTAATTTGCTTGCTTGTAATAAAAACCATCTCCCGAATAAAAGAATTATAAAAAGTGTGTGCTTAATTTTTGTGTGCTCTTGCGTTGTCTATTTATTGGTGCAAAATTGTGTATATACATACTATAGACTAACAACACAGGAGTATAAAAAAGAAAAAAGACCAAAAAAAGGAAGGAACAGAGCTCACGCCGATCGGCGCACTCCAGAGCTGATGGGCGCACTATTGCTCAGGTCAGGATAGAAGGCTGACGACATCCAGAATGGGGTGCTAAAAGGCAACCAGCACATTAATTTTCATAGATGGAGCTATTTTCAAGGTAATCAAAAATCTTTTTGAATAAATTTTTGTGTGTAAAATGGTTGCTAAATACGCAGGAAAGAACGACAACATCTAGCGAAGAAGCGAGGGGCCAGGAGCAAAAATGGACGTCGCGCCCATCGGCGCATGCCAGCACCGATCGGCGCGTCTACCAGATGGGTCCCTCTACGTGTGTCAATGCTACAGGAACATTGGAAGAATGGAAATTAGGTGAATGAGATGAATATGAGGCATCAGGATCAGCACCGGACCCTAAGACGAGGTCCAGGGGACTTGCATCGTTCGGTGCACTACTAAACCAACAGGTGCGGGTACCCATACGGTTCCCAAATGGGTGACAAAAGCAGCAGGCGTTGATTTCAAGGAATAGGTATGATTTCTATGCAGGTGTTCAGTGTAGAGGAGACAAGGAATGGACCAAAAGCTGGAAAAGAGACGGCGCACCGATCGGCATGGGCCTGAGCCGATCGGCGCTGTTCATCAAGACATCGGGATTCCGGCTGTCCCCCTGCTAACCAGCATGATGTACCAGGAGACGACCTAAAGGGTAGGAATCAAGCACCAGAGTTGTTAGAGAGTTCAAAATTTGAATTGTGCCGATCGGCGCAATATTGCGTCGATCGGCGCGGTCTCAAATTTTGAAATTTTTCAGCGGTTCCTTCTCCTGGAAGTTTCCCACACTATTAGAGGGAGGCCGGGCGTCCTCAGTTCGGCACACCATCCTGGTAATATCTCCACCTTCCCCACTACCCACGATCTCGCACACGTTCTACATTCCTCACAGATGGATCGTATCCGCTCCTCCGTCGGCAAGTTGGGCAAGAGGTTGCACTGGGCAAGTCGAGCGGCGACTCCTCGATGAGAGGGACCTCCAGTGCTCATGATGACATGTCTATGGGTGATGCATCCACCGGCTCGGCGGAAGCAATCCACGCCCGCCACTCCGTCTCCGGCGTGCCCCTTCCAACGAGGCGTGCTACGAGGACCCAAACGGTGGCAAGCCGTGGGGTTCCCAGATCACCGCCACCGCCGCCATTCACGTAGCGCAAGGTGGAGGAGGACTCCACCTCCCTGAGCGCGGAGGAACAAGAGCACTACTTCATGGTGAGGGGATGGTTCGTTCCCAACTTCGACTTGGACGAGACCTTCCTCACCTTGATCGGCATGTGGGAGGACATAAGGAGGATGCTCAGCAACCTCAGCTGGGTGGATTTCCACCAACTTCCTATGGACTACTACCTCGACATCGTCACCAAGGTTGCCTCTATGATGAGGCTCGGCACCGACAAAGTCGGTAACGAGGCTGTCAACTTCCGCGTCCACGACATCAGCCACACAATGACCATGGAGACGGCGGCCCTAGCCCTTCGGCTTCGATGCCGATGCCGACGTCGCTGGCATCTTGGGACGTGAGGAGTTAGACTCCTTTTGGTGGCGGCTCTCATTCGTGGACGAGATGAAGCACGACAATATCCGCAACCTGACTATTCAAGTCTTCCACTGGTGGTTGGCGGCAAGCACATGCGACAAGGTCGACTCCAGCCATGTCACCGATGCGGACTTGTGGTGGCTCTTCAACGCCATTGTGAGCCCGTCTCACTACAACCCCATGACGGTGATGGTGCGGGGTTGGATCGAAAAGAGGGTCAAGAAGAGCAAGAAGTTGGCCTTCGGGGCCTATCTTCAGCGCCTAGCAGCCCTCGTCCGCAACGGTGATGGATCGGGAGGGCGCGACAACAAGTGGGAGTGCGCGACGGAGATTGGCGAGAACATGACTCATGGCAATATTGTCACGGGAAGTGTTCATGCCGGCTTCCATGTTAGCGGCACCAACATTAAGCTCCCGTGTGTAGCGCTAGGAGTTTTTCTCCCTCGCAAGCTGGAGGGAGGAAATTGGCTTGAAGAAGGTCTCCTAGAGGGGGGGGGGGCGAATTTCTAAGGACCGCCGTGGGCGGGTTCAACAACCGGCAACATTTGCAGCGGCCGACAGCGAGTGGGGCTTCTAGTGGTCACGCCAAGAGCCTTAACAGTATCAGTCAGGGTGGAGCGACGCAGCGGGCGGTTCACGGCCCTCTGTGCCAGTCGGCGCAGGCAACGCACCGTTCGGCGCCACCTTTTTCACTGCAGGCGTTGACTATAGGTACCAAGGACGGGTACCTGTGGTGCCTCCGATGCCCGGTGCAGACTTCTTCGTGCCCATGCAGGGGTACCTCGACAACAACATGCATCACATCGAGCACGTGGAGGAGGCCACGTCCCGATGGAGGAACAACCATGCCACGATGGTGGAGGATTTTGAGCGACTCAAGGCGTGGTGCTATGGCTTTGATTAGCCACCATCTCCACCTCCGTTTGACTAGAAGTGCCTAGGAGTTGGCACATGTATCGGTTTCCCGGTTTGCATTTTCTTTTATCTTTTGCAATCTTTTTTTTAATTTGCTTATATGTGTGTGAGTGGGTTGGGAAACCATGTATGGGGTGTGTTTATTTTCATGCAAGTGTGTTAGTATTAGTTAATAGTGTGCTTACTTCCATGCAGGTGTGTTAGTAGTAGTTTTATATTCCTGCAAGTGTGTGCAAAAATCATCACCATGTATTCAAGTTTGATCTTAATATAATGGTGGCGGTTATGCTCTTTTAGGAGAATTGAAGTACTTATCCTTTCTTGAAAAATGTCAATGAAGATGAAATAATGTTGAGTATTGAATAAAATTCGAACTTACACTTAACAATTATTCGGCAAAATGTCTTATGTGGAGCAATTCTTAGTACCCATATGCTTCATTTGCATTGTCCAATTTGTGATGATAACTTAGTACCAATCTTTTTATAAATAAATTTTCATGTTGTGAACTATAGAATTTATTGTTTTCAAGATCCTTACCTATCAATGCCATATTTTGAGCAATACTCATGAACCTTTGATATGTAGATAAACATTAAAATGATGGTTGAGTTCGGTTAGGACTTAACTCTTGTTGGTATGAACTTTACTAAGATGGCCAAATCTTTGTGTATCTTTTTGTAGCCTTGAATTACTCATGCAAAAATTCAATTCCGCTGAGTATTCCACCATAAACCCAAAATTTCTTGTTGAGTATCATTCCTTGACCACATCCTATATTTCTAGCTTTATTTAAAGCCAGGTGAATCAAATACCAATAAATGCTTGTGAGTTCAGGTTGAGTGTCGATCGACGCACTCTGAGCCAATCGGCGCAGCAGAGAGAAAAATAAAAAAAAATAAAAAAAAGCTCTGCTGTTTGCTATGGGACTAGCAAAATTTTAAGTGTGGGAGGATGGTATATAACATGCTTATTCTCGAAATTCATTATATTATAGCCATGAATCATTCCAACCATGTGCAATCTGATAATGGGAGTTCCTTTTTCTTCCAAGATCAAATTTTTACTATACACGTGTCCACATATCCAAAGTTTGAGTCCCTTCTTAATTTTTTCTTTCTGAAATGGCCATCTTGTTAAGCTTCTGTAATTCCAGTAAAGAATAATCTCCTAGCTTTACAATATATTGTTGATTTATGTTTGCAATCCTTGAATTACCTCACCAAGCGACTCATATAAGCTTTACACAAATATTATTTGATCATTATGATGTAGATATAGGTTGAGTGATTTGAAAGATGAGTTGTTGCTTTGGATTATTTGGAAGATAGATTCTTTATGTTCACAACAATCTTTTAAGTGATTTTAATGTGCGGGAAAGTTATAATTTGTGAGTTGGACATGATCTTTTGCTTTGGCGAGAAACTTTAAAGTCTTATTCCCATATATGAACTATTTTGCTAAATACCAATATGAAATACACCACAATAGAACAATGCTCAACATTTGCTAATTTGAGATATCTTTAATGATAGAGAGAGGATGTTCTTTAATTTTTCTTTCTTTTACTTTACACGGGACGAGCAAAGGTTTAAGTGTGGGGGAACTGTTGGCACTTCCTAAGTGCCCTTTTTATATGTGAATATAACCCCGATTAGAGCATGATTGATACCAATTTAGGCCATTTACCTGTGATTTTACCTATATATTTGTATATGTGTTATTTTGGAGATTTATTACAAAAACAGGTGAAATTGGTGATTTAAGTGATGCTGGAAGAGGACAGGAGTCCAGAAGCGACGAAAAGCACTGAAGAAGCCCAGTGCGCCGATCGGCGCATGTTGGTCGTAATTACGCACCCACTTATATACCGTAAGAGGACGCTGTACTGTTGTAGCTCTTTTTCCCTCAGAGTATTCCAAGGTTATCGAATCCACAGGGAACGAGCGGGACTATTACTACTAAAGGCTTACTAACAGATTGCAATGGTTGAGTTGGTGTGAATGATGACGGTGAGAGAGTGGTGGATGAATGTTATTAGAGATGTAATAGGATAATGAAGGATTCTCTCCTTAGGATTGGTTCACTAGCATGCAACCTTATTCTTATTAACTCGAATGATGATTCCAATATTCTACAAGACATGGTGGTTTCGTTTGCCCCGGTTATCACTATAGAGGTTATTAGCTCCCCATTGGTTTCTTGCACTATGCAATGGGCAGAAGTATACCGGCCGATACACTAATGAAATTGATGCACAATTGAGTTCACTACATAGATTGAATTCATCAAGAGAGTATCAACAAGTATGAGAGTTACATGACTAGATCCCCGCACCAGAGAAGAGAATATGAGGCTACTCGCTCATCCTCCTGCTAAGCATAGCAGAAGGGCGAGAAATAGCACTGGAACGCGCACGTGCCGATCGGCGCGACCTCCCTTCTGGTGGTTCTCGTCGGTGTTGTCCAACTGTCGCCGCCAATATCCTGAAACCCTAGTTCTAACAACTAGATATCGTGATTGCTGTCTCTCCCCTCCCTCTCTTTGGCTCTTGATACATGTCTTCCTTTTATATCCGGCGAGATTAGGTCAACTTCCGCCGACTTCGACTTGTATTGGGCTGGGCCTCTGTCCTTGGACCGAATTATGCTATTCATGGTCTTTCACCCTCCTGCGCCAATCGGCGCAGGCCCGCGCCGATCGGCGCGGCTCTGTATCTGGGCCATCCTTGTTGCTCTTTGATTCCTTATCCATAATTGCCCTGTTTTGTACCTGTTTTCTGCCATTACATCCAAAATAGAATAACTACAAATATATGCAAATATGGGGTGAATTGTTAGTCAATACCACCAAATTAAGACGTAAAACATCCCTTTTTGGTAGATAAAATGGCTAGAAACCACCAACAGTTCCCCCACACTCAGATCATTGCTAGTCCTCGAGCAATACAAAATCAAATATGTAGCAAGAATCTTCACCTCACCTCTCCTTCAATCAATATCAATTATCATTTTTACGTGCCCCACAAAGATTTTCTCTCACCCTCTTTCAAACCAATTGTACTTCATACTTGAATTTAATAAAATTACCACAAAACCATTTCAAAAACAATTTTAGTTTTCTTTACTCATCCTTAGCATTGAGCATCATGCAATTGGTCTTCTCTAAATCTCTCAAGTGTATTTCCTTCCATCTCCTATCTAATCAATGATTGTATATGGATCTTGGAGGGCTATATAACTAATTAAACCATAAAGTTAACCATGTCAATAATGTGCTCAATCATGCCCACTAAGAAAGGATTTTCTAGGAAAAGAAATTTTAATGACGGAGAAGAGGAACAAAGGAGATCTAAAGAAAAAGGTTTCAATGAGAACAATGGCAAAGAGTAAGAATGGCTAGAAATACAGAGGTAAACAAATAGATCATCCTTTCCTAATTTGGTCAAAATCATGAGCAAAGAGTTGACAAGTTACTTACAATTCAATTAATTCAAAAGTGTAGCTTGCTCTCATCCACTTGGCTTATGTAGGCATATTAGACCCTGCTTTTGCTTTGGCTTCGGATGAGTCAAAAGAAGTTTTCACAAATTCAAAGCTTAAAAGTTAAGTGGTAACCAACTAATTCAAGTAATCAACCGATCAATCATCAAAAAGATCAGATAAATAATATGGGGCACTTTCAATTTGACAATCGATACTAACTTTATTAAAGACAAAGCAATGATTCAAACTACATAAAGACTTTTAAAGCAACTCTCAACATCACTCATGACTCTCTTAAGCACACTTAATAAGGAAAACAAACAAGACTATACTTAAAAACACTTAAAGAACATGACTAATGGAAGCCCTTCCCCCACACTAAAAATTTGCAATGTCCTCATTGCAAGAGAAGAAACTCAACTAATCATGGAGACCATGCCTGTTCAAGACTCGGAAAATCCGTCTTATGTTTCTTACGAGAAAAGTGTAATCCGCTTCATTCATCTCGATTGCATCATGGATTCTCTGATCCACATCCCTTTGATGCCTGTAGGCACGATCCCTGTCTTGATACAATCTTTCAATATTTCGGCGGCAGACAGGATAGCAAACTGGTGGTTGCAGACTATGATTTTCAACACTGTAGGGGGAGACACTGTTTAAACCCCTCTGAGCCAATCGGCGCAATGGCTGAGCCGATCAGCGCAGTGGTGTTCTTTCTTCACTGCGATTGTCTCCGCTTCCCTCTACATTACCATTAACTCTTGCTGAAGTTCCTACTGCCTTGTCATTGTTATATTCTGCAAACGTTCCCCAATTTTCAAACTTAGGACTCCCAGAGCTTCTCTTCATATCAGAATCATCTCCCGCATATCCAGACATACTAGGATGACCACTCTCCAAATTTTCCAGACAATCTAACGTGTCAAAGTCGCTATCCCATTCAGAATACCTTTGAATTGGCTTACCCGATAGTCTAGCAGATTTGCGAACCTCTAGTGTAGTCTTACACTTCTTTGCAGCAGGCTCTTCGACTTCACTTGGCAGAGCCATCAAATCCCATCTTTAGTTCACGCCGATCGGCTCCATCGTTGCGCCGATCGGCGCATCTGGCGACTTCTGCCAATTGTTCCAGGTTACGGTCACGAATCCCCTTGTTTTGCTGTCTTTGTAAAATTTCATCATTAATCTCCTTAGGTGTATTCCCTCTAGGAACTGCGTGATAGCCATCATCATATACAACCTCTCTGGATATGAAGGTCGGATCTTCTGCCAATTGGAGTTCAACCTTATGTTGAAGATCTTTAGCACAAAAGAGACAATTGCAACCTTTGATGCAACTATCCCTATGAATCTTGTTTTTTTGAAAACCCTCCCAATCGGTAAGAACCCTGGGAGAGGCTTCATCTTGTCTAGCTTGAAGATCCTTTTCCGCATCCAACTGGTACATGGCTTCTTCGGCTTCCTTGTGCAGGTGGAGTTCATACTTGGCAGCAATATCATGTTCGCTATAAAGCCGGTACTTATGGATTGTGAGAGCGCTCTCTTCATCTAGTTTCTCATTCTCTTGCTTAGTCAATAATCTTTCAAAAGACAAGAAATCTTCATATGACAAAGGCTTAGCAAGATCAAGAAGACCTTCCATGGTGTACCTTTGAGAAACGGCCTCACCTCCAATAGATCCTATAGATTTTCCTTTGTGCACCAAAACTCTCCTCATAATCTACCGAAGTTCGTTGTCCATCTTTACCTTGTTGGCACTCCATGCATCAGCTTCGCTTTCCTTCATGAACTTCTTCCTCAGATCTGACCAGACCACTGGATCATCTCGTGTTGGCGTCAATACTTTGTCAACTTCGTCCCAGGACCAAATTTCAGAAAGCTACAGAAATTCACCGCCGAGCTGATCGGCTCCACTGTCGCGCCGATCGGCTCCACTGTCGCACCAATCGGCTCCACTGTCACGCCGATCGGTGCCACTTTGATTGCTTCCCGACGCGCCGCCTTCCATAGCTTCTGCCTTTAGGGCTTTGTTCTGGTGAGTATGTAATACGAGTTGATCCGTGGGGTTGTTGCCCTCTCATATTTATATCCCTTGATTTCCAATTGGACTAGGACTCTATCTCTTATTGATGGAATTCAACTGTCTTAACAAGGCAAGGTACAAAACTGACTCGAAAACCAAAAAGACACTGCCACGCTGATCAGTGCAGCACCGCGCCAATCGGCGCGGTACACTATTTTTACCCAATCAAAATAGAAAAATGACAAAAATAAAAAACATATATAGGGCTTTTGTTTTACGTCGTTAAGCTCGACCACACAGGGCACTAAGCAGTCAAGTACACATCAAAAGATTTTAATTCAAAAATGTCAGGTTCTAGATATACCTTTAGACATTGTCCATTCACCGTGTACTTGTTCCTTTTGCCATCCATTATATTCGTAGCTCCTAAAGGTAACACCGTATTCACAAGATAAGGTCCTTCCTACTTACTTCGCAGTTTGCCTTTACCAAATAATCTGAATCGTGAATTAAACAAGAGTACCCGATCTCCTTCCTTGAATTCCTTCTTCAAAAGCTTCTTATCATACCACTTCTTTGTCTTTTCCTTATATATTATCGCATTTTCATATGCACGTAATCGCATCTCTTCCAATTCTCTTATTTGAATTTTCCTTTACATACCGGCGGCATTAAGATCCAAATTCATTTCCTTTATAGCCCAATAAGCCTTATGTTCCAATTCCACCGGTAGGTGACATGATTTCCCATAGATGAATTGATATGGCGTCATACCAATTGGTGTCTTGAATGCTGTCCTATATGCCCATAATGCTCCGTTAAGCTTTATAGCCCAATCTTTTCCTTCCTTTGTAACTATCTTCTACCGAATCCCTTTTAGTTGCTTATTTGACATCTCTGCTTGTCCATTTGTTTGAGGATGATAAGTTGTTCCAATTTTGTGTTCAACCCCAGATCTTGCTAAAAACCTAGTAAATTCTCCTCCTATGAAATGCGATCCTCCATCTATAATTATTATCCTTGGTATTCCATACCTTGGGAAAACTTGCTCCTGAAGTTTATTCCATGATTTTCTTGTAGTATTGAACTTGCATGCCATTGCTTCGACCCACTTGGAAACATAATCAATGGCAACCAATATATATTGGCAACAATGAGAATTCACAAATGGTCCCATAAAATCCATACCCCATACATCAAAGATATCGACTTGAAGATTGTACTTAAGAAGCATTGCATTCCTACTCTTAACATTTCCTATTCGTTGGCATTGGGCACATGTTGCAACATACCTTTTTGCATCTTCATGCATAGTAGACCAATAGAATCCACTCGCCCATACTTTCGCCTGTGTTCTGAAATTCGTTGTCCATCTTTACCTTGTTGGCACTCCATGCATCAGCTTCGCTTTCCTTCATGAACTTCTTCCTCAGATCTGACCAGACCACTGGATCATCTCGTGTTGGCGTCAATACTTTGTCAACTTCGTCCCAGGACCAAATTTCAGAAAGCTACAGAAATTCACCGCCGAGCTGATCGGCTCCACTGTCGCGCCGATCGGCTCCACTGTCGCACCAATCGGCTCCACTGTCACGCCGATCGGTGCCACTTTGATTGCTTCCCGACGCGCCGCCTTCCATAGCTTCTGCCTTTAGGGCTTTGTTCTGGTGAGTATGTAATACGAGTTGATCCGTGGGGTTGTTGCCCTCTCATATTTATATCCCTTGATTTCCAATTGGACTAGGACTCTATCTCTTATTGATGGAATTCAACTGTCTTAACAAGGCAAGGTACAAAACTGACTCGAAAACCAAAAAGACACTGCCACGCTGATCAGTGCAGCACCGCGCCAATCGGCGCGGTACACTATTTTTACCCAATCAAAATAGAAAAATGACAAAAATAAAAAACATATATAGGGCTTTTGTTTTACGTCATTAAGCTCGACCACACAGGGCACTAAGCAGTCAAGTACACATCAAAAGATTTTAATTCAAAAATGTCAGGTTCTAGATATACCTTTAGACATTGTCCATTCACCGTGTACTTGTTCCTTTTGCCATCCATTATATTCGTAGCTCCTAAAGGTAACACCGTATTCACAAGATAAGGTCCTTCCTACTTACTTCGCAGTTTGCCTTTACCAAATAATCTGAATCCTGAATTAAACAAGAGTACCCGATCTCCTTCCTTGAATTCCTTCTTCAAAAGCTTCTTATCATACCACTTCTTTGTCTTTTCCTTATATATTATCGCATTTTCATATGCACGTAATCGCATCTCTTCCAATTCTCTTATTTGAATTTTCCTTTACATACCGGCGGCATTAAGATCCAAATTCATTTCCTTTATAGCCCAATAAGCCTTATGTTCCAATTCCACCGGTAGGTGACATGATTTCCCATAGATGAATTGATATGGCGTCATACCAATTGGTGTCTTGAATGCTGTCCTATATGCCCATAATGCTCCGTTAAGCTTTATAGCCCAATCTTTTCCTTCCTTTGTAACTATCTTCTACCGAATCCCTTTTAGTTGCTTATTTGACATCTCTGCTTGTCCATTTGTTTGAGGATGATAAGTTGTTCCAATTTTGTGTTCAACCCTAGATCTTGCTAAAAACCTAGTAAATTCTCCTCCTATGAAATGCGATCCTCCATCTATAATTATTATCCTTGGTATTCCATACCTTGGGAAAACTTGCTCCTGAAGTTTATTCCATGATTTTCTTGTAGTATTGAACTTGCATGCCATTGCTTCGACCCACTTGGAAACATAATCAATGGCAACCAATATATATTGGCAACAATGAGAATTCACAAATGGTCCCATAAAATCCATACCCCATACATCAAAGATATCGACTTGAAGATTGTACTTAAGAAGCATTGCATTCCTACTCTTAACATTTCCTATTCGTTGGCATTGGGCACATGTTGCAACATACCTTTTTGCATCTTCATGCATAGTAGACCAATAGAATCCACTCGCCCATACTTTCGCCTGTGTTCTGAAATAGTCGTAATGTCCCCCATAATCCGAAGAATGACATTTTGACAAAATGCTCGCTCTTTCTTCTCTGGGTACACATATTCTCACTGCTCCATCCTGACAATACCTATACAAGTATGGGTCAGCCCATATGAATTTTCTCATTTTGCTCTTAACTCTTCTCCTTGTATTCTTGTTCATCATATCAGTTTATCCCTTGAAACCTTTGATAATATTCGTCATCCAACTCTCTCTATGATCAAATGCGGTGAACAACTGCTCTTGTTGTATTTCATCTTTTATTGGCTCAGTTGATGATGACTCAAGACGAGACAAATGATCTACTACAGAATTTTCCACTCCTTTCTTATCTCTTATTTCCAAAACAAATTCTTGCAGCATCAATACCCACCGCATTAACCGAGGCTTAGATTCCTTTTTTGAAACCAAATATCTTATAGCAGCATGATAAATATATACAATCACTTTAGATTTTAGAATATAAGATCTAAACTTCTCAAAAGCAAATATAATAGCTAACATCTCCTTCTCAGTTGTTGTATAATTGATCTGCGCCTCGTTCAAAGTCTTGCTAGCATAATAAATAGCATGCACTTTACCTTCTTTCCGTTGTCCAAGAACAGCTCCAACTGCATAATCACTTGCATCACACATAATTTCAAAAGGTAAACTCCAATCAGGTGGCTGCATGATGGGTGCAGAGCATAGAGCTTCCTTTAATTTTCTGAAGGCAAAGAGTCTTTCATCATCCATAATGAATTTTGTATCTTGCTTCAACAATTCTGTCAAGGGTTTAGCAATCCTCGAATAATCCTTAACAAATCTGCAATAGAAGTTGGCATGTCCAAGAAAACTCCTCAAAGTTGTAAGATCAGTAGGGGGAGGCAATTTCTCAACTATAGATACCTTTGCCTTATCAACCTCTATCCCCTTGTTCGATATGACAAGACCAAGTACTATTCCTTCTATCACCATGAAGTGACACTTCACCCAATTAAGAACCAAGTCACATTCAACACACCTTTTCAAAACCTTCCCTAAATTCTCCAAACAACTATCAAAATCAGCACCATGTACGGAGAAGTCATCCATGAACACCTCTATAATATCTTCTATGAATTCAGCGAATAAATGCATTCATGCATCTTTGAAATGTGGCAGGTGCGTTGCAAAGACCAAAAGGCATCCTTCTATATGCATATGTCCCGAAAGGGCAAGTAAAAGTAGTTTTCTACTGATCTTCTGGTCGTACCGGTATCTGAAAGAAACCACTATATCCATCCAAATAACAAAAGTATGTATTCCTTGCTAACCTTTCAAGCATCTCGTCAATGAACGGAAGAGGATAATGATCTTTCTTTGTCACCTTGTTCAAACTTTTATAATCTATGCACATTCTCCATCCAGTTATAGTCCTTTGAGGAATCAACTCATTATTCTCATTAGGTACTACTGTCAACCCTCCTTTCTTGGGCCCACAATGTACTGGACTAACCCATTCACTATTAGCAACAGGGTAGATCATACCTGCATTAAGCAGCTTCAAAATCTCCTTTTTGACCACTGGCTTCATTGATTCTTTCAACCTTCGCATTCCTTCAACCACTGGTTTAGTATTCTCTTCCAAGTTAATCTCGTGGGTGCAAAATGCGGGGCTGATTCCCTTGATGTCATCCAATGTGTAACCAATGGCCTTCTTATACCTTTTGAGCATAGCAAGCAGCTTTTCTGTTTCTTCTTTCGTTAGGGCGTTATTCACAATAACTAGATATGTTTTATTTTTCCCTAGATATTCATAGCGTAGCTCTTTTAGAAGTTCCTTCTATTCTACTTCTGGTGCTTCATCTGGATCTAGCTCACCCAGAGGTTCAAAATAAAAAATTTCCTGGTTGAGCCAATCGGCGCAAGCATCACGCCGATCGGCGCTGGCAGTATCCTTGTCAGCTTCGTGCATGAGGTGGTCTAGTGGGTCACCCACATCCATCCCTATCTTCTCATCCTCCTCTAGGTAGAATTCTTGATAGCAAGAAGGGCCTTGATGATATGGATCATTAAATTGAAATTGCACTTCTTCACCTCCCAGGCGTAGCGTAATTTGACCTTTCCTAGCATCCAGAACAGCTTGTACTAATCTCAAAAATGGCCTCCCTAGAATGATGTCTTCAATTTCAGTTTCCTCATTATTTAGAATGAAGAAGTCCACTGGTATTGCTTTTGAACTAATCTCTACCTCAACATTCTTGATCACTCCCAGTGGCTTGGTCTTCCTTCCATCTGCCATTACGAGCTCAAGTTCCGTCCCCATCAGCCGCTGTTGAGTTTCATAAGGCATGCTCATGAACGCATCGTAAGTCATCAAGCTAACACGGGAATCAAAGTCACACAAGCCTTTCAGAAATTTCTTCCTCGATATCTCACATGGTATGTACGGCTCCTCTTCTTGCTCTTCAGTGAGACCTATAGCATACACATCACATAATCCTTCGTAGGGAGATGGCTCAAAGCAACTGTCTAGTAATCTCTTCGCTTGTTTCACCTCTGTTCCATCAAGCTCTATATCATCCTTGTAAAGCTTCCCTAAGACTCTTCCAATAATTTCTTGATCGAAAACTTCCAACTTGAGGCGATTACTTGGGAAATTATATTCAATTCTAGCTTCAGAGGCATCTTCTGGACTGAAGGATCTCCTCATATTGAGCAACTCTTGCAAAAAATCAATAAGAATCTAGTTCAATGGCTCAAATTCATCAAGTGGTTTAGCATTCGCCAATGTCCTATCCCCCTTTGGTTTAGCAAAGTTACCTTCGAATTCCTTCAGGTGGTTGTCTAGAATCGCAACTTCTATTTTGGTATATTCCTTGCAGCTTGGCAGCGTTGTCAGGGCGATCAGTTCCCCTGTAGTTGCAACTGCGCCGATCGGCTTAGAGACTGCGCCAATCAGCGCGCGCATCAGATCCATGGAAGTGGGTCTGATGGGCCCTATCTCTTCAAATTTATGCTCTGGAATACTCATTGCCCTACTCTCGGACATGCAGATCTGTTCAGCCGGCGGCTCTTCCTTCTGCATAACATCTGGGCATTGCTGATTTGGTTCTAGATATTCTTCCCATTGCTTATGCAAAGCTTCATTCTGAGCGATTTTGCCTATCAATTCGATCCCCACCTTGGCTGTCAACCTCAGAAAACTTCCTCCGGCCGATCCGTCCAAATGCATCCTCGATGCCTTATTTATGGCCATGTAGAAGGTTTGAGCGCACATATTCTCATCAATGCCGAGGTCAGGTGCTTGTTTCAACAATGTTTCAAAACGCGTCCAGGCTTCCGTGAGAGATTCTTCATCTTTTTGTAAGAAGTTCACCACTTCTCTTCTCAATTTCTGCACCTTTGGCAAGGGAAAATAGTGGAGACAAAAATTTCCAACTAATTCACTCCACTTACCTTTTGCATCTCGAGATGTTGCCTTGTGCCACTATTTGGCTTTTTCTCCCAAAGAGAATGGAAAAAGCAGCCATCTGTAAAGATCCTGAGGCACTCCTTCATGATGGAATGTTTGGCAAAGTGCCTCTAATCTTGTAGGTGAGTATATGGATTCTCCTCCTTCGCTCCAAAGAATTTGTCTGCTTTAGCCATGCTAATGATAATGGGGTTCAACACATACGAGGAGGCCGTGGCCTTCTCGTCTGAGGATTGAGGCACCAACACGTCTAGAGATGGCAAAGAAAGCTCCCTGAGCGTCGGAGAAGGTTCTGTTGTACTCATCCTAAAAATTCACATAAAAAACAAAACAAAAACAACTAGAAAAGAAAAGGATTAGACATTAGTAAAATATTAATAGTAAAAGAACTGGCTTGTTCCCCGACAATGGAGCCAGAAAATGATGCTTGTTGGTCGTAGTTACGCACCCACTTATATACCGCAAGAGGACGGTGTACAGTTATAGCTCTTTTTCCCTCAGAGTATTCCAAGGTTATCGAATCCATAGGAAACGAGCGAGACTATTACTATTAAAGGCTTACAAACAGATTGCAATGGTTGAGTTGGTGTGAATGATGACGGTGAGAGAGTGGTGGATGAATGTTATTAGAGATGTAATAGGATAATGAAGGATTCTCTCCTTAGAATTGGTTCACTAGCATGCAACCTTATTCTTATTAACTCGGATGATGATTCCAATATTCTACAAGACATGGTAGTTTCGTTCGCCCCGTTTGTCACTACAGAGGTTATTAGCTCGCCACTGGTTTCTTGCACTATGCAATGGGCAGAAGTATACCAGCCGATACACTAATGAAATAGATGCACAATTGAGTTCCCTACATAGATTGAATTCAACAAGAGAGTATCAACAAGTATGAGAGTTACATGACCAGATCCCCGCACCAGAGAAGAGAGTATGAGACTACTCGCTCATCCTCTTGCTAAGCATAGCAGAAGGGCGAGAAATAGCACTGGAACGCGCACGTGTCGATTGGCTCAATGGTCGCGCCGATCGGTGCGACCTCCCTTCTGGTGGTTCTCGTCAGTGTTGTCCAACCGTCACCGCCAATATCCTAAAACCCTAGTTCTAACAACTGGATATCGCGATTGCTGTCTCTCCCCTCCCTCTCTTTGGCTCTTGATAGATGTCTTCCTTTTATGTCAGCGAGATTAGGTCAACTTCCACCGACTTCGACTTGTATTGGGCTGGGCCATTGTCCTTGGACCGAATTATGCTTTTCATTGTCTTTCACCCTCCTGCGCTGATCGGCGCAGGCCCGCGCCGATCGACGCGGCTTTGTATCTGGCCCATCCTTGTTGCTCTTTGATTCCTTATTCATAATTGCCCTATTTTATACCTGTTTTCTGCAATTACATTAAAAACAGAACAACTAAAAATATATGCAAATATGGGGTGAATTGTTAGTCAATACCACCAAATTAAGATGTAAAACACCCCTTTTTGGTAGATAAAATGGGTAGCTAGAAACCACCAACAGCGCAACCCATGAGCCGATCGGCGCAAGGATGTTTTGGCCCACAGAACTGATCGAGGCCCATTTCACATGTTTTATGGAAGTTTATCTGCACAAGACACTTGAAGATATTTGCCTAGAAGATTTATGGAACTTTAAGATCTCGACGTGCAGTACAAGACTTTATCTCAAAGGAAAAGGCCCACATGGCAGCTGTGGAAGACAGAGGAACCGACTTGGAAGAGAACCAGAGAAGACACGGCTTGCGCCGATTGGCGCAACCCTATGCCGATCGGCGTAGTCGACTTATTTGCTAGAAACCGAGTCCTTTACGAGTAGAACCCTTATAAATACTTGTAAACCCCTAGTCGCGAGGGGCAATCAGGAGGAGGCGTCGGAGGGACAACAGATCCGTGAGTTAGAGCCACCGGGGTTCGCTCTGTTAGAATAGATCTCTAGATGAGTTTCAAGAACCATTGGTGTAAGAGATGATCCGTCAAGGTAGGCCATCTCGGCGGTGATGAATCTTACTCTATGTATCTCAAGGATGATCGAATATGTTGATGATGGTTTTGGTTATTTGTCTATCTTGATTCTGCAATCATGCATGTGCTTATTTCAATTGCTTAGTTCTAGGCTAAGTAGTTCAATATTATCTTGATCGTGGTGATCAGGATAGTATTCAGACATTGTATTGATTATGGTTGCTTGATGATGCTAGTAGTGTGGTTTAGCGGTGACAGCACTAAACCTGCGCAACACTATTGGATAGTTGAGTAGGGTAAGATACTCGTGCAATTAAGGGTTTCCTCTCGGCAGCAATAAATTGGGAACAAGATGGTGGAGGACGACATCCTCCCCGAGCAGGCTCTGATCGACTGGAAGGTACCCAAGGAACCTTGTCCTCTCCCCAACCATAAGCAGATAGTAGTGTTTCACTCCTTTTTTGAGCATGGCTTCGGAGTTCCCTGCTGCAGCTTCCTGTGCGGGCTCCTTTTCTTTTATGGGATTGAGCTCATCAACCTCAATCCAAACTCTATTCTACACATCGCCATTTTTGTGCATATGTGCGAAGCGTTTTTGGGTGTTCTTCCCCACTTCACTTTGTTCCGCCACCTCTTTGTCCTCCGACCACTTCCGACCAAGGACAACCAAGTAGCCATAGGCGGCGTTGGCATTCAGTTGCGCGAGGAGGCCTACATCAATGTTCCACTAAAGACCGGGAACAAAAACTAGAAGGATGAGTGGTTCTACTGTGACAACCCTTCCCCTGTCCTTGCCGACTTCTCTGGTGCGAAGGCCGCTCCCTAGGCGCGGTGGTCTGAAAAGCTTGACCCGTCCGATCGCCAAGTGGTCACATTACTAGAGAAGATTACGGCATTGAAGAGTGAAGGAATTGATGGCATCACCATAGCAAAAAGCTTCATAGTGCTCCGAGTGCAGCCTTTGCAGCAACAAAGCCATCCTGCCTAGTGCCTGACCCTCCATATTCTGATCTCCATCGGTCTCGATTGTCGAAGATGTTCGAAAGGGACATCATTCAAGATCACATGTTGATTGCCAAGGTCTACAACGTGGGCACTCTTTGGGCCCGAGTAAGGCTCGGTCATCTTAAATGAATCTGCTATTCTTTATTTTGATGTCGTGCTTGATGTCTTAGCGCCTTTTGCAGGTTCTGGATACTTTTGCATCCCATCCTCCGCTCCCTCCGACCGATTCCGAGGGACCGGACTATGTTGGCAAGTCATCGTAGACCGGCACTGGTGGTGGAGGGACTTCAACAGAGGTTCGATCGACTAGAGAGGTTGTTGTTGAGGTTTCCCTTGCTCACCCTCATCTAGATTTGCCTTCTCCTGGCCACCGGAAGAAGCAGATCACCTACCGTCGTTGGCAATATGTGGGCTAGGACGAAGACGACGAGGAAGAGCACACCAAAGATGCGACTCTGCCCATCCCTGTACACTTCGACCGACCATTAAGCCAGTCGGAGCCCCTGGGAAAATCAGCGAGTGATGCAAAGGTGACGGCAAAGACCGATGTAGTTGCCAAAGCTTCCCTGAAGAGGAAAGAGACCAACCCGACCGACCATCAAGCCAGTCGGAGCCCTCGAGAAAATCAGCAAGTGATGCAAAGGTGGCAGCAAAGACCGATGAAGCTGCCAAAGCTTCCCTGAAGAGGAAAGAGACCAACCCGCAGACCACTTCTTTGAAGAAGAGGGTCTGTAGTCAAGATCAAACAAGCCTCCAGGTACTCCTTCGCATTTTCAATTCTTTAGTATGCTGAGAGTTGTTTATCTACTGACTTGATTTCTTGCTTATTGAAGTGGTCAGTCGGATACTAAATAGAGCGCCCAAGGGTCTCAAGACACTCGGTCGACTCCTGTTATTGTTCCGACCAACACTCCTCGGCCGGCCAGCACGCCATCAAGCGTTCAGCACGCCATAAACCAAAGAAGACTCCCGATGCTCCAGCTCCTGTCTCGGCACCAGTGCCGACCCCTTAGACTGCTGCTCCATCTCCTACCAGCATTGCTTCTCTGCTTTTTAAAGGTAAGGCCATACTGGTCGAGGATACTTTAGCCCGTCTTGGGGCAGAGGACATGGAGATTTTGCATCAGCACCGAGAGGCCAACAAGGTACATCAATACTGAGTTATTTTCCTTCTAAAGTCACTCTTTTTATCTGACCATGCCACTCTCCTTTTCAGAGATTATATTCTTTTATAGAGAAGAAGCAGGCGAGAGTCGAGTATCTTGAAGCCGAGTCTTTTGCTAAATTTCAGACCTCTCGTATACTCGTAAACTTTTCTTCTTAGTCATGCTTACTTGTTGTTCTACAGTCACCAGTAAACAGCTCGCCCAAGTTAGGAAACAGATCAAAAAGCTACAGACCGACCGGAAGGCATCGACCGATCCTTTGGAGCAGAGTCGTGCTGATGTCGTCGGTAAGACCGCTAATCAACTTGCATTTACTCCTTACTCACTCTAAGGCTAAAGATTTTTGTATCTTTAGCTCATGATCAGAAGATTGCCGACCTGGAGAAGTTGACTTCAAACCAGTAGAGATTCGTAGACGCTCTGACTGTCGAGAAGGAAAACCTCTCCAAATATGTTGAAGACTAGAGCGTCGACATGACTCGACTTAAGAAGCAACTAGAGGGGACCGAGGCAAAGCTTGAAGAAGCGAAGGGAGTCTCCAAATCTTTCAAATGTAATCTTGCCAGTAAGCCATTCTCTCCAGTCTTCTATTATCTCCTTTGGGCTTCATCATCTAATGCTTCATATGACTTTTCCAACCATATCGTATTGCACTCAGAAAGCATTGGATTATATCCATGCTAACCAATTGGAGAAGACCGAGAACTCCCTAGACTATTTGCTGGAGCATGCGCCAGAGGTCATTGCCAACAATGCTAGAAGAGTAGCGATCGAGGCTGGGAGTCAAGTACTGGCTATTTGTCAATCTTGGTCTCCAGCACTGCCATTGGACAAGGTACAGGAGGGCTTCAACCCAGACTTGACTGTTGACTAGTGTCAGCTGCTCATGGACTCCATGCTAGAAGCCTCCCACTCTTTGGTCAACAATGTCGAGGTCGACCCCATTGCGCCGACCCCTCCGGCTTCTCCAGAGTTAGAGCAGCAGTATGATACTTCCTCTCCTTCAAAGGAGATTTAGAACCTGTAATGTTTGCAAAACATTAGTAGTATCTGTAATTGAAGAACTATTTTGTCTCTATTGTAGATGTAAATAATAATTTTTATGCTTGCTTAATTACTAAACAAGTCTAGAAAAAGCGACTAAATAGTCAAAACGACAATTCTCCTGTTACTTAGAGCGAACCAATCAGCACCAAGCAGCGTTAGTCGAGCTATAGTGTTTAAATCCTTTCTCCCCAAGTCTTTAGAGACAAAACAGAAGTTGCAACGATCTGCCTTAGCATCATAAGATGTAATTTAGAACCGCATTATAATGCAGAGTCGACCAATCAACACATGACCTCTCGTTCTTTGGCTCTGGGTTTAGTGTAGTGGTAGTCTGTTGTGCAGCATAAATTGTATTACTATGATGTTCCAGCGTTAGACCAAAGATCAAAAGACCATAAGATAGTATCAAATTGTGAGAAATCGGTCGGAAAAAAGATCCAAAACCAGAATTTACCAAGGTTAAGGAGTAGTGGGAAATTATTACTAGCCCCCTGGCTCGATTGTTTAAAATTAGGGATTAAGGAATTGAGGCAAATGAGAATGAAAATCATCAAAAAATCTTTCATAAAAAAGATTGAAGTTTCATTCAATAATAATGTATTAAAATACAAAAATAGACTAAGTATAGAAGCGAAGTAGCTGGTTGATGTTCCATGAATTTGGTACGTCGTCACCATCTTCATACATCAGTCGATAAGCCCCCGGCCGAGTGACTTCTTTGACCGCATAAGGTCCTTCCTATTTAGGCGATAACTTGTGCTGATTCTTGGTTGATTGTAGTCGACGTGACACTAGGTCTCCAGCATGTAACTGGCGACTATGAACGTCTTTGTCATAATAACGCCGCAAGCCCTGTTGATATACTGCTGACCAAAATAGAGCGCGATCACACAACTCTTCTGCTGCAATCAACTCAATCTCCCGGCTATCTTCAGAAGGCTTCTCGTCATATCCTTTGACTCATGCTGATACGAGGTTCACCATGATCTGCAGCATAGCCTCGGAGCTATAGACCAACGAGAAAGGTGATTGACCAGTAGTACCGAAGGTAGCTCTCGAACCCACCGACTGGCTTACGGCTTGAGTCTGTCGAATATCCGGGGCTTCAACCCCTGAAGAATCATACCATTGGCCCGTTCGACCTGCCCATTGCTTTGAGGATGAGCCACTGATGCAAAGTGAATTTTTATTCTCATCTCATTGACAAAGTCACGAAACTGCTCTGTAACACCCTATTTTTCATATTTTGCAAATTATTAATTTTTCCTAATTTAACTAGGGTGTTAATATTTTTTATTTTGCTACAAAGATTATTTTCTTGATTTATTAATTTAAGTAATTATTTTATGTAATGATACATTCATGCTGGAGTAGTATGTAGCAGGATTTTATTACATGAAACTATGTTTTAAAAGTCGAGTAGAAATTGGTTTAGATTTACAATAGTAGTTAAAAACAATTTTTGAAAAGAATTAGGAAAGAAAACCTTCCCATACTCTTTGGGCTAAATCTCCACCCCGAAGCCCATTTCTTTTCCCCTTTATCTTCCCTGATTTGGCCTTGGGCTAAAACTCCCTCCCCCGCGGCCCACTCCCCCTCTCTTGCCCTTCTCTCTCTCTCGGCCCAGCGCCCGCGCGCAGCGCGCCCGCCAGACTCGCGTGGCCCAGCTCGCTAGCCCCGGCCCAGTCTGCAACCGTGGCCCAGCGCATGTCGCAGCCCAGCACCCACCCCTCTCTCTCTCTCGCTAACAACCCGGCCCCACCCGTCATCTCCCTCCTCCTGCCACTCTCTCTCTCTCTCCCCGATGCGACCGACGGGAAACCGTCATCGATTCCCCTCCTCCCCGCCTCCCCAGCTCCCTGACCACACCCAAGCGCATGCCGCACACCCCTCCGCTTCCCCTCCCCCACCTTCTGTCTGTTTTTGGCCATTATAGCGCTCCAGTGCACATCACTGGCGCTAGTGGCCATTGATGGCCGGAGACCTCATGCCCTGCTCATCTTCCCCCTCCTCGGCCCTATAAAACGGCCACGTGAGACGCCCCAAGCCCCGCCTCCTCCTCTGCACTACCTGAATCCTCCCCAAAGGCCACCCCGAGCTTCCCCGTCGAGCTAAGGCCTGTGCCGCCACCATCCTCCGTCACCGACCGCCTCCAGGCCTTCATCGAACTCGCGCGAACCCATGGTGACAACCCCTGTGATCTCCTCTCCCTCCCAGTGCTCTCGCGGCGAAGAACCGGCCACCGGAGCGCCTTCCCTGCCAACTCCAGCGAGTGAACCGCCTCTACGCCGCTGCCTGTGGCCGCCGGCCACCGTCCAACTGCCATCACCCGCCTGTATTCGTTCGATCCCGATCCAGCGGCCCAGATTAGAACCCCAAAGGGGTATGTCCCCTGGTCCACCGTGGACCATGAACCGCGGGTCAACGCCCGGTCCATGAGCCCCATGGACCTAGTCCACCACATTTAGGATTTAAATTAATTCACTTAATTTCCAGGATAATGCTAGTTTTTCACCTAGGCCCCTCATCTTTAACCTAATTAGGTTTTAATCCCAATTTTTAGCAGAACCTTTAGTTTAATTATGTTTTAACCCCTGAACTTTTTATAAATATTTTTTAGCCCTAGAATTTTATAGAAAGACCCATGTACTCATTTTAATTATATTTTCAACCCTATCTTTTTGGACTTAGACCCCTAGACTTAATACAAATTATGTTTAGGTCCTAAAATTTTGTAGAAACAACCTTATACTTTTAGTAATGATTTCTCAGTCCTAATAATTTACACTTTAGTCCCTGTAATTTTATAAAATTACAAATAGGTCCCTAATCTTTGCTATTTTTACCTTTTAGCCCCTAGAACTTCAAACTAGCATAACGTTTTAACCGTAACTCCGATTTAGGTGATTTTTGCACTCACGGAATCATAGGAAGGCGTACTATATTTTAGTACTGTTTTCATAGTCATTAGGAAATGTTTGGTGTACTGTTCCTTATTTGTTTGTGTTTTACTTTTCTGTTATTTATTGGTATTAGACGAGGAGCAGCTCCAGAATTTCCAAGACCTTGAGTTTGAGCAGCAGCTAGCAGGAGAACAAGGCAAGTGTCCTTGACCATATTGCACCTATTAAGGATTAGTTTATTTTTATGCATGCTTGTCTAGATTTGAATCCCGTGTCATTTATCCTTCCTGATTATTCCTTGTCGCTTGGGTTATGGTTGAGTTTACGGGTTTTTGGGTACGTCATGCTAGTGCAGCACTTTGGGGGATTAAAAATGAATAACAATAAACTTGACTAATATTTACTTGAACCTATTTATCATTTGGGTAATTTAGATGACCCATGCAGGAGGATGTTGAGGATGGTGCGGGTATGCACAAGTACGGGTAATGTACTGTTTGGTTTGTGGTAGTGCCTGCTTGTGGTCATACAAACCAAATTCATGGAGCGGCCACCCAGGAAAACAGCACAAAGCACAGGGCTGATATGGGTAGGCATTGTTTAGTATTAGATATCTTCCCAATTTTGCAGGCATTCGCGGAAGGAGGACAAGAGGGTTACTTTCGACCTTATGTGATGAAGGGTTACTTCTAGCCACGGCGCCAGAGAGGGCCTCTGTAGGGATGGTTAATCCCACATCGGTGAAACCTTAGCGTGGACGTTTTGCAAGCTGGGAAGCCGAAAGTTGCCTAGAGGGGGGGTGAATAGGCAATCAAAAAATTAATCCCGAAAAAGCACTAAAGATTTATCAAATAACAGAGTCTAACGGAACTTCCGTCAGTAATGATGGAACTTCCATCGCCACGGATGACAGAACTTCACTTCAACTTTCAATAAATTGAATGCGGATGACAAAGAGGAAGTAATACAAACTTGATAGAAGTGAAACTATAGCAATGTAAACCTAGGATTCTTGATTGAATAGCTAGCAACACAAATAACAAGTGATACAAGCACAATGATATGAAAGAAAAGTACAAGCATTATTATAAATGCGCGAATGTAAAGAGAGACACAAGGATTTAACCCGAGGTTCACCAACCACACTAAGTAGTTCCTACGTCCTTGTTGAGGAGCCACACAAAGTGGTCGGGTCTCTCAACCCATTTCCCCGCCAAGCAATCACAAAGATCGTGCTTGGATTTCTTTCTCCACTTGATTTTTTTTTCCTCCGGAGGTGAATCACACCTTCACAAACATCCCCAACTCACCACACAAAGTTGGGAGTTCAAGGGCGACGCCTAGCCATCTAGGAGACCAAGTCTCCAAGAGTAACAAGCAAATCAAATCTTGATGGGGAGGGAAAGATGTGCTCAAGCTTTTGAGTGGATGGATTCACTCTTTTGTGGTTGGATCTCTCTCACTCTTATTTGAATCTCAAGAACAAGTCTAGGAGTGAGAGGGGAGAGCTCTCGCTGAAAGTGAGTGAAATGCCAAGGAATCCAACCCTTCCCACAGGGGAAGGGGTGAGCAATAAATAGAGGCTCTCTAAAAACTAGCCGTTATAATGTTTTTTTGTGACTAATGGAACTTCTATGGTTACCCGCGGAACTTCTTGATGTGGACAAGGGTTTCCGATCTTCCGAAAGGTTCTGGATATGTTGATTTGGTCGGAGGCGACACACAAATCGATCCGGCTTCAGAACAGCACGTTCTAAACCCCGCAATCGCAGCACGACATCTCCTCTGGTTATCAACCGTCCTAAAACGATTGACCTCGCCGAGAAGGCTAATCCCTGCCTGCGAATCAAGAACACAAGCAAGAACAAAGAAGAAAGCAACACAATTGCAGATGTATTATGAATCTCACGAAGTTGGGGTCTCACAAACCGTGATGACGGCGAAACTGTTATGAATAGAATAATCTAAGCAAAACCCAAACCCTAATGTGTGATGACGGCTGTATATGAATACCCTAGGGTCGTGCAAGACCCTCTGGATGCACCCCCTACTTGGGCTCAACTAGATACAAAGCCCAAAGGCCAAAAACAGGCGACACAGCACCGAAATAGATTCTGGACTCTCTCTTGTTTCGACGATTCCCGATTACTCCAGACGAATTTTGATATGATACCGGTGGCATTGGAAAGGTATTCTTCCTACCTTTCTGTGCATATGTAGAACGTCCAAATCCGAGTCCGTATGCGTCTTGGGCATCTGTTTTAGTGCAGACTGGTCCTGAGCCCCGAAACAGACTCGAAGTCGGTTTTGGTTGGGCCTCCACCTTGGCTTCCACGTCCTTGCTGGTCCTCCACTCTCCAAGTCCTTCTCCCATCATCTCCTGGTCCTCTCCATGGTTCCTAATTACAATATAATCATTAGGTAGCAAACCATTCTCAAAAGTGACATATAATGAAGAATGTAGGAACGAGCTCACCTCTAAATTTAGTCGTCATGCACAAGCTCTAGTCATTGGACCTTGCAAGTCCAAAATTGGAGGAGTGTCGCATGTATCCTTAGGAGTGATGTCCTCATCATCCTCCCCCTCTTGAAGTGGAGTCGTCCTCGACTCAAGCTCATTCTCTTCTCCCAAGTATGGTTTCAAATCTGAAATGTTAAAAGTAGGACTAACCCCGAACTCGGGAGGCAACTCAAATTTGTATGCATTATCATTAATCTTCTCAATTATTTTGAAAGGACCATCAGCTCTAGGCATTAATTTAGACTTTCTCAAATCTTGAAATCTATCTTTTCTCAAGTGTAACCATACTAAATCTCCTACATCAAGTTTTACTTCTTTTCTACCTTTACTACCAGCAATTTTATACTTGTCATTCATCTTTTCAATGCTAAGTCTAGTGGTCTCATGCATTTTTAAAATAAATTCAGCACGTTCCTTAGCATCAACATGAACTCTATCATGAATAGGTAGAGGAAGTATATCAAGTGGAGTACGGGGATCAAAACCATACACTACTTTGAAAGGACTTACCTTGGTAGTAGAATGTGTTGCCCGATTATATGCAAACTCAACATGAGGCAAACATTCTTCCCATTGCTTCAAATTTTTCTTCAAAATAGCTCTCAACATAGTACCCAAAGTGCGGTTCACCACCTCAGTTTGTCCATCAGTTTGTGGGTGACAAGTTGTAGAAAACAACAACTTTGTACCCAACTTATTCCAAAGCGTGCGCCAAAAGTGACTCAAGAATTTTGCATCACGATCTGAAACAATAGTAGAAGGCATACCATGCAAATGAACAATTTCTTTGAAAAAGAGATCAGCAATATAACTAGGATCATCAGTCTTATGACATGGTATAAAGTGTGCCATCTTAGAAAATCTATCCACAACAACAAAATACTATCACTCCCCCTCTTAGTCCTAGGCAGTCCTAAAACAAAGTCCATAGAAATATCTGCCCAAGGAATAGAAGGAACATAAAGTGGAAAGTATAAACCATGTGGATTCAAGCAAGACTTAGCTTTTTGACATGTAGTGCAGCGAGCAACAAAGCGCTCAACATCTTTCCTCATCCTTGGCCAAAAGAAGTGTGTGGCCAAAATATCCTCCGTCTTCTTGACACCAAAATGACCCATCAATCCACCTCCATGCGCCTCCTGTAACAACAAAGGACGAACGGAACCAACTGGAATGCATAGGCGGTTAGCTCTAAACAAGAATCCATCATTCAACACAAATTTATTCCATGCACGACCTTCTTTACAATGCAGCAATACATCCTTAAAATCAACATCAACAGCACATTGTTCTTTAATTGCCTCAAGTCCAAAAATTCTACAATCAAGTTGAGACAATAAAGTATAGCGCCTAGATAAAGCATCAGCGATCACATTATCCTTCCCTTTCTTATGTTTAATAATGTAAGGAAAAGACTCAATAAATTCAATCCATTTAGCATGTCTATGGTTCAAATTACATTGAGAACGAATATACTTAAGTGATTCATGATCAGAATGAATAACAAATTCTTTGGGCAACAAATAATGACGCCACGTCTCTAAACAACATACAAGTGCATACAATTCATTATCATACGTGGAGTAATTCAAAACAGGCCCAGTAATTTTCTCACTAAAGTATGCAATAGGTTTACTATCTTGCATCAAAACACCATCAATGCCTATACCAATAGCATCACATTCAAGCTTAAAAATCTTATCAAAATTAGGTAATTGCAGCAATGGTGCATGTGTAAGTTTATCCTTCAAAGCATCAAAAGACTCATGATGTACCTTACCCCAATGGAAATCAATGCCCTTCTTTGTCAACTCATGCAAAGGTGCAGCAATGGTGCTGAAATCTTTGACAAAGCGGCGGTAGAAACCTGCAAGACCAAGAAAACTCCTCACCTGTGTGATAGTTTTTGGTACAGGCCAGCTCTTTATGGCTTCAATCTTCACCTCATCCACCTCAATTCCCTGTGGAGTCACAACATAGCCAAGAAAAGAGACTCGATCCGTGCAAAAGATGCACTTCTCAAGGTTACCAAATAAACGTGCATCTCATAAAGCATCAAAAACAGCACGCAAATGATTCATATGTTCATCTATAGATTTTCTATAAATCAAGATATCATCAAAGTAAACTACCACAAATTTGCCAATGAAAGCTCTTAAAACCTCATTCATCAAGCGCATGAAAGTACTAGGTGCATTAGTTAACCTAAAAGGCATTACTAGCCACTCATATAATCCAAATTTGGTTTTGAAAGTTGTTTTCCATTTGTCTCCAAGTTTCATTCTAATTTGATGGTAGCCACTACGTAAATCAATTTTAGTGAAAATTATAGCACCACATAACTCATCAAGCATGTCGTCTAGCCTAGGAATAGGATGACGATACCTAATAGTAATATTATTAATGGCTCTACAATCTACACATATACGCCAAGTACCATCTTTCTTAGGAGCCAAAAGTACAGGAACAGCACAAGGACTAAGTGATTGACGAACATACCCATGATCCAAAAGGTCTTGAACTTGTCGTTGTATCTCCTTAGTCTCCTCAGGGTTGGTCCTATAAGCAGCACGGTTTGGCAAAGTAGCACCCGGAATCAAATCAATTTGATGCTCAATCCCTCTCAAAGGTGGCAATCCTGGGGGTATCTCAGCTGGAAAAACATCCTCATACTCCTGCAAAAGGTTAGTGACAGCAGGAGACACAGCACTAGAAGCAATATCATCAAGCGAAAACAAAGCTTCTTTGCATATCAAAGCATAGCAAATATCATCATTATCAGAAATTTTAGCAAGCTAAGATTTTGTTGCAAGACATGAACGACCTTGTAATTTAATTCCAGCACCCTTAGAACTTGAAGAATCATTAACATTACTAGGTGTAGAATTAGAATTAATAGGTTGTTGAATTTCAGGACCTTTATTTTTCAAACTAGCAACTCTTTCTAAATCAGCTTGTACAATTTCAGCAGGGGTCATTGGTAACAAAGTAATTTTAGTTCCTTTATGCATAAAAGTGTACTTATTACTTCTACTATGGTGTACAGCATCATTATCAAATTCCCAAGGTCTACCCAATAAAAGTGAACATGCTTGCATGGGTACGACATCACAATCAACAGAATCCACATAAGAACCAATGGAAAAAGGAACTCTACAAGTTTGTATTACCTTAGCTTTGCCAGAGTCGTTTAACCACTGAATGTAGTACGGATGTGGATGTGGACGTGTGGTCAAAGCAAGCTTGTTGACCACATCAGAACTCACCAAGTTATTGCAGCTCCCTCCATCAATTATGACACGTGCTCGGCGGTTCTTGATGACGAAGAAAATCTGGAACAAGTTGTGGCGCTGCATCGTCTCGGGCTGATAAACTTGTGTACTAAGGACACGTTGAACAATAATGTTCATGTATCCTGTGGTGTCTCCGCCTCCAAGGATGAGGTCACTGTCGGTGGCAGCGATGTTCTCCTCCTCATCCTCCACATCGGAGGTGCTCATGTAACCGCCATCGTCTGTCGCCATATATGCCCGCCTACTTGGACAATCTTTCTGCACATGACCAAGTCCATGGCAGCGGTGGCACTGAATCCCTGTAGTGCGCCCTGTCGAAGCAATAGAGGAGGCACTACTAGCTGGTACCTGCACAGAAAGTTTACCTGAGCGCGTAGAAGGTGCAGGGGCTGATCTTGGGGCTGCAGAAACAACACTGGTTCCCTTGGTAGCTGCTGGTGGGGGCGGCCAGAAAGATGGCCTGGGCAGCCCCGAAGTCCCCGTCGAGCATGGCGGGTAGGAGTTCCTTGACTTGCTGTACTCCTCAAAAGCCTGAAAAAGTCCCTGTTATTCTTTCTCTGCAAGCATAGCATATTGGAAACACTGGGTGAGGGTATAATATTCTTTATAATCAAGGATGTCCTGAATTTCTTTTCTTAAACCAGAATAAAAGCGATAAATCTAATCCTCTACTTTTTTAACTACAGCACAACGAATCAAACCCTTCTGAAGCTCACTAAAATACTCCTGAACAGTTTTATCTCCTTGGTCTAAACGTTGCAGTTTATTACAAATCTCTCTATAAAAAGAAGGGGGAACAAAACGATCACGCATTGCTACCTTAAGTTCTTCCCAAGTAGTAGGCAAATCAGTTTCAGCAGCTAGACCACTCCACCAAATAATAGCAAAGTCCTTAAACTCACTAGTAGCTTGTCTAACTCTATGTTGTTCAGGAACAAGGTGGGCATTAAATTTTTGTTCTACAGTCATCTCCCAATCAAGATAAACATCACCATCATACTGACCCGAAAACGAAGGAATTGAAAACTTAATTTTAGCATAGGGGTCATCTGGAGCATAGTTACCGTGTGGACGACGGTTGTAGTTATGGAAACCACCCATACCTTGAGTATTATGTTGCAAATGACGTCATAATCGTGCGGTCCTTGTAGCTGACCTATCCACGGTGCCATCAACCTTATACACCATGTCTTCATCATGGACATCTTCAACATCGTTGCTGTTGTTATTGGTGTTCGTATTATTGGTTTTAGGAGCGGTCTCCAACGCAACAACCCAATCGGTTCACTTAGAGACCCGCTTCTCTAACCGCTCGATGCTTTCTCCAATGTGAAGCTTGCTGACCGCATCAGTAACAGCTCTGGTGATCGTCTCTGCTAAATCACTCTGAGCAGCCTGCAAAGCCTTCTGGAGCTGCTCTTGGCTCACGCACTCAGCAAATTGTGAGGGTGAAGCCATCTCTCCATCGTCACTTCCTGCCATCACAAACACCAAAACAGGAAACAAACAGTGAAGGTTATCCCTATGAAACAGCTAAGCAGTGGTGTCTCTCAACACAACAAAAGGAAACTCCTTACAAAGCTCTTACAAAGTTCTGAAAAGCAAAGTAAAGGATACCAGAGAGATGTGTTCCATGATTGCAAGGGTCACAAAATAACCTGTGTGCTGTCCAGAAGAAATATGTAGAGCTAGGAAGGCCAAATATATATATATGAGTGGCACACAAATCAAAAACAGATAGTAAAGCTGAATAAGTGCCCAAGTAACTTGTCCTTAGTTGCTGGTCTAAGTATGTCCTAGAACAGTAGTGATAGCAAAGTAGAAACAAGGAGACAAAGTCACAACAGGCGATAACAGGGGGCTAAGTGCAAAACAGCCAAATCCAAAAATTTCAGGGGGCTAGATGTAGCACTAGTAGAAATCCCAAATTTCTTTTTTTGATTTTATTTTTTTGATTTTTTTTCCAACTCACTAACAATGGAGGAGAATCCACAAAAAATTTCAGCTCAAACAGAGGTAGGATGTGGCCTACAGAAAATCTTGAAGTTGCAGAAAACGTCGGGTTTAAACTTAAATCAATTTTTTCTTTATCTTCCCGATTTCGTTTGAATTTTTTGACGAGGGCACACAGGGCGTAGCGTAGCTTAGTGTGGGTATGCCCAACTTTGAGTCAAGAATCTCCTATAAAAATTTCAGCCAAAACGGACAACCGAGCAAAAAGTTATGCCCGTTTTACCGAAGGGGGGTCGGAGTCGATTTTCCAGAAACCCGAGTCGGTTAGGGGTCGAGTTTGGAATCGGGTAAGATTGTTTTTGGCGGCGTGGATGCAGCGGAAAGTGGAAATTGTGGGGATTGGTCCGAGGTGTTGATGGTGTGTTCAGGGTGGGATTAGGGTGGGACTAGGCTAGGTGTGTCGATCAATCAACCCTAGCACAAAAAGCCAATAAAGCAGAGGATGGTGAAGGGGATGGCGGCTAGGGTTGCAAGGGAAACACTACTGACGACAAAAACACAAACTAAACCAGCGACTAAACAAGAACTAGGGCACAAACTCAACACTACGGACTCTGAAATTGAAATATGCAAAGGCTAAACACGTGGTTATGGGCGGAGGGAAAAAAATTTTGGGCTTTTCTATGGACGATAGGATGAACACAAAACAAAATTAACTAAGGGTAGTATGAACCTGACGGTGCACCTGAAGCTCTGATTACCACTTGATGTGGACAAGGGTTCCCGATCTTCCGAAAGGTTCTAGATACGTTGATTTGGTCGGAGGCGACACACAAATCGATCCGGCTTCAGAACAGCATGTTCTAAACCCCGCAATCGCAGCACAACGTCTCCTCTGGTTATCAACCGTCCTAAAATGATTGACCTCGCCGAGAAGGCTAATCCCTGCCTGCGAATCAAGAACACAAGCAAGAACAAAGAAGAAAGCAACACAATTGCAGATGTATTATGAATCTCACGAAGTTGGGGTCTCACAAACCGTGATGACGGCGAAACTGTTATGAACAGAATAATCTAAGCAAAACCCAAACCCTAATGGTGCGACGACGGCCGTATATGAAGACCCTAGGGTCGTGCAAGACCCTCTGGACGCACCCCTACTTGGGCTCAACTAGATACAAAGCCCAAAGGCCAAAAACAGGCGATACAGCACCGAAACAGATTCTGGACTCTCTCTTGTTTCGACGATTCCTGATGACTCCGGACGAATTTTGATATGAGACCAGCGGCATTAGAAATTTCTTCTTCTTATCTTTCCGTGCATATGTAGAACGTCCAAATCCGAGTCCGTATGCGTCTTGGGCTTCCGTTTTAGTGCAGACTAGTCCTGAGCCCCGAAACAGACTCGAAGTCGGTTTTGGTTGGACCTCCACCTTGGCTTCCACGTCCTTGCTGATCCTCCATGTCTCCAAGTCCTTCTCCCATCATCTCCTGGTCCTCTCCATGGTCCCTAATTACAATATAATCATTAGGTAGCAAACTATTCTCAAAAGTGACATATAATGAAGAATGTAGGAACGAGCTCACCTCTAAATTTAGTCGTCGTGCACAAGCTCTAGTCATTGGACCTTGCAAGTCCAAAATTGGAGGAGTGTTGCATGTATCCTTAGGAGTGATGTTCTCATCACTTCTATCATTTCAAATTTAGCCGTTGCGCGAGCCTCGGAGAGAAACCAGATGCTGTGACAGAACATCCGTCAGGGGGTGACGGAACTTCCGTCACTCTCACTTTGACAAACAAAGAGCTCACAGAACTTCCATGAGAGCCACAGAAATTCTGGTGACGGAACTTCCATCAGGAGGTGACAGAACTTCCGTCACTCTTGGGAAGGCAGAAAGTAGGAACCCGATGCTGATGGAACTTCCGTCACTCTCTGTTTGGCTCAGAAGGAAAAACTGGTTCTATGGCTTTGTTGGCTTGAGCACACACATTTCCCTTCTTAGCAAGTTTGGCTTACCCCCCTTTATAGTTTGGCATACCTATGACTCAAAATAAATTAAAGGACTATTCTTTGAAGTGCTTTTGAGTCCATTTTCTTTTCTTCCTTTTTAGGAGTAAAAATCATCTTGCAAATGTGGGATTATACAACAATTTTGATTATCTGCACATTTACTTCATGAACAAGTTAGCACAATTTTAATCTTTCATCATCGTACACCAAAACCCACTAGGGGATCCTAGATGCATCTTCAATTTCCCCTTTTTGGTGATTGATGACAATAGATTAAAAGGATATAAAGAGGATAATCAAAAGACACAAAAGAGCAACATATAGCGGAACTCCCCCTAAAGATATGCATGAATCACACAAACATGTGAGGAAGCTCCCCCTATATTTTGCAATGAGTGGGGTGCCTTACAAAGTGTACAAGTGTGCAACAAAGTGATAAAGTAAAAAGCAATCAACACTTTTGACACAAGCAAATACAAAAAGATAATTGAGACAAGCACCACACATAACATAAGAACAATAGAGTTATTACAACAAAGGTTCACAAATAATTTTCACACACAAAGCAAGTAGAAGGGATAACTTGTCCATAGGTTCATCACTATCCTATTATAAGCAAGATACTGAAACAAATATCCAATATCCTTTTCATCTTATCTCTCCCCCTTTGGCATGAAAGCACCAAAAAGAATGAAAGGAGAAGGAGATAAGAGAAGGTATCACTCGGCAGCATCGGAGCTCCCCTCAATGACTTCCTCTTCTTCTTCGTCACCTTCTACTTCTTCGTCGCCTTCTTCTTCTTGGTCGCCATATTTTTCTTCATTGCCTTCTTCGTCTTGAGCTGGAGGAGGAGCGGGTTGAGGAGCAATGTCATCCCAATCATAGCTGGCAAGTAGATCCTCAAAGACCGGTGGCTCACCATCGGGCTCACACTCGGAGCCATCCGGAGACACCTCATGGCCTTGAGTTTTTTGGTCTCTCTTGTAGCGCCGCACTTGCTTCTTAATGCGCCTCTTGTTCTCCTAGTTTTCCTTAGCATTGAAACAACAAGCATTCAAGATGCTCTTGAGTATAGAGGCAATAGGAGATGATAGACGGCGGTGTGGGGCTTCGGATGGAGGAGCGGAGGATGAGGCACGATGTGCTGCTGCCTCTGCCCGTGCTGCCTTTTTTGCTGCTAACTCCCTCAGGATAGTCTCATGATGAGGGCGAGTGAGCCTTGGCACACGAGGTCTCAAAGGCTGATGCTTGCACTCCTTCTCAAACACCAAGCCTGACTCAGACTCTGTCATCCTCATAAGATATAGGGAAAAAGGAAGAACCTTCCTTGTATTCAGAGATGCAGAGTAAATCTCCTGGACAATGAAGTCCATCACACTAAAGGGTGCAGCCCCATCTTTGAACCAAGCAAGAGTGTTCCTGGAATGCTCAACAAGTGAAGTGGCATACCCACCCTTTGGAGCAATAGTCACCCTGAGCATCCTATTGAGGGTGAAGTAGAAGTTGTGCATCCCATGAGTGGTTCCCATATATTTTGGTTGAAGATCCTCGTACATGAAGGTCAACTCTGAATCCTTCAACACTGACTCACATGTGAGCTGGTCCCTGGCAGCAGCATCATCATCCTGGAAAAAGAAAGTGGCCAGGAGAGAGGGGGGAGACTACATATTGCACACCCTGTGTCATCCAATGAACATATCCTCTCCCATCAATGTAAAGAGTGGAGTAGAACTGACAGATCACCTCCTCATTCCAATCATAGCTGAAACCCATGAGATCATATACATGTCTGGCCTTGCAAGCTCCCACAATCTCATTGAAGGTAGTCTCATCCTTCTCCTCCATGTACTTCCAATCAATCCACTGATGAGTGGCCAACCAGTTCTTCCTGTTCATGTCAATGAGCAAGGACATGTAGTAGTCCTGCTGAAACCAAGCGAGAAACTGGGGGTCACTTGCTTCTTTGTCGGTCACAAGATACTGATTTTGCTACCTTGCTGCACTCAGTCCCTCTGCATCCCTCTTGTAGTCCTTGAAGTCATGGTGAGGTGGATAGACTGGAGCATGGACTCGAAGGTCCCTCATAATGTTCAAGGGCTCATTGCTCCTTGACTTGCCCTTGCGAGGTTTGGGGTTCATAGCTTTGGCTGGCTTCTTTCCTTTATCAACTGCCCTTCTAGGAGGAAGAGTCCCTCCTTGATCAACTGTAACAGTTTGAGCATCTTGGTTGCTTCCCTGTCCCTGCCTTCTAGAAACCATAGCTTTTCTTCTCTTGACAATGGGCACTAGGTCCTCGTGTGAGGAGGAGGATTGATAAAGTGCAACTTGTTGTTCCTCCTCACTTGATTCCTCTTGAACGGGTGGAGCATTTGAGGCAAACTTGGTGCAGACCATTTTCACACGCCTAAGGAGCAAGAAATAATGAACAAAGAGTTTTAGGAATGAGTCACAAGTAAGAATGAAGAGGTAGGTAAGAGTCAAGGCACTGAACTGCAAGTGACGGAAGTTCCGTGACATACCATGGAAGTTCCATCATGACGGAAATTTCCACGGAACTTCCATCATTTGCAGTTTTCCCTCAACCTTGCCCTAACTCCTAAATCCTACCGCAAGGGACAAAATGCTGCTAAGAAGAGATAGACTAATCAAAAAGTGACTATTCTATCTAAGCCAAAGTGAGACAAAAGAGCATTTTGAACATTTGACCTAAAGACTAAGATCTATGGGTCAAATCTCATACCTAGGGCAATGGAGAGGAAAAAGTTGATGGAGATCATGAAACTTCTGTGGGGAAGGAGTTGAATCTCCACCAAATCCAAGGGAATCGCTGGTTGAACCTCCAAATCACCGTAAATTGCCACTTAGGGTTTGAGGAGAAGAGAGAGAAAGAGAAAAGAGATAATGGTCGGTTGGAGGAGGAAGAAAGAGGGGCTCGGGCGACTTAACCTGAGAGTGACGGAAGTTCTGTCAATGGGCGACGAAAGTTCCGTCAGTCTCGAGTTGAGACACACACGCAAGAAAGAGTCACGAAAGTTGTCCCAGAACTTCCGCGGACGATGGAAGTTCCGTGAATGGGTCACGGAAATTCTATCATTCTCGGTTTTAGCCCAAAAAGATTGGAACCTGAGAAAGGTCTTTTAACTTGAGGGTGACAGAAGTTCCATCAAAGGGTGATGGAAGTTCTGTCATTCTCTGGTGGACAGGCAAGAACTGCTACAAGATTGAACTTTTGGACAAGTTGGATAAGGAGTATAAGGCTTGTTTCAACTTATGAATAGCAACAATTCAAAAATCAAAACTATATTCACAAGTATCGGCAATATGATCTATTGATCAAAGAATTTTACTTGAAATCAAAGACAATATAAAATTTTAAGAAATTTTGCTTTCAAGATGTTTTGCATGATCAATACACCAATCAGAGCACAAGATTGTACTCCAAGTTGGATGAGTCAAGAATATTTAATTCACTCCTAAGTTCACAAAACCGCTTCTCATCTAGGGGTTTGGTAAATATATCGGCTAGTTGTTTGTCGGTTCTAACATAGCTAATCTCAATATCCCCTTTTATAGAATAATGTCTCAAGAAGTGGTGTGGGATATCTATATGCTTAGTTTTATTATGATCAATGGGGTTATATGCAATCATGATGGCACTCTCATTGTCACATAGGAGTGGAACTTTGGTCATAGTGTATCCAAAGTCCTTTAGAGTTTGTCGCATCCAAAGTAGTTGTGCACAACAACATCCGGCTGTCACATACTCCACTTCGGCCGTGGATAGGGCAACTGAATTTTGTTTATTGGATGACCATGACACAAGAGACCTACCCAAGAATTAGCACGTCCCGGAGGCACTTTTCCTATCCACCTTGCATCCGGCGTAGTCGACATCAGAGTAACCGACTAGCTTGAACTTGGAGCCCTTGGGATACCACAATCCTAAGTTTGGGGTGTGAACCAAATATCTGAAGATTCTTTTTACAGCCACCAAGTGGCTTTCCTTAGGAGCACTTTGAAATCTTGCACACATGCATACACTAAGCATGATATCAGGCCTAGATGCACAAAGATAAAGCAAAGAGCCAATCATGGATTGATATACCTTTTGATCCACGGGCTTAGCATTTACATCTAGTCCAAGGTGTCCATTTGTCTTCATGGGAGTCTTGTTCGGCTTTGCATTCTCCATGTCAAACTTCTTAAGTATGTCTTAAGTGTACTTGGTTTGACTTATGAATGTTCCTTCTTCAAGTTGCTTGACTTGAAAACCTGAAAGAACTTTAACTCCCCTATCATGGACATTTCAAATTTCCTTGTCATAATCTTGTCAAACTCATCACAAAAAGATTGATTAGTAGAATGAAATATAATGTCATCGATGTATATTTGGCATACAAATAAATCATTATCAACTTTTCTTGTGAAGAGAGTAGGATCGGCCTTGCCAATAGTGAAGCCCTTGTCAATCAAGTATCCCTTGAGGTATTCATACAAAGATCGAGGAGCTTGCTTGAGGCCGTAGAGAGCTTTGTGAAGCTTGTACACATGATTTGGTTTCTTTGGGTCTTCAAACCCCGGAGGTTGTTGTACATACACCTCTTCTTGAATGGAGCCATTAAGAAATGCACTTTTCACGTCCATTTGAAAAAGCTTAAAGCCATGGTGAGTAGCATAGGCAAGTAAAATACGAATTGACTCAAGCCTAGCTACAGGTGCATAAGTTTCACCAATGTCCAAACCTTCTACTTGTGAGTAGCCTTTTGCAACAAGTCTTGCCTTGTTTCTTACCACCATGCCATACTCATCTTGCATGTTGCGGAAGACCTATTTTGTTCCTACAATATTTTGCTTAGGTCTTTCCACCAATGACCACACCTTATTTCTTTCAAAGTTGTTCAACTCTTCTTGTATGGCCATCACCCAATCCGAGTCTTGAAGGGCTTGTTTCACCCTAAGAGTTTCCATAGAGGAAACAAACGAGTAATGATGACAAAACGTGACCATTCGGGATCTAGTAGTTACCCCCTTTTGAATGTCACCAAGAATGTTGTCAACAGGGTGATCCTTTTGAATGCTTTGTCGGACTCGTGGATGAATTGGCCTAGATGCATCTTCTTCTTCTTGATTGATATTATCTTGAGTGTCTCTATCCCCACAATCTTGAGCTTGATCTTGGTTATTGCCTTGACCATGATCGTCACCATAATCTTGGTTTCTTTCTTAATCTTGTTCATCATGTGGCTCTTATGGAGATGAATCATCATGTCTTTAAGAACATGGTTCATTGACTTGAGTTTGGGTCTCGTGGTTACCGGTAATCTTGGTTTCTTCCTTAATCTCACCTATTGACATATTCATTATTGCATCACAAGGAGCTTCATCACCCACATCACTTGGATTAACTTGCTCTACTTGAGAGCCATTAGATTCATAAAATTGCACATCCCGGGTGACTTCAATAACTTTGGTGTCTTTGTTAAAGACTCGATATGCATAGACGTTAGTTCCATATCCAAGGAGAAAACCATCATGTGTCTTAGGAGCAAACTTAGAGGATTTAGGTTTCTTGTTAAGAATAAAATATTTGCTCCCAAAGACACGAAAGTATGAAATATTTGGAAGGTTACCGGTGAGAAGCTCATATGGTGTTTTCTTCAAGATCTAGTGAAGATATAATCTATTTGTTGCACGGCATACGGTGTTGATGGCTTCAGCCCAAAAAGTGTCTGGTGTCTTGTACTCATCAAGCATTGTTCTTGCCATCTCTATGAGCGTGCGGTTCTTTCTTTCGGCTACACCATTTTGTTGTGGAGTGTATGGAGCTGAAAATTCATGCTTGATGCCTTCTTCATCAAGATATTCTTCAACTTGAGTGTTCTTGAATTCGGTGCCATTTTCACTCCTAATTTTCTTGATCTTCACTTCATATTCATTTTGTGCTCTCCTTAAAAACCTCTTTAGGATACCTTGGGTTTCACTTTTGTCCTTCAAAAAGATACCCAAGTGAAATAAGAATAATCATCAACAATTACAAGGCCATATTTGTTACCGCCAATGCTTATGTAGGTGACCGGTCCAAATAGGTCCATGTGGAGCATTTCCAATGGTCTTGTCATTGTCATCATTGTCTTGGATGGATGTGCCGCTCCTACTTGCTTTCTGGCTTGACATGCGCTACATATTTTGTCCTTCTCAAAAGCAACATCCTTTAGTCCAACGATGTGGCCACCTTTAAGGAGTTTGGAAAGATTTCTCATCCCAACATGAGCTAGCCGGCAGTGCCATAGCCAACCCAAGGTGGTTTTAGCGACCAAACAAGTATTTAGGTTAGATCCTTCTTTGTTGGTGAAATCAACAAGATAGATCTTGTCCTCTAAATACCCTTTGAAAGCTATTGAGGAATCTTTCTTCCTAAAGACAGTCACACCATCATCGTGAAAGAGACAACTATAGCCCATCTCACAAAGTTGTGATACGGACATTAAGTTGTATCCTAGACTATTCATAAGATAAGCATTACTAATTGAAAGGTCATGGGTGACATCAATCTGTCCACGACCAATTACCTTTCCCTTGTTGTCATTTCCAAATGATATGCCTCCACTTGGTAGATTGTCATGATCAAGTGTGGAAAACATTGATCTCTCTCCGGTCATATGATTTGAGCATCCACAATCAAGTACCCATATTGCACCACCGGAGGAGTATTCCTACAAAGGAAATCAAGAACGTGTTTTAGGCACCCAAGTTGGTTTGGGTCCCTTAACACTAGATACAAGAACTTTAGGCACCCACACACAAGGCTTCCACCTTGCATCATGTGGCCCAACAAACTTGGCAACTACTCTACCATAAGCATTACGGGTTAGCACATAAGAAGCATCAAAATCATCAAAGGATATGGTAGAGGTCTTGTTGCTCTTGTTGACTTGAGACGCATTGTTCTTGGTCTTGTTGACCATTTTTTGTGCCAATTGCTTTCCCTTTCCTTCGAGCACAAAGGTGATTCTCTTGTTGTAGTTCTTCTTGGGTGCATTGTTGTTGTACCCCAATCCTCTCTTGTCATGAGAGGCTCTTGGCTCACCAACTAATCTTGTTGTGGTCTCCACTTGACCTTTCTTCTTGAGCTCATTGACTTGTTTGGTTAGCTTCTCGATGATTGCGTCTTGCTTGACAATCAAGTCAACATCAATATTGTGGCACGTTCCACAACCTTTGATTGTTAAATCTTGAGAGGATTCAAGCTTCTTCAACAATGAGCGTGAGTTTGTCTTGAGATCTTCAATGGCCTTTATTAAGGCCTTGTTCTCCTCTTACAAGGAGTTGCACCTTTCTTGATACTTCTTGGTCATTGAGGTGCATGATTCACTTATCTTGTTGACCTTTGTAAGGTCCTTGGTCAAGGTCTTGTTCTTCTCCTTCTCTTGAAAAAGTTGCTTGGTGAGCTCAAGATTCTTGCTTCTTTCTTCATCAAGCAACTCTTCTTGTCTATCAATGATTCTTTCTTGATTATCTAACTCCCTTTGTAGCTTATCTAGCATTTTAACCATTTCATGCATAGTGGGGACCAAGTCCTCCTCTTCATCACTACAATAAGAAGGATTGAAATTGGTGTGAGGATCTACCTTGCTTTCCTTGGCCATGAAGCATCAGAGAGTGTCATCCTCATCATCGGTGAGGTTATTGAAGAGTGACTTCTTGGCCGGAGGTAAGCCAATGGCAATGTTAGCAATGCCACCCTCATCATCATCATTATCATCATCGGAGATGTACTCTTGGCCAATGTGAGCATGTCCTTTGTTGTATGGCTTCTTGTTGGGCTTTGTCTTGTTATTGTACTTTTCATTTTTCTTTCCCTTGCCATTTAGTCTTGGACAATCGGCAATCATGTGTCCTTGTTCATGACACTCATAGCATCTTCTATTTGTTCTTCTAGCTTTTGCCTTGTCAAAGCTTCTCTTGGTGAAACCATTCTTGATCATGTATTTGCCAAATTTCTTGACAAATAAGGCAAATTCTTCATTGTCTTCTTCTTTATCATCATTCTCTTCATCATCATCATCATCATCTTGAGTCTTCTTGGCTTTGAGTGCCAAGTCCTTCTTGCTTGTGCTCTCATCTCCTATGAGCACGTTCATTCTCTTGCCCCCATCATCACGACTTTTGTGGGCATTTATTCTTTCAATGACTTCATCCGTTGTGAAGCTCTCAAAACCATCCTTCTCTTCAATGATGGTGTTGTTGGCACTTCTTAATGTTGCACCAAAATATTATCTGGTAACAACGCTTGAAGTGTTGATGTTTGTTATGGTTTAGGAGAAGAGTGAACCAATCTGCAAGCGCATGGAATATCTATTGTAGCATTTCACCCGGGAGTATTCCAAGGTATCATATTTATTTTCCTCAGGAAAGCTAGGCGTAAGAGTATCTTGGTTTAACAAAGATATGACTATAAGAGTTATACCAACTATCCAAAGATAGGGGTAAGGATATTCAATAATAATAGTTGGGGTAGTGAAACAGGAGAAACCCACACTAAGATAGATAAAGAGATCGGTTAAGCTAGCCGAGAGGACAGCGAGTCTAAGTCTAGAATTCCTAAGATAAACTTTCCTAAATCTAGTCAAGCGTCAAAATTCCTAGTTACTCGGGTTGAGTGCTTACACCAAATCCATGGTACAGCCTCGAGTCTTTCACCAATAAGTTTACTTCGGGGCACGACAAAGATCCACTAATAGGGTCGGTAACTAACCTCGTACACTAGTGGGCACCTTCCCGCTAGACAACCCTGCTTGAGACTTCCTGAACGTGGTGGAATACTAAATGGTCGGACAGGGCTGTCACCACCTACCGCCTACCACACAGCCCGTGGGGACGAATGCAAATCCAGCTAGTGTTAACCTAGGCACCGCGCCTACACTTTCACTAGATATTCTTCCGTTGGCCTAGCGGAAGAATAGCCGGGAAATAACCAAGTCTAAGTTCTATTCAAGAACTAAACTTAATTAAATCCTAGCCGGGAATCCCGTAAACTATGCTTCAAAGTTCTTTCTCGATAATTGTAACTTGAGGAAATTGACTAAGTAAAGATAAATACTTGACACGATAAATAAGAAAAAGATAATTATATTTAATAAAGGATAAGTCTCACAAAAGGAGAAAAGATACAAGAGAGCTTATACCAAGACTCCGAGACGATTTCTTGAATCCCGAGCGATGCTCTCGACTAGACTCTAACTCCTGACTAACTAACCTCCTCTACTAGTAAGAAAAGTAGTGGGAAAATGGACTCTAATGTGTTTCACTTGCTTGATGCTTTGTTTCTGCCGAATTACCCCTCTATTTATAGGTGGCGGATACTTGGCGGGTACTTCAAAGTGGAGGAGAGTCAGTGGGCAAAAAATCCCCCGCCGGGCGGCGGGCCACGCTGGGCGGCCACGTGTGCCGGGCGGCATTCACCGCCGGGCGGCAGGCCAGGCCGAGCGGCCATTGGATGGAGTCGGATTCCAACCGCCTTTGCTTTGGATGGCTCAGATTTGGTTCGGATGGCGGTTCCTTGGTCGGTTTTCACCGAAATCTCCGTTTTGGGGTCGGTAGAAGTCATGGGCCTCATGGGCTGGCAACCCTAGGTGGCAAACCCTGCCAGGCAGTGGCCCATCTTTGGTGCCGACCCCCCCCCCCCCACCATCTTTGGTCACGTCTTGACTTGTCCATGTTGTGCCACGTGAATTCCTCCTTTTTTTTCTCTACTTTTTACCCTCCTTAGTCCTGGAATGGAAAATGGCCTCATGGTGGAGTGTTTTTCAGGGTCGGCTGGGTTGGATGGTTCAGCCTGATGAGACTCTATTTTAACCCTCCGGGTGGCTGATTTCAGCCTTCACGACCCTGTCGGGCTGAGTTTTGATTTAAGCCTTCACGACCCTCCCGGGCCCTGATTTCAGCCTCATACGATCCTGTCGGCCGGCTGTTTTACGGCAGGATCGGCCGACAGGGTGTTTCTTCATGTTTTTACATGATTTTGGCCCTTTTTACCCTACAAACCCATATTTCACCAAAACTCGTGGAACTTTATTAGTTTAAATAAATATTCATAAAACTTTAGTCTTTACCTTGCATTTCCCGACCGGTTGGTGGCCAATATTGGGTTTTAAGGGCCACCAACACCTCCCCAAGCTTAAACCTTTGCTCGTCCTGAGCAAATTAAAACTTGATGGTGATGGATCAGAAGTTGCTTCGATATTAGAGCCCTGCAGGGATCAAGTGTACAAACACATACTCCTACAACATAGGGGTAACAGTATACCAGCACAAGTTGATAACTAAGTCTTTCTCATTGTCAGTGGGGCTCTTAGGCATTTTATGACCTTGTCATGAGCGGTTGGAACTCAGAACAACTAGTTTAGATTTTGTCACTTAACCTCCTTTATGATCATTTGTCCAATGTTTTTGTAATGCTGCATAAGATTGAAAATTCTCCCTCTTGGTGCAATCCTTCACTATGACGCTCATCTCTCAGAAAGTGTATTTCCTCACCAAGTGCTTGTCGTACATTCTAAAAGATTGGCTTTATGTGTGGAGCTTGGTAGGATGGCACATCTAGTATGCATATTTTGTTAAGTTAAGAGATGGTCCTAGCGAAAATACTTTGCACTTTCTCATTCCAACCATTTGGAAATAATGTCCAAGGGAGAGGGAGAGAATGGACTCACGCGAAGGAATGGACTAGCACAATAGCAAAAATCTTTATCAAAGATTGGATTTTTGTGCTAGAGTGAAAAGATGGTCCTTTATTTTTGCTCAATGAATTTAATGAACCTTGAAACTTGACATTTGTACATCTATGAGAGCTGATAATTTTTCTTATTTTTCTTGTTCTTTCTTTCTTCTTTTCTTTCTTCATTTTCAGCTCTCATAGTGTAGGGAAGCTAGTTCAATGGTTCAAATATTTTTGCAAACTTTTTCCGAGCATTTATTTTTGGGAAGACCAAAATCTTTCTTGTAGGATATAGGTTTTCGCAAAGGAGAGATTTTTGGCTAACATGCTTGGTGAAGTGGATGCTTGAATCCAATGCGAAAACCGCATAACCAAGCATGATCATTTGAGAACTCAAAGATAACACGAAGGAAAATGATTGGCTTTGAAAGTGCAAGTCCCTCATAAGGATCAAATCCTAACCAAACTCAATGTATATATGGATGGCATGAAAGTGGGTTCACAATTAATATCTAGCCTTGGTAGGAATTTTTCTATCATAGGAAAGACATACACCAAGTAGGGGGGGGGTTATTGCAGCATGGTTTTGAAGAAAGTCATTGGACTCTAATCATGAGGAGATCATAGACTCATCCAAACATGCTATATCGTGAATTCCAACAACTAGACTTGGTGTTTATTAGCCATTTTGCACCCACTAAAACATAGAGAGACTAGCTTTTCATCATGCCAGTCTACCATTACCCACCAAAATGAAGAGTAGAGGTTGTATACTTGAGACTCACAGGGAGCTAATAGAGCAACTATTCATCATTTCCATAGGCAAGGTAGAGACTAAGTTCTCAAATTTTATTTGAAAAGGGAAATATTTTTGTTCTTTTTGGTTATGCAAATTTTTATGGTTTTTCTCTGGAAGCCAAAAATATTTTTGGGTTTTCTTAAATTTTCTAAAAAAATGAAAACAACTCAACTAGAGAAAGGGGGAGAGAGGATAGAACAAGCGGTGTACCTTGGTTTGGGTACCTCCCTAAGCCTAGGTCTTTGCAAGACTTAAGCTTAGATGGCTTTCATTGCGGCGGTTGATACTCGATGTTGAAGTGGCCGAACAGCTGGTCCATCATGGAGAGGTTCATTTGAAGTTGTTCCGACGTTTGTTGCTGCCATTCTTGTCCATCCCTTATGGCTGCTTGTATTTCTTGAGTTCGTTCATTGGTTTCATAAGCATTGGCAGCCAAGTATTGCATGTCTTCTTCCAACTCCGAAAAGTTGTACAACATGAATCGGGCGGAGCGTGAAGTGCCTACGCCTCCATGTGGTTGGTGGTAGCTCCCCGTCCCATAAGGATTGTACGGTTCATATTCTTCATGGGATGAACTAGTGTAGTGTGATGAGCTAGTAAATCCCGAGACTTGTGGTTGCTCCCAATGGTATTGTGAGCTTCCCGAAGCACCTGCTCGAGAAGTCTTGTTCATGGCCTATCCCATGAAACACTATGCCATGCACGCTGCACGGGAGCTTCCCAATTGTACAGAAAGTTCTTTTTACCGATGATGGTGAGTTGGGGGTTAGGCAATTCTATCTATGCGTTGTGTGCTGGATAAAGCATGTAGAACCTATTGTTCTCCTCCTTCAAAATGTGGGCTTGCCAAAAGTGATCTTTCCCTAGCAAAGAAGCACTAGGGAGGCGATCCATTCTAGCTCTATGGAGTGCACCAACCTTTCTAGCAATTCTAGTGACAAAAGGTGTAAAAGTGATAGGTCCATGCTGCTTGAATGCTAGGGTGAGCCAATGGTTGATGAGGAAGAAAGTGGGATTCGTTTTAACTTTCTTTATCATAGCGTAGAGATAAGCTTTATCCAAACTATTCACTAAGCGTACATCACCCCGAGGAGTGAGGTAGTGAGTGATGAAACGGTGAATTATACGGAGCGAGGGGTTATGAATGTCGCTAGTGCACTCCTGCCCTGTGACGGGATTTCCAATCTTAGCCCAAAGTCCTTGCGAGGTGAAACCTTTAAGTTTATCAATGTCTATGGTGGCTTTATGGTCAAAACCAAAGTAAGTATTAATTTGTTTTAAAGACCGTTCATAGGTTTCACCAAAAAGACGAAATTGATAGAGGGTGCCTAGTTTGTTGGACGGAGTGGTGTGGAATTTTAAGGTGCAGAGGAATTCAATAGTAAGCCATTTAGAACCATAATCATCAAAGTGGTCGAAATCATACCATCCGGCCGTGTTGAGTGTGTACTCAAAATCAGCGAGGACGCTGATTTGCTCGAGGAAGTTGTGGTCGAACTTGCGCACGGATGTGAACTCCCGGTCCCGAATGGTGGTGAGTTTGCTTCGCTCGTCGTAGTCATTGAACACCATATTCTCTTCACTCTCCATGAACTTGTCAAACTCTTCATCTTGCATGTTTTGCACTGTTGGGGCTTCGGATATGGACATTGAGTCTGAGAGGTAGCTCGGGGCATACCCATGTGAAGCTCCCGAGTGCTCGGCTTCTGAGCGCTCACTTGGCGTGCGCCTCCCACGGCTCGAGCCGCTGCTGCTGCTAAACTTGGTGTAGAGGCCTCTCCAAATATTTGCCATTCCTGCAAAAGGGTTACTTGGACACAATACCCGAAGGATAAAATGATGATAATGGTTAGCGGTTAGTCGTTCAGTTAGTAGTCCAAGTGTTAGTCGTTCAAACGTGCAAGGGTGACAACAAATTCTCTCTAGTTGGTTTTATTGCAGCACACTTTTATTGCTAAGTGCAAAGTGCACTTACTAGAGAGAGCTAGTGAAGTGAGAAGAGGATGAAGAGGGAGAGAGTTTGTGAGGGAGAGCAAATGTTTTCAGCAAAGGGTGGAGAAACAAAGGAGAGAGAGCCCTCTATTTCTAGGCTCAAGAGGAGCCTTGGGGGAGGAGAGGCCAGGCCGGGTGGCGCACCAAGCCGGCCGGCAAGCCAGGCCGGGCGGCGCTCTATGCCGGCCGGCACTCCCTTTTTCTCTCTTTTGATCTATTATTGCTCTAGTGGTGATGGGAGGTGGCTAGGCCCAAGTGCCATGTGATCCACTTGCTCAATTTGTCCAGAAATTTGCTAAGAGTGTAGGGAGCAAGGGATAGAGTGATTTGATGGCCAAAGTTGTATGTTTGCAATGAGTGTGCTGCCACCCATGAGGCCTAGGTGAGTAGGGTGGTAGGTGAGTGTGAGTGGTGAAAGAGTGAGGTGACATGGGTGGCTCTCATTCATTCACTTTCACTCATGGTGGGGCTTTTGATGAGCATTTTTCTTCAAGTTAAGGCTGGCCACACCTTCACCACTCATGGCCATCATTTCTACACTAAAAGTGCCAAGAATCCAAAGAAAAAAATGTGCCGGGCGGCATGGCTTGTCGGGCGGCAGGAATGACCCAGCCGGGGGTCATTTTTCATGAAATACGACCTCCAGGGTGCTGAAATTTGACTGGGTTATTTCAGGCTGGGCTAAAGCCCTGGATAAGCAACCGGATGGTTGTTTTGACACGAAAATGACCTCCCGGCTAGGAAACTTGGCCGAGACATCACCACAAATTTTTATTATTTTTCAAATTTTTATTTTTTTAAGTTTTTTTTCTTTTATAGCCTAATTTAATGGTTAAAGATGAAACTAAAAACAATCTAATTTAGTGGTAGGTAAAGAAAAAGAAGGGGGATAAATATCAGTTTACCTCCCAATGAGGGTCCAGATTTTACGTCTCGAACAAGACGTTCTCCTCGTTTAATTCTTCGTGATGCCCGTCGTGGATGGAGAATTTTCCACGATCGGTGCAACTTCTTTCTTCTGCCATACCTGTTTGATATTCATTGGCTTGGTGGCGTCCTTTCTCTTCATTTCATGTGGCTCGTTCTTCTTCTTGGGCGGTGGTGGTGTGTTCTTGACTTTTACCACTGGTGTACCCAATTTTGATGGAATTGGATACACCTCAATTTTCTGCACCATGTTAGGATTTTTGTCATAAAAGATGCATACCTAATTGCATTGTTCCGTTCGGGGTTTGAAGGCGAACTTTTCATCGTATCCATTAATGTTAAGGTGGATTTCTCCAGCCCCAACATCAATGCTGGCATTTGTGGTGCTAAGGAACAGCCTTCCAAGTATAAGAGGTGTCTTTGCATCGGCCTCCATGTCTAGCACCACAAAGTCGACGGGAACAAGAGAGTTCCTTATCTTTACGGGTACGTCCTCCGCGATGCCCGCTGGGTAGCGGACTGATTGGTCGGCGAGCTACAAGCACATTGTCATAGGGGACAATGAATTGACATCGAGTTTGTCATACACTACCTTTGGCATGACACTCACGCTCGCCCCCAAGTCACAGACGTCGTTGTTGAATTTTTGCATCCCGATGGAACAAGGGATGGTTGGACATCTTGGATCTCGCTTCTTTTCTGGAAGAGAGTTCAAGATAGCGGCACTGCATTCCTCCGTCAATTTGACGACCTCCATGGATGGCATTGGGCGTTTGTTGTTGATAGGTACTTGGAGTATGTAGGAACCTGCATAGCATCAAGTAGTGGTATGTTGACATATAATTTCTTTATTACCTCGACAAACTTCTCGAACTATTCATCCACCGTTGGCTTCCTCTATCGAGGGGGAAATGGCAACACCGGGGTATCATAGAACTCGTGCGGTGCTTTCTTGAGGGGTGCTTTTGCCTCCTCAACTTCAATTTCTTCCTCCCCTTCTGACTCTTCATCGGTTTCCCTGGTCTTCCCTGCATTGTTAGGATTTGGCAGATCCTGTGTAGATTTTCTGCCTCTAGTTGTGACCGCATTAACATTTTCTTTAGGGCTCGCTTCTGGCTGACCGGGGAGCTTGCCCGAGTTAGGCTTAACAACAGAAGCAGCCAGCTGAGCAATTTGTGTCTCTAGCATTTTGTTATGGCTAAGCTGGTTTTGCAGAGAGGTATTAAATGCTTCCATACGGGAATCTATGCTTTCTAGGACTTTATCAGTAGCAATAAATTTCCTACTAATACTTTCATTTATTTTAGATTGTCTTAGAACAAGATCACAGAAGGAAGGTTCATTATGAGTAAAGTTGCCAGAGTTACCCATGTTCTTGTTGAAGGAGAGGTTTGGCTTGGACTCCCATCCGAAGTTGTTCGTACGGGGCGTAAACCCGTTGTTGTTGTTGTTGTTGTTGTTGTTGTTGAGGTAGTTCACTTCTTCTTCTTGAGTCTCAGGGTAGTGGCTTCCCATATGCCCAAGGTTCCCACAAACTTCGCAAGTCATGCGAGAGTCTAAGGATTGGGCAGTTTGTGGCGAATTCATTTTCTTCAAAAGTTGATCCATCTTGATTGCTAGCATGTCAATACCGTCAACTTGGTGGACTCCCGTCATCTTGGGTTACGGCTGGTTCTGCCTCTCATCATAGCCACTATAGTTGGCGACCATCTTTTCTATGAGAGTTTGAGCTTCTTTGACCTTCAGAGAGAAGAAGGAACCTCCAGCGGCTGCATCTAGGTGCTCACGAGCGGGACGGTTGAACCCACGGTAGAAGCTTTGGATTAGCAACCAATCTTGCATTCCATGATATGGGCATGCCAGAGTATACTCTTGGAAACGCTCCCATATCTCAGGGATGCTTTCATCGGTTAGCTATTGGAAACTTGAAATCTGATTCTGCAGGGCATTGGTTTTGCCTACCGGGAAGAACTTGGCAAGGAAGGCGTTGGAGCACTTGTCCCATGTGGTGAGCTCTTCTTGATTGCTGTAGAACCACTGCTTCGCCTTTCCCATCAGTGAAAATGGAAAAAGGCAAAGGCGGATAGCTTCAGGAGTTGCTTCCCTCATGGTGAAGGTGCTGCACACTGCCAAAAACTGTTGGAGGTGGGCAGTTGCATCTTCTGATGTCTTGCCACAGAAAGGACTAGCCAAAACCATGTTGATTAAGGCCGGTTTCAGTTTATAGCCTCCGTTCCCCATGTTCGGGTTCGGACCGGTGCGGATGTTGTCTGCAGATGGGGCGGAGTAGTCACGGATTGTCTTCTGAGCCATGGTTGGTTGAGCGGACGTGGAAAGGTCTTGCAGTTGAACTGGTGAGATCGGGGGTGCTACAAGAGCAAGTCTAGGTGGAGGAGGGGTGAGTCGTTCATGCACTCTCCTCAACAAAGCCTCCGGATCATTGTGGTAGTTGTCTGGTGGGTCGAAACCAGTCATAAAGTGTCATGTTTATACCACAAATAAACAGAACAAGGGTAAGCCCACTAAGGAAAGCGGTAACTCCCTAATAGAAATATCAATGTTAAAATTCCGATATCTTAGCCTATTGCTTCCCCGGCAACGGCGCCAGAAATGCTTGTTGGCACTTCTTAACGTCGCACCAAAATATTATCTGGTAACAACGCTTGAATTGTTGATGTTTGTTATGCTTTAGGAGAAGAGTGAACCAATCCGCAAGCGCACGGAACATCTATTGTAGCATTTCACCCGGGAGTATTCCAAGGTATCGTATTTATTTTCCTCAGGAAAGCTAGGCGTAAGAGTATCTTGGTTTAACAAAGATATGACTATAAGAGTTATACCAACTATCCAAAGACGGGGGTAAGGATATTCAATAATAATAGTTGGGGTAGTGAAACAGGAGAAACCCACACTAAGATAGATAAAGAGATCGGTTAAGCTAGCCGAGAGGACAGCGAGTCTAAGTCTAGAATTCCTAAGATAAACTTTCCTAAATCTAGTCAAGCGTCAAAATTCCTAGTTACTCGGGTTGAGTGCTTACACCAAATCCATGGTACAGCCTCGAGTCTTTCACCAATAAGTTTACTTCGGGGCACGACAAAGATCCACTAATAGGGTCGGTAACTAACCTCGTACACTAGTGGGCACCTTCCCGCTAGACAACCCTGCTTGAGACTTCCCGAACATGGTGGAATACTAAATGGTCGAATAGGGCTGTCACCACCTGCTGCCTACCACACAGCCCGTGGGGACGAATGCAAATCCAGCTAGTGTTAACCTAGGCACCGCGCCTACGCTTTCACTAGATATTCTTCCGTTGGCCTAGCGGAAGAATAGCCGGGAAATAACCAAGTCTAAGTTCTATTCAAGAACTAAAGTTAATTAAATCCTAGCCGGGAATCCCGTAAACTATGCTTCAAAGTTCTTTCCCGATAATTGTAACTTGAGGAAATTGACTAAGTAAAGATAAATACTTGACAAGATAAATAAGAAAAAGATAATTATATTTAATAAAGGATAAGTCTCACAAAAGGAGAAAAGATACAAGAGAGTTCATACCAAGACTCCAAGATGATTTCCAGAATCCCGAGCGATGCTCTCGACTAGACTCTAACTCCCGACTAACTAACCTACTCTACTAGTAAGAAAAGTAGTGGGAAAATGGAGTCCAATGTGTTTCACTTGCTTGATGCTTTATTTCTGCCGAATTCCCCCTCTATTTATAGGTGGTAGATACTTGGCGGGTACTTCAAAGTGGAGGAGAGTTGGTGGGCAAAAAATCCCCCGCCGGGCAGCGGGCCACGCCGAGCGGCCACGTGTGCCGGGCGGCATGCACCACCGGGCAGCAGGCCAGGCCGGGCGGCCGTTGGATGGAGTCGGTTTCCAACCGCCTTTGCTTCGGATGGCTCAGATTTGGTTCGGATGGTGGTTCCTTGGTCGGTTTTCACCGAAATCTCCGTTTTGGGGTCGGTAGAAGTCATGGGCCTCATGGGCTGGCAACCCTGGGTGGTAAACCCTGCCGGGCGGCGACCCATCTTTGGTGCCGACCCCCCCCCCCCCCCCCCGGGTCACATCTTGACTTGTCCATGTTGTGCCACGTGAATTCCTCCTTTATTTCTCCACTTTTTACCCTCTTTAGTCCGGGAATGGAAAACGGCCTCATGGTGGAGTGTTTTTCAGGGTCGGCTGGGTCAGATGGTTCAGCCTGATTAGACTCTGTTTTAACCCTCCTGGTGGCTGATTTCAGCCTTCACGACCCTGCCGGGCCCTGATTTCAGCCTCATACGATCCTCTCGGCTGGCTGTTTTATGGCAGGATCAGCCGATGGGGTGTTTCTTCATGTTTTTACATGATTTTGGCCCTTTTTACCCTGTAAACACGTATTTAACCAAAACTCGTAGAACTTTATTAGTTTAAACAAATATTCATGAAACTTTAGTCTTTACCTTGCATTTCCCGACCGGTTGGTGGCCAATATTGGGTTTTAAGGGCCACGAACAGGTGCAAAGTGTGGGATTCCACATTCAAAGAGCCATTAGGAGCTTATAGTTGACTTCCTCATCTTTGATATTGTCTCATAATATCTTCTTTCATTTACAATGTCCATGAGCCTATCATGAGTTTGTTGAGGCTCTTCTCCCTTGTTCATCACAAAGAAGTTGAATTGATTTTTTAGAACTTGAAGCCTTGACTTCTTCACTACATCTACTCCTTCATGAGCACATATGAGCTTCTTCCACATTTTCCGGGCATTCTCAATTCCGGCTACTCTTGAGTATTCATTAGGATTCAAGGAAGAGAGAATGGCCGATACCGCTTGAGCATTACGATGTATGTTGAGTTGGTCCATAGTTATAGGATTATCCTTGTCTTCCAAGGTGTATCCTTTCTCCACAATTTCCCAAATTGGTGGACCAATTGACATGAGATACATCTTCATGTGATGCTTGTACCAACTAAAATATTTGCCTTCAAAGTAAGGCAATGTTCCACTTCCACTGCCATGGATGTTTGCCACATCGGCATAATTGAAAGGCATGGATGTGTGCAACTCGCTTCCCTTGCTTCCCGAAGCAAGATCTTGAGGCTTGTAACCTTCTCCCAGCTTTGATATCTTTTAATCTTCAAGCTTTCAAGCCTTGTAGAAGATTCTAGCTCTGATACCAATTGAAAGTTGCCTAGAGGGGGGGTGAATAGGAAATCTAAAAATTAATCCTGAAAAAGCACTAAAGCTTTATCAAATGACAGAGACTGATGGAACTTCCGTCAGTAACGGCGGAACTTCCGTCGCCATGGAATGAAAGAACTTCACTTCAACTTTCCTCTAATAATAAATTGAATGTGGATAACAAAGAGAAAGTAATATAAACTTGATAGAAGTGAAACTATAGCAATATAAAACTATTATAGCAGCCGTGCTCACGGTCAAGAGCGGTCTAGATCCTCACACGATTAGATGGATGATTGGGTGGATCTGCTGGGTAACCAGATTTGGGTGGTACTGCAGGTGGGTAACCTGTAGTGTTCTGGTATGAGTGGGTAACTCATAGTTTTGCTATCGGTGGGTAACCGATAGTGTTGGATAGGTGGTTAACCTGTTGGGTTACTTTTCATCTAGTAAATAGGATGCTTGTATAATTGAGTCATAGAATGTGTGGTGCAGTAAACCCGTGTCAAGTCTATTTCTTGTTTTAGCCTACATGTCATTACTTTCCCCCACTTGCTAAGTACTTTATGTACTCACACGTTTTAGTTTTTCCTATGTTGTTGCTATATTATTGCTGCTCAGACGACGCTGGCGAGATGGACTACGTGGATGAGGACTACTACGACTAGGCATGCGACCCCCGGAGGACTGCATGTGGCGTTATGAAGTCTTCCGTTGTTTTCTTTTATGCTTTGATGTAATCTATGCTATGTAATAATGACTTGAGATATTAATAATAATGACATTGGTTATTTACTGTTACTTCACTTTTGTCCTGTATGCGTGAAAACTTGATCCTAGGCACATATACAAAAGCATTTGGTTTTGACCTTAAAACCGGGTGTGACATGCTCAGATGTAAACTGAGTACCATTGTCGGTGATGATATCATGAGGAACTCCAAACTGAGTGAAGACCTCCCTAACAAATTCGACCGCCTTCTATGAAGTTATCTTGCCGACCGGCTTCGCTTCAATCCACTTGGTGAATTTGACGATAGCAACAAACAAATGATTGAACCCGCCTGAAGCTTCCTTGAAAGGACCGACAATGTCAAGCCCCCAGACTGCAAAAGGCCATGTCATAGGTATCATTTGAAGTTGCTGCGAATGCACATGTGTTTGTTGAGCAAAGAATTGACAACATTCACACTTCCGAATGACCTGGTGTTCATCTTCAACCGTCGTAGGCCAATAAAACCCTTACCGGAAAGCTTTGCCCACCAAAGTCTTGGAAGCTGCATGATTGCCGCATACTCCTGAATGGATTTCCTCCATCAACTCTTTGCCTTTGGGTATCCAGATTCATCGCATCAAGATATTTGATCCTCCTTTGCGGTAGAGTTGGTTGTCTACCATGAAATAATCGTGACATTTTAGCCTCCAGCCTTTGTTTCTCATTAGTATCCAAAGGCAGCGTACCATCGGTCAAAAATTTGACAATCGGGTCGCGCCAGTCGGTCTACGTGATAATATCATCAACCAACTTGGCAACATCGGTCATCAAGACATTAGGTCGAGGAGAGATAGTGGGAGAATCCAAGATGTGTAACAAAACAATGGGTGGGACAATCGATCAGGACGATCCCATCTTGGCTAATTCATCAGCCGCTTGATTATTATCTCGAAGAACATATGTGAACTTCAGTCCATCGAACTTGTCTTCGAGCTTCCTTACTTCTTGGCAGTAAGCCACCATGTTATCATGCAAACAGTTCCAATCCTTAGTGACCTGGTTAATGACCAGAGCCGAGTCACCAAAGATGTCTAGACGCTGAATGCCAAGTGACACAGCAATCCATAGACCGTGTAGAAGAGCCTCATACTCCGTAGCGTTATTAGACGCACGAAACATAATTTGAAGGACATATCATGGCTTCTCTCCTTGTGGTGAGATGAGCACAATCCCTGCACCTGCACCAGGTAGCTGAAGAGACCCATCAAAGTACATTTTCCAGTACTCTATGTCTTGCAGCGCAGGTGGTATTTGTATCTCTGTATCCTCAGGAACAAAGTCAGCCAATGCTTGTCCTTTCAACCAAGTTTGACTACCCACTTAGCAATCTTTCCTTCAGCTTCGCGATTATGGAGGGCTTGACAGAGCACAAAGGTGGTCTATACTTCGATAGGGTGAGCTTGGAAGTAGTGCTTCAACTTCCTCGAGGTGATCAGAAGCGCGTAGAGCAGCTTCAAGATCTCGTGATAACATATTTTAGAGGTACTAAGGACCTCGCTAACAAAATTCACCGGGTGTTGTACTTTTTGTACATGACCCTCCTCTTCTCGGTCTACCGTTAAAACGGTACTCACAACTTGAGTTGTGGCCGATATGTAGAGTTGAAGTGTCTCTCGTGGCTCCGAAGGCACCAAAATAGGAATCCTACTGAGGTGAGCCTTCAACCCATCGAACACCAACTGTGCCTTAGTTGTCCAAATGATGTCATCCTGCTTCTTGAGTAGTTTGAAGAAAGGTAGATCTCTGACTCCCAGTCAGGAAATAAAGCGACTCAAAGATGCCATACACCCGGTCAGCTTTTGAATGCCCCTTTGAGAATTTGGTGGTCCCATATCAAGGATTGCCTTGATTTTATTCGAGTTAGCCTATATACCTTCTTTTTGAAATGATGTAACCGAGTAGCTTTCCCGAAGGTACCCCAAAAACACATTTTTTGGGATTCAACTTCATCGAGTAATTCCTCAAATTGTCGAACGTCTCTGCTAGGTCAGAAAGAAGTTCTTCAACTTTTTGAGTCTTTACAACGATGTCGTCGACATACACTTCTGTGTTCCGACCGATCTGTGTTTCAAGGCAGCGTTGAGTACCACATTGGTAAGTCGCGCCAACATTTTTCAGATCGAACGGCATCATAAGGTAACAGTAGGCGCCGAAGGGAGTTATAAAGGAAGTTTTAATTTGATCTTCGACTTTCAGTGGGATCTGGTGATAGCCTGAATAGGCATCCAGAAAGCTTAAAAGCTCACTCCCGGCTGTTGAGTCTACGATTTGATCGATACATGGTAGAGCGAATGGATCCTTAGGATAGACCTTGTTCAAATCGACATAATCAACACATATCCACCATTCTTTATTCTTCTTTAGTACAAGGACTGGATTTGCCAGCCAATCTGGATGGTACACTTCCTTTATAAACTTAGCATGTAATAATCTTGCTATCTCTTTCTTCATGGCATTCTTACGGTCTTGCGCCAATCTTCTGAGTCTTTGCCTGACGGGGGTGGCCCCAGGAGGCACCCTTAGCTCGTGCTCAATCTTTTCCCTAGGAACTCCCGGCATGTCAGAAGGCTTCCATGCAAAGATGTTCCTATTTTCCTGGAGGAAAAGAGTGAGCGCGAGTTCCTATTTCTCGTCAAGATCAGCCCCTACATAAGTGACCTTAGAGGGGTCTGATGGGTCGAGCGCAATTTCCTTGGTGGGGACGTCTTCCATCTAGATCTTGTCCTTGGTAGGCTTCTTCTTAAGGATCTTCGCATCGGTCTGTACCTCATTGCCAACTATCTTCTGGATCTCCAACTGGTCGGACAACATCAACTATCGGTCGGCCATCTCACAAGTCTGCACATCGCAATCAAAAGAATTCCAAAGATCAGAATGGAGGGAGATGATTCCCTTAGGGCCTGGCATCTTGAGGGTATGATATGGGTTGTGCGGGACCGCCATGAATTTCACCATTGCTGGTCTACCAAGGATGGCATGGTAAGCGGACTCAAAGTCTGCCACCTGGAAGATGATGCGCTCCATCCTGAAGTTCTCATGGATCCCGAAGGTGACAGGCAGAGTGATCTGTCCGAGTGGAAAAGAGGTCATGCCGGGCATAATCCCATGAAAGGGAGAGGAACTCGACTGTAAGTCATTGATTGTTAAGCCTAACTCCGTGAGGATCTTGGTGAAGATCAAGTCCAGACTGCTTCCTCCGTCGATGAGCACTTTGTTGAACTTGACCCCCTTTGCTATAGCTGCGAGTACAAGAGGATATCGCCCGGGCCTAGGCAAGTGTCTAGGGTGATCAGACCGATTGAAGGTAATTGGCACTTCAGACCACCTCATATACTCTGGCGCAGCAGGCTCTACGGAGTTGATCTCATGTAGCTCCAGCTTTTGCTTGCGTTTGGACGTGTAGGCATCTGGGCCTCCAAAGATGAAGTACTCTCCGTCTTTGTCCTTATCATTGTCGTTGTTGGGCTTGTCTTTGTCGTTACGCCTTGGCGGATCTTTGGCCATCTTCAGTGCGGCAGTTGCGAAGCCTTTTAGAGTGTAGCAATCATTTTCCTTATGGTTTCCCTTTGGATGCTAAAGGCACGGGCCACTCAGCAAGTTATCCATGGTCTGCTGACTCGTTCGAGGATTTTTCCTCGATCGGTCTACTACCGCGACCAAATTATCAGTCTTCCACTTTTTGTCTTTCTTGGAGGACTCCGGCTTGTCCGTGCGCTTCTCCTTGCCTTTGCCTTGGATATCGTATAGGGCGGACTCGCCAGATGCGAACTTGTCAGCAATCTCGAAGCACTACCGAGCGGTCAGCTTGAGGTCATGATTCCTCTGACCGATCTCTCAAACTAGCTCATCGCTCTGAATTCCCCTTGGCAGGCTGCGATGATTTGTTGATCCAGGACATTAGGGATCTCTCTCTTCTTAGCGCAAAACTGCTTGATGTAGTCTCATAGAGGTTCGTCCGCTTTCTGCTTGATCCGAGTGAGGTCGAAGTGATTGCCTGGCCGGTTGCAGGTAACTTGAAAGCTTTCTATGAACTTCCTGTTAAGGTCGCCCCATGACGTGATTGACTTCTCCGAAAGTGACGTGAGCCAAATCCGAACGGCTGGCTCAAGGCAGACTGGCAGATAGTTGGCCATCACGAAGGAATCACCTCCAGCCAACCAAATTGTCGTGTTGTAGAGTTGAAGCCACTCCTGAGGGTTGGTCTGACCATCATACTTCTCGATGGTGACTAGCTTGAAGCCTTTTGGCCACCAAGTGATATAAAGCTCTGGTACATAAGCCTTGATCCTATCGAATTCATCTTCATTAGAAGTGGTCGACCTCCGTTGTTCTTGGTCTGAAGTCCGAGGTGGTGAAGGCGCACGGCGATTATGGCATGGGCCCATGTTGTCATCGTGACGGCGACGCCGGTTGTCTTCATCTTGGTTCTCATGTCGATCCCAATCATCTCTTTAACGTCGGTCGTCGCGGTTATCTCTTGGAGGAGTGTTGCGCCTCCCGTCGTTCCATCGGTCTTCGCGTCGGTCACCGCAGCGGTCATCCCAGCGGTCTTCCTGTCGGTCATCTGTCGTCCGGTTACGGCGCTCCTCCTCATGGCGTTGGTCGTCTTGAACCCACTCTTCGGTACGAGAGTTAATAGTGTCGCGACCATCACGAGGCTGCATAGAATCCTGCAGATCACTGCGTCGATCGTTGTGCCTCCTACCTCGAGAAGTTGCTTGGCTGGAACTTGCCATCGATTGTGATTTGTCCCTAGCTTCATCTTGTACGGTAGCTGCTTTGAGCATAGCCACCGCCTTTTGCATCGTTGGAGTTTGGTATGCTCCATCAGCCATCAAGCTGTCCAGCAATGTCTTTGTCCCGGTGATGTTATGCTGGGGGGTATCATAGACCTTAACGCCATCTACTTCAATCTCTAGCTCTCTGAGGTCCAACCGTCCTGCCAATCGGGATCCATGAGATCCTCTCGGTCGATGGCGGTGACCATGGGAAGGTGGTGCCTCTTTGAGGTCGTTATCCCGGTGGCCTTCTCTGTCGCGTCCATCGTTGTCATCAGCAGTTTCTTCTCCACCATCGTCCTCCTCGTTGTTGGGATGGGTTTTGGTCCTCAACCATATTGACAGCTAAAGGATACGGGCATGTAGATCCATATGAGTCCTCATCAAAGGAGCAAACCGACTTAGAGTCATACCCGATGGGTAGATCTATGTCGCCGAGTTCGAGTGGAACCAAAGCGGGGATCAGATCTGACAAACTTGGTGATCGCGCCATGGGATTGGATGCGGTCAAGTTGGATTGATGCATGTCGAGTACGAGCGCTCCGTTGGAGTCGGCAGTGAAGTCAAGCGACCCGAAGGAGACCTTGAAGTCCAACGAGTACTGGATGGTTGGAATTTCGGCCATCAAAGTCGACGGTGAATCCTGGCGAGCCTTGTCCCCTACCTGGCACGCCAACTGTCGAGACTTAATCTCGGCAATATAAATATAGGGCTACATCAGAATTAAGAACTACAATGGTTAAAGACATGAGACACCGAGTTATATAGGTTCGGGCCCTCTTGATGAGAGTAAAAAACCCTAGGTCCTATGTTCTGTGGTTTGTATTGCTTGTTGAATCATATCCCCGATGAGGGGGTATCCTGCCGCCTTATATATTCGGTCAGCAAGGGGTACATGAAGAGTCCTACTCGTAGTCTACAAGGATTTACATAGAATGTCTATCTTCAATTGCCTTGTGCTCTAAATAGACTCGGTCGGTTCCTTTATTGATTAGGTACCCGGTCGGTTACCAACTTATGCTTAGCTATGAATACCCGAAAGGTAAGTATTCCACAAGTAGGTTCATCGCTTCACATGTAAGTAAAAAAAAAGTAATGTCAAAGACTGATGTTACAAGTTGCACACTGAGCTAAGCGACCCTACCTACCAGGCTACCAGCATGCTTGAAAGTCAACTAGGGCTGCCCACAATGGCGTGGACCACTGATATCATCTTAGCCACGTTTGGTGCTTCTACTGACCAAGAATGATGGAGGCAGTTGCAATTTTGTTCTGCTAGTCCTATCTGTTGGTCAAAGACTTGAGCTGGTCCACAGGTTGTATATTTAGGGCCTGATCGTTTTCACCTGCTAAAGGGTTAAAGCTAAAATTTGGACTAAACTTTAATCCAAATAGCAACAAACAGGTAGGATAAAGTTTAGTCCAAAAGGTTAAAAGATGGGTAAAATTTTAACTTCCAAAGTGGTGCTAAAATAGACTAATACATTGGAGTGTAAGCCTGTGCATCGCATACCTCTCTCTCTCTCTCTCTCTCTCTCTCTCTCTCTCTCTCTCTCTCTCTCTCCACAGCCGCCCGTCGTTCCACCCCCTCTGCCCGCGACACTTGGTGCCACCCTCCGTCGTTGTCCTCAAAGGCGGTGTCGATCTAATGCAGCCCTCTGTTTGCCGTCTCCTCGTCCCACTACTCACCCTGCTCGGCCACTACCTCCTCTGCTACTCGCCTCTCTCGACTGACGCCTCCTCTCGCTGCTCACCTCACTCGACCGCCACCTCCTCTGCCGCTTGGCCGGCCCAAGCCGCAAGCACCCGCCACCGGGCACCGCGTGCGGGACTCGGGTCCACGCGAGTGAAGGCGACAGATGGCGGGAGGGAGACGTGGGGTACGCAGGCATGGAGATGGGGCGGGAATGGCAGTGTGTAGAACAAAAGGGGTAAAGGGGTCATTTTAAAGTGAGAGCTAAAACTTAGTCCATAGAAATGAAAATTTAGTTTGAACTAAATTTTAGGAGCTAAGATTTAGCTTCTAAATAAAACAAACGGGCCCTTGGTGATTATTTCGACCCCCTGCTGAGACACGAGCTCGATCGTGGATTGTTAGACGACAAGGACAGAGTTGTTTCGGTGCATTCCATTTATTTCATTCATAGAAGTACAGTTGGGTATCAAGAAACATGCATCGTGTCCTTTGTATTTGTGATTGCCTCAATGGGGAAGAATTGTTTGCCGTCACACACACATTTCACCAAATTACGAGGCAGATGAAAAAAGATCACTGTCCTTTGTTTTTCGACTTGGTGAAACAGAGGATTCCACCTGTAGTAGTGAACTGGCACAAGCCATCGAAAACCGCCCGTCACTCTTTGACTGAACTGTACGGGACCCTTCAACGAACACTCCAACCCATCGTACTGCATTTCAATGATTTGGACGCAAAGATGCACTGCCGCTATTTTTTGTAATCTCCGTACGAGTCCAAGTCACTAGCATGACGATTGACGAGTTGAAATGGAGCTGTTTGGGTCACAAGGAAGAAAGGCTAAAAACTTTATAAGCCCAAAGGAGCGTGACACGTTGCAGTCTGAAGAGCCTGCACAGCGACGGCGCCCGATCATATCCGCCGCGGATCGCGGCTGCTAGTTCCAGCATCCAGCTTGGACTCCAATTGATTTGACGTATACTAGCTTGCTAGGTCTAGGGGTGTTTGTTTTTTTAGTCTAAATTTTAGTGGAGTTATATCAATTAATAAAATGCTACATATAATTATTAAATATATATTAAATATAAAACTAATTACAGAGTTGAATATACATCAGCGTGACAAATTTATTAAGCTTAGTTAAATCATCATTAAAAGATGTTTATTGTAGCATCACATGATCTAATCATGATCTAATTAATCTTAATAGATTTATCTCATCATTCAGAGGGAGGGTTATAAACTGGGTTTTATTAATAATTAATATTTAATATTTCTAATTAATATCATAATATTCGATAGGATAAATTTAAAAATCAGAGGGATGGAGACAAACACACCTTAGTGTATGTACGCTCATCTGCTGTCCACTGATGCTAATGATATGCTTTCCAGTGGTCATATCGTGGCAACGACGGGTGCAGCCCCGTGCTGGCTGCATCACTCGAGTGGTCTCTTTAGATCATCCTTGGCGGCGTGCAAGCCGACTTAGAGGACTGGGTCGAATTCAAACAAAACTAACAAACTGGACATCGCTTTCTGCACATCATATTTCATACTTCTTCATCGTATAATGTGCGGATGAAAATAGTTACAAATCCCTTTGAATATCAGAAACAGTGCAATGAGAATATGGTGTTTAATAATTTTATTAGGGATTGCAATATTAGAATTTGCCAGCATATACAAAAATAATGGCATACGTAATCAAGCTAGCCTAGTCTATAGTCCAACTATACGATTAATTCAAATACATACTTGCTTTTAAAAATAAGGATCTCTATTTCGAGCGTCATATACCCTTAAGGAACTCGGATAGATTATATTCTATATTAGTTAGTAGCAAAACTATACTTCATCCGTTCCAAAACTGTTATCGTCATTGACTTTTTTCACCATTCGTTTTATTTAAAAAAATTAAAAATATCATATATTTTCTCATAATTTTTTATCACTAAAAAAATTTAAATATAACTTACTCCCTAATAAAATTTTTAAATAAGAAGAAAGGTTAAAATTAATAAAAAAAAATCAACAACAATAACAATTTTGGAATGAAGAGAGTATCATACTCTATAGATTCACGGCTGCGTGAATTCAAGTATTGAAACATCCATATCCTCCTGCGTATCAAAACCTGGAGCAGTTTCGGCAATTATCCTCGCCATTTTCACTGCGGTCGGATGGATGGAGTGTCTTTTGTCGGTGAAAATTAAAGGCTTATGTGGCAAGGCATCTCTTTACCGACATGGCCGCTGCACAGGTACTCACTCCATCACGTAGCTATCTTGTTAAAGTCATGATTATACGTTTGATGCGAACGAATACGTATGGCCAAGCCCCTCAATTATTATGAAAAGATCAAGTGGGACATGACCTAGATTCCTGATCTCCAACCTGAGAAGACACAAAATTCCTGCGGCAGGCAGTCGGCATCCAGTCGCGAAACGAAAGAGGGGTCCATCTCCGTCCGTTTTCCCCCACGATGCATCTCTCCAGACTCCAGCAGCGCGCGCACCCACCAGCGCGGCTCGATGAGTGGCGTGCCAGCGGGATTTTTCGAAGCGAAATCCGAACAAATCGGCATCCATCCCACCGCGCGCGGCGGCTTCACGGAGGAAGTGGAGGGTAAAAAACGGCAGAAAACGACGACGCGGCGGGCGGGGCACGGGTCCTCCTGCGCGACGCTGGTGCGGTTTTGGGTTTGAAAACGATCGTGCTTTTCGGGTAAAGGACAGATGGATTCTTTGGCTTTCGGCTCGGGACAGAAACAGGCTGGCAGTGCAGTGCAGTGCTGGTACACTCGTATTGCATCAAAATTTAATTTTTTTAAAAAAGTATTATATATTTTTTCATAATTTTTTATTATTAAACATACTACCTCTGTCCCATAAAAAATATCATTTTTGACATTGAGATATTACTTTTAACCTTCTATCTTATTCAAAAAATTTATATAAATATTAAAATAAATATATTATAATTAAAATATATCTATTAATAAAATTAATTATAAAAAATAAATAATATTTAAAAAAAACTGAATAAAATAAAATATTAAAAAATCAAAAACGACACTCTTCATGAGACAGAGGTCGACAGAGCCGGACAAGCAAAGTATTGCTCCCTCCTGCACGGACCTCACCTCGGCCGGTAGTGCGCGGCTGCGATTTTCTTTTGTGTTCCTGCCGTACCCGTACGTACTCATCATCGACGGCGCACCTAGCTAGCAGCAGGATGTGCAAATCACAAATGATTCCGCACTGATCCGTGTCTTGCCTTGGTTGTAAAAAAAAGGCGGCTGAGCATGAGGCCACGGGATCGAGCTGTAAAGACGACGACTTTTACAGGGCGCAGTGCTGCAGGACTGCGGTAGCCGCAGACTCGCAGTTGCAGGCTGCTTTTTGACTTGGATCGCAGCTAACGATACTAGTAGTCGTTCCGGCTGATGAGCAGTTTCTGTCCGCATTTGACACCGCTGGTCCTGCTTCATCCATGGGGATTTATTAGTGAAACCAGACGACCTAAATACGGAAAGCTTGGTTGCGGCAGCTGGCTAGGCAAAGGCATTGACTCTGCCGCAAGACCAAGCCCTTCACTGCTGCTTCCGGTTCATGAACACTACTCATTGAAAGGCACGAAACAACAATGCAAAGGTCGCCCTTATATAGTACTAGTAGCAAAGGTCATATTCCGTTGCTTGCATGAAACTGGTAAGCAGTAGCAACAAGGGGACTACTGACTCACTAGTAAACGCGCCACCCACATTACATATAACACACACTTCCTCTCTAATTAATTAATTAACTCGAAAACGAGCGAGACGACGGGCCTAGTAATCAAGATGTACTTACTCGGAGCACTACCTGGCCAGGTGACACCGGCCCAAAAACGAAAAAACTAATGCTACTAATTAATGACAGATGGGAGCGAGTATTCTAGCTAGTGGTTATGGTGGTGGAGGGCGACCAGTGCGGCGTGTTGGGGCTGAAGTGTCGCGACACGACGCGCGAGTCGAGCAGCTCGACGATGGGCGGGAAGGAGACGCATCGCGGCACCTTGTACTGGTTGATGGATGCGCCGCGGGAGATGGCGTAGTCCATGAGCTCCTCGAACGTGCCCGAGCGCACCACCCGGATCTCCAGCGGCCCGATGGAGCCGTCCGCCACGCGGCTCTGCCTGTACACCGTGTTGAGCGCCTCCTCCATCTCCAGGCAGCACGCGTCCAGCGTCTCCCTGCCCACCGCCTCCCCCCCACCGTCGCCGCCGCCGGAGTTGTTGTTGGTGGCCAGCAGCTCCCAGTAGATGACGTAGTGTCCCGGGATGCTGGTGGTGCAGGCGTGGCTGGTGTACTCGACGACGGCGGCGCCGTGCGGGCGGAGCAGCGCCGACGCGCGCTCGACGGCGCGCTGCAGCTCCGCCTCGTCGGTCTTGTCGGACTCGATGGAGAGCAGCACGTTCTTGCGGCGCACGAACCGGAACTGCGGCGCCGCGTTGTGGAAGCCCGTGACTCGGAGCACGTCGCCGACGCGGTACCGGTACAGCCCCGCGTAGGTGGTGATGACGAGCTCGTACTCGCGGCCTGCCTCGACGCGGGCCAGGTCCACGAGCGGCTGGCCCGCCGCGTCGCCGGCGTCATCCACGGGGAGGAACTCGAAGTATCCCATGTTGGGCATGATGGTGTAGGAGACCTCGGAGGGGCGGCACATGGGCCGGAGGTTGAGCCCGAAGTAGCACTCTGAGGAGGCGTACATGGTGCACGCCATGGGGAGCCCCCCGCTGTAGAACTCTAGGGTGGGGATGTACTGCTGCATGGCGCCCGTGACGATCACGTCCAGGTACTTGGTGTTGGGCCACACGCGGGTCACGATCCCGGCCCAGTCGCCGCTGCCGCACTCGGCGCGGACGAATCGGGCCAGGTCCGGGTCCGGGCGGCGGAGGATGCCCGAGACGGCGTCGCGCACCGACGGGTCGGTGATCCTTGAGTTCAACAACGTGCCCGACTCGATGTCTGCCGCGAGCTGCTCCCAGTGCAGCTGCAGGAAGCGGATGGCGCGGAGGAGGCCCGACGCGAAGACGGCGCCCACGCGGAGCACGTCGTGGCGCTGGATCAGCCCGCACAACATCTGCGCGTACATGCTCTGGAACGCGTCCGCGCACAGGATGGCCGCCGTCGGGGAGGTGTAGTCGTGGTACGGGTCGTAGGGCCGGTTCTTGAAGTGCTCGCTCTTGTAGTAGCTCGTCAGCACGGGACGCGCGGTGAGCCCGCCGGGAGTCGTCGTCTCAGACTTGACGAACAGAAAGTAGAGCGCCTTGCCCTTGTCCAGCCCCGGAACGTACCTGTTAATAGTTATTAGTGTCAGTACCCAATACAGTAGTAGTAGTATATTATTAGAGACTGCATCCGGAGCAACTTATCTATCTACAAGGTCACTCACAAGTTCATCACTGGCATGAGCAGGCTGTAGAGCAGCTGCCTCCTGTCAAGCTCTTCCTTGATCGTCGGCATCAGTTTGCGCTCGCCGGCCGATGTCCCAGAACTACAAAAGTAGCAGTATAAGTTAATAATCGAATTAACATCTTCACCAGGGGAGCTTTTCTAACCAAATTTGGATGGAGTAGTAGCCAAATCGAACTAGAGAGATCCCACGCAATAAACAAATTAAAGCATCCCCTAGTACACACCTGGTGAGGAACTCGGAGATTGGGTGCGCCGAGAGGATGGGCGAGCGGTCCCCGTTGGCGATGCGCTGGATGTCAGGCTGCAGGTCCTCGTAGGTGACGACGGGCACCTTGGCGCGGAACGCCGCGCAGTCGGTGGCGCCGGCGAGCCCGCAGCGCGCCAGGTACTCGGTCTCCGCGTTCCGGGACAGGATCTCGGCCAGCACGCGCTCCTGCACCGCGTCCACGTTCGAGGTCATCTCCTCGATGAACCGCAGCTTCTCAGCGTCCTTCTCGCTCCCCGCCGAGGCGGCAGGACCAGGCGCGCGCAGCGCCGTCGCAGCCGGCATGTCCGTCAGCACCGCCATGAAATAAACTTAATTTGTGGGGCAGTTGCTTGATTGGGATGCCAAGTGAGAGAGACCTCAGACGACGAGCCGGGACTAGCTAGGTGGGAGGAACAGGAGGAGCAGAGGAGTTGCGTTGTGTGCGATGCGATGTAACAGGAGCAGATGGGGAGTTTGTGTGCGATGCAATGGAACAGGAGAAGAGGAGGATGGAACTGGATAAAAGGGGAGTCGTTGCAACGGAATGGACCGTAGGGAGAGAGAGAGAGAGAGAGAGTGACTGGAACTGGAAGGAAGAAACTGGAGTCTGTGTTGGTGTGGTGTGGAGGATGTGGGAGCGGCGGGAGGCGTGCTTATATAGTCGGGCTGGGCGGGCGGGCACGAGGGTGACGCCGAGGTGTGTCGGGCACGCGGGCGGCACGGTGGGGACCCGTGTCGCGTCGGGAGGTGGGCAGCAGCCCGGCAAACCCGCCCACGTCGGACCCTCCCTTTCTCTCTCCCGCGCGCCGTTGGGTTTGGCTGGCTGTCCTTTGCCTTGTGCTCTCTGCTCCCCAACTTCTCAACTCTAAGACGTTTTACTCGTGCCGGATAACATGGGACTTGACCCGAGTGGTGTACAGCTACTTATCCATCGTCCATGAGGCGTTTTGGTTTGTTTTTTTTTGGCGATGATGTCTGTGCCATACTACTGGTTATTACTACTTTTATGTGCTTTCCTGAATAGGAGGAGCATTAATTTGGATGCACAGTCTTCTTCTCAGTTGGAAACTGAAGATTCACTACTAGCTGCGGAGGCCATTTGTGTGCCAGTTGCGCTCCAATTGCTACCCTATTCTCTTAGTACTACTAGTATACTAGTACTAGACTTACCTTTGGCGAGTTTAATGTGCAATTGTCTTTAAGCGCGGAAAGGAAACCACACAGTGAAGGGGAGACACACCCGACCAACTCAAGCTTCTGACACCATCGGCCCCCTGTTTTTTTTTTGTTTTTTTTTTTGCGTGGATGTCATAGGGCGGCTAATAAATAAACTGTTCAGCTCATCCACAATCGACATTTCAAAAGAAAAACAATTCTAGCAAAATCGTAGCCGTGACTTAATTCTTTGTTTAGTTCAATCTTGGATGACCGCCCATGTTGTTTCTGTACTAATCTAGACACGATCATTGTGTTTTTCAGCGTAGCACAATGGTTGAATGAATTCTACTACTTCATTCTCTGCCGATTAGTAGCGGCGGCAACGTGTGAATGACAAAGACCACGTCCTTTTCTTCCTCTTCTTCTTCTCTCTCTGTACAAGTTGAGATCGAAGTAAAACTGCACTAGAAGGAGGCTTACTTGCAAGGACAGGGACCCGTCGTGCTCATGTCCGGCTGTCTGCAGGTTTCGACAAGATAGATAGGTCCCAGTAAATGTTTTCCCGCGCTCGTGTTATATTAGTGGCCTAGTATCACTGTGACACGGATCTCACCAACGAACGCGTGCATGCACGAGAAGCGTTTAACAGACAGGACACGCGCGCAGTACCAAAATAAAGCTCCCGCGGTCTGACACGATGCATGGAGTCTCCTCCTCGCCCGGCCAAGTGCGATCCCTAGCTACTGTCACCTGGCAAAGCTCGCTTCGGTCCAAACAAGCAAAGCAATCGCTAGCAGCTCGTACGGCCGAGCAGAGCAGGCCAAGTGCATGCCCGGTGGTGTCCACTGCAGTCGCTGATCTGCTGCTTTCTTTTTCGGCCATGCCCTCGATTTGCCCGGCCGTATTTAGCACGACAAAAGGCAGCGGCACCTCGCTTTATTTCCCGCGGATCAGATCGGAAAAAGAGGACCAAACAACACAACACGGAGACAGACAGTGGCATGCAAACTGCATGGGAGCAGAAGCAGAAGCTGCTCGCCGCATTATGCCCTGTTCGGATCATTATTATCCAAGTATTAATCACGGTATGGCCGTACAGATCATCCTCCCAATCCGTGTCCCATGGTGCTGGCCGGGCGGCCGCCGCCCCTGATGAGCGAGCACACGGATACAGTCTACATACTACGTGCGGTGGCCGGCCGTGTCGTTGTACGTCCCACATGCATGGCATCGTCGCCGCGGGCCGGCTGCGAATTAATGACATGATACGGACGGAACAGAACATGGTCGCAGAGACGACACCCAACGACCGGTGCGTCTAGTTTGGGTCGTTAATTGGGGGGGGGGGGGGGGGGGGGGGGCGTTAGATTAGATTCTTCTTCTGCGCGCGGTTGGGTAATGGGTCTTGGGTGGTTGGTTATTAGATAGGGATTAAGCTAGCTAGCTCAGGTTTACACAGACTGGCTTACTGGCCATGTGAGGCGAGCATGTGGCCAAGTTTGCGGTTAACATGCACGGACGGCGGGCGGCGTTCGTACCGGAGCTGGACGGCCTTGCATGGCAGATATTCCCCTGTCCTGGCCGCAGCGTGCGCTTGTGTTATTGTTAACAATTAACAATACAGTAATCGCCCGGTCAGACGCCACGGGAAGAAAGATAATCCGGGTCAAATATATGCCCCCGTCGCAAGATCCAGTGCGGAGGGAGCTCGCCAGAGAGATTCGATTCGACAGAGCGGAGGAAGCTTCGAATCACCGACGCCCCCGGCTTGTATATTTGCAACAAGGCTGCATGCAGGAGCTTCAACTGCTTGTTTTTTCGTTCGTTTACGCCCACCACCGGCGGCTGCTGCGCTGCGCTGGCGAGAGATGGGGATCGCGCACGTTGCACGGACAGCTCCCGGTGCCGCCAGCCGCACCGCCCCACGCCGCGGCAGATCCCTGCAGCAGCTATATCCTCCGCGTCCCGGGTGGGGTGATTAATGGAGGGGGCGCCTGCGTGGCATTGGCAACAACCTCCAAACCGTCGTGCTGTTGCTGCTGGCTCAGCAGTTTCATCAATGGTGGTCGTGCGTGATGTACTTGTTTCTGCGACATAAATTAAAGCAGCACAATGGTTTGGGGCCATGCAAGTGTCACAACTCATTAATGGTGACTAGATAGTTACACGGGCTATATATATTTGAGCTACCGCCGGCTCATGAATGTGGTGTACAAATGGATCTCGGTGGAGGGGCCAGTTCAAGTGCATACCTGTCGAGCGCAGAGGCATTTTGCATTGTGGTATGGGTTAGCTGGAGGTGAGTTGGTAAAATATTCTCTATCAGATATTTAGGGTGTGTTTGATTGGGTTTTTTCTGCCTTTGACTTTTCAGAAAAGTTAAAAAGGTTAATTAAAAGGGTTGACTGTCAGAAAAAGTCAAAACAAAAGTAGCTTTTGGCTAGTTCATTTCTAAAACTACGTTAGGAGGTGCTTTTGTGGCTTTGACTTTCACAAGTTTAAAGAAATTACTCTCATACATATATACGTACACATAAATAAATAAATAAATATATATATTATATATATATATTATATTCCTATATATATATTATTTATTATTTATATAATATATATATATATGTATGTATGAATATATTATATATGTATTATTTACAATGTTATATATATATTATAAATAATAAATATTATAAATATTACATATATTATAAATAATAAATAATAAATATATATATTAAAAAACTTTTTCCATTATTTTTTTAACTAAAATCTTTTTGAATTTGTAAAAACATTTAAAAGTTTAAATAACTTTTAAAGAAAATTTTTAACTTTTAAAAAAACTTTTTACATTTTAAAAAAACTTTAAAATTTTGAAGAAACTTTTTAAGTTTAAAAAATGTGTAGTAGAATGAAAATTTTAAACAAATTAAGATTAAACTTTTAAATTGCATATAAATTTGAATGAATAACACATTATTTTATAGTTATTAGCTCACAGTCACTTTTTTACAATCGTTTTCACCAAACGGCTTTCAGCTTTTTCACAGCTCATATCTCACAGCAGTTTTTTTCACAGCCCACAGTACACAACAGCTTTTTTCACAGTCACAGCCCAACCAAACACACCTTTATACTTTCCGAGCATTGAGAACTCCTCTATCGTCAGATTTTATATATCTTGTTATAGTAAATTTCACAGAACAACACACTTTGTATCAAAACTATCATAAAACTACAGATTTAAAGAGTTGTATATATCGCAAAAGTACAGATTTAGTGCATCCTTTATCGTAAAACTATAGATTAAACAAGTGTTATCGCAAGACTATATATTTAGTGTCCGTGTGAATCACAAAACTACAGATTTTACAAAGTTGAAACCTGTAATTTTGTGATAAATTAACTTTTTAAATCTGTAGTTTTATGATACATCTTGTTATATATGTAGTTTTGTGATGCAAATGTGTACTAAATCTGTAGTTTTGTGATATATCTTTTTAAATCTGTAGTTTTGTGATAATTTTATTATAAAACTTGTAGTTTTGGGAAATTTACTCATCTTGTTATTTTCTCATTATTCTCTTTATTTGTACACTTGATGTTATATTTTTTTCTATGTCAAACTTTAAATGTGCACTCGTTTGTAAATGATTTTGAGCCGACAATTGCAGAGATATCAAAATTTACATTCCTACTTCCATTCGGTAAGCTACTCCTACTTCATCAAGTTATTGGCTTACTGCAAGTGGTGATAAACTTGCTGAAGGATGAGCAGTACGTACGTGCTGGGGTGGTGGAGGATTGATAGCTCTGCCAAATGTTGTTGCAAAGGATGATAATGCAACAATGAGAGATTGCCCAGTTAGGCGACTCAATAACTGCGCTAAGAGAGTTTGTACAATGTCACTATTTGGAGGTGGAATTTGATACAAGAAGAAGAAAAAAATCTCTGCTAGTACTACATGCTTAGAACGTGGAGAAATCGTCTAAAATATGAAAGACTGGCTCAGGCAAAACTGGAGAAAATAAATAAATAGTGGCACTTTCTAAATGCTCAATGACTCCAATGGATTCAGTCGCGGGCACATTGTTTAGACGTAACACTAACATGGATCAGGCTTATGTTGGCCGTTATATCAGTTCACCTAGGTCCCATCTATTTGCGGTGGTAGGGCATGGACAAAGGGGAAATATATTGCTTCAGGGAGCATCTCCATTTTACTCCATCCACAATTTTCAATATTTCGGTTCAACCATCGCACAATCCTTTACCCGAAGCTAATTGTAGGGCATTCTTCTGCATGTGCGAGGATCAGAAAGTCATCAATCTCTTCCTGCTCCATGACGATTGATCACACGTTTCCACCTCGATATATGTAGGGGTGGATAAAAAGCTCAAAACTCGTAACTCGATTCGACTCATGACAAGTTCGGCTCGGCCTCGGCTCGACTTGTTTTGTTAACGAACCGAGCTGAGCTTATAATTTAGCTCATTAAATTTACGAGCCAAGTCGAGCTGGCTCGCGAGCAGCTCATGAGCTCAACGAGTCCCAAAAACTCATAAAAATAAGATCATTAGTGATAAAATATAAATATTAAACTAACATTTAATTATTTTAGGACCTATTTTAATTTAAATTATATTTATAAGTTATTTTTATTAACTATATACTATATTCTTAATTATTTTATATTAAAATATTTTATTTTACTAAAATCTAATATTTGAATTATTACGTATACATAACTTATGAACCTAACAAACCAACTCGAGCTAACTATCAAATCGAATCAAACCATGTTTTAAATGGTTGTCTAACGAGCCAAATCGAGCCGAACCAATTTTCAAACGAGCTAACAGCCGAGCTAGCTCAGACATCTACCCTAGACATGTGTGTGGAGCCAGCTCGATCGACATCCACCCTAGACATGTGTGCCATATGCACTAGAGCTTGAACTCGATCAGGCCAGGCGTCAGGGTCGCGTGTTCCAATTTCCAAATACAGTCCGACACTAGTGACTGACGAGGAGCAATCCCTGACCGGGCAGACCAGTGCTCAACGTATGAGGTACGCCCACGACGCTGTGGCTTTGGTGCGGCTGTCTGTCTGCTGATGCACAGCTGCATGGCATGCGCACACAGCATTTTGCCTCGTCTCCTCCGGCTCGTCGACTGTCTCACTATTACACGAACGATTTGGGGACCAGTTTTTTTTTCCATGCATGCCATGGTAAAACGGGTCGGCCGCCTCTGCCTGTCTGCATACCGCTTGCTGGAAGTATTGCCACTATAGTAATTATTTCCGGTGTCGGTTGGCTCCATTGAACGGTCAGACGAATGATGACGATGCGGCCGGATAGCACTAGTACAGAATTTGGCAATTTGTCCTCTAGTGATGTTGCATTTGAACATTCTTATTTATTACGAATCAGATGGAATTTGAACTTCAAATTTTGCAAAATCATGGATGTATATAGTTCGGATATTAGTTAGGGTGTGTTTAGTAGAGTTTTTCTTATATTTCAAACTACTTATTTTTTATACTTATATATCAAAAGTACTTATTCAGCCTATTTGACTTATGGAAGCATAAGCAATCCAATCGTGTGACAAAAGTGTTTATATCCTATTTTTCTGAAATTACTTATGCACCTAAATGATTGTAATACCCCTGAGACCTGGTTACATAAATATAACTCCATTTTCCATGAACATGTGTACCGTATTGAAATTAAGAAAAGAATGCATAAGTGCAACCACAATAATTGTTTGTTGTCCACCATACAACCATACATAGAAGTTCATTGTCTACCGTATAAACATAGATAAAAGTTTACATGACTATGATCATCTTGATGAAAAAATTACCCTTGCAAGGTCATCACGGAATCTAACCATCAAGCGTTCTCTTGGAGTTGTTGTATTGGACGAGGGAGCATACTTTTTATATCTTGACGATATGGTTAGCACATAATCCGGATTTTGATTGCACTTGCAAAAGTGTCTATCTTGTGCATGATTCTTACGGATGTAGTTATGAAGACACATAATAGAGGTAACAATCATCATTTATTTTTCTATAGGGTAACTTGGCATCTTATATAGTATTCTTCACTTTTGTTTCCACATACTAAATGTACGCTCTACCATATTGCGAATACTTGAATATAAATGAGTGAAATGATAGGAGTACAAAAAAAGTCATACAAATAGATTACAGTTTGAAATGATAACAACATAAGGTTTGATAAAAAGATACATAGCCACATGGCTCAAGCATGAACTATATCATCTCTACTTAGTCACATCATTCCTAATCATCCATTCATACTTCATCTTCAACCATTGAAACCTCTCTTCTAGATTGTCTATAGTCATGAACATCTCTTCTTTGGCCCTCTTGGTGAAAATAATTGAAGCAATTAAATGCTCACTTGTACCCGGGGTAGCACCACAATCTTTCACCATTTGCATAATATCTTGGATGGAACTACCACTTTTGTCCTCCCTCCTTGCAAAGGACTATGCAAGAATTTGTTGTCCTCTCATTCATGTCCTTGAGAATGCCCATTTTTTTTCTTGAAATCAGTGGTCTTAGGTTTCTTTCCCTTGTTGCTTGTGGTTGTTGTTGCCACTCTTTTTCCTTGAAAACATGTAGGTGTCCCCTCCTCTTGATCACTATCATCAGAGTCATCATCTTCTTCTTCGCACTCTTCATCTTCTTCAGCACCTTGGGACGGTGCAAGACCACTAGAAGCACACCAATGATCTTCACCAGTTTTATGACATATTGAAAAATAACATCCAAATGATCCTCATGCTCTAGTCCTTTCTCCTTAAATCTGATAGCTCCCTTTATATCCTACATAACAAGATAATATGTTTTAAATATAAGAAATGATGTTATTATCAAATGAAACATAAGAAGTGATACTTACTTTATTTGTTTTCTTCCACCATTCATCAGTCATGACAATGTTCTTGCCCGATGCATCCCATCCTATGCGTGTTTGCTTTAACAATTTTTTTCCATATAACATGGTCAACCTTCAATCTGCCCCACTTGTTCTTAAATTGCCTATGGGTGTATAACGGCACGGTTCTCTCTTTGAACCATTTGACAACATTCTTGTACTCAACCTTGTTCAAAGTGGTGCTAGAACGATTTCCAATCCAACATTCATCGGCAAAAAATTCACAAACTATTTTGTTGTTATTCTCATCTACCCAATCTACTACATTGTTGCAACAAAATAGAGATAATTGGTTCACTTCTATTGTATCAACAACAAGTTTTGATCTCCTACTATTGCACATAAAAATATTCCACTACACTTATGTTGAAAACAACTATGGAGAAGTGAAGAACATGTCACCTTGCAGTTGTATCCTCCTCGGTGTCGGCAAGAGCAATGACAGGGGCAGCGGGAATTGGTGGCCTCCCTCCTTGAGCACTTCCTCACCGAGCTCCTCGTGCTCCTCCCCTCGGCCTCTGCTCCTACCTCCCTATTTACCTCGACTACCACGAGCTCAATTCTCTCCAACCGGCACCTCATCCACCTCATCCTCATGGCCACCACTACCGTATACACCATATGTTGGATTTGAGAAGGAAAAATCGGGATCATGAGTTTCTATGGCAGCAGCCTGCATCAAGTCAATGAATGGGGTGATGCTACTTGAATCGTAGGCCGGTGAACATTGAAGAAGGTGCATGTCCCTGAGAACGCACCCGGGAAAGCTCTGGTGCCTTAGCCGGTGGCAACGCCCCATGCGCCAAGGCCTGCGCCTGTGCCGAAGCCTGCACCCCATGCGCCTAGGCTGGCACCTACGCCTGGGCTCCCGCCGAGCTGCGCTCCTGGGCTCCCTTTGACCTGAGTGCCTGCGATACCACCGATGGAGCATTCTCCTGGACTACCACCGCCGCCCGTCGACATAGCCATACCCGCGCCTGAAGATGCATCTAGGTCCCCTAGTGGGTTTTGGTGATTAATGACAAAAGATTAAAATTGTACTAACATGCTTATGAAGAAAATATACAGATCATCAAGAGAAAAGTTAATTACCCACTAATAAGAGGAAGTCTATCCCTCAATAAAAGTGAAAAGAAAATGGATCATGGCGGTTCAAGTTTAGCTTTTATGCCTTTTGTTTTGAGTCATAGGTATGCCAAACTATTAAGAGGGGTAAAACTTATCTTGCTAGTAAGGGAAACATTGTGCTCAAGCTCTAAATCAATTCATTTGAAAACCAAGCCAACAAAGCCTAAGAATCAGCCTTTTACTTAGTAAGACAGAGAGTGACGGAAGTTCCGTCAGCGTCGGGTCTGACTTTGATGTTAACCCGAGGGTGATGGAAGTTCCGTCACCTAGTGACGGAAGTTCTGTCAGCGTTGGGTTCTACCTTCTGCATACCCGAGAGTGACGGAAGTTCCGTCACCCCACGACAGAAGTTCCGTCTCCAAGAACCTCCGTGGCTCTCACGGAAGTTCTGTGAGCCTCTTTCCTGTCGAATCGAGAGTGATGGAAGTTTCGTCACCCCACGACGGAAGTTCTGTCTCCAAGAACCTCCGTGGCTCTCACGGAAGTTTTGTGAGTCTCTTTTTTCTTGTCAAACCGAGAGTGACGGAAGTTCCGTCACCTTTTGACGGAAGTTCCGTCACAACATCTTTTGCTCACTGCCAGTGTTTTACAACAGCTAAATTTGAATTGATGGAAGTTCCGTGGGTAACCACAGAAGTTCTGTCAGACCCAGAAAATACTATAACGGCTAGTTTTTGAGCTCTCACTATAAATATAGTACCCCCTTCCCCCGTGGGAAGGGTTGGATTCTTTGCCATTTCACTCACTCTTCAGCTAGAGCTCTCCCCTCTTACTCCTAGGCTTGTTCTTGAGATTCCAATCCAAGTGAGAGAGATCTAAACACAAAACAATTGAATCCATCCACTTAAAAGCTTGAGCGCATCTGTCCCTCCCTATCAAGATTTGATTTGCTTGTTACTCTTGGAGACTTGGTCTCCTAGATGGCTAGGCGTCGCCCTTGAACTCCCAACTTTGTGTGGTGAGTTGGGGATGTTTGTGAAGGTGTGATTCACCTCCGGAGGAAAAAAAATCAAGTGGAGAAAGAAATCCAAGCACGATCTTTGTGATTGCTTGGCGGGGAAAAGGGTTGAGAGAGACCCGGCCACTTTGTGTGGCTCCTCAACAAGGACGTAGGAACTACTTAGTGTGGTTGCCAAACCTCGAGTTAATTCTTGTGTCTCTCTTTACTTTCCCGCTCTTATATTTGTGCTTATTTATTTCTTTCATATTATTGTGCTTGTATCATTTGTTAATTGTGTAGCTAGTCTTCATTCAAGAATTCTAGGCTTATATTATTTTAGCTTCACTTCTACCAAGCTAGTGTTTCCTTCTCTTTGTTATCCACGTTGTTCATTGCTTAGAGGAAAGGTAGTGAGAAGTTCTGTCACTTGACAGAATTTCTGTGGCGACGAAAGTTCCGTCGACCCGACGAAAGTTCCGTCACTCCTGGTTATTTGATTATCCTTTAGTGCTTTTTTTAGGATTATTTTTAGATTGCCTATTCACCCCCCCCTCTAGGCAACTTTCAATTGGTATCAGAGCCTGAATCTTCTACAAGGCTTGAAAGCTTGAAGATTAAAAGATGTCGAAGCCAGGAGAAGGTGACAAGCCTCAAGATCTTACTTCAACAAGTAAGGGAAATGAGTTGCATGCATCCATCCCTTTCAACTATGCCGATGTGGAAAATATCCATGGAAGTGGAAGTGGAAGATTGCCTTACTTTGAAGGCAAAGATTTTAGTTGGTACAAGCATCGCATGAAGATGTACCTCATGTCAATTGGTCCACCAATTTTGGAAATTGTGGAGAAAGGATACATCTTGGAAGACAAGGACAATCCTACAACTATGGACCAACTCAACATACATCGCAATGCTCAAGTGGTGTCGGCCATTCTCTCTTCCTTGAATCCTAAGGAATATTCAAGAGTTGCCGAAATTGAGAATGCCCAGAAAATGTGGAAGAAGCTTATATGTGCTCATGAGGGAGTGGATGTTGTTAAGAAGTCAAGACTTCACGTTCTCAAGAATCAATTCAACTTCTTCGTGATGAATAAGGGGGAAGAGTCTCAACAAACTCATGATAGGCTCATGGACATTGTAAATGAGAGAAGATCCTATGGTGATAACATCAAAGATGAGGAAGTCAACTATAAGCTCCTCATGGCTCTTAGGATGTGGAACTCCACACTTTGCACCATCATTGAGGAGAAGGATGGTTTTGAGAGCTTCACAACGGATGAAGTCATTGGAAGAATAAATGCCCACAAGAGTCGTGATGACGAGGGCAAAAGAGTGAATGTGCTCATAGGAGAAGAGAGCACAAGCAAGAAGGACTTGGCACTCAAAGCCAAGAAGACTCATGACGATGATGATGAAGATGAAGAGAATTATGATGAAGAAGAAGATAATGAAGAATTTGCCTTATTTGTCAAGAAATTTGGTAAATACATGATCAAGAATGGTTTCACCAAAAGAAGCTTTGACAAGGCAAAAGCTAGAAGAACAAATAGAAGATGCTACGAGTGTCATGAACAAGGACACATGATTGCCGATTGTCCAAAATTGAATGGCAAGGGCAAGAAAAATGAAAAGTACAACAACAAGACAAAGCCCTACAAGAAACCATACAACAAGGGACATGCTTACATTGGCCAAGAGTACATCTCCGATGATGATGAGAAAGATGATGAAGGTGGTATTGCTAATATCGCCATTGGCCTGCCCCCAGCCAAAAGGTCACTCTTCAACAACCTCACCGATAATGAAGATGATGCCCCTCGTTGCTTCATGGCCAAGGAAAGCAAGGTAGCTCCTCACACCAATTTTAATCCTTTTTATTGTAGCGATGAAGAGGAGGATTTGGTCCCCTCTATGCATGAAATGGTAAAAATGCTAGAGAAGCTACAAAGGGAGTTGGACAATCAAGAGAGGATCGTTGATAGGTAAGAAGAGTTGCTTAATGAAGAGAAAAGCAAGAATCTAGAGCTCACCAAGCAACTAGAGCAAGAAAAGGAGAAAAACAAGACCTTGACCGAAGAACTTGCAAAAGTCAATGAGTCAAGTGAATCAAGCACCTCAATCTCCAAGAAATATCAAGAGAGGTGCAATATCTTGGAAGAGGAGAACAAGGCTTTAGCTAAGGCCATTGAAGATCTCAAAACAAAATCACAATCATTGTTGAAGAAGCTTGAATCTTCACAAGCATCAACAAGCAAGGGTTGTAGAAGGTGCCACAACATTGATGTTGATATGATTGCCAAGCAAGATGCAATCATTGAGAAGCTAACCAACCAAGTCAATGAGCTCAAGAAGAAAGCTCAAGTGGAGACTACAACAAGAATAGTTGGTGAGCCAAGAGCCTCTTATGAGAAGAGAGGATTAGGGTACAACAAGAATGCACCCAAAAGAAGGCACGACAAGAGAATCAACTTTGTGCATGAGAGCAAGGGAAAGAAAGTGGCACAAGAAAGCATCATCAAGCCTAAGAATACTTCCTAAGTCAACAAGAATATGGAGACCCCTACCATATCTTTTAATGATTTTGATGCCTCTTATGTGCTAACCCGTAATGCTTATGGTAGAGTGATTGCTAAGTTTGTTGGGCCACATGATGCAAGGAGGAAGCCTTGTGTCTGGGTGCCCAAGGTTCTTGTGTCTAGTGTTAAGGGACCCAAACTAACTTGGGCGCCTAAAACACGTGCTTGATTTCCTTTATAGGAATACTCCTCCGGTGGGGCAATATGGGTGCTTGATAGTGGATGCTCAAATCATATGACCGGAGAGAGATCAATGTTCTCCACACTTGATCATGACAATCTACCAAGTGGAGGCATATTATTTGGAAATGACAACAAAGGAAAGGTAATTGGTCGTGGACGATTGACGTCACCCATGACCTTTCAATTAGTAATGCTTATCTTATGAATGGGCTAGGATACAACTTGATGTCCGTTTCACAACTTTGTGAGATGGGCCTTAGTTGTCTCTTTGACAATGATGGTGTGACCGTGTTTAGTAAGAAATATTCCTCAATAGCTTTCGAAGGGTATTTAGAGGACAAGATCTATCTTGTTGATTTTACCAACAAAGAGGGATCTAACCTAAATACTTGTTTGGTTGCTAAAACCACCTTGGGTTGGCTATGGCATCACCGGCTAGCTCATGTTGGGATGAGAAATCTTTCCAAACTCCTTAAAGGCAGTCACATTGTTAGACTAAAGGATGTTGCTTTTGAAAAGGACAAAATATGTAGCGCTTGTCAAGCCGGAAAGCAAGTTGGAGCGGCACATCCCTCAAAAACAATGATGACAATGACAAGACCGTTGGAAATGCTTCACATGGATCTATTTGGACCGGTCACCTACATAAGCATTGGCGGTAACAAATGTGGTGATGTGGACAAGGGTTCCTGATCTTCTGAAAGGTTCTGGCGGTAACAAATCGATCCGACTTCAGAACAACACGTTCTAAACCCCGCAATCGCAGCACGATGTCTCCTCTGGTTATCAACTGTCCTAAAATGATTGACCTCACTAAGAAGGCTAATCCCTGCCTGCGAATCAAGAACACAAGTAAGAACAAAGAAGAATGCAACACAATTGCAGATGTATTATGAATCTCACGAAGTTGGGGTCTCACAAACAGTGATGACGGCGAAACTGTTATGAACAGAATAATCTAAGCAAAACCCAAACCCTAACAAAGAGGCGGAGGCTATATATGAGGACCCTAGGGTTGTGCACCACCCCCTGGATGCAGCCCTAAGTGGGCTCAACTCGATACATGACCCAAAGACCGATTACGGTGTCGCAGCACCAAGACAGATTCTGGACATCAACTTGTTTTGGCGATTGCCGACGGCTCGCGACGAATTTTGACATGGGACCGGTTGGGTTGGAAATATCTTTTCGTTATCTTTCCAGGCATATATAGAATGTCCAAATCCGAGTCCGTATGTGTCCTGGGCGTCCGTTTTAGTACAGACTGGTCCTAGTCCCGAAACAGACTCGAAGTCGGTTTTGATTGGGCCTCCACCTTAGATTGGATGTCTTTTCTGGCCCATCACACCTCCAATCACCTCCCCAGCTATCTCATCATCATATCTATGGTTCCTAATAATAATTAATTCATTAGGTAGTCATATGTTCTTAAAATCACATAATGAAATCATTAGGAACGAGCTCACCCATAAATTCAGTTGTCGTGCATGAACTTGCATTTTGGTTGGCGGAGTGCTGGATGTATCCATAAGGGTGATGTGCTCATCATTCTCCTCCTTTTGAATTAGAGTCGTCCTTGACTCGAGCTCATCCATTTCTCCCATGTATGATCTCAAATCTAAAATATTAATTGTGGAACTATTCCCAAACTTGGGATGCAACTCATATTTATATGCATTATGAAATTTATCATCACAATGAGAATCTACAGTAGAAGGAATTCCATGCAAATTAATAATATCTTTGAAAACATGGTCAGCAATATGAGCATCATTCTCACTCTTATGACAAGGTAGACAATGTGTGATCTTAGAAATATTAGAAAAAAATGACATGACATGGTGATTGTTATTGTAGTTTTCTAGTTTGTCATTTGGTTGTACAACATAAGGAGGATTCATGTTTGAGCAAATATAAACTTTGTGAACCATAAACACACCTCTATGATCATAGTTTCCTATAGCATGAAAATTGTTTCTTGTCAATAAACACAATTCAGTTTGAGAAAAGATTTCCTTCTTCAAAGTACTTAGATTACAAAGAACATCAAATTCAATATAACCTAAAGTATTTAGAGAAGACAACAATTTTTGCTCATCCTTTTGACATGTAACTAAAGTCAAATGTTTAATTTCAGCACTAGTGGTTGAATCATAAGCAAAAGCATCAAGCTCATTCATTTGTTGTGGCAAAGGTATAAGTGAAGCATTGGCACACAACTCCTCTTTATCACAAGGAACACTAGGTAAATCAACTTGTGACAAAGGAACATGATCATAAGGTTCCAATACAGCAAGACTATTAGAATAATTCATCACATCAGGAAAACTCTTACCTAAGCAACAACCTGTTCTTTATCTTTCCCACTATCATCTTCTTTGTGTATATGCTAAAATGTATTAGTTGTAACAAGAGGCAAAGAAATATGTTCATCCTCTAGTAATTCAGATTTTGATGTAAGTGTTGCAACATTTGAAACAGTCCACTCTTTTCTATATGGTTCATTCTTTCTCCTCTCAAACCTTTGTTAATCCTCTTCTGCAGCGGTCATAGGTTTAAGAGTAACTCTTCTACCATTATATTTAAATGAGTAGCTATTTGTAATGGTATTGTGTGAAGCATTATTTGTAATAATCCAAGATTTACTCAATAACAAATGACATGCTTGCATAGGTACTATATCAAATTCTGCACTATCCTTATAAGAACCGATAAAAAATTCAATGCATGCAATTTTATCTACCTTTATCTTACCAAAAGAATTTACCCATTGGATAAAGTATGGACATGGGTGTGGCTGTGTTGTCAATCCAAGCTTCTCAACTAATTCCAAACTTACAAGTTGTGGCTACTCTCTCCATCAATGATAACACGACAACATCGATCCTTGACAACAAAGTGAGTCTGGAATAAATTATTCAATTGATTTTGCTCTACCTTCTCCATTTGAGAACTGAGCATTTGTTGTGCTACAACTCTCTTATTATTATAAGATGCCATCGACTCATTACCATGGGTATTGTAACCTGTCATTGTTAGTAGCAAGCAAGAAAATACACAAGAGTATATTTTCCTATCACTACTATGTAATCACGGTGGAAACTCTCAACAAGCAAATGGAAGTGTCGTACTAAGCTCTTACAAAGTTCTTAATTATAGAAAGCAAAGGATACCTTGGAGAGTGTGAACTGATGATTGCGAGAGCAAAAATTTGTGCCTGTTCAGAAGGATATCTATGGAGCTTGGATAGGCAATATTAGGTAGCAACGATTAGCAAAATTTCAATTCAGAAATTGTAAAACTGAATAATAGTCCCAAACTAGTCTATGTCACCGGCCTAAACTTGTCTTGGACCTAGTTCAAGCAAGCAAGCAAATGACTTAACAAAGAACGCAAAGGCTGCAATTTCCTTTTTTTTGTGCGGATTTTTCTCTTGTGCACTTTGCCTATTTCTTTTCTTTTCGTTTCTTGTGAATCAAAACTGCAGCAAGGTCTTAGTGCTAGAAAGCGAAAGGAAAAAATTTTAGCACAAGGGAAAATTATGATCTCAATATAATGGACACAAAGATAGATAATATATTATTCCAAAACTCTCAATGTGTCACATAAATAAGCACTTTTCTCTCTTTCTTTTGACACAAAAAGTAGAAGTCTAGATGTTAAATAAGTATTTGGTGCACACAATTCTAGCAATACTATTCTCTCAACGTGTCCAACAAACTGATTTTTTCTCTTGATTATCTATGACAAGGACATACACGACTCAAACAAGACCAAAGAACAAGCACTAGACCAGCAACACAACGACCTTGTAGGGACTGAAATTCAGAGAAACAAACTAAACTGAAAATTGCAGGGCACAAGGGGGGTGTAGGACAGCGGAAACACGATGAACAAATATTTTTGTAGGGCAAATTTCTGGACTCTTGGATTGAACAAAATAACAAAGATAAGAGCGAACCTAACGGTGTACCTGAAGCTCTGATACCACTTGATAAGGACAAGGGTTCCCGATCTTCCGAAAGGTTCTGGATATGTTGATTTGGTCGAAGGTGACACACAAATCGATCAGGCTTCAGAACAACACATTCTAAACCCCGCAATCACAGCACGACGTCTCCTCTGGTTATCAACCGTCCTAAAATGATTGACCTCACCGAGAAGGCTAATTCCTGCCTGCGAATCAAGAACACAAGTCAGAACAAAGAAGAATGCAACACAATTGCAGATGTATTATGAATCTCATGAAGTTGGGGTCTCACAAACCGTGATGACGGTGAAACTGTTATGAATAGAATAATCTAAGCAAAACCCAAACCCTAACAAAGAGGCGGCGGCTGTATATGAGGACCCTAGGGTCGTGCACCACCCCCTGGATGCAGCTCTAAGTGGGCTCAACTCGATACATGGCCCAAACACCGATTACTGTGTCGCAGCACCAGGACAGATTCTAGACATCAATTTGTTTTGGCGATTGCCGACGGCTCGCGATGAATTTTGACATGGGACCGGTTGTGTTGGAAAGATCTTTTCGTTATCTTTCCAGGCATATATAGAACGTCCAAATATGAGTCCGTATGCATCCTGGGCGTCCATTTTAGTACAGACTAGTCCTGGGTCCCGAAACAGACTCGAAGTGAGTTTTGATTGGGCCTCCACCTTGGATTGGATGTCTTTTCTGGCCCATCACGCCTCCAATCACCTCCCCAGCTATCTCATCATCATCTCTATGGTTCCTAATAATAATTAATTCATTAGATAGTCATATGTTCTCAAAATCACATAATGAAATCGTTAGGAACGAGCTCACCCATAAATTCAGTTGTCGTGCATGAACTTGCATTTTGGTTGGCGGAGTGCTGGATGTATCTATAAGGGTGATGTGCTCATCATATGGCCTTGTAATGGTTGATGATTATTCTCGTTTCACTTGGGTATTCTTTTTGAAGAACAAAAGTGAAACACAAGGTATCCTAAAGAGGTTCTTGAGGAGAGCCCAAATTGAGTATGAAGTGAAGATCAAGAAAATAAGGAGTGACAATGGAACCGAGTTCAAGAATACATAAGTTGAAGAATATCTTGATGAAGAAGGCATCAAGTATGAATTCTCCGCACCATACACTCCACAACAAAATGGGGTAGCCGAAAGGAAGAACCGCACACTCATAGAAATGGCAAGAACATTGCTTGATGAGTACAAGACACCGGACACTTTTTGGGCCGAAGCCATCAACACCACATGCCATGCAACAAATAGATTATATCTTCACAAGATCTAGAAGAAAACACCATATGAGCTTCTCACCGGTAACCTTCCAAATGTTTCATACTTTTGTGTCTTTGGGAGCAAATGCTTTATTCTTAACAAGAAACCCAAATCCTCTAAGTTTGCCCCTAAGACACATGAAGGTTTTCTCCTTGGATATGGAACTAACGTCTATGCATATCGAGTCTTTAATAAAGACACCGGTGTTGTTGAAATCACCCGGGATGTGCAATTTGATGAATCTAATGGCTCTCAAGTAGAGCAAGTAAATCCAAGTGATGTAGGTGATGAAACTCCTTGTGATGCAATAAGGAACATGGCAATAGGAGAGATAAGACCACAAGACCCAAACTCAAGGCAAGATGAACCATCTCCACAAGAGCCACATGATGAACAAGATCAGGGGAGAGACCAAGATCATGGTGACGATCATGGTCAAGGTAACAACCAAGATCAAGCTCAAGATGGTAGGGATAAAGACGCTCAAGATGATATCAATCAAGAAGAGGAAGATGCATCTAGGCCAATTCATCCACGAGTACGAAAAAGCATTCAAAAGGATCACCCCGTAGACAACATTCTTGGAGATATCCAAAAAGGGGTAACTACTAGATCTCGAATGGCCACCTTTTGTCATCATTACTCGTTTGTTTCCTCTTTAGAACCTCTTAAGGTGGAACAAGCCCTTCAAGACTCGGATTAGGTGATGGCCATGCAAGAAGAGTTAAACAACTTTGAAAGAAACAAGATGTGGTCATTAGTGGAGAGACCCAAGCAAAATGTTGTAGGTACAAAATGGGTTTTCCGCAACAAGCAAGATGAGCACGATGTAGTGGTGAGAAACAAGGCAAGGCTCGTCGCAAAAGGCTACTCATAAGTAGAAGGTTTGGATTTTGGTGAAACTTATGCACCCGTAGCTAGGCTTGAGTCAATTCATATTTTACTTGCCTATGCTACTCACCATGGCATTAAGCTTTTTAAAATGGATGTGAAAAGTGCATTTCTTAATGGCCCTATTCAAGAAGAGGTGTATGTACAACAACCTCCGGGGTTTGAAGACCCAAAGAAACTAAACCATGTGTACAAACTTCACAAAGCTCTCTACGGCCTCAAGCAAGCTCCTCGAGCTTGGTATGAACACCTCAAGGGATACTTGATCAATAAGGGCTTCACAATTGGCAAGGCCGACCCTACTCTCTTTACAAGAAAAGTTGACAATGATTTATTTGTTTGCCAAATATATGTCGATGACATCATATTTGGTTCTACTAATCAATCTTTTTGTGACGAGTTTGCCAAGATTATGACTAGGAAATTTGAGATGTCCATGATGGGGGAGTTGAAGTTCTTTCTAGGCTTTCAAGTTAAGCAACTTGAAGAGGGGACATTCATAAGTCAAACCAAGTACACACAAGACATACTCAAGAAGTTTGACATGGAGAATGCTAAACCTAACAAGACTCCCATGAAGACAAATGGACACCTTAGGCTAGATGTAAACGGTAAACCCGTGGATCAAAAGGTATACCACTCCATGATTGGCTCCTTGCTTTATCTTTGTGCATCTAGGCCCGATATCATGCTTAGTGTGTGCATGTGTGCAAGATTCCAAAGTGCTCCAAAGGAAAGTCACCTCGTGACGGTGAAAAGAATTCTAAGATATTTAGTTCACACCCCAAACTTAGGATTGTGGTATCCTAAGGGCTCCAAGTTCAAGCTAGTCGGGTATTCCGATGCCGACTACGCTGGATGTAAAGTAGATAGGAAAAGTACCTCCGGGATGTGCCAATTCTTGGGTAGGTCCCTTGTGTCATGGTCATCCAAGAAACAAAATTCCGTTGCCTTATCCACGGCCGAAGCGGAGTATGTGGCAGCCGGAAGTTGTTGTGCCCAACTAATTTGGATGCAACAAACTCTAAAGGACTTTAGATACACTATGACCAAAGTTCCACTCCTATGTGACAACGAGAGTGCTATCATGATTGCATATAACCCCATTGATCACAATCGAACCAAGCATATAGATATCTGGCACCACTTCTTGAGAGATCATTCTATAAAAGGGGACATCGATATTAGCTATGTTAGAACCGACAAACAACTAGCCGATATTTTTACCAAACCCCTAGATGAGAAACGATTTTGTGAACTTAGGAGTGAACTAAATATTCTTGACTCATCCAACTTGGAGTAGAATCTTGTGCTTTGATTGGTGTATTGATCATGCAAAATATCTTGAAAGTAAAATCTTTTCAAAAAAATTTCATATTGTCTTTGTTTTCAAACAAAATTCTTTGATCGCTAGATCATATTGTCAATGCTTGCGAATATAGTTTTGGCTGTTGATTTGTTACTATTCACAAGTTGAGACAAGCTTTATATTCCATATGTATCTTGTCCAAAAGTTCTGTTTAGAGAGGGAGGTTTTTGTTGCAAAAAGAGGCTGACGGAACTTTCGTGACCCATTCACGGAACTTCTGTCATATCAGTTTTGGGCACTTGTCTCAGACCCGAGAGCGACGGAACTTCCGTCACCCGATGACGGAACTTCCATCGCCACGAAAGTTCTGTCAGAACTTCTGCGTACTCAAAATTCCTGTCTGTCTCAACCCGAGACTGACGGAACTTCCGTCGCCCAATGACGGAACTTCCGTCAGTCGCTGGTTAAGTGGCCCGACCCTATTCATTTGTCACACACCAAAATTTCAAATTTTGGTTTGTGACCCAATTCCACTAAATTTCAATATTTTTTATAATAGATTAAAATTTTATTTTAAATTAATTAGATAATTAGAGAACTATAATTTATTTTAGGCAAAAAGGCTATTTTCTAAATTAAATAAATTAATTTAGGTTATTAATATTTTGTATGTTGCATTCATGCCGAATTAGATGCAGTAGGTTTTATTGTGTGCAAAATGTATTTTAATAGTCATATTTGTTTTTGGTTTATAGAATAGAAATAGGAATTAGAATTTAGAAAAGGGAAAAGAAATGTTCCTTTTGGACCGAATTCCTCTCCCCTCAACCCAACTTCCCCCTCCTCTCCTCCCACCCCCTTTCACTTTCAGCCCGGCCCAGCCGCCCCTCCCTCTCTTCCCTTCCCCCGCATTGATGAGGACATCACTCCTATGGATACACACAACACTCCTCCAAATCTGGACTTGCAAGGTCCAATGACTAGAGCTCGTACACGACAACTAAATTTAGAGGTGAGCTCGTTCCTACGTTCTTCGCTATATGTTACTTTTGAGAATGGTTTGCTACCTAATGATTATTTTATGATTAGAAACCATGGAGAGGACCAGGAGATGATGGGAGAAGGATTTGGAAACGTGGAGGGCCAGCAAGGGCTTGGAAGCCAAAGTGGAGGCCCAATCAAAACCGACTTCGAGTCTGTTTCGGGGCCCAGGACCAGTCTGTACTAAAACGGTCGCCCAGGACGCATACGGACTCGGATTTGGACGTTCTACATATGCACGGAAAGATAAGGAGAAGACCTTTCCAATGCCGCCGGCCTCATGTCAAAATTCATCCTGAGTCATCGGGAATCGTCAAAACAAGAGAGAGTCCAGAATCTGTGTCGGTGCTGCGTCGCTTATTTTTTGTCTTTGGGCCTTGTATCTAGTTGAGCCCAATTCGGGGCGCGTCCAGAGGGTCTTGCACGACCCTAGGGTCTTTATATACAGCCACCGCCGCACCATTAGGGTTCGGGTTTTGCTTAGATCAATTCTGTTCATAAACAGTTTCGCCGTTCATCGGTTTGTGAGACCCCAACTTCGAGAGTTTAATCATACATCTGCAATTGTGTTGCATTATTCGTTGTTCTTGCTTGTGTTCTTGATTCGCAGGCAGGGATTAGCCTTCTCGGTGAGGTCAATCGCCTTTTGGACGGTTGATAACCAGAGGAGACGTCGTGCTGCGATTGCGGGGTTTAGAACGTGCTGTTCTGAAGCCGGATCGATTTGTGTGTCGCCTCCGACCAAATCAACTTACCAAGAACCTTTCGGAAGATCGGGAACCCTTGTCCACATCACGCATCCCCTTCCTTCCTCGACTTGGGCCGATTCCTCCCCCGCAGCCCATCCTCTTCCCCCTCCCTCTCAGCCAGTCTGGCCCAGCTCGCGCTCCCCCTTCCCTACCCCTTCTCTGAATCGGCCTGCCAGCCCCGCGGCCCACACTGCGCCCCAGCCCAGCAGCCCCGCCCGCTTCGACTGACAGCCTGGCCCCACCCCGCCCGTGTCCCTCCTCCCGCCTCTCTCTCCCCGCAGCCGCCAAAAACCGACGGTCCCGCTCGATCTCCCTCCTCCTTGCCTCCCCGCCTCCCCGAAACTGACCCCAAGCACCGCACGCCTCCCCGCTTCCCCTTCCCCCACTTCCGGGCTCTAATCGCGCACTAACACGCCCTAATGGCCATCAATGGCCACCATCGGCCATTGAGCTCCGACGAGCTCGCCGCTGGCCTCCCCTCGCACCCTCTGACTATATAAAGCACCCCGAGGACTTACCCTTCCCTCGCCTCTCCCTCCTCTCGCTCCCCCTCGTTCCCGTGACCCCGGAGCCCCATCGTCACCGAGCTTCGAAGATCGTCGCCGTCTTCCTCCGCCGACGACCCCTCCCCGGCCTTCCCCTCACCCGCGCGTCACCTCGGTGAGGACCCACTCGATCCCCTCTCCCTCCCAGACCTCTCGCGACGAGAATTCAACCACCGGAGGGCCATTCCGGCTGATCTCCGGCGAGCTCCGGCCGCTGCCGCCCCTATCCTCATCACCGGCAGCCGCCAGCCTCGCCTGGACCCCTCAGCCCTCCATCTCAAATCCTATGACCCAGATTAGGAACCCTGAAGGGTTAAGTTCCTGGTCCATGGTGGACTAGTGGACCTCTGGTCCATGGACCCCATGGACCCAGTCCACCACTTTTAGGATTTAATTTAATTAAAAATAATTCTAGGAAAAATGGCAATTTCACACCTAGGCCTCTGATCTTTAACTTAATTAGATTTTAACCCTAATCTTTTTGCAGAACCTCTAGTAATTTATGTTTTAGCCCCTGGACTTTTGACAAATATTATTTTAGCCCTGGAATTTTACAGAAACCCCCCTGAACTGATTTTTAATGATAATTTCAACCCTATCTTTTTACACTTAGGCCCCTGTACTTAAATAAAATTATGTTAAGTCCTAAAATTTTGTAAAAACAACCTTAGTCCCTATAATTTTATAGAATTGCAAATAGGCCCCTGACTTTTATTAAAACTATATTTAAGACCTAATTTTTATCCAGAACCTTTATTTAATTATCTTTAGGTCCCTGAAATTGTTTTATCACTGTAATTTTCATAGAAAACCCCCTGTACCTTTCTGAATTTATATTCTAACCCTGTATTTTTATAAAAACACCCCTGTATTTATTTTTAATTTTTAATTATATTTTAGTCCTATTTTTTTACACTTTAATCCTTGAACTTATTATAAATTACATTTTAGTCCCTAAACTTTTGTTAACTATATTTTCACCCTGTTATTTTACAATTAAGTCCCTGAACTTTTCTAAAATTACTTTTAGGTCCCTAAACCTATCTGTTTTTTTTACTATTTTAGCCCTAAAACTTCAAACTTTCATAACTTTTCAACCGTAACCCAGATTTAAGTAATTCTTGCGCCAACATGATCGTAGTAATTAGTATTATTATTTATACTGTCTTATAGTAATTTGCTAGTTTTACTATTTTTACCCTAGACCTTTAAACCTTCATAACTTTTTACTGTAACTCCGATTTAGATGATTCATGCGCTCACGCGATTGTAGAAATGGGTACTATCTTTTGAGATTGCTTTTAGTATTTTATTATTATTTGGTGTACTATTTCTTAGTTTGTTTATTTGGTTGTGTGCATGTGGTGCCTGTGTGACGTTAACAAGAGAACGGGTTGTTCCTGGAATCGCAAGAGCATGACTTAAAGACCTGAGCAGCAACACCTATTTCTAGGCAAGTGTCCTTGATGCATCTTGTACCTATTATAACATTAATTATAGAAATGCATGCGTGTGTCAATTGAATGGGTACCTATTATTAGGGTTTCCCTAGTATTGCTTCATCCATTTCCTTGTCGCCTGGAACTAGTTGGTTGGTTGTGGGTAGATAATGCTTAGTTTGCTTGTGGGATGTTTGGTTGATATAAATGTTGATTAATGAACTATGTCACTCCAAGAGTGGAAATGATAATTCTGTTAGCAACATGGCTTAGGGATCTATGTAGGCTGGATGGAATGGATGTGGTGCCGTGGGCACATGGTTGGTGGTGGTAGGCTTGTTGTAGATCCTAGGACCTGGTTCTTGGAGTGACAACCTAGGAAAATAGTGCCATCAGAAGATCGACATGGGTAAGGCTTGGCCTAGTAATTAGGTGTTCTCCTAGTGTCGGTGTAACATTTGGTGGAGCGGGGAATGGAAGTCGAGAGGACTGTCCTTGTATCCAAAAGGCTCAAGAGGGGGCTCCTGGGGTGATGAGCTGCTTGTTGAAGGGCTATCACTTATGGACGGGAGTAGAACCTTAGTGGCTAGCATGTACTGGGAGACCCTTTGTAAAAGCCTCGTAGTGATCTCCTGGCCGCACACCAAAGGAAGTGTGCTAGTGCTTGGCCGGCATGGCAACATGGAGACTCTAGTCCACCTGGCAACAGGGGATGAAATCATGACTTGTGGGTAAAGTGGTACAAACTCTGCAGAGTATCAAAGTATCATGATAGCCGTGCTCACGGTCAAGAGCACCCTGGAATCCTCACAAGATTAGTTGGTTATCGGTTGTGGTTTGGAATGGTTGGGAATGGTTGGTTGGTGGATGGGATTGGACTTGGTTTGGATACTACCCTATGGGTTAATGGTTGGGATGACCCCACTTAGTAATTAGGATGCATAGGAAATTAAAAGCTCATGCAACAAACCGCTTTAAAGCCTTCCTTGTCTTTAGCCCCATGTCATCTTTTCCCCCACTTGCTGAGTACGAGAGAAGGATAGTACACTATGAAGACGATGGAGGGGACTAGGCATGCGGTCTTCCGGTCGACTTCCTATGGGAGTTGAAGGACGCCAATGCTTAGTTTATTCCGCTGCAATGTAATCTTTTCTTTTTGACCTACGGGTCACTGTTGTAATAATATTATCGTTTTAAGAAAGATATTGTTCTTTTATCACAATAATTGTCATGTGTGCGTGAAAACTTGATCCTGGGCACGCATATAGATGCATTCGTTTTCGGTCTTTGGAACCGGGTGTGACATCTTTCTTCTTGCCCAGTCGGTCATTCTTCTATTCTCTCTCTCTCTTCTCCCCAAACCCTAAGTGGTGATTTGTGGCAATTTGGCGATTCAACCGGCATTTCCCTTGGATTTGGTGGAGATTCAACACCATCCCCACGGAAGTTTTGCGATCTCCATCAACTTTCTCATCTCTATTGCACTAGGTATGAAATTTGACCCCTAGATCTTGGTCCTTTGGTCAAATGTTCAATGTTTCTTAGAGTCCCTTTGGCTTAGGTAGAATAGTTCCTTTGTGGTTGTTCTACCTTCTCTTTGCAGCATTTGAACTCTTTCCGTAGGATTTGGGAGTTTTGGGGTAAGTTCATGGGCAAACTGCAAAATGACGGAAGTTACGTGGTAACTTCCATCATGACAGAACTTCCGTGACCCTCACGGAACTTTCATCACCTGTAGTTCAGTGCCCTGAATCTGTCTCCCTTCTCACTCCTACTTGTGACTCATTCCTAACTAGTCTCTTATTTCCTGCCTCTTAGGTGTGTGAACATGGTCTGCACCAAGATTGCCTCCAATGATCCAACCGTTCGTGAGGAATCAAGTGAAGAGGAACATCAAGCCTCTCCTGACACTTCCTCCTCCTCCCACGACGATCTTGTACCCCTTGCCAAGAGAAGAAAAGCCATGATCAAGAGAAGGATAGGACAGGGAAGCAGTTCCGGGGCTCAAACAGTTTCGGTTGGTCAAGGAGGCGCTCTTCCTCCTAGAAGGGCACTTGATAAAGGGAAGAATCCAGTCAAGGAAACCCACCCCAAACCCCGCCCCAAACCACACAAGCGCAAGTCAACGAGCAATGAGCCCTTGAACATCATGAGGGATCTTCGAGTCCATGCTCCCACCTACCCCCCTCATCATGATTTCAAGGACTACAAGAAGGATGCCGAGGCACTACATACAACAAGAAGGCAAAATCAATATCTCGTGACTGATAAAGAGGCCAGTGACCCCCGGTTCCTCACTTGGTTTCATCAAGACTACTACATGTCTATGATCATTGACACAAATTGGAAGAACCGGTTGGCCACTCATCAATGGATTGACTGGAAATACATGGAGGACAAGAATGAGTCAACCTTCAATGACATGTGTATGACCTCATGGGGTTCAACTATGATTGGAATGAGGAGGTCATCTGTCAGTTCTACTCCATCTTGTACATTGATGGACGAGGCTATGTTCATTGGATGACATAAGGTGTGCAGTATGTGGTATCCCCCTCTCGCTTCGCTACTTTTTTCTTTCAAGATGCTAAGGCAGATGGTGCAAGGGATAGGCTCTCCTGTGAGCCTGTGTTGAAGGACTCTGAGCTGAGATTCATGTATGAGGACCTTCAACCCAAATATCTAGGAACCACTCATGGAATGCACAACTTCTACTTCACCCTCAATAGGATGCTTCGGGTGACTATTGCTCCTAAGGCTGGGTATGCCACTTCCCTTGTTGAGCACTCCAGAAATGTTCTTGCTAGGTTCAGAGATGGAGCTGCAGCCTTCAGTGTGATGGACCTCATTACTCAAGAAATCTACTCGGCCTCTTTGGACACTCGGAAGGTGCTACCCTTTGCTCCCTATCTTATGAAGATGATTGAGGCTGAGACTGGATTGATTTTTAAGAAGGAGTGCAAGCATCAGCCGTTGAGACCTCGTGTGCCTAAGCTCACTCGCCCTCATCATGCGACTATCCGGAGGGAGTTCGTAGATGAACGGGCAGCTAGGGCGGCAGCAGCCGCCCCTCGTGCTTCAGCCTCCACTCCTCCACCTGAAGCATCTCGCCGCCGTCCATCATCACCCATTGCCGCTATGCCCAAGAGCATCTTGAATGCTTGTTGCTTCAATGCTAAGGAAAATTGGGAGAACAAGAAGCGCATTAAGAAGCAAGTACGGAGCTACAAGAAAGACCAAAGAGATCAAGGCCATGAGGTGTCTCCGGATGGCTCCGAGTGTGAGCCCGATGGTGAGCCACCGATCTTTGAGGATCCCCTTGCCGGCTATGATTGGGATAATCTTGCTCCTCCTCCCGCTCCCGCTCACGAAGAACAAGCTGCACAAGATGAACAAGAAGGCGCGGAAAGCGAGGACGAAGGCCACGAAGAAGAGGGTGATGTCGAGGACGACGAGGACACTGATGAAAGCACCGATGATGATGAGTAATACCTTTCTCTTATCTCCTCCTCCTCTCATTCTTTTTGGTGCCTTGATGCCAAAGGGAGAGAGATGAGTGAAAAGGATATTTGTTTCAGAGGCTTTGTAATAGGATAGTGATGAACCTATGGACTAGTTCCCCTCTCTATTTGCTTTTTGTGTGAAACATATTTGTGAACCTTTTGTAATAACTCTATTGTTCTTATGTCATATGTGGTGCTTGTTTCTTCTAGTTTATAGTTTGGTTGTGATGCTTGTTTATTGCTTTATCACTTTGCTTCACACTTGTACACCTTTTAGGCACCCCACTTTTTACAAAATATAGGGGGAGCTCCTTCACATGTCTTTGTGAATCTTGCATATCTTTAGGGGGAGCCTCACTATATTTTGTTGTTCTCTCTCTTGATTATATTTCTATATCCTTTTAATCTATTGTCATCAACCACCAAAAAGGGGGAGATTGAAGATGCATCTAGGTCCCCTAGTGGGTTTTGGTGATTAATGACAAAAGATTAAAATTGTACTAACATGCTTATGAAGAAAATGTGCAGATTATCAAGAGAAAAGTTAATTACCCACTAATGTGAGAAAGTCTATCCCTCAATAAAAGTGAAAAGAAAATGGCTCATGGCGGTTCAAGTTTAGCTTTTTTGCTTTTTGTTTTGAGTCATAGGTATGCCGAACTATTAAGAGGGGTAAAACTTATCTTGCTAGTAAGGGAAACATTGTGCTCAAGCTCTAAATCAATTCATTTGAAAACCTAGCCAACAAAGCCTAAGAATCAGCCTTTTACTTAGTAAGACAGAGAGTGACAGAAGTTCCGTGAGTCCTCTCATGGAAGTTTCGTCGGCGTCGGGTCTGGCTTTGATGTTAACCCGAGGGTGACGGAAGTTCCGTCACCTAGTGACGGAAGTTCCATCAGCGTCGGGTTTCTACCTTCTGCACACCCGAGAGTGACGGAAGTTCCGCCACCCCACGACGGAAGTTCCGTCTCCAAGAACCTCCGTGGCTCTCACGGAAGTTCTGTGAGCCTCTTTCCTATCGAATCGAAAGTGACGGAAGTTCCGTCACCCCACGATGGAAGTTCCGTCTCCAAGAATCTCTGTGGCTCTCACAGAAGTTCTATGAGTCTCTTTTTTCTTGTCAAACCGAGAGTGATGGAAGTTCCGTCACCTTTTGACGGAAGTTCCATCACAACATCTTTTGCTCACTGCCAGTGCTTTACAACGGCTAAATTTGAATTAACGGAAGTTCCGTGGGTAACCGCGGAAGTTCCATCAGACCCAAAAAGTACTATAATGGCTAGTTTTTGAGCTCTCACTATAAATAGAGTACCCCTTCCCCCGTGGGAAGGGTTGGATTCTTTGCCACTTCACTCACTCTTCAGCTAGAGCTCTCCCCTCTTACTCCTAGGCTTGTTCTTGAGATTCCAATCCAAGTGAGAGAGATCTAAACACAAAACGATTGAATTCATCCACTCAAAAGCTTGAGCTCATCTTTCCCTCCCCATCAAGATTTGATTTGCTTGTTACTCTTGGAGACTTGGTCTCCTAGACGGCTAGGCGTCGCCCTTGAACTCCTAACTTTGTGTGGTGAGTCGGGGACGTTTGTGAAGGTGTGATTCGCCTCCGGAGGAAAAGAATCAAGTGGAGAAAGAAATCCAAGCACGATCTTTATGATTGCTTGGCGGGGAAAAGGGTTGAGAGAGACCCGACCACTTTGTGTGGCTCCTCAACGAGGACGTAGGAACTACTTAGTGTGGTTGCCGAACCTCGGGTTAATTCTTGTGTCTCTCTTTACTTTCCCGCTCTTATATTTGTGCTTGTTTATTTCTTTCATATTATTGTGCTTGTATCATTTGTTAATTGTGTAGCTAGTCTTCATTCAAGAATTCTAGGCTTACATTATATTAGCTTCACTTCTACCAAGTTAGTGTTTCCTTCTCTTTGTTATCCACGTTGTTCATTGCTTAGAGGAAAGGTAGTGAGAAGTTCTGTCACCGTGGCGACGGAAGTTCCGTCGACCCCGACAGAAGTTCCGTCACTCCTAGTTATTTGATTAGCCTTTAGTGCGTTTTTCAAGATTATTTTTAGATTGCCTATTCACCTCCCCCTCTAGGCAAATTTCAGCGCCTAGGCCTACCGCCGACTGTCCGATAAGGGATGTTGAACCCTCGACCTCCTCCGCATCTCTGCCTCCTATGAACTCCAATCAGACGGATTTGTCGGCAATGGCCTCTGCCGCCGTTTCTCCCACCCTTTGTGGGCCACCACAAGGGATTCATGGCTGCCGCCACCAGTGGGGCGGTGGGGAAGAGAAGCGCGCCCTCATGCAACGAGCATCGGTGGCAGGAGGATAGCCGAATCATTTTTTTTTTTCATTTTTTATCCCGCTTTGAATTTTTTTTTTGCAGCGGCAGGAGGGTAATTTCGTGGAAGTATGGGGATAGCTGGTCCATAAGCTGGATAAGCAGGGTTGGTTGCTTTGACTCTCTATGACAAAATGCCAAAGTGCTTATAGTTGCTTAAGGAAATAAGTGCTTATAGGTTGAGGGTGTTTGGTATAGCTTATTGCTTATCACACCATAAGCTGTTCAATAAGCTATACCAAACACACCCTTCATTTGTTCAAAGTTTTCATAAGACATCTAATTCAGGTTTCTAGCAAAAATGTGCACCATTTGGGAGAACGGCCTCATTTGCACCAAAGTGGCAATAGGGCCCTTCTATTTTTGCAAAAGGACAAACCTATATGGCACATCGTTCTTAGTTGTTCTTCTACCTTCTCTTCTCTTTCTGATATATTCCTTGCAGAACTGTTTGATAGAAGTGCACCAACCATTCAACGCATGTCATACCAGACTTATCATTTCTTTAGTGCATATTATTTGCTAGCATTGCCGGTTGTAGTTATGAACCGACCGCGTATTATGAAAAATAAGTTGTTGAATGTAGAACCGATTGTTATTTCATGCAAATAGCAGATGACTGGCAGTAATCTGTTTGATTATGTGACTGGTTTCCATGTTAGTAGTCAAGTGCTTTGAGGTGTTCTATCGTAGTGAGATCACGTGAACCAGAAGAAGTTTTTTATTTATTTTAGATTAAGCCCCCCCCCCCCCCCCCAACCCCCCAAAAAACCTAGGCCTTCCACAGGGGTGTGCGGGACTGTTGAGCTCCACCTTACAGTGTGTCTGCACTTACTTGTAGGCGCCATGGATCGAGTCCGGGCGGCAGGTGTCTCAACTGGACGCACTAGCCACTGAGCTACAGTTCAGTTCCTAACCAGAAGATGGTTTTGACATAAGATTTCACTGGGTGTTTTTTGTCTCTGCCTGTATATTTACCCGACCCAGCCAATTCTCGATTGTGGCATCATGGTGGCAGTCATTAGCCTTCTCAAGTGGCTCTCTTTGCTTTTTTATTACTTTATTTCTCTCACGTGCAAAAAAATTGAGCATCGGTAGGGCCTTATGCACGAATGGTCGTTTTGCAGCTCGTACTAATTTTTTTTTTGCGAAGAAAGAGAGCTTTATTTAGATGGTAACATAGTTGTTACAAGCATGAGTATGTATCTCCTGAGCTCTCTCCTGGCCAGAGTCGGTGCTACATGAAGACTCCTCACTCTCCACTAAAGAGCTGACGCTCGGTGGAGCTCGAAACCTCCAAATCGCACACCCTAGAATATTCATGGCTAGGCATGCTAAACTATGGGCCACCTCATTTTCTTCTCTTCTAATCTTCAATATGGACCATTGCGGAAGCAACTGACAGTAACCTTGGATGTCTTCAATAATGCTACCCCATTCAGCTCTTCTGCAGTCCCTCTTTCGCATAGCCCCCGCAAGTTCCTCGTAGTCAGTTTCAATCAAGGTTGACGCTCTCTAGGCATGCTTCAGCCTCCGCTTCCCTTGCTGAGGAGCATTTGCGTATGGTGCGCCAGGCGGTCAAAAGCGCTTTTTTCCGGTGATCACGAATGATAACACCCGCGCTGGCAGCGCCCGTTATCCCGCATCCACGTTCAGCTTCACCCATCCATTTGGAGGTGGTTTCCATTGACCTTTGCTTACTACCTTCTTCTTATCCCGTAACTGCTCGTCCTCCTCATGATCTACTATCTTCGTCTTCCCTTTGCCATCAGTTGGCGCATTTCCAATACTTTGACCTCACTGCAAAGGGATTCAGCATTGTTTTGGAGAACAATCATGGACCCCCTCACTGTTTCATTTCCTTTGCCATGAATGACATCATTCCTTAAGTGCCACGCTCGCCACAGCAGGAGTAAGATATGAGCACCTATTTCAGGGGACACTGTGCTAAGCAAGATTAGTAACCACAATCTCGCCCTTGACATTCGAAAGCCCGGTCAGGGGGCAGCTCGTACTAATTGAATGCTTTTCATTTATTTGACTAGCAAAGTTTCATGTTGCTACGGACTTAAAAAAATAAAACACTATTTATAATTTAAATATAAGTTATTTACACAATATAATTATTAGATATATATAATATTATTGATATTTTTTATATGAAAGATTATATTTATATTACTGTTAGTTATTCTTGTAATAATTTTTTACTATTTTTACCATATTCTAGAAGCTTTATGCGGAAGGAAAAATCAATTCACGCAGTCCAGAAATAGTACTATATTGCAACGTGATTTTGAACTTAAAAACTTGCTCTAATGGAAAAAGTTAAACCATAAAAGTTGTAGATCTTATCGAGGTCGTTTCAAAAAGTATGTGGATCATATTATTTGGATTTCGGAGCTAGGAGATATGGGCCCCGTATAGAGATCTACACAAAGGAGTCTGAATCAGAACAAATATTTTTGCATCGCATATTTGAAAACAAAACGACAGGATCTGAACTTTCATTGAATACCAAAGTTGTAGAACTTTTTGAGAGGTACAAGATAGAGCCCGAGTTTGCCTCATTTGAGCTCTAAATGAGGGAGTTACCATTTTTGAAATTCAATACTTGATATGGAAGGTACAAAACCGATATGAATTTAATCTCTAACTTTGTGGAAACAAAGTGGATGAGCATAAAGGAGAACGGGTAGGCTACGATAGTATATAAAATTTTTACCGTTCAACCAGAAAACCTTGCAAGAGGGGACCTTGGATCGTTACCACTAGACGTACAAGCAGAGCGGAAGCGAAGGTTGGAGCAGCTCGTCCAACGTAGTCACGCATCGATGTAGAGGAAATAGTCTATCATAATCGTCTCCTCCTAGTCCAGCCGTCCAGCACCGCAGCAACAACAGCACCTCCTCGCAGTATCCACACGTACGAGGTTGAAGCACTATGTGTGGCGTGCTAGCACCGACAACACGGCTAGGGTTTGTGGGCGAGAGAGAGGAGCGCGACAGCTAGGGTTCTAGACTGGTGGTCACCTGCACCCCTTGCCCCACCTTCACTTATATAGACCCTTCTAATGGGCCTCGACAAGTTGTCCCATTAGTGGACTAATCTCTCACGGATCAATATCCATATGGCCCTCACATATGGATCAAATCCATAATGTCTCTTGAGAATATCTCCAACAATCTCCCACTTGCAGTAGAGATAATCACATAGGCAAGCAATGTTCCAACCCGTTAAGTGTGTGACCCATTAGGTTCACATGTACACGACAATGATGTGAAAACCTTTTTTCAAATCATAAATCAATAGCGGCACCTAGCAGCACATACTGATTCTCGGATACACATAAAGATCATATCGGCTGAACCTTTGACATACGCATTCAGCGATCCCTTTGCCTCATGATATCAGTCAAGCTCAAGGCGAGATACGTGCCATCCCTATAATAGCTCGACCATTCACTCGAACGTCTAGTGGATTTATCATGACTAACTCTTAGTCATCGTGATTAAGTTTTAATCACATTGGCATGGCCATGCACTTCCAAATCCATCTAACTCGAGGGGCCCAGAGATATCTCTCCTGTTATTAGAAGGGGAAAATTCCATCTGGACCACTCACACCCCATGACATGTTTCATAACATACCCGAAAGCTACCTTTATGACCACCCAGTTATGGAGTAGCGTTTGGTAACCCCTAAGTGTGCTACTACGCATTCTAGAAATCAATGACGATCTCAGGTCTAAGGATCTCAAAAGTATATTATTCAAGACAATGACTGATGGCACAAATATAATATCTTAGCAGAGTCTTTTAGTGGGTCAATCCAACACCATGTTCTCCAACATGTGTCCACATTATTGATTTGATATCTCCATATCAATGATCTGTGAAACATGATCATCAACCAATACATGTGCTAGTGCATGAATCATTATTGTCCCACATAATGATAAGGAACTAGGGATCATTTAGGATAATATTATAAAAATAATGAGTTTCACAAACAAGTCACGTACTTGTTAATCAATGCAATAATTATTATCCATGAAACATAATAACACTTTATTCAATCACACATAAACATAGACATTACATAATCTCTCATACATTAATCATGCAGATATCTAATACCCATGGATCTCATATGTGCCTCATGCTTGGGCTGAGAGAGAGGCTTTGTCAACGAATCAGCGATGTTTGAATCCGTGTGCACCTTGCATATCTTTACATCACCTCGAGCGATGATGTCCCGGATGAGGTTATAACGCCGTAGTACATGTTTGTTCTTTTGATGCGCTCTAGGCTCCTTGGCTTGCGCAATGGCACCACTATTGTCACAATAGAGATCCATTGGACTGGATGCACTAGGAACCACACCCAACTCAGAAACAAATTTTCTGATCCAAACAACTTCCTTTGTAGCTTCTGAAGCGGCAAGGTACTCGGCCTCCGTTGTTGAGTCAGCAATCGTATCTTGCTTGGAACTCTTCCAGCTCACCGCACCTCCATTGAGGCAAAACATGTATCCAGATCGCGATCTCGAATCGTCTTTGTCGGGTTGGAAGCTATCATCAGTGTAACCATTTACAACAAGCTCTTCCTCACCTCCATAGACTAGGAACATACCCATAGTTCTTCTCAAGTACTTTAGGATATTCTTACTAGCCACCCAGTGAGCTTCTTCTGGGTTTGATTGGAATCTGCTTGCAGCACTTAGAGCAAAAGCTACATCTGGGCGTGTACATATCATGACATACATGATGGATCCGATAGCCGAAGCATACGGGATCGCTCTCATCTTCTCAATCTCATCAGGTGTCGAAGGACACTGAGTCTTGCTAAGAGTAATGCCATTCGACATGGGTAAGAAATCTTTCTTGGAATCTTGCATATTGAACCGTTTCAATACCTTGTCGATGTACGTGTCTTGGCATAATCCAATTAGCCTTTTTGATCTATCTCTATAGATCTTAATGCCCAAAATGTAAGCTGCCTCTCCTAAGTCCTTCATAGAGAAACTCTTTCTCAAAGAAGTCTTAACAGCTTCAAGCATTGGAATATCATTATCGATCAGCAATATGTCATCCACATAAAGGACCAGAAAGACAAGACGCGCTCCCACTAGCCTTTTTATAAACACAAGGCTCTTCTTCATTTTTAATGAAGCCAAACCCTTTGACTACCTCATCAAAGCAAATATTCCAACTCCGAGATGCTTGCTTTAGTCCATAAATGGACTTTTGAAGCTTGCATATCTTACTAGCATTTTGTGGATCAACAAAACCTTCAGGCTGTGTCATGTACAATCCTCACTTAGGTTTCCATTAAGGAAAGCCGTTTTGACATCCATTTGCCATATCTCATAATCATAAAATGCGGCAATTGCTAGAAGGATCCGTATAGACTTTAGCATAGCGACGAGCGAGAAGGTCTCATCATAATCAACCCCTTGAATTTGCTTAAAACCTTTCGCCACCAATCGTGCCTTATAGATGTGAACATTTCCATCCATGTCTATCTTTTTCTTAAAAACCCATTTACACTCAATGGTTTTACACCATCGGGCGGATCTATCAAGTTCCAAACTTGATTTTCTCTCATGGATTCTAATTCAGATCTCATGGCTCCAAGCCATTTCTCGGAGTCCGGTCCCATCATTGCTTCATTGTAAGTCTTAGGCTCATCATTTTCTAACAATAATATGTCACGCTGCCTTGTGGTTAGGCGCGTGAACTTTTCAGGAGCGCGACGTGCCCTTTCTGACCTACGCGAGGCTGGTGTTTTAACAATTGGTTCAACAATAATTTGTTCATCCAATTGTGTTATAACAGAAGAAGAAACATTTTCTGGAGCTTCTTGAACTTCTTCAAGTTGCACCATTCTCCCACTTACCCTTCTGGAGAAAAAATCTTTCTCTAGAAAAACACCATTACGAGCGACAAACACTTTGCCCTCTTCCCGTTTGTAGAAATAATAACCTTTGGTTTTCCTAGGGTATCCTACAAAGAAGCATTTATCAGACTTGGAAGAAAGCTTATTAGATGCCATACGTTTTACATAAGCCTCACATCCCCATATATTAAGAAAAGACAACCCGAGATGCTTCCCAGTCCATATGTCATATGGCGTCCTTTCCACGGATTTAGATGGAACCCTATTAAGTGTGAAAGTGGCAGATTCTAGAGCATATCCCCAGAAGGACAATGAAGATCACTTTGGCTCATCATAGACCTAACCATGTCTAACAAGGTTCGGTTCCTCCGTTCGATACTCCATTCCATTGGGCTGTTCCTGGCGGAGTCCATTGTGGAACAATTCCACATTGCTTTAGATGTTCACCAAATTCATGGCTCAAATATTCACCACCACGATCATATCATAGGAGTTTAATAGTCTTGCCCAATTGATTTTGTACTTCATTTTGAAATTCTTTAAACTTTTCAAAGGATTCAGACTTATGCCTCATTAAGTAGATGTAACCATATCTACTAAAGTCGTCGATAAAAGTTATGAAGTACTGAAAACCACCTCTGGCCGTGCAACTCATTGGTCAACATACATCCGTATGTACAAGTCCCAATAGTTCACTCACCCTCTCACTATTTCCTGTGAAAGGCGACTTAGTCATTTTGCCAAGTAAACAAGACTCACATGTATCAATTGATTCAAAATCAAAATAACTTAGAAGACCATCTGTATGGAGCTTCTTTATGCGCTTCTCATTTATATGACCTAAACGACAATGCCAAGTATATGTGGGATTCAAATCATTAGGCTTGAGCCTTTTCGCATCAATGTTATAAATAGGCTTATTCTCAAGATCTAAGTAATACAATCCATCCACCAATGGGCAATTACCATAGATAATATCATTCAAATAAATGGAACAACACTTGTTCCTTATTATGACCTCATAACTATCATGTTCCTCCAAACACTTTGAAGAAATAATGTTTTTGTCTAAGGCAGGAATGTAATAACAATTATTTAACTCCAAAACTAATCCTGATGGTAATGAAAGTGGATAAGTTCCGACGGCCAACACAGCAACCTTTACACCATTGCTGACGCGAGCATCCACTTCGCCCTTTGCACACTTCCTTGCTTCTTTAAGCCCCTGCAATGATTTTCATGTATGAATCATTGATCCGATATCAAATACCCATGAATCATAAGGACGTGTAGCAACATTATTAATTTCAATAACATTGATACCTGAATTAGAAGTGTCTCCATGCTTCTTCTTCAGCTCTTCCAGATAAAGCTTGCAATTCCTCTTCCAAGGACCGGTTTTCTTACAGTGAAAACAAGGATCACTAGCCGCCAGTTTAGGATTAGGAGCTGCTGCAGGTTTAGGCTTAGTGCTAGAGATCTCATCTGTAGCCTTAGCCTTAGCCTTACGCTTTCACTTCTTGCTATCCTTTTGAACCAAGTTAACTTGACTTGGACCAGATTTTTTGATGCTTGCCTCAACTGTCTTAAGCATCCCATGCAGCTCAGCCAATGTCATCTCCATGCTATTCATTTGAAAGTTCAAAAATGAAAGGCTCATAGCTCGTGGGAAGCGACTGGAGAATCATATCTGTGGCCAAATCAGGGTGTAGAGCAGCACCAAGTTTCTCCAGATTCTCAATGTAACCAATCATCTTGATCACATGAGGACTGACAGAACCGTTTTTAGCTAGCCTGCACGCAAACAAGGACTTTGAGATGTTATACCTCTCAGACCTTGCTTGGTTCTCAAACATGCCACAGAGTCCCTCAATCATATTGTGGGCATCCATGTTCTCATATTGCTTCTGAAGCTCAGAGGACATAGTGGCAAGCATGAGACAGCTAACATCAATGGCATCATTGGTATGCTTCTCATACTCCCTTTTATAAGCGATAGTAGCATTATCTGGCAGATCATCATAATAGGGAAGCTCTAGAACATATTCCTTTTTCTCTTGCTTGAGAACAATTCTCAAGTTACGATACCAATCAATAAAGTTTGTTCCACTAAGCTTTTTTTTTCAAGAATCAAGCGCATATTGAAAGTGTTACTAGCGGTTGGTGCCATGATCTATAGCAGAAAATATGCAAATATAAGCACTATGTAAATGTCAAACTCTTATTAAACATTTTAACAAAAGTTTATTATTCCACTCTATGCTTGGAACCGTTTTCCCTCAAAATGACATATAGTGGTTCAAGATCCATATTCAACTTAGATCCAAGTGAGCTTTGGCATCACCGCTAGAAATCTAGTGACATAGGTAAGCAACACTTTGCTAATCACATTCCAATGTGACTCTTGTTTGTTGAGTGGCATCACATGCCCCGGCGCCAACACCATGCCCCAAAGCTCAAAACGGTTTTGATAGCTTTGTTAATTAAACCAATACTATGCATATAAATGTCTGACATTTACCCTAATAATTAAGATAGTTGAGGTATTCTACTTTGGCAGACCTACCATGCAATGATCATAATTTTAATAGGTACAGCTATTGGAAGGGCATATAATTTAATTTTTCTTCAGGGAACCTATTCTAGCATGTTAATCATATCCAATATAAATAACACATGAAAGAATAGGATGACAAGAACATCATCACAGGCAATCATATTAACTGTGAAATAGCATGGTCCCTTTCAATTGGTGATCTCCATCTCCATTGTCATCGCCATGTTTCCCGTTCCTTCAACCATCATGCTTGAGGCCTCCATGAACTAACACTTAGCTACTACAACTAATAGCTAGTAATAAATTACATGAGAATATCAAACATCATAGGTCGACATGCAGGCCGTTATACAATAATATGACAACCTCAACCCAGCTGTAATTAATCATGACACGCAGGTCATGCAAATCACATACATACATCACATGCATCTTTTGGGCCATACCATTCACAACATTTTCTGCAAAAATAAGTTAGGTGAGAAGCGAATGTACGTACGGCGGTCCCGTTTCCATTATGGTGTAACAACCTTATAGGATTTCACTGATCGTATCTATGAAATCGCAATGGAAATCCTATCGGGAAAATCATATTTGTCTAATTTCGAGTCATTCATAATGCCTCAGTTTCCATTAGGTTTTCATGAGTAGACTACAATACATGATAATGATACTATTGGCTCTTCTACTGGCACATGCAGTTAGTCCCGATGGTGATTCCAGCCGGGTAGGGACAAGTCGCGCGCGCACGGAGAAAGAACACAAATAAATCAATGATGCATGTATCGCTATCCGCCCATTACCTTGTGAACCTCCCTATCACCATTGATCTAATTAAACCGTACACAAAAGCATGTAATAGATCTTATCTAATACATCAGCATATCAACTATATGCACAAGATCCAGAACAAACTACACAAGGTTGGCTCTGATGCCACTAAAGGGGAACGGGTAGGTTACGATAGCATATAAAATTTCTACCGTTCAACCAGGAAACCTTGCAAGAGGGGATCATGGATCATTACCACAAGACACGCAAGCGGAGCGAAAGCGAAGGTTGGAGCAGCTCGTCCAACGTAGTCGCGCGTCGATGTAGAGGAAGTAGTTGATCACAATCGTCTCCTCCTAGTCCAGCCGTCCAGCACCAGCAACAGCAGCGCCTGCTCGCGGTATCCACACGTACGGGGTTGGAGCACTGTACGCGGTGTGCTAGCACCGGCAACATGGCTAGGGTTTGTGGGCTAGAGAGAAGCGCGGTGGCTAGGGTTCTAGATTGGTGGCACAACAACAAAACGACACTATAGCGGCGGTTGGAAAGGGCCTGTAGCGGCGGGCAGGCCACCCGCCGCTACACAAACGCCGCTACAAATATACGTTTGTAGCGGTGGGTGGTTTGTCGCCCATATAAACCGCCGCTACCAACACATTAGTAGCGGCGGTTGAAGATGTCAACCACCGCTATTATTGGCCATCAGTAGCGGCGGTTGACAACATCAACTGCCGCTACTTGTCATTTTCCAAAATAAATAAATAAATTTTAGCAAATATACAGAAATCATAGATTCTGCATACACAAAAATTTACAAATCTCATCACAGATATTTACAATATCTCATCACAGGTATTTATAATCTCATCACAGATATTTATATCTCATCGTAGAATATATACAATATTGTCATCAAAATGTTGAATCGAGCTTACAAAATATTTTATATGAACCCTAATGCATAGTCATCATCTTTTTTCGATACATTAGGCTCATATGGTGCTCTTGAACCATCCCACTCACAAAGGGACCTATGTTTTATTGCTAGTTCACTATTTGAGTCAAAGCACTTCCCTTCTGGACTAATTACCTTTCTCAACATAAAACGACAAAGAGAAGCTACAACTAGATACATGTCATTTGTACTCAAGTGAACGTGTGATTCAGAAATCATACCCTTTCTGATCTCGGCGTTCCTCTTCATCTTTGCAGTCCATTGTGCCTTTTCCTTTATGGCCCTCTGTGTCACATGAGTAGAGTATGTTAATATGAGATTTCAAAACTTCACTGTTCGAGTAAAGTAAAATGAACATAAACAAAATCAACTTACCTCTTCATTAGACTCCTCAACAATATGATCTAGGCAAGATGAAGAGCTAGACGCAAACACACACGTGTAGTAGCCGCAATGCACACTACATATTTGTTGCTTAAAACACTATGTAGTAGAGAACACAAGTTAGTTACACTTTATATGACGGATACTATGATAAAGACATGTATGTGATGCATATAAACCTTACCCAAAACTTATGATAGAAGTACATCTTCTTTTTCCGTTTTGGATGACATTTCCCTCCCGCTATGACATATTTCTCGTAAGCACTAAATAGTTGACAAAAGCATCATTAGATGATATTAACATTATCAATTCATATATAGACTAATTTTACCTATCTATGACTTCCACCATGTCGCTGTACAACTTGTTGTCGTAGTCAAGACTGTCCAGTACGAGAAGGTACCCATTTGTGGGAATTATCATAAAACAGATCCATGATCGCTATAAGAATATTGACAACAAGTTACTTACGATTGGATTTAACTTCAACATATGATATATGACGAAGGCAGTAGTGGTCCAACTTACTTGAAGTTGTAGGGGGCTAAAGATGCATTGTCTATCTTGCCACTTCAGGAAGCACTCGCATAAATAATTTATAACCCGAGTCCTTGCTTCATTTCTCATCACCTCCTTCATTTCACCTATCTCTGCCGGTGTCTTATCCGGATAGTGATCCGGATTTAACGTTGGGTTATACTGCTTTGGTTGATGCGGTTTGAGTTAACGTAGGCCACCTTCCAATCTTTTCTATCAACCCTCTTTCTTTGATAAAAAGAATTTATGCTACAAAAAAAAAGATATAAGTGGACATCCTCCCAATATATTGAATTGTGATTAAAATTCGAAGTAGATCGAACGTGAAACTTACATGCACCACAAGGTGATGAAGGTGACGTCCATCCTGCCTAGGCGAAACATTGAGTGGATATCCTCCCAAAATAGGCCTAAGGTTTGTTCATCGTCCTCTTCATTGAACACCTCACTTGGAATCCTACAAGTGATTGTGCTGACCCCTTCCTTCGATGCCATCATGTACCAGTCATGCAACTTCCGCATCTCCCATGGAAGGTTCTTGTACATGGTGTTTGATATAAGGGGCTTACCCAATTTGAATGTCGGGTAGTCCACAGGATTGTCCAAAATGTGATCGTCATACGACACTTTGTCTCGAGGATCTTGTTCTTGGAAAAAATGAGCCTACCGGTGCTTGCTAGACGATTTTTCAATCCAGCCAAGTACTTATCAACAACAGTTTTTGCTTTTGGGTCCTTTGGCTCTTTGTCAAAACCGGTAATCATCTTTGGGATTACCGAAGCCTTGACAACAACTGGCGCAGGATGGACTTGGATTACCGGAGCTTGAATTGTTTCCTGAGGCTGAACACTATACGGAGGAGGCTCGTTGTCACTATAGATTATAGGACTATGAGTCGAGTCGGCTTCCGCATGAGGAGATTGAGGCTTGTTTCCCGAGGCTGACACAGACATAGGAGACGGTTGTCCACCTGTATTGGCTGGCTAACTCGCATGAAAGGACCCGTGCCCAGACAACGGGGGTGGAGAAACTCGTGGTGAGAGGACAACTTCACGTCGTTTCCAAATAATGAAAGAGCCGAGGGCATCTTGGAGAGTTTCTATACCCGCCTCAGGTATCGAGCATTCGATCTCGTTGTCCTCATAGCCAGGTACTATTTCTGACACAGTGACGCACACGTAACCTGGGGGGATATCCCTGTTATGGAGCGTCTCTCCTGGAAATGCTGTGCCCGATGCAACCTTCATTGTCTTCCCCTTGTAACCAAATGGCACATACAACTCGTAAGGAGTATCCTTAGTGATGTCATTCGTGCCTGATTGCATGCAGACTGATGGTTGACCGGAGACTGATGGTTGCGTGGAGACGGATGGCTGTGTAGATGTGGACGAACCACGTAAGAAGGCATCCACCACAACCCGCAGGTTGGGGTCCAAACGACCGCTTTCTTTGTCGATAGCAAACATAAGAAGTTGTCGCCTCCAGTCCTCCTTGGCTTTATCTTCTTGCTCTTTCTTATGCAATATATGCTTCTTGTAGAGGTGTGAGGATGTTTCAGAGAAACCTTCTTTCCATGTTGCCGATGATGACACTCCTCGTACCCGACCACCATGTTCTTTGGTCCTAATAGCCTTCGCTAGCTCATCCTTGTGATACTCCGGTGTAAACAGACCAGCCTTCGTCTGTGTCGCGATGGGGCCTTTCAAGGCTTGCACGACTTCACTTGTCGCGACATCCTTCACAATGATCTCTCCTTCTTCGGTTAACTCAGAGCGACCCTACGCTCATTGGTATTTGGCAATGGATCAGGTTTTTCTTCCGCGCGGAGCTTGGCTTCCTACTCTCTCCAAATTGAAATCTTCTTTTTATATCCGCCCAGACCTAACCGTGCCTTGAACTTGTTTCGCTTGTTTAGCTCAACCATCTTTTCACTGAGCTCCTTCAAAGCACTGCTCGTCTTCTGCTCAACAAACTCATCCCATTCCTGGGACTTGACGCCAATCTTGCCACGTGATTTTGCAATGGTCCCTCATTACTTTGCCGCAATGGTTCCGTCATTTGGCGTTGACACCAGCGGGTTCAATCGGTTCTCTATCTTTGGGGTCTAGTGCAGTAACCTCGTAGATGCCCTCTGCCTTGTTCGCGGAGCGCTGACCGCGCTTACGTTTCTGTGCGCGGTGACCGCGCTTGTCAACCGCCGATATTATGCCCTAAATAGCGGCGGTTGGCATTGTCAACCGCCGCTATAAACCGCGGTCATTTATAGCGACGGTTGATAAATATCAACCGCCGCTAAAGAGGCCTCTGTAGCGGCGGCTTAAACCAGGCAGGGGCTCCCAGGCTCTATAGCGGCGGCTCACTTTAGGCCGCGCCGCTGTGGCTTTTGGCTGCCGTCGCTATAGAGCCTATTTGTGGTAGTGTGGTCACCTGCATCCCTTGTCCCGCCTCCACTTATATAGACCCTTCTAATGGGATTCGACAAGTTGGCCCATTAGTAGACTAATCCCTCACAGATCAATATTCGTATGACCCTTACATACGGATCAAATCTATAATATCTATTGGGCATATCTCCAACAAAGCATACCTCAATTAATAGACTGTAGAGATTCCATTATCATGACATCGATGTACATTTGAGCTTTTTAGCTTCGTTCTCCTCCTTCCATTATCGATTCTTCTGGCTCCGATAGTCAACGAGCTCAGGCCTTGATTCTAATTCTAGATTTGATTTGATTTGGTTCATAACTACAAACAACTTTGCTGTACATTGTATATCACGTAAGGACGGCTTTTGTGGGACTGGAACATGTTAAAAAAATAGAGAACAGGAGAGAGAGAGAGAGAGAGTTCATATTCTTTTTCCATAAATAGGACAAAGATTTTAAACTCTGTTGGGTCATTTTAGACTGCAATCTTTCTACTTCTAGAATATTTTTTTGTTTTCTCCAGCATGTCATCTCACACGTACTCTTTTGAGCTACTTGTAAAAAGCGCACAGAGGTAGCAACTTTCGAGAGACTCTTGTTAGTTGTTTGGCTTTCCATCAGTTTATTTTCATGAAGAAAACCTGTTGTTTACATGAACCGTTGAAACGTTATTATGCTCCAAAAGTCAGTTAAGAGCATCGATCAAAGCTCGGTAGTTAATTCCCAGCCGTGGCATTGCCCAGACACAACCTTTTGCAGAAACTACTAGGCACTACTTAACTTAGCAGCTAGCGCGTGTTAATCTAGTGGATAGCTCAAATTAAAGAAGAATAGAGGATGTTACTTACATATCGGCGTGACGACTGTCGACTGCACAGGAAGCCACAATTGCATGGCTGTCACAGTTCGGTAAGCAAAGCCTAACTTCACTGTGATATCTTACTCTTCTCATGCCAATTCGGCGATAGCCTCCAGCTAGGCGCAAACAACAAAAGCAAATTGGTACTAGAATGAACCTCGCCGGTCATTTCAGGACGTGTGTGTTAAGACAACAAGAGTTAGGTATGTATTCAGTCTCATGGTATTTAGTAGTGTTGTGCATCGATCGGTGGTATTCGGTGGCAGCAAGGATATCCTTGTTTAGGTCACCTACATCTTTAGAATTATTTTTCACGTCAGACGTATGTCTTTGGTGGATGCTTATTTTTATTATTGTCATACTAGTTATATACTATGTCACACCTAATGTGAACTGTTTGTCAACATACATATGGGAAGTTGAGAACTGGATTGATATATATCCTGCAATCATTAAAATACTATATATGATTATTAAATATATATTAAATATAAAACTAGTTACAGAGTTAAATGCGTATCAGTGTGATAAATTCATTAAACTTAATTAAGTCATTTTAAGAGATGTTTACTGTAGCATACATTATCTAATCATGACCTAATTAATCATAATAGATTTGTCTCGTTATTTAGAGGGAGAGTTATAGACTAGGTTTTGTCAGTAATCTATATTTAATACTCCTAATTAGTATCACAATATTCGATGGGGCAGATCTAAAAATCATAGGGGTGGAAATGAATAGACAGCTAGTTACCTAACCATCTTACATATACAAATCTTGATGGTCTGCAACATGTATGATGCAGTTGGTGACCCGTGATGTACTGATATGTTGGAATAATAAGCCTTTGACAGGTCCATTGTTGAGAAATTTCAAAGCATCGGATGCATGGCTGATGTGTAAATGATAGAACTTCTGAGTAAACCATAACAATTAGCTAGTGTAAATGGTAGAAGTTCTGATGAGTAAAGCGTAACACAGTGTGTAAACATTGGGGCATCCATATGTAAACCATCTGTCTGATGCATAAACGGTTTAACTCCTTTATGTAAACCATGACATAGTGTGTAAACAACTTGACATCTATGTAAACCGTCTGTACTTTGAGTAAACGGCTATGCATATGTGCAAGCTGTAGTACAACGTGTAAATGGTACAACTTCCGTGTAATCGACATTAGCTAGTGCAAAGTTGAGCACACTGCACACCACCACCTTATATAGGAGATGAGCTACTTCCCTTGGTTGAGTGATGTAAACAATGGGGGAGAGAGAGGGAGCTCTCTGTTATGGTTTACAGACGCGCCCGCACGCGCATTTATTCTTGTGCTTATTTTTCTTGCTGTTTTGATATAAGCTGCTAGCCACTATGTAAGAAAGTGTTAAAGAAGACATCATATTTAGAGACTCTAATTTGAAATGAGTCTACAATGAATTATCGGAGACTCGTTTTTACTGGACGAGTCTCCCATATGTTTGTACTAATCTATTAGCATATCTGATGTCGGGTAATTGCAGACTTGAGTGAACAAAATGAGTCTCCAATAATAGATATAGAATATCGGAGACTCTTCTTATGTAACCGAGTCTGTGATTGAAACATAGAACCGGACCCGATTGTTTTATCAACCCTCGTTTAGTTCCAGGCATCTGTCCGGAACTCGGTCCTCCTCACCTCATTTTCGTTGCTGCTCCTTCCTTTCTTCTCCTCTCTCATGCTCCTCGATCCCTTCCCTCCCTGACGAGCTCCTCCCTCCCCTGATCTGGGCGCATCCTATCCCCCGTTGCCCGAATCTGGTTGCCTCTCTACGAGACTCCCGAGCTCGCGCCTCCTCGGTGAGGGAGCGTGGTGAGAAGGCAATGATGCAGTGAGGGGCAGGCAGCGAAAAGGAGGAGGGCGGCGTGGGTTAGGCCTCCCCGATGGCGGCCGGGCGTGGCGAGGAAGAGGCGGGCGACATGGGTTGAGCCTCCCTAATGGTGAGCCCATGCAGCAAGGAGGCGGATCCTTTCGGGTGGCATGGTGGGATCCAGGCCCTCTCCTCGGCGGTGTTGTGTGAGGAGGCAGGTGGTGCGGCTAGATCCAGCTTCCTACGAGGCTACGACGAGTGGGCAATGATTGAGGCAGACCGAGCCCATCAGTTATGGTGAGTTCATCTCTCTCTCTCTCTCTCTCTCTCTCTTCCTCTCTCTCTCTCTAGTGAATCAGAGACAAATCTAGTGATTTTCCAATCATTGTTCTCTAAATCTCGTCACCCCCTCAAATCTTCATTCGATCAGTTGTAGATTTGAGTTATTTGATGATTTTAGATAGTTGTCACACGGGAGATGGTGACGGATTTGGTTCTGGTTGTGGAATCGCTGAGAACCGGGTAAACGAGGTTAGGGTCTGTATCTATTTCTAATCTTTAGCAAAATGCCTCTTAGATCCTTGTGTGCGCTATTGTATATTAACGAGTTATCATTTGGTGTGGATTTGCATGGTCCTCTAGTGTAGTATCACGTGAATTTGAGGACCACAATTTCTCATAAAAGTATGATTTGTGTCCCACTATTCTGTCCCTTCGCTATCATTGACAGGTGTGTTGCATACTTTGATGAACCAAAGGCTGTCAGTTAGTGTGTTGTTCTGTTACAAATTTCAACTAGCTGCTTGCCTGGTTTGTTTTGCCGAATATAACTAGTAGCTAAGTGTTTTCCTATTTCCGTGCTTTGGCATGGTAGTATGTCAGATTGATGTTGACTTGTTTGATTGTTTCAGATCACTCAGTTGTATCTGTCAGATTGAGCTTGAAGGCAATAAAGGAGCTGGTTAATTTTTATGCCAATGTTAGCTACTACTAGTCCATCTCTATTCTTCCATAAATTACCAAAAATTGCTGGTAGCTCCTAAATTTGTTCGAACTATGGCAATGAGATCTATAGAAATAGTGTCATGTCATGAGAAGCATTGCTAGATATGTTGGATGCTAATGTATTTAGTAAGCCATGAAAAAATACTGTTGTTATTATTTTTCCCTTGTGTTACCTGTACCTTTGTCAGTGTCACATATTCAGCATGCATTTGTTTCTTCTCTGTTGTGTAGACTAGAAAGAATGGCAGAGAGCTAGAAACCAAAGTATGTTATGCACTGATACGACACTTCTTTATACAACTTGACTTGACATTACCTTAATTGTGTTTATCAGTGTTTTGTTAAGCTATTTATCAATCTTTTTCCTCTATTACATAATTGTGTGTATAAATACAACCGATAGTTCAGTATAACTACAGTTGTTCTAAACTGTACTGATAGTTTGTATGATAGGTGATCACTTAAAAACTTAAATTACAAGTAGTATCATGTATTTAACTGCTGCTATCTATTTTCTAATCAGAGGTGATGATGTTCGAATTTTGCAAATGTTAACTGTAAAGCTTCCATAATTAATTTTTCTCTATGCTAGTACAGACTATTTCCTTGCACAAACTATTTCCTGGTAGTTAGTGTTTACTCCTGTTTTTGACTCTGTGCAACTGTTAGAAAAAACAAGCACGAGCTCTGCTTTTGGGGGATGAGATTCAGACTCACAAGGCATGCCATGGTTGCTAGATTCATTAGCACCGCATCCAAATTTATTTGTCAGGTGAGATAGACCTGCAAGAACTCCATTTCCCATGTCAATTGAAACAAAATATGAGTAAAATCGATACAAAATTTATTATTCTGTGCTTCCATTTATACAAAATGGTTAGTACTATAAATAATGTGGTAGATTCATCAGTGTTTCTTCCAGTGCAGGTTTGTTGTCTCCTTGAGACAGTGTACACTTATATGTCCGATGTCTCCTTTTTCTTTCAAGAAAGAAACTACACTCTTATTCTCACACTTCATAACATCAAGGCATGTACTCATAGCTTGGCTTAGCTTTTAGCACATGCATATGCTTTTATAGCTATGTTGATAATCATGTTTCTATGTAGGGCAAGTAATTCTTATTACATGTATGAGTTGAAAGTTTTACCATTGTTCAGTTCACAACGAAGTGAAGGGTACAACCTACCAGTACCAGTTTACAAGATGTTTGATAATACTTTGATTATATACTCTGATCTACAATTCATGCTTAGTTGTTTAAATAGCTGTTTACATTCCAGCTAGAGCTACCTACATTTGACTCCAGTATTCAAAAGAACAAAATGTGAACCTCTCCAAGCTTTGTAAGTTTTAGAAATAACAGATAGGAAAAATAATTGAAAAGATAAGTAGTACTTGCCAAGTTTCTTGTGCACACCAATTTGGCTCCTCAATAATGGAACTATTTGTTCTCAGTTTGCTTAGTTGTTTTTGTTTCAATATAAAGTAACATTTTCTTTTTTTTCTTGAACAAAGCAAGGTTGCTTATTATTGTGTTGGAAAAAGCTGACGCGACTTGAAGGCTTCAATCATGTGACTTGGCTATGTCAAACTTTAAGTTGCATTGTTCCAAGTAATGATAATTCATGGTAACAAATTTTATGTCCATTGAAGTGAAGCTATAGTTAGCAAAATGTATGTCAATTAAAGTAAAGATATAATTGTATGTCCAATGAAGCATGGTAGTTGTTGTAATGATCAAGCGGTGTATTTGTTATACATATAGTGGATATAGCATGTGTACTAGACTTTATAGTATATTATGAATAAAAATATATATTTTCTTTTTTTTCTTTTATTAATATATCATTAGAGACTCTGGTTGCCAAAACGAGTCTGCAATGAATGATCATTGGAGACTCTAGTTGTCAAAATGAGTCTCTGATGACCATTGATTGGAGACTCTTATTGGCAATCAGAGTCTCCAATGTCTCTCTCATTGGAGATTCATTTTTATCAAAATGAGTCTCCGATTAGGAAGTTATTGCAGACTCGAAAATCCGAGTCTCCAATGACTTCACATCACAGATACAAATTTGAAGACGCAAAATAATAGAGTCTCCTATGTGACTTGAACCGAGTCTCTAAATATGTTTTCTTACATAGTGAGCATTAGAGAGATATGCAATGTTTATGCATGGTTATGATCTGAAATTAGAATAATTCATGATGTTCCAACATCATATTGGAGTCACTAGCTTAAGCGAAGCGTGGGAACAACATTTCGCAGAAAACAGTAGTTCTTCCGGCACCGACCAGTTGTTCGTCCCAGCTTGAATAAAGCCCGTTCCGTTCGTGCGTGCATGTATGCATGGGAAAAACTGGCTCTAGTATACATGCAGTGCATCTGGATGCATGCTGTGCTCTTCATTTGTTGGTGTGGTGCTAGAAGCCTAGTATACCACTTCATGGCCCATCCGAGACCACCTCATTGTCACACATGCATGGACGCCACTGCCATTGACTTGTTTATTCCTTTTGTTCGTGTTTCTGCGCCGTGAAAGTGAATGAATAGAATGTATAATTAATCCGCCATGCTGGCCTGCCTGCCTGCGGTCAATTCCCAACTGCTGAAAGATATACTAGTTGAGATGATGTCTATTTTAATTTAGACATACGCAGATCACTTGGAGTCACCGTCGGATCGTGTTAATACAATACGAACGATTAAGTGAGCAACGATCGATGTGGTCCGGCACGGCCATGCGTGCATGTCACCAGGACCGGTCGATCGTCAAAACAAGAAACCACGGCTCCCAGCCTTGTAGCAACGACGGCTTTGTCGGGATGTGCATGTACCCGTAAGATGTGGCATAAGTACTTATTCTCTCTATTCTTAAATTATTATTATTATTTCTTTTTATCAACTTTAATTATTTTGTTTTATCAAAAAAATTCAAATTTTTTAAATAATATTATATATATTTTTATAGTTTATTTTATGATAAAGAAATTTAAAATATAAATTAAAATTTTGAATATTTAAAATAATATTTTAAATAGTCAAAGTTAATAAAAAAATTAACAACAACAATTTAAAAACAGAGGTACATAATAAGGATATGCACGGGCGCATTTACATGAGTGTTTGTGCTAGTTTGGTCACCCTGACAGGTGGGCTGGCTTTGTTTAACTGAGGCTGATGCAGGCGAGCGTGTCGTGAAACCATGCAGCAGCTTTCAGGCTGACCAAGAGGACGAAAGGTATCTCTTCAATCGTCTGTTCGGGAACTCTCTCGTCCTGCTACAGTAAAGAGGCGAGTTCGAGGGCGATTCCAGTTCCGGCGGGGACTCCGTCGGCTCCCTCTCGCCTCCACCGGCACCGGAGGTGGGCTGGGGTCACGGGCTCGATGTCTGTATGTACATATCCCTTCCTCCTCCCAGTTTCTTTAGATCTAGGTAGTAGGGTTAGGGTTCGCCTTCTCTTGTCGCCATTGTCGGTGACAGCAAGATCTTTTGTCTTCCTCCTGGCAGAGCTGGTCATGGTGTGGTCCTGTCCGAGCGCGCTAGTAGTTTCTGGTGCCGTCATGGAGGATGAGCTTGCGGGTGTCTGTGGTTTCGGTGGCGGCGGCTTGCCCGGTGCGGGTGGGCCTCGGCGCTGGCTGGTGCTGCGGCGTGGCCTCGCTCGTGGCCGGTGGCGTGGTCATCGCGTTCTGAGGCTCCGCATGCCGTGGTTGTGGAGTTCCTGCTCCCATGGGGCGTCTTGTACCATGGCTCCTCGTTCAGCTCTTTGCCGATTGGGTGGATGTTTTTGCCCACTAACGTTTGCTGGTGGTGGATCTGGATAATGGTTTTTCCGAGGCACATCGAAGAGACGGCGGCGATGATGTGTCCATTGGAATAAAGTCTCCAGGCTTTCGCTGTGTCGACAGCTTTCGCTCTCCACCGCCGTCGACGAGCTAGGAGAGATGGGGTCCTTCGAAAGCCTGGTCAGGAGAGCTCATCTTTCAAATCTCTTTTGTATACCCTCTCACGCGTGGTGCCACAATGGTAGTGCGACGTTCCCATCATGCATCAGAGTTTTCTGATGATCTCTCAAAGGACGCTGTTGTTTCGGTGGTGTGTAGATGTAGGTCTGGTCATGTTTGTAGGGTACGTGCGTGGTGTATGCGTTTCTATGTATGGAACAGATTCTACAGCTATACATTCCAATTTGAGAGGGTTTAAAAGAAAAAGAGGAAGGAAGGTAAAACAGCCCTCTATGCTGCATATGCATATCGACTACAGAAAGATAGGTTGAGCACGGTCTATTGTACTGCAACGACAATAACAACACCAGACACGCCACATGCAACTATGCAAGAATTCTTTCGTGCCATCACATCACGTACTGGTCCTCCTGCATTTAGTTGGGTTTGTAATTTGTAATTGCTGCTAATATCACCAGTTCCTTCTCGACACCATTGCACTCGTGTGTCAAGTTGCTGGTCAGCTACCCAGGGATTCACGCAAAAGAGTTCTACTGTAGACTAGAGGATACCATATGCTGTAATGGGCTAGTTTTCGGACTTGTTTTGGGGTGTGGTGCGTGGCTGCTGCTGGGCTGAGGAACTAGGCAGTGGCTGTGTGTTGTGGTTTTAGGCTAATCTGCGGATAGAGCTGCCCAAACAGGCGGTCCGGCCCAGCACGGCCCGGGGCTTAAAAGGCCTGGCATGTTTAATATAGGGCCGGTATGGCCCATGGGCCATTTTGGGCCGTGCCGAGACGGCCTTACGGTTGAGATATAGGGCCGGTATGGGCCATGGGTCATTTTGGGCCGTGCCGAGACGGCCTTAGGGCTGAGATGATGGCCCATGGCACAGCTCTAAAATGCAAATTTGTGCCGGCCCGGCCCACTAGATACATGATTATACATGGCCCAATAATTCAATTATAGCCGATTAATACTTAAAAGTGATTAAAAGTGAAGAGAAATAGGGTGGGTGATGGGATTTGAACTCAACACCTCCATTAAAGCAATAAGATGACTTACCAGTACACTAAGAAACTCTTTTTTTGACTATAAAATAAATATAGTTATATTTAAACAAACTTTATTGGACCGTGCCATGCCGGTCCTTGAGCCTGGCCGTTGACCCAAGCATGGCCCTTAAAGTAGGGCCATGCCGGTCCTCGGGCCTGGCCATCAGCCCAAGCACGGCCCTTAAAATAGGGCCGTGCCGACACGGTCCCTAAATTGAGTGGGCCATGCTATACTCGGGCCATGCTTTTTTTTTGCGTGCTTCATGTCGGCCCACAGTCCACGGGCTTTTTGGACAGCACTATCTGTGGAGTTCAAATTGGGAGTCAAGAGGAAATTTCTGAAGAGTTAAACATAAAAAATGTTTTTGTTCCATTTTGAAAATGTCACTTTTCATTACCCATCAATTCTGGATACGAACCATAGAATTTTTCACAAATGGGCATAGATTGATTTGGAGAGTTTCTTACTGAATTTCCACTGTTGGCCAAGTAACAAAACTCGAGGTTGCTCATCATAGGGAAAAATAAAGTTGTTTGCTTCTATAACTGGTGCGTATGGTGCCTTGCCGCATATGCAAAATGAGTGTAGCTTCACTGTCTATGACTCATTATGGTGTAAGCACTTTAATTTCGAGTTCTAGACTCAGGAATCAGCACAGCAGATCTATTTTGTTGAAGAGATTGGCGTGATGACCAACTTCACCAACCAAACAAACCCATTCATAGCGCCAATAATAAAAGTATATTTGTTTCAAAGTTAACTATTTGCAATAAGCAACGGCAAGACATTATATGAAGTCTATGCACAAATTTTTACCGGGGTGCCATTTTCAAACAGTTTTATCCCGGTTCACATTAGAGCATCTCTAATAGCTATCCTAAAACTGAAATTCTAAAAGTGGTTTTAGCAATAGGAAAGAGAAGGTTTTAGCAATTATCAGCATGCTCCTCTCCAGCAGAATACCTAAATCTGGAATCCTGTAAATCTTTGTATAAATACTCTTAACTGTGGGAAGGTATTCATAAAAATTCCAAGACACAGAAAATATATGAAAATTTACACCTTTCTCAAAGGCCTTTTTTTTTTTGCAAATGGAGACAACCTTATCCTCCCCGCGCACAACCATTCTCGCACTGCCTCCTCCTCCCCCGCATGCCGTGGATGTCACCGCCTCCTCTTCCTCCCCCGTGCGAGAGCGGTGCCGCCACGCAAGCTTGCTCCTTCTCTCTCCCGCAATCCCAACGTCGCCTCCTTCTCCCCCGCGTGCCGCCAACGCCTACTCCTTCTCCTTTTCCTCCCCTACACGAGCTTGGCGCTGCCACCTCCTCCTCTGTCGTACGAGCTCCCTCCTCCTCCCCCACGTAACCCTAGCGCCGCCTCTTTCTCCGCCATGAGCCGCTGGCACGGCCTCCTCCTCTTCCTCCCCCACGTGAGCCCGGTGCCTCCACCGCCATGAGCTCCCTCCTCACCCACATAATTCCAACACTGCCTCCTTCCTCGTCGCGCATTGCCGGCACCGCCTCCTCCTCTTCCTTGCCCCACCGGATTTGGGGGCGGAAATGTCCCGCGTGGTGCAGTTGCCTTTTCGCGCGTGTGAACTGAGTTTTAGGATTTGGTTGCTTCGATTGCTATATTTGGGATTCAGAGATGGAGAGATAGGATATATTCTAAAAGTTTTAGGAATAGTAATCAATATAGCAATTCTGCTGGAGCAAAGTTTTTACTAGATTTTAGGATTTGTAGCAGTTTTTAGGGATATCAATCCATTATAGGATAGCTATTGGAGATGCTCTTAACTATAAGCGAGACAATGTCGCAAGTACTAGATTGATTATCATTGGTCACGGTGGTTACATATATATGAAGAGGCTGGGCAACCCTAGAGGTGCCAGGCGCATGGGCTAACAAGGCCGGCGCACAACCCACTGGAGAACCAATACACATGTACCTAAAACAATCTAACCCCCCCCCCCCCCCCGCCCCGCTCCCGCAGTGTGAGCATCACAAGTGTGGACATTCAAACTGGACCAAAACTCCAAAAATACTAAAGTGGTCAATCCTTTGGTGAAGACATCCGCGAACTGCGAAGAGGTAGGCACATGTAAGACTCGAACGACACCAATGGTGTCGCGTTCCCTGACAAAGTGAAGGTCAATCTCCACGTGTTTGGTGCGCTGATGTTGTACTGGGTTGGTGGAGAGGTAGACCACGCTGACGTTGTCACAGTAAAAAGGGTCACCATCGATAGCGGGTGATGGAGTTCTTGGAGCAGTTGGCGGAGCCAGGTGGCCTCGGCCATGCTGTTGGTGACAACTCGGTACTCGGCCTCCGCACTGGAGCGTGAGATGGTGTGTTGATGTTTCGAGGACCAAGAAACCAGACTGGAGCTGAAGAATACCGCATAGCCAGACGTGAAGCGCTGTGTGTCTAGATAGCCAGCTCAATCAGCGTCGGTGTAGACAACAAGGTTGGAGGGAGTGGTGCGGGTAATCACAAGGCCATGACCCAGGGTGCCCTGAAGATATCGTAAGATCCTTTTGGCTGTGATGAGGTGAGCTTCCCGGGGGTCATGCATGTGGAGAAAGACCTGTTGAACAGCATATGCAATGTCTGGTCTAGTGAAGGTAAGGTACTGCAGGGCGCCGACCAAACTATGATAAGAGGAGGCATCGACGATGGGCAACCCATCAACAGCCGAGACTTTAGCACACATGTCAACAGGGGTTATGCAAGGCTTGCAGTCCGTCATTCCGAGGCGGTCCAAGATGTCCAAGGCATACTATCTTTGAGAGAGAAAGAGCTGCTCATGCGTGCAGGAAACTGACATGCCAAGAAAATGATGGAGAGGTCCATGGTCCTTCATGGAGAATTCTTGTTGGAGAGGAGCGATAACCTTCTGAAGTAGAGGCATGGATGAAGCCGTAAGGACTATGTCATCAACATAGAGAAGCAAGTAAATGACGTCGCTGCCATGCCGGTACGTGAAGAGTGAGGTGTTGGACTTGGCTTTGGTGAAATCCATCTTGAGGACGAAGGAGGCGAACCTGTTGTACCAAGCATGAGGCGCCTGCTTCAGTCCGTATAGTGACTTGTTGAGCTTGCACACGTAATCAGGGTGGGCGGTGTTGACGAAGCCGGCAGGTTGGGAGCAGTACACAGTCTCAGACAACATGCCATGGAGGAACGCATTTTTGACATCAAGCTGATGGATTGGCCAATCCATAGAGTGAGCCAGTGAGGACAGTCCGGATAGTAGCAGGCTTGATGACCGGGCTGAACGTCTCGTCATAGTCGATGCCGGGACGCTGAGTGAAACCATGGAGGACCCAACGAGCTTTATAGCGATCGAGAGAGCCATCAGTGTGAAATTTATGCTGGAAAACCCACTTGCCTGTTACTACATTGACATTGGGGGGCTGGGGGACAAGGTCCCAAGTATTATTGGAGAGGAGGGCAACGAACGCATCTTCCATGGCGTGATGCCAGTTGGGATCGGTGAGCGTACTCCAATAACTTGTGGGAACCGGAGAGAGCACGGAGGCATGAAGGCCAAGGCGGGGCTGCCAAAACCCGCACTTCCCGCGGGTTGCCATGCAGTGGGTGTTGTCCACCGGGACGATAGGAACGACACAGGGAGGGAGCTTGACTGGCGGGGGCACGACAGGTGCTATGGCATGAGGCTGGTGACGTGTATAAAGGTGCACATCCAGGGGCCAAGCGCGAGGTGGAGTTGAAGCCGCAGGTGCGGCGCATGGCATGGGTGAGGACGGGGCCGTCGTAGCCGCGCGTGGCACAGGAAAGGGGCGGAGCCAACAAGGCCATGCATGGCGCGAGAGAGGATGGAGCCGTTGTTGGTCGTAACTATGCACCCACTTATATACCGCAAGGGGACGGTATACAATTGTAGCACTTTTTCCCTTGATTTGAGTATTCCAAGGTTTATCATATCCACTGGTACCTTAGGGATTATTAAACAAAGTTAATAGTAGAAGATCTAGTCACGACTACTGTCGAGTTCTAGTTGCATGAGGGGAGACTGGCCAGCGCAAAGCTGCGCCAGACAGCAAATCTGCTGGCGCGCCGATCGGCGCTGAGGTCGAGCCGATCGGCACACTACCGAATCTGTGATCGCGCCGATCAACGCTGAGGTTGAGCCGATCGGCATAGAAACAAATCTAAGCCAGAGTGTGCCAGCCACTTAGTAAGCCTAAGCTGTTAAGTGAGTAGCCAGATATCTACTAGTGAGATCGTAACTAGATAGTCTAATCAAATAGCATCATAATGGTAATTACATGGATCAATGAAAACCTATAACGAATAAGTCCACCCACCTTTCCGAGCGTCTCTCAATTTATCACTGCCGAGAGGAGACCCTTAATCGCGTAGGTATCTTACCCTACTCAACTATCCAATAGTGCTGCACAGGCTTAGTACTGTCACCGCTAAACCACTCTACTAGCATCATCAAGCAACCATAATCAATACAATATCCGAATACTATCCTGATCACCATGATCAAGATAATATCAACCTACTTAGCCTAGAACTAAGCAATTGGAATAAGCGCATGCATGATTACAGAATCAAGATAGACAAATCACCAAAACCATCATCAACATATTAGATTATCCTTGAGATACATAGAGTAAGATTCATAACCGCCGAGATGGCCTACCTTGATGGATCAACTCTTACTCCAATGGTTCTTGAAACTCAACTAGAGATCTATTCTAACGGGGTGAACCCCGGTGGCTCTAACTTATGGATCTGTTGTCCCTCCGACGCCTCCTTGTCTCTCGCGACCAGGGGTCTACAAGTATTTATAAGGGTTCTACTCGTAAAGGACTCGGTTTCTAGCAAATAAGTTGGTTACGCCGATCGGCATAGGATTGCGCCGATCAGCGCAAGCCGTATCTTCTCTGGTTTCTGCTCAGAGTCGGTTCCTTTGTCCTCCACAGCTACCATGTGGGCCTTTTCCTTCGAAATAAAGTCTTGTACTGTAAGTTAAGATCTTGAAGTTTCATAAATCTTCCAGGCAAATATCTTCAAGTGTCTTGCGCAGATAAACTTCCATAAGCATGTGGAATGGGCCTCGATCACTTTTGTGGGCCAAAACACCCTTGTGCCGATCGGCTCATGGGTTGCGCCGATCGGCGCACTGGGTTTCTTTAGTGCTTTTCGTTGCTTTTGGACTCCTGTCCTCTTCTAGCACACTTTAATCACCAATTTTACCTGTTTTTGCAACATAGCTCCAAAACATCGCATATACAAATATATAGGCAAAATCACAGGTAAATGGCCTAAATTGGTATCAATTATGCTCTAATTGGGGTCATATTCACATATAAAAGGGGCACTTCGGAAGTGCCAACAGTTCCCCCACACTTAAATCTTTGCTCGTCCCGAGTAAAGTAAAAGAAAGAAAAATTAGAGAACATACTCTCTCTATCATAAAATATATCTCAAATCAGCAAATGTTGAGCATTATTCTATTGTGGTGTATTTCATATTGGTATTCAACAAAATAGTTCAAATATGGGCATAAAGCTTTAAAGTTTCTCCCCAAAGCAAAGGATCATGTCCAACTCACAAAATATAACTTTTCCACACATGAAAATCACTTAAAAGATTGTTGTGAACATAAAGAATCTATCTTCCAAATAATGCATAGCAACAACTCATCTTTCAAATCACTCAATCTATATCTACATCTTAATGATCAAATAATATTTTTGTAAGGCTTATATGAGTAGCTTAGTGAGGTAATTCAAGGATTGCGAACATAAACCAACAATATATTGTAAAGCTAGGAGATTATTCTTTACTGGAATTACAGAAGCTTAACAAGATGGCCATTTCAGAAAGAAAAATTTATGAATGGACTCAAACTTTGGATATGTGGACATGTGCATAGCAAAAATTTGATCTTCGAAGAAAAAGGAACTCTCATTATCAGATTGCACATGGCTGGAATGATTCATGGCTATATTACAATGAATTTCAAGAATGAACATATCATATACCATCCCCCCACACATAAAATTTTGCTAGTCCCTTAGCAAACAGTAGAGCTCTTTTTTTTTACTCTGCTGCACAGATTGGCGCCTGAAGTGCGCTGATCGGTTCTCAACCCAAACACCAATCACTTGTTGGTATTTGATTTATTTGGCTTCAACATTTATTCAAGAATTAAATATAGTTAGAAATATAGGATGTGGTCAAGGAATGATATTCAACAAGATATTTTGGGTTTATGGTGGAATACACAACGGAATTGAATGTTTGCATGAGTAATTCAAGGCTTAAAAAAGATACACAAAGATTTGGCCACCTTAGTAAAGTTCATACCAACAAGAATTAAATCCTACCCGAACTCAACCATCAGTTTAATGTTTATCTATATATCAAAAAGGCTCATGAGTATTGCTCAAAATATGGCATTAATAGGTAAGGATCTTTAAAAACAATAAATTCTATAGTTGACAACATGAAAATTTATTTATAAAAAGATTGGTACTAAGTTATTATCACTAATTGGACAATGCAAATGAAGCACATGGGTACTCAGAATAGCTCCACATAAAACATATTTGCCGAATAATTTTTAAGTATAAGTTCGAATTTTATTCAATGCTCAACATTATTTGGTCTTCATCGACATTTTTCAAGAAAGGATAAGTACTTCAATTCTTCTAAAAGAACATAACCACCACCATTATATTAAGATTGAAACTCGAATACATGGTGATGATTTTTGCACACACTTGCATGAAAATAAAACTACTACTAACACACTTGCATGAAAGTAAACACACTATTAACTACTACTAACACACTTGCATGAAAATAAACACCCCCGATACATGGTTTCCCAACCCGCTCACACACACATAATCAAATAAAGAAAAAGATTGCAAAAGATAAAAGAAAACGCAAACCGGGAAACTGATACATGTGCCATCTCCTAGGCACTTCTAGTCAAGCGGAGGTGGAGAGCGGTGGCTGATCGTAGCCATAGCACCATGCCTTGAGTCGCTCGAACTCCTCCACCATCGCCTCATGGTTGTTTCTCCATTGGGATGCAGCATCCTCCACGTGCTTGTTGTGATGCATGTTGTTGTTGAGGTACCCCTGCATGGGCATGAAGAAGTCCGCACCGGGCACTGGAGGCACCACAGGTACTCGTCCTTGGTACCTATAGTCAACGCCCGTACTGAAGTATGTGGCGCCGAATGGTGCACTGCCTGTGCCGACCGATCGAGGTGAGGAATGTCTCGTCCATGTCAAAGTTGGGGACGAACCTTCCCCTCACTGCGAGGTAGTGCCCTTGTTCTTCCGCGCTCAGGAGGGTGAAGCCCTCCTCCACCGTGCGTGGTGCGAATGCCGACGGTGGTGGTGATCTGGGAACCCCACGACTTACCGCCGTTTGGCTCCTTGTAGCATGCCTCATTGGAAGGGGCGCACCGGAGATGGAGTGGCGGGCGTGGATTGCCACCACCGAAATGGTGGATGCATCACCCACCGACATGTCATCATGAGCGCCAGAGCTCCTCCTCGTCGAGGAGTCTCCACTCGACTCGCTGCCACCGGAACCGGTTCCCCGGCGCAGCCTCTTGCCCAACTTGCCGATAGAGGAACGGAGACGATCCATCTGCGAGGAATGTAGAACATGTGCAAGATCATGGGTAGTGGGGAAGGTGGAGAGATTACCGGGATGGTGTGCCGAAGTGGGGGTGCCCGGCCTCCCTTTTATAGCGTGGGAAACATCCAGGAGAAGGACCCGCCTTGACATTTCAAAATTTGAGAGCGCGCCGATTGGCTCAGGGCCGCGCCGATTGGCATGATTCAAATTTTGAATCTTCTGAATTGTGGTTCCTGATTCCCCTCCTTTCTGTCGTTTCCAGGTACATCATGCCGGTTGGTAGGGGAACATCATGGAATCCCGATGTCTTGATTGACTGCATCGATTGGCTCAGGCCTACGCCGATCGGCGCGCCGTCTCTTTTCCAGCTTCTTGTCAATTACTTGTCTCCCCTGCACTGAACATCCACATAGAAATCATACCTATTCCTTGAAATCAATGCCTGCCGCTTTTGTCGCCCACTTGGGAATCGTACGGGTACTCGCGCCGGCCGGCGCAGTGTTGCGCCGAACGGCGCCAGTCCCCTGTGTCTTGTGTTGGGCCCAGCGGTGACCCTAATGCCTCGTGTTCACCTCCTTCACCTAATTCCACTTTCCCAATGTTCCTGTAGCATTGACACACGTAGAGGCGCCCATCTGGTAGCTGCGCTGATCGGTGCTGTTCTGCGCCGATCGGTGCATCGTCCATTTGCTTTTGGCCCCCTTGGTTCTTCGCTAGATGCTGTCCTTCTTTCTGTGTTGGTTGTTCTAGCACCCCTTTCTAGGTGTTGTCAGCCTTTTGTCCGACCTGGGCAATAATGCACCGATCGGTTCTGGTGTGCGCCGATCGGTGCAAGCTCTGTTCCTTCCTGTTTTTGGTCTTTTTCTTTTTATACTCCTGTGTTGTTAGTCACAATATGTATATACACAATTTTGCACCCATAAACAGACAACACAAGAGCACACAAAAATTAAGCACACACTTTTTCTAATTCTTTTATTTGGGAGATTGTTTTTATTACAAGCAAGCAAATTTAAAAATACCGGGTTGCCCTCCCGGCCAACTAAATTAAATGGGTTGCCCTCCCATAAGCACTAAACAACTTCTGAATCCCCCGATCATTGAGTTGCCTCCCAAGAGCACTCTAGTTATTTAGAGGTCAAAGAGCTTGACCTCCCCGCAAACAATCAATCCTTAGTGTCATGGTGCGGGATGTGAAGCCGCGACACTACTAGGTTTTCTCATCTCTATGGCTCATATACCTCGAACGTCCCATCCATACATTCCCTCCAATTACTCTTAATGCCATGTTGCCACGGTGTCTTGTATCTTTTCACTTCATCAACAGCACAACTCTCTTCTCCTTTTGGGTGGAATTTGAAAGAGTAGGGAGTCCCACTTATATCAAAGCTTATCTCACCACTTCCAACATCAATACTTGCCTTTGCTGTCCTCAAGAAGGGTCTTTCTAAGATCAACAGAGTCCTCATCCTCTTATCCATATCCAGCACAATAAAATTGACACGGACGATGTGATCTCCAATTTGAATAGGCACATCCTCAACAATTCCATTAGGGAAGCGTACCGATTGATCAACTAACTCCAAACACATACCCGTAGGCTCCAACTCAGGCAAACTAAGACTTGTGAATATATGACGGGGCATAACACTTACACTCGCTCCAAGATCGCACAAACTCCTATCAAATATCCTTGTTCCAATCATGCATTTGATGCTTGGTGATCCAGGGTCGGGTTTCTTCTCTAGTGCAACATCATTGATTGCCGCCGTAAGTTCTTTAGTAGCCTTCACAACCTCCTCAGAAACCAATGATTTCTTGCTTTGCATCATGTCCTTGATGTACTTAGCATAGATAGGCACTTGAATAGCATCAACAAAGGGGACATTGATGTAAAGCTTCTTCATAATATCGACGAACCTTGCGAATTGCTCGTTGTGTTGCCGCACTCTTTCTATCTTGGTCAGCAGTTGAGTATCCAAGAACGTGGCCGGGCCATGCTCCTCTGTTTCCATGATCTTTTTCAGACCAGAGAGGTCAATATCCTCCTCACGCCGATCGGCGCACTCATTGAGCCGATCGGTGCCTATAGTACCTTCGCGCCGATTGGCGCTTGGTGTGAGCTGATCGGCGTGGGTCTTCCTTGATCCCGCTGAGTGCTTTGGATCTTCTGTTTGCTTTCCTGACCATGTAGCTATTGCCTTTAACTGTTCTGCAGACATCGTATTACCAGGAATAGCCCCCTTGTTACCTTGAATGGCTTGTGATAACTATCCCATCGATTGCTCCATAATCTTGGTATGCTTCAAAATCTGCTCATTGGAGCTCCCAATCTCTATCACCTTGTCATTGATCCCCCCAAGGATACGATCAATCTCCTTAAATTTAGCTTGGTTGTCCTTGTTGATCTTCTCTTGAGCTTGGAAGAACTCATGACATTGGAGATGAAGTGGGATAGAGTTTTGCATGGACGAACTAGGAGAGAAAGAACTCCTTTGCTGCTGAAGTTGGGGCTTCTATCCACTATTCTTCATGTATTCTAGCATCTTCATCTCTTCAGGGCAATCTTTCTGTACATGACCAAATTCTCCACACTCGCTACAAGTGGAGCGTGATTCCACTAGCTTGAGCGATTCTTCCTTAGGGATATGATGATTATTGTCCAACCTTCTTTGAATAGCATCAAGGTGATCTATAACCAAGTCTTCATGAGTCCTCTCAATCACACTTTTTGCCACTCCTTTTGAAGGTTGTAAATTTCTTGAACTTCTCTCACTATCCCATGACTGATTTTCAACTAACAACTTGATCAATTCCTTAGCTTGGTTGGGAGTCTTTGCCTTGAATGAACCCGCAGCTGAAGCATCTAAGTGTTGACGAGATTGAAAATTCAATCCCATGTAGAATCTCTCAATAATTTTTCCAACCGTTAGACCATGATGAGGGTAGGCATCAGTATATTCGTTGTATCTTTCCCATGCTTCTCCAATGCTCTCATCAACATTCTGTGTAAATCCAAGAATCTTATTCTTCAAAGCTTGTGTCTTACCAGGAGGGAAATATTTGGCTAAGAATGCAGCTACTAAGTGTCCCACACAATTTACTGCATTTTCCAATCCATTGTACCACTGCTTGGGGCGTCCAACTAGAGAGAAGGGGAACAATCGCACATGTGCTTGATCTCCGGTCAATCCATTTATCCTGAATATACTGCAAACTTCAAGGAAGTGCTGCAAATGGTGATTGGGATCTTCCGAACCTGTGAATGGTTGTTGCACCACTAATCCAACATATCTCTCCAGTTGATATGGATTCTGATCTTGAGCTTCATGGAAATCTGTCTTGACAACATTAGTCAGTTGAGGCTTGAAACGATTAATCAAGGGTAATTCTACCATCCTCTCTACTTTTGGATCTACGATTGCGAATAATACTCGAGGGTTGGCACAGACTGCTTCTCCAGCTAAATCTCCAAGTGATTTGCTTCTTTTCTCCGCTGTTCTCTTCTTGCGTAAGAGCCTTTCTAGATCATCGATGTAATTAGAGGGTTTGTTTGACTTAGACCATCCATGCCTGTTAGTTTCACTTAACAGAATATATTTACCAAAGAGACAAGTAAAGCACAATGACTAAACACTAATACATCAAACAATGTTTAAAAACCTGCTATGGTCCCCGGTAATGGTGCTAGAAAAAGGTAGCTTGTTGGTCGTAACTACGCACCCACTTATATACCACAAGAGGACGGTGTATGATTGTAACACTTTTTCCCTTGATTTGAGTATTCCAAGGTTTATCGTATCCACTAGGACCTTAGGGATTATTAAACAAAGTTAACAGTAGAAGATCTAGTCACAGCTACTATCGAGTTCTAGTTGCATGAGGGGAGACTGGCTAGCGCAAAGGTGCGCCAGACAGCAAATCTGCTGTTGCGCCGATTGGCGCTGAGGTCGAGCCGATCGGCACACTACCAAATCTGTGATCGCACCGATTGGCACTGAGGTTGAGCCGATCAGCACACAAATGAATCTATGCCAGAGTGCGCAGACACTTAGTAAGCCTAAGATGTTAAGTGAGTAGCCAGATATCTACTAGTGAGATCGTAACCAGATAGTCTAATCAAATAGCATCATAATGGTAATTACATGGATCAATGAAAACCTATAACGAATAAGACCACCCACCTTTCCGAGCGTCTCTTGATTTATCGCTGCCGAGAGGAGACCCTTAATCGCGTAGGTATCTTACCCTACTCAACTATCCAAGTGTGCTGTGCAGGCTTAGTACTGTCACCGCTAAACCACACTACTAGCATCATCAAGCAACCACAATCAATACAATGTCCGAATACTATCTTGATCACCACGATCAAGATAATATCAACCTACTTAGCCTAGAACTAAGCAATTGGAATAAGCACATGCATGATTACAGAATCAAGATAGACAAATCAGCAAAACCATCATCAACATATTAGATTATCCTTGAGATACATAGAGTGAGATTCATCACCGCCGAGATGGCCTACCTTGATGGATCAGCTCTTACTCCAATGGTTCTTGAAACTCAACTAGAGATCTATTCTAATGGGGCGAATCCCGGTGGCTCTAACTCACAAATCTGTTGTCCCTCTGATGCCTCCTTGTCTCTCGCGACCAGGGGTCTACAAGTATTTATAAGGGTTCCACTCGTAAAGGACTCGCTGTCTAGCAAAAAAGTCGGTTGCGCCGATTGGTGCAGGATTGCGCTGATCGGCGCAAGCCGTGTCTCCTCTGGTTTCTGCTTCGAGTCGGTTCCTTTGTCCTCCACAGCTTCCATGTGGGCCTTTTGCTTCAAGATAAAGTCTTGTACTGCAAGTCAAGATCTTGAAGTTCCATAAATCTTTCAGGCAAATATCTTCAAGTGTCTTGCATAGATAAACTTCCATAAGCATGTGGAATGGGCCTCGGTCACTTATGTGGTCCAAAACACTCTTGCGCCGATCGGCTCATGGTTGCACCGATCAGTGCACTGGGCTTCTTTAGTGCTTTTCGTTGCTTCTGAACTCCTGTCCTCTTCCAACATCACTTTAGTCACCAATTTTACCTGTTTCTGCAACATAGCTCTAAAACACCGCATATACAAATATATAGGCAAAATCATAGGTAAATGGCCTAAATTGGCATCAATTATGCTCTAATTGGGGTCATATTCACATATAAAAGGGGCACTTAGGGAGTGCCAACAGCCGTCGGGGCCGCGCGTGGCGCAAGGGAGGACGTAGACGTCGGGGCCGCGCGTGCCATGGGCACTACACGTTTTCAGGTCTATCGCAAGACCCTGAAAACGTTGCTATATGGGTATTTCATTGCGATAACAAACTATCGCAATGATGTCTTGTCGCTGGGAGGCGTCGCAAGTAGTCGCGCTGCGATAGCACATTGCATCGATTTTTTGTATCGTTGCGGTAGTTGTGGCTTGTTGCAACGACATGTGGCATTGCGTATAGGTGATCTGGCAACGATGGCTGCATTGCAGTAGGAGGATTCACAACTACGCGCATCATTGCTATAATGGCTATTGCATCAATGTTGCGTAGTTGCAAATATGTAATATTACAACACTCTTGAGGTGTAGTGAATGCCGCAATTGCCATGTAGGTGATCGTCATGATATCTGACCTAAATTGCAACAACCTCCTCCGTGTTGCTATACGTTCGAGCTGCAATTGCAACACCGGTCGTGCCATTGCTACAAGCGCACTTGGAATCACAACGACAAACGTATTGTTGCTATACCGCCAAAGGGAATCATGATGATGTACCTATCATTGCTATTGGTTTAAAGGATATTGCATCAGAATAATAGTCACTGCTGTATAGATAGAGGGTATCGCATCAATATATTAACTGTGGCAATCTGTGTTCAGTGTATCGCAACGAAATGAATAGCGTACATCAATCCAATGTTATTGTTAGTTACATCAATCCAGTATTCACTCATACAACCCATTCAAATCCAGAACTGCAATTGTATCCACAGAAATTTCTGCGTGCCGAAATGATAACAATGAAGGGAGACACTAAGGTTGCTTCCCACCTAGGCAATCCTGAACCTTGTATATCGCCCCGCCAAATCTCAATGTTGCTGCCCAATAAGAGACATATAGGGTTTCTAGTGAGATGAGAATTACAGCTTGTGGAGCTATATAGAAATGCATTGATAAAAATTAAGGCAATTATGAATGAAGGTCTATTTCTAGTTCTTTCATGCATGCTGATTCCTTTTGCCTCCTCGCGTTCTACTTAGAACTATCCGCTCATTTCGAGATATGAGATTTTTTGATGGCTCAAGATCATGATATTCCTTCGCCAAATTCTTTGACAGCTTGGTAGGTTTCGGTTTGTGAGCTGGAACATTTTCTTTTTGTGTTGTGATAATGCTTCTTGTCTCAATCTGGTATAAAGATGTTGGAATATTGTTAGCTATAATCCAAGCACCATATCATCATGATTTCCATACTTGTTCTAAACCATTACCTGCTCTGGCTCAAGTGTTCAAATGTTATGCACTGGTGTTGCATCAATGTTGTCGTCAGTGTTCCTAGCTTTAGGTTCTGTTGTATTGCAATTTATTACATTGTTCGTCACCTCATTGGTCTCCTCTACAATTATGTCTTCAATGGTCCTGTTCGTCCCTTCATTAGTCTCCTGTGCAATTATTCCTTCAGTGGTCCCTAATGCAGTGCTGGTTTCATTGGTAGCAACATACTAATTATAAAACAGAGAACAAATTATGTAATATGACAAATTTAAAAACAGTCGAGATTTCGACTATAATCTATGTGAGCAATTTCAGAAACATTTAGGAGCATTATGAATCTTTAATTGGCAACAGAGCTTGGCAGTTACAGAGCATAGCCCAAGGTCTAGGTTGGGCCAAATGCTATCGGGCTGGTTTGGGTGGGCCAAAGGAAAAAATGCCAAAAACAGATGCAAAAAAATAAATGTATCTTTCGGATCTGAGGATGGGCATGCGAGTATTAGGGCCTGTTTGTTTTCTCACCAGATTAATTTATCTAGATTATATCACTAGATTATTTAATTTGCATTATTTCAGCTGGATTAATTAATCTGAATGTGGTGTTTGTTTTTTAGATTATTCAAGCTGGATCAAGTAGTTGTAGGGGAAGAAATAGCCCATGACATGAGTTGTAAGGGTCTTTTACCAAAATAATCCAAAATAAGCACCTATTGAGGAAATTATTGGATTATAATAATCTGCCCTCTAGATTAATTTATTTGACCTTTTAATCTACCTTGTTTGTTTTCTTACTAGATTAACTAAGCTAGATTAATTAATCTAGTGGATTACAAAATAAAGAACAAATTATGTAACTTGACAAATTTAAAAGCAGTCGAGATTTTGACTATAATCTATGTGAGCAATTTTAGAAACTTTCAGGAGCATTATGAATCTTTAATTGGCAACAGAGCTTGGCGGGACTTCCTATATACAGGCCGCGCTACGTGTAGTTTACACGTAGAGCGGCCCATTAAGGCCCATGAGCTTATTTGCTTATACATGTAGAGCGGCCCATTAAGGCCCATGAGCTCATTTTCTTGTATATTATGAACTACTACTGTTAGAACAGTCGATTTTCATCATTGGAACAACTAAGTTTCATTGCTGAAACAATTCAAAAAAATGAAATCATTTAATTCAAAAAATATAAAATATGAGAATTGTTGATTTGTATTGTTAGAACAATGCTTGAAATTCAAAATTTCCAAATCATAATTTTAAAATTTCTAAAGAACATCTGCTTGTAGGATCTTATTTTTTTTGAATTCATTACAAAAAGTATAATGATTCAAACAAAATCGGTAACAGAGTTATGGTTTGAGAGAAAAATCTATTTGAAATTTGAACTAAACTTGAATTTTGTTGCTCCATTCACTGCATGACACGTGTTGCTCGTTTGTTCTTCATTCCAACCCACACTCACCCCCGCAGCCCACCGGTGCTCTTCATGGGCCGTTCTCACCCTCTTGGGCCGTTTTAGCATGAACGTAAAGCGCGCTACGTGGAAGCTCCATGTAGTGCGCTAGATATAGGAAAACCGGAGCTTGGCAGTGGTGGAGCTAGGCCCAAGTTCTAGGTTGGGCCAAATGCTATCGGGCTGGTTTGGGTGGGCCAAAAGAAAAAAATACCAAAAATAGATGCAAAAAAGTATCTTTTGGATCTGAGGGTGGGCATGAGAGTGTTAATTACCTCCGGATTGCAATTTTATGGAAACATTGCTGGGAACTATTGCAACAATATTTCTCGAAGTTTGGCCATGAATCACTCCTCCTGTTTTTCCTTGTCGGCAGCTTGCTTTGCAAGAAGCGCTTTTAGTTGCTCAAGCTCATGAGGTTGTTCTTGAACTCTTTCCTTAAGCAGTTGCTTTTTATTCAGATTATGCAGCATGTAACCTTGGCCATGTAACTTGCTTGATTTGGCGTTGGTTGTTTCCATGTAAAATTGCTGGAGAAGAAGGGCCTCTTTACCACATGCAGATGTGTTGCTTCTTGCTTCGTCACAACCCAATTCAGATGATTCAGCCATATGCAATCTCCTGGCTGCATTGCTCTGAGGAAAAGAAACAAATATATGTGATCAATGTATGTAATGTTACAACAAAAAGTAAATTAGTTCACAAAGTTTATAGCACTCACATAAATACTTTCAGATGTCTCATTTGACCATTGTCCATGCTTCGTGTGAGTAGCCTTATAGAGTTCCATAGGGCCTCGCTCAACACCAGTTTCTATATCTCTCTACAAATGCAAGCCTACACATTACTAATATATCAGATTAATGTGTTACAAGTAGAGAACAGTCATGACAATGTTTACCATTTCCCAACTGCACTGAGAGAAAGGCTTCGAACCCACCACATGCAGATTTTTCATTTCCTTACGATTCATAGAGTTCTAGCTGCTGATCTTTTGCGGAAAGTTAACAATTACAGTTAGAAAACTCAAACTACCACTACAAAACATAGAAGGTCAGGACTTTCCAATAGTTCAATATGCAGATGATACACTCCTAATAATGGACAATACAACACACTTTCATCTCTGCCTGCTTGGGACATACATGGTTACATGGCTCCTAATCATAGTTGTACTAAATGTCAGCAATGATAGAATGGAGGTCCTGGCTAACACAGTTGGGTGTAATGTGGGAAATTTGCCATTCACATACCTATGATTGCCACTATTTACCACAAAACCAAGATTAGAGAATGTCATCCCACTTGTCCAAACAATTGAGAAAAAGAGACTCACAAGTTATTACCTTGGAGGATTTGGACTACAAGAAATGAACGTTGTGTTACCTTGAACTTTGAAGTTCCAAAGTACTTTATTAAATAGTGCCACTCTACAATGTCCAGGTCTTCAGACTTATGCTTCATTCTGGCATCATAACTCTTGTATGCCTTACATGTAGTACTAAAAGTGGATCTCCATCCTTTGTAGCGCTCTTGCGCAACCTTCAATATCTTTTCCTTGGCATCTACAATGTGCTCTATGCCCCATGCTTTCGATTATTGTAAGCCACTCATGTTAATATATTGTCAACAACTGATAAATGGTACGGTGTACAAGGAAATTAACATACCATAATGCTTTCTGTGATGTAATTCTTGATTTTTTCGCTTACATGTTTCCACCATCCAACTCCAATTATTGGAGTCTTTGTCCTTGTAAACGTAACCACTTCATCCTCAAATGCACGTCTATTTTTTCCACAGGGACCACCCAAAGTTGGCGAAAACTCAATTTGTATTTTCACTACACTAGCCCTATATCTCCTGGCAAGTGCAGCTAGACCTTTCATGGTACCACGACTAACAATCTTGCCATTTTCTAATAATCATAAAACAAATGGCTATGAGATACAATGTCTGTACCAAACTACAAGGTTTCAGGGCTAATGCTACGATATTAATAATCATATGTAGTGTATGCTGCAATTGAACCATACCGGTCTACATTGCAAAGACCTTCAAGATACCAACAGTAGGACTATGTCAAATAGGAGAAAAATATAGTTTACATGTGGTTTGTGAAGTACAAAAAGAACATGTATACCTGTACCAGATCCTTGCTTCTGAAGCCAATCTTTGTAAGCATCAACATTCTCGTCATCACCAAGACTATCATCATCATCATCCTCATCATCATCCTCATTAGTCTCAGACTCCCTCACTCATTTTAGGGGCATAATGCTAACGTCTCCATTAGCTAATTCATCATATGTTGTCAATAACATCATAACTTTCTTCTCGGCACCGATGCAATCAATTAACTTTTCCAAATGAACTAGGAAATCAAATGTATCGAGACTTGCTAAGCTATTTCTAGTTCTCTTCTTGTACTTGTAGTAGTCCTGCACACTATAACCAAGCTTGTGTTTGAATGATATAAGGCCGTCAAATGTCAGTAGATCCTCGTACAGATATAGATGACCCCAGTAGGTTTGATGTTCCCAGTTTCTTCCCATGCATTCGACTGCTAAAACCCATGTTTCACCACTCAATAGGGCGGGGGGGGGGGGGGGGAGCTGCGCATGTGTACATAAATACTATCAATACTAGGGACATCTTGACGTCTAAGTAGTTGTATAAGAATACTACATACTTTTCAGGCACATGAAATCTAGGAAATCCGACATACTACAGCAAGTGCAAGTTACTCACCTTTCGCTTGCTGGATCAAGGTGATCTGCTTCAACGTCTCACCGTCGTCTCGCGGCTACGCCAGAGTCGGTGGATCGGTTGTCAGAGATATCCATGGTGGCAGAAGTTGCATGGTTAGTGCTCAGAGCAATGCCGCTCAGCAACCAACCATCTCTCCTTGTCCGCCTCCAAAAGATTATGCAAAAAGGCGGCAGTGGCTGTGAGTTTTCTCGTTTTGAGATGCCGTTGTGAGTTTTGAGTAGGTGGCTCGGGCTGAACCATATTAATTTGGAGTGGCTGAGTTGAATTAGGCGGGCTCGCGAAAAGTTTTCACCCACGCACGCCTAAAGTTTGGAGGGAACATTCCATCAAATAAAAAAATCGAACCTTCCAATAAGTTTCAATCGCTTGAAAGTTAAGGAACCTTTCAAGTCGCGCTATTAACCATCGAATGGACATCATGTTGATTATTAAAGTTTCTTTGCTTTGAATCACGTGAAAACAAGTATAGTATAGATGTAACAACTTTTAATGCCTTCGTGAAAAAATAGATTAGTATTAAATTATTTGACATTATTTTGCATAGAACAGTGATTGAAAGCAAGTGATTCATTTGAATTATTTGACGCTGTTTTGAGTCAGTTGCAATTAACAACAGCGAAGCTACCTTGTAGCTAGTGGGTGCAAATGAACCCACAACAAAATGAAAGATCTGTTGTCACCATATTAGCGGTCAAGAAAACAATGAAGAAACAGCTGCTAGGTTGCTGTAGCAGCACACCCTTAATTTTACCAGGAAACAAACATGCCCTTAGCTAGCAGCACAACAGTACACATAATACATTAACAAAATAAGGCAGTTCACCCAGTTCAACCATGAGGTTAATAAAACACAATCAGAAGTGTTCAACACAAACATACAACTACAAAGCAAAAAAAGCAACAACGACAATGAGACTTGAAACTATCTACGCAATGAGGAGGGGACGACGAGCATCCATAGAGACGAGCAACAACGGCGATGACGAGGGGACTCATCAGTCGACCCGAGCAATCTTGCGGTGTAGCTCAATGGCGTCGGGCCTCCCCATGTTGTGGGGGTGGCTGATGAACCGGGACACGTGCATGACGACCACCATGCTAGAGTCGTACTCCTGGTCATTGTTGCAGAATAGGCACCGGTACCAATACTTGCCGGAGGGGGTGGAGCAGGAAGGAATGTGCAATCCAGCGGCGAAGGGGGGCTCTTCGTTGCTGTGGTGGTCGGCGGTGGTGTCGTCATTGCTGATAGTCGCCTTGATGACCTCCATCGGCGGCGCCTCCTCCTCCTCTACCGCCATGGACGTGCTTTGGCGAAGGCGCTAACACTGGGATGACCTCGTCCTCCTCCTCCTTCGCTGGCGCTGAGACGTCTGGCGCTAGAGCACCGTGGATGCGCTTCGGTGAAGGTGAGCGTGACTCGCGACGGCGTGTTCCAGCCACGAAAGAAGATGGACCACCGCTCTATAAAGAGTCGATGAACAGTAAAAAATCCCCTTCCATAAATCGTGATATATCGACTCGATAACTAAATCAAAGCACAAAATAGTACCGATGTTGGCCTAAAAGAGTTGAGAACTATAGAGAAGCATAGAGATATTGAGTAAATGAGAAACCCCTAAAATTGTACGGAAATCATGAAACGTGGGCAGGAACATACCGTAGACTCCAGCAGGAGAGTGGTGCGGAGGTTGCCGTTGCCAGCGGCCTCCCTCGAGTCCCCCGTGGGCGCCATGGCAGTTGAGCGTGGTGAGAAGCGAGCGAGGGCTTGAGGTGGTTTGAGCGCGATGAAGAAGACGAGAAGCGGGAGAGTGGAGTGATGGCGAAAACGGGAGTGCACCCCTGACACGGGCATGAGGTCGAGAGGTGCCTTCTCTTATACTAGCACACTTAATGCACTGAAACATGGGGCCGCGAAACATGGTCCTATTTGGATCCGTCTTGCTAAATTTTAACAAGGTTTTAAAGTTTAACAACTTAAAAAATCTAAAGAGAGGACTCAATTGGTAATGATCTATAGCATTTTACCAATGTTGTAAAGTACTATATTCACATGGGATTCAATTTTCCCACAATACTAGTTCTTACAGTAAAGTAGTATATTCACTTGGGAATGGGTGCATCTGCACCCACAGCTGTCTACTAGTACTAGTACTACACGTAGCTTTGCTAGTGTTATCGAGTGCTCTACTAACTACTATACTCCGTAGCCCTACTCCCTCCCACGGCAATTACGTACTAAGCACATGCGCATGACTCACAAACCATGTGAACGCACAAAACTGGATGGAGACCATATGTGAGTTGAATGAGGCAGTACAGGCCCGTGTCCCTCTATTTTTTCCCCTTGGTTTCTGTGTAGTAGGACAGAGGGGGTAGATCATCATATGTTTGTGCTTTGAGAAGAAGGATGCCAAAGTGCTCATAATGAAAGAGCTCCGGGGTCCAGATCGAGATCGAGATTGTGCATTTGTCATTTGGGTAGTACCATAATAAGAGAAATATACACAAGTTCATATAGGTTTTACTAGAATCAAAAGGCTAAATACTAAGAACAGCTAAACATGAATCTCTAATTAAGTTGGCTTCCCCCATCGCAGGCTTTGCGTGCGTTCGCTTCCCCAATCGTAGGCTATGCGAAGGGAGCCAGTAAATTTTGATGCAGGTGGCGCCGCTCGCCTCAATTCGAATCAAGCGACGTGACCATTCACAATCAAATCCTACTATCATTACTCCGTGCAGGGCCATGAAACTAGAATTGAGCAAAGTCAAGCGATCGAACCGGAGGCGTGTCAAGTGATAATCCTCACCAAAGCATATCCAATCACTATATGTTTGATGGTGGTTGTTATATACTGTACTATTACTTTTTCCAAAATAGTGCTAGTTGCCGGGAATTACTGAACTCCATGGATGGAAGATGAAGAAAAGGGACTATTCTTCAGTTGTCCAACGGCCAATAAAATAGTATGTGCAACCATATGAAGAAATAAGCAAAACTTCAATACAAAACCTTTATTATATGAACATATTATTCCTATGTTTTCAAATCTATAATGGTGGTTGTTAGTGTAAATCATAAACTTCTTTTTGTATATATTGGTTCCTTTAAACAATATATAATCAACTTTATTTGTTTTAATTCTTTTTGTGATACACTTTAAAAACTAAATCTTTGTTCTATTAAAAAAGATTATTCCTATTTTCCATACCAACAATGGTGGTTAGCAAAGTAAACAAAATTTTATTTTGTATACTGTTGTACACCTACATCTCATTATACACTACGTACTTATTTATTATAAAATTATTTTATATAGTGAAAGAATTGAACATTAATCTTAATAGAATTCTCACGCAAATGCGCATTCAACTGTATAATTAGTTTTATATTTAATCATCATATTTAGCATTTGAATGATTGATGTGACCCCTCTAAAATTTAGACCCCAAGAAACAAATCCCGCCATGGATCCTGAAATACACGTGCCACGTCCATTGGTTACTAGGCAAAATTTGCTACAAATGACTCTTCAATGATGGTATTTTCTGTAGAGCACTCCTCAACTCTGGTTTTACTAGAAATCACTCTTCAATGATGGTTATTTGCTAAAACACACTTCAGCTACAATAATTATGAGCAAATTTGCTGCTGGACACTTTTGTTTTGTGGTCTTTGCTAGAGGACACTCTAGCTTCAAATGAGTCTTTGCTCATGGACACTACTTACTATGACTTCTCATGCATGAAAGAGAGAGAATATTTCACAAATGGCTAAATTGCCCTTGAAATTATTAGCAAATTCGACCATATATAATTATATTTTATGAATCAAATATCATAAATATTATTAAACCTGAGCATATAATCGAAGACTCAGATTTAATCAAAAATATGATAATATGCTAAGATTTAATAATATTTATGATATTTGATTTATAAAATATAATTATATGGTCAAATTTGTTAAAATAGTTGTAAGGTCAATTTAGCCAATTGTGAAATCTTCTCTCTCTTTCATGCATGAGAAGTCATATTCTATTCATCATAGTGTCTTTTAATCAATTACCACAATTAAGTAGTATAGTGTCCATGAGCAAAGACTCATTTGAAGAGTGTCCTCTAGCAAAGACCACAAAAGAAGAGTGTCTAGCAATAAATTTGCCCAATAATCATTTAAGAGAGATATAACTTTTCAAAGGCCAAATTTGCTAGTGGACATCATTCTTTTGTGGTCTTTGCTATAATAGACACTACTACTTAATTATGTAGTTGCTACAAGACACTCATTGATTTTGGTAATTGGCTAAGAAACACTGTAATCATTAGAATATGACTTTTGTTGCATGAAGGGGAGAGAAGAGTTTGCTAGTACTCCCTCCGTGTGATGGCGGAAACGAGATTGCACCCCTGACATGGGTGTGAGGTCGAGAGGCGCCTTCTCTCATACTAGCACGCTTAACACACTGAAAATGGGACCGTGAAACATGGTCCCACCTGTCCTTGAGTCCTGAGTAGAACTTCAGCGTATGTCATAAAAAAAATGGAAGGTAGAAAGTTTTTCCTTTTTTTAGTCAGGAAGATAGAACGTTGGAATTGATATAACTTCCATTTGGATTTAAGAGCAAGTTGAATTAATCATGTTTGCTACCTTTCAGCTGATTGAAAGCTTCCAATCAAAAGCATACTGTCTCAATTCCTATATTTTTCGTATCCTAGTACATTCAAAGGGGGGTAAATGAACGAGGTCAGTAGTTTCTACAACGTGGCCCTACCAGTCAGTATGATGGAATGAGTAATGCCTCCATCAATGCATAATGTTGAATCATGGATAGCCAAATTCAAGGAGAAATATAATGACTAATCTTAGAATCTGATTTGCCTTTCAATTGGTAAATGATCTATAGCATTTTTCTGGGAACATGACATACATGTGCTATTGTAATTTTTTGTTTGTTTTGTGGAGGTGCATGTCCGCCTCAATTAATAATGGCACAGATGTACGTCCACATTTTACTCCTATTACGAGGTTAAATTACTACTAGAAATCTTAAATTTGTCGTGTGTCGCAATCTTCGCCATGTGCTTTTAATCAGCACGGTGAAAAGGTCCTTTATTTGCCGTATTCTAAGCATTGGCACACAGCAAATAAGGACAAAAAACTTCTCCAATTCACCTTAAGCTTTTTCTTCACTCAACTCATATTGTTTGGTACCCTATATTCCAATTGGGGGCATTTTCTCTTCTGTTTACTATTTTTGCAAATTTTATTTCATTTGAAAGATTTTTTTGGTCTAAGTTAAATTTGAACTACAAGTGCATAAAATAATAAAATAAAATAAGTTAAAAAATAATATTCATGATATTGAGGCTAGTATAAGGCCTTTTGTAGTGGTTGAAATAAAATTTTAAATATCCTATTCACAAAATGTTAATTTGAATGTCGCGTTGAGTAGTATTTAAATCATATAAAATTCAAATGATGTCAAAAAATCATGATATTTGTTCCTATATCTTTTTATCATGAACATTTCATGTGATAAATAGTTGAGCTGATTTTTCATGTGATAAAGTGTGCCTTAATGATGACTCCCTCCATAGGGCGGTGCTGCCGTTTCGATTAGAGAGGGCGGTCTTTTAGTTCCTGAGCACGACTCGTCGTGGGCGCTTCGATTAGCAAGGGCGGCGATGGCATTTAATTTCATTTGAAATACCACCTACATACAATATTTCCATACTTTTTTGGGATGTGTCGATACTAATATCAGTAGTGGATCATAGGGCTACCCATAATCCTTGTTTATCGGTAAAGGCATGCGCGAGACCGGGAGTCGATGGACATACAAGACGCAAGGTTTAGACAGGTTTGGGCCTCCCGAAGGATAACAACCCTACGTCCTGTGTTCTGTGGTGTATTATAAAGTATGCTGCCGGTGTCAATGAGAGAGCCCCTGCCCCTCCTTATATATCCGCGGGGGAGGGGGGGGGGGGGCAGGGTTACATGGCAAGTCTCCTAGTCGGTTACAATATAATTTCCGACTAGGATTCTATCTCTAGTATTGACTTGTCGTTTACTCCAAGTAATAATCCGAGTAGTTATCTTCATGGGCTTTATCTTTATTGAACCCCGGCCCACTCGGCAATATATCTGACTGGTGAAGTATCCCGGGTATATATATCCCAGAGTAGCCCCCGAGAGATTTGCATGTTAGTTGTTGATTTTCAATTGATTGACTAATGCTTCGTCATAAATATGATTAGCTTTTTCATGTACAATAACAAACTTGTAATGGTCTCCAAGAATCTTCAAAAAGGATTGTGCACCAAATAATGTCCAAATGCGATGAATAAATCCATCTAGTAGGTGTAGGTATAGCCCCCGACTCAGAAGGTATTTAGATCATAAAATATCTTGTGAGTCAAAAATAATAACACCATATGTAAATCTTGATCTACCACTTTTCCCAACTGATTTGACGAGGAGTTTTAATACGGTAGCCCCCAAGATTGGTTCTACCACTCCCCCCAACTGACAAAGGAACCATTGGTACTAATGAATCCGAGTGATACTTGATCAGATATATCAAGCATAACAGTCATCAAAATATCCAGATGATACTTAATCCAATATAACAAGTATAAGAGCCATCAAAAATATCCAAGCAATACTTGATTAAATATATCAAGCATAGCAGCCCCCGGGCGTGATTCTGAGTGAAAAATAACAACTCTTGCAGGGCTCTCCAATATTGAGAAAGATCATAAGTAAGCAATAATGACCGAGTGATCCAATAATATAGCCAAATGATATAACAACTCGGGACAAGAAGGCCGAGTGATCTAATAATGAAGCTGAATGATCCAATAAAAATAACCAAGTGATTTTAAAATAAAGTGGCTCTAGGTGATATAACCACTATATTCCAAGGAAACTAATGTATTCAATATGTAATAAATTGACAATATAAATAATGTATTCAATGAATAATATATATATATATATAAAACAAACAATGTACTCAAGAGATAACATTGATAAAACAAACAATGTATTCAATAGGTATACATTGATAAAATAAATAATGTATTCGATATGTAATACATATAAAACAAACTTGACCCATTGCCAGAAATACAATAGATGCTTGGGTTGTAATGGGTGATTAAGTATTGTATGAACTCGAGTATAACTCTTACAACTAGTAAATATCAGGTACCAATACTACTAAATGACTTCCTTAACGTTTAACATGAAGCATGGAGACTAAGAACTCACTCGGATGAACATGTGAGTCAAGGTAAAAAGCCGCCTCGGTCCTCAACAAACGACATGAACCATGAAGACTAAGAACTCACTCGATCAAGCATATACGAGTTAAGGTAATACCGAGAGTCTAATGCATCAAGATTATGCAAAAAGAAATCATCCCTAAGTTAAAGAACCTATGGCCTTTAATTAGATGAATAAAACTAAATTATAAAAAATACTTAGCTGCTTAATATCCATCGAGCTAAAGACGAGCCCTCGATATAACAACTCAAAAGGTCCGAGGGATCAAAATTCTAGAAACCATGAATAGTTGATCATGGCCGAGTGATCCAATGACTCGGCGCTCTGTGATCGAGTGATCCAATGACTCGGCGCTCCATGACTGAGTGATATAAATGAAATAATTGTGATACAAGAACACAAATAATATAGTTATATATAAAATTAATATAAAGCATTAAAGAAACAACATCTTTAATATCTAAGTCTGTTGGATTTCTGTTATTCGTATAAGGCTTATGTTTGCTTAGAGTACTGGCAGAAATAACCGATCGTTCAACCAACATACATAAAAAAACAAACAAGGTTCATTAAAAGAATAATGTGCACGATAATTTCGACAAACGACATGAGCCATGGAGCTAGACTGACCAACTTGGGTAATGAGAGTCAGACGGGCAACTAAGCAAAACAGCTGAACTCCTCCTAATACAACTTGCGTACCGCTAAAACTCATTTGGTCAAACATGTATGAGTGGAAATCAACCGAGAAAAATTATTGACCAATATTGTCACGATAAAAAGATGAGTCCAAAAGAAACTCAAAATCATGACCGCAAGATTAAGAACCTATGGCCTTCAAACTGAATTGATATGAATAATAAAAATACTATAAAGTTTACTTAGCTTTGTGATAGTAGACGAGTCGAAAATGAGCCATAGACAAGCCCCTGAGTGTGCGGCTTGATTGTCAATACGAGTAGCCAAATCACCATGTTGCCTCGCCGAGTGATATGTTGAGTTGCCGAGTTGTCAAATAACCATTGGCCGAGTAGAGTCATCACGTCATCGAGCAGACCATCCACCGTGTAGATGGACTACTCGTACGGCTGAGGTGCCGAGCTACTGTGTTGCCCAGTCGCCAAATTGGCGAGCTCCAAATCTGCAAGTCCAGGGTCTATGGACTCCATGCATGTTACTCACGTCCATGCAAAGTAAACCAACAAACATAATGAGATTCCACTAATCAAACTGATCAGTATAATATATAGAATAAAATAATATAGAAGATCAAAGATGAAAAGAAAATTCCCTAGCAGTAGACATATGAACACTTCAGACTCCAAACCACGAAATCAGGTCGATGCTAGTTATCTTCCGATTGAATGACTCATTGCATCACCAAATTGCTTGAGTCACTGGCCATGTAGATAAACCATTGCATCATCAAATTGCCGAGCCATCGACCTAGTGACGACTTGGCTCACCATCTTTATTATCAGCCTTCTCACGGTAACAAGCACATGATTTAATTTGACAAAATGCCATAAATCTAACCACAATGTAGATGATCAACTCATAAATGCAAAATATTAAATGTAAAAGAAATTCAAAACCATCACCACAAGTCTAAAAACCTATGGCCTTAAATTCTAGCAAATATGACTAAAATTAAAATAACTTAGCTCTGCAATGATCGAAGATATATAGAGGCATCTTTGACACGCCATTGTATCGTCGATCTAGCGACCAAGTCGCCGAATGATTCATTATCTCACTCATCAAATTGCGAGTCGCCTTACCGAGTGATTAACTGAGTTGCCAAGTAACCAAGTAGCCATGGCAACTTTAGCGAATCAAAGTCCGCCAACTCAAGTCATCCGATGGCACGTCAATAAGCAGTGTTGAGCAGGCAATCAGGCCTATGATCTTCACTAGCACCGACCACCTTGCCCCACATTTGCTGCAACTCGGCGCAAGGATACGATGAAGCCAACCTCCATGCAACTCACGTACGTGCACAGAAACATTAAGCGAATAGTCTTCGATTAATGAGATTGATTATAGCATATAAGAAAGTGAATAATATGAAAATAATAATAAGGAAAGAATCTCCTGGGCATGTGAACAACGTTGCTTGCATAAAGCCAGAGTATTCGATCGGCTTGGACTTGGCCTCCATGTACAAGCCTAACTCGGTGAGTTTGTTAATTCCCAGACTTGCTTCAACTTCTAACTCCACGACACCATGTTGTCTGTAGATGATCATAGAGCCGCCGAGTCATTCTCGCAGCTGCATGTTCATCAGCTATTGGGACCTAGCGTCGGCGGTATGATGATGAGCCGAGCTACGAGGTCAACCTGGCTAAGTGCACCTCGTATCCATGTAAAAAAGTATCATGTCAGTAGCATACTACTAATCAAATCAATTGTGTAGTATATAAAGAATATAATAATGTGAAAGTAATAATGAAGCCGTAAAGGAAAAAGACTCCCCTGACTTGGATTCTTTTTTTTTAGATAATGGAACCATGTTCCAGCTTCTACATCTTCATCTCCATGGAAGAGCATGACTTGGATTCATAATCTCCAGACTCTAGGGTCGTGTCTAATTAGATCACCGAGTCGGCAAAAACCTAAGCTTGCCCCTACGCGATGATCCGCATAGACCTAGTTGTCGAGTTGTTGAAGTCATCACAAATAGGTGAATCGTGCCTTTGGTCACCGTGAGATGAGCCTAAAGTTTGATTGCCACGCCGGCCTCCAATTCCATCTCGTACATGCAAAAATATCATCATGTATTGAGTATTCTATTAATATGATAGATTAGCCTTAAAAAGGTAAAATAATATATGAAAAAAAAAATCCCCTGATGGAGACGTAAACACCCCCGAGGCTTTTCAAAGTCGGCATCTAATTTTTGCCGTCGCTGATCACATGCACGTCTAATTCTTGCCATCTAATCCATCACTAATTTCTGAAATCGGCTTGATTTCTGAAGTCGGCATCTAACTCTTGCCATGTAGATCCATATGATTAGTATTCCCTAATCAAATTAGTTAAACATAGAGGGAATAGAATAATGTGGACAAAGCGAAAGATGGAAAGATATCTCCCTGTTGGTACACGTGGGTGTCTCGAAGCCGAGTGTTAGATTTGGTCTTTACTTCCCAGTTCAGCCATGAAGTCGACTCCAAGCTACTCTATAATTGGCTTATTTTGGAACTCGCCGACTCCACTTGCAACCGATCGGCTGACAATGATCACGCGGTATCTCGATCTTGCTGCAATCATCACAGTGATGATCCAACTCCAAGACTGGTTGGTTCGTGATGCCATCAACATCGGGCGTCGACTTCTTGCCGCAGGCCACCGTATGGAGCAACGAATCTTGACGAAGAAAAAAGGTCATCGGACTCGACAAGCCGATCATCGTGTTGCCCTTTCCTAACACGCCAACTATCGATACTAATATCGGCAGTATATCATAGGGCTACCAATGATCCTTGTTTATCGGTAAAGGCATGCGTGAGACCGAGTCGGTGGACATACAAGACGCAAGATTTAGACAGGTTTGGACCTCTCGAAGGATAACAACCCTACGTCCTGTGTTGTGTTCTGTGGTGTATTATGCGGTATGTTGCCGGTGTCAATGAGAGAGCCCCTGCCCCTCCTTATATATCCGGGAGACAAGGTTACATGGCAAGTCTCCTAGTCGATTACAACATGATTTCCGACTAGGATTCTATGTCTAACTTTCTATCTCAAGTATTGACTTGTCGTTTACTCTAAGTAATAATCCGAGTAGTTATCTTCATGGGCTTTATCTTTATTGGACCCTGGCCCACTCAGCAATATATTCGAGTGGTGAAGTATCCCGAGTATATATATCCCATAGGATGAATCCTTACGGAACCTACATATCATTGGTCCATATGAAATGAGCTGTTATACTTGAACAAGTACATGTGACAAATAGTACCATAAGGAGTTAGGTCGATAGAGAACAAAATCAAACTGCACTGCTAAGACGTAAATGGGTACATGTCTACTATACTAAAATTCTGAGTTGGTGGCTGGTGGTGGTCGTTGCACCACCCCTATTGGAAAATGTGCAAACATGTGGGTCCCATCAACTACACAGCAAGAATGTCTCACTTTGAACATTTATGTCTTGCTTCCATTCCAAAATTATCTTGCTACAACAAGAACACTTTTGCAGTGGCGCTAGCAAAAATCTGCACCAGGCGATTCTGATTCATCACGGGAGTGACAAAATCAGGCTTGGGGCGGCCTAATTAGACACTGCTGAGGAGATAATGGTTAATACCCAATGAAACAAAGAGAAAAAACATGAAAAAGAGGCACCACCGATTGTAGAACTGGGGCATCGGCGGATGAGGCATCGAGGATCTTGAAAAATTACTAAAATAGAACATCCTCAACTTATGGAAAATACGGTGACATCCTGAACTTATGGAAAATATCAATTTTGCTTATGCACTAAAATGTTTTGTCAATCATTCTTCGTCATTTTATTTTTTTAATCATAGCAACGCGCGTGCGTATGGCTAGTGATAGATAAAAGTTGGATTAATTGCAAAAACCACCCCATAAGTCAGTTGGAGTTTGAGACTCCCACACATAAGTCATTTTTTGATAGATACAAAATTTTGAAAGTTTAATCTTCATATTTTTTTTATAGAGAACTAGGAAGTTACCTACGCAAATTTGCGTGGCTAGAATTATATAGTTTTAATTTTCAATATATATTTTTTAAATCTTTACATAATGTGCTTGTTTTGCAACTAATTAGAGTCTATGTCATACTTAATATCATCCTTCTTAGAAAATTATTGTTGTTTAAGTGGCCGAAACAACCATCGCTTAACAATTCATATAAGTCCCTTGTACAATATCATCTTAAGTACATATATATGCTTATGGTTAAAATGTTAATTGGCCTAAACTAATTTTCATAGAACTCTTTTCCTTTCGCCATATCTTCGTGTAATGTCATCAAATCTCGTGACTTAATCCTTCTTCTAGTTACAACATAATCTTTAGCTTATACTGCCGTAATGAATATCAATGAGATTTAATTGAGAGCCTCGCTCCCTAGTCTTAACTAAAAAAATAAAGATGTAGAAAAGAAAAATAATCTTAAATTTGAATATATTAAAAGGATATATGGCTAGAAATCACCATATCTATAGGAGAAAAAGAAAACAAATTACCACCATTTAAACGATATAGATATTACCGAATGACTTTCTCTACAACGAACCTAATTGGCTAGTATCGGATCAGGTTTCCACAGGGCCTTCCAAAAAAAATTCAATGGCGAGTCAATAGAGTATTTGAATTAACATACTCCCTTCGTTTTTAAATTATTATCATAGTTGACCTCTTTAGTTAACTTTCATCATTCATCTTATTCAAAGGGAAATAAAAATATTATATATATTATTATGGTTTGTTTTATCATCAAAATAAATTAATACATAACTTATAATTTAATGGCTATGGCGACCATGGCCTGCTCTAACGTGCCTACATCGTCTATCACACTCGCATGTTATGCCCTTATATATACCACGTTTATAGACAATTTTGTCTTGCTTGTAGTGGTGCTCACGATCATCATCGAGCTCATGTAATGGATGCAATTGTTCTTTTTAATGGCTGTTCTTCACGATATGTTATATCCGAGTAGTGTATTTGCAAAAAAAAAAGTCCTAGTGGACTTCAACCTGTCACTCTTGGTGGACTTTAACTCAACATGCTAGCTATGAACGCAAGGCCAACTCTGTATTAATATTTTTTGTTAATGCACCATCTTATCTCTTTTCTATTTGCTAGTTATGAGTTGTATTTGGTATGAAGTATTTATTATGGTTGTTTGCTTCTGAATTTGTAAGAAGAATTAGAATTCTGTTTTGTTATTATTAATTAATTTTTCAATAATATCTTGAGTTGTATTTGACACATATCTCTTATTAAATCTGGATCATTAAATTTTCATAAAATCTGACGGTCTATATCTTCTCTTTTTTAGATTATCGTGGTAATTCCATAATCTAGAGAGCGAATGTGGTGGTTTCTTTTGACTTTCAAATAAGAATAGATAGATAGATAGATAGATAGATACATAGATAGATAGATATGTAGCTAAAATATCATGGCACATCCCCACATGAGTGCCAGAGAATGTACCACGTGTTGTGACAAGAGGCAGACACGCTTCCACCTAAAATGCCATAGCAGCTCTATATGGTATATCCACACCGGTTGACATATGAGTAGTAGCCTGTGTGGTTTTTTGCTGGGAGTTGCTTCCTAGCCCAGACAATCAAATCCAAACCCAGGCTAAGAAAATCCAACCCTAGGCTGGTGAAGCTGCCTGCATGCAACAAGCAGTTTTCCCCCAGAGTCCCAGTAGCCTTCAATGCACCACTGCCCTATCTCTCTCTATCTCCTAGATGTTGGAGTATGAAAGTTTCAAGGCATATCATCTCTCTCTCTCTCCTTGCTCCCTTTTTCTAGTACTACTACTAATGAACATTGACCTACAAAATTTCTTTTTCTCCTGTGAAGCATCCAAAGACCTACTCCCTTCGATGGTAACTGAGCGCATGCACATGACACTCATCTGCCAGCCTACCCAGTCCCAACGCATGCCTCAGTGATACTGAACGCATGCGCATGACTCACGAACCCCTTCTGGGTGGCGTCGCTCGTCTCGATTCAAGTCAAGCGATGTGACCATTCACAGTCAGCTCCTACTAGTATATTTACTCAACGTGATGTGGGTAACAACTGCTAGTTATCATTACTCCGTGACCTGCTATCTAGAGAGCCGAGTAGATAGCTAGTCAAACAATGACTTAAGAGCATCTCCAATAATTATGTAAAAAAATACTCTGTATATCTGGATTTAGGGAGTTTCTAAAGAATTATAAAGAGTGAAAAAACTTGTTTCCTCCAACAATTCCTAATATCTGGTCTCCAAATGAATTTTATGTCTTGGGAGTTCCTATTTGGTTTCTAAATATAGCAACGCCCTAGAGCACTTGTTTAGGGAGTTGGTATATTTAGGGAGCTAGCCTGGTTTACATAACGGTTGGAGAATGATTTTTCTAATAATATCCTAAATTTTGATTTAGAAAGTGATTTTACATAGTGGTTGAAGATGCTCTAATGTTAAAAACAATGAACCGGAAACTCCTTTTAATGGCAGGGATGGAAACATCTAGTCATAGTAGATACATATAAGCGCATGTATATACATCATTCTGTTTTGGCTTTCCATTTATGTAAAACATCTCTGGCGCCGCCCTCCCGGACCAGTTCACCGTCTCCGGCGGTGTCACCTATCCGCGTCCGTTCCTCCCCTCCTCTGGCTCCGGTGGCGCCGCTCATCCGTGTCCGTTCCCCTTCTTCGGCTCCGGCGTTCCCTCCCGCTCACCCCGTTCACCGCCTCCCCGCACTGGCCATCCGCCATATCCGGCGTGCAGTTCCCCCTCCCGCTCCACGTCATCAGAACGGTCTTACAGCTCCATCTCCACCGACTTTGATGACCCCCTCGCCGACAAGATCCCAAAGGGCGCCGAACTGCATCTCAAGTCCGTCTACACCACGGCAGATGGCAGGGACATCTTCCTGTGCCCCATCTGCATCGACAAGAAGCAGCGAAAGATGGACTATGTCGGTATGCAGTCTCACGTTCTTGGCGTCGTGAGTTCCAACTCACTGAAGCACGATGAGAAGAAGGTCAGCCGCCACCGTCATCTTGCCAAGAACGAAGGCTGGATGTGAAGCGCATGCTCCTGGTGTGTCATTGCTCGTTCTCTCTATGCTTGGCGTGGTGCTGGCAGTTACTAATTATGTGGCTATTCTTAATTTATGTCCTATATGTTTGTGTTGAACTATGTGTGTATTGAACTATTAATGTGTTATCCTCTTATCCTGGTGATTTTTTTCGTTAGTCTTTTTTGTGCTTACTTTTAATTTGTTGGATCACTCGAACACTTGTAATGATGTATGCACTCAGATTGTATAACCGGGAATTTCATTAACTTAGCGACGATATTACAAATTAAGTTTTTAACAAACAAAGTTCAGAAGGAAGGAAACTAAAGAAAACACTACATCAACTAGATCACGATTATTCTGGCCTAAGAGTACGAGCTCTCTTATGGAAACTAAAGAAAACACTACATCAACCAGATCACACTTATTCTGGCCTAAGAGTACAAGCTCTCTTATGGCCTATGAGGTCCCTTTTCCCCTGACCCCTCAAGCCGCCACAAATGTCACATCCACGAACTTGATCAGCATCCTCCTTGTACAATTGAAGAACTTCCTTCCGAAGGAATCTAACAGAGTAGCGATCATCATTGACATGATTCAACTTCTCATATTCCAACCGATCAGCGTGCCTCCCTGCACCGAACAAAGCATTTGTCATCGGCTGCATCCAAGGCGACCTTGACGCCGTAGTAAGGCCCAAAGAGAGAGTGGCAGGCCGCAACCATGACTAACCATTTATTGGGTTTGGGCTCCTCCTGGCTGATCACCTTCACCTACAGAAGCAGAAGCCAGCGAAAAACCCAAGAAATAGTCAGCGCCACTATACATCTTCTCAATCCAAACTAGTATGCTCACCCATAGTAGACAATCAGAGGCTACACCAGGGGCGATCCCAAGATAGTCCGCCACTGCTTTGTTGCAAGTGGCCGTCCTCAGCAACTGGTTAGGTCCTCCAGTCGGGGGGTCAGGAGACGACGAACAGGGATGCTTACGGCTGCCGCCCGGTTCGCCTCTTGCGCCAAGGCCGGCCGAAGGAGAGCGGTGGTAGGATGGAGTGCTAGAGCTAGCCATGATGTGCTTCTACGAGCGGTTTGGGGAATCAGTGCGCGTTGGGAGAGCTAGTGTGCGTGATGAGATGTGGAGCGCTATAGTGGTATTTATGTAGAACCACATTGTGTGTGGTCATGGCCTTGCTCCACTGCTCTTGGGAAAACATGTGGGATATGCAAACTAGTAGTAAAACATCTGGGAGTGGTGCGACAACCGCGAATTGACCATTCGCCGCCACGGCTGGAATGCAATGGGATGTGTGGGCCCACCACCATGCTACACCTCTGCGTGCACGTCCATCATACTCCGCACCTCCATCGACATCCATGAATTGACCATTCATTTAGTAGTTCACTCTCCCAACTTCTCTCGCCTTTCACCTCCCGAAACTTCTCATCATCATGACCGAGCACGGAGATCCTCCCGTGACAAAACGCTATAAATTGGCTTCGAGCGGCATCGGTTTAGAGTCTGAAGCGAAAGGATCTGGTCATAACCCGGACCAATCGTATGTTACATTTTCTACCTTTTTCTCCATGCATGCAATCGATTGGTTCTAGCATGCGCATGCAATCTTGTTCATTTTCTACCCTCTCAACCAGGGTGGAATTCATGCCAGGGCATGTACCGCAAATTTTGGAGGCCTTGTGCTAGAAGCAAAATTATAGGCCCTTAGTTGTAGTATATTAATATAATTTAAATTCTTTTTGTCCTTTTAATTTTGCATTTCTATCATCCATAGTTTCTTCCTTTCAGGAACACATGCATATTCTTGTTATTTGCGAGGAAGGCGATCGATAGGATGGCGCATCATTTTATTTTTTTCATGGGCTGCTTTGTGTGCAAGGGCTTGGGCTGGTTCTTGATGTTGAGGCTTAATATAGATCGATAGGAATATATTTTAGGCCCTATTTGGATAAAAAGTATTTTTGGAGTTTTGCAAGAATACTACAGTTTAGCAAAACACTTTAGTTTTGGGAGGTAGGGAGGTCTTTGGATGTGACAAGTTTTGCAGTTTTAGAAACCATGGTATTGCTAAAAGTGCAGGTATTTTGGAGTTTAGAAAGCTCTACTCCCCACCTCTTTTTCCTAAACCATGGTTTTGCTTGTCGCTGGCTGCTTCTAAAACTATGGTTTCTTAATACTTAATTTGGTTTAGGAAAACTACAACACCCAAACAGGGCCTAGCCTAAATTTCAACCTGCTTTAGTTTTTGTGTTACAATGTTACCGGCTTGTCTTGAATGATGATATGTGCCATTTAAATTTCCAGTGTTAGCCGGTGACATTCGCTGCCTCTTGCTCTATCGGACAGTATTGTCGGATTGGTGGACGGGATTGCAGCCACCAGGATGATGACTGTTGGAAAGGAAGGACGCAAGCAGGTGATGAAGCAGCAGGGCTTGATACCTGGTGTCCCTATGCTACTGACGTCAACATCCACTCCAGAAGTCCAGATAGAAGAGCCTAATGTTTTTTTTAATCTTTTGGGCTGCATATTATCGGGTAAGGGACGACGATGACCTCATCATCACAGTAGGTTCTTGAGGTGCTAAAGGGACATAGTTGGTTGGCTACGAAGGATGACTAGCTTGTCACTATTGATAAGGAGTTCTCCTTGAGCCTGGTCAACCCAATCACTAGCAAGAGTATCCCACTACCATCATTGTCATCAAATAGCGATGGAAATGAGGAGTTTTTGTCTGATTTCATGAAGAATGATGACACTGGTGGTCATGGACCTCTGTTCATCGAGCGCACAGTCCTCTGTAAGACACCCAGGCAAGATGGTGGTCCCTTTGTGATCCTTCTGTTCTCTTCAGGAAACATCATGTACTATGAGAAGACTGATGGCATGTGGATGACATTACCAAATACAGACCGACTTGCACAAATATTTGTGGATGCTACTTACTGGGAAGAGCGGTACGTGGTGGCAATCAGTCAATATGGTTCCATGAAGTTTTAGGACTTGTCCATGAAGCCCATTATTACTAAATCTCCTAATTGGATCAAGGGTCCACCTTATGCTCGTCCAGTGTACTCCAAACATGACCGGGAGACCATGATGTTTCTTGTGTGGTCATATCATAACCGGCCTATGGCCATCCAGCTGTGGGGAGAATTTTGTTGGGGACCACCAACCAATAGGCAACTACGGAGCTTGCGGTATAGTGGATGGCGTCGCATTTTATGGGAGAAGAGAAGACGTTTGATGGATAGAGTTGAGAGGTTTGCATGGTGAATGCTCTCTTTTTCTGGGAGCAAATTATCCATTTTGGTTTGCTGTACCAGAAAAAGACAATAAGAAAGTGGCTCCACCATATCTATATGTTTTGGACCATATGTATGGAGAAATGGTGAAGATCCCTACTGGTGATTGCCACGGTCGTGTCAGGCACTATGACATGGTCAATTTCACCCGACATCATCATAATTCTGAACCACCTCTGCAACTGCAATCCCCTCTGTTTATCCGCCCCTACCCATCTTTCAAGTAGCCACACCCCCTTTATTGTTATTAGTCTTTGATGTTTAGTTTAAGTTTGTTTGGGCGGACCACTGTGGAATGAACACTTGCTTGTAAGTAATGATTATGCACTCAGATTGTATTTTAACTTGTGAATGTTTCATGTTTTCTGTTGTTTTAATGTTCTCCATTATTATGAGCGAAGTAGGCTGAGTGATCATGTTGTCCCTTGACTTTAACTTAATATGTGCCCAGAGAGATTGAATACCCTATTGGGCAACTTTAGTTTAATTTTCATTGCGATACCATGATAATGCAACCCCCTCCATCGTTGCTATATCTATGTATAGTTGCAACGACAAACATTTGCGTTGCAATATATAAGACCAAACGCAACCAGACGAATGTTCGTTGCTATATCGATGCATTGTTGCAACAACTAAGAATTTAGTTGCAATATGTAAGACCTCGTCACAACCACACAACTTTTTGTTGCTATATCTATGCATTGTTGCAACGACTAACAATTTTGTTGCTATATCTTATTGCAACATCTCATTCTTCTGTTGTGAAATGACCTTATCGCAACAATCATAGGAAAGCGTTGTAAAAAGTCACCATTATTGCAACGCACATGAAAGCGTGGTGATATATCCAATCTATCGCAACCAAAATGACCTTTCGTTTCAATTACCCATGCTTATTGCAATGAAAATTACATTGTTGCGATGAATGTCGTGGCATTAGCCCTGAAACCTTGTAGTGTTTGATGATGGATCAACTTGATCATCACTTGGATCACGTGGTCGAACATCACCTATGGACATTCTTCTCAATGCATCACATGGAGCCTCATCATCATCTAGCACATCAAGATCAACTTGCTCCATTTGAGAGCCATTAGTTTCATCAAATTGTACGTCACTCATGATTTCAACAGAACTGGAGTCCTTATTGAAAACACGGTAAGGAATTTGGGTCATAGCCAAGAAAGATGCATTCATAAGCTTTAGGGGCAAATTTTGATGACCTAGCTCTTTTGTTAAGCGCAAAACATTTGCTCCCAAAGACACAAAAAGAAGAGTCATTGGGTTTGTTACCGGTGAGGCGCTCATATGATGTCTTCTTAAGGATTCGGTGGAGACAGAGTTGGTTTGTGGCATGAACGGCCATGTTGATGGCTTAGGCCCAAAAGCGGTTAGAGGTCTTGTATTCATCAAGCATTGTTCTTACCATCTTAATAAGTGTGCGGTTCTTTCTTTCATCCACCCTATTTGATTGTGAAGTGTAGGGTGCCGAAAATTCATGCTTGATTCCTTCTTCTTCAAGAAACTCTTCTACTTGAGTGTTCTTAAACACTGTTCCATTGTCACTTCTTGTCTTCTTGACTTTCAACAAAAATTCATTTTGAGCCCTTCTCAAGAATTTCTTTAGTACTCCTTGTGTTTCACTTTTGTCAAGCAACAAGAATACCCAAGTGAAGCGAGTAAAATCATCAACAATTACTAAACCAAATTTGTTGTTGTTGACGCGAAAATCACCATGCATGACTTGGGAGATTTGCTTAACTCCAGTGCAGGCTCAATACAAGAAATCGAGGCGTGCCAGTCGATTTTCCCTGCAAATCGACAAAGAGATGAACGGTCAGAAGTCACGGGTCACCGACCTTGGACAGGCTAATGAAGAAAGCCTATAGTCACTATTCATGAAATCAGCTGAGGCTATTATATGAAAAAAGAGATTAAACTAATTGGCTGATTGTATCGGCTTATCAGCAAAATTTAATTCAATAAATAGTTTAAAATCATAGATGCTGATGAAAGATCGAATCAACAGGCCAGAGTCAATTAACCTATAGTATTTATGAAGCAACTGGCCAAGTCGATGTAAGGTGCCAGAGTCGATAGAGCTGAGTCGATAGATCTATAGTAAATGAGTATGGACTCGCTCCATCGATGGCGTCAGGTTGATAGATTTAATTAGTTGGTACTGCAAATATGCCTCAAGGTCATAAATCTATCTTATTTCAACAAGGGGGCAAACGGCTATCAAAGTGAATGATAAAATTAATTAAGCACCAGAAAGTCGATTGCACCGTGGTAACCTATCAGCTAAATGTTCTGATAGAACGCTATCGACTTTACTTATAAACAGACTAGATCTAACCCTATCGACCCAGTAAGAGATTAAAATCGATACAGCCTCATTCATTTGAAGAGATCGAACTTAATCGAGACAATGTTCAAACATGGCAAATAGAGCTAGATTTAATCTATTTATAGATAAAATTGATAAAGTGACTTGAATAATAGATCTAAATAATACCTATGGAACCTACCAAGATTACAATAGATTGGCTTCAACCAAGACAGTATTGCAATCGAAGTCGATAGAACAAGCATTAAACAGATCTAATTACCGGATAACTAGCAATTCTAACAATAACGACTAGGGTATCAAATTAATGAGAAAGTACTAGTTGAAATTGATAAAATAACCGAAGGTGACTAATCCAAGTCTCTCGCTGAGATCGGAGCCGATGCAGCCCGCACGAGATGAGGGTTTCGTCGAGTAGGAAAGGTTGGCGATGCGCCAAATTGTATTGAACGAAAGTGTTGTTTTTTTGTACAGATCCTATTACATATTTATAACCTCATGCAAGAGGTTCTGACCCGATTCAGTCAGGACTCCTAAATAAACCGACTAGGTTTAAAATAATAACTAAAATAGAAACAAATAAAATAACCCTATCGGACCCACTTAACTTCCTTTGGCTGTTGAACTTCATTGACTTCTACCGATTTCAATTCCCTGCCTCTAACCAATGAGACCGGTCAAATGCTAGTGCCAACACATGCCCCCCCCCCCCCCCGAGTCTGGGGTACGAAATGCTTCGTGCGCCGGATTTTATCTCCTTGTTTACCACGCGCATTTACTGGTGAGCCACCCACCATCAAACTTCGTCTTATAGTGTAACTCTCAACCACTCATGCTCTTCTTAATTGTAGCTCATCGTCTTCCTGCGTCACCTCGACTACTGATCTCCTTCTTTGACCGTCCTCATTCTTATCTTTCTCCTTGAACCTCTCCACTTCTTATTCTCCCAATTAATGTAGAGCGGCGTCTAGATTCTCCAAAGGTCAAGTGCAGATCCTATAAATAGCTCCTTCGACCGGCTTCCCTCCATCTTGACACCTTTGATCACGGGTCTTCTTCTGAGAGCTCTAATAGAAAAATACCACCTATCCCCAAATCTGCTAAGTTCATCATGGCGAATACTCTTCGCCTCTTCAATCCCCAAAATGATCCTTTCAATCCAAAATCCACAGCCGCCCTTGTGCCAGAAATCAACTTACTAGTTGCCTTTGGGCGACCCAGTCATGAAGAATGGCATCGGCGAGGCAACCCTCTCTTCCCCTTGTCTGTCATGTAATGTCTGATGATAGTGCTATTCTCCCGGGGAAGAAGAGGAAGCTGCTGAACCACCTTTTTTCTGAATCATGCACTCTCTTTCTTGTACTTGGGATAGTAATGATTACATCCTCATCCCTTAATTGTAACATGAGAATAGTTCTCTTTAGAAATTGATTTCCTACGAGTAATCAACTCATCTGCACCTTGTACTGATGGCCACCCGTAACTTTTTCTATCATCATCGAATGAATATATATTATCTATACTTTTATGCCCAGTGATGATATATTTTTCTACTAAGGGCGATATTTAAATATCGGCCATCTTAAGTTGATGTATCACCATCGGCTCTTATCACACAAGCACGATACTCCAAAATATCGGCTATTAATTATGAATCAATCCAAACACTCGAACGGTATCGTTTCAAATATTTACCATTAATCACTCTCCCAAACTCTTCTCCATCCAACCCTTGTAGGAAATATGCATTGCCAGGTGCACATCGGCTCATTTTGAATGGACCCTCCCAAGTTGGTGACCATTTTCCAAAACGACTATCTCTAGAGCCGATAGGCATAATTAACTTCCAGACAAGGTCTCCTTCCAAAAAACTTTTGGGCACCACCTTTTTATTATAAAATCTAGCCACATGGGTCTTATTTTCTTGAATCTTTTCCAGGGCCTTCATTCGATGATGTACGACATCTTCTAATTCATCTAACATAACTTGTTTGTAATCATCGGCTGACAAATGATCTTGCATCTCCACCCTTCTGGACCTCCCATGGTAAAACTGCCTCATGCCCATAAACCAGCTGATAAGGTGGCACTTTAATTGACCCATGATAAGCCATCCTGTATGCCCATAAAGATTCAGCCAATGTTGTATGCCACTTCTTAGGCTGTTCATCTATCTTTCTCTTAATCAACCTAATCAAACTCTTGTTGGATGCTTCTAATTGACCATTGGCTTGAGCGTAATATGGCGATGAATTCAAAATCCCGATTCCCATATTATCAGCAAAGCTTTGAAACTCATCTGAAGTAAACACAGAACCGTGGTCAGTGGTAATAGTCTATGGCACACCAAATAGATATATAATATGTTCTTTCACAAAGTTGATCACATCACAAGTAGTGACATTCTTCATAGGCACTGCTTTGACCCACTTGGTAAAGTAATCTGTAGCTGCTAGAATATATTTATGACCTTTGCTTGATGCTGGATAAATTTGGCCAATCATATCCATACCCGAACCTCTAAAAGGCCATGGCTTAATGATTGGATTCATAGCCGATGCTGGTGCTCTCTATACCGCCCTGAACTTCTGACAATCCTAACATCCTTTATAATATTTGAAGCAATCTTCCAGCATAGTCGGCCAATAGTATCCAGCCCTTTTTAACAACCACCTCATCTTATGAGCCGATTGATGTGTACCACATATACCTTCATGAACTTCACACATAATGACCTTGGCCTTTTCTTGATTCAAACATCTTAATAGTACACCATCAATCGTTTGATAATAAAGTTTGTCCTTTAATAAAACATACCTCAAAGCCATGTACCAAATCTTTTGAGGCACTCGTTGAGTTGGATCTCTAAGATACTGAATAATCCCAAATCTCCAATCTCCTTCATCGACATCAGCTATATCAACAATAACCTTGTCATCGTTTAATTGACAACTCGATGCCTTTTGCACCAGATCATTTGCCTCCATATTTTGATCTCTTGGGATATGCTTGAATCTTACTGTTTTAAAGTGTTGCAATATAATTTGACACTCGGCATGAAATAGTCTTAACACATCATCCTTGCATTCAAATTCTCCTACAAGTTGCCCGAGCAACAATAATGAATCTCCTATGATTTTGACACAATCGACTCCAGCTTCTTTCATCATCTGCAACCCCTTAATCACAACTCCATATTCAGTCTGATTATTAGTTGATACCTCAACAACGATTGCAAACTCAAATCTTTCCCCCCGAGGTGATATGATCATGAGCCCGATACCACAGCCGTTCTTGCAAACAGATCCATCAAAGAATAATAACCATGGCACTAGCTCCACCGTCGACACTTCACACCCAGAGTGCTCAACAACCAAATCAGCCAGCACTTGACCCTTAACAACTTTAGCAAATTCATAAGTAAGATCATATTCGGATAGAGCAAGTATCCATTTACCAATTTTTCCTTTTAAAATAGGAGCCGATAGCATATACTTGATGACATCGGCTTTGCAAACCACCATACACGCGGTCGATAACAAATAATGCATCAACTTCACACATGAGAAATATAAACATAAACATAACTTCTCAATCTCTGTGTACCTGGTTACAACAACAATCAATCTTCGACTTAGATAAACACCACCCTCTCTTTGCCATCTTGTTCTTGGATTAAAGTTGATCCGATTGACTTCTTATCCTCCACAAGATAAAGCTTGAAAGGCAATCCTTCTCTTGGTAGTACCAATACTGGTGGGGAAACCAAATACTGTTTAATATCATCTAAAACTTTCTAGTGTTCTTCTTCCCACACAAACCTTTGATTCGATTTTATCTTCAGCAACGGGGTAAACACATCGAGTTTCCCAGATAGATTTGAAATAAACCTCCTGATGAAATTCACTTTGCTAATTAAATATTGAAGTTTTGTCTTGTTAATCGGTGGCTCAATGTCATTAATAGCTTTCATGCTCTTTGGCTCAACTTTAATCCCCCTTTCATGCACAATGAAACCCAAAAACTGACCACTCGATACACTGAAAGCACATTTCTTCAGATTCATCTTTAAACCATACTTCTTGGTTCTCTCAAGTACTTCCCGTAAATTGGCTATATGATCTTCTACTCTTTTAGATTTGACCACTACACTATTAATATAAATTTCCAAAAACCTGCCAATCAGATCATAGAATATATAATTCATGGCCCTCTGATATGTAGCTCCAGCATTCTTCAACCCAAACGTCATGACCACCCATTTGTACAACCCAATTGCACCGGGACACCTGGAAGCAGTCTTCGATATATCTTCTTCCGCCATGAAAATCTGATTATAACCAGCATTACCATCCATAAAACTAACAATTTTGTATCATGCGGCTGCATCAACCAGAAGATCTGCTATCGCATTGGATAATCATCTTTTGGAGTATATTTATTTAATGGGCAAAAGTCGATACAAACTCTCAATTCGCCACACTTCTTGAAAACAGGCACAATATTTGAAACCCACTCTGGATATCAGAAAGGTCTGATGAATTTAGCATCATATAATTTAGTAATCTTAGCCTTGACGTCATCATATATCTTTGGATCAATTCTTCTCGGAGGCTGCTTGTAAGGTCGATATCCTGGCTTAATGGGCAACTGATATTCAACTACAGATTGGCTCAAACCGGGCATCTCAGAATAATCCCAAGAAAAGCAATCCCGATAATCTTTTAATAACTTTATTAATTCAACTTTAAAATCTTCATCTAACTTTATATTGATAAATGTTGGCCTTGGTTTGTCACCATCTCCTATGTCAATTTCCTGTAACTCATCGGCCGACATGAATCCTTTTCCCAACTTCCCATCTTCCGCAAATTCCATTGGGGTGCCTATCTGAGAAACAATTTAGAATTTGATTGGTCCACTACTTCAAGACCCTGTGTAGTAATCCCCATCCTAGATCTTGCTAGACAGACACTCTATATCAGCCACATGCCATGGAACTAAATCGCTCGATGCAACATTGACGGTTTCATCGGCCGAGATCACCTCTACTTGATTGCCATTCCATTGGGCCAGAGACTGGTGCATCATAGAAGGAACATAACAAATAGCATGTATCCAATCACGTCCCAACAGAAGGTTGTGGGTTCCCTTTCCATCAATCACAAAGAAAGTGACCGACAAGGTTTTGCTGCCAATTGTGAGTTCCACATTTAAAACTCCCTTAGTTGTTGCAGTGCGACCACCGTAATCCCTTAGAATCATATTTGTATCAATCAAATCTTCTTTGGTCTTTCCTAACTTTCTAATAGTAGTGATCGGCATGATATTCACTGCAGCACCTCCATCAACCAACATCTTTCCTATCGGCATCCCATTAACAAAACCTTATAAGTACAAAGCCTTCAAGTGCCGATGTCTAGACTCATCTGGTTTATCGAATATTGCTTGCTAAGTATCAAATATATGTCTAGACTCATCTGGTACAAATATAAGTATCAAACCTTATAAGTACAACTCTCCTTCTGCAGCCATGAATTCTTGAGACAGTATCATCACCATATTCACATAGGTACTTGGCGTTTGCTCTTGCGGTTTCACCTTTAGCCTACAAACTTTCTTTGGTGGCTGATCATCTTCATCATAATATTGGCCAGCCCTTATCTGCCTGCAACGCATTCTCTGTATGCTACGTTTCTGACTCCTAGAGAAAATACCATAGGGGCACCACTGATCAGCCTGCTCTTGTCCCTCTTGCATCTCTTCATCGACTTCATTATCAAATTTGGCCTCATCGCTTGCCTTCTTGGTTCTGAGCCGATCAAATACAGAAACCCTCTGATGTCGATCGGCTGATCCCATTATCGACTCTTTGGAGTCGTTCACACAATGTTGGTGTCGATGGTTTGTTGTAGCCTCCCTATACATATGCTCTGCGCGCTTACTACATCCAGGGCAGTTGTGATTGATGACAGTTTTATATTGTGATCCCAGCAATATTGAAAGAATGGAAAGCCCCAATGTGGATCAAATTGTGACTGCTTCACTTCCCTACCTCTCTTTTTCTGGTATCTTTTGATAAATGCCTCCACATTGTCGACCATCCATGTTGAATTTGCAGGGAAAGGATGCCCATCAATCTTCATAGTACCTTTAGTGAATTTGATCTTGCCCTGCTCAATCGCCATCTAAATCTGTCTCCTGAACACTTTACAATCATTAGTATTATGAGAAGGAGAGTTATGCCACTTGCAGTACCTAATCTTCTACAATTCTTTAGCAAGAGGTATTACATGATTGGTTGGCAACTGAGTGTGCTTCTCTTGTAATAACATATCGAATATCTTGTCGACCTTGGTGATATCGAAATCATATTTTTCTTCAAGTTCGTTCTGCTTCACCTACGGGCACGACAACACATTCTTATTTCCAGTCCATTTGGCCATATTGACTTTGGCAGTTTCTTCATCAGATTCAGACCCATAATTATTATAATTAATCTAAATCGGTCTTGAATGTGCCCCCCGGGGCAGATTCTCTTGAATGGATACCTTCTACACTAACTGGGACAAGCTTTCAAATTCAGCCGAGGGAAACTTTACTCTTATAGGGGCAACCAAGCCATTGAATGCTATTTTTGCCATCTGATTATCAATTAACTGTAGGCTGAAACATTTGCTATGCACATCTCTAAATCTCTGCACGTAATCATGCACAGACTCACCAGCTTTCTGCCTCATAGCAATCAAATCTGATAACCTTAACTCTCTAGTTTCAGCAAAGAAGTACTTGTGAAATTTCTGTTCGAGATCAGCCCAAGTAATAATTGAATTTGGGGGCAACGATGCAAACCAAGAAAATGCCAATCCGGACAAGGATAACGGGAATAACCTGATCTTCAATGCCTCACTGTTACCAATTTGTCCACACTGCACTGAAAATCGGCTAATATGCTCAACTGTAGTAGTATTATCTTGTCTAGTGAACTTAGTAAATTCTGGCGGCCTGTATAGGCTTGGCATAGGAATCAAATCGTAGCTTGGAGGATACAGAGGTCGATACATGTACATTTGTTGCTTAGGCTTCAATCCAAATTGTTCCCTCATCACTTTAGCAATCTTTGAAGCCCAGTCATCAATTGATACATTGACATTTGGGGTAGTCAATACAGGACCAGATGCTGGTATATGTTGATGTGGACAAGGGTTCCCGATCTTCCGAAAGGTTCTGGATACATTGATTTGGTCGGAGGCGACACACAAATCGATCCGGCTTCAGAACAGCACGTTCTAAACCCCGCAATCGCAGCACGACATCTCCTCTGGTTATCAACCATCCTAAAACAATTGACCTCGCAGAGAAGGCTAATCCCTGCCTGCGAATCAAGAACACAAGCAAGAACAAAGAAGAAAGCAACATAATTGCAGATGTATTATGAATCTCACGAAGTTGGAGTCTCACAAACCGTGATGACTGCAAAACTGTTATAAACAGAATAATCTAAGCAAAACCCAAACCCTAATGGTGCGACGGCGGCTGTATATGAAGACCCTAGGGTCGTGTAAGACCCTCTGGACGCACCCCTACTTGGGCTCAACTAGATACAAAGCCCAAAGGCCAAAAATAGGCGACACAGCACCAAAATAGATTCTGGACTCTCTCTTGTTTTGACGATTCCTGATGATTTCTGATGAATTTTGATATGAGACCGGTGGTATTAGAAAGGTCTTCTTCTTATCTTTCCGTGCATATGTAGAACGTCCAAATCTGAGTCCGTATGTGTCTAGGGCATCCGTTTTAGTGCATACTAGTCCTGAGCCCCGAAACAGACTCGAAGTCGGTTTTGGTTGGGCCTCCACCTTGGCTTCCACGTCCTTGCTGGTCCTCCACGTCTCCAAGTCCTTCTCCCATCATCTCCTGGTCCTCTCCATGGTTCCTAATTACAATATAATCATTAGATAGCAAACCATTCTCAAAAGTGACATATAATGAAGAATGTAGGAACGAGCTCACCTCTAAATTTAGTCGTCGTGCATGAGCTCTAGTCATTGAACCTTGCAAGTCCAAAATTGGAGGAGTGTTGCATGTATCCTTAGGAGTGATGTCCTCATCATTCTCCCCCTCTTGAAGTGGAGTCGTCCTCGACTCAAGCTCATTCTCTTCTCCCAAGTATGGTTTCAAATCTGAAATGTTAAAAGTAGGACTAACCCCGAACTCAGGAGGCAACTCAAGTTTGTATGCATTATCATTAATCTTCTCAATTATTTTGAAAGGACCATCAGCTCTAGGCATTAATTTAGACTTTCTCAAATCTGGAAATCTATCTTTTCTCAAGTGTAACCATACTAAATCTCCTACATCAAGTTTTACTTCTTTTCTACCTTTACTACCAGCAATTTTATACTTGTCATTCATCTTTTCAATGCTAAGTCTAGTGGTCTCATGCATTTTTAAAATAAATTCAGCACATTCCTTAGCATCAACATGAACTCTCTCATGAATAGGTAGAGGAAGTATATCAAGTGGAGTACGGGGATCAAAACCATACACTACTTTGAAAGGACTTACCTTGGTAGTAGAATGTGTTGCCCGATTATATGCAAACTCAACATGAGGCAAACATTCTTCCCATTGCTTCAAATTTTTCTTCAAAATAGCTCTCAACATAGTACCCAAAGTGCGGTTCACCACCTCAGTTTGTCCATCAGCTTGTGGGTGACAAGTTGTAGAAAACAACAACTTTGTACCCAACTTATTCCAAAGCGTGCGCCAAAAGTGACTCAAGAATTTTGCATCACGATCTGAAACAATAGTAGAAGGCATACCATGCAAACGAACAATTTCTTTGAAAAAGAGATCAGCAATATAACTAGCATCATCAGTCTTATGACATGGTATAAAGTGTGCCATCTTAGAAAATCTATCCACAACAACAAAAATACTATCACTCCCCCTCTTAGTCCTAGGCAGTCCTAAAACAAAGTCCATAGAAATATCCGCCCAAGGAATAGAAGGAACAGGAGTGGCATGTATAAACCATGTGGATTCAAGCGAGACTTAGCTTTTTGACATGTAGTGCAGCGAGCAACAAAGCGCTCAACATATTTCCTCATCCTTGGACAAAAGAAGTGTGTGGCCAAAATATCCTCCGTCTTCTTGGCACCAAAATGACCCATCAATCCACCTCCATGCGCCTCCTATAACAACAAAGGACGAACGGAACCAACTGGAATGCATAGGCGGTTAGCTCTAAACAAGAATCCATCATTCAACACAAATTTATTCCATGCACGACCTTCTTTACAATGCAGCAATACATCCTTAAAATCAACATCAGCAGCATATTGTTCTTTAATTGCCTCAAGTCCAAAAATTCTACAATCAAGTTGAGACAATAAAGTATAGCGCCTAGATAAAGCATCAACGATCACATTATCCTTCCCTTTCTTATGTTTAATAATGTAAGGAAAAGACTCAATAAATTCAATCCATTTAGCATGTCTACGGTTCAAACTATATTGAGAACGAATATACTTAAGTGATTCATGATCTGAATGAATAACAAATTCTTTGGGCAACAAATAATGACGCCACGTCTCTAAACAACGTACAAGTGCATACAATTCCTTATCATACGTGGAGTAATTCAAAACAGGCCCAGTAATTTTCTCACTAAAGTATGCAATAGGTTTACTATCTTGCATCAAAACACCACCAATGCCTATACCACTAGCATCACATTTAAGCTCAAAAATCTTATCAAAATTAGGTAATTGCAGCAATGGTGCATGTGTAAGTTTATCCTTCAAAGCATCAAAAGACTCATGATGTACCTTACCCCAATGGAAATCAATGCCCTTCTTTGTCAACTCATGTAAAGGTGCAGCAATGGTGCTGAAATCTTTGACAAAGCGGCGGTAGAAACCTGCAAGACCAAGAAAACAACTCACTTGTGTGATAGTTTTTGGTACAGGCCAGCTCTTTATGGCTTCAATATTCGCCTCATCCACCTCAATTCCCTGTGGAGTCACAACATAGCCAAGAAAAGAGACTCGATCCGTGCAAAAGATGCACTTCTCAAGGTTACCAAATAAACGTGCATCTCGTAAAGCATCAAAAACAGCACGCAAATGATTCATATGTTCATCTATAGATTTGCTATAAATCAAGATATCATCAAAGTAAACTACCACAAATTTGCCAATGAAAGCTCTTGAAACCTCATTCATCAAGCGCATGAAAGTACTAGGTGCATTAGTTAACCCAAAAGGCATTACTAACCACTCATATAATCCAAATTTGGTTTTGAAAGCTGTTTTCCATTCGTCTCCAAGTTTCATTCTAATTTGATGGTAGCCACTACGCAAATCAATTTTAGTACAAATTATAGCACCACATAACTCATCAAGCATGTCGTCTAGCCTAGGAATAGGATGACGATACCTAATAGTAATATTATTAATGGCTATATAATCTACACACATACGCCAAGTACCATCTTTCTTAGGAACCAAAAGTACAGGAACAACACAAGGACTAAGTGATTGATGAACATACCCATGATCCACAAGGTCTTGAACTTGTCGTTGTATCTCCTTAGTCTCCTCAGGGTTGGTCCTATAAGCAGCACGGTTTGGCAAAGTAGCACCCGGAATCAAATCAATTTGATGCTCAATCCCTCTCAAAGGTGGTAATCCCGAGGGTATCTCAGCTGGAAAAACATCCTCATACTCCTGCAAAAGGTTAGTGACAGCAGGAGACACAACACTAGAAGCAATATCATCAAGCGAATACAAAGCTCCTTTGCATATCAAAGCATAGCAAATATCATCATTATCAGAAATTTCAGCAAGCTCAGATTTTGTTGCAAGACATGAACGACCTTGTAATTTAATTCCAGCACCCTTAGAACTTGAAGAATCATTAACACTACTAGGTGTAGAATTAGAATTAACAGGTTGCTGAATTTCAGGACCTTTATTTTTCAAACTAGCAGCTCTTTCTAAATCAGCTTGTACAATTTTAGCAGGGGTCATTGGTAACAAAGTAATTTTAGTTCCTTTATGCATAAAAGTATACTTATTACTTCTACCATGGTGTACAACATCATTATCAAATTCCCAAGGTCTACCCAATAAAAGTGAACATGCTTGCATGGGTACGACATCACAATCAACAGAATCCACATAAGAACCAATGGAAAAAGGAACTCTACAAGTTTGTATTACCTTAGCTTTGCCAGAGTCGTTTAACCACTGAATATAGTACGGATGTGGATGTGGACGTGTGGTCAAAGCAAGCTTGTTGACCACATCAGAACTCACCAAGTTATTGCAGCTCCCTCCATCAATGATGACACGTGCTCGGCAGTTCTTGATGACGAAGAAAATCTGGAACAAGTTGTGGCGCTGCATTGTCTCAGGCTGATGAACTTGTGTGCTAAGAACACGTTGAACAATAATGTTCATGTATCCTGTGGTGTCTTCGCCTCCAAGGACGAGGTCACTGCCGGTGGCAGCGATGTCCTCCTCCTCATCCTCCACATCGGAGGTTCTCATGTAACCGCCATCGTCCGTCGCCACATATGCCCGCCTACTTGGACAATCTTTCTGCACATGACCAAGTCCATGGCAGCGGTGGCACTGAATCCCTGTAGTGCGCCCTGTCGAAGCAATAGAGGAGGCACTACTAGCTGGTACCTGCACAGAAAGTTTACCTGAGCACGTAGAAGGTGCAGGGGCTGATCTTGGGGCTGCAGAAACAACACTGGTTCCCTTGGTAGCTGCTGGTGGGGGCGGCCGGAAAGATGGCCTGGGCAGCCCCGAAGTCCCCGTCGAGCGTGGGGGGTAGGAGTTCCTTGACTTGCTGTACTCCTCAAAAGCCTGGAAAAGTCCCTATGATTCTTTCTCTGCAAGCATAGCATACTGGAAACACTGGGTGAGGGTATAATATTCTTTATAATCAAGGATGTCCTGAATTTCTTTTCTTAAACCAAAATAAAAGCAACAAATTTGATCCTCTACTTTTTCAACTACAGCACAACGAATCAAACCCTTCTGAAGCTCACTAAAATACTCCTGAACAGTTTTATCTCCTTGGTCTAAACGTTGCAATTTATTACGAATCTCTCTATAAAAAGAAGGGGGAACAAAACGATCACGCATTGCTACCTTAAGTTCTTCCCAAGTAGTAGGCAAATCAGTTTCAGCAGCTAGACCACTCCACCAAACAATAGCAAAGTCCTTAAACTCACTAGTAGCTTGTCTAACTCTATGTTGTTCAGGAACAAGGTGGGCATTAAATTTTTGTTCTGCAGTCATCTCCCAATCAAGATAAACATCACTATCATACTGACCCGAAAACAAAGGAATTGAAAACTTAATTTTAGCATACGGGTCATCTGGAGCATAGTTACCGTGTGGACGACGGTTGTAGTTATGGAAACCACCCATACCTTGAGTATTATGTTGCAAACGACGTCATAATCGTGCGGTCCTTGTAGCTGACCTATCCACGGTGCCATCAGCCTTATACACCATGTCTTCATCATGGACGTCTTCAACATCGTTGTTGTTGTTATTGGTGTTCGTATTATTGGGTTTAGGAGCGGTCTCCAACGCAACAACCTGATCGGTTAACTTAGAGACCCGCTTCTCTAACCGCTCGATGCTTTCTCCAATATGAAGCTTGCTGACCGCATCAGTAACAGCTCTGGTGATCGTCTCTGCCAAATCACTCTGAGCAGCCTGCAAAGCCTTCTGAAGCTGCTCTTGGCTCACACACTCAGCAAATTGTGAGAGTGAAGCCATCTCTCCATCTTCACTTCCTACCATCACAAACACCAAAACAGGAAACAAACAGTGAAGGTTATCCCTATAAAACAGCTAAGCAGTGGTGCCTCTCAACACAACAAAAGGAAACTCCTTACAAAGCTCTTACAAAGTTCTGAAAAGCAAAGCAAAGGATACCAGAGAGATGTGTTCCATGATTGCAAGGGTCACAAAATAACCTGTGTGCTGTCCAGAAGAAATATGTAGAGCTAGGAAGGCCAAATATATATATATATATGAGTGGCACACAAATCAAAAACAGATAGTAAAGCTGAATAAGTGCCCAAGTAACTTGTCCCTAGTTGCTAGTCTAAGTATGTCCTAGAACAGTAGTGATAGCAAAGTAAAAACAAGGAGACAAAGGCACAACAGGTGATAACAGGGGGCTAAGTGCAAAACAGCCAAATCCAGAAATTTCAGGGGGGCTAGATGTAGCACTAGTAGAAATCCCAAATTTCTTTTTTTTTTGATTTTATTTTTTTGATATTTTTCTCCAACTCACTAACAATGGAGGAGAATCCACAAAAAATTTCAGCTCAAACAGAGGTAGGATGTGGCCTACAGAAAATCTTGAATTTGCAGGAAACGTCGGGTGTAAACTTAAATCAATTTTTTCTTTATCTTCCTGATTTTTTTTGAATTTTTTGACGAGGAAACGTCGGGTGTAAACTTAAATCAATTTTTTGTCGATCAATCAACCCTAGCACAAAAAGCCAACAAAGCAGAGGATGGTGAAGGGGATGGCGGCTAGGGTTGCAAGGGAGACACTACTAATGACAAAAACACAAACTAAACCAGCGACTAAACAAGAACTAGGGCACAAACTCAACACTACGGACTCTGAAATTGAAATATGCAAAGGCTAAACACGTGGTTATGGGCGGAGGGAAAAATGTTTTTGGCTTTTCTGTGGATGATAGGATGAACACAAAACGAAATTAACTAAGGGTAGTATGAACCTGACGGTGCACCTGAAGCTCTGATTACCACTTGATGTGGACAAGGGTTCCCGATCTTCTGAAAGGTTCTGGATACGTTGATTTTGTCGGAGGTGACACACAAATCGATCCGGCTTCAGAACAGCACGTTCTAAACCCCGCAATCGCAGCACGACGTCTCCTCTGGTTATCAACCGTCCTAAAACGATTGACCTCGCCGAGAAGGCTAATCCCTGCCTGCGAATCAAGAACACAAGCAAGAACAAAGAAGAAAGAAACACAATTGCAGATGTATTATGAATCTCACGAAGTTGGGGTCTCACAAACCGTGATGACGGCGAAACTGTTATGAACAGAATAATCTAAGCAAAACCCCAAACTCTAATAGTGTGACGGTGGCTATATATGAAGACTCTAGGGTCAAGCAAGACCCTCTGGATGCACCCCTACTTGGGCTCAACTAGATACAAAGCCCATAGGCCAAAAACATGCGACATAACACCGAAACAGATTCTGGACTCTCTCTTGTTTCAACGATTCCCGATGATTCCGGATGAATTTTGATATGAGACCAGCGTCATTTGAAAGGTCTTCTTCTTATCTTTCCGTGCATATGTAGAACGTCCAAATCCGAGTCCGTATGTGTCTTGGGCATCCGTTTTAGTGCAGACTAGTCCTGAGCCCCGAAACAGACTCGAAGTCGGTTTTGGTTGGGCCTCCACCTTGGCTTCCACGTCCTTGTTGGTCCTCCACGTCTCCAAGTCCTTCTCCCATCATCTCCTGGTCCTCTCCATGGTTCCTAATTATAATATAATCATTAGGTAGCAAACCATTCTCAAAAGTAACATATAATGAAGAATGTAGGAACGAGCTCAGCTCTAAATTTAGTCGTCGTGCACGAGCTCTAGTCATTGGACCTTGCAAGTCCAAAATTGGAGGAGTGTTGCATATATCCTTAGGAGTGATGTCCTCATCAGTTTTGCTATCATTACCAGCACCATGACAGTTGTTAGTGATATGCATTTTGCCCATGGAACACTGTACTCACCATTGGGTTTTTGTTCCAGATGGTTGACCACGGTTTTGAGGAGCTCTCACACGACGGGTGGCGCTACACCACTAGTCTCCACCACCGTGGCTTTCCTACACTTTTGTGGGATCTTCTACACTTGTTGGGCTACGACGAGCCGCCCTCCTACAAGGGCCGTGAGATCCGCCGCCACGGGGTGACTCTTGCTGAGGTGCATATCAGTGTGCCCACTCACCCGTGCAACCTTGACATGCGGGGATTTTTAGGTGCTTAAACCCAATCTGGAAAGCTCTTGAAGTCTATTTTAGTCTCCAATAGGTTTCACCATTTTACCAGTTTTTCTCTGTCCAGTAGAGAAAACATTTAAGCCTCTATCAATCTGAAATAGAATCTGCCAACCTGAAATCGCAAAATTAATAACTCCAGATTTACTTGGAATTTTTGAGAGTGTAAGTACAATCTAGAAAGCTATGAAAGTATACTATAACATGGATCCAAGCCCAAATTTTTGAGACTTTGTTTTCTGATTCAAAATATCTAGTTTTCAGACTATGGTACAGTCAAGACAGAATCCATTTTAAAACCCATTGTCGTATTATTGCCTCTTAAGGCTAGAAAATGTGAACTAAAACTTTGTTTCTGTATTTCATAGCACTTATATGAAATGCATTGTTACTCATGGAACACTGTACTCACCATTGGGTTTATGTTCCAGATGGGTGACCACGGTTTTGAGGAGCTTTCACACGACGGGTGGCGCTACACCACCGGTCTCCACCACCGTGACTTTCCTACACTTTTGTGGGATCTCCTATGCTTGCTGGGCTACGACGAGCCGCCCTCCTACAAGAGCCGCGAGGTCCGTCATCACGGCGTGACTCTTGCTGAGGTGCACATCGTTGTGCGCACACTCCCGCGCAACCTCGACATGGCGGGTATGGAGAGCACGGAGACTTGTGGGAGCCTCCGTGAGGGCTTGGAGAGAGTCGCCCACAGGGCCCTCACTCAATTCTATGGGCCCCACACAACAGCGCTCTGTGGGACTCCGTTTGAGATGATTCCCATCTGGCACCAGGCCAACCCGGTCTGGCAGAGGCGCGTGAGGCGCATCGCTCGTGACAACTACCCAGAGTATCACGTGGTGTACCACCGTTTGTCTCACTACTCCGAGTACCTCCTTAACTTGGATGAGGAGGTTAGCAGCCAAGCAGGATTCTACTGGCTGATGCTGAGTAGGCCTGGGTGTCGAGGAATGATCTGTAGGCACAGGTAGACGCACAGCAGAGAGAGATTCAGCGGCTAACCGCTGCTCTTGAGGCGAGTGAGACTCGCGTTACTGAGGTCACTAGACAGCGCGACACCCTCGTGCAGGAGGTTGACAGACGTGGCTTGATTATGCAGCAGCGCGTCAACCACAACGAGCACCTGCAACATCAGTTGACGGCTGCACAACATGAGATGGAGCTCATGGGAGAAGATCTAGAGACCCTGGCTCACGAGAACCAGGGCCTGCAGCAGCAGCTAGAGGCGGTCTTGGCGCCACCGGCAGCACCCGAGGAGGAGGATCCAGACGAGGACATGGACGAGGAGTCTGACGTGGACTACGAGGCACCAGCCAGAGATAGGACTTAGGGGATCATGATAGACCGGACTAGATCGTGTAGGCAGGACAAGTTGGGTAGGTAGCTTTTGTCGACCATGCGAGGTTGTGGTATGTTGAGGGATCATTGTGTGAGATGCTTTTGTAACTCGATGGTCGCATATCCCGAGTTTACGTACATAAGACTATGTTGACTTATGTTGTGTATTGGTTGTACCCTTTTCGCTACTATTGTTGCAACAATGTTTCATACGAATTCTAGCTTGATCGTACTCTTTGACTCAATCAAAGTACTTTCCTTGTAGATGGCTAACACACCAATCAACTGCCACCAGGTTGGGAGATCACCGATGGCCTGGAGTTCATAGGGATGGCTCACCTGTTTTGGAGAGTTCTCTAGAGATTCGGATATTCCATTCCTCCCACCTATGTTGGCAAGGAATTTCAGGAGCATGGAGTCCCCTTATGTGTCATCCATGTGGCCGTTACCGCCAATTACTCAGTCATTCCCGCATGGGAATCTTGGACCATTAGCGTCATCAGGACATATCTGCCTTCCACCTGGAATGTAGCTGCATGCAAGGCACTTACTAGGTTCTGTGAAGACCACAAGCATGATGTTGCTGGAACACCCATTGCCTTGCTGCCCATTAATGATGTGACGGACTTCGAGTGGATTAGTCGTGTGGATTTCATCTTTGATCCAAACCATCGCCACCATGATCCTATGCTGCCCATAATAGAGTATTATGGCTTATCCACTTTTGCCTTATGAACAAACTTGTGCCAACGTCTGGATGAGTTTCATGCTGCACTTCGACTTTCTGAAGTCGAAAAACAAATTCAAGCAAAGAATGAAGAGATAGATGCAACTATAGAAGAATGTGAGCAAGCCTTACTGGATGCAGCAGATCTTGAGCATGACATGATTGAGGCTCAAGATGACTTGGACGCATTCAAGGCTGCCCACCTTCCTATTGAAGGAAATTGGGACGAGATCATCATAGAGTATGGAGAACAAGGGGATGTAGAGATGGCGTCGGTCGGTATTAATGATGTGGAAATGATGGATCTGGAGGAACCAGAAGAGCCTATGGAACCAGAAGAACCAGAAGAGCCGGAAGACATAGGCCAGGAGTAGTTGGATCGCTACACCCCGGTGTATGGTCGTGTAATATAAGTATTCCTAGTTCGATGTGGGAGTGTGAACCTTGCATTATGTGTTTGCAATACCGTAGCTAGACTTTGGCACATATGTGTAAGAGTCATGTGACGGTGTCCTTCTGACAACCATGTAGTCTGAATTGAATTAATGAAGATGGTTGTTACTTGTGAAATCTATCCGTGCCTCTTGCAAATTTATATTCTTGCACATGTGTTTTTATGGATTATTTGAGGAATAACTAATGTGCAACCGTATAAATTGCAGCATGGTGCGTACTCGGACTCAGGATGACCCTGAAAGCTCTCAGCAAGGAGCTAATGCTGACCCTCACTAGCTTAGGTATTGGCTACTGCACTCAACCGGCAGCAAAATGACTCTGAGATTCTTCATCGGCTAGTGGATATCACGTCCCATCTAGCTGGACAGGGAGGCCACCGTAACAACAACAATCAGCCTCGACAGAGCACCTACTCAGATTTCCTAGGTACTCATCTTCCAACCTTCGAGCGCGCTAGAGAACCTCTGGATGCCGATCACTGGCTGCGCTAGGCCGAGTCGAAGTTCGGTCTGCTAGAATGCATCGAGCACCAGAAGGTGCTATTCGCCGCCCAACAACTCTTAGGCTCGGCTAGCACCTGGTGGGCAAACTATGAAGCTTCTCTGCCCGCTGGATGCCGCGTTGAATGGAATGAGTTCAAAACTGCATTTTGTGCTCATTTCATCACAGCCGGCCTAATGCAGAGGAAATTCCAGGAATTTATGGATTTGAAACAAGGAGGGAGGAATGTCCTCCAATATTCTAAAGCTTTTAATCATCTGGCTCAGTATGCTACTGAGTATGTCAATACTGAGGATAAAAAGAGATATGCTTTTCTATATGGTATGAATGCCACCCTTAAGGAGCGTCTGACTTGGCAAACAACCGGCACATACAATGTGACACCCCAGGTGTCTCACTTCATTTAACCAACATGAAGAGCTTAGGTCATGAACAACATAAAAACCCTGCAATCAAGTTATTGAAGCAATTCAAAAATTTCAACACAACTTATGCTAAATAAATTCATAATCATGTTGGTAATAATAAAATAGAATTTTATGAAATTATTGGGCATTTTATCTGCTTGGCAAGACCCTTAATTAATTAATTGATTCTTAAGTAACTAATTAATGTATTTAATTAATTCTAAAAATATGTTTATGAAAATTTCAAATAAAATTCACCAAAGTGTTATCCACCATTTAAATAATCAGTCCACCAATTTTTACAAATTTAGGAACTCCCTAGATATTTTATTTTGAATTAATGAAAATCAGCTTTGACTAGGGACCTGTTTGCACTAAATCTAAAAGATCAGGGGGCGCAGTGTAAAATCCCGCTCTTCTTCCTCCCTACTGGCACAGAACCTGCCGGCTCCTCTCTGCCGCTGGTGCACCGCCCGGCTCACCTTCACTCCCAACCTTGGAAATGCGCGCGCGCTACAGCGTCAACGCCTGCACCTCTACCCTCCGCCCTGTCCCCTCACCACGAGCTCGCCCAACGGATTTCTCTTCTCTGCACGCCACCGGCCGACGACTTCAATTGCCGCCATTTCCTCCGCTCCCGCTTCTCCCCACTCACGCTTATCTCTCCGCAACTTGGGAGCGAACCTGCGAACTCACGAAACCACTCTCTCTCGCTCTCAGTCTTCTGTTCTCTCTATTTTCTCCTCTCTTTGCCCCTCTCTGCCATTGCTAAACGAAGCCGAAGCTCGAACTCGACTGCCATCGTTCCACTGCTTCTCCCGCACGAGCTAAACTTCAAACCCACACGCTCACACCTCCTCTACATTCCCATGTCACTCGCTCGACCAAATCCCGCGTGAGCCCTAGTCATTTTGAAGAAAAACCGAAGCAGGCAACTCCGGTGACCTCCTCCGCCGCCACCCAAAATTTGGTACCCTCGGTGAGTCTCGCCACCTATTTTTCTTCTCCCACGCGCGCGAACCATCTACGCATTTCCCTGACCTACTTCTCCTTTGTTTCCTCTGATCAAGTGGCCGGCAATCACCTTTTTCCCCCGACTCTGCTCCGGTGCCGGCAAGGATCGAGCTGCCTCGTTGACGAGCTCCTACTTCCGGCCATCCCTGTCCAACAATGACTTGATGCCGCTCTCCGAGGTGCTCCCGTGAAGCTGTAGGAGCCGATGTCGCCCGATTTCCTACTCCGAGCCATCATCGCAAAGTCGTCGAAGACCTTCCTCCACCGCTTCTCGCCGCCGACGGTCTTCTTGTGAGAACCCCACCTCGCGAACCCCTCCATCCCCTTCGCCTCGGTGCGCACGTCGTTTATTTGCTCCCACGACGAGCTTTCTTCCTGCGTAGCGCCCGTCGGCGAGCCCTCCAGTGAGGTAGCCGCTGCTCCAGCAAGCCGACTGACAGTTCCACTGGCATCCGACGTGGAGTCGACGTGTCACCCACGTGGCTCCAACGTGGAAACCCCCTAAAAACAGAAAATTGCCAGAAAATGCATAAATCTTTGAAAACTCATAGTAAATCGAGTTTAAACCCAATGAAGCTCAAATAAAATTTGATAGGTTCATTTTGAATTGTTCTATTTTAGTAAATTGATAAATCATTGCCTCTGTACTTGCATTTTTATTAATTCATTTAATTGTCCAAACACAAAATAATTCACCAGATATTCTAGGAACCAAATTTAATTCTGATTTTTGGCATGCTTAATAATTACATAATTATCTATCACCACAATTTTTGTTTAGAAAAATATGAAATATTTTTGGCTCTGGAATTTATTTAGTGTTGTTGCTTAAATTAATTCTAGTAATTATTTTATAATTAATTGGCCCCTGCCACTTGGCACAAAAATCACTCACACAAGTCTCTGTGCCCAGTAAATCACACAAGTCCAGAAACCTAAGTTTACTTAATTAAATTAAATTAATTGCTCATACCACTATTGTACTTTAATAAATGCTAGTAATTAGAGTAATTATATCCAGAGGCTGTAAATTGGTAAAAAAATAGTTCATCTATGTCCCTGTTCATGATAAATCACTCAAGATCAGAATTGATTGGTTAGTATTGTAATTGCTTAATTATTCTGAAGGACTATAACAACCCTAAATAAATGATTAACACACATAAAATGATGAAACTCTAATTTGTTTCTTTGAAGCATATGGCTTCGAGAACATTGAAGCACATGGCTTCAAGAACATAATAATAATGTTAATCAACATTTAAAGACATTGTGCATCATATCATTGCATTCTATGCTATTTTGATAATACCGACAATTCAATTCTATCATATAGGCAACAACAACCCGGAGCAGGAAGAAGAGGACCTTCAGAAGGAGCTTGATCCCCAAGAGCAAGACGTTGTAGTTGCTAGCACTAACATCGATCCAGGCAAGCCCCGGTTTTCATTCGTCATTTTATAAAGTTGCTAGTTTTCAATATTACTAGTGTCTGTGATTATTGCATTAGGTCATAGGAGTTGATTGGAACCCACTTGCATGATACCCAAATGACCTACGCCACTGCCATTAGAACTTTGGTAGTATCGGTAATGTGTCGCTATGCTTAGTAATTGCTAGATGCGATAGATACCGTTACTAAGAATGAACTTGACCACTGGAACGGGACTTATAAAAGAAGTTTATTTTGATGTCATGACCGCGCAGGGATGATGCATTTGTAGGTTTGCAGCAATACATGGGTGTTGACTGCAGTGCCCTGCCTTGTCGAACCTAGGACCCGTCCGTGGTCGGCCCCTTGGTCAAGTATTGAACAGTACCGAATGCATGCTAGTCTATGGGCACTAGTAAACTGATGTAGCATTGACGCGGCAATGAGGACGGTACCTAGTACAGTGGTCGTTGACCCTTCTGGTGCTGGAGTGGGTGGTTCATACCGCGAAGTACTGTTGGCAGGACGGCATGCCCACTCGCTGAGACTGGACCCGGACCGAGTTGTTTTTCGTCCTTGCGAAAGGTTGCCATATACGACCTTAATTGGTGCGTATGTGTCATGTATCTCGGGTTATCCCAGCTGGTGTAAATCAATTGCAATTGTTGTCCCTCGTAGTAATGAGTACCACTTGGTCACTGAGTCGTCACGTAGTTGCACATAGTACTTGGGAATTGATTATGATGCTTATCGTTGTTGTTACTATTATTGCTCTTATGTTGCACTTACCTTATGTATTGCTTTATTAGCTTATTGTTGCCACTAAAGTTACCTTCTGCTCTACCCAGTTAATTTGAGAAGTAAAACTTGATAGAACTAATAGGTTGCTTAGTGCGAGTCTTTTCAAACAAGCCACCTATTAGAGCCATTGCATGCCTAGATGTCCGACGGGTAAGTCTTGCTGAGTAATTAGTACTCAGGCTTTGTGCCATTATTGTTTTCAGGTAATGAAGAGGTAGAATTGCCTCGGAATTTGCTACCCTAGGACATGCAAGTCCCTGAGGGTTGGACTACCCACTGGGAGTCCGACTCGCCGGCGCAGTATTGATATGTGTTGCTAGAGTGATGGTTCTTCGGGCACGAACCATTACTATGCTGTATCGTCGAGCTTGTAGCTTCTTATCGCGATTTGCTTCCGCTGTTTTCAAAACATTATGAACTTGTAATATTCCGCTGCACTCTGATGACCAATTGATGTAATATTAAATTTAAATTTGAACCAATATTGTATTATCAAGTGTCTACGTTATCAGCACCGTAGGGACCTCGATCCTCCGGGGAGGGGCACCACATACAACGACTTGGTCAATGTTGCTATTGTCCAGGAAGGTGCGATGCGCCAAGTTGAAGAAGAAGATCACAAAAGAAAGGCCCGTGCTAGTGCCTCTGCTGCCCCACAGACGAAGCACCGCCTGATTTACACTTCACCTACCGGACAGCATCTCCGCAGTAGCAGTATCATCGGCGATATGGTCAGAACTATTCAAGGCCACCCTAGCAACAGAACTTTCCACCCCGTGCACCGTACCAACAGCAGAACACTCAGTACCGTGCACCATACCAGCAGCAAGGGAATCATACTGCTCGTGCCGCACAACCTGCTGATCGTGGAAGCAGTTATCCGTGCTACAACTGCGGTTGTACCGGCCACTTTGCCAAGAACTGCACTACACCATGGCGCAGCAACAACAACCACAATAGCAACCAGTGTCAGAACCAAAGCAGGAATGTGAATGCACCGTCTCGTGGTGCCCAAGTGAACTACACCAATGCCGAAGATATTACTCACGGTGAACCCATGCTAACCGGTACACTCTCGCTCTATCACCAGCCTGTCCTTGCACTTTTTGATTCTGGTGCTACGCATAACTTCATTAGCAAAGCTTGTGTGCAAAAACATAAACTCCACACCACCGTCATAAATAGATGCTACATTGTCCGCTCTCCTGCTGGACAAATTTTTGCTAACGAGGTAGTGTGTAAGGCAACACTAGAAATTAATCGAAAGATCTACTTCACTGATTTCATCATGCTCAAGGACCAAGAGATCGACCTGATCATAGGTATGATCTGGATGAAAACCCATAGAGTCATGCTAGATATTGAGCCTCGCATCGTTCACATCAACTCTCCCTTGCATGGATAGGACACACTTTCTCTAAATGCCAATTCATCGAAGGCCTTGGTTGTCCATCACATGGAAGGGCAATCACTCGAGAGTATTCCCATCGTTCGTGAGTATCCGGACGTGTTTCCCGAGGACATCTCTAGTCTACTTCCTGACCGTAACATGGAATTTAAGATAGAGCTCCAACCAGGAACTTCCCCGATATCCCGTCGCCCATATAAAATGGCCCCAAATGAGCTGGCTGAGTTGAAAAAGCAATTGAATGAGTTATTGGAAAAGGGATACATTCACCCAAGCACTTCACCTAGGGGCTGCCCTGCTATTTTTGTGAAGAAGAAGGACAAGTCCGTATGCCTTGTCGTTGACTATCGGCCTCTTAACGAAGTTACCATCAAGAACAAATACCCATTACCCCGTATAGATATCCTCTTCGACCAATTGGTTGGTGCTAAGGTCTTTTCAAAGATTGACCCCCATTCGGGCTATCATCACATCAAGATTAGATACAAAGACATTCCGATGACCGCCTTCTCTACTAGATATGGATTGTTTGAGTATCTAGTAATGTCGTTCGGATTGACGAATGCCCCTACCCATTTCATGTACCTCATGAATTCGGTATTCATGCCCGAGTTGGACAAATTTGTGGTAGTACTCATTGATGAAATCCTCATCTATTCTAAGTCCAAGGAAGAGCATGCTGAGCATCTTTGCATTGTTCTTCAATGCCTCCAAGATCACAAGCTGTATGCAAAATTTAGCATGTGTGAATTTTGGTTGGACCGTGTGCTATTTCTTGGTCACATAGTCTCTGCCGAAGGTATCTCGGTGGATCCTAGCAAAGTTCGAGATGTGTTAGATTGGAAGTCACCAAAGACGGTTCATCAAGTGTGAAGTTTCCTCGGGCTAGCTAGATATTATCGTAGGTTCATTCCAAATTTTTCTCGGCTGACCAAACCCATCACAGAGCTGTTGAAAAAGGATATGAAATTCAGTTGGAACAACAGTTGTGAAGAAGCATTTCCAGCATTGAAGAGATTATTGATCACTGCCCCAGTACTGGCTCAACCAGACATCACCAAGCCGTTCGACATGTATTGTGATGCATCTGGGATAGGACTTGGATGTGTGCTCATGCAGGAAGGTCGTGTCATTGCCTATGCATCTCGACAACTACGAAAGCATGAATAGCACTATCCAACTCATGATTTAGAACTAGTTGCAGTTGTACTTGCACTAAAAATATGGAGGCATTACTTGCTCAGAAACTTAGTGCATGTCTACACGGATCATAAGAGCTTAAAATATATCTTTACCTAGACTGATCTGAACATGAGACAATGTTGGTGGCTAGAGCTGATTAAGGATTATAACCTGGAGATTCATTATCATCCAGGCAAGGCCAATGTGGTCATCGATGCATTGAGTAGGAAGGTACACTCCCATCACCTAGTACTGGAATATCAGAACAACGGCAACCACGTCACTACTTCAGAACCCAGCCTTCACATTTTACCTGCCATAGTGATTAGCAACCTTAGTGTACATTCTACTATTCGTGAAGAAATCATTGCTGCACAGAAAAATGACATTGGTATGAATCATATCCGTCAAAAAATTAAGAAGGGTAAAGCAAAATGCTTCACTCAAGACTCCGACGGTACCCTATGGTTCAATAACCATTTGGTAGTACCAAAAGACTTTGAACTTAGACGGAAAATCTTGGATGACGCACATCACTCTAAGTACTCCATTCATCCAGGTAGTAATAAAATGTACCAAGATCTAAAGAAGAATTTTTGGTGGACAAGAATGAAGCAAGAAGTGGCTCGATATGTTGCAGAATGTGATACTTGTTAGAGAGTTAAGGCTGACCATTTGAAACAAGCCGAATTGCTTCAACCATTGACTATTCCCGTTTGGAAATGGGAAGACATTAGCATGGACTTTATTGTTGGCCTACCTCTCACTTCGCGTAAGCATGATTCTATTTGGGTCATTGTGGACCGACTCACCAAATCTGCTCACTTCTTGCCGGTCAACAATAGATACAGCATATGGCAATACGCAGAGCTATACATTGCAAGAATTATGTGTCGTCATGGAGTACCCAAGACCATCATCTCAGATCGTGGTTCGCAATTTGTCGCTCGTTTCTGGGAACAGCTGCATGCATCTTTGGGTACAGGCCTAATTCGTAGTTCTGCTTACCATCCCACCACCGCTGGACAGACAGAGCGTGTCAACCAAATTTTGGAAGATATGCTTAGGGCATGCGTTTTAACACATGGTGGTAACTGGGATGAGTATCTACCCTACGTTGAATTATCGTATAACAACAGCTACTAGGAGAGTGTGAAAATGTCACCATTTGAAGCACTCTATGGACGCAGTTGTAGAACACTGTTAAACTGGTCTGAATCTGGAGAAAGAGCAACCTTTGGTCCTGATCTTGTCAAAGATGCAGAAGAAAAAGTTCGTACCATTCAGGCAAATCTTAAAGCTGCCAAGTGCCGCCAAGAGAAGTACGCAAACCGACAACGTAGACCACTGTATTTCAATAAGGATAACTACGTCTATCTTCGAGTGTCACCTATGAAGGGTATCCAACGGTTTGGAGTCAAAGGAAAGTTAGCTCCCCGTTATATTGAGCCATTCCAAATTTTGGAACGATGTGGAAAGGTAACCTACAAGCTGGAGTTACCCGCTAATCTATCTGGAGTTCAGCACACCTTCCATGTCTCTCAGTTGAAGCGGTGTCTCAAACCACCCACTGACAAAATCTTGGAAGACTATGATGAACTTCAACCAGACCTCACATACTCCGAACAACCAATAAAGATCCTTGATGAGAAAGAGCGCACAACCCGTAAAGGAACCCTCAAATTCTATAAAGTTCAATGGAGTAATCACTCGGAAGATGAGTCCACTTGGGAATTTGAAGAATTTCTAAGTACTCACTACCCGGAATTTTGGTCGTCACATACAGGTATACTATGACCACCGTACTTCCCTCTAGTCTGCTTGTTCATAGTCTCGGGACGAAATTTCTTTAAGAAGGGAGGGCTGTGACACCCCAGGTGTCTCACTTCTAATTAGCAAGCTTGAACAGCACAATTCATGAATAACAGAGCATGAAATATTAGGGCCATCTGTTGAATTAATTCTTGGTAAATAAAACCCTGCAACCAAGTTATGGAAGCAACATAAAAATTCCAATACAACTTATGCTAAATAAAATCACCAACAGTTTGGTAATAATAAAATAGAACATTATGAATTTACTAAGCATTTTATCTGAATTGCAAAAGCCACAATTAATTAATTAATGCTTAAGTATCAATTTAAGGCAATTACTAAATTCTAAAAATATTTTTATGAAAATCACAAATAAACTTCACCAGAGTGTTCTCCACTATTTAAATAGTCAGTCCACCAATTTGCACTATTATTGGAATTTCCTAGCTAATTTATTTTGAATTTATTGAATTTACCTTTGACCAAGGACCTAATTGCGAGGATCTGGAAAGATCAGGGGGTGCAGCGCAAAATCCCCCCCCTTCATCCTCCTCACTGGTGCAGAGCCCTGCCGGCTTCGCTCTGCCGCACGGCAGCGCTGGCGCATCGCCCGGCCTCTTTCACTCACGCCTCGGGACCGTGCGCGCTACAGTGACCTCCGCTCTGCCCCTCTGCTCTCCGTCGCGAGCTCGCCCAATGGCTCCATCTTTTTCCCCTGCACGCCAGCCAGGGCGATCGACAAAACTTCAATTCCCGCACGCCATTGCCGCCCGGCTGCCAACCACCCATTGACCCTCTTCGCGACTTCAAGGCGCACCATTGAGCCGGAACCAAGTTGCTTCCTTTTTACCCACCTCCCTCTACTCTCTCATTTTCTCCCTCTCTGTTTTCTTCACCACCGAGCACCATTGCTGCTCTGTGCATGAACCTAAGCCCTACCTGCTCCACTGCCTCCCGAGCCGAGCCAAACACGCAGACAGCTGCGCACAACTCCTCTTCCACTCCTATGTTCTTCCCTCAGCCATTCCTTACTTAATTAGAACCAATCAAAGCCCAAAACCTGGAAGTTCTCCCCTTGAGCTCCGGCGACGCCGGGGCCAAACTCCCCAAGCACGGTGAGTCTCGCGGCCTAACTCTTGCTCATGCAACTTCTCACGCCCTCAACGTAACTCTCTAACCCCTCTAGCGTCGAGCTTGACTAGCATTTTGCGCGTAGTTTGAGTTTTCCCCAATCCTGCTCATCGTCGTCGATCACCGAGACCGCCTCACCGACGAGCTCCCAGTTCCGGCCCGATTCCTCGAGGACATCATCGACGTCGATGTTCATCTTCAACCACTGAAGCTCCACAAGAAGATGGCAACCCATTTGGTGTCTTGTACCGCTTCCGCGACCTCATTGAAGTTTGCCTTCTGCCACCTCTTGCCAATGACCACCTCCCGGTGAGAACCCGACCCCACGAACCCCTCCTCTCCTTTCGCCGTGATGCGCGCTCCATTCTCCCGCAGCCGCGACGAGTTTTCCTCGCGCGTAGCCACTGGCAGCGAGCCCTCCGGACACGCGCCACCCCGTTCCGACGAGCCTACTGGCAATCCTACTGGCAGCCTGCGTGTTGCCTATGTCGCGCCTATGTGTCACCCATGTGGCTCCGATGTGGCACTCCTTTAACTTGAAAATACCCAGAAATAACCAAAAAAATGCTTAAAACTTTGAAAACTCATAGTAAATCGATTTTAAACCCAATGAGGCCCAACTAAATTTTGTTGGAATCATCTTTCAGTGCTCTAATTTAGTAAAATGATAAATAGCTGCCTCTGTACATGTATTTTTATTGATTCCTTTAATTGTCCAAACACCAAATAATTCACCAGAAATTCTAGGAATGGAATTAAATCCTAATTTTTGGCATGCTTAGTAAACACATGAATATCTACCACCACAAATTTTGGTTTGGTAAAATATGAATTATTTTAGTCCTTGGAAATTACTTAGTGTGTTTTATTAGATTAATCCTAGTAATTATTCTGTAAATAATTTGCCTTTGCCACTTGGCACAAAAATCACTCATATATACCTCTGTCCACAGTAAATCACCCATGTCCAGAAACATATTTTCACTATACTAATTAATTTAATTGCTCATATCTCTTATTTACCTTGCTTAATTGCATAAAGAATATATATATCTAAAATATTAATTAACAACCCCACTTCTCTGAAGCATATGGCTTCGAGAACATTATAATAATTTTTAATTGATATTAAAACACAATGTGCTTGCATGCATCATATCAGTGCATTCAACGGTATTTCGCTAATGCCGTTAATACAATTCGATCATATAGGCAACGACAACCAGGAGCAAGAAGAGGATTTTCAGAAGGACGTTGACCCTCAAGAGCAGGAAGTTGTAGTTGCTAGCACTAACATTGACCCAGGCAAGCCCCAGTTTACATTCGCCTCTTTACAAATTTTGCTAGTTTATAATAATCCTAGAGTCTATAATTAATGTTGCATTAGGTCATAGGAGTTGATTGAAACCCACACTGCATGATATCCAAATGACCTATGCTATTGTCTTAGAACTTGGTAGAATCGGTACTATTATGCTATGCTTAGTAATTGCTAGTCTCGTTAAGAAGGTACTATTATTACTAAGGAATGAACTTGACCACTGGAACGGGAATTATTAAAAGAAGTCTATTTTATGTTATGACCGGGCAGGGATAATGCATGTGTAGATTGGTAGCAACACATGGGTGTTGATTGTGGTAGCCCTGCCTTGTCGAACCTAGGACTCGTCCGTGGTCGGCCCCTTGATCAAGTATTGAACAGTACCGAATGGACGCTAGCTTATGGGCACTAGTAAACCGATGTAGCATTAAAGGTCACTTGTATTAAGGACGGTTAAGGTGCGTTGGTCATTGACCCTCCTGCTGCTGGAGTGGGCGGTTTAGACCACGAAGTACTGTTGGCAGAACGGCATGCCCACTCAACGTCACCACAACCGGGCTGAGGTTGCCATATACGACCTTAGTTGGTGCGTATGTGTCGTGCATCTCGGGTTTTCCTAACTGGTGTAAATCGATTGCAATTGCTGTCCCTCACAGTAATGAGTACCACTTGGTCACTACGCCAATCGCGTAGTTGCCCCTAATATTATGGAACGGATCATGTTGCTTATTGATGTTGATGATCATTATTATTATAATTATTATTATGTCGTATTAATTTTATATATTGTTTTAATTGTCAATTACCACCTGGCGCAGTTATGTTGCTTGTTGCTAGGGTGATGGTCCTTCGGGCATGGATCACCACCTGGCTGTACTGTCGAGCATAGTTCCTTTACGTATTAGCTTCCGATGTTTTAAAACATTTATGAACTTGTATTAATTCCGCTGCACTCTGAATCATCGTATTAATGTAATATTCAACTTAAATTTGGACCAATGTTGTATTATCAAGTGTCTGCGCTATCAGTACCGTCGGGACCTCGATCCTCCAGGAAGGGGCGCCACAATTTGGTAAGGTCCAAGAGGAAAAGAGGAGAGCACTAGGAGAGGGTATTGGATATCTTGATAGTGCTAGAGGAGAGTAACATGAGCATCTTGCACATCTAAGGCTAGGGTGTCCTTGAGGGTGTGATCTAGATTGTTACTTTTGGTCTATGGTGAGACCTAGACCGGTTAGGTGTCGGTGATCGAGCCTATTGTGATTGGTTGTGGAGGCCATCACACGTTTGTACACGTTTTGAGCCCGCCGATGAAAGGGGCATCAATAGTGAGCGCCCGTGTCGGCTCAGGGAGTCCGGCAAGTTCTCGAGGGAGGCGAACTTGTGCTTTGTGCAGCGGTGACGCACACCGTATCTTCACTCTAAAAGAGATTACGGGCTCGTGGGCGAGAACTTCACTTGGTGGTGGGAGGGACCGGAACTCTAGAGAGAGTGGTCCAACGAGGAGTAGGGGAAGGCACCATCCTTCTGAGACCTCGAGAAAAAATCATGAGCCATTTCTTACTCTACTCCTTACTTTGATGCATTACTTTCCATATTTACATACCGTGATATTCATGCTTGTGTGCTTGTCTCGCTCTAGTTAATTACCTTGTAGACTTGCATGAATAGGCTCCATGCTTGCTAGTTGTGTTTGAGCTTCTGCATTTGATCACTAGCATGTTTAGGAGTTGCATTGCCTTTGAGTGATTCACTAGTATGCTTAGGTTGTTGTCCCTTTCATAGGTCCATTATCTTGCTAGTGTGATCACCACTAGGATTGTATAGGAGTTGATTTGAGTGGTCAGTTTAAAGAACTGGCAAATTTGGTACATAGTGCGTGTTCTCGATCCCCCCCCCCCCACCGCTCGGTCACTCGATCCTTCTATCCCGCCGCCCGACCCTTAAAAAAAAAGAGTTGCCCCATGGATCCCCTTCGAGCCTATAAATACTGAGGTTCATTCTCCAAAACTCTTCACCCCTTATACTCCCTTTCTCACTCCACTAGTTTGCTTAGTAAGTGCACTTTCAACTTAGGAATAAAAGTGTGCTGCAATAAAACCAATTAGAGGAACTTTGCTGTTTCTCCTGCACATTTGGTCGACTAACACTTGGACTACTAACCGAATGATGAACCGCTACACATTATTATCATATTGTCCTTCGGGTATTGTGTCCAAGTAACCCCTTTTGCAGGAATGACAAGCATTTGGAGAAGCCTCTACACCAAGTTCGGCAGCAGCATTTCAAGTCATGGGAGGTGCACTCCAAGTGAGCACTTGGAGGCTACCTACGGGCAAGTTCCAAGTTACCACTCGGAGAAAATATCTATATCGGAAGCCGACACTATGGCAAGTGAACAAGGAGGAGAAGTTGAAAATTCATGGAAAGTGAAGAAACTTCAAACAAACCTCTCCATGATGGACCAACTATTTGGTCACTTCAATATCAATTATCTACCACCGTAGTGAAGGCATTCTAAGCTTTGAAGTCTTACAAAGCCCCAAGCTTGGGGAGGTACGCGAAACAAGGTATGCCATTTGTTCCACCCTCTCGCCCTCTTTCTGTAGTTGAGTAGCTAATTAAGAAAAATCCAAAAAGATTTTTAGTTTCAATAAAACTTTGAGAAAAACACAAAAATATTATTTGCTTTCAAGGAAAACCATAAAAATTTGCAAAACCAAAAAGAACATAAAGATTTCCTATTTCTGAATAAAATTGATAAGATAGTCTCTACCCTGCCTTTGGAAATGATGAATAGTTGCCCTATTAGATCCCTTCGAGTCTCAAGTATACAACCTCTACTCCTCATTTTTGTGGGCGGTGGTAGATGATGAGGACATCACGCATATGGATATACACAACACTCCTCCAACTAGGATGAAAGTTTATGCATATCACCTGAATTTACATGTGAGTTCATTTCTAATGTTTTGTTTATGTGGTTTTGAGAATAGATTGCTACCAAATGAATTAATTGTTGCTAGGAATCATGGAGATGATGATGAGATAGCTGGGGAGGTGATTGTGGGCGTTATGAGCCAGCAAGGACATCCAAGCCAAGGTGGAGGCCCAATCAAAACCGACTTCGAGTCTGTTTTGGAGCCCAGGACAAGTCTGCACTAAAACGGATGCCCAGGATGTATACGGACTCAGATTTGGACGTTCTATATATGTCTGCAAAGATAACGAAAAGAACTTTCCAACCCAACTGGTCCCATGTCAAAATTAGTCCCGAGCCGTTGGCAATCGTTGAAACAAATCGACTTCCAGAATCTGTCCTGGTGCTGCGACACCGTAATCAGTCTTTGGGCCATGTATCGAGTTGAGCCCACTTAGGGCTGCGTCCAGGGGGTCATGCACGACCCTAGGATCCTCATATACAGCCGCCGCCTCTTCATTAGGGTTTGGGTTTTTCTTAGATTATTTTGTTCATAACAATTTCGCCGTCATCACGGTTTGTGAGACCCCAACTTTGTGAGGTTCATAATACATCTGCAATTATGTTGCGTTCTTCTTTGTTCTTGCCTGTGTTCTTGATTCGCTGGCAGGGATTAGCCTTCTCCGCGAGGTCAATCATTTTAGGATGGTTTATAACCAGAGGAGACGTCGTGTTGCAATTGCGGGGTTTAGAACGTGTTGTTCTGAAGCCGGATCAATTTGTGTGTTGCCTCCGACCAAATCAACGTATCCAGAACCTTTCGGAAGATCAGGAACCCTTATCCACATCAAGTGGTAATCAGAGCTTCAGGTACACCATTAGGTTCGCCCTTATCCTTGTTATTTTGTTCAATCCTAGAGTCCAGAAATTTGCCCTACAAAAATATTTGTTCGTCGTGTTTCCGCTGTCCTACACCCCCCTTGTGTCCTGCAATTTTCAGTTTAGTTTGTTTCTCTGAATTTCAGTGCCTACAAGGTCGTTGTGTTGCTGGTCTAGTGCTTGTTCTTTGGTCTTGTTTGAGTCATGCATGTCCTTGTCATAGACAATCAAGAGAAAAAATCAGTTTATTGCACACGTTGAGAGAACAGTATTGCTAGAATTGTGTGCACCAAATACTTATTTAACATCTAGGCTTCTACTTTTTGTGTCAAAAGAAAGAGAGAAAAGTGCTTGTTCATGTGACACATTGAGAGTTTTGGAACAATATATTATCTATCTTTGTGTCCATCATAGATCATAATTTTCCCTTGTGCTAGAATTTTTTTTCCCTTTTGCTTTCTAGCACTAATACCTTGCTGCAGTTTTGATTCACAAGAAAAGAAAAGAAAAAGGCAAAAGTGCACAAGAGAAAAAGCTGCACAAAAAAAAAGAAGTAGAAAAAGGCAAAGATAAAAATTCAGAATTGTTTGCAGCCTTTGCGTCCTTTGTTAAGTCATTTGCTTGCTTGCTTGAACTAGGTCCAAGACAAGTTTAGGCCGGTGACATAGACTAGCTTTGGACTATTATTCAGTTTTGCAATTTCTGAATTGAAATTTTGCTAATCCTTGCTACCTAATATTGCTTATCCAAGCTCCACATATATCCTTCTAAACAGGCACAAATTTTTTACTCTCGCAATCGTCAGTTCACACTCTCCAAGGTATCCTTTGCTTGCTGTAATTAAGAACTTTGTAAGGGCTTGGTGAGATGCTTCCATTTTCTTGTTGAGAGTTTCCACCGTTATTACATAGTAGTGATAGGAAAATATACTCTTGTGTGTTTTCTTGTTTGCTACTAACAATGACAGGTTCCAATACTCATGGGAATGAATTGATGGCATCTTATGATGATAAGAGTGTTGTAGCACAATTAGTGTTCAGTTCTCAAATGGAGAAGGTAGAGCAAAATCAATTGAACAATTTATTCTAGACTCACCTTATTGTGAAGGATCAATGTTGTCGTGTCATCATTGATTGAGAGAGTAGCCACAACATCGCAAGCTTGGAGTTGGTCGAGAAGCTTGGCTTGACCACACAGCCACACCCATGTCCATACTACATCCAATGGGTAAATTCTTGTGGTAAGATAAAGGTAGATCGAATTGCGTGCATTGAATTTTTTATTGGTTCTTACAAGGATAGTGCAGAATTTGATATAGTACCTATGCAAGCATGTCAATTGTTATTAGATAAACCTTAGATTTCTACAAATAATGTTTCACACAATGCCATTGCTAATAGCTACTCATTTAAATACAATGGTAGAAGGGTTACTCTTAAACCTATGACTGCTGCTAAAATTTTAGAAGAGGATCAACAAAGATTTGAGAGAAGAAAGAATGAACCCGATCTTCCGAAAGGTTCTGGATACATTGATTTGGTCGGAGGCGACACACAAATCGATCTAGCTTCAGAACAACACGTTCTAAACCCCGCAATCATAGCACGACGTCTCCTTTGGTTATCAACCGTCCTAAAATGATTGACCACGCTGAGAAGGCTAATCCCTGCCTGCGAATCAAGAACACAAGCAAGAACAAAGAAGAATACAACACAATTGCAGATGTATTATGAATCTCACGAAGTTGGGGTCTCACAAACCGTGATGACGGCGAAACTGTTATGAACAGAATAATCTAAGCAAAACCCAAACCCTAATGAAGAGGCAAAGGCTGTATATGAGGACCCTAGGGTTGTGCAAGACCCTCTGGACGCAGCCCTAAGTGAGCTCAACTTGATACATGGCCTGAAGACTGATTACGGTGTCGCAGCACTAGGACAGATTCTGGAAGTCAAATTGTTTTGACGATTGCTAATGGTTCAGGATGAATTTTGACATGGGACCAGTAGGTTTGGAATGTTCTTTTCATTATCTTTTCAGGCATATATAGAACGTCCAAATCCGAGTCCGTATGCGTCCTGGGCATCCGTTTTAGTGCAGACTGGTCCAGGCCTCCGAAACAGACTCGAAGTCGGCTTTGATTGAGTCTCCACCTTGGCTTGGACGTCCTTGCTGGCCCATCACGCCCCCAATCACATCCCCAGCTATCTCATCATCATCTCCATGATTCCTAATAACAATTAATTCATTAGGTAGTAATCTATTCTCAAAACCACATAAACAAATTCAGGTGATGCGCATGAACTTTCATCCTAGTTGGAGGAGTGTTGTGTATATCCATATGTGTGATGTCCTCATCAATAGATCAGAATGAGGATAATGCTAGTCCCTCTATGTTCTAGTGTGTGTAAAATGGCTACTAAAACACCAAGTCTAGTTGTTGGAGTTTATGATATGGCACATTTTGGATGAGTCTATGATTTCCTCCTGATTAGAGTCTAATGATTTCTTTCAAAACCATGCTGCAATAAAAAAACCCCTACTTGGTGAACATTTTCCCTATGATAGAAAAATTCCTACCATGGCCAAATATTAATTACAAACCCACTTTCATGCCATCTATGTGTGCATTGAGTTTAGTTATGATTTGATCCTTATGAGGGACATGCACTTCCAAAGCCAATCATTTTCTTTCGTGTTATCTTTGAGTTCTCAACTAATCATGCTTGGTTATGCAGTCTCCACTTCAGATTCAATCATCCACTTCACCAAGCAAGCCAGCCAAAAATCGTTCCTTTTGTGAAACTTTGATCCTATAAGAAAGATTGGGGTTCTCCTTAATAAATGCTCAGAAAAAGTATGCAAAAAATATTTGAACCATTAAATTAGCTTCCCTACACCATGAGAGTTGAAAGAAAGAAACAAAGAAAAGAAAGAAAGAAAGAAAGAAAAGTTTATCAGCTCTCATGGATGTACAATATCAAAAATTTTCAAGGTTCAAAAATACCTTTGAGCAAAATAAAGAACCATCTTTTTACTCTAGCACAAAAATCCAGTCTTTTGGGACTAATTTGTACCCAAGACTTTTGCAATTGTGCTAGCCCACTCCTTCACGTGAGTCCATTCTCTCACTCTCCCCTGGACATTATTTCTAAATGATTAGAATGAGGAAGTGCAAAGTCTTTTCTCTAGGACCATCTCTTAACTTAATAATATATGCATGCTAGATGTGCCCTCCTGTGGTATATATGTATATGGGATCCTTTACCACTCGGCAATATGCCCGAGTGGGCCGAAGGCTTAGTTGTGAAGAATTGTAGATCAAGGCCCAGAAGATAACCATTTGGATATTTGTTTAGAGTGGGCTACAAGTTAGGTTAAGAGACATGGTCTATGGATAAAATCAAATGTAACTGAATCAAAGATTACCATGTAAACCGTTGCCCTTTGGTTATATAAGAAGGGCTGGGGGTCTCTAGATTAGATCAGAACTTGTATCGGGAATCCTTTGCCCAGTAAGAACCCTAGAAATACAAGAGCACCAAACATGACGTAGGATTTTTATCCGCAAGGAGGCCCGAATCTGTATAAACCCTGTGTTCTGTGTCCATCGACTTTCATACTCATACGCATATCTAGTACTACTATCGAGATTATCTCTCGACAGTTGGCACGCCAGGAAGGGGAGCGCGTTGAGTTTTTTTAGCGAAATCGATGGCTTTCCTCAACGTCAAGCTTCACCCGGGAGACAAGATCTATTTCGGCACCCTCAGTTTTGTTGCCAATGAATATGGGGACCTCATCAAGCAATGCTCAGCGGATCTTTCGGCGGCCATTACGGCGCCAAATCCCGCAATCAACAAAGCTCCATCGGCTGAACACGATGTCGACCCGAGCCGCCGGCTCCCACTCGGCCTTAACAATGCAGTGGTGGCTCTTCAGGGAGAAACCCTCGCGGGTTCTCTCTCAGCGTTCCCCACGATGGACCGACCGGCAAGGTTGGCCGACTCGGATCTGGCTATGTTTGATCTCCCGATTCCTCACATGGAAGAGTCGGATGAAGATCCTAAATTTTTTGATGGATCCAGATTAGTAGCCACGATCAGCGTCTACCATAAGTCAATCCTGGATTTGATCGACAAGTCGAGTGATTCCGAAAGTTGCTCATCGGATTACCATGAGGTCTTCATGGTAGCACCGGCTGCCCCAGGAGGCACCATCGGGGAAACATCCGCGGCAGGTGCCGCGCGAAGAAATGTGGAGCCTCAGGACAGGCAAGAGACTAAGCTTGAAGATGATGAACCAGAGGCTGTCACTTCCCCGCTCCAATGACCGGATGCTCGACAAGGATCCCGGGTCATGCAAAACTTGAACTTGGGCGATGTCACCTTAAAACTAGATGGTGAAGACGTTTTCAAGACCCTGCAACATAACATCACAGCTGCAGTGGCCCTGCTAAACTCATTAGATCCTATGCACCAAGTAATCCTAGAGTTGACACCACAGGTCAACAACCTAAATGCGCAACACGCGCTCGACGCCTAGTAGGTCAGCATCGGGCACGGCTAGCTCACGCCCTAGTTAGGAAAGGAGGGACCGGCAACGTACCGATCGGCAGGCAACCCCGCCGGCTGAGCCATGGCGATGGCCCATCGCAAACTACCATGACCGGAATCCACATGCTGATCTTCGCAGTGGTATACCACAGCATGACGCTCAGATCCGGTTGGACAGTAGGTACCAGGAGCGCGATGAGGCAGCCCACAAAGAATACGAAGACGAACGGCACCGTCGCGGCTTCGTGGACGACCGATATTACGAACGTACCAACAGAAGAGAGCCACCCCAGGATGATCGGCATTATGACTGACGTAACAACGGGTGGTGCGAAGACAGACATTGCCAAGAAGCTGGTCACGAATGGGAGCGAACCCCCATCTTCGATGATTACGATGATGAAGCTCGCATCCGGACATTCACTCATGAATTACGAGTTGTTAGCTGGCCGAATGGTTTCAAACCAGTCGACATCGAGAAATACAATGGCAAGACTGGCCCGTGTGCTTGGCTCCATGTCTACGCAACGGCTATCCGGGCACTCGGCGATGATAGCTCTGTTATGGCCAACTACTTACATGTCTGTTTGGCTCTAGCAGCCAGGACTTGGCTCACTAATCTACCTGCCAATTCCATCAGCTCTTGGATGGAGTTGTGCAAGTGGTTCACGACCAACTTCCAAGCTACATTCCATAGGCGTAGGATCACTAGGAGCTCGCTAGGATTAAGCAGAGGGACCGGGAGCCGCTATGGGAGTACATTCAGCGATTCTACCGAGTGAAAAACACCATCCCCAACATCTCGGATGCTCAGGTCGTCGCCGCCATCCAAGGCAGGCTTCGTGACGATGACCTAATCAAGAAGATCGGAAGATTGGATGCTGCAGGGAGCCTGACAGCAAAAGAGTTGTTAACCATGGCCGACAAATATGTAGCCGGCAACTCGGCCCTCTTCCAAGTTCGCCAGTACAAGGATGAAGAGCCTCGGAACCGCGGTCATTCAGGTCCATCCAATTATAATAAGGATGGTGATAAGAAGCGGAAGCAGGAAATAATGGTTGCCACCACCGAGCATCCCAATCGGAAAAGACAGGTCACTCAGGACGACTTTAACAAGATGTTGGAAGGCCCATGCCTGCTGCATGATGGTGCTCACAAGGCCAAAGAGTGTTTCAAACTAAAGAGCTTCGCGCACCATGCTCTGAAAGTCTGCAGAGAGCGTCCCTGGATTCCCAAGGGAGGCAAAAGGGACGCGGACAAGGAAGATGAGGATAAGGAAGAGTTCCTGGACCCGGAGCGAGAGGTTAATTACATCTGCGGTAGGTCCACAACCCATTCGAAGTGTCAGCAGGAAATCCTCTACCGAGAAGTTCACTCGATAACACCTGGAGTCCCGCAATACTTGCGCTTGTCCAAAATCCTGATAATTTTCGATCGGTCGGATCACTTGGCCAGACCAGGCAGGTACCCACTAGTATTATCGCCGACTGTTAACCGAGTTCGGCTCCATAGAGTGCTGATGGATGGCGGTAGCAGCCCAGACATCCTCTTTGTGAAGACATTCAAGGAACTCGGCATTCCCTTGACCAACCTTAAGCCCAGCAGGTCACCCTTTCACGGTGTGATCCCTGGCATGCAAACAGTTCCACAGGGACAAATCACCCTTCCTGTGACATTCAGCAATCGAAAAAATTACAGGACGGATCGCGTCACCTTCGAGGTTGCTGATCTGGACTCCACTTACCACGTCATTATTGGGCGACTGGCTATCACCAAATTCATGGTTGTGCCACATTATTCATATATGATGATGAAGCTGCCAGGACCAAATGGTGTCATCTCGTTGTACTCGGATGTGAGAACCCCTTATGACTGTGACAATCAGAGTTGTGAGCTGGCAGAGAAGATGGCGATGGCGTCAGAGCTCATTGAGCTGAAACTAGTGGTTGCAAACATGGAGGAAACCAGCCTTGATGCCCCCCCCCCCCCCAAAAAAAGACATTGAAAACCACGATGCAGGCAAAGACTGTAGAATCAAAGCAGATCCAGTTAGATGATAGCGATGTATCCAAAACCGCCAACATCGGGGCCAATTTAGATGCTAAATAGGAAAGCACGCTCATCCTTTTCCTTCATAATAATAAAGACATATTTGCTTGGAAACCTTCTGATATGCCAGGTGTTCTAAGGGAAAAGGCTGAGCACAGACTACATGTTCGACCGAGCGCTAAGCCTGTGCGCCAGCATCTTAGGCGATTTTTGCAGGATTGTAAGGATGTGATTAGGAAAGAGATCAGTCAGTTACTGGCAGCCAATTTTATTAAAGAAGTATTCCATCTCGACTTGTTAGCTAACCCAGTATTGGTAAGGAAAAAGAATAAGGAGTGGTGAATGTGTGTGGATTACACTAGCCTTAACAAGGCGTGTCCCAAAGATCCATTTACCCTCCCTCCCAACGACCAAGTAGTTGATTCAACGGCTGGTTGCGCTTTATTGTGCTTCTTAGATGCCTATTCAGGTTACCATCAGATCCTTTTGCATGAGTCTGACTAGTTGAAAACCTTGTTCATTACGCCTTTTGGAGCTTTTTGCTACACGACAATGCCTTTTGGGTTAAAGAACGGGTGTGATGTACCAGCGGACAATGCCACGATGTTTAGACAGCTAGCTCGGAAGGAATGTGGAGGCCTATGTAGACGATGTGGTGGTCAAAAGCCGGCTCTCTTCCAACCTAATACAGGACCTAGCCGAGACATTTGACAACCTCCAAAAATACAGCATGAAGCTCAATCCCGAAAAGTGCATCTTCGGCATTCCATCTATAAAATTACTCGATTTCCTAGCCTCAAATCGAGGAATTAAGGTAAATCCTGAGAAGGTAAAGGCCATATTACGAATGGGGCACCCTCACTCTCAGAAAGACGTCCAGAAGCTGACCGGATGCATGGTAACACTCAGTTGGTTCGTTTCATGACTCGGCGTCAGAGGATTGCCGTTCTTCAGACTGCTAAAGAAGCAAGACTCATTCGTCTGGAACGATGAAGCCCAGAAAGCGTTGGATGACTTCAAGGCCTATATTACTGGTCCATTGGTGCTGACACCCCCTGAACCAAATGAAACTTTGCAGTTGTACATCTCCGCAACCACACATGTTGTCAGCACTGTGCTTGCGGTCGAACGGGCACAAGATGGCAAGGCTCAAAGGGTGCATCGTCCAGTGTATTATGTCAGTCAAGTCTTATCGGATTCTAAAGTACATTACTTCTAGCTTCAAAAGCTGGTATATGCGCTATTGATGACGTCTTGTAAGCTAAAACACTATTTTGAGGATCATTCGATTGAAGTGCACACCTCCTTTGGATCGGGTGAACTGCTACACAACTGAGATGCAACTGGAAAAATAGCCAAGTGGGCTATTGAGCTTAGATCATATGAGATTACCTTCAAATCCCATGACACAATAAAAGGCCAGGCTCTGTCGGGTTTCATCACTGAGTGGACCGAGTCTGAGTTACCACCGACACCGCGGGAAACAAACTACTGGACCATGTCCTTTGATGGCTCCTTACAACTAAAGGGAGCTGGTGCTGGGGTAGTACTCATATCTCCAGAAGGAATCCGGATGCGCCATGTCCTCCAGATGCATTTTCGTGCGTCTAACAATGTAGCAGTGTACAAAGCCCTCTTACATGGTTTAAGGACTGTCATATCACTCGGCATCAAGCGGATAAGTGTCTCAGGTGACTTGGCGCTTGTAAATAATCAGGTAACCAAGGAATGGTGTTGCTCTGACAAAAGCATGGCAGCGTACTGTGTTGAAGTTCGGAAGCTTGAAGACAAGTTTGATGGCATCGAGTACAAGCATGCCCTCCATAAGTTTAACGAGGATGCAGATGCGCTGGCCAAGCTTGGGTCCAGTAGAGCGTAGATACCTGATTGGGTATTTGTCAATGATCTACACAAGCCATCTGTACTATCCCAGCAAACTATGGTGCAAGCTGTCACACGAAAAGAAGCAACACTGCAGGTCTCTATGGTAGAGGTAGATTGGAGAGTCCCATTCGTTGAGTATTTGGACAATAAAATATTGCCTGTCGACAAACAAGAAGCACTTTGTATCATTTGGAAGTCAAGGCTATATTGCACCATGGACAATCACTTATATAAGCAAAGCCCATATGGCGGACTTTTGAAGTGCTTATCACGGGAGGAGGGCATAGCCATCCTAAAAAAAATCCATCTTGGCATATGCTGGAACCACACGGGTCCTTTGACTATAGACACCAAAGCAATGCGACAGGGGTTTTATTGGCCCACGACGATCGCCGACGCAAAGGACATTGTTCGGAAATGCGAAGGTTGCCAGTTTTTCGCCCAACAAACACATGGACCCACCACCGAACTCCAAAACATCCCAATAACATGGCCATTTTCAGACTGGGGTTTGGATATCGTTGGCCCTTTTCAGAAGGCTCAGGGAGGTTTCACTCACCTGTTCATGGCTGTGGATAAGTTTTCTAAATGGATCGAGGCAAAACCAGTCGGTAAAATCTCTATAAAGAAGGCCATTGAATTCATGACTGAGTCGGTTCGGTGCCCCACACAAGATCATCACTGACAACGGTAGTGAGTTCACGGCACAAGAGTTCAGGTACTTCATAGACAGGGTAGGATTCAAGATTGGATATGCTTCAGCAGCCCATCCACAAAGTAACGGTCAGGTCGAGCGGGCGAATGGCCTCACACTATTAGGAATAAAGCCTTGCATATTTAACAGAATGGAGAAATACGCTTGGCGTTGGGTCCGAGAGTTACCATTCGTATTGTGGGGGCTGCGAACTAATATCAGTCTATGGCTCTGAAGCAATGTTGCCAACCGAAGTACTATTCGCTTCACCATATGTAGGCGCATACGAAGAAAAGACTTCTGATGAACATTGGTGTGACAACCTTTTGTTGTTGGAGGAAAAGCACGATGCCGCCTTAATTCGGTTGGCCAAGTATCAGAAAAGTTTGTGTCGCTAGCACGACAAAAAACATCAGGTCACAAGACTTTGCGGTGGGTGATCTAGTCTTAAGGCAAGTTCAATCTACGGTCCGCAAGTATAAGTTGTCGGCTCCATGGGAAGGGACTTTTATTGTGAAGGAAGTCACTCGGCCAGGTGCATATCGGTTGTTGCGTGAGGATGAGTCAGACCTCTCTAGTTCCTAGAACATATCTCAGCTACGTTGTTTCTATGCCTAGCTTTAGTAATTTGTTCTAGTTTATATATGTTTGTATTTTATTGTATAATATATACATATATTTTGCAGTCATGATAACTTCTTACATGATTCTTTGTGGATTAATTTTTGTATGGTTAAGAACAGTCATGACTCAAATTTTTGATTCTTGGTACTACCTCGACTCGCACATGTTGACCAAGCGGGTTCTTAGTCCCCAGGGTTCATGTCGTCTATTGAGGACCAAGGCAACCTTCCTAATTCGCATATGCTTCACCCAGTGAGTCCTTAGTCTCCCTGGTTCATATCGGTTATTGGGAACGTTGTTTAGAGTGATGACGTGCATTGTGTATCGGTTGTGAGTGTTTAACACGAGTTCATATAGTACATAAACAAAGCAATACGGCCAAGAATTCATCACAATTCTAGTGATGGATCTAGATCTCAAGGGTCTACTGGATTAAATTTTACTACATCACTGGTGGTGATACACAAAAATATTTTAGAACTTTACACCTTTGGTAATGGATCCAGTTCTATCTGATCAGCTAACACATAGACAGTTTTCTGTGCCTCTATGACTAGAGCTTCACATTGTTCATTGGAAAGGTCCTCATGGAAGCCTTCTGCGACCACATCCAGTTTGATGTCTGGAATATGGGATTTGGCGATGGCCAATACCTGAGCACCCGCTAGTTTGGCAATTTGTCGAGCATGCTCTTTCACTCGGTTCAGGGCTTCTTGTAATTGAGTGAGAAGGTCTTGGCATTGTGGTGGCTTTTCTTCCGGCATGATGTATTGGGCCACCACCTCCGTGTCTTTTTGCAGAGGTGTAAGAGACCAGCGAAGATTTTCATCACCTTTGATAAATTTCTTTTGTAAAAGCTCATAAGCCCTTTTTGATCCTACAGGAACACAATTACATTATAGTTCTTATAAGGATGGAATTTACCTCTTAGACATTTTTCGGCGTCGCACTTTTCCAATTCAAGAACAATCACTTTGGCTTTATATTCCTCCTTGAGCCTTTCCGTCTCTATGAAGGATTTTTTGAATTTGTTTAGCTCATCCACGGATTTCTTGAAAATGCCTTCAGCCTTGGATAGCCCATTTTCCAGCTTAGTATTTCTTTCTCTTTGAGTTTTGATTGTTTCTTTAGCCTCTGTTATGCAAAAGGAGTAAGTCGGTGGTTGCATTTTCAAGTACAAGGATATGTAAATTTATACCTTCTGCCCTCTTTTTCCATTGGGCGAGACCTGCATGGTTTTGAAACCATCCTTTAGCTTCTCGACGGCATTGGAGGATGATTCCAGAGTCTTCACTCGGTCCTTTAGTTCGACAATCATCATTGCCGAGTCAACATCTTGCTTGTGTCTCATAGTGAGTTCTTGCGACAAATCTGTAGTAAACAAGTCAGAAGAATGCAGTGCCATAAAGATGATTTTGTTCACATTGTGCATTGATAACGCACCTGACAGTTTGAATTGAAGTTCGTCCACCGAGATGAATGATTTTTGAACTCAAGAAACAGGTGCCCGACTTCAATTCTTTCTTTGGCAAGCTGATCTTCAGTATCTACGGTTTTGGCGCAAGTCCGTTCCACAAGTTGCAGCAGCTTGCTTTTATTAGTCATATATGACTTTAGGCGCTGCAATAAGAAGAATATAGGAAGAGGCTGCAACGTTTCTTGGTATAAGTAATGGGAGTATATCTAAAGTTTAGGGGACAGTGTACCTAAAACGAGTGGTAGGCTTTCTCGGTGAAGCCCTCAAAGGTTTTTAGTTCTTCCTGCTCAGTGGTTTCATCAAAACTGTGACACCCTAGGTGTCTCACTTCTGTTTGACAAGCATGATAAGCACAAATCATGAATTATGTAACATAAAATGATAGAGACCTTTTATTAAATTAGTTCCAGGTAATTAAAAACCCTGCAAACAAAATTGTGAGCCAAATGAAATTTTATAATATAACTTATGCCTAATAAATCTACCTTTAGCAGCATAATAGTGAAATGGAATTTTACAAATTTATTGAGCAGTTTATCTGATTAGCAAGACCCATAATTAATTAATTCATTTTTAAGAACCTAATTAATGCAGTTATTAAATTTTAAAACATTTTAATCAAAATTTTCAAATTGAACTTCACCAATGTGTTCTCCACTATTTAAATAGTCAGTCCACCAATTCTGGCCATTTTTGGGATTTCCTAGCTATTTTATTTTGATTTATTGGAAAGACCATTGACCATGGACATTTTTGTAAGGATCTAATTTTCCAGGGGGTTCAGAGGAAAATCTTTTTCCCTTCTTCCTCCATTGGCGCAGCAGGAGCAGAGCTCCACCATCGGCGCACCCCACGGCCTGCCTTCACTCCCAGCCTTGGGACCTCGCGAGCTACAGCATGCATGTCCCTCTGCTCTGTCCCGTCTCACATCTCTGCCACGAGCTCGCCCAATGGTCGCCTTCCCCGCCTCTGCACGTTAGCCCTATCAATCGGCAATGGCTTCAATGCCGCCCCGCATGACCAGACTACCCCGCTTCCTACCGAGTCTTAAACCGCCACCCCGGATTTTCTCTCGGCCATAACCAGCCGCTATCTCCCGTTCTCTGCTCTCTCTTGCTCTCTCACTTAATCTCTATTCCCTTCCCACCACTTCGCCATTGCCAACCACCAGCTCGAGCTTGAGCGCCACTGATTCCACTACTTTCAAACCGAGCCAAGACCACCAAATTGTGCATCTCACCCTCCTGCACTTTCCCCATGTCTCTGCTCGGCCAAAACCGCGCGCGCCTTGGCTGAATTGAAGAAAGATTAGAGGCGAGCCCTCTGGTGAGTTCCTCTACCGCCGGCCATAAATTAGCTGCTCTCGGTGAGCCTCGACACCCATTCTTTTTCCTCTCATGTGCACAACCTCCTGACTCACCTCCCTGACCTGCTTTCTCTTTGTTTTCCATCGCGGATTCGACGGCATCATGATTTTCCCTGTCGCCGCCGTCGAACCCGAGTCGCCTCCACGATGAGCTCCCGCCTCTGGCCCTCCTCGTCCAACACTTACTCGATGCCGATAATAGCCTCGCCCCCAAGAAGCTCTAGGGCTTGACCGCGACGGATTTGGTGCTCCCTGCCGTTCCCACAATGCAGCCGAAGGCCTCCGCTCCACCGCCTCTCATCTCCGACCACCCCCCGGTGAGCCACCATCCACACGAACCCCTCCCTGCCCTTCACCGTGATGCACGCTACGTTTTTCCGCAACCGTGGCGAGCTTCCAGCCGCGCAGCCACCAGCCGCGAGCTCTCCGGCGAGCTGCCCTAGCTCTGGCGGCACTGACTTGGTGCAGGCTACTGGCAGCTGATGTGTCTCTGACCTGGCGCCTACGTGTAGCTGATGTGTTGCCTACGCGGCAATCCCTTAAAACCCAAAAATACCAGGAAATTACCAAAAAATGCTAGAACTTTGAAAAACTCATAGTAAATCGAATTCAAACCCAATTTGGCCCAAACAAATTTTGTTGAGTTCATCTTTCAGAGCTCTAATTTAGTAAAATGATAAATAGTTATCTCTATACATGTATTTTTATTAATTCATTTAATTGCCAAAACACCAAATAATTCACCAGAAATTGTAGGACTAAAATTAAACCCAGATTTTTGGCATGCTTAGTAAACACATGATTATGTACCATCACAAATTTGTCTTTGGTAAAATATGAATTATTTTAGGCTCTGGAAATTATTTAGTGTGTTTGCTTAGATTAATTCTAATAATTATTCTGTAATAATTTTGCCCTAGCCACTTGGCACAAAAATCACTCATATAAGTCTCTGTTCACATGTAAACCACACATGTCCAGGGACATAAAAAATATTTTTCTAATTAATTTATTTGCTCATATCACTCATTTACCTTGTTTAATTGCATAAAGAATATATGTACTTAACAATTTAAATAACAACCCCACTTCTCTGAAGCATATGGCTTCGAGAACATAATAATAATTTTTATTGACATTAAAACACAATGTGCTTGCATGCATCATATCATTGCATTAAAAATGGTATTTCGATAATGTCATTAACTTAATTCCATCATATAGGTAACGACCATCAGGAGCAAGAGTACGACTTTCAGAAGGACGTCGACCCTCAAGAGCAAGAAGTTGTGGTTGCTAGCACTAACATCGATCCAGGCAAGCCCCGCTTTACATTCGCCTCTTTACAAAATTTTGCTAGTTTATATAATACTAGTGTCTATAATTAGTGTTGCATTAGGACATAGGAGTTGATTGAAACCCGCCTTGCATGATATCCAACTGACCTATGTTACTGTCTTTAGAACTTGGTAGAATCAGTACTATTATGCTATGCTTAGTATTCACCAAGTCTCATTAGAAAGTATTATTACTAAGGAATGAACTTGACCTTAAAAGAAGATTATTTTTATGTTATGACCTGGCAGGGATAATGTATGTGTAGATTTGCAGCAACACATGGGTATTGACTGTGGTAGTCCTGCCCTGTCGAACCTAGGACCCGTCCGTGGTCGGACCCTTGATCAAGTATTGAACAGTACCGAATGCATGCTAGCTTATGGGCACTAGTAAACCAATGTAGCATTAAAGGTCACTTGCATTAAGTACGGTTAAGGTGCGTTGGTCATTGACCCTCTTGCTGCTGGAGTGGGCGATTCAGACCACGAAGTACTGTTGGCAGAACGGAATGCCCATTCGATGTCACCACACCCGAGCTGAGGTGTAGGTGCTTTTCTTGCGAAAGGTTGCCATATATGACCTTAATTGGTACGTCTGTATCATGCATCTCGGGTTTTCCCAGCTGGTGTAAATCGATTGCAATCACTATCCCTCACAGTAATGAGTACCACATGGTCACCGCGCCAATCGCGTAGTTACACTAATATTATGGAATGGATCATGTTGCTTATTGATGATGATGATCATTATTATTATTGCTCTTATGTCATATTACTTTTATATATTATTTTATTATCCTTTTGTTGCAACTAAAGTTACATTTTGGTTCAACCCATTTAAATTGACAATTAAAACTTGATAGAACTAATAGGTTGCTTAGTGCGAGTCCTTTTAAACAAGCCACCTATTAGAGCCCTTGTATGTCTAGGTGTGTCCGACGGGTAAGTCTTGCTGACTAATTAGTACTCAGGCTTTGTGCCATTGTGTTTTCAGGAAATGAAGAAATAGAATTGCCTGTAGATGTGAGGCCGTGGGATGTGCAAGTTGCTGAGGGTTGGACTGCCCACTGGGAGTCTGACTCGCCGCCGCAGTGATGTTGTGTGCTGCTAGAGTGATATTCTTCGGGCATGGATCATCACTATGTTGTATCATCGAGCTTGTAGTTTTCTGAATGTTATTTGCTTCCACTATTTTCAAAACATTCATGAACTTGTAATGTTCCGCTGCAGTCTGATAACCATAATGATGTAATATTCAACTTAAATTTGGACAAATGTTGTATTATCATGTGTTTGCGCTATCAGCACCTTCAGGACCTCGATCCTCCGGGAAGGGGCGCCTCAAAAACCAGTAATTGCAAACTTGCCAATATGGTACACTGACCTGGCAGGCGGTTCTTCTTCCAAAGTTCATTCCTTTACCACTTGGTGAATGGGAGTCCGTGCGACATTTTCTTCAGGGCCGATAGGGTGATCATATGTTGGCCCCGACATCCTTTCAAAAATCAGTGTTGGTTCTTTGATGTTGGCTGGTGGAGGAGTATCAGGAGCCATGGTCACCCCGGGTGCATTTAAATTTGGAACTTTGGTCCCGCTAATGTCTCGGCTTGTCGGAGGAGATGTTGGAGCAGCACCAGCTTCACTCGGCTTCTTCACCGAGTGATCAAGGGCACCATTTTTGGGTGTCTACTCCTTTAAATCGGGTTGATATTTCTCGGGGACAGAGCTCTGGGAGGTCGCATGGCTAGAGGAAGTGTTGTCCGATCTATATACCATGTGACAATAAACAAATATATTCCATAACCAATAAAACGCATTGTTAATGAGACCACATACCTTGCTCGACATTTAAACTTCAATCCTGACAGATTCGGGGGCGGGTTAGTGCTGGTTTTTTCTGCATCCCCAGGGGTGTTCTCAGTTGATGCACTTTTTGTATATTTTTCACTCGGATGCATTTGTCCTTCTGAAGGTTTGGCTTCTGCACGAGCTTGCTGAGTGGTTGGTGGCTCGGTTGCAGCCCTTTTCTTTGATCGTTCTTGAAGTCTAGCGGATCTATCTGCTAATGATTCATCGTCATCAGACTCTTCGATGCGAGCTTTGCGGCACTTGGGGGCGGATGGCTGACTGGGTGATTTCTCTCGAGTCACAGGAGGTAATGGTGGGTTCGAGGAGTAAATATCAAGATTCTACACAATGCGTGACATGATAACCATTTATCAAGGTCAAGCAATATGTCGGAATTACAACGATGAGCAGAGATTACTTGGAACGATGTCCGGCTTGGAACGATGTCCGGCTTGGAACCATTTCTGTCAGTCTTGGAACGATGTCCGGCTTTCGCAGATCCTGGGGTCCAATCAAGCAGTGAGGAAAATATATTTTCAAGTCGAAGCGATAATTCTCGCTCTAACAACTCTTCAGGCACCTCCATGGTGGGATCTACACAAAGATTGAATTTCCACCCAGGAATATGGCACTTTTTTATGGGATGGACATGGTGATAAATGAAGCTTGAAGCATCATCCACTCCGCTATAACCTTTTGATTTTAGCATGACAATTTGTTCTAATATTGCATCGACCTGGGCCTTCTTGTTGGGGTCTGCTTTTGCAGACCATTCGGGTCGAGGCACAGGGGCTTCAGCGGTAAATTCCGATAAAGGGGGTGCATGGTTTCCATGGTAAAACCAATCTATGTGTCACCCTTTGTTTGTTGACGGTAGCGGAACTTTGATATATTTGGACTTATTCCTCAACTGGAATCTGCCACCTCCAATCACATTGCTACTGTTTGATTTTAGAACAAATAGTTCTTTGAAGATGTCAAAATGGGGGGGGGGGGGGGGGATTCCAATGAATACTTCACACAAATGAATAAAGATAAATATGTGGAGGATCGAGTTCAGATTCAGATTCACAAGATTTATTCCATAGAAAAACAACAGCCCTTAAAAGAAATCGCTGCAGGGGATCCCAAATCCGCGATAGAAAAAAGAGGAGAAAACAGTGATGTGATCCACTGGGGGTTGCGGAAATTTCTGACCTATGGCTTCAATCCAGCCTCCGGTTTGTTGATCTTGAAGCACCCCGTCAATCACAAGCCTATTGATTTTCTCCACATCCATGGCGAAAGAGGGGAACTCCCTAATTCCCGTAGGAATGTCGAAGGCCACTTCGTCCTCAACCTTTCCATGGTGGGAGCCGTTGGAGTTGGAGCTCCAAAGGAATGGTGCTGAGCGGAAATCTCTGTTCTGAAATGGAAACCTAAGATCTAGGGTTTGGACAGAGGAGCTGGCGGCGGCTGTATTGTGAAGTGAAGAAGGTGAGGGTTGCGCCTATGTATATATATTGGTAGTTTGACCCAACAGGTAGGAACGGTTTGTGGGTTTATGCCCCGATAAGCGGAAGTGGTTATACTGTTCTGAGTATTTATGGCGCATCGTGGTTTAGGTTCTTCGCAAAATATTGATATCACTCGGATCATGGCTGACAGTGCCATAACTGGGGGCTATATTGTCTGTGTTTTGTGATCTGTTCGGGAATCACTTGGCCGACTGACTTCAAAGCTTTGATGGTCAGAATACATCTGTTACAACATCAAAGACTGTTAAATCATTCGGGAGGAGAGATAGTATCAACATTGGGTACTATTGCTAATAGTTCTTCTCAAAATCACTCGGATGATGTACTTGTTTCCAAATCCTAGGGGCTGCAGTTCCTTTTCAGTGCACTTTTGAGTGTTACTTACTCCACGAAACTATCATATGGGAACTGTAATCACATCTGGATATCTATGGATGATCAACATTGCTTACTTCGAACTCACAAGGCATTTTAAGAAGATTTCAATACCTTCTGAGTTGGGGGCTATGCTTATGGAATATGCCTTTTTTAATTGTCAAGGACGAAGATTTTTTTAAGAAGCACTTTTCAATTTTGAGAACTATCAAAATAAGTTGAAGATTCGAGTTCAAAATTGGAAAGTTCTTGGGGGCTACTGTGGTATATATGTATATGGGATCCTTAACCACTCGGCAATATGGCCGAGTGGGCCGAAGGCTTAGTTGCGGAGCATTGTAGATCACGGCCCAGAAGATAACCATTTGGATATTTGTTTAGAGTGGGTTATAGGTTAGGTTAAGAGATATGGTCTATGGATAAAATCAAATTTAACTGAATCAAAGATTACCACGTAAACTGCTGCCCTTTGGTTATATAAGAAGGGCAGGGGGTCTCTAGATTAGATCAGAACTCGTATTGGGAATACAAGAGCACCAGTACGAACCCTAGAAATACAAGAGCACCAAATAGGACTTAGGGTTTTTATCCACAAGGAGGCCTGAACCTGTATAAACCCTGTGTCATGTGTCCATCGACTTTCGTACCCATACGCATACTGAAGGACCAAGAAGGCGACCAGAGGGGGGGGGTGAATGGGAGCCAATCAAAATCCTCTAAGAGAACTTGGCCTATATCTCAAAAACAACCCAAGCCAACCTCCGAACCGATCACCAAGACTACACACACCAACTCGTAATGTCCTAGCCCTTGGAGTGATCAACCACAGGAAAGAAACACAGCGGAAACAACAACAAACAGCAAGGACTTGAACTGGTCAAGAGACTCACCAAAAACCTGACCTTACTGGACCACTACCGGCCAATCAGGACCATCGGCAGTGTCGGTTGGCCCCATCGGCAGTGCCGGTGCGGGGTACCGTGACCCACCGGCAGTGTTAGTCCTGGTCGTTGGCAGTGCCGATCGACCCTCACAAAACAGCAGAAACTTTCGGGAATTTAGTAAATCTTCTCCAAAGCCTAATCAAATAAACTCCAAATGATGTGATTTTTGGACCAGTAAATCCTCATTGCATCACAACCCTAATCCTAGAAGATCATCTCAATTGGCTCAAGGAATCATCACGAATTTCAGATCTTGTGCCAAGAACACCAAAAAGGAGAAACTTGAGAAATCCTTTAAATCGAAAGTGCTAGAGCTATTGATTCGGTCAAGGATCCATAGAGGATTGTTCTAGCTCATCCTAGAAACAAGTTTCTCAAGAAATCCGAGCCAAAAACTCGTCCAAAAATGAGATCGAAAATCACCAAGAAAATAGCTCCAAAAATAGAGAAAAGGGAATTTCGGGATTCAAGGAAAGTTAGAAATCTTGAGCACGAAAATACTTCTCATATCATGGAAACATGCTTACAAGATCCATAGGTACAAGGCTAGGAAGCGACCCTCTTCCTCCCACTATTTGGAAGAGCAAGAGATGTCTCTCACACACCCACTACTCTCCACTAAAACATGAAGTCCTCTCCTAGCACTTTGAATAGACCTCTAACACAAGGCTAATGAAAGACAGGCACCTCTTCCACCAGCCCTACCTCCTCTTATATAGGCCTAGGGTCTATTGTCCACATGACCACTCTACCCTCAACCTACATAACACACCCACCTACCACCGGGGGTATAACCATACATCTTTTTCCTCGTCACCCGAATGCCATCGAGCCCTTCACAACTTTGCTTGCACTCGACGCAAGCTCCGTGATGGAGCCACGTTCACCTCCAATCGTCGCCACCGGTTTTGAGGCCCGAACCGGGAAACCGCCTTGCACGCTTCTGAAAGTGCGACTTCTTGATGTCGACGTGTGTCACCTCGTCCCACGATCCTGACCACCGGCAAGTCTCTCCCGGTCCCTATCCATCGAGCCCCCTTGTCACTTGCACTGGCATCCCGCTCGCCTTGACTTGGTCTACACACCGTCTTCATCACCACCACGGTTTTGAGGCTCAACCGTGAAACCATACGTGCTTCTTGCCTCTCCATGTGTACGGTATGGATCACCCTTGACTCCACTCGGCCTCCTGATCGTCTGGCCCCAAGTCTCCTACTTATGCCTGATCCTCTCGCCGTTTACTGCCAAGTCGACTCCAGTGACCTACACATCATGAGACAAGCAAACACATTTCCTAACTTCTGCAGCATCACCAATTCCTCTACCAACTCTGGTTAGTCATAACCATGATATGCAAACCCATGCAATCCCTGGATTCCCGTATTTCAACTCAAACACCAAATCTGCTCAAGTCAATTACTCATCACATATATTGCAAACCATGGCACATATCCACATGGTTTCTTAGTCTCCACCTTGATGAGTACATTGACAACCTCAAATGCATAAAGATTAGAGAGTGAAATATGAAACCAAATAAATGCATCCAAATGGCCAAACCCAAAGAAAAGGTGAAAAATGGCCATCTAGCAAAGTAGGGATCACAAAACCAAGAGTTGATAAAGAAAGCGACTTGAGATGCAAAGAATGTGAAAAGCGCAAGAAAATGCTCAAGATCATGATATGCTCCCCCTCAACTTGTGGTAGGTGTCATGTAATGCAAGATGGATCATTTTAAGTTTCTTAGCATTATTTGTGCATGACCCACTATTTTCTCCCCTTTGGCAATGAACTCATCAAAGAGGCAAAAGAACAAGCAAACATGCAATGCATGAAAATGCAAACCTAAGGAGCTTCAACAATTATGCAAACAGGCATTTAACCGTGCTAATCACAAGCATAGAACTATGAAGTGTAAAAGCAATGGCGCACAACCATACAAAGATCAAAAATAGATAGCAAGGCATAAACACCAAGAGCTATACAAGCTAAGCAAAAAGATTGACTAGCTTAGATAGAATCAAACTTTGCTTATCATGAGAAAATCTGCCACCACATGTGTAAGTACTCCCATCCAAGGTAAAACAAGCATCAAGTGAATCAAGAGAAACTAGCCAGTCTCAATCTCAACAAGGGCAACAAGCATTCGCAGAAAATGAGCTCTACAAATGCTCACATATGCAACAGAGACCCAGTTGATCAAGTGATTATTATTTATCCTCATGTGTCCTGTTATCCATGCGGAGGGTCGCATGACTGATTACGGCAAACACCCCGAGGCTTCAAGTCATAGTGTTTGGATTTAGCATTTAGAATCATTCTTGATCAAAGCACTTAGCAGATTATTCAAGTTTATGCACAAGACAAAAGAGCATGCCTTTGCGGCAAAAGGAACACATGTTCCCACAATGTTACATCATGAGCTAAACATTTGCAAAGCCTTCCATTTCACAAACACAAGGTGCCAAAACCAAGACATCCTCTAGACTAGCCTCAATGCAAGTTTCAATAAGGACAAAAGCAATTATACACATGGTGAGCAAGTTTTAGCAAGATTAGTTCATAAGGTTCACAAGAAGCTTAGTTTACCTTTAAGATTAGCAAGTTGCTCACATGAGTCTATAACAGGCCATCTAGAAAATCTAAGCATGAGAGATTACCATCACATCCACACAACTTAGATCAAGCTCAATCATAGCAAAAAGAAATGCAAGAAAGCATAAGAATCAAAGCTCATCTACCAATGCATATATTATATATGAGATGCAATGCAAAAATGGTAAGATACATAAATACAAGAGAACACCAACTCCCCCTCGAATGATGCCATAAGAATGACAAACACCAAGTTCCCCCCGAAGAAAAGCATATCTCGAAGCATCTAGGGGCTTGGTGAGGATATCAGCTAGTTGGTTTCTGGTATTGATGTATTTGAGCTCAACATCCCCTTTCTCAACATTGTCTCTCAAGAAGTGGAATCACACATTGATGTATTTGACCTTACCATGTTTGATTGGGTTTTTGGCTAAGCATATGGCACTTGACTTATCACACATGAGTGGAACACTCTTAAAGGTTAACCCATAGTCTCTCATGGTGGATACAATCCATAGGATTTGTGAGTAGTAACAACATACTCAGCCTCTGTGGTAGATTGGGCTACACTCAACTACTTACGAGAAGACCAACAGATCAAAGAAGTACCCAAGAAATGGCAAGTACCAGAAGTGCTCATAAGCGGTGGGAGTCTAGAACGACTAGTTAGGACTTTGTCATGCAATCTCCTACTTGATCATGAGTCCAATGTTTTTATAATGATGCATAAGATTGAAAATCTTCCCTCTTGGTGCAATCCCCCACTATGACTCTCATCTCTCAAAAAGTATATTTCCTTACCAAGTGCTCATCCTACATTCTAAAAGCTTGGCTTAAATGTGGAGTTTGGTAAGAAGGCACATCTTGCATGCAAATATTGTTAAGTTAAGAGATAGTCCTAGCGAAAAGACTTTGCACTTCCTTATTCCCATCATTTAGAAACAATGTCCAGGGTAGAGAGAGAGAATGGGCTCACGCGAAGGAATAGGCTAGCACAATTGCAAAAGCCTTGGGTACAAATTAGTCCCAAAGATTGGATTTTTGTGCTAGAGTGAATGGATGGTTCCTTATTTTTGCTCAAAGAATTTTTTTTTATATGAACCTTGAAGCTTTTTGATATAGCACATCCATGAGAGCTGATACATTTTTCCTTTCTTTTCTTTCTTTCTTTGCTTCTTTCTTTCAGCTCTCATGGTATAAAGAAGCTAATTCAATGGTTCAAATATTTTTGCAAACTTTTTTTGAGCAATTAAGAGGACCATAACCTTCAATAGGATCAAAGGCTCGCAAAAGGAAAGATTTTGGTTAACATGCTTGGTGGAGTGGATGCATGGTTCCATTGTGGAAACCGCATAACCAAGCATGATTTATTTGAGAACTCAAAGATAATGCGAAGGAAGATGATTGGCTTTGGAAGTGTAAGCCCCTCATAAGGATCAAACCTAACTTAACTTAATGCACACATAAATGGCATGAAAGTGGGTTTGCAATTAATATTTGGCCATTGTAGGAATTTTTCTATCATAGGGAAGATGTGCACCAAGTAGGGGGTTTTGTTGCAGCATGGTTTTGAAGGAAATCATTGGACTCTAATCATAAGGAAATCACAGACTCATCCAAAATATGTCGTATCATAAACTCCAACAACTAGACTTGGTGTTTCTTAGCCATTTTGCACCCACTAAAACATAGAGGGACTAGTTTTATCATCATGCTGGTCTACCATTATCCGCAAAAATGAGGAGTAGAGGTTGTATACTTGAGACTCAAAGGGATCCAGTAGAGCAACTAATCATCATTTCTATAGGCAAGGTAGAGACTAAGCTCTCAATTTTATTCAAAAATGGCAAATTTTTTTATCAAAGTGACTCAACTACAGAAAGGGGACGGAAAGGTAGAACAAATGGCGCACCTTGTTTTGGTTACCTCCCCAAGCCTAGGTCTTTGCAAGACTTAAGCTTAGATGGTGTTCACAGTGATGGCTGGCGGTTCTGTCGTGTCGTGTGGTCAGGTTACCGAGCCTTCGGCATATGCTACCACACAATGGGGTTGGCTGCCCGGTGTGTGCTGCCGGCCGGCGGGCTAGGCGGCCCAGCGTTCCTTGCTGCCCGGTGAGGTTTGCCTCCCAGTGGACGTCACTACATTGCGTGTTGTTCCATTGTGTCGCTGGTTCATCCTTTTTTCTATTTTGTCACAAGACTGGACCATTTGTGAGAATATATCTGACCTATGTGTTGCCACATAGATCGGAGAATTTACTTTGAATTGAGCACACAAACAACTCTAAACTTTATTCATAGGGTGATAAAGACACGACGACGGTGTCTGGATTTCATCCCAATCTTTCTCGATACTATAACTACAGCCGGTAATTCTCTTAATTTTGTCTAAAAAAAATAGAACTGTTCTCACGACGGCAGCAGCAAATGTTTCCTCGGCAACAAAAGGGTAATCCAGCAATAATCCACAATATGATAAAGTAGTATTATTGGACTAAATTATCAGATCAACCTCTCAAGTAATAGTATTCTGAATCATTCAAGTAGTAACCGTACGCAACACACCAGGAAAGGCAAGGGTCTCACGGTAGCAATAACAGATCAAACAAATATATGTTTCTACGACAAACTGGAAGCAGCTCAAATTGATTTCCTTTCAGCCAAACACAACGGCAATAGAAGAATATAATTATAGTTGATTGGCTTACAAAATCCAAAGAGAGACTCCCACCCGTAGAACAATCTTGAACCACGAACAGGAGATGGGGATCCACACAGGAATCCAAGTAACGCACCCAAGGAGAAATCCCAGACCTCGTTCTTCTTCTCGATACAACAAGGATCGGCTTTAGTTCTTGATACAAGATGAATTCACCGCCATGACGCAATCAGGAGCAATGCTTGTCCAGAGCCAAAAAAACAATTCAACAAATACCCCCTCTTCTACATGACCGCTGGGCTTTTGGCATGCACGTAGGCAGATAGACTCTGAGTCCAAATTGGACTCGACTAATATAATGGACTCATGTCCGACTCCACCACAATTGCAAAACATGACTCGTGTGCAACTTACCTAGACTCAGATTAGAACCAAACTCACGTACATGCATACATATAAATAATATAATATTCTGGCAGCTATGCTAATGCAAGTACTTAACTAGATAATCTGAATAGCTTTCTTCGTTGTTGATTCAGCACCCAACACTTGATCAACCTGGCACATCCTGCATGAGCTGAATCGGTATAGTTCCAATACAAATATATTTAGCTTGTTTCTTCTTAAGCATGTTTGCTCCTATGTATGTTTTCTCATGCCAACTATATAGCATTCCGCCAGCTACGCTATTCACTATTTTGATAATGGAGTCATTCACTACAACATGATGAACACCAATCTGTATACTAGGGCTGTTCCAATTGTTATCAGCTTCAACATTTTAATCATTGTAGTAACTTCTGTTGGAGATATGCCCAAGAGACAATACGGATTTGATCCGTATGTGAGGGTCATACGGATATTGATCCGTATGAGGAATTAGTCCACTAATGGGCCAACTAGTCGAGGCCCATTAGAAGGGTCTATTTAAGTGGAGGAGGGGCTTAAGGCGCAGGTGATTCCACCAGTCCTTAACCCTAGCCGTCGTGCTCCTCTTTCTCGCCCACAAAACCCTAACCGTGTTGCCGGTGCTAGCACGCCGCGCACGGTGCTCCAACCCCGTACGTGTGGATACCGCGAGGAGGCGCTGCTGCTGCTGCGGTGCCGACGGCTGAACTAGAAGGAGACGATTGACGTGATCGACTACTTCCTCTACACCGACGCGCGACTACGTTGGATCGAGCTGCTCCAACATTCGCTTCCGCTCCGCCTGCGCGTCTAGTGGTAACGATCCATGATCCTCTCTTGCAAGGTTTCCTGGTTGAACGGTAGAAATTTTATATGCTATCGTAGCCTACCCGTTCCCCAACAGTGGCATCAGAGCCGACCTTGTGTAGTTTGTGATCTAGATCTTGTGCATATAGTCGATATGTTGATGTACTAGATGAGATCTATTACATGTTTTGTGTTCGGATTGATTAGATCAATGATGATAGGGAGGTTCACAAGGTAATGGACGGATAGCAATACATGCATCATTGATTTATTTGTGTTCCTTCTCTGTGCGCGCGCGACTTGTCCCTACCGGCTGGAATCACCATCGGGACTAACTGCGTGCGCCAGTAGAGGAGCCAATAGTATCATAATCATATACCGCAGTCTACTCATGAAAACCTAATGGAAAACTAAGCCATTGTGAATGACTCAAAATCGGGCAAATATGATTTTCCCGATAGGATTTCCATTGTGATTTTATAGATACGATCTGTGAAATCCTGTGAGGTTTTTGCAGACCCCCCGCCCGCTGACCGGCCAGCGGGACCGCCGTACGGACACGCCTAGATTGTTACAACCCTTTTTGGCCACATGTTAGCATTCGCTTCTCGCCTAACTTGTTTTTGCAGAGAATGTTGTGAATGGTATGGCCCAAAAGATGCATGTGATGTATATATGTGATTTGCATGGCCTGCGTGCCATGATTAATTACAGCTGGGTTGAGGCTGTCATATTATTGTATAACGGCCTACGTGTCGATCTGTGATGCTTGATATTCTCATGTAATTTATTACTAGCTATTAGTTGTAGTAGCTAAGTGTTAGTTCATGAAGGCCTCAAGCATGATGGTTGAAGGGACGGGAGACATGGCGATGACAATGGAGATGGAGATCACCAATTGAAAGGGGCCATACTATTTCACAGTCAATATGATTGCCTGTGATGATGTTCCTATCATCCTATTCTTTCATATGTTATTTATATTAGATATGATTAACATGCTAGAATAGGTTCCCTCAAGAAAAATTAAATTATATGCCCTTCCAATAGCTGCACCTATTAAAATTATGATCGTTGTATGGTAGGTCTGCCAAAGTAGAGTACCTCAACTATCTTAATTATTAGGATAAATGTCGGACATTTATATGCATAGTATTGGTTTAATTAACAAAGCTATTAAAACGGTTTTGGGCTTTAGGGCATGGTGTTGGCGCCGGGGCATGTGATGCCACCCAACAAACAAGAGTCACATAGGGATGTGATTAGCAAAGTGTTGCTTACCTATGTCACTAGATTTCTAGCGGTGATGCCAAAGCTCACTAGGATCTAAGTTGAATATGGATCTTGAACCACTATATGTCGTTTTGAGGGAAAACGATTCCAAGCATATAGTGGAATAATGAACTTTTGTTAAAATGTTTATAAGAGTTTTATATTTACATAGTGCTTATATTTGCATATTTTCTGTTGTAGATCATGGCACCAACCGCTAGTAACACTTTCAATTTGCGCTCAATTCTTGAAAAAGAAAAGCTTAGTGGAACAAACTTTATTGATTGGTATCGCAACTTGAGAATTGTTCTCAAGCAAGAGAAAAAGGAATATGTTCTAGAGCTTCCCTATCCTGATGATCTGCCAGAAAATGCTACTGCCACTCAGAAAAGGGAGTATGAGAAACATACCAATGATGCAGTTGATGTTAGCTGTCTCATGCTTGCCACTATGTCCTCTGAGCTCCAGAAGCAATATGAGAACGCGGATGCCCACAATATGATTGAGGGACTTCGTGGCATGTTTGAGAACCAAGCAAGGTCTGAGAGGTACAACATCTCAAAGTCGTTGTTTGCGTGCAGGCTAGCTGAAAACGGTTCTGTCAGTCCTCATGTGATCAAGATGATTGGTTACATTGAGAATCTGGAGAAACTTGGTGCTGCTCTACACCCTGATTTGGCCACAGATGTGATTCTCCAGTCGCTTCCTGCAAGCTATGAGCCTTTCATTTTGAACTTTCAAATGAATAGCTTAGAGAAGACATTGGCTGAGTTGCATGGGATGCTTAAGACAGCTGAGGCAAGCATAAAAAAATCTGGTCCAAGTCAAGTTAACTTGGTTCAAAAGGATAGCAAGAAACGAAAGCGCAAGACTAAGGCTAAGGCTACAGATCAGATCTCTAGCACTAAGCCTAAGCCTGCAGCAGCTCCTAAGCCTAAACCGGCGGGTAGTGATCCTTGTTTTCACTGCAAGAAACCCGGTCATTGGAAGAGGAAATGCAAGCTTTATCTAGAATAGCTGAAGAAGAAGGGTGGAGACACTTCTAATTCAAGTATCAATGTTATTGAAATTAATAATGTTGCTACATGTCCTTATGATTCATGGGTATTTGATACCGGATCGATGATTCATACTTGCAAATCGTTGCAGGGGCTTAAAGAAGCAAGGAAATGTGCAAAAGGCGAGGTGGATGCTCGCGTCGGCAATGGTGCAAAGGTTGCTGCGTTAGCCGTCGGAACTTATCCACTTTCATTACCATCAGGATTAGTTTTGGAGTTAAATAATTGTTATTATATTCCCGCCTTAGGAAAAAACATTATTTCTTCAAAATGTTTGGAGGAAGATGATGGTTATGAGGTCATAATAAGGAACAAGTGTTGTTCCATTTATTTGAATAATATTCTCTATGGTAATTGCCCATTGGTGAATGGATTATATTACTTAGATCTTGAGAATAAGCCTATTTATAACATTGATGCGAAAAGGCTCAAGCCTAATGATTTGAATCCCACGTATACTTGGCATTGTCGTTTAGGTCATATAAATGAGAAGCGCATAAAGAAACTCCATACAGATGGTCTTCTAAGTTCTTTTGATTTTGAATCAATTGATACATGTGAATCTTGTTTACTTGGCAAAATGACTAAGTCGCCTTTCACAGGAAATAGTGAAAGGGCGAGTGAACTATTGGGACTTGTACATACGGATGTATGTGGACCAATTAGTTGCACGGCCAGAGGTGGTTTTCAGTACTTCATAACTTTTACCGACGACTTTAGTAGATATGGTTACATCTACTTAATGAGGCATAAGTCTGAATCCTTTGAAAAGTTCAAAGAATTTCAAAATGAAGTACAAAATCAATTGGGCAAGACTATTAAACGCCTACGATCTGATCGTGGTGGTGAATATTTGAGCCATGAATTTGGTGAACATCTAAAGCAATGTGGAATTGTTCCACAATGGACTCCGCCAGGAACGCCCCAATGGAATGGAGTATCCGAACGGAAGAACCGAACCTTGTTAGACATGGTTAGGTCTATGATGAGCCAAAGTGATCTTCCATTGTCCTTCTGGGGATACGCTCTAGAAACTGCCGCTTTCACACTTAATAGGGTTCCATCTAAATCCGTGGAAAGGACACCATATGAGATATGGACTGGGAAGCGTCCCGGGTTGTCTTTTCTTAAGATTTGGGGATGTGAGGCTTATGTAAAACGTATGACGTCTGATAAGCTTTCTTCCAAGTCTGATAAATGCTTCTTTGTAGGATACCCTAGAGAAACCAAAGGTTATTATTTCTACAACCGGGAAGAGGGCAAAGTGTTTGTCGCTCGTAATGGTGTTTTTCTAGAGAAAGAGTTTCTCTCCAAAAGGGTAAGTGAGAGAACGGTGCAACTTGAAGAAGTTCAAGAAGCTCCAGAAAATGTTTCTTCTTCCGCTATACCACAATTGGATGAACAAATTGTTGTTGAACCAATTGTTGAAACACCAGCCCCGCGTAGGTCAGAAAGGGCACGTCGCGCTCCTGAAAAGTTCACGCTCCTAACCACGGGGCAGCGAGACATATTATTGTTAGACAATGATGAGCCTAAGACTTACAGTGAAGCAATGATGGGACCGGACTCTGAGAAATGGCTTGGAGCCATGAGATCCGAATTAGAATCCATGAGAGAAAATCAAGTTTGGAACTTGATAGATCCGCCTGATGGTGTAAAAACCATTGAGTGTAAATGGGTTTTTAAGAAAAAGATAGACATGGATGGAAATGTTCACATCTATAAGGCACGATTGGTGGCGAAAGGTTTTAAGCAAATTCAAGGGGTTGATTATGATGAGACCTTCTCGCCCGTCGCTATGCTAAAGTCTATACGGATCCTTCTAGCAATTGCCGCATTTTATGATTATGAGATATGGCAAATGGATGTCAAAACGGCTTTCCTTAATGGAAACCTAAGTGAGGATGTGTACATGACACAGCCTGAAGGTTTTGTCGATCCACAAAATGCTAGGAAGATATGCAAGCTTCAAAAGTCCATTTATGGACTAAAGCAAGCATCTCGGAGTTGGAATCTTCGCTTTGATGAGGTAGTCAAAGGGTTTGGCTTCATTAAAAACGAAGAAGAGCCTTGTGTTTACAAAAGGGCTAGTGGGAGCGCGCTTGTCTTTCTGGTCCTTTATGTGGATGACATATTGCTGATCGGTAATGATATTCCAATGCTTGAAGCTGTTAAGACTTCTTTGAGAAAGAGTTTCTCAATGAAGGACTTAGGAGAGGCAGCTTACATTTTGGGCATTAAGATCTATAGAGATAGATCAAAGAGGCTAATTGGATTAAGCCAAGACACGTACATTGACAAGGTATTGAAACGGTTCAATATGCAGGATTCCAAGAAAGGTTTCTTGCCCATGTCACATGGGGTTTCTCTTAGCAAGACTCAGTGTCCCTCGACACCAGATGAGCAAGAGAAAATGAGAGCGATTCCATATGCTTCGGCTGTTGGGTCCATCATGTATGCCATGATAAGTACTCGCCCAGATGTAGCCTACGCTCTTAGTGCTGTGAGCAGATACCAGTCAAATCCAGGAGAAGCTCATTGGGGAGCTAATAAGAATATCCTAAAGTACTTAAGAAGGACTATGGGTATGTTCCTAGTCTATGGAGGTGAGGAAGAGCTCGTTGTAAATGGTTACACTGATGCTAGCTTCCAAACCGACAAAGACGATTCGAGATCGCAATCTGGATATGTGTTTTGCCTCAATGGAGGCGCGGTGAGCTGGAAGAGTTCCAAGAAAGATACGGTTGCTGACTCAACAACGGAGGCTGAGTACCTTGCCGCTTCAGAAGCTGCAAAGGAAGCTGTTTGGATCGGAAAATTTGTTTCTGAATTGGGTGTGGTTCCTAGTGCATCCAGTCCAATGGACCTCTATTGTGATAATAGTGGTGCCATTGCGCAAGCCAAGGAGCCTAGAGCGCATCAAAAGAACAAACACGTACTACGGCGTTATCATCTTATTCGGGACATCGTCGCTCGAGGTGATGTAAAGATATGCAAGGTGCACACGGACTCAAACATCGCTGATCCGTTGACAAAACCTCTCTCTCAGCCCAAGCATGAGGCACATATGAGATACATGGGTATTAGATATCTGCATGATTAATGTATGAGAGATTGTGTAATGTCTATGTTTATGTGTGATTGAATAAAGTGTTATTCTGTTCTATGGATAATAATTATTGCATTGATTGACAAGTGCGTGACTTGTTTGTGAAACTCATTGTTCTTTTATAATATTATCCTAAATGATCCCTAGTTCCTTATCATTGTGTTGGACAATAATGATTCATGGACTAGCACATGTATTGATTGATGATCGTGTTTCACAGATCATTGATATGGAGATATCAAATCAATAATGTGAACACATGTTGGAGAACATAGTGTTGGACTGACCCACTAATAGACTTTGCTGAGATGTTATTATTGTGTCATCAATTGTTGTCTTGTATGATGTACCTTTGGGATCCTTAGACCTGAGATTGTCATTGATTCCCAGAATGTGTAATAGCATATTTAGGGATTACCAAACGCTATTCCGTAACTGGGTAGTTATAAAGGTAATTTTCGGGTATGCTATGAAACATGTCGTGGGGTGTGAGCGGTCAAGATGGAATTTGCCCCTCCTAATAACAGGAGAGATATCTCTGGGCCCCTCGAGTTAGATGGATTTAGAAGTGCATGGCCATGCCAATGTGATTAAAAGTTAATCATAATGACTAAAAGTTAGTCATGATAAATCCACTAGACGTTCGAGTGAATGGTCGAGCTATTATAGGGATGGCACGTATCTTGCCTTAAGCTTGACTAATATCGTGAGGCAAAGGGATCGCTGACTGCGTATGTCAAAGGTTCAGCTGATATGATCTTTATGTGTACACGAGAATCAGTATGTGCTGCTAGGTGCCGCTATTGATTTATGATTTGAAAAATGGTTTTCACATCATTGTCGTGTACATGTGAACCTAACGGGTCACACACTTAACGGGTTGGAACATCGCTTGCCTATGTGATTGTCTCTAGTGCAAGTGGGAGATTGTTGGAGATATGCCCAAGAGACAATATGGATTTGATCCGTATGTGAGGGTCATACGGATATTGATCCGTGTGAGGAATTAGTCCACTAATGGGCCAACTAGTCGAGGCCCATTAGAAGGGTCTATTTAAGTGGAGGAGGGGCTTAAGGCGCAGGTGATTCCACCAGTCCTTAACCCTAGCCGTCGTGCTCCTCTTTCTCGCCCACAAAACCCTAACCGTGTTGCCGGTGCTAGCACGCCGCGCACGGTGCTCCAACCCCGTACGTGTGGATACCGCGAGGAGGCGCTGCTGCTGCTGCGGTGCCGACGGCTGAACTAGAAGGAGACGATTGACGTGATCGACTACTTCCTCTACACCGACGCGCGACTACGTTGGATCGAGCTGCTCCAACATTCGCTTCCGCTCCGCCTGCGCGTCTAGTGGTAACGATCCATGATCCTCTCTTGCAAGGTTTCCTGGTTGAACGGTAGAAATTTTATATGCTATCGTAGCCTACCCGTTCCCCAACAACTTCTTCCAACAAGACTAGCTGAAATAACTGGAGAAGCCTTGGGCTCATCATAGGGTCCTGATGCATTACATTGATAGAAACAAAGTGAAGGAATTTGACTAGAAAGAATGATGACAATAAAAGGAAAATGCAGGAAATAAACTAAGCATCAAAGGAAATCTAAAAGAACCCTATGTGCATGGGATATAGTAGGCGTCCGGGTGCCCGGTCGCCGTGGCTACGTGCTTAATATTAGATCCTAGTCCTTTGCGCAGCCATTCCACATCATCTTCAAGCACCTCTCGCCTTAGGTGCTCTTCCCCTATATGATCTTCAACTTTGCCCACCCGCTGCCGCATCCCCTTCACCGCCTTCCATAGAGCGCTTGACTCATCATCACTTGGGTCACTGAATTCCATTCGTCTAGGCGGTCCATGAATTGGTGGTGGAGAAGGGCGATGCCTAGGCCTAGGGGGTGTGGAATCAGTGGACTCAGTGATCACCCCTGGTGGAACCCTTTGGTACAGTAGCTTCCCATAGCCGGTGGTCGTTTTGTAACCACGGATGACATATGGAGGGGGGCTACCATTTCTGGAGGTTTCCTCCAAGCTAGACACCACTTGCTTTTCAATCTACTCATAGCGGACCAAGGCCATCCCTTCCTCCATCTAAATGACAGCCCGATGTGTAACCCCCATACCGACCGGAGGGGTTGGCGTAGGGAGATTTGGTGAGCTAGGTCCGACTCCGGTGGCCTTTCCGAGAGTGAGCTGACCCACATTCATGTAGGATGAGGTTGCAGGGTGAAACTGCTTCCCCTTCCAGATCATGCGCAAGGGGGAGAGAGCCTAGGGTGCATAGCCGCCGCCCGGCCTGGCAGGTGACGTCGGCCAGCAAGACCCGCCACCAGGCTGCCCGGGGGACGATGGTCGGTGCTGGCTGCTGCCCGTTCGAGGAGGCGTGGCCGCCCGGCAAGAGCCGCTGCCCGGCCTAGCAGGCAAGGCTGCCTGGCAGGTGTTGCCGCCCAGCGGTGCAAAAGATGGCCCGATCGGCCTAATCTTGGCCAAGGGCTAGGGAGGCTCATCGTCATATATTTCTTCGAGAATGAGGCATTGGGTAAGACGGGCACTGGGAGGAGCAATTTTTTTCTGGCTAGACTTGGATTGAGGTGCTCCGAGCATGGCCGAGGAGGCTCTATTTTTGTCATCTCAGGGGATTAGGCCATGGGTTTCATTGAATGTGAAGAGATATAGCATGGGTTCTTTTTAAGGAGAAAGAACGTCTAAACCTATGTTTGGATAGGGATGGAGCCAGCGGAGGCTCCTCCGGGTTTGCCATGAAGGTGGGGCAAAAACTTGTAAGGCTATTGTCGCCGCCCGGGACATCATGCCACCTGGCGGGGTTGGACGACCAGTAGGTTTTGCAAAACCCTATGCTGGGGTTTGGGCCTTACAGACTAAGGGAGATGGCAGGCCGCCTGGGGGGTTTGGCCGCCCGGCGAGCTTGGCCGCCTGGCGGGTCACGCCGCCCGGCCGGGTTGGGCCGTAGCAAGCCAAGTCCCGGTATGGGGAGCCATGTCATCCCTTTTCTTTTTTTGGATAGAAAAAAAAACATGAGGCCCCGTTAAGGTTAGGGCTAGACCATAGACGCAATGGGTTATTTAACTAGGGCTGAATTCGAGGACATCTATTTCCTCGAACTCAGGTTTCTTTGGCTCTAAAAAGATTTTAAGCCAATGACCATTTACCTTGAAGATATTTCCATCATCACTTTGTAAGGAAATGACCACATGGGAAGAAGCGTTGAGTACTGTGTACGGGCCTTCCCAGTTACTTCTAAGTTTACCATGACCAAACGGTTTAACACGAGATTGAATAATAATACCTTATCTCCTTCCCTGAATTCTTTGAAGCTGATTCATTTATCATGCCACCGCTTGGTCCTATCTTTGTATAGTTTGGCGCTATGGTAGGCTTTTTCCCTCCATTCATCTAATTCTGCCATCTGAATTTGCCCCTTAATTCCTACTATGGTTAAGTCCATGTTCCATTTCCTTATAGCCAAATGTGCTTTAAATTCCATCTCTACTGGTAGATGACATGTTTTACCATAAACCAGTTGACACGGTGTCATCCCTGTGGGAGTTTTGTAGGCTGTCCTATAGGTCTAGTGTGCTTCATGGAGTTTGGGTGCCTAGGCTTTTCTCATTTCATTGACTGCCTTTTGTAAGATGTTCTTAATCTGCTTGTTGGAGGTTTCCACTTGGCCACTAGTTTGAGGATGATATGGTGTGGCAACTCTGTGATCCACCCCTAGCATGTTCAAGGCCGTTCTGAAGGTGCGGTCGATAAAGTGGGAACCTCCATCACTTATCATTACTCGCGGTACCCCGTATAGTGGGAAAATAATCTCATTGAACATCTTGGTAGCATGCTTCGAGTCTGCCGACCTGCATGGCATTGCTTCCACCTATTTCGAGATGTAGTCCACATCCACTAAGATGTATTCATTTCCTTCTGAGTTTTGGAAGGGTCCATTATAGTCAATTCCCCAAACATCAAAAATATCCACTTGTAGATTGTTAGTGAGAGGCATAGCGTCTCTTGAGTTGATATTTCCATGTTTTTGGTGCCTGGGACATCGCCGCACAAAACATTTTGCATCTTGGTACATGGTAGGCTAGAAGAATCCGCTCTGCCATACCTTAGCATTTGTATGGAATGCTCCATAATGCCCTCCATAAGGGGATGAGTGACATCTTTCTAGAATTTTCAAAGTATCTTGTATGGGTACACATCTTCTTAGCAGACCATTTGAGCATACTCGGAAGAGGTAAGAATCATCCCATAGGTGTATCCGACTGTCTTTTATGATCTTCTTATAGTCAGCCACAAGGGGTATGTACCCGGCTACAATGTAGTTAATAATGTTTGCATACCATGGATCTACTAATGAGACTTTCAGTAGTGTATCATCTTTGAGATAGTCATCTATGGGCAAATCATTTTGATTGGACATTTGTAGGTGAGAGAGGTAGTCTGCTACCGAATTCTCGACCCCTCTCTTATCTCAGATTTCTATGTCGAATTCTTGGAGAAGAAGGATCCAACGAATGAGTCGGGGCTTGGTGTCTTTCTTTGTCAAAAGATATTTTAGAGCCGCATGATCTGAGTATACGATGACTTTTGACTGAACCAAATAAGATCTGAATTTATCTATGGCAAAGATGACTACTAATAACTCTTTCACAGTGGTGGCATAGTTGAGTTGAGGGCCTGTTAGGGTCTTACTTGCATAAGAGATTGCATAGTGCTTTTTGTCTTTGCATTGTCCTAGGACTGCCCCAATGGCATAGTCACTTGCGTCACACATGATCTCAAAGGGCAAATTCCAATCTGGTGGCTGGATGATAGGGGCGGTGACTAATGCTTTCTTTAGTGTCTTGAAAGCTACCATATAGTCTTCGTCAAAGTTAAACAGGGCGTCCTTGGCTAGGAGATTTGTCAAGGGTCTGGATATTTGGGAGAAATTCTTGATAAACCTTATGTAGAATCCGGCATGGCTGAGGAAACTCTGGATTCCCTTGACGTTTGAGGGTGCTGGCAAAGAGTCTATCACCTTTATTTTCACTTTATCCACCTCTATCCCTTTTGATGAGATCTTGTGTCCTAGGACAATTCCTTCTCTAACCATGAAATGACACTTCTCCCAGTTAAGTACGAGGTCTTTCTCTTTGCATCTTGTTAAGACGTTCTCCAAATTTTTAAGACATGCTTCAAAGGTTGTTCCATAGATAGAAAAGTCATCCATGAAGACTTCCATGACCTCCTCTATCAGGTCTAAGAAGATGGCCATCATAAATCTTTGGAAAGAGGTGGGTGCATTGCAGAGCCCAAAAGGCATACATCGATATGCGAAAGTGCCATAGGGACAAGTAAAAGTTGTCTTTTCTTGGTCGTCCAAGTGGATAGGAATCTGGTGAAACCCAGAGAAACCATCCAAGAATAAGAAGAATGAATGCTTCGCTAAGCGCTCAAGCATCTTATCTATGAAGGGGAGTGGGTAATGATCTTTACGGGTTGCGTTGTTAAGCTTTCTATAATCTATGCACATGCGCCTACCCGTAACTGTACGTTGGGGGATCAATTCATTCCTCTCATTTTGGATGACTGTCATTCCTTCCTTCTTGGGGACAACTTGGACAGGGCGGACCCATTGGCTATCCTAGATTGGGTAAATGATTCCGGCTTTTAGAAGCTTTAAAATCTCCATCTTAGCCACTTCCCACATTGCATTGTTAAGCCGTCTTTGATGCTCTCTTATAGGCTTACTATCTAGTGCCATGGGAATACGATGAGTGCAGAAGCTGGGGTCTATTCCCTTGATGTCGGCTAGGGAGTACCCAATGACTGACTTATATTTTTCCAGTACAGTGACAAACTTGGCTTCTTCATCGGGGGAGAGCTGGTCACTCACTATGACGTGTGTGTTTTTGTCATTGTGCAAGACGGCGTACTTGAGACCAGAGAGGACTAGTTTGAGCTCAATTGTTGGAGGTGTTGTTGCTTCATTTTTGTCAAGCTCAACAAAGCTATCTTCTTGCTCCTCCCCCGTAAAGTGATGGGCCGCTTCATCTAGCTCATTAGATTGGGAGGCATTCGTAATGTTAGCTAACAGGATTTCTTCCATAATATTTGGCTCGTGAGATGGCTCAGAGGCTGAGTTCAATGATCTCTTGATATCCATTGTATACGAGGATTCCCCGAGTGAAAGGAGCAGCTCCTCTCCCTTGGAACTTGCCAGGTGCATTATAGGCATCTCAATTACTGCAAAAGTTTCCCCTAACACATCAAAGATATGGAAATCTAGAGCGAAGGGCTTGTCGTTGATGTTTACTTCAATGGCTGAGATGATCCCTTCGCATGAATAGGCTCCCTTTTCAAAGCTAAGAATCTTTGAAGACTCGTTCAATATTTTGGAGGGGGATAGGGTGACCGCAATTGATTTTGTCATAAAATTAATTTTGGCCTTTGTTGGTATTTCTTACGATCACATATAAATCCGCAAGCGCACGGATACCAATGTAGCACTTCATCTTGGAGTATTCTAGGATATCGAATTCATAGGGAACGTTTGTGTAATTATCTTCTAAACAGAATCGTCTAAGGACAACAAGAATGTGGTAGGTGTAGGATATAGAGGATTCCTATTATCAAGGATCTTAGAATAAGATAGGTCCAACATCTAATTGTTTACCTTGGGCGCCAGCTTACTCCTGGTCTGCCAAGTGCCTCCGGCCAAGAGCCTACGATGTATCCGAATGTGGAGGATTACAATGAACGGATAGGGCTGTCACCACCTACCGACTACCTCTACAACTCATGGGATACAAAGCAAACAAAGGTAACCTCTAACATAGACACCACGTCTACGTTATCGATTACAACCTTAATCTTGAATTCTATAAGACTAAGGCACTTTAAATAAATAGAGCGATGAGCAAGCAAACAATTAAATGAAAGAACTTACTTATAGAAACATAAATACCAAAGGAAGATCATGAATACTTACTAAGAAAGGAAAGCATCTGTCGAGGTACAAGCGTGGAGAAGGCGCCGACAAGCTTGGACCTTCTCCTAACTCTCCCTCACCCTCTCCCTATTTTCTAAGCACTTTGGCAGTGCTAAAGCCTTTTGAGTGGAGCTCTAATCTTGTCTTTTAGTTTCAGGTTTTGTTTAGTTCAGTTTTCTAGAGAGAAACTTGATCGAATTATTGTAACTGTGGCGACAAGTCCTTTTACAGTAATCCAGGGCCCCTGTTCTTGTTCTACACCACTGTGGCGATTAGTCCTTTTGTGTTTAGAGCTTGAACCTTTTCTTGTGATTCGCTTCATCCATATTTGCAATTTCAGATTGCATGTTTATCCTCTCTTGCTTGTGTTCTCGATTTTGCTTGCAGGAACAATCAAGTTGTGCTTGGTGTAACGGTTGCAGGGTTGGATCGTGTCTGATTCAAGCCGGGTCGTCGACGCCGAGTTCCCCAAATTCGAGTTTATCCCCTTACCTCTCGGAAGATCGGGCCATATTCACATCATGATTTGGGCAAGTTATATATGCGTTTCGATCAGCTCGACAAGAGCCTCAACATGGTAAGGTCTAATATATTATTTGACCACTTCTCACTTTATGTTTATGGGCTTTTATTATTTCTACTCTTGTAACTCTGATATTTCCTTGAATTTCTTAATAAATCACCTGCATACAAATATTCACCAACACTTGTGGAAATTGTTAGTAATAAACTCTTACCACTATGTTGGATATTCTTTTTATGTTATTTATGCAAGGATTTGATGGTCAGATTTAGTATTTAGGGACCGTCAACAAACTCCCCCACACTTAGCCTTTGCTTGTCCTCGAGTAAAGGTTAAAGACTAAGGTGTATCACAACTTTGATGCTAGCATGCAAATTATTTCATGTCATACGTTGACCCATGAACTTTTAAAGTGTGTATCATGTTACCTTGGGTGGTTGAGGAATGAAACGGTGCTGACTCCAATCATCTTCACTCATTCTGCTATATAGCTTGGGTTTTTGAAAAGATTTTCAAAACAAATCATAGTTGTTCTCCTCAAATGATTCTCTCAAATCGCTCAATGTGTAAGGTTCCCCACCAGGGCTTTATATGGAGCTCAAGGTAGGGGTAAAACAGAGGCATACTTGTGTCTCATATATCACTAAGTCAAAAACCGGATCCATGGAGAACAATTCACGAACTTTTGATCAAGCATGTGCACATGTGGATATGTGGATGGAAAATGACTGAATGTGAATACTCCCCTTTTTTAAGATGCTCCCTCCCTTCTATTGGATATTCATTTGAGAGCATGGGCAAATTCTTTCTCTCTCTCTCTCTCTCTCTTTTCTTTTTTCCACTCTTTTTTTTTAAATCACGAATAGCCCATGTCTGTTTTACAAGGATATTTGGAGAGGGAGTTCATCAGAATATGATGGAGTACTTTATTTAATGGATGGATGATGACATGGAAGTGCTATCTTCCAATGTAGAAGATTTAGCACATGGATGATGGATATGGTGGTGCTAACTTCTAGGGAAGAAGTATTAGCAAAGTGGTGTGCACATAATCTTGATCAAAAATTCATAAAAAGTAACTCACAAGGATCACAACAATTTGACATAGTTCAACAAAACAACAAGTAGCATATGTAAGGTTTTCAAAAAGTTCATTTTATGGCTTTGGTAGGGAGATATAATCATTGAGGAGTCAAGCTATTGATTTTAATTTTTGCAAGAAAAATTTCCAAGCACATTAAGCATAAGAGAAAGATTTCTTTCATCACACCATATCTCATAAGTCAACTACTTAGGTGACATGCTTTCCTAAAGATGTAGTTCACAAGTAGCAAGAAATGAATTAGGAATAAAGAGCATGCAAGTCAATCAAAGAGAAGCATGAAGATGAGGGTTGACAAGATTTGATTCAGTTTTCAAGTAAAATTTATGGATTAATTCAGGATAAGTTTGATTTAACTTGGAAACTAGGAGGGAAGGGATAGAGTGTGCAAACCGTCATTTTTGAAGAGGTAGAAGCTAAGAGGAACCATGGTTGGGTCGACTACCCTTGTAGGTTGGTTGACGTCTCTTGGAGCCAGATCGCCTCGCCCTATGTTGTGTTGGCTTAAGCGATGATGTGCAACGTGTAGATGAGAGGCCTTGTATTGTTTGTGCGTTGAAAATCTTGAAATCCTTCCCCACACTTGATCTTGTACCTCACTGCTTTATTTGAAGAAGAACAAAAACAAAAACAAAAAGGGTGAAAAGCAAAAGGGACTCTACCGGCTTTATGGGCCCAATAGAGTCACAACTTTATTTATTATTATTTTTTTCTTTTCTAGGCACACTATTAGATTGAATTGGAAGGCAATAAAAAGGGAAAAATAAATTAAAGCATATTTTAATATTTCTTTCTTCTTTAGTAAGCCATGAAAGAAGGAACTAGCAACACCTCTAAACTGAGATAAAATTGGTAAGAATGGAACTTGCTACGAGATACTTATAGAACTCGCCCCCACGCTTGGATTTCTGTATCATGAGATGCTGAAAATCAAGTGTGTAGTGTTGTAGCCTTCTTGTAGTGGGTTCCCTCACTAAAAATACCATGGTATTAAAGTTGATGCAGATCCTACATTCTCAGGTACAAAATGACCATCGTTCTTTTTAGTCTCAACCTGAAATGGTTAGCGACCAAAAATACCCGAAGGCTAACATAACCTAAAAACATGTCCTTGCTTTTATTTAAAGAAAAGGGAAATGATACTCCAGGCCATCTCCCGGCAGTTCTTTGTTTATGGTCAAAAGCTTGACCATGGGGATGTCATATTGTAGCTACTTATTGACAATGTGGTTCCGAGTCCACAGCCAAATTTTTTATGTGTTATTAAAGCTTGAGCTGCAAGATTAGTGCCAAAGTACAACTACAAGATTTGCAATACTTATGGTAAACAAAAGCATCTACAACCATCCTAACAAATATTTTGCTAATGAGGCTCTTGAGGTGGTTGTAGCCCTCGTAGGTGCGACTAGTACAAAAGTTGATTGACTCTAGAGATCCATTAAGTGAGCATGTATCATGTAGGCTTTCAAGAAATAAGCTCTCATGCTCACCTATTGAATCTTCTCTTCATGTTTCTAGAGTCAATGGACGAAGAATTCCAATGGCCCAAAGTTTCTCCTTCTCAAAAAATTCATCGAAGGAGGTCATGGTTGATCCTTGATCACCATCGAGAATGGAGTAATGAGAGCCAAAGGAAAAAGGCATAGGTAAGGAACGTGATGCTTCAGTTCCAAAAGGATTAGAAGTAATTCTCAAATCATCATCTTCATGGGTGGACGGCTTCATGAAAGGAATAAAAAAGAAGTAAAAGAAAAATAAAAAGATATGAAGACAAACAAGCTTCAAAGATAATACAACAACTGTTCCTCGGCAATGGCGCCAAAAATGCTTGTTGGTATTTCTTACGATCACAGATAAATCCGCAAGCGCATGGATACCAATGAAGCACTTCATCTTGGAGTATTCTAGGATATCGAATTCACAGGGAACGTTTGTGTAATTTTCTTCTAAACAGATTCGACTAAGGACAACAAGAATGTGGTAGGCGTAGGATAGAGATGATTCCTATTGTTGAGATGATTCCTATTGTCAAGGATCTTAGAATAAGGTAGGTCCAATCTCTAATTGTTTACCTTGGGTGCTGGCTTACCCCTGGTCTGCCAAGTGCCTCCGACCAAGAGCCTACAATGTATCCAAACGTGGAGGATTACAATGGACGGATAGGGCTATCACCATCTACCGACTACCTCTACAACCTGTGGGATACAAAGCAAACAAAGGTAACCTCTAACATAGACACCATATCTACGTTATCAATTACTACCTTAATCATGAATTCTATAAGACTAAGGCACTCTAAATAAATAGAGCAATGAGCAAGCAAACAATTAAATGAAAGAACTTACTTATATAAGAAACATAAATACCAAAGGAAGATCACGAATACTTACTAAGAAAGGAAAGCATCCATCGAGGTACAAGCGTGGAGAAGGCGTCGACAAGCCCGGACCTCCTCCTAACTCTCCCTCACTCTTTCCCTATTTTCTAAGCACTTTGGCAGAGCTAAAGCCTCTTGAGTGTAGCTCTAATCTCTTCTTCTTGTGTTGTCTAAAATGAGAGGGAGAGGGGCTCTATTTATAGTAGGAGGTGACTTGGGGGAGTGGAGAAGGTTTCCTAAGAATAAGGGAATATTTCTTAGACTATTCCTCATCCTTAGGAGCCAATTAATGGACTTTCCCACTTACCCAAGCAACCTGAACCGTTATTCTCTTCCCCTCTCGCGTGTGGTGATGTCATGCTGACATCAGTGATTTGGGCAAGTTATATATGTGTTTCGATCGGCTCGACGAGAGCTTCAACATGGTGAGGTCTAATATATTATTTGACCAATACTCACTTTATGTTTATGGGATTTTATTATTTCTACTCTTGTAACTCTGATATTTCCTTGAATTTGTTAATAAATCACCTGCATGCTAATATTCACCAACACTTCTGGAAATTGTTAGTAATAAATGCTTATCTCTATTATGGGATACTTGCTCTACGGGTATCTTTAGATGTGACTAAGTCGGTATCTGACCGGGTACTTTATCACCAAGGAAGCCGATCGACTCGGCTTGGAGCACAAGGCATCTAGAGATAGACTTTCTATATATATCCTTGTAGACTATGAGTAGGACTCTTCATGTACCGCCCTGCCGACCGGATATATAAGGTGGCAGGGTACCCCCCCCCCATCAAGGGAGGCGACACAAAACATTAGTACAATCAACAGAACACTGGACGTAGGGTTTTTACTCTCATCGAGAGGGCCCGAACCTATATAACCTGGCGTCTTGTGTTAACCATCGTAGTTCTTAGTTTCGACGTAGCTCTATATATGTACTACTGAACTCAAGCTTCGACAATTGGCGCGCCAGGTAGGGGACAAGGCTGGCCGGGATTCTCCGTCGACTACGATGGCCGAAATTCCCATCATTCAGTACTCACCAGACTTCAAGATCTCCTTCGGATCGCTCGACTTCACGGTCGGCGACAACGGAGCCCTAGGTCTGGAAAAGCACAGATCCGACTCGGCAGCTGCCATCTCTATGGCGCGATCACCGAGCTTGTCTGATCTGATCCCAAACGTTGGTCCCACTCGGATTCGAGGAAGCAGATCCATCCTTAGGGAACGACTCAAAGTCGGATCGGTCCTTTGATGAGGACTCGGTTGGATCGGCCTATCCATACCCCCTTACTGTCAATATGGTTGACATAGTGGAAAATCCTTCAGGGAACGAGGACCAAGAAGATGACCAAGAAGATGACCCCGAAGAAGATGGCCACCCAGAAGAACCAGCCGAAGGAGGTCAACAGGATGAAAACCCTCCAGCCAATGACCTATCGATCGGTCACCGCCGTCGGCCAAGAGGGTCGCGCGGATCACATAATGCACGCCGACTGGATCTGGGGCCAGACATTGAAGTGGGTGGCATCATGGTCTATGACACCCCTCAGAACAACATCACCGGGGCAAAAACATTGCTTGACACCATAATGGCCGATGCAAATTATCAGACCCCTACGATGCTAAAGGCGGTGGCTATGCTCAAGGCTGATGTAGCTCATGATGCTGCCAAGGATAGATCGTAGTCTGTAACAAGCTCTAGCCACGCAACTTCACGAGGTCGGCATAGGCGTGAAGATTTGAGAAATTCTCTCAGTATCCATGACGGACAAGATACCATCAATGGTCATCACGAAGAACGCGTTCGGGACAACCAACGCTGTGAGGAGGAACGCCGCGACCGGAGGACTGATGACCGATGGGACGACCGGAGGGATGACCGATGGGATGACTAGAGGGATGACCAATGGGACGACCGACGGGATGACCGGTGTGAAGACCGGCGAGACCCTCCTCCAAGAAACAACCGTGATGACCGACATCGACGAGACGATTGGGACCGGTAGGAGAATAATGATGATGACAATCGACGTTGTCATCATGATGATGATGTTGGTCCGTGACATAGCCGTCGCCTAACTCCGTCTCCAGACCAGCATAGACGATCAGCAATGCCCACTAACGATGAAATTGATGGCATCAAGGCTTACATCCCCAGGCTTCACATAGCTCGATGGCCAAAAGGATTCAAGCCGGTCCCCATCAAAAAGTATGGTCAGACCAATCCCCGAGAGTGGCTACAACTCAATAGCACAGTGATCCGGTTGGCAGGAGGTGATTCCTATGTAATGGCTAATTACCTTCCGGTCTGCCTTGATCCGGACATTCGGATATGGCTCACATCTCTTCCGGAGGAGTCAAACACATCTTGGGGAGACCTCAACAAGAAGCTCATTGAGAGCTTCCAAGCTACTTGCAACCGACTGAGCAACAACTTTGACCTCACTCGGATCAAAGAGAAGACTGACGAGCCTCTTCGTGACTACATCAAGCGATTTTGTGCTAAGAAGACTGAGATCCCCATTGTTCCGTGCCAATAGATTATTGATGCCTTCCAAGGAGGCATCCGCAGCGATGACTTGGTACGGGAAATCGATCGAAAGAATCATGACCTCAAGTTGACCGCTCAGGACTTCTTTGAGATCACCGACAAGTTCGCATCTGGTGAGTCAGCATTAGATGACATCCGGGAAAAAGGCAAGGAGAAGCGATCGGACAAGCCCGAGTCCTCCAAGAAGGACAAGAAGAGGAAGTCTGACAATATGGTTCATATGGTAGACCGATTTCAGAAGAATCCCCGGACAAACCAGCCATCCATGGACGATTTGCTGAGTGGCCCATGCCTCTGGCACCCAAAGGGAAACCACAAAGCAAAAGACTGCTACCGACTGAAGGGTTTTGTGACATCCATGCTCAAGGTGGCAAAATATCCACCAAGACGCAATGGCAAAGACAAAGCCAAGGACGGTGGTGACAAGTACAATACAGGAGAGTTCCAGGAGCCCAGAAAGAAAGTCAACTTCATCTTCGGAGGCCCGGATTACGGGAGATCAACTATGTGAAACAGGCTGCGCCTCAATTCATGAGGTGGTCCAAAATACCGATTACTTTTGATTGGTCAGATCATCCCAAACATCTACCAAAACCGGGTCGATACCCGCTGGTGCTTGCTGCCACGATGAAGGAGGTGAAGTTCAACAAAGTACACATTGATGGAGGAAGCAATTTGGACTTAATCTTCACCAAGACTCTGGAAGAGCTCTGTCTGTTAGTCAATGACCTTCAATCAAGTTCTTCACCTTTTTTTGTCCTAATGGAATAATCTCCCTCGACCTGCAATGGCTAAATTCACGGCGGTTCAGCATTATCCATATCTCACCCTTAAGATGTCATGTCCTAATGGAATAATCTCCCTCCACTCTGATCTTTGAAATTCTTTCAATTGCGATGTACAGAGTTGTGAGATGGCCGATAAGCAGTTGATGCTATCTGACCGGCAGGAGATCCAGAAGGCAGTCGGCATAGAGCAGCAGACTGATACAGCGGTTCCAGTGAAAAAGCCTACCAAGGACAAGATCTAGACCGATAACATCCAGACCAAGGAGATTATGCTCGATCCAGAAGACCCTAGTAAGGTAACTTATGCAGGGGCCAACCTCGACGACAAATAGGAACTCGCGCGCACTCTTTTCCTCTAGTAAAATAGGACATCTTTGCATGGAAGCCATCTGACATGCCGGGAGTTCCTAGGGAAAAGATTGAGCATGACTTAAGGGTGCCTCCTGGGGCTACCCCCGTTCGACAGAGGCTTAGAAGATTTTCACAAGACCGCAAGGACACCATGAAGAAGGAGATAGTTAGATTATTAGATGCTAAATTAATAAAGGAAGTGTATCATCCTGACTGGTTAGCAAATCCAGTCCTTGTACCTAAGAAGAATAAAGAGTGGAGGATGTGTGTTGATTATACCGATCTCAACAAGTTCTATCCTAAAGACCCTTTCACTCTACCTTGTATTGATCATATCATAGACTCAACAGCCGGGTGTGAGCTCTTAAGATTTATGGATGCCTATTCAGGCTATCACCAGATCCCACTAAAAGTCGAAGATCAGACTAAAACTTCCTTTATAACACCCTTCGGCACCTATTGCTATATCACAATGCCCTTCGGTTTGGAAAATGTTGGCGCGACTTACCAATGAGGTATTCAACGCTGCCTTGCTACTCAGATCAGTCGGAACGCAGAAGCTTATGTTGATGACATTGTTGTCAAGACTCGGAACATCGAAGAACTTCTTTCTGACCTGACAGAAACCTTTGACAATCTAAGGCATTACTCGATGAAGCTAAATCCTAAAAAGTGTGTTTTTGGGATTTCTTCGGGAAAGCTACTCTATTACATCGTTTCAAAACGAGGTATAGAGGCTAACCCAGATAAAATCCAGGTGATCCTTGATATGGGGCCACGTAATTCTCAAAGGGATGTTCAGGAGCTGACCGGATGCATGGCTTCCTTGAGTCGCTTTATCTCCCGACTGGGGGTTAGAGGGTTACCACTTTTCAGACTGCTTAAAAAGCAGGATGACTTCACTTAGACGGAAGAGGCGCAGTCGGCATTGGATGAGTTGAAGGTTCACCTCAGCAGCATTCCAGTCTTGGTGCCCCCGGAGCCAGGAGAAAAGCTTCAACTCTACATATCGGTCACAACTCAGGTTGTGAGTACTATTTTGATGGTCGACCGAGAGGAAGAGGGTCATATACAAAAAGTGCAATAGTCGGTCTATTTTGTTAGTGAGGTCCTCAGTGCCTCTAAAACAAGATATCACCAGATCTTGAAGTTGTTATATGCATTGTTGATCACCTCCAGGAAGTTGAAGCATTATTTCCAAGCTCATCTGATTGAAGTCCAGACCTCCTTTGCACTTAGCTCGGTGCTTCACAATCGAGAAGCTCAAGGAAAGATTCCCAAGTGGGCGGTCGAACTTGGTCAATATACCATTACGTTCATGCCTCGATCGGCAATTAAAGGACAGCTGTTGGCTGACTTTGTTTCCGAGTGGACAGAGATCCAAAATCGTCCTGCTACCCAAGATGTCAAGAACTAGAAAATGTACTTTGATGGCTCTCTGCAATTCCCGGGAGCTGGTGTAGGAGTCGTGTTTATCTCACCGACAGGAGAGAAGGTTTGGTATATCCTTCAGGTTATGTTTTGCGCATCTAATAACACTGCAGAGTATGAAGCCCTCCTACACGCTCTACGCATTGCTGCATCACATGGCATTAAGCGTCTTGACGTCTTTGGTGACTCGACCTTGGTCATTAATCAGGTCACCAAGGATTGGAACTGTGTAGATGACAATATGAGTGCTTATTGTCAGGAAGTAAGGAAGCTCGAAGACAAATTCGATGGATTGAAGTTCACACACGTCCTTTGAGACAACAACCAGCGACTGATGAATTTGCTAAGATGGGATCATCTCGGTCTGAAGTCCCACCCGGTGTTTTCTTACACACCCTAGATTCCCCCACTATCTCTCCTCGATCGGATGTATTAATGAGTATTGTTGGTGATGACAATACGGAGACTGACTGGCGCAACCCACTCATCCAATATTTGGACAAGGGAATGTTGCCTTCGGAACCTAATGAGAAACAGAGGTTGAAAACCCGATGTTGAGGATATTTGCTGGTGGGAGATCAACTTTACAAAAGAGGAGGATCAAACATCTTGATGCGATGCATCTCGATACCAGAAGGTCAGAAGTTGATGGAAGAAATTCATTCAGGAATATGTGGCAATCATGCAGCTTCTAGGACTTTGGTCGACAAGGCTTTCCGGCAAGGGTTTATTGGCCCATGGTGGTCGAAGATGCACACCAAATCATTCAGAAGTCTGAAGGTTGTCAATTCTTTGCCCAACAAATGCATGTGCCTTCGCAGCAACTTCAGATGATACCTTTGACTTGGCCTTTTGCTGTCTAGGGGCTTGATATTGTTGGTCCTTTTAAGAAAGCGCCAGGCGGGTTCACTTATTCATTTGTTGCTATTGACAGATTCACCAAGTGGATTGAAGCAAAGCCGGTCGACAAGATAACATCGAAGAAGGCGATTGAGTTTGTCAAGGATGTTTTCACTTGGTTTGGGGTTCCTCATGATATCATCACCGATAATGGTACTCAATTCACATCAGTGGAGTTCCGTGACTTTGTCAATGAGATGGGAATTGAGAAACCATGTGGATATGTGCCATGGTTTGCTATATTTGTCATGAGTAATTGACTTGAGTGGATTTGGTGTTTGAGTTGAAATGCGGGAATCTAGGGATTGCATGGGTTTGCAAATCATGGTTATGACTAACCGGAGTTGGTGGAGATATTTGTGATACTGCAGGAGATGGGAAATGTATTTGCTTGTCTCATGATGTGTAGGTCACTGAAGTCGACTTGGCGGTCAACGGCGAGAGGATCGGGCACAAGTAGGGGACTTGGGGCTAGACGATCAGGATGCCGGGTGAAGTCAAGGATGATCCACACCGTACGCGTGGAGAGGCAAGAAGCACGGACGGTTTCGCGGTTGAGCCTCAAAACCATGGTGGTGATGAAGACAGCATGTTGACCAAGTCAAGGTGAACGGGATGCCGGTGTAAGTGACAAGGGGGCCCGATGGACAGGGACTGGGAGAGACTTGCCGGCAGTCAGGATCGCGGGACAACGTGACACACGTCAACATCGAGAAGTCACGCTTTAAGAAGCGTGCAAGGCAGTTTCCCGGTTTGGGCCTCAAAACCGGTGGCGGTGGTTGGTGGTGCATGTGGCACCATCACGGAGCTTGCTTCGAGATGAAGCAAAGACGTGAAGCGTCCGATGGCATTCGGGCGATGAGGAAAAAGATGGACAGTTATGCCCCCGATGGTAGATGGGTGTGTTATATAGTTCAAGGGTAGAGTGGTCATGTGGACAATATACCCTAGACGTATATAAGGAGAGGTGTGGCTAGTGGGAGAGGTGCCTCTCTTCCCATTAGCCTTGTGTTAGGACTCTATTCAAAGTGCTAGGAGAGGACTTCATGTTTTAGAGGAGAGGAAAGGGTGTGTGAGAGACATCTCTTGCTCTTCCAAATAGTGGGAGGAAGAGGGTGGCTTCCTAGCCTTGTACCTATGGATCTTGTAAGCACCTTTCTATGATATGAAAAGTATTTTCATGCTCAAGATTTCCCTCTTCAATTGAATCCTAAAATTCCCTTTTTCTTATTTTTGGAGCTATTTTCGTGGTGATTTTCGATCTCACTTTTGGATGAGTTTTTGGTTCGGATTTCTTGAGAAACTTGTTGCTAGGATGAGCTAGAACAATCCTCTATGGATCCTTGACCGAATCAATAGCTCTAGCACCTTCGATTTGAAGGATTTCTCAAGTTTCTCCTTTTTGGTGTTCTTGGCACAAGATCTGAAATTCATGATGATTCCTTGTGTTTTTGGAGTGGATCTCTTTGGAGGAGGGTCGTGATGTATTGAGGATCATCTGGTCCAAATTTCGTGATTTTTGGAGTTTGTTTGATAGGGTTTTGGTAATTTTCTTTCCCGAACAGAGCTGCTGTTTTGACCATGATGGAACTTCCGTGACCATGACGGAACTTCCGTCAAGAACCATGAAACTTCCGTGAGTGACAGTGTTCCTGCCACCCGGAACTTCCGTAATTGACGGAACTTCCATTGGGCATCACGGAACTTCCGTCGGGTACCATGGAACTTCCGTCAGGCTCTGTTCTATGACCTTTCTGACCTTCCTTGTTTCGGTTTTTGTTTCTTTTGTGCTTCCGCTATGTGTCCTTTTGGTTTGAGTCATTTCTAGGGTTAACACATTTCAAGTTAGTGTGTGTAATCTTGGTGACTCGGTTAGAGGTTGGCTTGGGTTGTAGTTGGGATATAGGCCAAGTTCTTGAGAAGAATTTGAATTGGCTCCCATTCACCCGCCCCCCCTCTGGTCGCCTTCTCGGTCCTTCAATTGGTATCAGAGCCAGTTTGATCACTAGTTGACCTTCATCGGCTTTGTGATCTGAAGGCGACATAGAGAAGCGTGCTGTCAAGTGGATGTTCGATGGAGAGGACTTCCCCTACTGGAAGTCATGGATCAAGGCGTATCTGCTGAGTCAAGGACGTGCAATTTGAGAGATTGTTGATCAGGAGTATGCTATACCACAAGACCTGAACACTGCTTCTACAGGTGAGTTAGTCAGGTATGAGAACAACTCTAAAGTTGTCAATATTCTGCTCTCTGCACTTGGTAGGAGTGAACATGATAGGGTTGCAGACCTTGACACTGCTCATCCTATTTGGGTTAAGCTCTGCACTTACCATGAGGGTACCAACCAGGTCAAGTCTATGCGTAAGGATTCTTACAATAGACAGTACCAAACCTTTGCTCAAAAATCGGGCGAGTCACTAGATGACACTTTTCGTAGGTTTGAGGCAATTGTGTGCAACTTGTGGGCTTGTGGTACCCTTGTGTACAATGACAATGATAGAGCTAAGCAACTGCTGTACTCACTTGTTGAAAATGTTTGGGGGGTTAAAATTACTGCTCTAGAAGAAACTGCTGAATTCAATACCCTGAACTGTGAGCAACTGTATAGCAAGCTGAAATCTCATGAACTGTCTAGGAAATCTCGTCCTAATCTTGCTATTCCTGCTTCTAGCATGGCTTTGCTTTCTAGTTCTCAGAAGGGTGATCATAGTTGTGCTTCTTATGGAACTAACCCCTCACTTGCCAAGTCTTCCTTAGAGTTTGTTTTGTCTTCTCTTGTTGCAGCTTCCGATGAACAGATGGAGTGCATTCCTGATGAGGAGCTATCCTTGCTCACAAGGAAGTTCAGGAGGTTCTACAACAACCAGAAGGAGAGAAGAGGAGGTGGTTCAAGAACCTACTTCGAGTGCGGTGACCCGGGACACTTCATCGCTGATTGTCCCAAGAAGAAGAAGAAGGCCGGGTATCGCGACAACAACACTGAAGACTTCAAGCAGAAGAAGAACTGCTTCTACAAGAAGGGCAAGAACTCCAAGAAGTTCGCCAAGGCCATTGCACACGTCTGTGTTGCCGCCTTGAGCGATGTCGACCTCACATCAAGCGAAGGCCTTACAAGCTCGGAGGAGGAGGTTGAAAAGCCACGAGTCAAGAGGAAGGATGACTTCACCAGGCTTTGCTTCATGGCAAAGAACAACCACGACACCGACTCTGGGTCCGACTCTGACACAAGCGAGGTACCTCCCATTCTTGATGAGCTCTCTTCTGAACTTGATCATTTGCGTGATGTTCTGCTTTTGCAAGATGATAAGCTTCACAATGTTGTTCGTGAGAGTAGAGAGCTTAAGTCTAAGTTGGAGAGTACTGATTTTGAAATTGCTTCGCTTAGGTCTAAGCTTGCTAAGGATGACATGGTTGTAGAGTATGAGTCTTGTCAAGATGTGATGAGTGATCTTACACAGAGGGAGCATGCTCAAGTTGCCAGTCAGCTTGAGAGTGCCCTCAAGGAGCTTGATGAGTTTAAAGCTAGACCAACTCTTTTGGGTGCATGTCAGAAGTGCCGCAAGCTCACATATGAGTTGGAAGCTCAGTCCCTTAAAGTCAAAGAGCTTGAGTCCAAGTTGCTTCATGAGACTCGCTCGAATATTCTTCCACATCCGTGTGAAGTGTGTGTCACCCTCAAGGACAAGCTAGTAATCACTAGGGAGGAAACAAAGTCCTAGTTCAGGAAAATGACTATCTTGTTTCTAGGCTCCAGAGAACCCTAGTGAGTGAGGAAAAGATTGAGAGTGATTTGGCAAGAGTGAAGGAGAGTGCTTCTAGGTCAACCTATAACTTGGGCTTGGGATTTAAGAGGTTGTGGCATCCCGCACAACGAACCGAGGGGAAATGACCGATCCAAGATCGATTTTTGGGCGATGTCGGGCGAAGCTGACATACGAAGCACATACACAAGAACATTCACAAGTTGCAAATTTATACAGCATAGTGATCTTTATTACAAGTTAAACTCCAAGTAAAAGACAATACCTAGAGTTCAAAATTAATTTAAAAAAATACAGCAGAAGCGGTAGTATAACTCGACGATATTCGCCTAAAATGCAACACATCAGCCCATAGATGTGCACATTCTTCTCACACCAAAAGAACACCTGCATAAAAAAATTTAAACAACAAACCCTGAGTATATAATATACTCCGCAAGACTTACCTGTCAAAATGGCTTTCTAAAGCCGACTCCTAATATGCAGGGGGCTGACCGGGCTTACTTGATATTTGCATAAAAAGCACCTATTAGTTCTATGCTGCAATTTTATTCTTTAACCAAGATTTTAATTGCTTGTTGCAGAAAAGTAACTTTAGTTAAACCTAGCTAGCTGCTAAGACTTATACAAATATAAAGAGCAATACAACATAGCAATGTGTAGCCATAGAATAATAATATCAAGAATCATAATCATTCTTCCCTACATTACTATCATTGCAATCTGCTCGAAACAAGAGGTACTCATGACCGCGAGGGACAGCAATTCGAATCGATTTACACCCTGCAGGGGAAAACTCAAGTACACGACATACGTATCATTTAAGAACACGTATGGCCACCGTTCACAAGTTTGCTATAAAGTCGGTCCGGGGCCACCCATCCCGAGTACATGTCCCCCTCGCGATACAGTCTTCGTATCCGAGGGTTAACCCATGCACTCTCCAGCGGTCTTCAAACCCCAACGCCCACCCTTCTTTTCACATCACCTCTGGATCGGTGAGTATGGCCGTCCAACAATACGGCGCACAAGTTACTAGGTTTACCAACTCCCATATGAAGGTATGCACTTGGTACACAACTCAATACTTGTTTGTGGACTCACAACAATAGAGTTTCTCAAATTTTATCCAATTCATCTTTCATGTGAATCATAAGTGTATCAAGTGATTCCATAATCTATCGTTGACTCCACTAGATTAAGCATAGCATTTCTAACGAAAGGCTTACTAACATAGACTGAACATAGGTCATTGTTCTGTTATGCAAGTGGGTTTTCATCCAAGTCCTATACCTAATGTACACTACAATATCCCTATGGTGTGATTAAAGTAAAAAAGGACTCTTAAATTAATAGGTGTGCACCGGGGCTTGCCTTGGGCTTGAACAATATTAGCAAAGTCAGGATCATGGACATCTCCATCACTATCTTCTCCTCCTTGGTTCTTTTGGCAGTGATCTCCATTTCCACCTTAGCGAACACGTTTCCTATTGATGAAACACATATGCATAAATATCAAGGAATGCAAAAGATATGTATGGACTTCCTGAATAAATATGTAGGATGACATGATGCTCATGAAATGACATGCTCAACAACAAAGTTTAACATACTTTAAGTCAATTTATTACTAGAATTTCCTGCACTAATTCCTAAGTCATCGGGTTACTTAACCATATAGGTGTAAAGTAAAGCTTAGGTGCTGAAAATACTAGGCATGCAATCCTATAAACCTATGTGGTATAATAATACATACAAAACAGATCCATGGTGAAAATATGCTAGAACAAATTCATTACTCGATTTTAAGGCCTAACTTTTCTAGAATAAATCCTAGGCTATTTATAGTGCTAACATCAAGAATTCATCTAACATGGTTATCGAAGGCAATTAAAATACAGGGATGTCTTTAAACATAAATATGGTCTGATATTAAAATATGCACAATTTCATGAGTAATTTCTAAGCATAAAGATTTTGTGGAAATTCCTATATGCCAAATATGAAATATGTTAAAAATGTAAAATATGCATAAAATGATAAGGCTCATGTAAAGTGCTCATGCAAAAATTTGGGATTTAATCATTTTCAGAGAATTAATTATGACTTAATTGGCTTAACAAAGGTGTTGTACGTTTCTATTTTATTTCACAAATTTTCTTTTTACAAGAACTCTGAACTTAATGCTACCCAATGGAATGTATAAGTCACAAGGATTCCAAAATAATTTAGTTTGCAATTTTTTTAGCCTTGTATTTTCAGAGATATCGATTTAATAGTGTTAAACAAGGTCCTAGTTTCCATGAATTTTTAAACATGTTTTTAATTGTAAAACCTGATCATCATATTAACTAGAGGATAGAGCATATCTCAAGGAGTCCAACAAACTTTGTTTCACTATTTTACCAATTTTATTTTGAGAGATATGAATTTTTTAATATGCTTATGTTTTTCTTATTTTTTTGATTTTTGGCGTGAACAGTAACAAAGAACAGAGGAGTAGCATGGCGGCCAGGGAACTTCAATTTCTGATGATTTTGGCTATGGGATTGCAGGAGGGATGAAACAAGTGGGTGCTAAGTGATGTGAGGAAGATTTACGGAGGACTAATCGAGTGGAAACTCACCAAGGAGGAAGAAGTTCGCGACAAGACAGCGGCGCATCGGTTCACCGGTGTTGGAGAAGGATGTCGACTCGCATGACTTGGAGGGCTTGGTGAAGTGCTAGGGATTTCCTTGTGCTGCATCCTTGCGAAGCTGGTTGGCCGGGGTGGCTTGCTACGGCGGATGAAGAGCTCGAGCTATTGTTGCCTTTCCATGGTGATGGCTCCACGGGAGAGAGGAGAAAGAAGAAGAAAGAAAGAAAACAAAGGAGAAGGCAAGACTTGACCAAGGAGTGGAAAAATATCTAGCTTGCTGCCCAAATGTGCTGCTGTCTGCTCTCTTGCACGGTGCAATGGATTTGGAGAGGGAGAGAGTAAATTGAGTGGGTCCCACCAAGTTGAAAAATCTGCCTCTCTACTGTTGTAGTCAACCCGAAGTCTTCCCGATTTTTATTGGTCATGCCCATTTTTGTGGATGTGTGGAATGAAATTTGGAGAAACTTTTGTATAGAAAGTTTTCTGAGATTGTGCTTCTAAAAATTATGAAAATTTATAGACTGAATACTGCTTATCTGCATTTCCATAATTTTTAGGGCCATTTATCCTTTTCCAAATATTCTGGTAAATTCCCTAAAATTATATTTTTACATGCCAAACATTAATGTGTAAAAACATGGACATGCTTCTGTTGAAAGTTTTAAGGTTTTTGCAAACACTAGATTCGACCTTTATTAAAAGATTCTTTCTGAAATTATCGAGTTTAAATGCTTTTGAATTTTACAAATTTATTTAATTTGAACTTTTGTGTCGTATATTTTTGTTAGTGACATCGGGGATGTCACAGAGGTGTGACAAGGAGAGTGAGAATGTGGGTAAATTTGTACCTAGCTCCAGCTACAAGGATGAGGAAAACACCATCAAACCCATTGACACATACTATCCACCCAATCCCAAACCCTCCTTCAACCCAAAGCAAACAGAGAAGCCAAAACCCAAACCTGCAATGCAAAGGAAGCCTAATCCTAAGGGTGTCTACATTTGCATGTTTTGTGGTCGCAAGGGCAACTTGGATGAATTCTGTTATAGGCGTAAGAGGATTGAGAGGAAGCAAGATGAGTTGACTAGGGATGCTTTTTATGATGATTTTGTTGACTTTCAGTCTCACTCTTTTTCTCGTGCCTATCGTGGACAGGGTCATTCCTCATATGGCTTTGATTCACGAAACAGAGGCTTTACGCAGCAGTGCTTTGGCACCCCACATTTTCCCCATCGTGGTGAGCGTCACTCGCGTGGATTTGGCTTTCACAATGATGATTTCTATCCTCACAACCCAAGGTTTGAGTCGAGACACTTTGACATGCCACGTTTTCCCCATCGTGGTTCTCGTCCTATGCGTTCAAATGACAATGTGCAAAGAACTGTGATGACTACTACCGGTTGTATGGTTAAGTGCTGGATTCCTAAATCACTTTTGACTAACCCTAGCACTGATCCATCGACTTTTCCTTCTCGTTTTTTGTAGGTAGCAGGTGGAGGCTTGGAGAACAAATGGTTGATGGACTCCGGGTGTTCGCGCCACATGACCGGAGATGCAAAGTGGTTCTCCAGCCTCACTCCCCTGAAGCGGCAGGAGTATGTGACCTTTGGAGATGACAATAGAGGGAGAGTGAAGGCAAGAGGCGCGGTAAAGGTAAATGAAAAATTCACTCTCAAGGATGTTGGTTTGGTTGAGTATCTCAAGTACAATCTCCTCTCTGTCTCTCAGCTTCTTGATGTTGGTTTGAAAGTGCGCTTTAAGTTGAATGCTTCTTGTGTTCTTGATTCGAGTGGTTCCTTGGTTTGTGGGATTTCTCGTATTGGTAGAGTTTTTCAGGCTGATTTTGCTGGTTCTCCTGGTTCTCTCAAGTGCTTATTTGCCCAATCTTCTTCTGAGCTCTGGAAATGGCATAGGAGACTGGGTCATATGAGGTTTGACTTGTTATGTCGCTTGAGTGGCCTAGGTTTGATCTGAGGATTGCCTAAGCTCAAATTTGATAAGGATTTAGTTTGTGCTCCTTGTCATCATGGGAAAATGATTGCCGCTTCTCATCCACCAATCAATTTGGTGATGACTGAACGCCCTGGAGAGTTGCTTCACATGGACATTGTTGGTCCTTCTCGGGTTCGTTTAGCAGGTGGGAAGTGGTATGTTCTTGTGATTGTTGACGACTATTCTCGCTACGCTTGGGTTTACTTTCTTGAGAGCAAGGATGAACTATTTCATCACTTTCGGAGCTTAGCTTTGAGGTTGTTCAAGGAACTCCCTGGTGCATTACGAGCAATCCGTAGTGATAATGGCACCGAGTTCAAGAACTCCTCCTTTGATGCTTTCTGTCTTGAGCATGGTATTGAGCATCAATTTTCAGCACCTCGTGTTCCCCAGCAGAACGGTGTGGTTGAAAGAAAGAACAGAACCTTAGTGGAGATGGCCCGGGCAATGCTCGATGAGCATAGGACTCCAAGGCGGTTCTGGGCTGAGGCCATTAGCACTGTTTTCTATGTTTCCAATCGGATCTTCCTGCGCTCAATTCTTAATGTGACTTCTTATGAGCTGCGTTTTGGGAGAAAGCCCTTGGTTTCTCATTTGCGTGCCTTTGGTTGCAAGTGCTTTATTCTCAAGCGTGGCAATCTTGATAAGTTTGAATCAAGGTCTTCCGATGGAATCTTTCTTGGTTACTCTTTTCATGGTCATTCCTATAGAGTTTTGAATTTGGAGACTAATACCATTGTAGAATCCTGCGATGTAACCTTTGATGAATCAAACTCTTGTGCAAGGAATGTGATTGAGTCTACAGGTGACAAGGAGATGAAGGAGAGCATCTTTGTAGAAGAGGACCTACAGGGCTTTGATGATGATGATGATGATTCACTTCATCTTTCATCTGGGCTTGTTCCTGCTGCTACCACTACTCCAACAGAGGGTTCAGAAGCTTTCACATTGACTTCAGTGGCTGTTGAGCAAGCTCCAGCTATGGTTGAGGGGGAGGTACACTCTGGGAGAGAGGCTCCTCACCATATTCAGTGTTAACATCCACCCCAACAGATGATCGGTAATCTCTATGAGAGGACAACAAGGTCAAGGTCTGCACATCTTGCTTGCTTTACCAATTCTCTCTTTGTTGCAACCTTTGAACCCCGAGATATTGGACACACACTATCTGATGAACATTGGTTTAATGCCATGCATGAGGAGTTGGAAAACTTTGAGAGAAACAAAGTCTGGACCCTTGTAGAGCCTCCCAAAAATGTCAATGTCATAGGAACCAAGTGGGTGTTCAAAAACAAACATGGTGAGGATGGTGAGGTTGTGAGAAACAAGGCTAGGCTAGTTGCTCAAGGTTTTAGCCAAGTGGAGGGCTTAGATTATGGTGAGACCTTTGCTCCTGTTGCTCGCATAGAAGCCATTAGGATCTTGCTTGCATTTGCTGCCTCCAAGGGCATTAGATTTTATCAAATGGATGTCAAGAGTGCCTTCCTAAATGGTTTCATAGAGGAAGAAGTGTTTGTGAGGCAACCCCCTGGCTTTGAGCACCACAAATACCCAAACCGTGTGTACAAGCTTCAGAAGGCTTTGTACGGGCTAAAGCAAGCACCTAGGGCATGGTATGCTAGACTTAAGACCTTCTTGCTAGAGCGTGGGTATGTTATGGGGTGTGTTGATAAAACCTTGTTCACTCTAAAGCATGGCAATGACTTTCTAATGGTTTAGATTTATGTGGATGATATCATCTTTGGTGGTTCCTCGCATGTTCTTGTGCCCAGATTTCAGGAAGCTATGGAAAGTGAATTTTAGATGTCGATGATGGGAGAGCTCACCTTCTTTCTTGGGCTTCAAATCAAACAGTGCAAGCAAGGCACTTTTATACATCAAGCCAAGTACACAAAGGATCTCCTGAAGAAGTTCAACATGGTCAATGTGAAGCCGTTGTCTACACCAATGTCCACTACAACGGCTCTTGACCCTGATGAAGACTGTGAAGCGGTGGATCAAAGGGAGTACAGAAGCATGATTGGCTCCCTCTTGTACCTGATAGCGACAAGACCCGACATACACTTTGTGGTGTGTCTTTGTGCTTGCTTTCAAGCTTCCCCAAGGGTGACTCATTGCAAGGCTGTCAAGCACATCTTCAGGTATCTCAAATACACCCTTGAGTTCGGTCTTTGGTACTCTGCATCTTCATCTCTTGATCTCATTGGGTATTCGGATGCGGACTTTGTTGGGTGTAGAATTGATAGGAAGAGCACTTCTGGTACTTGCCATTTCATGGGTACTTCTTTGATCTGTTGGTCTTCTCGTAAGTAGTCGAGTGTTGCCCAATCCACCATAGAGGTTGAGTATGTAGCTGCTGCTAGCTGCTGCTCGCAAATCCTATGGATTGTGTCCACCATGAGAGACTATGGGTTGACTTTTAAGGGTGTTCCACTCATGTGTGATAACTCCAGTGCCATATGCCTAGCCAAAAACCCAGTCCAACATGGTAAGGTCAAACACATCAATGTGCGATTCCACTTCCTTAGAGACAATGTTGAGAAGGGGGATGTTGAGCTCATATACATTGATACCAAAAACCAACTAGCTCATATCCTCACCAAGCCCCTAGATGCTTCGAGACATGCTTTTCTTCGGGGAGAACTTGGTGTTTGTCATCCGTATGGCATCATTTGAGGGGGAGTTGGTGTTCACTTGTATATATGTATCTTACCATTTTCACTTTGCATCTCATGTGTAATATATGCATTGGTAGATGAGCTTTGAGTCTTATGCTTTCTTGCATTTCTCTTTGCTATGATTGAGCTTGAGCTAAGTTGTGTGGATGTGATGGTAATCTCTCATGCTTAGATTTCTAGATGGCCTGTTATAAAATCATGTGAGCAACTTTCTAATCTTAAAGGTAAATTGAGCTTCTTGTGAACCTTATGATCTAATCTTGCTAAAACTTGCTCACCATGTGTATAATTGTTTTTATCCTTGTTGAAACTTGCATTGAGGCTAGTCTAGAGGATGTCTTGGCTTTGGCACCTTGTGTTTGCGAAATGGAAGGCTTTGCAAATGTTTAGCTCATGATGTAACATTGTGGGAACATGTGTTCCTTTTGCCGTAAAGGCATGCTCTTTTGTCTTGTGCATAATCTTGAAAAATCTGCTAAGTGCTTTGATCAAGAATTACTCAATAATGCTAAATCCAAACATTGTGACTTGAAGCCTCGGGGTGTTTGCCGTACCCAGTCGTGCAACCCTCCGCATGGATAAGAGGACACATGAGGATAAACAATTATCACTTGATCAACTGAGTATCTGTTGCATATGTGAGCGTTTATAGAGCTCATTTTCTGTGAATGCTTGTTGCTCTTGTTGAGATTGAAACTGGCTAGATTCTTATGATTCACTTGGTGCTTGTTTTACCTTGGATGAGAGTACTTACACATGTGGTGGCAGTTTTGCTCATGATAAGCAACTTTGATTCTATCTAAGCTAGTCCATCTTTCTGCTTAGCTTGTATAGCCCATGGTGTTTATGCCTTGCTATCTATTTTTGATCTTTGCATGATTGGGAGCTATTGCTTATAGTTCATGGCACTATGCTTATGGTTAGCAAAGTTAAATGATTGTTTGCATAATTGTTGAAGCTCTTTAGGTTTGCATTTCCATGCATTGCATGTTTTCTTGTTCTTTTGCCTCTTTGATGAGTTCATTGCCAAAGGGGGAGAAAATTTTGGGGTCATGCACTAATAATGCTAAGAAACTCATATGATCCATTTTGCACTACATGAGACCTACCACAACTTGAGGGGGAGCATATCATGATCTTGAGCGTTTTCTTGCGCTTTTCACATTCTTTGCATCTCAAGTCGCTTTCTTTGCCAACTCTTGGTTTTGTGATCCCTACTTGCTAGATGGCTTGTTTTCACCTTTTCCTTGGGATTGGCCATTTGGATGTGCTTATTCGGCTTCGCATTTGAATCTCTAATCTTTGTGCATTTGGTGTTGTCAATGTACTCATCAAGAGGGAGATTGAGAAACCATGTGGATATTTGCCATGGTTTGCTATATTTGTGATGAGTAATTGACTTGAGCGGATTTGGTGTTTAAGTTGAAATGCGGGAATCCAGCGATTGCATGGGTTTGCATATCATGGTTATGACTAACCGGAGTTGGTGGAGATATTTGTGACACTGCAGAAGATGGGAAATGTGTTTGCTTGTCTCATGATGTGTAGGTCACTGGAGTCGACTTGGCGGTCAACAGCGAGAGGATCGGGCACAAGTAGGGGACTTGGGACCAGACGATCGGGATGTCGGCTGAAGTCAAGGATGATCCACACCGTACACGTGGAGAGGCAAGAAGCACGGACGGTTTCGCGGTTGAGCCTCAAAACCATGATGGTGATGAAGACGACGTGTTGACCAAGTCAAGGTGAATGGGATGCCGGTGCAAGTTACAAGGGGGTCCGATGGACAGGGACTGGGAGAGACTTGCCGGCGGTTAGGATCGCGGGACAAGGTGACACGCATCAACATCGAGAAGTCGCGCTTTAAGAAGCGTGCAAGGCGGTTTCCTGGTTTGGGCCTCAAAACCTGTGGCGGTGGTTGGTGGTGCACATGGCACCATCACGAAGCTTGCTTCGAGATGAAGCAAAGACGTGAAGCGTCCGATGGCATTAGGGCGATGAGGAAAAAGATGGACGGTTATGCCCCCGGTGGTAGGTGGGTGTGTTATGTAGTTCAAGGGTAGAGTGATCATGTGGACAATAGACCCTAGGCCTATATAAGGAGAGGTGTGGCTAGTGGGAGAGGTGTCTCTCTTCCTATTAGCCTTGTGTTAGGACTCTATTCAAAGTGCTAGGAGAGGACTTCATGTTTTAGAGGAGAGGAAAGGGTGTGTGAGAGACATCTCTTGCTCTTCCAAATAGTGGGAGGAAGAGGGTGGCTTCCTAGCCTTGTACCTATGGATCTTGTAAGCACCTTTCTATGATATGAAAAGTATTTTCATGCTCAAGATTTCCCTCTTCAATTGAATCCCAAAATTCCCTTTTTCTTATTTTTGGAGCTATTTTCGTGGTGATTTTCGATCTCACTTTTGGATGAGTTTTTGGTTCAGATTTCTTGAGAAACTTATTGCTAGGATGAGCTAGAACAATCCTCTATGGATCCTTGACCAAATCAATAGCTCTAGCACCTTCGGTTTGAAGGATTTCTCAAGTTTCTCCTTTTTGGTGTTCTTGGTACAAGATCTGAAATTCATGATGATTCCTTGTGTTTTTGGAGTGGATCTCTTTGGAGGAGGGTCGTGATGTATTGAGGATCATCTGATCCAAATTTTGTGATTTTTGGAGTTCGTTAGATAGGGTTTTGGTAATTTTCTTTCCCGAATGGAGCTGCTGTTTTGACCATGACGGAACTTCCGTGACCATGACGAAACTTCCATCAAGAACCATGGAACTTCCGTGAGTGACAGTGTTCCCGTCGCCCGAAACTTCCGTAATTGATGGAACTTCCGTCGGGCATCACAGAACTTCCATCGGGTACCACAGAACCTCCATCAGGCTCTGTTTTGTGACCTTTCTGACCTTCCTTGTTTTGGTTTTTGTTTCTTTTGTGCTTCCGCTATGTGTCCTTTTGGTTTGAGTCATTCCTAGGGTTAACACATTACAAGTTAGTGTATATAATCTTGGTGACTCGGTTAGAGGTTGGCTTGGGTTGTAGTTGGGACATAGGCCAAGTTCTTGAGAAGAATTTGAATTGGCTCCTATTCACCCCGCCCCTCCGGTCGCCTTCTCGATCCTTCAGGAATAAAAATCCACTTTGCATCAGTGGCTCATCCTCAAAGCAATGGGCAGGTCAAACGGGCCAACGGTATGATTCTTCAAGGGTTGAAGCCTCGAATATTTGATAGACTTAAGCCTTATGCCGGTCGGTGGGTCAAAGAATTGCCTTCAGTTCTTTGGGGCTTCGAACTAATACCAGTTGGGCCACTGGCCAGTCACCTTTCTCATTGGTCTACGGCTCAGAGGCTATGCTGCCGACTGAGGTCAGTCTTGTTTCAGCACGGGTTCAAGCATATGACGAAAAGCTTTCTGAGGAGAACAGAGAGATAGATTTGATTGCGGCAGAGGAGTTGCGTGATCGTGCTCTGTTTCGGTTGGCACTATACAAACAAGGCTTGCATCGTTATTATGATAAGAACGTACGCAGTCGCTAATTTCAAATTGGAGATTTAGTGCTGCACCGAGTGCAGTCAACAAAGAAACAGCATAAGCTTTCTCCAAAGTGGGAAGGACCATATGTGGTAAAAGAAGTCACTTGCCCGGGGGCTTACCGACAGATGTATGAAGACGGCGATGATATATCAAACTCCTGGAATATAAATCAGCTAAGTCGTTTCTATACTTAGTTACTCTTTTGTATACTTATACATTACTCATGAATGAAACTTCGGTCTTTTTAATAAAAGATTTTTTGATGATTTTCATTCTATATTGTCTCGATTCCTTAATTTATTTTATTAAACAATCGAGCCAGGAGGCTAGTAATAATGTCACAACATCATCTAACCTTATTTTGGTTTTGGACTATTTTCCGACCGATTTCTCATCTTTGGATACGGTCTTTACTTTTTTGGTCTAACGTCTACACATCATGGTTATACACTTCATACTGCACATCAGACTATCATTACACTAAACCCAGAGCCAAAGTGCAAGAGGTCATGTGTCGATTGGTCGACTCTGCTTGTTACGCGGTTACAAGCTACAACCTAATATGTTAAGGCAGACCGATGCAATTTCTATTTCTAAATGACAGAAACACACTTATGATATTTTTATCAGTCTTCTCAGCTATTAAGTATAAAATTAATTTACATACAGGTAACATTGTTTCAATACATAGATACTACTAATGTTTTCTAATATTCCAGGATTTACAGCTCCTTAGAAGGAGAAGAAGAATCAGCTCGTAGCTCAACTTCTGGAGATGCTGGAGGAGTAGGTACGGTCGGATCAACTTCTATGTTGTCGACCAAGGCTTGGGATGTTTCTAGCATGGAATCCAAGAGCAGCTGGCATTGGTCGTCGTTCAAGTCTGGGTTGAAGCCCTCCTTGATTTTGTTCAATGGCAGAGCAGGAGACCAAGATTGACAAATAGCCAGAACCTGACTCCCGGCCTCGGTCGCCACTCGTCGAGTGTTGTATGCAATAGTTTCCGATGCATGTTCCAGCAAATACTCCAAGGAGTGGCTAGTCTGCTCCACTCGGTTGGCATGAATATAATCCAATGCCTTCCGAGCGCCATAAGACAGAGCTGCAAGTGATGTTTTTTTGTCAGCAAGATCAAAAATGGATTCAAGCAGATTCAAGAAGTAACAGAGGGCTTACTGGCAAGATTACATTTGAAAGATTTGGAGATGCCTTTGGCGTCCTCTATCTTCAAATCAGCCTCCTCCAATTGTTTCTGCAGCCGAGTGATCTCGACCTTTTGATCTTCGACTGACTTAGATAGGTTTTCCTTCTCAGCATTCAAAGCATCAACGAATCTTTGCTGATTAGAAGTTAACTTCTTCAGGTTGGCAATCTTCTGATCACGAGCTAAAGGCATATATTGAACTTTTAGTGTTAGAGTGGTTAGTCGATTATTTAAATACATATGGTATGCGATCTTACCGGCAACATCAGCATGGCCTTCCAAGACCTTGGTCATCTCCCTATGGTCGGTCTGTAGCTTATCGATCTGCTTTTTGGCTGGGAGAGCTGCTGACCGGTGACTAGCATAATACCAACAATATGTCAGTTCTAAACATAAAGAATTGAAGACAAGAGTGTCTAGGGCATACCAAAAGTTTTGGCTTCAAGGTATTCTACCCTAGCATGTTTCCTCTCCATAAGAGCATACATTTTCTGTATATAGAAGATGGTTAAGCTTAGGGTTGAGATTGAGACAAAGCTAAAGCAGGGTATTGAAGTACCTTTTTGGCTTCTTGGTGTTGATGCATTATCTCCACATCATCCACTTCAGGCCGACCGAGTGTATCTGCAGTCAATGCCGCCTTACCTTTGTCAAGAGGAGAAGGAACGTTGACTGGAGAAGGTTGTGGTGCTGGCCCGGGAATGGATGCAGGGACTGTCTTGCCTGAAGATTTATTCGACTTGGTTGGCGTGTTTGATGACTTGCCGACCGGTCTAGGCAAGTTAGCCGGACGAGGAGGGGGGCTCGACCGAGTGTCCTCGGACTCTTGGGCACTCTGAGCATCACTCGTCCGACCGCTGTCAGTAACAGAGAATGAGGTGATTAAGATGCATTATGGTTATTGACTATGAGAAACAAGGATCAAAAGGTTAAGGGATTGTGGGATACTTGCTCTATGGGTATCCTCAGACAAGATTAAGTCAGTAGCCGACCGGGTACTTCATCAACAAGGAAGCCGACCGACTCGGCTTGGAGCACAAGGCATGTAGAGATAGACTTTCTATGTAAATCCTAAAGGGTTATAACTAGGACTCTTCATGTACCCCACTACGACCGGATATATAAGGCAGTAGGGTATCCCCCTTAAGGGACAACACACACGACACGGGCGATACACCAGATTACAATCAATACATAGAACACAAGACGTAGGGTTTTTACTCTCATAGAGAGGGCCCGAACCTGTATAACTCGGTGTCTTGTGTTACCATCATAGTTCTTAGTCTCGACGTAGCCCTATATATTTACTGCCGATCTCAAGCTTTGACAGGGATTAACCTATAAGCCTTCTTGACCTTGATTCGGCAGAGTCTCTTCTTTGAAGAAGTAGACTGAGCATCAGTCTCCTTCCTCTTTTGGGAAGATTTGCCAACCTCATCCGTCTGATGTGCCACTCCTGCATCACTCGACGCTTTGCACGGGGGCTCCGACTGGCTTGAAGGTTGGTCGGAGGGAGCAGGAGTTGGCTGATTGGCGTCTACAAATAGCTCTTCTTCATCATCACCTGATCCCCGACATACTGCCTTCGACGCATGGCAGGCTATTTCACTAGTCGACTGGGAGAGGGAAGGTTGATGACTCGATCAACATTTTTAGGTCGAGCGCATGTAGATGAGCTTGAGCCTCCAGCACCGGTCTGCTGTGGCTTCTCAACATAATCCGGTCCCTCAGAGTCGGTTGGAGGGAGCGGAGGATGGGATATGTAAGTATCCAGAACCTGCATAAATGTCCAGACATCAGGCAGGATACCAAAACAAGATAATGACAGAATTACTCAAAGTAGATCGAGGCTTACTCGGGCCCGCATAGTGCCCACATTATATGCCATGTCAATTAAGGAGTGATCTTCAAGGATATCTTCTTCAAACATCTTGCACAAGCGCGACCGACAAAGATTACCATTAGGAGGGTCAGGCACCTCCCTGGTCTCATCATTGTTGGCATAATTCCATGCCGGGTGACTTTGAAGCTTCAGGCGTTGCACTCTGCGCACTATGAAGCTTTTGGCAACGGTGATTCCATCAATGCCTTCTGTCTTCAGATCAACAATTTTCTTCAGCAGAGCGACCACCTAGGGGTCGTTCAGATCTGGCTTCTCAGTCCATTGCGCCAGGGGAATCGCCTTAGCACCAGAGAAGTCGGCAAGAATAGGGGGAGGGTTATCACAATAGAACCACTCGTTCTTCCAATTCTTCTTCCCAGTCTTCAATGGCACATTGATGTAGGCCTCCTTCTTGCGCAACTGGATGCCGACGCCGCCTATAGCCACTTGGTTGTCCTTGGTCGGCAGCGGTTGGAGGACAAAGAGATGACGAAATAAATTGAAATGAGGGAGAACACCCAAGATTGCTTCGCACATATGCACGAAGAAGGCGATGTCAAGGATCGAGATGGGATTGAGGTTGACAAGCTCAATCCCATAAAAGAACAGGAGCCCGCGCAAGAAGCTGCAGCAGGGAACTCCAAAACCATGCTCAAAGAACAAGTGAAATACAACGATCTGCTTATGAATGGGGAATGGGGAAGGATTCTTTGGGTACCTTCCAGTCAATCCGAGCCTGCTCGGGAAGGATGCCATCCACCACCATCTTTGTCAGACCGGCATTGGAGATGTTGCTCTTCGAGAACTCCCGGAGCTGCTCGGGGATCTCGACCTCCGATGAGGAAGACTCGGCCGTGGCGGAGGCGGCAGCGGGAGTTGAGGTGGAAGCCTTCCTGTGACCCATGGTTATGGATGACTTGGCATGGCAGATCAAGCACTGGACCCTAGCAAAAGCTCGGGGGCTAAGGGCGACGAGATTTGCGACCGTTGGAAGAAGTGCGCTAACCCTAGCCGGTGAAGCAGAAGCGTCGCGAGAAGCAGAGGAGACGCGAGGAAGATGAAGAGCTTGTGCGCAAAAGTGACGGTGTGGACTGAGAGTCAACATATCATTGCTTTTTATACCCCTGCTTTTGACCTAAGGGTGCCGTGGGCCAGAATGGACTGTATAGTGACAAATGCTTCTGATTAAGTAAAAATTATTTAAATGCCTTAAGCAAAGTTAAGGTTTTTAAGCCTTGAGAAGTAGACTCGGGGGCTTCTTAGACGAGAAGCAGTGGCCAAACCACTTAAAAATACTTGTCGTATCTATGTGATATGATGATCATATAGCAAAGGACTTGATGGTCGTACGGGTATAAGTTCAAAGGATATATTATTGATTGATTTCAATAATTAATTTTGCCAAAGTTGAACTTATGAATAAGTAGAGTGATAAATTATATGGAAAAGCTATGTTATGATTGATGTCATTTAGCTTAGTACTATTGTATGATTGATGTCATATTCCTTACAAATGGACTGAACATGATTGATGTCATAGAATTCGGACCAATAAGTCACTCAGAAAATAGTGTATATCACTCGGCCGATAATCGGTCGGCAAGGTTGAAATCTTGCAAGGTGACCTACTGGTTTGATGATTAGAGGTTTGTTAGGCTCAAGCTTAATAGTTTGAGTAAATTATATATAACAAAATAATAAGAGCTAATATAATTAGACCCTTGTATTATTTGTTAGCCTCTAAATTATACAAGAGTCGGGGGCTACACCTGATCAGGTGCACCTGACCGGTGCAACAGATCTATCAGGAATTTCGATGAAGAGGTCTTCCTAATTTATGATCAACAGGGGAGATTGCTCGTAAAGTCAAAGCTCAAAATTAGGAAGCACTCAGGGGCTGATGTGGGATACTTGCTCTATGGGTATCTTTAGATGTGACTAAGTCAGTAGCCAACCGGGTACTTCATCACCAAGGAAGCCGACCGACTCGGCTTGGAGCGCAAGGTATCTAGAGATAGACTTTCTATGTACATCCTTGTAGACTACGAGTAGGACTCTTCATGTACACCCCTGCCGACCAGATATATAAGGCGGCAGGGTACCCCCCATCAAGGGAGGCGACACAAAACATCAATACAATCAACAGAATACAGGATGTAATGTTTTTACTCTCATCGAGAGGGCCCGAACCTGTATAACTTGGCGTCTTGTGTTAACCATCATAGTTCTTAGTCCCGACATAGCCCTATATATTTACTGCCAAACTCAAGCTTCGACAACTATGTTGGTTATTCTTTTTATGTTATTTATGCAAGGATTTGACGGTCAGATTTAGCATTTAAGGACCGTCAACAACCTTGAGATCATAATAAGTTTCTGTGTATTGGTATCGTCCATTTTTAAATGAATTTTTTGGAGCTTGTGCTCTAAAAATGACTAGATCAGGTTCAGCTTGAGATTCTTCTGTCCATTCTTGACACAAAATCAAAGAGAGGCTAAAGAGTTGTTCTTTCTGAAGATCTTTCTCTCCCTCATTAGGTTCCTCTGGTTCCACAGGGGTAAAATCCATCCTTCTTTCTACAGGCATTGTTCGGACATTTCCAATTGTTGAGAAATCCTCGTTTTCCTCAAAGATTTCGGATAGAGGTAACGATTCAATTTTTGCTTCTAGTGGAGAGAAAGGTGATTCATGATGGAAAAGGTACGGGTCAAGTGTGTCAAATGTTGGGGTACAATCGACCTCTTTTATGATAGGGGAGACTAGCATGGTGTCTACAGGGGAGAGATCGACTAATTATACACCGTCTAGATGGTTCTCTGAAGGTACCGGTTGATAATCCTCAAGGTTACGAAGGATTTTATCTAGGATTCTCTTCCTTTCAATAGGCGTGGTGTACACAAATGCACCTCCAGCGGCTATATCTAGAAACCTTGCACTCTCAGGCTTAAGCCCCCAAATGAAATGTTGCAAGAGCATACATTTGGGTAGTCCTAAATCCGGGCCAACTGTGGTGTAAGATAGCAACCTCTCCTACGCAGCTCCAAGTGGCTCCTGATCTTTTTCCTGGAAATTTATGAGTTTCCTTCATAGTTCGATTATTTTTTAGAGCGGGAAGAATTTCTTGCAGAAAAATTCTCTCAGGGAGGGCCAACTTCCTTTGGCATCCTCGACATGATGAGTATACTAGGTATTTGTTGCATCTTTTAATGAGAACGGGAAGAGTTTCCACCTCAAAGTGTCTTTATGGACACCAGGGATGTTTACGGTGGAGCAGACCAATTCGAACTGCTGAAGGTGAGCATAAGGATTTTTGGAGCATTCTCCTAGAAAAGGTGTCAGTTGAATCAAGAGTATGAGTTCTGGATGAATCTTATAATTTTGGGTCTCTATTGGCAGGGCAGAGACTGGAGGTTCCAAGTTCTCAGCCTTGGGGGCCGAGAACTGGATGATGGAGAGTGGTTCTATAAAAGGGAATTGGGTGAGAAATAAAGAAGAAAAAATAGCGAACGAGACGGGATTCGGAGTGGCACAACTACCATTCCCCAGCAACGGCGCCAGAAAGCTTATTGACAATTCTTATGCCTAATAGGGAAATCTGCAAGCGTATAGATATCGACGTAGCCTTCACCCAGGAGTATTCCAGAGTCTTGATTTCCATGGGGAACAAGAAGTGTGTCACACCTAATCTATCAAGTCTGGGTGGCGTAAGGTTGGAAAAGAATAATTTCTATAGAAAGAAGATGTCATCAGGCTAGGTAATTTTATGTAGTAAACTCTTGCTAAGTAGTTCTAATGAGGTCCTATTTCAATTTATCTGCTTCGGGGCACGAAAACGTTCCACTAATATGGGTCGGTAACTAACCTCTGTACTAGTGGGTACGCTAACACTAGACAACCCTGCTTGAGACTTCCCGAATATGGTGGAATACAATATTGGACGGACATGGCTATCACCACCTACTGCCTACCACATAGCCCGGTGGGACGAATGCAATCCCAGGAAAACTAAGTCTAAAATACAGCGTTTACACTTAGACTTTCATATCAGCTCTAGAATTGATAAGCATAACAAATTAATGCTAATAAAGCAATAAATGGTTATGCATAGGGATCCTGCGGATAAAAGGAATAGAAAAGCTCACTTTATTACTTGAACAAGAGTTAAACTACATGTTACCCGGCCCCAAAGACGAAGAAGACTACTCTCGCAGGAGCTTCATTCCCGAGGCACAAGATGAAGGAGCTAGGATCCTGAACTCCTTCTCCTACACCTTTACTCTCTACTTGGGTAAAACCTTTGGAAAAAAAATGATCTTCTTCCTAATTTCTTCCACACCCCTCTTGGCAATGAGCTAGGAAGTACTTATAGGCGATGAGGAGTCACTAGGCCGAAGTCGGTCCGCTGCGTGGCGGGCTATGCCGGGCGGTCACGTGTGCCAGGAGACATGCACCGCCTGGCGGCAGCCCAGGTCGGGCGGCCCTTGGATCGTGTCGGTTCGTGACCAACTCCTCTCGGACGGCTTGGATTTCGTCCTAAAGTCGGTTGTTCGGTCGGTTCCCACCGACTCCTTCATTTTTGGGCCTGTAGGCCTCATGGTCAGCCGGTTGATCAGCCGAATGGCTGATTTCCGTCATAAATGACCGTGTCGGCCGGTCCCTGATTTTAGCCTGAAAATGACCCTATCGGTTGGTGAAAACGACTGTTTCACAGTCGTGATCGGCCAATGGGGTGTTTCTTCATATTTTTGCATATTTTGACTCTTTTATACCTGCAAACATATATTTTACCAAAACTCGTAGAGCTTTATTAGTTTAAGCAAATATTTATTAAATTTTGATCTTTACCTTGCATTTTCTGACCGGTTGGTGACCGATTATGGGTTTCATCGGCCGCCAACAGTGACACATGATACATGTCACATAAAATAAAATTTATGTCATAGATCTGTGATAGAGGATTGATGAAACAATAAAATTTAGTGAAAGTGCGTCACTACTGGTAATCTATAACAAAGATAAAGACAACTATAACAAAGTACTTTATAATGTAAGTACATGTGTCATAGATCTATGACAAGCATTCCGTGTCACAAATAGAAATGAACCGTTATAGAAAAAAATTGTATCTCACGTGGGAGTCTAACGTGGCACTACCTTTATGACGGTTTCGGCCTACTTCCTAACTTGGGCTTTTAGAAGATCTAATGGATTGGGCCTTTTGTCCTTAGGATTATATGGGCCTTCTCGACAGCCTCTATCCCGATGCCGCCCGCCGTCCACGCTCGGTCGCCATCCACGGTCTGGGCGCGCGCCTGCTTGCCAGCCTCGGTCATAGCGCACGACCGCTCGCCATCCCCGGTCCCGACGCCCGCCCACTCACCATCCCAGTCCCACCACCGCCTCCAATCCCATCCTCGCCGTCATCGGAGTCAGCTCGTTCTTCTAGGTACATCTCCATCAACTCCGAGGACGACAGGCGCTAAGGATTAATCGGCATGTCCAGGGGCCCCCATCTACGCCTTATCCACGTGGGTGTCAATGACAACGGCCAGGACATTTTCCGGTGCCCCATCTGCCACGGCAAGAAGCAGCGGGAATGGGTTAGGGATGCCATGAAGGATCATGTGTTTGGCATTGGCGGCTCTTACTCCGGCAAGCATGACGAGAAGAAGAAGAATCGCCACCATCTTTTTGCTTGCAATGAGGCCTGGATGTGAATGTCGTCGATGGTCGTACGGTTGTCACGGGCTCGGAGTGACGAGCCATAGTTTATCTTCAGGCATGTTTTTTTGTTTTATTTTGAATTGTTGTTTCTAATTTTGTGTGTTGCATATGGACTGTTATCTTTACTTAATTAAGAATTATATCATCTTTATTTGTCATATATATTTTATTAACTAGGCAGTTGATTGATTGTTCTCCGTTGTGATTTTTAGTCTGAGAAAAATTGCAAAACAAAAAATACGACTGAAATAACTTAAAATTGTGACAATGATTGATGAGATGTTCTGTTTAATTGTTAATAATTAAATTTTCTTTTATAATATCGGTATTGGGGCGGCCCTCCGATACTCTAGGCCAGTTGAAATAGGCGGACAGAAACTCACCAGTATTGAAAGCACCGTCCCGATCGGAATTATAGCTCATCGTAGTTCATCTATTACAGCCCAATTTGATTGACACAATAATACGGTCACACTAGAGCCCATGTAATCTAGCCCATCTGGCATAATACACTCTGCACGGTCGCCAGCATTTGGCCCACAGTCCAAAAGGAAGATATGACAGATAGCAATAGCTTTTGTGACAATATAGTAATGTCATTGAATTTAAAGTTATCTATGATGTTTTGTTGTGTCACAAAACAATATTCTCATTCTATCGTAAACAAGGCGGTAGTCTTAGTGATGATTTATCCTGGTATTTTTGTGACAGTATATTTCATTTATGTCATAAATATTTTACCAAACCTATTAACGTTATAAAATGTGGGTTTGTAGTGATGTTTATTTAGTTTGTCACCTAGACTATGTCACTGAAAGTCATATTTCTTGTAGTGCAATTAGGTTGTTACTCTCGCTTGTTGTTTGCTAGCTCCACCTCTCAAGCAACTCAGAATTTCAACTTGATTGATTGTGATCTTTGGATCTCATCAATTCTTAGTGTGTCCGGTTATAAATACTATCTTGTCATTCTTAATGATTGCTCACATTACCATTAGACTTTTCCCCTCCGTCTCAAGTCGGATACATTTCCACACTAGCTAACTTCTTTGCGTTTGTGGCGACCCAATTTGATACGTTATAAATTGTTTGCATCAATGTTCAATGAGTATTTGAGTATCAATGAATTGCCTTTATTTTTCCTTACTAATTACCTTTGAAGTGGATAAATTTTGGAATTAATTAAGGAACAACAGTTTGATCAGCAGATCAATCCTTCTTTTTTATATATATAATCAACAGATCAAATCTGCTATTGTAGTGCTATCCAGGTTGTAGTACTACTACAATAAGATAGTAAAATATATTTTTTATACAGTGTCATCGTACACAACCAATAAAAAATTCTTCGCTCTTCAAACCTCTCAGTGTTCGCATCGCACATGCCATTGTTGTTCTTGCTCTGGGGTCTACATATATAGAAACACAAGCATTACAAGAAATGTAGTAACTACTACGGTCTGACTGGGGGACTCATTCCTAATGCCGACTTTGATAAGATACATTATAGTTGCTCCTACATTATTGTCATTGATGATATCAAGCGGGTCTTGCACGATCTTGCCGTCGAGCTAGAAGCTACAAACGTGATATGAAGCATGTTATTTATCTTGGCCCCATACCGACCCTGCACCATTGTTGCTCCAGAGACTGATTTGGCAGCGTAGGGCACCGTTTGAAATTTTCGTATCATCGGATAACTGAATTGGGCTTGTGTTTGCATTCCACCGTCAAGCACCGTTTGTAATTTTGTTGTGAAAATCAACCGTCAAGCTACCTTGCTGATGCACTACCCAAGCTAATAAGGAAAAATCAACTATTACCTTGGATATGCATCATGTTTGTACCCCCAACAAACGTTAGCTTGTAGCGGGTGCAAATCATTTTCACATGTTTGCACCCTCTACAAGCTAACGTATGCATCTAGAAGGCAAGAAAAACTAAAAAAAAATAAGCAAACAACAGCACCGCCCTCGATTTTCCTTTAGCTTAGTCACTGGTTTTATAGTGAATGGTTGTAATATATTGGTACATGTGTCTCCGGTCAAAATAAGCCATTAACATATTTCCTTAAATTCTTATCTGGACAGATACTGCACAAAGCGAAGAGGATATATGCATTTGGGAAGCTTGAATGGTGATGCAATGATAAACTTGAGCTCGTCTTATACTTGTGCGATATATTAATTAGATCATGCAGGTTACTTTTCTCAATCATGTAACAGTATTTATCTATGCGACTCGATATGTGCACTTTCATATTTTCGCCGCTGACTTTGTACAATGTGCATTACTATACACGCATGTACGGCGTGATTCCTGCGCCGTGTTTTTTTAGTATTCTTTTCTGACATTTCGCATTGTCAAGTTGCAGCGCTCAGTGTAAAGAAATGTGCAGCAGGTTCTTTCGTGCATCACCGTGAGCAAGGTTCTTTTCTGACATTTCACATTCAAACAGAGCACCTGATCCAGCACACAAGCGCACTGAGTGCCGAACGGATCAGAAATCTTCTTTCCGATTCCATGAAAGACTCCAAAAGAGAGGACTATGATGAGCTCGCGTAGGCGGTGGAGAGTGCGGCCGCCGCGCGACTGCATCTGGCCCTGGCCGTGCCGCCCCGGCGCGAAGGCGGCGCCGCCGGCGCCCGTGGCCCCCAACGCGGCGGCCGAGCGGCGACGGTGGCGAGTGTACGCGCTGCTGGACGCGGCCGACCTGGCCCGCGGGCGCGCTGTGCGGTGGTGCGAGTCGGCGCTGGGCATGCTCCGCAGTGATGGCGACATGCGGGAGGCGCGGCTCCTCCTCTGCGCGGCGCTGGCGGCCGGCATTCACCGCCCGACCGTGTACCGTGCGTGGACCGCCATGGAGGCGGACCACACGGGCGACGCCCACGCCGCGCGCGCGCGCCTGCATCAGGAGGACAACGAGGAGGAGGAGGAGGACGTGGGCGGGTTCTGGTGCCGGTATATCGCGTTCGAGCTCGGCCACAGCGGCACTGCGCGCACGCGGGCCGTGGCCGAGCACGCCGTCGCGGTGTGCCCGCGCGACCCCGCTGTGCACGCCGGGTACGCCAGGGCGGAGCTGCGGCTCGGGCGCGCCGACCGCGCGCGCGCCGTTGTCGCCCGCGCGCTCAAGTGCCTCGACGACGACGGAGACCGGGAGTGGCTGGTGGACGAGGTGAAGAGGTACGGCAACGCCATGCGCAGACGGAGGCGGCGGCTTTGCCAGTGACGGACAGAGCCTGTTGCTTGTGCATTCCCAGGAATACCCAACAAAATTGCAAAAAAAATTACTAGGCCCATGAGGTAAGCCAGCCCATGATGCAACGGCCCAATCCAGCGACCAGTTTGCCTTTCTCCTCCGTTCTCCCGACTCCTGTTCTTCGGTTCTTCCAGAGGCGCGCGAGCAGCCTGCAGGCCTGCAGCTCGAACCCTAGGCGGTGTGCGCCGCTTGCGACTACCGGAGACGCCGAGACGGCGCGACGCTGCGAAGCAAGCTCCGAGACCAGCTGCAACTCGCTTCCCTGACTTGACCTTGATCCAGCGCGACGACCGAAGCAGTGGAGTCCTGGACGGCACACTGAGGCGCCGAGAAGACAACCAACGAGACAAGGACCCCCCTGGCCAGAAATCCCTCCCGTGGTATGTACTTATTACATTGTTTGATCTTTCTTAGTTTTGCTAGCATCCAAGCACCCTAGTATAGTTTATTGATTTCTTTTTCTCACTTTTCCCCATCATACAGCCATAAAGAAAAAAACCAATCCACTTGATCTGAAATCTTTATGGGAAAGAGCTTCAAAGAAATGAAATGTTAATTCCTCATCCACTCCAGAGTTGGTTACCTTGGAGAGTCATGCTCCAATTCAGAATGGTTCATATTCAATTGAGATGCATCCGCAACCTAGTATTGTAGTGATTGAGGCAGTAGCAAGCAATGAACTAGAGACAGCAGCAACAGGAGCAGCTAGTACAGAACCAGAGATAGCGGGAGTAGGATGCATTGAAACTATTGTAGCAGCAAGCAGTGTACCAATTTCGGTGCCTCATTCTAATGAAATTGATGAATCCGACGATGAATCTAGTGATGAGGCTACTTATGATGTGGATTATCTTTGCAAGGATCCCAAAAAAGGTTTCCCATCAAATGTTACAATGTTAATGATCGGAATTCAGTGATAAGAGGATACATTGCTTTGGGGCCATGCCAACCAAAGAAGCATGATTTTCCTGTGACTGAAATCTCAGGTAAACCGCGACGATTTGTTGCTACTTGGTTTGATGATTATAAGTGGCTGGAATATAGTGTGGAACTAGATGTTGTCTTTTGTTTTGTTTGCTATTTATTCAAGCATAAAACTAATTGTTCTGGAAGAGATGCTTTTGTGAGTTGTGGATTTAGAAATTGGCACATGAAAAAGAGGGTTGATAAACACATTGGTGACAAGTCTAGTTACCACAATTTTGCTCAGGAGAAATATGATTCCTTTCTTAGGCCTAAAACTTCAATTGTGGAGACTTTTGCTGACATATCAACACAAGAGAAGGCTGATTATTTGAACCGTTTGACCTATTCACTACAATGCTTAAAACTCCTTGTGCGTCAAGGCATGGCTTGTCGCGGAAATGATGAATCTGAAACGTCTCTTAAAAAAGGAAGGGTAGTTGAGAGGTTTCTTGGTGTTGTCCATGTTCAAGACACTACTGCATTCACACTTAAATCTGCAATTGTGACGATGCTTATGAGCCATGGATTGAGTTTGTCTATGGTTCGTGGGCAAGGCTATGACGGAGCAAGTAATATGAAGGGTCATATTAATGGTCTGAAGAAGATAATTATGGATGACAGTCCTTCTGCTTATTATGTCCATTGTTTTGCACATCAACTTCAGTTAACACTTATGGCTATTGCTAGGGAAAATCCAGATTGTATTTGGTTCTTTGATCAACTCAGATATTTGTTGACTATTATTGGCAAATCTTGTAAGAAGATACAAATGCTTCGAGTAGCACAAGCTCAACAAGTTGTAAAAGCATTGGACTTGGCTGAAATTGAAACCGAAAAGGGCCAAAATCAAGAGATGGGTATTAGTAGACCGGGAGACACTCGTTGGGGATCTCACTATAAAACTATCATGCATGTTCTCTCTATGTATTCTTCAATTCGACAAGTTCTCTTAACCGTTGGAAATGATTTCTCACAAAAGGAAGAGTGTGCCCAAGCTCAAACAATGTTGAAACCATTTGAATCATATGAGTTTGTTTTCATGGCACATATTTGGATATACAAATTACTTGAATCATGCTATGCAAAAGAGAGATCAAGATATTGTCAATGCAATAGAGCTCTTAGAATTGACAAAGTTTCAATTACAAACAATGCGGGAAGATCAGGGATGGGAAGATTTTCTTGCTGAAGTCAATTCTTTTTGTGTCAAGCATGGTCTTAAAGTTGCAGATATGGAGGATTTATACAAGCCAGTGGGAAGAGACAAAAGGTTTTTTATAAAACTTAAGAATAAGCATCGCTTTCATGTTGACATGTTCTTAAGTGTTATAGACATGCAACTTCAAGAGCTTAATGACAGATTTGATGAGGTAAACACAGAGTTACTTATTTCCATGGCTGCATTTAACCCTATTGATTCTTTTGCTGCCTATGACAAAGACCGCTTGGTCAAGCTTGCTGGATTTTATCCCAAGGATTTCTCTTCTATTAAAATAAATCATTTGCCTTTGCAACTTGATCAGTTCATCAATGATATGCGTTTGGATGAACGTTTTAGAGAGGTACACAATATTTCTCAGCTTTCCATTAAGCTTGTTGAAACCAAAAAACACCTGAGGCATGATGTTGTGTACAATCTTCTCAAGTTAGTGCTGATTCTTCCTGTGGCAACTGCTAGTGTCGAGAGAGTTTTTTCTTCTATGAATTATGTGAAGAATAAGTTGTGGAATAGGATGGGAGACCAATATTTAAATGATTGCTTGGTTACCTTCATTGAGCGTGACTTTTTTGATGAAGTAAAGGATGGTGACATCATCAAACGCTTTCAAACAATGAAGAAACGCATAGTAGAATTGCATTTTACTTAATATTATGTAATTTAGTTTAGATTGTAAACAACTTTATCCTTTAATTCACTGTTCAGTGTGTTATGGGAATACCCAAATTTCAAGTGCTGCGTCCGTCACTGGGCTTTGGAGTTCTTCCCATGGCTGTTCTGCGGTGGCTGGTGGTCTCGATCCTTGCGGGGCTACAACCGTCTCGATTGAGCTGTACTGGTAACATTGTTTTGTTGGGAAGTTAATTTTTTGTTTACCCATCCCTAAGATCATGTTTGACAAATTTGCCATCATTAAGATTGTTTATTGGGAACCTCATTCTTGATGATAAAAAATAAATCAATCAAACCGCTGGTTAGTGAGAATCATAATCTTGTTAAATACTTCCTTTTATTCTAAAATTATTTTTGTCTGGGCAATAATGTTATATTTTAAATTATTATCCTAACAACAATTTTAAAATGAAGGAATTATTGTATACCATGGAAAGGTTAGAATAGTTTTAATTGGAATAGGGAACATAAGTACGACGGCTTTAGGTCTCCTTTGCATTGAAGGATTTTCAAAGGAATTTTGTAGGATTTTATTCCTAAGAAGCTTTTTTTTTTCCTATAAGAGTCCTTTGGAACATAGGAATTGGAAAGAAAAAAAAATCCTAAGAAATCCTTTCCTTTGCCTCATTTCATAGGAAAATAAGAATGAATTAAAACCTCTTAAAAATTTTCCTTTGAAAGTTTCAAAGCATGATGTGTATCTCTCTCCTTGCTCCTCTCACTAATGAGCATATAACCACAAAATTCCTCCTGTATTTTTTTTCCTGTGAAGCATCAAACACCTAGTGAAAGCAATTCCTGTGTTTTTTCATTCTATAGGATTAAGAAGATATGCATCTTCAATCCTGTATTTTTTCTATTCTTACGTTTTGAGAATCCTTCGTTCTAAAGGAGACCTTAAGGTATATCGTGATTATCAAGTATTATATTGATACTATATGAGCACACCCGCACATACTATTCCTATGAATCTTTGAAAGACCACCGGTTGCTCTTGAGATTCTTACGAAGTCATAACATGACTTTTAACAGTCTACTACTAAAACAATAGCTGCCATAAACACGACCAAGTATCATTGAATTGCCAATTCTCGCTCATCAAAGGAAGAATTACCACCGATCAGAATTATGGAAGCAATGTCGTCTTTGGTCCTTCGGAACATGTTGTTCCCTCTCTACGGCTTCATTCCATGTCGCTAGCCTCCTCTAGCTTACACCCATCCCTCAGATGTACTCGATATCAAAAGTTTTTATCATCCCATCATGCTCACATGCGTGTTTGTCAAGAGACGAAGAAGGCCACACCCTTATAACTGCCATGTGACCCCCCCCCCCTGGGGGGGGCGCTAATGGGCTCGCTTTGATAATGCTCTAGTTTGGCTCGGCTAACTAAGATCCATGACCTGAAACTGAAAATAATGTTTGGTTTGGTTCGTTTGAAAAACTCGAGCTGGTTCATTAGGTGAGCCGAGCATAATTCTGTTAGGGAACGAGGAGCTATGATAGCTAGAAACAATTTCTACCGTTCAACCAGGAAACCTTGTAAGTAGGGGATCATGAATCGTTACCACTAGACGCACAGGCGGAGCGGAAGAGAATGTTGGATCAGCTCGTCCAACGAAGTCGTGCGTTGGTGTAGAGGAAATAGTCGATCACGTCAATCCTCTCCTCCTAGTCTAGCCGTCCGGCACCGCAGCAACAGCAGCGCCTCCTCGCGGGATACACACGTACGGGGTTGGAACACCGTGCGCGGTGTGCTAGCACCGGCAACACGGTTAGGGTTGTGGGCGAGAGAGAGAGGAGCGCGTCGACTAGGGTTTGTGGACTGGTGGGTTACCCGTACCCCTTGCCCCGCCTCCACTAATATAGACCCTTCTAATGGGCTTTGATAAGTTGGCTCATTAGTGGACTAATCCCTCACGGATCAATATCCGTATGACCCTCACATACGGATTAAATCTGTAATGTCTCTTGGGCATATCTCCAACAATCTCCCACTTGCACTAGAGACAATCACATAGGCAAGCAATATTCCAACCCGCTAAGTGTGTGACTCGTTAGGTTCACATATACACGACAATGATGTGAAAACCCCTTTTCAAATCATAAATCAATAGCGGCACCTAACAGCACATATTGATTCTCGTGTATACATAAAGATTATATCGGTTGAACCTTTGACATACGCATTTAGTGATCCCTTTTCCTCATGATATCAGTCAAGCTCAAGGCGAGATACGTGCCATCCCTGTATTAGCTCGACCATTCACTCGAACGTCTAGTGGATTTATCATGACTAACTCTTAGTCATCGTGATTAACTTTTAATCACATTGGCATGGCCATGCACTTCCAAATCCATCTATCTCGAAGGGCCCATAGATATCTCTCCTGTTATTAGGAGGGGCAAATTCCATCTTGGCCGCTCATACCCCATGACATGTTTCATAGCATACCCGAAAGCTACCTTTATGACTACGCAGTTACGGAGTAGCATTTGGTAACCCCTCAGTGTGCTACTACGCATTCTGGAGATCAATGATTATCTAAGGTCTAAGGATCCTGAAGGTACATCATTCAAGACAATGACTGATGACACAAATATAACATCTTAGCATAGTCTTTTAGTGGGTCAATCCAACACCATGTTCTCCAACATGTGTCCACATTATTGATTTGATATCTCCATATCAATGATCTGTGAAACTTGATTATCAACCAATACATGTGCTAGTCCATGAACCATTATTGTCCCACATAATGATAAGGAACTAGAGATCATTTAGGATAATATTATAAAAACAATGAGTTTCACGAACAAGTCACGTACTTGTCAATCAATGCAATAATTATTATCCATGGAACAGAATAACACTTTATTCAATCACACATAAACATAGACATTACACAATCTCTCATACATTAATCATGTAGATATCTAATACCCATGGATCTCATATGTGCCTCATGCTTAGTCTAAGAGAGAGGCTTTGTCAACGGATCAGCGATGTTTGAATCCGTGTGCACCTTGCATATCTTTACATCACCTCGAACAACAATGTCTCGGATGAGGTGATATCGTCGTAGTACGTGTTTGTTCTTTTGATACGCTCTAGGCTCCTTGGCTTGCGTAATGGCACCACTATTGTCACAATAGAGATCCATTGGACTGGATGCACTAGAAACCACACCCAACTCAGAAACAAATTTTCTGATCCAAACAGCTTCCTTTGTAGCTTCTGAAGAAGCAAGGTACTCGGCCTCCGTTGTTGAGTCAGCAACCGTATCTTGCTTGGAACTCTTCCAGCTCACCGTGCCTCCATTGAGGCAAAACACATATCCAGATTGCGATCTCGAATCGTCTTTGTCGGTTTGGAAGGTAGCATCAGTGTAACCATTTACAACGAACTCTTCTTCACCTTCATAGACTAGGAACATACCCATAGTTTTTCTCAAGTACTTTAGGATATTCTTACTAGCCACCCAGTGAGCTTCTTCTGGGTTTGATTGGAACCTGCTTGAAGTGCTTAGAGCGAAAGCTACATATGGGCGCGTACATATCATGGCATACATGATGGATCCGATAGCCGAAGCATACGAGATCGCTCTCATCTTCTCTATCTCATCAGGTGCCGAAGGGCACTGAGTCTTGCTAAGAGTAATGCCATGCGACATGGGCAAGAAACCTTTCTTGGAATCTTGCATATTGAACCATTTCAATACCTTGTCAATGTACGTGTCTTGGCATAATCCAATTAGCCTTTTCGATCTATCTCTATAGATCTTAATGCCCAAAATGTAAGCTGCCTCTCCTAAGTCCTTCATAGAGAAACTCTTTCTCAAAGAAGTCTTAACAGCTTCAAGCATTGGAATATTATTTCCGATCAGCAATATGTCATCCACATAAAGGACCAGAAAGACAAGCGCGCTCCTACTAGCCTTTTTGTAAACACAAGGCTCTTCTTCGTTTTTAATGAAGCCAAACCCTTTGACTACCTCATCAAAGCGAAGATTCCAACTCCGAGATGCCTGCTTTAGTCCATAAATGGACTTCTGAAGCTTGCATATCTTCCTAGCATTTTGTGGATCGACAAAACCTTCAGGTTGTGTCATGTACACATCCTCACTTAAATTTCCATTAAGGAAAGTCGTTTTGACATCCATTTTCCATATCTCATAATCATAAAATACGACAATTGCTAGAAGGATCCGTATAGACTTTAGCATAGCGACGGGCGAGAAGGTCTCATCATAATCAACCCTTTGAATTTTCTTAAATCCTTTTGCCACCAATCGTGCCTTATAGATATGAACATTTCCATCCATGTCTATCTTTTTCTTAAAAACCCATTTACACTCGATGGTTTTTACACCATTAGGCGGATCTATCAAGTTCCAAACTTGATTTTCTCTCATGGATTCTAATTCGGATCTCATGGCTCCAAGCCATTTCTTAGAGTCCGGTCCCATCATTGCTTCATTGTAAGTCTTAGGCTCATCATTGTCTAACAATAATATGTCGCGCTTGTTGGGGAACGGGTTGGCTATGATAGCATATAAAATTTCTACCGTTCAACCAGGAAACCTTGCAAGAGAGGATCATAGATCGTTACCACTAGACACGTAGGTGGAGCGGAAGCAAGGGTTGGAGCAGCTCGTCCAACGTAGTCACGTGTCGGTGTAGAGGAAGTAGTCGATCAACGTCTCCTCCTAGTCCAGCCGTCCGGCACCGCAGCAACAGCGGCGCCTCCTCGCAGTATCCACACGTATGGGGTTGGAGCACCGTGCGCGGTGTGCTAGCACCGGCAACATGGTTAGGGTTTGTGGTCGAGAGAGAGAGAGGAGCGCGGCGGCTAGGGTTATGGACTGATGGGTTACACGCACCCCTTGCCCCGCCTCCACTTATATAGACCCTTCTAATTGGCCTTGACAAGTTGGCCTATTAGTGGACTAATCCCTCACGGATCAATATCCGTATAACCCTCACATACGAATCAAATCTGTAATATTTCTTGGGCATATCTCCAACAATCTCCCACTTGCACTAGAGACAATCACATAGGCAAGCGATGTTCCAACCCGTTAAGTGTGTGACCCGTTAGGTTCATATGTACATTACAATGATGTGAAAACCCTTTTCAAATCATAAATCAATAGCGGCACCTAGCAGCACATACTGATTCTCGTGTACACATAAAGATCATATCAGCTGAACCTTTGACATACGCATTCAACGATCCCTTTGCCTCACGATATCAGTCAAGCTCAAGGCGAGATACGTGCCATCCCTGTGATAGCTCGACCATTCACTCGAACATCTAGTGGATTTATCATGACTAACTCTTAGTCATCGTGATTAACTTTTAATCACATTGGCATGGCCATGCACTTCCAAATCCATCTAACTCGAGGGGCCCAGAGATATCTCTCCTGTTATTAGGAGGGGCAAATTCCATCTTGACCGCTCACACCCCATGACATGTTTCATAACATACTCGAAAGCTACCTTTATGACTACCCAGTTACGGAGTAGCGTTGGTAACCCCTAAGTATGCTACTACGCATTCTAGAGATCAATGACGATCTCAGGTCTAAGGATCCCGAAGGTACATCATTCAAGACAACGACTGATGGCACAAATATAACATCTTGGCAAAGTCTTTTAGTGGGTCAATCCAACACCATGTTCTCCAACATGTGTCCACATTATTGATTTGATATCTCCATATCAATGATCTGTGAAACATGATCATCAACCAATACATATGCTAGTCCATGAATCACTATTGTCCCACATAATGATTAGGAACTAGGGATCATTTAGGATAATATTATGAAAAACAATGAGTTTAACAAACAAGTCATGTACTTGTTAATCAATGCAATAATTATTATCCATGGAACAGAATAACACTTTATTCAATCACTGAAGGTGCATCTAGGCCCCTAATTTTATTTTGGTGATTGGCGCCAATACAATTAAGAATGGTGATGTAGATATGGCCCGATCTTCTGAGAGGTAAGGGGATAAACTCCAATTTAGGGAACACGGCGTCGACGACCCGGCTCGAATCAGACAAGATCCAACCCCACAACCGTTACACCAAGCACAACTTGATTGTTCCTGCAAGCGAAATCGAGAACACAAACAAGAGAGGATAAACAAGCAATCTGAAATTGCAAATATGGATGAAGCGAATCACAAGAAAAGGTTCAAGCTCTAAGCACAAAAGGACTAATCACCACAGTGGAGTAGAACAAGAACAGGGGCCCTGGATTACTGTAAAAGGACTTGTCGCCACAGTTACAATAATTCGATCAAGTTTCTCTCTGGAAAACTAAACTAAACAAAACCCAAAACTAAAAGACGGTGGCTATTGAGTTTATGTAGGAAACAAATACGTCCTAGGGTTGGTGGCGACCAGGGGGGGGCGCCCACAACATGGGCTTAAGGCCCGACATGATACATGGCCAAGTTGGCCCAAAATCGGTGGCACAGCACCTTGTCATGGTCACATATTATGACTCACGACTGTTCTGGAGCTAGGACCAGAACCAAAACGACGGCGTCGTCGTCCCCTTTCCAACGCATCAAAGAACACCTCGTTTGGACGTCGGATGTGGGAGATATCATCAAAACCGTGAAGGGGTGTCGGCTGAATCCGGGACGAACGCGGCGACCGAGTTGGTGATGACTTGTAACTTGGGGAAGGCCATGATATGCGTGTATCCAGCATGGTGATGTCCTCATCATCCTCCCCTTCTTGAATTGGAGTCGCCCTCGACTCCAACTCAGCATCAATCTCCTGCAAAAGGTTAGTACTAGCAGAATGCAAAATACAAGATACATGATCATCGATAGAAGATATATCATGACAAAGCATAGTATAGCAAGGTGCATCATGATTATCACAAAGATCAGTAACAGTAGATGTTATAGCAAGAAAAGCACCTCCCTTTAACTGAATAGCCTTATGTTTAACATCAGAAAGTTGTTTGTTATCATGTTTATTCTCAGTATTTTCAGCAAGCAGTTTAAAATGATTTCTAATATCAGCAGGCAATAACGGACGCAAAGTAATATTCCTGTCCTTATGCACGAATGTATATGTATTTGTTCTACCATGGTGGGCAGCATCCGTATCATATTCCCATGGACGGCCTAATAAAAGCGAACATGCTTGCATAGGTACAACATGAAAATCAGCAAAGTCTTGATAAGAACCTACTGAAAAGTGTATGCGTGCTGATCGAGTTACCTATGCCATACCACTATTGTTGAACCATTTGATGTGGTAGGGCTGATGTAGTGCATGCGTGGTCAAGCCAAGTTTGCTTACCAAATCAGAACTTACCAAGTTGTTACAGCTCCCAGTATCAATGATGGTGAGAACACGGCGGTCCGCAACAATGAGGTACATGTAGAATAAATTGTTGCGTTGTTGTTCTTCCTCTTGTCCCACCCGAGTGGTCAACACACGCTGTACAATAAGGCTAGGAAAGCCCGCGGTGGCAGCAATAGAATCAATGGCGGTAGTATCCTGCTCCTCCGTCAAATCTGCAACAAGGTTAGGCATACGAGCAAATTCATCTTCAATATCACTAGAACTTTCATACCCATCAGCGGTAGCGATGAAAGCACGACGACTAGGGCAATCCTTCATGACATGTCCCATGCCCTTGCAGTGGTGGCAAATAATGGTGGTGGAGGAGCCACTCCTAGTACCGGAAGTAGTAACCTTCTTCTGGTGTTGGTGCTGCACACTAGACGATTGCGCTGCAGAAGTAGGCGCAAGTGGAAAAGTTGTTGCTGGTGTCTTAGCAATATGACTCTTCAAGTTCTCTACTCCAGTGCATTGCTGGAGATATTGCTCAGTGTTGGACCTGCAAGATTGTTGTGGAAGGTGTCCCTGTACTTCTCGTTCAGCCTTAAGAGCAATATGATACAATTGACTGAACCTATTCCACTCTTTATAGTCAACAATATTCTGGATATCATGGTTCAAACCACCAAAAAATCTAGCACTAGTTGCAAGATCATCTTCATGTATATCACAACGTGCTAAACCAATAAGCAATTCCTGATAATATTCCTCTACTGTTTTAGTACCTTGTGTTAACGATTGTAATTTCAAATGTAAATCACGTTGGTAATAAGGAGGAACAAAACGAGATGTCATGCGTTGTTTCAAAACAGGCCAAGTGGCAGGTATAGTAGCATTAGTATTGCAAAGATCATTCCACCAAAAGAGAGAAAAACATGTAAACTCACTAGTAGCAAGTCTAACTCTATGCTCAACAGGAACTAAATGAGAATTAAATTTCTGTTCAACCGTAAGTTCCCAATCTAAGTATGCTTCAGGGTCAGCACTACCGGTAAAAGGTGGTATGTTAAATTTGGGCTTAACAAAAGTATCAGTATTACCATGATTGTTATTACCTCCCATACCGTGTCGATTACGGTGAAGACGGTCTGCATCACGGTCAAAATCATCATCAGCAGCAGCTCGGTGAGGTGGAGGTTGTCGTTCAACATCCTCAATGCGGTGGACAACAGTGTTGATGTGACCCATCAACTCGGCAAACATTTTTGATGAGGGCACACAGGGCGGAGCCTAGTGTGGGTCACCTCAACTTTGAGTCAAGAATCTGCTGTAAAAATTTCAGCCCAATCGGAGCAACGAGCGAAAAGTTATGCCTGTTTTACCGAAGGTATATCAAGATAGGGTTTGAGGGGTGAGGGGGCGGGGAACCGAATCGGGTAGGGTTTTTTTGTTGCCAACAGATTGTGGGTGTGGTGGGTGGGTGAAACGATAGTGAATCCAACGGAAAACACGATGGTGATGGTGGTGTGCAGCGGAGATCAAAACACAAACCGAATTGAAACACAAATTCAAACCAGCAACCGAACTTGACTAGGACACAAACTCAACACTACGGACTCTGAAATTAAATTATGTAAAGGCTAAACAGTGTCTGGGATGGTGGAGAAAATTTTTTTTGTAGGCTTTTTCGTGGACAAAAGGTGATGAACACAAACGAATCTAAAGGGAAGAACACGATAATACCTCATGGGGAACCTGGAAATCTGATACCACTTGATGTAGATATGGCCCGATCTTCCAAGAGGTAAGGGGATAAACTCGAATTTAGGGAACTCGGCGTCGACAACCCGGCTCGAATCAGACAAGATCCAACCCCACAACCGTTACACCAAGCACAACTTAATTGTTCCTGCAAGCGAAATCGAGAACACAAGCAAGAGAGGATAAACACGCAATCTAAAATTGCAAATATGGATGAAGCAAATCACAAGAAAAGGTTCAAGCTCTGAACACAAAAGGACTAATCGCCACAGTGGTGTAGAACAAGAACAGGGGCCCTGGATTACTGTAAAAGGACTTGTCGCCACAGTTACAATAATTCGATCAAGTTTCTCTCTGCAAAACTGAACTAAACAAAACCCAAAACTAAAAAACGGCGGCTATTGAGTTTATGTAGGAAACAAAGACGTCCTAGGGTTGGGGACGACCAGGGGGGGCGCCCACAACATGGGCTTAAGGCCCGACATGATACATGGCCAAGTTGGCCCAAAATAGGTGGCACAGCACCTTGTCATGGTCACATATTATGACTCACGACCGTTCTGGAGCTAGGACCAGAACCAAAACGATGGCGTCGTCGTCCCCTTTCCAACGCATCAAAGAACACCTCGTTTGGACGTCGGATGTGGGAGATATCATCAAAATCGTGAAGGGGTGTCGTCTGAATCCGGGACGAACGCGGCGACCGAGTTGGTGACGACTTGTAACTTGGGGAAGGCCATGATATGCGTGTATCCAGCATGGTGATGTCCTCATCAAATGGACTAATGTTTCAATGAGCAAGTGTGTAGAAGATGGTTCAATTATTGATGACAAAATGCATAGAAGCTCAAATACTCAAAGAAAAGGAGAAAACAAAGTGGCTAAGAAATTTCAAGATGATACTAAAAAATTTGCTCAAATATGAAGCTCATGGAGTTTTTACTTTATATTAGAGTATAGGAAAAGCCGTACTATTAAGAGGGACACAAAAGTGTGAAGCAATGATGAACTAAGAGCAAAATCCAAAAATTCCACAGCCAAAACACTTTTCTAGGGCAAAATTATCAGACTTGTCCGACCCATCGGACAAGTCCATCAGACTCCAGAACCTTTGCCACTCTGTGTCGTCGGACTTGTCCGACGGTCATCGGACTTGTCTAATGACCAGCAAGTCCGACCCATCGGACTTCACTGTTGGACTCCAGTACCTGTGTCAAACCCTAGCCATCGGACTTGTCCGATGACCATCGGACTTGTCCGATGGTCAACTTGTCTGAGGAATCGGGCATGTCCCTCAGACTCCAGAACCGGCGCCAACTTGTTCCATCGGATATGTCCGATGACCATCAGACTTGTCCGATGGAGATCTGAGAAATACCCATCCAAACGACTCTTTTTCTTCTTGAGCTATAAATAGAACCCCACTTCGTCTCTTGTCTGGTTGGTCACTCATTCCACTCAAAAAACACTCTCAAGCTCACTTTGCTCTCCAAATCACTCCTCCCTTACTTCCAATCTTGATTTGTGAAGGAATTGAGAGAAGATTCAAGAGCTCCAACGACTTCAAGCTTCCATTCTCTCAAGCTCTTGGTTCATCCTCACCGCCGACCACGTTTGTGTTTGTTACTCTCGGGAATTCATCCCCTAGACGGTTAGAGGTACCCGTAGAGCTCCCAACTTGTGTGGTGACGCCTCGGGAAGTTTGTATTGGACCCTCCTTCGTGGAGTTTGCTAGTGGAAAGCCAAGTTTTATCTTTGTGGTCACTTGGAGAGGTTAGGGTTGAAAGAAACCCGGTCCTTTGTGGATCCCTCAACGGAGACATAGGCTTCTTTGTGGAGCTGAACTTCGGTGAACAAATCTTGTGTCTCCCCTTGTCTTCTTTTGCATACTTTTTATTTACTTGCTCTTTCTCATAACTCGCTAGCTAGGGTTTGCCTTGTTTCTCTTAAATTAACTTGTGTAGGTTGCTTGGTAGTTGTTCCTCTTATTTCTACAACTTTCTCTAGCTTATAATTACTAGATCCTAGCTTGCCTTGCACTAATATAAAGTTTTAATCGGCCGATCTACTTTTCTAACTCGTGCCATCGGACAAGTCCATTGGACTTTCCTCACTATCGTCGGACAAGTCCGACCCTGCGCATTTGACTTTTATTATTAAGTGATTTTTAGGGACAATTGCCTACTCACCCCCCCCCCCTCTAGGTACTTTCAATTGGTACCAAAGCTAGGATCTTCTAAAAAGCTTAACCGCTTGAAGATTAAAGATGTCAAATCTAGGAGAAGAACCAACTACTGCTCTCCCAATCAAAGATGGTGCTAGCGGTACTCATGATGGAGATGATGTAGTTAGAAGACATGATGCTCAACCAAGAACCTACAACAATGTCATATTTGATTATGAAGATCTCAAAGAGGATCGCATTGGGCAAGGGGTCGGTAGGCTTCCGTACTTTGATGGACAATTTTATGACCATTGGAAATGCAAGATGATGATGTACTTGGAATCAATGAGTCCGCATGTTGCAAGCATAACCGAGAATGGTTTCTTGTGGGAAAATAGAGATAATCTAACTCGAAAGGATCAACTCAACATCCATCGCATGTCGTGGCGGCTAGTGCAATTGTTTCCACACTTAGTGCCACCGAATATGACAAAGTAGCCGGAATCAAGAATGCCAATCAATTATGGAGAAAGCTTGAGGTTATCTATGAGGGTATTGATTTCGTGAAAGATGCAAGGCTTGAAGAATTGCAAAATGAGTTCAACTTGTTCATCATGGGTCTAGGAAAAGGGCCAAAAGAAGTTCAAGATAGACTCATGAGAATTGTGAATCAAAGAAGAGCACTTGGAGCTAGAATGTCCGACTTGGATATCAACAAGAGACTATTGCAAGCATTGAGACCATGAGATTGCAACATTTGCTCAAACATTAGAGAGAAGGACAATTTTAAAGCCTTCTCTACAGATGAGGTACTTGGGAAGCTTCTATCCCAAAAACAACAAAACGATCAAGCCAACAAGATAAATGCATTGATCAAGCAAATTACGGAAGCCAATGGTGACAAGAATGATGTGGCACTCAATGCCACAAGTGAAAAGAAGCAAGAGAAGAAGAAGAACAAAGTAGTTGATTCTAGTAGTGAAGATAGTGATGATGAGATGGCCTTGCTTGTAAGGAGGTTCAAGTCATTCCTCAAGAAGGATAGGTACAAGAGGAAAAGCTTCGACAAGGGCAAAGCAAGAAGGTCAAAAGGACTTGCTATGAATGTGATGACGAAGGACACTTTATTGCGGAATGTCCTAAGAAGAAGAACAAAGATGAAAGAAGAAAAGACAAGCATCACAAGAAAGACAAGACATACAAGAAGCATAGGAAAGGTGAAGCTCATATTGGTCAAGAATGGAACTCTGATGATTCATCCTCCTCATCATCTTCCTCCTCCGAATCCGACTCGGATGACGGTGGCATTGCTTCACTTGCCATCGGTGTTACTCCCACCAACACCTCACTATTTGGGAGTTTGAGTGATGATGACAAGAGGATCGAAGGTAACAAAATCTAAACACAAGCGTTCCTCTTATGCTAGTAGTAGTGATGATGATGATGATGTTGAAAATGCTTCACTTTCTAAAATGCTTGAATTCATGCAATTGCTTGAGAAACAAAAGAAAGAAAATGATAGACAAGAGGAGCTTCTTGAAAAAAACAAGAAGACTTGCTTATTCTTGAAAAGAAAAGAAACCTTGAACTAGAGAAGCTTCTAGAAGTTGAAAGAAATAAAAATGAAGAATTAACCTTGTCTATCACTAAAATTGAGAATACTTGTGAAAATGTTAGAAGTGATAAAGATAAACTTCAAGAGAAATATGAGGATTTGGAAAAGACCCATAAGTCCCTTGAATAACAATACAAAATTCTTTCAACTTTCACATCCACTTCCACCAACAACTCTCATGCTTCCACTAGCAAAGGATATGATAGGTGCTATAACATTGATGTTGATGCTTGTGCTACTAATGTGAAATTGATTGATGATTTGAACAAGCAAGTGAGGGCTCTTGAAAGCAAGATACAACATGGGAAGAATATGGTTGACAATGAAAAGGCAAAGTATGCAAGAGGTGCTACGCGTACACTAGAATGCCCCATGTCATGGATGGCATTGGCTATGTTGAGGGTGCCAAGCACAATGCACAGGAGAACAAGAATGGGAAGGAATTCCTTAAGTTCACCAAGGAAGGATCTTATCAAAAGAAGCAAGCTAACAACATGAACACTAACCATACTTCTTTTGCCAATGATTCTCATGTTAATGTGCCTAACTCTACATGTGCACTATTTCATAATTTTGATGCTTCATATGTGCTTATGAGAAATATGCATGGTCGTGTATATGCCAAATATGTTGGGCCACGCAACAAGAGACCAAAGGCTTGTGTGTGGGTGCCCAAAGTACTTGTGACTAATGTGAAAGGGCCCAAGCAAATTTGGGTACCTAAAAACAAAGCTTAACTTGTTTTGTAGGACTATGTCTCCGGAGGGTCAAGTTGGGTAATTGATAGTGGATGCACTAATCATATGACCGGAGACAAAAAGATGTTCAAGTCATTTGAGCCAAGCCACAACAACAATGAATATATTACATTTGGTGACAATGGAAAGGGACAAGTCCTAGGTTATGGTAAAGTACCTCTCACTCCCTCGTATTCCCTTTCCAAGGTTATGCTCGTTGATCACGTTGACTTCAATCTTTTGTCCATCTCACAATTTTTTAAAATGGGCTATGATTACTTGTTCAACGAATGTGGTGTGACTGTCTATAAGAGGAGTGATGGCTCGGTTGCTTTTAAGGGTGTGCTCAAAGGAAAGCTTTATTTTGTGGATTTCTCCATGGATGAAGCTAGACTTGGTACATGCTTATTAGCAAAGTCCAACATGGGGTGGTTCTGGCATAGAAGGCTTGCCCATGTTGGTATGAGAAATCTTCACAAACTCCAAAAGGGCGGCCACATCATAGGACTAACCGATGTTTGTTTTGAGAAATATAGAATTTGTAGTGCGCGTCAAGCGGGAAAGCAAGTTGGAGCATCACACCCTGCGAAGAATGTGATGACCACCACAAGGTCATTAGAGATGTTGCACATGGACCTCTTCGGACCCATCTCCTACATAAGCATTGGTGGTAACAAATATGGTCTTGTAATTGTTGATGATTTTTCTCGCTTCACGTGGGTGTTCTTTTTGCATGATAAAGGTGAAGTGAAAGATGTGCTCAAGACGTTCATGAGAAGAGAACAAAACGAATATGAAGTGAAGATCAAGAAAATAAGAAGTGACAATGGCACCGAGTTCAAGAACACTCAAGTTGAAGAGTACCTTGATGAAGAAGGCATCGAGCATGAATTTTCAGCACCCTACTCCCCTCAACAAAATGGGGTGGCCGAAAGAAAGAACCGTACACTCATTGAGATGGCAAGAACAATGCTTGATGAATACAAGATGTCCGACCATTTTTGGGCCGAAGCCGTCAACACCACATGCCATGCCTCCAACCGGTTGTATCTCCACCGAATCTTGAAGAAAATCCCATATGAGCTACTAACCGGTAACAAGCCTAATATTTCGTACTTTCATGTTTTTGGGAGCAAATGTTTTATGCTAAACAAGAAACCCAAGACTTCAATGTTTGCTCCAAAAGTTGATGAAGGTTTCTTGCTTGGTTATGGGTCGAATGTTCATGCCTATCATGTGTTCAACAAAACCACCGGTTGTGTTGAAATTTCACGTGACGTGACATTTGATGAATCTAATGGCTCTCAAGAGGAGCAAGTTGCTATTGATGATATAGATAATGAAGCTCCTAGAAATGCAATAAAAAGGATGGCCATTGGTGATGTGAGACCACAAGAAACATCAAGTGTTGAAAGTCAACCCTCTCCCTCAAGACAAAATCAACATCATGAAAATGAAGGAATTGATTATGCAAGTGGTCAAGATCAAGATGTTGGGGATTATGAGCAAGTATCAAGTGATGATTCTCAAAGACATGATCAAGAAGTTGATAAAGATGGTGGTCAAGAAAGCTTACATCCACCACACCCAAGAGTACATCAAAGTGTACAACGTGACCACCCCGTCGAGCAAATTCTTGGAGATATTGACAAGGGGGTAATCACTAGATCTCGAGTTAGTAATTTTTGTGAATATTACTATTTTGTCTCTTCTATGGAGCCATTTAGGGTAGAACAAGCACTTGAGGATTCGGATTGGGTAATGGCCATGCAAGAAGAATTAAACAACTTCACAAGAAATAAAGTGTGGACATTGGAGGAAAGGCCAAAGAACAAGAATGTTGTGGGCACCAAATGGGTGTTTCACAACAAACAAAATGAAGACGGTGTTGTGACAAGAAACAAGGCAAGACTCGTCGCAAAGGGGTATTCACAAGTGGAAGGTTTGGACTTTGATGAAACCTATGCCCCCGTAGCAACGCTTGAATCTATTAGAATATTACTTGCTTTTGCTACTCACCATGATTTTAAGTTATACCAAATAGACGTGAAAAGTGCATTCCTCAATGGGCCAATCAAGGAAGAAGTGTATGTGGAGCAACCACCAGGATTTGAAGACCCAAAGTATCCTAACCATGTTTTCAAGCTCCATAAGGTGCTCTATGGGCTTAAGCAAGCTCCAAGGGCATGGTATGAATGCCTTAGGGATTTTCTTGTTAAAAAGGGTTTTGTCATTGGCAAGGCCGATGTAACCCTCTTCACCAAGCATTTTGGCAATGATATCTTTGTGTGCCAAATATATGTCGATGATATTATATTTGGTTCTACTAACCAAAACTTTTGTGATGAGTTTAGCAAGATAATGACCCAGAGGTTTGAGATGTCCATGATGGGAGAATTAACATACTTTCTAGGCTTCCAAGTGAAGCAACTCAAGAAGGGCACCTTCATATGTCAAGCAAAGTACACTCAAGACTTATTGAAGAAGTTTGACATGGACAAGGCCAAGCCCATCAAAACACCCATGTCAACAAATGGACACATCGACCTCAACAAAAAGGACAAGCCCGTTGATCAAAAGGTATATCGTTCCATGATAGGCTCTTTTCTTTATCTTTGTGCATCTAGACTTGATATCATGATTAGTGTGTGTATGTGTGCATGTTTTCAAGCCGCTCCTATGGAGTGTCACATGATGGCTGTTAAAAGAATCTTGAGATATTTGGTTCACACACCCAACCTAGGGCTTTGGTACCCCAAGGGTTCAAAGTTCAACCTTTTAGGCTATTTCGATGTGGATTATGCCGGGGATAAGGTAGATAGAAAGAGCACCTCCGGGACATGCCAATTCTTGGGTAGGTCCCTAGTGTCATGGTCATCCAAGAAACAAAATTCCATTGCACTTTCCACCGCCGAAGCGGAGTATGTTGCAGCCGGTAGTTATTGTGCACAACTACTTTGGATGAGACAAACTCTAAGGGACTACGGTTACAAGTTGAACCGTGTTCCACTCCTATGTGACAATGAGAGTGCCATAAAGCTTGCTTATAACCCCGTTGAGCATTCGTGCACAAATCATATAGATATCCGCCATCACTTTTTGAGAGATCATTCTATCAAGGGGGATATAGAAGTGAGTCATGTGCGAACCGAAGATCAATTAGCCGATATATTCACCAAGCCACTAGATGAGAAAAGATTTTGCTATCTTAGGAGTGAACTAAATATTCTTGACTCTAGCAATGTGATGTAGAGGATGTACACATCTGAGTGTTGATTGCTCAATTATTGCAAAAACCATGGTTTTATGTCAAAACTTGTTTGTTTTTGCTTGTTCCTTGATTCTTGATCTCTTGATCAACCTTATCAAAATATGGTCATAGTTTTGAATGGTTGGTTGATTGACTGACCATAGGCTGGCAAGAATCCTTTTTGTCCATCCTCATTTAAACTTATTTGCTTCAAACTATCCCCTGCCCTGCCTGCCTCCTCCTGTTGACACGCTTCATCGGACAAGTCTGATGCCGATCGGACAAGTCCGACCCCATCGGACAAGTCCGACGGTCCAGTTTTCACCCCTTTAACCTAGCTCGACTTAACCCTTCGGTCAACACCCCCTCATTCACATCTCTCATGTTCTCTCTCCTCAAGAACTCCTCCAAAGGTGTCCCCAAGGCGATCTCCCTCTCCCACCATCCATTGGAGCAAGTTTGGAGGCCAAGAGGTCCTCCTCCATTGGTAAAGTCGGATCCCCCATCATTTTTGCAAGGTTTCCCCTCTTTTCCTCTCTCTCCCTTAGGGTTAGGGTTCTAGGGCAATGCTAGTTTCCAATCCTTTTTCCCTTGCACTTTTGATCCATGGAGATAGATTCTAGCATGTTGTGGTAGGAGTAGACAAAGTTTGGTCGCTAGTGGTAGGTGGATTTGTGGAGGATCTAGGTTTTTGGAGAAACTGCAAGTCATCGGACAAGTCCGATGATTATCGGACATGTCCGACGGCTTGCAGTTCCTCCAAAAGTCTAAGTCCCTCACTGATTCTCCTCACCCCTTTTTCCTCTCTTTTGTCTATCTTCTGACTTGTGCTACTCCTGTTGTCAGCATGTCGGATGTGGAAGCATCCCCCTTGAGGGAGAAGAGGGCCAAAGCTAGTGATGATCAAGGTCAAAGCCAACCAAAGAGAAAGAAAGTCACCGCCAAGCGTGTTCGGCGCACCTATCTCCAACAACCAACTGAAAGGGAGGAGCCAGCTGAGTCCGAAGAGCTGAATAGAGTCATGCATCCTCCCTCTAAAATGCTTAACTCCAACCGAGAGAGGGTGGACTTCTTTCATGCGTCCCTTGAGACATGCATTGAAGTAAGGTTGGTCAACTATTATGCTCGTGATAAGGAAGCTGTTGATTCTCGCTTTCATGCTCATTTCCATGCGGATTGGTACCGCTCCACCTACCTCTGCATGAAGAACCCTATTGTTGAGAGCAAGTGGCTAGATTGGAACTATATGAAGTCCAAGAAGCACCCTCTGTTCAACCAAGTTCTAGCTGCTTTTGAGCATCATGGTCTTAAGACCTTCTTGACTCTCAACTACTCATGAAACAAGGAAATCTGATGTAGATATGGCCCGATCTTCCAAGAAGTAAGGGGATAAACTCGAATTTGGGGAACTCGGCGTCGATGACCCGGCTTGAATCAGTCACGATCCAACCCCGCAACCGTTACACCAAGCATAACTTGATTGTTCCTGCAAGCGAAATCGAGAACACAAGCAAGAGAGGATAAACACGCAATCTGAAATTGCAAATATGGATGAAGCAAATCACAAGAAAAGGTTCAAGCTCTGAACACAAAAAGACTAATCGCCACTGTGGTGTAGAACAAGAACAGGGGCCCTGGATTACTGTAAAAGGACTTGTCGCCACAGTTACAATAATTCGATCAAGTTTCTCTCTGCAAAACTGAACTAAACAAAACCCAAAACTAAAAAACGGCGGCTATTGAGTTTATGTAGGAAACAAAGACGTCCTAGGGTTGGGGACGACCAGGGGGGGCGCCCACAACATGGGCTTAAGGCCCGACATGATACATTGCCAAGTTGGCCCAAAATAGGTGGCACAACACCTTGTCATGGTCACATATTATGACTCATGACCCTTCTGGAGCTAGGACCAGAAACAAAACGACGGCGTCGTCATCCCCTTTCCAACGCATCAAAGAACGCCTCGTTTGGACGTCAGATGTGGGAGATATCATCAAAACCGTGAAGGGGTGTCGTCTGAATCCGAGACGAACGCGGCGACCGTGTTGGTGACGACTTGTAACTTGGGGAAGGCAATGATATGCGCGTATCCAGCATGGTGATGTCCTCATCAAAATCATTTCTCAGTTCTTTTCCACCGTGTACTTTGAGGATGACAAGTCTATGGTGTGGATGACAAATGGCACTAAATACAGCTGCACCTTGAATCAGTTTGCTTCTATGATAGGACACAAAAGCTCACGCAAGGCAAAGCACAAGATTCACTCGGGCAGCTACATGAGCGATGAGGACATGAGGCATATGTACATGGATCCGGAGAACAGTGTCCCTCCCAACTCAAATGGCTTGCTACCCTTTTTCTCAGTCTTGTTCAGGATCTGCAGGAGCACTTTGGCTCCAAGGGGTGGCAACTCTGACCGTATTCCTGCATATCAAAGGGACATCTTGCACTGGGTTCATGGGGATCAGAAATTTGACGTATTTGACTATGTCTATCAGGAGATATGGGACATCTCCATCTCTTCCAAGAGTGGCTATGGATATGCCCCACACATCATGTATATGATCGAGAAGGTCTCGGGCTTGACTTTCAAAAAGGACATGAAGCATCTAAGTCTCAAACCTCAGATTCCTTCTAATTGGACTCCTGACACCTCCTCTGGTCAGTTATTTGGTGCAGCTCAGCCACCATCCGCTGCTCCGCCTCCTCAGGTTCCCAGAGCTGCTTCTAGGGCCACCGGTTCTTCTCGTGCTGCCCCACCTTCTCGTGGCAAGAGGAGTGGGGTTATGAAGATATTCAAATCCCTCCTTGGCATGTGTAGGAGCATTAATCAAAGGATGGATGTGATTGAGAGGAACCAGAAGATCATCATGGAGAAGATGCCATGTGAAGTTCCTCCTCCTCCATCACCTCCGGCAGAAGATTCCTACCCACCTGCTTTTCAGGACCCCACTCCCAACTTCTCTACAGAGGAGTTGAACTATTTTGGGTACTATCCTCCACCTTCTCAGTTTCACACAGGAGCTGGCTCTAGTGGACAACATGTCCGCTTTGATGAGGAAGAAGAGGAAGTAGAAGAGCAAGAAGAAGATCCCGCTGCCTATGATCTTCGCCAGCGTAAGGGAAAAGCTCCCGCTCAAGATGAGGAAGACGACGAAGAAGAAGGCGATGAGGATGATGAAGACTATGAAGACTCTGAGGAGTAGAGATCTCATCACCATCCACCCGCATTTTTTCTCCTTTTTGGTGTCTTGATGCCAAAGGGGGAGAAGTGTAATCTATCATTTTATATATTTTCTTAGTTTGTGAGTTGTGAGTGTGATAAAGTTGGACAATTTGGTTCTCTTTTGGCTTGGTTTGTAAAACTCTTATTTGTGGCGTTTGTGTTTTGTAAGACTATTTGCTTGTGGTACTTATATCTCTTTATTTGTGGCTTGGAGAGGTTTGTGTCTCTTTGTGATGATGTATTGTTTTATCTCCTTCTACTAGATGCATTTGTGTGATAATACTTGTCATATGCAATATCTTATATCATATGCTTAACTATTGCAAATCATCATGTATGCATAGTGTTAGGGGGAGCTCTCATTTTTTTTCAAATATGTGCATTTGTTATTCTATCTCCAATTTTTCATTTATGCACACATTTAGGGGGAGCTCCTCACAAATTGTTCCATTTCTACATCTCTTTATGATAAATTAGTTGTATTGTCATCAATCACCAAAAAGGGGGAGATTGAAGGTGCATCTAAGCCCCTAATTTTATTTTGGTGATTGGCGCCAATACAATTAAGAATAGACTAATGTTTCAATGAGCATGTGTGTAGAAGATGGTTCAATTATTGATGACAAAATGCATAGAAGCTCAAATACTCAAAGAAAAGGAGAAAACAAAGTGGCTAAGAAATTTCAAGATGATACTCAAAAATTTGCTCAAATATGAAGCTCATGGAGTTTTTACTTTATTTTTGAGTGTAGGAAAAGCCGTACTATTAAGAGGGACACAAAAGTGTGAAGCAATGATGAACTAAGAGCCAAATCCAAAAATTCCACAGCCAAAACACTTTTCCAGGGCAAAATCATCGGACTTGTCCGACCCATGGGATAAGTCCATCGGACTCCAGAACCTTTGCCACTCTGTGTCGTCGGACTTCTCCGACGGTCATCGGACTTGTCCGATGACCAGCAAGTCCGACCCATCAGACTTCACTGTCGGACTCCAGTACCTATGTCAAACCCTAGCCATCGGACTTGTCCGAGGCATTGGGCATGTCCCTCGGACTCCAGACCCGGCGCCAACTTGTTCCGTCGGACATGTTCGATAACCATCGGACTTGTCCGATGGAGATCTGAGAAATACCCATCCAAATGGCTCTTTTTCTTCTTGAGCTATAAATAGAATCCCACTTCGTCCCTTGTCTGATTGGTCACTCATTCCACTCAAAAAACACTCTCAAGCTCACTTTGCTCTCCAAATCACTCCTCCCTTACTTCCAATCTTGATTTGTGAAGGGATTGAGAGAAGATTCAAGAGCTCCATCGACTTCAAGCTTCCATTCTCTTAAGCTCTTGGTTCATCCTCACCGCCGACCACGTTTGTGTTTGTTACTCTTGGGGATTCATCCCCTAAATGGTTAGAGGTACCCGTAGAGCTCCCAACTTGTGTGGTGACACCTCGGGAAGTTTGTATTGACCCCTCCTTCGTGGAATTTGCTAGTGGAAAGCCAAGTTTGATCTTTGTGGTCACTTGGAGAGGTTAGGGTTGAAAGAAACCCGGTCCTTTGTGGATCCCTCAATAGAGACGTAGGCTTCTTTGTGGAGCTGAACTTCGGTGAACAAATCTTGTGTCTCCCCTTGTCTTCTTTTGCATACTTGTTATTTACTTGCTCTTGCTCATAACTCGCTAGCTAGGGTTTGCCACGTTTCTCTTAAATTAACTTGTGTAGGTTGCTTGGTAGTTGTTCCTCTTATTTCTACAACTTCCTCTAGCTTATAATTACTAGATCCTAGCTTGCCTTGCACTAATATAAAGTTTTAATCGGTCGATCTACTTTTCTAACTCGTGCCATCGGATAAGTCCATCGGACTTTCCTCACTATCATCGGACAAGTCCAACCCTGCGCATTTGACTTTTATTATTAAATGATTTTGAGGGACAATTGCCTATTCACCCCCCCTCTAGGCACTTTCAATCACACATAAACATAGACATTACACAATCTCTCATACATTAATCATGCAGATATCTAATACCCATGGATCTCATATGCGCATCATGCTTGGGCTGAGAGAGAGGCTTTGTCAACGGATCAACGATGTTTGAATCCGTGTGCACCTTGCATATCTTTACATCACCTCGAGCGACGATTTTCCGGATGAGGTGATAACGCCGTAGTACATGTTTGTTCTTTTGATGCGCTCTAGGGTCCTTGGCTTGCGCAATGGCACCACTATTGTCACAATGGAGATCCACTAGACTGGACGCACTAGGAACCACACCCAACTCAGAAACAAATTTTCTGATCCAAACAGCTTCCTTTGTATCTTCTAAAGCGGCAAGGTACTCGGCCTCCGTTGTTGAGTCAGCAACCGTATCTTGCTTGGAACTCTTCCAGCTCACCGCGCCTCCATTGAGGCAAAGCACATATCCAGATTGCGATCTCGAATCGTCTTTGTCAGTTTGGAAGCTAGCATCAGTGTAACCATTTATAACGAGCTCTTCCTCACCTCCATAGACTAGGAACATATCTATAGTTCTTCTCAAGTACTTTAGGATATTCTTACTAGCCACCCAGTGAGCTTCTCCTGGGTTTGATTGGAATCTGCTTGTAGTGCTTAGAGCAAAAGCTACATCTGGGCGCGTATATATCATGGCATACATGATGGATCCGATAGCCGAAGCATATGGGATCACTCTCATCTTCTCTATCTCATCAGGTGTCGAAGGACACTGAGTCTTGCTAAGAGTAATGCCATGCGACATGGGCAAGAAACCTTTCTTGGAATCTTGCATATTGAACCGTTTCAATACCTTGTCAATGTACGTGTCTTGGCATAATCCAATTAGCCTTTTTGATCTATCTCTATAGATCTTAATGCCCAAAATGTAAGCTTCCTCTCCTAAGTCCTTCATAGAAAAACTATTTCTCAAAAAAGTCTTAACAGCTTCAAGCATTGGAATATCATTACCGATCAGCAATATGTCATCCACATAAAGGACCAAAAAGACAAGCGCGCTCCCACTAGCATTTTTGTAAACACAAGGCTCTTTTTCATTTTTAATGAAGCCAAACCCTTTGACTACCTCATCAAAACGAAGATTCCAACTCCAAGATGCTTGCTTTAGTCCATAAATGGACTTTTGAAGCTTGCATATTTTCCTAGCAATTTGTGGATCGACAAAACCTTCAGGCTCTGTCATGTACACATCCTCACTTAGGTTTCCATTAAGGAAAGCCGTTTTGACACCCATTTGCGATATCTCATAATCATAAAATACGACAATTGCTAGAAGGATCCGTATAGACTTTAGCATAGCGACGGGCGAGAAGGTCTCATCATAATCAATCTCTTGAATTTTCTTAAAACCTTTTGCCACTAATCGTGCCTTATAGATGTGAACATTTCCATCCATGTCTATCTTTTGCTTAAAAACCCATTTACACTCAATGGTTTTTACACCATCAGGCGGATCTATCAAGTTCCAAACTTGATTTTCTTTCATGGATTCTAATTCAGATCTCATGGCTCCAAGCCATTTCTCAGAGTCCGATCCCATCATTGCTTCACTGTAAGTCTTAGGCTCATCATTGTCCAACAATAATATGTCGTGCTGCCCCATAGTTAGGAGCGTGAACTTTTCAGGAGCGCGACGTGCACTTTCTGACCTACGCGAGGCTGGTGTCTCAACAATTGGTTCAACAACAATTTGTTCATCCAATTATGGAACAACGGAAGAAGAAACATTTTCTGGAGCTTCTTGAATTTCTTCAAGTTGCACCGTTCTCCCACTTACCCTTTTGGAGAGAAACTCTTTCTTTAGAAAAACACCATTACGAGCGACAAACACTTTGCCCTCTTCCCGGTTGTAGAAATAATAACCCTTGGTTTCCCTAGGGTATCCTACAAAGAAGCATTTATTAGACTTGGAAGGAAGCTTATCAGATGTCATACCTTTTACATAAGCCTCACATCTCCAAATCTTAAGAAAAGACAACCCGGGACGCTTCCCAATCCATATCTCATATGGTGTCCTTTCCACGGATTTAGATGGAACCCTATTAAGTGTGAAAGCGGCAGTTTCTAGAGCGTATCCCCAGAAGGATAATGGAAGATCACTTTGGCTCATCATAAACCTAACCATGTCTAACAAGGTTCGGTTCCTCTGTTCGGATACTCCATTCCATTGGGGCGTTCCTAGCGGAGTCCATTGTGGAACAATTCCACATTGCTTTAGATGTTCACCAAATTCATGGCTCAAATATTCAACACCACGATCAGATCGTAGGAGTTTAATAGTCTTGCCCAATTGATTTTGTACTTTATGTTGAAATTCTTTGATCTTTTCAAAGGATTCAGACTTATGCCTTATTAAGTAGATGTAACCATATCTACTAAAGTCGTCGGTAAAAGTTATGAAGTATTGAAAACCACCTCTGGCCGTGCAACTCATTGGTCCACATACATCCGTATGTACAAGTCCCAATAGTTCACTCGCCCTCTCACTACTTCTTGTGAAAGGCGACTTAGTCATTTTGCCAAGTAAACAAGACTCACATGTATCAATTGATTCAAAATCAAAAGAACTTAGAAGACCATCTGTATGGAGCTTCTTTATGCGCTTCTCATTTATATGACCTAAACGACAATGCCAAGTATATGTGGGATTCAAATCATTAGGCTTGAGCCTTTTCGCATCAATGTTATAAATAGGCTTATTCTCAAGATCCAAGTAATACAATCCATTCACCAATGGGCAATTATCATAGAGAATATCATTCAAATAAATGGAACAACACTTGTTCCTTATTATGACCTCATAACCATCATGTTCCTCCAAACACTTTAAAGAAATAATGTTTTTGCCTATGGCTAATAACAATTATTTAACTCCAAAACTAATCCTGATGGTAATGAAAGTGGATAAGTTCCAACGGCCAACACAACCCTTGCACCATTGCCGATGGGAGCATCCACCTCGCCCTTTGCACATTTCCTTGCTTCTTTAAGCCCCTGCAACGATTTGCAAGTATGAATCATCGATCCGGTATCAAATACCCATGAATCATAAGGACGTGTGGCAACATTATTAACTTCAATAATATTGATACCTGAATTAGAAGTGTCTCTACGCTTCTTCTTTAGCTCTTCCAGATAAAACTTGCAATTCATCTTCCAATGACTGGTTTTCTTACAATGAAAACAAGGATCACTAGCCGCCGGTTTAGGATTAGGAGCTGCTGTAGGCTTAGGCTTAGTGCTAGAGATCTCATCTGTAGCCTTAGCCTTAGCCTTGCGCTTTCGCTTCTTGCTATCGTTTTAAACCAAGTTAACTTCACTTGGACCAGATTTCTTGATGCTTGCCTCAGCTATTTTAAGCATCCCATGCAACTCAGCTAATGTCTTCTCCATGCTATTCATTTGAAAGTTCAAAATGAAAGGTTTATAGCTCGTGGGAAGCGGCCGGAGAATCACATCTGTGGCCAAATCAGGATAGAGAGCAACACCAAGTTTCTCCAGATTCTCAATGTAACCAATCATCTTGATCACATGAGGACTGACAGAACCACTTTTAGCTAGCCTGCACGCAAACAAGGACTTTGAGATGTTATACCTCTCAGACCTTGCTTGGTTCTCAAACATGCCACGGAGTCCCTCAATCATATTGTGGGCATCCATGTTCTCATATTGCTTCTGAAGCTCAGAGGACATAGTGGCAAGCATGAGACAGCTAACATCAATTGCATCATTGGCATGCTTCTCATACTCCCTTTTCTGAGCGGCAGTAGCATTTTCTCGTAGATAATCAGGATAAGAAAGCTCTAGAACATATTCCTTTTTCTTTTGTTTGAGAATAATTCTCAAGTTGCGATACCAATCAATAAAGTTTGTTCCACTAAGCTTTTCTTTTTCAAGAATCGAGCGTAAATTGAAAGTGTTACTAGCAGTTGGTGCCATGATCTATAACAGAAAGTATACAAATATAAGCACTATGTAAATATAAAACTCCTATTAAATATTTTAACAAAAGTTTACTATTCCACTATATGCTTGGAACCATTTTCCCTCAAAATGACATATAGTGGTTCAAGATCCATATTCAACTTAGATCCTAGTGAGCTTTGACATCACCGCTAGAAATCTAGTGACATAGGTAAGCAATACTTTGCTAATCACATCCCTATATGACTCTTGTTTGTTGGGTGATATCACATGCCCCGACGCCAACACCATGCCCCAAAGCTCAAAACTGTTTTGATAGCTTTGTTAATTCAACCAATACTATGTATGTAAATGTCCGATATTTACCCTAATAATTAAGATAGTTGAGGTACTCTATTTTAATAGACCTACCATGCAATGATCATAATTTTAATAGGTGTAGCTATTGGAAGGGCATATAATTTAATTTTTCTTGAGGGAACCTATTCTAGCATGTTAATCATATCTAATATAAATAACACATGAAAGAATAGGATGACAGAAATATCATCACAGGCAATCATATTAACTATAAAATAGCATGGCTCTTTCAATTGGTGATCTCCATCTCCATTGCTATTGCCATGTCTCCCGTCCCTTCAACCATCATGCTTGAGGCCTCCATGAACTAACACTTAGATACTACAACTAATAACTAGTAGTAAATTATATGAGAATATCAAGCATCACAGGTTGACACGTAGGCTGTTATATAATAATATAACAGCCTTAACCCAGCTGTAATTAATCATGACACGCATGCCATACAAATCACATGCATTTTTTAGGCCATACCATTCACAACATTCGCTGCAAAAACAAGTTAGGCGAGAAGCGAATGCTAACATGTGGCCAGAAAGGGTTGTAATAATCTTGGCGTGTCCGTACGACGGTCCCGATGGTGATTCCAGCCGGTAGGAACAAGTCGCGCGCACACGGAGAAGAAACACAAATAAATCAATAATGCATGTATCGCTATCCACCCATTACCTTGTGAACCTACCTATCACCATTGATCTAATCAACCCGCACTACAAAAATATGCAATAGATCCCATATACTATATCGACATATCAGCTATATGCGCAAGATCCAGATCACAAACTACACAAGGTCGGCTCTGATATCACTGTTGGGGAACAATGAGATACGATAGCTAGAAACAATTTTTATCGTTCAACCAGGAAACCTTATAAGGAGGGGATCATGAATCGTTACCACTAAACGCGCAGGCGGAGCGGAAGCGAATGTTGGAGCAGCTCGTCCAACGAAGTCGCGCGTCGGTGTAGAGGAAGTAGTTGATCACGTCAATCCTCTCCTTCTAGTCTAGTCGTCCGGCACCGTAGCAACAGCAGCGCCTCCTTGTGGGATACACGCGTACGGGGTTGGAACGCCGTGCGTGGCGTGCGAGCACCGGTAACACGGTTAGGGTTGTGGGCGAGAGAGAGAGAGGAGCGCGGCGATTAGGGTTTTTGGACTGGTGGGTTATCCGTACCCTTTGCCCCGCCTCCACTTATATAGACCCTTCTAGTGGGTCTTGACAAGTTGGCTCATTAGTGGACTAATCCCTCACGGATCAATATCCGTATGACCCTCATATATGGATCAAATCCGTAATATCTTTTGGGCATATCTCTAACAAATTCAACTTTGGTGATAAAAATATTAATTAACTTATATATTTTAATAATATTAAATTATAACAATAATGTTGTAAAATATAATACAAAAGAGAACTGTATGAAAATATAAATTTGATTCAATGGTCAATAAATCCTAATAAGATATTTTTTAAATATTTATTATAACATTTATAACTATTATGCTTCGTTTATATGTCCTATGACAATTTAAACACTACAAACATAAAAATATCAATTTTCTATTGAGGTGAAGTTTAATAATTTCATGTTATCGAGCTCATCGAGTCAATTGAATAGTTTACGAGCAGCTGGCTTATTAAGGAATGAGTGAAGTGCATCATAGATTCTTAAACTATTTTTAAATACTCATATAGGTTCATAAATTTTAAAAGTGACCATTCGGGTTCCTAAACTATTCCTATATGATCATCCAGGTCTACAAATTTTATACTGACCCTCAAAGTCCATAATCTATTTATATTATGTCAACCAAGTTCACAAAGTTGTCACCCATCGGCTGTACACACGTGTTGCCACCGCAACACAACCGATATCCACATGAGCATCGTCAAACCTCCACGACAACACCAGCTAGCAGTGGCTAGGGTTTTAAAAACCGGTCAATTATCTCAATTAACCGGAAAACCGATCCCAGCTAGTCACGCTAACCGACCGGTTAACCATGAAAAACCAAAACTAGCACGGTAGAAAAATGGTTAACTCGTCGGTTCAACTGGTTTTCTGACAGTTCGTAACCGGTCGATTGAGCGATTATGTGAACCTTGGTAGTAGTTGCGCTCTGCTTGTTGAGGCCTTGTCTATTTATCTAGCCTTGTTCTTTCCATCGCCACCTCGTCTTACCGCGCTCTTTACTCGTTAACCATAAAAATGGCTAGTCTGATATCCACCGTAATAGCCTATCTTCCGTGCAAGGTACCCTTCACACATAACACATCGCCATCGTCACTGTCTTGTAGGAATTGTTAGGGAGCGAGGCCGAAACGAGCAGGACACACCTTCTGTAAGTTGGCATCGTCGTGTAGGCTCGGCAGTGCTCGCCTACAGGATATTTGTATAACAGTAACATCGTGCGTAGAGAATGTTTCGGCGGTGGTTTTGCGCTTGGAGAGCAGGCGGTGGTGTTGCGCTTGAAGAGCGGATGGACGACAATGGTGAGGACCTAATTGAGACAAAATAAAGAGATCATAGATTTATGGATTACTATAAAGTTCATGAACTTGGATGATCATTTATAAACAGTTTAAGAAACCAGATGATCAGTTTGAGAGTTTGTGAATCTAGATCATTCCTAAATAATTTAAGAACATATGGTGTATTTTACTCATAAGGAATCAAGCTAGAAAAGAAGTTTGACTTGACTCATTTAAAAGACCAATCCAAACCAAGTAGTCGAGTCACAATTATGATCGAGCTGGTGTAAAAAAAATATATTATGACCGAGCTGGCTCATGAGCCTCAGTTTTTTTTGCCAGCCCTAAGTCCACCTAATAATAATAGACGAATGAAAGTTGAAAAATGAAATGACTTAATCTAAATAACTTATGAGTGCATTTGGATTAAACGAAGAATTTGAATCATAAATATTATTTTTAAGGAAAATTTGAATGATTAATATTATGAGGTGTGTAATTGAATACCACATCATAAAGTTCTATGCTGAATACACAATGTGACTGTTAAAGGTAGAATTTGTCCCTCCAAACATCCTTTGTGTAATAGAAAAAAAACAGAACATCCATATGACAAGTATATATAACTAAAACAATTACAAAAATATGACAAGCATATATGTGTTGGTTGAATATGAAATGTTTTTAGCATCGTACTCGTGAAGTGGACGATCTTCCAACGCACTATTTTTTTTTTACACCTCCAACGCACTTTTTGAGGTCAGGGAAAATGTAGTAGCAGCCTGGGGACCAAGCCCATCAGCGAAGATCCCGGCCGCCCGGCGCGAGATCCGACGGCGCTCCGCCCACGGACCACGCGCCCCATCCCTTCTCTTCCCTATCGCCATCGTCATCTTCCTTCCGCCCGTCTCCACATCCTCCTCGTGCCCACCTGAACCTCCCAGAACCTCCTCCCGCCTCCACGCCGCGACGCGGGCGCCACCCGCCACCGATCTACCTATAATACCATTCTCCCCGCCGCGGCGCCCAAGTCGATAGCAGCATATAGTAGTACTGTACCTTATCGTGTTCACTCCGCTCCCCCAATCCAGAGAGCTCCGGGCTCCGAGTCTCTCTAAACCCCGCGCCACGGATCGAGTTGGCACTTGGGAGTGTGTCGCAGCCGCCCCGCTCCGTCATGGCCACCGCGCCGCCGCTCGCCGCCGACATGTTCCTCCCGTCCCCTTGCCCCATCGCCGCCGCCGCGGCCCCGACGCCGGTCGTCGCCGCGGCGTGGGGCGCGGCGAAGTGCAAGGCGACGCGGCTCAGGATAATGAGGACGGCAGGGCTGGCGGCGCCGGTGGTCGGGAGGAGGCGCCCGGCACCTCTCTCCGTGAGGTGCGACGCCAGCAGCCGGGATGGGAGGGTACGGGCCACGTATCTTATCCAATCTCCTTTTGATTTGACCACAATTCTCTCAACATAGAATATACTGACAATGGGCAAATCTTTGGTTCCATGTGGCATTCCTCGCATGCAGTAGTTAGTTAACGCTCATCATTATTTGTTTTATTAACAGATTACACAACAAGAGTTCACTGAGATGGCGTGGCAAGCCATCGTCTCGTCACCCGAGGTCGCCAAGGAGAGTAAGCACCAGATTGTGGAGACCGAACATCTGATGAAATCCTTGCTGGAGCAGAGGAATGGGCTTGCCCGGCGCATCTTTTCTAAAGCTGGAGTTGACAATACAAAGCTTCTCGATGCTACCGAGAAGTTTATCCAGAGGCAGCCCAAGGTGGTGGTGTATCCTTAACATACTTTAATTTTGATGATCTGACGGCACAATTCAGAGGATAACTACTTCATATGCACTTATTTTTTTTCATTCACTGTTGGGTGCTGATTGTAGTTGCATTATTTGGGCTGTCCTTTGCTCTGCCTCTGCGAACTCAGCTTCTATTTTCATTGGTCCTCATTTCATGTTTGCGGATCGTTTTTCTCTGGACTTTCTGATACGGTAGAGGATTCAGTTCGGTTGTGAACTTTTCAGTTTATTCAGATAATACTTTTCTACTTCTTACAAATAGTATTAGCATGTCATAGATCAAAATGCATATCTTATCTTAGCTGATGCAGATGGTAGTACTGTCGTGTTAAAGTAGTACTAGGATTTCACGTATTAAAATGCATCTCATACCTCAACTTATGCAGATAGTATGTTCTACTTCTTATGAAAAAGTACTAGGATGTCACATAAACTACCTTTTTCCAATTTTCTTTATTTTCAGATGAAAACATTTCCAATGAGACAATTTTCTGAAGTTCTGTTCATTGATTCAGGTATTAGGTGAAGATCCTGGATCCATGTTGGGACGTGACTTGGAAGCTCTGATACAAAGAGCAAGAGACTTTAAGAAAGAGTATGGTGACTCATTTGTCTCAGTTGAACATCTAGTCCTCGGCTTTGCAGATGATAAGCGATTTGGGAGACAACTATTCAAGGATTTTCAAATTAATGTAAAGACCTTGAAATCAGCAATCGAATCGATAAGAGGGAAGCAAAATGTAGTTGATCAAGGTATGAGGTCCCTGCTTTTTTTTCCTTACTTTGTCAAACTACAGTAAGCAAACCTGGTGTAATTTTTTGGGGGTTCGTATCATTTCACATGTTTATGCCATGATAAAATTGCATTATATCGCCTATTTACCTATCTACGAGTAAACCTTGATAAGTTAACTTGCTTCTTCTTTGGTTGGAAGACGCCAGCATCCCTAGTGGGTGACAAGGCTAATGAATGGATCAAAATTAGCCACATATTTCTAGTCTTTCTAAAACAATTAGCTGTTGCCCTTCTCCTTAATGCTCATTATGTGATCATTTACATTGCCATGTAATTAAAATATATGAATACATTATTATTATACTTACTTGATGTGTACCTAGTTGACTAGTGATATTATCACAACACTAGCCTGAAATTACTTTTTTTTTCCTCAATAGATCCTGAGGGAAAGTATGAAGCTTTAGACAAGTATGGAAAGGACCTGACAGCTATGGCGCGCCAAGGGAAGCTTGATCCGGTTATTGGAAGAGATGATGAAATTCGTAGATGTATACAGATTTTATCTCGAAGAACAAAGAACAATCCGGTTTTGATTGGTGAACCTGGTGTTGGAAAAACAGCTATAGCAGAAGGGTTGGGAAAAAAGACATTTGCAAAGCATTTTTCCTTACAAAGTATTAAATTAATTCCTCTAAATTGATTTTTCATGTCTTGTTTAGGCTTGCTCAAAGGATTGTACAAGGGGATGTCCCTCAAGCACTGACAAACCGCCGGGTAAGTTGCTCATGTATTTGTGTTTCTTCAGGGTCATACAGAATTATAGATATCACTTTGTCCATGAATACTTGAGTATCTTGTTTCCCACACAGTCACATCTCATTGAAAAATTAATATATAGTTCTAGGCACATTGCACATAGGTGTCCAGTGTTCATTAATAAATGCACTTTCCCATAAAGGTTTATACTAGTTAATTGGCTGTTCTGTTTAACTTTTAGCAATGTATCTTGAATGCTCAGTTTCAAAAGTATTGAAATATATGCCTGTGGCTGATTGAGAGTACTGAGTAACTTTTTGTCAAGAGCACCCATCTGACATTATTGTATGTTATTGCTATATGTAAGCAATGAACCACTGTAACTATAGTATTTTAACATATCATTATTGAACTTTAATTATTTTTTTCTTTTGCAGCTAATTGCCCTGGATATGGGTGCGTTGATTGCTGGTGCAAAATATCGCGGAGAGTTTGAGGATAGACTGAAGGCTGTTCTGAAAGAAGTCACAGATTCTGATGGACAGACCATTCTTTTCATCGATGAAATTCACACTGTTGTTGGAGCAGGTAACTATATGCATTATGTTTTCTTGTTTCTTCGGCTACCAGATTTTCTGCCAGATAATAAACTTCAAATTATTTTATTTCATTATGCTTTTTTCCTTCAAAATTTACACACATTGATTATTGCTTATATGGCCCCTAGTTCAGTGGCTATTAGTGGGACTGTGGACTGTTGCCATCTTGTTTGCTCAAGCTTACTGCTCTTGACCTGGCATTTGCTCCGCCATGCTAGCCTTACCTTTGTTGTTAGTCTACTTAATTTGTTTGGTTGGGTATTTTCAGAACTATATTGGTATTTTGTTTCTCTGTATCAAATAGTGTATTCACAGTTTCACACCCATTAAAAGGTTTTGCTGATTAGTAATGGATTTCCCATTTGTAGGTTGTACTCAATGAGTAGAGTAGTATATGTAATGCAAATTATTGACGCGGCCACTCAAATATGTTTTTCTCCCTATTTGTCCGTTCCATTTTATCATGGAAGGGAAAGTAGATGCTCTATACCAAACAGTTTGATGCAATTCTATTTTGAATAAGAGATCAGGCATGGTGCAATAAGTTGTCCTGATCCAATGATTTAAGGTCCTTATCCAATGGTTCAAAGTGTTAGATGTTAATATGAAGCTGAATGCAAAAACTCTCATGATTTTGCTACCATCAACAGGGCATTTAATGATTGTTAATCTTATCCAGGTGCCACGAATGGTGCAATGGATGCCGGTAATCTTCTAAAACCAATGCTTGGGAGAGGAGAACTACGCTGTATAGGTGCAACAACCCTTGATGAGTACCGAAAGTACATTGAGAAAGATCCAGCACTGGAGCGGCGCTTCCAACAAGTTTATGTTGACCAGCCTACAGTTGAAGATACAATCTCTATACTCCGAGGACTACGAGAGAGATATGAGCTGCACCACGGAGTACGCATATCTGACAGTGCCCTTGTAGCTGCAGCTATTCTTTCAGACCGTTATATCAGTGGACGATTCTTGCCTGACAAAGGTGATTTATCTGACTCAGCAGCATTGATACTTTATACTACATACATTCTGAGATTGTGGAACTCTTGCAGCCTCTATGTCTAGAACTTTTGTGATCATTCTCACAAGTGCATACGTTATGTTGCAGCAATTGATTTGGTCGATGAATCAGCTGCCAAGTTGAAAATGGAGATAACATCAAAGCCAACTGCACTAGATGAGATCGATCGTGCTGTCCTGAAGCTTGAAATGGAGCGTCTTTCACTGACAAATGATACTGACAAAGCATCAAAAGACAGACTGTCCCGCATTGAAGCAGAACTATCACTCTTGAAGGATAAGCAGCGTGAGTTGACTGAGCAGTGGGATCATGAGAAGTCAGTTATGACAAAAATCCAATCTATCAAAGAAGAGGTAATGCTTAAATTTCCTGCAATAACATGCTATATTATATACCCATATAGTTTGTTTGTTTTGTCAGACAACTGAGCGACATGTATCTGTTGTAACAGATTGACAGGGTAAATGTGGAGATTCAGCAGGCTGAACGTGAGTATGATCTCAATCGTGCTGCTGAACTGAAGTATGGCAGTCTGAATGCCTTGCAACGTCAGCTTCAAGCAACAGAAAAGGAGCTAGATGAATATCAAAGTTCTGGGAAATCCATGCTAAGAGAAGAGGTGACTCAAGACGATATTGCTGAAATAGTTAGCAGGTGGACAGGTATTCCGGTTTCTAAACTAAAGCAGTCTGACAGAGAAAAGTTGCTCTATCTGGAGGAAGAGCTGCACAAGCGCGTTGTTGGACAGGATCCTGCAGTAAAAGCAGTTGCAGAGGCCATTCAGAGATCCAGAGCTGGTCTGTCTGACCCAAATCGTCCTATTGCCAGCTTCATGTTCATGGGACCTACAGGAGTCGGCAAAACAGAGTTAGCGAAAGCCCTTGCTGCTTTCATGTTCAATACTGAGGAAGCTGTTGTTAGGATTGACATGAGTGAGTACATGGAGAAGCATTCAGTCTCAAGATTGATTGGTGCTCCGCCAGGTTATGTTGGATATGAAGAGGGTGGTCAGCTAACAGAGGCTGTTCGTCGGAGACCTTATTCTGTTGTCTTGTTTGATGAGATTGAAAAGGCTCATTCAGATGTCTTCAATGTTTTCCTTCAAATATTGGATGATGGTAGGGTCACTGACTCACAGGGCCGAAAAGTGAGCTTCACCAATACTATCATTATCATGACATCCAATGTTGGATCACAGTACATATTAAACATGGATGAAGAAGGTGGACCATCTGATTCAGCCTATGAGAACATAAAGAGGAGAGTGATGGATGCTGCAAGATCTGTTTTCCGCCCAGAGTTCATGAATCGCGTAGATGAGTACATTGTTTTCAAGCCTCTCGAGAGAGAACAGATCAACAGCATTGTCCAATTACAGGTAACAGTTTTTACTTTGGAGGGATCAACATTACTGTAGTTTCAAAACATTTACATTTACAAATGTTGATGTCAAAACAAACGGGATAGTAAACAAATTCATTTCAGTATTGATGTTACAAAATGAGATGTCAATAATATTCCATATTTCTCATGTTATATTGACATGTTTTGTTTGGTTCTTCCTGTAATACAGCTGACAAGAGTACAGAAGAGGATTGCAGACCGCAAGATCAAACTCGAAGTCTCACCTGGAGCAGTTGAATTTTTGGGAAGCCTTGGGTATGATCCGAACTATGGTGCCAGGCCTGTGAAACGAGTGATACAACAGTATGTGGAGAATGAACTTGCAAAAGGCATCCTCAGAGGTGACTTCAAGGACGAGGACAGCATCTTTGTGGACACCCAGGTCACGGTGCCGTCCAATGGCCAGCTTCCGCAACAAAAGTTGGTTTTCCGGAAAGCAGGCGAGGGATCAAAACCAGCTCCTGAAGACAAGTTCCTACCGACTATCTGATGCCCTCATACGTCAGATTCAAGGAATAAAATGTACATAAAGTAACAAACTGGTAGATTGTCCCTTTGGTCGTGACACAATGATACACTCAGTTTCCTTGTTTTAGCTCAATACTGCGATAAGCACAGGTTTAGTCTGGGTATTTCAATTTTGTTTCATATCTGCCATTTTTCAAAGTATATTCAGAAAATCACATCGATCGTTTTCAGAGTAGTTCCTATTTTTAGCAGTGATGCTTACTGCCTAGCATACGGGTTGTAGCTTTTTGTATCAACGCTTATTGATTCCACAAACGAAAAACAATCGGTGCCCACTGGTTTGGGCGTCCTAGTTAGGACGGCGTGCAAGCCTGACGGCGTGAGTCTGCCGTGGGCACTGTCCTTATCCCTTCGCTAGCTGCCTTCGTGCTCTCTCTGACTAAAGACGAACAGCCAAAGCTTCTTCCTCTCAACCAGATGCTGCCACTGCCTCCGCATGCTTCCTGGTGAGATTGAGCCTGAGCCCGCCCTGCACGTCCTCCACCTCAAACTACCTCACCCATCCCGCACCTCCATATCCCTCAGTCCTCACGGCCAGTCTGCCCCTCAAATGCTGCCGGACAGCTCGACGATGAGTCGATGACCATGAAATTCCTTGCCGCGCCTGAATGTCGTGGTCGCCATAGAGCTCGACGGCAATGCGGAAGGGATTGCAATCAGCTTAAGTTTTCAAGACTTTGATTTTGTGCTCCCTTTCTTTCCCTGGCTTTAGAAATTGGGAGGCGGTGTGGCGGGGTGGCGATGGGGCTGCTAAAGCTACGGATGCCAGGATGGAGGTGGGCATGGTTGGGGGCGGGAGCAGGGTCGCTGTAGGTATAGGCCGGTGAGGAGGTTGAGGCGGGGAGGAGTCTGGCCCGTCGCGACGGGCGGCACGTCGTGTGTGGTTGCATTGGGTGGCTCACTGTCGGTAACAGAGCAGACAGTGCTATTAAGTGATATGGCTGCTATGAGCACTAGGATCTCAATCTAATGGTTCTAGTATATGGTACGCCCAAGCCAGTGGGCACCAAATCCGGGTTATTCCACAAAATTGAGAATCTGAAACTTAGCAACCAGCAATTTGTAAACCCGTGGAGTTCTTGTTGCAAGCTGCCCTTGGCCAATGAGTGCATAACATGTTCTCGGGTTTGTATCCTGTCAGTCATTCTTGAAAGAAGGGTCCTTTTTGGAAATAGATGCTATCCTATTATTTCTTGGCAATGAATCTACTGTTCAACAAAACAGCTTGAATCTGTTCTGCCGTTTCTTTCTTGGTGAGGGAACGATCTGTGTGGTTCAGCTCCTCTCATTAGAGTTATGAAGGCTTTAGGAATCTAAATCCAAAAGCACAACTCCAACTCTGACTATATGGCTCTCTAAATTTGATGGTCTATCAAATTTTAGAGCAAACCCTCTTAGAAATAGAGGGTCACTATTTCTTCCCTAAAAGCAGGTCCCATTATTTTTTAAAAATTTTCCCCTCTTCTCCTTCCCGACGTGAATGGAGCCGGGTAGGCTTCCGCTCACCTGTCCCGCGCCTCTGGCCGATGTCCGCCCTGCACCCAGCCTATGCGGCGGCCGGTGGGCAGGGCGCTTGCACGGGATGGCGGGGACGACGGCCGCCGGGCAAGGCAAGACAAGCGGGCAGGGCGTGTACAATGAGCAAACAGGCGGACATTAAGCAGCGTGCAACAGCCAAAGTGGGGGAGGAGAGGGAGCCGGTGCTCGAAGCAGGGGCTTGATCCGGCGGCGTGACAAGGAGAGGCGGGTGCAGAGGCAGCGATCCGTGGTGGAGTTGAGCTGACAACTAGGGTCCATCCGTCAGAACGAAAATAGGGTCCATGTTTGATCAGTTGGGCTAAAGTTGAGCTCAAATTTGGACCCTGGAAATTTGGAAGCCAGCCCGTATTTGACAAAATAAGGGCCCGAATTTACTCTCCCGGCTAGAGTTAGCTCTCATACATGAGAACGGAAGTGGATTCAGAGATGCAAGAATTGCTTCGTCGTGTGATTCATTTGAAACAGCAGCGCTGTAAATGGAGGGACCAGGCAAGACCTTTAACGTGGCTAAGAGATGCTACTACGTTGCTCATTGCTAACCAGATATCATTGATAGCCACATGTCACATTCAAGGATGGCTGCCTCTGAAAAATCGTACACGTTCAATACATCATATAAAGCTGTACCCCGTAGGGATAATTGTTCACATGGAAAGTTACCAGCCCACGCCAGTACATGACGGCTGTATAACATAGGTATAATTTCTAATTCAGATCGGAGAAAGTTGTATCGTACACAAGCGAAATTTTGTACACTTCAAGGTCAATTTCATGCCTTACACTGCTTTATGTAAACATGAAGGTATGATGCAAGAGGTATTCACAATTAAGGGGAGACGATGAAGCTCTCTCTCTCTTCTACTCTTACAAACCAGCATGGACTAGCACCGCAGCTAAATACAACAATGAAAACAGGGTATGTCCTTGTCCCCCTGCTCGCTCTCCCCTATTCGAAGGAAAAAGCTATTAGCTTACAAGATTCACACCCAAAGGATTTGACACAGCAACCTGTCAGCAAAAGGGACCCATTAAAAGAGTATAGAGAACGTATTATAGAAACAAATAGTTCAAGATATTAGAACAGACAATCAACCAGTCACTATTTGTTCCTATAGTCACTTCGACATTATTATCACAGGTTCCTGTCCAGGAATTAACGGCAGTAGTATCTCTTGATCGCACTAGTTATTTGTCTCATTGATTGACTTGAACATATACGAAAATAATACACTTCTCAAGTACACGAGCACCACAATGTGCACCAGTGCATTGAGCCATTGACGAATACCAGTTTCCAATCATCATGTTCGCCAGTATCTAGGATTCTATACTTCTCTCTTTTTCCTTTTTTTGTGGGTGGGTGGGGGGGGGGGGGGGGGGGGGGGGGGAGGATTCTATACTTCTCTTTCCTTTTTCTCAATATTGAGTTTGCACTTAAATCTTGTACCTCTATTCTAACAGCGTGTTAAAAAAGAGGCGGAGATATCACGCCATATTAGCACAACTGCCCAATCCAAATTCAATGAGCATTAATACGGCAAGGAAACTTACTAGATACCACCTATTGAACCTACCATGGAATTCTGAGATAGCTTCTATGAACTTCAAAATCACTAGGATACATTAAGGAGCACTTTTTTTTTCTAATAGAAGAAGAAGAAAAACCCAAGCAACAAGACCCGACCTGAAACCCAAGCAACTAGACCTGGTTAGAGCCAGTCAGCAGGGAGAGACCCTTAGCCCCAGCCAAGCTCCATACCCGAGCTTCATTACCAGCCATAGTCAGGATAATGGTAAGGCTCGGTGATGTCCCATTGAACACACAATCATTCCAGTGTCGCCACGACATCCACGCTCCTAGGATTACAAGGGAGTTCAATCACTGGCTTACCCAGCTCCACCAATCATCAAAACAGTGATCACGGGGCTGTGGAGAGAATACAGCCTAAGGAGCACTAAAACATCTATAATCTAGTTTATAAGTTCACAAAGGTTAAACAAGCAAGAATGCATCACCATGCATATATCATTAATAACTTAGATTTGACTGCTTCAGAGCATCCTAAGATTTTTCTGAATTACTGATAACAAAGACTTTCCATGGTAGGCTGCAATAATATTACCTCAACAAAGTATGTATGATACAATGAACAGGGTAACATATAGTGTGGATCAAGGCACCTGGTAACAAACAATGTGGATGATCCAACATACCAATGCAACCATTTTCTTCTGATTATCTATATGTTTTGTATTTTATGTGTTTTGCTTCATGTAGTCAAATAATAATGTACATATATGTTCTTGAGGAATCATAGCTGAAACCAAGATGTTAACATCAAAAGTTTCCACGGAAGTAAGTACACTACAGAATTGAAACTAGAACTAAAGACCGAGATCGTACAAATCCATGACAGTCAATGTTTAATACATCATAATGAAACCTGGAATTTACAGATTCTAAATCGAGGTGCCCTTCAGTTCCTTATGGAATTTGCATCATACAGTATAAGTGCAATTCAATGAACCCAACCAGCTCAAACAAGGAAGGAAATGCAACCATCCAGTGTGAAAAGACTGCAATGAGGGTCTAATTATCTATGAGTCAAGGCTTAGACACTAGCTAAACAAGGTTTATGAGTTCTTTACTGTATTAATTTATCAGGGTAATCAAGAGATGTAACAATTCTCAGTCCCATTGTGATGCAGCACATCACATCATACAATGAAGCATCCACATGCAGGTGTACTATGCCTATGTATGTGATAATATCTGTGGAGAAAAGGGGGTTGTCGTTTCTACTTATAATGTACATCACTAACCAGAATACCAGATACATCTTGCCATCATTTTCAACGCATCAGAAATGTTACAGAAAAAGCACGAAGTCAGACGAGGAACTAAATGATAGCCAACCTAGACTTAAATCCTTTGGCAACACCAGAAATGAAGACAGAGGGATCATGTCCTAAGTCCTATCACAAACAGCTGCGCTAATCAACCATTATTGTTTATGGTGTCTAGCCTGCTATACTGTTTGTGTGTGTACAACAGACTACTATGTCAGGTACTCAGTTGTAAGAAAGCTCCAGCACTGCCTAATCTACTAAATGAAATATTATTGCTTGTTTGCCTAAGGGAAACTTCAGTATCAGAAGTCTCAACGACAAACTAGTTAGAGCAAATAGAGCATGTAAATTCAAGTTACAATCACCTTAAAATTAAACACTATCTTCTGCCTGAAATAAATTATAAAATGCATTCAGGTGCTTTCAACCAATATAGTCGGGACTCGGGAGTCATTATTACAATATTTACTCGACAGAAATGAATATACTAACAAGAACATATTTTATCATAGAAGAAACTTTTCAGTTCCATTTCTTCTAAATTTGCTTGAAGATGATCTCTTTTCTTTTATTTTAAAAATGAAATGCTGATTAGTACATATATTTTCGTAGAAAACACTTAAAGCAAGAGAGCATTACAAGGGATGGCTGTTAAATAATATTGAGCACGAATACAAATGCATCCTTAAAAACAAGAGAAAACAAAGACATGCAAATACCTGATTTAAATTGTGATCACTCCTCCTTTGTGTCCTCTGAATCTGAGATGGGCATCAGAGCGCATAAACCAAGGATGTGCCCATTAAGGCATACATAGTACTCAACCGAATCATCATAAGCATCCAATCTAACAGAAGCACTTCTCGGTATCATTTTTGGTTGCTTCAAGTTCCAAAGCTTTGCTTTGCAATATGGACACAACTCCTCTGGATGGAACTTTACCTGCTTCTCAATCAACAACCTTTTGATATTTGACATAGAAAATGACTTGATAATACCCCGGAAGAGACCCACGTCACCTTCCACGCCAAGGTCAAGATGTTCGCAGGAATCCGAGACATACAACACATCTGTCCTGCACTGTGGAGGCAATAAGCACTTCCCCACAGTCCGAGAAAAACGAGTTCTGTAGACAAAGTGCCCTGGGAGATGAGTGTTTCCAAACAGGCCACCCTTAGTGCACCCTGAGCAATAAATAAGAAGCTTTCCTAGCGCCTTCCAGTTGCCATCAACAATGTGGCTTCCACTGGAGTGCAAATCCTGCATCATCTTTGGTGCTCGGGCATGGCAGAACTCCTTCCACAGAACCCGCTTAGCGATCTCGTCAAACCACTTGCATGTGCAGGAGAAGATAGCGATCATCCTTGGATTCCAGTTCATGTGACGGAACACGAGGAACATTGCATCCTCACTGACGTGTCCCTTGAGGCAAACACAACCTGCAGAATGTGTGCAGCGATACTGCTTCACCACTAACACCATTTCTGGTTGTCAGGCCAGCTAGAGCTCAATCCTTTTTAGTTCAAAAAAGAGCCCAATCCTCCGTATCCCTTTAATCCTGTAGCAGGCCAGAAATTCAGTACAACAGTTGAGATTCTATTCCTCATGGATTAACCAAACGCTGAAATTCATCAATCTCTAAAGAATTTAACCTAACACATCAACTAGTGTGACAAAATGATGCTTTCGATGCCTCACTGACGCTGCCTACATTACGAAACAAAAATTGAGAAAAGAAATGTAGAAATACATAAATAACGGGTAAATTTCCCAGGATTTAAATCAGCTATCGATAATCTACTTTTCTACCTAAACATCTCCTACCACCGTCCACCCATAACAAAGCGAAACAACGAAAAAAGAAGTCCCTAGGAATAAGTTGCTAAGACCGGTCCAACACTATCAGGGACGGAATCAGGATTCGGAACGGGTCTACACATGCAAACCGGATAAGTTTTGCAAAATAATCAAATTGAGTAGGTATAATACACTTGTAATTGGTTGAGATCAGAATACAAGTAGTTTACACTAGGGTTTGGGGGTGGTCCGTTTGGTACGGCAAGAAGGGAAGAGAAGGGACCGGCATACCTGGCGGGAGTTCGTGGCCGGCGAAGGATCCGGCGAAGACGTTAGTGAGGGGAGAGAAGGGTGCGGCCCCTCGCCCGGGTGTCGCAGCAGGAATGGAAGGCCACGAGAGAGAGGGAGGGTGAACGGGAGAAAGAAAACAAAAAAGAGGGGGAGACGGATGTATACTGGCAAAAATAAAAGGGGCAATAGCTTCTCCACCATCGGTTTCACTTCCAATTGCATTTTAACCATTCGTTTTCAAAGTTTGTAGATTTATCATCCATTTTTGAATTTAAAGCTCAGTTTTTATCATCAAACTGTTATGTAAGAGTAACAGTGTTAAATTTAGTGGAGATAGATCAAATTGCCCCTTTATGTTTTTACCATAATTCTGATTTTGATTAAAAAGATTATTTAGACGTTTTTTATACAAATTTAATTCTGGACAGATTTTCAAAGTTTTTTGCATAGGGTGTTTTTGTTAGAAATTCAAATTTTTGGCCGAAATTCAAATTTTGACAAAAATTCAATTTTTTGAAAGATTCATCAGCCCAAATATCTAAAGATTGAATTTTTGTCAGCCCAAATTAAAATTGAGGATACCCGATGCAATTCTGCCATTCAATTTTTCAAAGTAGATTGAATTTTGTCAGCCCAAATTAAAATTTCTAAAGATTCATCAGTCCAAACTTCTAAAAAAATTGATTTTTTGTCAAAATTTGAATTTCTAACAAAAACACCCGATGCAAAAACTTCAAAAATCTGTCCAGAATTAAATTTCTATAAAAAATGTATATATTTTTTAATCAAAATCAGAATTGTGGTAAAAATGCAAAGGGGCAATTTGGTCTATCTCTACTAAATTTAACACCGTTACCCTTACATAACGGTTTGATGATAAAAGTGAGCTTCAGATTCAAAAATGAATGATAAATCTGCAAAATCTAAAAACAGATGGTTAAAACACAATTGGAAGAGAAACCGATGGTCGAAACGCTATTGCCCCAAAATAAAAAGAGTAAATTTCATAAAAACCTCTTTTTTGTTCATTTCTCACAAAATCTAAATACCATAATAAACAAGATAACTTAGTTGTACATACCATTCAATAATTTTTTTTCGAAAAGAAAGAACTTTATTGATTACTCAATAAAAATTACATTCTTGAGTAATCAACTACTACTAGACATGCATCACTATATGGCATAATCGCTTGCCCAACTATACAAGCTCATGTACAACACGGTTCCTTTCTCTCTTTGCGGACCGGAAAATAACCTCCGCTAGCTCACTACCGATCTCCTTAACCTCTTGAACAAGGTACCAAAGCGCGGATTTTTGGCTGCCATCCATGTTCAACGAAGTGATTAGCGTAAGACAGTCTGACTCGAGTATAGCCTTCTTCCTCTCCCACTCCCATGCTAACGTAAGGCCCTTCCTGCATGTCTTTGCTTCAACTTCCTTTGCCGACCGTCCATCAAACATCACTCGCCAAGAAGTGAGCAAGGCCTTTTTGTGCTCATCCCGGCCGGATTATCACGTGTTAGATATAATATGGGCTTGGTCCATATTTTATTTAATTAATTATTTAAAATCAAGGCTCATAATTAATAGTAATGGTGTATAATACCATATGAGGAATTTATTGCTAATTGACTTGACTTTATAGATGAACTCCTATTTCACCTATTAGAGAAGTTGAGAGAGGTGAGAGGCATGCCACACACGTGTGCGCCGCCACCGAGCCAAGCCAAGCCATGTTGTGCCGAGTCGAGCCATGGCGTGCGAGCGAGCGAGCCGTGCCGTGCCTACCTGTCGCGCCCATGTTTGGAATGCTTTGCGACTTGGAAACGGAAAGGTGAGATTCATGAAAACTGAAATCGAAGTTGATTGATGCATGTGAGCAGTTACTTCATTTTCTATTTCCTCACCTACAGTTTCTATTTGGCATATAACCTTCCCTGTTGCTGTCCCGATTGTTGGTATGTTAGCATTCTATTCTTCCTCTGTCGCTTGCCTTCCGAGTCTTCCCTGTCCCGGCAATCCACGTGCACGGAGCAGGAGAGCAGGCTTCCGGAACCTTTTCCGTACGGCGTACCTTCTCAGGTGGTGTGGGCAATCAGGTTTTTAGGGAGCGTTTGACAGTGCGGCTGCTCATGACTTCCCGGTGTGCCCCAGGAGTTGTTCGATGTACTGCACTACATCACGCCTCATCCTTCATTGACTGTGATCGACTATTTCAAACAACATACTATGACTATTGCGAATGGAGCTGCCGGTGTTCCCGGTATTGGTCCCTCCGTAGAGTATACCTTCATCCTTCTCGTTCTTACTAGTTTAGTTACGATCTTAACTGGTAATCTGGCTTTTGCGAAAACTGTCATCACTTCTATGTTGCTAAATATACGATTAATATGAATTAAATTCAACCTGAAAATACATAATTTTCTAACAATCCAAAAACTTGATTGGCAAAACTATTAGAGAATTTGCTGCTGTATTGAAACCCGACAATTTGTTTTATAAAAGGAGGCATGCACAAATGATACTGTGGTTGACAATGATGAACTGCTATCATGCTGCGCAGGGGAAGCTCGAACAGTTCACTCCTGAAGAGGAGAGTGCGTTTGAGGCATCCAACAACCTGTTTCGAGACGTCGTGATTAGCGCTCTTGCTGACAAATATGTTAATTTCTACATCACATGAAGGATGAAACATTGCATTATTTTAAATATATAAAAGTTGAAGTAGAAAATCAATTTGAGAGGAAAATTAAACTATTAAGGTCTGATCACGGTGGAGAATACCTTTCTAATAATTTTTTTGACTTCTGAGTTGAGTATAGAATTATAAATGAGAGGACACTGCCTTACTTACTAATGGGATCACCGAGCGAAAGAACCGCACTCTAACTAATTTGGTTGACGCCATGTTAGAGACTACGGGGCCATCTAAGGAATAGTGGGGTGAGGTAATTTTGACAACATGTCATGTTCTGAATAGAGTGTCCAGAAAGAATAAAGAAATTTCACCATCGAGGAATGTGATGAGGACATCACCACGCTGGATACACGCATATCATGACCTTCCCCAAGTTACAAGTCGTCACCAACTCGGTCGCCATGTTCGTTTTGGATTCAGCTGACACTCCTTCACGGTTTTGATGATATCTCCTACATCCGACATCCAAACGAGGCGTTCTTTGGTGCGTTGGAAAGGGGACGATGACGCCGTCGTTTTGTTTCTGGTCCTAACTCTAGAAGGGTCGTGAGTCATAATATGTGACCATGACAAGGTGCTGCGCCACCTATTTTGGGCCAACTTGGCCATGTATCGTGTCGGGTCTTAAGCCCATGTTGTGGGCGCCCCCCCTGGTCGCCTCCAACCCTAGGACATCCCTGGTTCATACATAAACTCAGTAGCCGCCGTCTTTTAGTTTCGGGTTTTGTTTAGTTCAGTTTTCCAGAGAGAAACTTGATCGAATTATTATAATTGTGGTGACAAGTCCTTTTACAGTAATCGAGAGCCCCTGTTCTTGTTCTACACCACTATGGCGATTAGTCCTTTTGTGTTTAGAGCTTGAACCTTTTCTTATGATTCGCTTCATCCATATTTGCAATTTTAGATTACGTGTTCATCCTCTCTTGCTTGTGTTGTCGATTTCGCTTGCAGGAACAATCAAGTTGTGCTTGGTATAACAGTTGCGGGGTTAGATCGTGTCTGATTCAAGCCAAGTCATCGATGCCGAGTTCCCCAAATTCGAGTTTATCCCCTTACCTCTCGGAAGATCGGGCCATATCTACATTAGAATAGTTCAAAAGAAAATTAAATCTCTCATATTTGCGCACTTGGGGTTGTTTGGTCATAGTGACTGTGTCAATTAACAAGAAGCACAAACTTGGACCTAAAGCTGTTAATTGCATTTTCCTAGTTTATGCTCTTAACAACATGGGTTATAGGTTCCTAGTTATTAAATCTGGAGTACCTGACATGGTGGTCGGTATAGTTTTTGAATCCAGAGACGCTATATTTTTTAGAGTAATTTTCCTATGAAAAATGAACATAGCATTTTTGGTCATGAATCTGTAATTCCCCATGAGATGTTTACACCGGTTATACACATTGAGGAACCCCATGTTAAAAATCCTTAGGAGGGCAACAATGCAGTCACTCAAAAGAGACAGAGGATTGTAAAATCCTGATGAGAACACCACCATGCTGGATACACGCATATCATGGCCTTCCCCAAGTTAAAAGTCGTCACCAACTTGGTCGCCGCGTTCGTCTCGGATTCAGCCGACACCCCTTCACGGTTTTGATGATATCTTCCACATCCGACGTCCAAACGAGGTGTTCTTTGATACGTTAGAAAGGGGACGACGACGCCATCATTTTGGTTCTGGTTCTAGCTCCAGAATGGTCGTGAGTCATAATATGTGACCATGACAAGGTACTGTGCCACCTATTTTGGGCCAACTTGGCCATGTGTCGTGTCGGGCCTTAAGCCCATGTTGTGGGCGCCCCCCCTGGTCGCCCCCAACCCTAGGACGTCTTTGTTTCCTATATAAACTCAGTAGCCACCGTCTTTTAGTTTCGGGTTTTGTTTAGTTCAGTTTTCCAGAGAGAAACTTGATCGAATTATTGTAACTATGGCGACAAGTCCTTTTACAGTAATCCAGGACTCATGTTCTTGTTCTACACCACTGTGGCGATTAGTCCTTTTGTGTTCAGAGCTTGAACCTTTTATTGTGATTCACTTCATCCATATTTGCAATTTCAGATTGCGTGTTTATCCTCTCTTGCTTGTGTTCTCAATTTCGGTTGCAGGAACAATCAAGTTGTGCTTGGTGTAACGGTTGCGGGGTTGGATCTTGTCTGATTCAAGCCGGGTCGTCGATGCCGAGTTCCCCAAATTCGAGTTTATCCCCTTACCTCTCGGAAGATTGGGCCATATCTACATCAAGTGGTATCAGATTTCCAGGTTCCCCGTGAGGTATTATCGTGTTCTTCCCTTTAGATTCGTTTGTGTTCATCACCTTTTGTCCACGAAAAAGCCTACAAAAAAAATTTCCCCACCATCGCAGACACTGTTTAGCCTTTGCATAATTTAATTTCAGAGTCCATAGTGTTGAGTTTGTGTCCTAGTCGAGTTCAGTTGCTGGTTTGAATTTGTGTTTCGATTCGGTTTGTGTTTTGATCTCCGCTGCACACCACCATCACCATCGTGTTTTCCATTGGATTCACCATCGTGTCACCCACCCACCACACCCACAATCTATTGCCAATAAAAAAACCCTACCCGATTCGGTTGCCCCCCTCACCCCTGAAACCCTATCTTGACATACCTTCGGTAAAACAGGTATAACTTTTTGCTCGTTGCTCCGATTGGGCTGAAATGTTTACAGCAGATTCTTGACTCAAAGTTGAGGTGACCCCTGAAAAAAAATTGTGAAGTCAAAAATAGCGCTTTTGGTGAAACTTTGAGATTTTGCCTACCCTTTGTTTTCCCTCTGTTTGAGTTGAAACTTCTTGTGGTTCCTTCCTTTGTGTTCCTCTATCACAGAAAAATAGTGGAAAAATCATACAAAAAAATCAAGATTTTGATTTGCACCCTTCCCCCCCCCCCGCCCTGAAAATTCTAAGTCTGGGAAGGCTGTTTTGATCCTTGCTGCCTTTGCCATTGTTCTTTACCATTGTTCTTGCTGTCACAACTATTTTTGAACACGATTCTTTTGCCAGCAATTAGGACACTGCTTTGGACATTTATTCAGTGCTACTATCTGTTATTGAATTGTGTTCCAATGACATACATATTAGTCTTCCAAGCTATACATATTGCAGCACAGGTTTCTTCCTTGCAACTGTTACACCCAAGCTCAACTACAGATTGTGTCGACCTGTTTGGCTTTGGTAAGAACACTTGCAAGATTGTGATACATTGCTTCTGATATTGTTTTCCACTTTCTACACCCTCTACTGCCTGCTAGTTGATAGGGCTAATCTTTTTGTTTAGTGTTGTCTTTTGCTTTTAACCGTGTCAGAGAAAGGGAAAGGGACACCTGGAGAGTTGGAGTCCCCTACGGACTTCAATGATTGCGTCTCCAAGGCCGAGCTCACGAAGCTTCTTGTGGACCAGCGTACATTCATGGAAACGAAGTTTGCCGAGTTGATGGGTCTCATCAACACTGTTGTCCACCGCATTGAGGATGTTGAACGACAACCTCCACCTCAACGAGCTGCTGCTGATGATGATTTTGACCATGATGTAGACCGTCTTCACCGTAATCGACACGGTATGGGAGGTAATAACAATCGTGGTAATACTGATACTTTTATTAAGCCCAAATTTAACATACCACCTTTTGCCGGTAGTGCTGACCCTGAAGCATACTTAGATTGGGAACTTGCTGTTGAACAGAAATTTAATTCTCATTTAGTTCCTGCTGAGCATAGAGTTAGACTTGCTACTAGTGAGTTTACAGGTTTTGCTCTCTTTTGGTGGAATGATCTTTGCAATACTAATGCTGCTATACCTGCCACTTGGCCTGTTTTGAAACAACGCATGAAATCTCGTTCTGTTCCTCCTTATTACCAACGTGATTTACGTTTGAAATTACAATCTTTAACACAAGGTAGTAAAACAGTAGAGGAATATTATCAGGAATTGCTTATTGGTTTAGCACGTTGTGATATACATGAAGATGATCTTGCAACTAGTGCTAGATTTTTTGGTGGTTTGAACCGTGATATCCAGAATATTGTTGACTATAAAGAGTGGAATAGGTTCAGCCAATTATATCATATTGCTCTTAAGGCTGAACGAGAAGTACAGGGACGCCTTCCACAACAATCTTGTAGGTCCAACACTGAGCAATATCTCCAGCAACGCACTGGAGTAGAGAACTTGAAGAGTCATGTTGCTAAGACACCAGCAACAACTTTTCCACTTGCGCCTACTTCTGCAGCGCAATCGTCTAGTGTGCAACACCAACACCAGAAGAAGGTTACTACTTCCGGTACTAGGAGTGGCTCCTCTACCACTATAATTTGCCACCGCTGCAAGGGCATGGGACATGTCATGAAGGATTGCCTTAGTCGTCGTGCTTTTATCGCTACCGCTGATGGGTATGAAAGTTCTAGTGATGTTGAAGATGAATTTGCTCGTATGCCTAACCTTGTTGCAGATTCGACGGAGGAGCAGGAGACTACCGCCATTGATTCTATTGCTGCCACCGCGGGCTTTCCTAGCCTCATTGTACAGCGTGTGTTGACCACTCGAGTGGGACAAGAGGAAGAACAACAACGCAACAATTTATTCTACATGTACCTCATTGTTGCGGACCGCCGTGTTCTCACCATCATTGATACTGGGAGTTGTAACAACTTGGTAAGTTCTGATTTGGTAAGCAAACTTGGCTTGACCACGCATGCACTACATCAGCCCTACCACATCAAATGGTTCAACAATAGTGGTACGGCACAGGTAACTCAATCAGCACGTATACACTTTTCAGTAGGTTCTTATCAAGACTTTACTGATTTTCATGTTGTACCTATGTAAGCATGTTCGCTTTTATTAGGCCGTCCATGGGAATATGATACGGATGCTGCCCATCATGGTAGAACAAATACATATACATTCGTGCACAAGGACAGGAATATTACTTTGCGTCTGTTATTGCCTGTTGATATTAGAAATCATTTTAAACTGCTTGTTAAAAATACTGAGAATAAACATGATAACAAACAACTTTCTGATGTTAAACATAAGGTTATTCAGTTAAAGGGAGGTGCTTTTCTTGCTATGACATCTACTGTTATTGATCTTTGTGATAATCATGATGCACCTTGCTATACTATGCTTTGTCATGATATATCTTCTATTGATGGTCATGTATCTTGTACTTTGCATTCTGCTAGTACTAACCTTTTGTAGGAGATTGATGCTGAGATGGAGTCGAGGGCGACTCCAATTCAAGAAGGGGAGGATGATGAGAACATCACCATGCTGGATACACGCATATCATGGCCTTCCCCAAGTTACAAGTCGTCACCAACTCGGTCGCCGCGTTCGTCTCGGATTCAGCCGACACCCCTTCACGGTTTTGATGATATCTCCCACATCCGACGTCCAAACGAGGTGTTCTTTGATGCGTTGGAAAGGGGACGACGAAGCCGTCGTTTTGGTTCTGGTCCTAGCTCCAGAACGGTTGTGAGTCATAATATGTAACCATGACAAGGTGTTGTGCCACCTATTTTGGGCCAACTTGGCCATGTATCGTGTCGGGCCTTAAGCCCATGTCGTGGGCGCCCCCCCTGGTCGCCCCCAACCCTAGGACGTCTTTGTTTCCTACATAAACTCAGTAGCTTCCGTCTTTTAGTTTCGGGTTTTGTTTAGTTCAGTTTTCCAGAGAGAAACTTGATCGAATTATTGTAACTGTGGCGACAAGTCCTTTTATAGTAATCCAGGGCCCCTGTTCTTGTTCTACACCACTGTGGCGATTAGTCCTTTTGTGTTCAGAGCTTGAACCTTTTCTTGTGATTTGCTTCATCCATATTTGCAATTTCAGATTGCGTGTTTATCCTCTCTTGCTTGTGTTCTTGATTTCGCTTGCAGGAACAATCAAGTTGTGCTTGGTGTAACGGTTGCGGGGTTGGATCTTGTCTGATTCAAGCTGGGTCATCGACGCCGAGTTCCCCAAATTCGAGTTTATCCCCTTACCTCTCGGAAGATTGGGCCATATCTACATCAAATCCTTTGGCAGTGACTTCATTGTGTATCTTGTGGACGACACATCCAGTACCATCGAGGAGGCATATTCGTCTCCTGATGTTGACCTGTGAAAGGAAGCAGTAAGGAGCGAGATGGATTCTATTATGTCCAATGGTACATGGGAAGTCATTGAGCGTTCTTATGGTTATAAACCTATAGGATGCAAATGAGTGTTCAAAAAAAGGCTTAGGCCTGTTGGTACTATCGAGAGGCACAAGGCAAGGGATGTGGCAAAGGAATATTCACAAAAGGAAGGTGAAGATTATTTTGACACCTATTCACCTATATCCTGATTGACCAAGATTCGAGTTTCACTTTCCCTGGCAGCCTCACATCATCTTCTCATTAACCAGATGGACGTTAAGACAACTTTCCTACATAGTGTTGGAGGAGGAGATCTATATGGATCAGCCCAATGGGTATGTAATTGATGGTGAAAAGAGCTTTGTGTATAAATCGTTGAATTCCTTATATGGCCTAAAACAAGCACTTAAGCAATGACATGAGAAGTTCGAAAGAACTTTGATATCGGTCGGCTTTGTTATAAATGAAGCTGACAGATGTTCATATTATCAGTATGATAGGGGCGAGGCAATCATCTTGTGTCTGTATGTTGATGACATTTGAATCTTTGGGACCAGACTTAATGTGATTAAGGAGGTAAAAGATTTTTTGCCAAATAATTTTGGGATGAAAGATTTAGGAGAAGCTGATGTTATCCTTAACATCAAGATAATTTGAGAAGAAAATGGTGGGGTCACTCTTGTGCAGTCCCACTATATGGAGAAGATCTTGAGTTGCTTTGAGTTTAGCAACTGTCAATCTGCTCATTATGACCCTAGTGCGGTATTAGGGAAAAATTGGAGAATAGCAAGGGATCAACTATGGTACTCCTAAATCATCGGTTCACTCATGTATTTAGCTAATGCTATGAGACCTGACATCTGTTTTGCCATGAGCAAATTGAGCCAATTTGTGTCAAACCCAAGAAATGATCATTAGCGTGCTCTTGAGAGAGTAATACTTTATCTAAAGGGTACAATGAGCTATGGAATCCACTATACTGGGTACCTGAGGGTAATAGAGGGTTATTGTGATGCAAACTGGATATCTGATGCTGATAAGATGTATGCCACGAGTGGTTATGTGTTTCTACTTGGAGGTGACACTGTTTCCTAGAAGTCTTGCAAGTAGACCATCTTAACGAGGTCTACCATGGAAGCAGAATTAACATCATTAGACACCACTTGCGTTGAGACTGAGTGGCTTCGTGATTTCCATATGTATTTACTAGTGGTTGAAAAACCTATACCAACTATCTCCATGAACTGTGATAACCAGACTATGATAGTCAAGGTGAACAGTTCTAAGGATAACATGAAGTTATCCAGACATGTAAAAAGGCGGTTGAAATCTGTCAAGAAAATGAGAAACTCTGGATGTCGATGCTCAAGACCGGCAGTAAATATATAGGGCTACGTCGAGACCAAGAACTACGATGGTTACACAAGATGCTGAATTATACAGGTTCGGGCCCTCTCAATAAGAGTAAAAATCCTACGTCCTGTGTTCTGTATTGTATTGATTGTCACGAGATGTTAAGCCTAAATTGCCTCTAACTCTCTCCCCCCTCATGGGGGGTACCCTGCCGCCTTATATATCCGGTCAGCAGGGGGGTGCAAGCAGAGTCCTAGTCGTACTCTACAATGGTTCTATATAGCAAGTCTAATCTTTCTTGTCTTGCACTCCAAGCCGAGTCGGTCGGCTTCCTTGTTGATGAAGTACCCGGTCGGCCACCGACTTTAGCCTTGTATGAGGATACCCATAAAGCAAGTATCCCACACTGGAGTAATAGCGTTGGACTATATCCATACGTTTAAAACTCTGGCTGATCAATTTACAAAGGGGCTGTTGTGTGACATGATAGACAATGCATCGAGTGAGATGAGTATGAGACCCACTTGATGGATTGTTTTAGTGGCAACCTGTTCCATGTGATCGGAGATCCTATGAAATTGAATGGCGAAACAAGCTCGTTCAAGAGGAAAGACCCTTTATTGGTCCATCTTAGATGTACTTCTTTCCTATACTATATGGCAGGCTGGTTTTACCTTAATGTGTTCTAATGGCTTATGAGAAGCAGAGATATCACCCTACAGGATATATCTTGAGGAATACACCTATATGTGTTTGATTGCTAGTCACAGTCTGTGAAATGGTGGGAATCTCTAGATACTCATGAAAATGTCAGCAGTATGACTTATACGCTTAAACCACAGGGGATGCTCATTGCAACCTTGTATCAGTAAAGGGCTTTGGTGAAACCTTTATTCGCACAAAACTGTCAAATCAAGGTATAGTCCATTATTCAATTGTGAATAGGTATAACTTCTGCTCTAGGTGGATGTTCAACTTAATAGTCTCTATCAAAACACTGGTATATCATATGATAGATGGGAATGCGAGAACATTTCTTATGAGCACTAGACTTGGTGGTGATTGTTAGATATGATGTGGGCTTGGCCCATATTTTATTTAATTAATTATTTAAAGTCTAGGCCCATAATTAATAGTAACAATGAATAATACCACATGGGGAATTTATTGCTACTTGACTTGACTTAATAGGTTGACTCGTATTACACCTGTCAGAGAAGTTGAGAGGGGCCAGAGGTGTGCCACAAGCGCACGCGCGCGCCGTCGAGCCGAGTCGTGCTGAGGCGAGGCGTGCGTGCCGAGCCGTGGCATGCATGCAAGGCATGGCGTGGCATGGCGTGCGTGCGTGCGAGCAAGCGAGCCATGCCATGCCTACCTACCGTGTGTGTTTGAAAGGTTTTGCACGTTGGAAATGAAAATGCGAGATTCATGGAGACTAAAATTGGAGTTGATTGCTGCATGCCAGCAATTACTCCGTTTCGTATGGATTTTCCTATAGTTTCCATTCGGCATATAACCTTCCCTGGTGCTGCTCTGATTGTTGGTATGTTAGCATTCTATTCCGCTTCTATTCCTTGCCATCCGAGTCTTCCCCGTCCCAGCAATCCGCGCGCACGGAGCTTTGGAAGAGCAGGCCTTCGAAACCTCTCCCGCAAGGCGTGAACTACTCGGATGGTGCGGGCGATCAGGTTTTTAGGGAGCGCTTGATGACACGACTGCTCACTTCTTCCTGGTGCACCCCAAGAGTTGTTCGAGGGACTGCATTGCATCATGCCTCATCCTACATCGACTGGGATCGACTACTTCAAGCAACGTACTATGAATGGTGTGAATGGAGCCTCTAGTACTCTCGACACTGGTCCCTTCATAGGGCATACCTTCATCCTTCTTGTTCTTACTAGTTTATACTTGCGATCTTAACTGGTAATCTAGCTTTTGTGAAAACTCTCATCACTCCTATGCTGCTAAATATATGATTAATCATGCAATTAATATGGATTAAAATCAACATGAAATGCCTAATTTCCTAATAATGCCCGCTCTGCCCATTTTCTCAAAGGCACCATTTAGGTTCATTTTAATCCACCCAGCTGGTGGGGCTTCCCATTATTCACTTCCCTTACTGCGAGATTGCTCCTCTTGCACCTGGATTGGGCTCTTACCATTTGGTTTGCATGCCTGCTCCCATTGACGAGAGGTCCATAGAGTTTCCTCATAGCTTAGGAGGAAATGAATTGACGCCGGAGTCTCCTGCCATTTCCCTTCATGTACAAGCCCATTGCAGACCTACCATATTGTAAGGACTGAAGGCGTACCGAGAGAGGGGGGGGGGTGAATCGGTAAGCCGCTCATAAATCCAAATACTTCAATTCACACTACTAGAAATCTAACAATCATTGCAACCTAATTATTCTTGTAGGCCAAGACCCTACACATGTTAGTGTTCATGATGATAGTAAGCGCGGAAGCCAAACACACTAGCCTATGCAAGCCATAATTCAACCTAGTTACTAGAGCACACAATTGTGGAATAGCAAAGAGGGGGTCAAGAAATGCTTATGATTTTTTCCCGAGGTCTCCGAGGGATGGCGCCTTCCCCTACTCCTCGTTGGACCACGCCCGAAAGAGAGTCAATCCCTCCCGCCACCAATATGGAGTTCTCGCCCATGAGCCCGCAATCACTCCCAGAGTGAAGACACGGTGCACGTCACCGCTGCCACCTAGGAACAAGCTCGCCTCCCTCGAGAACTTGTCGAACTCCCCGAGCCGACACGGGCGCTCACTATTGATGCCCCTTTCACCGGTGGCCTCAAACCGGGTATAAATATGTGACGACCTTCACAACCGATCATGATAGGCTTGATCACCGACACCTAACTAGTCTACGTCTCACCATATACCAAGAGTAACAACCTAGATCACACCCTCAAGGACACCCTAGCCTTTAAGTGCATCAATGCTCAAGTTACTCTCACTAGCACTCTCAAGATATGCAATATCTCCTTCTAGTGCTCTCCTCCTTTCCTCTTGGCTCTCACCAAATGCTCTCAGCAATTTCACTGGCCAAGAGTGGTCTCCAAGACCCCAGCATTGAATTTATATAGGCTTCCAACCTCCAACTAGCCGTTGATCCATAAAGTTGCTTTTCTAGACCCAATGACCGGACTGTCCGATCACTGCTAGACCAGACCATCTGGTCTCTCTAGAACGGCTCCCAGAACCATTGGCTGCACTATCCAGGCAACTCCCCTAAACTAACCAGACCGTCCGATCAGTTTCTCTCTCCAGTCCAGAAACTTTCTCGGTGCTGCTTCCTCTCTGCCCTGTATGGAGCCATACAGACCGGACCATCCGGTTTATAGACCGTATCATCCGGTCACTATAGTTCCCAACACAGACAGATTCCTCGCTGCCTGTTGTAAGTCCTAGAGAAATCCTCTTAGTTATCGTACATTCCGGTCACCACTGACCCCTCTGTCTGATCACTTTGTCCAGAAGCTGAAACTCCTAGTCCTCGCTTGACTTCATTTCCTGACTTCATTTCCTGGCTTCTCCGAACAGCTCCTAGGCTTCTCCACTATCACCTAATGCCTGTGATTTCACTGAGCATTCATGCACATAACCAACTAGTGTGACCTAAGAGACATGACCTAGACCCCCTTGATAATCCGGTTTTCCTATGGACTCAAAGCCCTAACAACTAGACAAGTGTTCCCAACACTTACTCTATAGCTTGTCCTTAGCTTTGATCAATCTCCATCAACTCTTGGACTCCATCAAGCTCACAAGGCTCCATTCTTGCGGCCATTGTCATCAATCGCCAAGGCAACCATCATCCATATGATTTGCAGTGGAGTTTAGAGATGATTTTTACATGGACAACAGTCGTGTAGATATTAGCCTACAATTTCATAGTTGTCATCTATCACCAAAACATTCATACCTTGGGGATCCAATCATCAAAGTCCATGAAGCTTACACATATCCTCCAGAGTAGTAAGACAAACCTGCCCCCATCCTCACATGACAGTTTTTCAAGTACCCGCAACAACCATTTTGTGTCATCATCCTATAGTTGGCTGTTGTCCGGCATAGTCCAGTGCCCCGCCATCGCCCAACACACGTATCTAGTATGAGGGCACACAATCAGTGTGTGGTGTTCAGATTCTACTGCCATACCGCACAACGAGCATTGGTCAGTAACTTGAAGTGTTTGTTTCCACTTGTTTAGTTTAGTGGGTAGGCTCCCAGATGCCACCTTCCACGTGAATACCCGGATTTTGTGTGGGATCTGAAGCTTCCAAATGTTCCGCCATAGCGAGCGTTCACCCAATGGTCTAGAGCTTGATGCTGGAAGACCCTGTTCTGCCTCCTTAATCCGTACTGCCAGCCTATAAGTGCTGCGGACTGAAAAGAGGCATGTTTTCTCATGCATCCAAGCCAACAGGTCCTCATGCTCCCCTCCTGCGATCTTTACCTGTAGGATGGCCTCAACATCATGGTCTTAGAAAAATCGACTGAGCAGCGACTAATTCCAGCTCTGTCCACCTACGTGTATGAACTGATCAACAGTTTTTAGCCAGCAGGGGCGCCTTCTTCCAGTGACTTTTAGACCGGGCTCCCGCGAAAGTTAGTTATCGCGCCAGATTTTTATGCTTCTTTCATTTCCTACACTCCAAATCAGGCCCTCTTTTAGAAGTTCCTGCCCATATACCACAGCCCTCCATGTCTAAAAAACACATTGGGGAAGCACCGTATCCAGAATATAGACAGTTGGGTAGTATTTGGCTTTCATGACTTGTGCACATAGGCTATCCGGATATTCCACTAGCCACCATGCTTGTAGGGTCGCGCTTGATTAAAAAGCTTCAGGTCCTGAAAGCCCAGCCCCCCCCCCCCCACCCCCGAGTCTTTTGCTTTCAACAATCTCTCCCATGCCAGCCAGTGCGCCTTCCTCTTCCCATGTTTCGCCCTCCTATGTTTCGGCCCCTCAACAGTAGCTGTGAATCCACTTCTCGATCTCATGGATGACACCATCATGCAGTTTAAACACACTCATGGTATAATTCGATGATTCCCTTGATTGAACTGGTTAAAATATATGTGAAAGCACATATAGTTAGAGTTCATATCATATTCAACTATGTAATTCTTTACGGAGGTTGAATTTTATGAACAATATGATCATAAAATCTAAAATTATGTGATAAACAAAAATATCTAGGATTGGATACACAAGGGCCATAAAATATGAGATTTTATGAAATTTACTAAAAGAAATAAATTTAATTGCTAGCGTTCCGACGATGAAATATGTTTCATTAGACCCTAGGTCACAAAATTAAGATATAATAGTTACAGCATGATTCACAAGATCAAAAAACATGAACCAAAATAGTGCACAAACCATATACCTGATTTTAGAAAGAAAATGACCACCGCAACATGGTTCTATGTTACATAAAACATTGTAATATTAACCTTCGTTGCAACATCATAGGATAACATCTACAACATTGAAAATTAATTTTTATAACATTTAATCAAAACAAGTATTCACATGGTTCAAGGACTTATAATTAATGAAAAATATTTCTTGTGAAATTAGCGCTAATGTTGCGTATAATATGATGGAGAATGTTGCCACGGAAAGGTTTTTGATGGAATCAATATGAATGTTGCATGCAACATAGTGTCAGATTGTGATGTTTTTTTTTCTTATAACATCAAAATAGATGTTACCTGCAGCATGATTGAATAGCGAGAGTTTTTTTTTTCAATTTAAATGAAAGTAAGGAACTGTGGATGTTATGTATGAAGACATTGTTTCAGAATGTTTTAGGAGTCTTAATCTTATGTAAAAAATCTAATAGATGGATTTAGGCTCTGTTTGTATTACTCCATTTTTTAAGAAACTGGTTTCTAGAAACTAAAGGGACTCCAAACAGGTTAGTATTTATGTCAATTTCTAAAAAAATGAATAATGAGTTTCTAAGAAACCTATAATCTGGTTCAATCTAGTTAATGCTAGTTTTTGTCTCATTCTAATATAATTAACTACCAGAAAAACTAGTTTATAGATTATAAAAACTAGGATCTAAACATTCCCACCTAGTTTTTATTTAAAAATCAGTTTCTACAATCTAAAAATAAAAACTAGTTTTTAAGAAACTATGGCGGATCCAAGCAGGGTATTACAAAATCAAAAGTGGGCAAGAGAATCTATATTTTATTATTATCTTCTTTAGCTCTATGTAATGTGTAACTGGACAAATAAAATCTTCCATTTATTCATTCGAATTTAAACAACTAGACTCATCCGAACTTTTTAATAAGTTAATAATATTTGTTTGAAAATCCATGCTCTTTCTTTTTCTTTATTTTTATATTGAATTCATAAAACTATTAATTCAATTTATCTTTTTCTTCACAAATCAACAAATTTAAGAAACTGTGCATAATGAAATGACAAATTAATATATCAGTATGGAACAACATATTCAAAGTGCTTAAATATGCTGTTTTTAATATATTTCTCATATTATGATATAATTTCATATACAAATACATAAAATTTATAGCTTGGTGATTAGATACTTAGAATTTCAGCCAACTAGTTGAAATGGCGTCAAGCGTCCTCTACGATAAAAGGGTGTCATAAAGGATAAAAGGTAAATTCTATAGGACAGTAATTTGTCCGATGATGTTATACAGTGCTGCATGTTGGCCTACAAAAAAGTGACCCATTTAACAATTGAGTGTAGCAGAGATGTGTATGTTGTGTTGGTTTAACGGACATACAAGAAGAATTGAGTACGGAATGAATATATCCGGGACATGATATGTCACAACCCCATACCGAAATATAGAGTGTGCCGTACAGGATCGCCTCGGGAGATAATTAACGAAGTAACCATACATAGCATTCACATATGAACATTCATCGTTTACAAAGATACATCATTAAGTGCATAATATTACAAGTTCAAGAGTCATAGCAGAAGCAAACTTAGTTACATTACAATACATATGTTCTTGGTTCAGATTACATAAATATGCGGAAGCGAAAGACGACAAAACACGACGTCGATAACCTAAGTAAACCATGCTGGCCCTATGGCAATGGCTCACTCATCTCGGTTAGGAGAGCTCCATTCAATGGTCCAGTTCTGGGGCTCCTCACCTTCTCACACAACCTTGTTACAATAATCACAATAGGTAGCTTGAGGAAATCCTGAAAAATCACATAATCGCAAAGCCTGAGTATCTAACATACTCTGCAAGACTTACCCGTAAAAAGGTTTACTAAAACCGACTCCTAATATGCATGGGGCTGATCGAGCTTATTTGACATTTGTATAAAAAAGCACCTATTAATTCTATGCTACAATTTTATTCTTTAACCAAGATTTTATTGCTTGTTGCAGAAAAGGAACCGTAGTGAACCTAGCTAGCTGCTAAGACATGAACAAGTGTAAAGAATAATACAACATAGCAATATGTACCCATAGAGTAAATAAATTTCAGAATCATAACCAATCTTCTCTACTTAAATTATCATTGCCCCTGCTCAAAACAAGAGATACTCATGACCGCGAGGGATGGCAATTCGAATCAATTTACATCCTGCAGAAGAAAACCCAAGTACACGACATACGCATCACTTAAGAACACGTATGGCCACCATTCACGAGATTGCTATAAAGTAGATCAGGGGCCATCGATCCCGAGTACACGTCCTCCCCGCGCTACAGTACTTCGTATCCGAGGCTTAACCCGTGCACTCTCCAGCAGTCCTCAAACCCGTGCATCCACCATGCCAATCACATCACCTCTGGATCGATGAGTAATACCGTCCAACAATACGGCGCCCAAGTTACAAAGTTTACCAATGCCCATATAAAGGTATGCACTTGGTACTGTTCAATACTTGTCCGCAGAGTTGCAACGATAGGTTCTCAATTTTATCCAAGTTCGTCCTTCATGTGAATCATAATTGAATCAAGTGATCTCATAGACTATCATTGACTCTGCTAGTTTAAGCATAGCATTTACTAACGAATAAGGCTTACTAACACAAACTAATCATAGGTCATTGTTTGTTTATGTAAGCGGGTTTCCATCCAAGTCCTATACTTAATGCACAATACAATATCCCTATGTTAAGAGTAAACCAAAAATGACTCGCAAATAAATAGGTATGCACCGGGGCTTGCCTTGGGAGTGATCGTAGTTAGAGTCTTCGCCGAAGTTCACTTCAGCTCCGGTTTGCTCCGGTGTGATCTCCTCGGTCTCGTGCCCTATATGAAAATGAAATGCATGAATAAAAGGAATACACAAAGGTTCATGCAATTCCCTAAGCAAATATGAAATACATGACATGATGATTATGTAAAGGAACATAGAGCTTTATATTGCAAAGTTAAATACCAACATGCATTTCTTTAATTAAATCCCTAAAAGTTGACATGCAGACTTTTAAAATTAAACCGATCTAGATACACCCAAGTAAATTATGAAACATGAGCATATATGAAAACCGATCTACATACACCCAAGTAAAATTAAACCGATCTAGAGTGAGGAACCTTACTGTAAGTCAAGATTAACATTCTGTATGAACAGTACCAGAGAGGAAATCAACTAAAATACTAACTATATGCATATACATGGCAATATTCACATTGAAATTTCTTAAGCTATTTATTAAATGATCAATTTAACAGAAAAAAGCATACTGATGGTGCCCAAAAGTTTACATAGAAATTTATAGGGATGCATGTTTGCACAAAGAACACGAATACCAAATTTCATAATTAAATTCCTAGCAAAGAATTTATATAAATTCATTTACTAAAACTGGAGATTATGCAATAACACTAAAAATATGCATAACAATGGAAATGTGCTTTTGCAGAAAGTTTAGAGATGCCATGGGATGCTTACAGAACAATTTTCATGATTTTACCATTTTTATATTTTTACTTATGAATTTATTACTCTAACAAGGGTTCTAACTTTAGGGAATTAATTTAATTAATATGCTGCATAACTTTGGCTCTCATCTTGTTTTTCTGGTAGAGGGGGATTTTAGGAACCCAAAAAAATTAGTTTCATATTTTAGGACTTTTATTTCTCGAATTATTGATTTTTGAAGTTTAAATCAAAGTTAAGCTTAATTACGAAATTGCCATTGCCGATTTTTGAAAACTGAACAGGACGTGCGCGCGCGGCTTGGCTCGCCTGAGCGAGGTCGGAGCTTGCCAGGGAAGGGGAGGAGGGGGGGGGGGGGAAGGATGGCCGGTGCGTTGCGGGGACTCGGCTGGAGGGGTCGGAGGGAGCGGGGCTCACCGGGATCTCGCCGGCGACGAGAAGCGACGATAGAGGAGAGTTCGGTTGCGTCACGCGACATGCACCGAGGGTGAGGGAGACTGGGGACTAGTCGACGAGCTTCACTGATGGACGTAGATGGCCGGTGTCGAGGAAGAAGCTGAGGAGGAAGGCCAGAGTAGGGTTCTCATCGGCGGGGGGGGGGGGGGGGGACTCCGATGGCGGCGGCCATGGCGGGGAAGAACAGGGGACTGAGCTCGAGTTTTTGTGGAAGAGGGGGAAGTAGGTGAGGGTAGGGGCACCTGGCTTCATGGTCAAGCCTGGGAAGTGAGTGGAGAATGTGTGAGCAGAGAGAGAGAGAGAGAGAGAGAGGAGGAGGAGGAGGAGGAGGAGGAGAAGGCTTCAGCAGCTGCGGCCTTAAGTGGCGGTCGATAGAGAGAGGGAGAGCAGAGAGAGAAGGGATGCGAGCTGGTAGCCAGGGAGTGGCTTGCCGGTGGGGAGGCTTCATTGCTGGCCGGTGGCACAGGGAAGGGCGGCGGAGCAGTGGCTGGCATGGGCAGGAGAGAGGACGGATCGGTGGCCGGTGGTGTGTTGTCGATTGCTGAGTGGACCAAAGGAAAGAGAAGAGGGTTGACACCTTGACTGAAAACAGTGTTCTGTACTTGCCAATTCCTCGAAGCTTCGGTTCTTCACTCTTCATGCAAATTTTTGTGCATGTCCAGAATCCCATATCCTCTAACTTTGCTTTTGGGGTCAAGTCCTGATTCGGCTCAGAGAGTTTATGAAAATTCTAGGACAGAGGTACATTTCTCTACATTTAGGGATTTTTTAGGGGTATTAAACCATTACCAAAAATTCTGATAAATTTCCCAAAATTCATTCTTGGCATGACCCTCAAGAATGTACAAAAACATTGGCACCTTTTCATGGAATTTTGTGATGTTTGTGTATTGCTATCATTTGCCAATTTGTGGAATTAATGAATTAAATTTTTATTCCCTTTTTCTTTGGCACTTTAATTACTTCAATTTTTAATTAGCCAGCAATTTAACATTAGGGTTAGCTTAATTAACTTTTTGTGACATGGGATGTCACAGCGCACCCCCCTTAAAAGAAATTTCGCCCCAAGATTTGCAAATGGATGAACAAAGAGAGGGGGCGTGGGTGGTTACCGGATTTGCAAGGCCAAGAATTCCGGGAAGTTGGTTTTCAGAAACTCTTCTTGCTCCCAAGTAGCTTCGTCTTCGGTATGATTACTCCATTGCACTTTGTAGAAGGTGATGATGCGATTGCGTGTTACCTGGTCTTTTCGATCAATGATCCGGACGGGGTATTCGGGGTAGGAGAGGTCTTCTTCCAATTGCTCGATGTCGGAAATAACCACGTCGATCGGAGGCTTTAAACACTTCTTGAGTTGGGATATGTGGAAGACATTATGCACCCGCTCAAGATTTTCTGGCAATTGCAACCGATAAGCAACGGTGCTATACTTCTCCGTGATCGGAAAGGGTCCAATGTAGCGGGGTGCTAATTTTCCCTTGATTACAAAGCGAGATATACCCTTGTTGGGAGAAACTCGAAGATAGACATGATCTCCCTTTTCGCACTCCAATGGCTTCTCCTTTTGTTGGCATAGCTTATCTGACAGGATTGTGTGGCTTTCATGTTAGCTTGAATATGTCGCACCTTCTTTTCGGCTTGGGTGATGAGATCTGGAGCAAAATTAATTCTTTCTCCCAATTCCGACCAATTCAGCGGGGTTCGGCATGAGTGGCCATACAAGGCTTCAAACGGCGACATTCCCGAACTCTCTTGGTAGCTATTGTTGTATGAGAATTCGGCGAACGGGAGACAATCTTCCCAATTTCCATGATCGTCCAGAACACAGGCTCTCAACATGTCCTCCAAATATTGATTCAGCCTCTCGATTTGACCATCGGTTTGCATATGATAAGTGGAACTTCGGATAAGAGTGGTGCCAAGACAAGAATGTAGTTGCTCCCAAAAACGAGCAATAAACTAGGGACCTCGATTAGAGATAATAGTCATGGGCACACCGTGCAAACATAGGACTCGTGCGATGTAGAGCTCGGCATACTTCTTGGTAGAGTAGGTTGTATGGATGGGAATAAAATGAGCAGATTTGGTCAACCTATCCACAGTGACCCATATGGAATCATGCTTCTTGGGGGTGAGGGATAATCCAACGATGAAATCCATAGCAATATCCCCCCATTTCCAAGCGGGGATTTTTAATGGGTGCAAAAGACCGGCTTTCCTTAAGTGATCGGCTTTCACACACTGGCAAGTATCACACTCGAAAACATAACGAGCAACTTCTCGTTTCATGCGCGTCCACCAAAATTTTTCCCTTAACCCACGGTACATCTTGTTGCTACCGGGGTGTATGGAGTATTTGGGCAAGTGAGCCTCATCCATGATTTTCTTCCTTAATTCCTTATTCTTTGGAACAACAAGGCGATTGTTGAACCATAACACTCCATCTTCATCTTGTCGGAAACATGTAGCTTCTTTCTTTCCTATCTTCTGGCGGATATATTCCATTCCCTTGTCCTTCTTTTGTGCTTCCATGATTTCTTCCCGAAGGATAGGAATAAGAGCTAGGTTATACAAGGATCCATAGGGAATGATACGAAGACTTGGTTCGCTTGAATCTGAAATTGGGCAAGCTTCCATAGAGCAAACAATTGCGTGATTGCATTGATCCCTTCGACTCAAGGTGTCGGCAACCACGTTGGCTTTTCCGGGGTGATTGTGAATTTCCAATTCATAATCCATGATTAATTCTAACCATCTAAGCTGCCTCATATTCAGTTCTCGCTGCGTGAATATATACTTGCGACTCTTGTGGTCGGTGTAGAGATTGAAAAGGTTACCAAGTAGGTAACGGCGCCAGGTTTTTAAGGCTAGGACAACGGATGCCAATTCCAAATCATGAGTGGGATAATTTTGCTCATGCTTTCGGAGCTGTCGTGAGGCATAGGCAATGACATAGCCTTCTTGCATAAGCACACAACCCAATCCAGTGCTGGATGCATCATAGTAAACATCGAACGGTTTGGTAATATCGGGTTGAGTCAAAACCGGGGCAGTTGTCAAATGCTTCTTGAGCAACTGGAAGGCTTCTTCACATGCACTACTCCACTTAAACTTAGCATCTTTTTCCAATAGCTTGGTCATAGGCTTGGTAATGCTTGAGAAGTTGGGAATAAATTTCCGATAATACCCGGCAAGACCAAGGAAACTACGAATTTGCTTGACCGATTTTGGAGCTTTCCAATTCAGCATGTCTTCTACTTTGCTAGGATCAACGGCTACTCCTTCCGCTGAAATGGCATGACCCAAGAATGGAACTTGCTTTAGCCAAAATTCACACTTGCTAAATTTGGCATAAAGTTGATGATCTCGGAGTCGTTGTAGAACAATGCGGAGGTGTTCGGCGTGCTCTTCCTCGGACTTAGAGTAGATAAGGATGTCGTCAATGAACATAGGTACAAACTTATCCAACTCTGGCATGAACATGGAATTCATCAAATACATGAAGTGGGATAGAGCATTGGTGAGACCAAAAGACATGACAAGATATTCGAAAAGACCATATTGCATGGAGAAAGTAGTTTTCGGAATGTCTTCGGCTCGGATCTTTATTTGGTGATAACCGGATCAGAGGTCAATCTTGGAGAAAACCTTAGCACCAACAAGTTGATCAAAGAGAATATCAATGCGAGGTAGAGGGTACTTGTTCTTGATGGTTACAACATTTAAAGGTCTGTAGTCGACACAGAGATGTAGGGTCTTGTCTTTCTTCTTCACAAAGAGGGCGGGACAGCCCTAGGGAGAGGAACTCGGTTGAATGTAACCCTTGTCCATAAGCTCTTGCAATTGCTCTTTTAATTCCGCTAACTCATTAGGAGCCATTTTGTACGGCCTACGAGAGATAGGCGTTGTACCGGGTAGGAGTTCAATTTTAAACTCAACATTCCTGTCCGGAGGCATTCCTAGCACATCATCTGGAAATACGTCGGGAAAATCACGTACCACTAGAATATCCTCAAGCTTTTTCCCTTCAACATGATACACTTGCGAAGTGGACAACTTGGGATATGGTAATCGGAGAATAGACGGGCCATATAGGGGTGAGTTCAAATGGACTTCCCGGGATTCAATGTGCAAGATGGCTCTATGTTTAGTCATCCATCTCATACAAGAATTTTGTCAATGCCTTGACCATCTAAGATGATTAGTGAAGCGGGGTACACGTTGCCTGCTAACTCAAGTGGCACTTTTCTCAACTCGAGGTGAGTCCTTATTTTTCCACCGGGGGATGTGATGATGTATGGTGTTCCCGTAGTGGTGGGGGTGATTTTCAATTGATTGACACATGCTTGACTAATAAAATCATGCGTTGCTCCAGAGTAAAAAAGAACCATAGCAGAGTGTTGGTTGATCAAGAACGTACCCGCGAGAACGGGCTCTCCAACTTGAATCTCTTTGACCGTGGTATAATTGACTCGACCATTCTTATGAGCAGGAGTAGAAGACTGGGGACAATTTCTATTGTTGCCATTGTTGTTGCCGCTGCTGTGGTTGTTGTTGTTATTGTTGTTGTTCTCGGAAGTGTTGGAGTTGTTGTTGTTGTTGCCCTGGTTGCGCTTTGGGAAACAACACTCTTTGGCAAAGTGACCGGTTTGGCCGCAGTTGTAGCACGACTGCGAGGAAGTGGACTTCATCACTGTGTTAGTCTGCTGCAGAGGGCGGGAACCAGAGGATGGCTGCTGGTTACTCCCATGAGAGCGAGATTGCTGCTGCGAGTAGGACGGGCGAAATCCTCCTCTCGAGGGTACCGCAGCTCGGAACTTTTGTCCAGTCGGGGAGGTGATTGCTAGCTTGTACTTGGGCAGTACAGAGCCGGATTAACTTCCCATAGCACGTTTCCTCTTCTTGTCATCTTGGTTAGCCCAGATAGCATCTTCTTGCACAATGGCGGCACTCATCAGATCATTGAACGTGCCGGCGGTAACTTGTGCCAAGCCTTCCTGCAGCTTCGGGGTAAGGCCTGAACGGAAACAATCCTTCTTCTTTTTGTCCGTATCAGCATGATACAAAGCATACTGAGTCAAGTAATTGAATTTCTGTTCATACTCTTGCACGGTTCTAGAGCCTTGCTTCAAGTTGAGGAACTCTTGCAGCTTGCGCTTCATAAGGCCAGCGGGATGTGGTGCGCATAAAATGCAGTGCAGAATTCTGTCCAAGTGACTTGGTAGCCAGTGGCAAGAGCGGCGGTGTAGCTTGCCCACCAAGCACTTGTGGAGCCACGGAGTTCCTGCATGGCAAAGAGGGGCTTCTGATGGTCGGTGCAGTAAAGAAGAGCGAACTTTGATTCCAACATGCGAATAAAATTATCCGCTTCCAGCAGATCACCGGCTTCTCCGAAGGTGGGCAGATGAGTTGCCCAGAAGTCATTGTAGGAGAATTCAAAGGGCTGCTGCGGTGGTGGTCCTGGAGCTCCTTGGCGGTTCATGTTCTCCATGAACATGCGGAACATCTCGTTCTGGTTATGGATGAGCTCCTCCATAGGCGTCATGGGTAGAGCATTGGGTGGCGGCTGGTTTCCACCAATGTTCGAAGCACCAGGAGCATCACCGGGGTTTTCTCCACCGCGGCGAGTTTGCACCATCTGCCATAGGAATAAGCATGTTAGCCCAATCATCACATGATACAATATGATAATAAGGCTATGACATAGCGACGAAATAAAATTTCAGATTGCTCATGAATTGAAATGTTAACAAAGAAATGGTGCAGGACATAAGAGATAACTTAAATTCCATTAGTTCCAACACCATTGGCAACATAATTATGATAACAACCATGGATACATTTGATGCAACTTTTGATACATGACAAGTCTTAAGTTACATCACTCGGAACATGACAATAACACGATCTCGGAGAGCTTAGGTTACAACTTCACTTAGCATTACTAACACAATCCCCATACAAGCACGAGGTCTCACAAGATTTCCACCCTACATACATACTACTCCTTAGTCACTCGGCGTGGCTACCACCATCGGACTCCACGTCCATATCACCCGGTCTAGGGGGTGCTTTGTAGTCAACACCGGAATCACCGTCCTCACTCAAATCAGCGTCATCGGGGGGGGGGGGGGGGGGGTGGAGGGGACCACAGTAAGTGGCACGGGTGGCTGGTCATTAAGGATAGCGTGCAGCTAGGCATTAGCGGCTTGGAGATGCCCAGTGACTTGCTCTTGCTGCGCGATGATGGCATGAGCGTCGTTGAGGTTCCCTTCCATGACATCCCGCGCATCTTGAGCTCCTTCGCGTTGAGCTTGTAGCTCGCTTTGCTCCTCCAAGAGAGCGTCAATCTGTCCATGAAGAGAGTAGGTCTCCTCCTAGGCAGCGGCGAGCTGAGCATTGCGTTGGTTCAGCTGCTCCTACAACTGATCACTAGCATCGCCCTCGATGATGAGTTGAGCATCATGGAGTTGCTCGAAAAGATCAGCCCACTCCAACTCGCTAGCGTGCAGTTTGTCCTCAAGGACCATGACCTTAGTGTCACGAGCAGCGAGCTGGGCATCACGAGCGGCAAGTGCGGACTGCAGTGCCTCACGCTCTCGTTCCAACTTGAGAGCGCGGGCGGAAAGGTGCTCGGGGTCCTTCATGAGCTTGCGAACATCCATCTGCCAGAAGAAGTTTTGCAAGGGTGAGTCAAAACTTAAGATCCCACTAAGTACACATGCTCAAAATAGCATAAAGGTTGATTGGTAAAAAGAAAAGACACACAGTGCTTGATTTGCTGGCGAAAAGCAAATGCAGTTCTGCGGTTGACAGAGTAACCCGCAGAGATGTGCAAAAACATTTAGCTTCTGGACAAAATTAAAAATTTGGCATTTTACAAAAGTTGTATAGAATTTAAGCGTCTTTCCAACGCATACTCACACATATCCATCCGAAACAATCTCTGGGAGTTATGATCATCCAAAAACAGGGGACAGAAATGAAGCAACTTCTAAAATTCCAGAAAAGCTTACTGTTTTTGCCAAATTCGACCCATTTCCAAATTTTTCTAAGAAAAACCCATTATAAAAAAATTCTAGGGTAAATCATTAGCTTTCCAACAAGTACTCATTCACCCTCATTGGATTAAAATTGAGGAAGTTTTGCTCATTTTAGTGGAACTGACCTTTCTGGCAGAGTTTGGTTTCTTCCCGATTAAGTTCAAACTTTCGTTTTAGGTGCCATAGGGATTCAAAATTGCCCGGGGTTTGATTATTTCACATGTTTGCAATATTTGTGACCTTTTTTTATATTATTAACAAGAATAAATGCATGTGGTAGGTATGAATGCCAAATGCTCAATATGACGATTTCCTACATTGTCACAAATGAAACTTGACCGAATATATAGATCGATCCATTCGGTGGCACACACACCTCTCGCACGTTTCTAATCAAACTACACATGGTTAGTGTACCTGCAATAGATCCATCTCAAAAACAGTACGTCAAATTCAAAAGAAACAAGCCAAAATAACAATGATAGTTTATGCCCAGGTATTTGCCCACCCGGAAGGCAGCCGACATTTAAGCGCATTCGGTCCATGCATCAAACAAAGCCCAGGTCTTTGCCCACCCGGAGGACGTTCGGTATTTACAGCACAGCCGATCCACGCACAATTACATACCTTCATTGAAGAATCCGTAGATGCAAGTAATTTAAACAAACATAACCCAGGGTTAGCCTTGCCACCTACTAATAATAACTCTTATATGGGCACTACTAGTTCGTACCTCACCGTAAGGCATAAAAACGGGTTGTTTAAGTTTTTAAATGTTCATTTGTGTGTAGCTTATCCCAAATTGGCTCTGATACCAGCTGTCACAACCCCATACCGAAATATACAGTGTGTCGTACAAGATCGCCTCGGGAGATGATTAACGAAGTAATCATATATAACATTCACACATGAACATTCATCGTTTACAAAGATACATTATTAAGTGCATAATATTACAAGTTCAAGAGTCATAGCGGAAGCAAACTTAGTTACATTACAATACATATGTTCTTGGTTCAGATTACATAAATATGCGGAAGCGAAAGACGACAAAACACGACGTCAATAACCTAAGTAAACCATGCCGGCCCTATGGCAATGGCTCACTCATCTCGGTTAGGAGAGCTAGGGACCCATTCAATGGTCCAGTTCTGGGGCTCCTCACCTTCCCACACAACCTTGTTACAACAATCACAATAGGTAGCTTGAGAAAATCCCAAAAAACCATATAATCGCAAAGCCTGAGTATCTAGCATACTCCGCAAGACTTACCCGTAAAAAGGTTTACTAAAACCGGCTCCTAATATACAGGGGGCTGATCGGGCTTATTTGACATTTGCATAAAAAGCACCTATTAATTCTATGCTGCAATTTTATTCTATGCTGCACCTACATGGACAAAACTCGTGTAGACATTAGTCTCATTTCATGTTTGTCATTCATTACCAAAACACCATACCTTGGGGTGACTTCAATGGTCATGAACTTTACAATCTCCCCCTTTTTGGTGATGGATGACAACCACTACTTATGATGATCCAAAACGGATGAGCAAGAAAGAACCAAAGGAAAAGAAAAGATTGAAAGACATACCTTTGTCCTTACCTTGAAAGTAGTGTCCCCCTTGGAACATGCTAGGTGGGGAGGGAGAACTACCTAAATATGTAGCGCACTTGATATTGAGCTTGAGTTGAATATGCGCCCGCCTTGGTGTCGTGGTAGTCGATTTTGTTGATGTCGGTGAAGGTGTTCATTGTCACCGTAGACATGCACCATCGTTGTTCTTCCCCATGTTGGTGTAGATGTCCATCTTGATGTGATCTTCATGTTCCATCTCCCTGAATCTTCACGTTTCTTCTTCATGTTCTCCTCCCCCTTTGAGATATCGATCATCTTCATGTTTCTTCTCCCTCCTTGGTCTAGGGTTGGCTTTAGGATCTTCATGTTCTTCTCCCCCCTTTTTTTGATCTAGACTTGGCTTTTGGATCTTCATGTTTGTTCTCCCCCTTTGTCACCTATCACCAAAAACCACACAAAAACGTAACAAAACCAAGTGGTATAACATAGTTGGCAAGAGTTAGAATAACTCCCCCTTTCACGGTGCTCCTCCTTGGTTGAAGTGACGTTTCGCCGTAGCTCCCCCTACACTTATGACTCAATAAAAGATTTCCTCAAATGAGCAAGGGTTGGTAATTATAGAGGTGGAAATGTATGAGCCACTTGTCTTTGAGCCGCACGAGTAAATTTAACCTTGGAGCTCGGTCGAACATGGCTCAATGGGCATGAAGCACAAATATCACTATTTGATTATCTAGAGAGTCATGTACTCACATTGTAAATGAGTAACTCCCCCTAGACACATGCTTGGAGGCATGCATGGTATCATAATGCAAGGGTGCATAAATGCAAAGAATGCAAATGCAACAAGTATACAATGCATGATGTGATGCCAAAGAGAAGAGAGAGAACCACTACAAACCAAGGTGTCAACAATGAGTTGTTCCCTTCTCAAGCTTGCTCACAATAGACCATTCTTCAAAGCCTTGGGTACACCATGAACCACCTTCCCAAGCTTAACCCATGTCTATTGCTATCTCAAGAAGGTCTGAAGTTAACCTACAAAAGAAGAGAAACAAGCACAAACAAAGACACAAACAAGAACAACCAAAACACTATACATATTTACAAAGGACAAGCTCGAGGGTTACTCATGTGGAGTTGGAGAGGTCGAGAACATTGAATTCTCCTCTTAGCTTGTTGAAGGTCTTCTCATCAAGTGGTCTGGTGAAGATATCTGCCAATTGTTCATGAGTTCGCACGCTCACCAACTCGATGTCCTTCTTCTCAACATGGTCTCTTATGAAGTGATGCCTCACTTGAATGTGCTTTGCATGATCATGATCTCCCGTCTTGAGGGCCATCTTGATTGCCGCCTCACTATCACAATATAGTGGCATTTGAGTATAGTTTAGGCCATAGTTCGAGAGTGTTTGTCTCATGTAAAGAAATTGTGCACAACATGCTCCCGCCGCCATATATTCTGCTTCGGCTGTAGATAGAGCCACCGAGTTTTGCTTCTTTGGGCTCTAAGATACTAGAGATCTTCCAAGAAATTGGCAACCTCCCGATGTACTCTTTCTATTCACTTTGCAACCCGCAAAGTCCGAATCCGAATACCCAAGCAACTCAATGTTTGTTCCTCTAGGATACCATAAGCCCATGGTAGGTGTGTACTTGAGGTATCTCATTATTCTCTTCACGGCCTTCAAGTGTGACTCCTTTGGATTTGCTTGATAGCGCACACAAGCACACACTAAACATGATGTCCGGTCTCGAAGCGGTGAGATAGAGCAAAGACCCAATGATTGACCTATATAGCTTGGGGTTCACCGGTTTTCCTTTCACATCATCATCCAAGGGTTTGCTAGTAGCCGTAGGTGTGTGCAAAGGCTTGCAATTTTCCATGTTGAATCTCTTGAGAAGGTCCTTAGTATACTTCTCTTGATAGATGAAGTTTCCCTCTCTCAATTGCTTGACTTGAAATCCAAGGAACATATGCAACTCTTCAATCATTGACATTTGGAATTCTCTAGCCATCATCTCCCGAAACTCTTCATTGAACTTTTCATTGGTTGACCCAAAGATAATATCATCCACATAGATTTGGCACACAAAGAGATCCTTCCCAACATGCCTTGTGAATGAGGTTATATCAATGCTTCCAATGGTGAATCCATTTTTGAGTAGGAAGTTCCTGAAGTGTTCATACCATGTCCTTGGTGCTTGTTTGAGGCCATAGAGAGCTTTCTTCAATTTGTACACCTACCTTGGATGTTTTGGATCCTCAAACCCCGGAGGTTGTTCCACATAGACTTTCTCATTGATCTCTCTATTCAAGAAGGCACTCTTGACATCCATTTTAAAGAGCTTGAAACCATTGTGTGAAGCATAGGTAAGTAAGATCCGAATAGCTTCAAGACGGGCCGTGGGAGCAAAGGTCTCTTCAAAGTCAATCCCCGCCACTTGAGAATATCCCTTAGCCATTAGGCGAGCCTTTTTTTTATGACAATTGCTCCTTTCTCATCTTGCTTGTTCTTGAAGACCCACTTGGTGCCAACCAAATTATGATGCTTGGGCCTCTCAACCAGTTTCCATACTTTGCACCTCTTGAAGTTGTTCAACTCTTCTTGCATGGCAATAACCCACTTGTGATCACCCATAGCCTCATGAATGGTAGTGGGCTCAATCATAGAGATGAAGAAGAAGTTCTCAATCTCAACATTTGCCTCATCATCATCCTCTTCACTCACATAGTTGGGTCTATATTGATTCCTCCTTGTTTTTATCCCTTGAGATGGACTCCCAATGATCAAGTCTTGTGAGTGATCTTTGTTGATGGATTTGGGTCTAGGATGGTATTTTCTTTGAGTGGGAGAAGTTCTAGGTGAAATATCTTGTGCATCATGAACTATTTGCTCTCTTGATATATGAGTGTCTTGTATCCTAAGAAAGGTGGAGGAGTCACTCTCATGTTTTCTTGTTTTGGACTTTGAGCTTGAGGTGGATGGGAGAGTATCTTGTGAAGAGCTAGGAGAAATGGCTTGTAATGAGTTATGTAGGGAGGTTTGTGGCTCACTTCTCACTTGGGTTTCCTCATCATTTGGTGAGTGTACTCTTAATGAATCTAGGGAGGAGCTTGTGGGAGTATTTGTGGAATATTGGGCTGTTTGTTGTATCTCGGAGGAGGGGGTTAGTGGAGGTGGTGGAGTGGAGGGCTCATCAATATTACCATCATTGACCTCGTGGGGTAAAACCTCGCCCACAGGCATTCTTCTCAAGGCTTCCCTCATAGGCTCATCTCCAATATTCACTTCATGAAATTCATCCTCCTTTTGGGACCCATTTGACTCATCAAATTGCATGTTATAGGATTCTTCCACATATCCTGTGGCTGAGTTATAGACCCTGTAGGCTTTAGAAGTCCCAGAGTACCCAACAAGAATGCCTTCATAAGTTCTGCTTTCAAACTTCCTGGGTTTCTCCTTTTCTTGAGAATATAACACTTGCATCCAAAGACACAAAAATAGGAAACATTGGGTTTCCATCCCACCAATAGCTCATATGGCGTCTTCTTCAACAACCGGTGGAGATAAACATGGTTGGAAGTGTAGTACGCTGTGTTGATTGCCTCTGCCCAAAACCTCTCATAAGTTCCATACTCATCCAACATGGCACGAGCAAGAGTGATGAGCGTCTTGTTCTTCCTCTCCACTACTCCATTTTTCTCGGGAGTATATATAGCGGAGAATTCATGTTTGATCCCTTTCTTGTCACAGTATTCCTCCACTGTGGTATTTTTCAACTCTGTCCCATTGTCACTCCTTATCTTCACAATGCTAGTATTGAACTCATTCTTTGCTCTCTTGGCAAACTTTCTGAAGATACCATTGGCTTGAGATTTGTCCACAAGAAAGAAGGTCCAAGTGTATCTCATGAAATCATCAACAATCACCAAGCAATATAGATTGCCTCCTAGACTCTTGTAATGTGTTGGTCCAAACAAGTCCATGTGCAAGAGCTCTAGAGGACGAGATGTAGACATGAATGACTTGGTGGGATATGAAGATGCAACTTGTTTTCCTGCCTGACAAGCACTACATAGTCTATCCTTCTCAAAGGCCACATCCTTGATCGCTTCAACTAGATTCCTCTTGACAATCTTCTTGAGCTGATTCATTCCAACATGTGCCAGTCTTCTATGCCACAGCCATCCCTTGGATGCCTTAGTGAATAGGCAATTACTTGATGGCATGTTGCTTGACTTGAAGTCTATGACATACAAGTTCCCATGCCTTACTCCATGAAATACTAGCCCTCTCTTGTCATTCTCAATCTTTGCACCGTCCTCGTCAAATGTGCACTTGAAACCCATGTCATATAGTTGACAAATAGACAGAAGGTTGAAGTTGAGAGTTTCCACAAGAAAGACCTTGGGGAGATGGAGGTCATTTGTGATGGCCACATTGTCCGAGCCTCTAACTCTCTCCTTTGAGTTATCCCCAAAAGTCACCTTCTCACTATCTTTGTCTTCATCAATGGCGGTGAAGATGGTTGGCTTTCCGGTCATATGTTGAGTGCACCCACTATCAAGAATCCAATGAGTGCCTCCACTTTTGTAGTTGACCCTGGTGGTAGCCATAAGACAAGCACTAGAGGAAGAAGGGTTAGTATCCAAAGCATTACTCGATTGGCTAGCACTAACCTCATCGTGTCGAGCAATAAGACCATCCTCATAGATAGGGATTCTTGCAATCCCCTGTAGTAATCTACTCCTAATGGGGTAGTGAGGAGCAAGTACCTCCAATGTCCATGACCATCCCCCATGTGCACATTGTCAAGGTTGATGTAGTAATGGGGAGGATCATAGAGTCCAGTGATGTGCTCAAGTACATGCCCCAGTTGTGTATAAAGCACAAGTATCATCTCCATTGCTCTCTAAATTGAGAGTTCATGTCTCCTGTTGACTACCTCCTCAAGTAAGAAACCCCTCTCAGGAGTTGTGATTTGTTGGAGGAGCATGTCAATCACTTCATGTGGTGCAATCCTCCGAAGTCCCCTGAAAGAGTTTCTCCTACACACAAGATCATAGATGGTCAATAGATTTTCACAAAGATCAACATTCGGATTTCTCACAAATTCACCAAGTTCAAAGAAGAGATCCTATTGGTGAGCTCGACGAAGATGCCAAAGGTGATCTTGTGGTGGAGGGGGTAGAGGAGGTGGAGGTGTCGGAGCCGAAGCTGCAAGATTGATCATCTCAAATGATCGAGCGAGCATTGTTGTTGGTGCTTGGTCCACTCGAGGTGCTTGGAGTAAAACTTGGGATGACACTTGAGGTAGAGCTTGACAAAGCGCCCGAAGAATGTCTTGCCCTGAAGGGATTGTAGAGGTTGTTGCAAGACAATCTTGTGGAGGGATCAAAGAAGTTTGAGCTCGAAGCTACTTCTTTCCCTTTGCTTGAGGATGCTTCAAGGTTTATTTTGGATGTCTTCTTCCACTCCATGCTCACGGTGATGTCCTCATCCTTGAAGAGCAGCCCAATCACGTCCTCGACGGAGAGACTCTTCTCCATGAGAAGGTCAAGGGTGATGTAGAAGAGCTTGGTACTACTCGGAAGCAAGGAAAGGATCTTCTCAACTATCACAATCTTGGGGAGCTTGAAAGAAGTCACCTCAATCCTATCCACAATACCTCGCAAGCGAATAAGAGAGTCAAGTAAGTCCTCATTGTCATTAGCATGAAAAGCAAAGAACTCATCAACAAGAGAACTACTAGCATGATCAATAGGAGGCTCACAAACATCATCAATGCTAGTAGAGCAAGCAAGATCAAGAGACACATTATTATCAATCTCATATTAGGCACACTAGTTGAGCAACCTATCAAGTCATTGCTAGAAGAATCTAGGCACTCACTAGTACAAGGCACATCCACACTATCATCACAATCATCATACACATGATCATCGGTAAATGTATTGGCAAAGTCCACAAGAGTGTCCATCAACTCATCCGGAATCATGGCATTTAGGTAGCTTTTAAAGCGATCCTTTCATGAGCCATGACCTAGCCCTGAATGGGATGACATCCCAACTCAATGCGATCACTACTCAAGGTGGTTAAGCCTTATGATGAGCACTTGGCTCTGATACCACCTGAAAGGATCGTAGTGATCGAGAGGGGGGGGGGGGGTGAATCGGGAACTACTACTATAAACCAATTTTACCAAATACTAAACACCGATAGCACTCAAAGCAACTCCTACTCAAATCTAGTGGTGATCACACTAACAGTATAATCCTATGAAAGGAAAGACATCCTATGCATACTAGTGGATCACCCAAGTCAATACATCTCCTATACACTTCTAGTGATCAAGCATACCAATGCAACTTCTACTCATACTAGTCATCAAATGCGGAAGCTTAAACACTACTAGTAAGTAAGGTGTCTAAACATGCAAGTCTACAAGATAGTCAAAGAGAACTAATATAACACACAAGCATGAATAGCACGGTATGTAAATGTGGAAAGTAAAGCATCATAGTGAGGAGTAGAGTAAGGGGTGGCTCATCATTTTTTCCCGAGGTCTCGGAAGGATGGCGCCTTCCCCTAATCCTCATTGGACAACTCCCGTCGGAGTCCCGGTCCCTCCCGCCACCAAGTGGAGTTCTCGCCCACAAGACCACAATCACTCCTAAAGTGAAGACACGGTGTGCGTCTCCGCTGCACAAAGCACAAGCTCGCCTCCCTCGAGAACTTGCCAGACTCCTCGAGCCGACACGGGCGCTCACTAGCGATGCCCCTTTCAACGGCGGGCTCAAACCGTGTACAAACGTGTGACGACCTTCACAACCGATGATGATAGGCTTGATCACCAACACCTAACGGTCTAGGTCTCACCATAGACCAAGAGTAACAATTTAGATCACACCCTCAAGGACACCCTAGCCTTAGATGTGCAAGATGCTCAAGCTACTCTTCTCTAGAACTCTCAAGATATGCAATATCTCCTCCTAGTGCTCTCCTCTTTTCCTCTTGGACCTTACCAAATGCTCTCAGGTATTCCACTAGCCAAGAGAGGTCTCCAAGACCCCAGCAACGAAGTTATATAGGCTCCCAACCTCAAACTAGTCGTTGCTCCATGAAATCACCTTTCTGGACGCACTGACCGGACTGTGCAGTCTCTGCCTGATCGGACCGTCCGGTCACTCTATAATGGCTCTCCTCAGCCGTTGGCTCCTCTGTGCGCAAGCGATTCTTGGACTGACCGGACCGTCCGGTCCACTTTCTCTCTCTAGTCTAGGAGCCTCCGCAAAATGCTTCCTCGCTGCTCTGTGTCAAGCCATACATATTGGACCGTCCGGTCTCTACGGCTCTCAGGCACAGACAGTTTCCTTGCTGCGGCTAAGTCCCAGAAAAAATCCCCACAGTGACCATACAGTCCGGTCTCCACTGACCCCTCTATCCGGTCTCTATGTCCAGAAGCTAAAACTTGTCGTCCTCGCTTGACTTTGTTTCCCGGCTTCTCTGAACAGGTTCTTGGCTTCTCCACTATCACCTAGTGCCTGTGATTTCTCCGAGCAACCTTGCACATCACCGACTAGACATGACCTAAGAGAATGTCCTAGACCCCCTTGATAGTTTGGTTTTTCCTATGAACTCAAAGCCCTAACAACTACCCAAGTGTTCTAAACACTTGCACCATAGCTTGTCCTCCACTTTGATCCATCTTCATCAACCCTTGGACTCCATCAAGTTCATAAGCCTCCATGCTTGCGGTCATTGTCATCCATCGCCAAGGACACCGTAGACAATCATCATAAGATAGAAAAGGTTTCCTACATGAACAACACTCGTGTAGATATTACTCATATTTCATGTTTGTCATGCATCACCAAAATACCATACCTTGGGGTGACCTCAATGGTCATGATCCTTACAATCTCCCCCTTTTTGGTGATGGATGACAACCATTACTTATGATGATCCAAAAACGGACAAGCAAGAAACAACCAAATGAAAAGAAAAGATTGAAAGGCATACCTTGGTCCTTACCTTGGAAGTAGTCTCCCCCTTGAGATGTGTTAGGTGTTGAGGGAGAACTACCCACTCATTGAGCGCACTTGGATTACAATTTTGAGCTGAAATTGCGCCCGCCTTGGTGTTGTGGTAGTTAATCTTGTTGATGTAGACACGCACCAAGACATAGATGCTCATGTCGGTGAAGGTGTTCATTGTCGCCGGTCGTAGACATGCACCATCGTTGTTCTTCTTCATGTTGGTGTAGATGTTCATCTTGATGTGATCTTCATGTTCCATCTCCCCGAATCTTCTCTTCATGGACTTGGCTTTTGAATCTTCATGATCCCCTCTCCCTTTGTGTTATCGACCGTCTTCATGTTTCTTCTCCCTCTTTGACCAAGACGACTTGGCTTTTGGATCTTCATGTTTTCTCTCCCCCTTTGTCACCTATCACCAAAAACCACACAAAAACATAATGAAACCAAGAGGCATAAAATAATTGGTAAGAGTTAGGATAACTCCCCCTTTCACGGTGCTCCTCCTTGGTTGTAGTGATGTTCCATTGTAGCTCCCCCTACACATATGACTTAACAAAAGATTTTCTCAAATGTGCAAGGGTTAGTCATTAGAGGTGTGGAAATGTATGAACCACTTGTCTTTGAGCTGTGCGAGTAGATTTAACCTCGGAGCTCGGTCGAACATGGCTCAATGGGCATGAAGCACAAGTATCACAATTTGATCATCTAGAGAGTCATGTACTGACATTGTAAATGAGAAACTCCCCCTAGACACATGCTTGGAAGCATGTATGGTATCATAATGCAAGGGTGCATGAATGCAAGGAATGCAAATGCAACAAGTATACAATGCATGATGTGATGCTAAAGAAAATAGAGAGAACCACTACAAACCCAAGTGTCAACAACGAGTTGTTCCCTTCTCAAGCTTGCTCACAATGGACCTTTCTTCAAAGCCTTGGGTACACCATGAACCATCTTCCCAAGCTTAACCCATGTTCATTTATATCTCAAGAAGGTCCGAAGTCAACCTACAAAAGAAGAGAAACAAACACAAACAAAGACACAAACAAGAAGAAACAAAAATACTATACATATTTACAAGGGACAAGCTCAAGGGTTACTCATGTGAAGTTGGAGAGGTCGATAACATTGAGTTCTCCCCTTAGCTTGTTGAAGGTCTTCTCATCAAGTGGCTTGGTGAAGATGTCCGCCAATTGTTCATGAGTTCTCACGCTCACCAACTCGATGTCCTTCTCAACATGGTCTCTTATGAAGTGATGTCTCACTTGAATATGCTTTGCAGGACCATGATCTCCCGTCTTGAGGGCTATCTTGATTGCCGCCTCACTATCACAATATAGTGGCATTTGAGTGTAGTTGAGGCCATAGTCCGAGAGTGTTTGCCTCATGTAAAGGAGTTGTGCACAACATGCTCCCACCGCCATATATTTTACTTTGGCGGTAGATAGAGCCATCGAGTTTTGCTTCTTTGAGCTCCAAGATACTAGAGATCTTCCAAGAAATTGGCAACCTCCCGATGTACTCTTTCTATTCACTTTGCAACCCGCGAAGTCGGAATCCGAGTACCCAAGTAACTCAAAGTTTGATTCTCTAGGATACCATAAGCCTATGGTAGGTGTATACTTGAGGTATCTCATTATTCTCTTCATGGCATTCAAGTGTGACTCATTTGGATTTGCTTGATAGCGTGCACACAAGCACACACTAAACATGATGTCCGGTCTTGAAGCGGTGAGATAGAGCAAGGACCCAATAATTGATCTATAGAGCTTGGGGTTCTCCGGTTTTCCTTTCACATCATCATCCAAGGGTTTGCTAGTAACCATAGGTGTGTGCAAAAGCTTGCAACTCTCCATGTTGAATCTCTTGAGAAGGTCCTCAGTATATTTCTCTTGATAGATGAAGTTTCCCTCTCTCAATTGCTTGATTTGGAATCCAAGGAACATGTGCAACTCTCCAATCATTGACATTTGGAATTCCCTAGCCATCATCTCCCAAAACTCTTCATTGAACTTTTCATTGGTTGACCCATAGATGATATCATCCACATAGATTTTGCATACAAAGAGATCCTTCCCAATATGCCTCATGAACAAGGTGCTATCAATGCTTCCAATGGTGAATCCATTTTTGAGTAGGAAGTTCCTCAAATGTTCATACCATGCCCTAGGTACAAGCATCATCAGCACTAGTCATACTAGAAGAGCAAGCAAGATCAAGAGAGCCAACATCTTTAATCATCACATTAGGCACACTAGTAGACCAACCTCTCAAATCATCACTAGTAGAATCTAGGCACTCACTAGAACTAGGCACATCCACACAATCATCATCATCATATACATGATCATCGATAAAGGTATTGGCAAAGTCCACAAGTGTGTCCATCAACTCATCCAGAATCATGGCATTTAGGCAGCTTTAAAAGCGATCCTTTCATGAGACATGACCCGGCCCCAAAAGGGATGAGAGCCAACTCAATACGGTCACTACTCAAGATGGTTAAGCCCTATGATGATCACTTGGCTCTGATACCACTTGAAAGGACCTAGTGACCGAGAGAGGGGGGAGGGGTGAATCGGGAACTCGCACTATGTACCAAAATCACCAATTCCTAAAACCGACCACTCCCAAACAACTCCTACACATTTCTTGTGATGATCACACTAGCAAGATAATGGACCTATGCAAGGAACTACAACCTAAGCATACTAGTGGATCACACAAGGTAATACAACTCCTATGCAAGCTATTGATAAACACACGCGGAAGCAAACAACAAGCTAGCAAAGGAACCTACACATGCAATGCTACAAGATAAGGAGCTAGAGCACACAAGCATGAGTAGTACTAAACATACAGGGGTGAAAGCTAAGAACTACTAGCATGTAAAGAAGCATATTCATGCAAGACTACAAGTAATCAACTAGAACAAAGTAAACATACAAGCATGAATAGCACGGTATCTAAATGCGGAATGTAATGCATCAAAGTAAGGAGTACAGTAAGAGATGGCTCATGATTTTTTTTCGAGGTCCTAGAAAGATGGTACCTTCCCCTACTCCTCGTTGGACCACTCCCGCCGAAGTGCCAGTCCCTCCCGCCACCGATGTGGTGTTCTCGCCCACGAGCCCGTAATCACTCCCAGAGTGAAGACACGGTGCGCATCACCACTACCATATAGGCACAAGCTCGCCTCCTTCCAGAACTTGCCGAACTCCCCAAGTCGACACGGGCGCTCACTAGCGATGCCCCTTTCACCGACGGGCTCAAACCGAGTATAAACATGTGATGGCGTTCACAACCAATCACGATAGGCTCGATCACCGACACCTAACCGGTCTAGGTCTCACCATAGACCAAGAGTAACAACCTAGATCACACCATCAAGGACACCCTAGCCTTAGATGTGCATCAATGCTCAAGTTACTCTCACTAGCACTCTCAAGATATGCAATATCTCCTCCTAGTGCTCTCCTCTTTTCCACTTGGCTCTCACCAAATGCTCCAAGCAATTCCACTGGCCAAGAGAGGTCTCCAAGACCCCAACAATGAAGTTATATAGGCTCCAACCTCAAACTAGTCGTTGCTCCATGAAATTGCCTTTCTGGACACACTAACCGGATTGTCCGGTCTCTGCCTGACCGGACCGTCCGGTCACTCTATAACGGCTCTCCCCAACCGTTGGCCTCCTCTGTCCAGGCAATCTTCTAAACTGACTGGATTGTCTGGTCACTGGACCGGACCGTCCGGTCCACTTTCTCTCTCCAGTCCAGGAGCCTCCACGAAATGCACCTCCTCTGCCGTTCCTGCACTCCTACTGACCGGACCATCCGGTCAGCAGACCGAACCGTCCGGTCTGTATAGAGTCACCTGCTGACAGAGTCTTGCTTCTCACTCTAAATCCTGGACAACTCCCCATAGTGACCGTACAGTCCGGTCTCTACAGACCCCTCTATCCGGTCTCTATGTCCAGAAGCTGAAACTTGTCGTCCTCGCTTGACTTTGTTTCCCGGCTTCTCCGAACAACTCCTTGGCTTCTCCACTATCACCTAGTGCCTATGATTTCACCGAGCAACCTTGCACATCACCGACTAGACATGACCTAAGAGAATGACCTAGACCCCCTTGATAGTCCGGTTTTTCCTATGGACTCAAAGCCCTAACAACTAGTCAAGTGTTCCACACACTTGCACCATAACTTGTTCTCCGCTTTGATCTATATCCATCAACCCTTGGAATCCATCAAGTTCACAAGCCTCCATGCTTGTGGTCATTGTCATCAATCGCCAAGGATGCCATCGACAATCATCATAAGATAGAAAAGGTTTCCTACACGGACAACACTCATGTAGACATTAGTCTCATTTCATGTTTGTCATTCATTACCAAAACACCATACCTTGGGGTGATCTCAATGGTCATGAACCTTACAAGAACACGTATGGCCACCGTTCACGCGATTGCTATAAAGTCGATCCGGGGCCATCAGTTCCGAGTACACGTCCTTCCCGCGATACAGTACTTCATATCCGAGGCTTAACCCATGCACTCTCTAGCGGTCCTCAAACCAGTGCATCCACCATGCCAATCACATCACCTCTGGATTGATGAGTAATACCATCCAACAATACGGCGCCCAAGTTACTAAGTTTACCAATGCCCATATAAAGGTATGCACTTGGTACTGTTCAATACTTGTCCACGGAGTTGCAATGATAGGTTCTCAATTTTATCCAAGTTCATCCTTCATGTGAATCATAATTGAATCAAGTGATCCCATAGACTATCGTTGACTCCGCTAGTTTAAGCATAGCATTTACTAACGAATAAGGCTTACTAACACAAAGTAATCATAGGTCATTGTTTGTTTATGCATGTGGGTTTCCATCCAAGTCCTATACTTAATGCACAATACAATATCCCTATGTTAAGAGTAAACCAAAAATGACTCGCAAATAAATAGGTATGCACCGGGGCTTGCCTTGGGAGTGATTGTAGTTAGAGTCTTCGCCGAAGTTCACTTCAGCTCCGGTTTGCTCCGGTGTGATCTCCATGGTCTCATGCCCTATATGAAAATGAAATGCATGAATAAAAGGAATACACAAGAGTTCACGCAATTCCCTAAGCAAATATGAAATGCATGACATGATGATTATGTAAAGGAACATAGAGGTTTATATTGCAAAGTTAAATACCAACATGCATTTCTTTATTTAAATCCCTAAAAGTTGACATGCACACTTTTAAAATTAAACCGATCTAGATACACCCAAGTAAATTATGAAACATGAGCATATAATGGAGAGTGAGGAACCTTATTGTAAGTCAAGATTAACATTCTGTATGAACAGTACCAGAGAGGAAATTAACTAAAATACTAAGTATATGCATATATATGGCAATATTCACATTGAAATTTCCTAAGCTATTTATTAAATAATCAATTTAACAGCAAAAAGCATACTGATGGTGCCCAAAATTGTACATGGAAATTTATAGGGATGTATGTTTGCACAAAAAATGGGAATACCAAATTTCATAATTAAATTCCTAGCAAAGAATTTATATAAATTCATTTACTGAAAATAGAGATTATGCAATAATACTGAAAATATGCATAACAATGGAAATGTGCTTTTGCAAAAAGTTTAGAGATGCCATGGGATGCTTACAGAACAATTTTTATGATTTTACCATTTGTATATTTTTACTTATGAATTTATTATTCTAACAAGGGTTCTATCTTTAGGGAATTATTTTAATTAATATGTTGCATAACTTTGGAGGAGAAGGCTTCGGCAGCTGCGGCCGTAAGTGGCGATCGGCAGAGAGAGGGAGAGTAGAGAGAGAAGGGAGGCGAGCTGGCGGCCAGGGTGTGGCTTGCCGGTGGGGAGGGGTCATTGCTGGCCGGTGGCACAGGGAAGGGCGGCGGAGCAGTGGCCAGAATGGGCAGGAGAGAGGAGGGATCGGTGGCCGGCGGTGTGTTGTCGAGATTGCTGAGTGGACCAAAGGAAAGAGAAGAGGGTTGACCCCTTGACTGAAAATAGTGTTCTGTACTTGCCAATTCCTCCAAGCTTCGGTTCTCCACTCTTCATGCAAATTTTTGTGCATGTCCAGAAAACCATATCCTCCAACATTTCTTTTGGAGTTAAGTCCTGATTCGACTCGGAGAATTTATGAAAATTCCAGGACAGAGGGATATTTCTCTACACTTAGGGAATTTTTAGGGGTACTAAACCATTACAAATAATTCTTATAAATTCCCCAAAATTCATTATTGGCATGAACCTCAAGAATGTGCAAAAACATTGGTACTCTTTCATATAATTTTGTGATGTTTGTGGATTGCTATCATTTGCCAATTTGTGGATTTAATGAATTAAATTTTTATTCCCCTTTTCTTTGGCACTTTAATTACTTAAAATTTTTAATTAGACAGAAATTTAACATTAGGGTTAGCTTAATTAAATTTTTGTGACATGGAATGTCACATGATAGGAGTGATACCTATCGAAGAGAAATTGGTTCAACATCAGTTCAGATGGTTCAGACATGTTCAAGAGAGGTCTCTGAAGGCGCTGGTGCGTAGCGGGGTTCTAAAGAGAGATGCTAATGTTAAAAGAGGTAGATGCCGACCTAACTTGACTTGGCATGAGTCGGTTAAGAGAGACTTGAAGGAGTGGAATATCCTTAAGAAGCTAGCTATGGATAGCAGCACCTAGAGACTAGCAATAGATGTGACGGAACCATGATCCTTTTTTTTCTTTCTTGTTGCTTACTCGTTTTTATCTCTTTTTGCTTTTGTTTCTTTTGTCTCTTCTTTTTTGGCTTTCTTTTTTTTCTTTTAACTTTTGTTCCTTTGTCTCTCCCGTTTTTGGGTTTCTTTGGGTTTCATGTTTAGCCTACCCTAACTTGCTTGGGATAAAAGGCTTTGTTGTCGTTAACACATGTAATTTGCCATTTATTTTTCTAATGAATTAATGTTTTCTACTAGTTTCTTATGGTAAAATTCATATCATATCAAGATGATCGGATAATCCCTCTTCTTGCTAATTATATTAATAGACTAGCAATTGGTTGTCCATTGCAATGGGTAATGAAGAAAAAGTAAAATTATAATATTTTTTTAAATAACAAAATAAATTATATTGATTTTATCCTTTTATATAAAAAATCTTCATAACAAAATATAATGGTAAAATATTTTTTTCTATGATTATTAAAGCTTATAAGAACATGGTTTCTCCAAAATTAAACATTCTTAGCAAATAAATGAATAGGAAAACAAAAAAAGTAAATAAAAAGGCTAAAAAATTGAAAGTCAGATGGAGATGGACTGAAAATTATCTAAACCAACCATATTGGCCACATTTGACCTGGTCCATTTAATGCATATGCGCTCTTACATGGTTTAAGGGTGTTGTGGGCTACCACAATTTCTTTATTTCCTGGTCGTCCTCCCCGTGAATCGTACGGCGGGAGCTTATGGCCAGGCACGGAGATGACCATGCCTACTCATTGAAGGTGGATAAACATGATGGTTCCGGTTATGGAAAAATATAAAAACAAATACCAAAACATAAGGGGAATGTGATACACCCATTTTAGGGACTCCGCAACACGAGTAAGCCACAACATGCTGACAAAGCAGCACATATTTTGTTAAGGTTCGAAGGTATCGGAGAGAGAAAATAATGAATTGATCGGTAGACCTACATCAGAATAGAGTAGAAACTTATTGAGAATCATACTAAAAACAAACTGTTGGGAGAAGCCTACCTCCAAGCCTTCGAGAAGCCCACCTCCTAGTCCCCCGTGAGCCAAATTGGAGCTCATCAGCAGATAGCAAGATGTGAAGATGGGCCGAAGGCGCTGTTGATGGATGGACCAATTCGAGCTCAGGCATCCTGTACGACTGAAGGACATACAGACCAGGCAAAACCCTGATGCAAGTACCGAAGGTTGACTCCCAGGAGCCTGTATCGGATGGTGATTGAAGCACTAGAAGAACCTTGTTCATGAGCATTAGTCATGTAACTTAGATACAACGATGATGTAAACATACCTTGAGCGAGCAGGTGAGCATGAGACAGTAAATGCCTTCCTATCACCTTCCATAAGTGAAAGGATCTAGGAGTACCAAGAGGGGGTAGGGGCGAATTGGACCGGTTTAGTGGATCGTCAACCCAAGCTTAATTCAACCAAATCTGTGGTCCTTCTACCAAGTCCTGTGCTACCCTACTGAGCCAAGTTCCTAACAGTGCTAGTAGGATGGTGCAATGCAAGCGAAGCCAAGCCAATCAATAAGCATGTAAGTCCATGACAGCCCTATCTCTACTTATACACAAGTGCAAAATTAAAGATGGTAAGTAAAGAGAGAATTTAGAGAATACTCATTGATTTTTTAGCTCGAAGTATCGGGAGAATGGTGCCTCCCCCTAGTCCTCATTGGATCAACTCCCGCCAAAGTATTGATCCCTCCCGCCACTCAACCGTGGAGTCTTCGTACACAAACCCGTATCACTCCCGGAGTGACGACGTGGCCGCATAAAAACTGCTCATTGAGCCTAGGGCTCCTTGAGCATAAGCTTGCCTCTCCCAAGGACTTGTTGTACTCCCAAAGTGCACACATGAGCACTATCTTCTTGATGGTCCGTTTCAAGGCGAGCTCAAACCTTGTACAAACTTGTGTCGACCTTCATAATGTTCTTGATAGGCTCGATCACCAACTCCTAACTTGTCTAGACCTTGCCAAATACCAAGAGTAACAGCACTAACACTCTCTACAACATCTCTTAGGCTAGAGATAAAGGGATGCTCTTGTTACTCTCCAACACACTCAAAGATAGCTCTCCAATCTTTGCTCTAGTGCCCTCTTTCCTAATCTTGGATCTCTACAGGTTTGTCCAGCAATCCAAATGGACAAGAGAGGTCTTCAAGGCCTCAAGAACAACTATATATAGCCTCCAACTACTCCACTAGCCGTTGCCAAAAAGTTGTGCACCTATAGATCCAATTGCTATAAGTACTGCTGTAGCTTACGACGACTTCAGGAAATGGTCAGTGTACATTATGACGACCTGCTATTCCTCTTTACGGTGAACCCCAATCTCTAGTGCCTCTCTGCATGAAATCCTCCCAGGTCACCGTACACTATGATGACCTCATTGCATCTTCAATAGAGAGCTCTGGTTTTTGGCCACTCCTTACTTCTGACTTACCATACGTTATGGCGACCTCGCTGTAACTTTAACAGAGACATCCAGATTTTGGTCTTCATCGCTCCTTGACTCACCGTATCATACGGCGACCTCCTGAGCACATGTCTAGAGACTTCTGTCCCTTCTGTACAACTTCTAGGCACTCATTGTAACTTACGGTGACTTAACCTCCGCAGTGTACGGCGACACCCACATACCTACGTGTATAAGGCAATTCTCAATGGACCTTATGGTGACCTCACTATATCTTATGGTGACTTGATTTGAAGCTTAAACTTCCCTGTCTTCTTGACTTCGTTTCCAACTTTCCAACCTTGGTTTATCCTTCTTCATAGCCACTCCTAGTGTCCAAGAGACTCACTTGAGCACCCAACATTCCTAGCACTAGTGAGACCTAAGAGAATGACTCGTGCCCTCTTGATAGAACGATTTTTTTGATGGACTCAAGCCTAACAATCTAGCCAAGTGATCACAACACAATTGGACGTAGCTGTCCTTCGTCTTGATCTATCTCTAACACCATGACTCTCCATTAAGATCTTCATAGCAATCCATCGAGTCCTCATTGATCACCAAAGCGACCATTCACTATGTTCAGGGGTTTGAGATAATAAGTTGGTTCTACAATCACAACACTAGATGTAGACATTAGAGCACACATTTCATGTTGGTACTCAATCACCAAAACATTCATATATTTTGGCGTTTCCACACTGTAAGGACCAAAGGCGTACCGAAGGGGGGGGGGGGGGAGGGGGTTGAATCGGTAAGCCGACCACAAATCAGAATACTTCAATTTCACACCAATAGATCCTAGCAATCATTTCAACCTAAGCAATTCTAGTGGCCAAGACCCTACACATGATAGTGTTCATGATGAGAGCAAATGCGAAAGCTAAACACACCAGCCTATGCAAGCCACAATTCAACTTCCTGCTACCTGGAGGATCCTTGCTCCGCATTTCTCGATGACCTCTACCGACTAGAAGTCAGAGTATGCTGCAACCATGGTGGGGGAACAACTCCTGTGGCCAAGGATGGTATCCTTCTCCTGGTACTCCTCCAGAGGTCCTGGTGTCGTCAATCTGCTCTATGATCAGTCATGATCCTGGTGTCCTGTGGGACTGCTCCAAGGCATCTAAGTATCTGACAACCCGTCTAGCTCTCTCTGACTCTGGGTCTAGCCTGGTCCTCCTCTTGCCTCTGGGCTTCTCTAGCACCTTGCCCTTCCCTTGTCCTGATCACCTGCTCCTGCCATCTCTGCTGCTGACTGCAGTCACTGCACGCACATAGGTAGAGGTAGGATAAGCATTGAGCCTACATAAATCTACAAGCACAACACTGCTAGGTAAGAATACGTAATAGAATCCTAGCACTGAGATGAAGGACATGATCACTAGACAAATATGCAAAGTGGCAATAGTGATCATTGACTATAAGTGGCTGGTGCGAATTATCTAGTTTACAGTCAAATAATGGCAATTAATCTAATTGTAGACTAAATGAGGGACAACCCTAGACTCGCAATTAACAGATATGCATGGGATTAATTGCAAACTAGGTTGAGCCAATTTACTAATTAATGCAACTAAGAGATAGGAAATCAATCTAATTGTATCAATTAAAGCTAATTACTTGAAATCAAGGCATAATCGATGAATGGGGGATATAGCATGATACCTTGGAGGATTGACGATGAGTGTTGTAGAGAGCAAAAATCTAATCGCTAGAAAAGGTGAAGCTTTTGACGCCGGCAATGGAGGTGGAGGGAGAAAGTGCGAACCTTGCCCCAATAGGTGGAGCACAGCGAGGTGGACTGGGCGTGCGTGCGTGAGGGTGAGGTGGAGGTGGTGCTCGGTGGTGATGGCGAGGCACGACGGCGAGGTGTCAGCAAGCAGCGGCGGCGCTGCAGCTCCCTGGAGGTGGCAGCGCTAGGGTTTGCGTGTGGTGAGGCTACACACGATAGGTTGGTGAGCACATGCATGGGGCGAGCAGAAGCACTCGACAGAGAAGGGGGGGGGGGGGGGAGGGAGGGAGGCGACGGCCTCGGCGGAGGGAGCGATGGTGGGCATGAACTCGACATCGAGATGAGAACGAGGAAGAGACCAAAAGATCTTCCCAATTTTGACCTAGCTCAAAACTTGATGAACAACCGAGATTCATTGAAGAACGAATCAATGATCATAGATTTGGATTGCATCACACGATCAACCGTAGTGACTGGACCGTCCGCTCTCTATACCGGACCGTCTGGTCACTTCGGGGTTATGAAAATCAAGGTTTTGGAAAAACCAGAACTTGCGGAGACCGGGCCGTCCGATCTTTAAAAGAGTTCCATCCAATCTCCATTTTATGGTCTAATGACCAGATGGTACGGTCACTACCAGGATTTCGCAGAATCAAGGATTTTCTCCATTTTTCCAAGTGCCCTCACTTAACACCCAAATAAACACCACACTTGGATCCTGAAGGCTCTGAGCGACAAAAAGCTGGCCAAGGTACACTACAAGGTTTTAGGTTTGTCGCAAGGCCCTGATAACGTTGCTATATGGGTATTTTCATTGCGATAACAAACTATCGCAACGATGTCATTTCGTTGGGAGGCGTCACAAGTAGTAGCACTGTGATAGCACATTGCATCAATTTTTTTTTGTATCATTGCGGTAGCTGTGGCTTGTTGCAATGGCATGTGACGTTGCGTATAGGTGATATGGCAATGATGGCTGCATTGCAGTAGGACGGATTCGCAACTACGAGCATTGTTGCTATAATGGCTATTGCATCAATGTTGCATAGTTGCAAATACGTAATATTGCAACACTCTTGAGGTGTAGCAAATGCTGCAATTGCCACGCATGTAGTCATCGCAATATCTGACCCAAACTGTAACAACCTCCTCCACGTTGCTATAGATAGAGGGTATCACATCAATATATCAGCCGTTGTAATCTGACCCAAACTGCAACAACCTCCTTCACGTTTATAGGGCATCGCATCAATATATCAGCCATTGCAATCTGACCCAAACTGCAACAACCTCCTCCGCGTTGCTATAGATAGAGGGTATCACATCAATATATCAGCCATTGCAATCTGCGTCAGTGTATCACAACAATGAAAAGCATACATCAATCCAATATTATTGATGCGATTGTATCCACATAAATCCAAAATTATTAGTTACATCAATCCAGTATTCACTCATACAACCCATTCAAATCCAGAACTGCAATTGTATCCATAGAAATTTCTGCATACCGAAATGATAACAATGAAGGGAGACACTAGGGTTGCTTTGCACCTAGGCAATCCTGAACCTTGTTCTTACATGCATGCTGATTCCTTTTGCCTCCTCGCGTTCTACTTAGAGCTATTAGCTCATTTCGAGATATGAAATTTTTTTATGCCTCATGATCACGATATTCCTTCGCCAAATTCTTTGACAGCTTGGTAGGTTTTGGCTTGCGAGCCGGAATATTTTCTTTTTGTGTTGTGATAATGCTTCTTGTCTCAATCTGGTATAAAGACATTGGAATATTGTTAGATATAGTCCAAGCACCGTATCATCATGATTGCCATACTTGTTCAAAACCATTACCTGCTCCGGCTCGAGTGTTCGAATGTTATGCACTGGTGTTGCATCAATGTTGTACTCTGTGTTCCTAGCTTCAGGTTCTATTGTATTGCAGCTTATTACATTGTTCGTCACTTTATTGGTCTCCTCTGCAATTATGCCTTCAGTGGTCCTATTCGTCCCTTCATTGGTCTCCTCTGCAATCATGCCTTCAGTAGTCCCTAATGCAATGTTGGTTTCATTGGTAGCAGCCTACTAATTATAAAACAGAGAACAAATTATGTAATATGACAAATTTAAATGCAGTCGAGATTTTGACTATAATCTATGTGAGCAATTCCAGAAACTTTCAGAAACATAATGATTCTTTAATTGGCAATAGAGCTTGGCAGTGATGGAGCTAGGCCCAAGCTCTAGGTTGGGCCAAATGCTATCGGGCTGGTTTGGGTGGACCAAAGGAAAAAATGCCAAAAACAGATGCAAAAAAATAAATGTATCTTTCGGATCTGAGGGTGGGCATGCGAGTGTTACGACCTGTTTGTTTTCTCACCAGATTAATTTATCTGGATTATATCACTAGATTATTTAATCTACATTATTTGAGCTAGATTAATTAATCTGAATGTGCTGTTTGTTTTTTAGATTATTTAAGTTGGATCAAGTAGTTGTAGGGAAAGAAATAGCCCATGACATGAGTTGTAAGGGTCTTTTACACAAATAATCCCAAATAAGCACCTATTGAGGAGATTATTGGATTATAATAATCTGCCCTCTAGATTAATTCATCTGACCTTTTAATCTACCCTGTTTGTTTTCTTACTAGATTAATTAAGCTAGATTAATTAATCTAGTGGATTATAAAACAGAGAACAAATTATGTAATATGACAATTTTAAAAGCAGTCAAGATTTCAACTATAATCTATGTGAGCAATTTCAGAAACTTTCAGGAGCATAATGAATCTTCGGGGCAACAGAGCTTAACAGGACTTCCTATATACAGGCGGCGCTACATGTAGCTTACACGTAGAGCGGCCCATTAAGGCCCATGAGCTCATTTGCTTATACACATAGAGCAGCCCATTAAGGCCCACGAGCTCATTTGCTTATACATTATGAACAATTACCCTTAGAACAGTCGATATTCATCATTGGAACAACTAAGTTTCACTGCTGAAACAATTCAAAAAAATAAAAAAATCATTTAATTCAAAAAATACAAAATATGAGAACAGTTGATTTGTATTGTTAGGACAATACATGAAATTCAAAATTTCCAAATCATAATTTTAAAATTTTGAAAGAACATATACGTGTAGGATCTTATTTTTTTAATTTATTACAAAAAGTATAATGATTCAAACGAAATCGATAATAGAGTTATGGTTTGAGAAAAAATCTATTTGAAATTTGAACTAAACTTGAATTTTGTTGCTCCATTCACTGCAAGACACGTGTTGCTCGTTTGTTCTTCATTCCAACCCACACTCACCCCCGCAGCCCACCAGTGCTCTTCATGGGCCGTTCTCACCCTCTTGGGCCGTTTTAGCACGAAATTAAAGGGTGCTACGTGGAAGCTCCATGTAGCACGCGCTAGATATAGGAAAACGAGCTTGGAAGTGGTGGAGCTAGGCCCAAGCTCTAGGTTGGGCCGAATGCTATCGGGCTGGTTTGGGTGGGCCAAAGGAAAAAATGCCAAAAATGGATGCAAAAAAAATGTATCTTTCGGATCTAAGGGTGGGCATGACGCATGAGAGTGTTAATTACCTCCGGATTGCAGTTTTGTGGAAACATTACTGGGAACTCTTGCAATAATTTTTCTTGAAGTTTGGCCATGAGTCGCTCCTCCTCTTTTTCCTTTTCGACAGCTTGCTTTGCAAGAAGTGCTTTTAGTTGCTCAAGCTCGTAACTTGTTCTTGGACTCTTTCCTTAAGCAGTTGTTTTTTTTAGATTACGCATCATGTAACATTGGCCATGTAACCTACTTGATTTGGCGCCGATTGTTTCCATGTATGATTGCTTGAGAAGAAGGGCCTCTTTACCACATGCAAATGTGTTGCTTCTTGCTTTGTCACAACCCAATTCAGATGATTCAGCCATATGCAATCTCCTGGCTGCATTGCTCTGAGGAAAAGAAACAAATGCATGTGTAATGTTGCGACAAAAAGTAAATTAGTTCACAAAGTTTATAGCACTCACATAAATACTTTTAGATGTCTCATTTGACCATTGTCTATGCTTCGTGTGAGTAGCCTTAAAGAGTTCTATAGGGCCTGGCTCAGCACCAGTTTCTATATCTCTCTACAAATGCAAGCGTACACATCACCAATATATCAGATTAATGTGTTACAAGCAGAGAACAGTCATGACAATGTTTACCATTTCCCAACTACACTGAGAGAAAGGCTTCGAACCCATCACATGCATATTTTCATTTCCTTACGATTCATAGAGTTCTGGCTGCTGATCTTCTATGGAAAGTTAACAATTACAGTTAGGAAACTCAAACTACCACTGCAAAACATAGAAGGTCAGGACTTTCCAATAGTTCAATATGCAGATGATACACTCCTAATAATGGACAATACAACACACTTTCATCCCTGCCTGCTTGGGACATGAATGGTTACATGGCTCCTAATCATAGTTATACTAAATCTCAGCAATGGCAGAATGGAGGTCCTGGCAAACAAAGTTGGGTGTAATGTGGGAAATTTTCCATTCACATACCTATGATTGTCACTCTTTACCATAAAACCAAGATTAGAGGATTTCATCCCACTTGTCCAAACAATTGAGAAAAAGAGACTCACAAGTTATTACCTTGGAGCATTTGGACTACAAGAAATGAACATTGTGTTACCTTGAACTTTGGAGTTCCAAAGTACTTGATTAAATTGTGCCACTCTACAATGTCCAGGTCTTCAGGCTTATGCTTCATTCTGGCATCATAACTCTTGTATGCCTTACATGTACTACTAAAAGTGGATCCCCATCCTTTGTAGCGCTCTTGTGCAATCTTCAATATCTTTTCCTTGGCATCTACAATGAGCTCCATGTCCCATGCTTCCTATTATTGTAAGCCACTGATGTTAATATATTGTCAACAACTGATAAATGGTACGGTGTACAAGGAAATTAACATACCATAATGCTTTCTGCGATGTAATTCTTGATTTCTACGCTTACATGTTTCCACTGTCCAACTCAAATTATTGGAGTCTTTGACCTTGTAAACGTAACCACTTCATCCACAAATGCACGTCTATTTTTTCCACAGGGTGAAAATTCAATTTGCATTTTCACTACATTAGCCTTATATCTCCTGTCAAGTGCAGCTAGACCTTTCATGCATCCACGACCATCAATCTTGCCATTTCCTAATAATCATGAAACAAATGGCTATGAGATACAGTGTATGTACCAATCTACAAGGTTTAAGGGCTAAAGCTACGACATTATTAAACATGTATACCTGTATCAGATCCTTGCTTCTGAAGCCAATCTTTGTAAGCATCAACATTCTCATCATCACCAAGACTATCACCATCATCAACACCATCCTTATCATCATCCTGATCAGACTCGGACTCCCTCACTTGTTTCAAGGGTGTAATGCTAACGTCTCCATTAGCTAATTCATCACATGTTGTCAATAACATCCTAACTTTCTTCTCGGCACCGATGCAATCAATTAACTCTCCCAAATGAACTAGCAAATCAAATGCCTCAAGACTTGCTGAGCTATTTCCAGTTCTCTTGTTGTAGTAGTAGTAGTCCCGCACACTATATCCAAGCTTGTGTTTCAATGATATAAGGCCGTCAAATTTTAGTATATCCGGGTACACATGACCCTGGTAGGTTTGATGTTCCCTATTTTTTCCCGTGCATTTGACTGATAAAGACCATGCTTCACCACTCCTCAATTGGGGGGGGGGGGGGCACTGCGCATGTGTACATAAATACTATCAATACTAGGGACATCTTGACGTGTAGGCAGTTGTATAAGAGTACTACATAGTTTTCAGGCGCCTGAAATCTAGGAAGTCCGACATACTATAGCAAGTGCAAGTTACTCACCTTTTCCTTGCTGGATCAAGGTGAACTACTTCAACATCTCACCGTCGTCTCGCGGCTGCACCAGAGTCAGTGGATCGGTTGTCGGAGATATCCATGGTGGCAGAAGCTACGCAGTTAGTGCTCAGAGCAATGCCACGCAGCAACCAGCCGTCTCTCCTTGTCCGCCTCTAAAAGATTATGCAACAAGGCGGCAACGGCTGTGAGTTTTCTCGTTTTGGGATGCCACTGTGAGTTTTGAGTAGGTGACTCAGGCCGAACGACATTAATTTGGAGTGGCTGAGTTGAAATAGGTAGGCTCGCGAAAAAAATTCACCCACGCATGCCTAAAGTTTGGAGGGAACATTCCATCAAATAAAAAAAATCAAACCTTCCAATAAGTTTCAATCGCTTGAAAGTTAAGGAACCTTTCAAGCAGCGCTATTAACCATGAAATGGACATCATGTTGATTATAAAAGTTTCTTTGCTTTGAATCATGTGAAAACAAGTACAGTACAGATGTAACAACTTTTAATACCTTTGTGAAAAAATAGATTAGTATTCAATTATTTGACATTGTTTTGCATAGAACAGTGATTGAAAGCAAGTGATTCGTTTTGAATTGACGTTGTTTTGAGTTAGTTGCAATTAACAAGGGAGAAGCAACCTTGTAGCTAGTGGGTGCAAATGAACCCACAACAAAATGAAAAATCTGTTGTCACCATATTAGCAATCAAGAAAACAATGAAAAAAATAGCTGCTAGGTTGCGGTAGCAGCACCCCCTTAATTTTACCAGGAAACAAACATGCCCTTAGCTAGCAGCACACCAGAACACATAATACATTAACAAAATAAGGCAGTTCATCCAGTTCAACCACGAGGTCAATAAAACACAATCAGAAATGTTCAACACAAACATACAACTACAAAGAAAAAAAAGCGACGACGACAACAAGACTTGAAACTAGCTACGCGACGAGGAGGGGACGATGAGCATCCACAGAGACGAGCGACGAGGAGGGGACGACGAGCATCAACAAAGATGAGCGATCTTGTGGTGGAGCTCGACGTTGTCAGGCCTCCCCGTGTTGTGGGGGTGGTTGATGAACCGGGACGCGTGAATGACGACTACCATGCTAGAGTGTTACTCCTGGCTATCATTGTAGAATGGGCACCGGTACCAATACTTGCCGGAGGGGGTGGACCGGGAAGGAGTGCGCAATCCAACGGTGAAGGGGGGCTCTTCGTCGCTGCGGTGGTCGATGGTGGTGTCGTCATTGCCGACAGTCGCCTTGACGACCTCCGTCGGCGGTGCCTCCTCATCCTCTGTTACCGGGACGACCACTGTTGGTTGTAACTACGCACCCACTTATATACCGCAAGAGGACAGGGTATGATTGTAACACTTTTTTTCCCTTGAATTGAGTATTCCAAGGTGTATCAAATCCACTGGGACCTTAGGGATAATTAAACAAAGTTAACAGTAAAAGATCTAGTCAAAGCTACTATCGATCTCAGGTTGCATGAGGGGAGCCTGGCCAGCGCAAAGGTGTTGAGCCGATTGAAACACTAGTGAATCTATCATCGCGTCGATCGGCGCAGGTGTTGAGCCGATTGGCACACTGGTGAATCTAAGCCAAAGTGTGCCAGATACCTTGTAAGCCTATGCTGTTAAGTGAGTAGCCAAGTATCTACTAGTGAGATCATAACCATAAAGTCTAATTAAATAGCATCATAATGGGTAATTACGTGGATCAATGAAAACCTATAATGAATAAGACCACCCTGCATTCCGAGCGGATCCCGACTTATTGCTGCCGAGAGGAAACCCTTAATCGTGCGAGTATCTTACCCTACTCAACTATTCAATAGTGCTATGTAGGCTTACTGTTGTCACCGCTAAACCACACTACTAGCATCATAAGGCAACCATAACCAATACAATGTCAGAATACTATCCTAATCATCACGATCAAGATAATATCTACTTACTTAGCCTAGAACTAAGCAATTGGAATAAGCACATGCATGAATTATAGAATCAAGATAGACAAATCACCAAAACCATCATCAACATATTCAATCATCCTTGAGATACATAGAGTAAGATTCATCCCCGTCGAGATGACCTACCTTGATGGATCAACTCTTAACACCAATGGTTCTTGAAACTCAACTAGAGATCTATTCTAACGGGACAAGCCCTGGTGGCTCTAACTCACGGATCTGTTGTCCCTCTGTCGCCTCTGTCTTCCTCTCTCTGCCGTGACTAGGGTTTACAAGTATTTATAAGAGTTCTACTCGTAAAGGACTTGGTTTCTAGCAAATAAGGCAACTACGCCGATCGGCGCAAGCCGTGTCTTCTCTGGTTTCTTCTCCGAGTCGGTTCCTCTATCTTCCATAGCTGCCATATGGGCCTTTTTCTTTAAGATAAAGTCTTGTACTGCATGTCAACATCTTGAAGTTCCATAAATCTTCTAGGCAAATATCTTCAAGTGTCTTGCGCAGATAAACTTCCATAAACATGTGGAATGGGCTTCAGTCACTTCTATGGGCCAAAACACCCTACCGCCGATCGGGTCATGGGCTGCATCGATCAGCGCACTGGACTTCTTCAGTGCTCTTTGTCGGTTCTGGATTCCTATCCTCTCCAGCATCACTTTTATCACCAATTTTACCTATTTCTGCAATAGAGCTCCAAAATAACGCATATACAAATATATAGGCAATATCATAGGTAAATGGCCTAAATTAGTATCAATTATGCTCTAATTGGGGTAATATTCACATATAAAAGGGGCACTTGGAGAGTGCCAACAACCACCTCCTTCCCTTCGCGGCCGTAGAGGCGACATCCTCCTCCTCCTCTGAAGCCAGGACGAACTCCTCCTCCTCTAACGCTGGGACGACCTCCACCTCCTCCTCTAACACCGGGACGACCTCCACCTCCTCCTCTGACGTCGGGATGACGTCATCCTCCTCCTCTGACGCTGGGACAACCTCCTCCTCATTCACTAGCGCCGAGACGTCCGGGGCCAGAGCGCCGCGGACGCGCTTTGGTGAAGGCGCTGACACCAGAACGACCTCCTCCTCCTTCGTTGGTGCCAAGACGTCCAGTGCCAGAGCGTCGTGGACGCGCTTCGGCGAAGGCGAGCGTGACTCGCTGTAGCGTGCTCCAGCCACAGAAGAAGATGAACCACCGCTCTGTAAAGAGTCGATGAATAGTAAAAAATCCCCTTCCATAAATCATGATATATCGACTCGATAACTAAAACAAAACACAAAATAGTACTGATGTTGGCCTAAAAGAGTCGAGAACTATATAGAATCGCAGAGATTTTGAGCAAATGAAAAACCCCTAAAATTACACGGAAATCATCATGGAATGTGGGTAGAACATACCACGGACCCTAGGAGCAGAGGGGTGTGGAGGTTGCCATTGCCAACAGCCTCCGTCGAGTCCCCCGTGGGCGCCATGGCCGTTGAGCGTGGCGAGCGGTGAGCGAGGGTTTGGGCACGGCGAAGAAGACGAGAAGCGGGAGAGTGGAATGATGGTGGAAACGGGAGTGCACCCCTGATACGGGCATGAGGTTGAGAGGCGCCTTCTCTCATACTAGCACGCTTAACACAATAAAACATGGGGCCGCGAAACATGGTCCCACCTGTCCTTGAGTCCTGAGTAGAACTTCAGCGTATGTCATAAAAAAAGGAAGGCAGAAAGTTTTTCCTTCTTTTAGGCCTTTTTGGATCCATCTTATTAAATTTTAACAAGGTGTTAAAGTTTAACGACTTAAAAAATCTGAAGAGAGAGAGATAAACTCAAATGGTAATGATCTATAGCATTTTACCAACATTGTAAAGTAGTATATTCACTTGGGATTCAATTTTTTCCCACAATATACTAGTTCTTACAGTAAAGTAGTATATTCACTTGGGAATGAGTGCATCTGCACCCACAGCTGTCTACTAGTACTAGTTCTACATGTAGCTTCGCTAGTATTATCAAGTGCTCTACTAACTACTGTACTCCGTAGCCCTGCTCCCTCCAACGGCAATTACATACTGAGCATATGCGCATGACTCACAAACCATGTGAACACACAAAACTAGATGGAGACCATATGTGAGTTGAACGAGGCAGTACAGGCCTGTGTCCCTCTAATTTTTCCCCTTGGTTTCTGTGTAGTAGGACGGAGGGGGTAGATCATCATATCTTTGTGCTTTGAGAAGAAGGATGCCAAACTTCTCATAATGAAAGAGCTCTGGGATCAGATCGAGATCGAGATTGTGTATTTGTCATTTGGGTAGTACCATAATAAGAGAAATATACACAAGTTCATATAGGTTTTAATAGATTCAAAAGGCCAAATACAAGGAACACCTAAACATGAATCTATAACTAAGTTGGCTTCCCCCATCGTAGGCTTTCTGTGTGTTCACTGCTTCCCCCATCGCAGGCTTTGCGAGGGAAGATAGTTTACTATGGGCGGCTCCGCTCGCCTCGATTCGAGTCAAGTGACATGACCATTCATAGTAAGCTCCTACTATCATTACTCCGCATAGGGCCATGAGACCGGAATTGAGCAAGTCAAGCGATCGGACCGGAGGAATGTCAAGTGGTAGTCCTCACCAAAGCATATCCAATCACTATATGTTTGATGGTGGTTGTTATACAGATGCCACGTCCAATGGTTACTAGGCAAAAATTGCTACAAATGACTCTTTGATGATGGTATTTTCTGTAGAGCACTCCTCAATTCTGGTTTTGATAGAAACCACTCTTCAATGATGGTTATTTGCTAAAACACACTTCAGCTACAATAATCATGAGCAAATTTGATGCTGGACACTTTCCTTTTGTGGTCTTTGCTAGAGGACACTCTAGCTTCAAATGAGTCTTTGCTCAAGGACACTACTTATATTACTTGTGGTAATTGGCCAAAAGACACTATGGTGAATAGAATATGACTTCTCATGCATGAAAGAGAGAAGATTTCACAAATGGCTAAATTGCCCTTGAAATTATTAGCAAATTTGACCATATATAATTATATTTTATAAATCAAATATCATAAATATTATTAAATCTAAGCATATAATCAAAGACTCAGATTTAATAAAAAAATTGATAATATGCTAAGATTTAATAATATTTATGATATTTGATTTATAAAATATAATTATATGGTCAAATTTGTTAAAACAATTGCAAGGTCAATTTAGCCATTTGTGAATCTTCTCTCTCTTTCATGCATGAGAAGCCATATTCTATTCATCATAGTGTCTTTTAATCAATTACCACAATTAAGTAGTATATAGTGTCCATGAGCAAAGACTCATTTGAAGAGTGTCCTCTAGCAAAGACCACAAAAGAAGAGTGTCTAGTAGCAAATTTGCCCAATAATCATTTAAGAGAGATAAAACTTTTCAAAGGCCAAATTTGCTAGTGGACATCATTCTTTTGTGGACTTTGCTATAATAGACACTACTACTTAATTATGTAGTTGCTGCATGGGGATATGATCAAATGTGTCATATATGATCTGGATGAAAGAAAGATTTGGCCTCAACAGACTTTCATTCTCCTTTCATTTAGTTGATGAAGGACCGAGAAGGTGACCAGAGGGGGGGGGGTGAATGGGAGCCAATCAAAATTCTCCAAAGAGAACTTGGCCTATGTCCCAATTACAACCCAAGCCAACCTCTAAACCGATCACAAAGGCTACATACACCAACTTGCGGTGTGCTAACCCTAGGAGTGATCAACAACAACGGAACACAGCGAAAACAAGAGTGAACAACAAAGACTTGAAATTGTCAAAGAAGCACGCACAAAACACCTTACTGGTCTACCATCCGAAGTGCCGATCACAGCCATCGGCAGTGCCGGTTGACACCATCGGCAGTGTCGGTCACACCCATTGGTAGTGCCGGTTGTAGCTGTTGGTTGAGTACAGCCAAGACACAAATCTACTAGAAAATCACATAGAAAACAATTAACGAAGGTGGAAAATCAAGGCACAAAACATGGAAGAAACACACTCAAAAGCTGAGCTGTCCTGACGAAGAATTGTTGGCATTTCTTAACGTCGTATCAAGAATATCGCTATCCCTGGTATGATGCCAGAAATAATTTGATGTTTGTTATGCTTTAAGAGAAGAGTGAACCAATCCGCAAGCGCACGAAACATCTATTGTAGCATTTCACCCGGGAGTATTCCAAGGTATCGTATTTATTTTCTGTAGGGAAGCTAGGCATAAGAGTATCTTGGTTTAACAAAGATATAACTATAAGAATTATACCAACTGACCAAAGGTGAGGCTAAGGATGTTCAATAATAATAGTAGGGGTAGCAGTGATACAGGAGAAATCCACACTAAGATAGATAAAGAGATCGGTTAAGCTAGCCGGGATGACAACAAGTCTAAGTCTAGAATTCCTAAGATTATATCTTCCTATTATATCTAAGTCAAGCGTCAAAATTCCTAGTTACCCGGGTTGAGTGCTTACACCAAATCCATGGTACACCCTCGAGGCTATCACCAATAAGTTTACTTCAGGGCACGACAACGATCCACTAATAGGGTCGGTAACAAACCTCGTACACTAGTGGGCACGTTACCACTATACAACCCTGCTTGAGACTTCCCGAACGTGGTGGAATACTAAAGGGACAGACAGGGCTGTCACCACCAGCCGCGTACCATACAGCCTGTGGGGACGAATGCAAAACCAGCTAGCGTTAACTTAGGCACCGCACCTAAATTTTCACTAGATATCCTTCCATTGACCTAGCGGAAGAATAGCCGAGGAATTACCAAGTCTAAGTTCTATTCAAGAACTAAACTTAATTAAATCCTAGCCGGGAATCCCATAAACTATGCTTCAAAGTTCTTTCCCGATAATTGTAACTTGAGGAAATTGACTAAGTAAAGATAATTACTTGACAAGATATATAAAGGAAAAGATAATTATATTGATAAGGGATAAGTCTTACAAAAAGAGAAAAGATACAAGAGAGCTCATACCAAGACTCCGAGATGATTTCCGGAATCCCGAGCGATGCACTCGACTAGACTCTAACTCCCGACTAACTAACCTACTCTACTAGTAAGAAAAGTAGTGGCAAATGGACTCCAATGTGTTTCACTTGCTTCATGTTCTTTTTCTACCGAATTCCCCCTCTATTTATAGGTGGCGGAGACTTGGCGGGTCCTTCAAGGTGGAGGAGAGTCGGTGGGCGAAAATTCCCCGCCGGGCGGCCACGGGATTTGGTCGGTTTCCAACCGACTCGCTTTGGACGGCTCAGATCTTGTCTTGATGGCGGTTCCTTGGTCGGTTTCCCCCGAAATCTCTGTTTTGGGGTCGGTAAGCCTCATGGGCTGGTAACCCTGTGTGGCCAACCCTGGCCGGGTGGCAGGCCAGGCCGGGCGGCAAACCCTTATGGGCGGCAAGCCCAGGCCGGGTGGCCTGCCAGGTCGGGCGGTGGCCTGTGCCGGGCGGCAGCCCCTTTTGGGTGCCGACCCCCTCCGGGTCATGTTTTGATTTGTCCAAGTTATGCCACATGAATGCCTCCTTTATTTCTCCACTTTTACCCTCCTTAGTCCGGGAATGGAAAACGGCCTTGTTTCAGAGTGTTTTGCAGGGTTGGCAGGGTCGGGTGATCAGCCTCATGACGACTCTGTTTTGACCCACTGGGTGGCTGATTTCAGCCTGATATGACCCTGTCAGCTGAGTTCTGATTTCAGTCATCACGACCCTGCCGGGCCCTGTTTTTAGCCTCATATGACCCTGTCGGCCTGCTGTTTTAAGGCAGAATTGGCCGATGGGGCATTTCTTCATGTTTTTACATAATTTTGCCCCTTTTGACCCTGCAAACACATATTTCACCAAAACTCGTGGAACTTTATTAGTTTAAACAAATATTCATAAAACTTTGGTCTTTACCTTGCATTTCCTGACCGGTTGGTGGCTGATGTTGTGTTTTAAGGATCACCAACACCTCTCCATGCTTAAACCTTTGCTTGTCCCGAGCAAATTAAAACTTGGAAGTGATGGATCAGGAGTTGCTTCAATATCAGAGCCCTGCAAGGATCAAGTGCACAAACACATACTCCTACAACATAGGGGTAATGGTAAACCAGCACAAGTTGATCACTAAGTCTTTCTCCTTGTAAGTGGGGCTCTTAGGCATTTTATGACCTTGTCATGAGTGGTTGGAACTCAGTTTAACTAGTTTAGACTTTGTCATTTTAACCTCCTACATGATCATGAGTCTAAAGTTTTTGTAATGCTGCATAAGATTGAAATTTTCCCTCTTGGTGCAATCTTTCACTATGACTCTCATCTCTCAAAAAGTGTATTTCCTCACCAAGTGCTCATCATACTCTATGAAATTTGGCTTTATATGTGAAGCTTGGTAGGATGGCACATCTAGTATGCATATTTTGTTAAGTTAAGAGATGGTCCTAGCGAAAAGACTTTGCACTTTCTCATTCCAACCATTTGGAAATAGTGTCCAGGGGAGAGGGAGAGAATGGACTCACGCGAAGGAGTGGACTGGCACAGTAGAGAAAATCTTTAACAAAGACTAGATTTTTGTGCTAGAGTGAAAGGATGGTCCTTTATTTTGCTCAAAGATTGAACCTTAAAACTTGACATTTGTACATCTATGAGAGCTGATAACCTTTTTTTTCTTTCTTTTTAGCTCTCACAGTGTAGGGAAGCTAGTTCAATGGTTCAAATATTTTTGCAAACTTTTTCTGAGCATTTATTTTGGGAGGACCAAAATCTTTCTTGTAGGATCAAGGTTTTCACAAAGGAGAGATTTTTGGCTGACATGCTTGGTGAAGTGGATGCTTGAATCCAATATGGAAACCGCATAACCAAGCATGATTGTTTGAGAACTCAAAGATAACATGAAGGAAAATGATTGGCTTTGAAAGTGCAAGTCCCTCATAAGGATCAAATCCTAACCAAACTCAATGCATACATGGATGGCATAAAAGTGGGTTCGCAATTAATATCTGGCCTTGGTAGGAAATTTTCTTATCATAGGAAAGAATTACACCAAGTAGGGGGTTTTTATTGCAGCATGGTTTTGAAAGAAATCATTGGACTCTAATCAAGAGGAGATCATAGACCCATCCAAAACATGCTATATCATGAATCCCAACAACTAGACTTGGTGTTTATTAGCCATTTTGCGCCCACTAAAACATAGAGAGACTAGCGTTATCATCATGCCGGTCTACCATTACCCACCAAAATGAAGAGTAGAGGTTGTGTACTTGAGACTCACAGGGAGCTAACAGAGCAACTATTCATCATTTCCATAGGCAAGGTACAGACGAAGTTCTCAATTTTATTTGGAAAGGGAAATCTTTTTTTTCTTTTTAGTTTTGCAAATTTTTATGGTTTTCCTTGAAAGCAAAATATTTTTGGGTTTTCTTAAATTTTATCAAAACTGAAAATCTTTTTGGATTTTTGTTTATAATATATAAAGGAAATAAAACAACTTAACTAAAAAAATAGGAAGAGAGGGTAGGACAATTGGCGCACCTTACTTCACGTACCTCCCCAAGCTTAGGTCTTTGCAAGACTTAAGCTTGGATGACATTCACTGTGGTGGTTGATAGTCAATGTTGAAGTGGCCGAACAGTTGATCCATCATGGAGAGGTTTGTCTGAAGTTGTTCTGATGTTTGTTCCTACCATTCTTGCCTATCCCTTATGGCTGCTTGTATTTCTTGGGTTCGTATGTTGGTCTCATAAGCGTTTGCAGCCAAGTATTGCATGTCACCTTCCAACTCCGGGAAGTTGTATGATGTGAATCGGGCAGAACGTGAAGTTCCTATGCCTCCATGGGGTTGATAGTAACTTCCCATCCCATAAGGATTGGATGGTTCAAACTCTTCATGGATGAGCTAGTGTAGTGTGTTCACGAGCAAGTAAATTCGGAGTACTATGGTTGCTCCCAATGGTATTGAGAGCTTCCTGAAGCACCCGTTCGAGGAGCCCTTAGTCGTGGTCTATCCCCTGAAACACTGTGTCATGCACGCTGCACGGGAGCTTGCCAATTGTACAGAAAGTTCTTTTTACCGATGATGGTAAGCTCGGGGTTGGGCAATTCTATCTCTGCGTCTTGGGCTGGATAAAGCATGTAGAACCTATTGTTCTCTTCCTTCAAAAGGTGGGCATGCCAAAAGTGACCCTTTCCTAGCAAGGGAGCACTAGGGAGATGATCTGTTCTAGCTCTATGGAGCGCGCCAACCTTTCTAGCAATTCTAGTGACAGAAGGTGTAAAAGTGATAGGTCCATGCTGCATAAATGCTAGAGTGAGCCAATGGTTGATGAGGAAGAAAGTGGGGTTCGTTCTAATTTTCTTCATCATAGCATAAAGATAGGCTTTGTCCAAACTATTCACTGAACGTACATCACCCCGAGAGGTGAGGTTGTGAGTGATGAAACGGTGAATTACACGGAGCGAAGGGTTATGAATGTCACTAGTGCGCTCCTGCCCCGTGATGGGACTTCCTATCTTAGCCCAAAGTCCTTGAGGGGTGAAACCTTTAAGTTTATCAATGTCTACTACAGCCTTATGGTTGAAACCAAGGTAATTACTAATTTGTTTTAAAGACCGTTCATAGGTTTCACCAAATAGACGAAATGTGTAGAGAGTGCCTAATTTGTCTAATGGAGTGGTGAGGACTTTTAAGGTGCAAAGGAATTCAATGGTAAGCCATTTGGAACCATAATCATCAAGGTGGTAGAAAGCATACCATCCGATCGTGTTGAGCGTGTACTCGAAATCAGCAAAGACGCCGATTTGCTCGAGGATGTTATGGTCGAACTTGCGCACGGATGTGAACTCCCAGTCTCGAATGGCGGTGAACTTGCTTCGCTCGTCGTAATCATTGAACACCATATTCTCTTCACTCTCCATGAACTTGTCAAACTCTTCATTTTGCATACTTCGCTCCGTTGGAGCTTTAGATATGGACATTGAGTCCGAGAGATAACTTGGAGCATGCCCATGTGAAGCTCCGGAGTGCTCTGCTTCCGAGCGCTCACTTGGTGTGCGCCTCCCACGGCTTTAGCTGCTGCTGCTGTTGCTGAACTTGGTGTAGAGGCCTCTCCAAATATTTGCCATTCCTGTAAAAGGGTTACTTGGACACAATACCTGAAGGATAGTATGATGATAATGGTCAGCGGTTAGTCATTCGGTTAGTAGTCCAAGTGTTAGTCGTTCGAACGTGCAAGGGTGACAACAAATTCTCTCTAGTTGGTTTTATTGCAGCACACTTTTATTGCTAGGTGCAAAGTGAACTTACTAAAGAGAGCTAGTTGAGTGAGGAAAGGAGTGCAAAGGGAGAGAGTTTGTGAGGGGGAGAGGAAGTTTTCAGCCAAATGCTTTGAGTGGAGAACCAAAGGAGAGTGAGCCTGGTGCCATGTGAACTGCATGCCTCCATTATTACGAAAAAAGTAGAGAGGATAGGGAGCAAGGAAGGATTGGTGGGATGACAAAAGATAGAATTTTGCAATGAGTGTTCTGCCCTTTATAAAGCCTAGGTGAATAGAGAGGCAGGTGCGAGTGCATGATTAAGAGATGGAATAATTTGTGTGGTTCTCATTCACTTGTTTTTGGCAAATAGGGCTGTAGGTGAAAAAATTTCACAAGTGAAGAGGTGGCCACTCCTCATCCACTCATGGCCATCATTCTTGCTGCAAAAGGGCCAAGAATCCGAAGAAAAAATGTGTCGGGCGGCATGGCTTACCGGGCGGCAGAAATGACCCAGCCGGGGGTCGTTTTTCATGAAAAATGACCTCCCAGGTGCTGAAATTTGACTGGGTTATTTCAGGCTGGGTTACAGCCCTGAATCAGCACCCGGATGGTGGTTTTGTCACGAAAATGACCTCCCGATGAGGAGACTTGGCCGAATCATCAACAATTTATTTTTAATTCTAGTTTAATGGTTAAAGATTAGGAATAAAAAAATCAACCTAATCTAATGGTATGTATAAGGGAAGGGGGATAAATATCGGTTACCTTCCGACAAGGGTTCGAATTTTACGTCTCGAACAAGATGTTCTCCGCATTCAATTCTTCATGGTGCCCGTCATGGATGGAGAGTTTTCCACGATCAGTGCAATTTCCTTCTTCCGCCATACTTGTTTGATTTTCTTTGGCTTGGCGGCGACCTTATTCTTCATTTCTTGTGGCTCGTTCTTCTTCATAGGCGGCGGTGGTATGCTCTTAACTTTAACCGCCGGTGCACCCAATTTTGGTGGAATTGGATACACCTCAATTTTCTGCACCGTGTTAGGATTTTTGCGATAAAAGATGCGTACCTGATTACATTGTTCCGTTTGGGGCTTGAAGACGAACTTTTCGTCGTGCCCATTAATGTTAAGGTGGATTTCTCCAGCCCCAACATCAATGTTGGCGTTTGCAGTGCTAAGGAACGACCTTCCTAGTATAAGCGGCCTCCATGTCTAGGACCACAAAGTCGATAGGAACTAGGGAGTTCCTTATCCTCACGGGTACATCCTTCGCAATGCCCGTCGGGTAGCAGACTGATTGGTCGATGAGCTGCAAGCACATTGTTGTAGGGGATAATGAATTGACATCAAGTTTGTCATACACTACCTTTGGCATGACGCTCACGCTCGCCCTCAAGTCACAAAGGGCGTTGTTGAATTGTTGCCTTCTGATGGAACATGGGATGGTTGGGCATCCCGGATCTCGCTTCTTTTCTGGGAGGTAGTTCAAGATAGCAGCGCTGCACTCTTCGGTTAATTTGACAATTTTCATGGACGGCATTGGGCGTTCGTTGTTGAGAGTGTCCTTTAGGTACTTGGAGTATGTAGGAACCTACATAGCATCAAGTAGCGGTATGTTGACATATAATTTCTTTATTACCTCCACAAACTTCCTGAATTGTTCGTCCACCGTTGGCTTCCTCTGTCGAGAGGGAAATGGCAACACCGGGGTATCATAGAACTTATGTGGCACCTTCTTGAGAGGTGCCTTTGTCTCCTCAACTTCCATTTCCTCCTCTCCTTCTGCTTCTTCATCGGTTTCCCTGGTCTTTCCTGCAATGTTAGGATTTGGCGGATCCTGTGTGGATTTTCCGCCTCTAGTTGTGACTGCACTAACATTTTCTTTAGGGCTTGCTTCCGGCTGACCGGGGAGCTTGCCCGCGTTAGGCTTAACAATAGAAGCGGCCAGCTGAGCGATCTGCATTTCTAACATTATGTTATGACTAAGCTAGTTTTGCAGAGAGGTATTGAAGGTTTCCATACGAGAATCTATGCTTTCTAGGACATTATCAGTAGCAATGAATTTCCTACTAATACTTTCATTGATTTTAGATTGTCCTAGAACAAGATCACGGAAGGAAGGTTCATTACGAGTAATGTTTCCAGAGTTACCCATGTTCTTGTCAAAGGAGAGGTTTGGCTTGGACTCCCATCCGAAGTTGTTCGTACGGGGCCTAAACCCGTTGTTGTTGCTGTTGTTGTTGTTGTTGAGGTAGTTCACTTCTTCTTCTTGAGTCTCTGGGCAGTGGCTTCCCATGTGCCCAAGGTTTCCACAGACTTCACAAGTCATGCGAGAGTCCAAGGATTGGACAGTTTGAGGTCCGTCCATTTTCTTCAAAAGTTGATCCATTTTGATTGCTAACATGTCAATACCATCAACTTAGTGGACTCCCCTCATCTTGGGTTGCGGCTGGTTCTGTCTCTCATCATAGCCACTATAGTTGGTGACCATCTTTTCTATGAGAGTTTGAGCTTCTTTGACCTTCAGAGAGAAGAAAGAGCCTCCAGCGGCTGCATATAGGTGCTCACGAGTAGGGCGATTGAGCCCATGGTAAAAGCTTGGAATCAGCAACCAATCTTGCATTCCGTGATGTGGGCATGCCAGAGTGTACTCTTGGAAGCGCTCCCATGCCTCAGGGATGCTTTCATCGGTTAGCTGTTGGAAACTTGAAATCTTGTGCCGCAGGGCATTGGTTTTGCCTAGCGGGAAGAACTTGGTAAGGAAGGCATTGGAGCACTTGTCCCATGTGGTGAGCTCTTCTTGATTGCTGTAGAACCACTGCTTCGCCTTCCCCACGAGTGAAAATGGGAAAAGGCAAAGGCAAATGGCCTCAGGGGTCACATCCCTCATGGTGAAAGTGCTGCACACCGCCAAAAACTATTGGAGGTGGGCATTTGCGTCTTTTGATGCCTTGTCACAAAAAGGACTGGCCAGAACCATGTAGATTAAGGCCGGTTTTAGCTCGTAGCTTCCGTTCCCCATGTTCAGGTTCGAACCGGTGCGGATGTTGTCTGCAGATGGGGCAGAGTAGTCACGGCTCATCTTTTCAGCCATGATTGGTCGAGCGGATAGAGACGGGGCTCGTAGCTGAGCTTGAGTGATCGGAGGTGCTGCAAGAGCAAGCATAGGTGCTTCAAGAGAAAGCACGGGCCGAGGAGGGTTGAGTCTTTGACGCACTCTCCTCAACAAAGCCTCCGGATCATTGTGGTAGTTGTCTGGTAGGTCGAAACCAGTCATAAAGCGTCCTGTTTACACCACAAATAAATAGAACAAGGGTAAGCCCGCTAAGGAAAGCGGTAACTCCTTAGTAGGAATATCAATGTTAAAATTCCGATATCTTAGCCTATTGCTTCCCCAACAACGGCGCCAGAAATGCTTGTTGGCATTTCTTAACATCGTATCAAGAATATCGCTATCCCTGGTACGACGCCAGAAATAATTTGATGTTTGTTATGCTTTAAGAGAAGAGTGAACCAATCCGCAAGCGCACGGAATATCTATTGTAGCATTTCACCTGGGAGTATTCCAGGGTATCGTATTTATTTTCCACAGGGAAGCTAGGCATAAGGGTATCTTGGTTTAACAAAGATATAACTATAAGAATTATACCAACTGACCAAAGACGAGGGTAAGGATGTTCAATAATAATAGTAGGGGTAGCAGTGATACAGGAGAAATCCACACTAAGATAGATAAAGAGATCGGTTAAGCTAGCCGGGAAGACAGCGAGTCTAAGTCTAGAATTCCTAAGATTATATCTTCCTATTATATCTAAGTCAAGCGTCAAAATTCCTAGTTACTCGGGTTGAGTGTTTACACCAAATTTATGGTATAGCCTCGAGTCTTTCACCAATAAGTTTACTTCGGGGTACGACAACGATCCACTAATAGGGTCAGTAACTAACCTCGTACACTAGTAGGCACGTTACCGCTAGACAACCCTGCTTGAGACTTCCCGAACGTGGTGGAATACTAAATGGACGGACAAGGCTATCACCATCTGCCGCCTACCACACAGCCCATGGGGACGAATGAAAAACCAGCAAGCGTTAACTTAGGCACCGGGCCTATGTTTTCACTAGATATTCTTCCGTTGGCCTAGCGGTAGAATAGCCGGGGAATAACCAAGTCTAAGTTCTATTCAAGAACTAAACTTAATTAAATCCTCGCCGGGAATCCCGTAAACTATGCTTCAAAGTTCTTTCCCGATAATTGTAACTTGAGGAAATTGACTAAGTAAAGATAATTACTTCACAAGATATATAAAGGAAAAGATAATTATATTGATAAGGGATAAGTCTTACAAAAAGAGAAAAGATACAAGAGAGCTCATACCAAGACTCCGAGATGATTTCTGGAATCCCGAGCGATTCTCTCGACTAGACTCTAACTCCCGACTAACTAACCTACTCTACTAGTAAGAAAAGTAGTGAGAAATGGACACCAATGTGTTTCACTTGCTTCATGTTCTTTTTCTGCCGAATTCCCCCTCTATTTATAGGTGGCGGAGACTTGGCGGGTACTTCAAGGTGGAGGAGAGTCGGTGGGCGAAAATTCCCTTGCCGGGCGGCAGGCCACGCCGGGCGGTCATGTGTGTCAGGCGGCTGGGCATGCCAGGTGGCATGCACCGCCGGGCGGCCACGGGATTTGGTCGGTTTCCAACCGACTCGCTTCGGACGGCTCAGATCTTGTCTTGATTGCGGTTCCTTGGTCGGTTTCCTCCAAAATCTCTGTTTTGGGGTCTGTAGGCCAACCCAGGCCGGGCGGCAGGCCAGGCCGGGCGGCAAACCCTGCCGGGTGGCAGGCCTAGGCCGGGCGGCCTGTGCCGGGCGGCAGCCCCTTTTGGGTGCTGACCCCCTCCGGGTCATGTTTTGACTTGTCCAAGTTATGCCACATGAATATCTCCTTTATTTCTCCACTTTTAACCTCCTTAGTCTGGGAATAGAAAACGGCCTTGTTTTGGAGTGTTTTGCAGGGTTGGCAGGGTCGGGTGATCAGCCTCTTGACGACTCTATTTTGACCCACCGGGTGGCTGATTTCAGCCTGATATGACCCTGTCGGCTGGGTTCTGATTTCAGTCATCACGACCCTGCCGGGCCCTATTTTTAGCCTCATATGACTGATAGGGCGTTTCTTCATGTTTTTACATAATTTTGGCCCTTTTGACCCTGCAAACACATATTTCACTAAAACTCATGGAACTTTATTAATTTAAACAAATATTCATAAAACTTTGGTCTTTACCTTGCATTTCCCGACCGGTTGGTGGTCGATGTAGGTCAAGGAATCGGCAGTGCCGATCGGCGGTGCTGGTCCAGGTGATCGGCAATGCTGGTCCGGTCATCGATAGTGACCACCGGCACTGCTGGTCCATCGGCAGTTGGTGCCACCTGCAGTAGCCATCGCACTGTCGGTCGGGCCCGACATGTTCAGAACAGCAACAACAAACCACAAAGAAAAATTGCAAAACCCTATCAAACAAACTCCAAAAATCATGAAATTTAGACTAGAGAGACATCATGGTAGGACGTTCCATCTCCAAGTGGAATCACACAGAAAGCTCAATAATTCATGACGAATTTGAGGATTTACCGAAGCTCTAGGGTTTGAATGTTCTTGAGGAAATCCATGAAATCGAAGATGCTCTTGCCTAGGATTCAATCAAGGATCCATAGAGGAATGTTTAAGCATATCCTAGCACCAAGATCGCTCATGAAATTCGTACCAAAAGACACTCAAAAATGAGATCGAAAATCTCCACGAAAATAGCTCAAAAAAAAAGGAAAAAGAGAAATTCAGGATTTAGGGAGAGAGAGGAAGATCTTGAGCACGAAAATAAATCTCATATCATGGAAACATGCTTACAAGATCCATAGGTACAAGGCTAGGAAGTCACCCTCTTCCTCCCACTATTTGGAAGAGCAAGAGATGTCTCTCACACACACTCTCCTCTCCACTAAAACATGAAGACCTCTCCTAGCACTTTGAATAGAAACCTAACACGAGGCTAATGGAAAGAGAGGCACCTCTCCCACTAGCCACATCTCTCCTTAATATAGGCCTAGGATCTATTGTCCATATGACCACTCTACCCTTGACCTACATAACACACCCACCTACCACCGGGGGCATAAGCGTCCATCCTTTTCCTCATCGCCCGAATGCCATCGAGCCCTTCACAACTTTGCTTGCCCTCGACGCAAGCTTCGTGATCGTGCCACGTGCACCTCCAATCGCCACCACCGGTTTACCGCCTTGCACGCTTCTCAAAGCATGACTTCTCGATGTCGACACGTTTCACCTCATCCCGTGATCCTGACCACCGGCAAGTCTCTCCCAGTCCCTGTCCATCGGGCCCCCTTGTCACTTGCACCGGCATCCCGGTCACCTTGACTTGGTCAGCACGTCGTCTTCATCACCACCATGGTTTTGAGGCTCAACCGTGGAACCATCCGTGCTTCTTGCCTCTCCATGTGTACGGTATGGATCACCCTTGACTTCACCCGGCATCCCGATCATCCGGCCCCAAGTCCCCTACTTGTGCCCGATCCTCTCACTGTTGACCGCCAAGTCGACTCCAGTGACCTACACATCATGAGACAAGCAAACACATTTGCCAACTCCTGCAACATCACCAATACCTCCACCAACTCCGGTTAGTCAAAACTATGATATGCAAACCAATGCAATCCCCGGATTCCCGCATTTCAACTCAAACATCAAATTCGCTCAAGTCAATTACTCATCACATATATTACAAACCATGGCACATATCCACATGGTTTCTCAGTTGGAAACAACGCCACCATCCTTTCACTAGGATGAAAGGGTTCTCTTCTCTTTCTCAATTAAATTATTGCCATGTCATGAAAAAGTCTGATGTGGCACCTAATTAATGTCAAATGAAAGGGCCATTGAGAATGGAATGGCCTTATGATAGTTGCTTTTAAGATGAATCTAGCAATATCTTCTATACTTGATCAATCTTCGTAACTTTTTCTCTATTGATAGTTGAAGTTAAAATTATTTGACTTTGACCAAACCTAGAAATGCTTATATTTTTGGATAGAAGTAGTAGAATATGACTGGAGGTGCAAACTTCTACTACTGTGTTGTTCCCTACTAAACCCAACACTCCTCTACCCTCTTAACCCTAACTGTTCATCTCCTCACCGAAACGTCCCATCGTAGAGTCAACTTTGTATCCCCAATCTCCCATGCGACGCCGGCAGCCATCCTCTTCAACCTCGGGGGCAGCTATAGCCGCCGACCATGCCTAAACACCGGAGGTTCCAGTCGCGTCACCAGATGCACGACGCATGTAGGCGCTTCTTGCGTAGCGCAGTGACCGCGGCTTCTCCATCGGACACCTTTGGATAAAGATTTTAGAATATGGTAAAAAATGGTGATAAAATTGTTACTTTTGACATATAAAATGGTATACTAAGAAGCACCAACGATAATACAAATATAATCTTTCATATAAAAAATGTCAATAATATTGTATATATCTAATAATTATATTGTATAAATAATTTATATTTAAATTATAAAGAGTGTTTTGTTTTTTTAAGTCTATAGCAACGCACAGACACTTGTCTAGTATATATACATTCACAAAATAGCATTGGCTAGTTCACCACCACTAGATATACATAGACGAAGATCGACATGCATCGATATACGCCTGTTCATCATCAGCACACGGAAAGAAAGAAACAAAAAACAAAAGCATCAAACTAGTACTAGTAGTTAACGACTATGAATGGGATGACCAAAGCGTGGTGGTGACAGCGATCTAGGAGGAAGTCGATCTCTTCTTCAAGGCAGACTTGTATCCCGCGTCCGGAGCAATTTGACGGTGCCTCTCAATGTCGTCGGGCACCCCAACATTATCGTGGAATAACTGCAACACGTGCACCTGAACCTCCTCCTTGTACTCGAACTCCCTATCTTGGCAAAACGGGCACGAGTACAAGGTATTGCTGGAGGAATAATCCACCCGGTACATGACACGCGTGTCGCCGTCGGGGGAGTGGTAGTAGTCGGCAGAGTCGCTGATGTCGCTGTACTCTTCGTCGCTGTAATCATCGCCAACAGTCGCCTTGACGACCTCCGGTGGTGCCACCTCCTCCTCGTCTGCCGCCGCCGGAACAACCTCCTCCTCCTTCCGTGCCGCCGAGACGTCCAGTGCCAGAGCGCCATGGATGCGCTTCTGTGAAGGCGAGTGCGACTCGCCGCGGCATGCTCTAGCCACGGAAGAAGACGAACCATCGGTCTATAAATAGTCAATAAACAGTAAAAATCCCTAAAATTGTATAGAAATAACAGAACATGGGCAGGAACATACTACGGACTTTGGGAGGAGAGTGGTGCGAAGGTTGCGGTTGCCAGCGGGCTCCCTCGAGTCCCCTGTGGGCGCCATGGCAGTTGAGCGTGGTGAGCGGCAAGCGAGGGCTGAGGTGGTTTGAGCACGGCGAAGAAGATGAGAAGCAGGAGAGAGGGAATCGGATCCACTGACTTAAGGCACTGGGCAGTGGGTCATTGCACATGGGCCATGCAGAACCACTGCCCCACTCGTCTTCATGAAAGTTGGAATTGATATAACTTCCCTTTGGATTTAAGAGCAAGTTTAATTATCCTAGTACCTTTCAGCTGATTGAAAGCTTCCAATCAAAAGCATACCGTCTCAATTCCTATATTTTTTCTATCCTAGTACATTCAAAGGGGGGTAAATGAACAAGGTCGGCAGTTTCTACAATTTGAATATATTAAAAGGATTTGGGGCTAGAAATCACCATATCAATAGGAGAAAAAGAAAACATACCACCATTTAAATGATATAGATATTACCGAATGGCTTTCTCTACAACGAATCAACACGCTAGGTGTGAACATGCAAGGTCAGCTCTTTATTCATATTTTTTTTATATAGAGAACTAGGACGAGGTTACCCCATGCAAACTTGCCCCGCTAGAATTATGTAGTTATAATTTCCAATATATATTTTTTAAATCTTTATGTAATGTGCTTATTTTGCAACTAATTAGAGTCTATATCATATTTAATATCATCCTTCTTAGAAAATTATTGTTGTTTGAGTGGCCGAAACAACCACATTGCTTAACAATTCATATAAGTCCCTTGTACAATACCATCTTGAGTACATATATATGCTTATGGTTAAAATGTTAATTGGCCTAAACTAAAGAAATGGTCGTTCAATTTTTGATAGAAATCTTTTCCCTTTGCCACATTTTCATGTAATGTCATCAAATCTCATGATTGAATCCCCCTTCCAGTTATATCATAATCTTCAGTTTATACTGCCGTAATGAATATCAATGAGATTCAATTGAGAGCCTCGCTCCCTAGACTTAACTAAAAAATAAAGATCTAGAAAAGAAAAATAATCTTAAATTTGAATATATTAAAAGGATCTAGGGCTAGAAATCACCATATCAATAGGAGAAAAAGAAAACTTACCACCATTTAAATGAGACAGATATTACCGAATGACTTTCTCGACAATGAATCCAATTGGCTAGTATCGGATCAGGTTCCTACTGGGCCCTCCCAAAAAAATCAATGGTGAGTCAATAGAATATTTGAATTAACATACTCCCTTCATTTTTAAATTATTATCACAGTTGATCTTTTTAGTTAACTTTCACTATTCATCTTATTCAAAAGGAAATAAAAATATTATATATATTATTATAGTTTGTTTTATCATCAAAATAAATTAATGCATAACTTATATAATTTAATAGTTAGGGCGACCATGGCCTGCCCTAATGTGCCTACATCATCTATCACACTCGCATGTTATGCCCTTATATGCCACGTTCATAGACAATTTTGTCTTGCTTGTAGTGGTGCTCACGATCACCATCGAGCTCATGTAATGGATGCAATTGTTCTTTTTAAAGGCTGTTCTTCACAATATGTTATAGAGTCCGAGAAGTGTATTTGTAAAAAAAAGAGTCCTAGTGGACTTCAACTCGTCACGCTTGGTGGACTTTAACTCAACACACTAGCTATGTACGCAAGGCCAACTCTTTTTTAATATTTTTCGTTAATGCACCATCTTATCTCTTTTCTATTTGCTAGTTATGAGTTGTATTTCATATGAAGTCTTTATTATGGTTGTTTGCTTCTAAATTTGTAAGAAGAATCAGAATTCTATTTTGTTATTATTAATTAATTTTTTAGTTTGAAATACCACCTAAATACAATATTTCAGAACTTTTTTGGGATGAATTCTTCCGGAACCCACATATCAGTGGGCCATATGAAATGAGCTGTTATACTTGAACAAGCACATGTGATAAATAGTACCATAAGGAGTTTGGTTGATAGAGAACAAAATCAAACTGCACTGTTAAGACGCAAATAGGTACATGTCTACTATACTATGCTTGTATGGTGGTGGTGGTCGCACCACCCCTACTGGAAAATGCGCCGACATTTGGGTCCCATCAACCCCACAGCAAGAATGTCTCTCTTTGAACATTTATGTCTCGCTTCCATTCCAAAATTGTCTTGCTATAACAAGAACACTTTTGCAGTGGCGCTAGCAAAGATCTGCACCAGGCGATTCTGATTCATCACGGGAGTGACAAAATCAGGCTTGGGGCGGCCTAATTAGACACTGTAGATGAGATAATGGTTAATACATAGTAAAACAATAAGGAAAAAATAGCACGAAAAAGAGGCACCACCGATTGCAGAACTGGGGCATCGACGAATGAGGCATCGAGGATCTCAAAAAATTACTAAAATAGAACATCCTCAACTTATGGAAAATGCGGTGATATCCTCAACTTATGGAAGATATCAATTTTGCTTATGCACTAAAATGTTTTGTCAATCATTCTTTGTTATTTTATTTTATTTTTATCATAGCATCACACGGGCATATGGCTAGTGATAGATAAAAGTTGGGTTAATTGCAAAAACAACCCCATAAGTCAGTTGGAGTTGAGACTGGCACACATAAGTTTAATCTTCAACTCGTCACGTTTGGTGGACTTTAACTCAACACGCTAGCTATGAACGCAAGGCCAGCTCTTTATTAATATTTTTTGTTAGTGTACCATCTTATCTCTTTTCTATTTGCTAGTTATGAGTTGTATTTGGTATGAAGTCTTTATTATGGTTGTTTGCTTCTAAATTTATAAGAAGAATCAGAATTCTAGATCATTAAATCTTCATAAAATCCGACGGCCTATGTCTTCTCTCTTTTAGATTAACGTGGTAATTCCGTGGTCTTGAGAGCGAATGTGGTGGCTTCTTTTGACTTTCAAATAAGATGAGAATAGAAGATAGGTAGATAGATATGTAGCTAAAATATCATGGCACATCCGCACATGAGTGCTAGAGAATGCACCACGTGTTGTGACAAGAGGCAGACACGCTTCCACCTAAAATGCCATGGCAGCTTTAGATGGTATATCCTTGCCAATTGACATATGAGTAGTAGCCTGTGTGGTTTTTTGCTAAGAATTGCTGCCTGGCCCAGACAATCAAATCCAAATCTAGGCTGAGAAAATCCAACCCCAAGCTGGTGAAGCTGCCTGCATGCACCAGGCAGTTTTCCCCTAGGGTCCCAGTAGCCTTCAATGCACCAGTGCCCTATCTCTCTCTGTCTCCTAGATGTAGGAGTATGAAAGTTTCAAGGCACATCGTCTCTCTCTCTCTCTCTCTCTCTCCCTTTTGCTAGTACTACCACGTGGGCCATGCACAACCACTGCCCCACTCATCAGTGTGAGTAACTTAAGTCAGCGGAACCCCGTCCAACAGTGGAGTGATGGTGGAAACGGGAGCGCCCCTGATATGAGCGTGAGGTCGAGAGGCGCCTTCTCTCATACTAGCACACTTAACACACTGAAAATGGGACCGTGAAACATGGTCCCACCTGTCCTTGAGTCCTGAGTAGAACTTCAGCGTATGTCTTAAAAAAATGGAAGGTAGAAAGTTTTTCCCTTTTATAGTCAGGAAGGCAGAATGTTGAAATCGATATAACTTCCCTTTGGATTTAAGAGCAAGTTTAATTAATCATGTTTCCTAGTACCTTTCAGCTGATTGAAAGCTTCCAATCAAAAGCATACCGTCTCAATTCCTATATTTTTCGTATCCTAGTACATTCAAAGGGGTTAAATGAACGAGGTCGGCAGTTTCTATAATTTGAATATATTAAAAGGATTTAGGGCTAGAAATCACCATATCAATAGGAGAAAAAGAAAACTTACCACCATTTAAACGATATAGATATTACTGAATGGCTTTCTCTACAACGAATCAACACGCTAGCTATGAACATGCAAGGCCAGCTCTTTATTCATATTTTTTTATATAGAGAACTAGGATGAGGTTACCCCTACGCAAACTTGCCCGGCTAGAATTATGTAGTTTTAATTTCCAATATATATATTTTAAAATCTTTATGTAATGTGCTTGTTTTGCAACTAATTAGAGTCTATATCATATTTAATATCATCCTTCTTAGAAAATTATTGTTGTTTCAGTGGCCGAAACAACCACATCGCTTAACAATTCATATAAGTCCCTTGTACAATACCATCTTGAGTACATATATATGCTTATGGTTAAAATGTTAATTGGCCTAAACTAAAGAAATAGTCGTTGAAATTTAATAGAAATCTTTTCCCTTTGCCACATCTTCATGTAATATCATCAAATCTCGTGACTCAATCCCCCTTCCAGTTATAACATAATCTTCAATTTACACTGCCGTTATGAATATCAATGAGATTCAATTGAGAGCCTCGCTCCCTAGACTTCTCCGGCTCTGGTGTTCCCTCCCGCCTGCGCCTGTTCACCGCCTCCAGCGTTGCCGCCTCCACGCGTTGGTCGTCCACCATCTCTGGCGCGCAGTTCCCGCTCCCGCTCCACATCATCAGAACGGTCTTACGGCTCCATCTCCACCGACTCTGACGACCCTATCGCCGGCAAGATCCCAAAGGATGCCGAACTGTATCTCAAGATTGTCTACACCGTGGCAAATGGCAGGGACATCTTCCGGTGCCCCATCTACATCGGCAAGAAGCAATGGAAGGCGGTTATGCCGGCATGCAGTGTCACATTCTTGGCGTCGTGAGTTCCAACTCACCGAAGCACGATGAGAAGAAGGTCAGCCGCCACCGTCATCTTGCCAAGAACGAAAGTTTGATGTGAAGCACATGCTCCTGGTGTGTTGGCGCTCGTTCTCTCCATGCATGGCGTGGTGGTGTCAGTTACTAATTATGTTGTTATTCTTAATTTATGTCATATATATATATATATATATATATGTGTGTGTGTGTGTGTGTTGAACTATGAATGTGTTAGCCTTTTTATCCTGGTGAACTATGTTTGTGTTCAACTATTTTTTGTTAGTCTTTTTGGTGTTTACTTTTAATTTGTTGGATCACTGGAACACTTGTAATGATGTATGCACTCAGATTGTACAACCGGGAATTTCATTAACTTAGCGACAATATTACAAATTAAGTTTTTAACAAACAAAGTTCGAAAAGAAGGAATCTAAAGAAAACACTACATCACCCAGATCACGCTTACTCTGGCATAAGAGTACGAGCTCTCTTATGGCCCACGATGTCTCTTTTCCCCTGACCCCTCAAGCCGCCGTGAATGTCAAATTCACAAACTTGATCAGCATCCTCCCTGTACAATTGAAGAACTTCCTTATGAAGTAATCTAACAGAGTAGCGATCATCATTGACATGAATCAACTTCTCATATTCCAACCGATCAGCGTGCGAGCCCTCCCTGCACCGAACGAAGCACTTGTCATCGTCTGCATCCAAGGCGACCTTGACGCCGCAGTCAGGCCCCATGAGAGAGTGGCAGGCGGCAACCACGACTAACCATTTATTGGGTTTGGGCTCCTCCTGGCTGATTACCTTCACCTGCAGAAGTGGAAGCCAGTGAAAAACCCAAGAAATAGTCAGTGCCACTATACATCTTCTTAATGCAAACTAATATGCTCACCCGTAGTAGAGAATCAGAGGCTGCACCAAGGGCGATCCCAAGATAGTCCGCCACTGCTTTGTTGCAAGTGGACGTCCTCAACGACTGGTTGGGTCCTCCAGCCGGGAGGGGGGGGTCAGGAGACGGCGAACGGGGACGCTTATGGTTGTCGTCGGGTCCACCTCTTGCGCCAACACCGGCGGGAGACGAGCGGTGGCTGGATGGAGCGTTGGAGCTAGCCATGATGTGCTTGTATGAGCGGTTTGGGGAATCAGTGCGCGATGAGAGAGCTAGTGTGTGTGATGAGATGTGGAGCGTTATAGCGGTATTTATGTAGAACCACGTCATGTGTGGTCGTGGCCTCCTCTGCTGCTCTCGAGAAAATGTGTGGGACATGCAAATTAATAGTAAAACGTCTGGGAGTGGTGCGACAACCGCGAGACCATTCACCATGGCTGGAAGGCGATGAGACGTGCGGGACCACCACCATGTTGGACCTCTGCATGCACGTCCGTCAGACTCTGCACGTCCATCGACAACCGCGAATTGACTATTCATTTAGTAGTTCACTCTCCCAACTTCTCTCGCCTTTCACCTTCCCCAACTTCTCATCGTCATAGCCGAGCAAGGAGATCCTCCCACGGCAAAACACTGCAAATTGGCTTTGAGCAGCATCGGTGTAGAGGAGTCTAAAGCAGAAGGATCTGGTCATAACCCAGAGCAATCATATGTTACATTTTCCACCCCTTTCTCCATGCATGCATTCGATCGGTTCTAGCGTGTGCATGAAATCTCGTTCGATTTCTACCCTCTGAACTAGGGTGGAATTCATGCCACGGCCCATACTGCATATTTTTGAGGCCCTGTGCTAAAAGCAAAATTATAGGCCCTCAATTGTAGTATATTAATATAATTTAAATTATTTTTGTCCTTTTAATTTCGCATTTCTATTGTCCATAGTTTCAGCCTATTCTTGTTATTTGCGAGGAAGACGATCGATAGGGTGGCGCGTTGTTTTATATTTTTCGTGGGCTGCTTTGTGTGCATGGGCTTTGGTTGGTTAATTTGTGGGCTGCCTGTTTGATGTTGAGGCTTATGGGCTTGGGCTGGTTAATTTGTTGGTTGCCTATTTGATGTCGAGGCTTAATATAGATTGAAGAATATACTTTAGGCCCTGTTTGGATATAAAGTATTTTTGGAGTTTTGCAAGAATACTACGGTTTAGTAAAATACTTTGGTTTTGGAAAACTACAACACCTAAACAGGGCCTAGTGTAAAATTCAACCTGCTTTAGTTTCTGTGTTACAATGTTACCGACTTGCTCTGTTGCCATTTTAATTTCCAGGGTTATTAATCGGTGGCGTTTGCTGCCTCTTGCTCTATCGGACAGTATTGTTGGATTGGTGGATGGGATTGTAGCCATCAGGCTGATGACTATTGGAAAGGAAGAACGCATGCAGGTGATGAAGCAGCATGGCTTGATACCTGGTGTCCCTATGCTACTGACATCAGCATCCACTCCAAAAGGCTAGATACAAGATCCTGATTTTTTTTTGAGTCTTTTGGGCTGCATATTATCGGGCAAGGGACAATGATGACCTCATCATTACAATCAGTTCTTGAGGTGCTGAAGGGACGTAGTTGGTTGGCTGCGAAGGATGACTGGCTTGTCACTATTGATAAGGAGTTCTCTCTGAGCCTGGTCAACCCAATCACTATCAAGAGTATCCCACTGCCACCATTGTCGTCAAACAGTGTTAGAAATGAGGAGTTGTTTTTTGATTTCATGAAGAATGATGAAGCTGGTGGTCATGGACCTCTGTTCATCGAGCACACAGTCCTCTGTAAGACACCCAAGCAAGATGGTGGTCCCTTTGTGATCCTTCTGCTCTCTTTCGGAAACATCATGTACCATGAGAAGACTGATGGCATGTGGATGACATTACCAAATACAGACTGACTTGCACAAAGATTTGTGGATGCTGCTTACTAGGAAGAGCGGTACGTGGTGGCAATCAGTCAATATGGTTCCATGAAGTTTTGGGACCTATCCATGAAGCCCATTATTACTGAATCTCCTAAATGGGTCCAGCGTCCCCCTTATGCTCGTCCAGTGTACTCCAGACGTGACCGTGAGGCCACGATGTTTCTTGCGTGGTCAGATCGTAACTGGCCTATGGTCATCCAGCTATGGGGAGAATTTTGGGGACCACCAACTAGTAGGCAACTACGGAGCCACCAGTCAGCGTGCGGTATAGTGGATGGTGTCGCATTTTATGAGAGAAGAGAAGACGGTGGTGGATGGACAGAGTTGAGAGGTTTGCAGGGTGAACGTTCTCTTTTTCTGGGAGCAAATTATCCATTTTGGTTTGCTGTACCAGAAAAAGACAATAAGAAAGTGGCTCCACCATATCTGTATGTTTTGGACCATATGTTTGGAGAAATGGTGAAGATCCCTGCTGGTCATCGCCACAGTCGTGTCAGGCACTATGACATGATCGATTTCACCTGGCGTCGTCGTTATTCTGAACTACCTCTGCAACTGCAAGCCCCTCTATTTATCCGCCCCTACCCATCTTTCTAGTAGCCACCCCCCCCCCCTTTATTGTTATTAGTCTTTGATGTTTAGTTTAAGTTTGTTGGGCAGATCAGTGTTAAACACTTGCTTGTAAGTAATGATTATGCACTCAGATTGTATTTTAACTTGTGAATATATTTCATGTTTTTTGTTGTTTTAATGATGTTCTCAATTATTATGAGCGAAGTTTGTTGAGCGAAGTATTCCTTGACTTTAACTTAATATGTGTTCAGAGAGATCAAATACCCTGTTGGGTGACTTTAGTTTAATTTTTGTTGCGATACCATGATAATGCAACTCCCACCATTGTTGCTATATCTATGTATAGTTGCAACGACAAACATTTGCGTTGCAATATATAAGACCAAACGTAACCAGATGAATGTTCGTTGCTATATTAATGCATTGTTACAATGACTAACAAATTAGTTGCAATATGTAAGACCCCATCACAACCACACAACTTTTGTTGCTATATCTATGCATTGTTGCAACGACTAACAATTTTGTCGCTATATCTTATTGCCATACCTCGTTCTTCTGTTATGAAATGACCTTATCGCAACTATCACAAGAAAGCGTTGTAAAAAGTCACCCTTATTACAACGCATATGCAAGCGTGGCGATATATCCAATCTATTACAACCAAAATGACCTTTCGTTAAAATTACCCATGCTTATTGCAACGAAAAGTACATTGTTGCGATGAATGTCGTGGCATTAGCCCTGAAACCTTGTAGTGATAGCCTTATAATTTTTGCAAATGGCAAATGAAGAATCAAGCAAATAAGTGCCAAGGCAAATAAGAATCAAATGGGTATGTATGATCCTTACTCCATGAACCGCGCGAGCGGGTTTTAACCTCCAAGGTCATAAGAGCTTGCTCAATGGGCATGAAGCATAATCCTTTCCTTTGATCACACTTATAGAGATGTAATCTCATATAGATCATGAGGTACAAATTTCTCCAAATGTGACAAACTTTCTTTGTGTTTCCTATATGATGCACACAACAAGCATTTTACATATGCAATGAAAATAAATATGCCATGCGAATGCAAGCAATATTAAACAAGACACAAACAAAACCTAACAATGTCAAGTTTGAACCCCTCTCAAGCTTACTCACTATAAGCCATACCCTTGCCTTGAGAGAAACCAAACCACCATCTCAAGCACTTCCCCTTCCTTATGGCTATCTTGAGTGGGTTAGACATTGATTAATTTTTATGTGTTTTTCTTTTAGTTATTTACACATGCATGGATGCAAAGAATACTAGTCACAAAGGAGTCTTACTTACCAGGCAATTACACACTAGAACTACCAAGAACAAACACGGATACCTCCCTCATGAGTAGATATATCGTTCATGTCCATATCACTTGTGGTAGACTTCACTTGATCTTCAGAGTAACCTCGTGGTTCACATTTTCATAGTTGTCATTAATCACCAAAACATTCATACCTCAGGGATCCAATCATCAATGGTCATGAAGCTTAGACATACTCCAATGGTCATGAAGTTTACAAAAAGGGGTCATTCCATCACATCTCGAGTACAGACCAATCGGTATGGTCCCAACTCGATAAAAAGAAGTATAACTGAAGGGACCCATTCAGGGGCCTTCGGCCTCATCTCTGTATTCGCTAATGTATTTCTCCATTAGGCCCATCCTAGGGGCTGACTCACCGAAGGGTTACGTCAGTTCCTCCCACGATGGGTCCCCTCTGGTTTGATCTGGACTTATAACCACAACACAAACCAATCCACTTTGCATACATAAAACAAAATAAATTCAAATTGATATAATTCACTCTACGTACATAAAAGAAACTATGGAGTTATGTACACATACACACCTCTGTTATAAAAAACTTCTAAAAAATCTTTGATCCATATATATGGACTTTTTCTTCTATTTTGTATAGAGACATGACATTCATAATTCAATCAATTAAAAAATTATTTCTTTTGTAATTTATTTTGTTAACAAGTAATAAAGGGCCACATAACTTTTCTTCAATATCTGGTGAGAATACGATTCACCATGGAAAGATGCTTATATTGTTGGAATAAACTGGTGTCAATTCAATAGTTTGGTTCTCACTACCTAGAGTTATTCTTAGTTTGCGCTCGAGTTTATAGCTATCTTGTATCAATAGGCTAGGCCGGTCTATTTTTTTGTTAGTTCTTTCTTGAGCTGAGTTCCTAATAAATTTCATCCAATGATGCTACTATAACCACAAATCAAGGATGACTTGTTTTGATGAGGTTGTAGTATGATATGGACATTGGTAACCACGATCTAAAATTTCATCTAGTTTCTTTTAGATGAGTTCATAACTATATCTCTAACAAAGAGGAACATTTCCGCAATTTTATTCCATATTAAATATTCAAGTCTAGTTTCAAATTTAATAAAGAAAAAATTCCTTTCATATTATTAAAAGCTATACTCTTCCCTTATGAGCCCTCCAAAATTATGTGTTTACTTGTTTATCTTTGGTTTACATTTTCTATCCCCTACATACCATTTTTGCTATTAATTGTTGGATGATGGAGTAAAAGACTAATTTTCCCCTACGATGAAACATATACTCCCTCTGGTCTTTGTTTTGTTGTCGTTGGCTAGTACAAATTTGCTCTAGCTGGCAACAACAATATGAAACTGGAGGGAGTAAAATTTTATAAATTCCCTCACCTGTCATTGCTTTTGAAGTGATGGTGCATATGTTACAAATTTTAAGATGGACTGACATTATGTGAGCTAAAAGAGTCATATATTATGTTTTTATAAAAAACTTTATAAATAAATGCATATGATACATATATTGCAAATTTCAAGAGCACCGACATTATGTGAGTTAAAATAATCACATAACATTTTTTATTAAAAATCTTGTTTTAAAAAACACATATAAATAAGGACATGTGAATAATACAATATTCATTTATTCATATATGTTTGTTTTTTTATCAAATATAAACATTTTTATATTATTATGATACAACTATTTCAACTCACATAATGTCACCATCTTGAAATTTGCAATATAAGCATCATCACTTCAAAAGTAATGGCAGACGAGGAAACTATATAGAATTTTCTATATTTCATCCTAAGGGCAAACTAGTCTTTTACTCCATTGCTTAACAGCCATATAACAATTAAATAGCATATGTGACATGTAGGGGATAGAAAATGTAAATTGATGGTACACAAGGAAGCATGTAATTTTAGAGGGCCTGCGAAGAGTATACCTTTTGATAGTAATGAAGAAAGTTGCACTTCGATTAACAGGGTAATATTGGAATTTCTGAGCTAAGAGTTATGTGTGTGTTGAGTGAAAGATGCATAGATGGCCAAACGCTTCCGTGAGAATTGATGAGATTGTTTGAGTTTTCATTTCAGTTACACAAAAGTAAAGAGGACCACGTATGTTGGTTAGCACTCATATTAAGTGTCAACTTTTTACGTAGACTTTATAGTAGAAATATTCATGTAACGGTTCAATGCAAGGGAATCTTCAGTTATTGAAATATAATCACCTTGCGTGTGTTTCTCGCATCTCATGGAGAGAATAACTGAAAAAAATTGGTGAGACATGACTGCTTTGCATCTTCGTTATTTCAGTGTTCAAGGGGATTGTAGAACATCCCAAACTTCGGTTCAACATTTGTGCCTTCATATCTATACCATGTAATTGTGTGGGTTGGTTTCATCAATGTTTGAAATGGCGGATGTCTAGGTAGTTCATCATGAGTGCAAGATTTGTTTGGTGTGCTGCCTCTCCATCAAATCATGCAATGACAGTTACACTACTATAGTTATGCTCTGTAGTAGCGGGCCAAAAGGAGGCTTAGTGGCGGATAACTAAATCATCACGGACCTTTATCACTACTTATTTACATTCTTAGTAGCGGTCATGGGACCGCTACTGGCCAAGGTACTACTTAACTTAAAAAAGGCATCAACGATGTTGTTGGGATTGCTGGGACCCGTCTTAGACTCACCACCGCCGATGCTGTAAGGATCAAAGGCGTACCGAGATGGGGTGGGGGTGAATCGGTAAGCCGACCACGAATCCGAATACTTCAATTTACACTACTAGAACCTAGCAATCGTTACAACCTAACAAATCTAGTAGGCCAAGACCTGATACATGCTAGTGTTCATGATGAAAGCAAGTGCGAAAGCCAAACACACTAGCCTATGCAAGCCACAATTCAACCTAATTACTAGAGCGTACAATTACAGAATAGTAAAGAGAGGGTCAAGGAATGCTCATGATTTTTTTCCTGAGGTCTCAAAATGATGGCACCTTTCCCTACTCCTTGTTGGACCACTCCCGCTGGAGTGTCGATCCCTCCCACCACTAATGTGGAGTTCTCGCCCATGAGCCTGCAATCACTCCCAGAGTAAAGACATGGTGCACATCACTGCTGCCACCTAGGCATAATCTTACCTCCCTCAAGAACTTGCCGGACTCCCCAAGCCGACACGGGTGCTCACTATTGATGCCCCTTTCACTAGTGGGCTCAAACCGTTACAAACGTGTGATGGCCTTCACAACCAATCACGATAGGCTCGATCACCGACACCTAACTGGTCTAGGTCTGACCATAGACCAAGAGTAACAACCTAGATCACACCCTCAAGGACACCCTAGCCTTAAATGTGCATCAATGCTCAAGTTACTCTCACTAGCACTATCAAGATATGCAATATCTCCTCCTAGTGATCTCCTCTTTTTCTCTTGGCTCTCACCAAATGCTTCCAGCAATTCCACTGGCCAAGAGTGATCTGCAAGACTCCAGCAATGAAATTATATAGGCTTCTAACCTCCAACTAGCCGTTCCTCCATGAGATCACCTTTCTAGACGGACTAACCGGACTGTTTGGTCTTTGCCTGACTGGACCGTGCGATCACTTCTATAACGGCTCCCAGAGCCGTTGGCACCTATGTCCTGGCTGATCTCCTATACTAACCGGACCAGTTGGTCAACTGAACGAACTGTTCGATCACTCTATGTTCTATGCTTTCTAGATAGTTCCAGGTTGCTCCCTCTTTGTCCCGAGCCTCAGCCCTACTGACCGGACCGTCTAGTCACTAGACCATACTGTCCGGTCTCTAGGGTTTCTAGACTTGACAGATTCCTCGCAGACTCCTCTCTGATCTCCTAGTGACCGTACAGTCCAGTCTCCACTGACCCCTCTGTCCGGTCACTTTGTCTAGAAGCTGAAACTCCTCGTCCTCACTTGACTTCATTTCCCGGCTTCTTCGAACAGCTCCTTGTCTTGTCCATAGTCACCTAGTGCCTGTGATTTCACTGAGCATCTATGCACATCACCAACTAGTTTGACCTTAAGAGGCATGACATAGACTCCCTTGATAGTCCAGTTTTTCCTATGGGCTCAAAGCCCTAACAACTAGACAAGTGTTCCCAACACTTGCTCCATAGCTTGTCCTTAGTTTTGACCCATCTCTATCAACCCTTGGACTCCATCAAGCTCACAAGCCTCCATGCTTGTGGTCATTGTCATCCATTGCCAAGGCTGCCATCATCCATATGATTTGTAGTAGAGTTTAGAAATGATTCTTGCATAGACAATACTCATGTAGATATTAGCCCACAATTTCATAATTGTCATCTATCACCAAATCATTCATACCTTAGGGATCCAATCATCAATGGTCATGAAGCTTACAGACTCTCTCGCCCACCGTCCGCTCGCGCCCGTCGATCCGCCCGTCCCCTGCCTGCCACAACGTGTCACGCGACCTCCACCGCTGGAGCCAGTGAAGTAGGAGGGGGAGCCCGCGCTAGAAAGGCCTTCACCGTCGGAGCCACCAAGCCCCACGCAGGCGCTGACGTGCCTCCGTCGCCATTTGTGGGATACTTGCTCTATGGGTATCCTTAGACAAGACTAAGTCAGTAGCCAACCAGGTACTTCATCAACAAGGAAGCTGACCGACTTGACTTGGAGAACAAGGCATTTAGAGATAGACTTTCCATGTAAATATTTATGGATTATGACTAGGACTCTTCATGTACACCCTGCCGACCGGATATATAAGGCAGTAGGGTACCCCCTTGAGGGAGAAGAGGCGATACACCAGAATACAAACCATAGAACATAGGAGTAGGGTTTTTACTCTCATCGAGAGGGCCCGAACCTGTATAACTCATCGTCTTGTGTTACCATCGTAGTTCTTAGTCTCGACATAGCCCTATATATTTACTGCCGATCTCAAGCTTCGACAGTTGGCATGCCAGGAAGGGGACAAGGCTCACCGGGATTCTCCGTCGATGACGATGGCTAAAATTCCCATCATTCAGTACTCACCGGACTTCATGATCTCCTTTGGATCACTCGACTTCACGGTGGGCGACAACGGACCCTAGGTTTGGAAAACCACAGATCCGACTCGGCCGCAGCCATCTCCATGACGTGATCACCGAGTTTGTCTCACATGATCCCCGGATTGGTTCCACTCGGATCTGAGGAAGAAGGTCCTTCCTTCGGGAACGATTCAAAATTGGATCAGTCCTTTGATGAGGACTCGGTCGAATCCGCTTACCCATATCCCCATACTGTTAACATGGTGGATATAGCAGATCCTGCAGATGGAGACCAAGATGGTGACCAAGACGGTGAATAAGAAGGTAACCCCGTCGATGGCCACCCGAAGCAATTAGCCAAAGGAGGTCAATAGGAGGAGAACCCTTCAGTTGATGACTTATCGGTCTGTCACGGCCGTCGACCAAGAGGGTCGCATGGTTCACGCAACACACGCCGACTAGATCTCGGTCCATACCTCGAAGTGGATGGTGTCAAGGTCTACCACACTCCTCAGAATAACATCACCGGGGCCAAAAAGTTTGCTCGACACTCAAATGGTCAATGCGAATTATCAGACCCCTACGATGCAGAAGGCGGTGGCTATGCTTAAGGCTGCTGCAGCTCAAGAGGCCGCAAAATCTCAGTCGGTCACAAGTTCTAGTCACGCATCTTCATGAGGTCGGCATAGGTGTGAAGATCTAAGAAATTCTCTCAGTGTCCATGATGGATGAGATACCATCAACTCTCACTATGAAGAACGCGCTCGGGACAACCGACTCTATGATGAAGAATGTTGTGATTGGAGAACGGACGACCGATAGGAGGACCGATGAGAGGACCGTCAAGATCCTCCTCCAAGAGACAACCGCGATGACTGTCATCGACATGACGATCGAGATTGGAGCGATAGCGATGATGATGACCATCGGCAATGTTGTCATGATGATGATGTTGGCCCGTGACACGACCGCCATCCAACTCCGTCTCCAGACTGGCATAGGCGGTCGCCGACACCTACCAACGACGCGATCGATAGCATCAAAGCTTACATCCCTAGGCTTCGCATAGCTCGATGGCCAAAAGGATTCAAGCCGGTCCCCATCAAAAAATACGATGGTCAGACCAACCCCCCAAGAGTGGCTGCAGCTCTACGGCATGGCGATTTGGTCAGCTGGAGGTGATTCCTACGTAATGGCTAATTACCTTCCGGTCTGTCTGGATCCAGTCGTTCGGATATGGCTCACATCTCTTCCGGAGGAGTCAATCATGTCTTGGGGAGACCTTAACAAGAAGCTCATAGAAAGCTTCCAAGCTACCTGCAATCGACCGAGCAACCAGTTCGACCTCACTCGGATCAAGCAGAAGACCGATGAACCTCTTCGTGACTACATCAAGCGATTTTGTGCTAAGAAGACTGAGATCCCCAATGTTCCAGACCAACAAATTATTGCTGCCTTCCAAGGAGGGAACCACAGCGATGATTTGGTTCGAGAGATCGGTCGGATGAACCATGACCTCAAGCTGACCGCTCAAGAGTGCTTCGAGATCGCTGACAAGTTCGTATCTGGTGAGTTGGCATTAGATGACATCCAGGGAAAAGGCAAGGAGAAGTGGTCGGACAAGCCTGATTCCTCCAAGAAGGACAAGAAGAGGAAGTCTGACAACGTGGTTCACACGATGGACCGATTTCAGAAGAACCCTCGAACAAACCAACCATCCACGGATGAGTTGCTGAGTGGCCCGTGCCTTTGACACCCAAAGAGAAAGCACAAAGCGAGGGATTGCTATCGACTGAAGGGTTTTGCAACAGCTACGCTCAAGGTGGCTAAAGATCCCCTAAGGCGCAATAGCGAAGACAAGACCAAGGATGATGGCGACAAGGATGATTCAGGAGAGTTCCAGGAGTCCTGCAAGGAAGTCAACTTCATCTTCGGTGGCCCGAATGCCTATGTGTCCTAGCGCAAACAGAAGCTGGAACTTCGAGAGATCAACTCAGTGGAACCAGCTGCGCCTCAATTCATGAGGTGGTCTAAGATACCAATCACCTTTGATCGGTCAGATCATCCTAAGCATATACCAAAGCCGGGTCGATACCCGCTGGTGCTTGCTGCCGCGATGAAGGAGGTAAAGTTCAACAAAGTACTCATTGATGGAGAAAGCAATTTGGACTTAATCTTCACCAAGACTCTTAAAGACCTTGGTCTGTCAGTCAATGATCTTCAGCCGAGTTCTTCACCGGTTCATGGGATTGTGCCTGGCAAGACTTTGATTCCTATTGGACAAATGAGATTGCCAGTCACATTCGGTACCCGTGAGAACTTCAGGACTGAGCGCATTCTTTTCCAAGTGGCGGATCTCGACTCGGCATATCATGCTATCATCGGTCGACCGGCAATGGCTAAATTCATGGCTGTCCTGCATTATCCATATCTCACCCTCAAGATGCCAGGCCCAAACAGAATAATCTCCCTCCACTCTGATCCTTGGAATTCTTTCGATTGCGATGTATAGAGTTGTGAGATGGCCAATAAACAGTTGATGCTGTCCAACCAGAAGGAGATCCAGAAGGCAGTCGGCATGGAGGAACAGACTGAAGCGGCAGTTCCAGCAAAAAAGACTACCAAAGACAAGATTCAAATCGATGACATCCAAACCAAGGAAATCATGCTCGATCTGAGGACCCCGATAAGGTAACTTATGCTGAGGCCAACCTCGACGAGAAATAGAAACTCACGCTCACTCTTTTCCTCCAAGAAAATAGGGACATCTTTGCATGGAAACCGTTTGACATGTCGGGAGTTCCTAGGGAAAAGATTGAGCATGAGTTAAGGGTACCTCCTGGGGCTACCCCCGTTCGGCAGAGGCTTAGAAGATTCGCACAGGACCGCAAGGACGCCATGAAGAAGGAGATAGTTAGACTATTAGATGCTAAGTTTATAAAGGAGGTGTATCATCCCGACTGGTTAGCAAATCCAGTCCTTGTACCCAAGAAAAATAAAGAGTGGAGGATGTGTGTTGATATACCGATCTCAACAAGGTCTATCCTAAAGACCCCTTCGCTCTTCCTCGTATTGATCTGATTGTAGACTCAATAGCCGAGTGTGAGCTCTTAAGCTTTCTGGATGCCTATTCAGGCTATCACCAGATCCCACTGAAGGTCGAAGATCAGATTAAAACTTCCTTTATAACACCCTCCGGCGCCAATTGCTATATCACAATGCCTTTCGGTCTGAAGAACGCTGGCGCGACTTACCAATGGGGTATTCAACGCTGCCTTGCTACTCAGATCGGTCGGAACGCAGAAGCGTATGCTGATGACATCGTTGTCAAGACTCGGAATGTCGAGGAACTTTTTTCTGACATGGCAGAAACCTTTGACAATCTAAGGTATTATTCGATGAAGCTGAATCCTAAGAAGTGTATTTTTGGGGTTCCTTCGAGAAAGCTACTCGGCTACATCGTTTCAAAACGAGGTATAGAGGCCAACCCGGATAAAATCAAGACGAACCTTCATATGGGGTCACCTAATTCTCAAAGGGACGTTCAGAAGCTGACCGGATGCATGGCGTCCCTGAGTCGCTTTATTTCCCGACTGGGGGTTAGAGGGTTACCACTTTTTTGACTGCTTAAAAAGCAAGAGGACTTTGTTTGGACCGAAGAGGCGCAGTCGGCAATGGACGAGTTGAAGGTTTACCTCAGCAGCATTCCAGTCTTGGTGCCTTCGGAGCTAGGAGAAAAACTTCAACTTTACATATCGACCACAACTCAGGTTGTGAGTACTATTTTAACAGTCGACCATGAAGAAGAGGGACATTTACAAAAAGTACAACACCCGGTCTATTTTGTAAGTGAGGTCATCGGTGCCTCTAAGGCAAGGTATCAACATATCTTGAAGTTGTTGTATGCATTGTTGATGACCTCAGGAAGTTGAAGCATTATTTTCAAGCTCATCCAATCGAAGTCCAGACTTCCATCGCACTCGGCACAGTGCTGCACAATCAAGAAGCCGAAGGAAAAATTTCCAAGTGGATAGTCGAACTTGGTCAATATACCATTATGTTCGTGCCTCGGTCGGCTATAAAGGGACAAGCGTTAGCTGATTTCGTTGCCGAGTGGACAGAGATTCAAAATCCACCTACTGCACAAGATGTCAAGTATTAGAAAATGTACTTCGATGGATCTCTTCAATTACAAGGAGCTGGTGTGGGAGTCGTGTTTGTTTCACCCACTGGAGAGAAGCTTCGATATGTCCTTCAGGTGATGTTTCGCGCGTCCAATAACGCTGCAGAGTATGAAGCTCTTCTACATGGTCTACGCATTGCCACGTCACTCGGCATCAAGTGCCTTGATGTCTTTGGTGACTTGGCTTTGGTCATTAATTAGGTAACTAAGGATTGTAACTCTGTGGATGACAATATGAGTCCTTACTGTCAAGAAGTAAGGAAGCTCGAAGACAGATTCGATGGATTGAAGTTCACACATGTTCTTTGAGAGAATAATCAAGCGGCTTATGAATTGGCCAAGATGGGATCATCCCGGTCTGCTATCCTACTAGGTGTTTTCTTACACACTTTGGATTCCCCCATGATTTCTCCTCGGTTGGATGTACTAATGAGTGTTGTCACTGATCTTGTTGGTGATGATAACATGGAGACCGATTGGCGCGACCCACTCATCCAATATTTGGACAAGGGAGTCTTCGGATCCTAATGAGCAACAGAGGTTAGAGAGCCGATGCCGAGGATATCTGTTGGTGGGAGACCAACTCTATAAAAGAGGAGTTTCAGACATCTTCATGAGATGCATCTCGATACCAGAAGGCCAAAAGTTGGTAGAAGAAATTCATTCCGGGATATGTGGCAATCATGCGGCTTCCAAGACTTTGGTCGGCAAAGCTTTCCAGCAAGGGTTTTATTGGCCCACGGTGGTCGAAGATGCACACCAGATCGTTCGGAAGTGTGAAGGTTGTCAATTCTTCGCTCAACAAATGCATGTGCCTTCATAGCAACTTCAGATGATACCTTTGACTTGGCCCTTTGTTGTCTAGGGGCTTGATATTGTCTGTCCTTTCAAGAAAGCGCCAGGCGGGTTCACTTATCTGTTCGTTGCTATTGATAAATTCACCAAGTGAATCGAAGCAAAGCCGGTCGGCAAGATAACATCAAAGAAGATAATCGAGTTTGTCAAGGATATCTTCAATTGGTTTGGGGTCTGTCATGATATCATCACCGATAATGGCACTCAATTCACGTCAGTGGAGTTCCGTGACTTTGCCAATGAGATTGGAATAAAAATCCACTTTGCATCAGTGGCTCATCCTCAGAGCAATGGGCAGGTCGAACGGGCTAATGGTATGATTCTTCAAGGATTGAAACCACGGATATTCGATAGACTTAAGCCTTATGCCGGTCGGTGGGTCAAAGAATTGCTTTCAGTTCTTTGGGGGCTTCGCACAAACACCAGTCGGGCAACTAGTCAGTCACCTTTCTCATTGGTCTATGGCTCAGAGGCTATGCTACCGACCGAAGTCAGTCTTTTTTCAGCATGGGTTCAGGCGTATGATGAACAGCTTTCTGAGGAGAATTGAGAGATTGATTTGATTACAGCAGAGGAGTTGCGTGATCGCGCTCTATTTCGGTTGGCACTGTACCAGCAAGGCTTGCGTCGATATTATGATAAAAACGTACGTAATCGCCACTTCCAAGTTGGAGATTTAGTGCTTCGCTGAGTGCAGTCAACGAAGAACTAGCATAAGCTTTCTCCAAAGTGGGAAGGACCATATGTGGTGAAGGAAGTCACTCACCAGGGGGCTTACTGACTGATGTACAAAGACGGCGATGATATACCAAATTCCTGGAACATAAATCAGCTACGTCGTTTCTATACTTAGTTATTCTTTTGTATACTTATACATTATTCATGAATGAAACTTCGGTCTTTTTGATGAAATATTTTTTGATAATTTTCATTCTACATTGTCTCGATTCCTTAATTTATTTTATTAAACAATCGTGCCAGGGGGCTAGTCATAATGTCCCACCTTAGTCTAACCTCATTTTGGTTTTGGACTATTTTTCGACCAATTTCTTCTCTTTGAATACGGTCTTCACTTTGTTGGTCTAACGTCTATACATTATGGTTATACACTTTATACTGCACATCAGACTACCACTACAGTAAACACAGAGCCAAAGTGCGAGAGGTCATGTGTCGATTGGTCGACTCTGCTTGTTACGCGGTTACGAGTCATAACCTAATATGTTAAGGCAGACTGATGCAATTTGAATTTCTCAGTGACAAAAACATACTTATGATATTTTTTATCAATCTTTTAAAGCTATTAAGCATGAAACTAATTTACATACAGGTAACATTGTTTTAGTGCATAGATATTACTAATGTTCTCTAGCATTGCAGGGTTTACAACTCAGAAGGAGAAGATGATTCAGCTCGTAGTTCGACCTCTGGAGTTGCTGGTGGAGTAGGCACCGTCAGATCAATCTCTATGTTGTCGACCAAGGCTCGGGAAGTCTCCAGCATGGAATCCAAGAGCAGCTGGCATTGGTCATCGGTCAAGTCTGGATTGAAGCCCTCCTTGATCTTGTCTAATGGCAGAGCAAGAGACCAAGATTGGCAAATCACCAGAACCTGACTCCCGGCCTCGGTCGCCACTCATGGAGTGTTATAAGTGATAGCTTCCGATGCATACTCCAGCAAGTAATCCAAGGAATGGCCAGTCTGCTCCACTCGGTCAGCATGAACATAGTTTATTGCCTTTCGAGCAGCGTAAGATAGAGCTGCAAGTGATTATTGTAGGTCAGTATGATCAAAAGAGGATTCAAGCAGATGTGAGAAGTAATGAAGGGCTTACAGGCAAGTTTATATTTGAAGGATTTGGAGACGCTCTTGGCATCCTCTATCTATACATCAGCCTCCTTCAGCTCCTTCTGCAACCGAGTGATCTTGGCCTTTTGATCTTCGACCGACTTGGAGAGGTTCTCCTTCTCAGCATTCAAAGAATCAACAAACCTTTGTTGATTGGAGGTCAACTTCTCCAGGTCGGCAATCTTCTGATCACGAGCTAAAGGCAAGCATTTGAACTTTTAACGCTAGAGTGATTAGTTGATTATTTAAACACAGATGGTAAGTGATCTTACCGGCTATATTTGCAAGACCTTGGTCTTCTCTCTTTGGTCGGGCTGCAGCTTATCAATCTCCTTCTGTGCTTTGGAGAGCTGCTTGCCGGTGACTAGCATAATACTAGCAATATGTCAGTCTTAAACTTAAAGACATGAAGACCGAAGAGTTTTAGGGCATACCAAAAGTTTTGGCTTCAAGGTATTACACCCTAGCCTGCTTCCTCTCTACAAGAGCATATATTTTCTATATACAAAAGGGGTTAAGCTTAAGGATGAGATTGAGACAAAGCTAAAGCAGGGTATTGAAGTACCTTGCTGGCTTCTCGATGTTGGTACATAATTTCCACGTCCTCCACTTCGGGCCGACCGAGTGCATCTGCAGGCAATGCCACCTTACCGTTGTCAAGAGGTGAAGGGACATTGACCGGAGTGAGTTGTGGTGCGGGCTTCGGAATGGAGGCAGGAATTGTCTTATCAGATAGCTTATCCACCTTGGCAGCATGTTTGATGACTTGCCGACCGGTTTGGGCAGATCAATCAGATGAGGAGGGGATCCTGACTGAGTGGCTTCAAACTCTTGGGCACTTTGCGAATCACTTGTCCGACTACTGTCAAAACAAAGATTTAGGAGATTAAGATGTGCTATGACTATTGGCAATAAGAGACAAGGAATATAATGTTTAAGGATTAACCTGGGAGCCTTCTTGAGTTTGATTCGGCACATCCTCTTCTTTGAAGAAGTTGATCGAGAATCAGTCTCCTTCCTCTTATGGGAAGAGTTACTTGCCTTATCGGTCAGTTGCACCACCCCTGCATTACTCTGTGTTTGGCTTGGGGGCTCCGACTGGCTTGAAGGTCGGTCGGAGGGAGCAGGGGCACGTTGACCAGCATCAGCAGACGACATTTCTTCATCATCACCCTGATTCCCAACATATTGCCATCGGCGCCTAATAGTTTGCTTCACTAGTCGACTGGGGGGAGGCAGGGTGACAACTTGATCAACACGTTGAGGTTGAGCGCCTACAGAATAGCTTGAACCTCCAGGGCTGGTCTGCTATGGCTTCTCAACATAATCCAGTCCCTCGGTATCGGTTGAGGGGAGCGGAGGATGGGATACATAAGTATCCAGAACCTGCGCAAGAGTTAAGATATCAAGCAAGACATCAAGACAAGAAAATAAGTGATTGCTCAAAGTAGACTGAGGCTTACTCTGGCCCGCATAGTGCCCTTGTTATACGCCTTTTTGATCAACGAGTGATGCTGAAGGATATCCCCTTCAAACATCTTTGATAGGTGTTTCTAACGAAGTTCACCATTCGGCAGGTTGGGCACCTCCCTGGTTTTGTCATCATCAACATAGTTCCACGTCGGGTGACTTTGAAGCTTAAGGGGCTGCACTCTGCGTACTATGAAGATTTTAGCGATGGTGATTCCGTTAACACCTTCAACCTTCAAGTCAACTATCTTCTTCAACAGAGCGACTACCTGAGGGTCGGTCGGATCAGGCTTCTTAGTCCATTGTGCCAGAGGAATTGCCTTGGCACCGGTGAAGTCGGCAAGAACAGGGGGAGGGTTGTCACAGTAGAACCACTTATCCATCCAGTTCTTGTTTCTAGTCTTCAATGGCACATTGATGTAGGCTTCCTTCTTGCATAACTAGACGCCAACGCCGCCTATAGCTACTTGATTGTCCTTGGTTGGCAGCGGTCGGAGGACGAACAGATGGCAAAATAGATTAAAGTGGGGGAGAGTGCCCAAAAATGCTTCACACATATGCACGAAGATGGTGATGTGAAGAATAGAGTTGGGATTGAGGTTGACAAGCTCAATCCCATAAAAGAATAGGAGCCTATGTAAGAAGCTGCAGCAGGGGACTCCAAAACCATGCTCGAAAAACGAGCGGAACACGATGATCTGTTTATGAATGGGGATGGGGCGAGATTCATGGGGTACCTTCTAGTCGATCCGAACTTGCTCTGGAAGGATGCCATCGACCACCATCTGGTTCATATGAGCTTGGAAGAGGCTGCTCTTTGAGAACTCTCGAAGCTACTCCGGAATGTCGACCTCTGACGAAGAGGACGCGGCGGTGGCAGTGGAAGTAGCTGGAATGGAAGAGGAAACCTTCTTGCGCCCCATCGCGATGATTGTTTTGGGCGTGATGGATCAAGTGCTGAAGCTTAGCAAAAGCTCGGGGGCTAAATGCGGCGAGATCTGCGACGGCCAGAAGCAAAAGCGCTAACCCTAGCCAGAAAGCAGAGGAGTCGCTGAGCAGAGGAGGCGCGAGGAAGATGAAGAGTTCATGCGCAAATGCGGCATGGACTGAGGGTCAACTGGACACTGCCCTTTTATACTCCCGCTTTTTGACCAAAGGGTCCCATGGGCCGGAATGGGCTGTACAGTGACGCAACTTTTTGATTAATCAGAAGATTAATTAAGGGCCTTAAACATATTTAGAATTTAAGACCTTGAGAAGTAAGACTCGGGGACTTCTTTGATGAGAAGCATTTTAAAAAAAATGTTTAACCATATCTATATGATTTGATAATCATGTAGCAAAGGTCTTGATGGTCATACGGATATAAGTTCAAAGGTTATAGTATTGGTTGAAGTCAATAACTAAATTGCCAAAATTGGACTTATGGATGGATAGAGTGACTAATTGTTAGGGAAAAACTATGCAATGATTGATGTCATTAGCTTAATACCATTATATGATTGATGTCATATTACTTTATATGCACTGAATATGATTGATATCATGAAATTCAGACCGATAAGTCACTCAGAAATAGTGTATATCACTCGGCCTTTTTGATAATCGGTCGGCAAGGTTGAAGCCTTGCAAAGAGACCTACTGGTTTGATGACCAGAGGTCTGTTAGACTCAAACTTGATGTTTTGAGTAAAATACCTACAAAATAATAAGAGCTAATATAATTAGACTCTTGCATTATTTGTCAGTCTCCAAATTATACAAGAGTCGAGGGCTACACCTGATCAGGTGCACCTGACCGATGCACCAGATCTATCAGGAACTTCAATAAAGAGGTCTTCCTAATTTATGATCAACATTGAAAATCACTTTGAGAATCAAGGCTCAAAATCAAGAAGCACTCGGGGGATGTGGGATACTTGCTCTATGGGTATCCTCAGACAAGACTAAGTCGGTAGCCGACCGGGTAGTTCATCAACAAGGAAGCTGACCGACTCGACTTGGAGCACAAGGTATTTAGAGATAGACTTTCCATGTAAATCTTTATGGATTATGACTAGGACTCTTCATGTACCCCCCTGCCGACTGGATATATAAGGCGGCAGGGTACCCCCCTTGAGGGACAAGAGGCGATACACCATAATACAAACCACAGAACATAGGACATAGGGTTTTTACTCTCATCGAGAGGGCCCAAACCTGTATAACTCGACGTCTTGTGTTACCATCATACTTCTTAGTCTCGACGTAGCCCTGTGTATTTACTGCTGATCTCAAGCTCTGACACCACTACCGCCTCCCCTAGGGTTGATCTGAGGACAAGGCTCACCAGATCCAAGAGGGGGGGCATTGTGGTGGAGACGGCAGTGGTGGCCAATGGGGGACGGATGAGGAGGAGCGTTGGGGGGGTGGGGGTCTTATTTGCTAGGAGCACTATCTGCCAGCGCCACGATCACCACACGCTCCGCACACGGCCCTACCGACCATGGCACTTGCTCGCCATCCGAGGAGGAGGAGAGGAGGAGAGGTGGTCGGAGGCAGAGGAGACGACATCAGATGACTCAATCATAAGCAATGAATAAATAGGGTCCCACTCAATCAAGCATCATCAAGAGCTAAAATTAATAAGAAAGAAGAGCACCCTCTAGATGATACGCATGCATGTCATGTGAAGATATTTAACAATGCTTAAAGACATGCAATGCATGACATGAATGGTGATATGCAATAAAGATAGCATGGCAACACATAGGAATTAAGAACAAGCAATCATCATCATGGAATCAGACACAAGCATATTGTGTAGACAATGAAAGACAAAGCATTGTGTATGAAAATAAACCAAGTGAGATCATGATGAGTCAAACACAAGCAAATGAAAAAACCATGACTCATCAAAATCCATGAACGATAAATCCATCAAAATAAGAACCCAATTTATCTAACTCCCAATATCTATGTACACGTATGCTCCCCCTAGATACAAGCTACTGACTCTCGATCGCACAGGATCACACTCGCACTCCCCCTAGACCAATGAGTACTTCTCCCCCTTTGGCAACAAGCACCAAAAAGTGGAAAAAGGATGCTACTATACGCTCATGGTCAAAGGAAGTGGTGCAGCGATGTCCTCTGAGTGCTCTGCACTGGGCTGCTCCTGTGTTGGGTCCTGTTGCTCTGCCCAAGCTTGTGTGACCTGAGCGTCCATCTGCTTAAAGTACTCAAGGTCTACTAGTGACTCAGACCCTCTATCCTGCCTTGCTAGTGGGACTGTGGATGTCTCCTCAGCAACTGTCGCCTGAAGAAAAGCAAGGTCATGCACATCCTCTTGAGTGAAGCCTGACGGACAAGATCCTCTGCTACCTCAGGTGTGACTAGAGGGGTGTCTATAGCATAAGAAGGTGGAGCTATAACTGACTCTGGGGCTATCTGAGAGTCTACACGTGTGGTGTGCATAATCTCAGAGAGCAGACTTTTGACTGGTTGTTGTTGCTGCTAGTGCTGGGAGGTGATAGACATTGTACTCTGTGAAGCTGTAGACTATGCAGGTGAAGAGAACAACACAGAGACTGAGAAGGCTGACACAGCAGAGAACTGAGTCACTGGTGAGAAGGTCTGTCCCGCTCCCCCTATCGATAACACCATTGAGTGTGACAGCCCGCTGGACTGAGCTATCATCATAGCAGTGAAGGGGCCTGGCTATGTCTACAGCGTCGAAAACTATGGAATAGTAGAAGGTCCTAGCTACTGGCTGGCCTATCTCTGAGTAGACTCAACCATCTGGGTCATCAGTGTCATCATCAACATCATTTGCTGTCTCTAAAGCTTTGCCTGTCCTCTAATGACCTCCATCATCTGACGTCTATCCTCAGTTATGGTCTGAATGAACTCACTTAGGCGTCCTGCAAGTTCTGCTACAGTGATAGCGTCCTCTGACTGTGTGCCTGCCGACTAGGGAGGTGCTCTTGTGCTAGCTAACTCAGGAACCACCATCTCTAGATAAGCTGCCTGCTCGTGAGTGACTGGCAATGACTCCTCCTTTTCTCCCGTCTGTTGACTCAAGGCTAACAGCAATCCCCTAGGGACTCAAGGTGAGTAGCTACTGGTCACCTCAGGGAATGCCTCATACTCCTCCTCAGTAACTAGTCCCATCCTCCTCAGAAGGTAGCTGATGTATGGACCGTAGACTAAGTGACATCCTTCGATCCTCTGAGAGATAACCTCTTCCATCTCACCAATCAATAAATCAGCCAAGTCAAACAGTTGTCTCCTCAGTACGTGTAAGCTTCATGACCATTGCTGATGGGATCCCCAAGGTATGAATGTTTTGGTGATAGATGACAACTATGAAATTGTGGGCTAATATCTATGCAAGTGTCGTCTATGCAGGAATCATCTCTAAACTCTACTACAAATCATATGGATGATGGTTACCTTGGTGATTGATAATAATGACTGCAAGCATGGAGGCTTGATGAGCTTGATGGAGTCCAAGGGTTGATGGAGATGGATCAAAGCTAAGGACAAGCTATGGAGCTAGTGTTGGGAACACTTGCCTAGTTGTTAGGGTTTTGAGTCCATAGGAAAAACTGGACTATCAAGGGAGTCTAGGTCATTTCTCTTAGGTCATGTCTAGTCGGTGATGTGCATGGATGCTCAGGGAAATCACAGGCACTAGGTGACAGTGGAGAAGCCATGGAGTTGTTCAGAGAGGCTGGGAAAAGAAGTCAAGCAAAGATGAGGAGTTTTAGCTTCTGGATGAAGTGACTAGATAGAGGGGTCAGTGGTGACCGGACTGTATGGTCAGTAAGTGGTTTTATCTAGGACTTACAGTGAGCAGCGAGGAATCTATCAAGCCTGGAAATCCTAGAGACCGGATGGTACGTCTAGTGATCGGATGGTCTGGTCAGTAGAGTTGAGACTTGGGCAGAGAGGAAGTAGCGTGCGAAATGTTTCTAGACTGTAGAGAGAAACAGACCGGACAGTCTGGTCAAATGACCATACTGTATGGTCAGTATGAAGATCAGTCGGGGCAGAGCCGTTGGAGCTGAAGATTGCAGTAACCGGATGGTCCGATCAGGCAGTGATCAGACAGTCCGGTCAATAGGCCCAGAAAGCTGATTTTGTAGAGCAACGACTAATTAGAGGTTAGAAGCATATATAACTTTGTTGCTGGGGTCTTGGAGACGTCTCTTGGCTAGTGGAATTTCTTGGAGTAATTGGTGAGAGCCAAGAGGAAAAGAGGAGAGCACTAGGAGGAGATATTGCATATCTTGAGACTGCTAGTGATAGTAACTTGAGCATTGATGCATATCTAAGGCTAGGGTCTCCTTGAGGGTGTGATCTAGGTTGTTACTCTTGGTCTATGGTGATACCTAGACCAGTTAGGTTTCAGTGATCGAGGCTATCGGGATTGTTTCTGAAGGTCGTCACATGTTTGTACCCGGGTTGAGCCCGCCGGTGAAAGGGGCATCAATAGTGAGCACCCATGTCGGCTCGGGGAGTCCGACAAGTTCTCGAGGGAGGTGAGCTTGTGCTATGTGGCAGCGGTGACGCGCACCGTGTCCTCACTCCAGGAGTGATTGCGGACTCGTGATCGAGAACTCTATATCGGTGGCGGGAGGGACCAACACTCTGGCGGGAGTGGTCCAACGAGGAGTAAGGGAAGGCGCCATCCTTCTGAGACCTCAAAAAAATCATGAGCATTCCTTGACCGTTTCTTTACTATTCCACAGTTATGTACTCTAGTAACTAGGTTGAACTGTTGTCACACCTGATTTTAAGGTCAAAACCGAATGCTTCTGTATACGTGCCCAAGATCAAGTTGTCACGTATACAAGACAAAAGTAAAATAACAATAAAACCAATGTCATTATTATTAATATCTCAAATCATTATTACATAGCATAGATTACATCAAAGCATAAAATAAAATAGTGGAAGGCTCCATAACGCCACAGGCAGTCCACCGGGGGTCGCAGTCCTAGTCGAAGTAGTCCTCGTCGGCGTAGTCCATCTCGCCAGCGTCGTCTGAGCAGCAGTAATATAGCAACAACAAAACAGGGAAAACCAAAATGCGTTAGTACATAAAGTACTCAGCAAGTGGGGGAAAGTATGACATGCAGGCTAAAACAAGAACAGGCTAGACACAGGTTTACTCAACTACGCAACCTTAGCCTATGACTCTAAGCATCCTATTTACTAGGTGAAAAGACCAACAGGTTAACCACCTGTCCAACACTATCGGTTACCCACCGATAGCAAAACTATGAGTTACCCACTTATACCAGAACACTACAGGTTACCCACCTGCAGTACCATCCAAATCCGGTTACCTACCAGATCCACCCAAATCTGGTTACCCACTAGATTTACCCAAATATCCATCTAATCGTGCGAGGATCTAGGCCGCTCTTGACCATGAGCACGGCTGTTATAACAGTTTTACACTCTACAGAGGTTGCACAGCTTTACCCACTGGTTGATGATTCCATCACTATTCAGTGACCAAATTCTCCATGTTGCCAACACACTACCGTAGGTGTGAGGCCATGAGATCACCACATGGTTTTTCAAAGCGCTCCCCGGATTGCAAAACATCCATGCTAAGGTTTCACCGCCGTGGGATTAACATCCCTACAGAAGCCTCCTCTAGTGTCGTGGCTTGAAGTAACCCTTCATCGCCTGAGGTCGAAAGGAACCCTCTCGTCCTCCTTCCTCGAACGCCCGCAAAACTGGGAAAACATCTAATACTAAACCACACCTACCCATATCAGCCCTGTGCTTTGCGCTGTTTTCCTGGGTGGCTGCTCCACGAATTTGGTTTGTATGACCACAAGCATGCACTACCACAAACCAACCAGTACAATACCCATACTTGTGCATACCCACACCATCCTCAACATCCTCCTGCTTGGGTCATCTAAATTACCCAAATGACAATTAGGTTCAAGTGAACATTAGTCAAGTTTATTATTATTCAATTTTAATTTCCCAAAGTATTGCACTAGCATGACGTACCCAAAATCCCATACACTCAACAATAATCCAGGCGACAAGGAATAATAAGGAAGGGTAAAAGACACGGTATTCATATTTAGACAAGTATGCATGAAAATAAACTAATTCCTTAATATGTACAATATAGTCAAGGACACTTGCCGTGTTCTCCCGCTGGCTGCTGCTCAAACTCAAAGTCCTGGAAATTCTGGAGCTGCTCCTCGTCTAATATCAATAAATGCCGGAAAAGTAAAACACAAACAAATAAGGAACAGTACACCAAACATTTCCTAATGACTATGAAAACAGTACCAAAAGATAGTATGCGTTCCTATGATTCTGTGAGCGCAAAAATCACTTAAATCGGAGTTACAGTTAAAAAGTTACGCTATTTTAAAGTTCTAGGGGCTAAAAGGTAAAAATAGCAAGGTTTAGGGACCTATTTGTAATTTAGTAAAATTACAGGGACTAAAGTGTAAATCATTAGGACTGAAAAATAATTACTAAAAAGTATAAGGTTGTTTTTGAAAAATTTTAGGACCTAAACATAATTTTATTTAAGTGCAGGGGGCTAAGTGTATAAAGACAGGGATACAAATATAATTAAATATAAGCTCAGGGGTGTTTCTATAAAATTACAGGGCCAAAATAATATTTCTAAAAATATTAGGGGCTAGCACATAATTAAACCAAAGGTTCTGGAGAAAATTTGGGTCAAAAATCTAATTAAGACAGAATACAGGGGTCTAAATATAAAACTGCCATTATCCTGGAATTTTCATGATTTAATTTAAATGCTAAATTTGGTGGACCGGGTCCATGGGATTCCATGGACCAGACAGGGGCTCTGGTCCATAGTCCACAGTGGACCAAGGGACATACCCCTTCACTGCTTCTAATCTGGGCCCTTGAATTATCATCAAACGGCGCTGGGGGGTGTGTCGGGTGTGTGCGGTAGCCGGCGGCGCTGTGGGCAGCGGTGCTAGGCGAGGCTCGCCGGAGTTGGGCCGGAATGCTGCTCTGTTGGCTGGTTCCTCGCTGCGAGAGGTCGGGGAGGGAGAGGAGAGTGAGATAATGCTCATCACAACATCACGCGGACGCAGGGGATGCCGAAAGATGGTCGGTGATGGAGGATGGTGGCGATGGCAATCGGAGGTCGACGGGGAGGGAGTTCCCGGGGTCTACAGACGATGTGCGAGCATGGGGAGGTAGCGGCGAGATATGGAGATGCTGCCGGGTCGCTTTTATAGGGCCGGGGGAAGGGGAGGCGAGCGGGGCACGAGGTCTCTGTCCATCAATGGCCACGAACGCCATTGATGCGCACTGAAGTGCTATAACAGCCAAAAACGGGCGGAAGATGGGGGAGGGGAGTGGACTCGTCACGCGGGGAGCTCGGGGGGTTGGATTGGGAGCCGGGGAGGCGGGGAGGTGAGGGATCGATGGTGGTTTCCCATCGGTCGCATCGGGGAAGAAAGAGAGTGGCCGGAGGTGGGGGATGACACGCGGGCCCCACCTGTCAGCAGCTGCGGGCGAAGCTGGGCTGCAGGCTGCTGGCTTGCTGCGCTGGGCCGCGGGGAGGCAAACTGGCCCAAGGACGAAAGAAGAGAGGGAGAGGGGGAAGGAAAAGGATGGGCCGGGGAGAGTTGGCCCAAAAGCCAGAAAAATCCTTTTTCTTTTCTAAATCCTTTTCAAAATTCTTTTTAACTACTAAATTAATTCTAACACAATTTCTAATCGAATTTTAAAACAAATTTTCACACAATAAAACCCTACTACAAATTCTAATCCAGCATGACGCAATACTTTGTAGCTAAATAATAAAAAAATATTAACACCCTAATTAATAATAGGAAAATTAATAATTAAATAATATATAAGAAAAATAGGGTGTTACAAACCTACCCCCCTTAGGATGAATCTCGCCCTCGAGATTCGGGTTGGTCGGAGAAGAAGTCTAGAAAATCTGCCTTGAGTTGATCTTCTTGCTCCCAAGTGGCTTCTTCTTTCGTATGATTGCTCCATTGCACTTTGCACATACGATACTTCTTGTTCCTCTTGACTCTCTCTGATATTTCAAGAATCTTGACGGGGTACTCTTGATATGTAAGATCTTCACCAATGTCCAACTTTTCTATAGGCATTTGCTCCTCTAGAACTCTGAGGCACTTCCGCAACTGTGAGACATGGAAAACATCGTGCACATCCGACAGCTGTGGTGGCAGTTCCAACTGATAAGCAACTTCACCTCTTTTCTCTACGATCTTGAATGGACCAATGTACCTTGGTGCGAGTTTTCCTCGGACCTTGAAACGGCGAAGTCCTCTCACTGGGGACACCTTGAGATAGACATAATCACCAACTTCAAAGCTCAAGTCTCTTCTTCTATGATCGGCATAGCTCTTCTGTCTAGACTGTGCAAGCTTCAAGTTCTCCCTGACAATATGAACTTGTCTTTCAGCTTCCCGAAGAATCTCTGGTCCAAAAACTTGATTCTCACTAGTCTCATTCCATAACAAAGGAGTTCTACATTTACGTCCGTATAAGAACTCAAATGGAGACATCTTTAAGCTTTCCTGATAGCTGTTGTTGTAGGAGAATTCTGCATATGGCAGGCATTTTTCCCAACTCTTGCTATCCTTGAGTGCACAAGCTCTCAACATATCCTCAAGAATTTGGTTCACCCTTTCTGTTTGTCCATCCGTCTGGGGATGATAGGCTGAACTAAAATTCAACCTTGTATCCATGCACTCATGTAACCTTTCCCAAAACTTTGAGGTGAATTGAGTTCCTCTATCAGACACTATCTTCTTTGGTACTCCATGCAAGCATACTATCCTGGAAATATACAACTCTGCAAGCTTGGGTCCGGTGTATGTGGTCTTGACAGGGATAAAATGAGCAACCTTGGTCAAGCGATCCACAATAACCCATATGGAATCATAAATAGCTTGTGTCCTGGGTAATCCCACAATGAAATCCATGCAAATTTCTTCCCATTTCCATTCTGGTATCTTCAAGGGTTGCAAGAGTCCTGCAGGTCTTTGACGTTTTGCCTTGACTCGTTGACAAGTGTCATAGAGTGCAACATGGTCACCTACAGCTCTCTTCATTCCGTACCACCAGTATCGACTCTTGAGGTCATGATACATTTTGGTACTTACTGGATGAATGGAGAAAGCTGAATCGTGGGCTTCTCTTAATATCAACTCCTTGATATCAGGCACACACAACCTTTTCTTATACCATAAGGTTCCTTCAGTGTCTACTATGAAACCTGGAGCTTTGTCCTTCTCAATGAGTTGCTTGATTTCTTGGATCTTAGCATCTTCAAGCTGTCCTTTACGAATTTCATGCTCCAGAGTTGAGTCGACTTCCATTGCAACAACATCGGTGTTGGATACCCATCCTAGGTTAAGCTTCTGAAATTCTTCATAGAATTCAGGTAGCAACTCTCGAGTTAATAACATGTTGAGATTAGATCTTCTGCTCAATGCGTCCGCTACAACATTTGCTTTGCCTGGATGGTAATTGATTCCCAGATCATAATCTTTGATGAGTTCCAACCATCTTCGCTGCCTGAGATTCAAGTCTGGCTGAGTGAATATATACTTCAAACTCTTGTGGTTTGAGTATATCTCACACCTTTTGCCAATGATGTAATGTCTCTAGATCTTGAGAGCATGAACCACTGCTGCTAACTCCATGTCATGGGTTGGATATTTCTCCTCATGCTTTCTCAATTGCCTTGAAGCATAGGCTACGACATGGCCTTCTTGCATGAGCACACATCCCAAACCTTGTCCTAAAGCATCACAATAGATTGAGAATGGCTTCTCCATGTTAGGCATGGTTAGGACACGTGCTGAGGTAAGACTTTTCTTCAATTCTTGGAAGCTGGCTTCATGTTTTGGTGTCCACTCGAAAGTCTTCCCTTTTCTAGCAGCTCAGTCATGGGCTTGGCTATATTGGAAAATCCCTCAATGAATCTTCTATAATATCCTGCTAGTCCAAGGAAACTTCTGATGTCTGTAACACTCCAGGGTGTATTCCAACTCAACAAATCTTTAACCTTGCTGGGGTCCACAGACACTCCTCCTTTAGAGATAATATGACCAAGAAATGAGACTTCCTTCAACCAGAAATCACATTTACTAAGCTTGGCATATAGTTGATTCTCTCTTAGCTTTTGCAATACCAGACAAAGATGTTCTTCATGTTCCTCCTTATTCTTTGAGAAAATAAGGATGTTATCAATGAACACCACAACAAACTTGTCCATATACTCCATAAAAACCTTGTTCATTAGATACATGAAGTAGGCAAGAGCATTGGTCAATCCAAATGACATAACCATATACTCGTATAAGCCATATCGAGTGATGAAAGCGGTCTTGGGTATGTCAGTTGCCCTGATCTTCAATTGATGATATCCAGATTGGAGGTCAATCTTGGAGAAAACACGTGCTCCCTTAAGCTGATCAAACAAGTCATCAATCCTAGGCAAGGGGTACTTGTTCTTGATGGTGACCTCATTGATAGAACGATAGTCAACACACATCCTCTGAGTAGCATCCTTCTTGGGAACAAATATAACAGGGGCTCCCCATGGAGATGCACTAGGATGAATATAAACCTTATCCAACAACTCTTGGAGTTGTTCCTTGAGTTCAGATAATTGGTTAGCAGCCATTCTATATGGTCTCTTAAAAATAGGAGCAGTACCAGGGACTAATTCAATAACAAACTCGATGTCACGGTCTGGTGGCATACCTGGTAATTCTTCTGGAAAAACATCGAGAAACTCATTGACAATCCTAATGTCTTCAATCGAGGTAGCATCAAGTTGATTCAACACAATGCGATTGGTTGCTCCTTTGCTAGTGATGAGTGGTTCGGCCTCATACTCCAATTCCTTTCCAGTATTGTCTGTAAGCTTGACTGCCTTCTTAGCACAATCAATAAGTCCCTTATGCTTGCTTAGCCAATCCATGCCAAGGATCACATCAATTCCTTTAGATTCAAGGACTATGAGATTCACAGAAAAGTCTACCCACCTTATATTAAGGTTCACCTTAGGACAGACATGCTTTGCATTCATCTCTCCACCAGGGGAACTAACAATCATTCTATCTGTTAGCATAGCTATGGGAAGATTATGTTTTTGAACATAACTAGCAGTTATGAATGAATGAGATGCTCCAGAATCAAATAACGCAACTGCATTATTATCATTAACAAGGAACATACCCAGAACGACATCCGGAGCTTCCTGAGCATCCTCAATAGCCACATGATTGACACGAGCATGATTCTGCCTTGCTGGAGTTGGTGCGGAATTAGCATCGCGGCCTTGGGTAGAATTTGCACCCTGAACTGGAGTCTGATTTGCGCGCTTCTGGGAACACCTGTTAGCATAGTGCCCCATTTGACCACAATGGAAACAAGCACCATTACCACTATTGTTCTGAGCAGGAGTCACCCTCTGAGGGGCTTGCTGAGCAGTATGAGGCGTCTGAAAGTTGGGACGCTGGATCTGACGCTGAGGAGTACTGAAACCCTGACCAGTGGGTTGAGACCTCAGCTGGCCACTCTGCTGCCTAGGGCGGAAAGAAGGTCCAGATGATGAAGAACCCAAGCGGGGCCTAGAGCGGCTTCCCTACGGACCTTGGCGTACCATCTTGCGCTTGCGATGAATGATTCCTCTTCTGTTCTCTAGCACAAGTGCCTTGTCCACCATATCTTGGAAGTTCATAAAATCCCGAGCTTCCAGAGCATAAGCAAGACCATCATTCAAGCCATTAATAAAGCAATACCGCTTCTTCTCATCTGTGTTCACCTCGTCAGGAGCATAGCGCGAAAGCTGGGTGAAACGAGTGACATACTCGCTCACAGACATAGAGCCTTGCTTCAAGTCTTGGAATTCCTTCTTCTTGAGTTTCATCACACCCAAAGGCACATGGTGTGACCTAAAGCTGTTACGAAACTCCTGCCAGTTAATGCTTTCTGGCTCCTCATGAGCCTCCACATAGGCATCCCACCAATCAGCAGCGGGACCCTCAAGCTGGTGAGAAGCAAAGAGAACTTTCTCACGATTGTTGCATTGCACCACCTACAAGTTCTTCTCGATGGTCTTAAGCCAATCATCAGCATCCATGGGCTCTACCAAATGAGAGAAAGTGGGAGGCTTGGTCCTCTGAAATTCTCCAAGCTTGTCTCTAGGTGGTGGAGGTGGCTGATTATGACCCTGTTGCATTTGCATAATGTTCTGCTGCATAGTGTGAAGAAGTTGAGTATACATAGCAAGAATTTGCTCAATAGTTGGAGGAGGAGGTGGTGGCGGTGGATCCTCATTGTTGCGCCTAGTGTTCACCATCTGCTGATAATTCTGATAACATCAATAAAGAGTTGGATGGATAGGAATATGATAGATTTCCAAATATTAACCCAAATCTTAAGCTCTAATAAGAAATAACTTTTGAAAAACAAATTTTTCACTCAAACAAAGATCCAAATCAAACATGGCACACCACATCAAAACATAGCAGATAAGCTCGATAGAGCTAAACGAAACTGGCGAACTTATAACTCTATAAGGGAAGACCTTAGAAAATAGATCATACCATCTATTGAATTTTGGAAAAGATTTTAAATAGAAATGGAGGAAAGACAAGAAAGCTAATGGAAGGGATAAGTAAGCAAGAGATTATAATTTATATCAAAAATAGTTTTGTTAAAAACCAAAAAACGACCATTTCTAACTAGACTTGCGTCCTACAGTCGACATGGCTCTGATACCACTCTGTCACACCTGGTTTTAAGGTCAAAACCGAATGCTTCTCTATACATGCCCAGGATCAAGTTGTCACGTATATAGGACAAAAGTGAAATAACAGTAAAACCAATGTCATTATTATTAATATCTCAAATCATTATTACATAGCATGCATTACATCAAAGCATAAAATAAAACAGCGAAAGGCTCCATAACGCCACAGGCAGTCCACCGGGGGTCGCACTCCTAGTCGAAGTAGTCCTCATTGGCATAGTCCATCTCGCCAGTGTCGTCTGAGCAGCAGTAATATAGCAACAACAAAATAGGGAAAACTAAAACACGTGAGTATATAAAGTACTCAGCAAGTGGGGGAAAGTGTGACATGTAGGCTAAAACAAGAACAGGCTAGACACAGGTTTACTGCACCACGCAACCTTAGCCTATGACTCTAAGCATCCTATTTACTAGGTGAAAATCCCAACAGGTTAACAACCTGTCCAACACTATCGGTTACCCACTGATAGCAAAACTATGAGTTACCCACTCATACCAGAACACTACAGGTTACCCACCTGAAGTACCATCCAAATTCGGTTACCTACCAGATCAACTCAAATCTGGTTACCCACCAGATTTACCCAAATATACATCTAATCGTGCGAGGATCCAGGCCGCTCTTGACCGTGAGCATGGCTGTTATTACAGTTTTACACTATGCAGAGGTTTCACAACTTTACCCACAGGTTGAAGATTCCATCACTATTCAGTGACTAAAGTCTCCATGTTGCCAACACACTACCGTAGGTGTGAGGCCAAGAGATCACCACATGGTCTTTCAAAGCGCTCCCCAGCTTGCAAAACGTCCACGCTAAGGTTTCACCGCCGCGGGATTAACCATCCCTACAGAAGCCCCCTCTGGCGCCGTGGCTAGAAGTAACCCTTCAACGCCAGAGGCCGAAAGTAACCCTCTCGTCCTCCTTTCTCGAACGCCCGCAAAACTGGGACAACATCTAATACTAAACCACGCCTACCCATATCAGGCCTGTGCTTTGCGCTCTTTTCCTGGGTGGCCGCACCACGAATTTGGTTTGTATGACCGCAAGCAGGCACTACCGCAAAACAACCAGTACATTACCCGTACTTGTGCATACTCGCACCATCCTCAACATCATCCTGCTTCGGTCATCTAAATTACCCTAATGATAATTAGGTTCAAGTGAAAATTGGTCAAATTTATTATTTTTCAATTTTAATTTCCCAAAGTATTGCACTAGCATGACGTACCCAAAATCCCATACACTCAACAATAATCCAGGCAACAAGGAATAAGGAAGGGTAAATGACACATGATTCATATTTAGACAAGCATGCATGAAAATAAACTAATTCCTTAATAGGTACAATATGGTCAAGGACACTTGCCGTGTTCTCCCACTGGCTGCTGCTCAAACTCAAAGTCTTGGAAATTCTGGAGCTGCTCCTCGTCTAATTGAATACTGGAAAAGTAAAACACAAACAAATAAGGAACAGTACACCAAATATTTCCTAATGACTATGAAAAGAGTAACCAAAGATAGTATACGTTCCTATGATTCCGTGAGCGCAAAAATCACTTAAATTGGAGTTATGGTTAAAAAGTTACGCTAGTTTAAAGGTCTAGGGGCTAAAAGGTAAAAACAGCAAGGTTTAGGGACCTATTTGTAATTTAGTAAAATTATAGGGACTAAAGTGTAAATCATTAGGACTGAAAAATAATTACTAAAAAGTATAAGGTTGTTTTTGCAAAATTTTAGGACCTAAACATAATTTTATTTAAGTGCAGGGGGCTAAGTGTATAAAGACAGGGATACAAATATAATTAAATATAAGCTTAAGGGTGTTTCTATAAAATTATAGGGCCAAAATAATATTTCTAAAAATATTAGGGGCTAGCACATAATTAAACCAAAGGTTCTGGAGAAAATTAGGGTTAAAAATTTAATTAAGACAAAATACAGGGGTCTAAATATAAAACTACCATTATCCTGGAATTTTCATGATTTAATTTAAATGCAAAATTCGGTGGACCGGGTCCATGGGATTCCATGGACCAGCCAGGGGCTCTGGTCCAGAGTCCACGGTGGACCAGGGGACATACCCCTTCACTGCTTCTAATCTCGGCCCTTGAACTATCATCGAACGGCGCTAGGGGGGGGGGGTGTCGGGTGTGTGCGACAGCCGGCGGCGTTGTGGGCAGCGGTGCTAGGCGAGGCTCACCGGAGTTGGGCCGGAATGCCGCTCCGGTGGCTGGTTCCTCGCTATGAGAGGTCAGGGAGGGAGAGGAGAGTGAGATAATGCTCACCGCAACATCGCGCGGACGCAGGGGATGTCGGAAGATGGTCGGTGACGGAGGATGGCGGTGACGACAATCGGAGGTCGACGGGGAGGGAGTTCCCGGGGTCTGCAGATGATGCGCAAGCAAGGGGAGGTAGCGGCGAGAGAGGGAGATGCTGCGGGGTCGCTTTTATAGGGCCGGGGGAAGGCGAGGCGAGCGGGGCACGAGGTCTCCGGCCATCAATGGCCACTAATGCCATTGATGCGCACTAGAGTGCTATAATGGCCAAAAACGGGCAGAAGATGGGGGAGGGGAGTGGACTCGTCGCGTGGGGAGCTCGGGGGGTTGGATTGGGAGCCGGGGAGGCGGGGAAGAGAGGGATCGACGGCGGTTTCCTGTCGGTCGCATCGAAAGAGAAAGAGAGTGGCCGGAGGTGGGGGATGACACGCGAGCCCCACCTGTCAGTGGCTGTGGGCGAAGCTGGGCTGCAGGCTGTTGGCTTGCTGCACAGGGCCGCGGGGAGGCAAACTAGCCCAAGGCCGAAAGAAGAGAGGGAGAGGGGGAAGGGAAAGGATGGGCCGGGGTGAGAGTTGGCCCAAAAGCCAGAAAAACTATTTTTACTTTTCTAAATCCTTTTCAAAATTCTTTTTAACTACTACATCAATTCTAACACAATTTCTAATCAAATTTTTAAACAAATTTTCACACAATAAAACCCTACTGCAAATTCTAATCCAGCATGATGTAACAAGCATAAAATAATAATAATTTAATTACTTAATTTAATAAATCATGAAAATAATCTTTGTAGCTAAATAATAATAAAAAATATTAACACCCTAATTAATAATAGGAAAATTAATAATTAATTAATTAAATAATATATAAGAAAAATAGGGTGTTACAACTGTGGCTTGCATAGGCTAGTGTGTTTGGCTTCCGTGCTTGCTATCATCATGAACACTAGCATGTGTAGGGTCTCAGCCAACTAGAATTGCCTAGGTTGCAATGATTGTTAGGTTCATGTAGTGTGAATTGAAGTATTCATATTTGTGAGCGGCTTACTGATTCATCCCCCCCCCCCCCCCTGGTACGCCTTCGGTCCTTACATGTGGTATCAGAGCCAATGCTCATCTTTGTGGCTTCACCGCCTTGAGTAAGGACGCTAGGACAGCTGGGGAGTGTTCCATATTCAATGGGTAGGACTATGGGTATTGGAAGGCCCATATGCAAGTCTACCAGGAGTCCCTTGATCCAGAGATATCGATGGTGACTCACGAGTCTGATGCGGATGTGAACCTGTTTGAGCCTGATTTTACTAAGAACAATGCTAAGGCCAAGAATGCTCTGTTTGCATGCATATCTAAGGATGTTGTTGCTAGATTGGATGCAAGTTCTACAACACATGGTATCTGGACTGAGATTCATGGTCTCCATGAGGGTACCAGTGATGTCAAAGTGGAAAGATACTATGTGCTGAAGAACAAGTATGATAACTTTACTAGATCAATGCTGTTGGGGATGACTTCAAGCTTAAGCCTGTTGAGGTGATAAGAAAATTCTGGAGGCTATTCAAAGACCCCAAGTATGAGTCCATCATCACTTTTACCTTGCAAGGTGATCTCAAGACCAAGACCATGAAGGATATACTTGGCAAGATCACCGCCTTCGAGAGCTACCAGCTGGGTTTGGATGATCCTCACCATCCAACCTTGCTCTTCAAGCCAAGAAGCAAGAGCCTATCAAGATCAAGAAGAAGACAATAATTGAAGAGGATGATGATGATGAAGAAGATGACTTGAGTGAGGACTTGGCTCTTCTCATGAAGAAGATGAGGATCCTCAAGAACAAGTTTGCTTCCAAGTCCAAAGGCAAGTGCTTCAACTATGGGTCCAAGAACCACTTTGTTTGAGATTGCCCCAAGCCAAAGAAAGAAGCTTTCAAGTCCCAAGACTCAATTGATGATGAAGAATAAGAAGACACCAAAGCCAAGCAAAAGAAGAAGTACTTCAACAAGGACAAGAGCAAAAGCAAAGGTAAAACTCAAGACCACAAGAGTAAGTTCTCACGCAAGACCCTTGTTGGAGAGTGGACAAGCGACAACCCAAGTGACACATCCTCTTCCTCAAGTGGTGATGAAGAAGTGGCCGGCCTAGCCACGATCAAGACCACACTTCCATGAGCTCTTCCTCCACCTCTCACGTGCCTCATGGCCACAAGCCAACTTAGGGAGAGTGAGTATGAGAGTAGCGACGACAACGATGATGAGGCACTCACATGTGCTGAGCCTTGGAGTATGCTTGAGCAAGCCTGCGACATCACCCTCAAGAAATCGAAAATGTTGAATGTGTAAGAAAAGAGTGTAAGTTTGTAAGCTTCATGACCATTGATGATTGGATCCCCAAGGTATGAATATTTTGGTGATAGATGACAACTATGAAATTGTGGGCTAATATCTACATGAGTATTGTCTATATAGGAATCATCTCTAAACTCTATTACAAATCATATGGATGATGGTTGCCTTGGCGATTGATGACAATGACCACAAGCATGGAGGCTTGTGAACTTGATGGAGTCCAAGGGTTGATGAAGATGGATCAAAGCGGAGAACAAGCTATGGTGCAAGTGTTTGGAACACTTGTCTAGTTGTTAGGGCTTTGAGTCCATAGGAATAACCGGACTATCAAGGGGGTGTATGTCATTCTCTTAGGTCATGTCCAATCGGTGATGTGCAAGGTTGCTCGGTGAAATCACAGGCACTAGTTGACAGTGGAGAAGCCAAGGAGCTGTTTGGAGAAGCCGGGAAATGAAGTCAAGCGAGGACGACAAGTTTCAGCTTCTGGACATAGAGACCGGACAGAGGGGTTAGTGCAGACTGGACAGTATGGTCACTATGGGGAGTTGTCTGGGACTTTCAGCAAGAAGCAAGGAAACTGCCAAGTCTAGATGCCCTAGTGACCGGACGGTCCGGTCAGTGGAGCAGGAACTTGGGCAGTGAGGAAGCTACAGCCAAAACGTTTCTGGACTGGAGAGAGAAATGACCGGACAGTCCGGTCTACTGACCGGACAGTCCAATCAGTACAGAAATTTGCCTCGACACAGTGGAGTCAACGGCTAGGAGAGACGTTACCAGAGTGACCATACGGTCCGATCTGGAGGCGACCGGACTGTACGGTCAGTACGTCCAGACAGGTGAATTCGTGGAGCAACGACTAATTTGAGGTTGGGAGCATATATAACTTCGTTGCTGGGGTCTTGGAGACCTCTCTTGGCCAGTGGAATACTTGAGAGCATTTGGTAAGGTCTAAGAGGAAAAGAGGAGAGCACTAGGACGAGATATTGCATATCTTGAGAGTGCTAGAGGAGAGTAACTTGAGCATCTGGCACATCTAAGGCTAGGGTTTCCTTGAGGGTGTGATCTAGATTGTTACTCTTGGTCTATGGTGAGACCTAGACCGGTTAGGTGTCGGTTATCGAGCCTATCATGATCGATTGTGAAGGTCGTCACACGTTTGTATACGGTTTGAGCCCGTCGGTGAAAGGGGCATCGCTAGTGAGCGCCCATGTCAGCTCGGTGAGTCTGGCAAGTTCTCGAGGGAGGCAAGATGGTCCTTTGTGCAGCAGTGACGCGCACCATGTCTTCACTCTAGGAGTGATCGCGGGCTCGTGGGCGAGAACTCCACTTGGTGGCGGGAGGGACCCGGACTCCGATGGGAGTGGTCCAACAAGGATTAGGGGAAGGCGCCATCCTTCTGAACCTCGGGAAAAAAATCATGAGCATTCCTTGACCCTCTCTTTACTATTCCGCAGTTGTGTGCTCTAGTGACTAGGGTGAATTGTGGCTTGCATAGGCTAGTGTGTTTGGCTTTCACGCTTTATCTTGTCATGAACACTAGCATGTGTAGGGTCTTGACCTACTAAAATTGTTTAGGTTGCTTGTCTTGTTAAACTCAAGTAGTTGACATTTAAGTAATTGGATTCGTGAGCGGTTTACCGATTCACCCCCCCCCCCCCCTCTTAGTACGCCTTCGGTTCTTACAAGTGGTATCAGAGCCAGTGCTCATTTTTTAGGCTTCACCGCCTTGAGTAAGGATGCCAGGACAGGCGGGGAATGATCCCATATTCAATGGGTAGGACTATGCTTATTGGAAGGCTCGCATGCAAGCCTACCTGCAGTCCCTTGATCCAGAGATATGGACGGTTACTCACGAGTCTGATGCGGATGTGAACCTACTTGAGCCTGATTATATTAAGTATAACACTAAGGCCAAGAATGCTCTGTTTGCTTGCATCTCTAAGGATGTTTTTGCTCAGCTAGATGCTAGTTCCACAGCACATCTTATCTGGACTGAGATTCAGGGGCTCCATGAGGGTACCAGTGATGTCAAAGAGGAAAGATACTATGTGCTGAAGAACAAGTGTGATAATTTCACTAGATTGCCACATGAGAGAGCGAACACTATCTATTCTTGTTTTCATGTACTAGTGGAGAAGATCAATTGACTTAGGGATAATTTCAAGATGAAGCCCACTAAGGTGATAAGAAGATTCTTGAGGCTATTCAAGGATCCCAAGTATGAGTCCATCATCACTTTCATCTTGCAAGGTGACCTCAAGACCAAGACCATGAAGTATGTACTTGGCAAGATTACCGCCTTTGAGAGATACCAATTAGGGATGGATGATCCTCAACCATCCAACCTTGCTCTACCGGCTGACAAGCAAGAATCTAGCAAGAGCAAGAAGAACAAGAAGAAGGTGATCATTGACGATGATGATAAAGAAGATGATGATGAAGGTGACTTGACCGAGGACTTGGCTCTTCTCATGAAGAAGATGAAGAACTTCAAGAATAAGTTTGCTTACAAGTCAAGGGGCAAGTTCTTCAATTGTGGCTCAAAAAATCACTTTGTCCGAGAGTGCCCAAAGCCCAAGAAAGAAGCATTCAAGTCACAAGATTCAAGTGAAGAAGAAGAAGAAGACCCCAAGGCCAAGCATAAGAAGAAGAGGCACTTCAACAAGGACAAGAGCAAGGGCAAAGGAAAAGCTCAAGACTACAAGAAGAAGTTCTCTCGCAAGACCCTTGTTGGATAGTGGACAAGCAACAACTCAAATGATGAGTCCTCTTCCTCAAGTGATGAAGAAGTGGCCGGTCTAGCCATGATCAAGACCACACCTCCATGAACTCTTCCTCCACCTCCCACGTGCCTCATGGCCACAAGCCAACTTGGGGAGAGTGAGGATGAGAGCAGCAATGATAGCGATGATGAGGAGCACACTTGTGTTGAGTTGTGGAGTATGCTTGAACAAGCCCGTGACATCGCCATCAAGAAATCCAAAATGTTGAATGTGGTAAGAAAAGAGTGTAAGTTCGCTAAGGACCATGTAGGTGACCTTGAGAGTGAGCTCAAGGACCTTGTCACTTCGCATGAGGCCCTAAACAAGATTTATGACAAACTCAAGGGTGATCATGTAGAGCTTCATGAGAAGTACAAGGCTCTTGAGATCACTTACGAGGCCATCAATGTTGAGAACCTTGCCTCTCCCTCCTCTAGTTCATCTAAGAGTGATGCTTCTACTATGTGTGATGAACTAACCACCTCGGTCGAGGTTTTTTCTCTTGAGCCATTTGTTTTGGAGGAATATCACAAGCTCAAGGAAGAGAGGAAGATGGTGATGGACGGATTTGAGAGGCTCACACGTGGTAGAGCCATACACAAGGAGATTCTTGGGAGGAACCATGTGAACAACGTCTCCCACCTGGGACTTGGCTCATATCCCGCCACCATTGACATCATAGGGACGAGTGATTCCATCCCCGCATGGATCAAGCCCTTTCTCGCCGATGACTACTATTGCGAGAGGTGTTGCAAGGATGGTGATGCCACCAAGGATTGTCCCATGGTGAGAAGTTCCATTGTTTTGCCTAATGCTAACTTGTTCCATGAGAACACACATTTCATGCTTTTCAGGAACAAGGATGGCAAGGTGAAAGCTAAGGCCTTGGGACCACTAAAGAGGAAGGTCACAAGCATATGGCTACCTAATTGCATTGTTGATCTTGAGAGATCAGCTACGTACAAGTGGGTGCTGAAGAACAAGACCTAGATGGTGGTGGTGTTGGACCAGGCGCTTTCATGAAGATCATGTAAAGTCCACCACAAGTGACATAGACCTCAACGACCTATCTACTCATGAGGGAGGTAACCGTGTTTGTTCTTGGTAGTAGTAGTGTGTTTTTCTTTCTCTTGCATTGCATGTTAATTAGGACTCCTTTGTGACTAGTATGCTTTGCATCCATGCTGTGTAAATAACTAAAAAACACATAAAAATTAGTCAATGTCTAACCCATCGAAGATAGCTATAAGCAAGGGGGAGTGCTTGAGATAGTGGTTTGACTTCTCTCAAGGCAAGGGCATGGCTTATATTGAGTAAGCTTAGGAGGGGTTCAAACTTGACATTGTTAGGTTTCCTTTGTGTCTTGTTTTTAATATTGCTTGCATTCACATGGCATGTTTACTTTCATTGCATATGAAAAATGCTTGTTGCATGCATCATATAGGAAACACAAAGGAGGCTTGACCCACGTGGAGATATTTGTGCCTCATGCTCTATATAAGATTACATCTTCGTAAGTGTGACCAAAGGAAAGGATTGTGCTTCATGCCCATTGAGCAAGCTCTTATGAACTCCGAGGTTAAATCTACTCGCGTGGTTCATGGACTAAGGCTCATACATACCCATTTGGTTCTTATTTGCCTTGGTTCTTATTTGCTCGATTCTTCTCTTGGCATTTGCAGAAATTATAAGGCCGTAGAGTGCCACTATTTGAAAAGGAGTGCTTGAGAGTTCCCTCTATAATCCAAGTGCAGTGTTTATTTGTGTATTTAGCGAGGGCACTTGGAAATGTAGAAATTCCTTGTTTCAGCAAAATTCTGATAGTGATCGTATAGTCCGATCACTGGACCGAACAGTCTGGTCAGTGGCACTAAGCACAGTGCCTAGGGGGAGCCTGGTCATAGAGACCGGACAGTCCGGTCCTAGAGACCGTACCATCCCGTCTGCTCATAGGCTAGCAGACCCTGAACTGACCGGACAGTCCGGTCTAGAGACCATACCGTTCGTTCACTATGATTGATCGCATGATGCAAACTGCAAATCTGAGCCGTTGATCATTCCTTCTTTCAATCTCGGCCATCACTGTGAAATTGACTTAGGTCAAAATCAAGTTTTGGTTTCTTCTTCGTTCTCTCTTTCGACGCCGAGTTCATGAACCCATCGTCGCCTCCGCCGCCTTGCCGTCGTCACCGTGCTTCGTCAGTCAAGCCACCACCATGCGCCACCTCATCGACCTATTGCACGCCATCGCCCTGCCTGCGCGCTGCCGTGCCGCACACCAGCTCACAGCGCTTGCACGCCTGTGCCTGCCCCCGTGCACGCGCCACACGACCAACAGCGCCGCCACACGTCCTACAGCCGCCGCTCACCGCCGACGACCACAACCACTTCTGCTTCACCCCTACGCGCATGCATAGAGACACCCCAGAGCCAAGCTCACCTCTCCTAGGGCAAAGTTCAAAGATTTCAAAGCTCACCTCTCCTAGGGCAAAGTTCAAAGATTTCCCCTCCACCTCCATTGCCGGTGTCAAAAGTCTCATCTTGTCGGCAATCGGAGTGCGTTTTGCGGTACTTGTCGTTCCCTTAATTGATGCAATTAGGTTAAATGCCATGTTTAGTGGCATTAATTAGGAATTTTGGCTCAACCTAGCTGCAATTAATTCATTAATTCATTGATTATCTCTCATTTAGTCTGTAGTTAGATTAATTGTCTATTATTTGACTGCACACTAGTTGATCTGCACCAGCCATATATAGTTGATGATCACTGTTGTTACTTTGCATATTTGCCTAGTGATCATGTCCTTCATTCAGGGCTAGGTTTTCTATTACGCATTCTTTCCTATCGGTGCTTTGCTTGTAGTTTTATATAGGACTCTATGCTTATCCTATCTACATCTACGTGCATGCAGTGACCGCAGACCAGTCAGTAGAGATGGCAGATTCAGGTCAGGACAAGGGAAAAGGGAAGATGCCTAAGAAGCCCAACAGCAAGAAGAGATAGAGGCTGGACCTGGAGTCTGAGAGAGCCAGGAGAGTGGCTAGGCACCTAGATGCCATGGAGCAGTCACGGAGGACACCAGGGACACGGCTGATCCTAGAACCGTTTACTTGTCAAGCATTTCATTTATGAGCAATCTGAAATTTTATTTCATCGCCATGTCGTAGCCTTGTTATCATATTGTCTCATGTGATGATCGGGCTAACATGCTTTGTTCATATGTCAGATGGTGCAAACTCGCCGCGGTGGAGAAAACGTCGGTGATGCTCCCAGCGCCTCGAACGTCGGTGGAAATGGGCCGCTGCCCAATGCGCCACCCATGACGGCTATGGAGCAGCTCATCCACAATCAAAATGAGATATTCGGCATGTTCATGGAGAACATGAACCATCAAGGAGCTCCCAGACCACCACCACTGCAGCAGCGGGAATCCTACTACGCCGACTTCTGGGCGACTCATCCGCCCACCTTCGGAGAAGCCGATGATCCTCTGGAAGCGGATAATTTTATTTGCACTCTGGAGTCAAAGTTCGCTCTCCTCCACTGCACCGAGCAGCAGAAGCCCCTCTTCGCCACGCAGCAGCTCCGTGGCTCCGCAAGTGCTTGGTGGGCCAGTTTCACCGCTGCTCTCAACGCTGGTCACCAAGTCACTTGGGCGGAATTCTACACAGCTTTCCATGCACACCACATCCCCGCTGGACTCATGAAGCGCAAGTTGTAGGAGTTCCTCAACTTGAAGAAAGGCTCTAGAACCGTGCAAGAGTATGCATGAAAATTCAATTACCTAGCTCAGTACGCATCGTATCACGCTGATACGGACAAGAAGAAGAAGGACTGTTTACGTTCGGGTCTTACCCCGAAGCTGCAAGATCGCTTGGCACAAGTCACCGCCAGCACGTTCAATGACTTGATGAGTGCTGCCATCATGCAAGAAGACGCCATTCGTGCCAATCAAGAGGACAAGAAGAGGAAACGTGTTATGGGAAGTTCATCCGGTTGTGCACCGCTCAAGTACAAACTGGCAATCACTTCCCCGACCGGACAGAAATTCCGGGCTGCGGTACCGTCGGGTGGAGGACCTCGCCCGTCGTTCTCGCAGCAGCACTCATGATTCCATGGGGCAAAACCAGCAGCAATCTTTTGGTTCTCGCCCACCGCAGCAGAATAACCAAGTGGTAAAGACCAACTCCGCACAGCCATGCTACAACTGCGGCCGCACCAGTCATTTTGCTAAAGAGTGTCGGTTCCCGAAGCGCAACCCGAGCAACAACAACAACTCCAACACTTCCGGGAACAATAACAACAACAACCACAACAGCGGCAACAACAATGGCAGCAATGGGAGTCGTCCTCAGTCGTCCACCCCCACAAGAATGGCCGAGTCAACTATACCACGGTCGAAGAGACCCAAGCTGGAGAACCGTTCTCGCAGGTATGTTCTCGATCAACCAACATGCTGCCATGGTTCTTTTCGATTCAGGAGCAATGCATGATTTCATTAGTCAAGCATGTGCAAATCATTTGAAAATTACCCCCACCACTATGGGAACACCGTACATCATCACGTCTCCCGGTGGAAAATTAAGAGCTCATCTTGAGCTAAGGAAAGTGCCACTTAAGCTAGCAAACAACATATACCCCACTTCCCTAATCATCTTAGATGGCCAAAGCATCGACATCATTCTTGGTATGAAATGGATGACTAGTCACAAAGCCGTATTGCACATTGAGGACCGGGAAATCCATTTGAACTCACCCTTACATGGCCCCTCCATTCTCCGATTGCCGTATCCCAAGCTGTCCACTTCTCAAGTGTGTCATGTTGAAGGAAGGGAGCTAGGTCTGTGACTTTCCCGATGTATTTCCAGACGATTTACCGGGAATGCCTTCGGACAGGGATGTTGAGTTTAAGATTAAACTCATGCTCGGTATAGCGTCTATCTCTCGTAGGCCATACAAGATGGCTCCGAATGAGTTAGCAGAGTTGAAAGAACAGTTACAAGAGCTTATGGACAAGGGTTATATCCGACCAAGTTCATCTCCCTGGGGCTGTCTCGCTCTATTTGTGAAGAAACAAGACAAGACCCTATGCCTATGTGTCGACTATAGGCCGTTAAACGATGTAACCATCAAGAACAAGTACCCTCTACCTCGAATTGATATCCTCTTTGATCAATTAGTGGGTGCTAAAGTCTTCTTCAAGATTGATCTCTGATCCGGTTACCATCAAATAAAAATCCGAGCCGAAGATATTTCAAAAACAGCCTTCTCCACCCGATATGGTCCTTTTGAATATCTTGTCATGTCTTTTGGTCTCACCAATGCTCCAGCCCACTTCATGTATTTGATGAATTCCATATTCATTGTGACACCCCAGTGTCACTACATTCTTTTGATCACATAAATTGCACCTAGTTCTAACTCATCAAGTCATAATTCAATTTTGGTTGCATTTCAAATTTAATTGAATTTGAATTTAAACCCAAGTATGGTTAAGTTATGAAGCAACTTTTAAATTTGGCATACAACCTGGTGCTGCCAAAAATCTATGTGATAGGGTTTGCCATAAAAGAATTTTAGGAATTTTCTCAGAATTTTATTCAAAGAGGAAATACCCAATTAAATTCCTAGAAGTTTGAATTTTGTTCATATTCAAATATTTGGCAAATTCAAATCTTTTGATTTTGAAACTGGACACCTGTCACATTGTGACCTACACATTTCAAACTTTCTGTACAAATTTTCCCAAGTCAATTTGGAGTTTGGGACTATTTTAAATCAATTTTAGAAGTTGTGGCCGAGTTAAATTCTGAAAATTGTTAAAACTTTCCAGTGGGACCCAGCCGTCAGTCTCTCTCTCTCTTTCCCTTCTCTCTCTCGCTGGCACCCGACGCCATGCGCGCCGACACGCCACCTCCCGCATGTCACCACTCCTCTGCCGAACCCAGGGGTTAAAACCGCCGCCTCGATCCTCCGCCCGGCTCTCCTCCTCGGCCCCTCCGCCATTTCCTTGGCTCCTCCGCGCGAAACCCCTTCTCTAGCCTTGTTTTCTTCTCCTCCTGATCGCCGCTGTTACCCTCTGGAGCTCAGCTCAGCGCCGCGCTAACTCATGTAAGCCCAAGCTCATGACCAAGATGGAGGCGTCTTGAGTCAAAGAATCTCCAGAACCAACCTTGCCGCAATCCATTTCATGGTCAAGGAGGATTTGAAGAAAAACTGAGCTCCCTGTTCATGGCGATCAGTACATAACTTCTTGAAATTCTTCTTCACTGGTGAGTTTGATGGGTTCATTTCTCTTCTCGTTGATGCGCAGCTCTTTGACGCGCGTCCTTGTCTTGATCTGGTTTCTATTTTTGCCTTGAGGTCATCGCCATTCCACTTTTCCCCTTCCACCGTCGTCGGCCACCATGGGAGCTCCACGGTGACAACTTCATCCGGCTCTTCTCCGTCGCCTCAGTGACTCCGTCAACCTTCGCCGGAGTCCACTGGTGCTCTCCGACCACTCCGCCTCTCTCCTCGACCTTCACATTGAGCTCGAGCCATCGCCGATCTTCTTTGTTCTACCGTCGCTCGACGTCGATGTATCTCCGGTGAGCATCTCGCCTCGCGAACCCCACCAGCGTGCTCCCCGTGTCGTGCTCTACGCTTGGGTGAGCACGGAGTCCAACTCCGGTGACTCCAGAGACCGGCAACGAGCTCCTAAACCGCTCCGACAGCCGCGTCGCCGTGCATGCGCGAGCGCGCGCTCGGTTCAGTTCAAAAAAATAAACTGATGGCATTTTCGTAATTACTTCGAAGTTCAAATAAAAATCCTGAAAATGCTTTAACCTTGTAAAATCCATATCTGGAGATTTATAGCTCCAAAAATTGCAAAATAAATTTTGTTGGATTCCTTGTGATGAGTACTATGCATTTAACATGTTACTTTGCATGTTTTATATGAAAAGTTTTGATGTATTAATTAATTAGTTTAAAGCTTAATAAATTCATATCTTTAGTTGTAGATTGGATAAAATAGTAAATTAAATTGTTCTGGTTTTCCCTTAACTTGCTTAGTTTGTATGGTAAATTGATGACCCTAGTTTCTGGACATGAAATTAAATATGATTTTATCCTTGAAATACTTGGAAATGCATTATAATGATTTCTGTAAACATTTAGATTTTATGCTTGTGCACAAAAACCATTCTTGTCATATTGCATCACCATGAATATTTGTAGGAATTTATCTGCTGTTCATATTTTACTAGAATTTATTTACTCTTAGATCTTGCTAAATGTATTATTAATTAATGGCTCATTATATATTAATGAAACTTGGCAAATTTGCTAATCATACATATATCAATCACCTGTGGATCACTCATGTCCATTAGCATATTTTTATGTTACTAAATGAATTAATTTCATATAATGTTTAAATAACCATATGTAAGTGCAATAGGAAAATTTTATGTGTAATTTCCTATTTTTAGACTTGCTAGCTCTGAAGCATATGGCTTCGAGAACAATGTTGAGGAACAAATTTTAATGATATGCTCATTCTTCTTGTGCATCACATTTTGTTGCATTATCTATGCTTTCACCTCGTTGACATATCAGTATTGTGATAGGGAACGTTGACGTGCCAATGGATAATATTCAAAAGGTATCCTCGGATTTCTCGGCACAAGAAAATCCTAACTTCAGTACTAACTCCGTGGTTGTAGCCCAAGGCAAGCCCCGGAATATTCCCATGTATTAATTTGATTAATTCCAGTAATTAAATTGCTAGATATGCATAGGTTGTTTGTGCATTAACTTTAGAAGTTGGATGAAAACTCACCTGCATTTCCTAGAAATATCCTATTTTATTTTAGACATGGTATACAGGTACCGGTAGTTAATAGAGGAATTATTATGCTTAGATGTAGTATGGGCACTATTATGGTACTTGAAATATTAGTAACATGATGATAGTGATAATGTGAAGAAAGAACAATAAAATTTGGACTAAACGGGTCTGTATGCAAAAGGGCGAAGGCAAAGTACCTGTGGTGGTTTTTGTCTCGCAAGGTGGCAGTCCGTTTGGGTCAGCAACTAAAATTTGAGACATGGACAGGCCCCGTAGGTGAAAGGGAAAAGATCATGTGCCTTCAGAGGACATGGCTTGCAAGGTTGTAGCCCTATCTGTGTCGACCTAGGACCGGTCCGTGGTTGGCCCTGCTGAGCAAGTATTGAATTGTACCAAATGCATGCTAGTATATGGGAACTAGTAAACTGATATAGCATTGTCATATGCATGCGTGGACGATAACTTAAAATTCTTGGTCATGTGATCTAGTAGGAGTGGACAGATTCCCAACATTACCGTGGAATGGCTGCCCACTCGGGACTTTTAGATTCGGATCGACATGTATTATGACTTTTCGAAAAGTTGTCATACGCATTCTTAAATGATGCGTATGCCATGTACTTCGGATTTCCCCAGCTGGTGTTAAACGATTGCAATCTGATGTAGATATGGCCTGATCTTCCGAGAGGTAAGGGGATAAACTCGAATTTGGGGAACTCGGCGTCGACGACCCGGCTTGAATCAGACAAGATCCAACCCCGCAACCGTTACACCAAGCACAACTTGATTGTTCCTGCAAGCGAAATCGAGAACACAAGCAAGAGAGGATAAACACGCAATCTGAAATTGCAAATATGGATGAAGCGAATCACAAGAAAAGGTTCAAGCTCTGAACACAAAAGGACTAAACGCCACAGTGGTGTAGAACAAGAACAGGGGCCCTGGATTACTGTAAAAGGACTTGTCGTCACAGTTACAATAATTCGATCAAGTTTCTCTCTGGAAAACTGAACTAAACAAAACCCAAAACTAAAAGACGGCGGCTACTGAGTTTATGTAGAAAACAAAGACGTCCTAGGGTTGGGGCGACCAGGGGGGCGCCCACAACATGGGCTTAAGGCCCGACACGATACATGGCCAAGTTGGCCCAAAATAGGTGGCACATCATCTTGTCATGGTCACATATTATGACTCATGACCGTTCTGGAGCTAGGACCAGAACCAAAACGACGGCGTCATCATCCCCTTTCCAACGCATCAAAGAACACCTCGTTTGGACGTCGGATGTGGGAGATATCATCAAAACTGTGAAGGGATATCGGCTGAATCCGGGACGAACGCGGCGACCGAGTTGGTGACGACTTGTAACTTGGGGAAGGCCATGATATGCGTGTATCCAGCATGGTGATGTCCTCATCACAATCACTGTCCCTCACAGTAATGAGTACCGCTTGTTCACTGCGTCACATCATAGCTTAAGAACCTCACTAATAATAATTAATGGAATGTTGGGATGAAGAATATTGAATTTTAGTGAATCTGAACTGAAGTTCTTTGTTACTTAATTAAATTTTCAGATTGCTTGTTGTACTTATTACTTTGACATGCAAGTTATCTTACACTATTATAGCTATTACAAGGTTCACTAAATTTACTTTTATCCATCTCTGAGCCTTTGCATGTCTAGATTTAATTACTTGTCGGGTAAGACTTGTTGAGCTTAGTAGCTCAGGCTTTGCCATGTTGTTGTTTTCTTTATTTTAGGTAATAACACTGATGCTTATGATCTACCTATGGGTGTTCTTCCTTGGGATATGTCTATCCCTGAGGGATGGTCTGCCCATTGGGAGACTGAGTAGCCGCTGTTGTTGTGTGATGCTAGGTGATAATCCGTATGGATTCGGATTTATCACAATTGCTATTATCGTCGAGTTGTAAATTGTAGACGTGTAATCACGTTATCTTCCGCTGTTTTTAAAACTGAACTTTGTAATATTTCTGCCGCACTTAAGTTCTTAACTCTGATGTATAATAAATAACACTCTTTTTACGTAATTTGAACTTGGTCGGTTGTTGTATTATCTTGTGTCTGCTTAATTAGCACCTCAGGAACTTTGGTCCAAGGGGGTTGTGACAGCTGGTACCAGAGCTATGTTCTGGGATAACACAACAATTTAGACATATTTTGAAAATACAGGGTATATGGTGAGGATACGTTAGTATATGCCCAACTATTTAGTAAAGGTTAGAATGGTGACAAGCTAACGGGTTATGTTTGAGTTGGTTTGCTATTTGGATTTCCATTTGACATTTATAGTCCGCTCGTAAGGACTGTGGCTTTTTGAGATGATTCTTTTCCATGAATCGTTGCCAGCATATTTTCTTTTCGACTCCTTGAACAAGTGTTGGAGCGTAGAGTTCACTCACGACGGCTATGGTTTCGTGAGACGGTTTCTTCCATAAATCATGCCAACTTTTTCTTGTAGAGGATGCTCATCATGATAGGCTTGTGAGTATGGGTCCGCGTGCGAGGACCGTGGTTTCGCAAGGCGGTTCGTTTCATGAACCGTTGCCAAGTAGTATATAAACTGCTTATTTTTGTAGTTTCTTTTGAATTTGATGTAATATTTCTGAAATGATCTCTTGCAGGTACACTAACCACATTAGCGTGTGTGTGTCGAAAACCTAGAATGTTTGCTCGTGAGTACGGGTCGTCACCAAAAATTACGAATACCGTAATGTGTCGGTATATGTATCTATATATTTTCTTTTGAGTGAGGAACGGTTAGGATCAAAAACAATTCACTTGCATTCATGGCATGGGTATTATAATATATTGAACTAAAATTTAATCTTACCTCTGTTTCAACTTCTCATTTGTGTGATTAAAATCTGAGCAAAAGAATTTGTAAAGCTTGAAACCAATCTGCCAAACCAAAATTAGTTTGTTCACACTAAACTAATCTGTCCTGTTTTTCAAAAATTCATAGATTATTGGTCCTTTAGGATTTTGGAGCATATGAATACTTTCTGGAAAGAGCTGGAAATCCTCTTGATGTTCCAACTCTTCTCGAAATTTAATTCTGTTGATAAATGCTCCAGAACTGAAGATTTTGTAAATCGGTTCTCTGTTGATCAAAACCTGACATATCAGAGTAAAAGTTTCATATCTTCTGACATGTTTATCCTAAATTTCTCTAGGAGTAACCGTTTGAAAGATCCTTTGACTATCTACAACTCTTTAGTTATGAGTTTTTTCTGATTCCGGAGGCAATTTGGTCAGATTCGTTGAAGAAGTTCAATCTGATATTCTGCCCCTTGTTCAGACTGATAGAATAATGACCTGATTGCAAAATTCATAACTCAAGTTCTATTTTGGCTAAATTTTTGAGCAAATATGGGTTGGAAATATACTGAAGAAATCTTTGATTTACAACTCAATTGTAAATTTAAATCTTCTCAACACAGGCTCCAGAATGCCAACTTTTACACCTTACACAATTCAGATCCGTATGATCCAGCATTAACTTAAGAATTTTACATCTTTATTTTCATTGATATGGTGAACATGTATGAGTACATTTTGGAAAGCTTATGAAGTCCTCTATGTGAAGATGTTATGCATAATTTTTGAGTTGACTCTAAAATTTCCAGAATTGTGAAACTTTGACACCTTGTTCAACAGAAAGTAAAATTATGTTCTTGTGCTAGTGACAAATTAATCATTAGCACTCACAATAAATTTTTGCCTTAAAAGTTTTTGGTTTTGTCATTCTAATAATGTGACTGAACCATTCCTTTGTGTAGATGGATCCTCATGTACACATTTTACATGATGGTTGGACTTACACCGAGGCTCTCCACCGTCCCGGTTTGCCGGCATTCTTATGGGGAATGTTGCAAACTTTTGGGTACACTGAGCCACCTGCATATGTTGGTAGGGAATACACTGATTTGCCTGGAGGTTCATGTACGGTGCATGTGTGCATTCCTCCTAAGCTCACCTATCCCTACCATGATGGCTGGTTTGTGACAGCAGAGGGATCCCATTTCTTTGGGACTAGGGAGATGGCTGCTCTTAAAGCCATCACCACTTTCTGTGAGAACAACACCGGCGTTGCTGGAACGGTGTATTCTCTTTTGCCTGAGACAGACCCGGCCAATAACCACTTATGATGTCTCCGTATGTCTCTTGTTCAGGACCTGTCAGCTGTTACTTACAACCCATATGTGGCGATACCTTGTTACTATGCCACCGAGCTCTATACTGGTTGGCAGCACCGTGAGTCTGAAGTACGCCTACAGGTAGAGGGACTTCAATTTGCTATTGAGCATGAGAGGGAGCATGTTGATGAGCAGCTCCAGCTTAATGCTACTCAGGCTGCACGTATCACTGAGCTTGAGCAGCAGTTAGTTGCTAGAGAGGAGCAGCTAGCTGAGGTTCAAGAACAGCTAGGACTTGCCCAAGAGGTTAATCATGACTTGCAAATTGATTTGGAGGATGCTCAGCATGATTTTGAGGAGTTACACCACTTAGGTATACAACATCAGCTCCAGCATCACCCTTAGGTTATCCCTCCAGATGAGCTGATTTTGGGTAACCTTGCTGCAGATTCTACTACTCTTCCTCCCGCCATGGATGAGGACGATAACATGGATGTTGTTAGCAGCACCCTCACTCTTTAGATGAGGAACTAGATGGTTTTATGAGCTGTACTAATATCGATGTAATTATGTGTATATCTTGTAGTAACCATGTAGTGTTGTTTGAACTCATCCTTGTATTATATCATGAAGTGTGGTGAATGTACGATATCTAATCTAACTTTGTAATGCTACAACCATGTACTTCCTTTTGAGAGCTGAATGAAAAATGGTTGTGGTTGTTTTAACTATTGGACCAGTTCTGAAAATTTTATTCTTGCTCATGTCAAGTTATGATTTATTCATTCATTCATGTATTCAATATGAATTAATGTATGATCTGAAATTTCAGAATGGTTACCTGTCCATGGAGCTCACAACAAGGAGCTCAAAATGATGATCTTCCACCTCCGCCACCAAATCCATGGGCTCAAGTTATGTCCATGGTGTTTGAATCAAGACAAGAAGATACTGAGCTACTCAGGCAACTAGCTCAACTCCTGAGCCGTAATGGCGGGCGCCGTGATGATCAGCCACGGCAAAGCACTTATCAAGACTTCTTGTCTACACATCCACCAACCTTTGAGCATGCTAGAGAGCCACTAGATGCGGATAATTTTATTCGCATCATCGAATCTAAGTTCAGGCTGCTGCAGTGCACCAATGCCCAGAAGCAGTTATTCGCTGCACAAGAACTGCTGGGGTCAGCAAATGTCTGGTGGGCAAATTATATGGCCTCACAGAAGGCCATATTGTGCTATGGGACAAGTTCAAAAATGCATTCCGTTCCCATTTTATACCTGCTGGAATTATGGAGAGAAAGCTCCAGGAATTTCTAGATTTGAAGCAAGGAGGGAGGACCGTGCTAGAATATTCTTAGAAGTTTAATCATCTGGCACAGTATGCTCCTCTGTATGTGGATTCGGAAGCTAAGAAGCGTTCTGCATTTCGGTGTGGTATGAACCTCGCACTCAAGGAAAAGTTGACTTGGCAGACGACGGAAACCTTTAATGATCTAGTCAATGCTGCCATTGTTCAAGAAGATGCTTATCGCGAGGTGCAGAATGATGAACATAAAAGGAAGGCTCCACCTACTAGAAACACTGCTGCACCGCCACCCAAACATCGTTTGGTGTACACCTCTCCCACCGGACAACGATTCCGGGCGGCACCACAGCAGCAATTTTATCGTCCGGGGCCTCAGAACTTTAATCGTCCACCACAACAGTCTCGTATTCCAGCACCACCACAACAGCCCCAAGTGTCGCGTGCACCCTCACAACAACAAAATCAGAATGCACGCAATGCACCAACAGCGGGACAGTACAACCCTTATCCCTGTTACAATTGTGGTCGTGTCGGTTATTTCTCGAAGGAATGTACCTATCCCCAAAGTGAAGCTGGAAAACAAGCTCGTGACCGTGCTGCAAATCAGCAGCGGGGGCAAGGAAATAAATCTGGACATGTCAACTACACTAATCTATATGACATTCCTCAGGGCGAGCTAGTACTTGCGGGTACGTTCTCACTTAATGATTCACCTGTCATTATATTGTTTGATTCTGGTGCATCGCATAACTTTGTTAGTAAAGCCTGTATACAAAGGCTTGGATTATCAACCTATAATACCACTACACCCTATAATATTAAATCTCTGGGTGGACAAATTTATGCTAATCAAATTCTGCCCAAAGCCTCAATTCGGTTGAATCACAAGGTCTACTCTGCAAATTTTATAATGTTGGAACAGCAAGGCATAGACTTAATTTTGGGCATGCAATGGATGGTATTTCATAAGGTCATGTTAGATATTGCGCCTCGTGTTGTCCACATAAATTCTCCAGTTCATGGCATTGACTCAATTCCTTTGCATCTATCTCCGGCCACTGCCATTACTATCCATCATGTTGAGGAAAAGTCTGTGGAGAAAATTCCAATTGTCTGTGAGTTCTCAGATGTTTTTTTGGATGATCTTCCTGGTCTACCCCCTGACCGTGAGGTTGAATTCAGAATTGATTTACAACCAGGAACTTCTCCAATTTCTCGACAACCATATAAAATGGCAAAAAATGAATTGGGAGAACTCAAGAAACAAATTAAGGAGTTGCTGGACAAAGGTTATATACGCCCAAGTTCATCACCTTGGGGCTGTCCGGCAATGTTCGTAAAGAAGAAAGATGATAGCCTGCGATTAGTGGTTGATTATTGGCCGTTAAATGAAGTCACCATCAAGAATAAATATCCTTGGCCCAGGATTGATATTTTATTCGATCAATTGATTGGTGCCAAAGTCTTTTCAAAGATTAATCTCCGATCAGGCTACCATCAAATAAAAATCAGAGAAGAGGATATTCCGAAGACCGCATTCTCCACGAGATACGGACTTTATGAATATTTGGTTATGTCATTTGGATTGACCAACGCTCCAGCATACTTTATGTACTTGATGAATTCAGTATTTATGCCGGAGTTAGACAAGTTTGTGGTGATCTTCATTGATGATATTCTTATCTATTCCAAATCTGAAGAGGAACATGCGGAACATCTTTGCATCGTGCTTCAACGCTTGCAAGATCATAAGTTATATGCTAAGTTCAGCAAATGTGAATTTTGGTTGACACAAGTACCATTTCTTGGTCATGTGGTTTCAGCAGAGGGCATCTCTGTCGACCCAGGAAAAGTACAAGAAGTGTTAAATTGGAAACCTCCTCGAACCGTCACTCAAGTCCGCAGTTTCCTTGGGTTAGGTGGATACTATCGACGGTTTATTCCAAATTTTACCTGTGGTTGCTATACATAATTTAGCAATACATTCTACCATCAGAGATGAAGTAATTGTTGCTCAGAAAAACGATACAGGCATGGCACACATCAGGAAAAATATCAAGGATGGAAAGGCTACGTGTTTCCGCCAAGATGAAAATGGTGTGTTATGGTTTAACAATCGCCTTGATGTCCTGAAAAATTTTAAATTACATCGCAAGATTTTAGATGAAGCCCATCAATCCAAGTACTCCGTTCATTCTGGTAGCAATAAAATGTATCAAGGATTGAAGGAAAATTTTTGGTGGACACGAATGAAACGGGAAGTTGCCCATTATGTCGTGGAATGTGATACTTGTCAACGTATCAAAGCTGATCACTTAAAGAAAGCTAGTTTATTACAGCCACTAAGCATTCCAGCTTGGAAATGGGATGATATTAGTATGGATTTTATAGTGGGTCTTCCATTAATTACCCGCAAACATGATTCTATTTGGGTAATTGTGGACCGACTTACTAAATCAGCACATTTCATTCCAGTTAATACTCGATATGATATCAAGAAGTATGCTGAAATATACATCTGTCAAATTTTATGTTTACATGGAGTTCCAAAGACCATTATTTCAGATCGAGATACTCAATTTGTAGCAAGATTTTGGGAGCAAATTCATGCATCTCTGGGTACCCATTTAATCCGAGGCTCTGCATATCACCCTATCACTGATGGACAAACCGAGCGTGTGAACCAAATATTGGAGGACATGCTTAGAGCTTGTGTTTTAGCACATGGTGGTAATTGGGATGATTATTTATCTCTCTCGGAATTTTCTTATAACAACAGTTATCAAGAAAGTATAGGTATGACTCCATTTGAAGCATTATATGGCCATAGTTGTAGAACTCCTTTAAACTGGTCAGAAACGGGAGAAAGGGTTACCTTCGGACCTGATCTTATGCAAAATGCTGAAGAAAAGGTTTGGATTATTCAGGCTAATCTAAAGGCTGCAAAGCAACGACAAGAGATGTATGCTAATAAAAGACGTCGGCCTTTGATCTTTGAAAAGGGTGACCATGTATATTTGAAGGTATCACCTATGAAAGGTATTCAACGGTTTGGAGTCAAAGGAAAATTAGCTCCCCGTTATATTGGTCCATTCCAAGTAATGGAACGATGTGGAAATGTGGCATATAAGTTGAAGTTGCCGAAAAATCTTTCCGGGGTGCATGATACATTTCATGTCTCTCAATTGAAGAAATGCCTTAAGCCACCCGTAGATGTTATCTTGGATGATTATGAACATCTCCAATCTGATTTGACTTATTCTGAACATCCAATAAAAATCTTGGATGAAAAAGATCGAGTTACTCGAGAAAGAACAATCAAGTTCTATAAAGTTCAATGGAACCATCATTCCGAGGATGAAGCAACTTGGGAATCTTCAGAGTTCCTAAATACCCATTAGCCGGGTGGAGGAAGGGCTATGACACCTCAGTGTCACTACATTCTTTTGATCACATAAATTGTACCTAGTTCTGATTCATCAAGTCATAATTCAATTTTGGTTGCATTTAAAATTTAATTGAATTTGAATTTAAACCCAAGTATGGTTAAGTTATGAAGCAACTTTTAAATTTGGCATACAACCTGGTGCTGCCAAAAATCTATGTGATAGGGTTTGCCATAAAAGAATTTTAGGAATTTTCTCAGAATTTTATTCAAAAAGGAAATACCCAATTAAATTCCTAGAAGTTTGAATTTTGTTCATATTCAAATATTTGGCAAATTCAAACCTTTTGATTTTGAAACTGGACACCTATCACATTGTGACCTACACATTTCAAACTTTCTGTACAAATTTTTCCAAGTCAATTTGGAGTTTGGGACTATTTTAAATCAATTTTTGAAGTTGTGGCCAAGTTAAATTCTGGAAATTGTTAAAACTTTCCAGTAGGACCCAGCCATCAGTCTCTCTCTCTCTTTTCCTTCTCTCTCTCGCTGGCACCCGACGCCATGCGTGCCGACCCGCCACCTCCCACGTGTCACCACTCCTCTGCCGAACCCAGGGGTTAAAACCGTCGCCTCGATCCTCCACCCGGCTCTCCTCCTTGGCCCCTCCGCCATTTCCTCGGCTCCTCCGCGCGAAACCCCTTCTCTGGCCTTGTTTTCTTCTCCTCCCAATCGCCATTGCTGTTACCCTCTGGAGCTCAGCTCAGCACCGCGCTAACTCATCTAAGCCCAAGCTCATGACCAAGATGGAGGCTTCTTGAGTCAAAGAATCTCCAGAACAAACCTTGCCGCAATCCATTTCATGGTTAAGGAGGATTTGAAGAAAAACCGAGCTCCCTGTTCATGGCGATCAGTACATAACTTCTTGAAATTCTTCTTCATGGGTGAGTTTGATGGGTTCATTTCTCTTCTCGTTGATGCGCAACTCTTTGACGCACGTTCTTGTCTTGATCTGGTTTCTATTTTTGCCTTGAGGTCATCGCCATTCCACTTTTCCCCTTCCGTCGCCGTCGGCCACCATGGGAGCTTCACGGTGACAGCTTCATCCGGAGTCCACTGGTGTTCTCCGACCATTCTGCCTCTCTCCTCGACCTTCACATCGAGCTCGAGCCGTCGCCGATCTTCTCTGTTCCGCCGCCGCTCGACATCGACGTATCTCCGGTGAGCATCTCGCCTCGCGAACCCCGCCAGCGTGCTCCCCGTGTCGTGCTCTACGCTTGGGTGAGCACGGAGTCCAACTCCGGTGACTCCAGAGCCCGGCGACGAGCTCCGAAACCGCTCCGGCAGCCGCACCGCCGCGCGAGCCCGAGCGCTCTCGATTGAGTTCAAAAAAATGAACTGATGGCATTTTCGTAATTACTTCAAAGTTCAAATAAAAATCCAAAAAATGCTTTAACCTTGTAAAATCCGTATCTGGAGATTTATAGCTCCAAAAATTGCAAAATAAATTTTGTTGGATTCCTTGTGATAAGTACTATGCATTTAACATGTTACTTTGCATGTTTTGTATGAAAAGTTTTGATGTATTAATTAATTAGTTTAAAGCTTAATAAATTCATATCTTTAGTTGTAGATTGGATAAAATAGTAAATTAAATTGTTCTGGTTTTCCCTTAACTTGCTTAGTTTGTATGATAAATTGATGACCCTAGTTTCTGGACATGAAATTAAATATGATTTTATCCTTGAAATGCTTGGAAATGCATTATAATGATTTCTGTAAACATTTAGAGTTTATGCTTGTGCACAAAAACCATTCTTGTCATATTGCATCACCATGAATTTTGGTAGGAATTTATCTGCTGTTCGTATTTTACTAGAATTTATTTACTCTTAGATCTTGCTAAATGTATTATTAATTAATGGCTCATTATATATTAATGAAACTTGGCAAATTTGCTAATCATACATATATCAATCACCTGTGGATCACTCATGTCCAGTAGCATATTTTTATGTTACTAAATGAATTAATTTCATGTAATGTTTAAACAACCATATGTAAATGCAATAGGAAAACTTTATGTGTAATTTCCTATTTTTAGACTTGTTAGCTCTGAAGCATATGGCTTCGAGAACAATGTTGAGGAACAAATTTTAATGATATGCTCATACTTCTTATGCATCATATTTTGTTGCATTATCTATGCTTTCATCTCATTGACATATCGGTATTGTGATAGGGAATGTTGACGTGCCAGGGGATAATATTCAGAAGGTATCCTCGGATTTCTTGGCACAAGAAGATCCTAACTTCAGTACTAACTCTGTGGTTGTAGCCCAAGGCAAGCCCCGGAACATTCCCATGTATTAATATGATTAATTCTAGTAATTAAGTTGCTAGATATGCATAGGTTGTTTGTGCATTAAGTTTAGAAGTTGGATGAAAACCCACCTGCATTTCCTGAAAATATCCTATTTTATTTTAGACATGGTATACAGGTAACGGTAGTTAATAGAGGAATTATTATGCTTAGATGTAGTATGGGCACTATTATGGTACTTGAAATATTAGTAACATGATGATAGTGATAATGTGAAGTAAGAATGATAAAATTTGGACTAAACGGGTCTATATGGGAAAGGGCGAAGGCAAAGTACCTGTGGTGGTTTTTGTCTCGCAAGGTGGCAGTCCGTTTGGGTCAGCAACTAAAATTTGAGACATGGACAGGCCCCGTAGGTGAAAGGGCAAAGATCATGTGCCTTCAGAGGACATGGCTTGCAAGGCTGTAGCCCTGTCTGTGTCGACCTAGGACCCGTCCGTTGTTGGCCCTACTGAGCAAGTATTGAACTGTACCGAATGCATGCTAGTATATGGGAACTAGTAAACTAATGTAGCATTGTCATATGCATGCTTGGACAATAACTTAAAATTCTTGGTCATGTGATCCAGTAGGAGTGGACAGATTCTCGACATTACCGTGGAATGGCTGCCCACTCGGGAATTTTAGATTAGGAACATGTATTATGACTTTGCAAAAAGTTGTCATACACATTCTTAAATGATGCGTATGCCATGTACTTCGGGTTTTCCCAGCTGGTGTAAAATGATTGCAATCGCTGTCCCTCGCAGTAGTGAGTACCGCTTGTTTACTGCGTCACATCGTAGCTTAAGAACCTCACTAATAATAATTAATGGAATGTTGGGATGAAGAATATTGAATTTTAGTGAATCTGAACTGAAGTTCTTTGTTACTTAATTAAATTTTCAGATTGCTTGTTGTACTTATTACTTTGACATGCAAGTTATCTCACACTATTATAGTTATTAGAAGGTTCGCTAAATTTACTTTTATCCATCTCTGAGCCTTTGCATGTCTAGATTTAATTACTTGTCGAGTAAGACTTGTTGAGCTTAGTAGCTCAGGCTTTGCCATGTTGTTGTTTTCTTTATTTCAGGTAATAACACTAATGCTTATGATCTACCTATGGGTGTTCTTCCTTGGGATATGTCTATCCCTGAGGGATGGCCTGCCCATTGGGAGACTGAGTAGCCGCTGCTGTTGTGTGATGCTAGGTGATAATCCATATGGGCTCGGATTTATCACAATTGCTATTATCGTCGAGTTATAAATTGTAGACGTTTAATCATGTTATCTTCCATTGTTTTTAAAACTGAACTTTGTAATATTTCTGCTACACTTAAGTTCTTAACTCTGATGTATAATAAATAACACTCTTTTTTACGTAATTTGAACTTGGTCGGTTGTTGTATTATCTTGTGTCTGCTTAATCAGCACCCGGGGAACTTTGGTCCAAGGGGGTTGTGACATTCATGCCCGAGTTGGATAAGTTCGTAGTGGTATTCATCGACGATATTCTGATCTACTCTAAGTCCGAAGAAGAACACGCCGAACACCTCCGTATTGTTCCACAATGACTCAGAGATCATCAACTTTACGCCAAATTTAGCAAATGTGAATTTTGGCTAAAACAAGTTCCATTCTTGGGTCACATCATATCAGCAGAAGGAGTAGCCGTGGACCCTAGCAAAGTAGAGGATGTGCTGAATTGGAAAGCTTCGAAATCTTGCTGTCGAGTATACTTAAGTATACTTTTGCTGTCGAGTTGATCATTTGATAGTTAAATTAGGAATTTTCCATATGAATCTTGCTTTGTGTGTGCATTTTAGTAAAAGTAAGAATAAAATTCATTTCTGGAATATTCATGAAGAATAATTCATCTTAACCTTGCACTAGAAATTACTATCTCCATTTATATGCTCTTGGTTCCTAATTAACTATATGTACCTAGAGCTAATTATGTGATTAACTTTGTCATTGTATGTATAGTGCTAGCCTTTACATATGGCCACTTTAGCTAAGTTGCTTAAAATAAACTTTCTGAAATTTAGGCCTTAGTACTATGTTTTCATGTCATCATCATCATGTAGTGCCATGTAATCCTTATCTATGCCATATTCATGTTCAAAGTAGACATACACTAAGTTGGTGATGATTGAAAACTACATTCTCTAATTAGAAGTTTGTCCCCTTCAAATTCAGTGGCTGCCATGTCATACTTAGGTATGCACACATATTCATGAATGAGCATTAGTTTAGTAATTTTATTTGCTGAGGAAGTGCCATGAATCATCATGCCATCCATTTCATCTTTAGTTAAGGAACTCCATGAAACCTTGTGTATTCCTTCGTGTTTATGCATGCTCATTTCATATAGGGATCGAGACCGAGGAGATCACACCGGATCAGCAGGGATCTGAAGTGAGTTTTGGGGAAGGCACTAACTACAATCACTCCCAAGGCAAGCCCCTATGCATAACCCATTTAATTTTCGAGTCCTTTTTCTTTGTCACAAGTTAGGAATATTTTTATTGTGCATTAAGTGTAGGACTTGGATGAAACCCACTTGCATACTCCGACAATGACCTATAAGTAGTTTATGTTAGTAAGCCTTTCTGTTAGTAATTGCTATGCTTAAACTAGTGGAGTTAATGGTAGGTTATAGATTCAACTATGATTCACTCGATTAATGAACTTGATAAAATGGAGCACATATCGTTGCAATTCCGCGGACAAGTATTGAACAGTACCAAGTACATACCTTTAATATGGGAATTGGTAAACCTAGTAACTTGGGCGCCGTATTGTTGGACGGCCATACTCATCGATCTAGAGGTGATGTAAACAGCATGGCGGTTGCACGGGTTTGAGGACCACTGGAGAGTGCATGGGTTAAGCCTCGGATACGAAGTACTGTATCGCGGGGAGGACGTGTACTCGGGATCGATGGCCCCGGGTCGACTTTATAGCAATCTTGTGAACGGTGGTCATACGTGTTCTTAAGTGATGCTTATGTCGTGTATTTGGGTTTTCCCTGCAGGATGTAAATCAACTCGAATTGTTGTCCCTCGCGGTTATGAGTACCTCTTGTTCGAGCAGCGGTAATGATATGTTAAGTAGTAAAGTTGTGGTTATGTTTCTAAGATTTACTTATGCTATGGCTACATATTGCTATGATGTATTGCTCTTTACTTATGTTCAAGTCTTAGCAACTAGCTAGACTCACCGTAGCTGTTTTATACAATAAGCAAAGGAAAATCTTGATTAAGGGAATGCAAGTGCAGCATAGAACTAATAGGAGCTTTTTTTTATGCAACTGTCAAATAAACCCGGTCAGCCCCCTGCATACTAGGAGTCGGTTTTAGTAAACCTATTGACGGGTAAATCTTGTGGAGTATGTTAGATACTCAAGCTTTACGATTATGTTATTTTTTAGGTTTTCCTCAGGCCACATATTGTGATTGTTGTAACAAGGTTGTGTGGGAAGGTGAGGAGCCTCAGAATTGGACCATCGAATGGGTCCCTAGCTCTCCTAACCGTGATGAGTGAGCCATCGCCATAGGGCTGGCATGGTTCACGTAGGAATCGACATCGTATTTTGTTATTCTACCGCTTCCGCTCATTTATGTAAAATATACTAAGGACATATGTATTGTATTGCAATCTGAACTTTCTTCCACTAAAACTCTTGAACTTGTAACATTCTGCATTCAGTAATGTAACTTTGTAAATGATGAATGTTCATGTGTGAATGCTGTGTATGGTTACTTCGCTAACCATCTCCCGAGACGATCCTGTGCGACACACTCTACTTTTCAGAGTAGGGTTATCACAAGCTTCATGACCATTGATGATTGGATCCCCAAGATATGAATGTTTTAGTGATAGATGACAACTATGAAATTGTGGGCTAATATCTATATGAGTGTTGTCTATGTAGGAATCATCTCTAAACTCTATTACAAATCATATGGATGATGGTTGCCTTGGCGATTGATGATAATGACCACAAGCATGGAGGCTTGTGAACTTGATAGAGTCCAAGGGTTGATGAACATGGATCAAAGCGGAGAACAAGCTATGGTGCAAGTGTTTGGAACACTTGTCTAGTTGTTAGGGCTTTGAGTCCATAGGAAAAACCAGACTATCAAGGGGGTCTTGGTCATTCTTTTAGGTCATGTCTAGTCAGTAGTGTGCCAGGTTGCTTGGTGAAATCATAAGTACTAGTTGACAGTGGAGAAGCCAAGGAGCTGTTTGGAGAAGCCATGAAACGAAGTCAAGCAAGGACGACAAGTTTCAGCTTCTGGACATAGAGACCGGATAGAGGGGTCTGTGGAGACCGGACTGTACGATCACTATGGGGAGTTGTTTGGGACTTTCAGTGAGAAGCGAGGAAACTGCCAACTCTGGATGCCCTAGTGACCGGACAGTCCAGTCTACTGACCGGATAGTCCAGTCAGTGGAGTAGGAACTTGGGCAGCGAGGATGCTACAGCCGGAATGTTTCTAGACTGGAGAGAGAAACGATCGGATGGTCCGGTCTACTACCGGACAGTCCAGTCAGTATAGCAATTTGCCTGGACATAGTGGAGTAAATGGCTAGGAGAGCCATTACCAGAGTGACCGGATGGTCCGGTCTGGAGGAGACCGGACTGTATGTTCAGTACGTCTAGAAAGGTGAATTCGTGGAGCAACGACTATTTTGAGGTTGGGAGCCTATATAACTTCGTTGCTGGGGTCTTGGAGACCTCTCTTGGCCAGTGGAATACCTGAGAGCATTTGGTAAGGTCCAAGAGGAAAAGAGGAGAGCACTAGGAGGAGATATTGCATATCTTGAGAGTGCTAAAGGAGAGTAACTTGAGCATCTTGCACATCTAAGGCTAGGGTGTCCTTGAGGGTGTGATCTAGATTGTTACTCGTGGTCTATGGTGAGACCTAGACTGGTTAGGTGTCAGTGTTCGAGCCTATCGTGATCGGTTGTGAAGGCCGTCACACGTTTGTACATGGTTTAAGCCCACCGGTGAAAGGGGCATCACTAGTGAGCACCGTGTCAGCTCGGGGAGTCCGACAAGTTCTCGAGGGAGGCGAGCTTGTGCTTTGTGCAGTGGTGACGCACACCGTATCTTCACTCTAGGAGTGATTGTGGGCTCGTGGGCGAGAACTCCACTTGGTGGCAGGAGGGACCGGGACTCCGGCAGGAGTGGTCCAGAGTGTCAAATTGTTATAACAGCCGTGCTCACGGTCATGAGCGGCCTGGATCCTCATACATTTAGGATAGTGGTTTATGGGTGGACTTGGTGGGTAGCCAAGTTTGGTTTGCTACAGGCGGTGTAACCTGTAGTGTGGATTCATATGGGTGGTTTAACCCATGGTTTGCTACAGGCGGTGTAACCTGTAGTGTGGTTTCATATGGGCGGTTTAACCCATGGTTTGCTACAGGCGGTGTAACCTGTAGTGTGGTTTTCTATGGGCGGTTTAACCCATGGTTGGTTACAGGTGGTTTAACCTATAGTGTTGGACAGATGACATAACTGGTGGGAACTTGTTCACCTTGTAAATAGGATGGCTTTTCTACTAGGTGTAGGTGCTCATTTATGCAAATGTACCATTGTGTTAGCCTTTCTTCTATTAAGCTTGCATGTCATATTTTCCCCCACTTGCTGAGTACGGCATGTGCTCACCCTTGCTATTTCCCTTTGTTGTTGTACTATAAACTGCCGCTCAGAAGATGGAGAGATGGACTAAATTGATGAAGACTACTACTAGGCGTGCGTGCCCCCGGTCGATTGCCTCTGGAGTTATGGTGTTTTCCACTGCTATTTAGTTTGAGAGTTGTGTCAGTCTTTAAAGATAATTATTTATGTAATAACAATACGTTATAATAATGACATTGGTTATATTGTTATTCACTTTTACTGTCGATATGTGTGAAACTTGTTCCTGGGCACACATATGATAAGCACTTGGTTTTGTCCTTCAAACCGGGTGTGACAATGGTCCTTCCCACTTTGGAGAGAGCTTATGCTGATTCTTTGTCGATTGCACTCGACGAAGCACTAGGTCTCTAATTTGAAAGTGGCGACTATGAATGTTCTTATCATAATAACGATGCAAGCCTTTTTGATAGAGTGCCGACCGAAATAGAGCGTGATCACGCAACTCCTCTGCCACAATCAAATCAATCTCTTGGTTTTACTCAGAAAGCTTTTCATCGTACGCTTGAACTCGTGCCGAGACAAGGCTGACCTCAGTCGGCAACATAGCTTCTGAGCCATAGACCAATGAAAAAGGTGACTCACCAGTTGCCCAACTGGTGTTTGTTCGAAGCCCCCAAAGGACTGAAGGCAACTCCTTGACCCACCGACCGGCATAAGGTTTGAGTCTGTCAAATATCCGCGGCTTTAATCCTTGAAGAATCATACCATTGGCCCGTTCGACCTGCCCATTGCTTTTTGGATGAGCCACTAATGCAAAGTGGATTTTTATTCCCATCTCATCGGCAAAGTCCCAGAACTCCACTGAAGCGAATTGAGTGTCATAATCGGTAATGATATCATGAGGAACTCCAAACCGAGTGAATATGTCTTTGACAAACTCGATCGCCTTCTTGGATGTAATCTTGCCAACCGGCTTCGCTTCAATCCACTTGGTGAATTTGTCGATAGCAACAAACAAATGAGTGAACCCGCCTGGCGCTTTCTTGAAAGGACCGACAATATCAAGTCCCCAAACAGCAAAAGGCCAAGTCAATGGTATCATGTGAAGTTGATGTGAAGGCAGATGTGTTTGTTGAGCGAAGAATTGACAACCCTCATACTTCCGAACAACTTGGTGTGCATCTTCAACCGCCGTGGGCCAATAAAACCCTTGTCGGAAAGCTTTGCCGACCAAAGTCCTGGAAGCTGCATGATTGCCGCATATTCCTGAATGAATCTCATCTACCAACTTCTGGCCTTCAGGAATTGAGATGCATCGCATCAAAATGTTGGAACCACCCCTTTTGTAGAGTTGGTTCCCCACCAACAAGTATCCTCGAGATCGGATGTCCAATCTTTGCTGCTCCTCAGGATCCGAGGGCAGCATTCCCTTATCCAAATACTGAATGAGTGGGTCGCGCCAGTCGGTCTTGGAGACGTCATCGTCAACGAGATCAGCAACAATACTCATCAACACGTTCGACCAGAAAGAAAATGTTGGGGAATCCAGAACATGTAGGAAAACACCCGGTGGTATTGCAGACCGAGATGATCCTATCTTGGCCAACTCATCAGCCGCTTGGTTATTATCTCGAAGAACATGTGTGAACTTCAATCCATCAAACTTGTCTTTGAGTTTTCGTACTTCTTGGCAATAAGCACTCATGTTGTCATCTACACAATTCCAATCCTTGGTGACCTGATTAATGACCAAGGATGAATCACCAAATATGTCGATGCGCTTAATGCCGAGTGACACAGCAATGCGTAGACCGTGTAGGAGAGCTTCATATTTCGCAGCATTGTTAGACGCGTGAAACATGATTTAAAGGACGTATCGAAGCCTTTCTCCAGTAGGCAAGATAAATACAACTCCTGCACCTGCCCCTTATAATTGAAGGGAACCATCAAAGTACATTTTCCAGGAATCGATATCTTGGGTAGCAAGAGGATTTTGAATCTCTGTCCACTCGGCAATGAATTCAGCTAACTCTTGTCCCTTTATAGCCAACCGAGGTGCGGACGTAATAGTATATTGACCAAGTTCGACTGCCCACTTGGCTATTTTTCCTTCAGCTTCTCAATTATGTAACACCGTCCCGAGTGCAAAAGATGTTTGAACTTCAATTGGATGAGCTTGGAAATAGTGCTTCAACTTCCTCGAGGTGATCAATAATGCATATAACAACTTCAAGATCTACTGGTACCTTGTCTTAGAGGCACTGAGAACCTCACTCACAAAGTAGACCGGATGCTGTACTTTTTGCATGTGCCCCTCTTCTTCTCGGTCGACTATCAAAACAGTACTCTCAACCTGGGTTGTGGCCGAGATGTAAAGCTGAAGTTTTTCTCCTGGCTCCGGAGGCACCAACACTGGAATACTGTTGAGATGAATCTTTAATTCGTCGAGTGCCGACTGTGCTTCCTCGGTCCAAACAAAGTCGTCCTGCTTTTTAAGCAATCGGAAGAGTGGTAACCCCCTAACCCCTAATCAGGAAATAAAGCGACTCTGGGATGCCATGCATCTAGTCAGCTTCTGAACGTCCCTTTGAGAATTAGGTGGCTTCATATCAAGGATTGCCTTGATTTTATCTGGGTTAGCCTCTATACCTCATTTCGAAATGATGTAACCGAGTAACTTTCCCGATGGAACCCCAAAAACACACTTTTTAGGATTCAGCTTCATTGAATAATGTCTCAGATTGTCAAAGGTTTCTGCCAGGTCAGAGAGAAGTTCTTCAACTTTCCGAGTCTTGACAACGATGTCATCAACATATGCTTCAGCGTTCCGACTGATCTGAGTGGCAAGGCAGCGTTGAATACCTCGTTGGTAAGTCGCTCCAGCATTTTTCAGACCGAACGACATAGTGATATAACAATAGGCACCGAAGGGTGTTACAAAGGAAGTCTTGATCTGATCTTCAACTCTCAGTGGGATCTGGTGATAGCCTGAATAGGCATCCAGAAAGCTTAAAAGCTCACACCCGGCTATCGAATCTACAATCTGATCAATACGAGGAAGAGCGAAGGGGTCTTTTGGGCAGACCTTGTTGAGATTGGTATAATCAACACACATCCTCCACTCTTTATTCTTTTTAGGTATAAGGACTGGATTTGCTGACCAGTCGGGATGATACACCTCCTTTATAAACTTAGCTTCTAACAATCTAACTATCTCCTTCTTTATAGCGTCCTTGTGGTCTTGCGCAAATCTTCTAAGCCTCTGGCGAACGGGGGTTGCCCCTAGAGGTACCCTTAACACGTGCTCAATCTTTTCCCTAGGAACTCCCAGCATGTCAGATGGTTTCCATGCAAAGATATCCTTATTTTCCTGGAGGAAAAGATTGAGCGCGAGTTCCTATTTTTCATCAAAGTTGACCCCAGCATAAGTCACCTTATCGGGGTCCTCAATATCGAGCAAAATCTCCTTGGTTTGGATGTTATCGGTCTGGATCTTGTCCTTGGTAGGTTTCTTTGTAGGAACCTCCGTTCTAGTTTGCTCCTCTATAACGACCGCCTTCTGGACCTCCTTTTGGTCTGACAGCATCAACTATTTGGTAGCCATCTCACAACTCTGTACATCGCAATCAAAAGAATTCTGAAGATCAAAGTGGAGGGAGATTATTCCGTTCGGGCCTGGCATCTTGAGGGTGAGATACGGATAGTGCGGCACTGCCATAAATCTGGCCATCTTCGGTTGACCGATGATAGCATGGTATGCTGACTTGAAGTCTGCCAACAGAAAGAGGATACGCTCTGTCCTAAAATTATCACGGGTGCCAAAGGTGACTGGCAGAGTGATTTGTCCAATTGGGACTGAAGTCTTGCCAGGCACAATCCCATGGAAGGATGAAGAACTCGGTTGGAGGTCATTGATTGACAGACCGAGCTCTTGAAGGGTCCTGGTGAAGATTAGGTCCAAACTGCTTCCTCCATCTATGAGTACTCTATTGAACTTCACCTCCTTCATAGTCGCAGCAAGCACCAATGGGTAGCGACCTGGTTTTGGTAGATGTTTTGGATGGTCTGACCGATCAAAGGTAATCGGCATCTCAGACCACCTCATGTACTGAGACGTAGCTGGCTCCACTGAGTTAATCTCTCGGAGCTCTAACTTTTGCTTGCGCTTGGATGTGTAGGCATCCGGGCCTCCGAAGATGAAGTTTACTTCTTTGCGGGGCTCCTGGAACTCTCCCGAATCATCCTTGTCATCATCATTATTAGGCTTGTCTTTGTTGCTGTTGTTGCGCCTCAGAGGGTCTTTGGCCACCTTGAGCGCAGCTGTTGCAAAACCCTTTAGATAATAACAATCTTTTGCTTTGTGGTTTCCCTTGGGATGCCAAGGGCATATGCCACTCAGCAACTCATTAGTAGACGGTTGGTTCATTCGAGGATTCTTCCGAAACCGGTCTACCATGTTGACAGCATTGTCGGGTTTTCTATTCTTGTCCTTCCTGGAGGACTCAGGCTTGTCCGACCGCTTCTCCTTGCCCTTTCCTCGGATATCATCAAGTGCAGATTCCCCTGACGCATACTTATCAGCAATCTTGAAGCACTCTTGAGCAGTGAGCTTGAGATCATGGTTACTCCGATCGATTTCCCAGACCAGATCATCACTACAAATTCCACCCAGGAAGGCAGTAATGATTTGCTGATCGGGGACGTTGGGGATCTCAGTTTTCTTAGCACAAAACCACTTGATGTAGTCACGAAGAGGCTCATCTCCTTTCTGCTTGATCCGAGTGAGGTCGAAGTGGTTGCCCGGTCGGTTGCAAGTTGCTTGGAAACTTTCTATGAGTTTCCGATTGAGGTCTCCCCAGGATGTGACTGACTCCTCAGGTAAAGATGTGAGCCATATCCAAACGGCAGGCTCTAAGCAGACCAGAAGGTAATTAACCATTACATAGAAATCACTTCCAGCCGACCGGATCGCCGTGCAATAGAGTTGTAACCACTCTCGGGGGTTGGTTTGTCCATCATATTTTTCGATGGGAACCGGCATGAATCCTTTCGGCCATCAAGCAATGCGAAGCCGAGGGACATAAGCCTTAATGCCATCGATCTCGTCATCAGTCGACGTTGGTGACCGCCTTTGTCGATCTGGGGACGTAGTTGGGTTACGACGGTGGCGTGGGCCAACATCCTCGTCATGACGATATCATCAATTGCCATCATTATCGCGTCGATCCCGATCGTCCTGTCGACGTCGGTCGTCGCGGTTGTCTCTTGGAGGAGGATTCTGACGATCATCCCGTTGGTTGTCCCGTCGGTCTTCTCGTCGGTCGTCCCATTGGTCTTCCTGTCGGGCATCCATCCTTCGTTCACGCCGCTCTTCCTCATGGCGTCGGTTGTCCCGAGCGCGTTCCTCATGATGAGAGTTGATGGTGTCTCGTCCATCATGGAGGCTAAGAGAATTTCTCAGATCTTCACGTCTTCGCCGACCCTGAGGAGATACATGGCTGGAGCTTGCGACCGACTGAGACTTTGCAGCATCTTTTGCTTCTGCGGCTTTGAGCATAGCCACCGCCTTCTGCATAGCAGGAGTTTGATAGTGGGCATCGACCATTAAGGTATCAAGCAATGTCTTGGCCCCGGTGATGTTGTTCTGTGGGGTGTGATAAACCTTAACACCATCCACTTCAAGGTCAGGGCCAAGATCCAGTCGGCGTGCATTACGTGACCCGCGCGACCCTCTTGGTCGACGGCGGTGACCGACCGATAATTCATCTGCTGGCGGGTTATCATCCTGTCGGCCTCCTTCGACCGGCTGGTTTTGGAGACCACCGGCTGGATTCCCTTCTTCTTCGACATCTGGATCCTCCTCTTGGTTTCCAGCGATAGGATCTACTATCTCCACCATGTTGACTGTATGGGGATATGAGTAGGTTGATTCGACCGTGTCCTCATCAAAATACCGATCTGGTGTCGAGTCATATCCGAAGGAAGAGTCTTCCTGCTCGGATCCGAGTGGGATCAATGTAGGAATAATGTCAGACGGACTCGCTGATCGCGCCATGGGGCTGGCTACGGTCGAGTCTGATCTGTAGTCGTTCAGACCTAGGGCTCCATTGTCCTCGACCGTGAAGTCGACCGATCCAAAGGAGATCTTGAAGTACGGAGAGTATTGGATGATGGGAAGTTCGGCCATCGTAGTCGATAGAGAATCCCGGCGAGCCTTGTCCCCTTCCTGGCGTGCCAACTGTCGATGTTCAAGACCAGCAGTAAATATATAGGGCTACATCGAGACTAAGAACTACGATCATTACACAAGACGCCGGATTATATAGGTTCGGGCCCTCTCAATGAGAGTAAAAACCCTACGTCCTATGTTCTTTAAAAACCCTATGTCCTATGTCCTAAATTGCCTCTAGCTAACTCTTGACCCCTCCCCATGGGGGGACCCTGCCGCCTTATATATCCGGTCGGCAGGGGGTACAAGCAGATTCCTATTCGTACTCTACAATGGTTCCATATGGCAAGTCTAATCCTTCTTATCTTGCACTCCAAGCTGAGTCGGTCAGCTTCCTTGTTGATGAAGTACCCGGTCGGCCACCGACTTTAGCCATGTATGAGGATACCCCTAAAGCAAGTATCCCACAAAAAGAATTAGAAAAAGTGTGTGCTTAATTCTTGTGTGCTCCTGTGTGGTCTGTTTATTTATGCAAAACTATGTATATATATATATATATTGTAGACTAATGACACAGGAATAAAAGAAAAAGACCAAAAACAGGAAGGAACAGAGCTTGTGCCGTTCGGCGCACTCATGCGCCGATCGGCCCGTTGATAACAAGTCAGGACAGAAGGCTGACGACGCCCAGAATGGAAGAGGAGCTAAAAGCCAACCAGCACATCAATTTTCAGAAATAGAGCTAGTTTCAAGATGAAGAGCGACATCTAGCGAAGAAGTGAGGGGCCAGGAGCAAAAGTGGACACCGCGCCGATCGGCACGAGACGTTGTGCCGATCGGCGCTATCACTAGATGGGCCTAGCTTTGTGTGCCAATGCTATAGGAACATTGGGAAGAGTGGATATTAGGTGAAAGAAATGAACACGAGGCATCTGGATCAGAGCCAGACCAGAAGATGAGGTGCAAGGAACTGGCGCCGTTCGGCGCACTTCTACGCTGATCGGCGCTGGTACCCATGTTCTGCCCAAATTGGTGACATATTCGACAAACACTAATTCTTAGGAACAGATATGATTTCTATGCAGGTTTCCAGTGCAGAGGAGACATGGAATTGAACAAAAGCTGACAAAGAGACGGCGCGGCGATCGGCACTGGCCAGAGCCGATCAGCGTAGTCAATCAAGACAACGGGATTCCGTGTTGTTCCCCTGCTAGCCGACATGGTGTACCAAGAAAAGATGAAAAGGATGGAAACAACAAATGGGAGGAGAATCAGGAACTAGAGTAGTCAGAGAATTCAAAATTTAAAATGTGTCGATCGGCACAGTGACTGCGCTGATCGGCGCAACCCCAAATTTTGGAAATTTTGAGCGGGTCCTTCTCCTGGAAGTTTCCCACACTATAAAAGGGAGGCCAGGTGCCCCTATTTAGGCACACCATCCCGATAATCTCTCCACCTTCCCCACTACCCACGATCTCGCACACGTTCCGCATTCCTTGTAGATGGATTGTCTCCGCTCCTCCGTCAGCAAGTTGGACAAGAGGCTGCGCCGGGGAAGCAGTTCCGGCGACAGCGGTGAATCGAGCGGTGACTCCTCGGCTAGGGGGGGGCTCCAGAGCTCGTGATGACATGTCAGTGGGTGGTGCATCCACCGGCTCGGCAGCAGCAACATATGAGATCAGCGCCCGCCACTCCGTCTCTGGTGCGCCCCTTCCGACGGGGCATGCTACGAGGAGCCAAACGGCGGGAAGTCGTGAGGTTCCCAGATCACCACCATCGCCGGCATTCATGCCACGCACCGTGGAGGAGGGCTTCACCCTCCTGAGCATGGAGGAACAGCAGCACTACCTCATGGTGAGGGGAAGGTTCGTCCCCAACTTTGACATGGACGAGACCTTCCTCACCACGATCGGCGTGTGGGAGGACATAAGAAGGATGCTAGACAACCTTGGTTGGGTGGACTTCAACCATCTCCCCATGGACTTCAACATCGACATCTTCACCGAGGTTGCCTCTACAATGAGGATCGGCTCCGACGACTACGGCAACAAGGCCATCTACTTTCGCATCCACGACATTAGCTACATGGTGACCATGGAGGCGGCAGCTCAAGCCTTCGGCTTCGACGCCAATGCTGATGTGGCCGGCATCTTGGGACGAGGGGAGTGGACTCCTTTTGGAGGCGGCTCTCGTTCATCGAAGAGATGAAGCACCGCAACATCCGTAACCCGACCATTCAAATCTTCCATCGATGGTTGGCGGCATGCACATGCGACAAGGTTGACTCCAGCAACATCACCGATGCGGACTTGCGGTGGCTATTCAACGCCATCGTGAGCCTGTTTCACTGCAACCCTATGTCGGTGATGGTGTGGGGTTGGTTCGAGAAGAGGGGTAAGAAGAGCAACAAGTTGGCCTTTGGGAGCTATCTTCAACGCCTGGTAGCCCACGTCTGCGGCGACGACGGACCAGGAGGATGCGAAGACAAGTGGGAGCTCACGACAGAGATCGGCGAGAATATGACTCGTGGCAACATTGTCACGGGTTGTGTTCGCGCCGGCTTCCATGCCGGCGGCACCAACATTAGGCTCCCATGTGTGGAGCTAGAAGTTTTTCTCCCTCGCAAGCTAGAGGGAGGAAACTGGCTTGAGGAAGGTCTCCTGGAGCCGGCAGTGAGTGGAACTCATGGGGGTCATGCCAAGAGCCTCAGCAGTACCAGAGAGGGTGGAGCGATGCAGCGGGCGGTTCACAGCCCACTGCGCCGATCAGCACAGGCGGCGCGCGCACAGGCGTTGACTATAGGTACCAAGGACGGGTATCTATGGTGCCTCTGGTGCCCGGTGTAGACTTCTTCGTGCCCATGCAGGGGTACCTCGATAACAAGATGCACTACATCGAGCACGTGGAGGACGCCACGTCCCAATGGAGGAACAACCACGACGTGATGGTGGAGGAGTTCGAGCGACTCAAGGCGCGGTGCTATGGCTTTGATCAGCCACCGTCTCCACCTCCGCTTGATTAGAGTGCCTAGGAGTGAGCATATGTATCGGTTTCCCGGTTTGCGTTTTCTTTATCTTTTGCAATCTTTTTCTTTATTTGCTTATGTGTGTGTGAGCGGTTGGGAAACCATGTATCGAGTGTGTTTATTTTCAAGCAGGTGTGTTAGTAGTAGTTTTATTTTAATGCAAGTGTGTGCAAAAATCATCACCATGTATTCGAGTTTTTATCTTAATATAATGGTGGTGGTTATGCTCTTTTAGAAGAATTGAATTACCTATTATTTCTTGAAAAGTGTTGATGAAGATCAAATAATGTTGAGCATTGAATAAAATTTCAAACTTACACTTAATGATTATTCAGCAAATATTTCTTATGTGGAGCAATTCTGAATACCCATGTGCTTCATTTGCATTGTCCAATTCATGATGATAACTTAGTACCAATCTTTTTATAAATAAATTTTCATGTTGTGAACTTTGGAATTTATTGCTTCCAAGATCCTCACCTACCAATGCCATATTTTGAGCAATACTCATGAACCTTTGATATGAAGATAAACATTAAATTGATGGTTGAGTTCGGTTAGGATTTAATTTTTTTTGGTATGAACTTTACTAGGATGGCCAAATCCTTGTGTATCTTTTTAGCCTTGAATTACTCATGCAAATCTCCAATTCTGCTGAGTATTCTATTTTAAAAACAAAGTCTTGTTGAGTATCATTCCTTGACCACATCCTATGTTTCTGGCTGTATTTAAACTTTGAATAAACTTTAAAACCAGATGAATCAAATACCAACAAAAGCTGGTAAATTCAGGTTGAGAGCCGATCGGCGCTGTTTTGAACCGATCGGCGAAGCAGAGAGCTATAAAAAAATGCTCTACTATTTGCTAAGGGACTAGCAAAATTTTAAGTGTGGCGGGTGGTATATGACATGCTTATTCTCGAAATTCATTCTAATATAGCCATGAATCATTTCAACCATGTGCAATCTGATAATGGGAGTTCCTTTTTCTTCTAAGATCAAATTTTTGATGCACATGTCCACATATCCAAAGTGTGAGTCCTTTCTTAAATTTTCTTTGGCCATCTTGTTATGTTTTTGTAATTCCAATAAAGAATAATCTCCTAGCTTTACAATATATTGTTGATTTATGTTTGCAATCCTTGAATTATGTCACCTAGCTACTCATATAAGCTTTTCATTTAATTATTTGATCATTATGATGTAGTATATAGGTTGAGTGATTTGAAAGATGAGTTATTGCCTTCGATTATTTGGAAGATAGATTCTTTATGTTCACAACAATCTTTTAAGTGATCTACATATGTGGAAAAGTTATAATTTGTGAGTTGGACATGATCTTTTGCTTTGGGGCGAAACTTTGAGTTTTATGCCCATATTTGAATTATTTTGCTGAATACCAATATGAAATACACTACAATAGAACAATGCTCAACATTTGCTGATTTAAGATATCTTTCATGATAAGAAGAGTATGTTCTTTGATTTTTCTCTCTTTTACTTTACTCGGGACAAGCAAAGGTTTCAGTGTGGGGGAACTGTTGGCACTTCCCAAGTGCCCCTTTTATATGTGAATATCACCCCAATTAGAGTATCATTGATACTAATTTAGGCCATTCACCTATGATATAACCTATATATTTGTATATGTGTTGTTTTGGAGCTTTATTGCAGAAACAGGTAAAATTAACTATTAAAGTGATGCTGGACAATACAGGAGTCCAGAACCGATGAAAAGCACTAAAGAAGCCCAGTGTGCCAATCGGCGCAGCCCATGAGCCGATCGGCGCAAGGGTATTTTGGCAACAGAAGTGATCGAGGCCCATTCCAATGGAAGTTTATCTGATGTTTATGGAAGTTTATCTATGCCAAGACACTTGAAGATATTTGCTTAGAAGATTTATGAAACTTCAAGATCTCAACATGTGGTACAAGACTTTATCTCGAAGTAAAAGGCCCACATGGCAGCTGTGGAAGACAGAGAGACAGAGGAAACGACTCGGAGCAGAAACCAGAGAGAACACGGCTTGCGCCGATCGGCGCAACTGACTTATTTGCTAGAAATTGAGTCCTTCACGAGTAGAACCCCTATATATACTTGTAACCTCTAGCCACGATGAGTACCCCGAGGAGGAGGCAACATAGGGACAACAGATTCGTGAGTTAGAGCCACCGGAGCTTGCCCCGTTAGAATAGATCTCTAGTTGAGTTTCAAGAACCATTGGTGTAAGAGTTGATCCGTCAAGGTAGGCCATCTCGACGGTGATGAATCTTACTGTATGTATCTCAAGGATGATTGAATATGTTGATGATGGTTTTGGTGATTTGTTTATCTTGATTCTATAATCATGCATGTGCTTATTCTCATTGCTTAGTTCTAGGCTAAGTAAGTTGATATTATCTTAATCGTGGTGATTAGGATGGTATTCAGACATTGTATTGATTATAGTTTCTTGATGATGCCGGTAGTGTGGTTTATTGGTGACAACACTAAACCTGCGCAGCACTATTGGATAGTTGAGTAAGGTAAGATACTCGCGTGATTAAGGGTTTCCTCTCGGCAGTGATAAATCAGGAGCCGCTCGGAAAGCAGGGTGGTCTTATTCATCATAGGTTTTCATTGATCCATGTAATTATCCATTATGATGTTGTTTAATTAGACTATCTGGTTACAATCTCACTAGTAGATATCTGGCTACTCAACGAATAGTTTTAGCTTTGGCTTCGACTTGCATTCTAGTTCAACTTCGCTGGTGTACCGATCGGCCCAACACCTGCGCCGATCGGCTCAACAACTTAGATCCACAATAGTGCCGATTGACTCAACACCTACGCCGATCGGCTCAACAACTTAGATCCGCAACAGTGTCAATCGGCTCAACCCTGCGCCGATCAGCGCAACGACAAAATTGTTGTCTAGCGCACCTTTGCGCTGGCCAATCTCCCCTTCATACAACCTGAACTTGACAGTAGCCTTGATTAGATCTTTTACTGTTAACTTTGTTTAATTATCCCTAAGGTCACAGTGGTTCTGTAATACCTTGGAATACTCTAAGGGAAAAAGTGCTACAACTATACACCATCCTCTTGCGGTATATAAGTGGGTCCGTAGTAACGACCAACACGCACGAGCCGATCGGCGCAAGCGTCGCGCCGCTCGGCGTGACCTCCCTTCTGGTGGTTCTCGTCAGTGTTGACCAACCACCGCCGCCAATATCCTGGATGATGTGGACAAGGGTTCCCGATCTTCCGAAAGGTTCTGGATACGTTGATTTGGTCGGAGGCGACACACAATTTGATCCGGCTCCAGAACAGCACGTTCTAAACCCCGCAATCGCAGCACGACGTCTCCTCTGGTTATCAACCGTCCTAAAACGATTGACCTCGCCGAGAAGGCTAATCCCTGCCTACGAATCAAGAACACAAGCAAGAACAAAGAAGAAAGCAACTCAATTGCAGATGTATTATGAATCTCACGAAGTTGGGGTCTCACAAACCGTGATGACGGCGAAACTGTTATGAACAGAATAATCTAAGCAAAACCCGAACCCTAATGGTGCGGCGGCGGCTGTATATGAAGACCCTAGGATCATGCAAAACCCTCTGGATGCACCCCTACTTGGGCTCAACTAGATACAAAGCCCAAAGACCAAAAACAGGCGACGCAGCACCGAAACAGATTCGGGACTCTCTCTTGTTTTGACGATTCCCGATGACTCCAGATGAATTTTGATATGAGACTGGCGGCATTGGAAAGGTCTTTTTCTTATCTTTTCGTGAATATGTAGAACGTCCAAATCCGAGTCCGTATGCATCTTGGGCATCCGTTTTAGTGCAGACTGGTCCTGAGCCCCAAAACAGACTCGAAGTCGGTTTTGGTTGGGCCTCCACCTTGGCTTCCACGTCCTTGCTGGTCCTCCACATCTCCAAGTCCTTCTCCCATCATCTCCTGGTCCTCTCCATGGTTCCTAATTACAATATAATCATTAGGTTGCAAACCATTCTCAAAAGTGACATATAATAAAGAACGTAGGAACGAGCTCACCTCTAAATTTAGTCGTCGTGCACGAGCTCTAATCATTGGACCTTGCAAGTCCAAAATTGGAGGAGTGTTGCATGTATCCTTAGGAGTGATGACCTTATCATCCTCCCCCTCTTGAAGTGGAGTCGTCCTCGACTCAAGCTCATTCTCTTCTCCCAAGTATGGTTTCAAATCTGAAATGTTAAAAGTAGGACTAACCCCGAACTCGGGAGGCAACTCAAGTTTGTATGCATTATCATTAATCTTCTCTATTATTTTGAAAGGACCATTAGCTCTAGGCATTAATTTAGACTTTCTCAAATCTGGAAATCTATCTTTTCTCAAGTGTAACCATACTAAATCTCCTACATCAAGTTTTACTTCTTTTCTACCTTTACTACCAGCAATTTTATACTTGTCATTCATCTTTTCAATGCTAAGTCTAGTGGTGTCATGCATTTTTAAAATAAATTCAGCACGTTCCTTAGCATCAACATGAACTCTCTCATGAATAGGTAGAGGAAGTATATCAAGTGGAGTACGGGGATCAAAACCATACACTACTTTGAAAGGACTTACCTTGGTAGTAGAATGTGTTGCCCGATTATATGCAAACTCAACATAAGGCAAACATTCTTCCCATTGCTTCAAATTTTTCTTCAAAATAGCTCTCAACATAGTACCCAAAGTGCGGTTCACCACCTCAGTTTGTCCATCAGTTTGTGGGTGACAAGTTGTAGAAAACAACAACTTTGTACCCAACTTATTCCAAAGTGTGCGCCAAAAGTGACTCAAGAATTTGGCATCATGATCTGAAACAATAGTAGAAGGCATACCATGCAAACGAACAATTTCTTTGAAAAAGAGATCAGCAATATAACTAGCATCATCAGTCTTATGACATGGTATAAAGTGTGCCATCTTAGAAAATCTATCCACAACAACAAAAATACTATCACTCCCCCTCTTAGTCCTAGGCAGTCCTAAAACAAAGTCCATAGAAATATCTGCCCAAGGAATAGAAGGAACAGGAAGTGGTATGTATAAACCATGTGGATTCAAGCGAGACTTAGCTTTTTGACATGTAGTGCAGCGAGCAACAAAGCGCTCAACATCTTTCCTCATCCTTGGCCAAAAGAAGTGTGTGGCCAAAATATCCTCCGTCTTCTTGGCACCAAAATGACCCATCAATCCACCTCCATGCGCCTCCTGTAACAACAAAAGACAAACGGAACCAACTGGAATGCATAGGTGGTTAGCTCTAAACAAGAATCCATCATTCAACACAAATTTATTCCATGCACGACCTTCTTTACAATACAGCAATACATCCTTAAAATCAACATCAGCAGCATATTGTTCTTTAATTGCCTCAAGTCCAAAAATTCTACAATCAAGTTGAGACAATAAAGTATAGCACCAAGATAAAGCATCAGCGATCACATTATCCTTCCCTTTCTTATGTTTAATAATGTAAGGAAAAGACTCAATAAATTCAATCCATTTAGCATGTCTACGGTTCAAATTACATTGAGAACGAATATACTTAAGTGATTCATGATCAGAATGAATAACAAATTCTTTGGGCAACAAATAAGAACGCCACGTCTCTAAACAACATACAAGTGCATACAATTCCTTATCATACGTGGAGTAATTAGGTTTACTATCTTGCATCAAAACACCACCAATGCCTATACCACTAGCATCACATTCAAGCTCAAAAATCTTATCAAAATTAGGTAATTGCAGCAATGGTGCATGTGTAAGTTTATCCTTCAAAGCATCAAAAGACTCATGATGTACCTTACCCCAATGGAAATCAATGCCCTTCTTTATCAACTCATGCAAAGGTGCAGCAATGGTGCTGAAATCTTTGACAAAGCGGCGGTAGAAACCTGTAAGACCAAGAAAACTCCTCACCTGTGTGATAGTTTTTGGTACAGGCCAGCTCTTTATGGCTTCAATCTTCACCTCATCCACCTCAATTCCCTGTGGAGTCACAACATAGCCAAGAAAAGAGACTCGATCCGTGCAAAAGATGCACTTCTCAAGGTTACCAAATAAACGTGCATCTCGTAAAGCATCAAAAACAGCACGCAAATGATTCATATGTTCATCTATAGATTTGCTATAAATCAAGATATCATCAAAGTAAACTACCACAAATTTGCCAATGAAAGCTCTTAAAACCTCATTCATCGAGCGCATGAAAGTACTAGGTGCATTAGTTAACCCAAAAAGCATTACTAACCACTCATAAAATCCAAATTTGGTTTTGAAAGCTGTTTTCCATTCGTCTCCAAGTTTCATTCTAATTTGATGGTAGCCACTACGCAAATCAATTTTAGTGAAAATTATAGCACCACATAACTCATCAAGCATGTCGTCTAGCCTAGGAATAGGATGACGATACCTAATAGTAATATTATTAATGGCTCTACAATCTACACACATACGCCAAGTACCATCTTTCTTAGGAACCAAAAGTACAGGAACAGCACAAGGACTAAGTGATTGACGAACATACCCACGATCCAAAAGGTCTTGAACTTGTCGTTGTATCTCCTTAGTCTCCTCAGGGTTGGTCCTATAAGCAGCACGGTTTGGCAAAGTAGCACCGGAATCAAATCAATTTGATGCTCAATCCCTCTCAAAGGTGGCAATCCCGGGGGTATCTCAGCTGGAAAAACATCCTCATACTCCTGCAAAAGGTTAGTGACAGCAGGAGACACAGCACTAGAAGCAATATCATCAAGCGAAAACAAAGCTTCTTTGCATATCAAGGCATAGCAAATATCATCATTATCAGAAATTTCAGCAAGCTCAGATTTTGTTGCAAGACATGAACGACCTTGTAATTTAATTCCAGCACCCTTAGAACTTGAAGAATTATTAACATTACTAGGTGTAGAATTAGAATTAACAGGTTGCTGAATTTCAGGACCTTTATTTTTCAAACTAGCAGCTCTTTTTAAATCAGCTTGTACAATTTCAGCAGGGGTCATTGGTAACAAAGTAATTTTAGTTCCTTTATGCATAAAAGTGTACTTATTACTTCTACCATGGTGTACAGCATCATTATCAAATTCCCAAGGTCTACCCAATAAAAGTGAACATGCTTGCATGGGTACGACATCACAATCAACAGAATCCACATAAGAACCAATGGAAAAAGGAACTCTACAAGTTTGTATTACCTTAGCTTTGCCAGAGTCGTTTAACCACTGAATATAGTACGGATGTGGATGTGGACGTGTGGTCAAAGCAAGCTTGTTGACCACATCAGAACTCACCAAGTTATTGCAGCTCCCTCCATCAATGATGACACGTGCTCGGCGGTTCTTGATGACGATGAAAATCTGGAACAAGTTGTGGCGCTGCATCATCTCGGGCTGATGAACTTGTGTGCTAAGGACACGTTGAACAATAATGTTCATGTATCCTGTGGTGTCTCCGCCTCCAAGGACGAGGTCACTGCCGGTGGCAGTGATGTCCTCCTCCTCATCCTCCACATCGGAGGTGCTCATGTAACCGCCATCGTCTGTCGCCACATATGCCCGCCTACTTGGATAATCTTTCTGCACATGACCAAGTCCATGGCAGCGGTGGCACTGAATCCCTGTAGTGCGCCCTATCGAAGGAACAGAGGAGGCACTACTAGCTGGTACCTGCACAGAAAGTTTACCTGAGCGCGTAGAAGGTGCAGGGGCTGATCTTGGGGCTGCAGAAACAACACTAGTCCCCTTGGTAGCTGCTGGTGGGGGCGGACGGAAAGATGGCCTGGGCAGCCCCGAAGTCCCCGTCGAGCGTAGGGGGTAGGAGTTCCTTGACTTGCTGTACTCCTCAAAAGCCTGGAAAAGTCCCTGTGATTCTTTCTCTGCAAGCATAGCATACTGGAAACACTGGGTGAGGGTATAATATTCTTTATAATCAAGGATGTCCTGAATTTCTTTTCTTAAACCAGAATAAAAGTGACAAATCTGATCCTCTACTTTTTCAACTACAGCACAACGAATCAAACCCTTCTGAAGCTCACTAAAATACTCCTGAACAGTTTTATCTCCTTGGTCTAAACGTTGCAGTTTATTACGAATCTCTCTATAAAAAGAAGAGGGAACAAAACGATCACGCATTGCTACCTTAAGTTCTTCCCAAGTAGTAGGCAAATCAGTTTCAGCAGCTAGACCACTCCACCAAACAATAGCAAAGTCCTTAAACTCACTAGTAGCTTGTCTAACTCTATGTTGTTCAGGAACAAGGTGGGCATTAAATTTTTGTTCTACAGTCATCTCCCAATCAAGATAAACATCACCATCATACTGACCCGAAAACGAAGGAATTGAAAACTTAATTTTAGCATACAGGTCATCTGGAGCATAGTTACCGTGTGGACGACGGTTGTAGTTATGGAAACCACCCATACCTTGAGTATTATGTTGCAAACAACGTCGTAATCGTGCGGTCCTTGTAGCTGACCTATCCACGGTGCCATCAGCCTTATACACCGTGTCTTCATCATGGACGTCTTCAACATCATTGTTGTTGTTATTGGTGTTCGTATTGTTGGTTTTAGGAGCGGTCTCCAATGCGACAACCTGATCGGTTAACTTAGAGACCCGCTTCTCTAACCGCTCGATGCTTTCTCCAATGTGAAGCTTGCTGACCGTATCAGTAATGGCTCTGGTGATTGTCTCTGCCAAATCACTCTGAGCAGCCTGCAAAGCCTTCTGGAGCTGCTCTTGGCTCACGCACTCAGCAAATTGTGAGGGTGAAGCCATCTCTCCGTTGTCACTTCCTGCCATCACAAACACCAAAACAGGAAACAAACAGTGAAGGTTATCCCTACAAAACAGCTAAGCAGTGGTGCCTCTCAACACAACAAAAGGAGACTCCTTACAAAGCTCTTACAAAGTTCTAAAAAGCAAAGCAAAGGATACCAGAGAGATATGTTTCACGATTGCAAGGGTCACAAAATAACCTGTGTGCTGTCCAGAAGAAATATGTAGAGGTAGGAAGGCCAAATATATATATGTGAGTGGTACACAAATCAAAAACAGATAGTAAAGCTGAATAAGTGCCCAAGTAACTTGTCCCTAGTTGCTGGTCTAAGTATGTCCTAGAACAGTAGTGATAGCAAAGTAGAAACAAGGAGACAAAGGCACAACAGGCGATAACAGGGGGCTAAGTGCAAAACAGCCAAATCAAGAAATTTCAGGGGGCTAGATGTAGCACTAGTAAAAATCCCAAATTTCTTTTTTTTATTTTATTTTTTTCATATTTTTCTCCAACTCACTAACAATGGAGGAGAATCCACAAAAAATTTCAGCTCAAACAGAGGTAGGATGTGGCCTAAAGAAAATCTTGAAGTTGCAGAAAACGTCAGGTTTAAACTTAAATCAATTTTTTCTTTATCTTCCTGAATTTCTTTGAATTTTTTGATGAAGGCACACAGGGAAAATCCCAGTGTAGATTATGCCCAACTTTGAGTCAACAATCTCCTGTAAAAATTTCAGCCAAAACGGACAACCGAGTGAAAAGTTATGCCCGTTTTACCGAAGGGGGGTCGGAGTCGGTTTTCCAGAAACCCGAGTCGGGTTAGGGATCGGGTAAGTTTTTTTTTTGGCGGCGTGGATGCAGTGAAAAGTGGAATTTGTGGGGATTGGTCCGGGGTGTTGATGGTGTGTTCAGGGTGGGATTAGGGTGGGACTAGGCTAGGTGTGTCGATCAATCAACCCTAACACAAAAAGCCAACAAAGCAGAGGATGGTGAAGGGGATGGCGGCTAGGGTTGCAAGGGAAACACTACTGACGACAAAAACACAAACTAAACCAGCGACTAAACAAGAACTAGGGCACAAACTCAAAACTACAGACTCTGAAATTGAAATATGCAAAGGCTAAACACGTGGTTATGGGCGGAGGGAAAAAATTTTTGGGCTTTTCTGTGGACGATAGGATGAACACAAAACAAAATTAACTAAGGGTAGTATGAACCTGACGGTGCACCTGAAGCTCTGATTACCACTTGATATGGACAAGGGTTCCCGATCTTCTGAAAGGTTCTGGATACGTTGATTTGGTCGGAGGCGACACACAATTCGATCCGGCTTCAGAACAGCATGTTCTAAACCCCGCAATCGCAGCATGACGTCTCCTCTGGTTATCAACCGTCCTAAAACGATTGACCTTGCCAAGAAGGCTAATCCCTGCCTGCGAATCAAGAACACAAGCAAGAACAAAGAAGAAAGCAACTCAATTGCAGATGTATTATGAATCTCACGAAGTTGGGGTCTCACAAACCGTGATGACGGCAAAACTGTTATGAACAGAATAATCTAAGCAAAACCCGAACCCTAATGGTGCGACGGCGGTTGTATATGAAGACCCTAGGATCGTGCAAAACCCTCTGGACGCACCCCTACTTGGGCTCAACTAGATACAAAGCCCAAAGACCAAAAACAGGCGACACAGCACCGAAACAGATTCTGGACTCTCTCTTGTTTCGACGATTCCTGATGACTCCGGATGAATTTTGATATGAAACCGGCGGCATTGGAAAGGTCTTCTTCTTATCTTTCCGTGAATATGTAGAACGTCCAAATCTGAGTCTGTATGCGTCTTGGGCATCCGTTTTAGTGCAGACTGGTCCTGAGCCCCAAAACAGACTCGAAGTCGGTTTTGGTTGGGCCTTTCACCTTGGCTTCCACGTCCTTGCTGGTCCTCCACGTCTCCAAGTCCTTCTCCCATCATCTCCTGGTCCTCTCCATGGTTCCTAATTACAATATAATCATTAGGTAGCAAACCATTCTCAAAAGTAACATATAATAAAGAACGTAGGAACGAGCTCACCTCTAAATTTAGTCGTCGTGCACGAGCTCTAGTCATTGGACCTTGCAAGTCCAAAATTGGAGGAGTGTTGTATGTATCCTTAGGAATGATGTCCTCATCACTGGAACCTTAGTTCTAACAACTCAATATCGTGATTGTCGTCTCTCCCGTTGCCCTCTGTTGCCCTGGCTCTTGATAGTTATCTTCCTTTTATACTTGACAGGATTAGGTCAACTTCCATTGACTCTGATTCATATTGGGCTGGGCCTTCATCTTTCCCAGACTTGGGCTTGTCTCCGCCATCTTTTCCTCCTCCGCCAATTGGCGTGGCATTGGAGCCGATCGACGCGGCTAAGTATCTGGCCCATCTTTGTTGCTCTTTAGTCCTTTTTCCATAATTACCCTATTTTACACCTGTTTCCTACAATTATATCCAAAATAGAAAAACTACAAATATATGCAAATATGGGGTTAATTATTAGTCCAAACCACCAAATAATGATGTAAAATGTCCCTTTTTGGTAGATAAAATGGGTAGCTAGAAACCACCAACACCGGCCTAAATTTTCCCGGGCCCGCTTGGAGTTGGGATTAGTCTTGTCCTGACAGGTTATTCGAGTTTCTCCATCCCACCATTTCCAGTCTGGTTTGGGTCTATCCGTCCCGTCTCATCGGCGTTCGAACTCCTATCGGTGGGAGTTGAAGGTGGCAGAGCCCATCTGATAGTTGGGTGGGGCCCACGGTAAGAGGCACCGACCCCTTCTGCGGGGTTGAGCAGAGCATAGCGTAGAGGGGCACCCGACCTCTCCCGAGGGGTCGGATGCCGTGGGTCACACGACCCCCATCGAGGGGTCGAGCGAGGCTTGGCTAGTTCCTGACTGCACAAGGGTCGGGCGAGTCGGGAGCATGGAATGACCGTCGCGGCTAAGGCATGACTGCCACATGAATGTCTTCATGTGGGGCCCATTTGAGTGGCGCCCTGGCATTTAGGGGATGCCACATGGCACCCCGTTATTTACCCTCAACAATGTCAGAAGTGCCCCAAGCTCACAAGTGAGTTGGAAGCTCAAACCCTCAAAGTCAAAGAGCTCGAGTCCAAGCTGCTAAATGAGACTCGCTCTAAGGTTCTCCCACCACCTTGTGTAGTGTGTGGCTCTCTTAAGGATAAGCTTGCAACAACTAGAGAGGAAAACAAGAACATAGTTCAAGAAAATGACTACCTGATCTCTCATCTCCAAAGAATCCTAGTGAGTGAGGAGAAGATTGAGAGTGACTTGGCAAGAGTCAAAGAGAGTGCTAGTAGGTCAACCTACAACTTGGGTTTGAGATTTGAGAGATGTGACAAAGAGAGTGAAAATGCGGGTAAGTTTGTGTCTAGATCTAGCTACAAGGATGAGGAACAATCCATCAAACCCATTGACACATATTATCCACCAAACCCCAAACCTTCCTTCAACCCAAAGCAAACAGAGAAGCCAAAACCTAAACCTCCTGTGCAAACAAAGCTTAAACATGAGAGTGTCTACATTTGCATGTTCTATGGTCATAAGGGTCACTTGGGTGAGTACTTTTATAGGCGTAAGAGAATTGAGAGCATGCAAGTTGAATTAAATATGCATTATGATGATTTTGTTGATTTTCAGTCTCGTTCTTTTTCTCGTGCCTATCATGGACAAGGTCATCCCTTATATGGCTTTGATTCATGAAACAGAGGCTTTACGCAGCAGCGCTTTGGCTCCCCATATTTTCCCCATCGTGGTGAGTGTCGCTCGTGTGGATTGGGCTTTCACACAGATGATTTCTATTCTCACAACCCAAGGTTTGCATCGAGACACTTTGACAGACACATTTTCCTCATCGTGGTTCTCGTCCCATGCCTTCTTCTTGCTCTTGATAGGCTCTTGCTTTTTTGCTTGAAGAGCAAGGTTGGATGGTTGAGGATCATCCAAACCCAGTCGGTAGCTCTCGAAGACAATGATCTTGCCAAGTACATCCTTCATGGTGAGGTCACCTTATAAGGTGAAGATGATGATGGACTCATACTTGGGGTCTTTGAATAGCCTCAAGAATCTTCTTATCACCTCAACAGGCTTAAACTTGAAGTCATCCCCAAGAGCATTGATCTCCTCCACTAGTACATAAAAGCGAGAATAAACAGTGTTAGCTCTCTCATGTGGCAATCTAGTGAAGTTATCATACTTGTTCTTCAGCACATAGTATCTTTCCTCTTTGACATCACTAGTATCATCATGGAGACCTTGAATCTTTGTCCAAATACCATGTGTTGTCGAACTTCCATCCAACTTAGCAAAAACATCCTTAAATATGCATGCAAACAGAGCATTCTTGGCCTTAGCGTTGTTCTTAATGAAATCAGGCTCAAGCAGGTTCACATCCGCATCAGACTCATGGGTCACCATCCATATCTCTAGATCAAGGGACTCCATGTAGGCTTGCATACGAGCCTTCCAATACCGGTAGTCCTCCCCATTGAATATTGGAACACTCCCCACCTGTCCCGGCATTCTTACTCAAGGCGGTGAAGCCTCAAAGATGAGCACTTGGCTCTGATACCACTTGTAAGGATCGAAGGCGTACCAAGAGGGGGTGAATTAATAAGCTGACCATGAATCTGAATACTTCAATTTATACTATTAGAACCTAGCAATCGTTACAACCTAACAATTCTAGTAGGCCAAGATCCCATACATGCTAATGTTCATGATGAAAGCAAGCGCGAAAGCCAAACACACTAGCCTATGCAAGCCACAATTCAACCTAATTACTAGAGCACACAATTGCAGAGTAGTAAAGAGGGGGTCAAGGAATGTTCATGATATTTTTCCCGAGGTCTCAAAAGGATGGCTCCTTCCCATACTCCTTGTTGGACCACTCCTATCGGAGTGTCGGTCCCTCCCGCCACCAATGCGGAGTTCTCGCCCACGAGCCCGCAATCACTCCCGGAGTGAAGACACAGTGCGCGTCACCGCTTTCAACAAGGCACAAGCTCGCCTCCCTCGAGAACTTGCCGGACTTCCCGAGCCGACATGGGCACTCACTAGCGATGCCCCTTTCATCGACAGGCTTAAACCGGGTATAAACGTGTGATGCCCTTCTCAACCAATCAGGATAGGCTCGATCGCCGACACCTATCCAATCTAGGTCTCACCATAGACCAAGAGTAACAACCTAGATTACACCCTCAAGGACACCCTAGTCTAAGATGTGCATCAATGCTCAAGTTACTCTCACTAGTATTCTCAAGATATGCAATATCTCCTCCTAGTACTCTCCTCTTTTCCTCTTGGCTCTCACCAAATACTCCAAGCAATTCCACTAGCCAATTGTAGTCTCCAAGACCCCAGCAATGAAGTTATATAGGCTTTCAACCTCTAACAAGTTGTTGCTCCACGAGATCACCTTTCTGGATGTACTGAACGGACTATCCGGTCTTTGTCTGACCAGATCGTCCAGTCACTTCTGTAATGGCTCCCAGAGCCATTGGCACTTCTGTCCTGGCTGATCTCCTGTACTGACCGGACTATCCGGTCAACTGACCGGACCGTTCGGTCACTCTATGTTCTATGCTTTCCAGAGAGCTCTAGTTTGCTTCCTCTCTGTCCCGAGCCTCAGCCCTACTAACTGGACCGCCGGTCACTAGACCGTACTGTCCGGTCTCTAGGGTTTCCAGACTTGACACATTCCTTGCAGATTCCTCTCTGATCTCCTAGTGACTGTACAGTCCGGTCTCCATTGACCCCTCTGTCTGGTCACTACGTCCAGAAGCTGAAACTCCTCATCCTCACTTGACTTTGATTCCTGGCTTCTTTGAACAGCTTATTGTCTTCTCCACTGTCACCTAGTGCCTGTGATTTCACTAAGCATCCATGCACATCACCAACTAGTGTGACCTTAAGAGACATGACCTAGACCCCCTTGATAGTCTTGTTTTCTTATGGACTCAAAGCCCTAACAACTAGATAAGTATTCCCAACACTTGCTCCATAGCTTGTCCTTACCTTTGATCCATCTCCATCAACCCTTGGACTCCATTAAGCTCACAAGCCTCCATGCTTGTGGTCATTATCGTCCATTACCAAGGCTGCCATCATCCATATGATTTGTAGTAGAGTTTAGAGATGATTCCTGCATAGACAACACTCATGTAGATATTAGCCCACAATTTCATAGTTGTCATTTATCACCAAAACATTCATACCTTGGGGATCCAATCATCAATGATCATGAAGCTTACAAACACGCCCGCCCACCATTCGCCCGCGCTCATTGATCTGCTCGTCTGCCATCCCCTGCCCGCCGCGATGCGTCACGTGACCACCACCGCTGGAGCCAGCGATGGAGCCCGTGCTAGAAAGGCCTCCACCGCCAGAGCCACCAAGCCCCCCGCGGGCGCTGACGTGCCTCCGTCGCCATTGCCGCTGCCCTTAGGGTCGATCTAACGGCAAGGCTCACCAGATCCAGGAGGGGGGCGGAGGAGGAGGAGGAGGGGCGTGGGGGTGGTCTTGTTTGCTAGGAGCACCATCCGCTGACACCACAATCGCCACATGCTCCACACGCGGCCCCATTGACCGTGGCCCTTGCTCGCCATCTGAGGAGGAGGAGAGGAGGAGAGGTGGTCAGAGGCAGAGGAGATGGAAGCAGAGGACTCTAACCCTAACCCTAGGTGGTGGTGTGGTGCGCGGGGAGTTGCACTATCGCGCCGCACTGTCATCTATTTATAGAAGGTGGCAGTTCTTAGTTGCGGGCCTGATTGTCATGCTCATAGGCCATTTAGCTACAGGCCTGACATAAACAACTCCTGGGTCTTGTAATTTAGTAGTGGTCTGTGCCATCGTAGTGGCGGGCTTGTGATGCCCGTTACTATTTTCCTGCACATAGTTGCGGTCTAGGAACTGTACCAAACTTAGCGACGATCTCTTTAACATCCGCTACTGAGATAACAAAGAGTTTCACCACTATAAAACCGAATTGTAGTAGTGTTATCAAGTTTTGTGTAGTTATATCATAAAAATCTGATCATACAAATTGTAGCTGTGTATGGCAATCACGTGTGTGCATACCATGTTGTGTATAAATTAGGCATTAGGACATTGTTTATAGCACAACCAAAATAGACTCCTATGTTTTTTGGAAATGTTCAATTTTCATTCTTTAAAATGATTCAAACATGATATTATCTGAAGGAGTTAAGTATTTTTAACGACGGTTCACTTGACTTGATTCCATGTCTGAGGTGTCTGGATTGTTTGCGATCATAGGAACTATTGTGTCGATGCTCAAGACCGGCAGTAAATATATAGGGCTACGTTGAGACCAAGAACTATGATGGTTACACAAGACACCAAATTATACAGGTTCGGGCCCTCTCAATGAGAGTAAAAACCCTACGTCCTATATTCTGTATTATATTGATTGTCACGAGATGTTGTGTCTCTTTAGTTGTGTCTAATTGCCTCTCGATGGGGGGTACCCTGCCGCCTTATATATCCGGTCGGCAGGGGGGTTCAAGCAGAGTCCTAGTCATACTCTACAAGGATTCTATATGGCAAGTCTAATCTTTCTTGTCTTGCACTCCAAGCCAAGTCGGTCGGCTTCCTTATTGATAAAGTACCCGGTCGGCCACCGACTTAGCCTTGTATGAGGATACCCGTAAAGCAAGTATCCCACAGCAGCCCCTGAGTGCTTTCTGATTTTGAGCTTTAATTCTCTGAATGATCTAAAGATCATAAATTAGGAAGACCTTGCTATCGAAGTTTTCGATCGATCTGGTGCACCGGTCAGGTGCACCTGATCAGGTGTAGCCCCCGACTCTTGTATAATTTAGAGACTAACAAATAATGCAAGAGTCTAATTGTATTAGCTCTTATTAATTTGTTTACAAATATTCAAACCGTCAAGTTTGAATCTTTCAGACCTTTGGTTATCAAACCCTTAGGTCCTATTGCTAAGTGACCACTTTGCCGACCGATCATGAAACCGGCCGAGTGGCACATATTATTTCCGAGTGATGGGTCGGTCAGAATTTTATGACTCTAGTCATATTCAGTATTAAGCTAAATGACTTTTGTCAAAATATAGCTTTTCCCTAATTCCAATCACCCGTTTAAGTCCAAATTTGGTAATTCTGGTTATTTGACTTTAGTCAGTACCATAACCTTTGAACTTGTATCATATGACCATCAAGTCCTTTGCCACATGATCATCAAATCACATAGATATGGTAAAATAATTCTCGTGTACTTCTCATCAAAGAAGGCCCCGAGTCTCATTTTTCTTGCTTTGTAACCCTAATGGGCTTAAGCCCTTAATTAACCGTTAAGTTAATATTAGGGTCGCACTATAGTACGGCCCACCCCGGCCCATGGGACCCTTAGGTCAAAAAAGGCAAGGGTATAAAAGGCTGCACCAGGTTGACCTTCAGTCCATGCCGCATTTGCCGGCGTACTCTTCGTCTTCCTTGCGCCTTCTCTGCTCTCGCGACTCCTCTGTTTTTCTGGCTAGGGTTAGCTTTCTCGCTTTCGGCCGCCACAGATCCCGCCGTGTTTAGCCCCCAAGCTTTGGTGAAGTTTTTCGAACTCCTTCACCGCGTCCAATCCTATTCGCGATGGGTCACAAGAGGACTTCCATTTCAATCCCAGCTTCTTCCTCCGCCGCCGCCGCCACCGCGTCGTCCTCATCGGAGGTCGACATCCCGGAGCAACTTCAGGAGTTCTCAAAAAGCAGCCTTTCACAGGCTGATATGAACAAGATAGTGGTGGATGGCATCCTTCTAGAGCAGGCTCGGATCGACTGGAAGGTACCTCATGAATCCTGCCCCATCCCCATTCACCAGCAGATCGTAGTGTTTTGCTCATTCTTTGAGCATGGCTTTGGACTTCCCTGCTGCAGTTTTTTGTGCGGGCTCCTTTTTTTCTATGGGATTGAGCTTGTCAACCTAAATCCCAACTCCATTCTTCATATTGCCATCTTCATACATTTGTGCGAAGCTTTTAATGGCATTCTCCCCCATTTCGATCTCTTCCGCCACCTGTTTGTCCTCCGACCGCTGCCAACCAAGGAAAACCAAGTGGCCATAGGCGGAGTCGGCGTCCAGTTACACAAAAAGGAGGCCTACATCAATGTCCCATTGAAGAGCGAAAACAAGAATTGGAAGGATAAGTGATTCTATTGTGACAACCCTCCCCCTGTTCTTGCCGACTTTACTAGTGCAAAGGTTATTCCCCAAGCGCATTGGATAGAGAGGCCCGATCTAACCGATCCTCAAGTGGTCGCTCTGCTCAAGAAAATTGCCGATCTGAAGGTTGAAGGCGTTGATGGCATCACAGTTGCCAAAAGCTTTATCATCCGATGAGCTCAGCCCCTGAAGCTTCAATGTCACACGGCTTGGGACTATGTTAATGAGGATGAGACTAGGGAGGTGCCGGATCCACCGAATGGTGAACTCCGCTGAAGACGCTTGTTGAAGATGTTTGAAGGGGAAATCCTTCAGGACCATTCTTTGGTCAAAAAGGCGTATAACAAGGGCACAATGCGAGCCCGAGTAAGCCTTAGTCTACCTTTAGCTATCCTTTGTTATCCTATCTTGATGTTGTACTCAATTTTTTGATCTTTATGTAGGTGTTGGATACTTATGTATATCATCCCCCGCTCCCTCAGACCGATACTGAGGGACCTGATTATGTCAAGAAGACACTGCTGACTGGCGCTGGGGGTTCAAGTTCCTCCGCAGGCGCTCGGCCAGTCAGCGTCACTCCCGTCATTACTCTGGCCTCCCCTGACAAGCTCCAGAAGCGGACTATCGCGCGCCAACATCAATATGTGGGGGACCAGGACAATGATGAAGAAATAACTGCAGCAGATGCTGGTCAACCTGCTCCTGCAACCTCCAACCGACCTTTAGACCGACCGGAGCCCCTGAGCCCAACTCAGAGGTCAACAGAAGAGGTGGTGCAGACTGGCAAGACTGACCAGCCCTCTCAAAAGAGGAAGGAGACTGATTTTCTGTCGACTTCTTCAAAGAAGAGGCTATGCCGGATCAAGCTCAAGAAGGTTCCCAGGTTTAATCTTTAAACCCTATACTCCTTGTCTCTTATTGCTGATCTCAACATTTCCTGATCTCTTTCTTCTATTTTTTTCATGGCAGTCGGACAAGTGATTCTCAGAGTGCTCAGGGATCTGAGGATACTCGGTCTGAGCTTCCACCTCCTCTGACTGGTGTGTCCCATTCGGTTGGCAAGTCTTCAAACACGCCGACCGAAGTGGATAAACCGTTTGAAAAGATGGTTCCTGCCTCCACTCCCGAGCCTTTGTCTCAGACCACTCCAACTAATATCTCTTTGCCTCTTGACAAAGGTAAAAGGACTCTTCCTGTAGATATGCTTGGTCGGCCTGAGGTGGAGGATGTGGAGATTTTGCACCAACATCGGGAGTCTAGCAAGGTAACTCAACATTATGCTTTTACCTTGCTTCGCTCTCATCTTTTAGCTCATTTATCTTCTGCATATCAGAAAGTGTATGCTCTTGTGGAGCGAAAGCAGGCTAGAGTGGAATATCTTGAAGCCGAAACTTTCGGTATGTCCTTGGTCGCCTAATCTTCTTGTCCTTATGTTTTAGACTAACTTCTTATTTGTCTTGCTAGTCACCGGTCAACAGCTCTCCAAGGCCCTAGAGGAAAACAAGAAGTTGTTGGCCGACCGACAAGAGATAAATAAGGTCTTAGACCAAGTTCGTACAGATCTGGCTGGTAAGTTTTCCTACCATCCATATTTAGGCAATCTGTTGACCACTCTAACGCTAAAAGTTTTACTTTTAGCTCGCGATCAAAAAATCACTGATCTGGAGAAGCTGACTTCCAACCAGCAGAGGTTCGTTGACGCCTTGAAGGTTGAGAAGGAAAGCCTCTCCAAATTGGTTGAAGACCAGAAGACCGAGATCACTCGACTGCAGGAGGAGCTGAAGGGGACTGAAGCAAAGATAGAGGAGGCTAAGACTGTCTCCAAATCTTTCAAATGTAAACTTGCCAGTAAGCCTTCGACTTCTTCCTTCTGCTTGATTCTTCTGTTGATCATACTGACCAATTATTATTATTTGCAGCTCTATCTTACACCGCTCGGCAAGCAATGAACTATGTTCATGCTAACCGAGTAGAGCAGACCGGTCACTCTCTAGACTACTTGTTGGAGCATGCATCGGAAGCCATTGCTCATAACACTCGGCGAGTGGCAACCGAAGCCGGGAGTCAAGTGCTGGCGATTTGCCAATCCTAGTCTCCTGCTCTACCATTGGACAAGATCAAAGAGGGCTTTAACCCCGACCTGTCCGATGACCAATATCAGCTGCTCTTGGATTCCATGATAGAGACTTCCCAGGCCTTGGTTGAAAATATAGAAATCAATCCGACCGTGCCGACTCCCCCAGCAACTCCAGAGGTCGAACTTCGGGCTAACTCTTCCTCTCCTTCAAAGGAGATATAATCCTATAATAGTGTAAAACATTAGTAGTGTTTTTATAATGATACTTGTATATAAACTAATCTTATGCTTTTATAGCTTTAGAAGCTTGACAAAGATATCATTGACATGTTTCTATCAAGAGAAACAAAGATTGCATCGGTCTGCCATAACATATTAGGTTGTAACCCGTAACCGCGTAACAAACAGAATTGACCAATCGACACATGACCTCTCACACTTTTGGCTCTGGGTTTAGTGTAGTGGTAGTCTGATGTGCAGCACAAAGTATTCAACCATGATGTATAAGCGTAAGACCAAAATAATAACGACCAAAACTCAAGATCTCAAGATCTCATGATAATAAGTTGGTCAAAAAATAGGCCAAAACCAAAATATGGTCAGACCAAGATGGGACATTATTGCTAGCCCCCTGGCTCGATTGTTTAATAATATAAATTAAGGAATCGAGACAAATATAGAATGAAAATCATCAGAAAATCTTTCATTAAAAAAGACCGAAGTTTCATTCATAAATAATGTACAAATACACAAAATAATAGCTAAGTATAGAAACGACGTAGCTGATTTATGTTCTAGGAGTTTGGAATATCATCACCGTCTTCATACTTCAGTCGGTAAGCCCCTGGGCGAGTGACTTCCTTCACTACGTATGGTCCTTCCCACTTCGGAGAGAGCTTATGTTGATTCTTCGTCGATTGCACTCGGCGAAGCACTAGGTCTCCAACTTGAAAGTGGCGATTGCGGACGTTCTTATCATAATAACGATGCAAGCCTTCTTGGTAGAGTGCCGACCGAAATAGAGCGCGATCACGCAACTCCTCTGCCGTAATTAAATCAATCTATCGTTTCTCCTCAGAAAGCTTTTTATCGTACGCTTGAACTCGAGCCGAGACAAGACTGACCTCAGTCGGCAACATAGCTTCTGAGCCATAGACCAATGAAAAAGGTGATTGTCCAGTAGCCTGACTGGTGTTTGTTCGAAGCCCCCAAAGGACTGAAGGCAACTCTTTGACCCACCGACCGACATAAGGTTTGAGTCTGTCAAATATCCATGGCTTTAATCCTTGAAGAATCATACCATTGGCCCGTTCGACCTACCCATTGCTTTTCGGATGAGCCACTGATGTAAAGTGGATCTTTATTCCCATCTCATCGGCAAAGTCCCAGAACTCCACTGAAGTGAATTGAGTGCCATTATCAGTAATGATATCATGAGGAACTCCAAACCGATTGAATATATCTTTGACAAACTCGATCGCCTTCTTAGATGTAATCTTGCCGACCGGCTTCGCTTCAATCCACTTGGTGAATTTGTCGATAGCAACAAACAAATGAGTGAACCCGCCTAGCGCTTTCTTGAAAGGACCGATAATATCAAGCCCCCAAACAGCAAAAGGCCAAGTCAATGGTATCATGTGAAGTTGCTGTGAAGGCACATGTGTTTGTTGAGTGAAGAATTGACAACCCTCACACTTCCGAACAACTTGGTGTGCATCTTCGACCGTCGTGGTCCAATAAAACCCTTGCCGGAAAGCTTTGTCGACCAAAGTCCTGAAAGCTGCATGATTGCCGCATATTCCCGAATGAATCTCTTCTACCAACTTCTGGCCTTCAAGAATTGAGATGCATCGCATCAAAATGTTGGAACCATCCTTTTTGTAAAGTTGATCCCCCACCAACAAGTATCTTCGAGATCGGATCTCCAATCGTTGCTGCTCATCAGGATCTGAAGGCAGCGTTCCTTTACCCAAATACTGAATGAGTGGGTCGCGTCAGTCGGTCTTGGAGACGTCATCGTCAACAAGATCGGCAACAATACTCATCAACACGTCCGACCGGGGAGAAATTGTTGGGGAATCCAGAACATGTAGGAAAACACCCGACGGTACTGCAGACCGAGATGATCCTATCTTGGCTAACTCATCAGCCGCCTGGTTATTATCTCGGAGAACATGTGTGAACTTCAATCCATCAAACTTGTCTTCGAGTTTTCGCACTTCTTGGCAATAAGCACTCATGTTATCATCTACACAATTCCAATCCTTGGTGACCTGATTAATGACCAAGGCTGAATCACCAAATATGTCGATGCGCTTAATGCCGAGTGACACAGCAATGCGTAGACCGTGTAGGAGAGCTTCATATTCCGCAGCATTATTAGATGCGTGAAACATGACTTGAAGGACGTATCGAAGCCTTTCTCCAGTAGGTGAGATAAATACAACTCCCGCACCTGCCCCTTGTAATTGAAGGGAACCATCAAAATACATTTTCCAGTACTCAATATCTTGGGCAGCAGGAGGATTTTGAATCTCTGTCCACTCGGCAACAAATTCAGCTAACGCTTGTCCCGTTATAGCCGATCGAGGCGCGAACGTAATAGTATACTGACCAAGTTCGACTGCCCACTTGGCTATTTTTCCTTCAGCTTCTCGGTTATGTAACACCGTCTCGAGTGCAAAAGAAGTTTGAACTTCAATTGGATGAGCTTGGAAATAGTGCTTCAACTTCCTCGAGGTGATCAATAATGCATATAACAACATCAAGATCTGCTGGTACCTTGTCTTAGAGGCGCTGAGAACCTCGCTCACAAAGTAGACCGGATGTTGTACTTTTTGCATGTGTCCCTCTTCTTCTCGGTCGACTATCAAAAGAGTACTCACAACCTGGGTTATGGCCGAGATGTAAAGCTGAAGTTTTTCTCCTGGCTCCGGAGGCACCAACACTGGAATACTGCTGAGATGAATCTTTAATTCGTCCAGTGCCAACTGCGCCTCCTCAGTCCAAACAAAGTCGTCTTGCTTTTTAAGCAATCAGAGAGTGGTAACCCCCTAACCCCCAATCGGGAAATAAAGCGACTCAAGGATGCCATGCATCCGGTCAGCTTCTGAATGTCCCTTTGAGAATTAGGCGGCTTCATATCAAGGGTTGCTTGATTTTATCTGGGTTAGCCTATATACCTCATTTCGAAATGATGTAACCGAGTAACTTTCCCGATGGAACCCCAAATACACACTTTTTAGGATTCAGCTTCATTGAATAATGTCTCAGATTGTCAAAGGTTTCTGCCAGGTCAGAGAGAAGTTCTTCGACTTTCCGAGTCTTGACAACGATGTCGTCAATATACGCTTCAGCGTTCCGACCGATATGTGTGGCAAGGCAGCGTTGAATACCTCGTTGGTAAGTCGCGCCAGCATTTTTCAGACCGAACGGCATAGTGATATAGCAATAGGCGCTGAAGGGTGTTATAAAGGAAGTCTTGATCTGATCTTCGACTCTCAGTAGGATCTGGTGATAGCCTGAATAGGCATCCAGAAATCTTAAAAGTTCACACCCGGCTGTCGAATCTACAATCTGATCAATACGAGGAAGAGCAAAGGGGTCTTTTGGGCAGACCTTGTTGAGATCGGTATAATCAACACACATCCTCCACTCTTTATTCTTTTTAGGTACAAGGACTGGATTTGCTAACCAGTCGGGATGATACACCTCCTTTATAAACTTAGCTTCTAACAATCTAACTATCTCCTTCTTCATAGCGTCCTTGTGGTCTTGCACAAATCTTCTAAGCCTTTGGCGAACGGGGGTAGCCCCTAGAGGTACCCTTAACACGTGCTCAACCTTTTCCCTAGGAACTCCCGGCATGTCAGATGGTTTTCATGCAAAGATATCCCTATTTTCCTGGAGGAAAAGAGTGAGCGCGAGTTCCTATTTTTCATCAAGGTTGACCCCAGCATAAGTCACCTTATCAGGGTCCTCAGGATCGAGCAAAATCTCCTTGGTTTGGATGTCATCGGTCTGGATCTTGTCCTTGGTAGGTTTCTTTGTTGAAACCTCCGTTCCAGTCTGCTCCTCTATACCAACTGCCTTCTAGATCTCCTTTTGGTCTGACGGCATCAACTGTTTGGTAGCCATCTCACAACTCAGCACATCGCAATCAAAAGAATTCCGAAGATCAGAGTGGTGGGAGATTATTCCGTTCGGGCTTGGCATCTTGAGGGTGAGATACGGATAGTGCGGAACAACTATAAACCTGGCCATCGCCGGTCGACCGATGATAGCATGGTATGCTGACTCGAAGTCTGCCACCTGGAAGAGGATACGCTCTGTCCTAAAATTATCACGGGTGCCAAAGGTGACTGGCAGAGTAATTTGTCCAATTGGGACTGAAGTCTTGCCAGGCACAATCCCATGGAAGGGTGAAGAACTCGGTTGGAGGTCATTGATTGATAGACCGAGCTCTTGAAGAGTCCTGGTGAAAATTAAGTCCAAACTGCTTCCTCTATCGATGAGTACTCTGTTGAACTTCACCTCCTTCATAGTCACAGCAAGCACCAATGGGTAGCGACCTGGTTTTGGTAGATGTTTAGGATGGTCCGACCGATTAAAGGTGATTGGCATCTCAGACCACCTCATATGTTGAGGCGTAGCTGGCTCCACCGAGTTAATCTCTTGAAGCTCTAACTTTTGCTTGCGCTTGGATGTATAGGCATCTGGGCCTCCGAAGATAAAGTTTACTTCTTTGCGGGGCTCCTGGAACTCTCCTGAATCATCCTTGTTATCATCACCCTTGGTCTTGTCTTTGTTGCTGTTGTTGTGCCTTGGGGGATCTTTGGCCACCTTAAGCGCAGCTGTTGCAAAACCTTTCAGATAATAGTAATCCTTTGCTTTGTGGTTTCCCTTGGGGTGCCAAGGGCAAATGTCACTCAGCAACTCATTAGTAGACGGCTGGTTCGTCTGAGGATTCTTCCGAAACTGGTCCACTATGTTGACAGCATTGTCAGGTTTTCTCTTCTTGTCCTTCTTGGAGGACTCAGGCTTGTCCGACCGCTTCTCCTTGCCCTTTCCTCGGATATCATCAAGTGCAGACTCTCCTGATGCATACTTATCAGCAATCTTGAAGCACTCTTGAGCGGTGAGCTTGAGATCATGGTTCCTCCGATCGATTTCCCGGACCAGATCGTCACTGCGAATTCCACCCAGGAAGGCAGTAATGATCTGCTGATCGGGGATGTTGGGGATCTCAGTCTTCTTACCGCAAAACCACTTGATGTAATCGCGAAGAGGCTCGTCTCCTTTCTGCTTGATTCGAGTGAGGTCAAAGTGGTTGCCCGATCGATTACAAGTTGCTTGGAAACTTTCTATGAGTTTCCTGTTGAGGTCTCCCCAAGATGTGACTGACTCCTCAGGTAGAGATGTGAGCCATATCCGAACGGCAGAATCTAAGTGGACCGGAAGGTAATTAGCCATTATGTAGGAATCACCTCCAGCCGACCAGATCGCCGTGCTATAGAGTTGTAGCCACTCTCAGGGGTTGGTTTGTCCATCACATTTTTCAATGGGAACCGGCTTGAATCCTTTCGGCCATCGAGCAATGCGAAGCCGAGGGACGTAAGCCTTGATGCCATCAATCTCGTAGTCAGTCAGCGTTGGTGACCGCCTTTGCCGGTCTAGGGACGTAGTTGGGCTACGATGGTGGCGTGGGCCGACATTCTCATCATGACAACATCGTCGATTGCCATCATTATCGCGTCGATCCTGATTGCCATGTCGACGTCGATCATCGCGGTTGTCTCTTGGAGGAGAATTCTGACGATCCTCCCGTTGGTTGTCCCATTGGTTTTCTCGTCGGTTGTCCCATCGGTCTTCCCGTCGGGCATCCATCCTTCGTTCACGCCGTTCTTCCTTATAGCGTCGGTTGTCCCGAGCGCGCTCCTCGTGGTGAGAGTTGATGGTGTCTCGTCCATCATGGAGGCTGAGAGAATTTCTCAGGTCTTTGCGCCTTCGCCGACCCAGAGGAGATACATGGCTGGAACTTGTGACCGACTGAGACTTTGTAGCATCTTGCGTTGCTGCGGCTTTGAGCATAGCCACCGCCTTCTGCATAGCAGGAGTTTGATAGTGGGCATCAACCATTAAAGTGTCAAGCAATGTCTTGGCCCCGGTGTTGTTGTTCTGTGGGGTGTGGTAGACCTTAACACCATCCACTTCAAGTTCAGGGCCGAGATCCAATCGGCGTGCGTTACGTGATCCGCGCGACCCTCTTGGTCGACGGCGGTGTCCGACCGATAGTTCATCAGCTGGCGGGTTATCATCCTGTCGGCCTCCTTCGACCGGCTGGTTTTGGAGACCACCGGCTGGATTCCCTTCTTCTTCGGCATCTAGATCCTCATCCTGGTTTCCAGCAACAGGATCTACTATATCCATCAAGTTGACTATATGAGGATATGAGTAGGTCGATCCGACCGTGTCCTCATCAAAAGACCGATCTCACGTCGAGTCATATCCGAAGGAAGAGTCTTCCTGCTCGGATCTGAGTGGGAACAATGCAGGGATAATGTCAGACGGGCTCGGTGATCACGCTATGGGACTGGCTGCAGCCGAGTCTGATCTCTAGTCATTCAGACCTAGGACTCCATTGTCACCGACCATGAAGTCGAGCGATCCAAAAGAAATCTTGAAGTCCGGCGAGTATTGAATGGTGGGAAGTTCGGCCATCGTAGTCGACGGAGAATCCCGATGAGCCTTGTCCCCTTCCTAGCGCGCCAACTGTCGATGCTCAAGACCGGCAGTAAATATATAGGGCTACGTCGAGACCAAGAACTACGATGGATACACAAGATGCCAAATTATACAGGTTCGGGCCCTCTCAATGAGAGTAAAAACCCTACGTCCTGTGTTCTGTATTGTATTGATTGTCACGAGATGTTGTGTCCTTCTAGTTGTGTCTAATTGCCTCTCGATGGGGGGTACCCTGCCGCCTTATATATCCGGCCGGCAGGGGGGTTCAGGCAGAGTCCTAGTCGTACTCTACAAGGATTCTATATGGCAAGTCTAATCTTTCTTGTCTTGCACTCCAAGCCGAGTCGGTCGGCTTTCTTGTTGATGAAGTACCCGATCGTCCACCGACTTAGCCTTGTATGAGGATACCCGTAAAGCAAGTATCCCACATGTTGATACCGAAAAGCACCGCTACGCGAGCACGTCCTTGTGCAGATGGCAGAAACAGAACTCGTTGTTGAATCTGCCAAAACCGGAGCCTTCGGTTTCGTCAGGGTTCTGACGAAAACCAACGAATGCTCTCCCGGGAGGGACCCCGTCAGGGCAAGCACACTTGGGTTGTCCTAACAACGGCAGGCCAGTTAGGACGCCTTCAAACGTTGTAGAGACGAAGAAGAACAACAATTAGGGTTGGAAAAGTAATAGGAGAAATAAAAAGGTAAAAGAGATAAAAAGATAAAGAACATAAGTTTTGATCGATTGGGTGATACCTCAATTGGTTGTGGCCCTTTGTTTATGTAGGGTGGGAAGGTCTAATCCCGTTAGGAGTCGAAACTCTTACAATTTCCTTGCAGAACACGAAATTCTGATTTGGATCACCAAAATAGGTCCCACTGGTTTTCAAAACCAGTCTATCCGGTTTCCTACTAGTTCAAATCAGTAAAAACCGGTACCGCCGATTTACAAAACCGGTAGGTTCGGTTTTACAGCCTATAAGCATCTTCTAAATATCATAACTTCTTCATTTGGACTCCAAATTAGGCGTTCCATATATCCATTTTGATTGTCTTGACGAGGGCTTCATCATGGAAATATCAAATCTACAGGTTGGCTCTTCCTTCATGGACTTTTAAACTCTACTTTGTTTCATTAGGAAAAATCACCCAAAATACCTAGAAAATACTTCCACAACCGGCAATACTCATCTAAATACCAAAACTATGAAATAACAATTGTCAGCATTAGTTTAGATAATTTTTTGTCATATCAAGCCTATCAAAACCGGTTGCTCCGGTTTTTCCAGAATGTAAATTTTGGGAGTCAACACATGCCCCCTTGTTTTTGGCAAAGCTTGCATGCTAAAAAATATTTCTATAGACCAAAATTACCTAAAAATAGTAATGACTAACACATCGGCTATACATGACCGATGCAACCCCTCATAAACCTAAAAATATAGCTGAAATAGTACTCTCATAAATATAGCAACATAATAGTAGACACTAACTAGATATTTTGGCTTATACTAAATCAATGTTTGATTAATGACAAAAATCTTGTTATGGCCCTAATGGCCGATCATGCATATTTTTATTTATCATAGCCCAACAAGAATATTGATAGTGATGGTAGGGCAACCAAGAATTAAACACAAACCATGGATTATAATTAACTAAATATGCATTCCATGGTATGAGCATTGATGGATTATATGACAAAAACCAATTAGATGAATACAAATTATCTTGATGTACCTTTGGTCTCGTCGGTGAAGGACTCCTCCTTTGATCTTTTTAACCTTACAGAGTTTATTGCTTTTTTGTTTTTCCTTGACCTCCTTCGTGTATTTAGCCAGCAGCTCGTCAAAGGTTGGCTTGGTCCTCACCATCTTCTTTTTCTTCTTGCCACCATCTTGCCCCCATGCCAAACATGGTTTTTGTTCAACATTTTCTTCTACAATTTGCTTGGGACAAGCTTGATCAACAACGTTAGCCGATACATTAGTTTTTGGCTTTTTCTCATCTACTTGCAAGTCTGAATTCTTCTCTAAATTCCAATCCTTCTTGACACGCCAGACTTGTTTGATCACCTTTTTTTTAATTTTATCTATAGACCAATTCTTTTGCTTAAAACGGTCATTGTTAACAGGTGATGACCTATTGTTTGATAGACCTCCATAAGGGACTAAATCTGAATAAAAGTACATTGGAGTAGGTGGTATACATGACAACCATGGTGAATACAAATAAGACATAGAAGAATAAGGTGTCCATGGTTTATCTATAGATGACTCAAGTGATCGAAACGACATTGATAAAGTATGAGAACTATCTAATTGCCCTTTGGAATTATAAGGTGAGTCATACTTTCTAGGCCAACTAGCATATTCCTTACTATTGGGATTTTGGGACTTGGCTTCGACTTTCTAATCTTATGCTTGTCAAGGTCTTTTGGTTTATTAACCTTCTAGACACTAACCTCAGGATTTTTAGGCTTAACCATCTTTTTCTTTTTCTGCACAAAACTGGAGCATCCAGTTTGGCAAACCAGAGCATCCGATTTTCCCTGGTCAACAGGTTAAACCGAATTTTTGGACTTGTTTGCTTGCCCCCCGAGTGCAGAGGTGGTTGGTGTGACTTCTATGCTTTTCCTAGATTCGGCTTGAGTTAGCCGAATTTGATTTTCTTTTACTTCGCCAACAACTTTAGTAGTCGACTCATCTTTGCGAGGAATAGAAACTAAATTTGCCTCAATATGAGTATTAGTCGGTTTTTCAACAACCGACTCTTGACTAATATGATACATCCGGCCCAGGTGGGGTGGAACGAAGCCCGACACACCGATCCGGATTCCCTGAATCCCGCAATCTTAGCCCCGCAACTCTTGCCGAAAGCCCGACACACCGATCCGATTCTAGGTCCACGACCCGAATCCGCAGTCTTAGCACCGTAACTCCGGCGCCCCCACTCAGGGAAAGGCCCAATCTCCCTAAAAGACTAGTTTGATAGGGGAAGGGTGGCTCTCCCTTTTAAGGTGGCTTTCACCTCCCAAGCTAAGCAAGGTGGGATTATTCAAGGGCTCACACGGTCGCCGCCCTAGCGGGTAATAGTGGAGGATGTTCTCATCATTCTCCCCTTCTTAACAAGGGCCTAGCTCTGATACCAAATGATAAATCTGGCCCAGGTGGGGTGGAACGGAGCCCGACACACCGATCCGGATTCCCTGAATCCTGCAATCTTAGCACCGTAACTCCAGCGCCCCCACTCAGGGAAAGGCCCAATCTCCCTAAAAGACTAGTCTGATAGGGGAAGGGTGGCTCTCCCTTTTAAGGTGGCTTCCACCTCCCAAGCTAAGCAAGGTGGGATTATTCAGAGGCTCACACGGTCACCGCCCTAGCGGGTAATAGTGGAGGATGTCCTCATCATAATAGGAATCGGATCTATAATATTTTTTCTATTAAGTAAGTTATCCACAAAAGTAAGCAAACCACTTATAAAATTAGCTGTGAACATACTATGCTTTGGTAGATCGTACATCCTCAACTCGTCGATGACAGATACATCTATCATGATGACACATTGTTTTGTTACTTGATAGCAATCAGGAAACATCACTTTGCTAATGCCCTTGCATAAATCTTCAGGTAATCCTTCAAGTGCCATTATATTACTAGGGTTTCCTAAATCAGTCATGATGACCAGATTCTTCTTCCCTAGCGGAGTCGCCAAAAAGTGTGCTGACACCGAAAAGCACCGCTACACGAGCACATCCTTGTGCAGATGGCAGAAACAAAACTCGCTGCTGAATCTGCCAAAACCGGTGCCTCCGGTTTCGTCGGGGTTCTGACGAAAACCAACGGACCCCGTCAGGGCAAGCGCACTCTTGGGTTGTCCTAACGTCGGCAGGCCAGTTATGACGCCTTCAAACACTGTAGAGACGAAGAAGAACAGTAATTAGGGTTGGAAAAGTAATGGGAGAGATAAAGAGGTAAAAGAGATAAAAAGATAAAGAAAATAAGTTTTGATCGATTGGGTGATACCTCAATCAGCCGTGGCCCTTTGTTTTTATAGGGTGGGAAGGTCTAATCCCGTTAGAAGTTGAAACTCTTATAATTTTCTTGCAAAACACGAAATTCTGACTCGGATCATCAAAACCGGTCCCACCGATTTTCAAAACCGGTCTATCCGGTTTCCAACTAGTGCAAATCAGTAAAAACAGGTACCACCGATTTACAAAACCAGTAGGTCCGATTTTACAGCCTGTGAGCATCTTCTAAATACCATAACTTCTTTATCTGGACTCCAAATTAGGCGTTCCATATATCCATTTTGATCATCTTGACGAGGGCTTCATCATGGAAATATCAAATCTATAGGTTGGCTCTTCCTTCATGGACTTTTAAACTCTGCTTTGTTTCATTAGGAAAAATCACCCAAAATACCTAGAAAAATACTTCCACAACCTGCAAACCTCATCTAAATATGAAAACTATAAAATAACAATTGTCAGCATTAGTTTAGATATTTTTTTGCCATATCAAGCCTGTCAAAACCGGTTGCTCTGGTTTGGTAAACCGGATGGACCGGTTTTTTCAGAATGTTAATTTTGGTCGTCAATAGGAACATTGGTTATTCTTTCACTTCAAGAGTATGTGTGCATAATGGAATATAGTAGTTATTATTAGAGCAGAACATTGAACAAGTTTTGGTTGGAACAGAAGATGATAAAAATGTGTGGAGCTCTAGAACCTTGGAGAACCTTGTGATTTATTTCTAGGACTACCACCTACCAGAAATGCTTCACTGAGACTATCTCCAACGGATACTAAGATAGGCACCCAAACTTAAAATGGATCCTAAAATAGCAAAAAACACCTTTCAACAGAGTACCCATTCACTGATTCATTTTGCCCTCTGTTGGGATGCGCGACCCACAAATAGAGCACGGGCGACGGCGACCCAAATGCTTGTGCCCTCCTTCTCCTTCCTCCCCATTCTCGACGCCAGCTCCTTCCTACTCCATCGCCCGATCTCTTTAGCTCCTCCGCCGCTCCCGAGCTCCACTTCGCTCAGAGGCGAAGCTACAACCTACCGTCAGTGCCAGCTGACACCGATAGATTTCTGAAATCCATTGCAAAATAATGCTCAAATGAGTGTTATAATGTTGCTGACACCAATAAAAAAACGCTACTGACACCGATGAATTGTGAGGCTAGCTTCTGATGTGGACAAGGGTTCCCGATCTTCCGAAAGGTTCTAGATACATTGATTTGGTCGGAGGCGACACACAAATCAATCCGGCTTCAGAACAGCACGTTCTAAACCCCGCAAGCGCAGCACGACGTCTCCTCTGGTTATCAACCGTCCTAAAATGATTGACCTCACCGAGAAGGCTAATCCCTGCCTGCGAATCAAGAACACAAGCAAGAACAAAGAAGAAGACAACACAATTGCAGATGTATTATGAATCTCACGAAGAAGGGGTCTCACAAACCGTGATGACGGTGAAACTGTTATGAACAGAATAATCTAAGCAAAACCCGAACCCTAATGGTGCGGTGGTGGCTGTATATGAAGACCCTAGGATCGTGCAAGACCCTCTGGACGCGCCCCTAATTGGGCCCAACTAGATACAAAGTACAAAGGCCAAAAACAGGCGACGCAGCACCAAAACAGATTCTGGACCCTCTCTTGTTTCGACAATTACCAATGACTCCGGATGAATTTTGATATGAGACCAGCAGCATTGGAAAGGTCTTCTTCTTATCTTTCCGTGCATATGTAGAACATCCAAATCCGAGTCCATATGCGTCCTGGGCCTCCGTTTTAGTGCAGACTGGTCCTGAGCCCCGAAACAAACTCGAAGTCGGTTTTGGTTGGGCCTCCACCTTGGCTTCCACGTCCTTGCTGGTCCTCCATGTCTCCAAGTCTTTCTCCAATCATCTCCTAGTCCTCTCCATGGTTCCTAATTATAATATAATCATTAGGTAGCTAACCATTCTCAAAAGTGACATATAATGAAGGACGTAGGAACGAGCTCACCTCTAAATTTAATCGTCGTGCACGAGCTCTAGTCATTAGACCTTGGAAGTCCAGAATTGGAGAAGTGTTGTGTGTATCCATAGGAGTGATGTCCTCATCATCCCTCCCCTCTTGAAGTGGAGTCATCCTCAACTCAAGTTCATCCTCTTCTCTCAAGTATGGTTTCAAATCTGAAATGTTAAAAGTAGGACTAACCCCGAACTCGGGAGGCAACTCAAGTTTGTATGTATTATCATTAATCTTCTCAATTATTTTTAATGGACCATCAGCTCTAAGCATTAATTTAGACTTTCTCAATACTGGAAATATATCCTTCCTTAAGTGTAATCACACTAAATCTCCTACATCAAGCTTTATTTCCTTTCTACCTTTACTACTAGCAATTTTATACTTTTCATTCATCTTTTCAATGCTAAGTCTAGTGGTCTCATGCATTTACAAAATAAATTCAGCATGCTCCTTAGCATCATCATGAACTCTCTCATTAATAGGTAGAGAAAGTATATCAAGTGGAGTACGGTGATCAAAACCATACACTACCTTGAAGAGACTTACCTTGATAGTAGAATGTGTTGCCCGATTATAAGCAAACTCAATATGAGGCAAACATTCTTCCCATTGCTTCAAATTTCTCTTCAAAGTAGCTCTCAACATAGTGACCAAAGTGCAGTTCACAACCTTAGTTTATCCATCAGTTTGTGGGTGACAAGTTATAGAAAATAGCAACTTTGTACCCAACTTATTCCAAAGTGTGCACCAAAAGTGACTCAAGAATTTTGCATCACGATCTGAAACAATAGTAGAAGGCATACCATGCAAATGTACAACTTCTTTAAAAAAGAGGTCAGCAATATAACTAGCATCATCAGTTTTATGACATGGTATAAAGTATGTCATCTTAGAAAATCTATCCACAACAACAAAAATACTATCGCTCCCACCTCTTAGTCCTAGGCAGTCCTAAAACAAAGTCCATAAAAATATCTGCCCAAGGAATAGAAGGAACAGGAAGTGGCTTGTATAAACCACGTGGATTCAAGCGAGACTTAGCTTTTTGGCATGTAGTGCAGCGAGCAACAAAGTGCTCAACATCTTTCCTCATCCTTGGCCAAAAGAAGTGTGTGGCCAAAATATCCTCCATCTTCTTGACATCAAAATAACCCATCAATCCACCTCCATGCGCCTCCTATAACAACAAAAGATGAACGGAACCAACTGGAATGCATAGGCGGTTAGCTCTAAACAAGAATCCATCATTCAACACAAATTTGTTCCATGCATGACCTTCTTTACAATGCAGCAATACATCCTTAAAATCAACATCAGCAGTATATTATTCTTTAATTACCTCAAGTCCAAAAATTCTACAATTAAGTTGAGACAACAAAGTATAGCGCCTAGATAAAGCATCAGCGATCACATTATCCTTCTCTTTCTTATGTTTAATAATGTAAGGAAAAGACTCAACAAACTCAACCCATTTAGCATGTCTACGGTTCAAATTACATTGAGAACGAATATACTTAAGTTATTCATGATCAGAATGAATAACAAATTCTTTGGGCAATAAATAATGATGCCACGTCTCTAAAGAACATACAAGTGCATACAATTCCTTATCATACGTGGAGTAATTCAAAACAGGCCCAGTAATTTTCTCACCAAAATATGCTACAGGTTTACCATCTTACATCAAAACACCACCAATGCTTATACCACTAGCATCACATTTAAGCTCAAAAGTCTTATCAAAATTAGGTAATTGCAACAATGGTGCATGTGTAAGTTTGTCCTTCAAAGCATCAAAAGACTCATGATGTACCTTATCCCAATGGAAATCAACGCCCTTCTTTATCAACTCATGCAAAGGTGCAGCAATGGTGCTGATTGACAAAGCGGTGGTAGAAACCTACAAGACCAAGAAAACTCCTCACCTGTGTTATAGTTTTTGGTACAGACCAGCTCTTTATGGCTTCAATCTTCGCCTCATCAACACCTCAATTCCCTGTGGAGTCACAACATAGCCAAGAAAAGAAACTCGATCCGTGCAAAAGGTGCACTTCTCAAGGTTACCAAATAAACATGCATCTCACAAAATATCAAAAAACAGCACACAAATGATTCATATACTCATCTATGGATTTGCTATAAATCAAGATATCATCAAAGTAAACTACCACAAATTTGTCAATGAAAGCTCTTAAAATCTCATTCATCAAGCGCATGAAAGTACTAGATGCATTAGTCAAACCGAAAGGCATTACTAACCACTCATATAACCCGAATTTGGTTTTGAAAGCTGTTTTCCATTCATCTTAAGGTTTTATTCTAATTTAATGGTAGCCACTATGCAAATCAATTTTAGTAAAAATTATAGCACCACATAACTCATCAAGCATGTCATCTAGCCTAGAAATAGGATGACGATACCTAATAGTAATGTTATTAATGGCTCTACAATCTACACATATACGCCAAGTACCATCTTTCTTAGGAACCAAAAGTACAGGAACAACACAAGGACTAAGTGATTGACGAACGTACCCACGATCCAAAATGTCTTGAACTTGTCATTGTATCTCCTTAGTTTCCTCAGGGTTGGTCCTATAAGCAGCACGGTTTGGCAAAGTAGCACCTAGAATCAAATCAATTTGATACTCAATCCCTCTCAAAGGCGGCAATCCCGGGGGTATCTCAGCTGGGAAAACATCTTCATACTCCCGCAAATGATTAGTGACAGCAGGAGACAAAGCACTAGAAGCAATATCATTAAGCGAAAACAAAGCTTGTTTGCATATCAAAGCATAGCAAATATCATTATTAGCAGAAATTTTAGCTAGCTCAGATTTTGTAGCAAGACATGAACGACCTTGTAATTTAATTCCAGCACCCTTAGAACTTGAAGAATCATTAACATTACTAGGTGTAGAATCAGAATTAATAGGTTGTTGAATTTCAGGACCTTTATTTTTTAAACTAGCAGCTCTTTCTAAATCAGCTTGTATAATTTCAGCAAGGGTCATTGGTAACATAGTAATTTTAGTTTATTTATGCATAAAAGTGTACTTATTACTTCTACCATGGTGTACAACATCATTATCAAATTCCTAAGGTCTACCCAATAAAAGTGAATATGCTTGCATGGGTATGATATCACAATCAACAGAATCCACATAAGAACCAATGGAAAAAGAAACTCTGCAAGTTTGTATTACCTTAGTTTTTCCATAGTCGTTTAACCACTAAATATAGTACGGATGGGGATGTGAGCGTGTGGGCAAACCAAGCTTGTTGACCACATCAGAACTCACCAAGTTATTGCAGCTTCCTCCATCAATGATGACACGTGCTTAGCGGTTCTTGATTACGAAGAAAATCTGGAACAAATTATGGTGCTGCATCATCTCGGGCTGCTGAACTTGTGTGCTAAGGACACGCTGAATAATAATGTTCATGTATCTCGTGGTGTCTCCGCCTCCAAGGATGAGGTCACTGCTGGTGGCAGCGACGTCCTCCTCATCATCCTCCACATCGGAGGTGCTCATGTAACCGCCATCGTCTGTCGCCACATATGCCCGCCTACTTGGGCAATCTTTCTGCACATGACCAAGTCCATGGCAGCGGTGGCACTGAATCCCTGTAGTGCGCCCCGTTGAAGCAACAGAGGAGGCACTACTAGCTGGTACCTGCACAGAATTTTTACCTGAGCGCGTAGAAGGTCCAGGGGCTGATCTTGGTGCTGTCGAGGGCACACTAATTCTCTTGGCAGCTGCTGGTGGGGGCGGCCGAAAAGATGGCTTGGGAAGTCCCCGTCGGCCGTGGAGGGTAGGAGTTCCTGGACTTGCTGTACTCCTCAAAAGCCTGAAAAAGTCCCTGCGATTCTTTTTCTGCAAGCATAGCATACTGGAAACACTGGTTGAGGGTATAATATTCTTTTAAATCAAGGATGTCCTGAATTTCTTTTCTCAAACCAGAATAAAAGTGGCAAATCTGATCCTCTACTTTTTCAACTACAGCACAACGAATCAAACCCTTCTGAAACTCACTAAAGTACTTCTGAATAGTCTTATCTCCTTGTTCTAAACGCTATAGTTTATTATGAATCTCTCTATAAAAAGAAAAGGAACAAAACGATCATGCATTGCTACCTTAAGTTCTTCCTAAGTAGTAGGTAAATCAGTTTCAGCAACTGGACCACTCCACCAAACGATAGCAAAGTTCGTAAACTCACTAGTAGCTTGTCTAACTCTAGGTTGTTCAGGAACAAGATGGGTATTAAATTTTTGTTCTACAGTCATCTCCCAATCAAGATAAACATCACCATAATACTAACCCGAAAACGAAGGAATTGAAAACTTAATTTTAGCATACGGGTCATCTAGAGCATAGTTACCATATGGACGATAATTGTAGTTATAGAAACCACCCATACCTTGAGTGTTACGTTGCAAACGACGTCGTAATCTTGTGGTCCTTGTAGCTGACCTATCAACGGTGCCATCAGCCTTATACACCGTGTCTTCATCATGGTCTTCTTCAACATCATTGTTATTGGTGTTTGTATCATTGGTCTTGGGAACGGTCTCCAACGCGACAACTTGATCAGTGAGCTTAGAGACCCGCTTCTCCAACCGCTCGATGCTCTCTCTAATGTGAAGCTTACTGACCGCATCAGTAATGGCTCTGGTGATCGTCTCTGCCAAATCACTCTGAGCAGCCTGTAAAGCCTTCTGGAGCTGCTCTTGGCTCACGCACTCAGCAAATTATGAGGGTGAAGCCACCTCTCCATCGTCACTTCCTGCCATCACAAACACCAAAATAGGAAACAAAACAGTAAAGGTTATCCCTACAAAACAGCTAAGCAGTGGTGCCTCTCAACACAACAAAAGGAAACTCCTTATAAAGCTCTTACAAAGTTCTAAAAAGCAAGCAAAGTATACCAGGGAGGTGTGTTCCATGATTGCAAGGGTCACAAAATAACCTGTGTATTATCCAGAAGAAATATGTAGAGTTAGGAAGGCCAAATATATATATGTGAGTATCACACAAATCAAAATCAGATAGTAAACCTGAATAAGTGCCCAAGTAACTTGTCCCTAGTTGCTGGTCTAAGTATATCCTAGAATACTAGTGATAGTAAACTGGAAACAAGGAGACAAAGGCACACAGGCAATAACAAGGGCTAAGTGCAAAACAGCCAAATCTAGAAATTCCAGGGGGCTAGATGTAGCACTAGTAGAAATCTCAATTTTTTTTTTGATATTTTTCTCCAATTGACTAACAATGGGGGAGAATCCACAGAAAATTTGAGCTCAAACAGAGCTAGGATGTGGCCTACAGAAAATCTTGAAGTTGCAGAAAACGTCGGGTTTAAACTTGAATGAATTTTTTCTTTACCTTCCCGATGTTTTTGAACTTTTTGACGAGAGCACACGGGGTGTAGCTGAGTGTGGGTATGCTCAATTTTGAGTCAAGAATTTCCTATAAAAATTTTAGCCAAAACGGACAACCGAGCGAAAAGTTATGCCCGTTTTACCGAAGGAGGGTCGGAGTCGGTTTTCCAGAAACCCGAGTCGGGTTAGGGGTCGAGTTTGGAATCGGGTAAGATTTTTTTTTGGCGGCATGGATGCAGTGGAAAGTATAATTTGTGGGGATTGGTCCAAGGTGTTTGAGGGTGGGTTTAGGGTGGGATTAGGGTGGGTATATTGATCAATCAACCCTAGCACACAAAGCCGATAGAACAGAGGATGGTGAAGGGGATGGTAGCTAGAGTTGCAAGAGAAACACTACTGATGACAAAAACACAAACTAAACCAGCGACTAAACAAAAAAATAGGACACAAACTCAACAGTACGGACTCTGAAATTGAAATATGCAAAGGCTAAACACGTGGTTATGTATAGAGGGGAATTTTTTTTTTTTTGGCTTTTCTATAGATGATAGGATGAACACAAAACAAAATTAACTAAGGGTAATGCGAACCTGATAGTTTTCTTGGAAAATCAATTTTGTGTTTTGGGTACTTCCTTCCGTGAAGACAGCCTGAGCACGGAAGACAGCCTGAGCCAGTAGATATCCAATTCGATTCAGAAACGAACTAAGGCAAAACTTGATCGCAGATACCTAGATGAGCATATTTCAATTTTGTGCATCGCATTGTATTGTTGCCTCAGACAGAAATCAGACCACCCTGACCCAGGGTCAACTGAACGGTTGACCTCCTCCAAACCGGAATCGGACGGATTACATCTTGGATCCGTCTCGATCTCCAAAGGAAGAGGGAAAAAAAAAACCAAACGGGACTACGGGAGTACAGAGTATGGTAGTCCAAATCCAAACACCAAGGAAGTCGGAAGCCGCAGCAAAAGCCCTTCGTCGCCGCGACCTACTGCGACACGCGATTCTCCAGTCGTCGAGGGCAGCGTACTCGAAGCAGTAGCAGCCGCCGCCGATGGCCTCCCCGTCGCCGGCGCGGCCGCAGCGCACGCCCGACGAGGTGGAGGACATAATCCTCCGCAAGATCCTCCTCGTCGCCCTCACGCCCCCGGCCAACCCCAGCCCCGCCGTCGCCTACCTCGAACTCACCGCCGCCGAGCTCCTCTCCGAGTCGCGCCCGCTCCTCGCGCTGCTCGAAACCGCCGAGCGCCTCCTTATCGATCGCCTCTCCCTCCCGGACCCACCGGCCGGGTCGCCCACCCCCTTCGCCTTCCTCGCCGCCGCCTTCCACCGCGCCGCCGATGAGTCGCGCAAGATCTCCACCATCCGGGACGCCGCGGTCCGGGCGCGCCTCGCGGACTCCATCGCGCACCTCCGGGGGCTCATCCTCTCCTACGCGCGCATCGTCGTGGGGAACCCCGACACCTTCCCCTCGCCTCCCAACGCGCCCCACCCGGCCGCCGAGCTCCTCGTCTTCCTCCTCGCCGATGCCGCCGACTCGCTGGACCCCACCCCGGCGCCCGGCTCGCCGCCGCCACCGGGCTTCATCGATGAGTTGTTGGGCATCACCGATTACGAGACCGTCGAGCCGGCGATGGTGGAGCTGTACGAACGGCTCAGGCAGAGCGTCGAGAAGGAGTCGGCGCTCGGCGACTTCCAGCGGCCCCTTAGGGTATTGAGGCGGTTGGTTGCAATCCCCAACTGCGCCAAGGCTCTGGTGAACCACCCCAAGTGGATACCCAAGAATCAGATCATGCTCATCGGGGAAGGGAGGGTCATGGAGCTCTCCAGCGTGCTTGGGGCCTTCTTCCATGTCAGCGCCATCCGTGACCGGGAGTTTGCAAGCAAGCCTGATGTTGGGTGAGTGTTCTTGCTATTGCTGTTGGTTGTTGGTTTCAATTACTGTGTACTGCTTGTTTACACGTCTAACAATATAAAGCTGTCATTCTGTGATACATATTGTTTGGGGGCTGGAAAAAATACTTTTTTTATCTAGGGAGCAACTTGAGCTGTCTTACTACTAGTTTCATCGAAAGCTAAAATTTTGGTCTTTTTTTTTTTTGGTCAGGCAACAGTGCTCAGAGGCGTCATCACGCCGGCCGGCTGATTTGTTGTCGTCTTTCACCACAATCAAGAGTGTTATGAATGGCTTGTATGATGGCCTTAAGGATGTCTTTTTAATCCTTCTTAAAAATTTGGATACTCGAGAAAAGGTTCTTGAGTACATTGCAGAACTGATAAATAAAAATGCAGCCCGTTCAGGCATGCAGGTAAGTTGTTGTACCTGAATGTGTTTTTGATTTGCAGTATATGTAAACTGCGTTTATAATACTTAGCAATGTTAATATGAAACTGTCAAAAACCTGTCAATGAAATATGTTCATTCTTGTCTCCATGCAATATTGAAGCATCTGTGTTGTGCAACAGGTAGACCCTTTAAAATGTGCCAGTTCAGGTATGTTTGTGAATCTTAGTGCTGTGATGCTCCGTCTATGCGAACCTTTTCTAGATAACATGGAGTCAAAGAAGGACAAAATTGATGTCAATTACCTATTCTGCAACCATAGAATCGATTTCAAGTGAGTGTCTTTACACCACAAATGTTTGATGCTCATAGCTGAGTATGGTGTGCATACTGTATTATTTTGCTAACCAATACATTGCAACTTTAGGGATTTGACAGCAATAAATGCTTCTTCAGAAGAAGTCTCATCCTTGATAGAGAGTAGAAACAAGGAGCATGCTCAGAATAATATCAGCGGAGAGGATCGCTTTGTGGAATCACAGGAAGCCACAAGCTCTGGCAAAAGTAGCACAACTTCTATTCTTTCTAAAGGCGGGACTCTAGCTAGGTGCTCCAAGAAGGAGAATTTCTCATTTATTTGTGAATGTTTCTTCATGACTGCAAGAGTACTTAATCTGGGACTAATGAAAGCTCTATCAGACTTTAAACATATTGCCCAGGTTTGGTGACACCATTTCCTTGTTTCGCTTCTGTTTCTCCTGACTTTGTTACATTTTTAATTTAAGCATCATCTTTTTGCACACCTTTGTGTCTTGAAAATATAGGCCCCTTTTTTAATAGGCTTGTCCAACTCTCACTTATGTGCATGCACTGAAGATAATAATGATAGGTCGCGTAGTCATTCTGAATGTTTCCGTACTCAATGAGTTAGTTTAAATGTTGCTTATATTCTTGGGCAAAAGGACTATATTGTTGATGCTAGCAGAAAATGGCTACTCTTCCTTCAGCATACCTAGATTTTTTTCAGGGGGCACTTACGCACTTAGGGCTCCTTTGTTTGAGCTTTAGATTGTGGATTCTGAATTTTAGAATCTGAAGCTGAAACAAAGGGCTAGCTTTCCACATTCTGTACCTCCAGGTGCCACAGTCCAGTAATCCACCTAGAGCCAGCATTTGAGAGATTGTGACACATACATTTACGCAACATAACATTATGGCCCACTGTAAGTGACTAAAATCTAGATTGTAGGATCCAGACAAACAAACAACCCTCACAATTTCAGATTCCACAATGGATTGTGGAATCTAAAGCTGCAACAATCCACAATCCAAAAGAGGCCCTTAATGCAAACATTGCATTTAGATCCAGGCGTGAATTCATCTCTAATGAACACATTATTTATTTTGATCTATTCAGCAACACACAAGGTATGAAGATGACTTGGAGTCAAACAGAGCAATGAGAGATCGAGGTGGGGGGTCACCACAGCTTGACCAAGACATAAAGCGCTTGGAGAAGATGGTTGAAATGTTATCACAGGAAAAACTCTGTTATGAAGCTCAGATACTGCGGGTATGCTTGCAAATCCAGATCCCTTTACTCTTCATGTTTATTATTCATCTTGAATCTTCTTAGATCAAATTTTGGGGCTTTAGGAGCCTGCTTCTCTAGTATTTCCTGTTATTTTCTAGAAAGGATATTTGGCCTCTCTTAGTTTCTTTCAAGTAAGAAAGTTTTATTTTGTTATTTTAGTTTCTATTTGCGAACCTCGGTATCAACCTCAGTTACTATTCTAGTTCATTTTACCCGTTTTTATTTTACAGTTATGGACAAAAATATATTTTTATTTGTTCCATTTCTTGTTCATTATATTTGTTGTGCTGAAAGTTTGTTATATTGCGTGAGGTTTTTGTGACTGAACTGCGATTCCACATGAAGGGACCATACATTCCATGTGAAATATGTTTATTGATTATTGTTCTTAGAAGTCATGCATATCGAGGGACTGTTACTTGGTTAACATTAATTGTTGCATTCATTTTAAAATTGTGCAATGTACTAATAGTTTACCTTTTAATATAATCAGGATGGTCCGTTTCTTCAACGCGCATTATCTTTCTACAGATTAATGATACTTTGGTCAGTAGACCTAGTTGGTGGCTTTAAGATGCCTTTGCCATCACAATGCCCGAAGGAATTTTCGTGCATTCCCGAGCATTTTCTTGATGACGCTATGGATTTACTTGTTCTAACATCTAGAATTCCTAAAGCTCTGGAAAGCTTTGCATTGGTGAGTGCCCATGTTGCAATGCTATACTGTTTGCCAGATCCTAGTTATATGGCTTTTGACTTTTGTCCTAATTGTCTTGTTTTCTGTAACAGGATGACTTTCTCAACTTCGTCATTATGTTCATGTCAAGCTCTTCTTACATTAAAAATCCTTACTTAAGAGCAAAAATGGTTGAAGTTTTGAATTGCTGGACGCCACAAAGAAGGTTCATATTTTTTTTTCATATTCAATAATATATCATTTCTGACTGTAAGTTTGTTTACTGAAAGCTACAACATCATTTGTACAGTGGCATGAGTTCTACGGCCTCACTATTTGAGGGACATCAACTATGTCTTGATTACCTTGTGAGAAATCTCCTAAAGCTTTATGTAGATATTGAATTCACTGGCTCCCATACACAAGTGAGTTGCTCGATTAGTTTCTGTAATTTAACCTTGCCTATTGCTAATAACTTCTAGTTTAATTACATTATTGTCAACTTCTGCAGTTCTTTGACAAGTTTAACATCAGACATAACATTGCTGAGCTTCTGGAGTATTTATGGGATGTTCCCAGTCATCGAAATGCATGGCGACATGTGAGTAACTATTTCAGCATACTTTTTTTTTTTTTTGTGTGTGTGTGTGTGTGACTAACTTGTTACTGATTTTTCTTATGTTTTACTGTGGCAGATAGCTAAAGAGGAGGAGAAGGGTGTATACTTAAATTTTCTGAATTTCCTTATCAATGATAGCATCTATCTTCTTGATGAGAGCTTGAACAAAATTCTGGAACTGAAAGAAATAGAGGCTGAAATGACCAACACCGTTGAGTGGGAGCGCAGACCTTCTCAAGAAAGAGAGGAGAGGCTACGTGTATTCCATCAGTGGGAGAATGTAAGTATTGTTGACTAATGTTCGGAATTCCTGTTTCAGCTCCCTCAGTTTCTGATCTATGATGTGTTTTTGCATTCCAGGTTGTCCGATTTGACATGAAGCTGGCCAATGAGGATGTTGGGATGCTTGCATTTACTTCAGAACAAATCCCAGCACCTTTCCTGATCCCTGAAATGGTAATTTCATGAACTCAAATCTATGCTTACTTCAACATGTCATTGTGTCATGTCTCAGTATTAAACTAAGTTTTAGCATCGCTAAATCTTCTGATAATTTGTACATAACTATCAGTTAGTGTTATTTCTTGTAATATTCCGAAGCGAGTCACTGTTACTTGTTAGAATGCCGTCTTTTGTTTGATAGTTTGATAATCTCTCTCTCTCTCTCTTTTAATTCAGGTGGAAAGAGTGGCTAGCATGCTTAATTACTTCCTTTTGCAACTTGCTGGTCCCCAGAGGAAATCACTGACTGTGAAGGATCCTGAGAAGTACGAGTTCAAGCCAAAGCAGCTATTGAAACAGGTATCGTGAAGATATTAACTTATCCTCAGCCTTTTTCCCCTATATCTGTTGTGTTGCAGTTCCTCTGAATCGTCGTTGCTTTATTTCTATTGCAGATTGCCACAATCTATGTCCATATCTCAAGGGGGGATAAGGATGGTATCTTCCCTGCTGCAATCTCCAAAGATGGCAGATCTTACAATGACCAAGTAATTTCTATTTTCTTTTTCCCTGTTGGAGTTTGCTTCTGTGCTTGTAGTAATGTAATCTGACAATTACCTATCTATTGCAGTTGTTTACCAGCGCAGCTAATATTCTGTGGAAGATTGGTGGTGATCCTCGAATCATACAGGAGTTTGTGCAGCTTGCCAGTAAGGTTAAATCCGCCGCTGCTGAGGCTTTGGACGCCGAGGCTGTCCTTGGAGATATACCAGATGAATTTCTTGATCCAATTCAGGTAAGTGTTACAATAAATTATCAATCTTCTTTTCATTGCCATTTAGAGTTTTTTTCCTAAATTGAAATGGGATGGTAGATATCTGGAGGTCATTCAGTTGATTAGTAAGGGATGATGGTTATTCTTTTCCTTCTTACTCACTGCCATTCAGTTGTCAATATTGTTTTACTTCTTGATAAATGCAAACCCTAACCTTAATTCAACTTGATCGCTCCTTTCTTTCGTATTATTTTATTTATACTTGAGATGACTCGCTGGCATCCAAACTCCAAGTTACTCCCTCCGACCCTAAATGATCTGCGTATTTGGGCCTGGCACTGTGACAAAATAATATGCAACTAAACACGCTTGAGCTCTTGCGTCAAGGCTGGATGCGTATGAGCAATTGGCAACCAGCTGCATATGGGGAGGGCTGCATGTGAACTGGAGTTTGCAAACAGTCGTGCTGCGTGCATACATGTGCATACATGTGGAGAACGAAGCAATGCATATGTGTCCAGCCCGAGAATGGGCAGTGCACAAGAGAGAACACAGATCAAAGTGGAAAATTTCTCCAACATAGATACACAGATCATTAGGGACAGAGGGAGTATCTTTTATATCACTTCCAACCCAGTACTTGCAATTATTTGTCTATCTTAGTTTTAGGTAATCTCTATGGACTCTGGTCCACCCAGCTGCCTCGCTACTTCAGCATAGCAGCTCAGCATCTTGTTCTTTATCTTTTTCGAACTATAGGACTATAGCAACTTGCGGCCTGCAGCAGTGACAGTGTCTAGTGGTTTGTAAAACATTTTAGCCTAGTCAAATTATGATACTTGGTACTCTTTCTGGATGAATAAGAGTCTTTTGGCTGACAAGCTATTGACAGAGTAACAGTTCTAATTATGATACTTGGTACTCTTTCTGGATGAGTAAGGGACTTTTGGCTTATGATACTTGGTACTTTCTGGATGAATAACGGTCTTTTGGCTGACAAGCTATTGACAGAGTAACAGTTCTAATTATGATACTTGGTACTCTTTCCGGATGAGTAAGGGACTTTTGGCTTGCAAGCTATTGACATAAAGTAACAAGTTACCTATTGTTTCTAGAACAATTTAACTCTTCTTCCTATTGTTATCATACCATTTTTATCTGGAACAATCCGAACCTGACCATCCTGCCATCTAAGTCCATGATATGTGCTGTTGATAGATCTTCTGTTTATTTAACTGAGACGTGGTATTTGCTACTTCTGTTATGTAATCTCTGATTTTCTTTTGCAGTACACTTTGATGAAAGATCCTGTAATACTTCCATCATCGAAAGTCACAATAGATCGACCTGTTATTATCAGGCATTTGCTAAGTGATTCTGTAAGCTCTATTTCCTAATCCACTAGTTCCTATAGAGTTGATGCAGATTTTCAGCACTATGCAGTGTCACTAGCCTGACATTTGTTTTACAGACCGATCCGTTTAACCGCTCTCACCTCACTCAAGACATGTTGATACCAAATACGGAGCTCAAGGCACAGATTGAAGAATTTGTGAGGTCCCAGCAATCAAGGAAGCGGTCTGCTGCCGAATCAGAGATTGGTGAATCTGATGGCGTTACTGGTATGACCATGTGAATTGCTGCGAGCTAAATATGTTGGAACACTAATTTTTTGGGGGCGATTTATTTATGGGTCCTTGTGAGCTTGATTATGTTTGTTCCCCATCTCTATTCTTTGTAAATGTTGTAACTGCACTGCGTACCTAAGGTTATCTATACATCGAAACGGGTTTCCAAATCTGTACATTCTCCAAACATTTTCAGTAGCCCACATTTTTTTGAGGAATATTGGCCCATATTTTCAGCCGGTTGGTTATGGCTTGCGACACTTTCATTCGCCAAACCATTGAGGGGACACCATATTCTTACTGATGTGTACCTGAACCCTTTTTCCCCGGAAAGAAAATCCTACTAGACAAATTTGTATACATCAGAAGGAGCCCGTGAGCTTTGTGAGCCCGTGGGCTTCAACAGCATTTGCCCCGGTGGCGCCCATCGGCCATTAGGGGCCTGATTGGTTTGCGTATGTGTGGAGCCTGCTTGTACGTCGGAGCCTGTCCCTCGCTAGCCAGGCTCAAGGAATGCAAGCCCGCTTTGATTGGTTGATGGCATGCATGTGATCTGGATATGCAAGTAAACTGATTGGTTGGTCTCTATCTTGCACCGCTCCTCTCATCACATGCAGCTAGCGCGCATGCGTGAGCTAGGCTCAGCAAAAACGAAGAAATTTTCTGCATGCGTGCAACTTAGTTGAGGAAAGAATCTTGCACCACGTGGGACAGATCTAACTACTGTTGCACTCATCCAATCATGCGTTGGTTGTATCTGGGGAACCTGGTTCAGCTGAAACCAGCCAACCAATCAGGTCCCAGTGGTCGGACAGTTTTGCACGCAGACATCCATCCAGAACAGGAAAGAAGAATTAGGGTAAAAAAGAATAAAAAAGCATTTTCAGGATGGATCAGAGTCAAGTATTTCCAATTCTTTATTGTCAATGAAAGAATTATAAAGAACCATGTCTATATAAATTATTTATTATACTAGCAAAGTGTCAGTGCGTTGCTATGGACTTTAAAAAACAAAACACTCTTTATAATTTAAATATAAATTATTTACATAATATAATTATTAGATATATATAATATTATTAACATTTTTTACGTGAAATATTATATTTATATTACCGTTGGTGCTTCTTAGTATATCATTTATATGTTAAAAGTAATAATTTTATCACCATTATTTATCATATTCTAGAAGCTTTATCCGGAAGGAAAAATTAATTCACGGAGTCCACAAATAGCACTGTATTGCAACACGATTTTGAAATTGAATACTTGCTCTAATGGAAAAAGTTAAAACACAAAAGTTGTAGATCTCGTTGATACCTTTTCGAAATATATATGGATCATATTATTTAGACTACGTAGCTAGGAGATATGGGCTCCGCACAAAAACCTGCACAGAGGAGTTCGAATCAGAACAAATATTTTTGCATTGTATATTTGAAAATCAAAATTATGGGATCTGAACTTCTATTGAATACCAAAGTTGTAGAACTTTTCGAGAGCTACAAGATAGAGTTCGAGTTTACCTCATTTGAGCTCCGGATGTGAGAGTTATGATTTTTAAAATTCGGTACTTGATATACAAGGTACAAAATCGATTTGGATTTAATCTCTAACTTTGTGGACACGAAGTGGACGATCGTACCTCAATCAATAGATTGTAGAGATTATTGGTCACAAGTTAAAAATAGACTTCTGACAAAATGATGTTGGCCCTGTTTGTTTCCGTTTATAAGGCTGACTTCAACAACCGTAGGCAGAGGCAAAAGTGCTTTCCATTTGCTACTGCTCACACAGTTTTCGTCTCCAATAGAGCATGCAAAGCAAAGGAGAAGGTATTTTTGCCTTCGAAGGAGAGAGGCGAGGTAAAAATGAATACCCTCTCTCCTCAAACGCATTTCGATCTCCAACGCGACAGGCGGGCGTGCGGGGTGGTGGCCAAAGGCAGGGCGAGCTCCGCGGGCGGTGAGGCGGTTGCCGAGAGCCGACGGCATGCGAGGGAGTGGCAGCGGCAGCAGGCGGGGCCAGCGATGCGCAGGGCCAGTCGCGGTGACAAGCGAGGCGAGCGGCGCGGCGGGTAGGCGAGCGGCGCCTCGCGGGAGTCGAGCTCGGCCTGGTGGTGGGAGGGGCCATGGCGTGGAGCGCGGGGAGGCGAGAGGCGTTTTGCGCGACGGCGGGAGGGGCCATGGCGTGGAGCGCGGGAAGGTGGGAGGCAAGCTCAGAGCGACAATGGGAGGCGAGCTCGGCACAGTGGCGGGAGGGGCCCCGCCGGCACGTCGCCTCGCTCCGCGGCCATCTCCGAGTCCGGGTCGACCAGCGTGGAGGCTTCCAGCTCGCGCGGGGCGAGCGACAGGGCTGGACGGGCGGCGCGTGCAGGACTGGGCGGTGGACGGCGCGTGCAGGATTGGGCGGCGGGCAGCGGCGGAGGCACGACGCGGTGGGAGAAGTTGAACGCCGAGTCGTGCGAAGGGGCAACGATGAGCAGCGCATCAAGTGGAGGGGCCACGGGTGCGGCGCGACGTACGAAGGCGGAGGCGCGGCGTGGCGCGGCGCGGGCTTGCACAAGTTTTCCCCCGCCGGCGAGAGCAGCTTGGCGGTGTGCGGTGTACCGTTCCTCTGGATGCTCCGGTCGGTCCTCATCCGCGGGTTGAAGAAGAGCCAGTACGAGAAATGCCTGCTGCTGTTGGAGCTGGCACCCAGTAAATGAAATGCAAATGACTGTTCCACGCGAGGCAAACGTCGATTTGTATCGCGAAAATGGATGCACTTGTTGGAGTCAGCCTAAGCGGCTTATCGGTGAAAATAAGCGATAATCTCACCAACCGCTTCGCCTATTCTCAATTCTGTTGGCAGCCGCTTCACAATTTTGTACTACAATAATCAAAAAGCAAGAATCGAGAAAATCATTGCTTTTCTATGAATCTAAGCGTGATCCAGAAAATCATATACAAACAGGGCCGTTGTAGCTAAAACGACAGAATCAACCAGTCATCTTCCAGCAACTCGTCGCTGATTACACTCCTTGCAGCATTATCAAATAATTAGTAATCTTTTCTATAAAATACATCCCATGCACTCTAATATAATACAATAAATGTTTTATGCAAAAGAACTTTGTCAGAATAGTCTATTCAACGAGTGTTTGCCAATCGCCGTAAATATTTGCCATACTGAAAATCGAAGAATGCAACCACTGCTGATGTTCCACATCTTTTGGTGATAATGTACTAACCAACAAAAAAATGTAATTTTGTATACCCATAAATCTGGCATAAGAATTCTCAAAAATAGTACTTGGGATAATTGATTGGCATAAATCAACAAGTACATCATCACAGATATACAATTCCTAAAGCTTTACTAAACCATACAACAATATGGGATAACTTAGAGCTGATGCTATCAGATTACACGACAGACTTTACAGGCGCTAAAACATATATACAATGAATAGCCAAGGTACAACACAGCCCTACTCAAACCTAGCAAACTGACATCAGCACGGGAGATGCTACAGAGGAGATACCAACAAATAAAGATGAAGGTTACATGGAAGGCGGCATCTGCATTTGTTGGTAGTGTAACAACAGATATGGTAAGATGTATGTATTGTGCCAGGCTGGCTGACAGTAAGCTAGAAATCTGACTTCAGTAGCTTTGGTCCTGGTTTTATGCTGACAAAATCGAACGGATTTGGTTGCTCCACATTAATGAAGTCCTTTGTTGTCAGGACCTGTGAATCAAGCAGAGCTCATATCACTGAAGGTAGAAGGGAGGTGACATGGTCTAAACAACAGCTCAGGCTCATGTCAAAGCTGTTAAATAGATGAGTAGATGTCATACCAAAGTCTCAAAGAACATTCTTGATGCTTCCTTCCGAGTCTTTCCATTTAACAGATGATCGATTGCCACTCTCTTTCTTCCCAGACCAGATTCTTCATCGAATAAAGTCTTAAGATATTTTGCTACACCCCTGCACATAAGTGCAGATCAACTATGTTAACCACTGCTGAAGTAAAGGGAAATAAAACTTTGCAACTGTACCTAGTGCGAGAAGACCAGCCACTGTTGTCAAGGGACTGAAATTCATCATGATTTGGCTCGTCATTATTTGCGTCATTGTAGTCCCCGTCATCATCATAGTTCAGAAAATCTGGAACAACCAAAAGTCAAACTATGACAAAAACTCACTAGGTCTATCGCAGCGTAAGACTAGCATAGTAGGCACATTGGATGGGAAAATGCTTCCTGCACTCTAATCAGCCAGAAGTGTGGCTCATAGAATTCTCATACACAAAATTTGTGAGAAAGGTGACAACAGATAAAAAGAAGCAAAGTGCTGCAGATATGAAATCTCCATGAATGTAAAGCATATATGCTACATCAGGGCACCGGACAATGATTTTCTGAGACAAAAATTACCTGTATCAACACCATGAATTGCACTTCCAAAATCCTGAAAACAAACAGATAATAACATTTTATTATATAACCATAATAACATAACTAAGCAAAATAGTGCAAATACTTCATAGCATTATTTTCAAAGCATCCAAAAAATCATGGTGCAGATGTTCAGTAAGTAATTAACAGATGCACAAAACATTTCGCAAGATATTGCAATGGACAAAACATCTAGGTGGACTTACATTGCATTCCTTCAATGAAACATCATGCACCATATCCGTATCCATAAGAGATTCCATGTTTTCTTGCAAGCCAGAATTATCTCCCATAGCAGACCAAGTGTTCTCACCCTCTGTTGGTTGAGCAATACCAGCAAAATCTTGATTACATTCCACACCAGTAATCTCAGATATAGGAAGAATCTCATTATTCTCACCCTCTGTTGGTTGAGCAATACCAACAAAATCTTGATTATATTCCACGCCAGTAATCTCAGAGGTAGGAGGAATCTCATTATTCTCGATCACATTATTAACATCATTATGAATAAAATGATTAAAATCCCCTGACATGTTGTCTGCTGCTTGTGCACAATCTTGGCCAGGGCAAACCACATCTGAACTTGACACTTTTGCATCTGTACTATGCTGTATATCAGATGGAACATCTTGAAGATGATTGTCCAGTGTATCAACTTGGGCATGTGTTCTGTCAGCTTGTACCACTTCTTTTTCAGAGTCAACTAAGGGTTCAGGAACTCCTTGACTCACAGTATCAGCAACAAAATCATTACATATACCATTAACCTGGTTGTCCGGATCCAAACTAAACGCAGCAGTACCACCAGCAGCATCATTTGTTTCTGGCTGCATCACATCTGAGTGTGTTCCATCTGGTATGTGAAGCAGGTCATCAGTAGCAGCAATATCCTTGGCACCAGATGTCCCAACATTGTTGCTATCTTCTGCAATAGTTTCAAACATGTTTGGTTGCACATGTAATTCCACTATCTCGTATGTCCGGTTGTGTAGGTTGTTTAGCTCCTCTGACAGACCTATTTGGGATTAAAAAACAGACACGATATATTATAAGGCTCAGGATAACCACCATTCATAATCAGGCTTAGAAACTAATTTGTATGTCAAGTTGCTTCCATTTTCTCCAATTTAGCATGTGTGCAAAAAAGGAAAAACAAAATCAAAGGCAAACCTTTTAGAGCTCAGGATAACTAGTAAAGAACTTACATGAAAAGATGGGCTCGCAGAATATAACATCTTCCAGCGAACCTTTCTCTATCATCCATATTTCAGAACGAGTACATGGAGCCTTTTTACGAATGCGGCGTATATCCTCAGTATTAATCAACTGCTGCCGTATAGTACTGGAGAAGGGAAGATGTTGTCACCAAGTCAGCTGACGTTATATAGTTTAGAGTCTATAACTTGGTTTCTAAAGTACATGGAGATCATGTTATACGTAATGTAGGAACTAGGACTGACGTAACCAAACCAAAATTTAAGCAATTTGCAGCATATTCGTCTCAACATGAGTAAGACAGCTTCTACAAACAAGGTTGACGCAATGGTACAGAAAGGGTACAAGAATGAACACATAATAATGTATGAATGTCAAATTTACAGCAATAATAATAACATCAAGAGGGAAAGTCAATTGTGCACCAAAGTAGATTCCCAAAGTTTACTTCTCTAACAATTCTTTAGACCAGCATTGCCACCATATATAACAAGTCAAGAACCATGTCAAGAGACTAAAAAAGCGGAAGCACACATCAAATAAGGAAGAAAGGGAGCAGTGATATTTAGAAAATAACCAGTCAGTTGTTCATAGCAACAAGCTCTTTTTAAGGCGATAAAGCATATACGTACTCAGCATGTAGAACCATGGCATCATCCAGTTGCGCCTTTCTCTTGAGTGTAGCTGTCTTTGATCCCAATCGTGGCCGCTTTAATGATGATGCTCTTGGAGGTAGTGGTGTTGAACCAAGCGTCAATCCAGGTGTCCTTCGACCGACTAATGCAAGGTCAAGTGATTAGGTAATGAGTAAAATCCAGTCATAAGAAACATAACAAATCAGTTCTTTGTACCTAAAATAGATGCCAGTAAATCATCATCATCAGGAACAAAGTCGGCAGTCCTTTTACCACGTGGTCGGCTAGACAACCTTTCAGTAGTCTCACTTTCTAGTGCTGGTAAGCTATCTTCAAGGTGCCTTTTTCTGCTAGTAAGACTACCTATTTTGTTACTTCCATCAGATTCAGTTATTCCTTTTTCTGCAGTTACTTGCCCCAAGTCATTTGCCTCATTAAATTCAGCATCTGGAGCTGACAGCATTTTCTCAGGCTCAGCAAATTCTGAGGTTGATTGTTCATTCGGTCCATCATTATGTGCCTTGTCGTGCTGCATTGCCAGGTTTTGCTGTTGAAAATCTGTACTTTGTACAACTGGATCAGGTGCATGCATATTATCCCCTGCATCAAAAATAGCTGAAAGGTTAGATAATCTTCAATTTTGCCAGCAAACATGATGTAAGGATGTGGTGTTGGAAGGTGAGAGGTCGGGGAAACAAGTGATTACCTTGCACATCAACTGATGGTTCATTAACCTGCGCTGGGTTTTCCATCACAGATGGCTCTAACCCATTTTCAGCCAAAGGTAGATCCTCTATGGTTTTGTTCGCAATTATTGTTTCCCTGGGCACAGCTATGCCATCAGTACTGACAGCCAACTTATCAGCAGCAGCTACCAAGTTTGATTTTTCACATTGGAGAGTCAAATCCTCACTTCTGCATTGTCCCCTCATTGAATCAGTGTCCTGCACAATAGCAGAAGACTCAACTTGCCCAGGTTTTGCCAGTGCATGTTCAGTCATCTCTGCATCAACATCACTGGCATTTGCAGTGGTTGTATGCAGAAAATCTGAAGCTGGAGCAGCAGAAGCATCACCCTTTGCAGTCTCATCATTGCTTGACGGTGAAGCTTTCCTCTGTGGACTCAAAACAGGACTTTCATGAACTCTGGAAGGAACTGTCTCTTCCATTAAACCAGGTGTAGCTGGGGCCTGGGCACTAACAAACTCTGGTGATGCAGGTTCATCAAAAGGGAAGGGGCTAGGTTGATAATATGAAGCTGAAGGCCCTGGAATACTGTTATTGTGCAATAGCATATCATTCAAATCTGGTGTCTGTACATTGTAACCATTCCAGTTAGGAAAATTGTTCCCTCCTAGATTATCTCCATTCAGTGGAGTTAGCTTTCCCTGACTAGAAGGCCCATCTTCCATGTTGCCATATCCATCACCCATTTCGTCTTTACTTTGGTTATCATCAACGTCCATATCAGTTGAAGGAACTGATGGTCGGCCTTGAATGATAATGCTGTGGGGAAGCAAACAAATGAAGACCGGAGCAATGTAATTCAAATACGAATTACAGGATAACAATGCCACACCACCACATTCTCCGTGTCATATGAATAAATAGGTGTTCTCATAAGTCATAACATGAGCAAAACTCTACTTTTGCAGCATGAAGACCGTATGAGCATTCCAATAAAGCCACAGCAATCAAAACTTTGGAAGAGAACAAAAATACAAATTGCTACATGCAGACAAGGGAATATACAGATCAAATATCAGAGACCAAAAAACAATTTAAACGACAGTACGAAATCTTACCCGTCATCAGATTCGAGATTTATAGAGTGATCCTGGTTCAGCATTAATTCCTGACCACCAATTAATAAAAATCAGATCACACAGAAACTATAAGTTTTGATTCTTGCACTATGAAATTAGTCTGCTCTTTTATCAAATATTAAAACGTATACTCCTAAGATAGCACAATTTATTTCAAAAAAAAAAAAGAAATAGCACAATAGCAGGAAAGATGTGGTCCAGCAACATAAAGAAAAGTCGTGAACTGGCCCAAGTTCAGTATGTTGATAAGTCTACTGTTTGATACTTTTTCCCTGCAAAACAGGAGAACTTTTCCCATGTTCATTTTTTTTTTTTTTGTAATTAGTTATCTATACAGGAAAAAGTAAAGGGATATGATAACAAAAAAAAAAGAATAATGTGATTCTTAGACAGTCTGAGGAATAAAAATGGAAGGTCTAGTTGCAGAAGAATAACAAAAGATACTGATGATGAACACAACATTTCAAGAGCAAAACAATTTTTTTGGGGAGGGACAAAACAATAGTTCATATTACCTCATCCAAATCCAAGCCAATATGTGACGAACTGCCATCACCAAATCTTTCTGTATATTTAAACGTAAATAAAAAAGATTAAAATGCTGCACAAAATTTAAAGTGACAGAAGATGCAGATAGAGACAGGACCAACCATCTAGACCAAACTGGGATGTTGAATATCCTGTTCTCTCTGGGTTGTCTTGCAAGGTGATCTGCTCTTTTGTGCTTACATGATGATCAATGTCACTGGATCATAGTGTCAAGCGTTCAGAAAACAGAGGTAACATTCATAAATAATAAACTTATGAAGATAGAGGTCACAGCTTTACCCTTGAAATGCAGCTTCTGGTAGCTCGAAATCATCAAGATGGAATGTCTCAGGCAGTGTTATAGAATGATAAGGAGCAGTTGACTCCTCAGGGGGTAGGTCAACAGCAGTGGACCTGAAGGCTTGTTTTATCTTCAGCAAAGCTTCACTACAGTCGTGAAATAGGTAGTTGACCTTCCGAGAATAGATTCTGACCACACCTAACATAAGATGGCTTGACAACCGAAGTGCAATTGGAACATCAGGGAATATAATTGAATCTGCAAGAAGAGAAACCATCAATGATCACCCAGAATAATTAGGAATATTTTTTTTTGGTAAAATGCCAATTTCATGAAATTCTTTAAACTGTCAATGATTTTGACTAGTTCATGAGCAGCAAGTTTACCCATGCAGGTTTGCACAGTAGTTGTGCTCTCTATTGATTCCTTGAACAAAGCAAAGGGTACAGCTATAATTCAGCCTTGAAATTTGCACAAGCAGCTGGATAGATTTACCTAACTATGGTCAGTGACGTCATGTACGCAGAATTCTGTACAACTTTTTCGATGTAAAAACTTTGTGAGTGATTTGCTTTCAGTAGTTACATGCATGCTTGCCAATTATGGGTTATGATGCTAATACATTGATTCATGCCTGCAAACACAACATGACACAGTATGGCCCATAGTAATTGGAATAGAATCTTAGTGGATGCCTAGGAATTATCAGAGAAATAGTGGGGAAAATAACCCAAAACCAGTCTTTTTTTTGCCGTGAGAACCACAGAGAACAATGGATATATTTGTTCATCCTCCGTAAAAGAAAATTTGTTCCAATTTCAGCGTTCTTGTAGTGTGAATCATCAAGGAGTAATGTTTTCTATAAGTAACTTTTTTCTCAAAACAATTCAAGATATTGAATCTCACACTTGATATATGGTTGGTTTGTCAGGAGGTGGAACGGATCTCCCAGAACGTTCTCAATAAGAGACAGGTGCTTATTAACATTAATTTATGCATGGTCTAAGAGAAAGAACTCAACATAGCATACAGTAAATGGAATGCGGTGCTAAGTAGTTCAATTGTCTATAAATCATGACCAGACAAGCCCAACTGGCAAACTCTTCTACACAAAAATAGTACTGTAGGCCTGATCAGAGTAACATTTTGATCGTACAAAGGTGATAGTTTCTGTTATTTTCAGTTTGCTGTGTCTTGCAGCACACAGTGCTTAATCGGCTCGAGCTGTAAACATTTTATTTCATGTGGTAATGCATATGGCTGGGGCTTATGTCCTCGAACTCTAAAAAAAACAACGCAAATAACCAAAACAAGTTCTCCTAGCATGCAGGACACACGTCTCTGTTCATCCTCTAAAAAGGAAATACGAGTGTCAAATTCAAAATTAATATTCTGCAAACGAGGAATTATAACATTAATAACAGAGCCTTCATGTACCTCCCATGCTTCACTTGGTGCTTCTACTATGTGCAACAGAAATACATGAAATGATAAAACACCTCAACAGCATCAACATACAATCAAATTAGAAGCTACAATAATGTTTTCGCAAACTTGTCCTCCACAGATCTGTGTTTCTCCATATTAAACTATCCTACTAAACCAAGATGCCCTGATTATGCAGATCAGCAATACACGAATAGAAACAAGTTTAGAAGAGGGCCCCCACATAAAAGTGGTGATAAACTAAAAATTAAAAGGAGGAAAAAAAAGACCTGCAGTAGTTTAGCCAGAATGAGCTATTTCCCATGGGTCAAGGACAGAACCCAGGAAAAATAGACGCTAGGCGCTAGGCGGGCGGTGACCCTCCGCCTAGCGCCTAAGCGTGCCTAGGTGTTTTCCTAGGCGGTATATACAATTTGCATATTGTCTACCAATATACGTCTGAAAAGGGAAAAAATAAGAGGAAAAAAAAACATAGCAAGTGTTGGGCTGCCATCTACCAGCCCACCAAGCCCATGAAGCCTTGCTCCTGACCTAATCCCCACGAGACTCAGCCAGCCACCACAAGCAGCTGCCTGCCTGCACTTCTCTTTCCACGTCCAGGAGACTCAATCGCTTCTCTTCCCCTTTTCTTCCCCACCGCCGGCAGGTCAGGGACGGCGGCAAATAGGCTGCAGCGACCGGTGGAGAAGGGGCGACAGCGACCGGCAGTTAGATCTGAGCCTCGCAACCCTGTTTTCTTCTTGTTTCCGGCGGTTCTTCGCCCTTGCTCCTCTCCACAACTGCTGCATGGCACACCGCCACCTTCTTCCTCATCTCAGGATCTTGCCATTGACTGCCTAGGCGCCACGGACCGCCTAGGTCCCGCCTACCCCCCTAGGTGAGGCGGAAGGCCTCCGCCTGGCGCCTAATCGCACGGAAGCGGCGCCTAGGCAACGCCTTTTTTTTCAAGGGACACAACCAATGCTGATATTTTATCATTATAAGTTTTACTTAAAAACTATTCCCTCCAGTCACAAAAGGATAGCATTACACACATTGAGGAGCCTTCAATCTTTAATATTTGCCCTACTTCAGTTGTACTGTATACTATATAAGAACCTAGTAAATTAGTATATGAAACCAGATATCTTTCTAGCTCTTAATGTCCTAGTTAGTAGAGCAAAAAAGTTGGTGCCTTTTAAACCCCAGCGAAATTAAAAAAAAAAATGGAAGGCAACTTCTAAATGCACAGACCTAAGTTTTACATGGAAATTACCCATCAGATAGATGACATTGTTGAGGCGGCCATCAAACTCAATTTTAGATAGTGCTTTCCTAAATGGTTTTAGACAGCCGTCTAAATGCATGTAAACGGTATGGGGGGAGGGGGGCAGCTGTGCAGTTTTGGCCCTAGTCGGTGTTCTAGACAGTTGACCTGTCTAAACAGTCAATAACAGGGGGAAAAGAGCATAAAATGCTGTAAATGAGATAGATTTGGCATATTTTTTAACAACATTCAGGCTGAGTAGAGGGACATTTTGGTGACGAAGTGGGAAATCGAACGAGATGGAAAAGAACAAGAGATCAAATGGGAGACCCAGCTCCACAGCCGTCCAGACCCCTCACGCACGTAGGCACCATGGTCAGGATCTGTCACCATCAATTCTGCATGTGGTAAGTTGCTGCAGACGTCCACCCCGTGCGCTCGTGCCCAGACTCAGGCACTCAGCGGCAGATGGGAGAAGCAAGAGAGCGACAGGGGCAGGCGAGGAAATGCAGATCAGCGGCGGAGAAAGAATATGGCCAGACAGGGGCAGCTGGACTCACATAGTTACGTGCTAGAAGATAAGGACAGGGGACACAGTGGGCTGGGGGTCTGCTGATGGGCCAGGGCTAGCCCAGAACATTCTCCTTCTTTTCATTTTTTTCTCTTTTCTTTTCCTTCTCACCAGTTCTATGGTGCTAAAGTATCAAGCCGTTTAATCTGTTTACACAATGTTTAAAGTTTAAACCGCCATGTACACAACAGCCTAAACGCCAAACAAGGCCTCACCACCCGTCTAGCATTTAACGTTTACGAAAACGTTGATTTTTTAGATGTCCTAGTTCTCTTATTGCCTTAGTGAGAGGCAGGGACCATACACCTTAGTGAGAGGCAGGGACCATACAGAATTGAGTCAAAAAACAACTAATGCTTTTTAAACCCTAGCAAACAATAAAACCATGACATCGTCAAATGTACGGAGTTAAATACCTTGCCAGATCTAAAAAACAATGATTTTTACACCGTGACGCTCATGAAGAAGCAGGAATTAAAACAGACAGCTCACTGATGATTTGAAATCTGACATTTTTAAAACTCATTTTGACAACAGCAGCTAGAAGCTAGTCAAACCTACACCAAAAATGCTAAAAGGTTTCTAGTCCAGAAGTTCCAGTTACGGGGGTGGATACTGCAGAACAATAGATGAGCTAAAATTAGCATCGTTTTCTTTTTTGCGCAGCTACAGGACTAACGAGCATTAGCAAAAACAGGTCACAGCCGTACAGCAGACTAGTCCTTGGTGCCTGCAAACTTAATTGCCGAGTGCAAACCCTAGATCGAAAAAAGACGAGTGGAGACGAACAGCAAAGTCCACCTACCTACAGAGACGCCGATGTCCGTGTCTGCAACCTGGTTCTTGCGCAGCTTCCGCTCCAAGTGCGCGGCAATCCATATGGTCCCGAGAGGCCCCTTCTTGGCCAAGATGAACTGCGAGTAGAACATCTCCGGCTCCCCTCCTTAACCTGAACCCTAACAAAAATCAGAAAAAGAGATGTTTTTAGAGGGGACGAACTTCGCGTTGAGCATGAGAGCTCAGTTGAACACCCAATCCTTCTTCCCTTCTCGGAAAATGAGGATTCGGTGGCTCATACGCAAGTAAGAGATCCATCTCCCACGAAACAAAACGCGTCCGAGCAAATTAGGGTTACTTACCGACGGAAGAAAACAACGCGAAATTGGGGTGGATCACGAATCCAATCCAGTTGAGGCGTCGACCAGGGAAGTGCGACCGGCTGGCCGCTGCTTCTCCGTGGAACCACCGGCGCCTGTCGGCTGCTGTCGTTCTTCTTCTTCAAGTGGAAGGGGGGAGCTTCACCGCGGGCGAGTCCAACTCGGAGTTGAGAGCTGCGGTACGGTCTGCCAAGGCTCTGTGTGAGTCAGCCTCAGCAGCCTACTGCGGGTCTCTGGCCAGATCTTCTTGGGCCGATCCAAAGCCCGACCTGGTGGTGACTGGTGAGGATGGAAGCCCAAAATTGTTACAAATATACCCTTTCTCAGTCGGGTACGCACTGCTCGAATAATTGCCAATTTTCACTTCATCATTAACTGGAGTAGTATTTCTATTTTGGGACACTATATCAATAACGCAGTCCTGCGATTGATCCGGCCCGATTGCTTGGGCTTATGGAGCGAACTTATGCCATGTCTTTTTGCTTTTAGTATAACTTAGTCCTCCGTTTTTTATTTGTTGTCATCTATCAGTTCAAAAATAAATTGGCGGACGATAACATTTTATAAATGGACGAGTATTATTATGCTATAAAATATACTAAATATCTAAGCTCAAAACAACTTATGCTCAAAAACTATTATAAACCATTTCTCATTTTGAATTAGCACCTACATTTCAAACTTTTAATCGGCTTATGCTCCAAGCTGTAAAAGCTACATATAAATCAGAACCAAAGTCATCTTTTAGCTAGAGTCTTACGAAAGAGACCCCAAATGAAAATAAATAAATAAATATAGGCTTGTCCGCATGTGTATCCTTCGGTGGCAGTTGCAAAACTATACACACACATAAGATCTTATTCTTGTATCTCTATCTCTATATAATCTATTAATTTAGGTAAATATGTTTAAATCTGTCGTACATCCATAAAATTAGAAATTGAATCCAAATCGATTTCGTATTTTCCATCAAGCACCGAATTTAAAAAAATCACTAGTAATATGCCCATATGTTGTTACGGGCTTTTTTAAAAACAAGAAGCTTTAAACATCTATATATTTAGAATCTATACCAATCCTATAATTCCCGTGAGGTCGTCATCCGGCGTAAATCCTTATTCCGTCGAGACCCTGTCTATCGTCCGATGTATAATTAACGGCCCAGATCGTCTCACCGAATTTTTTTCGGCGCCGACTGATTGGGTCCACATCTCACACGCACCCGGCCTCCACTCCTGCGGCGCCTTCTCAACCCTAATCCTCCACCTCCACCTCCACTCCAACAGTAAACTATTTAATTGAACACCAAAGAAAAAATATGGTTTCAGGTTTCCTCCTACTTTGCATATAGAATAATTACCATTGGGAGACCTAATTCAGGCATGGTCTTATGTATATATCTGATTTTTATTGTTAATCTGCTCAGCTGTTCCATGCTCTAGGACTGAAGCAGTTTTTTTTTTCATTTCTTGTTTTCGCAGATAAAAAACATTCTATTCTGTTACTGTGAGGTAATTTCTCACCTGATCATTCTACTCATCGCACTATTGTCATCTCAGCATATTTGTGTGTGTGTACTCAACTGAATTGACTTTTTTTTTTGAAAAGCGGCAGGAGGACTGCCATTCATTAAGAAGAAAGAAATTAGAGTCTAAAGCACAAAACAAAGAAGAAAAATTACAGAAGCCAAAACGATTATAATGCAACAGGTCGTTGAGGCCCAACAGCTGCTAATTGAATCAGCTCGCAATTACTGACAACAAGGTTTGGCAACTTGGGTTGCTGGAAGGTCTTGTACTTCAAAGATACGCCTATTTCGCTCTTTCCACACCTGCCACCAGAACGCAAACATGATGCCTATTAGTCGCATTTGCTCCTTCTTAGGTCTCCCTTGTCTAATTGAGTTCATCCATTGCAACGGCCCAGCAGAGTTGCAAGAGGAACAGTTTGCAGGAAGCTGCAGCTTCTGTGCCATCGACGCCCAAGCTGCTTCAATGTAGTTGCATTGAGAGAAGAGATGATGGGTTGTTTCAAGTGTAGCACGACAGAGGGAGCAGTTTGGGTTATGGGGCCAGTTCTTTTTTGCTAGATTGTCTGCTGTGGGTGGTTTTCCATGCATTATTAGCCATGCCAAAAATCTACATTTTGGCTCCGTTTGAGCTGTCCAGAGGGCTGAAGCAGGGAAGGTTGTATATGATCCTGTGAACTGCACCTCATAGGCTGATTTAGCGGAGTAGTTGCCATCTTTTGTCCAGCGCCATCTGATTGAATCTGGTTGGTCCGAAAGCGTGATATCATTAAGGAGGCCATAGAGTAGTACTAGTTCTTCCATCTGATCTTGGTTTGTGATGGCCTTCAGGTTTCTCATCCAGTTGTAATTGTGGAGCTCCTTATGCACCATTCTGAATTTGCATCTGGCTAATTGGTACAGGTTTGGGGCAAGTTGCTTTGGAGATACTCCTTGTAGCTAGTTAGAGTCCCAAAAAAGCGTTTTTCTTCCATCTCCAACTGTCATATCTGTGGACGCAAAGAAAAGGTCTCGCTCAGCTTGGTCTTGCATCTTCAGTAATCCATTCCATGGTCTCTCCTTTTGATCCCATGCGAACCAAAGCCAGCGAAGGCGTAGGGCTCGATTGAATTTCTCAATGTTCTTGATGCCAAGACCTCCTAGTTTTTTGGGTCGCGCGCATTGTAGCCAATTGACCAGGCAATGGCCTCCCTTGACTTTATCCGGATCCTCTCCTTTCCATAAAAAAGCGCGCAAGAAGCGCTCAATTCGCTTGATCGCCCAGGACGGTATCTTGAAGGCAGTCAGGAAGTAGGTCGGGATGGCCGTGAGGACAGACTTAATTAGAATCTCTCTACCTGGGTAAGTGAAGAAGCGCCTTTTCCAGCCTGGGACTCTATTTGCAACATGTTGCACGATGGGTTGAATTGAAGTTCGTGGCAGCTTCCTGAAGTGCAAAGGCATACCCAAGTATTTGCAAGGGAAAAGAGAAGTGATGACCTGTTGTCCAAGGATTTGTGTTAGGTCCAGGCCTTGGCATCTGATGGGATATATTTCTGTTTTGTCAAGGTTGGTTTTGAGACCGGTTGCATTTTCAAAGATATCCAAGATGAGCTTGGTGGCAGTGAAATCTTGCACCGTGGGACGGATGAAAACTGCTGCATCATCCGCATAAAGCGACATTCTGAAGTTATCACAGCATTGGTGTAGCGGTGAAATGATCTCCCACTGTTGGGCTAACTTGAACATTCGGTGAAGAGGTTCCATGGCCAGAAGGAACAAGAGAGGTGATAGTGGGTCACCTTGTCGCACACCTCTGGCGTGGATGATGCGGGCGCCTGGATGACCATTCAGTAAGAATCATGAAGATGTGGTGCTCCAAAGTGTAGATATCCAGTTTCTCCATTTCTGTCCAAAACCAAGGAAAGTCATAACCTCCAGTAGATAGGGCCAACTGACGCTGTCAAAGGCTTTTGAGATATCAAGTTTGATGAACAGAGAAGAGACTTTTTTCTTATGCAGTTCCCGGATGACCTGATTCACATAAGCAAAGCTGTCTTGAATACAACGTTTTTTAATAAAAGCACTTTGGTTGACTGAGATGAGGTGTGCAAGCTCCAGTTGTAATCGGTTTGCCAACAGCTTGGAGACTATCTTGGCAAAACTATGCATTAGACTTATCGGTCTGTAGTGAATTGACTCGTTGATGACCATTCATGTGTCTTCACTACAAGGAGCATGACGAAGAGTTTGTGGACATGCTGGACGACATCTTCACTCTCGTCCTGCTCACCCACTACGGCAGACGGTTTCGTGTGGATCTCCTTAGAGACGAAGGCTCTCCATGACGAGTGTGCGAGCATTTTGAGATCTTCCTTCCCGACCAGCAAAAGAATGGCGGCTTGAGGAGGTGGTACAACTCTCCCTAATTCTCGGTCGAATTTATCATAGATAAATGATACATCTGAAATGTTTTTAGCAGGTGTGTGGAATTAGGCAAGGAGAATTCGGATCCTACTGATTTAGGCTCAACAATACAAGTTTGATTAAGGCTTTGAGCGGCAACAGAGGACTCGAGAATGAGCGGTAATTTTTCTGTATTTTTATTTAAAGATCACATGTTGTGGCTTTTTCTATTGTAAATTGCTATCATGGATAACAGTTTATTCCTGTTGTTGTTTGATGTTAGCTTATGTTACGGGTGAAAATTTCCATCCATGCCATTTATTGACTTCACCCTATATGCAGGCAAAAGCTTTGGCTGAGAAGAATGAAACGGGACATGCAGATTCAAAGAGAGCAGGCAGAGCGAGATGTAAGTACTATGTTGTAATCCACATCTCACTGCTGGATCCACTTCCTGTCATAAGTTTCTACTGATAACTGATAAGCATAAGTTTGTAACTTCGTATTGTTTCATAAGATTATGGATGATTTTCATCTTATGATCTGAAAAGTTGAATTGTGTTAGTGTAAAGCACTTTAACGTTGTGGCATCTCAGAATGTGAAAGTCATAGTTGCTGAGACACTTCCTTATTTATTGTGTTATCATGTCTGACTTAAGGTCTGTCCTGGATGCAGTGCACTGATTTGCATAAAGAATGCACCAGACCTGCTACCTAAAAAAATTGTTTCTGTGATAAATAGCTAGCACTAAAAGCAGGTGTTTGATGTAGCTAGGACTAAAAGCATGTGTTTTCCTGTGATAAATATTTTGGTGGTGTTGGCATTCTTAGTGTTTTGTTTCCACCTGCAACACCATTGATCTCCTTTACTATGTTTATCTGGCAGATCCCAAGCCATTTTATGAATTGTCCAAGCTCACGAGTGACAAGTTCAAGCACTTGTTTCTGTAGAAATCATTGGTTCTTGGAGGGCTTTTGGTCGTCTATGCTCTTTTGAAGCTGATGATATGTCTCTAGATTTAAGATTTGGCTAACACTTCTTTTGGTTGAAAGAAAAATGGCCTCACAAATAAGATAATCACATTAGTGGATCATAGATTCTTGTCCTACAATTTTAATCAATTGTGAGCTTTGACTTACCTAATTTTTGTGCAAAGTCAGGATTTTGAGCTGTCCTACAATTTTGCCCCATATGACAGTTTACATGTGATCTTAGTGTTAGCCTTATACAGAATGGGATATACCATCTCAGTAGAATTTGTATCAATGATACCACTTTCCAATTTTCATCCAGTTATTTCTTCCTAGAATTTCTGAATCATTTTGTTAAAATACATCAAAATATTGAGATATAATGCATCATCTTTTGCAGGCTTTTCTTTTTGGATGCTCATCAGGACAATTAAAGCAAAGTAAGACATTGTCTACCATTCTGCTATTATTCACTTTTTTCCTGAATCATTTCTGACAATCATTCATGTATCATGGCCAACAATATATCTTTAGTAATCTTACTGACTTGCGAAGAAGTATGCTTCAGGTTTGAAACACATATTCACATGCAAAGCTTATGGTAGTACTGGGAAGAAGTGTGTGAGTAATGTTGTTTTTTTGTGTTGTGCACTCAGGAATATGTTAAAGCAAAAAAGGTCACTGAATATGATGACTAATAAATCAAATACAGTGACCCTTCAGGGTCTCTCAACTGATTTTTTACAACGTTGCTAATTTTGGCAGCCGTAGTGTAGTATATAGGGCAACAGTGCTGCTGTCTCCTACTGAAGTTGTAACAAATGTTGAGAGCTACACATTGAACTCATTTCAATGAAACTAAACTAGATGGTTTCCCTATTTTCTAAAATAAAAAGGGCTGATGGCCTCAATGTAGATGCACAAGCCTACAAATTTTAATATATTTGGTAATAAGTGTAATTTAATTATCTTTGTTTGGCCGTTAAGTTGTCAGTGTGCTTGGCCTTAATTTACTGTGAAACATTTAGCCGGTACCCAAGCATATTGATAGGAGACCACTTAAACAGGAATATAGATTTCAGAAAGAGTCATCTGGCTTTGAGCTGACTGCCTTTTTTTTTATACAATACCCTTTAGAACATGATTTCCATCTTCATCTGCACTAGCACTGACTTTTTGGGATCATAACATACATCGCAAACCAGAGGTCATCCTTTTCACGGTCAGATTTGTACTCTGCTCTTCTACTTGTTTATTTCAGGAATATGTTAATGCACTATTCAATTCTTTTATTCTTTATTGATTTTTTGGTTATTTTGTAGAAGAGGAAACTGCTGACTTGGATCCCAAATGGATCAAGATGAACTTACACACTTCTTTGAAGCCTATCGCTGACATGGAAAAGACTTAAAAAGGTAATCCATTGAGAATTTGAGGTATGATGACAGTTCATTGTTGGTCATGAATGTTGATCGGTGCATATGCATATGCAGATCATGAGACATGGTGCAATCACTAGCGGTGGGTAGTAAATCATGCATAAATCTGTGATTTCAAACAAGAATGTATAAAATAGAGAAAAAAATATCCGCAAGATGTGTGGGTGTCTTATCATTCAGATTTAATTGTAAAACCTCAAGCTATAAAAAAATTTATGTAAAACCTGTGTGACAGTGCATTGGAACTCTACAACTATTAGCCTATCTAATTCAGCATTAGTGATTGTTGGGATAATGATGGGTTTGATGACACAAAAGCTAACGGCATGCACTGCAGGTTGTGAAGGGAGTGGCTGGAACTGCAGAGAACCTGTGATCCACTTTATCAAAGATTGAGAAGCTGGGATTTCGAGGAGTTTGCCCCTGTCATCCAATTTATGAGAGTCCAGCTAAACGAAATGTTGTCCCTATCATCCAATTCTGTGTAGTTATCAGTTCACATATGGTAGTTGTCTTTTATTACTAGACTTGGATTCTCCATGGAGTTGCAGAGAAAAATGGTTCCCATTTGTGAGAGAATTATTGGACTTGATAAAAAAATTGCATTACTGATTATAGTTTTTTCACTTAAATGAATTATATAAAACCTTTGGTACCCTAAACATGTTGAGATCTGAATGAAAGTACTTTTTTGTTACTCACAGTTCTCCTTTTATTATGATTTACATGCCATGTTACCTTTTTTATAGGTGTGACCTACTATGTAGAATACCAATTTTCCTTTAGCTGAAACAATGAATCAGAAGTGCAGAACAACCTTAAAGAAAAACTACTCGAATTGGCATCTAAGAGGAGTGGCATTCAGAAAGAGATTGATCAACTTGAGCCTGGAAAGGAAGTAGCCAGTTAGAACTACTGCTTTTAGCATTGGTTACTACTTTGTTTCTCCATCACCTGTCAGTAATATTTTAAAAGAACTGTAGGGATGTCATGCTAAATTGACGTATATTTTGTAAGAGTTGGGATATGTAAACTATGGCTCATTTTCTGTTTTCAATTCGGATATGTAAAACTCTTTTTCTGTTTTCAGTTCGGATATATAAAATATGACTCATTTTCTAATAAACATGATAATTACTCATTTTTATTATAAACAAGTGAAGAGCCTATGTTGAGAGCAAAACATTTTGCAAGTGGTCATGGAAAAGTATAGCCGGTTGTTCTGATATATATGAATTCATATACTTTACAGTTTTGATCAATAACTTCGAGGGACAATTGTGTTTTGACCACAATTGGTCATATATTCCCTTTGTCATTGGAATTTTCATTTGTCAGTAAAAGTTGGGATATATTATCATTTTAGACTATGTAACATGAGTTTTGAATTACTGATCATTTTGTAAATGTCAACATTTGGGATTACACTTTTCTTTGAACCTACTGTCATATCTTTTAAAATATTATTTTGTAATCAAGATAGTAGATAGTATTGTTTTTCTTTTATATTGTTATCTGAAATTTTTAGCCCGTAGTAACGCACGGGCATTACCCTAGTACAACATATTTAAGGTAGGGGTGGAGTTATTAGGTGTTATTCATGGTATCCTATAACACCATTTGTTTATGGTGATTCTAGTAGCTAAATATTATTTATGGTGTCTAATTCAGTAATTGACATCGTTGCATCTAGTTCATGGATCTGCCTCGGTTTGAGGCAAGTGCTTTGTTTTAGTCACGTTAGATAGATGTTTTTTTTAGCTTTTTTCCCTCTACAAAACTCATATGTCCATTTGCTAGTTATATTTAATCGAAAATATAGTGTAAATTACAAACACGTCGTGTAGTAGTAGTTCAACCAAGATTAGAAAAAATTTACTAACATGGGAAAAAACCATATGTACTACAACACCAAATCGACGAGACCGGTATACAAACTTGTAGAGCAAGCTATGTATACATAGTCTCAACGTTAGTGACGACAACACTAAACTATGTATAGGAACCTATAAACCAAGCTTAAAGCATGCGAAACTAACACGGCGAACGAATCATTGATATGAGATGAGAAAGAGTTGAATAATGATGAACATCTAGATCGAGAATTTTCATATGTAGTAGACTACAATAGAGTAGAGAATCAACAACAATTCAACCTGAGGAGGCGTCCTTGTTCCCATGCGTCATCGTCGTCGACCTAGCCTTTTGGCACAGCAGCAGCCTCTCGAACTCCATGTCTAAGGCGATGAGCGCACAGAATTTGTCGACAATCTCCTCTCCGTCATGGAGGTCCAGGTCGGGCGAAGATGGATCGAGGAGCCTGCTGCGTCGTTGTTGTTCTTGCAACACCGCCAACTCGTCCTTGATCCAATGAACTGCCGCCTGAAGGTCTCTTCCCAGTTGCTAGTGTCCTTGTTGGTGCCACCATCTGTGGGTGGTTGGTCCTCCAAGAGTAAACCCATGATAGATAGAAGACGAGACATCCAAAGCTCTCCACGTCTAGCGAGACCACAACCAACATAGTCTCTAGGACCTTCTCGGCATCCTCCACTGAACCGAAATTCCAGCAGCAGCCAGCAAAAACAGCATTGCAGGAAGCAAGATCGGGGCGCACCATGGCAGGGGATTTCTCCCCAACCACAAGTTTGCAGGCTTCGTCGAACACCTTCAGGAAGGCTGGGACTCCGTTTCCAAACTGAACTCCATTTTGTTTTTCCAAACTAAAATGTCAGACTCTATTTCCAAATTAGACTCCATCTGGCTTAATCTGGGGCTTTTATGAACATATGAGTCGTATTTTTTTTATCAATTCTGAAACCTTATGCAACACGGAGTCATGTGCTGTAACATTATACAACACTGTGCAACACTGTATGGACGTGTTAACCTCTTTTAATAAAGTGTAGAGAATTCAGTAATTGATATCGTTGTATCTAGTTCATAGATTTGTCCCGGTTTGAGGCAAGTGTTTTGTTTTAGTCATGTTAGATAGATGTTTTTTTAGCTTTTTCCTCTCCACAAAACTCATATGTACATTTGCTAGTTATATTTAATCAAAAAGCTATAACATGTGTAGATTATAAACACGCATGTAGTAGTAGTTCAACCAAGATTTGAAAAAAGTTACTAACATGGGAAAAAACCATGTACTACAACGCCAAATCGACAAGACCGGTATACAAACCTGTAGAGCAAGCTATGTATACATAGTCTCAGCATTAGTGACGACGACAGTAAACTATGTATAGGAACCTATAGACCAAGCTTAAAGCATGCGATACTAACACCGCGAACGAATCATTGATATGAGATGAGAAAGAGTTGAATAACGACGAACATCTCGATCAAGACTTTTCATATGTAGTGGACTACTATATAGTAGAATAAGAATCAACAACAATTCAACCTGAGGAGGCGTCCTTGTTCCCATGCGCCATCGTCGTCGACCTGGCCTTGTGGCACAATAGCAGCCTCTCAAACTCCATGCCTAAGGCGATGAGCGCACAGAACTTGTCGGCGATCTCCTCTCCGTCACAGAGGTCCAGGTCGGGCGAAGATGGATCGAGGAGCCTGCTGTGTCGTTGTCGTTCTTGCAACACCGCCAACTCATCCTTGATCCGATGAACCACCGCCTTGAGACTTACATTCTCTCTTTCCAGCTGCTAGTGTCCTTGTTGGTGCCACCACCGGTGGGTGGTTGGTCCTCCAAGAGTAAATCCATGATAGATAGAAGGCGAGACATCCAAAGCTCTCCACGTCTAGCGAGACCACAGCCAACATAGTCTCTAGGACCTTCTCGGCATCCTCCACCGAACCGAAATTCTAGCAGCAGCCAGCAAGAACAGCATTGCAGGAAGCAAGATCGGGGCGCACCACGGCAGGGGATTTCTCCCCAACCACGAGTTTGCAGGCTTCGTTGAACACCTTCAAGAAGGTCGGGACTCCGTTTCCAAACTGAACTCCGTTTTGTTTTTCCAAACAAAAATGTCAGACTCCGTTTCCAAATTAGACTCCGTCTGGCTTAATCTGGGGCTTTTATAACATATGAGTCGTATTTTTTTTTAACAATTCTGAAACCTTATGCAACATGGAGTCATATGCTGTAACATTATACAATACTGTGTAATACCGTATGGATGTGTTCACCTCTTTTAATAAAGTGTAGAGAATTCAGTAATTGATATCGTTGTATCTAGATCATGGATCTGCCCCGGTTTGAGGCAAGTGCTTTGTTTTAGTCACGTTAGAGAGATGTTTTTTTAGCTTTTCCCCTCCACAAAACTCATATGTACATTTGCTAGTTATATTTAATCGAAAAGATATAACATGTGTAGATTATAAACATGTGTGTAGTAGTAGTTCAACCAAGACTAGAAAAAAGTTACTAACATGAGAAAAAACCACACATACTACAACACCAAATCGACGAGACCGGTATACAAACCTGTAGAGCAAGCTATGTATATATAGTCTAAGCGTTAGTGACGACGACACTAAACTATGCATAGGAACCTATAGACCAAGCTTAAAGCATGCGATACTAACGCCGCGAACAAATCATAGATATGAGATGAGAAAGAGTTGAATAATGACGAACATCTCGATCGAGACTTTTCATATTTAGTGGACTACTATATAGTAGAATAAGAATCAATAACAATTCAACGTGAGGAGGCGTCCTTGTTCCCTTGTGCCATCTTCGTCGACCTGGCCTTTTGGCACAACAGCAGCCTCTCGAACTCCATGTCTAAGGCGATGAGCGCACGGAACTTGTCGGTGATCTCCTCTCCGTCATAGAGGTTCAGGTCGGGCGAAGACGGATCGAGGAGCCGGCTGCGTCGTTGTCGTTCTTGCAACACCGCCAACTCATCCCTGATCCGATGACCCGCCGCCTGAAGGTCTTGCATTCTCTCTTTCCAGCTGCTAGTGTCCTTGTTGGTGCCACCGCCTATGGGTGGTTGTCCTCCAACAGTAAACCCATGATAGATAGAAGGCGAGACATCCAAAGCTCTCCACGTCTAGCGAGACCACAACCAACATAGTCTCTAGGACCTTCTCGACAGCCTCCACCGAACCAAAATTCTAGCAGGAGCCAGCAAGAATAGCATTGCAGGAAGCAAGATCAGGGCACACCACGGCAGGGGATTTCTCCCCAACCACGAGTTTGCAGGCTTCGTCGAACACCTTCAGGAAGGCTGGGACTCCGTTTCTAAACTAAACTCCATTTTGTTTTTCCAAACTAAAATGTCAGACTCTATTTCCAAATTAGACTCTCTGGCTTAATCTGGGACTTTTATGAACATATGAGTCGTATTTTTTTTATCAATTCTAAAACCTTATGCAACACGGAGTCATGTGCTGTAACATTATGCAACATTGTGCAACACTGTATGGATGTGTTCACCTCTTTTAATAAAGTGTAGAGAATTTAGTAATTGACATCGTTGTATATAGTTCATGGATTTGCCCCGGTTTGAGGCAAGTGCTTTGTTTTAGTCATGTTAGATAGATGTTTTTTTAGCTTTTTCCCCTCCACAAAACTCATATGTACATTTGCTAGTTATATTTAATCAAAAAGGTATAACATGTGTAGATTATAAATATGCGTGTAGTAGTAGTTCAACCAAGATTTGAAAAAAGTTACTAACATCGGAAAAAACCATGTACTACAACACCAAATCGACGAGACCGGTATACAAACCTGTAGAGCAAGCTATGTATACATAGTCTCACCATGATGACGACACTAAACTATGTATAGGAACCCATAGACCAAGCTTAAAGCATGCGATATTAACACCGCGAACGAATCATTGATATGATCTGAGAACGAGTTGAATAATGACGAACATCTAGATCGAGACTTTTCATATGTAGTAGACTACTATATAGTAGAATAAGAATCAATAATAATTCAACCTGAGGAGGCGTCTTGTTCCCATGCGCCATCGTCGTCGACCCGGCCTTTTGGCACAACAGCAGCCTCTCGAACTCCATATCTAAGGCGATGAGCGCACAGAACTTGTCGGTGATCGCCTCTCCGTCATGGAGGTCCAGGTCGGACGAAGACGGATCGAGGGGCCTGCTGTGTCATTGTCGTTCTTGCAACACCGCCAACTCGTCCTTGATCCGATGAACCGCCGCCTTGAGGTCTTGCATTCTCTCTTTCCAGCTGCTAGTGTCCTTGTTGGTGCCACCGCTGGTGGGTGGTTGGTCCTACAAGAGTAAACCCATGATAGATAGAAGGCGAGACATCCAAAGCTCTCCACATCTAGCGAGACCACATCCAACATAGTCTCTTAGGACCTTCCCGGCATCCTCCACCGAACCGAAATTCCAGCAGCAGCCAGCAATAACAGCATTGCAGGAAGCAAGATCGGGGCACACCACGGTAGGGGATTTCTCCCCAACCACGAGTTTGCAGGCTTTGTCGAACACCTTCAGGAAGGCCGGGACTCCGTTTCCAAACTGAACTCCGTTTTGTTTTTCCAAACTAAAATTCGGACTCTGTTTCCAAATTAGACTCCGTCTGGCTTAATCTGGGGCTTTTATGAACATATGAGTCGTATTTTTTTTATCAATTCTAAAATTTTATGTAACACGGAGTCATGTGCTGTAACATTATACAACACTATGCAATACCATATGGACGTGTTCACCTCTTTTAATAAAGTATAGAGAATTCAGTAATTGACATCATTGCATCTAGTTCATGGATCTGCCCCAGTTTTAGGCAAGTGCTTTGTTTTAGTCACGTTAGATAGATGTTTGTTTAGCTTTTTCCCCTCCACAAAACTCATATGTACATTTGCTAGTTATATTTAATCGAAAAGGTATAACCTGTGTAGATTATAAACACGCATGTAGTAGTAGTTCAACCAAGATTAGAAAAAAGTTACTAACATGGGAAAAAACCACACGTACTACAACACCAAATCGACAAGACCGGTATACAAACCTGTAGAGAAAGCTATGTATACATAGTCTCAGCGTTAGTGACGACGACACTAAACTATGTATAGGAACCTATAGACCAAGCTTAAAGCATGTAATACTAACACCACGAACGAATCATTGATATGAGATGAGAAAGAGTTGAATAATGACGAACATCTCGATCGAGACTTTTCATATGTAGTGGACTACTATATAGTAGAACGAGAATCAATAACAATTCAACCTGAGGAGGCGTCCTTGTTCCCATACGCCATCATCGCCGACCTGGTTTTTTGGCACAACAGCAGCCTCTCGAACTCCATGTCTAAGGTGATGAGCGCACGGAACTTGTCGGTGATCTCCTCTCTGTCACGGAGGTCCTGGTCGGGCGAAGACGGATCGAGGAGCCTGATGCGTCGTTGTCGTTCTTGCAACACCGCCAACTCGTCCTTTATCTGATGAACCGCCGCCTTGAGGTCTTGCATTCTCTCTTTCCAGCTGCTAGTGTCCTTGTTGGTGCCACCGCCGTTGGGTGGTTGGTCCTCCAAGAGTAAACCCATGATAGATAGAAGGCGAGACATCCAAAGCTCTCCACGTCTAGCGACACCACAGCCAACATAGTCTCTAGGACCTTCTCGGCATCCTCCACCGAACCGAAATTCCAGCAGCAGCCAGTAAGAACAGCATTGCAGGAAGCACGATCGGGGCACACCACGGCAGGGGATTTCTCGCCAACCATGAGTTTGTAGGCTTCGTCGAACACCTTCTGGAAGGCCGGGACTCCATTTCCAAACCGAACTCCATTTTGTTTTTCCGAACTAAAAGGTCGGACTTTGTTTCTAAATTAAACTCCGTCTGGCTTAATCTGGGGCTTTTATGAACATATGAGTCGTTTTTTTTATCAATTTTGAAACCTTATGCAACACGGAGTCATGTGCTGTAATATTATACAATACTATATAACACCATATGGACGTGTTCACCTCTTTTAATAAAGTGTAGATAATTCAGTAATTGACATCGTTGCATCTAGTTCATGGATCTGCCCCGGTTTGAGATAAGTGCTTTGTTTTAGCCACATTAGATAGATGTTTTTTTAGCTTTTTCCCCTCCACAAAACTCATATGTACATTTGCTAGTTATATTTAATCGAAAAGGTATAACATGTGTAGATTATAAACACACATGTAGTAGTAGTTTAACCAAGATTAGAAAAAAGTTACTAGCATAGGAAAAACCACACGTACTACAACACCGAATCGATGAGACCGGTATACAAACCTGTTGATCAAGCTATGTATACATAGTCTCAGCGCTAGGGACGACGAAAAGTTCTCCAATTTTAATATTCGATAGAAGTCAAGATTCCGCCATTTTGTTTTCCAAAATTATGATACAAAAATATTTATTCAGATTCAGACTCCTCTATGTAGATCTCTGCGTGGGGCCTATATCTGTTACCTCCGGACTCCAAATAATACAATTCATATATGTTCCAAAAAGGTCTCAATGAGATCTACAACTTTCGTGTTTTAACTTTTCTCATTAGAGCATGTTTTCAAGTCAAAAATTGTGTCTCAATGTAGTGTTATTTCTATTCTATGTGAATTAATTTTTCCTATCGGATAAAGCTTCTAAAATTTTTTAGACATTGAATCACGATTTTGGTCTTGCATGTTAGGCTTGATAGGGATCTAGTGGTGTCTTATAGATATCATGAGCTTGTGAGAATCCCTCTTTGCATGATGAATTGGTCTTTATATCGGTATTTCTCATATTTCAGCATTTTTTATGCCATTTCACTTAATTTTGCAACATAGCACTCAAACGACACTACATGTAGAAAAAATGTTACTTATGATATATAAAATGGTACACTAAGAAGCATCAATAATAATATAAATATGATCTTTCATGTAAGAAATATCAATAATTATATCTTTACAATATATTAATTGGGCTGAGGTCATCTAGACCACTTTTTTCATGTCCAGATGTGTCCGTAACATTATCGTATTCAGTTTGTATACTACAATGATTCACCAATCAGTTTGAGTCGTTTTTGAACCATTTTCTAATCCTTTGTTGAATTAGACTCTGATTTCAATTCGATATTTCATACTAATAACAATTAATCATTTATTGCTTCAACATCATATTTTGGATACAAACTAATAACAAGAATTACAATAATAACTCACTCCAAAATTATTATAATAAATATTCTTTTTAAAACTCAAAAAGGTAAAGCAAAATAAAAAATAGAGCAAATGCTCAAGCCAAAAAATTGATTAATTGAAAACTTTTTACAGTTGCAAAAATATTCTAATAAATTTTTTTTAACAAGACCCATAGTAACGCACGGGTATTTTGCTAGTAATCTATTAGGTGATATCATTCACGCAATAAAAAATCTGCCGTACGCCCACAAAGTAAGAAATTGAATCAAAATCAGTTTCATACCTTCCATATCAAGCATCAAATTCAAAAAATCATAAATACCTTACAAATGAGGCAAACTCAGACTCTACCTCGTAGCCCTTGAAAAGTTCTACAACTTTTATATTCACTGTAAGTCAAGATTCTGCCGTTTTTATTTTCAAATTTACAATGCAAAAATATTTGTTCTGATTCGGACTCTTCTGCGTAGGTCTCTGTGCGGGGCTCATATCTCCTACCTCCATGGTCCAAATAATATGATCCACATATGTTCCTACAAGGATTCGACGAGATCTATAACTTTTGTGTTTTAACTTTGCTCATTAGAGCATATTTTCAAGTCCAAAATCACGTCATAATACAGTGTTGTTTCTATTCTACGTGAATTGATTTTTCCTATCATATAAAGCTTTTAAAATCTTTACGCATTTGGTCACGACCTTGATCTTGTATGTTAGACTTTATAGAAATCCAATGGTGTTTTGTAGGCATTATGAGCTTATGAGAATCCCTCTTTACATGATAAATTGGGTTTTATATCGGTACTTCTCATATTTGAGCATTATTTTTAATGTCATTTCACTTAATTTTACAACATAACACTCAAACAACACTATATATGGAAATTATTAATATTAGAAATAAAAAAAATATTTATGATAAGAATATCGTAAAAAATGATAGAAAGTTTGTTATTTATGATATATAAAATGGTACACTAAGAAGTACCAACAATAATATAAATATGATTTTCATGTAAAAAATATCAATAATTATATTGTGTAAAAATTTATATTTAAATCATAAAGAGTATTTTATTTTTTTTAACCCATAGCTATGCACGGGCACTTTGCTAGTAATCATATAAATTGGCTCACTTATATTATATCATATAATAATAAAATTTATGATTTACATTAAGCTTTTACGAACATACATTCTCATAAAAACAGAAGAGAACACATTATTTAAAGCATATATAAAGTGCCTCTAAGTATGAGACGAAGTTTGTTCTAAACGATACTTTGAAAGAACGAAAAGGCACCTAAAATTCTCCAATCAGTTCCTGGATAAACAGCTCCATTGACAAGAAATCAGGAGCGAGGTTGCTCCTTGAATTCCCTACCATAATATAAGTTACTTTAGATTTGTAGTACTAAATTAAACTTTTATAATGCTGAGCATTTATAGCTAAAAAAAATATAATTCCTATCATTTAAACAATATATTTGTCTAGTATTTGTGAGTGTCTTCTAGTGATAGTCAATAGGTGTTTGTTTTTGAGCTTCTATGAGAAACTTTTCACTCATAGTGCTTGGATGAGCTTCCTCATAGAGTTCGAGCTGTTGAACCATAAGTGTACTGTTCACCCTTCCCCATCAATTTAGGCACAAAAGTGTTTCGTTAGCTCTTGGGCTTGAAACTAGCTAAAAATATGTGTCCTCAATCAAGCCCCTAATGTAATCTAGCTCTTCCTTTAAATTTCAAAAATAAAGTACTTTGATGGGCACATGGTGTTTGACAAGTAGCCATGATTCTTAGTGTCCACATCAATAAGTTCTAACAACAAGCACAAATTTCACAAGTCCTAGACCCAAGTTATCATTGTCCTAAGATATGTTTTTATGGCAGAGACGCACTGCATTCCATATAACAAAGAAGTGAAGGGAAAAAAGAAAAAAAGATATAACATAGCTATCCAGCATTACGCAGGCAACTAGTTTTTTTTATTCATAAGATATGAGAGTAATTTCTGAACGGCCATGCTGCATAAAAATCACCGGGATGCTAACTTTGGAGGGTCTGTTTAGATATAAAGTATTTTTTAAAGCTAAATATGTATCTAAGATCTTCTAGTGGGTTTTGGTGAATGATGAAGAAAGATTAAAAATATACTAACATGTTGTAGGATCTAGGATTCCAACTAGAGGGAGGGGGAGGGGAGTGAATAGGCGGTTTTTGACAATTTATAACCTGCATAAATAAATGTGTAAATAATACAATAATAATACTAGCAAGAAATAAAGACAACACCTATGTGATAAGCATCATTGTGATCTTTAGAATGTAAAAACAAGTAAATAAATAAGGGAGAGAGACACAATTTTATCTTGTGGTCTCGGTGATTTGTCGACCACCCCTAATCGACGTTGTGGTGGATTCAAGTCTTTGACTTGCTTCTCTATCAAGTATACACTTCTCCAACAAGAAAGGCTCACACAAGAGCAACTTGATCTTAAGCCAAATCAATCCCTTGAATCTCTCCAAATCTTGGTTTCACTAGAGTTACTGATGAGGACATCACTCCTATGGATACACACAACACTTCTCTAATTCTGGACTTCCAAGGTCCAATGACTAGAGCTCGTGCACGACGATTAAATTTAGAGGTGAGCTCCTTCATTATAAGTCACTTTTGAGAATGGTTTGCTACCTAATGATTATATTGTAATTTGGAACCATGGAGAGGACCAGGAGATGATTGTAGAAAGACTTGGAGGCGTGGAGGACCAGCAAGAACGTGGAAGCCAAGGTGGAGGCCCAACAAAAACCGAATTCGAGTCTGTTTTGGGGCCCAGGACCAGTCTGTACTAAAATAGATGCTCAGGACGTATACGGTCTCGGATTTGGACGTTCTACATATGCACAGAAAGATAAGAAGAAGAACTTTCCAATGCCGCCAGTCTCATGTCCAAATTAATCCGAAGTCATCAGAAATCGTCAAAACAAGAGAGGGTCCAGAATCTGTTCCGGTGCTGCGTCGCCTGTTTTTGGTATTTGGGCTTTGTATCCAGTTGAGACAAATTAGGGAAGCGTCCAGAGGGTCTTGCATGACCCTAGGGTCTTCATATACAGCCACCACCGCACCATTAGGGTTCTAGTTTTTGCATAGATTATTCTGTTCATAACAGTTTCACCGTCATCACGGTTTATGAGACCCCAACTTTGTCAGATTCATAATACATCTGCAATTGTGTTACATTCTTCTTTGTTCTTGCTTGTGTTCTTGATTCGCAGGTTGGGATTAGCCTTCTCAGCGAGGTCAATCGTTTTAGGATGGTTGATAACCAGAGAAGACGTCGTGCTACGATTGCGGGGTTTAGAACGTGCTGTTCTGAAGCCAGATTGATTTGTGTGTCGCCTCCGACCAAATCAACGTATTCAAAACCTTTCGAAAGATCGGTAACCCTTATTCACATCAAATGGTAATCTGAGCTTTAGGTGCACCATCAGGTTTGCACTATCCTTAGTTAATTTCGTTTTGTGTTCATCCTATCATCCACAGAAAAGCCCAAAAAATCCCCCCCCCCCCGCCCATAACCATGTGTTTAGCCTTTGCATATTTAAATTTCAGAGTCTGTAGTATTGAGTTTGTGCCCTAGTTCCTATTTAGTCGCTGGTTTAGTTTGTGTTTTTATTGTCAGTAATGTTTCCCTTGCAACCCTACCCATCATCCCCTTCACCATCCTCTGTTTTGTCGGCTTTTTGTGCTAGGGTTGATTGATCACACACCCAGCCTAATCCCACCCTAAACCCACCGTCAACACCTCGGATCAATCCCCATAAATTCCACTTTCCGCTGCATCCACGCCATCAAAAAAAAAAATCCTACCCGATTCCAAACTCGACCCTAAACCCGACCCCTAACTCGACTCGGGTTTCGCCTCGGGTTTCTTGAAAACTGATTCCGACCCCCCTTCGGTAAAACGGGCATAACTTTTCACTCGGGAATCCGTTTTGGCTAAAATTTTTACAGGAGATTCTTGACTCAAAGTTGAGCATACCCACACTCAGCTACACCCCGTGTGCCCTCGTCAAAAAGTTCAAAAAAACGGGGAAGGTAAAGAAAAAATTAATTCAAGTTTAAACCCAACATTTTCTGCAACTTCAAGGTTTTCTGTAGGCGACATCCTAGCTCTGTTTGAGCTCAAATTTTCTGTGGATTCTCCCCCATTGTTAGTCAATTGGAAAAAAATATCAAAAAATAAAAATTAAAAAAAAGAAATTTGGGATTTCTACTAGTGCTACATCTAGCCCCGTGGAATTTCTAGATTTGGCTATTTTGCACTTAGCCCCTTGTTATTGCCTGTGTGCCTTTGTCTCCTTGTTTCCACTTTGCTATCACTACTATTCTAGGACATACTTAGACTAGCAACTAGGGACAAATTACTTGGGCACTTATTCAGGTTTACTATCTGATTTTGATTTGTGTGCCACTCACATATATATATTTGGCCTTTCTAGCTCTACATATTTCTTCTGGACAACACATAGGTTATTTGTGACCCTTGCAATCATGGAACACACCTCCCTGGTATACTTTGCTTTGCTTTTTAGAACTTTGTAAGAGCTTTATAAGGAGTTTCCTTTTGTTGTGTTGAGAGGCACCACTGCTTAGCTGTTTTGTAGGGATAACCTTCACTATTTTGTTTCCTATTTTGGTGTTTGTGATGGCAGGAAGTGATGATGGAGAGGTGGCTTCACCCTCATAATTTGCTGAGTGCGTGAGCCAAGAGCAGCTCCAGAAGGCTTTGCAGGCTGCTCAGAGTGATTTGGCAGAGACGATCACTAGAGCCATTACTGATGCGGTCAGTAAGCTTCACATTAGAGACAGCATCGAGCGGTTGGAGAAGCGGGTCTCTAAGCTCACCGATCAAGTTGTCGCGTTGGAGACCGCTCCCAAGACCAATGATACGAACACCAATAACAACGATGTTGAAGAAGACCATGATGAAGACACGGTGTATAAGGCTGATGGCACCGTTGATAGGTCAGCTACAAGGACCGCAAGATTATGACGTCGTTTGCAACGTAACACTCAAGGTATGGGTGGTTTCCATAACTACAATCATCGTCCATACGGTAACTATGCTCTAGATGACCCGTATGCTAAAATTAAGTTTTCAATTCCTTTATTTTCGGGTTAGTATAATGGTGATATTTATCTTGATTGGGAGATGACTGTAGAACAAAAATTTAATGCCCATCTTGTTCCTGAACAACATAGAGTTAGACAAGCTACTAGTGAGTTTACGGACTTTGCTATTGTTTAGTGGAGTGGTCTAGTTGCTGAAACTGATTTGCCTACTACTTAGGAAGAACTTAAGGTAGCAATGTGTGATTGTTTTGTTCCTCTTCTTTTTATAGAGAGATTCATAATAAACTACAATATTTAGAACAAGGAGATAAAACTATTCAGGAGTACTTTAGTGAGCTTCAGAAGGGTTTGATTCGTTGTGCTGTAGTTGAAAAAGTAGAGGATCAGATTTGCCGCTTTTATTCGGATTTGAGAAAAGAAATTCAGGACATCCTTGATTTAAAAGAATATTATACCCTCAACCAGTGTTTCCAGTATGCTATGCTTGCAGAAAAAGAATTGCAGGGACTTTTTCAGGCTTTTGAGGAGTACAACAAGTCCAGGAACTCCTACCCTCCATGGCCGACGGGGACTTCGGGGCTGCCCAAGCCATCTTTTCAGCCGCCCCCACTAGCAGCTGCCAAGAGAATTAGTGTGCCCTCGGCAGCACCAAGATCAGCCCCTGGACCTTCTACGCGCTCAGGTAAAAATTCTATGCAGGTACCAGCTAGTAGTGCCTCCTCTGTTGCTTCAACGGGGCGCACTACAGGGATTCAGTGCCACCGCTGCCATGGACTTGGTCATGTGCAGAAAGATTGCCCAAGTAGGCGGGCATATGTGGCGACAGACGATGGCGGTTACATGAGCATCTCGGGATGTGGAGGATGATGAGGAGGACGTCGCTGCCACTAGCAGTGACCTCGTCCTTGGAGACGGAGACACCACGGGATACATGAACATTATTGTTCAGTGTGTCCTTAGCACACAAGTTCAATAGCCCGAGACGATGTAGCACCACAATTTGTTCCAGATTTTCTTCGTAATCAAGAACCGCTGAGCACGTGTCATCATTGATGGAGGAAGTTGCAATAACTTGGTGAGTTCTGATGTGGTCAACAAGCTTGGTTTGCCCACACGCCCACATCCCCATCCGTACTATATTCAGTGGTTAAACGACTCTGGAAAAGCTAAGGTAATACAAACTTGCAGAATTCCTTTTTCCATTGGTTCTTATGTGGATTCTGTTGATTGTGATGTCATACCCATGCAAGCATGTTCACTTTTATTGGGTAGACCTTGGGAATTTAATAATGATGCTGTACACCAAGGTAGAAGTAATAAGTACACTTTTATGCATAAATGAACTAAAATTACTTTGTTACCAATGACCCTTACTGAAATTATACAAGCTGATTTAGAAAGAGCTACTAGTTTGAAAAATAAAGGTCCTGAAATTCAACAACCTATTAATTCTGATTCTACACCTAGTAATATTAATGATTCTTCAAGTTCTAAGGGTGCTGGAATTAAATTACAAGGTCGTTCATGTCTTGCTACAAAATCTGAGCTTGCTGAAATTTTTGCTAATAATGATATTTGCTATGCTTTGATATGCAAACAAGCTTTGTTTTCGCTTAATGATATTGCTTCTAGTGCTTTGTCTCCTGCTGTCACTAACCATTTGCAGGAGTATGAAGATATTTTCCCAGCTGAGATACCCCTGGGATTGCCGTCTTTGAGAGGGATTGAGCATCAAATTGATTTGATTCTGGGTGCTACTTTGCCAAACCGTGCTGCTTATAGGACCAACCCTGAGGAAACTAAGGAGATACAATGACAAGTCCAAGACCTTTTGGATCATGGATACGTTCGTCAATCACTTAGTCCTTGTGCTGTTCCTGTACTTTTGGTTCCTAAGAAAGATGGTACTTGGCGTATATGTGTAGATTGTAGAGCCATTAATAATATTACTATTAGGTATCATCATCCTATTCCTAGGCTAGATGACATGCTTGATGAGTTATGTGGTGCTATAATTTTTACTAAAATTGATTTGCATAGTGGCTATCATTAAATTAGAATGAAACCTTGAGATGAATGGAAAACAGCTTTCAAAACCAAATTCGGGTTATATGAATGGTTAGTAATGCCTTTCGGTTTAACTAATGCAGCTAGTACTTTCATGAGCTTGATGAATGAGGTTTTAAGAGCTTTCATTGGCAAATTTGTGGTAGTTTACTTTGATGATATCTTGATTTATAGCAAATCCATGGATGAACATATGAATCATTTGCGTGTTATTTTTGATGCGTCGTGAGATACACGTTTATTTGGTAACCTTGAGAAGTGCACCTTTTGCACGGATCGAGTTTCTTTTCTTGGCTATGTTGTGACTCCACAGGGAATTGAGGTGTGGATGAGGCGAAGATTGAAGCCATAAAGAGCTGGTCTGTACCAAAAACTATTATACAGGTGAGGAGTTTTCTTGGTCTTGTAGGTTTCTACCATCGCTTTGTCAATCATCACCATTGCTGCACCTTTGCATGAGTTGACAAAGAAAGGTGTTGATTTCCATTGGGGTAAGGTACATTATGAGTCTTTTGATGCTTTGAAGGACAAACTTACACATGCACCATTGTTGCAATTACCTAATTTTGATAAGACTTTTGAGCTCGAATGTGGTGCTAGTGGTATAGGCATTGGTGGTGTTTTGATGCAAGATGGTAAACCTGTAGCATATTTATGTGAGAAAATTACTGGGCCTGTATTGAATTACTCCACGTATGATAAGGAATTGTATGCACTTGTACGTTCTTTAGAGACGTGGCATCATTATTTGTTGCCCAAAGAATTTGTTATTTATTCTGATCATGAATCACTTAAGTATATTTGTTCTTAATGTAATTTGAACCGTAGACATGCTAAATGGGTTGAGTTCATTGAGTCTTTTCCTTACATTATTAAACATAAGAAAGGGAAGGATAATGTGATCACTGATGGTTTATCTAGGCGCTATACTTTGTTGTCTCAACTTGATTGTAGAATTTTTGGACTTGAGGCAATTAAAGAACAATATACTGCTGATGTTGATTTTAAGGATGTATTGCTGCATTGTAAAGAAGGTCGTGCATGGAACAAATTTGTGTTGAATGATGGATTCTTGTTTAGAGCTAACCGCCTATGCATTCCAGTTGGTTCCGTTCATCTTTTGTTGTTACATGAGGCGCATGGAGGTGGATTGATGGGTTATTTTGGTGCCAAGAAGACGGAGGATATTTTGGCCACACACTTCTTTTGGTCAAGGATGAGGAAAGATGTTGAGCGCTTTGTTGCTCGCTGCACTACATGTCAAAAAGCTAAGTCTCGCTTGAATCCACATGGTTTATACATGCCACTTCCTGTTCCTTCTATTCCTTGGTCGGATATTTTTATGGACTTTGTTTTAGGACTGCCTAGGACTAAGAGGTGGGAGCGATAGTATTTTTGTTGTTATGGATAGATTTTCTAAGATGGCACACTTTATATCATGTCATAAAACTGATGATGCTAGTTATATTGCTGACCTCTTTTTCAAAGAAGTTGTACGTTTGCATGGTATGCCTTGTACTATTATTTTAGATCATGATGCAAAATTCTTGAGTCACTTTTGGCGCACACTTTGGAATAAGTTGGGTACAAAGTTGCTATTTTCTACAACTTGTCACCCACAAACTGATGGATAAACTGAGGTTGTGAACTGCACTTTGGTCACTATGTTGAGAGCTATTTTGAAGAGAAATTTGAAGCAATGGGAAGAATTGCCTCATGTTGAGTTTGCTTATAATCGGGCAACACATTCTACTACCAAGGTAAGTCCCTTCAAGGTAGTGTATGGTTTTGATCCCCGTACTCCACTTGATATACTTTCTCTACCTATTAATGAGAGAGTTCATAATGATGCTAAGGAGCGTGCTGAATTTATTTTGTAAATGCATGAGACCACTAGACTTAGCATTGAAAAGATGAATGAAAAGTATAAAATTGCTGGTAGTAATGGTAGAAAGGAAATAAAGCTTGATGTAGGAGATTTAGTGTGGTTACACTTGAGGAAGGATAGATTTCCAGTATTGAGAAAGTCTAAATTAATGCCTAAGCTGATGGTCCATTCAAAATAATTGAGAAAATTAATGATAATGCATACAAACTTGAGTTGCCTCCTGAGTTCGGGGTCAGTCCTACTTTTAACATTTCAGATTTGAAACCATACTTGAGAGAAGAGGATGAACTTGAGTCGAGGATGACTCCATTTCAAGAGGGGAAGGATGATGAGGACATCACTCCTATGGATACACACAACACTTCTTCAATTCTGGACTTCCAAGGTCCAATGACTAGAGCTCGTGCACGACGATTAAATTTAGAGGTGAGCTCGTTCCTACATCCTTCATTATATGTCACTTTTGAGAATGGTTTGCTACCTAATGATTATATTGTAATTAGGAACCATGGAGAGGAGTAGGAGATGATTGGAGAAAGACTTGGAGATGTGGAGGACCAGCAAGGACGTGGAAGCCAAGGTGGAGGCCCAACCAAAACTGACTTCGAGTCTGTTTCGGGGCCCAGGACCAGTCTACACTAAAACGGATGCCCATGACGCATACGGATTCGGATTTGGACGTTCTACATATGCACGGAAAAATAAGAAGAAGACCTTTCCAATGCCGCTAGTCTCATATATAAATTCATCCGGAGCCATCGGGAATCATCGAAACAAGAGAGGGTCCAGAATCTGTTCTGGTGCTGCGTCGCCTGTTTTTGGCATTTGGGCTTTGTATCCAGTTGAGGCCAATTAGGGGCGCATTAATAGGGTCTTGAACGACCCTAGGGTCTTCATATACAGCTGCCGCCGCACCATTAGATCTCAGGTTTTTGCTTAGATTATTATGTTCATAATAGTTTCGCCATCATCACGGTTTGTGAGACCCCAACTTCGTGAGATTCATAATACATCTGCAATTGTGTTGCATTCTTCTTTGTTCTTGCTTATGTTCTTGATTCGCAGGCAGGGATTAGCCTTCTCGATGAGGTCAATTGTTTTAGGACGGTTGATAACCAGAGAAGACGTCGTGCTGCGATTGCGGGGTTTAGAACGTGCTGTTCTGAAGCTGGATCGATTTGTATGTCGCCTCCGACCAAATCAACGTATCCAGAACCTTTCAGAAGATCGGGAACCCTTGTTCACATCAGTTACCCTTTGCTGCTCTGGTGAGGCAAATACAATATCTCTTACAAGAACACCGGGCCTTCTTCACAATCTTCTTGAAGGGCTCACGATCATGCCGCCAAGCCGACTAGGAGGCATCAACCTCCAAGGGTAATAAGCGGACGTCGCTTGCTTGATGAACAACTAGTGTCACAAAGCTTAAAACACTCAAGAACATGCATTAGATTCTCACACAATTACAATGGATCAATGGAAGCTTGTGTAAGTGAGGAGAGGGCTCAAATATCTCAGGTATGCAATGCCAAGGGACAAGAGAGAGTTCTTGCACGCGAGGGAGGAGTATTTATAGAGGTGGCATCTAAAACTAGCCGTTGCAAAAGCCTGCACAACTGGTGGTCAGACCGCCAGCAGCCCCAATGGCTAGGTTGACCAAAGATTTAAACCTCAGACTAGCTCGCGGTCATACCGGGAGCAGCTGGCGGTCAGACCGACCACTTCTGGCGGTCAAACCGTCACAATCACAAAAATGCACCCCTCCTAGACCCAGGCGGTCAGACTGCCAGAGGTCCCCGGTTAGACCGCCCGCTGGTTGCGGTCAGACCACCACTGGACCCCGGTCAGACCGCCAGAGCCACTTCGACAGGAAATTTTCAGGGAATATTTTGGGGGATTCCAACATGAGTTTTTCAAGGAATATGTTGGGGTAAAAAACCATAGGATAAGAAGGAATATTTTGTGTAACTGTTGACGCGAAAATCACCACGCGTGACCTGGGAGATCTGCTTAACTCTAGTGCAGGCTCAATACAAGAAACCGGGGCGTGCCAGATGATTTTCCCTGCAAATTGACAAAGAGATGAATGGTTAGAAGACGCAGGTCACCGGCCTAAGATAGGACGATGAAGCGAGCTTATAGTCACTATTAGTGAAATCAGCCGAGGCTATTATATGGATAAAGAAAATAAGAGAAATTAAACTAATCGGCTGATTGTATTGGCTTATCGACAAAATTTAATTCAATAAATAGTTTAAAATCATGGATACCGATAAAGAATCGAGTCAACAAGCCAGAGTCGATAAGCCTACAGTATTCATGAAGCAACTGGCCAAGTCGATGTAAGGTGCGAGAATCGATAGATCTACAGTAAGTACGCATGGACTCACTCTATCGATGATGTCAAGTCGATAGATCTAATTATCTGGTATTATAAATATGCCTCCAAATCATAAATCTATCTTATTTTAATATGGGGGCAAACGACTATCAAAGTGGATGATATAATCAATCTAAGTATCAGAAAGTCGATTGAACCGTGATAACCTATCGGCTAAACGTCCCGATAGAACTCCATCGACTCTATCTATAAATAGATCAGATCTAACCCTATCTACCCAGTAAGAGATCAAAACCGATGTAGCCTTACTGATTCGAATAGATCGGACTTAAATGAGACAGTATTCAAACACGCTAGATAGAGCTAGATTTAACCTATTTATAGATAAGAATCAATAAAGTGACTCGAATAATTGATCTAAAATATACCGGTAGAACCTACTAAAATTGCAATAGACCGCTTTCAACCAAGACAGTATCATAATCAGAGTCGATAGAATAGGTACAATGAAAATCTAATTACCGAATAACTAGCAATTCTAACGATAACAACTAGAATATCAAATTAATGAGAAAGTACTAGTTGAGATTGATAGAATTACCAAGGTTGACTAATCCAAGTCTCTCGCCGAGATCGAAGCCAATGCAGCCCACACGAGACGGGGATTTCATCGAGGAGGAAAGGTTGGCGATGCGTTGAATTGTATTGAACGAAAGTGTTGTCTTCTTTTGTATAGATCCTATTACATATTTATAAACCTCACGCAAGAGGTTCTGATCCAACTCGATCATGACTCTTAACAAACCAACTAGATTTGTTTTTAAATTAAATCTAAACTAAAATACAAAGAGATAAAATGACCCTATTGGGCCCACTTGATTCCTTTCGGCCGTTGAACATCATTGACTTTTTCCGATTTCAATTCTTCACCTCTAATTAATGGACCGGTCAAATTCCAGTGCCAACCCATGCCCCCCACCCCGAGTCCGGGGTACGAAACCCTTCGTGCGCTGAACTTTAACTCCTCATCTACCATGAACTTTTATCTCATGGATGTAATTACTCATGAACCATCCACTAATAAACTTTGTCTTTTTCCAACCACTCAGGCCCCATTAATTGCAGCTCGTCGTCTTCCTACGTCGCCTCGACTACTAGGTTTTTACTTTTGACTGTCTACATTCTTATCCTTTCTCCTCAAACTCCATCGCCTCCTATTCCCCCAAATCAATTCAGAGCGGCGTTTGGATCCTCCAAAGGTCAAGTCCAGACCCTATAAATAGTCCCTTCTAGCTAGCCTCTTCCCTCATCTTAGTGCCTTCGATCATGGGTCTTCTACTGAGAGCTCTGATAGAAAAATACCATATATCTCCAAATCTGCTAAGTTTACTATGGCAAGTACTCGTCGCCTCTTCTACCCCCAGAGTGATCCTTTCAATCCAAAGTTCGCAGCTGCCCCTGCCTAGAAATCAACTCACTAGTTGCCTTTAGATGGAGGCTGTTGGTGGCTCTTAAAACCCAATATCAGTCACCAACCGGTCGGAAATTGCAAGGTAAAGACTAAGGTCTAAATAAAAACTTGCCTAAACTAATAAAATTCCACAAGTTTTGGTGAAATATGTGTTTGCAGGTATATTAGGGTCAAAACATGCAAAAACATGAAGAAACACCTCGTCGGCCGATCATGTCATAAAACAGCCAGCCAACAGGGTCGTATGAGGCTGAAATCAGGGCCCGGGAAGGGTCATGATGGCTGAAATCAGAACCCAGCCGACATGGTCATATCAGGCTAAAATCAGCCACCCGGCTGGTCAAAACAGAGTCGTCATCAAGCTGATCATTCGACCCGACCGATTCTGCAAAACACTCCACCATGAAGCTATTTTCTCCTCCCGGACCAAAAGTAATGGAATACGGCTAAGGAAAAAGGGTCCACAAGTGGCCTAACCGGGAGAAGTCACGGGGTGACCTGGATGGGGTTGGCACCCGGCTCAGGCCACCGCCCGGCCTGGCCTGCCGCCCGACCTCCCATGCCGCCCGGCCTAGGTTGGTCACCCAGGGTTGCCAGTCTATGAAGCCCATGAGGCCTACCGGCCCCAAAATAGAGAAGTCGGTGCAAATCGACCAAAGAACCGCCATCAAGACAAGATCTAGGCCAACCAAAACAAGACGGTCGGGAACCGACTCAATCTAATAGCCGCCCGGCCTGGGCTGCTGTTGGTAGTAACTACACACCCACCTATATACCGCAAGAGGATGGTGTACGACTGTAGCACTTTTTTCACTTGAATTGAGTATTCTAAGTTTTATCAAATCCACTGGGACCTTAGGGATAATTAAATAAAGTTAACAGTAAAAGATCTAATCGAAGCTACTGTCGATCTCAGGTTGCATGAAGGGAGACTGGCCAGCGCAAGGGTGCGCCAGATAGTAAATATGTCATTGCGCCGATCGGCGTAGGAGTTGAGCCGATCGACACACTGGTGAATCTAAGCCAAAGTGCACCAGATGTCTTGTAAGCCTAAGCTGTTAAGTGAGTAGCCAAGTATCTACTAGTGAGATCGTAGCCAGAAAGTCTAATTAAATAATATCATAATGGGTAATTACTTGGATCAATGAAAACTTATAATGAATAAGACCACCCTGCTTTTTGAGCGGCTCCCGATTTATCGCTGTCGAGAGGAAACCCTTAATCGCGCAAGTATCTTACCCTACTCAACTATCCAATAGTGCTACACAGGATTAGTGCTCTCACCGCTAAATCACACTACTAGCATCATCAAGCAACCATAATCAATACAATGTCTGAATATTATCCTAATCACCACGATTAAGATAATATCTACTTACTTAGCCTAGAACTAAGCAATTGGAATAAGCACATACATGATTATAGAATCAATATAGACAAATCACCAAAACTATCATCAACATATTCAATCATCCATGAGATACATAGAGTAAGATTCATCCCCGTCAAGATGGCCTACCTTGACGGATCAACTCTTAACACCAATGGTTCTTGAAACTAATCAAGAGATCTATTCTAATGGGGCAAGCCTCGGTGGATCTAACTCACGGATCTGTTGTCCCTCTGTCGCCTCTGTCTCCTTCTCTGCCACGACCAGGGTTTACAAGTATTTATAAGGGTTCTACTCATAAAGGACTCGGTTTCTAGCAAATATGGCGGTTGCGCCGATTGACGCAGGATTGCGCCGATCGACGCAAGCCGTGTCTTCTTGGGTTTCTCCTCTGAGTTGGTTCCTCTGTCCTCCACAGCTACCATGTGGGCCTTTTCCTTCGAGATAAAGTCTTGTACTGCACATCGAGATCTTGAAGTTCCATAAATCTTCTAGGCAAATATCTTCAAGTGTCTTACGCAGATAAACTTCCATAAACATGTGGAATGGGCCTCGGTCACTTCTGTGGGCCAAAACACCCTTGCGCTGATTGGCTCATGGACTGCACCGATCGGCGCACTGGGCTTCTTCAGTGATTTTCATCGATTCTGGATTCCTGTTCTTTTCAACATCACTTTAATCACCAATTTACCTATTTCTGCAATAAAGCTCCAAAACAACGCATATACAAATATATAGACAATATCATAGGTAAATGGCCTAAATTATTATCAATTATGCTCTAATTGGGGTAATATTCACATATAAAAGGGGCACTTGGGGAGTACCAATAGTTCCTCCATACTTAAACATTTGCTCGTCCCGAGTAAAGTAAAAGAAAGAAGAATCAAAGAACATATTCTTTTTATCATAGAAGATAACTCAAATCAGCAAATGTTGAGCATTGTTCTATTATGGTGTATTTCATATAGGTATTAAGCAAAATAGTTCAAATATGGGCATAAAGCTTAATGTTTCTCCCCAAAGCAACAAATCATGTCCAACTCACAAAGATTGTTGTGAACATAAAGAATCTATTTTCCAAATAATCCAAGGCAACAACTCATCTTTCAAATCACTCAACCTATTCTACATCATAATGATCAAATAATATTTGTGTAAGGCTTATATGAGTTGCTAGGTGAGGTAATTCAAGGATTGCAAACATAAATCAACAATATATTGTAAAGCTAGGAGATTATTCTTTGTTGGAATTATAGAAACATTATCAAGATGGTCATTAAGAAAGAAAAATTTAAGAAAGGACTCACACTTTGGATATGTGGACATGCGCATAGCAAAAATTTGATCTTGGAAGAAAAAGAACTCCCATTATTAGATTGCACATGGTTGGAATGATTCATGGCTATATTAGAATGAATTTCGAGAATAGGCATGTCATATACCATCCCCCGACACTTAAAGTTTTGCTAGCCCTTAGCAAACAACAGAGATTTTTCTTTTTTTCTTCTTCTGCTATCTTTCCTCTTTTTTTTTTTATTTTTGCTCTCTGCTGTGTCGATCGGTTCATGATGCGCCGATCGGCTCTCAACCCGAATTCACCAACATTTGTTGGTATTTAATTTGTCTGGCTTCAACATTTATTCAAGAATTAAATATAGCCTGAAATATAAGATGTGGTCAAGGAATGATACTCAACAAGATATTTTGGGTTCAACATTTATTCAAGGAATAATTCTCAAGGATGTGGTCAAGGCTAGAAAAAGATACACAAAGATTTGCCGTCATAGTAAAGTTCATACCAAAAAGAATTAAATCCGAACCGAACTCAACCATCAATTTAATGTTTATCTACAAATCAAAGGTTCATGAGAATTGCTCAAAATATGGCATTGGTAGGTAAGGATATTGAAGAGAATAAATTCCAAGGTTCACAACATGAAAAATTATTTATGAAAAGATTGGTAATAAGTTATCATCACAAATTGGACAATATAGATGAAGCACATGGGTACTCAAAATTGCTCCACATAAGACATATTTGCCGAATAATCATTCAGTGTAAGTTCAAAATTTTATTCAATGCTCAACATTATTTGGTCCTCATCAGCACTTTTTGAGAAAGAATAAATAATTCAATTCTCCTAAAAGAGCATAACCGCCACCATTATATTAAGATCGAGACTCGAATACATGGTGATGTTTTTAGCACACACTTGCATTAAAATAAAATTACTACTAACACACTTACATGAAAGTAAAACTACTACTAACACACTTGCATGAAATTAAACACACCCGATACATGGTTTCCCAATCCGCTCACACACACATAAGCAAATAAATAAAAAGATTGCAAAGAATAAGAGAAAACGCAAATTGGGAAACTGAAACACGTGCCAACTCCTAGGCACTCTAGTCAAACGAAGGTGGAGGCGGTGGCTGATCAAAGCCATAGCACCATGCCTTGAGTCGTTCGAACTCCTCCACCATCGCCTCGAGGTTGTCCCTCTGTCGGGACACGACGTCCTCCACGCGCTCAATATAGTGCATGTTGTTGTTGATGTACCCCTGCATGGGCACAAAGAAGTCTGCACCGGGCATAGGAGGCACCACAGGTACATGTCCTTGGTACCTGTACTCAATACCCGCGCTGAAGTAGGTTGTGCCGACCGGCGTGTCATCTGCGCCGACCGGTGCAGAGGGCTGTAAACTGCCCGCTGCATCTCCCGACCCTGGCTGGTACTGCTGAGCCCCCTGGCATGAATTCCAGGAGTCCCGCTCATCGCTGGCTGCCGTAGATGTTGCCGGTTGTCGAACCCGCCCACGGCGGTCCTTGAGAACTCGGCCCCTGTCCAAGAGACCTTCCTCAAGCCAATTTCCTCCCTCCAGCTTGTGGTGGAGGAAAACTCCTAGCTCCACACACGGGAGCCTTATGTTGGTTCTGCCAACATGGAAGCCGGTGCAAACACTTCCCGTGACAATATTGCCACAAGTCATATTCTCGCCGATCTCCGTCGTGCACTCCCACTTGTCATCGCGCCCTCCCGGTCCGTCGCCGTCGCAGACGAGTGCTACTAGGCGTTGAAGATAGACCCCAAAGGCCAATTTCTTGCTCGCCTTGCCCCTCTTGTTGAGCCAACCCTGCACCAACACCAACATGGGGTTGCAGTGAGACGGACTCACGATGGCGTTGTAAAGCCAACGCAAGTCCGCATCGGTGACGTTGCTGGAGTTGATCTTGTCGCCTGTGCACACCGCCAACCACCGATGGAAGACTTGAATTGTCGGGTTGCGAATGTTGCCGCGCTTCATCTCCTCCACGTACGAGAGCCGCCTCCAAAAGGAGTCCAACTCCCCACGTCCCAAGATGCCGGCGAAGTCGGTGTCGGTGTCGAAGCCGAAGGCTAAAGCCGCCATCTCTAGGGTCACCGTGTAGCTGATGTCGCGGACGCGGAAGTTGACAGCCTCGAACCTCATCGGTGCCGAGCCTCATCGTAGAGGCAACCTCGGTGATGACATCGAGGTTGTAATCCATGGGAAGGAGGTGGAAGTCTTTCCAGCCAAGATTGTTGAGCATCCTCCTTAGGTCCACCCACATGCCGATCGTGGTTAGGAAGGTCTCGTCCAAGTCAAAGTTGGGGATGAACCTTCCCCTCACCGCGGGGTAGTGCTGCTGTTCCTACATGCTCAGAAGGGTAAAGCCCTCCTCCACCGTGCACGGCACGAATGCTGGCAGTTGTGGTGATCTAGGAACCCCATGGCTTGCCACCGTTTGGCTCCTCGTAGCACGCCCCATTGGAAGGGGCGCGTCGGAGACAGAGTGGCGGGCGCAGATCTCATAGTTCACCGCCACTGAGCCAGTGAATGCATCACCCACCGACATGTCATCGCGAGCGCTGGAGCCCCCTCTCACCGAGGAGTCACTGCTCTACTCGCCGCCGCTGCCAGAACTGCTTCCCTGACGCAGCCTCTTGCCCAACTTGCCAACGGAGGAGCGGAGATGATCCATCTGTGAGGAATGCGGAACGTGTGCGAGATCGTGGGTAGTAGGGAAGGTGGAGAGATTACCGGGATGGTGTGCCGAACTAGGGGCGCCAGGCCTCCCTTTTATAGTATGGGAAACTTTCAGGAGAAGGACCCGCCTTGAAATTTCAAAATTTTTGAGTGCGCCGATCGGCGCGGAGGTGCGCTGATCAGCACAATTCAAATTTTGAATGCTCTGACAACTATCACGCTGGAATCCTGATGTCTTGATTCACTGTGCCGATTGGTGTGGGCCAGCGCCGATCGGCACGCTGTCTCTTTTTCAGCTTTTGGTCAATTCCATGTCTCCTCTGCACCGCACACCTGCATAGCAATGATACCTGTTCCTCAAAATCAACGCCTGCCGCCTTTGTCTCCTATTTGAGAATCGCATGGGTACCTGTGCTGATTGACGCAGTAAGGGGCTGAACGGCGCAAGTCCCTTGCACCTCTTCTTTTGGCCCGGCGCTGATCCTGATGCCTCGTGTTCATCTCTTTCACCTAATTTTCCACTTTTTCCAATGTTCCTATAGCTTTGACATATGTAGCGGGGCCCATCTGATGGCCGCGCCGAACGACTCTGACATGCGCCGATCGGCGCGATGGCCATTTTTGCTCCTGTCCCCTCGCTTCTTCGCTAGATGTTGCTCCTCATCCTTTCCTACATCATTTGGCAACCATTTTGCACAAAAAAAAATTAATTCAAAAAGATTTTTAATTACCTTGAAAATAGCTCCATCTCTAAAAATTACTGTGCCGGTTGATTTTTAGCATCCCTTCAAGTCTTGGCGTTGTCAGCCATCTGTCCTGACCTGGGAAATAGTGCGCCGATCGGCGCAATCACTATTCCTTCCTGTTTTTGGTCCCTTTTTTTTTGTTTTATTCCTGCGTTGTTAGTCTATAGTATATATATACACAGTTTTGCACATATAAACAGACAACACAAGAGCACACAAGAATTAAGCACACACTTTTTCTATTTCTTTTATCCGGGAGATTGTCTTTATTAAAAGCAAGCAAATTAAAACACCAGGTTGCCCTCCCGGCCAGCACTAATTAACTAGATGAAACGGGTTGCCCTCCCGCAAGCACTAAACAACCTCTAAATCCCACGATCATTGGGTTGCCTCCTAAGAGTGCTCTAGTTATTTAGAGGTCAAAGAGCTTGACCTCCCCGCAAACAATCAATCCTTAGTGTCACTGTGCGGGATGTGAAGCCGTGGCACTACAAGGTACTGTTATCTCCGTGGTTCATATACCTCGAATGACGTATCCATACATCCCCTCCAATTACTCTCGATGCCTCGTTGCCACGGTGTCTTATTTCTCCTCACTTCATCAACAGTACAACATTCTTCTACCTTCGGGCGAAACTTGAAAGAGTAGGGAGTCCCACTTATATCAAAGCTTATCTCACCACTCCCAACATCAATACTTGCTTTTGTAGTCCTCAAGAAGGGTCTGCCTAAGATCAACAGAGTCCTCATCCTCTTATCCATATCAAGCATAATAAAATCAATAGGGATGATGTGATCTCCAATTTGAACAGGCACATCCTCAGCAATTCCGTCAGGGAAGCGTACCGATTGATCGGCTAACTCCAAACACATACCCGTAGGCTCCAATTCAGACAAATTGAGACTTGTGAATATATGACGGGGCATAACACTTACACTTGCTGCAAGATCGCACAAGCACCTATCAAATATCCTTGTTCCAATCATGCATTTGATGCTTGGTGATCTAGGGTCGGGCTTTTTCTCAAGTGCAACATCATTAATTGCCACCGTAAGCTCCTTAGTGACCTTCACAACCTCCTCAAAAGCTAGAGACTTCTTATTTTGCATCATGTCGTTAATGTACTTGGCATAGGTGGGCACTTGAATAGCATCAAAAAAAGGGACATTGATGTAAAGCTTCTTCATAATATCGACGATCCTTGCAAATTTCTCATCGTGTTGCCACGCTCTTTCTGTATTTGTCAGCAGTTGGGTATTTAGAAATGTGGCACAACCATGCTCCTCTGTCTCCATGCCCATTTTCAAACCAGAGAGGTCAACATCCTCCTCGCGCCGATCGGTCCTTTCAGGGAGCCGATCGGTGCTGTCAGGACCGTCGCGCCAGGTGTGCGCCGATTGGCGTGGGGCCTCTTTGCTCCCGCAGGATGCTCTGGATCTTCTGTTTGTTTTCTTGACCTTGTAGCTATTGCCTTCAACTGCTCTGCAGACTTCGTATTGCCAGGAATAGCCCCCTTGTTGCCTTGAATGGCTTGCGATAACTGTCCTATCTGTTGCTTCATAATCTTGGTATGCTCCAAAATCTGCTCATTGGAGCTCCCATTTTTATCCTTGTCATTAATTCCCTCAAGGACACGATCAATCTCCTTGAATTTAGCTTGATTGACCTTGTTGATCTTCTCTTGAGCTTGGAAAAACTCATGACATTGGAGAAGAAGTGGGATAGAATTTTGAATGGATGAACTAGGAGAGAAAGAACTCCTTTGCTGCTGATATTGGGGCTTCCACCCACTATTCTTCATATATTCTAGCATCTTTATCTCTTCAGGGCAATCTTTCTACACATGACCAAATTCTCCACACCCACCACAAGTGGAGCATGATTCTGCTAGCTTGAGCAACTCTTCCTTAGGGATATGCAGATTATTGTCCAACCTCCTTTGATTAGCGTCGACGCGATCTATAATCAAGTCTTCATGAGTCCTCTCAATCATGCTCTTCGCCAGTCCTTTTGAAGGTTGCAAATTCCTTGAACTTCTCTCACTATCCCATGATTGTTTTTCAACTAGCAACTTGGTCAAATCCTTAGCTTGGGTGGGAGTTTTTGACATGAATGAACCTGTAGCTGAAGCATCCAAGTCTTGACGAGATAGTTGATTCCATCCTGTGTAGAACCTCTCAACAACTTCTCCAACTATCAGACCATGATGAGAGCATGCATCCATATATTCATTGTATCTCTCACATGCTTCTCCAATGCTCTCATCAACATTCTGTGTAAATCCAAGAATCTTATTCTTCAAAGCTTGAGTCTTACCAGGAGGGAAGTACTTGGCCAAGAATTCAGCTGCTAACGTGTTCCACACCATCTTCACTGTGTTTTCCAATCCATTGTACCATCGCTTGGGGCATCAAACTAGAGAGAAGGGGAACAGCCGCACACGTGCTTGGTCTCCGGTCAATCCTGCTATCTTGAATGTGCTGCAAACCATGAAGTGTTGCAAGTGATGATTGGGATCTTCCAAACCTGTGAACGGTTGTTGCGCCACTATTCCAACATATCTCTCCAATTGACAATTGATACAGAAGTTGATCTTGGGCTTCTTGGAAATCTGTCTTGACAACATTATTCAATTGAGACTTGAGACGATTAACCATAGGTAACTCTACCATCTCCTCTTCTTCTTGATCTTGAACTGTGGATTCTACTGTGAATAATGCTCGAGGTGTGATGCGGACTGCTTCTCTAGCTAAATCTCCAAGTGACTTGCTTCTCTTCTCTGCTTTTCTCTTCTTGCAAAAGAGTCTTTCTGGATCATCGGTGTAATTAGAGGGTTTGTTTGACTTAGGACCATCCATACCTGTTAGTTTCACTTAACAGAATATATGCACTAAAGAGACGAGTAAAATTAAGCATAATGACTAGACACTAATGCATCAAACAATATTTAAAAACCTACTATGGTCCCGGCAACGGCGCCAGAAAATTAGAGCTTGTTGGTCGTAACTACGCACCCACTTATATACCGCAAGAGGATGGTGTACGATTGTAGCACTTTTTTCCCCTTGAATTGAGTATTCCAAGGTTTATCGAATCCACTTGGACCTTAGGGATAATTAAACAAAGTTAACAGTAAAAGATCTAATCAAAGCTACTATCAATCTCAGGTTGCATGAAGGGAGAATGGCCAGCGCAAGGGTGCGCCAGATAGTAAATCTATCGTTGTGCCGATCGGCGTAGGAGTTGAGCCATTCGGCACACTGGTGAATCTAACCCAAAGTGCGCCAGATGCCTTGTAAGCCTAAGCTATTAAGTGAGTAGCCAAGTATCTACTAGTGAGATCATAACCAGAAAGTCTAATTAAATAGCATCATAATGGGTAATTACTTGGATCAATAAAAACCTATAATGAATAAGACCACCCTGCTTTCCGAGCGGCTCCCAATTTATCGCTGCCAAGAGGAAACCCTTAATCGCGCGAGTATCTTACCCTACTCAACTATCCAATAGTGCTGCACAGGCTTAGTGTTGTCACCGCTAAACCACACTACTAGCATCATCAAGCAACCATAATCAATACAATGTCTGAATACTATCCTAATCACCACGATTAAGATAATATCTACTTACTTAGCCTAGAACTAAGCAATTGGAATAAGCACATGCATGATTATAGAATCAAGATAGACAAATCACTAAAACCATCATCAACATATTCAATCATCCTTGAGATACATAGAGTAAGATTCATCCCAGTCGAGATGGCCTACCTTGATGGATCAACTCTTAACACCAATGGTTCTTGAAACTCAACTAGAGATCTATTCTAACGGGCAAGCCCCGGTGGCTCTAACTCACGGATCTGTTGTCCCTCTGTTGCCTCTGTCTCCTTCTCTACCGCGACCAGGGTTTACAAGTATTTATAAGGGTTCTACTCATAAAGGACTCGGTTTCTAGCAAATAAGACGGTTGCGCTGATCGGCGTAGGATTGCGCCGATTGGCGCAAGCCATGTCTTCTCGGGTTTCTCCTCCGAGTCGGTTCCTCTGTCTTCCATAGCTGACATGTGGGTCTTTTCCTTCGAGATAAAGTCTTGTACTGCACGTCGAGATCTTGAAGTTCCATAAATCTTCCAGGCAAATATCTTCAAGTGTCTTGCGCAGATAAACTTCCATAAACATGTGGAATGGGCCTCGGTCACTTCTGTGGGCCAAAATACCCTTGCGCCGATCGGCTCATGGACTATGCCGATCGGCGCACTGGGCTTCTTCAGTGCTTTTCGTCGGTTCTGGATTCCTGTCCTCTTCAACATCACTTTAATCATCAATTTTACCTGTTTGTGCAATAAAGCTCCAAAACAACGCATATACAAATATATAGACAATATCATAGGTAAATGGCCTAAATTAGTATCAATTATGCTCAAATTGGGGTAATATTCACATATAAAAAGGGGCACTTGGGGAGTGCCAACAGCTGCCGCCCGGCATACCCGGCCGCCTGGCATGGCCCGCTGCCCGGCGGACCGACTTTTGCGCACCGACTCTCCTTCACCTACAAGTACCCGCCAACCCTTTGCCACCTATAAATAGAGGGGAAATTTGGCAGAAAAAGAACATCAAGCAAGTGAAGCATATTGAAGTCCATTTTCCCACTACTTTTCTTACTAGTAGAGTAGGTTAGTTGGTCGGGAGTTAGAGTCTAGTCGAGAGCATCGCTCGGGATTCCGGAAATCATCTCGGAGTCTTGGTATGAGCTCTCTTGTATCTTTTCTACTTTTGTGAGACTTATCTTTTATTAAATATAATTATCTTTTCCTTATTTATCTTATCAAGTATTTATCTTTACTTAGTCAATTACCTCAAGTTACAATTATCGGGAAAGAACTTTGAAGCATAGTTTACTAGATTCCCGGCTAGGATTTAATTAAGTTTAGTTCTCGAATAGAACTTAGACTTGGTTAGTCCCCACCTATTCTTCCGCTAGGCCAACATAAGAATATCTAGTGAAGGCGTAGGCGCGGTGCCTAAGTTAACACTAGCTGGATTTGCATTCGTCCTCATGGGCTGTGTGGTAGGCGGCAGGTGGTGACAGCCCTGTCCATCCATTTAGTAATCCACCATGTTTGGGAAGTCTCAAGCAGGGTTGTCTAGTGGTAACAGGCCCACTAGTGCACGAGGTTAGTTACCGACCCTATTAGTGGATCGTTGTTGTGCCCCGAAGTAAACTTGTTGGTGAAAGACTCAAGGCTGTACCATGGGTTTGGTGTAAGCACTCAACCCTAGTAACTAGGAATCATGACGCTTGACTAGATTTAGGAAAGTTTATCTTAGGAATTTTAGACTTAGACTCGCTATCCTCCTGGCTAGCTTAACCAATCTCTTTATCTATCTTAGTGTGGATTTCTCCTGTATCACTGCTCCCCTATTTATCATTGAACATCCTTACCCCCGTCTTTGGTCAGTTGGTATAACTCTTATAGTCATATCTTTGTTAAACCAAGATACTCTTACGCCTAGATTCCCTAAGGAAAATAAATACGATACCTTGGAATACTCCCGAGTGAAATGCTACAATAGATGTTCCGTGCGCTTGCGGATTGGTTCACTCTTCTCTTAAAGCATAACAAACATCAATTAACACTTCAAGCGTTGTTACTAGATAATATTTTGATGCGATGTTAAGAAGTGCCAACAAGCATTTCTGGCACTGTTGCCGGGGAAGCAATAGGCTAAGATATCGGAATTTTAAGATTGATATTTCTATTAAGGAGTTACTGCTTTCCTTAGTGGGCTTACCCTTGTTCTATTTATTTGTGGTGTAAACAAGACGCTTTATGACTGGTTTTGACCTACCAGACAACTACCACAACGATCCGGAGGCTTTGTTGAGGAGAGTGCATCAACGACTCAGCCCTCCTTGACCTAGACTTGCTCTTGAAGCACCCCTGATCCCACCAACTCAATAGCAAGACCCTTCCACGTTCGCTCAGCCGATCATGGCTGAGAGGACGATCCGTGACTACTCCGCCCCGTCTGCCGACAACATCCGCACAGGACTGAACCCGAACATGGGGAACGGAGGCTATGAGCTGAAACCGGCCTTAATCAACATGGTTCTGGCTAGTCCTTTACGTGGCAAGGCATCGAAAGATGCAAACGCCCACCTCCAACAGTTTTTGGCGGTGTGCAACACTTTCACCATGAGGGATGTGACCCCTGTGGCCATTCATCTTCACCTTTTCCCATTTTTGCTCTTGGGGAAGGTGAAGCAGTGGTTCTATAGTAATCAAGAAGATCTCACTACATGGTACAAGTGCTCCAACGCCTTCCTTGCCAAGTTCTTCCCGCTAGGCAAAACCAACACCCTATAGAATAAGATTTCAAGTTTCGAACAGCTAACCGATGAAAGCATCCCTGAGGCATGGGAGCGTTTCCAAGAGTATACTCTGGCATGCCCACATCATGGAATGCAAGATTGGTTGCTAATCCAAAGCTTCTACCATGGGCTCAACCGTCCCGCTCGTGAGCACCTAGATGCAACCGCTGGAGGTTCTTTCTTCTCTCTGAAGGTCAAAGAAGCTCAAACTCTCATAGAAAAGATGGTCGCCAACTACATCGGCTATGATGAGAGGCAAAACTAGCCACAACCCAAGATGAGGGGAGTCCACGAAGTTGATGGTATTGACATGCTGGCAATCAAGATGGATCAACTTTTGTAGAAAATGGATTCGCCTCAAACTGTCCAATCCCTAGACTCTCGCATGACTTGTGAAGTCTGTCGGAATGTCGGACACATAGGAAGCTGCTGCCCAGAGACTCAAGAAGAAGAAGTGAACTACCTCAACAACAACAACAACAACAACAACAACAACAACAACAACAACAACGGGTTTAGGCCCCGTACGAACAACTTCGGATGGGAGTCCAAGCCAAACCTCTCCTTTGACAAAAACATGGGTAACTCTAGAAACTTTACTCATAATGAACCTTCCTTCTGTGATCTTATTCTAGGGAAATCTAAAATCAATGAAAGTATTAGTAGGAAATTTATTTCTACTGATAAGGTTCTAGAAAGCATAGATTCTCATATGGAAGCATTTAATACCTCTCTGCAAAACCAGCTCAGTCATAATAAAATGCTAGAAATGCAAATTGCTCAGCTGGCCGCCTCTATTGTTAAGCCTAACATGGGCAAGCTCCCCGGTCAGTCGGAAGCTAGCCCCAAAGAAAATGTTAATGCGGTCACAACTAGAGGCGGAAAATCTATACAGGATCCGCCAAATCCAAACACTGCAGGGAAGACCAGGGAAACCAATGAAGAGTTAGAAGCGGAGGAAGAAATTGAGGTTGAGGAGGCAAAAGCACCCCCCCCAAGAAAGCACCGCATGAGTTCTATGACACCCCGGTGTTGCCATTTCCCCGTCAACAAAGGAAGCCAACGGTGGACGAGCAATTTGGGAAGTTTGTTGTGGTAATAAAGAAATTATATGTCAATATATCTCTACTTGATGCGATGTAGGTTACCACCTACTCTAAGTATTTAAAGGACATCCTCAACAACAACCGCCCAATTCCATCCATGGAGATCATTAAATTGACGGAGGAATGCAGCGCTGCTATCTTGAACTCTCTTCCAAAAAAGAAGTGAGATCCGGGGTGCCCAACCATCCCTTGTTCCATCGGGCTGCAACAATTCAACAACGCCCTTTGTGATTTGGGGGCAAGCGTGAGCGTCATGCCAAAGGTAGTGTATGACAAACTTGATGTCAATTCATTATCCCCTATAGCAATGTGCTTGCAGCTTGCCGACCAATCAGTTCGCTACTCGATGGGAATCACGGAGGAAGTACCCATGAGGATAAGAAATTGTCTTGTCCCTGTCGATTTTGTGGTGCTAGACATGGAGGCCGATGTGAAGACGCCTCTCATAGTAGGAAGACCATTCCTTAGCACCGCAAATGCCAACAATGATGTTGGGGCCGAAGAAATCCACCTCAACATTGACGGGCATGATGAGAAGTTCGTCTTCAAGCCCTGAACAGAATAATGCAATCAAGTATGTATTTTCTATAGTAAAAATCCTAACACGGTGCAGAAAATAGAAGTATACCCATTGCACCAAAATCGGGTGCACCGGTGGTAAAAGTTGAGAGCACACCACCGCTGCTCAAGAAGAAGAACGAGCCACAGGAAATGAAGAGAAAGGTCGCCGCCAATCCAAAGAAAATCAAACAAGTGTGGCGGAAGAATGAAGTTGCACCGATCGTGGAGAATTCTCCATCCACGGTAGGCACCGTGCAAAATTAAACACGGAGAACGTCTTGTTCGAGACGTAAAATCCGAACCCTCGTTGGGAGGTAAACCGATATTTATCCCCCTTCTTTTCCATCCCCCATTAAATTAGTTTTATTTTCCTTAACCACTAAATTAGGATAAAAAAATTGGTGATGGCTCGGCCAAATTTACTGGCCGGGAGGCCAAATTTCATCAAAAATGACCACCCGGGTGATAATTTGAGGCTCTAACCCAGTCAGTCAGTTTTTAGCACCCTGAAGGTCATATTTCATGAAAACGACCACCCGACTGGGTAATATTCAAGTACCCAGAATCCAATCCGACCAGTCAAATTTTAGCACCCGGGAGATCAAATTTCAGCAAAAATGACCCTCTGGGTGATGGTCTGATCATCCAACCCGACCGGTCAAATTTTAGCACCCGGGAGGTCAAATTTCAGAAAAAACGACCCTCCGGGTGATGGTCTGATCATCGAACCCGGCTAGTCGGATTTCAGCAAATCGGGAGGTCATATTCCATGAAAATGACCACCCGGCTGGGTAAATTTTGGGAGGTCAGATTCTATCGAATTCTAGCACCCGGGAGGTCATATTTGGCGAAATATGATCACCCGGCTAGCTAATCTTGAGCCAGCTAACCTGAAATAACCTAGTCCAGTTTTAGCACCCTAGGTGTCATTTTTCATGAAAACGACCACCCGACTGGGTCATTTCTGCCGCTCGGCAAGCCATGCCATCCGACACAACTTTTCCTCAGATTCTTGGCACTTTTACTACAACGATGATGGCCATGAGAGGTGGAGGTGTGGCCAGCTTTCCCTTTAGGCAAAATGCTCATAAAAAGCCCCACCATGAGTGAAAACAAGTGAATGAGAGCCACTCAAATCACTCCATCTTTTGATCATCCACTCTCACCTGCCACCCTATTCACCTAGGCACCATAGATGGCAGAACACTCATTGCAAAATTCTAACTTTGGCAATCCCATCACTCTATCCTTGCTCCCTACACTCTTAGCAAATTTCTAGACAGACTGAGCAAGTGGATCACATGGCACTTGGACCTAGCCCTCTCCCATCACCACTAAAGCAATAATGGAGCAAATGGAGGAGTGAGTCTTGCCGCCCGGCGTGTCCTGCCGCCCGGCAAAGAAAATTTTGCCCCAAGGCTCCCCTCGAGCCTATAAATACTGGACACCCTCTCACTTGCTTCTCCACCCAAAACCTTTAGCTAAAAACATCTTCTCTCCCTCACAAACTCTCTCCCTTTGCACTCCTCTTCTCACTCCACTAGTCCTCTCTAGTAAGTGCACTTTGGACTTAGCAATAAAAGTGTGCTGCAGTAAAACCAACTAGAGAGAGTTTGTTGTCACCCTTGCACCTTTGAACGACTAACACTTGGACTACTAACCACTATTATCTTATTGTCCTTTGGGTATTGTGTCCATGTAACCCTTTTGTATGAATGGCAAATATTTAGAGAGGCCTCTACACCAAGTTCAGCCGCAGCAGCTCAAGCCATGGGAGGCGCACACCGAGTGAGCACTCAGAAGATGAACATTCAGGAGCTTCATATGGGCATGCTCCGAGTTACCACTCGGAAACAATGTCCATATCCAATGCTCCAACAGTGGCAAGTGTGCAAGATGAAGAATTCGAGAAATTCATGGAGAGTGAAGAGAATATAGTGTTCAATGACTATGACGAGCAAAGCAAATTCACCACCATTCGAGATCGAGAATTCACGTCTGTGCACAAGTTCGACCACAACTTACTCGAGCGAATTGGCGTCCTCGCCGATTTTGAGTACGCACTCAACACGGCTGGATGGTATGATTCCTACAACCTTAATGATTACGGTTCTAAATGGCTTACCATCGAATTCCTTTGCACCTTAAAAGTTCATACCACTCCGTCTAACAAATTAGGCACTCTATGAATTTCGTCTTTTTGGTGAAACCTATGAACGACCTTTAAAAGAAATTAGCACTTATCTTGGTTTTGGTAGGAAGGCCACTTTAGACATTGATAGATGTTGGGGGAAAGCCTACCCCTTAGTCTCCCCAAGGCCAGGAGACAGCCCAGCAACAAGAAACAAGGCCTAGCTGGACCAACGACCCAAAGGACCTTCGGCCTAGCAGGCGTCCGAAGGCCGGTACGGCCAAAGGCCGTACGACGCGGCATGGCCCCAGGCGTAGGCATCAGAGAATGACAGCCGGGGGCATGTACCAGATGAAGATTAAAATACTAGAATACCCTTAGGTCAAGTAGTGAGATGTGTAATGTAAGGTCCAGGGCAAATCTATAAACACACCCAGAGGGTAGGTGAGCATGGATCTATAAATGCTCACCTGCACCTCTGAGCGAGGGGACGGGCCTCTGCCACTAGAACCTTCTTGTACTGTTCTGACCAGATAATACAAAGTTCATTAGCTGGTGCCAGCTTGGGCCCCTTGGCATTGTGCTGTTGATCAGTCTTGTTCACTCCCATTCTAGCCTGTCCAAGGGGACTTTGGCCTGTCCAGCCCACGGCTAGCCCACCACATGTTTGTTCTGGACTCATAACCACAACAGCTGGCATCGACCGTGGGGAGATGAACATCAAAGCGCGTAGCATGGCAGGAGGCAAGAGACCACCCGCTTCAGGTCTGTCACAGCAGGCGACAACCCGAAGTAGGGCGGCAGTGGAAGTTGCTCGTCCGGAGACGTCAGCGGCGGCCCGGGCATGCCTGTTTCGGGAAGAGGCCGAGGGGCTTGTCAAAGAAGCGTCCAATGAGGCCAATGAAGGTGGGCAAGAAGCTGTGGCTGAGGAAAAAACCACAGAGGGGCAGCTCGCTCGAGAGGAAGCAGAATATGCGAATCGGGTGGTAGAGGAGCATATCAGAAAGCAGCAAGAAGATGCACTATGGGAGGAAGAGAGTGTGAGATTGTTGGAACAGGAAGTCGACAGGCAGAGAAGGGTATCTGAAGAGCAGCTACTGCGGGCATAGGCTCTGCAAAATCTAGCATAGAAAGAAGCTGATTACAACCAGAGAATTGAAGCGGCTAAGAGGTGGCAGGAGCAGCTAAGCAGACAGTTGGAGATCCTTCGAAAAGGTGGGATCCCTGAGGATCGGGCTCCGGTGTATTAGGAATTCCGTGAAGACGGGGCAAGGGCACATTCAACTGGAAGCCTTCACCCGGTGCAGCCAGCGGATCCTAATTCTCCTCTGGCGACCGAGTTGTAGGCGGTGCAGTGGCCTGCGAGGTTGGCTTCGGTCAAGCTTCCAACGTTTGCAGGGACCTCTGACCCTAAGGAGTTTTACATGAGGTATGAAATAGCTGTGGAGTCAGCCGGAGGGAATGATGTAGTAAAGGCCAAGACTTTTCCGCTGGCATTGGAAGGGATAGCTGGCACTTGGTATGCCAAGCTGGCACCGGGGAGCATTCGGTCATGGGCGCAACTTAAGGAGGGAGTCTCGGTGCATTTCAGGGGAAATCATGCCAGGCCGGTGGGTGCCCGGGATCTGGCTGCTTGTGTGCAGAGAGAAGGTGAAACACTGGCCAACTATACTCGAAGGTTTATACATTTGAAGTGCTAAGTATCTAACATTCATGAAGCCACGGTAATTGAGTCTGTAGCAAAGGGGCTCCGGATGGGAGTGGCCAGGAGTGATATCCGGGTGAAGCAACCTCAGACCCTAGATCAACTATTGAGCATCTTAGAAGGGCAGGTACGGGTGGAAGAGGATGAGGAGGAAGAGCGTCGGAAAGCGCACTCGGGAGTGATGATGGGATGAGGGCAGGGTATGAACACCAGAGGATGGCATCCGAATCAGGGCGGAGCAGGCCGCGGTTTTACTCGGCACAAGGTTTTCAATGTCTAGCATGGGGGGCCTCGGGATCAGCACCCAGATGTCCTCAGCCACCTCCACTACGTCCGGGACCAAGGCAGCCTCGGCCAGGTCAACTTTTCTACTGCGTGTTTCATGGCCCGGGGTGTACGCACAGCTCCAATTATTGCCCCGATATCAAAGCATTATCCGAAGCAAGAGTGCGGCGAGAGGTTGAGCAAACTAGGCCGGTGCTGCACACTGAATACACACATGCCGCTGCCTTTTACCCCCCTCTCCCGCATTTTCACCAGCCGCCATTCTCGCAGTACCACCATCCTGCCCCACCACCACAAATAGTTGCATTACCATCCCCTCCGGCTCAGCTCGCGCTTCCGGCCCCTCCGGCAGAGCAGTTACCACCTCCACCACAGCTGAAGCCGGAGGATCGTCCGGAAAGGGCACAACTTGTACAGCACATTCAGAGTCTGGGGGCATCTCGTGGCATAATCTTTGCTATTATTAGAGGATCGGGTCATGAGTTCCCCTCTAAGAGGCAGTGGCGAGAGCACGTTCAGCAGGTAAATCATGTGGTTGCATATCCTCTGGTTGGGGTTACGCTGGATGGACGTGCCGATTTCATTCTCTGCAGCTGATTTGAGGCCGATGATCTTTCCGCATGATGATGCATATGTGATGGCTATCAACATCAATGGTTTTGATGTATGGAAGGTCTTGATTGATGGAGGGAGTTCGGCCGATGTTATCCTCTGGAGTACTATTGAGAAGATGGGTTACATCAGATCTGACCTACAGGCCTCTTCAGTTCCGCTGCAAGGGTTTGGAGGTGTGACACCCCAGGTGTCTCACTTCTATCTAACAAACATGAAAAGCACAAATCATGAATAATATAGCATGAAATGATGAAGCCTCATTCCAATTATTTAAATTAATTCCAGGTAATTAAAAAAACCTACAAAACAAATTGTGAGCCAAATGAAATTTTATTATACAACATATGCTAACTAAATTCATAATCATATTAGTAATATTAAGATATAATTTTATGAATTTAATGAGCATTTTACTAATTGTGGAAATACCCCAAATAATTAATTAAAGCATGGAAACCTTTCACAATGGGGAATTAACTATAAAATAATTATAAAAATTCTGACCAAATGGGTCCCACCAGAGCACGAGGAATATCTCTTAGGACCTTTGTGTAAAATCCCATTTTGTTTGGAGGCCCCAAGCTAGTTTATTTGGAAATACCATTGACCAGGGATTGTTTTGCAAGAAATCAATTAGTTCAAGGGCTGCAGTGCAAAATCTTCCTTTCTTCTTCCTCACTAGCGCAGACCTTCTCCCCCCCAACGCTTCTCCAGCGCCCACGCCATCGCCCCGCCTCAGGACTCCTCGCGCGCAACAGTGCCGCCTGCACCTCCTCTGCAACCCCGTGCTGTCCCGTCCATCACCCGCCGCGATCGCTACCCATTAGCCTCCTCCCTCTCCTCTGCACGTCAACCCGACCCGGCCGGAAAACCTTCAATTCCCTCCCCCCTTGCTGCTTCTGGCCCCAACCACCCCGCTGACCTCCCCGTGACATCAAAGCACACCAGTGAGCCACACGGAACCAAGCTGCTCCCTTTAACCATCTCCCTCTGCTCACATTTTTCCCTTCACCATTCCGCCATTACAGAGCACAAGTTCGATCTCGCTGCCCTGCTCTCCCATTGCCTTTCGAGATGAACCAAGAGCACAAACCCCAGTGCTTAGACCCCTTCTACCTCCCCATGCCCTTGCTTGGCCACTCCCTCTCGCACATTGCCTGAATCGAAGGAAGAACTGAGATAAGCACCTTCGGTGCCCTCCTCTGTTGCTAGTCAAAATTGATAGTTCTCGATGAGCCTCGTCCCCTCCTTCCACTTCTCCTGTGCGTGCAACTAACGGCCTATTGTGCCTGACTCGTTCTCTTTTGTTTCCATGCGCTAGGCCATCGGCATTCGACTTTTTCCCGGCCATCTCCCTCTCCACCAGCAGAATCAAGCAGCCTCCACGACGAGCACTACTCTTCGACCCTTCCCGAACTGATCCAACACGATGTCGAGCCTCCCCGAGTCGCCGTGAAGCTGTAGGAGAAGACGGAGTCCAAGTTAGTGCTCCGTAGAAGAAACGTGACCTCGCTGGATCTCTCTCTCTCCCACCGCCTCTCATCGACGACCACCTCCCAGTGAGAACCCGACCCCGCGAACCCCTCCTCTCCCTTCGTCATGATGTGTGCTCCTTTTTCCCGCAACCGCGGCGAGTATTCCTCGCGCGTAGCCGTCGACGGCGAGCCCTTTGGCCGACTCTGCCCCCTTCGACGGCGATGCTGATGCAATGAGCTGGCGCTGACTGGCAGCTGGCGTGTCGCCTACGTGGCCACTCCCTAAAACCAGAAATACCAGGAAATTACCATAAAAAGGCTTAAAACTTTGAAAACTCATAGTAAATCGATTTTAAACCCAATGAGGCCCAAAAAAATTTTGTTGGAATCATCTTTCAGTGCTCTATTTTAGTAAAATGATAAATAGCTGTCTCTGTACATGTATTTTTAATAATACATTAAATTGTCAAAATGCTAGATAATTCACCAAAAATTCTAGGAATAAAATTAAATCCTGATTTTTGGCATGCTTAGTAAACACAAGATTATCTACCACCAGAAATTTTGGTTTGATAAAATATGAATTACTTTAGGCTCTGGAATTTATTTAGTGTGTTTGCTTAGATTCATTTTGGTAATTATTTTGTAAATAATTTGCCCTTGCCACTTGGCATAAAAATCACTCATATAAGCCTCTGTTCACAGTAAATCACACATGTCCAGAAACATAAATTTAATTTTTCATTAATTTAATTGCTCATATCACTCATTTACCTTGTTTAATTGCATAAAGAATATATATACCTAAAATCTTAATTAACAACCCAACTTCTTTGAAGCATATGGTTTCAAGAACATAATAATAATTTTAATTGACATTAAAACATGATGTGCTTGCATGCATTATATCATTGCATAAAATGGTGTTCTGATAATACCGTTAATTCAATTCCATCATATAGGTAACGACCATCAGGAACAAGAGGACGACTTTCAGAAGAACGTTGACTCTCACGACCAGGAAGTTGTAGTTGCTAGCACTAACATTGATCCAGGCAAGCCCCGGTTTACATTCGCCTTTTTACAAAATTTTGCTAGTTTATATCATTACTAGTGTCTATGATTATTGTTGCATTAGGTCATAGGAGTTGATTGAAACCCACCTTGCATGATATCCAAATGACCTATGCTACTGTCTTTAGAGCTTTAGTAGAATCGGTACTGCGATGCTATGCTTAGTAATTGCTAGTCTTGCTAGATATTATTATTACTAAGGAATGAACTTGACCACTGGAATGGGAATTGTCAAAAGAAGTTTACTTTTGATGTTATAACCAGGCAGGGATAATGCATGTGTAGGTTTGTAGCAACACATGAGTGTTGACTGCGGTAGCCCTGCCTTGTCGAACTGTGGTCGCCCCTTGATCAAGTATTGAACAGTACCGAATGCATGCTAGTTTATGGGCACTAGTAAACCGATGTAGCATTAAAGGTCACTTGCATTGAGGACGGTTATGGTGCGTTGGTTATTTGCCCTACTACTGCTGGAGTGGGCGGTTCAGACCATGAAGTACTGTTGGCAGAACGTGATGAGGACATCACTCCTAAGGATACATGCAATACTCCAATTATGGACTTGCAAGGTCCAATGACTAGAGCTCGTGCATGATGACTAAATTTAGAGGTGAGCTCGTTCCTACGTTCTTCATTATATGTCACTTTTAAGAATGATTTGCTACCTAATGATTATATTGTAATTAGGAACCATGGAGAGGACCAGGAGATGATGGGAGAAGGACATGGAGACATGGAGGACCAGCAAGGACGTGGAAGCCAAGGTGGAGGCCCAACCAAAACCGACTTCGAGTCTATTTCAGGGCTCAGGACTAGTCTACACTAAAACGGATGCCCAGGACGCATATGGACTCAGATTTGGATGTTCTACATATGCAGGGAAAGATAAGAAGACGACCTTTCCAATGCCGCCGGTCTCATGTCAAAATTAACCCGGAGTCATTGGGAATTGTCGAAACAAGAGAGGGTACAGAATCTGTTTTGGTGCTACGTTGCCTGTTTTTGGCCTTTGGGCCTTGTATCTAGTTGAGCCTAATTAGGGTCGCATCCAGAGGGTCTTGCATGACCCTAGGGTCTTCATATACAGCTGCCGCCACACCATTAGGGTTCAGGTTTTACTTAGATTATTCTGTTGATAACAGTTTCGCCGTCATCATGGTTTGTGAGACCCCAACTTCGTGAGATTCATAATACATCTGCAATTGTGTTGCATTCTTCTTTGTTCTTGCTTATATTCTTGATTTGAAGATAGGGATTAGCCTTCTCGGCGAGGTCAATCATTTTAGGATTGTTTATAACCAGAGGAGATATCGTGCTGCGATTGCGGGGTTTAGAACATGCTATTCTAAAGCCGAATTGATTTGTGTGTCGCCTCCGACCAAATCAACGTATACAAAACCTTTCAGAAGATCGGGAACCCTTGTCCACATCAAGTGGTAATCAGAGCTTCAGGTGCACCATTAGGTTCGCACTACCCTTAGTTAGTTTCATTTTGTGTTCATCCTATCGTCCACAGAAAAGCCCAAAAAAATTTCTCCTCCGCCCATAACCACATGTTTAGCCTTTGCATATTTCAATTTCAGAGTCCCTAGTGTTGAGTTTGTGCCCTAGTTCTTGTTTAGTCGCTGGTTTAATTTGTGTTTTTGTCATCAGTAGTGTTTCCCTTGCAACCCTAGCCGCCATCCCCTTCACCATCCTCTATTTTGTTGGCTTTTTGTGCTAGGGTTGATTGATCGACACACCTAGCCTAGTCCCACCCTAATCCCACCCTAAACACACCGTCAAACTCCCCGGACAAATCCCCACAAATTCCACTTTCCGCTATCTCCACACCGCCAAAAAAAAATGCTACCTGTTTCCAAACCCGACCCCAAACCCGACTCGGGTTTCGCCTCGGGTTTCTGGAAAACCGACTCCGACCCCCCTTCGGTAAAACGGGCATAACTTTTTTCTCGGTTGTCCATTTTGGCTAAAATTTTTACAGGAGATTCTTGACTCAAAGTTGAGCATACCCACACCCGGCTATGCCCTATGTGCCCTTGTCAAAAAATTCAAAAAAAATGGGGAAGATAAAGAAAAAATTGATTTAAGTTGAAACCCGACGTTTTCTGACTTCAAGATTTTCTGTAGGCCACAACCTCTATTTGAGCTAAAATTTTTTGTGGATTCTCCCCCATTGTTAGTGAGTTGGAGAAAATATCAAAAAAATAAAATAAAATAAAAAAGAAATTTGGAATTTCTACTAGTGCTACATCTAGCCCCCTGAAATTTCTGGATTTGGCTATTTTGCACTTAGCCCCCTGTTATCGCCTGTGTGCATTTATATCGTTGTTTCTACTTTGCTATCACTACTGTTCTAGGACATACTTAGACCAGCAACTAGGGACAAGTTACTTGGACACTTATTCAACTTTACTATCTATTTTGGATTTGTGTGCCACTCATATATATATATTTGGCTTTTCTAGCTCTACATATTTCTTCTGGACAGCACATAGGTTATTTTGTGACCCTTGCAATCGTGGAACACACCTCCCTGGTATCCTTTGCTTTGCTTTTCAGAACTTTGTAAGAGCTTTGTAAGGAGTTTCCTTTTGCTATGTTGAGAGGCACCACTGGTTAGCTGTTTTGTAGGGATAATCTTCACTGTTTGTTTCCTGTTTTGGTGTTTGTGATGACAGGAAGTGACGACGGAGAGATGGCTTCACCCTCACAATTTGCTGAGTGTGTGAGCCAAGAGCAGCTCCAAAATGCTTTGCAGGCTGCTCTGAGTGATTTGGCAGAGACGATCACCAGAGCCGTTACTGATGCGGTCAGTAAGCTTCACATTAGAGAGAGCATCAAGCGGTTGGAGAGGCGGGTCTCTAAGCTCACCGATCAAGTTGTTGCATTGGAGACCGCTCCCAAGACCAATGATACGAACACCAATAACAACGACGTTGAAGAAGACCATGATGAAGACACGGTGTATAAAGCTGATGGCACCGTTGATAGGTCAGCTACAAGGACCGCAAGATTACGACATCATTTGCAATGTAACACTCAAGGTATGGGTGGTTTCCATAACTACAATCATCGTCCACACGGTAACTATGCTCTAGATGACCCGTATGCTAAAATTAAGTTTTCAATTCCTTCGTTTTCGAGTCAGTATGATGGTGATGTTTATCTTGACTGGGAGATGATTGTAGAACAAAAATTTAATGCCCACCTTGTTCCGGAACAACATAGAGTTAGACAAGTCACTAGTGAGCTTATGGACTTTGCTATTGTTTGGTGGAGTGGTCTAGCTGCTGAAACTGATTTGCCTACTACTTGGGAAGAACATAAGGTAGCAATGCGTGATTGTTTTGTTCCTCCTTCTTTTTATAGAGAGATTCGTAATAAACTGCAGCGTTTAGAACAAGGAGGTAAAGCTGTTCAGGAGTACTTTAGTGAGCTTCAGAAGGGTTTGATTCATTGTGCTGTAGTAGAAAAAGTAGAGGACCTAATTTGTCGCTTTTATTCTGGTTTGAGAAAAGAAATTCAGGACATCCTTGATTATAAAGAATATTATACCCTTAACTAGTGTTTCCAGCATGCTATGCTTGCAGAGAAAGAATCACAGGGACTTTTCTAGGCTTTTAAGGAGTACAACAAGTCCAAGAACTTCTACTCTTCACGGCCGATGGGGACTTCGGGGCTGCCCAAGCCATCTTTTCGGCCGCCCCCACCAGCAGCTGCCAAGGGAACCAGTATTGTTTCTGCAGGACCAAGACCAGGCCCTGCACCTTCTTTGCGCTCAGGTAAAAATTTTGTGTAGGTACCAGCTAGTAGTGCGTCCTCTGTTGCTTCGATGGGGCGCACTATAGGGATTCAGTGCCACCGCTGCCATGGACTTGGTCATGTGCAGAAAGATTGTCCAAGTAGGCAGGCATATGTGACGACAGACGATGTCGGTTACATGAGCACCTCCGATGTGGAGGATGAGGAGGAGGACGTCGCTGCCACCAGCAGTGACCTCGTCCTTGGAGGCGGAGACACCACGGGATACTTGAACATTATTGTTCAGTGTGTCCTTAGCACACAAGTTCATCAGCCCGAGACGATGCAGCACCACAACTTGTTCCAGATTTTCTTCGTCATCAAGAACCACCGAGCACATGTCATCATTGATGGAGGGAGCTACAATAACTTGGTGAGTTCTGATGTGGTCACCAAGCTTGCTTTGACCACACGCCCACATCCACATCCGTACTACATTTAGTGGTTAAACGACTCTAAAAAGCTAAGGTAATACAAACTTGCAGATTTCCTTTTTTCATTGGCTCTTATGTGGATTCTGTTGATTATGATGTCATACCCATGCAAGCATGTTCACTTTTATTGGGTAGACCTTGGGAATTTGATAATGATGCTGTACACCATGGTAGAAGTAATAAGTACACTTTTATGCATAAAGGAACTAAAATTACTTTGTTACCAATGACCCCTGCTGAAATTGTACAAGCTGATTTAGAAAGAGCTGCTAGTTTGAAAAATAAAGGTCCTAAAATTCAACAACCTGTTAATTCTAATTCTACACCTAGTAATGTTAATGATTCTTCAAGTTCTAAGGATGCTAGAATTAAATTACAAGGTCGTTCATGTCTTGCAACAAAATCCGAGCTTGCTGAAATTTCTGATAATGATGATATTTGCTATGCTTTGATATGCAAACAAGCTTTGTTTTCGCTTGATGATATTGCTTCTAGTGCTTTGCCTCCTGCTGTCACTAACCTTTTGCAGGAGTATAAGGATGTTTTTCCAGCTAAGATACCCCTGGGATTGCCACCTTTGAGAGGGATTGAGCATCAAATTGATTTGATTCCGGGTGTTACTTTGCCAAACCGTGCTGCTTATAGGACCAACCCTAAGGAGACTAAGGAGATACAACGACAAGTTCAAGACCTTTTGGATCATGGGTATGTTCGTCAATCACTTAGTCCTTGTGCTGTTCCTATACTTTTGGTTCCTAAGAAAGATGGTACTTGGTGTATTTGTGTAGATTGTAGAGCCATTAATAATATTACTATTAGGTATCGTCATCCTATTCCTAGGCTAGACGACATGCTTGATGAGTTATGTGGTGCTATAATTTTCACTAAAATTGATTTGCGTAGTGGCTACCATCAAATTAGAATGAAAATTGGAGATGAATGGAAACCAAATTCGGATTATATGAGTGGTTAGTAATGCCTTTCGGTTTAACTAATGCACCTAGTACTTTCATGCGCTTGATGAATGAGGTTTTAAGAGCTTTCATTGGCAAATTTGTGGTAGTTTACTTTGATGATATCTTGATTTATAGCAAATCCATGGATGAACATATGAATTATTTGTGTGCTGTTTTTGATGCTTTGCGAGATACACGTTTATTTGGTAACCTTGAGAAGTGCACCTTTTGCATGGATCGAGTCTCTTTTCTTGGCTATGTTGTGACTCCACAGGGAATCGAGGTGGATGAGGCGAAGATTGAAGCCATAAAGAGCTGGCCTGTACCAAAAACTATCACATAGGTGAGGAGTTTTCTTGGTCTTGCAGGTTTCTACCGCCGCTTTGTCAAAGATTTCAGCACCATTGCTGCACCTTTGCATGAGTTTACAAAGAAGGGCGTTGATTTCCATTAGGGTAAGTTACATCATGAGTCTTTTGATGCTTTGAAGGATAAACTTACACATGCACCATTGCTGCAATTACCTAATTTTGATAAGATTTTTGAGCTTGAATATGATGCTAGTGGTATAGGCATTGGTGGTGTTTTGATGCAAGATAGTAAACCTATTGCATACTTTAGTGAGAAAATTACTAGGCCTGTTTTGAATTACTCCACCTATGATAAGGAATTGTATGCACTTGTACGTTGTTTAGAGATGTATCGTCATTATTTGTTGCCCAAAGAATTTGTTATTCATTCTGATCATGAATCACTTAAGTATATTCGTTCTCAATGTAATTGGAACCATAGACATGCTAAATGAATTGAGTTTATTGAGTCTTTTCCTTACATTATTAAATATAAGAAAGGGAAGGATAATGTGATCGCTGATGCTTTATCTAGGCGCTATACTTTATTGTCTCAACTTGATTGTAGAATTTTTGGACTTGAGGCAATTAAAGAACAATATGCTACTGATGTTGATTTTAATGATGTATTGCTGCATTGTAAAGAAGGTCGTGCATGGAACAAATTTGTGTTGACTAATGAATTCTTGTTTAGAGCTAATCGCCTATGCATTCTAGTTGGTTCCGTTCATCTTTTGTTGTTACAGGAGGCGCATGGAGGTGGATTGATGGGTCATTTTGGTGCCAAGAAGACTGAGGATATTTTGGCCACACACTTCTTTTGGCCAAGGATGAGGAAAGATGTTGAGCGCTTTGTTGCTCACTGCACTACATGTCAAAAAGCTAAGTCTCTCTTAAATCCACATGGTTTATACATGCCACTTCCTGTTCCTTCTATTCCTTGGACGGATATTTCTATGAACTTTGTTTTAGGACTGCCTAGGACTAAGAGGGGGAGTGATAGTATTTTTGTTGTTATGGATAGATTTTCTAAGATGGCACACTTTATACCATGTCATAAGACTGATGATGCTAGTTATATTGTTGATCTTTTTTTCAAAGAAATTGTACGTTTGCATGGTATTCCTTCTACTATTGTTTCAGATCGTGATGCAAAATTCTTGAGTCACTTTTGGCCCACACTTTGGAATAAGTTGGGTACAAAGTTGTTGTTTTCTATAACTTGTCACCCACAAACTGAGGGACAAACTGAGGTGGTGAACCGCACTTTGGGTACTATGTTGAGAGCTATTTTGAAGAAAAATTTGAAGCAATAGGAAGAATATTTGCCTCATGTTGAGTTTGCATATAATCGGGCAACACATTCTACTACCAAGGTAAGTCCTTTTAAGGTAGTGTATGGTTTTGATCCCCGTACTCTACTTGATATACTTCCTCTACCTATTCATGAGAGAGTTCATGTTGATGCTAAGGAGCGTGCTGAATTTATTTTTCAAATGCATGAGACCACTAGACTTAGTATTGAAAAGATGAATGACAAGTATAAAATTGCTGGTAGTAAAGGTAGAAAAGAAGTAAAACTTGATGTAGGAGATTTAGTATGGTTACACTTGAGAAAGGATAGATTTCCATATTTGAGAAAGTCTAAATTAATGCCTAGAGCTGATGGACCTTTTAAAATAATTGAGAAGATTAATGATAATGCATATAAAATTGAGTTGCCTCCCGAGTTCGGGGTTAGTCCTACTTTTAACATTTCAGATTTGAAACCATACTTGGGAGAAGAAGATGAGCTTGAGTCGAGGACGACTCCACTTCAAGAGAGGGAGGATGATGAGGACATCACTCCTAAGGATACATGCAATACTCCTCCAATTCTGGACTTGCAAGGTCCAATGACTAGAGCTCGTGCACGATGACTAAATTTAGAGGTGAGCTCGTTCCTACGTTCTTCATTATATGTCACTTTTGAGAATGGTTTGCTACCTAATGATTATATTATAATTAGGAACCATGGAGAGGACCAGAAGATGATGGGAGAAGGACTTGGAGACGTGGAGGACCAGCAAGGACGTGGAAGCCAAGGTGGAGGCCCAACCAAAACCAACTATGAGTCTGTTTTGGGGCTCAGGACCAGTCTACACTAAAACGGATGCCCAGGACGCATACGAACTCAGATTTGGACGTTCTACATATGCACGGAAAGATAAGAAGAATACCTTTCGAATGCTGCCGGTCTCATGTCAAAATTCATCCGGAGTCATCAGGAATCGTCGAAACAAGAGAGGGTACAAAATCTATTTTGATGCTACGTCGCCTATTTTTGGCCTTTGGGCCTTGTACCTAGTTGAACCCAATTAGGGGCACGTCTAGAGTGTCTTGCACAACCCTAGGATCTTCATATACTGCCACCACCGCACCATTAGGGTTCGGGTTTTGCTTAGATTATTCTATTCATAACAGTTTTGCCATCATCACGGTTTGTGAGACCCCAACTTCGTGAGATTCATAATACATCTCCAATTGTGTTGCATTCTTCTTTGTTCTTGCTTGTGTTCTTGATTCGCAGGTAGGGATTAGCCTTCTCGGTGAGGTCAATCATTTTAGAACGGTTGATAACCAGAGGAGATGTTGTGCTGTGATTGCGGGGTTTAGAACGTGCTGTTCTAAAGCCGGATCAATTTGTGTGTCGCCTCCGACCAAATCAACGTATCTAGAACCTTTCGGAAGATCGGGAACCCTTGTCTACATCAGAATGGCATGCCCACTCGACTTCACCACACTCGGGCTGAGGTGTATATGCTTTTCTTGTAAAAGGTTGCTATATACGACCTTAATTGGTGCGTATGTGTCGTGTATCTCGAGTTTTCCCAGCTGGTGTAAATCGATTGCGATTGCTGTCCCTCGCAGTAATGAGTACTATTTGGTCATCGCGTCAATCACGTAGTTGCACATGGTACTTGGAAAGTAATTATGATGTGTACTGTTGAGGTTACTATTATTGCTCTTATGTCGTATTTACTTTATATATTGTTTTATTATCCTATTGTTGCAACTAAAGTTACAATTTGGCTCAACCCATTTAAATTGACAATTAAAACTTGATAGAACTAATAGATTTCTTAGTGCGAGTCCTTTTTAAACAAACCACTTATTAGAGCCTTTGCATGTCTAGGTGTCCGACGGGTAAGTCTTGCTGAGTAATTAGTACTCAGGCTTTGTGCCATTGTGTTTTTTAGGTAATGAAGAAATAGAATTGCCTGTAGATGTGATGCCTTGGGACATGCAAGTCCCTGAGGGTTGGACTGCCCATTGGGAGTCCGACTCGCCGCCGCAGTGATGTTGTGTGCTGCTAGAGTGATGGTTCTTCGGATATGGATCATCACTATGCTGTATCATCGAGCTCGTAGTTTCTGAATGTTATTTGCTTCCGCTGTTTCCAAAACATTCATGAACTTGTACTATTCCGCTGCACTCTGATAACCTTAATAATGTAATATTCAACTTAAATTTTGATAAATGTTGTATTATCAAGTGTCTACGTTATCAGCACCTTCGGGACCTCAATCCTCCAGGAAGGGGAGTCACAACTGGTATCAGAGCCATGGTCCATGATAATACAACAAATAAATCGTATTTTCAAAAACTATGACGTTTGTGAGTAAGGATACGTTAGTATTGCCCATATAGATAATAGGGTGGTGATAAGCTAACCTGGGTTATGTTTGTTTATATTACTTGCATCTATGGCTTCTTCAAACGAAGGTACGTGCGTGCTTAACCGACATGCGTGATATCGGTGTCTGTACTCGCAAGCGGATACGAGACACTGTTGGCTCGTGACTTATCACGGGGTGATCCTTTTCCATGGATCGTTACTAGTAGAAATGTGCTTATTTTAATATTTTCTTTTGAATTTGATGTATTGTTTCTGAAATGGATCTTCTGCAGGTACACTAACGCCGTTAGTATAACACTTAGAATAACTTACGTGTTGAGTGCGGGTCGTCACCAAATACTCGAGCCGCTAAGTACCGACAAATTATGTGTCAAGTTGGGAGGATCGATAGGGTAATAAATTGAAAATTTTGCATCATGCATCCCAATATAACTAAACTAAATTTTTTTTCTCTCCTTTCTCACCGACCTCTGACTAAAAATTCTATAAGCATGTTAAGTATAAGATTTTGAATTACAAAATTAACAAGAATCTGTCCCGTTTTTAGCTAATGACTTCAAAAATTCATAACTATTAATTTACTCAACGAAATAAGGTACACAAATACTTTTCAGAAAGGTCTCAACACCCTCTGCCACCTAGAATTTAAATTAAATTTTGATCATAACAGTAACAACCTCAAAAACAGAGAACAAGTACAATCTGTCAACTCACTGTTTTCAGCATAACCCTGAACTTAGAAATTTCATAACTGGAGCTGTACTTCGAATTTGCAAGTGTTTAAACCCAATCTGGAAAGCCCTTGAAGTCTATTTTCATCTCCAATAGGTTATATAATTTTGTTGGTTTCCCTCTGTCCGGTAGAGTCAAAACACTAAGCCTCTGTCATTCTGGAACAGAATCTGCCAACCGAAACTTGCAAAATTCATAAGTCCAGACTTACTTGGAAATATTGAGAGTATAAATACAATCTGGAAAGCTATGAAAGTGTAATATAACATGGTTCCAAGCCCCAACTTTTAATACCTTGTTTTTGTTCAAAATACCCACTTTTTTGACTGTGGTACAGTCAAGACAGAATCTGTTTTAAAACCCATTGCCGTATTATTGCCCCGTGAGGCTGAAAAATGTAAACTAAGAACTTTGTTTCTGTATTTCATAGAACTTTATATGAAATGCATCTTTACTGTAAGGAAGGTTTGACTCAATCAAATTTTTGTGGTATAGTTTTGCTATCATTACCAGCACCATGTCAGTTGTTAGTGATATGCATTATTGCCCATGGAACACTGTACTCACCATTGGGTTTTTGTTCCAGATGGGTGACCACGGTTTTGAGGAGCTTATGCATGACGGGTGGCGCTACACCACCGGTCTCCACCACTGTGGCTTTCCTACACTTTTGTGGGATCTGCTATGCTTGCTGGGCTACGACGAGCAACCCTCCTACAAGGGCCGCGAGATCCGCTGCCACGGGGTGACTCTTGCTGAGGTGCACATCAGCGTACCCACCCACATGCGCAACCTTGACATGGCGGGGATGGAGAGCACAGTGATTTGTGGGAGCCTCCGTGAGGGCTTGGAGAGAGTTGCCCACAGGGCTCTCACTCACTTCTGCGGGCGCCACACAGCAGCGCTCTCTAGGACTCCATTTGAGATGATTCCCATCTGGCACCAGGCCAACCTGGTCTGGCAGAGGCGTGTGAGGCGCATCGCCCGCGACGACTACCCGACGTATCATGTGGGGTACCACCGTGTGTCCCACTACTCCGAGTACCTCCTCAACTTGGATGAGGAGGCAAGCAGCCACAGCAGGATCCTACTGGCTGACGCTGAGCAGGCCTGGGTGCAGAGGAATGATCTATAGACACAGGTTGACGCACAGCAGAGGGAGATTCAGCGGCTGACCGCTGCTCTTGAGGCGAGTGAGACTCGTGTTACTGAGGTCACCGGACAGCGCGACACCCTTGCATAGGAGGTTGATACACGTGGCGTGCTTATGTAGTAGCACGCGTACCACAACGAGCACCTGCAGCATCAGTTGACGGCTGCACAACACGAGATGGAGCTCATAGGAGAGGATCTAGAGATCCTGGCTCAAGAGAATCAGGGCCTGCAGCAGCAGCTGGAGGCGGTCCTGGCACCACCGGCAGCACCAGAGGAGGAGGAACCGGACGAGGACATGGATGAGGAGTCTGACATAGACTATGAGGCACCAGCCAGAGACAGGACTTAGGGGATCATGATAGACTGGACTAGGCCGTGTAGGTAGGATAAGTTGGGTAGGTACCTTTTGTCGACCCACGCAAGGTTGTGTTATTTTGGGGGATCACTGCGTGAGATGCTTTTGTAACTCGATGGCCACATATTCCAAGTTCATGTACTTAAGACTATGTTGACTTGTGTTATGTATTGGTTATACCCTTTTAGCTACTGTTGTTGCAACAGAGTTTCATAAGAATTCCAGCTTGACCATACTCTTTGACTCAATCGAAGTATTTTCCTTGTAGATGGCTGAAAACACCAATCAACCGCCACCGGGTTGGGAGATCACCGACGGCCTGGAGTTCACAGGGATGGTTCACCTATTTTGGAGAGTTCTCTAGAGATTTGGATATCCCATTCCTCCCACCCATGTTGGCAAGGAATTTCAGGAGCATGGAGTCCCCTCATGTGTCATCCATGTGGCAGTTCCCGCCAACTACTCGGTCACTCCCGCATGGGAATCCTGGATCATTAGCGTTACTGGGACAGATTTGCTTTCCACTTGGAATGTTGCTGCTTTCAAGGCACTCACTCGATTCTACGAAGACTACAAGCATGATGTTGCTGGAACACCCGTCGCCTTGCTACCCATCAATGATGTGATAGATTTTGAATGGATCAGGCGTGTGGATTTCATCTTTGATCCAAACCATCACCACCATGATCCTATGCTGCCCATAATAGAGTATTATGGCTTATCCACTTTTGCATTATGCACAAACTTGTGCCGGCGTCTGGATGTTTTCATGCTGCACTTCGACTTTCTGAAGTCAAAAAACAAGCTAAGGATGAGGAAATTGTAGAATTGAACCAACAAATTCAAGCAAAGAATGAAGAGATGGATGCGATTATAGAAGAACGTGACCAGGCCTTGCTGAATGCAGCAGATTTTGAGCATGACATGATTGAGGCTCAAGATGACTTGGACGCATTCAAGGCTTCCCACCTTCCTATTGAAGGAAATTGGGATGAGGTCATCATGGAGTATGGAGAACAAGAGGATATAGAGATGGCGCCGGTTGGTATTAATGATGTAGAAATGATGGATCTGGAGGAACCAGAAGAGCCTATGGAACCGGAAGAACCAGAAGAGCCGTAAGACATAGACCAAGAATAGATGGTTCGCTACACCCCTGTGTATGGTCGTGTAGTATATGTATCCCTCGTTCGATGTAGGAGTGTGAATCTTGCATAATGTGTCCGCAATACCGTAGCTAGGCGTTGGCACATATGTGTAAGAAGTCTTGTGACGATGTCCTTTTAACAACCATGTATTTTGAATTGAATTAATGGAGCACTTGTGAAATTTATCCGTGCCTCTTGCAAATTTATATTCTTGTACATGTGTTTTTATGGATTATTTTGAGAAATAACTAATGTGCAACCGTATAAATTGCAGCATGGTGCGTACTCGAAATCAGGATGACCCTGAGAGCTCTCAGCAAGGAGCTAATGCTAATCCCTCACTAGCTGAGGTATTGGCTGCTGCACTCAACCGGTAGCAAAACGACTCTGAGTTGCTTTGTCGGCTGGTAAATATTACGTCCCATCTAGCTGGACAGGGAGGCCACCGCAACAACAACAATCAGCCCCGACAGAGCACCTACTCAGATTTTCTAGGTACTCATCCACCAACCTTCGAGCGTGCCAGAGAACCTCTGGATGCCGATCACTGGCTGCGTCAGACCGAGTCAAAGTTCGGTCTACTGGAGTGCAACGAGCACCAAAAGGTGCTATTCGCCGCCCAACAACTCCAGGGCTCTGCTAGTGCCTGGTGGGCAAACTATGAAGCTTCTCTGCCCACTGGACGCCGCATTGAATGGAATGAGTTCAAGACTGCATTTCGTGCTCATTTCATCCCAGCTGGCCTCATGCAAAGGAAATTTCAGGAATTCATGGATCTGAAACAAGGAGGAAGGAATGTCCTCCAATATTCTGAAGCTTTCAACCATCTTGCTCAGTATGCCACTGAGTATGTCAACACTGAAGAGAGGAAGAGGTATGCTTTCCTGCGTGGCATGAATGCCACACTGAAGGAACGTCTGACTTGGCAGACGACTGATACGTACAATGACCTGGTCAATACTGCTATTGTCTAGGAAGGCACTATGCACCAAGTTGAAGAAGAAGATCTCAAAAGAAAGGCCCCTGCTAGTGCCTCTGCTGCCCCACAGGCGAAGCACCGCCTAATTTACACTTCACCTATCGGACAGCGTTTCCGGGCATCTCCGCAGCAGCAGTATCAACGACAGTATGGTCAGGACTACTCGAGGCCACCACAACAATAGAACTTTTCACCCCATGCACCGTACCAACAGCAGAACACTCAATATCATGCACCATACCAACAACAAGGGAATCAGAATGTTCGTGCCCCACAATCTGCTGATCATGGAACCAGTTATCTGTGCTACAATTGCGGTCGTACCGGCCACTTTGCCAAGAACTGCACTGCACTAAGGCGCAACAACAACAACAACAACCACAACAGCAACCAGCACCAGAACCAGAACAGGAATGTGAATGCATCGTCTCGTGGTGCCCAAGTGAACTACACCAATGCTGAAGACATCCCTCTGGGCGAACCCGTGCTGACCGGTACACTCTCGCTCTCTTGCCAGCCTGTCCTTGCACTTTTTGATTTTGGTGCTACGCATAACTTCATTAGCAAAGCTTATGTGCAAAAACATAATCTCCACACCACCGTCATAAATAGATGCTACACCATCCGCTCTCCTGCTGGACAAATTTTTGCTAATGAAGTAGTGTGTAGAGCTCCACTACAAATTAATCGGAAGATTTACCCCACCGATTTCAACATGCTCAAGGATCAAGAGATCGATCTGATCATAGGTATGATCTGGATGAAAACCCATAGAGCCATGCTAGACATTGAGCCTCGCATCGTTCACATCAACTCTCCCTTGCATGGAAAAGACACACTTTCTCTAAATACCGATTCATCGAAAGTCTTGGTTGTCCATCACTTGGAAGGGCAATCACTCAAAAGTATTCCTGTCGATCATGAGTATCCGGACGTGTTTCCCGAAGACATCTCTGGTCTACCGCATAACCGTGACGTGGAATTTAAGATAGAGCTACAGCCAGAAACTTCTCCGATATCCCGTCGTCTGTATAAGATGGCCCCGAATGAGCTGGCTGAGTTGAAAAAGCAATTGAATGAGTTATTGGAAAAGGGATTCATTCGCCCAAGCACTTCACCTTGGGGCTGCCCTGCTATTTTTGTGAAGAAGAAGGACAAGTCCTTGCGCCTTGTCATTGACTATCGACCTCTTAACGAAGTTACCATCAAGAAAAAATACCCATTACCCCATATTGATATCCACTTTGACCAATTGGTTGGTGCGAAGGTCTTTTCAAAGATTGACCTCCGTTCGGGCTATCATCAAATCAAGATCAGAGCCGAAGACATTCCGAAGACCGCCTTCTCTACTAGATATGGATTGTTTGAGTATCTAGTAATGTCATTCGGATTGACAAATGTCCCTTCCCATTTCATGTACCTCATGAATTCGGTATTCATGCCCGAGTTGGAAAAATTTGTGGTAGTATTCATAGATGACATCCTCATCTATTCTAAGTCCAAGGAAGAGCATGCTGAACATCTTCGCATTGTTCTTCAACACCGCCGAGATCACAAGCTGTATGCAAAATTTAGCAAGTGTGAATTTTGATTGGACCGTGTGCCATTTCTTGGTCACATAGTCTCTGCGGAAGGTATCTCGGTCGATCCTAGCAAAGTTCAAGATGTGCTAGATTGGAAGTCACCAAAGACGGTTCATCAAGTACGCAGTTTCCTCGGGCTAGCCGGATATTATCGTAGGTTCATTCCAAATTTTTCTCGGCTGACCAAACCCATCACGGAGCTGCTGAAAAAGGATAAGAAATTCAATTGGAACAACAGTTGTGAAGAAGCATTTCAAGCATTGAAGAAATTATTGACCACTGTCCCAGTACTGGCTCAACCAGACATCACCAAGCTGTTCGACGTGTATTGTGATGCATCTGGGGCAGGACTTGGATGTGTGCTCATGCAGGAAGGTCATGTCATTGTCTATGCATCTCGACAGCTACGGAAGCATGAAGAGCACTATCCAACTCATGATTTTGAACTAGCTGTGGTTGTGCTTGCACTAAAAATATGGAGGCATTATTTGCTCGAAAACTTAGTGCACATCTACACGGATCATAAGAGTTTAAAATATATCTTTATCCAGACTAATATGAACATGAGACAATGTCGGTGGCTAGAACTGACTAAAGATTATAACCTGGAGATTTATTATCATCTAGGCAAGGCCAATGTAGTCGCCGATGCGTTGAGTAGGAAGGTACATTGCAATCACTTAGTACTGGAATATCAGAACAGCGGCAACAACGACACTGTTTCAGAACCCAGTCTTCATGTTTTGCCTACTATAGTGATTAGCAACCTTAGTGTACATTCTACTATTCGTGAAGAAATCATTGCTGCATAGAAAAATGATGTTGGTATGAATCATATCCGTCAAAACATTAAGAAGGGTAAAGCAAAATGTTTCACACAAGACTTCGGTGGTACCCTATGGTTCAATAACCGTTTGGTAGTACCAAAAGACTTTGAACTTCGACGGAAAATCTTGGATGAAGCACATCACTCCAAATACTCCATCCATCCGGGTAGTAATAAAATGTACCAAGATCTGAAGAAGAATTTTTGGTGGACAAGAATGAAGCGAGAAGTGGCTCGATATGTCATAGAATGTGATACTTGTCAGAGAGTTAAGGCTGACCATTTGAAACAAGCCGGATTGCTTCAACCATTGAGTATTCCCGCCTAGAAATGGGAAGACATCAGCATGGACTTTATTGTTGGCCTACCTCTTACTTCGCGTAAGCATGATTCTATTTGGGTCATTGTCGACCGACTCACCAAATCTGCTCACTTCTTGCCGGTCAACAATAGATACAACATACGGCAATACCCAGAGCTATACATAACAAGAATTTTGTGTCTTCATGGAGTACCCAAGACCATCATTTTAGATCATGGTTTGTAGTTTGTCGCTCGTTTCTAGGAACAACTGCATGCATCTTTGGGTACGGGTCTAATTCGTAGTTCTGCTTACCATCCCGCTACCGATGGACAGATAGAGCGTGTCAACCAAATTTTGGAAGATATGCTTAGGGCATGTGTTTTAACACATGGTGGTAACTGGGATGAGTATCTACCCTATGCTGAATTCTCGTATAACAACAGTTACCAGGAGAGTGTAAAAATGTCACCATTTGAAGCACTCTATGTTCGCAGTTGTAGAACACCGTTAAATTGGTCCGAATCTGGAGAAAGAGTAGCCTTTGGTCCTGATCTTGTCAAGGATGTAGAAGAAAAAGTTCATACCATTCAGGTAAATCTTAAAGCTGCTAAATGCCATCAAGAGAAGTATGTAAACAGACGACGTAGACCACTATATTTCAATAAGGGTGACTACGTCTATCTCCATGTGTCGCCTATGAAGGGTATCCAACAGTTTGGAGTCAAGGGAAAGTTAGCTCCCCGTTATATTGGACCATTCCAAATTCTAGAAAGATGCAGAAACATAGCATACAAGCTGGAGTTATCCGCTAATCTATCTGGAGTTCATCACACCTTTCACGTCTCTCAGCTAAAGCGGTGTCTCAAACCACCTATTGACAAAATCTTGGAAGACTATGACCAACTTCAACCAGACCTCACATACTCCGAACAACCAATAAAGATCCTCGACGAGAAAGAGAGCACAACCCGCAAAAGAATACTCAAATTCTATAAAGTTCAATGGAGTAATCACTCAGAAGATGAATCCACTTGGGAATCTGAAGAATTTTTTAGTACACATTATCCAAAATTTTTGTCATCATACGCAGGTATGTTTTGCCCACCGTACTTCCCTCTAGTTTGCCTTGTTCATAATCTCGGGATGAGATTGCTTTAAGGAGGGAAGGCTGTGACACCCCAGGTGTCTTACTTCTATCTAAAAAACATGAAAAATACAAATCATGAATAATATAGCATGAAATGATGAAGCCACACTCCAATTATTTAAATTAATTCTAGGTAATTAAAAAAAACCTGCAAAACGAATTGTGAGCCAAATGAAATTTTATTATACAACATATGCCAACTAAATTCATAATCATATTAGTAATATTAAGATATAATTTTATGAATTTAATGAGCATTTTACTAATTGTGGAAATACCCCCAAATAATTAATTAAAGCATGCAAACCTTTCACAATGGGGAATTAATTATAAAAATTCTGACCAAATGGGTCCCCCCCAGAGCACCAGGAATATCTATTAGGACCTATGTGCAAAATCCCATTTTGTTTGGAGGCCGGAAGCTAGTTTATTTGAAAATACCACTGACCAGGGACTGTTTTGCAAGAAATCAATTAGTTCAAGGGCTGCAGTGCAAAATCTTTCTTTCTTCTTCCTCACTGGCGCAGACCTTCTCTCCCCCCCCCCCCCCCCCCCCCCCGACGCTTCTCCAGCGCCCACGCCATCACCTCGCCTCGGGACTCCTCGCGCGCAACAGTGCCGCCTGCACCTCCTCTGCAACCCCGTGTTGTTCCGTCCATCATCCTGCCGCGATTGCTGCCCATTGGCCTCCTCCCTCTCCTCTGCACGTCAACCCAACCCGGCCGGAAAACTTTCAATTCCCTCCTCCCTTGCCGCTTCTGGCCCCAACCACCCCGCTGACCTCCCCGCGACATCAAAGCGCACCATTGAGCCACACGGAACCGAGCTGCTCCCTTTAACCATCTCCCTCTGCTCACATTTTTTTTCCTTCACCATTCCGCCATTATAGAGCACAAGTTCGACCTCGCTGCCCTGCTCTCCCACTGCCTTCCAAGACGAACCAAGAGCACAAACCCCAGCGCTTAGACCCCTTCAACCTCCCCATGCCCTTGCTTGGCCACTCCCTCTCGCACATTGCCTGAATTGAAGGAAGAACCAAGACAAGCACCTCCGATGACCTCCTCTGCTGCTAGTCAAAATTGGCAGTTCTCAGTGAGCCTCGTCCCCTCCTTCCACTTCTCCCGTGCGTGCAACTGACGGTCGATTCTGCCTGACTCGTTCTCTTTTGTTTCCATGCGCTAGGCCATCGGCATTCAACTTTTCCCCGGCCATCTCCCCCTCCGCCAGTAGAACCGAGCCGCCTCCATGACGAGCACTTCTCTCCGGCCCTTACCGAACGGATCCGACACGATGCCGAGCCTCCCCGAGTCACCGTGAAGCTGTAGGAGAAGACGGAGTCCAAGTTGGTGCTCCGTAGAAGAAACGTGACCTCGCCGGATCTCTCTCTCCTGCCGCCTCTCACCGACGACCACCTCCCGGTGAGAACCCGACCCTGCGAACCCCTCCTCTCCCTTGGCCGTGATGCGCACTCCATTTTCCAGCAACCGTGGTGAGTTTTCCTCGCGCGTAGCCGCCTGCGGCGAGACCTCCGGCCGGCTCTGCCCCCTCCGACGGTGATGCTGACACGATGAGCTGGCACTGACTGGCAGCTGGCGTGTTGCCCGCGTGTCACTGACGTGTCGCCTACGTGGCAACTCCCTAAAACCAGAAATACCAGGAAATTACGAGAAAAAGGCTTAAAACTTTGAAAACTCATAGTAAATTGATTTTAAACCCAATGAGGCCCAAACAAACTTTGTTGGAATCATCTTTCAGTGCTCTATTTTAGTAAAATGATAAATATCTGTCTCTGTACATGTATTTTTAATAATACATTAAATTGTTAAAACACTAGATAATTCACCAGAAATTCTAGGAATAAAAATACATCCTGATTTTTGGCATGCTTAGTAAACACATGATTATCTACCAAGAAAAATTTTTGTTTGGTAAAATATGAATTACTTTAGGCTCTGGAATTTATTTAGTGTGTTTGCTTAGATTAATTCTAGTAATTATTCTGTAAATAATTTGCCCTTGCCTCATGGCATAAAAATCACTCATATAAGCCTCTGTTCACAGTAGATCACACATGTTCAGAAACATAAATTTATTTTACTAATTAATTTAATTGCTCATGTCACTTATTTACCTTGTTTAATTGCATAAAGAGTAGATATACCTAAAATCTTAATTAACAACCCAACTTCTCTGAAGCATATGGCTTTGAGAACATAATAATAATTTTAATTAACATTAAAACACGATGTGCTTGCATGCATCATATCATTACATAAAACGGTGTTCTGATAATGCCGTTAATTCAATTCCATCATATAGGTAACGACAATCAGGAGCAAGAGGACGACTTTCAGAAGGATGTTGACTCTCAGGAGCAGGAAGTTGTAGTTGCTAGCACTAACATTGATCCAGGCAAGCCCCAATTTACATTCGCCTTTTTACAAAATTTTGCTAGTTTATATCATTACTAGTGTCCATGATTATTGTTGCATTAGGTCATAGGAGTTGATTGAAACCCACCTTGCATGATATCCAAATGACCTATGCTACTATCTTTAGAACTTTAGTAGAATCGGTACTGTGATGCTATGCTTAGTAATTCGTGCGTATGTGTCATGTATCTCGGGTTTTCCCAACTGGTGTAAATCGATTGCAATTACTGTCCCTCGCAGTAATGAGTACCACTTGGTCACCGCGCCAATCATGTAGTTGCACATGGTACTTGGAAAGTAATTATGATATGTACTGTTGAGGTTACTATTATTGCTCTTATGTCGTATTTACTTTATATATTGTTTTATTATCCTATTGTTGCAACTAAAGTTGCAATTCGGCTCAACCCATTTAAATTGACAATTAAAACTTGATAGAACTAATGGGTTGCTTAGTGCGAGTCCTTTTTAAACAAGCCACCTATTAGAGCCTTTGCATGTCTAGGTGTCCGACGGGTAAGTCTTGTTGAGTAATTAGTACTCAGGCTTTGTGCTATTGTGTTTTTTAGGTAATGAAGAGATAGAATTGCCTGTAGATGCGATGCCTTGGGACATGCAAGTCCCTGAGGGTTGGACTGCCCACTGGGAGTCCGACTCGCCGCCACAGTGATGTTGTGTGCTGCTAGAGTGATGGTTCTTCAGGCATGGATCATCACTATGCTGTATCATCAAGCTCGTAGTTTCTGAATGTTATTTGCTTCCACTGTTTCCAAAACATTCATGAACTTGTACTATTCCGCTGCACTCTGATAACCTTAATGATGTAATATTCAACTTAAATTTGGACAAATGTTGTATTATCAAGTGTCTGCGCTATCAGCACCTTCGGGATCTCGATCCTCCGGGAAGGGGAGCCACAGGAGGAGAGCTGATCCATGCTATAGGCAGTATTGTACTCAAAGTGTCATTCTCCAGACTAGGAGGGCACCAGACAGAGGATATTCGGTTTGATGTGGTAGAAATGAACTATCCTTACAATGCCCTGTTGGGCCGAAGGGTTATCAATAAATTTCTAGCTGTACTTCATCATGGCTATCTATGCATGAAAATGCCCGGACCAGAGGGTGTCATCATGGTGTATGGGGATCAAGCTGAGGCCCGGAGGCTAGAGTTCGGGTCATCACGGGGACAACATCATATCCATTTTATAGCTAAAGATTGCTAGGGCAAGAGTCTTGTGGTGGAACCACCGGCAGCGCCTAAGTGGGTACCAAAGGTCACATCAATCGAGGGCACCAATGAGGTTGTACTGTGTGCCGATCGGCCGGATGAGACAGTGCTGATTGGCAGGGAATTATCACAAGACATAGAGGTGCAGTTGATGCAGTTCTTGAGAAACAATACAGATGTCTTTGCATGGTCACCGAAAGACCTCCCAAGTATTGACAGATCAATCGTTGAGCATCGGTTGGATGTTGATCCGAAGGTGCGTCCGGTCAAGCAACGAATCAGAGTCTGGACAGAGGAAAAGGCCAGCATCTTAAGAGCTGAAGTGCAGAAATTGCTAGATTCGAATGTCGTTTGGCCTATTGATAGAACCACCTGGCTTGCAAACCTCGTGCTGGTCAAAAAACCAAATGGCCAGTGGCGTATGTGCATTGATTTTACAACTTTCAACAAGCACTGCCCGAAGGACGATTTCTCGCTGGCTCGTATAGATCAGTTGGTGGATGACACGGTAGGATGTGCACTGATGAGTTTCCTGGATGGTTATTCAGGATTTCATCAGGTCTGGTTGGCTGTTGAAGATCAGCCTTTGACAGCCTTTTAGATACCAGGGGGGACTTATTGCTACAACCGAATGCCTTTCGGGTTGAAGAATGCCAGGGTGACCTTCTCTCGCACTGTGAAAGCTACATTGGGTACACAGAAGGGCTGCAATGCGGCAGCTTACATTGATAATATTGTTGTCAAAAGTGTTGAAGAGGGGGACCATGTGGTAGATTTGGCAGAAACATTTGCTAACCTTCGGAGAGTCGGGATGCGATTGAACCCGATGAAATGCATGTTTCGGGTGCGTTCGGGCAAGTTGCTGGGTTATCTGGTGTCAAAGGAAGGAATTAACCTAAACCCAGTCAAGATCGAGGCAATTATTGATATGCAGCCTCCAGCCTCTATTTGGGAGTTGCAGAAATTCACTGGCCACGTTGTAGCGCTGAGCAAGTTTATCTCTAGATTGGCTGAAAAGAGTTTACCTTTCTTCGAGGCACTTCGTGGTCCTCGTGCATTCACATGGGGTGAGGAGCAACAACTAGGGTTTGAGGCACTCAAAAAGTATGTTGTTGAACTTACCACTCTCAAGCCACCGCCACCGAAGGCTCCTCTGCTGTTATACATTGCTATGGCGCCGAAGGCAGTGAGTGTAGTCTTGGTCTATGAAGCACCGAAGGGCAGTGATGCTTTTCAGCAGTTGCCGGTGTACTATGTGTCTGAAACATTGATGGCATCACGTTGTAACTACACTATGGTAGACAAGATGTTGTATGCTATGGTAATGGCCTCATGTAAGTTGCGACAGTACTTTGATGATCACCCTATCACCATACCGACCAGATATCCACTATGAGACGTGCTGACAAATGAGAAGGCTTCCAGTGTTGTGTTGAAATGGGCGGCTGAGTTGGCTCAGTATAACATCACCTTTGTTGCTCGCAAGGCCATCAAATCTGGAGTATTGGCGGAGTTCGTGGCCGAATGGGCTCCTCATGGTGAGCCGAAGAGTTAGCCCAGGCTATTCCAGAGGACCCAGTTTGAACAGTTCACACTGATGGTGCTTGGGGGGCCTCCGAAGCAGGGTGTGCTGCAGTTATTACATCACCCAGAGGGCAAACCATGCGATTCTCTGCCATGTTGGCTTTCCAAACAACGAACAATGCCGCGGAATACGAAGGCATATTATTGGGCCTTCGGTAGGCTTGAGCCCTCGGGGCTAGAAGGCTGGTTATTTACTGCAATTCTCAGTTGGCCTTAGCTCAGTTAGCAAAAGGATATCGATCTAGGGATCCGGAGATGGCTTGGTATATCAGTAAGGTGAGGGAAATGGACAAGTACTTCTTGGGTTTTGAAGTTCACAATATTCGCCGTACTAAAAATGAAGAAGCAGATGCGTTGGCTAAGGCTGCGGCCGGGTAGCGTCCCGTTGCCAGTGATGTGCTTCATGAGGTTATGAGTGAATCAGCAACAGCACCGGAGGTGAAAAATCGAAAGGTTGTGGCCATCACGGCCGAGGATTGGCGGGCTCCCATTCGGGCATGTCTTGAAGGGCGCTATATCTCTGATGACAAAGAGGAGCGGTCGAGGATGCTACATCGTTGCGAAGGGTACACTATTGTTGATGATGTGTTATACAACGGGGGTGTATGTGCTCCTCTGCTTCGCTGTCTCAGCCGGCCCGAGGGGCAGAATTTGTTACGAGAAATCCATGAGGGGCTGTGTTCATCACACTTGGCTCCGAGGGCATTGGTTGCCAAAGTATTTCACCAAGGGTTCTACTGGCCTACTACCGTTCGGGATGGCGAAGACCTGGTCAAGGTCTGTCCTGGTTGTCAATGGATGGGCCGCCAATCTCACCTACCTGCTACAGTACTGCAGCCAATCCCTCCGATTTGGCCGCTCGCCCGATAGGGGATCGACATTGTGGGGCCATTGCCTACAGCTCCGGGGGGCTATCGGTTTGCTGTGGTGGCCATAGATTATTTCTCTAAATGGGTGGAGGCCGAACCGCTGGTTCAAATAACAGCTAGAAATGTCAAAAAATGTTTCTGGAGGAATGTGATCTGTTGCTTCAGGGTTCCGCTAGAGCTCACTATGGACAATGGTAAACAGTTTGAGGGGCTTGAGTTCAAAGAATATTGCCTTAGTGTGGGGATTAAGAAATGTGAGGTCTCTGTCATTAACCCGAGGGCCAGTGGAGCTGTGGAACGAATGAATGGTACGTTGTTCTCCGGGATCTCTTGTTCTTTGATCGGTTTACCAAAGGGCAAATGGGTTGAGGTGGTGCCGAATATTCTCTGGTCTATCAGGATAACTACTACAAGGTCCACTGGTTTTTCACCCTTTCAGCTGTTGTACGGTGCTGAGGCGGTCACACCGGAGGAGATACATGTTGGGTCGTTGCGCACACTCAGGCCTCATGTCAATGAAGATGATGTGGCAAAGGACATGTTGGAAGAAGTGCGCATGCAAGTAGTCGCCAACTTGCACAAGTACATCACGTCCTTTGAGAAAATATACAATCGCAAAGTTCACTCAAGAGAGTTCGCACCAGGTGACCTAGTCCTTCAGCGCAATCCTAACCCAATCAGCATCGGCAAATTGTGCAGCAAGTGGCTGGGCCCCTTCATTATGGATCGCTCAAATAGGCCGGGGGCCTATCATCTGCTGGAGTTGGATGGTTCTCCGATGCAGCACACCTACAATGCCGATGCCTTGAAGCGGTTCTATGTGTAAATCGTTGTAGACTGCTTTGGCAGTAATGATGTCTGTTTTGGTGTAACAAAGGTTGGGGTTGAGCATGTGTGCTATACTTAGCCCAATTAGTGTTGTTTCAGGCGGGGTCCCGAGGAGCCATTCGGGCTACGTCTGAAGAAGTCGTTCCGGGCTGCGTCCCAAGGAGCCGTTCGGGCTGCGTCTTTAATAATTGTCTTGGGCTATGTCCTGAGGAATTGGTCGGGCTGCGTCCCATCCCCTTTTGTTCCAGCGTGAGTTAGCTTATGTCTTGGTAGGGTGCCGTCTTTGGCGTGGCGGCAAGGAGGATTGGCAATGTTTAAATGCCAAGTGGCTGCGACCCCTATCTTGTGGTCCAACATTCTGTGTATCGTGTCGTCTATAGCAGCAGTTCGGGGGCTGCTTGTCCGTTCCAGCGCATGCTAGTAAAATTCTATAAGGTAAGTGTGTGTGGGCACCGCGTCTGTGATAAGTTGCAATGTTATTTTCAGCAATTTCTATTTTTATCATGGGCAATTACAGCCATCGTCTGAACAACTATGGTTCGATGCCGAACAACTACGGTTCAAAGCATGCCAAAGCCTAACGAGACGTTTGGCACGTAGAATAACATTTGATAAATAATTTTTCGCTCTAGCATACATTGGCGTAGTTCAAGTTACAAATAAGCTCAAAATTTATGAATGTAGCAAGAGCCCGAAGGCAAAAAATTTTACAACAGCCTGAAGGCAGGGACAAATTACAGGATTAGCCCGAAGGCATAAAATTTACAACAGCCCGAAGGCATGAAACATACAACAACCCGAGGGCTTGAGACATTAAGAAGCCGAAGGCCTTTGTAGCAAGCAAGTCCGTTCATGGCAAGCATCTCAATTCGCTCAGCATGTCTGACAGCTCACGGTGTTCTTCGGCTAAATCATCTAGTGCAGCCCTCGACAGTTGTATTTGGCGGTTGGCGTGTGTTATACTTTGCCGGTGCCGCTCCAAGTCAGCAATAATTTGCAAGCGACCAAAGGGTGTCTGCGCGGCTTGCCGAAGGGCTTCAATGTCCATGTCAGAGGAGCTGCTAGGCGAGGCATCATCCCGAGAAGGGCTTGGGCTGCTACTTGAAATTTCAATAGGCTCGGCCTTCAGCGCACGTGGCAGGATAAGGGGTTCAGTCGCGATACTGCCGCTCGCCCTCTGGGCGTCGCGAGCTATGCACCGTCGGAGTAGCTCTTCTGGGGATACACGCTGGCATGCCACTTTAATGCGTTCATTGTCCTCATCAACAGAGGACAGGAATTCTGCAAACCCACCTTCGGGGTGTTCGCGCTTCCAACGCCTCGACTGCATGCCACGGATCAAGTAGTCGCCAGGGGCTTCCCCGACCCCTGGCACTTTGATGGATACGGGAGCTATGTCCAATATCATGGCATCCGGCTGAACGAAAGTTGCATCTTCGGAAGGCCGTTCTAGAGAAAGACTGGGGGATAATTCTTAAGTAAAATAAAACGGGCAGTGTAGATAGACAGCAAACTGGGTTTTCATTGAAAATAAACACCTAAGTTACAGAGTAAGAGGCGTCGGAGCGCTAGACATTTACGACCGCCATACAAAATCCTATCCTTCAAAAAATGCTAGCTAGTGTAAAGGGCGCGGAGTCCTTAGGTAAGGGCGAACTCACACCTGGGTCTTCGGAGGGGCTACCGAGGGCATCTCGGGGCCGTGGGGGTTCTCAACGCCGGAGGCAGGGACAGCGGAGTTGGAGGCATCGACAGTAGGGCCGGAGTCATGGCCCGAAGTATCAGGGGCTTTGGTGGTGGTGCCAGCCGCACCGCGAGTTGTTAAGCCAGGCCCCCTCTGCCCACCGGAAACAGGAGTGTTACCAGTAGTGGGGGTAGCCGCAGCCAGGCGAGCAGTCGTGTCATGAGAGAGAGCTTCGGCAAGTTCGTTGCCTAGGGGCTACCAAAATTCCCTCCCCAAGACATTGCCGATCGGACTCAGCCGTTCTTGCAACTGGCAATATTCGGCCTGGTCCCCCCTCGTATCGAGATAGTAGTTGGCACGCAGCTTCCTGGATCTCCGAACGCCTTGGGGTAGCCAACGACTCCAGCGTAGCATAGGCCATCGTCCAGCCAATCCGAGCGCAAATAGTACCGTAAGAATAGAGATCGTCTTTTGCTCGGTCGAGGCCCTTGCACAACCAACTAATGCTCTTTATGCCCTCCCCTTCAGCATGCCCAGGCTCCGGGGACGCTAGTCCCATCCCAGCGAAAAAGTACCATAGTTGCCCTATAAGACCGAACAAGCCCCGGCTCATCGTCTCAGATTCTTCAATATAGACGGAGGCCTGTTCTAGAGCCTTTTGTATTTTCTGGTTGTCATTGTGAAGGGTCAAGTTCTCGGACCCTAGTGGCCGATTATCTTCACGCAGCTTTTATAGTTGTTTTCCCAGGTCTTCGGTAGATTTCTTTGCATCTTCAGTCAGTTGCTGGATGTTGTTTTTCTTGGGCCTTCTTTAGATCTGCGGCAGACGACTGGGCTTGAGCCTGGCTCTCGGCTAGCTGCTTCTTTAGCTCTGCAAGGGCGTCCTCCGACGACAACTTGGCCTCGAGATGCCGGGATAGCAGGGCGGTCTGCACAAGTGCACGGGAAGTCAGAAGCTTGTGGTCATGTTTTTAAAGAGAGCAATGAGGCCAAGAAAGTAGCATACCTGCGCGGTAAGACGAGCCAAGTTGTTGATGGCCGTGGCCATATCCACACCTTCTAGGGCTCTTTCACCGTCGCAGAGGTCCAGCATTCGGGAGGCATAACCGAAGGCAGTCGAGGCTTTGGCGCGACCGGCAAATTCTGTCGCACGCAGGTTAGCACCCACGTCCTCTGGTTGCACGCCCAAGGGGAGCACACCCATGAAGCCCATCCCACGGCCAGGTTGTCACGGTCGCGCCAAGAGCAATGCCGTGGACCCCTCTTCCTCACCACTGCTAACATCCTCGGTCTGTGGACCCCCCTCCCCTTCAAAGGCTTTGCTGCCCTCGGTTGAGCTGCTGCTCTGGCTACTCGATGTAAAGCCTTGGCCTCCGGATTCCGACTCGGAGCCTGCACCCGTGGCTGCCTCCTTGGTCCGCCGCTGTTCAGGGGCATCTTCAGAGCCACCCTCATGTTGCCCTGCCAAAATCAAGAAAACAAATCATTAGAACACTAGAGTGGGCGCACGGCAGTAGAACAAATAGGTAGAAATATCGGAGCACCTGTGTAGGACAATGGATTGTCTGCGCCGAAGTCCAGTATCGACATCTGGATGCCAGGCGAGCGGGGTAGAGGTGACGCTATGCCTTCGGAGCCACCCTCTCATCTTCTGTGACAACCCTACTCCGAAAAGTGGAGTATGTCATACAAGATCGCCTCGGGAGATGATTAACGAAGTAACCATACATAACATTCACACATGAACATTCATCATTTACAAAGTTACATCACTTAAGTGCATAATATTAAAAGTTCAAAGGTCAAGCAGAAGCAAGTTCAGATTTCATTACAATACTAATGTCCTTGGTTCATATTACATAAATGAGCAGAAGCGATAAAGTGACAAAGCACGACATCGATCACCTAAGTGAACCATGCCGGCCCTATGGCGATGGCTCACTCATCACGGTTAGGAGAGCTAGGGACCCATTCAATGGTCCAATTCTGGGGCTCCTCACCTTCCCAAACCACTTTATTACAACAATAACAGTAAGTAGCTTGAGGGAAACCTGAAAAACAACATCATCGCAAAGCCTGAGTATCTAACATACTCCGCAAGACTTACCCGTCAAAAGGTTTACTAAAACCGACTCCTAATATGCAGGGGGTTGACCGGGCTTACTTGATAATTGCATAAAAAGTTCCTATTAGTTCTATGCTGCACTTTCATTCCTTGACCAAGATTTTACTTTGGTCATTGTGGAAAAATAATGATGGTGAAACTAGCTAGCTTCTAAGACTTGAACATAAGTAAAGAGCAATACATCATAGCAATATGTAGCCATAGCATAAGTAAATTTCAGAATCATAACCACAACTTCACTACTTAACATATCATTGCCGCTACTCGAACTAGAGGTACTCATAACCGTGAGGGACGACAATTTGAATTGATTTACATCCTGCAAGAGGAAACCCAAATACACGACACACGCATCACTTAAGAACACGTATGGCCACCATTCACAAGATTGCTATAAAGTCGATCTGGGGCCATCGATCAGGCATACACATCCTCCCCGCGATACAGTACTTCATATCCGAGGCTTAACCCGTGCACTCTCCAGTGGTCCTCAAACCCGTGCATCCACCGTGCCATTCACATCACCTCTGGATCGATGAGTATGGCCGTCCAACAATACTGCGCTCAAGTTACTAGGTTTACCCATTCCCATATAAAGGTATGTACTTGGTATTGTTCAATACTTGTCCGCGGAGTTGCAACGATAGGTGCTCCATTTTATCAAGTTCATTAATCATGTGAACCATAGTTGAATCAAGTGATACCATAACCTACCGTTGACTCCACTAGTTTAAGCATAGCATTTACTAACGGAAACGCTTGCTAACATAAACAAACCCTAGGTCATTTACGGGAGTATGCAAGTGGGTTTTATCCAAGTCCTACACTTAATGCACAATACAACATTCCTAGCTTATGACAAAGTAAAAAGGACTCAAAAATTAATTAGGTATGCACTGGGGCTTGCCTTGGGAGTGATCGTAGTTAGTGTCTTCACCGAAGTTCGCTTCAGAACCCGGTTGCTCCGGTGTGATCTCCTCGATCTCGGGCCCCATGTGACATGAACATGCATAAATAACGAGGAATACACAAGGGTCCACGGAGTTCCCTAACTAACTATGAAATGTGTGGCATGATGATTCATGGCACTTCCTCAACAAATAAAGTTAAGGAACTGATGCTCATGCATGAATGGGTATGTAAACATATGTATGGAATGACAACCACTTAATTGAAGGGGACAAACTTCTAATTAGAAGGAATATGGGTTTTATTCATCAAAAACTTAGTTTATGTGTACCCTAAATATGAGCATGGCATAGTTGAGGACTACCTGGCATTACATGCTGAAGGTGATATAAAAATACAATGCTAGGGCCTAAACTTAAGAAATCATTTTTGGGCAAAAATAGCTAAAGTGACAACTATGCAAGCCATTATAGCAATATATGAGATGAACAAGGTTGAACTACATAAAATAGCTCTAGGTACATATAACTAATTAGGAACCATGAGCATATAATGGAGAATGAGAAACACTACTGCAAGTCAAGATTAATATTCTACATGAACAGTACCAGAGATGAATTTCTCCCTAAATTTAACCATAGGTATATACAAGGTAATATTCCTAGGGAATTTCCAAAGTTACTTATCGAGTGATCAATTCGACAGCAAAAAGCATGCTGATGGTGCTCAAAATTTTACATGAAATTTCATAGGGATGTACCATTGCACAAGGAACCTAAACACCAAATTTCGTAACTAAATACCTAGCAATTAATTTATATAAATTCATTTACTGAGAATGATGAGTATACAATAATACTAACAATATGCATAAAAATGGAAATGTGCTTTTGCATAAAATTTATAGATGCCATGAGATGATCAGTGAACAAATTTCATGATTTTACCACTTATATATTTTTACTTATGAATTTATTAACCTAACTAGGGTTATAACTTTAGGGAATTAAATTAATTAATACACTCCATAACCTTGGCCCTCAACTTGTTTTTCTGGTAGAGGGGAAATTTAGGAGTCTAACAAAATTAGTTTCATAATTTTTGGACTTTTATATTTTGAGTTATTGATTTTTGAAGTTTAAAGGAAAGTTCACTACTAATTATGAAATTGCCACTCGCAATTTAAATCTCCCCGTGTGCGCGGCGGCACTGTGGCTCGGCTGCCTTGCCGGCGGCGGTCGGTGGTGAAACTTGGGACTTCATGCTGCTCTACACGTTCAGTGGCTCACGAGGGTCCCGTGGGTGGTGGTGGCCGGGGTTAAGGTTGCTGGAGCGTGGGCGGCGGCGCTACGCGATGGCGGTCAACGGCGACAGACGCGTACAGAGGTTAAGCCGGCGAGGGAGAGGGTCTAGGAGCATCACCTTGGTGCCATGGTGCTCGCCAAAGGATTGGCTAGGGTCGAGGTGGCCGGGAGGTGGGTTGTCACCGTGAGCCTCCTCCGAGCGGTCAACGACGGCGGCTCGGGTCTTCTCCGATTCCGGTGACGGGACTACGATTCAGATGTCGAGCGTCAGGGTGGATCTAGGAGGATGGTAGGCGCATCGATTTGTAGAAGAACTAGAGGGGGGGGAGCTACCTTGGGGGAGCTTACGGCGGTGGCATTCAGGCGGCTCAGAACAGGGGAAATCCGGTGGTGCTCGCTGGAGAAGGGGAGGGAGGGAGAGCAGAGGCGCCTGGCTTTGCTGGAGAGGCTTGAGAGCGTGCGAGAGTGGCTTGAGCAAGGAGGGAAGGTTCCTGGGCCGCTGTGGCCTTATGTGCCGATCGGCAGAGGGGGCGCGCGAGAGAGAGGGAGAGAGAGAGAGAGACGGCGATGTGTCGGCTAGAGAATGGAGGAGGGGCGCCGCCTTCAATTCCGGCCGGTGACACGGGGGGGGGGGGGGGGGGGGGGGGGTTGGGTGGTGTAGTGGACGGAATGGAGCTGCAGTCGGTGTCCTGGCGCTGCAGTGATCGACGGTGGCGGGTATGGCGGTACGCTGGTGTCGTGCTGGGAGTGGCCAGGGAAAAAGGAGAAGTTTCACTACCCTTGACTCAGAACATTGCTTGGTTTTTTCAAAAATTTGCCAGTTTATATTGATCCAAACCTCGTGCAGATTTTTGTGCATGTCCAAGAACTCATATACTCCAAATTTGCTTTTGGGGTCAAGTTCTAATTCGGCCTAGATAAATTGTGAAAGTTCCAGAACACAAAGTGCTTTTCTCTGAATTTAGGGAATTTTTAAGGGTATTAAATGATTACCAAAAATTCTGGTAAAATCCTCAAAATTCTCTTTTAATATGGCCATCATGAATATGAAAAAACATTGGTGCATTTCCATGGGTTTTTGTGATGTCTGTGAAAGGCTCCCATTTGACAATTTCTAGATTTAATTAATTAATTTCCTCCCTATTCTTTGGCACCTCAATTATATATATTTTTAATTAGTCCTCAATTAGTATTAGGGTTAGCTTAATTAACCTTTTGTGACATGGGATGTCACAACACAACCCCCCTTAAAAGAAATCTCGCCCCAAGATTTGCAAATAGATGAGTGAAAGAAAGGGGGTGTGGGCGGTTACCGGATTTGCGAGGCCAAGAATTCCGGAAAGTTGGTTTTCAGAAACTCTTCTTGTTCCTAGGTAGCTTCATCTTCAGTATGGTTACTCCATTGCACTTTGTAGAAGGTGATAGTGCGGCTGCGCGTGACCCGGTCCTTTTGATCAATGATTCGGACAGGGTATTCGGGTAGGAGAGGTCTTCTTCCAATTGCTCGGTGCTGGAGATAACCACGTCGATCGGAGGCTTCAAACACCTCTTGAGTTGGGAACATGGAAGACGTTGTGCACCCGCTCAATATTTTCTGGTAGTTGCAACCAATAAGCAATGGCGTTATGCTTCTCCGTGATCGGAAAGGGTCCGATGTAGCGGGGTGCTAATTTTCCCTTGATTCAAAAGCGAGATACACCTTTGTTGGGAGAAACTTGAAGATAGACATGATCTCCCTTTTCAAACTCCAATGGACGTCTTCTTTTGTTTGAATAACTTATTTGATGGGATTGTGCGGCCTTCATGTTAGCTTGGATTTGCCGCACTTTCCCTTCGGCTTGCGTGACCAGATCTGGACCAAAGGTAATTCTTTCTCCCGATTCTGACCAATTCAGCGGTGTTCGACACGAGTGACCATACAAGGCTTCAAATGGTGACATTCCCGAACTCTCTTGGTAGCTATTGTTGTAGGAGAATTCGGCAAACGGGAGACAAGCTTCCCAATTTCCACGATTGTCCAGAAAACAGGCTCTCAATAGGCCCTCCAAATATTGATTTAGTCTCTCGGTTTCACCATTGGTTTGCGGATGATAAGCGGAACTTCAGATAAGAGTGGTGCCTAGACAAGCATGTAGTTGCTCCCAAAAACGAGCAATAAACTAGGGACCTCGATCAGAGATGATCGTCTTGGGCACACCGTGCAAACATAGGTCTCGTACGATGTAGAGCTCGGCATACTGCTTGGTAGAGTAGGTTGTATGGACGGGAATAAAGTGAGCAGATTTGGTCAACCTATCCACAATGACCCATATTGAATCGTGCTTCTTGGGTGTGAGGGGTAATCCAACGATAAAATCCATAGCAATGTCCTCCCATTTCCAAGCGGGGATTTTCAATGGGTGCAAAAGACCGGCTGTTCTCAAGTGATCGACCTTCACACGTTGGCACGTTCGCATTCGGAGGCATAACGAGCAACCTCTCATTTTATGCGCGTCCACCAAAACTTTTCCCTTAACCCACGGTACATCTTGTTGCTACCGGGGTTATGGAGTATTTGGACAAGTGAGCCTCATCCAAAATTTTCTTTCTTAGCTCCTCATCCTTTGGAACAACAAGGCGATTGTTGAACCATAGCACTCCATCTTCGTCTTGCCAGAAACATGTAGCTTCTTCCTTCCCAATTTTCTGGCGGATATATTCCATTCCCTTGTCCTTCTTTTGTGCTTCCACGATTTCTTCCCGAAGGGTAGGAATGAGCGCTAAATTATACAAGGATTCATAGGGAACGACACGAAGACTTGGTTCACTAGAATCTAAAATTGGGTGAGCTTCCATAGAGCAAACGATTGCGTTATTGCATTGGTCCCTTCGACTCAAGGCATCGACAACAACGTTGGCTTTTCCGGGGTGATAATGAATTTCCAATTCATAGTCCTTGATCAGTTCTAACCACCTATGCTGCCTCATGTTCAGTTCTTGTTGAGTGAAGATGTATTTGAGACTCTTGTGGTCGGTGTAGACATTAACAATATTACCGAGCAAGTAGTGACGCCAGGGTTTTTAAGGCTAGTACAATGGAGGCCAATTCCAAATCATGAGTGGGATAATTTTGCTCATGCTTCCGGAGCTGTCGGGAGACATAGGCAACTACGCGGCCTTCTTGCAAAAGCACACAACCTAATCCGGTGCCGGATGCATCGCAGTAAACATCGAACGGTTTGGTAATATCGGGTTGAGCCAAAACCGGAGCGGTTGTCAAATGCTTCTTGAGCGACTGAAAAGCTTCTTCACATGCACTACTCCACTTGAACTTAACATCCTTTTCCAATAACTTGGTCATAGGCTTGGCAATGCTTGAGAAATTGGGAATGAATTTCCGATAATAACTGGCAAGATCAAGGAAGCTACGAATTTGCTTGACCAATTTTGGAGCTTTCCAATTCAGCACATCTTCTACTTTGCTAGGATCAACGGCTGCTCCTTCTGCTGAAATGACATGACCCAAGAATAGAACCTGCTTTAGCCAAAATTCACACTTGCTAAAGTTGGCGTAAAGTTGATGATCTCGGAGTCGTTGTAGAACAATACGGAGGTGTTCGGCGTGCTCTTCCTCGGACTTGGAGTAGATAAGGATGTCATCAACGAACACAACCACAAACTTATCCAACTCGGGCATGAACACGGAATTCAACAAATACATGAAGTGGGCTGGAGCATTAGTGAGACCAAAAGACATGACAAGATATTCGAAAAGACCATATCGAGTGGAGAAAGCTGTTTTCGGAATGTCTTTGGCTTGGATTTTTATTTGATGATAACCGGATCAGAGATCAATCTTGGAGAAGACTTTAGCACTAACTAATTGATCAAAGAGAATCAATTCGTGGTAGAGGGTACTTGTTCTTGATGGTTACAACATTTAAAGGCATGTAGTCGACGCAGAGACGTAGGGTCTTGTCCTTCTTCTTCACAAAGAGGGCGGGACAGCCCCAGGGAGATGAACTCGGTTGAATGTAGTCCATAAGCTCTTGCAATTGCTCTTTTAATTCCACTAACTCATTAGGAGCCATTTTGTATGGCCTACGAGAGATAGGCGCCATACCAGGTATGAGTTCAATCCTAAACTCGACATCCCTGTCCGGAGGCATTCCCGACAAATCATCTGGAAATACGTTAGAAAAATCACATACCACCGGAATGTCCTCTAACTCTTTCCCTTCAACATGACACACTTGAGGAGTGGAGGATTTGGGACATGGCAATCGGAGGATAGACGGGCCATGTAAGGGTGAGTTCAAATGGACTTCCCGTGTCTCAATGTGCAAGATGGCTTTATGACTAGTCATCCATTTCATACCAAGAATTATGTCGATGCTTTGGCCATCTAAGATAATGACGGAAGTGGGGTATACGTTGCTTGCTAACTTAAGTGGCACTTTTCTTAACTCAAGATGAGCTCTTATTTTTCCACCGGGAGATGTGATGATGTAAGGTGTTCCCATAGTGGCGGGGGTTATTTTCAAATGATTCGCACATGCTTGACTTATAAATGCATGTGTTGCTACTGAATCAAAAAGAACCATGGCAGCATGTTGGTTGATCGAGAGCGTACCCGCGAGAACGGGTTCTCCAACATGGATCTCTTCGACCGTGGTGTAGTTGACTCGGCCATTCTTGTGCATGGGGGTAGAAGACTAGGGACGACTTCCATTGCTGCCATTGTTGTTGCCGCTGCTGTGGTTGTTGTTGTTGTTGTTATTCCCAGAAGTGTTGGAGTTGTTGTTGTTAGCAAAATGACTGGTTCGGCCGTAGTTGTAGCATGGCTGCGAGGAGTTGGTCTTCACCACTTGATTACTCTGCTACGGAGGGCGGGAACCAGAAGATTGCTGCTGGTTGCCTTCATGGAATCGAGAGTGCTGCTGTGAGAATGACGGACGAGGTCCTCCTCCCGACGGTACCGCAGCCCGGAATTTCTGTCCAGTCAGGGAGGTGATTGCTAGCTTGTACTTGGGTGGTGCAGAGCCAGATGAACTTCCCATAGTACGTTTCCTCTTCTTGTCTTCCTGGTTGGCACGGATGGCGTCTTCTTGCATGATGGCGGCACTCATCAAATCGTTGAATGTGCCGGCGGTGACTTGTGCCAAGCGGTCTTGCAGCTTCGAGGTGAGACCCGAACAGAAACAATTCTTTTTCTTCTCATCCGTATCTGTGTGATGCGACGCGTACTGGGCCAAGTAGTTGAACTTCCGTGCATACTCTTTCTTCTTGAGTCTCAGGGCAGTGGCTTCCTATATGCCCAAGGTTCCCACAAACTTCGCAAGTCATGCGAGAGTCTAAGGATTGGCCAGTTTGTGGCGAATCCATTTTCTTCAAAAGTTGATCCATCTTGATTGCTAGCATGTCAATACCGTCAACTTGGTGGACTCCCCTCATCTTGGGTTGTGGCTGGTTCTGTCTCTCATCATAGCCACTATAGTTGGCGACCATCTTTTCTATGAGAGTTTGAGCTTCTTTGACCTTCAGAGTGAAGAAGGAACCTCCAGTGGCTGCATCTAGGTGCTCACGAGCGGGACGGTTGAGCCCATGGTAGAAGCTTTGGATTAGCAACCAATCTTGCATTCCATGATGTGGGCATGCCAGAGCATACTCTTGGAAACGCTCCCATGCCTCAGGGATGCTTTCATTGGTTAGCTGTTGGAAACTTGAAATCTTATTCCGCAGGGTATTGGTTTTGCCTAGCGGGAAGAACTTGGCAAGGAAGGCGTTGGAGCACTTGTCCCATGTGGTGAGCTCTTCTTGATTGCTGTAGAACCACTGCTTCGCCTTTCCCATTAGTGAAAATGGAAAGAGGTGAAGGTGGATAGCTTCAGGAGTTGCTTCCCTCATGGTGAAGGTGCTACACACCACCAAAAACTGTTGGAGGTGGGCGTTTGCGTCTTCCGATGCCTTGCCACAGAAAGGACTAGCCAAAACCATGTTGATTAAGGCTGGTTTCAGCTCGTAACTTCCATTCCCCATGTTCGGGTTCAGACCGGTGCGGATGTTGTCTGCAGTCGGGGCGGAGTAGTCACAGATTGTCTTCTCAGCCATGGTTGGTTGAGCGGACGTGGAAGGGTCTTGCGGTTGAGCTGGTTAGATCGGAGGTGCTATGAGAGCAAGTCTAGGTCGAGGAGGGTGAGTTGTTGACGCACTCTGCTTAACAAAGCCTCCGGATCATTGTGGTAGTTGTCTGGTAGGTCGAAACCAGTCATAGAGCATCCTGTTTACACCACAAATAAACAAAACAAGGGTAAGCCTGCTAAGGAAAGCGGTAACTCCCTAATAGAAATATCAATGTTAAAATTCTGATATCTTAGCCTATTGCTTCCTCGATAATGGCGCCAGAAATGCTTGTTGGCACTTCTTAACGTCGCACCAAAATATTATCTGGTAACAACGCTTGAAGTGTTGATGTTTGTTATGCTTCGGGAGAAGAGTGAACCAATCCGCAAGTGCACGGAGCATCTATTGTAGCATTTCACCCGGGAGTATTCCAAGGTATCGTATTTATTTTCCTCAGGGAAGCTAGGCGTAAGAGTATCTTGGTTTAACAAAGATATGACTATAAGAGTTATACCAACTATCCAAAGACGGGGGTAAGGATATTCAATAATAATAGTTGGGGTAGTGAAACAGGAGAAATCCACACTAAGATAGATAAAGAGATCGGTTAAGCTAGCCGAGAGGACATCGAGTCTAAGTCTAGAATTCCTAAGATAAACTTTCCTAAATCTAGTCAAGTGTCAAAATTCCTAGTTACTCGGGTTGAGTGCTTACACCAAATCCATGGTACAACCTCGAGTCCTTCACCAATAAGTTTACTTCCGGGCATGACAAAGATCCACTAATAGAGTCGGTAACTAACCTCGTACACTTGTGGGCACCTTCCCGCTAGACAACCCTGCTTGAGACTTCCCGAACGTGGTGGAATACTAAATGGATGGACAGGACTATCACTACCTGCCGCCTACCACACAGCCCGTGAGGACGAATGCAAATCCAGCTAGTGTTAACATAGGCACCGCACCTATGCTTTCACTAGATATTCTTCTGTTGGCCTAGCGGAAGAATAGCCGGGAAATAACCAAGTCTAAGTCCTATTCAAGAACTAAACTTAATTAAATCCTAGCCAGAAGTCCCGTAAACTATGCTTCAAAGTTCTTTCCCGATAATAGTAACTTGAGGAAATTGACTAAGAGTGTGTTCGTTTCTTTGGGTCTAAATTTTAATGAGGTCATATCAATTATTAAAATATTATATATGATTATTAAATATATATTAAATATAAAACTAATTACAGAGTTGAATGCGCATCAGCGTGACAAATTCATTAAGCTTAATTAAATCATTATTAAGAGATGTTTACTGTAGCATCACATTATCTAATCATGACCTAATTAGTTTTAATAGATTTGTCTCGTCATTCAGAGGGAGGGTTATGGACTGGGTTTTATCAGTAATCTATATTTAATACTCCTAATTAGTATCATAATATTCGATGTGACAGGTCTAAAAATTAGAGGAGTGGAAACGAACACACCCTAAGTAAAGATAAATACTTGACAAGATAAATAAGAAAAAGATAATTATATTTAATAAAGGATTAGTCCCACAAAAGGAGAAAAGATACAAGAGAGCTCATACCAAGACTCCGAGACGATTTTTGGAATCCCGAGCAATGCTCTCGACTAGACTCTAACTCTTGACCAACTAACCTAGTCTACTAGAAAGAAAAGTAGTGGGAAAATGGACTCCAATGTGTTTCACTTGCTTGATGCTTTGTTTCTACCGAATTCCCCCTCTATTTGTAGATAGCGGATACTTCAAAGTGGAGGAGAGTCGATGGGCAAAAAATCCCCCGCCGGGCGGCGGGCCACTCCGGGCGGCCACGTGTGCCAGGCGACCGGGCATGCCGGGCGGCAGGCCAAGCCGGGCGGCCGTTGGATGGAGTCGGTTTCCAACCGCCTTTGCTTCGGATGGCTTAAATTTGGTCCGGATGGCGGTTCCTTGGTCGGTTTTCACCGAAATCTCCGTTTTGGGGTCGGTAGAAGTCATGGGCCTCATGGGCTGGCAACCCTGGGTGGCCAACCCGGCCTGGGCGGCAAGCCAGGCCGGGCGGCAAACCTTGCCGGGTGGCAAGCCAGGCCGGGCGGTGGCCCATCTTTGGTGCCCCCCCCTGGGTCACGTCTTGACTTGTCCATATTGTGCCACGTGAATTCCTCCTTTATTTCTCCACATTTTACCCTCCTTAGTCCAGGAATGGAAAATGGCCTCATGGTGGAGTGTTTTTCAGGGTCGGATGGTTTAGCCTGATTAGACTCTGTTTTAACCCTCCGTGTGGCTGATTTCAGCCTTCACGACCCTGTCGGGCTGAGTTCTGATTTCAGCCTACACGACCCTCCCGGGCCCTGATTTCGGCCTTATACGACCCTGTCGGCCGGCTGTTTTACGGCAGGATCGGCCGACGGGGTGTTTCTTCATGTTTTTACATGATTTGGGCCCTTTTTACCCTACAAACACATATTTCACCAAAACTCGTGGAACTTTATTAGTTTAAACAAATATTCATGAAACTTTGGTCTTTACCTTGTATTTCCCGACCGGTTGGTGGCCAATATTATGTTTTAAGGGCCACCAATAGTGCACGTACTATCAAGAATCCAATGAGTACCCCCACTCTTGTAGTCGACCCTGGTGGTAGCCATAAGACAAGCACTAGAGGAAGAAGGGTTAGTATCCAAAGCATTAGTTGATTGACTAGCACTAACCTCTAATGTGCAATAATACCATCCTCATAGATAGGGATTATCCCGTCCTACAGTCTCCTCCTGATAGGATAGTGAGGAGCACGATACCTCTAATGTCCATGACCATCCCCCATGTGCACATTGTCAAGGTCGATGTAGTAATGGGGAGGATGATAGAGTCCAGTGATGTGCTCAATCACGTGTCCCACTTGTGAGTGGAGCACGAGTATCATGTCCATTGCTCTCTGGATTGAGACCTTATGCCTCCAGTTGACAACCTCCTCAAGTAGGAAGCCCCTCTCAGGAGCTGTGATTAGTTGGAGGAGCTTGTCAATTACTTCAATTGATGTTATCTTTCGAAGGCCTCTAAAAGAGTTTATCCTGCACACAAGATCATAAATCCTAAAGAAAGTCTCGCAAAGATCAATATTTGAGCTTCTCACTATTTCTTCAAATTTGAAGAAAAGCTCCTATTGTTGAGCTCGACACATGTGCCAAAGTCGATCTTGCGGTGGATGAGGTGGAGGCACCGGAGCCAAAGCCGCAATATTGATCATCTCAAATGATCGAGCGAGCGTTGTTGTTGGTGCTCCCCCTACGCCAATGCTCGGTCCACCCAAGGTTCTTGGATTAGAACTTGGAATGACACTTGAGGTAGAGCTTGACAAAGCGCCCAATGAATCTCTTGCTCCAAAGGGGTTGTAGAAGTTGTTGCAAGACAATCTTGTGGAGGGATCAAAGAAGTTTGAGCTCGAAGCTACTTCTTTCCCTTTGCTTGAAGATGCTTCATGGTTTGCCTCGGATGTCTTCTTGTTCGCCATGTTCGCAGTGATCTCCTTATCCTTGAAGAGAAGCTCAATCTTGTCCTCGACAGAGAGACTCTTCTCCATTAGAAGGTCAAGGGTGACGTAGAAGAGCTTGCTACTCAGAAGCAAGGAGAGGATGTTCTCAACTATCACAATCTTAGGAAGCTCGAAAGAAGTTGCTGCAATTCTGTCCACCAAACCTCGCAAGCGAATAAGAGAATCAAGTCCTCATTGTCATTAGCATGAAAAGCAAAGAACTCCTAGCATGATCAACTAAGGACTCACAATCATCATCAATACTAGTCATGCTAGTGGAGCAAGCAAGATCAAGAGACACATCATTATCACTCATCACATTAGCCATACTATTAGAGAAACCTATCAAATCATCATTAGTAGTATCTAGGCACTCACTAGTACTAGGTACATCCACACAATCATCGCAATCATCATACACATGATCATCGGTAAAGGTATTGGCAAAGTCTAGAAGAATTCCATCAACTCATCCGGAATCATGACATTTAGGTAGTTTTTAAAGCGATCCTTCCATAAGCCATGACCCGGCCCCGAATGGGATGACATCCCAACTCAATACGGTCACTACTCAAGGCGGTTAAGCCTTATGATGAGCACTTGGCTCTGATACCACTTGAAAGGACCAAGTGACCAAGAGGGGGGGGGGTGAATCGGGAACTCGCACTATGTACCAAATTCACCAATTCCTAAAACCGACCACTCAAAGTAACTCCTACACAATCCTAGTGGTGATCACACTAGCAAGATAATAAGCCTATGAAAGGAACAACAACCTAAGCATACTAGAGAATCACTCAAGGGCAATACAACTTCTAAACATGTTAGTGATCAAATGCGGAATCTCAAACACTACTAATAAGTAAGGAGCCTATTCATGCAAGTCTACAAGGTAATCAACTAGAACAAGACAAGCACACAAGCATGAATAGCACAATATGTAAATGCGGAAAGTAATGCATCAAAGTAAGGAGTAGAGTAAGAGATGGCTCATGATTTTTTCCCGAGGTCTTGGAAGGATGGCGCCTTCCCCTACTCCTCGTTGGACCACTCCCGCCGAAGTTCTGGTCCCTCCCGCCACCAAGTAGAGTTCTCGCCCAGGAGCCCCCAATCACTCCTAGAGTGAAGACACGGTGTGCGTCAGCGTTGTAGAAAGCACAAGCTCGCCTCCCTCGAGAACTTGCTAGACTCTCCGAGCCAACACGGGCGCTCACTATTGATGCCCCTTTCACCGGCGGGCTCAAACCATGTACAAATGTGTGAAGGCCTTCACAACCAATCACGATTGGCTCAATCACCGACAATTAACCAGTCTAAGTCTCACCATAGACCAAGAGTAACAATCTAGATCACACCCTCAAGGACACCCTAGCCTTAGATGTGCAAGATGCTCAAGTTACTCTCCACTAGCACTCTCAAGATATGCAATATCTTCTCCTAGTGCTCTCCTCTTTTCCTCTTGGACCTTACCAAATGCTCTCAGGTATTCCACTGGCCAAGAGAGGTCCCAAAGACCCTAGCAATAAAGTTATATAGGCTCCCGACCTCAAACTAGCCGTTGCTTTATGAAATCAGCTTTCTGGGCCTACTGACCGGACTGTCTGGTCACTGCTTGATAGGACAATCCGGTCACTACAGCACAGTGCACCAACGGCTCTGACCCCTGCTGATTCTCCTGCTGATCGCACCGTACGGTCACCTGACCGGACCGTCCGATCCATTTCTCTCTCCAGTCCAGAAACACTACACGCCGAAGCCTCCTCACTGCCCAGAGTCCTCCATAGTGACCAGATCGTCCGGTCTCTATGACCTCTGTCTCTAGCAACTTCCTCGCTTCCTCGCTATAGCCTCCGGACAAAAGCACATAATGACCATACAGTCTGGTCACCACTGACCCCTCTGTCCGGTCTCTATGTCCACAAGCCGAAACTTGTCGTCCTCGCTTGATTTCATTTCTCGGCTTCTTCGAACAGCTCCTTGGCTCCTCCACTATCACCTAGTGCCTGTGATTTCACCGAGCAACCTTGCACATCTCCGACTAGACATGACCTAAGAGAATGACCTAGACCCCCTTGATAGTCCGGTTTTTCATATGGACTCAAAGCCCTAACAACTAGGCAAGTGTACCCAACACTTACACCATAGCTTGTTCTCCACTTTCATCCATCTTCATCAACCCTTTGACTCCATAAAGTTCACAAGCCTCCATGCTTGTGGTCATTGTCATCCATCGCCAAGGACGCCGTTGACAATCATCATAAGATAGAAGAGGTTTCCTACACAAACAACACTCGTGTAGACATTAGTCACATTTCATGTTCGTCATTCATCACCAAAACATCATACCTTGGGGTGACCTCAATGGTCATAAACCTTACACATTTGCCTCCATATTTTCTTCTCTCGAGACATGCTTGAATCTCACTGTCTTGAAGCATTGCAATACGTCTTGACACTCGGCATAAAATATTCTTAGCATATCATCCTTGGATTCAAATTCTTCTGCCAGCTGCCCGAGCACCAGTAAAGAATCCCCCAACGCTTCAACACAATTGACTCCAGCTTCCTTCAACATTTGCAACCCCTTAAGCACAGCTCTATATTCGACCTGATTATTAGTCAATATCTCAATAGCAAATGCAAATTCAAATCTTGCCCCCCCCCAGGCGATATGATTATGAGCCCAATGCCATAGCCATTCTTGCAAACAGAACCGTCAAAGAACAGTAACCACGATACTGGCTCCACCATCGACAGTTCGGATCCATAATGCTTGACAATCAAATCGGCCGAATTTGACCTTTAACTGCTTTAGCAGATTCATAAGTAAGATCATATTTGGCTAAGGCAAACATCCACTTACCAATCCTTCCTTTTAAAATACTAGCCGATAGCATGTATTTGATGACATCGGCTTTGCAAACCACCACACACTCAGGCGATAACAGATAATGCCTCAACTTCACGCATGAAAAATGTAAACATAAACACAGCTTCTCAATCTCCGTGTATCTGGTCTCAACATCAATCAATTTCAGACTTAAGTAGAATACAACCATTTCTTTACCATCTTGTTCTTGAATTAAAGTTGACCCAATCAACTTCTTATTAGCTGCAACATAGAGTCTGAAAGGTAATCCTTCTCTTGGCGGCACCAATACAGGCGGAGAAACCAAATACTTCTTGATATCATCCAAAGCTTTCTAGTGTTCCGCCTCCCATACAAACTTCTGATTCGCCTTTAATTTCCATAACGGGGTAAACACATCGAGCTTCCCGGACAGGTTTGAAATAAACCTCCTAATAAAATTTACTTTACCAATCAAAGATTTGAGCTCTGTCTTATTGACCTACGGCTCGATATCATTAATAGCTTTTATGATTTTTGGTCCAATTTCAATTCCCCTTTCATGCACAATGAAACCTAGAAACTGACCAGCCGATACACCAAAAGCACGCTTCTTTGGATTCATCTTCAAGCCATACTTCCTGGTCCTCTCGAGTACTTCCCACAGATTAGCTATATGATCTTCTATTTTCTTAGACTTAACCACCACATCATCAATATAAATTTTCACTAACCTGCAGATCAAATCATGGAAAATGTAATTCATGGCCTTCTGATATGTGGCTCCAGCATTCTTCATTCCAAATGTCATAACCACCCATTCATACAACCCAATTGCTCCCGGACACCTGAAAGCAGTCTTTTGTATATCTTCTTCTGCCATGAAAATCTGATTATAACCAACATTACCATCCATGAAACTAACAATCTTATGCCCTGCTGTTCCATCAACCAGAAGATCCGCTATCGGCATCGGGTAGTCATCTTTTAGAGTAGCTCTATTTAACGGGCGAAAATCTATACAGTCTCTCAGCTTGCTGCACTTCATGAAAATAGGTATAATATTTGACACCCACTCTGGATATCAGCATGGCCTCATAAACTTGGCATCATATAATTTGGTAATTTCAGCCTTGACATCATTATAAATATTTGGATTGATTCTTCTTGGAGGTTGCTTGTAAGGTCGATATCCAGGCTTGATGGGCAACTGATGTTCGACTATAGATCTACTCAGACCTGGCATCTCAGAATAATCCCAAGCAAAACAATCCTGATACTCTTTCAATAATTTTATTAATTCAACTTTAAAATCCTCATCTAACTTCTTATTGATAAATGTCGGCCTCGGTTTGTCACCGTCTCCTATATCGACTTCCTGTAGCTCATTGGCCGACATGAATCCTTTTCCCAACCTCCCATCTTCTGCAAATTCCATTGGGGTGCCTATCAGAGAAACAATTTAGAATTTGATTGGTCCACTACCTCAAGACCCTGTGTAGTAATCTTAACATAGTCCCCATCCCAGATCTTGCCAGACAAACACTCCATATCATCCACGTGCCATGGTACTAAATCAGTCGATGCGACATTGACGGTTTCATCGGCTAGGATTACCTCCACTTGATCGCCAATCCATTGGACCACAGACTGGTGCATTGTCAATGGAACACAACAATTAGCATGTATCCAATCACGTCCCAATAGAAGGCTATAGGTTCCCTTTCCATCAATCACAAAGAAAGTAACCGGCTACTGCTGTATGACCACCATAATCCCTAAGAATCATATTTGTATCAATCAAATCATCTTCAGTCTTCCCCTATTTCCTGACAGTAGTGATCAGCATGATATTCACTGCAACACCTCCATCGATCATCATCTTTTCCATTGACATCCCATTAACAAAACCTTTTAAGTACAAAGCCTTTAAGTGCCAATGTGTGGATTTATCTGGTTTATCAAATACTACTTGCTGAGAATCAAATATAAGTTGAGGCTCACTTTCTTCAACAGCAAACAACTCTTCTTCTGAGGCCATAAATTCTTGAGGCAGCACCATCACCATACTCACTGTAGCACTATTTGTCTGTATTTGTGATTTCACCTTTGGCCTCCAAACTTTCTTTGATGGCTGATCATCATCTTCATCATAATAATATTTGCCAGCCCTTATCTGCCTGCAACGCATTCTCTATATCATACATTTCTGACTCCTAAAGAAAATACCAGATAGGCACGACTGATCAACCTGCTCTTGTCCCTCTTGCATTTCCTCATCGACTTCCTTGTCAAATTTGGCTTCATCGCTTGCCTTCTTAGTTTCGAGTCAATCAAACATAGAAACCCTCTGATGTCGATCGGCTGATCCCACCATTGACTCTTTGTAGTCCTTCACACAATGTTGGTGCCAATGATATGCCATAGCTTCTTTATACATCTAATCTGCACGCCTACTGCATCTAGGGCAATTGTCGATTGACGGCAGCTTCATATTGTGATCCCAGCAATATTGAAAGAATGGGCACTCCCAGTGTGGATCAAACTGTAATTCGTTCACTTTGCTGTCTCTCTTTTTCTAGTACCTCTTGATGAATGACTCCACATTGTCGATACCAGCCATGTTGACATTTGCAGGGAAAGGATACCCACCAATTTTCATAGTACCTTTGCAGAAATTTATCTTCCCCTATTCAATTGTCGTCTGAATCTGTCTCCTGGATACCTTCCAATCATTAGTATTGTGAGAGGGCAAATTGTGCCACTTAAATTATCTCATCTTCTTCAATTCTTCAGCAGGAGGTTTCACATGATTGGATGGCAATTAGATGTGCTTTTCTTGCAATAGCATATCGAATATCTTATCAGCACTGGTGATATCAAAATCATACTTCTCCTCTAGCTCATTTTGTTTCACCCATGGGAACGACAACACACTCTTGTTTCTAGTCGACTCAGCCATATCAACTTCTTCAGCATCTTCATCAGACTCAGACTCATAATTCTTGTAGTTGACTTGAATTGGCCTTGAACGTGCCCCCCCACAAGTCAGGTTCTCTTGAATAGACACTTTCTACACTAATTGAGATAGGCTTTCAAATTTGGCCAAAGGAAACTTTTCCATTTGAGGCGCAACTAACCCATTTAATTCTATTTCTGTCATCTGAGTATTAGTTAATTGTAGGCTAAATGATTTGCTGCACACATCTCTGAATCTCTGCACATAATCATGTACAGATTCCCTAGCCTTCTGCCTTACAGTAGTCAAATCGGATAGCCTCATCTCTCTAGTCTCAGCGAAGAAGTATTTGTGGAATTTCTGTTCTAGATCGGCCCAAGTAATAATTGAATTTGGGGGCAACGATGTGAACCAAGAAAATGCCAATCCAGACAAGGACAATGGAAACAGCCTGATCTTCAATGCCTCGGTATTACTAGCTTCTCCACATTGCACTAAAAATCGGCTAATATGATCAACTGTAGTAGTGTTATCTTGTCCAGTGAACTTAGTAAACTCTGGCGGCCTGTATCGACTTGGCACAGGAATCAAATCATAGCTTGGAGGATACGGAGGTCGATACATGTACGTTTGTTGCTTTCGCTTCAGTCCAAGCGGTTCCCTCATCACTTCAGCAATCTTCAAAGCCCAGTCATCAGTCGACACATTGACATTTGGGATAGTCGATGTGGGACCAGATGCTGGTATATGTGAGCCAAAATGAAGAACTATATGATGGCCTCCTAATTCACCTGGTAGTGCAGATGCTTATGGCATTCCAAACATACTCGACTCGACATTAGGGGTAGTACCGTATGTCACATTCGGCTCTGTAGTGTCTTGTCTGTAATGTGCAGCTGCATCTGTGGAGTAGTCCACTGCAATATTATTCTGTGAGGTGTCCTTTATGTTGTACCAGCAGCAACATTCTTTGAAGGTGGAGTACTCTCTACAGGTATTTGACTTGAACTTGCAGCAGAAACTGTAGGCTGAGGAACATTCCCGGTCAAATAGAAATACACCGGCCCACAAACTGGATCATCAAATATGCAACCCTTCATAGTCTAAATAATCAAGATCTTCAATATATTAACCAATACAGGCGACTGGTTAATCAATGCATGATGTACGGCCATGTGGATCATGTTACTCAAAGCTTCTTCATCAATAGCTTCTATCAGTTTATCGGCAAGTGACTTCTCACTCTTATCTTCAATCAGGGCAGCAGCAGGTAATTTCCCCTTCTGATGATACCATGCCTTGTCTTGCCGAAAGTTCCCAATAGAAGGTTTTCAAACTCAGCAAGTCTTTGATCAATTTCTGCCTTCGCCTCATCACTCAAATTGTCTCTAACAACTAGTAGCACATGTTCATTCTTCAGCTCAGCACTGATATTGTTCTTCGGTTGTGTGGCTTCAAAGTCTTTTGGCATTCCAAGTTCAGGCATCATGTTGAATTTGAAGTTCTATGTCCCACTGGACGTGCCAAAAAGCGTGTTGACTCGAAAATCACCACGCGTGACCTGGGAGATATGCTTAACTCCAGTGCTGGCTCAATACAAAAAAACGGGGCATGCCAGTCAATTTTCCCTACAAATCGACAAAGAGACGAACGGTCAGAAGACGGGTCACCGGCCCAGGACAGGTCGATGAAGAGAGCTGATAGTCACTATTCGTGAAATCAGCCGAGGCTATTATATGGATGAAGAAAATAAAAGAAATTAATCTAATCGGCTGATTATATCGGCTTATTAGCAAAATTTAATTCGATAAACAATTTAAAATCATGGATGCCGATAAAGAATTGAGTCGAAAGGCCAGAGTCGATAAGCCTACAGTATTCATGAAGCAACTGGCCAAGTCGATGTATGGTGCCAGAATCGATAGAGCTGAATCAATAGATCTACAGTAAGTACGCATGGACTCGCTCTATTGATGGTGTCAAGTTGATAGATCTAATTAGGTGGTATTGCAAATATACCTCAAAATCATAAATCTATCTTATTTTAATATAGGGGCAAACGACTATCAAAGTGGATGATATAATCAATCAAAGTATCAGAAAGTCGACTGAACCATGATAATCTATCGGCTAAACGTCCCGATAGAACTCCATCGACTCTATCTATAAACAGATTGGATCTGACCCTATCTACCCAGTAAGAGATTGAAACCGATGCAGCCTTACTGATTCGAATAGATCGGACTTAAACGAGACAATATTCAAACACGGTAGATAGAGCTAGATTTAACCTATTTATAGATATAAATCAATAAAGTGACTTGAATAATTGATCTAAAATATATCGGTAGAACCTACTAAAATTGCGATAGACCGATTTCAACTAAGACAGTATCGCAATCAGAGTCAATAGAACAGGTACAAAGAAAATCTAATTACTGGATAACTAGCAATTCTAATGATAACAACTGGAATATCAAATTAATGAGAAAGTACTAGTTGAGATTGATAGAATTACCAAGGTTGACTAATTCAAGTCTCTCACCGAGATCGGAGCCGATGCAACCCTCACGAGACGAGGATTTCATCGAGTAGGAAAGGTTGGTGATGCGCTGAATTGTATTGAACGAAAGTGTTGTCTTCTTTTGTACAGATCCTATTACATATTTATAAACCTCATGCAAGAGGTTCTGACCCGACTCGGTCAGGACTCTTAACAAACCGACTAGATTTATTTTTAAACAAAATATAAACTAAAATAGAAAGAGATAAAATGACCCTGTCAGGCCCACTTGATTCCTTTCGGCCGTTGAACATCATTGACTTCTACCGATTTTGATTCTCCGCCTCTGATTAATAGGACCGGTCAAATTCTGGTGCCAATAGTAACTTGCATAGGATTTTCAAGAAGTATGTGGAGTATTTGGAGATGACTTTGATAATGAAGTTTGGAAATTGATTTATCACAAAGTGGCAATTATTTAATCATCAAGCTACTAGAGCATCAACAACTCTTAATAGTGCGGCAAATATACTAGCGATCTGGTCATTTTATCCTCTAATCACCTTATGACCGGTAAAATGAAAAACCTATTTTTATACCTTTGCCTTGTGCCGTCTTGTTCATCTTCTTTGAGATATGTATATATGAAATGATCAACCTTGATGTATAATACATCACAATTCTTCATTAATTACCAAAACCCTGAAAACTAGGGCCTAGATACTTCAATCTCTCCCTTTTTGTTAATTGATGACAATACAATGAAGTGAAGCAAGAATGAGCCACAAAAGTAGGCTCCCCCTGAATGTTAGCATAAATATGATAAAACAAGAATGAAATACGAGCCTCATAAATTTGATGAAGAGAGCAATCCAAATATCAAACCAAATATTCGAGTGCAAACCACAAAGTAAACTTAAGTTCAAACAAATGCAAGCGACAAGCGACATAGTTTTGACAAATCCATGAAAGATACATATGAGAAGAACAAAGAAAGAGATAGCCATGAATTTGTGATCAAGGTCCAATCCATCCATTCATCTTGCTCAAAGTCATCTTCTTGATCTTCATCTTCTCATCATCATCACATCTTCACTTCATCCAATCCACTCCCCCTTAGGCATCAAATTGCCAAAAAGATCACTTGTCCACTGGTGGAGGTAGTGGAGGATAGCAAGGATAAGGCATGTACCCCGGCGGAGGAGGAGGACGAGGGAAGAAGTGGTACATATGGCTGCTGAAATCATGAAACTCCTACTGCAAGTTAGTGAAGTTTGTGTTCATGGTATGAAACTGAGTACTCAGTGTATCAATATCAGTGCACATCTAACCCATCTGCTGCATCATTGACGTATGGTACTGTTGAGCATAAGAAGTGTGAAAAGCATCCATACTGGCCTAAATACCTTGCTAGACTGCACTCTGAATATGAGAGAGAAAAGCCTAAAAGTCCTGAGCAAGCGGTGGAGGAGGTGCAGGAGCCCATGGCTGCTATTGGGGATTTTCTTCCTCATGTTCCTCTTCATGTGCAACATGATCTTGCTGAGAAAGTGGTACTGGATCAGGCTGAGTGTGCACATGCTTTATAGCAGAGTATGGCCTATAGCTGGAATGAAGTGTCCTACAATGCCCCACCATGAACTTGGTCTTGTGAAGTATGAGTGACATAATGTAGGGAGCATAATAGAGATTGTATTGCACACTCATGGAGATTTGTTCAATATACTTCAACATGAACCTAGTGACATCAATTTTATGACCATTCATAATGTGATGGATGAAGTTCCAGAATTTATCACGGATTACCTTAGAGTTGCCACCTTTTGGAAACATTGCCATCTTCATAATCTTGTTGATCACCACGGGCATTTGATGGAAGTTCCATCACTAGAAATCATAGTGAGCTTGATGAGGACATCACTCCTAAGGATACATGCAACACTCCTCCAATTTTGGACTTGCAAGGTCCAATGACTAGAGCTCGTGCACGACGACTAAATTTAGAGGTCAGCTCGTTCCTACATTCTTCATTATATGTCACTTTTGAGAATGGTTTGCTACCTAATGATTATATTGTAATTAGGAACCATGGAGAGGACCAGGAGATGATGGGAGAAGGACTTGGAGATGTGGAGGACCAGTAAGGACGTGGAAGCCAAGGTGGAGGCCCAACCAAAACCGACTTTGAGTCTGTTTCGGGGCTCAGGACCAGTCTGCACTAAAATGGATGCCCAAGACGCATACGGACTCGGATTTGGACGTTCTACATATGCACGGAAAGATAAGAAGAAGACCTTTCCAATGCCGCCAGTCTCATATCAAAATTCATCCGGAGTCATCAGGAATCGTCGAAACAAGAGAGAGTCCAGAGTCTGTTTCGGTGTTATGTCGTCTGTTTTTGGCCTTTGGGCTTCGTATCTAGTTGAGCCCAAGTAGGGGTGCGTTCAGAGGGTCTTGCACGACCCTAGGGTCTTCATATACAGCCGCCGCCGTACCCTTAGGGTTTGGGTTTTGCTTAGATTATTCTGTTCATAACAGTTTCGCCGTCATCAGGGTTTGTGAGACCCCAACATCGTGAGATTCATAATACATCTGCAATTATGTTGCTTTCTTCTTTGTTCTTGCTTGTGTTCTTGATTCACAGGCAGGGATTAGCCTTCTCGGCGAGGTCAATCGTTTTAGGACGGTTGATAACCAGAGGAGACATCGTGCTGCGATTGCGGGGTTTAGAACGTGCTGTTCTGAAGCCGGATCGATTTGTGTGTCGCCTCCGACCAAATCAACGTATCCAAAACCTTTCGGAAGATCGGGAACCCTTGTCCACATCAGAGCTCACAACCCGTTTTGGAAGTTCCATCATGCCTATGATGGAAGTTCCATCATCCCCTGTCACAGTGAAATCCTAGCCCGCACAATGAATCTTTTTAAAATTATGGAAGTTCCATGGTTCATCAGAGAAGTTTCGTCGGTACCTGGATTACACTCCAACGACTAGTTTTTGAAGCTCCTCTATATATACCTTTCCATTTGCCCAGTGGAAAGTTTACACATTCCTGCATTTCACTCTACTTTCAACTTTAGCTCTATCCCCTCTCTCACTCTTGCATTTGTTCTTGATATTCATATTATTTGGGAGAGAGATCCAACAAAAAAAAAGCTTCAATCCATTCACTCAAAAGCTTGAGCACACTTTTTCTCTCGCCATACAAGATTTGTATTACTTGTTACTCTTGGAGACTTGGTCTCCTAGACGGCTAGGCATCACCCTTGAGCTCCCAAGTATTATGGTGAGACATGGACATTTGTAAAGGAGTGATTCACCTCGGGAGGAAACAAATCAAGTGAAGAAAGGACCCAAGCTTGATCTTAGTGATTATTTAGTGAGGACAACGATTGAGAGAGACCCGACTACTTAGTGTGGTTGCCGAACCTCGGTAAAAATCATTGTGTCTCTCTTATTATTCTTGCACTTATCTTTATTATTGAGCTTGCTTGCTTCATAGTATCAGTTGTGCTCGATCTACTTGTGTGTTGTATTGGTTACTACCTCCTGCTGGATTTGAGAGCTACACTGAGCTAGCAACTCCTCTACTCAAGTAGATTTCCTAGTCCCCTTTAAATTTCCACAATTTCAATTCATTTTCAACTTCAAAATAGGAAATTTCTGTCGATTGACAAAACTTTCATGGTTCTGACGGAAACTTCTATCAGAAAATGATGGAAGTTCCATTGTTGTCTGTTTAATTCTGTTTTAAGTGTTGGTTTTAGGTTGAAGTTTAGATTGCCTATTCACCCCCCTCTAGGCAACTTTCAAAAGCTTTTAGAGAATACCTTGATTTTGTAAAAAATACTATGGTACTGAAAACTGCAAGGCCTTTGAGTGGGGCAAAACTTGAGGTTTTAAAGCCCATATTACATGCATAATACTAGAGTATTTTTAGAGTTGTTACAATATGCTTCAGACCTTTTTTTTTCTTCTAAAATGAGATTTGGTGCTTGTTCATTCTCATCGGGTGAATGGCCCTCTTCTTCATTTGTTCCTATTTTTTGTCATGGTATACTATGGTGTCCTTGTATCCCTACTACATGTTCATCCAAATCTACTTTGATTTAACGCAAACATATTGTACGATCATAAATTTCTATAGGAAATTGGATAGTTAACATGACAACTACATTTGTTTTTACGAAATATAGTAGGGAAAACCCCATTGTGGTATTATATTGATATATAAGGAAGAAACAGTACAAAAACTAGAAAATAACAACCTTCTGTACATGTGGTAGAAGGACCACCAAAAAATACTAACTAAAGCAACTAAGGTGGGGCATCCAAAAATGGAACAAGCCCCACTAAGAAAAAGAATCTAACCAGAGTTGTACTAGTGCTCTCTTATCAGATTGAATTATGTACATTTGTAGTTTCACTATACTGAAAAATCAATTTTCCAAGAGTTGAAGGATGGGGAGGTGTCTCTGAAGATTTTATTGATCCTTTGCTTCTAGATTTCCCAAGCAGCCATGATAAATATTTTCATAAAGTAGTCATGTTGGTACTCTAGTCTAGATTTTTTTAATTGTTTTGAAGAAATTTATGGAGTGATTCCATTGTGTCCTCAATAAGTTCCAATAGTTTATGATGAATGGGCACTGAAAGAATAGGTCATATGCCTACTCCTCTGTGTCAGTTGAACAAAGAATGATGGAAAAGTCATCACCGTCAATCTTGTAGCTTTTCTGAGAAACCATGTGTATATGTGCCATGGTTTGCAATATGTGATGAGTAATTGACTTTGGTTGATTCGATGTTTGAGTTGAAATGCAGGAATCTGGGGATTGCATGAGTTTGTGCATGTCATGGTTTTGACTAACCGGAGTTGGTGGAGGTGTTGGTGAAGTTGCAAGAGTTGAGAAATGTGTTTCAATGTCTCATGATGTGTAGGTCAATGGAGTCAACTTGGCAGTCAATGGCGAGAGGATCGGGCACAAGTAGGGGACTTGGGGACGGACGATTGGGGATGCCGGGTGAAGTCAAGCGTGATCCACACCATACAGGTGGAGAGGCAAGAAGCACGGATCGTTTCGTGGTTGAGCCTCAAAACCGTGGAGGTGGTGAATAAGGCGTGTTAACCAAGTCAAGGCGAGTGGGATATCGGTGCAAGTGACTAGGGGAGGGCGGGAGAGACTTGCAGGTGGTTAGAATTGCGGGACAAGGTGACATGTGTCGATATCGAGAAGTCACGCTTTGAGAAGCGTGCAAGGTGGTTTCCTAGTTTGGACCTCAAAATAGGTGGCGGCGATTGGAGGTGCACGTGGCACCATCGCGGAGCTTGCGTCCAGGTGAAGCAAAGATGTGAAGGGCCCGATGGTGTTCGGGTGAAGGAAAAAGAGTTGGATGGTTTTGCCCTCGATGGTAGGTGGCAATGTAATATAGGTCAAGGGTAGAAGTGTCTTGGACCCCAGGCCTATATAAGGAGAGGTAGGGCTGGTGGAAGAGGTGCCTCTCTTTCCCTTAGCCTTGCTAGGTCTTCATTTGAAAGTGCTAGGAGAGGTCTTCATGTTTTAGAGGAGAGGAGAGGGTGTGTGAGAGACATCTCTTTCTCTTCCAAATAGTGGGAGGAAGAGGGTGACTTCCTAGTCTTGTATCCATGGATCTTGTAAGCATGTTTCAATGATATGAGAGTTATTTTCGTGCTCAAGATCTTCCTCTCTCCTTAAATCCCGATTTTATTTTTTTCTCTATTTTTGGAGATATTTTCATGGGAATTTTCGATCTCACTTTTGGGCAAGGTTTTGGGCAGATTTCTTGGGGGATCTTGGTACTATGATGAGCTAGAACAAATCCCTATAGGTCCTTGGCCGAATCCATAGCTCTAGCACCTTCAATTTGAAAGATTTCTCAAGTTTTCCCTTTTTGGTGTTCTTGACACAAGATCTGAAATTCGTGTTGATTCCTTGAGCAAATTGAGTGGATCTTCTAGGATTAGGGTCATGAAGTATTGAGGATTGACTCATCTAAAAATTGCATCATGTGAAGTTCATATGATTAGGTTTTGTTTAAGTTTTGCCTAATCCCGAATCCTTTTTCTGTTCTGTCAGAGGTCGATCGGCACTGCCGACAACCAGGACTGGCACTGCCGGTGGGTATGAGCCCGCACTGGCACTACCGATGGGTATGACCGGCACTACCGATGGTGCCAACCGACACTGCCGATGGCACTAATCGGCACTGCCGATGGTGGTCCAGAGAGGTCTGTCTTGTGTGCATTTTTTTTACTATTTAGAGTCTTTGCAGCTCTCCTTTGTTTCGGTTGTGTTCCGCTGCTATTGTTGATCACTCCTAGGGACACATCACAAGAGGTGTGTGTGGACTTGGTGATTGGTTTAGATATTGGCTTGGGTTGTAATTGGGGCATAGGCTAAGTTCTTATTAAGAATTTTAATTGGCTCCCACTCACCCCCCCCTCTGGTCGCCTTCTCGGTCCTTCAACTGGTATCAAAGACGGTTTGATCACTTGTTGACCTTCACCAGCTTTGTGATCCGAAGGCGATATGGAGAAGCATGCAGTAAAGCTCTGAATGTTCGATGGAGAAGACTTCCCCTACTAGAAGTCGCGGACCAAGGTGTTTCTCTGGAGTCAAGAATGTGCTATCTGGGACATCGTCGAGCAAGAATACAACATACCTGCCAACCTCAACATCACGCCAGTAGGTGAGTTGAACAGGTATGAAAACAACTCCAAAGCTACTCATGATCGCGTTGTGGCAGAAGTGAACATGATCGCGTTGCTCATCTTGACACTACTCATGCTATTTGGGATAAGCTTTGCACGTACCACGAGGGTACCAATCAAGTCAAGTCTATGTGTAAGGATTCTTACAATAAATAGTACCAAACCTTTGTAAAAAAACCTGGCGAGTCTCTAGATGAAACTTTTTGTAGGTTGGAGGCAATTGTCTGAAACTTGAGGGCTTGCGGTAACCTTGTGTACAATGATAATGATAGAGCTAAGCGACTATTGTACTCACTCGATGATAATATTTGGGGGTTAAAATTGGTGTTTTAGAGGAAACTGCTGATTTCAATACCTTGAACTGTGAGCAACTGTATAGCAAGCTGAAATCACATGAACTGTCTAGGAAATCTCATCCTAATCATGTTAATCCTGCTTCTAGCATGGCTTTTCTTTGTAGCTCTCAGAAGGGTAGTCACAGTGATGCTTCTTATGGAACTAACCCCTCACTTGACATGTCTTCCTTGGAGTTTGCTCTTTCTACTCTTGTTGTAGCTTCCGATGAACAGATGGAGTGCATTCCTGAAAAGGAGTTGTCCTTGCTCACAAGGAAGTTCACGAAGTTCTACAACAACCGCAAGGAAAGAATAGGAGGTGGTTCAAGAACCTGCTTCAAGTGCGGTGACCCTGGACACTTCATTGCTGACTGTCCCAAGAAAAAGAAGAAGGCCGGATACCGCGACAACAACATTGAAGACTTCAAGCAGAAGAAGAACCGCTTCTACAAGAAGGGCAAGAACTCCAAGAAGTTCGCCAAGGCCATTGCACATGCCTGTGTTGCCGCCTTGAGTGATGTTGACCTCACATCAAGTGAAGGCCTTACAAGCTCGGAGGAGGAGGTTGAGAAGCCACGAGTCAAGAGGAAGGATGACTTCACCGGGCTTTGCTTCATGGCAAATAACGATCACGACACCGACTCTGGGTCCGACTCCGACAAAAGCGAGGTATCTCCCACACTTGATGAGCTCTTTTCTGAACTTTATCATTTGCGTGATGTTCTGGTCATGCAAGATGATAAGCTTCGCAGCGTTGTTCATGAGAGTAGAGAGCTTAAGTCTAAGTTGGAGAGTGCTGAGTATGAGATCACTTCACTTAGGTCTAAGCTTGCTAAAGATGACATTGCTGTAGAGTGTGAGTCTTGTCAGGTTGTGATGAATGATCTTGCACGGAGGGAGAGTGTGCATGCTCAAGTTGCCGGTCAGCTTGAGAGTGCCCTCAAGGAGCTTGATGAATTCAAAGCTAGACCAACTCTTTTGGGTGCATGTTAGAAGTGCCCCAAGCTCACAAATGAGTTGGAATCTCAAACTCTCAAAGTCAAAGAGCTCGAGTCCAAGCTGCTCATTGAGACTCGCTCGAAAGTTCTACCACCACCATGTGTAGTGTGTGGCTCTCTTAAGGATAAGCTTGTAATCACTAGAGAGGAAAACAAGAACCTTGTTCAAGAAAATGACTATCTCATCTCTTATCTCCAAAGAACCCTATTGAGTGAGGAGAAGATTGAGTGTGACATGGCAAGAGTCAAAGAGAATGCTAGTAGGTCAACCTACAACTTGGGCTTGGGATTTGAGAGGTGTGACAAAGAGAGTGAAAATATGGGTAAGTTTGTGCCTAGCTCTAGCTACAAGGATGAGGAATAATCCATCAAACCCACTGACATATACTATCCACCAAACCCAAAACCCTCCTTCAACTCAAAGCAAATAGAGAAGCCAAAATCTAAACCTCCTGTGCAAGCTAAGCCTAAACATGAGAGTGTCTACATGTGCATGTTCTGTGGTTGAAAAAACCACTTGGATGAATTCTGTTATAGATGTAAGAGGATTGAGAGGATGCAAGCTGAGTTAACTAGAAATGTGTGTCATGATGATTTTGTTGACTTCCAGTCTCGCTCTTCTTCTCGTGCCTATCATGGCCAGGGTCATCCCTCATATGGATTTGATTCCTGAAACAGAGGCTTTGCGCAGCAGCGCTTTGGCGCCCCATGTTTTCCCCATCATGGTGAGAGTCACTCGCATGGATTTGGTTTTCACAAAGATGGTTTCTATCCTCACAACCCAAGGTTCGAGTCAAGATGCTTTGACAGGCCACATTTTCCTCATTGTGGTTCTTGTCCCATGCGTTCGAATGATAATGTGCAAAGAACTGTGATGACTACTACATGTCATATGGTGAAGTGCTGGATCCCCAAAAGCTTGTTGAATAACCCCAACATTGAGCCATCAATCTTTCCTTCTCGTTCTTTTTACATAGCAGGTGGAGGCCTGTAGAATAAGTGGCTAATGGACTCCGGGTATTCGCACCACATGACTAGAGATTAAAAGTGGTTCGCTAGCCTCACTCCCTTGAAGCGTCAGGAGTATGTGACCTTTGGAGATGACAAGAGAGGGAGAGTGAAGGCTAGAGGCACGGTAAAGGTAATTGAAAAATTCACTCTCAAGGATGTTGGTTTGGTTGAGCATCTCAAGTACAATCTTCTCTCTGTCTTTGAGTTGCTTGATGTTGGTTTGGAAGTGTGCCTTATGAAAGATGCTTCATGTGTTCTTGATTTGAATGGCTCTTTGGTTTGTGGTATTTCTAGCATTGGGAAAGTTTTTCAGGCTGATTTTGCTGGTTCTCCAGGTTCTCATAAATGTTTGTTCACTCAATCTCCCTCTGAGCTCTGGAAATGGCATAGGAGACTAGATTACATGAGCTTTGACTTGCTTTGTCTCTTAAGTGTCCTAGGTTTGATCTGAGGATTGCCTAAGCTCAAATTTGATAAGGATTTGGTTTGTGCTCCTTGTCATCATGGGAAAATGATTTCCACTTCTCATCCATTAATCAATTTGGTGATGACTGAACGCCCTGGAGAGCTGCTTCACATGGACACTGTTGGTCCTTCTCGGGTTCGTTCGGCGGGTGGGAAGTGGTATGTTTTTGTGATTGTTGACGACTACTCTCGCTACTCTTGGGTTTACTTTCTGGAGAGCAAGGATGAAGTGTTGCATTATGAGCTATCTACAGTGATAATGGCACTGAGTTCAAGAACTCCTTCTTTGATACCTTCTATCTTGAGCATGGTATTGAGCATCTGTTTTCAGCACCTCATGTTCCTCAGCAGAATGGTGTGGTCGAAAGAAAGAACAATACCTTGGTGGAAATGGCCCGAACGATGCTCGATGAGCATAGGACTCCGAGGCGGTTCTGGGCTGAGGCCATTAGCACTGCTTGCTATGTTTCCAATCAGGTTTTCTTGTGCTCAATTCTTAATGTGACTTCCTATGAGCTACATTTTGGGAAGAAGCCATCTGTTTCCTATTTGCGTGCTTTTGGTTGCAAGTGCTTTATTCTCAAGCATGGCAATCTTGATAAGTTTGAGTCGAGATCTTCCAATGCCATCTTTCTTGGCTACACCCTTCATGGTCATTCCTATATAGTTTTGAATTTGGAAACTAACACCATCGTGGAGTCTTGCGATGTAACCTTTGATGAATCACACTCTTGTGCAAGCAATGTGGTTGAGACTGGAGGTATCAAGGAGATGGTGGAGAGCATCTTTGTAGAACAGGACCTACAGGGCTTTGACGATGAGGATGATGATTCACTTTATCTCTCATGTGAGCTTGTTCCTGCTGCTACCACCACTCCAGCAGAGGGTCCAGAAGCTTCTACAACATCTTCAGCAGCTGTCGAGCTAGCTCCAGCTGTGGTTGAGGGGGAGGTATGCTCTGAAAGAGAGGCTCCTCACCACATTCAGCATAAACATCCACCTCAATAGATGATCGGTAATCTCTATGAGAGGACAACAAGGTCAAGGTCTGCACATCTTGCTTGTTTTACCAACTCTCTATTTCTTGCAACCTTTGAACCCAGGGATGTTGGACACGTACTATCTGATGAACATTGGGTTAATGCCATGCATGAGGAGTTGGAGAACTTTGAGAGAAACAAAGTATGGACCCTAGTAGAGCCTCCTGTTGGTGTCAATGTCATAGGAACCAAGTGGGTTTTCAAAAACAATCATGGGGAAGATGGTGAGGTTGTTAAAAACAAGGCTAGGCTTGTTGCCGAGGGTTTCAGTCAAGTGGAAGGCTTAGACTGTGGGGAAACCTTTGCTCCTGTTGCACGCATAGAACTCATTAGGATCTTGTTTGCATTTGCTGCCTCTAAGGGCATTAGACTTTATCAAGTGGATGTCAAGAGTGTTTTCCAAAATGGTTTCATAGAGGAAGAGGTTTATGTAAGAAAACCACTTGGCTTTGAGCACCACAAATATCCAAACCGTGTGTACAAGCTTCAGAAGGCTTTCTACGGGCTAAAGCAACCACCTAGGGCATGATATGCTAAGCTTAAGACCTTCTTGCTAGAGCGCGGGTATGTCATGAGGTGTGTTGAGAAAACCTTGTTCGCTCAAAAGCATGTCAATGACTTTCTAATGGTTCAGATATACGTGGATGATATCATCATTGGTGGCTCCTCTCATGCTCTTGTGTCTAGATTTCAGGAAGCTATGGAAAGTGAATTTCAAATGTCGATGATCGGTGAGCTCACCTTATTTCTTGGACTTCAAATCAAGCAGTACAAGCAAGGCACTTTCATTAATCAAGCCAAGTACACGAAGGATCTCCTGAAGAAGTTCGATATGATCAATGTGAAGCCGTTGTCTACACTGATGTCCACTACAACGACACTTGACCCAGATGAAAACTGTGAAGTGGTGGACCAAAAGGAGTGCAGGAGCATGATTGACTCCCTTTTGTACCTGACAGCAACAAGACCCGACATACACTTTGTTGTGTGTCTTTGAGCTTGCTTTCAAGCTTCCCCAAGGGTGACTCATCGCAAGGCTGTCAAGCACATATTCAGGTATCTCAAATACACCCTTGAGTTCAGTCTTTGGAACTTTGCATCTTCATCTCTTGATCTCATTGGGTATTCAGATGCGGACTTTGCTGGGTGTAAAATTGATACGAAGAGCACTTCTAGTACTTGCCATTTCTTGGGTACTTCTTTGATTTGTTGGTCTTCTCATAAGCAGTCGAGTGTAGCCCAATTCCCATAGAGGTTGATTATGTTGCTACTGCTAGCTGCTGCTCACAAATCCTATGGATAGTATCCACCATGAGAGACTATGGGTTAACCTTTAAGAGTGTTCCACTCATGTGTGATAACTCCAGTGCCAAATGCTTAGCCAAAAACCCTATCCAACATGGTAAGGTCAAACACATTAATGTGCGATTCCATTTACTGAGAGACAATGTTGAGAACGGAGATGTTGATCTCAAATACATCAACACCAAAAACCAACTTGCTGATATCCATACCAAGACCCTAGACGCTTCTCGATTCGCTTTTCTTCGGGGGGAGCTTGGTGTGTGCCACCCTTATGGCATCATTTGAGGAGGAGTTGGTGTTCTCTTGTATATATGTATCTTATCTTTTTCGCATTGCATCTCATATGTAATATATGCATTTGTAGATGAGCTTTGATTCTTATGCTTTCTTGTATTTCTCTTTGCTATGATTGAACTTGAGCTAAGTTGTGTGGATGTGATGGTAATATCTCATGCTTAGATTTTCTAGATGGCCTGTTATAGACTCATTTGAGCAACTTGCTAATCTTAAAGGTAAACTTGGCTTTTTGTGAAGCTTATGAACGAATCTTGCTAAAAATTGCTCACCATGTGTATAATTTCTTTTATCCATGTTGAAACTTGTGTTGAGGCTAGTTTAGAGGATGTCTTGGCCATCGCACCTTGTGTTTGCAAAATGTGGCTTTGCGAATGTTTAGCTCATGATGGAACATTGTGGGAATGTTTGTTCCTTTTGCCACAAAGGCATGCTCATCCTTTTCCTTTTAATTTGTCAAATAAGTTGATTGTGCTTCGAAGCCTCAGGGTGTTTGCCATACCTAGTCCTGCGACCCTTCGCATGGATTAGAAGTAACATAAAAATTCTAAATCCAAAAATTGTACTTCGAAGCCTCAGGGTGTTTACCGTATCTAGCCGTACGACCCTCCGCACGGATTAGAAGCTACATGAGGATCACATAAGAATAATGTTTTTCTCTTTTCTTATGAGTCTCTATTGCATATGTGAACATTTGTAGAGCTTATTTTTTGTGAATGCTTGTTGTCTTGGTTGAGATTGAGACTGGCTAGTTTCTTATGATTCACCTGATGCTTGTTTTGCCTTGGATGGGAGTACATATATATGTGGTGGCAGCTTTTCTCATGATAAGCTTATTTGATTCTATCTGAGCTAGTCAGTATTGTTGCTTAGCTTGTATAGCTCTTGGTGTTTATGCCTTGCTATCTATTTTTTTTTTATCTTTGTATGATTGTGAGCTATTGCTTTTACACTTCATGGCTCTATGTTTATGAGTAGCAAAGTTAAATGCTTGTTTGCATAATTGTTGAAGCTCCTTAGGTTTGCATTTTTATGCATTGCATGTTTGCCTGTTCTTTTGCCTCTTTGATGAGTTCATTGCCAAAGGGGGAAAAATATTTGGTCATGCACAAATAATGCTAAGAAATTTAAAATGATCCATTTTGCATTACATGAGATCTATCACAAGTTGAGGGGGAGCATATCATGATCTCGAGCGTTTTCTTGCGCCTTTCACATTATTTGCATCTCAAGTCACTTTCTTTGCCAACTCTTGGTTTTGTGATTCCTATATTGCTAGATGACTCATTTTCACCTATTCTTTGGGTTTGGCCATTTGGATGTGCTTGTTCGGTTTCGCATTTCAAATCTCTAAGCTTGTGCATTTGATGTTGTCAATGTACTCATCAAGGGGGAGATTTAGAAACCATGTGGATATGTGCCATGGTTTGCAATATGTGATGAGTAATTGACTTTTGTTGATTCGGTGTTTGAGTTGAAATGCGGGAATCTGGGGATTGCATGAATTTGTGCATGTCATGGTTTTGTCTAACCGGAGTAGGTGGAGGTGTTGGTGAAGTTGCAGGAGTTGGGAAATGTATTTGCTTGTCTCATGATGTGTGGATCAATGGAGTCAACTTGGCGGTCAACGGCGAGAGGATCGGGCACAAGTAGGGGACTGAGGGCCGGACGCTTGGGGATGTTGGGTGAAGTCAAGGGTGATCCACACCATACACGTGAAGAGGCAAGAAGCGCAGACAGTTTCACGGTTGAGCCTCAAAACCGTGGAGGTGGTGAGTACGACGTGTTGACCTAGTCAAGGCGAGCGGGATGCCAGTGCAAGTGACAAGGGGGCCCGATGGAAAGGGACCAGGAGAGACTTGCCGGTGGTCAGGATCGCGGGACAAGGTGACACACGTCGACATCGAGAAGTCACGCTTTGAGAAGCATGCAAGACGGTTTCCCAGTTTGGGCCTCAAAACTGTAGTGGCGATTAGAGGTGCGCGTGACACCATCGCGCTTGCGTCGAAGCAAAGCAAAGATGTGAAGAGCCCGATGGCGTTCGGGTGAAGGAAAAAGAGTTGGATGGTTTTGCCCTCGGTGGTAGGTGGCAATGTAATATAGGTCCAGGGTAGAAGTGTCTTGGACCCTAGTCCTATATAAAGGAGAGGTAGGGCTAGTGGAAGATGCGCCTCTCTTTCCCTTGGCCTTGCTATATCTTCATTTCAAAGTGCTAGGAGAGGTCTTCATGTTTTAGAGGAGAGAAGAGGAGAGGGTGTGTGAGAGACATCTCTTCTCTTCCAAGTAGTGGGAGGAAGAGGGTGGCTTCCTAGCCTTGTATCCATGGATCTTGTAAGCATGTTTCAATGATATGAGAGTTATTTTTGTGGGAATTTTCAATCCTGAATTTCTTTTTTTCTCAATTTTCGGAGCTATTTTCATGGGAATTTTCAATCTCACTTTTGGGCAAGGTTTTGGGCAGATTTCTTGGGGGACCTTGGTGCTATGATGAGCTAGAACAAATCCCCATAGGTCCTTGGCCGAATCCATAGCTCTAGCACCTTCATTTTGAAAGATTTCTCAAGTTTCCCCTTTTTGGTGTTCTTGGCACAAGATCTGAAATTCGTGATGATTTCTTGAGCCAATTGAGTGGATCTTCTAGGATTAGGGTCGTGAAGTATTGTGGATTGACTGGTCTAAAAATCTCATCATGCGAAGTTCGTTTGATTAGGTTTTGGTCAAGTTTTGCCTAATCCTAAATCCTTTTTCTGTTCTGTCGGGGGTCGATCGGCACTGCCGACGACCAGGATCGGCACTGCCGGTGGGTCTGACCTCGCACCGGCACTACCAATGGGTATGATCGGCAATGCCGATGGTGCCAATCGGCACTGCCGATGGCACTGATCAGCACTGCTGATGGTGGTCCAGAGAGGTCTGTCTTGTGTGCGTTTTCTGACTATTTAGAGTCTTTGCAGTTCTCCTTTGTTTCGGTTGTGTTTTGCTACTATTGTTGATCACTCCTAGGGATAGCACATCACAAGTTGGTGTGTGTGGCCTTGGTGATCGGTTTAGAGATTGCCTTGGGTTGTAATTGGGACATAGGCCAAGTTTTTGTTAAGAATTCTAATTGGCTCCCATTCACACCCCCCCCCCCTCTGGTCTCCTTCTCGGTCCTTCATTTTCCTTCTCAATAAGTTTGTGTTTTGTAAGTTAGGCGGTCTTCGAAGAGGAAGTCACATGAAGGTTTTTAGTTTTTTCGTTACTTTGGACTTCCAAATCCAGAAGAATGGTTTTGGGGTTTGATCAATTTGAAATTTAAGTCATAGTACCTGCTTGAAGTATATGAATCATTACCCCATATGTAAGGTCATTTGTCCTATAGAAGTTGATTTTTTTTGTGTCTCCAAGATGAGTTGGTTTAGGATTTGCAGTTCTCCAATATCCTGATTTGAGAGTGATAGATGGAAGTTGTGGTGAATGCAGTGTTTCAATAACCGGTGAACCGACCGGTGACGAACCACCAAAAATCGGTCGGTTAACTAGGAAAATTGATCGGTTAATTGTTTTGCTACATTAGTAGTTTTAGTTTCCCTGGCTAGCTGGTTGGTTGAGGCAACTATTTTAGTTAACCAACCAGTTTTCATGAATTATTAAAACCCTAGATGAATATCTGGGTTCATCATATATATAGTGTAACACTGAAGTCTTTGTGTTTTTGACCAGGAAATATTAGGCGCTAGTTGGGCGGTGACCGTCCGCCTAGAGCTTACGCATATCTAGGCGGAGCCTAGGCACTCCTAGGCGTTTTTAGTGTAACAACTTTGCTTTTATAAGTATGAATCAATCAAAGATTAAAATGAAGAAAAAGGGAAGGAAATTGAGAAAATGTCAGTATGAGGCTCTATTGGCCCATTCGGCCCACCCACACCCCTTAGGCCCATTACACATTGTTACCCTAAACGATTGGGAGCTGCTGCCATTGTCACTTCTCTTCTCTTCTTGTTTCTCTACTTTCTACTCACAACGGACGACATAACTACAGAAAAATGGCAATAGAGGCGCACAATTCGGTGGTGGTGGTATGGGAACCATAGCAGAGGCACGCGATTCGATGATGGAGGCACACAATTTGGTAGCGCTTTGCCTGCCTAGGCCCGCCGGTGCGCCCTTCAACGCGTAACCACCACCTACACCCTAAGGCAAGGCGGTAGGCCGGTGCACCTAATCATGTGAAAGCAGCGCCTAGGCAACACTTTTTTTTGTGAGTTTGTGACAAAAGAGTAAAGCCTAATCAATTGTTTTTTCAAGAAGTGACCATTCCAAACATCCTCCCATAACAGCACTGGGCGCGATTGGTTGCCGTATGAGCTAAACTTGGCTTGTATTTGATGAACCAGGCCCATTGGAACCATGCTGTAGAGATACACGTTAGGTTGTTTAGTTGGTTGCCATTAGTCAAGGTGAGAAGAGATGGTGTTTGGTTGAGTGTATAAGTATATAATGTATTAGATTTAAAATATATAAATAACTATTATGTAATAACTTTTTAGTTTGAATCTATGATATAAGTATTTAATATAGGACCTCAAATCTTAATTTATCATTAAATACACTAATATTACTTAAAAATGCTAATTATATGCTAATGATGCTTCTAATTCCTACATACACGCACACCGCGAGCCAGGCTCCCGAGAAATAGATTCTATTCTCGTTTCTCCGGAGCCTAGCTCGGTTGCTACTATTACATGCGAGAAGCCTGGCTGAACCGGTGGTGCTAGCATCCAATCGTGTGAACATTGCATGTGGTGGGCCAGGCTGGGCGTGGTACAGCCAACCTGAAAGTTGCCTAGAGGAGGTGGGGGGTGAATAGGGAAATCTAAAAATCCTGCAAAATTAGACTTAAACAAAATTATCAGTCGGACCGGCAGTGCTGATGGCTAGGATTGGCAGTGTTGATGGCCACTACCAGTGCTAGATCGGCAATGCCAATGAGATAGCAGTAATTCATCCAAAACAAAACTAAGATGGTTTTGCAGTTACAAAATTGATGAATAGACCAACAACAATTCAATAAGGCACTACAAAGTATTAGTAACCACCAAACAAGCCTACATAAGTAGATCGGTCGAATTAAAGCTAATACATGAACAAACCCTAGAACAAGAATAAGGAAACAACAAGTAAATAAAGGGGCACACGGAGACAAAAGATTTGTTGCCGAAGTTCAGGCTCACAAAGAACCCTACGTCTCTATTAAGAAGTCCACAAAGGACCGGGTCTCTTTCAACCTTTTTCTTACTCAAGCGACCACAAAGATCGAGCTCAAGTTCTCCACTAGCAAATCCCTTGCAGGATGGGTGATACAAACTTCCCGATGCATCACCACACATGTTGGGAGCTCTACGGGCACCGCTAACCATCTTGGAGCAAAGCTCCAAGAGTAACAAGCACAAGTCACAAGGATGATTAAATCAAATGCTCAAGACTGGAATGGTGCGCTTTTCACTAGGAATCAATGGCTCACTCAAGCCCTAGCTCAAGGAATGAAGCTTTGACTTAGAGAGGGAGAGTGAGTAGAGTGAACCTCAAAAGTGCCAAATGATTTTCGGGTTGGGAGAGAGAGGCGCGAACTGGGGTGAGAGCCTTTTATACAAAGGGCTCAAAAAGAGTCGTTGGCCTGTCTAGATCCCCCGCACCAGCATTGCTGATCGAGCCATTAACACTGGCAGTAGGGTTTCTGACATACTATCATAGATCTGCAGGCAAGAATTCGTCCCACACTGGCACTGCCGATCAGGACATCGGCACTATCGCTGAGGCAGCCATAGAGAAGACAAGTGGTCTCTGGAGACCTTGATCGGCACTGCCGATCAAGCAGACCGGAACTGCCAATCGTAGTCAGCCAGAGAGCACGAGGTGAAATAGTCTCCGTGCATAGGGGATCGGCACTGCCGATCTTGAGACCGGCACTGTCGATGAGCTACAGCCAGAGCCAGACAGAAAGAGTGGCTCTCTGGGAGCCATGACCAGCACTGCCGATGAGCTATAGCCAGAAATGTCTAGACTCTATAGCGCCTCTGGGAAGGGGGATCGGCACTGCCCGTGAGGGACACCGGCACTGCCGATGAAGGCAAAATAAAAGTGGTATTTATTAGAAAATTTGAGCATTTGACTTTACCACACTTGTAAATTATACCCCTCTTGATAGTATGGTTTACCTACACTCAAGAGATAAAAAAAATCCATGATCTTCGTTCTTGAGCAAATATGTTGGACTCTCATTTTTGACCATCGCCTTTTCCCTATTTTTGTTTTAATGCATTTCATTCATCAATTGGAGATAGTCATCTACACACATGCTTAATAAAAACATTAGTCCCTTCTTAATTGTATTGACACCAATTATCAAAACAAAATTAGGGGCCTAGATGCACTTTCAATCTCCCCCTTTTTGGTGATTGATGACAATACAACTAAATTTCATAGTAATTTCCAATAAGATTCATTTTGTGATACAAAAGAGATGTGGAGCTCCCCCTAAGTGTGTGCATGTGAGAAATGATAAGCAACTACAACAATACACATATTTAAAGAAAAGTGTGAGAGCTCCCCCTAACACCGTGCATATGAGTCAATTTGCAACAATTAAACATAAGAGATTGAGACAATGCATATGACAAGTATTTTCACACAAATGCATCTAGAAAGTGAAAACCAACAATACATCATAACAACAGACATGAATGGCACAAGAACTCATAAATCACAAATAGAGGTTTACAAGAACAAACTTAGCAAATAGTTTTACAAACCACAAGCTACACAAACTTGTCCATCACTCTTGTACCTCACAAAATAAACAAACGAAACGAAAGAGATACATTCTTCTCCCCTTTTGCCATCACAACACCAAAAAGGGAAAAGAAATGCCAGAGACACTCAAAGTCTCACTCATCCATGCTGCCAGCGTCGTCATGCTCATCATCAACATCGTCTGCCTACTGGACCATCTATGTAGCCTGCGTGTAAAAACCCCAGGGATCATCATAGGAACTCATGTCTAGCAGAGGAGTGAACTCAATAGGAGGCAGGAGCTCAACACTAGAGGAAGCAGCAAAAGTCCTCATATCATTCTACATCTGAGAGATAGCCTACCGCTGCTCCCTAACTGCCACTGCTGTGTCCCAGCACATACAAAACATCGACTTGATAGCACATGTGACCTTGATGAGCGATGACGGGGGCCAGAGACTGCACTAGGACCGACAACCGTTGTTGCTGCTGATGTCTGAGGCACATCTACGGCTGCTGGAGGAGGAGATCCATGTCTGGGAGGTGTGGCAATGAGAGGAAATTTCTTCGGCATGATGTAGGGATGCTTGTGATCACAAATGAACCGACAACCCATAACATGCAGAACATCTTCATAATGTAAGGAGCATACACCAGTGACGGCTTACTGGAGTAGGAGTTGTAGAGAATCTCTGTCCAGATGAAGTCAAAGACACTGAAAGGCTCTGCTCCTTCTCTCATAGCAAACATCAAGGTCTTGGTGGAACTCAAATATGTGTGTGATCCCCCACCTTAGGAGTTGAAGTCACTCTAAGCATGTTGTTGAGGACACGGTAATAAGGCTTCATGCCATAGTAGGAACCGTGCTCAACGCCATACTTAGGATCTGAATATCTGGCATCATACATAGCACTGTACTCATTGTCCTCCTGAGGATCAAAGATAGTCACCTTGGGCTTCGCTCTATCAGTCTCATCAACCAAGAATCTGGGAGAAATGAAAGCAGGTGACGCTGAAGCGATTGCCCTCAATAGTCTAGTGTAGCTTGGAACCCATGTGATTCTCTTCATTGATGTCAACCCAGAGAGTAGAATAAAACTGGGCAATGATCTCATGATTCCAGTGCTGATGCAAAACCATGATCTATGTCAAGTTCCTCCAGTAAAACTCTGACCAAATCAGCTAAAAAGTGGGATCATTTGTTGCTGCCATCCTGTCCTAGTCAATGCACTTCATGGGTGCAACTCTGTGAGTGATATTCTTCAGGATATTCTTGTACCAAGACACCTGAGTCAAGTCCCAAAATCTAACATCTAATATGCCTAGGTGCTTGGACTGTGTCCAGGGGTTGGTCAGCCTATACTCTCTCATCTCATCCCTGGACAAAGGTACTAGAATCCTGAAGTCCTCTGAAGCCTGTGGAGCGAGCATCTAATAAGTGATGGTGGAGCGCATGGGTCCAGGCTGAGGCTCATGGATAACCTCATCCTCAGACCCATCACTCTCCTCATCACCCTCCTCATCCTCCTTCTGAGCTTCCTCTTCCTCTTCCTCTGAGCCTTCTGTGCTCTCCTTATTATTACTGGGAGATTGTAAGGTTCATGACCATTGAGGTCACCCCAAGGTATGATTGTTTTGGTGATGAATGACAAACATAAAATGTGACTAATGTCTATACGAGTGTTGTGCGTGTAGGAAACCTTATCTATCTTATGATGATCATTGATGGTTGCCTTGGCAATTGATGACAATGACCACAAGCATGGAGGCTTGTGAACTTGATGGAGTCCAAGGGTTGATGGAGATGGATCAAAGTGGAGAACAAGCTATGGTGCAAGTGTTTGGAACACTTGACTAGTTGTTAGGGCATTGAGTCCATAGGAAAAACTGGACTATCAAGGGGGTCTAGGTCATGTCTCTTAGGTCACACTAGTTGGTGATGTACATGGATGCTCAATGAAATCACAGGCACTAGGTGACGGTGGAGAAGCCAAGGAGCTGTTGGAAGAAGCGGGGTAACGAAGTCAAGAGGAGACGAGGAGTTTCAGCTTCTGCAGGTAAAGACCGGACAGAGAGGTCTTGGAGACCGGACGGTCCGGTGATCAGAGGGAAATTCTCTACAGAGAAGATGTTGGACGCGAGGAATTCTGTTGGTAGAGCAACCGTAGAGACCAGACAGTCCGGTGTGCAGACTGGACGTTCGGGTCTATATAGAGATGGTTTGGACAGAAGAGGAAGCATCGACAACGCCTCTGTTTGGAGAAAGGAGAGAAGAGACCGGACAGTCCGGTGTGAAGACCGGACTATACGGTCATTAGGGGAGGCGATAGAACACAGAGAAGAAGTTTTTGTTGGGACCCAGATTTATGAAGATAGGACGGTCAGGTCTGTAGACCGGATCCAGTCAGTATGGAGAAAACAACGGACAGAGAGCAATGGCTTTGGAGGAGCCGTCCGATAGAGACCGGACTGTCCGGTCTAGACAATGACCAGACTGTCCGATCAGTACATCCAGAAGGCTGTTTCGTGGAGCAACGGCTAGTTTGAGGTTGGAAGCCTATATAAACTCGTTGCTGGGGTCTTAGAGACTGCCTTTGGCCATGGGGATTGTTGGGAGCATCTATTAGGCCAAGAGAGGAGCACTAGGAGAGGATATTGGATATCTTGAGAGTGCTAGTGAGAGTAACATGAGCATTGATGCACATCTAAGGCTAGGGTGTCCTTGAGGGTATGATCTAGGTTGTTACTCTTGGTCTATGGTGAGACCTAGACCGGTTAGGTGTCGGTGATCGAGCCTATCGTGATTGGTTGTGAAGGCCGTCACATGTTTGTACACAGTTTGAGCCCACCGGTGAAAGGGGCATCAATAGTGAGCTCCCGTGTTGGCTCGGGGAGTCCGACAAGTTCTCGAGGGAGGTGAGCTTGTGATTTGTGCAGCGGTGACGCACACTGTGTCTTCACTTGAGGAGTGATTGCGGGCTCGTGGGCGAGAACTCCACTTGGTGGCAGGAGGGACCGGGACTCTGGCGGGAGTGATCCAACGAGGAGTAGGGGAAGGCGCCATCCTCCTGAGACCTTGGAAAAAAATCATGAGCCATCTCTTACTCTACTCCTTACTATGATGCTTTACTTTCCGCATTTACATACCGTACTATTCATGCTTGTGTGCTTACCTTGCTCTAGTTGACTACCTTGTAGACTTGCATGAATAGGCTCCTTTATTTGCTAGTAGTGCTTAGCCTTCATACTTGATCACTAGCATGCTTTGGCTTGATTGATCACCCAAGTATGTATTGTGCTACTCATGCTTGTATGCTTTCTATACGCTTGTTGATCTAGTAGCTTTGCTTGAGTAGAACTCCTTGCTAGCTAGTTGTTTGCTTCCGCGTATCTTTGGTAACTAACTTGCATAGGAGTTGTATTGCCTTTGTGTGATCCACTAGTATGCTTAGCTTGTTGTTCCTTCCACAGGACTATTATCTTGCTAGTGTGATCACCACTAGAATTGCATAGGAGTTGTATTGCCTTTGTGTGATCCACTAGTATGCTTAGCTTGTTGTTCCTTCCATAGTACTATTATCTTGCAAGTGTGATCACCACCAGAATTGCATAGGAGTTGTATTGCCTTTGTGTGATCCACTAGTATGCTTAGCTTGTTGTTTCTTCCATAAGATCATTATCTTGCTAGTGTGATCACCACTAGGATTGTGTAGGAGTTGTTTTGAGTGATCGGTTTTAGGATTTGATGAATTTGGTACATAGTGCGAGTTCCCGATTCACCCCCACCCCCCCGGTCACTCAGTCCTTCCAAGTGGTATCAGAGCCAAGTGCTGATTATAAGGCTTAACCGCCTTAAGTAGTGACCGTATTGAGTTGGGATGTCATCCCATTCGGGGCCGAGTCATGGCTCATGGAAGGATCACTTTAAAAGTTACCTAAATGCCATGATTCCTGATGAGTTGATGGATACTCTTGTGGACTTTGCCAATACCTTTATCGATGATCATGTGTATGATGATTATGATGATGGTGTGGATGTGCCTTGTACTAGTGGGTGCCTAGATCTTTCTAGCAATGACTTGATAGGTTACTCTACTAGTGTTCCTAATATGATGATTGATAATGATGTGTCTCTTGATCTTGCTTGCACTACTACCATGACTAGAATTGATGATGTTCGTGAGCCTCCTATTGATCATGCTAGTAGTTCTCTTGATCAGGAGTTCTTTGCTTTTCATATTAATGACAATGAGGACTTACTTGAATCTCTTATTCACTTGCGAGGTATTGTGGACAGGATTGGGACAACTTCTTTCGAGCTTCCCAAGATTGTGATAGTTGAGAAGTTTATCTCCTTGCTTCCGAGCAGCAAGCTCTTCTACGTCACCCTTGACCTTCTCATGGAGAAGAGTCTCGTCGTCAAGGATGTGATTGAGCTGCTCTTCAAGGATGAGGAGATCACCGCAAGCATGGCGGGGAAGAAGACGTTCAAGACAAACAATGAAGCATCTTCAAGCAAAGGGAAAGAAGTAGCTTTGAGCTCAAACTTCTTTGATCCTGTCAACACTAATATCGGTAGTGGATCATAGGGCTACCCATGATCCTTGTGTATCGGTAAAGGTATGCGCGAGACCGAGAGTTGATGGACACACAAGACGCAAGGTTTAGACAGGTTCGAGCCTCCCGGAGGATAACAACCCTACGTCCTATGTTCTATAGTGTATTATTCGGGATATGATATGGGTTCTCTATGAGAGAGCCCCTGCCCCTCCTTATATATCCGGGGGGCAGGGTTACATGGCAAGTGTCCTAGTCGGTTACAACATGATTTTCGACTAGGGTTCTATCTCTAACTTTCTATCTCTAGTATTGACTTTTCGTGTACTCCAAGTAATAATCCGAGTAGTTATCTTCATGGGCTTTATCTTTATTGGACCCCGGCCCACTCGGCAATATATCCGAGTAGTGAGGTATCGCTGGTGGACCACTCATTGGTGTAGGGGGAGTGCCGACCACAATGCTCACACGATCATTTGAGATGATCGATCTCACCACTACGGCTCCAGCGCCTCCACCTCCTCCACCACAAGATCGACATTGGCATCTTCGTCGAGCTCACCAACAGGATTACTTCTTTCAATTTGATGAATCTGTGAGAAATCCGAATGATGACCTTTGTGAGACTCTCTTATGCATTTATGAGCTTGTGTGTAGGATAAACTCTTTCAGGGGGCTATGGAGGATTGCACCACATAAAGTGATTGACAAGTGCCTCATGCAAATCACAACTCATGAGAGGGATTTCTTGGTTGAGGAGGCAATCAATAGAAGGCATGAGCTCTCAATTGAGAGAGCAATGGAGATGATACTTGTGCTCCACTCACAAGTGGGACACGTGCTCGGGCATGTCACTAACCTCTATGATCCTCCCCATTACTTCATTGACCTTGACAATATGCACATGGAGGATGGTCATGGACATTGGAGGTATCATGCTCCTCATTGTCCCATCAGGGGGAGACTTCAGGACGGAATTGCAACAATCCCTATCTATGAAGATGGTCTTATTGCTCGACACAATGAGGTTGGTGCTAGTCAATCAAGTAATTCTTTGGATACTAACCCTTCTTCCTCCAGTGCTTGTCTTATGGCTACCACCAGGGTCAACTACAAGAGTGGAGGTACTCATTGGATTCTTGATAGTGAGTGCACTCAACATATGACTGGGAAGCCAACCATGTTCACCACCATTGATGAAGACGAAGACAGTTAGAAGGTGACTTTCGGGGATAACTCAAAGGGGAGAGTTAGAGGCTTCGGCAAGGTGGCCATCACAAAAACCTCCATCTCTCCAAAGTCTTTCTTGTGGAAACCCTCAACTTTAATCTCTTGTCTATTGGTCAACTATGTGACATGGGTTTCAAGTGCTAATAATAATGAGGACTTACTTGACTCTCTCATTCGCCTTCTAGGTATTGTGGACAGAATTGCAGCAACTACATTCGAGCTCCCCAAGTTATTGATTGTCAAGAAGATCCTCACCTTGCTCCCTAGCAGCAAGCTCCTCTACATCGTCGTTGATCTTATCATGGACAAGAATCTTTCTGTTGATGATGTGATTGGGCTGCTCTTTAAGGATGAGGAGACCACCGCAAGCTTGATGGGAAAGAAGACATTCAAGGCAAACAATGAATCATCTTCAAGCAAAGGGGAAGAAGTATCTTCTAGCTCAAACTTCTTTGATCCCTCCACAAGATTTCCTAGCAACAGCTTCTACAACCCCTTCAGAGCAAGACCTTCACCAAGTTCATCATCAAGTGCATCATCAAGCTCTACCTCAAGTGCCATTCCAAGTTCTACTCCAAGCACTTCGGGTGGACCACTCATTGGTGTAGGGGGAGGGGTTCCCCTCTTCTCCCCTTTCTATAAATACAAGACCCTAGAGGTCATGAGGGGGGTTGATTGATTCATGCCGGCTCCTTCTCTTCTTGGCTAGTAGTATCCCTCCTCTAGCTTTGCCATTCCTTTAGGTTGGCATAGCCCATTATATGTATGTTGGGTATTGTAACCACAATAGCTAGCGCCGTCCGTGGGGAGGGATACAAAAAAGTCTCATGAGTAGAAGTTGAATTTTTTAAGCAAAACTTCGGGGTCCTTCGACTTAAGTGGCCCTTCGGGATCAGCCTTCAGGCACCTTTTCTGGTGGCCCTTTGGGATCAGCCATCGGGCACCTTTTCCGGTGGTCCTTCGGGATCTGCCTTCGGGCACCTTTTTTAGAGGCCCTCCGGGCACCTTTTCTGGCGGCTCTTTGGATTGGTCTTCGGGCTTGTTTATAAGTTTGCCTTCGGGCTCGTTTATAAGTGATCCTTCAAGATGTGCCTTCGGGCTGGTTTCCTGGTCATCCTTCGGGATGTGCCTTCGGGCGTGCTTCTTGTTGGTCCTTCGGGATGTGCCTTCGGGAGAGCTTCTTGTTCATCCTTCGGGATGTGCCTTCGAGTCGGTTTCTTGGTCATCCTTCGGGATGTGCCTTCGGGTGTGCTTCTTGTTGGTCCTTCGGGATGTGCCTTCAGGCTCGTTTCATGGTCATCCTTCGAGATGTGCCTTCGGGTTCGTTTCTTGTTGGTCGTTCGGGATATGCAAAAAAAAACCTTTTGATTCATCCCTCAACATCAGCATTCGAGGGGTCCTTCGGGCTCACCCTTCGGCATCAGCCATCCCGGGCCTTCGGCTTTAGCATTTGGCATCAGCCGTCCGGGAGCCCTTTCGGGTTCAACATTCGGCATCAGCCGTCCGGGGACCTTCAGACTCAACCTTTGGCGGCAGCCTTCTGAGGTTCATTTAAGGTGATATTCATGCCTGGCTTTTAATTATTGCAACTTCTATCAGTTATCTAATGTAGCAGCCCACACTATATCGATGCCTTGTATGTTATATTTCTGCACATCTTTGTGTAGTTAATTGCATCATCTTACTTTTAGATGCCTCATGTTCACATGTTAGCTTGCCTTTGGTGTTCACACCTTGGCCTCAAGAGTGATGTTTAACTAGCATGCGAATAGAGGGTTAGGAAAGCCCTTCGGAGAACATATCTACTTATGGTTAAATATAGAAGCCCTTTAGAGACGTCTTCAAAAGGTTTCAGCTTGTAAGATTTTCAAAGCCTGTTATCCCACGGTTGAACTTCTGTATTGTGTCCTTCGGATCCGGCCATCCTGGAGGCCCATCCTCGGATGGTCACTCGGGTAAATGTCCTTGTATACGAGACAACATATTTGCTGAGTTGGGCGCACATTAGATATGCATGTTCACAACACTATGGTGAGAAACTAGTTAATATATCTTCACTTATGTAAGTTTGTAAAAATAGAACAATAATAATAAATAAATAAATAATCACATTTTTGTGGGTACAAGAGACATCCTTCGTGAGACATCCTCCGGGAGCACGCTTCCGAGAAACGCCCTCGGCTCCAAGCTTCTGAGGGGTGTAGTGTGAGAACCGAAGAATGCTCTTGTGAAATTGGTAGTATTCTCCGAGAAAGTATCTACACTAGGACCCGGGAAGTGGTCGTACTCACACCTCCGGTCTCTGGATCTCCACATCACATGCATGTGGGAGCTCGGCTGCCGTAGTGGACATAGTTACAAAATCCAGAATCAACATCTGTATGCATTAATCTAGTTACCATAGTCTCGGGCCCTCGGCACCTAGATGTTGTGTTTGTGTGTCATTCAAAGTACCAGCAAAGGTCGAGTGATACATCACCATCAGTCATTGCTAGAGCTTGTAGCGATGCGCTACACGGTGTATTTACATAATGACATCAGCATGACTTGATCATGTTGTCATCCCAGGCTACTTGCCTATACATAATATAGCACGCAAAGGCCAGTAGCATGACATACGGTCTTGTGATATTTACTTTTAGAGGGTTACTATTCATGCCGAATGGGCTACGCAGCTCCAAGCAAGCACCCTGGTACATGGCACCGAGGGCCACAATTTTGCTAAGACCTGCAGTTTAACTTAGCCGCTAAGTATTAGCTGAAGACCAGTGCGATGGCGCCAATACTACACTAGGGTATACTCAACCAAAGAGGTTCACTTGTGGCTAATCGAGCGAGGACCCAATGTGTTAGCATATGCTGCTACAAAAATTCAATCACACCCTCTAGAACTCAAATTCTGAAAGGTGAGCTACTGATAAGATCCTAGGTCACTGGAACCATACCTCACCAAAAATTCAATTACAAAACCACAACCACCGATGGATGGAGAAGATCCCCGAAGCCGAAGGGTGCACAGTCCAAAGGGGACAAACTCCTTCGACGTGAGAAACACCTACCCGGGGATGTACACCGGAAGCCAGGTGCCACGGAAATTAGGTAGAAGAAGGCCAACATAACAGTTCATGGCTTGAATGCCCGAAGGGACACTTGCCGAAAGCTTGCCGCCGGTATGACCATTTGGTAATGTAACAGGATTGTTCCTCAGGTGTCATACGGATTGAAGTAGGGAGGGGTGTATGGGCACCGAGGCTCATGACTCACTCTGAAGCCTAAGTATTTGCTAGCATCCGGAGGCACTGATTAGCCGAGCACCCTCCGGCAGAGGCCACCAAGGCACCATGCCCTTGTGTACATGCACAGCTAGTTCCAATGAAAGTGCACATGGTCTAGCTAGAAGGTGCGCCACTGAAGGTTCCAGTGTGTGGATGCATGTTGCCGTTAAAAATTGGTATAGAAAATAGTCGGACATTGTTCAGGGGTCCTCGGCACAATTAATAATAACAAAAAAAAGAGATATATAAAATAAAATAAGGCCAGATTATGCCCTAGAGCAAAGGAGGTTTGGATAGGCATTGTTGTGCTTCCTGAGGATAGAATAAACCCCAGAATGTCGGAGGGTGAACATGCATCCGAAGGAACAAGCCCATGCACGCCTTATTTTATTATCACTAAGCTACCAACATGCTTGACCGAACGATAAAAATATACAATCTAAGTGCTTGCTACGTAATTTGCTGGCATGTGTGGATGTGCCGTTTTCGTGGTCAAAGTGTTCGGCCAGTAAAAAAAATGTGTTGTGTTGAGACTTGAAATAGCTAGCCAAAGAGGACAAAGTGTCTAGACCCGAGGAACGCCGAGTCGAAGCACCAATAGCAGGACTTCGGTAGTAGGGCCCGAAGGTCTTTGTTACGGTTACCTGTATAGGCTCGTGTATTCGGGTGTTCAGATTGGTACACATGTATGTTGCTGAGTTAAGCACCCATGCATGCTGCACCCATCCTGGCCAAACACACATGGTTTGTTGTTGTGATAGAGGCCCCTTCGGCCATGGTCGGAACACGGGATATTGTTAGCCCTTCAGCACAATGACAATACGCCACCGTCTGCTGCGGTCGTAGCTCTAGACAATGGTGGGATGCTTTGAGTGCAGTGCTGAAACTTGTCATTTGAAGCTTGTTTCTATTGAGTTTCAGCACAATGCTAACGCGATAAGCCCGAACTAGAGAAGGGAAATTACATTCTAACTGAAGGATAACTGCACATCAAGTCCTTGCTTTTATCCTGCTTATTAGGGAATACGTTTTGTAAGAGCGTTGTCAATCATTCAGTATGACATTTGCCTTTGGACCTAACTATATTAGCTTGTCTGTAGTTTGTGCTGTATTTGTAGATGCAGCCGAAGGGTATCATTGAGAACATGCACCACAAACTAAACTATTGCATTTATGATACAATGTTGTGCCATGTGCTAACTATCTTAATATGTGGAGGCCTCCATCTATCAGCATATTTTTCTTGCATAATGTTGTTATGCAACTAATAGCACATGTTATGCAGGGATCCAAAGCTATGAAATGTGGCCAGGTGCCACACAGTGTTCATCTTTTTATCATTTTCACGTCATACATGTGCATCATGAGCACGCACAAACATTCATATCACATAAGCATGCATCATGCATACAAATGCATGGTAAAGTAATATTGAGCACCTTCTTTTCGCTTGAGTGTCGGGCAACTACGGCCTAAGGGTCCAAAGGGATGCATCCTTTACTTATTCTTGCAAAGGCAACTATGGCCTGAGTCCAGACAACTATGGTCTGATGCCGGGCAACTACAGCCTGATGCTCCGGAAGGACATGCCAGGAATGCCGGGCGCGACACTACCCGATGTCGGGCAACTACGGCCATGCCCGGAAAGCCGAGGGCAGCAGTTCCCGATGCCGAACAACTACGGTTCGAAGCATGCCGAGGCCTAATGAGGCACTCGACACGTATGTTTTATATGGCATGAATTATTTTGCCTTCATAATTATTAAAGAGTTCAAGGGCTCATGATATGATACATGGTATCCGAAGGTATAACTTATATAGAAAGCCCGAGGGCACTAGAGTGTGTACATGATTACCTGAAGGCATTAGTTACATGATGAGTCCGAAGGCATTTATACGGACTGCCCGAAGGCATAAGCTTCTATATGTAGCCCAAAGGCCACGACTTCTCAAAAATTGTGAGTTAGGGCAAGTGCATGAATTCTTATGGCATTTCTTCTATTTGATGTTGTTGTTCGGCAAAATCTCGAAGGGTGTCGTTTAAAGCTTGTAGATGACATGCGATGCTAGGGAGGGGTGTGAGTCCTCGGTCTTGATCCAATAATTCGTCCATCCATGCTAGGGAGGGGTGTAAGCCCTCAGCCTTGATGTAACAATTCGTCCACCCGTACTAGGGAGGGGTGTAATCCCACGGCCTTGAGATGCAACAGTAAATCCATCCACACTAGGGAGGGGGCTAACCCCCCGGTCTTGCGGTACAACTTAAGTAGTTTTTTCACTTCCCCCCAACAACAGTCAAAAGGGAGGAGGAGTATATATAAATATTTGTCTATTATATTTGACTATTGCATGTGAGAAAGTGAAATTACTTACCTCTCCTTCGGACTCATAGCAGCTAACAAAAGTATATGCGTGTTCCAGAAACTATTTCTGTCAAAAGTTCAACTTTCAGGATTAGGTTTGAAATAATAAAGACATTGGCCACATCTTCGGCCTAGCTATCGTTACCAAGAAAGATTCTTGCCTTTAAGCACAAATCCGAGTTCCACAGCAAGGATGCCTTTGGCTTAACTTTAACTCCCGAAGAGAGCTTCTCACCTTCGGCCAATTTCAAGTCTCAAGGGCTAGGTAGAATAACCTCATGAATGTTGCTATGTACTTTTTTCTTCATGTAATATTATAGTAGAATTTGTAATAAGACATGTAATTTGATAGGTCATAGAGTGGGTCTCTGAGCCATGAGGAGCTACGGGCATTATTTCATCAGTAGCCCCTCGTGTCTTCGAGAGTCTACAGATGAGGGAGGACTGTTGGAGCTAGGGTTCAAGGAACCCATTGTTGGAGCTAGGGTTCAAGGAACCCATTATTTCTCCTCATGGGCTCAGTTACCTCATCTTTGGCCCATGTAGTCTTTTGGTCCAATTGTAAGGCTAAGGGCATTTGTGTACTTGTACCCCCCCACCAAGGGTAAAATGGTGATTTGTAACACATCGAGGGTAGAAGAGGGATTCTCCTCTTCTCCCCTTTCTATAAATACAAGACCCTAGAGGTCATGAAAGGGGCTGATTGATTCATGCCGGCTCCTTCTCTTCTTGGCTAGTGGTATCCCTCCTCTAGCTTTGTCATTCCTTTAGGTTGGTATAGCCCATTATATGTATGTTGGATCTTGTAACCACAACACATTGGAGATGAACCAATGAGCAAACCTTTGAGGAACATGCCCATGGGTGAGGTCTTACTCCATGATGGTGATGAGCCCTCTACTCCACCACCTCAACCAACCCCATCCTTCGAGGTACAAGAACCAACCCAAGATGCTAATGATACACCTCCCACATCCTTCCAAGATTCTATGAGAGTGCATCCACCTAGCCATGAGGAAAATGAAGAGAGAAGTGAGCCACAACCCTCTCCGCATACTTCACCTCAAGCTACTTCTCAAAGCTCTTCACATAACACTTCCACATCCACTCCAAGCTCTAGCTCCAAGACAACAAACCATATGAGTGATTCCCCTACCTCATTGCAAATTCAAGACACTCATATCTCAAGAGAGCGAGCAATCCATGATGCACAAGATACTTCACCTAGAACTCCTCCCACTCAAGAAGAATATCATCCTAGACCCAAAGCCAAGTACAAGAAAAGGAGGTACTTCAACAAAGACAAGGGCAAAGGAAAGGAGCTTAAGAAGAAGTTCTCACACAAGGCTCTTGTTGGGGAGTGGACAAAAGATAACCCAAGTGAAGAATCCTCCTCTTCAACTGATGATGATGAAGTGGTCGGCCTAGCCATGATCAAGACCACACTTCCACGAGCTCTTCCTCCACCTCCCATGTAACTCATGGCCACAAGCCAACTTGGGGAGAGTGAGGATGAGAGCAGCTACGATAGCGATGATGAGGAGCTCGCCTGTGCCGATCTTTGGAGTATGCTTGAGCAAGCTCGTGACATCGCCATCAAGAAATCCAAAATATTAGAAGTGGTAAGAAAAGAATGTAAGTTGGCTATGGACCGGGTTGGTGATCTTGAGAGTGAGCTCAAGGACCTTGTCACATCTCATGAAGCCCTAAATAAGAATTATGACAAACTCAAGGGTGATCATGTAGAGCTTCATGAGAAGTACAAGGCCCTTCAGATTACTTACGAGGCCATCAATGTTGAGAACCTTGCCTCTCCCTCCTCTAGTTCATCTAAGAGTGATGCTTCTACTATGTGTGATGAACTAACCACCTCAGTCGAGGTTTCTTCCTTTGAGTCATTTGTTTTGAAGGAATATCATAATCTCAAGGAAGAGAGGAAGATGGTGATGATGGCTTTGAGAGGCTCATACGTGGTAGATCCATCCACAAGGAGACTCTTGGGAGAAACCTTGTTAACAATGTCTCCCACCGGGGACTTGGCTCATATCCCGCCACCATCGACGTCATCGGGATGAGTGATTCCATCCACGAATGGATCAAACCCCTACTCACCGACAACTACTATCGCGAGAGGTGTTGCAAGGATGGCCACACCATCAAGGATTGCCCTGTGGTGAGAAGTTCCATTATTTTACCTAATGCTAACTTGTTCTATGAGAACACCCATTTCAAGATTTTTAGGGACAAGGATGGCAAGGTGAAAGCAAAGGCTTTGGGACCACCAAACAAGAAGAGAAAGGTCAAGAGCATATGGGTGCCTAAGTGCATTGTTGATCTTGAGATATCGGCTGCGTACAAGTGGGTGCCCAAGAACAAGATCTAGATGATGGTAGTGGTGGTGGACCGAGCGCTTTCATGAAGATCATGTGAAGTCCATCACAAGTGACATGGACCTCAATGACATATCTACTGATGAGGGAGGTATTCATGTTTGTTCTTGGTAGTTGTAGTGTGTTCTTTCTTTTCTTCTATTGCATGGTAATTAAGACTCCTTTGTGACTAGAATGTTTTGCATCCATGCATGTGTAAACGAAAAAAACACATATAAAAAATTTAGTCAATGTCTAACCCATCCAAGATAGCTATAAGCAAGGGGGAGTGCTTGAGATGGTGGTTTTGCTTCTCTCAAGGCAGGGGCATGGCTTATAGTGAGTAAGCTTGGGAGGGGTTCAAACTTGACATTGTTAGGTTTCCTTTGTGTCTTGTTTAATATTGCTTGCATCCACATGGCATGTTTACTTTCGTTACATATGTAAAATGCTTGTTGCATGCATCATATAGGAAACACAAAGGAGGATTGTCACATTTGGAGATAATTGTGCCTCATGCTCTATATGAGATTACATCTCCATAAGTGTGACTAAAGGAAAGGATTGTGTTTCATGCCCATTGAGTCATGTTCAAATGAGCTCCAAGGTTAAATCTACTTGTGTGGCTCAAAGACAAGTGACTCATACATTCCCATCACACAAATGACTAACCATTGCTTCTTGAACAAATTTTTTGCTGAGTCATGTGTGTAGGAGGAGCACCATGAAAGGGGGAGTTTTCTAACTCTTGCCATTTATTATTTGCTCCTTGGTTCTCTTGTGTTTTGTCTTTGACTTGTGGTTTTTGGTGATAGGTGACAAAGGGGGAGAAGGAACGTGAAGATCCAATAGCCCAGTCTAGATTGATAACACAAAGGGTGAGAAGAACATGAAGATCCGAAAGCCAAGTCGAGAAGAACATGAAGATCAAAAGAAGGTGAACAAAAGAAGATGATCAAGACAATGGTGCATGTTCACTTGGAGTACATATGAAGATCATGACAAGATGAACATCTACACCAATATGGAGAAGAACAACAATGGTGCATGTCTAAAACAACAATGAACATCTACACCGATATGAACATCTATGTCCATGGTGCGTGTCTACATCAACAAAATCGACTACCACGACACCATAACGGGTGCAAAATTCAACTCAAGCTCAATATCTAGTGCGCAACAATATCTAGGGGGGATTGTAAGGTTCATGACCATTGAGGTCACCCCAAGGTATGATTGTTTTGGTGATGAATGACAAACATGAAATATGACTAATGTCTACACGACTGTTGCGTGTGTAGGAAACCTTATCTATCTTATGACGATCATTGATGGTTGCCTTGGTGATTGATGACAATGACCACAAGCATGGAGACTTGTGAGCTTGATGGAGTCCAAGGGTTGATGGAGATGGATCAAAGCTAAGGACAAGCTATAGAGCAAGTGTTGGGAACACTTGTCTAGTTGTTAGGGCTTTGAGTCCATAGGAAAAACCAGACTATCAAGGGAGTCTAGGTCATTTCTCTTAGGTTGTGTCTAGTCAGTGATGTGCATGAATGCTCGGTGAAATCACAGGCACTAGGTGATAGTGGAGATGCCAAGGAGTTGTTTAGAGAAGCCGGGAAACAAAGTCAAGCGGGGACGAGGAGTTTCATCTTCTGGACGAAGTGACCGGATAGAGGGGTGAGAGGTAACCGGACTGTATGGTCACTAAGTGGTTTTGTCCGGAGCCTACAGCGAGCAGCGAGGAAACTGCCAAGTCTGGAAAGTTCTAGTGACCGGACAGTCTGGTCTAGTGACCGAACGGTCCAGTCAGTAGAAGTGGGACTTGGGCAGCGAGGAAGCAGTGCACGAAATGTTTCTGGACTGGAGAGAGAAATGGACCGGACACAGAGATGCTAGAGATCAGACGGTCCGATCATCAGGAGGAAATCCAGAACAGAGGAGAAGTTGGTCGCTAGGAAATCTATTGGTGTAGAGTTGTAGAGACCAGACTATACGGTCAGTGGACCGGACTATACGGTCAGTAGAGACAACTTTGGAACAGACGAGGAAGTGGTTGCAACGGCTTTGTTTGGAGTTCCAGCGATGAAGACCGGATTGTACGGTCTGTAGAGCGGACTGTACGGTCTATATGGAGGAAACCGTGGACAGAGAGCAACAGCTCTGGAGGAGCCGTCCAGTGGAGACCGGACTATCCGGTCTGGACAGTGACCGGACTGTCCAGTCAGTACGTCCAGAGAGGCTGTTTCGTGGAGCAACAGCTAGTTTGAGGGGACGCCTATATGAACTCATTGCTGGGGTCTTAGAGACTACCTTTGGCCATTGGGATTGTTGGGAGCATCTATTGGGAGCCAAAGGGCCAAGAGAGGAGCACTAGGAGAGGATATTGGATATCTTGAGAGTGTTAGTGAGAGTAAGTTGAATATCTTGCACATATAAGGCTAGGGTGTCATTGAGGGTGTGATCTAGATTGTTACTCTTGGTCTATGGTGAGACCTAGACCGGTTAGTCGTTGGTGATCGAGCCTATTGTGATTGGTTGTGAAGGCCGTCATATGTTTGTACATAGTTTGAGCCCGTCGGTGAAAGGGGCATCAATAGTGAGCGCCCGTGTCGGCTCGGGGAGTCCGGCAAGTTCTCGAGAGAGGCGAGCTTGTGCTTTGATAGCAGTGGTGACGCACACCGTGTCTTCAATCCGGGAGTGATTACGGGCTTGTGGGCGAGAACTCTACTTGGTGGTGGGAGGGACCAGAACTCCGGCGGGAGTGGTCCAACAAGGAGTAGGGGAAGGCGCCATCCTTTCGAGACCTCGGGAAAAAATCATGAGTCATGTCTTACTCTACTCCTTACTTTGATGCATTACTTTCCGCATTTACATACCGTGCTATTCATGCTTGAGTGCTTGTCTTGCTCTAGTTGACTACCATGTAGACTTTCATGAATAGGCTTCTTTACTTTCTAGTAATGCTTAGTCTTCATACTTGATCACTAGCATGTACAGGAGTTGCTTTGGCTTGATTGATCACCCTAGTATGTATTGTGCTACTCATGCTTGTGTGCTTTCTATATGCTTGTTGATCTAGTAGCTTTGCTTGAGTAGGACTCCTTGCTAACTAGTTGTTTGCTTCCGCGTATCTTTGGTAACTAGCTTGCATATGAGTTGTATTGCCTTTATGCGATCCACTAGTATGCTTAGGTTGTTGTTCCTTTCATAGGTTCATTATCTTGCTAGTGTGATCACCACTAGGATTGTGTAAGAGTTGTTTTGAGTGGTTGGTTTAAGGAATAGGTGAATTTGGTACATAGTTTGAGTTCCCGATTCACCCCCCCCCCCTCTCGGTCACTCGGTCCTTTTAGCCTTTTCTCCAATGTCCACACTTCTTTTTTTGTGAAGTTGTTCAACTCTTCTTGCATGGCCATCACCCAATCTGAATCCTCAAGTGATCATGTTGTATGTTTTGATGGACTCTTGGGTGTGGTGGATGTGAGCTTCCTTGAACACCATCTTTATCAACCTCTTGATCATGTCTTTGAGAATCATCACTTGATGCTTGTTCATGATTCCCAACATCTTGATCTTGACCACTTGCATGATCAATTTCTTCATTTTCATGATGTTGGTCTTGTCTAGGGGAAGAGGGTTGATTTACAACACTTGATGTTTCTTGTGGTATCACATCGCCAATGGCCATTCTTTTTATTGCATTTCTTGGAGCTTCATCATCTACATCATCATTAACAACTTGCTCCCATTGAGAGCCATTAGATTCATCAAATGTCACTGCATTTCTTGGAGCTTCATCATCTACATTATCATTAACAACTTGCTCCCATTGAGAGCCATTAGATTCATCAAATGTCACGTCACGTGAAATTTCAACACAACCGATGCTTTTGTTGAACACATGATAGGCATGAACATTTGACCCATAACAAAGCAAGAAACCTTCATCAACTTTTAGAGCAAACTTTGAAGCCTTGGGTATCTTGTTTAGCATAAAACATTTGCTCCCAAAAACATGAAAATAGGAAATACTAGGTTCGTTACTGGTTAGTAGGTCATATGGTGTTTTCTTCAATAGTTGTTGAAGATATAACTGGTTGGAGGCATGGCATGCAGTGTTGATGGCTTCGGCCCCAAAACGGTCGGACATCTTATATTCATCAAGCATTGTTCTTTCCATCTCAATGAGTGTGCGGTTCTTTCTTCCGGCCACCCCATTTTGTTGAGGGGGGGTAGGGTGCCGAAAATTCATGCTTGATGCCTTCTTTATCAAGGTATTCCTCAACTTGGGTGTTCTTGAATTCAGTGTCATTGTGACTTCTTATTTTCTTGATCTTGACTTCAGATTCATTTTGTGCTCTTTTCATATATGTCTTGAGCACGCCTTTAACTTCACCTTTGTCATGCAAAAAAGAATACCCACGTGAAGCGAGAAAAATCATCAATAATTTCAAGACCATATTTGTTACCACCAATGCTTATATAGGAGATGGGGCCGAAGAGGTCCATGTGCAACATCTTCAATGGTCTTGTGGTTGTCATCACGTTCTTGGAGGGGTGTGAAGCTTCAACTTGCTTTCCCGCTTGACATGCACTACAAATTCTATCTTTCTCAAAATACACATCGATTAGTCCTATGATGTGGCCACCGTTTTGGAGTTTGTGAAGATTTCTCATACCAACATGGGCTAGCCTTCTATGCCACATCCACCCCATGTTGGACTTTGCTAATAAAATTGTGCCAAGTCTAGCTTCATCCATGGAGAAATCCACAACATAAAGCTTTCCTTTAAGCACACCCTTAAAAGCAACCGAACCATCACTCCTCTTATAGGCGGTCACATCACATTTGTTGAACAAGCAATCATAGCACATTTTACAAAATTACGAAATGGACAATAGATTGAAGTCAACGTGATCAACAAGCATAACCTTAGAAAGCGAATACGAAGGAGTAAGAGGAACTTTACCATAACCTAGTACTTGTCCCGTTCGATTGTCACCAAATGTAATGTATTCATTTTTGTTATGACTTGGTTCAAATGACTTGAACATGTTTTTGTCTTCGATCATATGATTGGTGCATCCACTATCAATCACCCAACTTGATCCTCTGAAGTCATAGTCCTGCAAAACAAGTTAAGCTTTGTTTTTAGGTACCCAAATTTGCTTGGGTCCTTTCACATTAGTCACAAGCACTTTGGACACCCACACACAAGTCTTTGGCCTCTTGTTGTGTGGCCCAACATATTTAGCAAGCACACAACCATGCATGATTCTCATGAGTACATATGAAGCATCAAAATCATGAAAGAGTGCACAAGTAGCATTAGACATATTAGCATGAGAATCATTAACAAAAGAAGAGTGGTTAGTGTTCGTGTTCTTGGCTTGCTTCTTTTGGTAAGATCCTTCTGTGAACTTTAGGAATTCCTTCACATTCTTGTTTTCTCTAGCATTGTGCTTGGCACCCTCAACATATCCAATGCCATCCATGACATCAGGGTGCTGAGAATATGAGTATGGACCTCTTGCATACTTTGTCTTTTCATCATCAACAACATTTTTCTCATGTTGTATTTTTCTTTCGAGAGCCTTCACTTGCTTGTTCAAATCATTAATCAATTTGACATTATTAGCACAAGCATCAACGTAAATATTATAGCACCTATCACATCCATTGCTAGTGGAAGCACGAGAGGAATTATTGGTGGAGGATGTGAAGGTTGAAAGTATCTTATATTGTTCTTCAAGAGATTTATGAGTCTTTTCCAAATCCTCATATTTCTCTTTAAGTACATTTCTTGTGCTTTTAATACTTTCACATGAGGTTTTAGTTTCATCGAGAGACTTGATTAAATTTTCATTTTTCTTCCTCTCATCGTCTAGGAGCTTCTCTAGTTCAAGGTTTCTTTTCTTTTCAGAATAAGCAAGTCTTCTTGTTTTTCAAGAAGCTCCTCTTGTCTATTATTTTCTTCCTTTTGTTTTTCAAGAAATTCCATAAATTCAAGCATTTTAGGAAGTGAAGCATTAAAAACATCATCATCATCACTACTACTAGCATAAGAGGAACATTTATGTTTAGATTTTGATACCTTGGATCCTCTTTCCATGAAGCACTTGTGAGTGTTGTCATCATCATCATCACTCAAGCTCCCAAATAGAGAAGTGTTGGTGGGAGTGACGCCAATGGCCAGGGTAGCGATGCCTCCCTCATCCGGGTCGGATTCAGAGGAGGAAGATGATGAAGAAGATGAGTCTTCAGAATTCCATTCTTGGCCAATGTGAGCTTCACCTCTTCTATGCTTCTTGTACTTCTTGTCTTTCTTGTGATGCTTGTCCTTCTTTTTCTTGTCGTTGTTCTTCTTCTTTGGACAATCTGCAATGAAATATCCTTCATCACCACACTCATAGCAAGTCCTTTTTGATCTTCTTGCTTTGCCCTTATCAAAACTCTTCTTCTTGTAACCATCTTTATTAAGAAATGACTTTAATCTCCTCACAAGCAAAGCCATTTCATCATCACTATCTTCATCACTAGGATCAACCACTTTCTTCTTTTTCTCTTGCTTCTCTCGTGTAGCGTTGAGTGCTACATCATTCTTGTCACCACTTGCTCCCTCAATTTGCTTGATCGAGGCATTTATTTTGTTAGCTTGATCATTTTGTTGCTTTTAGGATAGAAGCTTCCCAAGTACTTCGTCAGTGGTGAAACTTTTGAAGTTGTCCTTCTCTCTAATGTTTGAGCAAATATTGCTATCTCGTGGTCTCAATGCTTATAGCAATCTTTTGTTGATATCCAAGTCGGTCATTTTGGCTCCTAGTGCTCTTCTTTGATTTACAATCCTCATGAGCCTATCATGAACCTCTTTTGGGGCTTCTCTCGGACCCATGACGAATAAGTTGAATTCATTTTGTAATTCTTCAAGTCTTGCATCCTTGACGGAATCAATACCCTCATAAATAACCTCAAGTTTTCTCCATAGTTTATTGGCATTCTTAATTCTGGCAACCTTATCATACTCGGTGGAGCTAAGTGCATAGACAATTGCACTAGCTACCATGGCATTGCGAATGTTGATTTGATCCTTGCGGGTTGGATTATCTCTATTTCCCCACAAGAAACCATTCTCGGTTATACTTGCAACATGTGGACTCATGGATTCCAAATACATCATCATCTTGCATTTCCAGTTATCATAGAATTGTTCATCAAAGTAAGGGAGTCTACCCGACCCTTGTCCAATGCGATCTTCCTTGATGTCATCATAATCATACATGACACTATTGTAGAGTTTTGGTTGAGCACCTAATCATCATCTTCAGTCCTTGCATCATCTTCATCACGAGAACCATTAACACCTTCGTTGTATGCAAGAGTAGTGGGAGGTCGTTCTTCCGGTTTAGACATCTTTAATCTTCAAGCGGTTAAGCCTTCAAGAAGATCCTGCTCTGATACCAAATGAAAGTTGCCTAGAGGGAGAGGGGGTGGTTGAATAGGCAAATCTAAAAATCCTACAAAATTAGACTTAAACAAATTTATCAGTCGGACTAGCAGTGCCGATGGCCACTACTGGTGCTGGATCGGCAGTGCCGATGAGATAGCAGTAAAAATTCGCCCAAAACAAAACTAACCTGGTTTCACAGCTACAAAGATGAATAGACCAACAACAATTGAATAGGGCACTACAAAGTATTAGCAACCACCAAAAAAGCCTACACAAGTAGATCGGTCGAATTAAAGCTGGTCGAATTAAAGCTAATACAAGAACAAACCCTAGAATATGAATAAGGAAACAACAAGTAAATAAAGGGGCACACGGAGACACAAGATTTGTTACCGAAGTTCAGGCTCACAAAGAACCCTACATCTTTGTTGAGAACTCCATAAAGGACCGGGTCTCTTTCAACTCTTTTCTCACTCAAGCGACCACAAAGCTCAAGCTCAAGTTCTCCACCAGCAAATCCCTTGTGGGATGGGTGATACAAACTTCTCGAGGCGTCACCACACACGTTAGGAGCTCTACGGGCACCACTAACCATATAGGAGCAAAGCTCCAAGAGTAACAAGCACAAGTCACTAGGATGATTAAATCAAATGCTCAAGAGTGGAATGGTGCTCTTTTCACTAGGAATCGATGGCTCACTCAAGCTCTAGCTCAAGGAATAAAGCTTTGACTTAGAGAGGGAGAGTGAGGAGAGTGAAGCTCAAAAGTGCCAAATGATTTTTGGGTTGGGAGAGAGAGGCACAATGTGGGGTGAGAGTCTTTTATACAAAGAGCTCAAAAAGAGCCGTTGGCCTATCTAGACGCCCGCACCGGCACTACCGATCGAGCCATCGGCACTACCGGTAGGGTTTCTGACACACTTTCATAGATCTACAGGCAAGGATTCGGCACGCACCAGCACTACCGATCAGGACATCGATACTACCGGTGAGGCAGCCACAGAGAAGACAAGTGGTGTCTGGAGACCTTGACCGACACTACCTATTGTAGTTAGTCAGAGAGCCCGAGGAAAAATAGTCTCTGTGGAGAGGGGACCGGCACTGCCGATCTGGAGACCGCCACTACCGGTGAGCTACAGCCAAAGCCAAACAGAAAGAGTGGCTCTCTAGGAGCCAAGACCGGCACTGCCGATTGGGAGGACCGGCACTACCGATAAGCTACGGCCAGAGAGCCAAAGATGTCTAGACTCCACAGCGCCTCTGGGAAGGAGGATCGGCACTGCCGATGAAGGTAAAAACAAAGGGCAACAAAAGTGGTATTTATTGGAAAAATTTGAGCATTTGACTTTACCACACTTGTGAATTATACCCCTCTTGATAGTACGGTTTACCTATACTCAAGAGATAAAAAAATCCATGATCTTCGTTCTTGAGCAAATACATTGGACTCTCATTTTGGGACAAATAACCATCTCTTTTCCCTTTTTTGTTTCAATGCATTTCATTCATCAATTTGAAATAGTCATCTACACACATGCTCAATGAAAACATTAGTCCATTCTTAATTGTATTGATGTCAATCACCAAAACAAAATTAGGGACCTAGATACACTTTCACAATCAATCGTGCCCATTGTGTTTCCTGAGCCACATATTGCAGAAGCGAAACCTCTTTATTTGTCACATTGCCTGGGCCATATGACAACTACATTGCTGTCAAACAAGTGTATCAAATATTGTCAATGTGAAACACATCTTAGTTTTTGCTAGACTGCAAAATACTATACTTTCTACAGACTTTTGGTATTTCTTTCAAGACATTAAAAAACTACGGTTTTCAAAGAGTTTTTGAAAAAAGTAACACCCAAACTAACTTATAAATGGGCAAGCAGATCATGGGTGTGCGGTAGCAATTTCTTTTTTACTTTCTAGAAGTCTAGACTTTATGACCTATATCCATCGTGAGTTGAGAAGTACTCTCTCTTTAAGACCATTCTCAATGGGTCTTTCATTTACAATTACTTGCATGTCACATCAGTAAATATGATGATATGACATTGTATTTATTATGAAAGAGAGAAAATATCTTTCATCCCATGAAAGGATGTTGACACTATTTCTAACACAATAAAAGCCTAATAAAATTGGATTGAGAGTCTTTCCTTTTATCCCGAACACTCTCAACCAAGAACCAATAACCACTTAGCAATAACTTGGTGCCTATGAAATTGTGCTATGAAAGTGGATACTGAGAGATGTAGTTTTATTTCACAAAATAAAACTAGATTAGCCGGTGGTAGTTTCATATGAGTTTCATTCTCAATAAATGACATGCCACATATGCAAAACTGATGATGTGACATGTAATTTATGAGGAGAGAAGAGATTTGGTCTTCATTGAGATGAAACTCCATGTACATGATCACCAAAACTCTGAAACTAAAATGTAACTTCGTTAAGAGTATTTTAGTTTCATCTATACTCATTTAACAACTCTTATTGGTCATTTATATGAAATATTTAAATGCTACACTAACATATGAAATAGTGAAATGAAACTTTGCATTAAGAAATGTAGTTTCATTCATACATTTTAAAACTATAAGATGATATGATACTTTTGGAAGTAACAAAATAAAACCATGCATTGAGAAAGGCCCAATGGGTACATACCACTAAAAAATATAGTCATAATTATAAGCATTTAATAGATTTAACTAAATTAGATTCAATAATACTAGTAGTCTTATTGATGACATTAAGAGCAAAATTTTCGAATATGGCTAAATTTCAATAGCATAGTCAAGAGCTACCATAGCTGTAAACTCTGAAGCAAATATATAATATTTTTGAACTATGGCCAAATATATACTTATCCTTGACGCCGTTCAAAATCCAGTCCTCATCTATTGTCGTTGTTTTTTCGTCATAACACCATTCACGTGACCACCGACAGAGCTTCTTTAGAACGAATTTGCCATTAATTCACCATCCCATCTAATCAGGTGGCTCTCCTTCTGATTTTTTTTACAATTTCCCATTAAATTCAATCTTAAAATGGAATTAACCTATAAGTTCAAAGTCCAGGCCTCATCTATTGTCGTTGTTTTTTTCATAACACCATCCACGTGACCACTGACAGAACTTCTTTAGAGTTAATTTGCCATTAATTCACCATCCCATCTAATCAGGTGGCTCTCCTTCTGAGTTTTTTTTTTTGCAGTTTCCCATTAAAATCAATCTTAAAATGGAACTAACCGATATTGCTGGTAGGTACCTACATGATTTCTTGTCTTAGAGCTTGGTGCAAACTGATCCCGTTCCATTCATTTTATTTTGGCTCAAATCGAGCCATGGGAACTAATTGCTGCATCAATATCTAATCAGGTAGCTCTTCTTCTGAGTTTTTTTAAATATAATTTGCCTTAAATTAAATCTTAAAATAAGATGAACTGATATTTCTGGTAGGTCCATGTATGATTTCAGATTTCTTGTCTTGGAGCTTGGTGCAAACTGATCCCGTGTCATTCATTTTATTTTGGCTCAAATCGAGGCATGAGTACAACTGCTGCATCAATACCCGTGAGGAAATGGTTCAAAAAAAAATACCGGTGAGGAAATGCATGTTGTTTGATCATGGCAAAGTGGACAGTTTCGGGTCCAGATTCAGTCATCAGTAAATGAATTTGCCATAAAATCACCATACCATCTAATCAGGTGGCTCGCCTTCTAAGTCTTTTTTGTATAATTTGTCATTAAATTCAATCTTAAAATAGGATTAACCGATATTGCTGGTAGGTCCCCGACTCCCCGTATGATTTCTTGTTTGGGACTTGGGAGCTTGGTGTGAACTGATCACGTACCATTTATTTTACTTTGGCTCAAATCGAGGCTGCTTATCAGGCTAATCCCAGCGCGGGGTTTCATTTCACCATTTCCAAAGTGCCACTGAAACTGATAATGAAATTGCTCTCTCATGTGGTAAGTTTCGTTTGTAGTTTCATTACCAAACCCAGCATTTAATTAATGCATGTAAAGATATGATTAAATATACCAAATTAATTATGTAGCCACTTACAAATTATGAGTCACACAAAATGGCCATAGCTTGCTGCCGCATAGGATCCAGTACATGCATGGTGAAATGAAACCAAAGCCTCCAACGTGTTGTCACTTTGTTTCAATTTTTTTGGAAACAGTGCCGCTCCGGGTTCATCTATGAAACCAGCGTTGGGACTAGCCTCAATACCTGTGAGGAAATTGTTAAGAAAATACCCATGAGGAAATGCATGTTTTGATCATGGCGAAGTTGACAGTTCGGGTCCAGATTCAGGCACCAGTAAGCTTGGAAAAATGTATTGACAAAATGGAGATGCGGGGTATCGATCCCCGTACCTCTCGCATGCTAAGTGAGCGCTCTACCATCTGAGTTACATCCTACATCCCCAGGCATGTCATATAGTATAGATGAATGACATATTTAGCATATACATGCCAAATAGTTCAATAATTTCGTGTACAAAACTCCATTAACAAGCTATGTAACGAACAGTAAAAGGGATTAATGACAGAATGACCAAATCATATCATGTACAAAACTGCATAATCAATTGATTGGCGTACCCCATTCAATGCATCACTGTTTTTCCTAGCTACTTTCTGCTATGGGTGCATGAAAAGGAGAACAAAAAACTAAAGGAAATACTGACTGGTCTTTCCAAGACTCTACAGTACTTGGGTACTATTCAACCAAATGTATCTTCCTATTCCTTGGCTTACTGCACGCACATGATAAGATGGGGTATTAGTGTATTACACGCCCAGAAAACAACCTGCTTCATAGGAAAAATTTGCAAGAGGTATAATGTGAACGTTTGTTAGTACAGCAAAAAAGTGAAATCAAGGAGTGGGGAAGCTTACCGAACATGCCATATTTGTTAGGCTGCAGAGACAAATTTGGCATGTTCCTATCTTAAAACTTACAAAACTGCCGACGTTCTGTCAAAGCATTCAATTTGCTACCAAAAGGGGGAAAAATAAATGTTGTCTTGTGTCAGAGCCCACATAATTAATCTATCATGATGCAAGACACCCAAGTTCCACCAGATGCCAAAGCTCCAAACAAGCAGAGTATCAATACAAGAAAGTAAAAGAAAAGTGATACACAGCTCTCTTGTGTGTTCGAGAAAGAAAGAAAAAAATTAATAAGCTTACTTCATACATAATGTAGCATCTAAAACCACATAATTGTCTTCCATATCAACCAAGAGTAGGTACTCTAAAATTTTAAACAAGTAATATAAACATACTTCCTGCTGCAATCTGCAGCTGTGAAAAGGATAGTAGGGCCATGCTGTTCAACAAAATGGGGGTTTACAGTCAATACTTAATTAATATAAGATCTTACTGTACTATCAACAGAGCATGATTACTAAAAAAATGGAGCATGATCACTAAACACCAACCAAGTTCAGCATTGTTGCCACCAGTGGTAAGCTGCCAATGCACGTGGCACGCTGGCACCAAAGCCACTAATCTAGTGCTTGGTGTGAACTCAATGATGTGAACTGAACTCCTACTTTGAGGTTTCTTTGTCCTTAGATTTACATTGATGAATATGAATAAGAAGTCACATCAGTCTGAAAAGATGACTTCACTAGTGACAAATATGTAAGAGCATCTGTAGTGATGAACCTGATGTGCATGTATGGTATCATATACCAGTGTGCCAAAATATACCAGCAGACATAATGGAAGGTGATGGCAAAATCTAAAGTTCCTTCAATAACAGCCCATTCTAACAAAGCTCTGCAGTTGATTGTCAAGACAAGATATGCCTGAGGCTGTTATTAGCGTATTGATGGAATAAAAGCTATTACACTCTGTAACAAGAATATAGTATTCCGATCTTCCATTTGTTTTACTTTTGAATACATACCCAAAATGTGAACCTCTTCATCAGGGGTAAGAAAAAAACAAAAGTGAAGATGCCCCTAGAATACAGCTACATAAAGAAAATGACACATAATAAATACTGCAAAAGTTTATCCAAAAAACTATGTGCATATAGTGCAGGCTTCCTCGCTTAGGTTTACAAATGCAAACCCTTGAGAGGAATAAAAGGTACACACTGCGTTCTTAAATAATATTTTCTGTATCCACAAAGAATTAATACTGAAGATGGCAACTGTACAAGGGTAGACATGAGGAGATATATCCAAGAAATCCATAATGAAGCAAATCAATTTCCAGGTAGTATCTCTTGAAAGTGACGACTTAGCTGAGTAGCAGTATATCTTGAACAAAGGGCACTGTTTATGAAAAGAAAGATAATATTAGCCTTAGACTGTGTAACAAAGTGGAACAGTAGAATACAGAACATAGACAGTGAAATGGAGCACCTGGTATCTTACATAAATTTCTGCCAACAAGAATGGAACATTAATATATAATAAGATCTAGAAGCATCCTCAAATAACTATCTACAGTTGATCATTTTCCCAGTATAGACAGAACTATACAGAAACAAGTACATGCTATGACTAACTTCTCAGTTACAATTGATTTGGAAGTTGCATATAAGTGCCTGAATTAGGTCGGCATCCCCCAACAATCATCTGACCATAGGTAGCATATGCATTGTCAGTACTGCCAGAAACACTGTATCCCCTAATAAGGGCATTATAGGTGAAAACATTAGGCTTCCATCCTTTCATCAGAAGTTCTTCATACATTTTCCCAGCTTCAGCACCCTTCCTTGCTTTTCCTAAGTGGAGAATTAGTGAATTGTATGTGTACAAATTTGGGTAAATTCCTTTCATCTTCATCTCATTGAAAAGAGAGACTGCTTCCTCTGTTCTTCCAGATTTTCCTAGGCCATCAATGAGCAAATTATAAGTTATAAGATCAGGCTCAAGTCCAAACTCCATTAGCTGCCTAAAATAAGACATCCCATCATTTAATCGTCCAGCTGTGCAGAGGCTGTCTATAAGAATCGTATAGGACTTTATGTCTGGGTTTATTCTCTCCTCGACCATCTTCTGAAAAAGCTGACAAACGTTATCTGTGTTACCAGCTATCCGATGTCCATTCAGTAAAATATTGTAGATGGTGCAATTAGGTTTGCATCCATACTCTAGCATCTCGCTAAAAAGATTTTCTGCATCTTCTATCTTTCCAGCTTTCAACAAACCATCAAGTAGAGGACCATATGTGCATGGTGTCGGAGAGAAGCCTTCACTAATCAGATTGTGGTACAAGTCTATAGCCTGGTCCAACCTTTTTGATTTTACAAGACCAGAAATGATGGTGTTATAAGTAACATAAGTTGATTCAAATCCCCTGCGATGCATATCCTCTTGCACTTTTAGCATTTCCTCAATCCGCATTGACTTTCCCATGGCATCAAGAATCAAGTTATAAGTGAACTCATCTGGAGCACATCCAAGTCTTTTCATTTCACAAAACAAGCTTTCAGCAATATCAGTCATGTTTTCATCAACAAGGCCACGAATAAGCGAGTTATATGATGCAATTTCAAGTGAAACACCAAAGCTCTTAAATTTCTTGACAAGTTCATGTGCTTCAAGAGCTTTCCTTTGCTTGCAAAGATGTCGAATTAATGGGCACAGAAAGAAATCACTAAGGAGGATTCCACTTGATGCAATATTTTCAGCAAACACAGTTGACTTTTCCACACCAGCCTTCTTAATTATCCCTTCCATGAGTGAATGGAATGAAGACCTATCCATATTAGAAAAAGACTGAAGAATGTACTCCTGAATTGTGTGCAGAGCTTCCTTCATCAAGTCCTCTCTCACAAAACTTGGGAGGATAGTACACAGTGTTGCATAATCTGGAGCAAGAACCTTCTTCATGTAACAGAACATCATGAATGCCTCTTTAAATCTGTCCTGTTTAACAAGGCCGTACAAGACAGTGTTGTAAGATGAAAGGTCAGGTATGAAACCTTTCATAGTCATAGTGTACAGCATGTCGACTGCACAGTTCACCTCTCCATTTTTGCAGAGACAATCTAGAACTGTATTGTATGTTACTAAATTAGGTGGATAGCTACTAGAGGCCATTTCTTCAAGCAGATTCATTACCTCCTTAACTTTTCCCTCCCTTCCTAATCCTGCCAAAAGTGTGTTGTAAGTACCATCAGTTGGCTCAATATTCATTTCTTTTAGTTGATGGAAAATTTGCCATGCTTCATTTCCCTTGCCTCCCTTGTAAAGTGTATCAATCAATGAATTCACTGCAAGAACATCAGGAACACATCCATTTTCCATCATATCAGAGAAAATTTTCACAGCCTCATCAGCTTTAGATGCCTTGCTGCAACATTTGATCATCATAGTGTAGGTGATATTGTCTGGAGACACCCCCATATCTTTCAATTCAGAGAAGACCCTTTTTGCCATTCCGAGTTTACCAGATTTAGCAAGACTGTATAGAACAGCATTACCAGCAACAACATCTGGAACTATCCCATTGCTCTTCATAGTTTCATATCTTTGCATGGCTTTCAGAGATTCACCAGATTTTCCATAGTAATTGATGAAAAGGACATGCGTGTAGCCATTTGGCCTAGGCCCATGAATATTCATATGATTGAAAAGCTCCAGAGCACCGTCAAACCTGTTAGCTTTCAGAAATCCAGATATCAAGGAGTTATATGAATACAGCTCAGGTGATATACCCTTTCGTTTCATCTTGTCAAACACATCTGATGCCTCATCAACACTGCCAACTTGGCATAATGCGTCTACAACTGCAGTATAAGCAACAACATTGTCATTGTAGCCATCAGCTTCCATCGCATTCCAAATTTCCATCACTGACCGTGGATCACCACTGTCACCACACTTGTCTAAGAGAGTAATATAAGTCACTCGATCAGGTTTCTGATCACTTGCTTTCATCTTCCAGAATACATCCTTGGCATCACTAAGCTGACCAGCATCACATAGAATCTGTATGAGCAGTGTGTATGTAACAACATCTGGTTTGCACCCTGCCTCCTCCATTTCCCTAAGAATACGGTAAGCCTCGTCAAACCTTCCTGCCTGCCCAAGCACCCGAATGCAGATGGTATAGCTATATACATTTGGCTTCACGCCACGAGACTCCATCTCACTCAACAACCAGAGAACCGTGTCCACATCCCTCCTCTTCCCAAATGCCACCATCAGAACAGAATAGGTTCTCACGTTAGGCACAATGCCGTCCTCTGTCATGGCCTTATAAACCTCCATGGCCTCCTTGTCATAGCCGGACTTTACAAGGAAGTAAATTAATCCATTGTAAGTGTATGCATTCAAGGACATACCGGCCTCCCTCATCACCGGCAGGGCTACCGGCGCACTCTGGAGTCCACCCTCGATGCCCATGCCACTGAAGATGGTAGCGAAGGTGCCTACATTGGCCTTGACGATCTGCTTCTGCATCAGGTCGAACACCTGCGCCATGTCCCCGACCCGGTCATGGGCGCGCATCAGCTCCAGCATGTAGTTGCACGACTCCGTGGTGTGGACGAGCCTGGGCTGCCGTGCCGCCTCAGTGAAGAGCTCCAGCGCCTCGGCGGGGCCGGCCGCCGACCGGAGCATGTGGACGACGTTCTCCGTGCCAGTCGCCCGCCGGCGCTCCTCGCAAGGCGGGTCTGTCTGGCGGCAGCCGGCGTTGCCACCTCGCTGCCGCTTCGGCGGGGCCACCAGGAGCCCTCCAGCGGACGGGACCCTCGAATTCCCGGGCCTTGGGGTCCTCGGCGGCGTCACTCGGGCGGTGGCGCCGCCACCGCCGCTTAGGACGCCCGAGCAGCAGAGCTCCATTGCACCGGCCTTCCAGCCCGCTGTCCTGATGGCAGAAGTGTCGAGCAGAGCACCGCCTGAAACCTTTTTCCAAGAAAATTAAGAGCGCAAGTCACCGCAATTTGCTGGGTTGGGGAGCTGATATGGTGGTGAGCCTGCCGTGTCTCTCGCTCCCGCGGAAGGAAGCCGGGGAGAAGTGAGAGGCGGGTTGGGGATAATGTGCTGATGCTTCAGGCTTGCGCTTCGTGTCCCCCCGCGTCAGACTGCTCTCGATCAGCTCAACGCAGGTTCAGGGGTTTATGTCATCCTGGAGCTGTGGATGATAAAAGACGGCTGAAGAAGACAAAGGGCAGAACTGTCCATGGGAAAATTAGAAAGTCGATTTCAATTACTTTCTTTTTCCAGCAAAAGAAAATATTACTAGTTCTCAGTTCAGAAAAAGAAAAGAAAAATCCAAGAAATTCTCTGGGCCATAATGTGAAAAGCGTAAATTTAGTCTTTCTTTTCTTTTGAACGGATGAATAGTAAGATTCTTCCTTTTCTATGAGACTTGCTAATTTTTAGCTGAGTCACCTCCTTAAGTCATTAGATCCAGATCTAATGGTTTATAATTATTATACAGATAATCCTATAAAAGAAAAATTAAAACACAAAGTAGCAAATAATTTCAGTTGATTGAAAGCTAGGAAATATATTTTTCTATTTATTTTGATTCATCATGCATAGTAAATTTTACTATTTTAAATAATTTATTTTAAAATTTCTTATTGTCAAATTAGGAAAATCTGGACTTTTACATATCTAGAAAAGCTTACACTTCTTTCTAGACAATGAGTAATAAAATATTTTTTTTAAGTAAGACAGGAAAGACGTCATTCATTAACAAAGATGAAAGTGATAGATTACATAGTCCAATCCAGCATGAGTGTCAAACCCAAGCCAGCTCGTCACCAAATACAAGAAAAACATAACAAAACAGAGAGTAATAAAATATTAGTGCACAAAGTTTTACATTCAATTTCATAAAGAGTGGGTGTGTTTATCGGAAAACAAGGTTAGATGGGTCATACCATCATGTTTTTCAGATGTGATGATCTTAACTTGATTGTTTGACTGTTTTGATGAGGACAATTAGTTAATTAAAAAGACTTATTGTAACATTACAATTATCCCTACCGCAACACACGAAACCGTTGCTTTATGCTACAAAGGAACATTCGAAAGTAGTTTTTATAGCATCCAAAAATGACTATGAATAAGATACATGATGACCAAACTAATGCGACACAAGAAAACAAATACTGCTACGTGACTGATAAATATGCAAAAATACCAAGCAAGTAACGACGAGCTGCTGTTAGTGATTAAGCGAGTGATAAAAGATGTAGCATTTGTCTTTGCATGTGTACATAAGTTAATTTATTTGTTTTTTAGCATACCATTTTCATTTGCAAAGTTAAGCATCTTCTTATGCTCTCAACTTTGTATGGTTGGTGGATTCTGTACCTCGAGGTGTTGTCTGTTTACCTCCTGGAATATATATTTAAGGTGAACAGGACATTGTGGCAAATCAGCAAGTGATTACTTTGAAGTCTTTCGGAACAAACTAGGAACCACAGTATCGGTCCAGTTGCCATGAACGAGTTTTCCATTGACAGCCGGTTATTGTTCCTGGCTGCTCTAGTAGCGATTCTGCTCTCCTTGCTGATCAGGCGTACTGCTTTGAGCAACAAAGAAACCGGCGCCAAGCTTCCTCCAGGCCCATGGAACCTCCCCGTCATCGGCAGCCTCCACCACCTCGTCGGCGCGCCCCCACACCGAGCGTTGCACCGCCTTTCTCGCCGGTACGGCCCGCTGATGCTGCTCCGGATCGGAGCGGTGCCAACCATCGTTGTCTCGTCCCCTGAGGCAGCCACGGAGGTGAACGAACGACCCAGTCTTCGCGAGCCGGCCGTGGGGCGCCACGCTGGACATCGTCAGCTGCGGCGGCAAGAGCTTCATCTTCGCGCCCTACGGCGAGTACTGGCGGCAGATGCGCAAGGTCTGCGTGGTCGAGCTGCTCAGCGCGAGGCAGGTGCGGCGCATGGAGCGCATCAGGCAGGACGAGGTCGCCCGCCTCGTCGAGTCCATCATCGCCTCAGCTGCTTCGCCGGTGGTCGACCTCAGCCAGGAGCTAACGAAGCTCACCAACAACATCGTGGGGTGGGCGGTGTTCGGCGGCAATTGCCGGCAGCAGCGGGAGTACCTCCAGCAGCTCGGCGTGGTGACGACACTGGCGGGAGGGTTCAGCCTGCCTGACCTGTTCCCGTCGTCGAGGCTGGTCCGGTGGCTCAGCGGCGCCATGCGCGACCTGAAAAGGAGCCACGCAGAGTCCACCGCATCATTGGTGGCATCATCCAGGAGCGCAAGGAAAAGCGCAGTGCCTCAGCCGTCGCTGGCGCCGGCTTTGAAGAGGAGGATCCGCTTGACGTGCTTCTCCGGCTGCAAGAGGAAGACTCCCTCGTCTTCCCTCTCACAACGGGAACCATCGGCACTGTCGTCTCCGTAAGTGCTCCAAAACACTGAAATCATGGCAAGCACTCGCCAATGAAACTCCACTTACTATATTGCAGCCATGCTCAGTATTGCTGACAATCCCATGACTGTAGGATATGTTTGGAACCGCGACCGACACCACAGCCGCTATACTGGAATGGGCCATAGCAGAGCTCATCAGGAATCCACAGGCGATGGCAAGGGCAAAGCTTGAAGTCCGACAAAAGCTAGGTCAGGAAAGAGTTATTATTACTAGCGCAGACTTTGGCCACCTCCCCTACTTACAGATGGTCATCAAGGAGACTCTAAGGTTACATCCAGCTGCTCCGCTGATTCTTCGCGCTAGCCAAGATAATTACCCAGTCATGGGCTATAACATACCCAAGGGCACCTCTGTCTTTATAAACATTCTCGCACTTGCAAGGGACCCAAGATATTGGGACAATGCCGAGGAATTCAACCCTGAAAGGTTTGAGGGTAGCAAAACAGATTGGACACACTTGGAGTTCATGCCATTCGGAGCTGGACGCAGACAATGTCCAGGAGCCTTATTTGCAAGCACAACAGTTGAGCTCATATTGGCAAATCTCCTGTACAATTTTGATTGGGTACTTCCTAATGATGTGGATCCGAAGACACTAGATATGGGCGAGGTGGTTGGGATCACTGTGTGCCGGAGGTCCAACCTCTGTTTGCTGCCAGCTTTGCCTGGGCCTCAGTGAGCATGCCACTCATGTAGAGAATACACCCACAGGACCTGGTTCACTTGAACAAATGTCATACGGTTTGCTCACATAGGATGAGATATCAACCTCTGCTACGATTTCTTGTGTCCTCAGTTAGTACTTCTCCAAACCAGAGCTTTATCCCATAACTGTGGCTATCATTTTGGTATTGAGTAGCATGGCCTGAAAAGAAAATGAAATCAGAGTGCAAATAGGGCATGTGGTGCAAGGGACAGAAACTGAAACAAAATTAAATGTACTGTTGCATGACTCCAAAATGGAACAATAATCACTATTTCACAATGAAGGCATATCAGGAAATGTTGACCTAGAGCCTGGACCATTAGCTTCTGTGCAGCAATCGATAGTTATTTTACAATAATATCTCTACAGCTGTTTTCTACACTGACAAAAATTATCCCTGAAATGGAGCCTGGGATAAACATGCTTGCATATGATTGGGCATGCCATGAATCAACTGATTCATCTTTTAGATGGTGCCAAGTTGCTAACTGCAAATGATTTCATTGGGACTTCTATTGAAGCCCTCTTTTACCCCTGCTGTACATTTCTAACCTAGCAAGAAAAAGTATTAGGCAGTCTAGGTGGAATAAACTATCAAATGAAATACAAACATTTTTTGCTCTCAAAAGAAATCACTTCTGTGTGTCTTCTTAACATGAAGAGACATGCAATCATGCACACAAATTAAATCAGTGGCTTTCACGTGAAAACAGGCAGTATTGTTTCCCAGATGGTAATCATTATTCTCCAGCCTTTTTAATTTGGCCAAATTAATATGCAATGCAAACATTGAATTTGACCATTTTCAAACTAGAATGGCTAGCAGTTATGCATATGTGCCACCAACCTCTTCAGAATCCCTATAGTACATGTTTGGTCCTTCATAGCATCCATTGCTTAGATCGATTTTGCATAGTCGAGTAGGATACTCATGTAATCTTGTTTATACAGATGGTACATCCAGATTAGCATACTAAGTCATAAAAAAAGTATCATTTGGCTTGAAAAACGAGCTGAAATTTATCTTGTTTAAGGGCATTGGCATGTCATACATTGAACAGTTAAGAAGTGCATTACAACAAAACCTTTTAGTCCCAAGCCAGGTGCGGTAGGGTAACTGACTAAGCAATCAGGAGTTGTAAAATGTGATTTACTATTACTAACATAAGTTTAATCCAAAAGTCTTTCAAGTACCTATAGTGAATGAGTAGGTTTAATTAAATCAAATCGAGTCTATCACATAAATATCAGAAACACTCAAATTCCAGAACCAAGCATAGCAATTTTGAACTGAAATTAAAACTCAATGTTGGAGAGAAAACTGTTGTGTGTATTCCTCCAAACCGTAGAAAGGGTGGGTAATATACCCCTATACATGGGCCTTAGTGGGCCGAATATGCACAGCCCTATGGGCTCTAACCAATACCGGCGCAACGGAGTTCAAGACTGAATGCAAAAGAAAAGGACTACCCCCCCCCCCCCCCCCCCCCCCCCCCCCGCAGTCACAACTAGCCACTAGCAATGTTGAGGCTGGACCGAAACTCCGAGAACGTCGAGGAGGGGAGACCCTTGGTGAAGATGTCGGCGAACTGTGAAGAGGTCGGGACATGGAGAACCCGAACCTGACCAATGGCGACTCGGTCCCGAACAAAGTGAAGGTCGATCTCCACATGCTTCGTCCGCTGATGCTGAACTGGGTTGGTGGAGAGGTAGACGGCGCTGACGTTGTCGCAGTAGACGAGCGTGCTCCGGGTCAGCGGGCTGTAAAGCTCCGCCAAGAGCTGCCGTAGCCAAAACGCCTCAGCCACGCCGTTGGCAACCGCCCGGTACTCCGCCTCGGCACTGGAGCGGGAGACCACGGGCTGCCGCTTGGACGACCAGGAGACCAGGTTGCCGCCGAGGAAGACTGCGTAGCCGGAAGTGGACCGACGAATGTCAGGACACCCGGCCCAGTCAGCGTCGGTGTAGACGACGAGCTCGGTGGAGGGGGCCCGGTGAAGAACCAAGCCGTAGTCAACAGTACCGCGGACATAATGCAGCAGACGCTTCAGAGCAGTGAGATGTGACTCCCGGGGATCATGCATATGAAGGCAGATCTGCTGGATGACATAAGTGATGTCCGGCCTGGTGAAGGTGAGGTACTGAAGAGCCCCAGTAAGGCTCCTATAAGCAGTCGGGTCAGCAACCGGACAACCTGCGTCCGCTGAGAGCTTTCCTTGAGTGTCGACCGGAGTGGAGCAGGGCTTGCAGTCAGTCATCCCAGCCCGCTCCAGGATATCAAGAGCATACTACCACTGGTGAAGAAAGAGGCCAGAGGGACGAGGCTCCACAGTGACACCTAGGAAGTGATGGAGCACACCCAGATCCTTCATAGCAAACTCACTCTGTAGTGACTGAATGATACTCTGAAGCAGGGCCTGGCTGGAAGCAGTGAGGATGATGTCATCAACATAGAGCAGCAGGTAAGCAGCCTCAGAGCCCCGGCGGTAGACAAACAGAGAAGTGTCAGACTTGCACTCGGCGAAGCCCAACGTGGCCAAGAACGTGGCAAACCGAGAGTACCATGCCCGAGGCGCCTGCTTCAGGCCATACAGTGACTTGTTGAAGCGGCAGACGAGATCCGGACGACTGGAATTCACAAACCCTGCTAGCTGACTATAGTAGACTATCTCGGTCAGAGTGCGATGCAGAAAGGCATTCTTCACATCAAGCTGATGCACGGGCCAGGAGCGGGAGAGAGCCAGTGAGAGAACCGTGCGCACTGTGGCCGGCTTCACCACCGAACTGAAAGTCTCGTCGTAGTCCACTCCAGGCCGCTGGGTGAAGCCCTGAAGAACCCAACGAGCCTTGTAGCGCTCCAGAGAGCCGTCAGCCCGGCGCTTGTGCGTCCAGATCCACTTGCCAGTGACCACATTGCAACCAGACGGACGCGCTACGAGGTCCCACGTCTGGATGGCAAGGAGAGGCGCGTACTCCTTCATACCCGACGCCAGTGAGGATCCGCCAAGGCATCGCAGACGGAGGAGAGCACGGGTGAGACGCCCGGCTCCGCCCCAACGGCAGAGAGGACACCCGCCGCCCGTCGTGTCACCATGGGATGAGTGTGCCCGGGATCCCGATGGACGACAGACGGGTGGTACACCTCCGGGTCAAGGCGAGAGAGAGCCCGAGAGCGCATCGTCGGCTCAGGCGGAGGCGGTGGTGGCGGAGAAACCACCGGCACAGGCGGAGGCGGTGGTGGCGGAGAGACCGCCGGCTCCGGGACCGACGCTGCCCGCCGCCTGTAGACCTGCACCGGCTCGGCGAAGCGGGCAGCAAAACCCGGGGGCTCCCGCGGCGCAGGGAGTGGCGACGAGGCCGCGCGTGGCGCAAGCGAAGACTCCGGTGTCACGCGTGGCGCGGTAGTGGGCTCCGTGGCCGCGTATGGCGCAGGAGAGATCGTCGGGGAACCTACCGGAAACGGGTAAACAGAAACAGGAGGCTGGACTACCGGGTCAGTCGGAAAAACGGACTCGAGGTCAGGAGCAGGAGAGGGCGTGGTGGAGGTGGAGTACGGGAAGTCGGACTCGTCAAACACGACGTGCCGGGAGATGAGGACACGGTGGGAGGTGAGGTCAAAGCAACAGTACCACTTGTGGTTAGGGGAGTAGCCGAGGAAGACACACCTAGTCGAGCGAGGCTCGAGCTTGTGAGGAGCAGTGACGGAGGTGTTAGGGTAGCAGGCGCACCTGAAGACACGAAGGTGATCATACCGAGGTGGGGTGCAAAAGAAGACGTGGTGAGGAGTGAGAGCAGAGGAGGCCGTGTTGGGAAGGCGGTTGAGAAGGTAGGTGGCTGTGTGCAGGCCCTCCGCCCAAAAACGGGCAGGAAGGGAGGCCTGAAGGAGAATGGTGCGCACGACATTGTTCGTGGTACGAATCATCCGCTCAGCCTTGCCGTTCTGAGGCGAGGTGTACGGGCACGACATGCGCAGGTGAACACCACGAGGGAGAAAAATCATGCGAGGCGCGGTTGTCGAATTCATGGCCGTTGTCACACTGGACGGCCTTGACGGTGAGCCCGAACTGAGTGGAAACCCAGGCAAAGAAGTTGAGGAGGGTAGGGAAGGTGTCAGACTTGGCACGCAATGAAAAAGTCCAAGAGTAATGGGAGAAATCATCCACAATCACCAAGTAATACTTATAGCCAAGCATACTGATGACAGGAGAAGTCCACAAATCATAGTGATAAGATCAAAAACACGACTCGCATACGAAGAAGAAGAGGAAAAAGGAAGTCTAAGATGACGACCTAACTAACATGCATGACAAAGATGCTCATCAGAAGCCCTAGTACAATGAAGATCTGCACTACGACCAAGACGGGTCAAAACATCGCGGCCGGGGTGCCCAAGCCGGCGGTGCCAAGTCGTGGAAGACGGTGTAGTCGCAAAAGCCGATGAAGGGGACGATGACGAAGTAGCGGAAGCAGAAAGGCGAAAGGTGTAAAGCAGCCCCGTGCTATCACATCGGAGAAGAGGACGTCGGAAAACCGAATCCTTCACAGTAAGACCAGAAGAGTTATCAGTAGTAAATTGGCAAATGGAAAGAAGGTTATGAACCATCTGCGGGGCAACAAGAACATTCGGAAGGCGAAAAGACCCAGGAGCAGACCCCACAGAGGTAACCGGAAGGCAAGTGCCATCCCCAACCATGATGGAGGAAGGGCACGAGGGAGGAGGGTGGACGGAGGATAAAATACCAGCATTTGGCGTGATGTGGTACGAGGCTTCCGAGTCAGCGATCCACTCTATGCTAACCGGCGGGTTCAGGCCCAAGGTGCTGAAAGACTGAGCCAGAGCCGCCTGGTCCCATCCCCCAGGCCAGGTCGGTGGCTGGCTGGGGTGCAGAGGCGGGGTCCACCCCCCCCCCCCCCCCCCAGCGACCAGGTAGGCAGCGGAGCAGGGGCAGTCCAGGTCCCCGGACCCAGGGGAGCAGGGCCGGTGAACATAGTCGCGAGCAAGTGCTGAGAACGAGCACCCCGCCCCCCCCAAGCCTGGAAGGGCCACATGGAGATGCGCCCTGACCATGGGTTGTTGAAGGATGGCCAGGGCGAACCCCCAGGGGTAGGAGTCGAGGTCGTAGAAGCCGGAGCGGAGGTACTCCCCTGACGCCCATCGCCGGAGCCCCCACCACAACCCCCCCGATGGCGGTTGCGATCACGGCCGCCACCGGCGAGCGCTGGTGGAGTAGCGCCAAGGAGAGAGGTGGCAGGTGGGGCAGTGGAGGCCGGTGGGGTGGCCACGAGCGCCGCGGGGGCCGATGCTAGCATGAGACCGCGGGTGATCTCATCCAGGATGAGGTCATCCCATACCTGCAGGAACGAGAGGAAGGGGCACTGTCGAGGGATCCATGTCCACAGGAGGTCGTAGTTGGCGTTGAGACCCCGCAGGACGTGGAGGACCAGGATCCAGTCGCTCACCGGGCAGTCGAGGTTGTGAAGTGCATCCGCCATGCCCTTCATCCACCTGCAGTACTCGCCAACAGAGAGGTCGCCCTGCTGGAAGATGCGGAACAACGCGTCGAGGTGGAGCGCACGGGCCTCGGCGTTGCCAAGGAACTGGGCCTCGAGAGCCAGCCAGGCCTCACGTGCGGTGCCGCCGTGGGACCGGACGATGTACTGGAGATCTAGGGAGATGATCCCAAAGATCCAGGACATGGCGACGCTATCGAGGTGTACCCAGAGCGCGTCGCGCTCCGCAGCAGGCGTGTCGTTGAGGACGTGGTCGTCGAGGGCGTAGCGGCGGAGGGCGAGAAGGACCTGGTCACGCCAGCGCCCGTATGCAGAGGAACCGGGGTCGAGGACAACGGAGATCGGGGCACGGATGTTGGCCTGAAGGTGGAGCTGCTAGACCATCTGATCGGCGGCATCATGGCGGAGTGGCGGTGGCGACTGGCGACTGTGACGAGGACGCCGCGGTGTCGGGGGCGACGGGCTGGGGGTGGCGGTGAGGTCGAGGAAGCGCTAAACCTCCGAAGCCCGACGGTAGAGCGCATTCGCGGCAGCTAGCTCGTGCTCCCAAGCGAGTGTAGCCGCGCAGATACGCTCCACGGCCGTGACGGCCTGGGTCTGGGCGGCCAGGACGGGGTCGGTCGAGGCGGCCGCGGCAGTCGGTGAAGAGGCACCCACCGGCAGCAGCGACGGGGGCATGCCCAGGCCAGTGTACGATACAGGGGACATGCCACCGGCGGTGACGAAGTCCGGCCCGGAGTCCATCGCCTTACCCTTGGCGGCAGCAGTAAGGCGGCGTGGAGCCCCGGGGGTGGCGAGGCCCACGGCGACGACGCCCACACCGGCAGCCTGGCCCACGGCGGCGGCCACCGGATCGGCGCCGGCGGCAACCAGATCGGCGCCACCGGCGGCCAGACCGGCGCCACCGGCAACCAGATCGGCCGGCGGCGGCGAGCTCCAGCGCGGTGCACACGGCGGCGGCGGTGGCCGGCGGCAGCGCGGCGAGGTCGGCGGCGGCGCGGCGTGGGACCTGGCGGCGGCGGCCAGATCCGCGGCCGCGGTGGCCGGATCGGCGCCCGCGGCGGCCGCGGCGGGCGGATCAGCGGCTGCGGTGGCGGCGTGCGCCCGGCCGCGAAGAGCAGCGGCGGCTGCGGGGCCCGCGCCTACGCCCGTGAGGGCGAGGCCCGCAGCGGCGGCGTTGCCGGCGGGGGCGGGGGCGGCGGCGGCTGCTAGAGCAGCCACGTATGAGAGAGGGAGCGGAGGGAAGGGAGAAGAGGAGGGGGGAGGAGGCGGCGACCGGCCATGGCGGCGGCGACGGCTGGGTGGGAGGAGGGAGGAAGAGAAGAAACCCTAGCTCTACCATGTTGGAGAGAAAACTATTGTGCGTATTCCTCCAAACCCTAGAAAGGGTGGGTAATATACCCCTATACATGGGCCTCAGTGGGATAATTAAGTAAAGCCTGCTATCAGAACATTGTCTGTTAATTGTGCTTCTCAATCAGGTATGACAAACAATGTACATGTCCAAACATGATGATGTATACTCTTTTCCTTGGCAAAGTTGGCAGTGCAGATTAGTGTGCATTTGATGAAGGAACTGCAAGCTTTGCATTTTTATACTACTTATAATGGTATCCCATATACCATTAAACTCTACAGATGACCGTGTCAGAATATAATTTTGCTCACTCGAGAATGGATGGTGGTGCAAGTTTAGAAAAAAGGGACCTTTGCTCGCGGTGTTCAGGCACTACAGTTTGATAGTTTGCTGATTGCTCCACTGATTCAATCAAGCTAGATCCAGGAAGTTTTCTCAATCCATTTTCTTTGGTTCTGTTCCTTGCATTAGCTGATTCATTCCATTGTCCCTTCTGAGCAAATACTTCTGAAATCAAAGCATAAGTACCTGGATTCTGTTGATCAAGCTCAAGCAGTTCTTTGCTAATGATCTCCCCGAGAATTGTATTGCCATGAGTTCTGCATGCAGAGAGCAAGGCACAAAGGGCACTGGATTTGTCCTTTAAAGTAGATAACTTTATAATCTTGTACCCTTCTTCAAGATTGCCTGCTCGACTTAGTAAGTCAACAATGCAACCATAATGCTCTTCCTGTGGAGGGATTGAATAAACTGAGATCATCGACTGAAAAATGCACCAACCCTCACCAAGTAGACCAGCATGACTGCAGGCAGAAAGAACTGAAGAAAATGTCAATGCGTCAGGCTTGATGTTTTCCTCTTCCATTTGCTTAAACATTTCAAGCACATTAATATAAGATCCATGCATCCCATAAGCACTGATTATAGTATTCCACGAATCCAGATCCTTGTGCTCCAAACTTAAGAACAAACCTGCTGACAAATCTAACCTCCCACATTTGGCATAAGCAGTTATCAAAGAATTTCTGGTTTTCATGTCTTCCTCCAACAATGCACGGTAAACAAGACCATGAACTTGTTTTACACCTTTCAAATGTCCAAGCTCACATAGAGCCTGAACTGCAGTCATAAGAGTGACAGAATCAAGCTTTTCACCATGCTGCTGCATTAGTTGACATAGTTGAACAGCTTCATCTGCATGACCACAGAATAACCATCCCATCATCATGGCTGTCCACGAAACCAAATTCTTTTTGTTCAATGAGTCAAATACAACCCTTGCTGCTGCTATCTTTCCACAACTGGAATACATGCGTATAATTTGATTTGCAATGTCAACATCTGAACAAAAGTCATGTCTAATTGCAAATCCGTGGATCCATCTCCCTTTTAAAAAATCTCTGTGATCCGTAAAAGCTGCAAGCAGACTAAAAAGAGTGACAGAATTCGGTGCAACACATACTGCCATCATTTCTTTGAGTAGTGAAATAGCATCAATGGTCATGCAATTTTGAAGATAACCATTGATCATCGTGTTATAGGATACAACATCCTTAACTGAGAGTTGATCAAAGAGATGTCTGGATTTTATAACTTTAGTGCATCTGAAGTATACCTCAATAAGAGCAGTGACCAAAACTAAATCTAATGGAATAGATCTTCTAATTAGGTATGCATGAACACTAGCAGCATAGCCAGCATTGCATAGTTCAGCGCAGGCAGAAATAACATTGGTGTAGGTTATCGAATCTGGAATTATTTTATGCTCATGTAGCATTACAGAAAAACATTGTATTGCATCTCCACTCTGTTCGGATCGAGAAAGGCCAGCAATCATAGCATTCCAGGAAGCCACAGTTCCCTTCGAGCTCCTCAAGACAGCAGTTGCTAATTGGTAAGCTTCACATCGAGTATACATGTCAACAAGGCTGGTCTCGAGAACTTCATCTAAGACACCAATTCCTCTCCTTATGGAATAGCAATGTACTGATTTACCTTCTCTAATTGCCCCCAAGTTCCCAGCAACTTGCAGTAAGCTAACCAAAGTAACACGGTTTACTTCCAAGTTGTTCTGCAGCATGTCACTAGCAATATCAAATGCATTCCACGAAATAGGATCCACATTTTCGGAATAACCAGTGATCATAGAAGTGTAAGCAACAATATCCTTGTCCAGGATCTCTTCAAATGCCTTCTGTGAATCATCCATCCTGCCAAGCTTAGAGTACAACCCAACAAGGGCAGAACCAACAAATTTATCCCGACCAAGACAGAGCTTAAGCGAGTCTGCATGCATTCCTTTGCCCAGTAACAAATTTTGAAGCTCAATGCAACCTTTCAAGCCAAAAGTAACTGACTTCCCATCCAAATGAATCTGACGTAACTTCAAATCCTTGTACAAAAGAATAACCTCCTGTGGATGACCAGCTCTGAAGTTGTCGACCATGGCCGAATTCCAGCGAGCAAGATCATCATTTAGAATCCCCTGGAAACCAAGCCTTGGGTTGGGCAGGACATCCAAATTGGCATAGCAATCCAGAATTGGGGAGCCAAGATTACAATCCCAGCCAAGTCCTAATGTCACAACACGAGCATGGAGCTTCTTCAGAGACCTCACATTTGAACACCTTTGGAGCAACTCGGTAAGCTTGTCAACATCACGAAGCCTACTAAATCCAGCATTTGTGCTGGCAATAAATCCCGATAGCCTCCTGCATAGCTGTAGCACTGCAATGCTATCAGTTTTCGAACCAATGGCTCTGGATAGATCACTTAAGAGCATTGCTAGCATCCCTGTGGTTGCACAAGGAAGAAAACAAGAAACAAATAATCGGCCTGCAGCTCCAAGCATTCACCTGGGCACAATCAGCCGTTGAACCCTGATAATTAGCTCCTGAAAAAAAGGTGTAGGAGGTAATGAAGTACTAGCTCAGAATTGTACGACCACGCAACATTTATATCAGGAATTATCGGAATTGAGGTTGCGCTACCTAAATTCTTGCAACGACTTATCTCAGAAAAGGGGGAAGAATAGAATCCTTGCACGGACATTGCATCAAAACCTGAGAAGCCGAAGCGTGTTTCCTATCATTCTAGTCCTCTACGAGACACAAAGAAACATTGGATGCGGGTGACGAGTACCTGAGATGCAAAAGGACGAGGAGCAGACTTGCGGCGAGGCCGCGACGCACACCGAAGCTCTCGCAGGGAGGCAGCCAGGCAGGACCGTGGAGGGCGAGCGGCCGGCGACGTGGAGCGGCTAGCAGGAGGTTGAGGAGATGTGGTCCGGGAGGGCCGAGTCCCCTGAGGTTCGGCGGCGGCCGGCGGGTCACTCCCTGCCTGAGGCGGCGATGGCGGCGGACCGACGGTTAGCCAATGGGCCAATGTACTCGCCCATCGCTCCAGGACGCGTGCATGGCTGTTTATTGCATGGGCCTTTCTCTTTCCCTCATATGGCCCATTAAAGCTTCAGGCCCGTCTATCCTTGTTTGACTTCAAAGTTGTTGTATTTTTCTGTCTAAAAAGAAAAAAAGGTTCATCCATTCGACCAGCGAAATGAAACACTCCACACATGTGCTGTTCCATCCGATCTGAACCGGTGTTCGGTTCATCTATCGTGCGGCTTCGCGCACAAAAGGACTCGTTTTGGTGAGTAGAAGTTGTTACCTGACAAATCCACCAGGGCCTCCACCGCAACCACTTCGCGTCGCGTCCTCTACCACTCTTTCACTTCATCATTGATTATCGGCGCAGCAAATCGAGTGCTGTCATCAAAACAAAGAAATAGTATTATTTTTAATTTCTAGACTGCTTTCATCCCTAATAGAAATATTTTAGATGGTGTCGTAATTTTTCATGAAACTCTGCATGAGTTGAGGGTTAAAAAGCTTACAGGGGTGATTCTGAAGCTGGATTTAAAAAAAGCTTATGACAAAGTGGATTTAAAAAAAGCTTATGACAAAGTGCAATGGCAGTTTTTGATAGAGGTATTATAAAGAAAGATTTTTTCTGAACGTTGGATTTATTGAATTTTAGAGGTGATTTTAGGTGGAAGAGTTGGAATTAACATAAATGGAGTGCAAGGAGATTTTTTCAGGACTTTCAAAGAATTGAGACAAGGTGATCCTTTGTCTCCTCTCCTTTTTAATATAGTGGTGGATGCTCTTGGGGCCATCCTGGACTGTGCAAAGACAGCAGGTCACATCAAAGGTCTAATCTCACACCTGATTTTGGGGGCCTCTTTCACCTACAATATGCAGTATCATATGCAGATGATACTGTAGTTTTCTTAGAGTTAGATGATGATAATATAGCACACACCAAATTTCTATTGTACTGCTTTGAGAGCATGTCTGGTATGAAAAATAACTACGATAAGTGGGAGGTATTGTCATAGGGGCAGAAGTGGACGGACAAGTAAGAGTTGCAAACATGTTCAATTACAAGGTGGGATCTCTACCAATGACTTATTTAGTAATACCAGTTAGTAACACTCATTTGGGAGCTGCAGATTTGGCCTTTGTTGGGCAGAAGGTGGAAAAAAGGCTGCTGACTTGGCAATGTTCATATATCTCTTATGGGGGTAAAGCTATCCTTATAGAGTCGTGCCTAAGCTCAATTCTAAATTATATGACGGGGGTATATCTCCTTCAAGACAACATCCACTAAAAAATGGACACAACTAGAGCTAACTTCTTTTGGTATGGTATTGACCTCAAAAAAGATATCATATGGTTAAATGGGATGAGCTGTGTAAACCCAAAGAGTTTGGGGGATTAGGATTCTCGGACACTAGAGTCAGAAATAGATGCTTACTTGTTCATATATCTCTTATGGGGGTAAAGCTATCCTTATAGAGTCGTGCCTAAGCTCAATTCCAAATTATACGATGGGGGTATATCTCCTTCAAGACAGCATTCACCGGAAAATGGACACAACTAGAGCTAACTTCTTTTGGCATTGTATTGGCCTCAAAAAAGATATCATATGGTTAAATGGGATGAGCTGTATAAACCCAAAGAGTTTGGGGATTAGGATTCTCGGACACTAGAGTCAAAAATAGATGCTTACTTGTCAAATTGAAAGTTGCCTAGAGGGGGGGGGGATTGAATAAGCAATCTAAAAATTTGACCTAAAATCGAACTTAATTGTAGATTAAACAGAGAACGATGGAACTTCCGTCGTTCTTTGATGGAACTTCCGTGATGATAAAAGTTCTGTCATGATAACTGAAGTTCCTCGTTTTGGAGGTGAAAATACAATGAAATGAGGAAATATAAGAGGTATAAAGAATCCACTTGAATAGAAGGGTTGTTGTTGCAATAGAGAGCTCAGTTCCTGCAGGAGTTAGCAAGCAACACAACACACAAGTAGATCGAGCACAATATGTAGAGAAGAAATAAAAAGCTCCCAAAGAAGTTCTAGCTCAAGGAAATGCTACCAAAGGTTGCACACAAGTAAGAGAAGGTTCATCCACTTAGGAAAACAAGAACTACTACTCATGCAACCTATTGGAAGTTAAAGCAAACTAGAACTTAATCAACAACAAGAACAAGGGAGCACACGGGGATTTATTTACCAGAGTTCAACCAACTTGCAACCAAGTTGTCTACCTCTCCGTTGAGGAATCCACCAAGGACCAGGTCTCTTTCAACCTTTGTACCTCTCCAAGCAATGACCAAGATCAAGCTTGGATGACCAAGCAATCACCAAGATCCAGCCCGGTTCTCCACTAAGCTTGCTTCTTCCCTTGCGGAGGCGAAGCTGACCTTTACAAACTTTCCCAAGACTCACCACAAGTTTGGGAGCTCTAGGGCGATACCTAGCCATCTAGGAATCTTCAATTCCAAGAGTAACAAATGCCTCACAGATGCTTGCTTTGAAATAATGCTCAAGTGCTCAATTTCTCTCACAGAGACTCTCTTAACCCAACTCTCACAAAGAGATCAATCCTCACAAAGAGGAGTTGGGGAGAGTGCTAGAAGGCTTTGAAAATGATATTTTTGTGGGGGAATACAGCAGGCCTTGAAGGAGAGGAGAGATTAGCTATTTATTGAGGAGTCTCAAAAACTAGCCATTGGAGTGCATTTCAGAGTCTGACGGAACTTCTGTGGAAACCCACGGAACTTCTGTCATTTCAAAAAGAGTCGTTGTGCAGGCTAGGATTCCACTATGACAGAGCATGACGGAACTTCCGTCATAAGCATGACGGAACTTCCGTGACGCTCTGGTTGGTAGGTCACTGGAGAAGGTTGTGACGGAACATCCGTCACAGGGTGATGGAACTTCCGTCATTCTCGGTTTGGCTGTTATGATAGGTTTCCCAGTGACGGAACTTCCATCACAGAGATGACAGAACTTCCGTCATTCTCTATTTAGCACAAACTGAGTTGGTTCTTTTGGGGCTTTTTGTGGCTAGTTTGAGTTTCTCTCATCTCACTCGGGAATTTGATGAGCATTGAGACTTTGCAAGCACCCATGTGACATCCCTCTTGATAGAGCGGCATGTCAAAACTCAAGATTAAATATAAAAGAAACTTTCTTCAACTTGAGTTTGCATAATTGTGATTCTTGTCACTTAGCTTCATAAGGAGTTGCCACATGTATTCTTCTTCTAAGTGCCATCACCTAGGGCTTGTGACTTGGAGTATTTGAATCCTTATGATCAACTTCCATTTGTACTCACAAGTCACTTAAGACCTTCAACATATTGATACTCCGAAGTACATGACTCTTGTTGCTTGGTTCATCGAGATTGAGCTTCACCTGCCCTTCACCACTGCTCTGGTCTCTTGGACTAAGCCTTGCTTGCCCTTCTCCTTTGCATGGTTCATTGTGACCCGGTTGTGTACAATTCTTCACCGCTAAGCTAACTCAACTCACATACGACTTGTATTGTCTTTAAGCCTTTGTTTGAAGATTTTCTTTATATTATTGATCAAGTTGCTTGTAGTTATTCATTCATCTTGTAATCAGCTTTGCACTTGATTCCTCTAAGTCTTGTTCATGCATAGACCTGATTGTTTATGAAACCTCATTGCATTGATGATCAAGTTGCTCATGAGTGTCCCTTCATCATGTCATCATTTTGTCCTTTATTATACTTTGATTAAGTACAAGCCTGGTCTTGTGAGACCAAATCAACTCATAAACTTTCATGTCTCATAACTAGAATCAATGTGCAATCTCAAACATATTCATTTCAACCATAGAATGTACATCCAAGATTTCAATCCCTGCTCATACACTTAGAAAGAATCATTAGACCTTTAATCACGTTGTCATTCAATACACCAAAACCCACTAGGGGACTAGATGCACTTTCAATCTCCCCCTTTTTGGTGATTTATGACAACCTTGATTAAAGCTTACAAAAGGTATTCAATAAGCATTTTGAATGCAAGCATGTAGATGAGCTCCCCCTAAATATGTGCATATTGAATGAAATTCAAGAACTTGGCCTAAAACGCCATTTGCACATTTTCAGGTTGACATGAGAGTTCCACCTAATTGTGTGCATTCGTGGGGTGCAAAAGGTGTGTGTGAGCAGATATCTCGTGATGCATATGCCAAGAAAGGCACACAAAAACAAATTGAAAAGAAAACATATGTGTTGTCTAGCAAACACTAGACTTCACATATCACGATAAAGAACATTACATCATTACAATCATGCATCACATATTATCATAAGCAAAAGAAGGTTCTTAGAACATAGATAAAGAGAGGTTTACACACAATTCACATTGTTCTCAAGTCCATGAGATGAAAAGAAACTTCTCCACCTGTGAAGCCACTAAGTCTTGATCTTGAGCTTTAATCTGCTTTTCCCTCCATGTTCTCACCATGTAGCTTGATCTTTAATCTACTTTTCTCTCCCCCTTTGTCATCTAGCACCAAAAAGTTTGAGCTCAAGGCATGAGGTTTGAGACACCTTCCTTCTTTGTTCATGTTACCTTTAATTCCGAGGTGGGTGTAAAAGAGAAGGTTGGTCTGATGTGGAATCTCCAATACCACCAAATTCATAGCTGCCATAGCCACTAAGGCTCATGTCACCATAAATTTTAGAGGGGTAGTCATCTTGCTCAATGTTGATTAGTTTCTCATCACAAGACTCTATGGAACTCCTTGCACTTTTCTAAACCAGTAGGAGAGCAAGGATGCTCAAGTTCCAACTTGGTATGAATTTTCCTTGATTCTTTTGGTGATGTTCTTTCTTTCATGTCTTTCATGATATGCCCTCTCATCTACCTCATATTATTCCTTGTTTAGGCAAAATAGCATGTTCATGATTTTCCGCAGAGGATAGAAATGCTTGTCTTGTAGTTGCACACTGCCACGAGTGCTTATAGAAGGTGGGTGCTTGGCAAGGAGGTGCCATTAGGTTGTGTGGGAGCTATAAACGATGAAAGTTCTGTTGTTGGACGACGGAAGTTCCGTTGCTCTCTGGGTGTGGTATAAATTGGATTTTATAACTCTTGTTAGCTCTCTCACACTTGAAAGTGACACTAGTTACTCTCGATCATGTAGATGATATACAGTGCATATCCACAACTCTTCCGAAGGCAATTTGCAATGCCCTTAATCTCTTCCCATATGAACTCAAACACTAAGACAGGAGTGCCATGAGGAGGAGTAGAAGACATAGCAACAAGAATGTTGTTGTTATGAGAGGAATGGTTGTGAAGTCTTCTTCCCTAGATGTGATAGCCTTCCTGAACATCTTGTTGAGACATGCATAGAATGTAAGTAAATCTGTTGCATATCCTTGACTGCCCTATTTGTTTCCTAGATACATGAAATTTATCCTTTCAAGCTTCAAAGTGGGGTAAATATGAAGGTATGAATGGTTAGCATCATTTCACCCCAAATCCAAGAAGTCTAGCAAACTGAGCATGTGCGAACCCATACCATTGTTCCTTTGTCATCCAATCAGATTTTCTGACATTTTCATGCTTTTCAACATTGTGATCTCATTGTTTCAATTCTTCTGAAATGCTAAAACATCACTCACATACTTGGCCTTGCATTGAGTTATCTTAGTGTCAAGATTTTATCATCATTGGTAGATAGGTAGTTCCAATCTGCCCATTGAGTAATAGACATTGCCTTGTTCTTGTGTATGACCATCGACTCATAGTAATCCTGCTGAAAAGTAAGATCAATAATATGTAATCAACTCTAGCCTCTTTTGGAGTTAGCTTGAAGTTGATCGCCCTCATCTTTCTTATTTCTTCAGATTGTCCTTTGTAATTTACTTTTGCTCTCCAAGCAGGATTAGAAGGTTCTGAGAACAAAAGAGGCACTAAAGTTTCTGACTGCTTATGCGGCTCATCCACAACAAATATTTCAGAGTCCTCATTTTCTTCTTCTTCTTCCTGAATTCTTGTAGAAATAATTGTTGCACTAGTTGACTTAGCTTGTCCCCTCCCTTGATGATGGCCCTAGGAGGAGATGGAAGCCAAGTTTAATCCTCTAAATCATCACTACCAAAGGAGGTTTGATCATCGTCAACATGTGCTATTTCTTCCTCTTCTATGGTCATGTTTCTCCTCTAGACAAGGGCCTTTTAGTTGTCTTTTTCTGTCTTTGATATTGAGAGGAATAAAGTTGTACTCTGAGAAACCATATGGATATGTCCCTTGGTTTGCAATATATGTGATGAGTAATTGACTTGAGTGGATTTGGTGCTTGAGTTGAAATGCAGGAATCCAGGGATTGCATGTGTGTGTGCATGATTGTGGTTTTGACTAACCAGAGTTGGTGGAGGTATTGGTGACATTGCAGGAGATAGGAAATGTGTTTGCTTGTCTCATGATGTGTAGATCACTAGAGTCGACTTGGCGGTCAACGGCGAGAGGATCGGGTACAAGTAGGGGACTTAGGGCCGGACGATCGGGATGCCGGGTGAAGTCAAGGGTGATCCACACCATACACGTGGAGAGGCAAGAAGCCCGGACGGTTTCGCGGTTGAGCCTCAAAACCGTGGTGGTGATGAAGATGGCGTGTTGACCAAGTCAAGGCGAACGGAATGCCGGTGCAAGTGACAAGGGGGGCCGATGGACAGTGACTAGGAGAGACTTACCGGTGGTCAGGATTGCGGGATAAGGTGACACGCGTCAACATCGAGAAGTCGCGCTTTGAGAAGCGTGCTAGGTGATTTCCCGGTTTGGGCCTCAAAACCGGTGGCGATGATTGGAGGTGCACGTTGCACCATCGTGGATCTTGCGTCGAGGGCAAGCAAAGTTGTGAAGGGCTCGATGGCATTCGGGCGACGAGGAAAAAGATGAATGGTTATGCCCCCGGTGGTAGGTGAGTGTGTTATGTAGGTCAAGGGTAAAGTGGTCATGTGGACAATAGACCCTAGGCCTATATAAGGAGAGGTGTGGCTAGTGGGAGAGGTGCCTCTCTTTCCATTAGCCTTGTGTTAGGTTCCTATTCAAAGTGCTAGGAGAGAACTTCATGTTTAGAGGAGAGTAGTGGGTGTGTGAGAGACATCTCTTGCTCTTCCAAATAGTGGGAGGAAGAGGGTGGCTTCCTAGCCTTGTAACCATGGATATTGTAAGCACCTTTCTATGATATGAGAAGTATTTTCATGCTCAAAATTTCCATCTTCCCTTGAATCCCAAATTTTACTTTTTCTCTATTTTTGAAGCTATTTTTGTGGTAATTTTTTATCTTATTTTTTGTCGAGTTTTTGGCTCGGATTTCTTGAGAAACTTGTTGCTAGGATGAGCTAGAACAATCCTCTATGAATCCTTGGCCGAATCAATAGCTCAGCACCTTCAATTTGAAGGATTTCTCAAGTTTTCCCTTTTTGGTGTTCTTGGCACAAGATTTGAAATTTGTGATGATTCCTTGAGCCAATTGAGATGATCTTCTAGGATTAGGGTCGTAATGTGATGAGGATTCACTGGTCCAAAAATTGCATCATTTAGAGTTTGTTTGATTAGGTTTTCAAGAAGATTTGCCAAAATCTCAAAAGTTTCTACTGTTTTGTCGGGGTCGATCGGCACTACCGACGACCAGGACCGGCACTGCCGGTGGGTCTCAGAACCCCGCACCAGCACTGCCGATGGGTCAGATCAGCACTATTGATGGGGCCAACCGGCACTGCTAATGTCCCTGATCGGCACTGCAGGTAGTGGTCCAGTAAGGTCAGGTTTTTGGTGAATCTCTCGACTTGTTCAAGTCCTTACTATTTCTTGTTGTTTCCACTGTGTTTGTATGCTATGGTTGATCACTCCTAGGGCTAGTACATCACGAGTTGGTGTGTGTAGTCTTGGTTATCGATTCGGAGGTTGGCTTGGGTTGTTTTTGGGATATAGGCCAAGTTCTCTTGGTGAATTTTGATTGGCTCCCATTCACCCCCCCTTTGGTCGCCTTCTCGGTCCTTCAATTGGTATCAGAGCCGAAGGTGACATGGAGAAGCGTGCTGTTAAGCTGTGGATGTTCAATGGAGAGGACATCCCCTACTGCAAGTCATGGACCAAGGCATATCTGCTGAGTCAAGGATGTGCAATTTAGGAGATCATTGAGCAGGAGTATGCTATACCACAAGACCTAAACACTACATCTACAGGTGAGTTAATCAGGTATGAGAACAACTCCAAAGCTGTCAATATTCTGCTCTCTGCACTTGGTAGGAGTGAACATGATCGTGTTGCACACCTTGACACTGCTCATGCTATTTGGGATAAGCTCTGCACATACCATGAGGATACCAATCAAGTCAAGTCTATGCGTAAGGGTTCTTACAATAGACAGTACCAAACCTTTGCATAAAAACCTGGCGAGTCACTAGATGACACCTTTCGTAGGTTTGAGGCAATTGTGTGTAACTTGCGGGCTTGTGGTAACCTTATGTACAATGACAATGATAGAGCTAAGCAACTGTTGTACTCACTTGATGAAAATGTTTAGGGGGTTAAAATTACTGCTCTAGAAGAGACTGCTGACTTCAACACCTTGAACTGTGAGCAACTGTATAGCAAGCTGAAATCTCATAAACTATCTAAGAAATCTCGTTCTAATCTCGCTATTCCTGCTTCTAGCATGACTTTGCTTTCTAGCTCTCAGAAGGGTAGTCACAGTGATGCTTCTTATGGAACTAACCCCTCACTTGACAAGTCTTCTTTGGAGTTTGCTCTATCTTGTCTTGTTGTAGCTTCCGATGAACAGATGGAGTGCATTCCTGACGAGGAGTTGTCCTTGCTCACAAGGAAGTTCAGGAAGTTCTACAACAACCGGAAGGAGAGAAGAGGTGGTGGTTCAAGAACCTGCTTCAAGTGCGGTGACCCGAGACACTTCATTGATGATTGTCCCAAGAAGAAGAAGAAGGTCGTGTACCGTGACAACAACACTGAAGACTTCAAGCAGAAGAAGAACCGCTTCTACAAGAAAGGCAAGAACTCCAAGAAGTTTGCTAAGGCCATTACGCATGCGTTGCCGCCTTGAGCGATGTTGACCTCACATCAAGTGAAGGCCTTACAAGCTCGGAGGAGGAGGTTGAAAAGCCACGAGTCAAGAGGAAGGATGACTTCACTGAGCTTTGCTTCATGGCAAAGAACGACCACGACACCGACTCTGGATCCGACTCTGACACAAGCGACACTACGTCAGGTCAGCCTTCTAGCAACACTTTTATATGTTACTAGGTATAGAAAAAAATGTTGCTGGGCGGTATAGTAACACATTTAATAAGTGATCTAAGTTGTGCTATTACTAGAACATGTTTTGTTGCAACATATTTATGTGTTCCTCATTGTGAGACAATGTGAAACAAGCAAATTCTATTGCAACACATATATGTGTTACTATTTCAAATAAAAATGATACAAATAAAACTTATTGTAACACATATATGTAAAAGGGTTACACTTATGGTACTAAAAATAGCATTAAATGTAAAAAATGTCTTAGATTAGGAATCGAACTCTGGTTGCATACTTCAAGATTGATGGCAACACCAGCCGGGCTAAGACACAATTGTGACTATAATTTGTAAACATAGAATTTAAAATATGAGGTTGGACAACTAATGTGTATTGTAACACATACATGTGTTACTACTTGAAATAGTGTGTTACAATATCTTTGTTTGGTTGTACTAAATATTGAATCATTTTACTGTTGTTAAAAGAAGTCTAATAACGTTATTTGACATGTGAATATACAAGATTCTCATGTTCAGTTGCTTGCCATCAAAGCATATGTTGCTTATGTAGCACCAAACAAAAATAACTTGTAATGCAAAATAATATATTATTCATAAATATTATATAGGTGCTTTGTTTAAGCTTTCGACATTTTCAAAGATAGAATTTTGATTAAGACGAGCAGCATAAGTCATTTTATAACAATTAGAGAGCATGAAGTTTTATCCCAAGGATGAAGTCACTACCACATGATTTGGGAAACGTTTTGCATCCGGAGCTAACGTTGTTAGAAGATCAAAAATTAAATGCATTGGTGAAGTTGCAAGACAAGAGATTATGAGGTTCTAACAGTGTAACATTTTTGTTGTAACACTATTTTGTGTTACAATAAGATTTTTCTTGTAACACTTATACAAGATATGTTACAAAAATCATAATATTTGTAACACTTTTACTGTAACATTAGTTTTTTGTTACTAAAACAGTTTCTTGCAACATATTTTTTAAAAATGAAAACTATGTGTTACAAAGTTAATTGTAACACATAATTTTATGTTCCTACAAAATTTATTGTAACACCAATGTCCAAGTGTTACAAGCATGTGTTACAATATGTATTTTCTATAGTAGTGCGAGGTACCTCCCACTCTTCATGGGCTCTCTTCTGAACTTGATCATTTGCGCGATGTTTTGCTCTTGCAAGATGATAAGCTTTGCACTGTTGTACGTGAGAGTAGAGAGCTCAAGTCTAAGTTGGAGAGTGTTGATTTTGAGATTGCTTCACTTAGGTCTAAGCTTGCTAAAGATGATATGGTTGTAGAGTGTGAGTCCTGTCAAGTTGCGATGAATGATCTGAGTCAGAGGGAGAGTGTGCATGCTCAAGTTGCCAGTCAGCTTGAGAGTGCCCTCAAGAAGCTTGATGAGCTCAAAGCTAGACCAACCCTTTTGGGTGCATGTCAGAAGTGCCCCAAGCTCACAAATGAGTTGGAAGCTCAAACCCTTAAAGCCAAAGAGCTTGAGTCCAAGCTGCTCATTGAGACTCGCTCTAAGGTCCTTCCACCACCATGTGAAGTGTGTGTTACCCTCAAGGACAAGCTAGTAATCACTAGGGAGGAAAACAAAATCCTAGTTCAGGAAAATGACTATCTTGTTTCTAGGCTCCAGAGAACCCTAGTGAGTGAAGAAAAGATTGAGAGTGATTTGGCAAGAGTGAAGGAGAGTGCTTCTAGGTCAACCTAGAACTTGGGCTTGGGATTTGAGAGGTGTGACAAGGAGAGTGAGAATGTGGGTAAGTTTATACCTAGCTCCAGCTACAAGGATGAGGAAAACACCATCAAACCCACTGACACATACTATCCACCCAATCCAAAACCCTCCTTCAACCCAAAGCAAACAGAAAAGCCAAAACTCATACCTGCAATGCAAACCAAGCCTAATCCTAAGAGTGTCTACATTTGCATGTTTTGTGGTCGCAAGGGTCATTTGGATGAATTCTGTTATAGGCGTAAGAGGATTGAGAGGAAGTAAGCTGAGTTGACTAGGGATGCTTTTTATGATGATTTTGTTGACTTTTAGCCTCGCTCTTTTTCTCGGGCCTATCGTGGACAGGGTAATCCCTCACATGGCTTTGATTTACAGAACAGAGGCTTTGTGCAGCAGCGTTTTTGCACCCCATGTTTTCCCCGTCGTGGTGAGCGTCACTCGCGTGGATTTGGCTTTCACATAGATGATTTTTATTCTCACAACCCAAGGGTTGAGTCAAGACGCTTTGACAGACCATGTTTTCTCCATCGTGGTTCTCGTCCTATGTGTTCGAATGATAATGTGCAAAAAACTGTGATGACTACTACCGGTCGTATGGTTAAGTGCTGGATTCCCAAATGTTTTTTCACTAACCCCAGCACTGAGCCATCGACTTTTCCTTCTCGTTCTTTGTAGGCAGCAGGTGGAGGCCTGGAGAACAAATGGTTGATGGACTCCGGGTGTTCACGCCACATGACCGGAGATGCAAAGTGGTTATCCAGCCTCACTCCCTTGAAGCGTCGGGAGTATATGACCTTTGGAGATGACAAGAGAGGGAGAGTGAAAGCAAGAGGCGTGGTAAAGGTAAATGAAAAATTTAGTCTCAAGGATGTTGGTTTGTGTCGAAGCTTGAGATCAGCAGTAAATATATAGGACTATGTCGAGACTAAGAACTATGATGGTAACACAAGACGCCGAGTTATACAGGTTCGGGCCCTCTCGATGAGAGTAAAAACCCTACATCCTGTGTTCTGTGTATTGTATTGATGTTGTGAAACTTATGTCGTGTCTGTCGTGTCCCTCGATGGGGGGTACCTTGCCGCCTTATATATTCGGTCGACAGGGGGGTACATGAAGAGTCCTAGTCATAACCCTTTAGGGTTTACATAGAAAGTCTATCTCTACATGCCTTGTGCTCCAAGCTGAGTCGGTCGGCTTCCTTGTTGATGAAGTACCCGGTCGTCTACCGACTTAGTCTTGTCTGAGGATACCCGTAGAGCAAGTATCCCACAGCAGCCCCTGAGTGCTTCCTGATTTTGAGCTTTGATTCTCAGAGTGATCTTCAATGTTGATCATAAATTAGGAAGACCTCTTTATTGAAGTTCCTGATAGATCTAGTGCACCGGTCAGGTGCACCTGATCAGGTGTAGCCCCGGACTCTTGTATAATTTGGAGACTGACAAATAATGCAAGAGTCTAATTATATTAGCTCTTATTATTTTGCAGGTATTTTACTCAAAACATCAAGTCTGAGTCTAACAAACCTCTGGTCATCGAACCAGTAGGTCATTTTGCAAGGCTTCAACCTTGCCGACCGATTATCAAAAAGGCCAAGTGATATACACTATTTTTGAGTGACTTATCGGTCTGAATTTCATGACATCAATCATATTCAGTCCATATAAAGTAATATGACATCATTCATATAATCGTATTAAGCTAATGACATCAATTATTGCATAGTTTTTCCCTAACAATTAGTCACTCTATCCATCCATAAGTCCAATTTTGGCAATTTAGTTATTGACTTCAACCAATAATATAACCTTTGAACTTATATCCATACGACCATCAAGTCCCTTGCTAAATGATCATCAAATCACATAGATATGGTTAAACATTTTTTAAAATGCTTCTCATCAAAGAAGCCCCTGAGTCTTACTTCTCAAGGTCTAAAATTCTAAATATGTTTAAGGCCCTTAATCAATCTTCTGATTAATCAAAAAGTTGTGTTACTATACGACCCATTCCGGCCCATGGGACCCTTAGGTCAAAAATCGGGAGTATAAAAGGGCAGCATCAAGTTGACTCTTAGTCCACGCCGTATTTGTGCACGAACTCCTCATCTTCCTCGCGCCTCCTCTGCTCTCAGCAACTCCTCTGCTTCTTCGGCTAGGGTTAGCGCTTCGCTTTCGGCCTCCATAGATCTCGCTGCACTTAGCCCCTAAGCTTCTGCTAGGGTTCAGCACTTGATCTGTCGTGCCCAAAACAACCATCACCATGGGTCACAAGAAGGTTTCCACTTCGATTCTAGCAACTTCCACTGCCACCGCCATGTCCTCTTCGTCAGAGGTCGACATTCCGGAGAAGCATCGAGAGTTCTCAAAGAGCAGCCTCTCCCAAGTTGATATGAACCAGATGGTGGTCGACGGCATCCTTCTAGAGCAAGTTCAGATCGACTGGAAGGCACCCCGTGAATCTTGCCCCATACCCATTCATAAACAGATCGTCATGTTCCGCTTGTTCTTCGAGCATGGTTTTGGAGTCCCCTGCTGCAGCTTCTTGCGCGGGCTCCTATTCTTTTATGGGATTGAGCTTGTCAACCTCAATCCCAATTCTATTTTTCACATCACCATCTTTGTGCATATGTGCGAAGCATTTTTGGGCATTCTCCCCCACTTCAATCTATTTTGCCATCTGTTCGTCCTCCGACCGCTGCCAACCAAGGACAATCAAGTAGCTATAGGCGGCGTTGGCTTCCAGTTGCGCAAGAAGGAAGCCTACATCAATGTGTCATTGAAGTCTGGAAATAAGAACGGGAAGGATGAGTGGTTCTACTATGATAACCCTCCCCCTGTTCTTGCCGACTTCACTGGTGCCAAGGCAATTCCCCTGGCGCAATGGACGGAAAAGCCTGATCCGACCGACCCTCAAGTGGTCGCTCTGTTGAAGAAGATAGCTGACTTGAAGGCTGAAGGTGTTGACGGAATCACCATCGCTAAAAGCTTCATAGTACGTAGAGTGCAGCCCCTGAAGCTTCAAAGTCACCCGGCGTGGAACTATGTTTATGATGACGAAACCAGGGAGGTGCCCGACCCGCCGAATAGTGAACTTCATCAGAAATGCCTATCAAAGATGTTTGAAGGGGATATACTTCAGGATCACTCGTTGATCAAAAAGGCGTATAACAAGGGCACTATGCAAGCCTGAGTAAGCCTCAGTCTACTTTGAGCAATCCCTTATTTTCTTGTCTTGATGTCCTGCTTGATATCTTGACTCTTGTGCAGGTTCTAGATACTTATGTATCCCTTCCTCCGCTCCCTTCGACAGATACCGAGGAACCAGACTATGTCGAGAAGCCGCAGCAGACCGGCCCTGGAGGCCCAAGCTCTTCTGCAGGTGCTCAACCTGAACATGTTGATCAAGTTGTCACCCTGCCTCCCCCCAATCGACTAGTGAAGCAGACTGTTGGGCACTGACGGCAATATGTTTGGGATCAGGGTGATGATGAAGAAATGTCGTCTCCTGATGCCGGTCAACCTGCCCCTGCTCCCTCCGACCGACCTTCAAGCCACTCGGAGCCCCCAAGCCAAACAAAGAGTGATGCAAGGATGGTGCAACAGACCGACAAGGCAAGTAACTCTTCCCAGAAGAGGAAGGAGACTGATTCTCAGTCAACTTCTTCAAAGAAGAGGATGTGCCGAATCAAACTCAAGAAGGCTCCCAGGTTAATCCTTAAACCTTATATTCCTTATCTCTTATTGCCAATAGTCATAGCACATCTTAATCTCCTAAATCTTTGTTTTGACAGTAGTCGGACAAGTGATTCGCAAAGTGCCCAAGAGTCTGAAGCCACTCGGTCAGGACCCCCTCCTCATCTGACTGATCTACCCAAACCAGTCGGCAAGTCATCAAACACGCCGACCGTGGTGGATAAGCCATCTGATAAGACAATTCCTTCCTCCATTCCGGTGCCTGCACCCCAACCTCCTCCAGCTGTCGTCCCTTCACCTCTTGACAAAGGTAAGGCGACATTGTCTGCAGATACACTCGGTCGGCCCAAAGTGGAGGACGTGGAAATTATGTACCAACATCGAGAAGCCAGCAAGGTACTTCAATACCCTGCTTTAGCTTTGTCTCAATCTCATTCTTAAGCTTAACCCCTTTTTGTATACAAAAAATATATGCTCTTGTAGAGAGGAAACAGGCTAGGGTGGAATACCTTGAAGCCGAAACTTTTGGTATGCCCTAAAACTCTTCGGTCTTCATGTCTTTAAGTTTAAGACTAACATATTGCTGGTGTTATGCTAGTCACCGGTTAGCAGCTCTCCAAAGCACAGAAGGAGATTGATAAGCTGCACACCAACCAAAGAGAGATGACCAAGGCCTTAGACCAAGGCCGTGCAGATATAGCTGGTAAGATCACTTATCATCTGTGTTTAAATTATCAACTAATCACTCTAGTGCTAAAAGTTCAAATGTTTGTCTTTAGCTCGTGATCAGAAGATTGCTGACCTAGAGAAGTTGACTTCCAATTAGCAAAGGTTTGTTGACGCCTTGAATGCAGAGAAGGAAAACCTCTCCAAGTCGGTTGAGGACCAGAAGGCCAAGATCACTCAACTACAGAAGGAGCTGAAGGAGGCTGACGCCAAGATAGAGGATGCCAAGAACATCTCCAAATCCTTTAAATGTAAACTTGCCAGTAAGCCCTTCATTACTTCCTCACATCTGCTTGAATCCTCTTTTAATCATACTGACCAAAAATCATCACTCGTAGCTCTATCTTACGTCGCTCAAAAGGCAATGAACTATGTTCATGCCGACCGAGTGGAGCAGACTGGCCACTCCTTGGATTACTTGCTGGAGCATGCATCAGAAGTTATCACTTATAACACTCGGCAAGTGGCGACCGAGGCCGGGAGTCAGGTTCTGGCGATTTGCCAATCTTGGTCTCCTGCTCTGCCATTGGACAAGATCAAGGAGGGCTTCAATCTAGACTTGATCGACGAACAATGCCAGCTACTCTTGGATTCCATGCTGGAGACTTCCCGAGCCTTGGTCGACAACATAGAGATCAATCCGACCGTGCCTACTCCTCCAGCAACTCCAGAAGTTGAGCTACGAGCTGACTCTTCCTCTCCTTCAAAGGAGCTATAAATTCTGCAATGCTTGAGAACATTAGTAATATCTATGTACTGAAACAATGTTACCTGTATGTAAATTAGTTTCATGCTTAATAGCTTTAAAAGATTGATAAAAATATCATAAGTATGTTTCTGTCACTGAGAAACTCAAATTGCAGATTGATAAAAATATCATAAGTATGTTTCTGTGACTGAGAAACTAAAATTGCATCGGTCTACCTTAACATATTAGGTTGTGACTCGTAACAAGCAGTGTCGACCAATCGACACATGACCTCTCGCACTTTGGCTCTGGGTTTAGTGTAGTGGTAGTCTGATGTGCAGTATAAAGTGTATAACCATAATGTATAGACGTTAGACCAAGAAAGTGAAGACTGTATTCAAAGAGAAGAAATCAGTCGAAAAATAGTCCAAAACCAAAATAAGGTTAGACTAAGATGGGACATTATGACTAGCCCCCTGGCTCGATTGTTTAATAAAGTAAATTAAGGAGTTGAGACAATGTAGAATGAAAATCATCAAAAAAATCTTTTGTTAAAAAGACCAAAGTTTCATTCAGAAATAATGTATAAGTATACAAAAGAATAACTAAGTATAGAAACGACGTAGCTGATTTATGTTCCAGGAATTTGGTATATCATCGCCGTCTTTGTACATCAGTCGGTAAGCCCCCGGGCGAGTGACTTCCTTCACCACATATGGTCCTTCCCACTTTGGAGAAAGCTTATGCTGGTTCTTCGTTGACTGCACTCGGCGAAGCACTAAATCTCCAACTTGGAAGTGGTGATTACATATGTTTTTATCATAATAATGACGCAAGACTTGCTGGTAAAGTGCCCACCAAAACAGAGCGTGATCATGCAACTCCTCTGCTGCAATCAAATCAATCTCTCGATTCTCCCCAGAAAGTTGTTCATCATACGCCTGAACCCGTGCCAAAACAAGACTGACCTCGGTCGGCAGCATAGCCTCTGAGCCATAGACCAATGAGAAAGGTGACTGACCAGTTGCCCGATTGGTGTTTGTGCGAAGCCCTAAAGAACTGAAGGCAATTCTTCGACCCACCGATCAGCATAAGGTTTAAGTCTATCGAATATCCGCGGTTTCAATCCTTGAAGGATCATACCATTGGCCCGTTCAACCTGCCCATTGCTTTGAGGATGAGCCAATGATGCAAAGTGGATTTTTATTCCCATCTCATCGGCAAAGTCAAGGAACTCCACTGACGTGAATTGAGTGCCATTATCGGTGATGATATCATGAGGAACCCCAAATCGAGTGAAGATATTCTTGACAAACTCGATTGCCTTCTTCGATGTTATCTTGCCGACCGGCTTTGCTTTGTTCCACTTGGTGAATTTATCAATAGCAATGAACAGATAAGTAAACCCGCCTGGCGCTTTCTTGAAAGGACCGACAATATCAAGCCCCCAGATAGCAAAGGGCCAAGTCAAAGATATCATCTGAAGTTGCTGTGAAGGCACATGCGTTTGTTGAGCGAAGAATTGACAACCTTCACACTTCCGAACGACCAGGTGTGCATATTCGACCACCATGGGCCAATAAAACCCTTGCCAGAAAGCTTTGCCGACCAAAGTCTTGGAAGCCACATGATTGCCACATATCCCGGAATGAATTTCTTCTACCATCTTTTGGCCTTCTGGTATCGAGATGCATCTCATCAAGATGTTTGAACCTCCTCTTTTATAGAGTTGGTCTCCCACCGACAGATATCCTCGACATCGGGTCTCTAACCTCCGTTGCTCACTAGGATCTGAAGGCAGCATTCCCTTGTCCAAATATTGGATGAGTGGGTTGCGCCAATCGGTCTCCATGTTGTCATCACCAACAAGATCAGTGACAACACTCATTAATACATCTGACCGAGGAGAAATCGTGGGGGAATCCAGAGTGTGTAAGAAAACACCTGGCGGGACAGCAGACCGGGATGATCCCATCTTGGCCAATTCATCTACCGCTTGGTTATTGTGTCGAAGAACATGCGTGAACTTCAATCCATCGAATTTGTCTTTGAGCTTCTTTACTTCTTGACAGTAAGCACTCATATTGTCATCCACACAGTTCCAATCCTTAGTGACCTGATTAATGACCAAAGCCGAGTCACCAAAGATGTCAAGGCGCTTGATGCCAAGTGACACGGCAATGCGCAGACCATGTAGAAGGACTTCATATTCCGTAGCATTATTGGACACGCAAAACATCACCTGAAGAACATATCAAAGCTTCTCTCCAGTGGGTGGGACAAACATGACTCCTGCACCAGCTCCTTGTAATTGAAGAGATCCATCGAAGTACATTTTGCAATACTCGACATCTTGTGCAGTAGGTGGATTTTGAATCTCTGTCCACTCGGCAACGAAATCAGCTAACACTTATCCCTTTATAGCCGACCGAGGCGCGGATGTAATGGTATATTGACCAAGTTCAACTGCCCACTTGGCAATTTTTCCTTCGGCTTCTGGATTGTGCAGCACTGTGCTGAGTGCGAAGGAAGTCTGGACTTCGATTGGATGAGCTTGAAAATAATGCTTCAACTTCGTGGAGGTGATCAACAATGCATAATACAACTTCAAGATCTGTTGATACCTTGCCTTAGAGGCACCGAGGACCTCACTCACAAAATAGACCAGAGTTGTACTTTTTGTATATGTCCCTCTTCTTCTCGGTCAACTGTTAAAACAGTACTCACAACCTGAGTTGTGGCCGATATGTAAAGTTGAAGTTTTTCTCTTGGCTCCGGAGGCACCAATACTGGAATGCTACTGATGTAAACCTTCAACTCGTCCAATGCCGACTGCGCCTCTTCGGTCCAAACAAAGTCCTCCTACTTTTGAAGCAGTCGGAAAAGTGGTAACCCTCTAACCCCCAGTCAGGAAATAAAGCAACTCAGGGACGCCATGCATCCAGTCAGCTTCTGAATGTCCCTTTGAGAATTAGGTGGCCCCATATCAAGGATCGCCTTGATTTTATCCGGGTTGGCCTCTATACCTCATTTCAAAATGATGTAGCCGAGTAGCTTTCCCGAAGGAACCCCAAAAATACACTTCTTAGGATTCAGCTTCATCAAATAATGCCTCAGATTGTCAAAAGTTTCTGCCAGGTCAAAAAAAGTTCCTCGATGTTCCGAGTCTTGACAACGATGTCATCAACATATGCTTCTGCGTTCCGACCGATCTGAGTAGCAAGGCAGCGTTGAATACCCCGTTGGTAAGTCACGCTAGCATTCTTCAGACCGAAAGGCATTATGATATAGCAATAGGCATCGAAGGGTGTTATAAAGGAAGTTTTAATCTGATCTTCGACCTTCAGTGGGATCTGGTGATAGCCTGAATAGGCATCCAGAAAGCTTAAGAGATCACGCCTGGCTGTTGAGCCTACAATCTGATCAATACGAGGAAGAGCGAAGGGGTCTTTAGGACAGACCTTGTTGAGAAGTGTATAATCAACACACATCCTTCACTCTTTATTCTTCTTGGGTACAAGTACTGGATTTGCTAACCAGTCGAGATGATACACCTCCTTTATAAACTTAGCATCTAATAGTCTAACTATCTCCTTCTTCATGGCGTCCTTGCGGCCTTGTGCGAATCTTCTAAACCTCTGCCGAACGGGGGTAGCCCCAGGAGGTACCCTTAACTCATGCTCAATCTTTTCCCTAGGAACTTCCAGCATGTCAGATGGTTTCCATGCAAAGATGTCCCTATTTTCCTGGAGGAAAGGAGTGAGCGCGAGTTCCTATTTCTTGTCGAGGTTGGCCCCAGCATAAGTTACCTTATCGGGGTCCTCAAGATCGAGCATGATTTCCTTGGTTTGGATGTCATTGGTTTGAATCTTGTCTTTGGTAGGCTTTTTTGCTGGAACCGCTGCTTCAGTCTGTTCCTCCATGCCGACTGCCTTCTGGATCTCCTTCTGGTTGGACAACATCAACTGTTTATTGGCCATCTCACAACTTTGTACATCGCAATCGAAAGAATTCCAAAGATCAGAGTGGAGGGAGATTATCCTGTTCGGGCCTGACATCTTGAGGGTGAGTTATGGATAATGCGAGACAACCATGAATTTAGGCATCGCCGGTCGATCGATGATAGCATGATATGCCAAGTCAAGATCCGCCACTTGGAAAAGAATGCGCTCAGCCCTGAAGTTCTCACGGGTACCAAAGGTGACCGACAATCTAATTTGTCCAATAGGAATCAAAGTCTTGCTAGGCACAATCCCATGGAAAGGTGAAGAACTCGGCTAAAGATCTTTGACTGACAGACCGAGCTCTTTAAGAGTCTTGGTGAAGATTAAATCCAAACTGCTTCCTCCATCAATGAGTACTTTGTTGAACTTTACCTCCTTCATTGTGGTAGCAAGTACCAGCGGGTATCGACCCGACTTCGGTATATGCTTGGGATGATCCGACCGATCAAAGGTGATTGGCATCTCAGACCACCTCATGAATTGAGGCGCAGCTGGTTCCACCGAGTTGATCTCCTGAAGTTCTAGCTTCTGCTTGCGCTTGGACACATAGGCATCCGAGCCACCAAAGATGAAGTTGACTTCCTTGCAGGGCTCTTGGAACTCTCCTGAATCATCCTTGTCGCCATCGTCCTTGGTCTTGTCTTTGCTATTGCGCCTCGGGGGATCTTTAGCCACCTTGAGCGCAGCTGTTGCAAAACCCTTCAGTCGATAGTAGTCCTTCGCTTTGTGGTTTCCCTTTGGGTGCCAAAGGCACGGGTCACTCAGCAGCTCATCCATGGACGGTTGGTTTGTTCGAGGGTTCTTCTGAAATTGGTCCACCGTATGAACCTTGTTGTCAGACTTCCTCTTCTTGTCCTTCTTGGAGGACTCGGGCTTGTCCGACCGCTTCTCCTTGCCTTTTCTCCGGATGTCATCTAATGCTGACTCTCCAGATGCAAACTTATCAGCGATCTCGAAGCACTCTTGAGCGGTCAGCTTGAGGTCATGATTCCTCCAACCGATCTCTCACACCAAATCATCACTGCGGATCCCTCCTTGGAAGACAGCAATAATTTGTTGGTCCGGGACATTGGGGATCTCAGTCTTCTTAGCGCAAAATCGCTTGATGTAGTCATGAAGAGGTTCATCGGTCTTCTGCTTGATCCGAGTGAGGTCCAAGTGGTTGCCCGGTCGATTGCAGGTAGCTTGGAAGCTTTCTATGAGCTTCTTGTTGAGGTCTCCCCAAGACGTGACTGACTCCTCCGGAAGAGATGTGAGCCGTATCCAAACAGCTGGATCCAGATAAACCGGAAGGTAATTAGCCATTACGTAGGAATCACCTCCAGCCGACCGAATCGCCGTGCTGGAGAGCTATAGCCACTCTCGGGAGTCGGTCTGACCATCATATTTTTCGTTGGGGACCAACTTGAATCCTTTTGGCCATCAAGCTATGCGAAGCCTAGGGATGTAAGCTTTGATGCCATCAATCTCGTCATCGGTAGGCGTCGGCGACCGCCAATGCCAGTCTGGAGACGAAGTTGGACGGCGGCCATGTCGCGGACCAACATCATCATCATGACGACATTGCCGATGGTCTTCATCATTGTTATCGCGTCGATCTCGATCATCATGTCAACAACGGTCATCACGGTTGTCGCTTGGAGGAGGATCTTGATGGTCCTCTCGTCGGTTGTCTCGTCGGTCATCCTATCGGTCGTCCGTTCTCCAATCACGGCGTACTTCCTCATTGTGTTGGTTGTCCCGAGCGCATTCTTCATAGTGAAAGTTGATGGTATCTCGTCCATCAGAGACACTAAGAGAATTTCTTAGATCTTCACGCCTATGCTGACCTCGTGAAGATGCATGACTAGAACTTGTGACTGACTGAGATTTTGCGGCCTCTTGAGCCATAGCAGCCTTAAGCATAGCCACCGCCTTCTGCATCGCAGGGGTCTGATAATTCGCATCGACCATTAGAGTGTCGAGCAAAGTTTTGGCCCCGGTGATGTTATTCAGAGGAGTGTGGTAGACCTTGACGCCATCCACTTTGAGGTCTGGACCAAAATCTAGTCGGCGTGCGTTGTGTGAACCGCGTGACCCTCTTGGTCGACGGCGGTGACCGACCGATAAGTCATCAACTGGAGGGTTCTCCTCCTATTGACCTCCTTCGGCTAATTGCTTTGGGTGGCCATCGATGGGGTTACCTTCTTGTTCACCGTCTTGGTCACCATCTTGGTCTCCATCCGCAGGATCTGCTATATCCACCATGTTGACAGTATAGGGATATGGGTAAGCGGATCCGACCGAGTCCTCATCAAAGGACCAATCCGATTTTGAATCATTCCCGAAGGAAGGACCTTCTTCATCAGATCCGAGTGGAACCAATGTGGGGATCATGTCAGACGAACTCGGTGATCACGCCATGGAGACGGCTGCGGCCGAGTTAGATCTATGGTTTTCCAAACCTAGGGCTCCGTTGTCGCCGACCATGAAGTCGAATGATCCAAAGGATATCTTGAAGTCCGGTGAGTACTAAATGATGGGAATTTCGGCCATCGTAGTCGACGGAGAATCCCGGCGAGCCTTGTCCCCTACCTGGTGCGCCAACTGTCGAAGCTTGAGATTGACAGTAAATATATAGGGCTACATCGAGACTAAGAACTATGATGGTAACACAAGACACCGAGTTATACAGGTTCGGGCCCTCTCAATGAGAGTAAAAACCCTACCTCCTGTGTTCTATGTATTGTATTGATGTTGTGAAACTTGTGTCGTGTCTGTCATGTCCCTCGATAGGGGTTACCCTGTCGTCTTATATATTCGGTCGGCAGGGGGGTACATGAAGAGTCCTAGTCATAACCCTTTAGGGTTTACATAGAAAGTCTATCTCTACATGCCTTGTGCTCCAAGCCGAGTCGGTCAGCTTCCTTGTTCATGAAGTACCCGGTCGGCTACCGACTTAGTCTTGTCTGGGAATACCCGTAGAGTAAGTATCCCACAGTTTGGTTGAGTATCTCAAGTACAATCTCCTCTCTTTCTCTCAGCTTCTTGATGTTGGTTTGGAAGTACGCTTTAAGTCGAATGCTTCTTGTGTTCTTGATTCGAGTGGTTCCTTGGTTTGTGGGATTTCTCGCATTTGCAGAGTTTTTAGGCTAATTTTGCTGGTTCTCCTGGTTCTCACCAGTGCTTGTTTGCCCAATCTTCTTCTGAGCTCTGGAAGTGGCATAGGAGACTAGGTCACATGAGCTTTGACTTGTTATGTCGCTTGAGTGGCCTAGGTTTGATCCGAGGATTGCCTAAGCTCAAATTTGATAAGGATTTGGTTTGTGCTCCTTGTCGTCATGGGAAAATGATTGCCGCTTCTCATCCACCAATCAATTTGGTGATGACTGAACACCCTGGAGAGTTGCTTCACATGGACACTGTTTGTCCTTCTCAGGTTCGTTCGGCGGGTGGGAAGTGGTATGTTCTTGTTATTGTTGACGACTACTCTCGCTACTCTTTCGTTTACTTTCTTGAGAGCAAGGATGATGTGTTCCATCTCTTTTGGAGCTTAGCTTTGAGGTTGTTCAAGGAACTCCCTAGTGCATTATGAGCAATCCGCAGTGATAATGTCATCGAGTTCAAGAACTCCTCCTTTGATGCTTTCTGTCTTGAGCATGATATTAAGCATCAGTTTTCAGCACCTCGTGTTCCCCAGTAGAATGGTGTGGTTGAAAGAAAGAACAGAACCTTGGTGGAGATGGCCCGGACGATGATCGATGAGCATAGGACTCCGAGGAGGTTCTGGGCTGAGGCCATTAGCACTTCTTGCTATGTTTCCAATCGGATTTTCTTACGGTCAATTCTCAATGTGACTTCTTATGAGCTATGTTTTGGGAGAAAGCACTCGGTTTCTCATTTGCATGCCTTTGGTTGCAAGTTCTTTATTCTCAAACGTGGCAATCTTGATAAGTTTGAATCGAGATCTTCTGATGGCATCTTTCTTGGTTACTCTCTTCATGGTCATTCCTACAGAGTTTTGAATTTGGAGACTAACACCATCGTAGAGTCCTGCGATGTAACCTTTGATGAATCAAACTCTTGTGCAAGGAATGTGATTGAGTCTACAGGTGACAAGGAGCTGAAGGAAAGCATCTTTGTAGAAGAGGACCTACAGGGCTTTGATGATGATGACGATGATTCACTTCATCTCTCATCTGAGCTTGTTCCTGCTGCTACGACTACTCTAGCAGAGGTTCCAGAAGCTTCTACATCGACTTCAGCGGCTGTCGAGCGAGCTCCAGCTGTGGTTGAGGGGGAGGTACACTCTGAGAGAGAGGCCCCCAGCCATATTCAGCGTCAACATCAACTTCAACAAATGATCGGTAATCTCTATGAGAGGACAACAAGGTCAAGGTCTGCACATCTTGCTTGCTTTACCAATTTTCTCTTTGTTGCAACCTTTGAACCCCAAGATATTGGACACACACTATCTGATGAACACTGGGTTAATGCCATGTATGAGGAGTTGGAAAACTTTGAGAGAAACAAAGTCTGGACCCTTGTAGAGCCTCCAAAAAATGTCAATGTCATAGGAACCAAGTGGGTGTTCAAAAACAAACATGGGGAGAATGGTGTGGTTGTGAGAAACAAGGCTAGGCTAGTAGCTCAGGGTTTTAGCCAAGTGGAGGGCTTAGATTATGGTGAAACCTTTGCTCCTGTTGCTCGCATAGAAGCCATTAGGATCTTGCTTGCATTTGCTGCCTCTAAGGGCATTAGACTTTATCAAATGGATGTCAAGAGTGCTTTTCTAAATGGTTTAATATAGGAAGAAGTGTATGTGAGGCAACCCCCTAGCTTTGAGCACCACAAATACCCAAACCATGTGTACAAGCTTCTGAAGGCTTTGTACGGGCTAAAGCAAGCACCTGGGGCAGGTATGCTAGGCTTAACACCTTCTTGCTAGAGCGCAGGTATGTCATGGGGTGTGTTGATAAAACCTTGTTCACTCTCAAGCATGGCAATGACTTTCTAATGGTTCAGATTTACGTGGATGATATCATCTTTGGTGGTTCCTCCCATGTTCTTGTGTCCAGATTTCAGGAAGCCATGGAAAGTGAATTTCAGATGTCGATGATGGGTGAGCTCACCTTCTTTCTTGGGCTTCAAATCAAGCAGTGCAAGCAAGGCACTTTCATACATCAAGCCAAGTACACGAAGGATCTTCTGAAGAAGTTTGACATGGTCAATGTGAAGCCGTTGTCTATTCCAATGTCCACAACAACGGCTCTTGACCTAGATGAAGACTGTGAAGCGGTGGATGAAAGGGAGTACAGGAGCATGATTGGCTCCCTCTTGTACCTGACGGCGACAAGACCCGACATACACTTTGCGGTGTGACTTTGTGCTCGCTGTCAAGCTTCCCCAACGGTGACTCATCGCAAGGCTATCAAGCGCATCTTCAGGTATCTCAAATACACCCTTGAGTTTGGTCTTTGGTACTTTGCATCTTCATCTCTTGATCTCATTGGGTATTCGGATGCGGACTTTGTTGGGTGTAGAATTGATAGGAAGAGCACTTCTGGTACTTGCCATTTCTTAGGTACTTCTTTGATCTGTTGGTCTTCTCGTAAGCAGTGGAGTGTTGCCCAATCCACCATAGAGGCTGAGTATGTTGCTGCTGCTCACAAATCCTATGGATTGTGTCCACCTTGAGAGACTATGGGTTAACTTTTAAGGGTGTTCCACTCATGTGTGATAACTCCAGTGCCATATGCTTAGCCAAAAACCCAATCTGGCATGGTAAGGTCAAACACATCAATGTGCGATTCCACTTCCTGAGAGACAATGTTGAGAAGGGGGATGTTGAGCTCAAATACATCGACACCAGAAACCAACTAGTTGATATCCTCACCAAGCCCCTAGATGCTTCGAGACATGCTTTTCTTCGGGGGGAACTTGGTGTTTGTCATCCTTACGGCATGATTTGAGGGGGAGTTGGTGTTCTCTTGTATGTATGTATCTTACCTTTATGCATTCCATCTCATGTGTATATATGCATTGGTCGATGAGCTTTGATTCTTATGCTTTCTTGCATTTCTCTTTGCTATGATTGAGCTCGAGCTAAGTTGTGTGGATGTGATCGTAATCTCTCATGCTTAGATTTTCTAGATGGCTTGTTATACTCATGTGAGAAACTTGCTAATCTTAAAGGTAAACTAAGCTTCTTGTGAACCTTATGAACTAATCTTGCTAAAACTTGCTCACCATGTGTATAATTGCTTTTATCCTTGTTGAAACTTGCATTGAGGATAGTCTAGCGGATGTCTTGCCTTTGGCACCTTGTGTTTACAAAATGGAAGGCTTTGCAAATGTTTCGCTCATGATGAAATATTGTGGGAACATGTATTCCTTTTGCCGCAAAGGCATGCTCTTTTGTCTTGTGCTTAAACTTGAATAATCTGCTAAATGCTTTGATCAAGAATAATTCTAAAATACTAAATCCAAACATTGTGACTTGAAGCCTCGAGGTGTTTGATGTAACCAGTCGTGCGACCCTCCGCATGGATAAGAGGACACATGAGGATAAACAATAATCACTTGATCAATTGAGTCTCTGTTTCATATGTGAGCATTTGTAGAGCTCATTTTCTATGAATGCTTGTTGCCCTTGTTGAGATTAAAACTGGCTAGATTCTTATGATTCACTTGGTGCTTGTTGTGCCTTGGATGGGAGTACTTACACATGTGGTGGCAGCTTTGCTCATGATAAGCAAATTTGATTCTATCTAAGCTAGTCAATCTTTCTGCTTAGCTTGTATAGCTCTTGATGTTCATGCCTTGCTATCTATTTTTGATCTTTGCATGATTAGGAGCTATTGTTTTCACACTTCATGGCTCTATGTTTATGGCTAGCATAGTTAAATACTCGTTTGCATAATTGTTGAAGCTCCTTAGGTTTGCATTTTCATGCATTGCATATTTGTTTGTTCTTTTTCCTCTTTGATGAGTTCATTGCCAAAGGGGGAGAAAATATTGGGTCATGTACAAATAATGCTAAGAAACTTAAAATGATCCATTTTGCACTACATGAGACCTACCACAACTTGAGGGGGAGCATATCACGATCTCGAGTGTTTTCTTGAGCTTTTCATATTATTTGCGTCTCAAGTCGTTTTCTTGCCAACTCTTGGTTTTGTGATCCCTACTTTGCTAGATGGCTTGTTTTCACCTTTTCTTTGGATTTGGCCATTTGGATGTGCTTATTCGGCTTCGTATTTCAATCTCTAATCTTTGTGTATTTGGTGTTGTCAATATACTCATCAAGGGAGGAGATTGAGAAACCATGTGGATATGTGCCATGGTTTGCAATATACATGATGAGTAATTGACTTGAGCGGATTTGGTGCATTGAGAAGCGTGCAAGGTGGTTTCCCGGTTTGAGCCTCAAAACCGGTGGCGGCGATTGGAGATGCACGTGGCACCATCGTGGAGCTTGCGTCGAGGGCAAGCAAAGTTGTGAAGGGCTCGATGGCATTCGGGCGATGAGGAAAAAGATGGACGATTATGCCCCCGGTGGTCGGTGGGTGTGTTATGTAGGTCAAGGGTAGAGTGGTCATGTGAACAATAGACCCTAGGCTTATATAAGGAGAGGTGTGACTAGTGTGAGAGGTGCCTCTCTTTCTATTAGCCTTGTGTTAGGTTTCTATTCAAAGTGCTAGGAGAGGACTTCATGTTTAGAGGAGAGAAGTGGGTGTGTGAGAGACATCTCTTTCTCTTCCAAATAGTGGGAGAAAGAGGGTGGCTTCCTAGCCTTGTAACCATGGATCTTGTAAGCACCTTTCTATGATATGAGAAGTGTTTTCGTGCTCAAGATTTCCCTCTTCCCTTGAATCCCGAATTTCTCTTTTTCTCTATTTTTGGAGCTATTTTTGTGGTGATTTTTGATCTCATTTTTGGATGAGTTTTTGGCTCGGATTTCTTGAGAAACTTGTTGCTAGGACGAGCTAGAACAATCCTCTATGGATCCTTGGCTGAATCAATAGCTCTAGCACCTTCAATTTGAAGGATTTCTCGAGTTTTCCCTTTTTGGTGTTCTTGGCACAAGATCTGAAATTCGTGATGATTCCTTGAGCCAATTGAGATGATCTTCAAGGATTAGGGTCATGATGTGATGATGATTCACTATTCCAAAAATCGCATCATATGGAGTTCGTTTGATTAGGTTTTGGAGAAGATTTGCCAAAATCCTGAAAGTTTCTGCTGTTCTGTCGGGGTCGATCAGCACTGCCGACGACCAGGACCGGCACTGCCGGTGGGTCTCAGACCCGCACCAGCACTGCCAATGGGTCAGATCGGCACTGCCGATGGGGCCAACTGGCACTGCCAATGTCCCTGATCGGCACTGCCGGTAGTGGTCTAGTAAGGTTAGGTTTTTGGTGAATCTCTTGACTTGTTCGAGTCCTTGCTGTTTCTTGTTGTTTCTGCTGTGTTTGTATGCTATGGTTTATCACTCCTAGGACTAGTACATCACGAGTTGGTGTGCGTAGTCTCGGTGATCGGTTCGGAGGTTGGCTTGGGTTATTTTCGGGATATAGGCCAAGTTCTCTTGGAGAATTTTGATTGGCTCCCATTCACCCCCCCTCTGGTCGCCTTCTTGGTCCTTCATACTCTCCTTTCCATATCATGCCTTGCCTTGACTATTTCCCTTTTCTTGTATTATCCATATATACTGCCTCTGTAACTGATGGAGAAATTCACAGAAAACAACTTGATCAAAGAATGATGGATGGAGAGTATGTCAGAAGACCTTGATCCTGTGGGTGACGGAACTTCCGTTACTTGAGTGATGGAAGTTCTGTCCCTCTCTGGTTCCAACAACATCTCATATTCAAGGGTGACAGAGGTTTTGGCAGGATTTGGTTAAACTTGAGAATTGTTTGTTTCTACTCCATTCTTTGCAATCATAGGTTCATATCCAATTTCAATCACCTCTCATCTCATTTAAAGATCTTATTCCCATGTGCATCCTATGCACTTTTCTTTTCCAACTTTTTGCAAATCTTATTCCAAAAAGTGAGAGATTGACATTTGGTCAGAGTGGTGCAAGATTGGATTTTTGGACTTGAGATAGACAATCTCACAAATTGTAGTTAGACGACAAGTAATCAATTTTAACTATAACCATAATTTGATCGACATGATCACAAAGATCAACAACCAAAGATTTTAAAAAACCACAATTATAACATGATAAAGGAATTTTATTTTAAAGCAAACTACCCTAGCTCACAAAGAGCATGCCATGACACGAGGTCATACACATGCCAAGGCATAACCTATCACATGGGTTCTATATGCAAAGGAACACAAAGCTGTAACTACAAGTCATACCTTTGCCATTAAATTGTTCTTTTGTTTCTCTTGTGAGGGAGCATTTATGCAGTTGTGCACTCTTGCATGGTTTGTCAATCAGATCGAGACATTGTCAGATGTTGAGTGTGATAGATCTTGGGACTCATGAATGTGGGACATCTCCATTGTCATTAGTCACATCTACCACTTGATTTAATGCACTTTCAATGCCTTCACAATGATAGTAGTTCCACAGGAAAGATTATCCATGTAAATGAAACCAAATAAGTAGGAATGTTTCTTGTGAAGAGGGGAGGCATGAAGTTTCAATGACACTCTTAACTTATGGTCTGAAATTACTAGAGATCATCTCGATGAATTTTTGGTTCATTTCTCCTCCCTTCTTCTTGTGTGTATCTCTTTTTGTGGATATGATGGAACTTCTGTCACTAGGTGATAGAACTTCTATCACTATCTGTCACGAGTTAGTGAAGCCATGGAACGGTCATGAACTACAAAAAGGTTGTTGATGGAACTTCCATCACTGGGACAACAAAACTTCCGTCCCTCTTTGTTTGGCTGTCTGGACTTCTTGTATGCTTGTAGCTCCTGAAAGATGTTCATAAAACAGATTTCTCCAAAGGAGACATTAATTGCATCTCTTTATATATGACATTCATGTAATGTTCCTTGAGAGCACTTCTCGAGTTATTACATGAACTTGTAAACACATTACAGCCGGAATAAGGAAAACAAAAGAGAGAGTGTAGTGATACTTATTGTTCCTTTGATAACATTGATGTAGAAAATGTTGAAACGTTTTCACGCTTGGCAAGTTTGCATGTATATGTTTTCTTCTTATCCATGCCAAGCCATCAATGCATCACCCGCACTCTATAAACATTTTCAAGCATATTTTGGTACCCAACACTTGTTGGGTCCTAGAGTGTTAGTTACATAAACTTTTGGCATCCAAAGTGACTTTGCACTATCAATGGGTGAACTAATCACCTTGTTAGCACAAGAGTCAATATTGGCCTTAGCACATAGCAAATTATCATGGGAAAGATTAAGAGAGGTATGGGACAAAGAACAATCCTTACTCATGTGTCCTTTGATGCGACAAATATAACATTTTCGGTGCTTGATCTTATTTGCCTTCACTTTGAGTTGCCTCTTTGTGCTTTCACTCTTGTTTTTGTACCGGTTAAGTGCTGACACAAAGCCTTTCTCAAGCTTCTCAACATATTTTAGTTTGCTTGTAGAATCCGAGCACTTCGGTTCTAGAGCCGGACCATTCAGTTTTCACAAACTTGTTGCTTTCTTTATTCTGTTGTACATTGTTTTATTCTGTGCCCTTTTTCCTTGCAACCAAAGCATCTTCTCTTTGATAGGCTTTGTTGTCTTCTAGAAAGTGTTGGTTGAACCTTCTTCTTGTTTGGACACTTGGATGCAAAGTGTCCCTTTGTTGAGCACTCAAAGCATATGACATGAACACTTGATTTGATCTTCCTCTTGCTCTTCATGTCATGAACCTCTTCAGGGTCAGTTGTGGAGGTTTGGGAACATGTGACGCTTGATCCCTTCTCAAGCTTCTTCACCATGTCGCCACGGTTATCTTGAGATGGATGCACATGACCCTTACTTTTCAACCGACTTAAGTCCATTTTGAACTTCTTAACTTCTTCCTTGAGAACATCATTTTCACTTGCAATGAGATCATCACAAGTTTCTACAATTTTATGCTCATCAAGAGATGGCTCTTCTTGAGGACAACATATGTTAGCACAAAATAAATCAATGGAGATAGGTGCACATGTGCAAGTGTGAGGTTGGTAGAATTTTACCACTGTCAAAGCAACCTCATGTGTTGTCTCTAGCATGACATCACTATCAACAAGCTTTTCATGAGAGCTTAGAATCATGCTATGTCTCTTTTGCAAATCAAGATGCTTTTTAGCAAGCTTTTGGTATTCCTTGAAAATCATTTGATTCGCCTTCTCTAGTTGTGCTCCATAAGATAAAGAGTTAATAGCACTTGCATCATTGCTACTCAAATCATCACCTTTCACAATTGTGGATTTTTTTGATTCTCTTTATCTCTTGGCCATGTGATGAAAAGTATTCTCATCTTCCAGCCATGAACTTGTAGGTGATGTAGACTCTTCACTTGGTCTAAACCTGCAACAATCAAGATCATTGACAATTTTCATAGAAATAATTTCTGTTCTACCAAAACCGGACACACCGGTTTGGAAAGCCGGACCAACCGGTTTTCCCAGGCAGATAGGATTAGCACTATTTTCTTGATCTTCTGATTGCTCATGTTGGTGTTGTTCTTTTGAGCCTGCAGTTGAAAGGGAAATGTTCTTAGGCTCACACTCCAACAATGGTTTCCCATCATTGCTAGAGCCATATATCTCCTCAAGTTCTTTCCACATCAAGTGTGCACTCTTTGGCAATCCATGCTTCTTTAGCATCATGTCTTCCACCTCTGCACTCACAACACTAGATAAAGCATTAAATGCATGGGCTCCGAGATACAGGCATTTCTCTTGTCCTTTGGTTGGAGGATGATCCTCCATGACATGAGAAAAACCTATATCCACGATCCACCAAATTTGTGAGTTCATTTCATGAAAGTAAGAAGACATACGAGTTTTCCACAAAGCACAGTTTGCTCCATCGAAAAGGGGTACCTCAAGTAAAGGTGTGGAAATCTTTGGAAGCGACATCGTTTCTCCAAGTGGTTAAGCCTAATAAGGAGATTAGGCTCTGATACCAATTGAAAGTTGCCTAGAGGCGGGCGTGGGTGAATAGGCAATCTAAAAATTTGACCTAAAATCGAACTTAATTGCGGATTAAACAGAGAATAACGGAACTTCTGTTGTTCTTTGATGGAACTTCCATGATGATAGAAGTTCTGTCACGATAACTGAAGTTCCTCATTTTGGAGGTGACAATACAATAAAATAAGGAAATATAAGAGGTATAAAGAATTTACTTGAATAGAAGGGTTGTTGTTGCAGTGGAGAGCTCAGTTCCTTTAGGAGTTAGCAAGCAACACAACACACAAGTAGATCGAGCACAATATGTAGAGAAGAAATAAAAAGCTCCCGAAGAAGTTCTAGCTCAAGGAAATGCTACCAAAGGTTGCACACAAGTAAGAGCAGGTTCATCCACTTAGGAAAACAAGAACTACCTCTCATTCAACCTATTGGAAGTTAAAGCAAACTAGAACTTAATCAACAACAAGAACAAGGGAGCACACAGGGATTTATTTACCGGAGTTCAACCAACTTGCAACCAAGTTGTCTACCTCTCTGTTGAGGGATCCACCAAGGACCAGGTCTCTTTCAACCTTTGTACCTCTCCAAGCAATCACCAAGATCAAGCTTGGATGACCAAGCAATCACCAAGATCCAGCCCGGTTCACCACTAAGTTTGCTTCTTCCTTTGCGGAGGCGAAGCCAACCTTTACAAACTTTCCCAAGACTCACCACAAGTTTGGGAGCTCTAGGGTGACACCTAGCCGTCTAGGAATCTTCAATTCCAAGAGTAACAAATGCCTCACAGATGCTTGCTTTGAAACAACGCTCAAGTGCTCAATTTCTCTCATAAAGAGACACTCTCTCAACCCAACTCTCACAAAGAGATCAATCCTCAGAAAGAGGAGTTGGGGAGAGTGCTAGAGGGCTTTGAGAATGATATTTTTGTGGGGGAAGACAACAGCCCTTAAAGGAGGGAAGAGATGAGCTATTTATAGAGGAGTCTCAAAAACTAGCCATTGGAGTGCATTTCAGAGTCTGACGGAACTTCTGTGGAAACCCACGGAACTTCCGTCATTTCAAAAAGAGCCGTTGTGCGGGCTAGGATTCCACTATGATAGAGCATGATGGAACTTCCGTCATAAGTGTGACGGAACTTCCGTGATGCTCTGGTTGGTAGGTCACTGGAGAAGGCTATGATGGAACATCCGTCACAGGGTGACGAAACTTCCGTCACTCTCGGTTTTGGCTGTTATGACAGGTTTCCCAGTGACGGAACTTCCATCATAGAGATGATAGAACTTCCGTCATTCTCTATTTAGCACAAACTAAGTTGGTTCTTTTGGGGCCTTTTGTGGCTAGTTTGAGTTTCTCTCATCTCACACGGGAATTTGATGAGCATTGAGACTTTGCAAGCACCCATGTGACATCCCTCTTGATAGAGCGGCATGTCAAAACTCAAGATTAAATATAAAAGAAACTTTCTTTAACTTGAGTTTGCATAATTGTGATTCTTGTCACTTAGCTTCATAAGGAGTTGCCACATGTATTCTTCTTCTAGGTACCATCACCTAGAGCTTGTGACTTGGAGTATTTAAATCCTTATGATCAACTTCCATTTGTATTCACAAGTCACTTAAGACCTTCAACATATTGATACTCCGAAGTACATGACTCTTGTTGCTTGGTTCATCGAGATTGAGCTTCACCTGCCCTTCACCACTGCTCTGGTCCCTTGGACTAAGCCTTGCTTGCCCTTCTCCTTTGCATGGTTCATCATGACCCGGTGATGCACAATTCTTCATCGCTAAGCTAACTCAACTCACATACACCTTGTATTGTCTTTAGGCCTTTGTTTGAAGATCTTCTTTATATTGTTGATCAAGTTGCTTGTAGTTATTCATTCATCTTGTAATCAACTTTGCACTTGATTCCTCTAAGTCTTGTTCATGCATAGACCTGATTATTTATGAAACCTCATTGTATTGATGATCAAGTTGCTCATGAGTGTCCCTTCATCATGTCATTATTTTGTCCTTTATTATACTTTGATTGTGTACAAGCCTTGTCTTGTGAGACCGAATCAACTCATGAACTTTCATGTTTCATAACTAGAATCAATGTACAATCTCAAACATATAAAGAATCACTTATAAAGAATCATTAGACCTTTAATCACGTTGTCATTCAATATGCCAAAACCCACTAGGGGACTAGATGCACTTTCGCAAATGGATTACAAATTGGATAATGATGAGCAAAATCTTTGCTGTTAGCTTCTGTGAAATAAGTACATGGATGATGGGGGTTTTAAGGATAGCAATAAGAAGGGATCATCATAGTTTTGGAAAGGACTACATGAAGTAAAATAGGATTATATGAGAGGTGTTAAATTCCAAGTGGGGAATGGGAGGAAGGTGAGATTTTGGCTAGATACATGGCATAAGGAATGCCCGCTGTAGGTGAGCTTCTGAAGACTTTTCAGGATAACACGAGATAAGAACATAAGGGTGAGCAAGGCTTTGTTAGGAGATAGACTAAACATAGTCTTCAGGAGAGCTTTGGGTCCATTGGAAGCCAAAGAGTGGCAAACTCTGTGCGAAGAGCTAAATGACATTCAGTTAAAGGATGAAAATGACAAACCTAGATGGATGCTTGAACCCAAGGGTATTTTCTCGACGACATCGTTGTACACCAATATTGTACATACGAGGTCACTAGCACATGAATGAAAGAGCTATGGAATTCAAAATTACCTCTAAAGGTAAAGATTATTATGTGGCTAGTGCATAGAGATAGAATCCAAGCTGCTGAGCAGTTGAAGAAGAAGAGGTGGAAGGGTGAGGAGAACTGTCATCTATGTGGAGCAATTGAATCGACTAATCATATCATGTTTCAATGCCCTAAGGCTCAGTTCCTATGGAGTATTATTAGAGATGCTTATGAATGCAGCAGTCTCCCCTCTAGTATAGATAGTTTCATGGAACGTTTTCTCAAAAAGGGAGGCCACATAGAGAATTCCGCTCTTTTGTTCATACTTGGAGTTGCTTGCTGGTCGTTATGGCTTACTAGAAATGAGTTTGTTTTTCAAAAGAAGATTATCTCTTCACCAAATATAGTTGTTTACAGAATGATATCGTTTCTGCAGCGATGGAAACAACTTGCAAGGGATGAAGAGAAGGAGAGCATATAGAGGCGGTGAGAGTCAAGATCAAAGAGAGTCTATGGAGGCTAAACAAGGAATGCGAACAAGTTCAAAATCAAGACCAAGTGGGCATAGGCTAATTCTAGTTCATTTCCTATCGGAAGTCGCTGTTTTTGTAATTCTGGGTCCCTAACCGCTGTGGGTTAAAACTTTAGAGGTGTGGTAGAGCTTGTTTCACCATGCTGTTAGTCTAGTCTAGCAGTCTAGTGCTACTTCCAAACTGTTAAACTGGTATCCCCAGTTGTTTATTTTGCTTTCAATAAAAAAGCAGGGCTTCGGCCTTTAATCTAAAAAAAAACATGTCCGTGACCTGCTCACCAGCATAGTCTCCTTCGTGTCCTCCACCAGCGTCTCAGAATTCAGATTACAGAAGCTTTATTGGCAACATGCGCGCTGCCACCTAGTCGTGTGCCAGGATCCACGCCATAGATTTGCTCCTGAAATACTAGCACAATTTTATCCAGAAAAAGTTACCGTAAAAGGAGATGTAATAAGCTGTTAAAGGTCTGGCAGACCTTGACATTTGTCTCTTCATGCCTCTATAGTCTCCCTCCGGCTGTTTTCCTTCACTTTAGTGATCACTCGCTGCTAACCTCAAGAAATGCAACAAGAGGGAGTAGTGTGATTTTTGTTTCCCTTGAGGCAATATGCCTAGACCTTTCAATCTTTTGGTTTTATTCTTGTATAGTTAACTGAAATTTTCTTTCGTATTTTCTCTGTCTCATCATGCTATGTCAAGTTCGGAAACATAATTCAATTTTGTCAATCCTAATTGAACTACGTGTTAAATTGGACAACAATTCTCAGTTTTAACATATGCTCCACTCAATAATCCCACCATCCCATTATAAGCTTATTTTTAGGATTAGTTGATTGTGCTTCTTTTTGGTCTTGACCAATAATTAATTCTATAAATTAAATCAACTTGAACAACATTTAAATTAACATAATATAGAAATATAAATCTCATGTTATAAAAAGTTGATTGAATTTATAAAAAACTATCGTCCAAGAGCTAGAAAAAACATAGTTAACCAATCCTACAAATAAGCTTCTAATGGGACGGAGGAATTACAACTTTTTTGACACTTGGTCTTCTGAAAAAACACTACTTATTTGACACCAAGAATCTGAATATCTTTGAGGCAATCCGTTCAAACACATAAGACATCATTGATTCTAAACAGCACCGTTCTTTTTCTAAAAAGGCAGCACAAATTCTAAAATAATTTGGCTTGAAAACTCGACAAACCTAATCTTTGGACCAGTGTCCTGCTGGCTGCTCGCACCATCATTAACCATCCACAGTAGCCATGTGATTGCAACTAATAAATGGCTGACACGTGTAGTTGGCCTGGCGCACCCACCGCGGCTCCTCTACTGTATAACATTTACTATATACAAATAGTAACAACTAAAATTGTCGTCTGAATCCTAGTGTTTCCCTCTAGTTATATTATAAATGATTATTAGTGATATATTATAAAGGGAGACGACATGAGAATAGAGGTGGAATACAAATTTACGCCATACTATACATCAGCGCCAAACTATTGTCGTTTAATTTCAAATTTTTGAACATCAATTGAAGCCTCTATGTGTTAGTATATTGACTAAAAATATTACTAATTAGCTTATTTCAATATTAGAAAGAACCCCAAAATATATTAAGCAAATTTCGTTTTAGCCAGGTATGTACAAATACACGAAAATAATGTCAGCAAATCTTATAATTTTGACGACTAATGAATAAGTTTTAAAATACAACCCGGAACAGTAAATTGTATTAGCAAACAATTTTTAGTTTGTACGTGTACAATAACTAGTACTGTACAGTAGAGGAACCGCTCCCCAACGCGGGACCCTGCGTATTTCAGATGCTAGCAGTAGCACCTAGCCAGATCCCCACACCGCTCTCTGGTTCCTGCTGCTGAACCGCCTGTCCGCCTCTAATTTTATCGGAAGAAAGGTGTACTACTGTGAAAAGCTGATCGAATCACCGGTCGGCCACGCCCCGGTCAGGGCCCAAGTTGTGCCCCCGAAAGCTCTAAAAACGTTATCATTGTCAAGAACTGTCGGCCATGATAATTCGCTCGACTGGTATTTATAGCGAATGCAAGCTGACTGTAATTGGTGGTTTTTACTTGTTGGATCGCGCCGGCTCAAAGCTCAGACCTTCTTCGCTTGTACATTCAGCGCTAGCACCGTTCAATCGTGGATGTAGAGTAGTGAACGGGTCTGATATGGGCCGCGTAATTTTGACACTCCGATAAGAATCCACGGGTGAAGTGCCTTGTTTATACTCCCCCGTTCTCAATGTTTTATCATTTGGACAACAATTTTAATTTATAATTGAGCCTAGATTTCTGGTCCTAACAACAAAAATTTAAAAACAAATGATATTTATCTAGTATTAGTGTTTGACAACAACCTCTACAAATATTATGAGTATTGATATAGGAAAAATCCATTCTCTTCAGGTGTAATTACTCCCAACTGAAAAATCCACCTTAGGGTTTCTAAACGTACTATGTAGTCATCTAATATAGGAGGTATTTTTTCTACTCCCAGGAGTAGCTACTCCTACATGTATATCTTACAATCTAGAGAGTATTATTACATATTTGAGGTTTCTAAATATAGTATGTAGTCATACTAGAGGGTATGTGGACATACTCACTTTATTTTTTATTGTGATACATGAAGTATGAAGACATACTTACTTTTATATAGTAGTAAATGCGATATATGTTCATATGTTTATAACTTAAAGACCCTTAAAAAAAATTATGGTCATCACTCCCAAAAATCATATTTTAAGTATGTGTATATACTTAAAATGATAAATGGGTATGAACACATATCCTAGGTGATTTTTTGAACGTGGGAGTAACTACACTTAGGAGTAGAATGGAATTACCCTATATATATATATATATATATATATATATATATATATATATATATATACTATTAAGCACGCATGCTAAATAAACTATTTAGCACCACAAACATTTATGGTTACGGATTGAAAGATTTACGATCATGAGTGAAAATTTTATTATGAGAATAAAATATAATATTTATATATTTGCATGTGAATACATTTATGGTTGTAAGTGAAAGTCTTATGGTTGTGGGTGAAAATTTATGGTTGTGAGTAGAAATTTTATGGTTGTGAAGGTAAAACACATATGGCCCTACATGCGGTGCTAAATAGCTATTTAGCGCCCTGCGAATTAAATAGTAGATCCCTATATCTTATTTAACACAATAACTAAAATATGTTATTTAGCACAATAAAAAGTTTTATGGTCAGGACTGAAATATTTATGGTTATAGGAACAACTTCACAAAATTTTATGGTCACAGTGTAAAAATTTTATGGTTGCACAAACATTTTTCATAATTTTATGGTTGTAAGATGGAACATTTATGGTTGAATGTAAAAGATTTATGGTCATGGTTAGGGGTGCTAAATAACTATTTAGCACGCTGCGTGCTAAATAGCATACCCCCATATATATATATATATATATATATATATATATATATATATATATATATATATATATATATATAAAGCATTTTTTCTACTCCCAGGAGTAGCTACTCCCACGTGTATATCTCACAATCTAGAGAGATTTAGAGAGTATCATTACATACTTGACGTTTATAAATTAAGTATGTAGTCATACTAGAGGGTATGTGGACATACCCATTTTTTTAATTGGGATACATGAAGTATAGGGACATACTCACTTTTATATAGTAGTAAATGTGACATATCTTCATATGCTTATAACTAGAAAACCCTTTACAAATATTTATGGTTATCACTCTCAAAAATCTTGTTTTAAGTATATGTACATACTCAAAATGATAAATAAGTATGAACATATACCCAAGGTGGATTTTTTAATGTGGGAGTAACTACACTTGGGAGGAGAATGAATTTTTCATTAATAATGTATGAAACTACAAATTATAAATTATGTATAAAAATGACGTAGCTGATTTATATTCCAGGAGTTTGGTACATCATCGCCATCTTCATACATCAGTCAGTAAGCCCCTGACCGAGTGACTTCTTTCACAGCATAGGGTCCTTCCCACTTTGAAGAAAGCTTATGTTTATTCACCGTTTATTGCACTCGGCGCAACACTAAATCTCTAACTTGAAATTGGCGAATGCGTACGTTCTTATAATAATAACGTCGTAAGCCTTGTTGGTACAGCGCCGATCAAAACAAAGTGCGATCATGCAACTCCCCTGCCGCAATCAAATCTATCACTCGGTTCTCCTCTGAAAGCTTCTCATCATATCCTTTGACTCATGCTGAAATGAGACTGACCTCGGTCGGCAGCATAGCCTCTGAGCCATAGACCAACGAGAAGGGTGATTGACCAGTAGCCCGACGGGTATTAGTAAGCACCCCCCAGAGAACTGAAGGCAATTCTTTGACCCACCGACCGACATAAGGTATAAGCCTGTCAAATATCCGGGGCTTCAATCCTTGAAGAATCATACCATTGGTCCGTTCGACCTGCCCATTGTTTTGAGGATGAGCCACTGATGCAAATTCGATTTTTATTCCCATCTCATCGACAAAGTCGCGGAAGTCCCTAGATGTGAACTGAGTACCATTATCGGTAATGATATCATGAGGAACCCCAAACCGAGTGAAGATATCTTTGACAAAGTCGATCGCCTTCTTCGACAATATCTTGCCGACCGACTTTGCTTCAATTCACTTGGTGAATTTGTCAATAGCAACAAATAAATGAGTAAACCTGCCTAGCACTTTCTTGAAGGGACCAACAATATCAAGCCCCTAGATGGCAAAATGCCAAGTCAAAGGTATCATCTGAAGTTGCTACGAAGGCACATGTGTTTGTTGGGCAAATAATTAACAACCTTCACACTTCTGAAGGACCTGGTGTGCATTTTTGACCACCGTAGGCCAATAAAACCCTTGCTAGAAAGCCTTGCCGATCAAAGTCTTAGAAGCTGCATGATTGCCACATATGCCTGAATGAATGTCCTCCATCAACATTTTACCTTCTGGAATCGAAATACATCGCATTAGGATGTTCGATCCTACTCTTCTATAAAGTTGATCATCCACTATCAAATATCCTTGACATCTAGCTTTCAACCACTGTTGCTCATTAGGATCCGTAGGCAGTGTTCCCTTGTCCAAAAATTGGACAATCGGGTCGCGCTAGTCGGTCTCCAAGCTGTCATCACTAACAGGATCAGCAACTTCGATCACCAGAACATCCTACCAAGGAGAAATAGTGGGGGAGTCCAGGGTGTGTAAGAAAACACCGGGTGGGATACTAGAACACAATGATCCCATCTTAGCTAATTCATCAGCCGCCTGGTTATTATCTTGAAGAACGTTTGTGAACTTCAATCCATTAAACTTATCTTTAAGCTTCCTTACTTCCTGGCAATAAGCTCCCATGTTGTCATCTACATAGTTGCAATCCTTAGTGACCTAATTAATGACCAAGGCCGAGTCACCAAAGATGTCAAGACACTTAATGCCGAGTGAAACAGCAATGCGCAGACCGTGTAGGAGGGCTTCATATTCTGCAGTGTTGTTAGACGCGCAAAACCTGATCTGAAGGACATATCATAGCTTCTCTTCTGTGGGTGAGATGAACATGATTCCCGCATTGGCTCCAGGTAATTGGAGGGATCCATCAAAATACATTTTCCAGTATTCCATATCTTGCAACGCGGGAGGCATTTGAATCTCTGTCCACTTGGAAACAAAGTCAACTAACGCTTGTCCTTTAATTCTGACCGAGCTACAAATGTAATGGTATACTGACCAAGTTCTACCGCCCACTTAGCAATTTTTCCTTCAGCTTCTCGGTTGTGAAGTGCTGAGTGCAAAGGATGTTTGGACTTCGATGGGATGAGCTTGAAAATAATGCTTCAACTTCCTCGAGATGATCAAAAGTGCGTATAGCAACTTCAAGATCTGATGATATGTTGTTTTAGAGGTACTAAGAACCTCACTAACAAAATAGACCAGATGTTGTACTTTTTGTATATGACCCTCTTCCTCTCGATCGACCGTTAAAATGGTACTCACAACTTGAGTTGTGGTCGATATGTAGAGCTGAAGCTTTTCTCCTGGCTCCGGAGTCATCAATACTGGAATACTGCTGAGGTGAACCTTCAACTCATCCAATGCCGACTGCGCCTCTTCTGTCCACACAAAGTCATCCTGCTTCTTAAGCAGTCTAAAAAGCGGTAACCTCCTAACCCCCAATCGGGAAATAAAGCAACTCAGGGATGCCATACATCCATTCAGCTTCTGAATGTCCCTTTGAGAATTAGGTGGCCCCATATCAAGGATTGCCTTGATTTTATCCGGGTTGGCCTCTATACCTCATTTTGGAATGATGTAACCGAGTAGCTTTCCCGAAGGAACCGCAAAAACACACTTGTTAGGATTCAACTTTATCGAGTAATATCTCAGATTGTCAAATATGCATTGGGCCGTATCACTATAGGGACCAATACGTCTCAGATGTGTATCCGAAATAATTTTTCCTCTATTTTCTAGATACTCCGTAGATATGTATCGCCGGTGTATCCAAGACGTATTCGTGTCCGCTGGTGTGTCTGACACGGATACGCTTGCTGCTGAATGTATCGGTGTTTTGGAGGTGTCGGGATGGTTATAAGTTAGTGTTTGAGTCAAATAAAGTTGTAGTGTCCAAATTTGGAAACTTTGTTGGCAAAGGCTATTTAAGTGGAGGCTTGTTTCGCTTGAATACTTCTAATTATTCCTATAATCTGAATGTTGCATATATGATTAATAAAAATATTTGTGAGGCTGATGTGTGGCACTCACGTTTTTTGTCATATTGGGTTTGACACCATTGCTAGAATGTCCAAATAGAACTTATTCCTAAGTTTAATATTGTCAAAGGATCAAAGTGCCAGTCTTGTGTGCAAGTAAACAACCTCAAAAACAATTTAAGAGTTTAGAGGAAAAGAGAAACTTGGCACCATTAAATCTTATTTATTTTGATAGTGTGAAATGAACGGATTGTTGACAAGAGGAGGCAAGAGATATTTCATGACTTTTATTGATGATGCCATTCATTTTTGCCATATTTACTTTCTAAAAACTAAAGATGAAGCTTTACAATACTTTAAGATTTATAAGGCCGAGGTTGAGAACCAACTTGAGTGGAAAATCAAATGATTATGTGATGATCGTGGAGGAGAGTATACCTCAAATGATTTCTCTCAATTCTATACTGAACATGGTATTATCCATGAAGTGACACCACCATATTCACCTCAAGCGAATGGAGTGGCTGAGAGGAAAAAACCGAATGATTTCTCTCAATTCTATACTCTATCAGATTTGGTGAATGCCATGTTAGAGAGCGCCATATGCCCTATGAATGGTGGGTGGAAGCTATCTTGATAGATAATTTTGTCCTAAACAGGGTAGTGACCAAAAATAGAGAAGTCACTCCCTATGAAGGATGGAATGAGAGAAAACTCAATGTCAATTTCATAAGAACTTGGGGCAGTCTGGCGAAGGTTAATTTACTTGAGCCAAAGAAGAGAAAGCTTGGACCCAAAACAGTAGATTGTGTATTTTTGGGATATGAACATAACAGTATGGCCAATAGATTCTTAGTAGTTAAATATAATACTCTCCCATTCACTGGTGCACATCAACAATCGAGACGGAGAAGTCGTGATGGTGCAACAGTAACGAGAGACAAAACCCTAGGCGATTACATAATATGATTTGCGATGGTACCCGTACATATTTATAGGGGGGAACGACTTGGGTTGGACGTTTTGCAACTGATTTGGTTTCCATATCCAAATATATTGGACACGTAGCAAAAAGAAAGTACAAAAAGAAACTGCGCTTTCACAAGGCAAGGGACCGAATTTTGGCTGACCATTCACGCAGGTGAGGTAGCAATATTGTGCTTGTATGTCGATGACATATTAATTTTTGGAACAAGCACAAGAGTAATTGATGAGAACAAAACTTTCTTGTCGAAGTGTTTTGACATGAAAGACTTGGGACTAGTGGATGTGATCCTAAATGTGAAGTTGATCAAAAGCAAAGATGGGATTATCTTGAGTCAATCCCACTATGTAGAGAATATACTTAGCCGATTTGGCTTTGAGAATTGTAAAATCTTTCCAACTCCCTATTATGCGAGCATCAAGCTTCAAAAATTCGAAGGAGAGGGAAAATCAACTGAGATATTCACAAATAATTGGATCCCTCATGTATCTTGCGGGTGCCACGAGACCTGACATCTCATATGCTGTGAGCAAACTGAGTTGGTTTACATCAAACCTAGGAGATTATCATTGGAAGGCACTTGAGCGGGTGTTGCGCTACTTGAGAGGCACAACCTCACTTGGAATTCACTATTCAGGATATCCACCAGCGTTGGAAGGATATAGTGATTCCAATTGGATCTCAGATACGGATGAGACCAAAGCCACGAGTGGCTATGTGTTTACGCTTCTAGTGCTGCAGTTTCGTGGAGGTCTTGTAAACAGACCGTGTTAACAAAATCCATGTGTGAAGCAAAACTTGTAGCACTAGAAACAACTTCTAATGAGGCTGAATGGCTAAGAGAGCAATTGATGGACTTGCCTTTCATGGAAAAGATAGTACTGCTTATCCTAATATATTGCGATAGCCAAGCAATGCTAGCTCAGGTTATGAAAATAAAGGATAACTCAAAGTCTAATAAACATATCAAGCGTAGACTAAAATCTGTTAGAAAGATGAAAACCTCTAGAGTTATATCTGAGAGCTACGTGAAAAGCGCAAATAATCTGGCAGACCCTTTTAGAAAGGGATTATCACATAATGTGATTACCGTGATGTCTAAGAACATGGGTATGAGGCCCATCTAAAAGTTACACAATAATGGTAATCTGTCCTTTTTGATCGGAGATCCCGTGACTAAGGTAAAAGGAAGAACAAGTTGATTGGTGTAACCAAAGAGTACATTATAAATAAATAAAATGTACCCATGTTCAAATGATAAAGAGTAATACTCTTTACTGTATGGAAGGTTGGTATTAAGCCTTAATGTTTTCCGTTATGAAAGATATTAGCCTACAGGATATCTTGAAGGAAAACACCTACTTGAGATCAACTATAGGTCATAGTTCATGAGAATAGGGCGTTCTCATAAAGGCTCATGAGATGATTTGGGACAGACCAATAACACTTCGGTTAGGCGAGGTTGTTTGGCAGCCAAGTATCAGTTTGATTTCAATTGAAACCTGCCCACATAAGGCTGAGAATTTAAGGCATAGTTCATTCTTCAGCTGTGGAAAGATGGATATTGATATTCTAGGTTTAAGTTCAACCCATATAGAACTTTTACCAAAAGACTGATATATTAACAATACTACAACACAATGGTCCTTTTGACCTCTATTCCTTGCTTTGGAATTGGTGGGGAATTGTTGGAATTTGGCCCATTTTATATGGCCCATTCAGGAGAAATTCCAAAGAAATAAATGATTGTTGGTTTAAGTACCACCTTCCTAGTCTATGGTGGTCCACGCCAACTTAAATAGCAGCACTCCTACCCATGGTTGAATAAAGAAAGCATTGGGAGAGAAAGAGAGCATTGCTATGAGTACACACACACACACACATGCACATATACGCGCTTTTTCGCGTGTTGTCCTGCATGGCGTGGCTGTGAGCCTAAGTGACTTTTTGCCACTCGTATCCTTCATCAAATCTAAATTGTTATATACTAATCAAGAGGATTAATACATGGTTAATTACCATAGTTAGAGTTAATAGGACAACGTGCTATTGACCGCTATAGTGAGTGCAATAAGAGAGAAAACGGCTCTTGGAGGGCAGCCATGCCTATATTAGGCCCCAAGAGACGTCCAGGTTTCCATAACATGAAAAGTCCTTTCCACTTCTTCTTTCTTCCATAGGAAAGTTGCGCTGTGGTGTTGAGCTGCTTCCATCTCGCCGACCCTATTCCTTGGCGTGCACTGGGGAAAAGGGTGAGCAGAATCTTCTAGCCTTTGCCGTCATGAAGCCTGCACGAGGGGTGGCAATAAGGTTTTTGGGTTGTGCATCTGTGCGACCGCTTGAGGCTGATGCGCGATGATCAGCACTGCCTCATCGACGAATTATGACATCTACATAGACGGTCTGCTTCATCTACTATTTGCGCTAATTTAAGCACCGACAAACCCTATGTGAGTCAATGTCTCCTGTGCTTTTAATTGTCTTGTTGTACTTCCTGCTAGAGTTAGTTTGCATCACATGTTTGAATGATTATGAAATTTGCCTAAAAGTAAAATATGGAAATAGAATAACACACATTTTCCCAACACCTCTCCAAATGCTTGTTCTTGTGTGGAAGCTCTGGGATCTTCATTGGACAGGTCCTCTGTCCATGCGGAGGGACAAACGGTTGCTTACCTAGAAACTTAATGTAACCCATTTTTAAATGGTTGATCCAAAGAATATTTATTTCAAAGTGGATTAGGTACTTCTCGGTAGGGATTTTATCGCTAGCTGTGACCATTTGTGCCAGATGGAGAGAATAGAACAACAAAGTTTTTCACTGACAACAAAATCAAAAGTGGTTCCACGCATACCGTTGGGGGTCCAAGTACAAGATTGATGGGTTAATGCACATTTGCCTCCAGGGATGCATGTAAACTCCATTCTTCATTTCAGGAACAATGTTCTCAATCTTTTAGAAAAAAAATTCAATGACAACTTTAGTTGTTAGTAAGAACTCTGCTGAGCAGTCCACACGAGTTTGTGGTGTTAGATAAATTAGCACTTTTAGTTTTATATTAATCTAGAAATAAATCATAAATAAGATTAACAAATAGCATGATGAATTAGACAAGTCTACACAATATTGAGACAGGTCTATAAAGGTAGTCAACATCACAGTAGCTACCATACTCTCCATAACTATCATAGATAAACAAATCATAATAGCTAGTATGGAAGACATAGTTTGAGATGAGAGTATGTTCATTTCCTTCTAGATAGGATAGAGTAGGTGGCGACGACTCCTGGAGGGTAGTCGTGCCTATATTAGGCCCCTGGAGACATCCAGGTTTCCATAACATGAAAATTCCTTTCCACTTCTTGTTCCTACCACTGGAAAGTTGTGTTGTGGTGTTGAGCTGCTTCCATCTCGCCGATCCTATTCCTTGGCGTGCACCAGGGAAAAGGGTGAGCGGAATCTCTGAGCCTTTGTCGTCGTGAAGCCTGCACAAGGGGCGGCAATAAGGTTTCTGAGCAGTGCATCTATGCGACCGCTCAAGGCTGATGCGCGACGATCTGCGCTACCTCATCGACGAATTATGACATCTACATCGACGGTCTGCTTCATCTACTATTTGCACTAACTTAAGCACTGACAAAACTTACGTGAGTCAATGTCTCCCGTGCTTTTAATTATCTTGTTGTACTTGCTACTAGAGTTAGTTTGCATCACGTGTTTGAATGATTATGAAATTTGCCAAAAACTAAAATCTGGAAATAAAATAACACGCATTTTCCCAACAATCCCGTCATATTGTTGGTGATGGCGGGTGAGACCAACTCGACATCGAGGAAGACAAGCCGTGGCGATGAACTTGACGAAGATGAGGAAGTGATCGAGCAGTCGCATAGAGTGCTTCCCAAAAACCTTATTCCCCTCTCCCGGTGCTTGGACCCAAAATAGTAGATTGTGCAAAGAAGTGAAAGCTTGGACCCAAAACAGTAGATTGTGCACTTTTGGGATATGCACATAATAGTACGGCCTATAGATTCTTAGTAGTTAAATCTGATACTCTCCCGTTCACCGGTGCACACCAATGATTGGGATGGAGAAGTCTTGACGGTGCAATAGTAGCGAGAGACAAAACCCTAGGTGACTGCATGATATGATTTGCGACGGTACCCGTACGTATTTATAGGGGGAACCACTAGGGCTGGACGTCCCGCAACCGAGTCGGTTTCCATATTAATACATCGGTTTCCATATCCAAATATATTGGACACATAGAAAATGGAAAGTGCAAAAAGAAAACCGCGCTTCTGCAAGGCAAGGGACCGAATTTTGGCTGACCATTCACGCAGGCAAGGCGGGCGCGCGTGCGCGTGTTCTTCCTTTCTCCCATCGACACACTTGCAAGAGATGCTAGAGTAACCAATCTTATAAGTTGGACTCCCTCCACCTCCATTGGCAATGTGAGACTAAACCTTTGCACTCCTATCACTCATGAATGGGACTTTGAGATTTTTCAAAAATTATTGAAATACTAATGGGCCATGCCCATATAATTTTTGCAATCCCCCACGAGATCTCAAAGTCCTAGCTAGACATTGCCTCACCCCACTGTTGTTTAATATACTAGTATTTTCAATGGAGACTGTTAAGTTGAACTTCCACCTAGAACAAAAAGCTACACTCATTCACAACTTTAACAATGGACTATGCCTCGAATTGCATGTTTTGTGCAAACAAGTTTCGCTTACTATCATAACTAATACTAGACCTCCAGTAGGCTTCTCAGCGGGTGGAGCATATAGGTCGTGCTCCCTTGATCTTTCATGAGCTTAATAGAGATCACCCAAATCTCATAGATTGCAGCCTTACAACAATCGGGCTCATATAGGTGTATTCATTCAAAAATGTTCTGTTGGACAACTTCTTCGCTATTTAAAGCCAACTGAATATATTTAGGCAACAACCATCCTACCATACAGATATCGAGAGTAATACATCGCTTCTCAAGTGGGTTATAAAAGGTTACTCTCATGCTAACCAATAGCTTATTCTTCCTAGGCCCTATTTCACGGGATCTCTGATCACATAGGTTGGCTTACCACTATGGAACAACACATATGGGTTTCATACCCATGTCCTTCGATGCACTGTATATCACATTACATGATAGATCCTTGGTGAATTGACCTGCTAGGTTCTCACCAGTTGAAATATATTCTACTGATATGACTCCGGAGTTTCTCATTTTGCTAACAGACTTAAAATGTCTCTTAATATGTCTTGATGACTTCATAATATCATTAGAATTGTTCACTTTAACTATCACAATTTGATTGTCATAATTCATGAGGGTTGCCGACACAGGTTTCTCGACAATAGGCAAGTCCATGAAGAGCTCATGTAGCCAATCAGCCTCAACTGTAGCTGTATCTAGTGTGGTAAGTTCTTCTTCCGTGGTAGACCTCGTTATGATGGTCTGTTTGCATGATCTCCATGAAACAGAAGCACCACCAAGAACACTTATGGCATACAACTCATCAGCATCAGATAACCAATTGGAATCACTATAGCCATCTAGTACTGCTGGATATCCAGAATAATGAATTCCATAATCCATAGTACCAACTAAGTAATGCAGTACCTGCTTAAGCGCACGCTAATGATCAGCTCCCGGATAAGAAGTAAACTGGCTTAGTTTACTCATAGAGAACGTGATGTTAGGCCTAGTAGCACTAGCTAAATACATAAGTGATTATTGGTGGCCCATAAAACTCAATATCGGCCACCAACTGGTCAGAAAATGCAAGGTAAAGAACAAAGTTTAATATATATTTGTTTAAACTAATAAAGTTCCACGAGTTTTGGTACGATATGTGTTTGCAGGTATAAAAGAGCCAAAATATGCAAAAATGTGAAGAAACACTCCGTTGGCCGATCACGGATATGAAACAGCCATTTTCGCCGGCCGACAGGATCGTTTTCAGGCTAAATTGAGGACCCGGCCAACAGGGTCCTTTACGTTTGAAATCAGCCACCTGGTTGATCATCCGGAGTTGTTTTCAGGCTGATCATCCGACCCGGCCGATTTTGCAAAACACTTCACTATGATGCCGTTTTCTCCTCCCAAACTAATAGTGATGAAATATGGCCAAGGAAAGAAAGCCAACAAGTGGCATAACTGGGAGAAGTGAAGGGGCGACCTAGAGGGTGTCAGCACCCGGCCAAGGCCGCCGCCCAGCCTATCATGCCGCCCGTCCTGGCCTGCCGCCCGGCCTAGGTTTTCTACCCGGGGTGGCCAGCCCACTAGGCCCAAGAGGCCTACCGGCCCCAAAATGAAGGAGTCGGTACGAACCGACCAAACAACTGACATCGGGATAAGATCCAAGCCACCCAAGTGGAGTTTGTCGCGGACCAACACAATCCAAGGGCCGCCCGGAGGTGCATGCGTCCGACATTCACGACCGCCCGACACACGTGGCCGCCCGGCCTTGCCTGCCGCCCGGTGGACCGACTTCGGCCTGCCGACTCTTCTTCACCTACAAGTACCCCCCTGCCTATTGCCACCTATAAATAGAGGGGGAATTCGGTAGAAAAAGAACATCATGCAAGAAACACATCAAGGAGTTCATTTCCCACTACTTGTGCTACTTAGTAGAGTACGTTAGTTAGTCGGGAGTTAGAGTCTAGTCGAAAGCATCGCTCAAGATTCCAGAATCATCTCGGAGCCTTGGTATGACTCTCTTGTATGTTTTCTTCTTTTGTAAGACTTATACTTTATCAATATAATTATCTTCCCCTTTATATCTTGTCAAGTTTTATCTTAACTTAGTCATTTCCTTAAGTTATAATTATCGGGAAGAAACTTTGTTGCATAGTTCACGGGTTTCCCGTCTAGGATTTAATTAAGTTTAGTCCTTTCTAAACTTAGACTTGGTTATTTCCCAGCTATTCTTCCACTAGGGCAATGGGAGAATATCTAGTGAAGGCGTTGGCACGGTGCCTAAGTTAACATTAGATGGATTTGCATTCGTCCACACGGGCTATGTGGTAGGCGGCAGGAGGTGACAACCCTGTCCATCCCTTTAGTAATTCACCACGTCTAGGAAGTCTCAAGTAGGGTTGTCTAGCGATAGTGTACCCACTAGTACAGAGGTTAGTGACCGACCTATATTAGTGGATCGTTTTCCTGCCCCGAAGTGAGCTAACAGGTGAAAGACTTAAGGTTGTACCAAAAAATTGGTGTAAGCACTCAACCCGAGTAACTAGGATTTGACGCTTGACTTAGATATATTAGAAAGATATATTTTAGGAATCTTAGACTTAGACTCGCTGTCCTCCTGGTTAGCTTAACCGATCTTTTTATTTATCTTAGTGTGGATTTCTCCTGTGTTGCTATGCCCACATTATCATTGAACATTCTTACCTCCATCTTTGGTTAGTTGGTATAATTCTTGTGATTATATCTTTGTTAAACCAAGATAATCTTATGCCTAGCTTCCTGAGGAAAATAAATACGATACCTTGGAATACTCCTGGGTGAAATGCTACAATGGTGTTCTGTGGGCTTGCGGATTAATTCACTTTATTCTTAAAGAATAACAAACACCAATAATCATTTTTGGTGCCGTACCAGGAATAGTGATATTCTTGATGCGATGTTAAGGAATGTCAATAGTGATCCTATAATCTGAGAATATCTTAATTGGTCTCTACTAATTCTTTTATTCTTTCGAAGGATCAAGCTAGGTTCATAACGTGTTGGAGAAGGCTTGATGTCCTTGTAACCAAAATGGCTCAAGAGCTTCTCAACATAATGAGATTGCATAAGAGTAAAATCCCATTATCTTCTTTTATTAGCTTCATGTTCCAGATAACATCAGCCTCACCTAGATCCTTAATATCAAAGCTTTGGCACAGGAAAGTCTTGACCTTATTGATCACGTTAGGATTTGTTCCAAAGATGAGTATGTCATCACCATACAAGCACATTATAACTCCCTGACCCCCACCATGGTGGTAGTACACATATCTATCAGCCTCATTGACTGAAAAGCCTGCCGCTAGAAGTGTTAAGTCAAATTTCTCATGCCATTGCTGAGGAGATTTTTCAGACCATACAAAGGCTTCAACAACTTACATACCTTGTCTTCTTGACCCTTTATTACAAACCCATTAGGCTGATCCATATAGATTTCCACATACAACTCTTCATTAAGGAAAGTTATCTTAATGTCCATCTGATGAATAATAAGACCGTGTGAGGTAGCCAGAGCAAGTAATACACAAATAGTGATCAATCTAGCAACAAGTGAATAACTGTCAAAGAAGTCTTCACCTTCTTTCTAGGTATAACCGTTAGCCACAAGTCGAGCCTTATACTTGTCAATAGTACCATCAGGCTTAAGCTTTTTCTTGAACACCCACTTGCAACCCATGGGTTTGCAACATATGGTCTATCAACAACTTCCAAGTTCCATTAAAAGAATAGAGTCCATCTCACTATGGACAACTTCTTTCTAGTCATCTGCATCAGGAGATGCATATGCCTCTGAAATGGTTCTTGGAGTGTTATCCACAAGATAAACAGTGAAATCATCATCAAAATACTTTACAGTCCTTTGTCTCTTGCTCCTCCTAGAAGCTTCACTATCAATCTTCTCATGGATTGGTTTAAGAGTTTGTTCAGCATGATCAGAAAATGCACTAGGTTCAGGAGTTGTCTCATCAATCACATCAAAATATAATCTAGATATACTATGTAAATATTTCATAGGAAATATGATCTCAAAGAAAGTAACATCACGAGTGAAAGGACCAAGTGACCAAGAGGGGGCGGGGGGGTGAACCGAGAACTTACACTATGTACCAAATTCGCCAATTTCCAAAACCGACTACTCAAACAACTCCTATAACAATTCTAGTTGTGATACACTAGCGAGATAAAAGCCCTATGAAAGGAACAACAACCTAAGCATACTAGTGGATCACTCAAGTCAATACAACTCCTATGCAAGCTAGTAATAAAGCAACGCGGAAGCACACCACAAGCTAGAAAGGAGCCTACTCATGCAATTCTACAAGATAATCAACTAGAACAAGACAAGCACACAAGCATGAATAACACGGTATGTAAATGCGGAAAGTAATGAATCAAACTAAGGAGTAGAGTAAGAGATGGCTCATGAATTTTTTTCCCAAGGTCTCGGAAGGATGGTGCCTTCCACTACTCCTTGTTGGACCACTCCCGCCGGAGTCACGGTCCCTCCCGCCACCGATGTAGAGTTCTTGCCCATGCGCCCGCAATCACTCTCGGAGTGAAGACATAGTGCGCATCACAGCTGCCATCATGGCACAAACTCGCCTCCCTCGAGAACTTGCTGGACTCCCCGAGCCGACATGGGCGCTTACTATTGATGCCCCTTTCACCGGCTGGCTCAAGCCGTGTACAAATATTTGACGGCCTTCACGACCAATCACGATAGGCTTGATCACCGACATCTAACCGGTCTATGTCTCACCATAGACCAAGAGTAACAGCCTAGATCACACCCTCAAGGACACCCTAGCCTTAGATGTGCAAGATGCTCAAGTTACTCTCCACTAGCACTCTTAGGATATGCAATATCTCCTCCTAGTGCTCTCTTCTCTTTCTCTTGGACCTTACCAAATGCTCTTAGGTATTCCACTAGCCAAGAGAGGGCACAAAGACCCTAGCAACAAAGTTATATAGGCTCCCAACCTCAAACTAGTCGTTGCTCCATGAAATTAGCTTTCTGGGCCTACTGTCCGGACTGTCCGGTCACTGACTGACCGAACCATCCGGTGATTGCAACATCGAGCTCCAATGGATCCGACCCCTTGCTGACTCCTGCTGACCAGACCGTCTGATCCGTTTCTCTCTCTAGTCCAGAAACATTTTACGTGCTGCTTCCTGGCTGCCCGAGTCACACTCCTACTGACCCGACCGTCCGGTCACTAGACCGGAATGTCTGGTCACTAGAGCATTCCAGACTTGGCAGTTTTGTTGTTATTCGCTGTAGTCTCTGGACATAGCCACTTAGTGACCATACAGTTTAGTCACCACTGACCTCTCTGTCCGGTCACTTCGTCTAGAAGCTGAAACTCCTCGTCCTCGCTTGACTTCATTTTCCGGCTTCTCCGAACATCTCCTTGGCTTCTCCACTGTCAACTAGTGCCTGTGATTTCACCGAGCAACCTTGCACATCACCGACTAGACATGACCTAAGAGAATGACCTAGAGCCCCTTGTAGTCTGGTTTTCCCTATAGACTCAAAGACCTAACAACTAGACAAGTGTTCCCAACACTTGCTCCATAGCTTGTCCTAGGCTTTGATTCATCTTCTTCAACCCTTGGACTCCATCAAGCTCACAAGCCTCCATGCTTGCGGTCATTGTCATCAATCGCCAAGGCTGCCGTCAACAATCATCGTAGAGTAGAAAGGTTTCCTACATGAACAACACTCGTGTAGATATTAGTCACATTTCATATTTGTCATTCATCACCAAAACATTACCATGGGGTGACCTCAATGGTCATGAATCTTACAATCTCCCCCTTTTTGGTGATGGATGACAACCACTACTTATGATGATCCAAAATGGACGAATAAGAAAGAACCAAAGGAAAAGAAAGGATTGGAAGTCATACCTTGGTCCTTACCTTGGAAGTAGTATCCCCCTTGAGATGTGCTAGGTGTTGAGGGAGAACTACCCACTTATTTAGCGCACTTGGATGTTAATCTTGAGCTAAATTTTGCGCCCGTCTTGGTGTTGTGGTTGATGATCTTGATGAAGTAGACATGCACCAAGGACATAGATGCTCATGTCGGTGAAGATGTATGTTGTCGTCATAGACATGCACCATCGTTGTTCTTTTCCATGTTGGTGTAGATGTTTATCTGGATACGATATTCATATGAACTTCTCCCCCTTTTGTCATTTTCATTTGATCTTCATGTTCTTCTCTCCCTCTTCGTGTTCTCAACTTAAGCTTGGCTTTTGGATCTTTATGTTTCTTCTTCCCCTTTGTCACCTATCACCAAGAACCACACCAAAACATAACGGAACCAAGAGGCAAAAGATAATTGGCAAGAGTTAGGATAACTCCCCCTTTCACGGTGCTCCTCCTTGGTCGCAATGGTGTTCCACCGTAGCTCCCCCAACACTTATGACTCAATAAAATATTTTCTCAAATATGCAAGGTTTAGTCATTTGACAGGTGGGAATGTATGAGCCACTTGTCTTTGAGCCGCGTGAGTAGTTTTAACCTCGGAGCTCAGTTGAACATGCCTCCATAGACATGAAGCACAATTATCACTATTTGATCATCTAGAGAGTCATGTACTCATATTGTAAATGAGCAACTCCCCCTAGATACATGCTTACGAGCATGTATGGTATCACAATGCAAAGATGCATGAATGCAAAGAATGCAAATGCAACAAGTATACAATGCATGATCCGATGCTAAAGAAAAGAAAGAGAACCGCTACAAACCAAAGTGTCAACAATGAGTTGTTCCCTTCTCAAGCTTGCTCACAATGGACCATTCTTCAAAGCCTTGGGTACACCATGAACCACCTTTCCAAGCTTAACCCATGTCCATTGCTATCTCAAGGAGGTCCAAAGTCAACCTAGAAAAGAAGAGAAACAAGCACAAAACAAAGACACAAACAACAAAGCAAACAAACACTACACATATTTACAAAGGACAAGCTCAAGGGTTACTCATGTGAAGTTGAAGAGGTCGAGAACATTGAGTTCTCCTCTTAGCTTGTTGTAGGTTTTCTCATCGAGTGGCTTGGTGAAGATATCCGCCAATTGTTCATGAGTTCGCACACTCACCAACTCGATGTCCTTCTTCTAAACATGATCCCTTATGAAGTGATGCCTCACCTGCATGTGATTTGCATGACCATGATCTCCAGTTTTAAGAGCCATTTTGATTGCTGCCTTACTATCCCAATACAATGGCATTTGAGTGTAATCCGAGAGCGTTTGCCTTATATAGAGAAGTTGGGCATAACATGCTCCCGCCGCCATGTACTCTGCTTCAGCTATCAATAGAGCCACCGAGTTTTACTTCTTTGAGCTCCAAGATACTAGAGATCTTCCAAGAAATTGGCAACCTCTTAATGCACTCTTCCTATTCACTTTGCAACCTGCAAAGTCCGAATCCAAATACCCAAGTAACTCAAAGCTTGTTCCTCTAGGGTGTTTGCAAAGGCTTGCAATTCTCCATGTTGAATCTCTTGAGAAGATCCTTGGCATACTTTTCTTGATAGATGAAGTTTCCTTCTCTCAATTGTTTGACTTGGAAACCAAGGAACACATGCAACTCTCCAATCATTGACATTTGAAATTCTTTTGCCATCATTTTCCTAAACTCTTTATTGAACTTGTCAGTGGTTCAACCATAGATGATATCATTCACATAGATTTGGCAGACAAAGAGATCCTTCCCGACATGTCTTGTGAATAATGTGCTATCAATGCTTCCAATCTTGAAACCATTCTTGAGAAGGAAGTTCCTCAAGTGTTCATACCATGCCCTTGGTGCTTGCTTGAGGCCATAGAGGGCTTTCTTCAATTTATATACATGTCTTGGATGTTTTGGGTCCTCGAACCCCGAAGGTTGTTCCATAGACTTTTTCATTGATCTCTCCATTCAAGAAAGCACTTATGACATCCATTTGAAAGAGCTTGAAGCCATTATGTGATGCATAGGCAAGTAAGATCCGAATAGCTTCAAGATGGTCCACGGGAGCAAAGGTTTCTTCAAAGTCAATCCCCGCCACTTGAGAATATCCCTTAGCCACCAGGCGAGCCTTGTTCTTGACAATTGCTCCTTTCTCATCTTGCTTGTTCTTGAAGACTCATTTGGTGCCAACCATATTATGATTCTTGGGCCTCTTAACCAATTTCCATACTGTGCACCTCTTGAAGTTGTTGAACTCTTCTTGCATGGCTATAACCCATTTGTGATCATCCATGGCTTCATCAATGGTAGTGGGCTCAATCATATAGACATAAGAGAAGTTCTCAATTGCAACATTGGCCTTATTATCATTTTCTTCACTCACATAGTTGGGCTTATTTTGATTTCTCCTTGTCTTTACTCCTTGAGATGGACTCCCAATGATCAAGTCACATGAATGATCCTTGTTGATGGCCCTGGGTCTAGGATGGTATTTTTCTTGAGTGGGAAGAGCTCTTGGTGAAGTATCTTGTGCATCATGGATTGCTCGCTCTCTTGATATATGAGTGTCTTGGATCCTAGGAGAGGTGGGAGAGTCACTCTTATGCTTTCTTGTTTTGGATTTAGAACTTGAGGTGGATGGAAAGACATCTTGTGAAGAGCTAGGAGAAGTGGTTTGTGGAGAAGTATGTGGGGAGGCTTTTGGCTCAATTCTCACTTGGGTTTCATCATCATTTGGTGGGTGAACTCTCAATGAATCTTGGGAGGATCTTGTGGGTGTATTTGTGGCATTTTGGGATGGTTCTAGCACGTTAGAGGAAGAGGTTGATTGAGGTGGTGGAGTAGAGGGCTCATCAATATCACCATGATTGGCCTCATGGGGTAAAACCTCGCCTATGGGCATGTTCCTCAAGGCTTCCCTCATAGGCTCATCTCCAATGTTCACTTCATAAAATTCATCTCCCTTCTGAGGACCATTTGACTCATCAAATTTTACATCATAAGATTCTTCTACATATCCTGTGGCTAAGCTGTAGATTCGATATACTTTGTAAGTTCCTGAGTACCCAATAAGAATGCCTTCATCAGTTCTGCTCTCAAATTTTATGGGCTTTCTCCCCTTCTTGAGAATGTAACGCTTGCAGCCAAAGACTCGAAAATAGGAAACATTGGGTTTCCGTCCCACCAATAGCTCATATGGTGTCTTCTTCAACAACTGATAGAGATAGACATGGTTGGAGGTGTAGCAAGTCGTGTTGATTGCCTCTGCCCGAAACCTCTCATGAGTTCCATACTCATCCAACATGGCACGAGAAAGAGTGATGAACGTATTATTCTTTCTCTCCACTACTCCATATTGCTCGGGAGTATATGTAGCGGGGAATTCATGCTTGATGCATTTATTGTCACAATATTCCTTTATTGTGGTGTTCTTGAACTCAGTCCCATTGTCACTCCTTACCTTTACAATGCTAGCCTTGAATTCATTCTTTGCTCTTCTAGCAAACTTTCTGAATATACCACTGGCTTGAGATTTGTCCACAAGAAAGAAGGTTCAAGTGTATCTCGTGAAATCATCAACAATCACCAAGCAATATAGATTACCTCCAAGACTCTTGAAATGTGTAGTTCCAAACAAGTCCATTTGCAAGAGCTCTAGAGGACGAGATGTGGACATGAATGACTTGGTGGGATGTGAAGATGCATCATGTTTTTCCACCTGACAAGCATTGCACAGTCTGTCCTTCTTAAAGGTCACATCCCTGATTCCGTCAACTAGATTCCTCTTGACAATCTTCTTGAGCTGATTCATTCCAACATGTGCTAGTCTTCTATGCCACAACCATCCCTTGGATGCCTTCGTGAATAGGCAAGTAATTGGTGGCATATTGCTTGATTTGAAGTCCGTGACATATAAGTTCCCATGCCTTACTCCATGAAATACTAGCCCTTTCTTTGAATTTTTAATCATTGCACCATCCTCATCAAATGTGCACTTGAAACCCATGTCACATAGTTGACCAATAGATAGGAGGTTGAAGTTGAGAGTTTCCACAATAAAGACCTTGGAGAGATGGAGGTCATTTGTGATGGCCACCTTGCCCGAGCCTCTAACTCTCCCCTTTGAGTTATCCCCAAAAGTCACCTTCTCACTATCTACGTCTTCATCAATGGTGGTGAACACGGTTGGCTTCCCGGTCATATGTTGAGTGCACTCACTATCAAGAATCCAATGAGTATCTCCACTATTGTAGTTGACCCTGGTGGTAGCCATAAGACAAGCACTAGAGGAAGAAGGGTTAGTATCCAAAGCATTACTTGATTGACTAGCACCAACATTATTGTGTCGAGCAATAAGACCATCCTCATAGATAGGGATTCTTGCAATTCCGTCCTGAAGTCTCCTCCTGATGGGATAGTGAGGAGCACGAAACCTCCAATGTTCATGACCATCCTCCATGTGCACATTGTCAAGGTTGATGTGGTAATGGGGAGGATCATAGAGGCTAGTGACATGCTCAAGCATATGCCCCACTTGTGAGTGGAGCACGAGTATCATCTCCATTGCTCTCTCAATTGAGAGCTTATGTCTCCTGTTGACTACCTCCTCAAGTAAGAAACCCCTCTCAAGAGTTGTGATTTGCTGAAGGAGCTTGTCTATCACTTCATGTTGTGCAATCCTCTAGAGTCCTCTGAAGGAGTTTATCCTACACACAAGCTCATAAATGCTCAAGAGATTCTCACAAAGGTCATCATTTGGATTTCTCATAAATTCACCAAGTTCAAAGAAGAGATCCTATCGATGAGCTTGACAAAGATGCCAAAGGTGATCTTGTGGTGGACGAGGTGGAGGAGGTGGAGGCACCGGAGCCGAAGCCGCAAGATTGATCATCTCAAATGATCGAGTGAGCATTATTGTTGGTGCTCCCCTATGCCAATGCTTGGTCCACCCGAGGTGCTTGGAGTAGAACTTGGAATGGCACTTGAGGTAGAGCTTGACGAAGCGCCCGATGATGAACTTGATGAAGGTCTTGCTCCAAAGGTGTTGTAGAAGCTGTTGCAAGGTAATCTTGTGGAGGGATCAAAGAAGTTTGAGCTCAAAGCTACTTCTTTCCATTTGCTTGAGGATGCTTCATTGTTTTCTTTGGATGTCTTCCTTCCAGTCATGCTTGGAGTGATCTCCTCATCCTTGAAGAGCAGCTCGATCACGTCCTCGATGGAGAGGCTCTTCTCCATGAGAAGGTCAAGGGTGACCTAGAAGAGCTTGCTACTCGGGAGCAAGGAGAGGATCTTCTCAACTATCACAATCTTAGGAAGCTCGAAAGAAGTTGCTGCAATTCTATCCACCATACCTTGCAAGCGAATAAGAGAGTCAAGTAAGTCCTTATTGTCATTGGCATGAAATGCAAAGAACTCCTAAACAAGAGAACTACTAGTAAGACCAACATGAGGCTCACAAACATCATCAATACTAGTCATGCTAGAGGAGCAAGCAAGATCAAGAGACACATCATTATCAATCACCACACCAGGTACACTAATAGAGCAACCTATCAAGTCAACACTAGAAGAATCTAAGCACTCACTAAAACTAGGCACATCCACACAATCATCACAATCATCATACACATGATTATCGGTGAAGGTATTGGCAAAGTGCACAAGAGTATCCATCAACTAATCCGGGATCGTGGCATTTAGGTAGCTTTTAAGCGATCCTTCCATGACCCATGACCCGGACCTGAATGGAATGACATCCCAACTCAATACGATCACTACTCAGGGCAGTTAGGCCTTATGATAAGCACTTGGCTCTGATACCACTTGAAAGGACCGAGTGACTGAGAGAGGGGGGGCGTGAATTGGGAACTCGCACTATGTACCAAATTCGCCAATTTCCAAAATCGACCACTCAAACAACTCCTATAACAATTCAAGTGGTGATCATACTAGCAAGATAAAAGCCCTATGAAAGGAACAACAACCTAAGCAAACTAGTGGATCACTCAAGTTAATACAACTCCTATGCAAGCTAGTAATAAAGCAATGTGGAAGCACATCACAAGCTAGCTAAGGAGCCTACTCATGCAATTCTACAAGATAATCAACTATAACAAGACAAGCACACAAGCATGAATAGCACGGTATGTAAATGCGGAAAGTAATGTATCGAAGTAAGGAGTAGAGTAAGAGATGGCTCATGAATTTTTTTATCGAGGTCTCGGAAGGATGGTGCCTTCCCCTACCTCTCGTTGGACCACTCCCGCCGGAGTCATGGTCCCTCCCATCATCGATGTGGAGTTCTCACCCATGAGTCCGTAATCACTCCCGGAGTGAAGACATGGTGCACGTCACCGCTGCCATCATGGCACAAGCTCACCTCCCTCAAGAACTTGCTGGACTCCCCGAGCCGACATGGACGCTAAGTATTGATGCCCCTTTCACTAGTGGGCCCAAACTATGTACAAATGTTTGATGGCCTTCACAACCAATCATGATAGGCTCGATCACCGACACCTAACCAGTCTAGTTCTCACCATAGACCAAGAGTAACAGCCTAGATCACACCCTCAAGGACACCATAGCCTTAGATGTGCAAGATGCTCAAGTTACTCTCCACTAACACTCTCAAGATATGCAATATCTCCTCCTAGTGCTCTCTTCTCTTCCTCTTGGACCTTACCAAATGCTCTCAGGTATTCCACTGGCCAAAAGAGGTCACAAAGATCCCATCAACGAAGTTATATAGGCTCCCAACCTCAAACTAGTCGTTGCTCCACGAAATCAGCTTTCTGGGCCTATTGATCGGACTGTCCGGTCACTACCTGATCGGACCATTCGGTCATTGCAACATCGAGCTCCAAGACCCCTCTGCTGACTCTTGCTGACCAGACTGTACAGTCAACTGACCGGACCGTCTGGTCCATTTCTCTCTCTAGTCCAAAAACATTTTGCGTTCTATGTTGGCACTTCTTAACGTCGCACCAAAATATTATCTGGTAACAATGCTCGAAGTGTTGATTGATGTTTGTTATGCTTTAAGAGAAGAGTGAACCAATCCGCAAGCGCACAGAACATCTATTGTAGCATTTCACTCGGGAGTATTCCAAGGTATCGTATTTATTTTCCTCAGGGAAGCTAGGCGTAAGAGTATCTTGGTTTAACAAAGATATGACTATAAGAGTTATACCAACTGACCAAAGACGGGGGTAAGGATGTTCAATGATAAATAGGGGAACAGTGATACACGAGAAATCCACACTAAGATAGATAAAGAGATCGGTTAAGCTAGCCGGGAGGACAGCGAGTCTAAGTCTAAAATTCCTAAGTCTAAAATCCAGTCAAGCGTCAAAATTTCTAGTTACTTGGGTTGAGTGCTTACACCAAATCCAGGGTACAGCCTCGAGTCTTTCACCGATAATTTTACTTTGGGCACGACAACGATCCACTAACAAGGTCGGTAACTAACCTTGTGCACTAGTGGGCATTTTACCACTAGACAACCCTACTTGAGACTTCCCAAACATGGTGGAATACTAAATGGACGGACAGGGCTGTCACCACCTACCACCTACCACACAGCCCGTGGGGACGAATGCAAATTCAGCTAGTGTTAACTTAGGCACCGTGCCTACGCCTTCACTAGATATTCTTCCGTTGGCCTAGCAGAAGAATAACAGAGGAATAACCAAGTCTAAGTTCTATTCGAGAACTAAACTTAATTAAATCCTAACCGGAATCTAGTAAACTATGCTTCAAAGTTCTTTCCCGATAATTGTAACTTGAGGAAATTGACTAAGTAAAGATAAATACTTGGCAAAATAAATAAGGAAAAGATAATTGTATTTAATAAAAGATAACTCTCACAAAAGGAGAAAAGATACAAGAGACCTCATACCAAGACTCCGAGACGATTTCTGGAATCCTGAGCTAAGCTCCCGACTAGACTCTAACTCCCGACTAACTAACCTACTCTACTAGTAAGAAAAGTGGTGGGAAATGGACTTCAATGTGCTTCACTTGCTTGCTGTTCTTTTTCTGCTGAATTTCCCCTCTATTTATAGGTGGCGAAGGGTTGGTAGGTACTTGTAGGTGAACGAGAGTCAGTGGGAAAAAGTCGGTCCGCCGGGTGGCGGGCCATGTCGGGTGGCCTGGTATGCTGGGCGGCATGCACCACCGGGCGGCAGCCCAGGCCGGGCGGCCGTTGGATTGAGTCGGTTCCCGAATGACTTGTTTTGGTTGGCCGACTTCTTTGGTTGGTTTGCGCTGACTTCTCTATTTTGAGGCTGGTAGGCCTCATGGGCTTCTTGGGCTGGCAACCCCGGGTGGCCAACCCAGGCCGGGCAGCATAAGAGGCTAGGCAGCACGGGAGGCGGGGTGGCAGGCCACGCCAGGCGGCGGCCTGGGCCGGGTGCTGACCCCCTCCGGGTCGCCCCATGACTTCTCCTGGTTGGGCCACTCGTGGACTCTTTTTCCTTAGCCATATTCCATTACTTTTGGTCCGGGAGGAGAAAACAGCTTCATGGTGGAGTGTTTTGCAGAATCGGCCGGGTCGGATGATCTGCCTGATATGACTCTGTTTTGATCAGCCGGGTGGCTAATTTTAGCTTGATATGACCCTGTCGGCTGGGTTCTGATTTCAGCCATCACGACCCTTCCCGGGCCCTGATTTCAGCCTCATACGACCCTGTCGGCTGGCTGTTTTATGGCATGATCAGCCGACGGGGTGTTTCTTCATGTTTTTGCATGTTTTGATCCTAATATACCTGCAAACACATATTTCACCCAAACTTGTGGAACTTTATTAGTTTAAGCAAGTTTTTATTTAGACCTTAGTCTTTACCTTGCAATTCCCGACCGGTTGGTGGCTGATATTGGGTTTTAAGAGCTACCAACATCTCCCCAAGCTTAATCCTTTGCTTGTCCCGAGAAAATTTAAACTTGGAAGTGATGGGTCAGGAGTTGCTTCAATATTAGAGCCCTGCAAGGATCAAGTGCACAAACACATACTCCTACAACATAGGGGTAATAGTAGACCAACACAAGTTAATCACTAAGTCTTTGTCATTGTAAGTGGGGCTCTTAGGCATTTTATGACCTTGTCATGAGCGGTTTGAACTTAGAACAATTAGTTTAAATTTTGTCACTCAACCTCCTACATGATCATGAGTCCAAAGTTTTTGTATGCTGCATAAGATTTAAAATTTTCCCTCTTGGTACAATTTTTTCACTATGACTCTCATCTCAAAAAGTGTATTTCCTCACCAAGTGCTCATCATACTCTAGGAAATTTGGCTTTATATGTGGGGCTTGGTAGGATGGCACATCTAGTATGCATATTTTGTTAAGTTAAGAGATGGTCCTAGCGAAAAGACTTTGCACATTCTCATTCCAACCATTTGGAAATAATGTCCAGGGGAGAGGGAGAGAATGGACTCACGCGAAGGAGTGGACAAGCACAATAGCAAAAATCTTTATCAAAGACTGGATTTGTGTGCTAGAGTGAAAGGATGGTCCTATATTTTGCTCAAAGGATTTTGAATGAACCTTGAAACTTGACATTTTTACATCTATGAGAGCTGATAATTTTTCTCATTTTCTCTTTCTTTCTTCTTCTTTTTCTTTCTTTTTAGCTCTCATAGTGTAGGGAAGCTAGTTCAATGGTTCAAATATTTATGCAAACTTTTTCTGAGCATTTATTTTGGGAGGACCAAAAATTTTTCTTGTAGGATCAAGGTTTTCGCAAAGGAGAGATGGCTAACACGCTTGGTGAGGTGGATGCTTGAATCCAATGTGGAAACTGCATAACCAAGCATGATTATTTGAGAACTCAAAGATAACGCGAATGAAAATGATTGGCTTTGAAAGCGCAAGTCCCTCATAAGGATCAAATCCTAACCAAACTCAATGCATCCATGGATGGCATAAAAGTGGGTTCATAATTAATATCTGGCCTTGGTAGGAATTTTTCTATCATAGGAAAGACATACACCAAGTAGGGGGGTCTTTATTGCAGCATGGTTTTGAAAGAAATCATTGGACTCTAATCATGAGGAGATCATAGACTCATCCAAAACATGCTATATCATGAATTCCAACAACTACACTTGGTGTTTATTAGCCATTTTGCACCCACTAAAACATAGAGAGACTAGCTTTATCATCATGCCGGTTTACCATTACCCACCAAAATGAAGAATAGAAGTTGTATACTTGAGACTCACAGGGAGCTAACAATGCAACTATTCATCATTTCCATAGGCAAGGTAGAGACTAAGTTCTCAATTTTATTTGAAAAGAGAAATATTTTTGTTCTTTTTGGTTATGCAAATTTTTATGGTTTTTCTTGAAAGCAAAAAATATTTTTGGGTTTTCTTAAATTTTCTCAAAAACTGAAAACAACTCAACTAGAGAGGATAGGACAAATGGCGCACCTTGTTTCACGTACCTCCCCAAGCTTAGGTCTTTGCAAGACTTAAGCTTCAATGGTGTTCACTACGGCGGTTGATAATCGATGTTGAAGTGGCCAAACAATTGGTCCATCATGGATATGTTCATCTGAAGTTGTTCTGATGTTTGCTGCTGCCATTCTTGTTCCCTCCTCATGGCTGCTTGTATTTCTTGTGTTCGTACGTTGGTTTCATAAGCATTGGCAGCCAAGTATTGCATGTCTTCTTGCAACTCCGAAAAGTTGTACGATGTAAATCAAGCAGAGCGAGAGGTGCCTATTCCTCCATGAGCTTGATGGTAACTCCCATCCCATAAGGCTCATAGTTGTCATGGGAGGAAGAGGTGTAGTTCGATGAACTGCAAAACCGGGAAATTGTAGTCCTCTTGATTCAACCGGTTGAGGTGTGTTCATCATTGTGTCGTGCTGTTGCTCTTCTCGATGGAGTTGGGCTTTGGTTTTTGTTCTTGGCCTATCCCCTGCAACACTATGTCGTGCACGCTGCATGGAAGCTTGCAATTTGTATAAAAGTTTCTTTTTCAAATGATGGTGAGTTGGGGGTTAGGCAATTCAATTTCTGTGTCATACCCCAGATAAAGCATGAAATATCTATTATTTTCCTCTCTCAACAAGTGCGCTTGCGAGAAATGATCTTCTCCTAACAAAGGTGCCTTAGGGAGACGGTCTATTCTAGCTCGGTGGAGCGCACCAACCTTCCTAGCAATTCTAGTGACAAAATGGGTAAAAGAGATGGGTCTTTGTTGTCTGAATGCTAAAGTGAGCCAGTGGTTGATGAAGAAAAATGTGGGGTTTGTTTTAATCTTTTTAATTACAGCATGAAGATAGGCTTTATCCAAACTATTCACCGAGCATATGTCACCCCGAGGGGTTAAGAAGTGAGTGATAAAATGGTGAATTATACGGAGCGAGGGGTTGTGAATGCCACTAGTGCATTCTTGCCCCATAACGGGACTTCCTATCTTAGTCCAAAGTCCTTGTGGTGTGAAACCTTTAAGTCTATCAATGTCTAAATCAGCCTTGCTATCAAAACCAAGATAAGTGCTAATTTCTTTTAAAGGTCGTTCATAGGTTTCACCAAAAAGACAAAATTCATAGAGAGTGCCTAATTTGTTAGACGGAGTGGTATGAACTTTTAAGGTGCAAAGGAATTCAATGGTAAGCCATTTAGAGCCATAATCATTAAGGTTGTAGAAATCATACCATCCGTCCGTGTTGAGTGCGTACTCAAAGTTGGCGAGGACGTCGATTCGCTCGAGGAAGTTGTGGTCGAACTTGCGCACGGATGTGAATTCCCGATCTCGAATGACGGTGAATTTGCTTTGCTCGTCGTAGTCATTGAACACTATTTTCTCTTCACTCTCCATGAATTTCTCAAATTCTTCATCTTGCACACTTGCCACTGTTGGAGCATCGGATATGGACATTGTTTCCGAGTGGTAACTTGGAGCATGCCCATATGAAGCTCCTGAATGTTCAGCTTCTGAGTGCTCACTTGGTGTGCGCCTTCCACGGCTTGAGTTGCTGCTGCTGAACTTGGTGCAGAGGCCTCTCCAAATATTTGCCATTCCTGCAAAAGGTTTACATGGATACGATACCCGAAGGACAAAATGATGGTAATGGTTAGCGGTTAGTCGTTCGGTTAGTAGTCCAAGTGTTAGTCATAGAAACGTGCAAAGGTGACAACAAACTCTCTCTAGTTAGTTTTATTGCAGAACACTTTTTATTGCTAAGTTCAAAGTGCACTTACTAGTGAGAACTAGTGGAGAGAGTTTGTGAGGGAGGGAAGATTTTCTCAGCAGAAGGTTTTGGGTGGAGAAGCAAGGGAGAGTGAGCCCTCTATTTATAGGCTCAAGAAGAGCCTTGGGAGGAGAGTGGCTAGGCAGGGCGGCGACCCATGCCGGCCGACAGGCTTGGCCACGCGGTACCCCATGCCGGTCGACACCTCTTTTTCCTCCCACTTGGGTTGATTATTGGTGGCCAAGTTGCTTGTACAGGTGCCATGTGAAATATATGCCTCTATTATTCCGAAAAAGGAGAGGGGATAGGGATTGATGGGATGGCCAAATTTAAAATTTTGCAATGAGTGTTCTGCCCTCTATGGTGCCTAGGTGAATAGGGTGGCAGGTGAGTGTGGATGATCAAAAGATGGAGTGATTTGAGTGGTTCTCATTCACTTGTTTTCACTCATGGTGGGGATTTTTATGAGCATTTTGCCTAAAGGGAAAGCTGGCCACACCTCCACCACTCATGGCCATCATCTCTGCAGTAAAAGTGCCAAGAGTCCAAGGAAAAGTTGTGTCGGGCGGCAGAAATGACCCAACCATGTGGTCGTTTTTATGAAAAATGACTCCCAGGATGCTAGAATTGGACTGGGTTATTTTAGGTTAGGTGGCTCAAGATTAGCTTAGCCGGGTGATCATATTTCGCCAAATATGACCTCCCAGGTGCTAGAATTTGATAGAATCTGACCTCCCAGAATTTACCCAGCTGGGTGGTCATTTTCATGGAATATGACCTCCCGGTTTGCTAAAATTCGACTAGCCGGGTTGGATGATCAGACCATCACCCGGAGGGTCGTTTTTGCTGAAATTTGACCTCCCGGGTGCTAAAATTTGACTGATCGGGTTGGACTCTAGGTACTTGAATATTTTCCAGCCGGGTGGTCGGTTTCATGAAATATGACCTCCAGGGTGCTAAAAACTGACTGGCTAGGTTGGAGCCTCAGATTATCACCCGGGTGGTCTTTTTTATGAAATTTGACCTCCCAGCCAGTAAATTTGGCTGAGCCATCACCAAATTTTTTTGCCTAATTTAGTGGTTAAGGAAAATAAAACTAATTTAATGGGGGAAGGAAAAGAAGGGGGATAAATATCGGTTTACCTCCCGATGAGGGTCCGGATTTTACGTCTCGAACAAGACGTTCTCTGCATTTAATTCTTCGTAGTGCCCGTCGTGGATGGAGAATTTTCCACGATCGGTGCAACTTCTTTCTTCCACCACACTTGTTTGATTTTCTTTGGCTTGGTGGAGACCTTTCTCTTCATTTCTTGTGGCTCGTTCTTCTTCTTTGGTGGTGGTGGTGTGTTCTTAACTTTTACCACCAGTGCACCCGATTCTGGTGCAATTCGGTATACTTCTATTTTCTGCATCATGTTAGGATTTTTATCATAGAAGATGCATACCAGATTGCATTGTTCTGTTTAGGGCTTGAAGGTGAACTTTTTGTCGTGCCCATTAATGTTAAGATGGATTTCTACAGCCCCAACATCAATGTTGGCATTTGCGGTGCTAAGGAACGACCTTCCTAGTATAAGAGGTGTTTTTGCATCGGCCTCCATGTCTAGCACCACAAAGTCGACGGGAACTAGAGAGTTCCTTATCCTTATGGGTACGTCTTGAAGCTTGATCTCGGCAGTAAATATATAGGGCTACGTTGAGACTAAGAACTACAATGGTTAATACAAGACGCCGAGTTATACAGGTTTGGGCCCTCTCGATGAGAGTAAAAACCCTACATCCTGTGTTCTGTGGTTTGTATTGCTTGTAATCTGGTGTACCTCAATCGGGGTACCCTGCTGATGCGCCCCTTCCCGGAGGATCGAGGTCCTGAAGGTGCTGATAACACAGACACTTGATAATACAACAATGATCCAATATTTAAGTTTCATTATAACATCAAAGTGCAGCGGAATTATAAGTTCATGAGGTTTCAAAAACAACGGAAGCAAAATAACGATAAGAACTACAAGCTCGATGATACAACATAGTGATGATTCATGCCCGAGGAACCATCACTCTAGCAGCACATAGCAGTCACTGCGGCGGAAGGTCAGACTCCCAGTGGGCAGTCCAACCCTCAGGGACTTACACGTCCCAAGGCAACACATCTACAGGCAAATCTATCTCTTCAGTACCTGAAAACCACATAAGCATAAAGCCTGAGTACTAATTACTTAGCAAGACTTACCCGTCAAAACCTAGACATGCCATGGCTCTAATAGGTGGCTTGTTTGAAGGGACTCGCACTAAGAAACCTGTTGTGGTTACAAAACCTAACATACATATTATGGGCGATGTGAACCCGAAGGATTGACAAAGCTAGGGGAAGGATACAACTGGCCAAGAAGAGAAGGAGCCATCATCAATCAATCAGCCCCCCTCATGACCTCTAGGGTCTTGTATTTATAGAAAGGGGAGAAGAGGGGAATCCCTCTTCTACCCTCGATGTGTTACAAATCACCATTTTACCCTTGGTGGGGGTATAAGTACACAAATGCCCTTAGGCTTACAATTAGACCAAAATACTACATGGGCCAAACATGAGGTAACTGAGCCCATGAGGAGAAACAATGGGTTCCTTGAACCCTAGCTCCAACAGTCCTCCCTCATCTGTAGACTCTCGGAGGCACGAGGGGCTATTGATGAAATAATGCCCGTAGCTCCTCATGGCTCAGAGACCCAATTTATGAACTATCAAATTACATGTCTTATTACAAATTCTACTATAATATTACATGAAGAAAGAAGTACATAGCAACATTCATGAGGTTCTTTTGCCTAGCCCTTGAGACTTGAAACTGGCCGAAGGTGAGAGCCTCTCTTCAGGAGTTAAAGTTAAGCCAAAGACATCCTTGCTTTGGAACCCGGAGTCATGCTGAAGGCGAGAATCTTTCTTGGTAATGATAGCTAGGTCGAAGATGTGGCTGATGTCTTTATTATTTTGGACCCAACCGGAAAGTTGAATTTTTGACAGAAATGGTTTCTAGAACATGCATATACTTTTGTTAGCTGCTATGAGTTTGAAGGAGAGGTAAGTAATTTCACTTTCTCACATACAACAGTCAAATATAATAGGCAAATATTTCTATGTACTCCTCCTCCCTTTTGACTGTCATGGGGAAAGTGAAAAAACCACTAAGTTGTATCGCAAGACCGGGGGTTAGCCCCCTCCCTGGTGTGGATGGATTTACTATTGCATCTCAAGGCCGTGGGCTTACACCCCTCCCCAGCACGGGTGTACGAATTGTTGCATCAAGGCCGAGGGCTTACACCCCTCCCTAGCATGGAGGGATGAATTGTTGCATCAAGGCCGAGGGCTTACACCCCTCCCTAGCATGGATGGACGAATTTTTGCATCAAGGTCGAGGGCTTACACCCCTCCCTAGCACCACATGTTGTCTACAAGCTTCAAGTGTCACCCTTTGAGATTTTGTTGAACAACAACATCAAATAGAAGAAATGCCATAAAAACTCATGCACTTGCCCTAACTTACAATTATTTAGAAGTCGTGGCCTCCGGGCTACATGTAGACGCTTATGCCTTCGGGTAACACGCACTCACTCTAGTGCCCTCGGGCTTTCTATATAAGTTATGGCTTCGGGTACCATGTATCATATCATGTGCCCTCGGGCTCTTTAATAATTACGAGAGCAAAATAATTCATGTCGTATAAAACATACGTGTCGAGCGCCTCGTCAGGCCTCGGCATGCTTCGAACCGTAGTTGTTCGGCATCGGGAGGTGCTGCCCCCGGCTTTCTAGGCATGTCCTTCCAGAGCATCGGGCCGTAGTTACCCAGCATCGGGTAGTGTCACGCCCGGCATTCCGGGCATGTCCTTCTGGAGCATCAGGCCGTAGTTGCCCGGCATCAGACCGTAATTGTCTGGACTCAGTCCGTAGTTGCCTTTGCAAGAAAAGTAAAGGATGCGTCTCTTTGGACCCTCAGGCCGTAGTTGCCCGGCATTCAAGTTCAAAGAAGATAACCAATATTTTCACCATGCATTTGTATGCACGATGCATGCTCATGTGATATGAATGTTTGTTCATGCTCATGATGCACATGTATGATATGAGAACTATGAAAGGAGTCACAGTGTGTGGCACTTAACCACATCTCTTGGCTTCATATTCCTGCACAACATATGCCATCAATTGCATATAAACGCTATGCAAGAAAATATTCAGATGTATAGAGGCCTGCACATAATAGGATAGTTAGCACATGGCACAACATTACACCATAAATGCAATAGTTTAGTTTATGGTGCATGTTCTCAATGGTACCCTTCGGTTGCATCTGCAATTATAGCACAAACTACAGACAAGCTAGTATAGTTAGGTCCAAAGGCAAATGTCATACTGAATGATTGATAAAGCTTATTCCCTAATAAGCAGGATAAAAGGAAGGAGTCAATGTACAGTTATCCTTCGGCTAGAATGTAATTTCCCTCTCTAGTGCCAGGCTTATCACATTAGCATTGTGTCAAAACTCAACAAAAACAAGCTTCAAATGACAAGTTTCAGCACTGCACTCAAAGCATCCCGCCATCGTCTAGAGCTGCGATCGCAGCCGACGATGGCGTATTGGCATTATGCCGACGGGCTAACAATTTTCAGTGTTCTGACCATGGCCGAAGGGGACTCTATCACAACAACAAACCATGTGTGTTTGGCAAGGATGGTGCAGCACTAAAAATCTTATCACTGCTTGAAACTACAGCCTCAACGATACAACCGGTACAGTGGTGACAACATATGGAGCACGTGTTAGGCTTTGGGTACAACAACTTTCAGCACGATGACACTCCGAAATGCATCTTATTCATGCATGCATTCTACATAACAAGAGCTCGTAGATTTTACGCAATAGTTGCCCTTCGACCGTGGGGCCTTCGAGCAAGACTAGGCAAGCACCTTAGCACTTAGAAGTTATCAACTTTGTCATTCCTTCGACCGAGGCCCTCAGGCTTAACGTGACCGTAGTCCCTTCAGTGCTGGACCTCGTTGTGAGTGGTGGCTTGACCGGGTTGCAAACTGGGAGGCATCTATGGTTGTGATAGCAAGGTGTCGAGGCAATTTTTATTAGCCCTCCGTAGCCCGGGCCTTCGGCAAAGTGCCACGCATGGCACTAGTGTCCTATATGTGGTTCACTAGTGCTCTCGGCTCAGCAATCCCTCATTGCCTTTGGAGTAATTTTTATTTTTATATTTTTTTTTTTTTTGCTTCGAGCTCCCGAAGGTACCCCTGGTTAACATGCATGCCGGAGCTCGATTATACGTGTGTGAATAATGTGTGACCATAGAAGCTCAATGGCACTACTAACCACTGAATTCCATCTAGATCCACCCCTGGGAACATGCATGACATGCGTTGCCTGTGATATGGTTTGGAAATCATTTTATCTTGCATGACCGAAGGTCCCTCCGGCTGACAGAGACTCAACTGTGTTTGGAATCCTTGCTATCGCATACCCCATTTAATTTTTGCTATGTTTTCTTGGTTATTATTAATAGTGTGTCGAGGACCCTGGAACAATGACCGAGTGTTTTCTATATAATTTTTTAGTGGCAACGCGCATCAACACCGGAACCTTTGGTAGTGCAGCGTCTAGCTGCACCAAGTGGACTTTCGATAGAACTAGCTGTGCATGTACACAAGGGCGGGGAGCCTCAGTGGCCTCTGCTGAAGAGGTGCTCGACTGATCAGTGCCTCTGGACGCTGGCAAACCTCTACTAAACTATAGTGCCCCCGCACAACCTGAAGACTAGTTTTCATTCGGACCAACTCTCATATTGCCGCATGATGGCCTTGGGAGCATCACTTAGCCGAAGCTTGCCACTATAAGTAGTTCTAAAAACTAGGATAATTTAATCGGCCACGCCTAGGGACCGCATCGACAAATACTAGCTTCGAAGACAGTAGGCTACGGAGCATGTCCACCGTTATAGTGCTTTCGGACGTTGGCTCTCAGCTGAGAGCTAACTCCAAATATAGAAGACAACAATAATTTGCAAGTCTCCATATTACTTATCGATGTGAATTGTTATAACGAGTTTCGGTGGCTTAAATTTACAGCAGCGTGCCTCTCGGCTGCCATTAGCAGGGTGAGATCATGCAATGTAACCAGCATTGGAGTGACTCATGGGCCTCGGTGCCGCTTGACCCTTTGGAATGGCTCTGGCTCAGGGGCCTCGGTATTGGTCTGCCGGTAGCACCCTTTGGGGCAAAGCACCAAATTCTTTTGTTCGGCCCTTTCTTGTTACTATTATTATTGTTAGGCTATGCGCCAGCTTGCTGGTGCATCGGGTTTCAAGACAATGACAACTTGGGGCCTTCAGATCAGACAACTACCGGAGGACTGGATGCTACTGGTAATTCGGCCGGGTGTCCCTCGGGTCCAGACATCCTCTTCGGCTAGCTAATTGGAGCAATCTAGCACGTGTTTAGCATTGGCATTTGAGGATGACTAGTAAAGTAAGTAACAGGCTCAATAGCTAGACTGAAGCATTGGTCACATATCTCATGTGTCGCGATTTTATACTGTGATCCACGCACGCGTCTGTACGTTATATACAGAACAAAAGCTTAGCGGCATGCATGCCCTCCTCTAGATCGCCATTTAATAGCGTGCTAACAACACTGTAATAACGTTGAGCAGAGCCCTATGGAAGGGCCATGGCACCCTCGGTGTGTCTCCCTTGCGCGTGCTTTTGGCAAATCAGCTAAAACTATCCTTCGGGGTTTCTCATCCGGCCAAAGTGCTTGAAAATAATTTCCAATCTCAGATTTTGGAGTGAGCTCCAAAACGTACTACTAAGCATACAAAACATGATCAGGGACTCCCTTGAGGCTACGCACGTGCGCACACGACCATCGCTTGTTCTGGGTTTTTTAACACAAACCTATGTACCTCTCGACGACTGGGCTAAGGTAGCTTTTAGGACATGACTGTCTTCCTTCGGGAAATAAGTTGCAGTATACATGTGGTGCAACTACGCCATTGGTGCCAATAGCTCATAGCCTCTGGTGACTCGTTTGAAGCTACCCGCGCCTACGCCTTCGGCAACATACGGTACAAGGTTCATAAGCGTTTGTGTTCTCCGAAGGCGGCCTCCGGATGACAATTGCCAAGGGCTGTGTCAACAAGCCCAGGCGAACAGTCTTAGGCAGTAGTGACTCTACGGGGTAAAAATTTAAAAGTCTCGAAGGCCATGCGAAGCCGAAGGCTAGCTCACTTCCAGAACTAAATCACGCGTATTCCCAGAACTTAATCAAGTTTAGCGAAGCAAGAGAAGCAACTTAAGTGTCTCTCGTAACATGCATGGTGGAGCTTAGCAAAACCATATCCACATGCCTAAGCAACAATGCGCTTGTGTGCATTGGGATTGCATAATTTGATGTTATCGTTGTTTCGGGGTATCCCTATTTAACCTTTGGAGTGGCCTGCGGGTTGTGGTGCCACTAGACCCTTTGGAGTGCTCATGGGCCTTGGGATCAGTCCGCCGGGGCAACCTTTTGGCTAGGACGATTTTCGAGGGTTCTTGTCTGGCTAATTTTTGCTGCTAGGTTGAGCGTCGGCTTTCCCATATGCTATGAGAAGGCAACTTTGCCGATTTGGTATATTGGTGGTTTTTCCTTAGTATTGTGCTTCGGGTACACACTCGTCGGCTATACACGCAGCCGCGGTGTTCATAGATCATGAGCTTTAGTGATGTTATGACTACATCATGGTAACATCACCACATAAGTTATAGCTTGATGTTAATTAAAAGCTTTCGACTATGTTCCCTCGGATGCAAGTTTCTAGCGCTAGCCTTTTGGGATAGCACGCACGCCTTTTGGGGGCCGTGAGAACTTTCTCCATTTTTCAAGTGATTATTATTATTATGATTATTCTTTTTAATCAGGTCTTGATGGGTGGCCGAAGGTGATTCGGTTTGACATGAACTCGATAGTGTTTCAGGTCATCACTATTGCATATACCGGCAAGTTCTAGGCAACTACTCTCCAGGAGCAAGTCCGGTGGTGTTTTTGTCGCGTGCCGCTCATCAACGGCTTGCGCGAGAGCCTCGGCGTTCCGTACAACTACCATGACTAAACACACTAGAACATGCTATAAAATAAATGAAGAAAGAAGCAAGTCTGGGCTGCTAAGTTGAAATGTTTACGTGAAGAGAAAGAAAAAACTTGCAAAGTTCAGAAGGCATAGATGGATATCACCTTTGAGGCGGAGTTGTGCAGATTCTTTCTGAAGGGCGAGAGGGCCCCTTAAAGGTTGATGCCACAGGGCGAGTCCAAAGGACCCCGAGACGATTGATGTCGAAGGGCGTGTCCGGAGGGCCCCCGGTAGGTTGATACTGAAGGATGAGCCCGAAGGGCCTTCTGAGTCCTAAGGTTTTTTTTTGCATATCCCGAAGGACCAACAAGAAGCACGCCCGAAGGCACATCCTGAAGGACGACCAAGAAACCAGCCTGAAGGCATATCCCGAAAGACCAATAAAAAAACAAGCCCGAAGCCACATCTCGAAGGATGAACAAGAAACCAGCCCGAAGGCACATCCCGAAGGGCCACTTATAAACATGCCCGAAGGCTGATCCCGAAGGGCAACTTGTACCGAAGGACCCCCAGAGGGAAGATCCTGAAGGGCTACTAGGAAACGAGCCCGAAGGTAGATTTCGAAGGGCAACTTAAAACGAGCCTGAAGGTTGATCACGAAGGGCAACTTGTGCCGAAGGACCCCCGGAGGGAAGATCCCGAAGGACAACTTATAAATGTGCCCGAAGGAAAATTCCGAAGGAAGACATATAAGCGTACCTGAAGGCAAATTCCGAAAAAGACTTATACACGAGCCTAAAGGCTGATCCCGAAGGAAGAGTTATAAACAAGCCCGAAGGCTGATCCAAAGCGCCTCCAAAAAAGGTGCCCGAGGGCAAATACCGAAGGGCCTTCAAAAAAAATTGCCCGAAGGGCCTTCGAAAAAGGTGCCCGAGGGCCGATACCGAATGGCCTTCAAAAAAATTACCCAAAGGGCCTTCGAAAAAGGTGCCCGAAGGGCTGATACCCAAGGGCCACTTAAGCCAAAGGATCCTGGACTTTTGCTTAAAAAATTCAACTTCTGCTCACGAGACTTTTTGTATCACTCCCCACGGACGGCGCCAGCTATTGTGGTTACAAAACCTAACATATATATTGTGGGCGATGTCAACCCGAAGGATTGACAAAGTTAGGGGAAGGATACAACTAGCCAAGAAGAGAAGGAGCCGGCATCAATCAATCAGCCCTCCTCATGACCTCTAGGGTCTTGTATTTATAGAAAGGGGGGAAGAGGGGAATCCCTCTTCTACCCTCGATGTGTTACAAATCACCATTTTACCCTTGGTGGGGGTATAAGTACACAAATGCCCTTAGGCTTACAATTGGACCAAAAGACTACATGGGCTAAATATGAGGTAACTGAGCCCATGAGGAGAAACAATGGGTTCCTTGAACCCTAGCTCCAACACAACCTATTAGTTCTATCAAGTTTTATTTTTCAAGTTAAGTGGGTTGAGATGAAATGTAACTTTAGTTGCAACAATAATAAAATAATACATAAAGTAAGTACAACAATAGAGCATTAATAATAATCAGTAATAACCAGTACAAATCCATATCCAAAATATCATGTGCAACTACGTGATTGGCGCGGTGACCAAGCGGTACTCATTACTGCGAGGGACAGCAATTGCAATCGATTTACACGAGCTGGGACAACCTAAAGTACATGACACATACGCACCAATTAAGGTCGTATATGACAACCTTCCACAAGAAAAACCAGCCACATCCTGGCCCGGGTGTGGTGACGTCGAGTGGGCATGCCGTCCTGCCAATAGTACTTCACGATATGGACCGCCCACTCCAGCAGCCGAGGGGTCATAAGACCAACGCACCTTAACTGTCCTTGATGTAAGCGACGTTTAATGCTACATCGGTTTTCTAGTGCCCATGAAACTAGCATGCATTCGATACTGTTCGAAACTTGATCAAGGGGCCGACCACGGACGGGTCCTAGGGTGGGCAAGACAGGGCTACCGCAGTCAACACCCATGTGTTGTTGCAAACCTACACATGCATCATCCCTGCCCGGCCATACATCAAAAGTAAACTTCTTTTATAAGTTCAATTTAGTGGTCAAACTATTCCATAGTAATAATTTCTACTGAGACTATTAATTACTAAGCATAGCAGTTTAGTACCGAGCCTACCAAGTTTCTAATAATAGCAATATAAGTCATTTGGGTGACATGCAAGGTGGGTTCCAATCAACTCCTATGACCTAATGCAACAATTAAACATAGACACTAGTAGTGATATAAACTAGCAAAACTTTATAAAGAGGCTAATGCAAACCGGGGCTTGCCTGGATCCATGCTAGTGTTAGCAACTACAGTCTCTTGCTCTTCAGGCTCTTGGTCCTGCTGGACATCGGGCTCCTGCTCCTGAGTGTGGTTATCCATTGATGAACAATGGATTTAATGGTATTATCGTAACACCGTCACATGCAATGATATGATGGATGCATATTGCATAGTGTTTTGGTGCTAACAACCTTATTAACAAGTTCTCGAAGCCATATGCTTTAAAGAAACAAATTAGAGTTTCATCATTTTATGTGTGTTAATCAGTTAATTAGGGTTGTTATAGTTTTTAAGAACAAGTAAGTAATTAGAATAGTAAACAATTGATTCTGGACTTGATATCATGAACAGGGACATATATGAATTGCATTTTTGCCAAGTTACAGCCTCTGAATTGTATTATTCTATTTACTAGCATTTATTTAAGTCAAAGCATTACATAATTAATAGAGTATTATATACTACAGAAATAACTTAACCAAAAATCAGGGTGGTGTATTAATATGGAATAACAGTGTATGCAAAAGATTAGAATTAAATTCCATTCCTAGAATTATTAAGGAATTAATTAGTGTTTACACAAGTTATTTAATTAATTAAAATATATTAACAGAGACAGTTGGTTATCATTTTACTAAAATAAAGCACATTAGTATGAAGCTAACAAAATTGGTTTCAGGTCATTTGGACTTAAAATGACTTTACTATGCTTTTTAGAATTTTAAGCCATTTTCTGGAATTATTTTGGTTTGAATTTAAACACGTCAGCGCCACATGTGCGCCATGTAGGCTGCCAAATAGGCACCAGCTCAGCTGCCAAGCAGCTGTGCCTGAGCGCGGCGGTGCGCGGCTGGGGCTTGCCGGAGGGCTCGCCGCTGGGCGTGTCGAGGGGCAAAAGCTCGTCGCAATGGCATGGCTAGGCTCAGCACGTGAAGGCGAAGCTAGTGATGGTGCTCGCGAGGTGGAAAACTCACCAGAAACAAGTCGGCGACGAGCGGTGGCGGAAGCTTGAAGTTTGGCGACGTCGCGATTTATGCTCAGGGCAGGAAAAGGTGTGCGGCTGGCTCCTAGAGCTTCACGGAGGCATGTCGGGGATCAGCATCGGGTCGTCATCCACCGAAGAGGGTTGGAAGGTGGTGCTCGTCGGCGAGGCGGTTCGGGCACAGCGGCACAGAGGGGGGGGGGGGTGTCAGCCAGGGAAAGGAGCCATGTCGGCGATCTTGTGCACGAAAACAAGAGGGCAGCAAGTTAGGCACTAGTGGGTATGAGTTGAGTATACGCGCAAAGAGGAAGGAGGGTGTACGGCTCCAGAAGAGAAGAATTTTGCGGCGGCGCCAATGGAGCTTACTTGAAGTTCCCCCTTTAATCTTGGTCAAATTCCATCGGGCCAAGAGTGGTGGTGGTCAGCGATAGGCATGGGAAGTAGACTGGTGTTCTTGCGCGATATTTTGCAGTGCTGCCCTTGGCTGAGGGGCACTGGAGAGGGGGAAAGAGTTCGAGCACAAGCTTGGTGCTAATGGCCTGAGAATAGGGGACGCGGAACTGAGGGAAGGCAGGGGGTTTTATAGGTCGGGGTTGGTCACTTGGGGTGGCCACGGGCTTGCAGGGGTTTTGTGCGCTGGTTTGAGGGCTGCCGAGCTGTCAGGAGGCGTTGGGCGCGCAGAGACGGCAATGCTCTGCCATGGCCATGGCGGCATTGGGTAGAGGTAAAGTGACGCACGAGCATGGCGGCTAGCGGCTTGCAGTGACAGAAGAGTTGTGCGCGGCTTCTCATGCGGTCAGAGGGCGCGGAGCGGCTGGCCGCGAGGAGACCGGTCGGCAACTTCCATGACGGCGAGTCCCTATGCGGTGAAAGCAACTCGCGACGTTGGCACTTAGCGGCGTGCTGGCGAGGGGGGAAACAGCAGCGAGGCGACGGCGATGTGAAGGGGCGAGCTATGCGTGCTAGTGCGGCTATGAGCTCCCAGGTAGCAGAGAAGGGTAGCAGCAGCCTGCGTCGGGAACCATGGGCGCGGCAGAGGCATGACGACTTCGGGCAGAGCAAAAGGAACTCCATCGTGTGGCGGCTAGTGGCCGAATGGTAGAGGCGAAGTCATGGCGGCGAGTGGCAAGGTGCGGAAGTGCAGGACCGAGTTCCGAGGGCGGCAGAGCGGGCGGCGGGGATTCGCGCGGGTGGGAGATGGGAGGAAGAAGATGAATTTTTGCAGAGGGGCCCTCCAACTTTTGAAAAGTTCTGAAAAAGGTCCCTGGTTTTTAGTTTGTTTAATTTCCCTATGCTATAAGCCTCCAATTTGAATAAAATTTTATATTTAGGCTTTTAGAACAATGGGGAATTTATTAGTGAAGTCTATCAGGCCAGAAAAGAATTTATTTAGTTGGAATTAATAATTAAAGTTAAATCATTTTTAGGTTTAATTTATTTATTTGATTGATTTCTTAATGGAATAAAAATCTGATTTTTGGCCCAAAATTGTATTTTATTTTATTTTCATAATTCTGATGTAATTAATTGGCCTATGTTTTATAGAAAGTTTTATTTGCTTTAAACTTTTGCTTGCAGGGATTTAACTTAGCTTTGAGGAAAATTCCATTTTAACTTGTCCCTATTATTTCATACTTCTTACTTGAGCTAAAAATTTTGGCAATTTGTGCTAGGCAACAAAAAGAGACACCTGGGTGTCACAGCCCTCCCTCCTTAAAGAAATCTCGTTCCGAGATTAAGAACAAAGCAAACTAGAGAGGGGCAAAAATTTTACCTGTGAACAAAGACTAGAATTCCGGGTAATGAGTACTCAGAAATTCTTCCGATTCCTAGGTGGATTCATCTTATGAGTGGTTACTCCATTGCACTTTATAGAATTTGATGGTTCTTTTGTGGGTTGTGCATTTTTTTTCATCAAGGATTTTTATTGGTCATTTGGAATAAGTGAGGTCCGACTGAAGATGATCATACTCTTCTAAGACAATATCTATTGGAGGTTTGAGCCACCGTTTTAGTTGTGACACATGAAACGTGCTATGTACTCCAGATAGATCTGGGGGTAACTCCAGCTTGTAGGCGACTTGTCCACATCTCTCCAAGATTTTGAAAGGGCCGATGTAGCGGGGTGCTAACTTTCCTTTGATTCAGAAATGCTGAATGCCCTTCATCGGTGATACTCGGGCAATTTGTGCCTATTATTTCATACTTCTTACTTAAGCTAAAAATTTTGGCAATTTGTGCCAGGCAAGAAAAAGAGACACCTGGGTGTCACACCTGCCACCTTATATATCCGGTCGGTAGGGGGTACATGAAGAGTCCTACTCGTATTCTACAAGGATTTACATAGAAAATCTATCTCTAATTGCTTTGCACTCCAAGCCGACTCAGTCGGTTTCCTTGTTGATGAAGTACCCGGTCGGCTACCAACTTAATCATATATATGGATACCCGTAAGGCAAGTATCCCACAGCAGGTCCCGAGTGCTTCCTGATTTTGAGCTTTGATTCTCCGAGTGATCTTCAATGTTGATCATAAATTAGGAAGACCTCTTATAAAATTTCTGATAGATCTGATGCACCGGTCAGGTGCACCTGATCAGGTGTAGCCCCTGACTCTTGTATAATTTGGAGGCTAACAAATAATACAAGAGTCTAATCATATTAGCTCTTATTATTTTGTTGTTTGTAGTTTACTCAAACCATCAAGCTTGAGCCTAACAAACCTCTGATCATCAAACCAGTAGGTCTACTTGCAAGATTTCAACCTTGCCGACTGATTATTAAAAAGGTTGAATGTTGTATGTTATTTTCCGAGTGACTTATCGGTCTGAACTTTATGACATCAATCATGTTCAGTCTATGTAAAGAAATATGACATCAATCATACAACAGTACTAAGCTAAATGACATCAATCATACAACAGTACTAAGCTAAATGACATCAATCATATCATAGCTTTTCCCTAATAATTTGTCACTCTATTTGATCATAAGTCAAAATTTGGCAATTTAATTATTAACATCAATCAATAACACAACCTTTGAACTTATGCCCGTACGACCATCAAGTCCTTTGCTACATGATCATCAAATCACATAGATACGACAAGTATTTTTAAGTGGATTTGCCACTGCTTCTTATCAAAGAACCCCCAAGATTATTTCTCAGGCTTAATAGCTCTAAATCTTTTTAAAGATCAAGGCCTTTAACTAATTTTTATTTAATTGGAAAAAAACTTTGACACTGTATGGCCCATACCAGCCCATGGGACCCTTAGGTCAAAAGTAAGGATATAAAATAGGCTGGACAGGTTGACTATCAGTCCACACCGTCATTTCGTGCACAAGCTCTTCGTCTTCCTTGCGCCTCCCCTGCTCCTTGCGACGCTTCTGCTTCTCCAGCTAGGGTTAGCGCATTGCTTCCTGTCGCCGTAGATCTTGTCACCCTCAGCCCCTGAGCTTTAGCTAGGGTTCATCGTTTGATTTGCCGCGCCAAGTCATCCATAGCCATGGGTTGCAAGAAGGCCTCCGCCGCCGCCACCACCGAGTCTTCCTCATCGGAGATCGAGATCCCCGAGAAACTCTAGGAGTTCTCAAAGAGCAACCTCTCCAATGCCGATCTGTCGAAGATGGTGATGAATGGCATTCTTCCCGAGCAGGCTCGGATTGACTAGAAGGTACCCAAAGAAACCTGCCCCATCCCTATTCATATATGGATCATTGTGTTTCGCTCATTCTTCGAGCACGGCTTCGGAGTTCCCTGCTGTAGCTTCTTGTGCTAGCTCCTTTTCTTTTACAGGATTGAGCTTGTCAACCTCAATCCCAACTCAATCCTCCACATCGCCATCTTCGTACATATGTGACAAGCTTTCTTGGGCATTCTCCCCCATTTCAATCTATTCCGTCATATGTTTGTCCTCCGACCGTTGACAATGAAGGACAACCAAGTGGCCATAGGCGGCGTCGGCGTCCAGTTGCGCAAGAAGGAGGCCTATATCAATGTTCCTTTGAAGACCAGGAACAAGAATTGGAAGGACAAGTGGTTCTATTGTGATAACCCTCCCCCTATTCTTGACGACTTCTCTGGTGTGAAGGCAATTCCCCTGGCGCAATGGACTGAAAAATCCGATCTGACTGACTCCCAGGTGGTCGCTCTGCTGAAGAAAATCGCCGATCTGAAGAAGGAAGGTGTTGATGGTATCACCATTGCCAAAATCTTCATAGTGTGCAGAGTGCAGCCCCTGAAAATTCAAAGCCACCTGGCATGGAATTATGCCACCAATGACAAGACCAGGGAAGTTCCTAATTCTCCCAACGACAATCTTCGTTGGTCTCACTTGTCAAAGATGTTTGAAGGAGATATCCTTCAAGATCATTCATTAATTGAGAAGGCATACAACGTGGGCACTCTACGGGCCAAAGTAAGCCTTGATCGACTCTGAATCATTCCGTTATTATCATATTTTGAGATCCTGCTTGATGTCTTGGCATTTGTGCATGTTCTGGATACTTATATATCCTACCCTCCACTCCCTCCGATTGATAGCGAGGAACCGGATTAGGTAGATAAGCCACAACAGACCGGTGCTGGTGGTTCAAGCTCAACTACAGGAAGTCGACCTGAGAATGTTGATCGAGTCATCACCCTGCCTTCCCCCAGTCGACGGATAAAGCAGCATGCCCTACGTTGAAGGCAGTATGTTGGGGATTAGGATGATGATGATGAAGAGCTATCTTGAAGATTGAGATCGGCAGTAAATATATAGGGCTACGTCGAGACTAAGAACTACGATGGTAACACAAGATGCCAAGTTATACAGGTTCGAGCCCTCTTGTTGAGAGTAAAAACTTGTGTCGTGTGTATTGTATTGTATTGATGTTGTGAAACTTGTGTCGTGTCTCTTGTCTGTCTCCCTTCTGTCCCTCGATGGGGGGTACCCTGCCACCTTATATATCTGGTCGGCAGGGGGGTACATGAAGAGTCCTAGTCATAATCCATAAAGATTTACATGGAAAGTCTATCTCTAAATGCCTTGTGCTCCAAGTCGAGTCAGTCAGCTTCCTTGTTGATGAAGTACCCGGTCGGCTACCGACTTAGTATTGTCTGAGGATACCCGTAGAGCAAGTATCCCACAGCAGCGCCCGAGTGCTTTCTGATTTTGAGCTTTGATTCTCTGAGTGATCTTCAAATATAGATCATAAATCAGGAAGACCTCTTCGAAATTCCTGATAGATCTGGTGCACCTGATCAGGTGTAGCCCCCAACTCTTGTATAATTTGGAGACTAACAAATAATGCAAGAGTCTAATTATATTAGCTCTTATTATTTTGTAGGTATTTTACTCAAACTATCGAGTCTGAGTTTAGCAGTCCTCTGGTCATCAAACCAGTAGGTCACTTTGCAAGGCTTCAACCTTGCCGACCGATTATCAAAAAGGCCCAGTGATATACACTATTTCCGAGTGACTTATCGGTCTGAATTTCATGACATCAATCATATTCAGTCCATATAAAGTAATATGACATCAATCTTATAATGGTATTAAGCTAATGACATCAATCATTGCATATAATTCTATCCATAAGTTCAATTCTGGCAATTTAGTTATTGACTTCAACCAATAACATAACCTTTGAACTTATATCCGTACGACCATCAAGTCCCTTGTTACATGATCATCGAATCACATAGATATGGTTAAACATTTTTTTAAAATGCTTCTCATCAAAGAAGCCCCCGAGTTTTACTTCTCAAGGTTTTAGACCCTAAACATGTTTAAGGACCTTAATTAATTTGCTGCTTAATCAAAAAATTGCGTCATTGTACGGCCCATCCCGGCCCATGGGACCCTTAGGTCAAAAAGCGGGAGTATAAAAGGGCAGCGTCAAGTTGACTCTCAGTCCATGCCACATTTGCCCACAAACTCTTTATCTTCTTCACATCACCTTCTTCGTGCATATGTGTGAAGCATTTTTGGGCATTCTCCCCCACTTCAATCTATTTCGCCATCTATTCATCCTCCGACCGCTGCCAACCAAGGACAATCAAGTAGCTGTAGGCGGCGTTGGCTTCCAGTAGCACAAGAAAGAAGCCTACATCAATGTGCCGTTCAAGTCTGGAAACAAGAACTGGAAGGATGAGTGGTTCTACTGTGACAACCCTCCTCCTGTTCTTGCCGACTTCACTGGTGCCAAGGCAATTCCCCTGGCGCAATGGACGGAGAAGCCTGATCCGACCGACCCTCAGGTGGTCACTCTGTTGAAGAAGATAGCTGACTTGAAGGCTGAAGGTGTTGCCGGAATCACCATCGCTAAAAGCTTCATAGTACGCAGAGTGCAGCCCCTGAAGCTTCAAAGTCACCTGGCGTGGAACTATGTTTATGATGACGAAACCAGGGAGGTGCCCGACCCGCCGAATAGTGAACTTCATCAAAAACACCTATCGAAGATGTTTGAAGGGGATATACTTCAGGATCACTCGTTGATCAAAAAGGCGTATAACAAGGGCACTATGCAAGCCCGAGTAAGCCTCAGTCTACTTTGAGCAATCCCTTATTTTCTTGTCTTGATGTCCTGCTTAATATCTTGATTCTTGCGTAGGTTCTAGATACTTATGTATCCTATCCTCCGCTCCCTCTGACCGATACCGAGGGACCGGATTATGTTGAGAAGCCACAGTAGACCGACCCTGGAGGTTCAAGCTCTTCTATAGGCGCTCAACTTGAACGTGCTGATCCAGTCATCACCCTACCTCCCCCCAGTCGACTAGTGAAGCAGACTGTTGGGCACCGACGGCAATATGTTGGGGATCAGGGTGATGACGAAGAAATGCCGGTCAACCTGCCCCTGCTCCCTTCGACCGACCTTCAAGCCAGTGAGACAAGGCAAGTAACTCTTCCCAGAAGAGGAAGGAGAGTGATTCTCTGTCAACTTCTTTGAAGAAGAGGATGTGCCGAATCAAACACAAGAAGGCTCCCAGGTTAATCCTTAAACCTTACATTCCTTGTCTCTTATTGACAATAGTCATAGCACATCTTAATCTCCTAAATCTTTATTTTGACAGTAGTCGGATGAGTGATTCGCAAAGTGCCCAAGAGTCTGAAGCCACTCGGCCAGGACCCCCTCCTCATCTAACTCATTTGCCCAAACCGGTCGGCAAGTCATCAAACATGCCGACCGAGGTGGATAAGCCATCTGATAAGACAATTCCTGCCTCCATTCCGGCGCCTGCACCCCAACCTGCTCCAGCCGTCGTCCCTTCACCTCTTGACAAAGGTAAGGCGGCATTGTCTACAGATACACTCGGTCGGCCCGAAGTGGAGGACGTGGAAATTATGTACCAACATCGAGGAGCCAACAAGGTACTTCAATACCCTGCTTTAGCTTTGTCTCAATCTCATCCTTAAGCTTAACCCCTTTTTGTATATAGAAAATATATGCTCTTGTAGAGAAGAAACAGGCTAGGGTGGAATACCTTAAAGCCGAAACTTTTGGTATGCCCTAAAACTCTTTGGTCTTCATGTCTTTAAGTTTAATACTGACATATTGCTGGTATTATGCTAGTCATCGGTCAGCAGCTCTTCAAAGCACAGAAGGAGATTGATAAGCTGCAGACCGACCAAAGAGAGATGACCAAGGCCTTATACCAAGGCCGTGCAGATATAGCTGGTAAGATCACTTACCATGTGTGTTTAAATAATCAACTAATCACTCTAGCGCTAAAAGTTCAAATATCTGTCTTTAGCTCGTGATCAGAAGATTGCCGACCTGGAGAAGTTGACCTCCAATCAACAAAGGTTTGTTGATGCTTTGAACGCTGAGAAGGAAAACCTCTCCAAGTCGGTCAAAGATCAGAAGGCCAAGATCACTTGGTTGCAGAAGGAGCTGAAGGAGGCTGACGCCAAGATAGAGGATGCCAAGAGCGTCTCCAAATCCTTCAAATGTAAACTTGCTAGTAAGCCCTTCATTATTTCTCACATCTGCTTGAATCCTCTTTTGATCATACTGACCGAAAATCACCACTCTATCCTACGCCGCTTGAAAGGCAATGAATTATATTCATGCCAACCGAGTGGAACAGACTGGCCACTCCTTGGATTACTTGCTGGAGCATGCATCAGAAGCTATCGCTTATAACACTCGATGAGTGGCGACCGAGGCCGGGAGTCAGGTTCTGATGATTTGCCAATCTTGATCTCCTGCTCTGCCATTGGACAAGATCAAGGAGGGCTTCAACCCAGACTTGACCGATGACCAATGCCAGCTGCTCTTGGATTCTATGCCGGAGACTTCCCGAGCCTTGGTCGACAACATAGAGATCAATCCGACCGTGCCTACTCCTCTAGCAACTCCAGAAGTTGAGCTACGAGCTGACTCTTCCTCTCCTTCAAAGGAGCTGTAAATCCTACAATGCTAGAGAACATTAGTAATATCTATGTACTGAAACAATGTTACCTGTATGTAAATTAGTTTCATGCTTAATAGCTTTAAAAGATTGATAAAAATATCATAAGTATGTTTCTATCACTGAGAAACTCAAATTGTATCGGTCTGCCTTAACATATTAGGTTGTGACTCATAACCGCATAACAAGCAGAGTCGACCAATCGACACATGACCTCTCGCACTTTGGCTCAGGGTTTAGTGTAGTGGTAGTCTGATGTGCAGTATAAAGTGTATAACCATAATGCATAGACGTTAGACCAAGAATGTGAAGACCGTATTCAAAGAGAAGAAATCAATCGCAAAATAGTCCAAAACCAAAATGAGGTTAGACTAAGGTGGGACACTATGACTAGCCCCCTGGCTCGATTGTTTAATAAAATGAATTAAGGAATCAAGACAATATAGAATGAAAATCATCAAAAAATCTTTCATTAAAAAGACCGAAGTTTCATTCATAAATAATGTATAAGTATACAAAAGAATAACTAAGTATAGAAATGACGTAGCTGATTTATGTTCCAAGAATTTGGTATATCATCGCTATCTTCGTACATCAGTCGGTAAGCCCCCGGGCGAGTGACTTCCTTCACCACATACGGTCCTTCCCACTTTGGAGAAAGCTTATGCTGGTTCTTCGTTGACTGCACTCGGCGAAGCACTAAATCTCCAACTTGGAAGTGGTGATTACGTACGTTTTTATCATAATATCAACGCAAGCCTTGCTGGTAAAGTGCCGACTGAAATAGAGCACGATCACACAACTCCTCTGCAGCAATCAAATCAATCTCTCGATTCTCCTCAAAAAGCTGTTCATCATACGCCTGAACCCGTGCCAAAACAAGACTGACCTCGGTCGGCAGCATAGCCTCTGAGCCATAGACCAATGAGAAAGGTGACTGACCAGTTGCCCGACTCGTGTTTGTGTGAAGCCCCCAAAGAACTGAAGGCAATTCTTTGACCCACCAACCGGCATAAGGCTTAAGTCTGTCGAATATCCGCGGTTTCAATCCTTTACCATTGGCCCGTTCGACCTACACATTGCTTTGAGGATGAGCCACTGATGCAAAGTGGATTTTTATTCCCATCTCATCGGCAAAGTCACGGAACTCCACTGATATGAATTGAGTGCCATTATCAGTGATGATATCATGAGGAACCCCAAACCGAGTGAAGATATCCTTGACAAACTCGATTGCCTTCTTCAATGTTATCTTGCCGACTGGCTTCACTTCAATCCACTTGGTGAATTTATCAATAGCAACAAACAGATAAGTGAATTCGCCTAGCGCTTTCTTGAAAGGACCGACAATATCAAGCCCCCAGACAGCAAAGGGCCAAGTTAAAGGTATCATCTAAAGTTGCTGTGAAGGCACATGCATTTGTTGAGCAAAGAATTGACAACCTTCACACTTCTGAACGACCTGGTGTGCATCTTCTACCGCCGTGGGCCAATAAAACCCTTGCCGGAAAGCTTTGCCGACCAAAGCCTTGGAAGCCGCATGATTGCCACATATCCTGGAATGAATTTCTTCTACCAACTTTTGGCCTTCTGGTATAGAGATGCATCTCATCAAGATGTTTGAACCTCCTCTTTTATAGAGTTGGTCTCCCACCAACAGATATCCTCAGCATCGGGTCTCTAACCTCCGTTGCTCATTAGGATCCGAAGGCAGCATTGCCTTGTCCAAATATTGGATGAGTGGGTCGTGCCAATCGGTCTCCATGTCATCATCACCAACAAGATCAGCGACAATACTCATTAATACATCTGACCAAGGAGAAATCATGGGGGAATCCAGAGTGTGTAAGAAAACACCTGGCGGGATAGCAGACCGGGATGATCCCATCTTGGCCAATTCATCTGTCGCTTGGTTATTGTCTCGAAGAACATGCGTGAACTTCAATCCACCAAATTTGTCTTTGAGCTTCCTTACTTCTTGACAGTAAGCACTCATATTGTCATCCACACAGTTCCAATCCTTAGGGACCTGATTAATGACCAAAGCCGAGTCACCAAAGACGTCAAGGCGCTTGATGTCGAGTGACGCGGCAATGCGCAGACCATGTAGAAGGGCTTCATACTCTGCAGCATTATTGGACGCGCGAGACATCACCTGAAGGACATATCAAAGCTTCTCTCCTATGGGTGAGACAAACATGACTCCCGCACCAGCTCCTTGTAATTCAAGAGATTTATCGAAGTACATTTTCCAATACTCGACATCTTGTGCAGTAGGTGGATTTTGAATCTCTGTCCACTCGGCAATGAAATCAGCTAACGTTTGTCCCTTTATAGCCGACCGAGGCGCAAACGTAATGGTATATTGACCAAGTTTGACTGCCCACTTGGCAATTTTTCCTTTGGCTTCTCGATTGTGCAGCACTGTGTCGAGTGCGATGGAAGTCTGGACTTCGATTGGATGAGCATGAAAATAATGCTTTAACTTCCTGGAGGTGATCAACAATGCATACAACAACTTCAGGATCTATTGATACCTTGCCTTAGAGGCACCAAGGACCTCACTCACAAAATAGACCGGGTGTTGTACTTTTTGTATATGTCCCTCTTCTTCTCAGTCGACTGCTAAAATAGTACTCACAACCTGAGTTGTGGCCGATATGTAAAGTTGAAGTTTTTCTCCTGGCTCCGGAGGCACCAATACTGGAATGCTGCTGAGGTAAACCTTCAACTCGTCCAATGCCGACTGCGCCTCTTCGGTCGAAACAGAGTCCTCCTGCTTTTTAAGCAGTCGGAAAAGTGGTAACCCTCTAACCCCCAGTCGGGAAATAAAGCGACTCAGGGACACCATGCATCCGGTCAGCTTTTGAACGTCCCTTTGAGAATTAGGTGGCCCCATATCAAGGATCGCCTTGATTTTATCCGGGTTGGCCTCTATACCTCATTTTGAAATGATGTAGCCGAGTAGCTTTCCCGAAGGAACCCTAAAAACACAGTTCTTAGGATTTAGCTTCATCGAATAATGCCTCAGATTGTCAAAGGTTTCTGCTAGGTCAGAAAAAAGTTCCTCGACGTTCTGAGTCTTGACAATGATGTAATAAACATATGCTTCTGCGTTTCGACCGATCTGAGTAGCAAGACAGCGTTGAATACCCCGTTGATAAGTCGAGCCAGCATTCTTCTGACCGAAAGGCATTGTGATATAGCAATAGGCACCGAAGGGTGTTATAAAGGAAGTTTTAATCTGATCTTCGACCTTCAGTGGGATCTGGTGATAGCCTGAATAGTCATCCAGAAAGCTTAAGAGGTCACACCTGGCTGTTGAGTCTACAATCTGATCAATACAAGGAAGAGCGAAGGGGTCTTTAGGACAGACCTTGTTGAGATTGGTATAATCAACACACATCCTCCACTCTTTATTCTTCTTGGCTACAAGGACTGGATTTGCTAACTAGTCGGGATGATCCACATCCTTTCTAAACTTAGCATCTAATAGTCTAACTATCTCCTTCTTCATGGCGTCCTTGCGGTCTTGTGCGAATCTTCTAAGCCTCTGCCGAACAGGGGTAACCCCAGGAGGTACCCTTATCTCATGCTCAATCTTTTTCCTAGGAACTCCTGGCATGTTAGATGGTTTCCATGCAAAGATGTCCCTATTTTCCTGGAGGAAAAGAGTGAGCATGAGTTCCTATTTCTCGTCGAGGTTGGCCCCAGCATAAGTTACCTTATCGAGGTCCTCAGGATCGAGCATGATTTCCTTGGTTTGGATGTCATCGGTCTGCTTGTCTTTGGTCTGCTTTTTTGCTGAAACCACCACTTCATTCTGTTCCTCCATGCCGACTGCCTTCTAGATCTCCTTCTGGTCGGGCGGCATCAACTGTTTATAGCCATCTCACAACTCTGCACATCACAATCGAAAGAATTCTAAAGATTAGAGTGGAGGGAAATTATCCCGTTCGAGCCTGGCATCTTGAGGGTTAGATATGGATAATGTGGGACAGCCATGAATTTAGCCATCGTCGGTCGACCAATGATGGCATGATATGCTGAGTCGAGATCCACCACTTAGAAAAGAATGCGCTCAGTCCTGAAGTTCTCACGGGTACCGAAGGTGACCGATAGTCTAATTTGTCCAATAGGAATTGAAGTCTTGCCAGGCACAATCCCATGGAAAGGTGAAGAACTCGGTTGAAGATCATTGACTGACGGACCAAGCTCTTTAAGAGTCTTGGTGAAGATTAAGTCTAAACTGCTTCCTCCATGAATGAGTTCTTTATTGAACTTTACCTCCTTCATTGTGGCAGCAAGTACCAGTGGGTATCGACCCAGCTTCGGTATATGCTTGGGATGATCCGACCGATCAAAGGTGATTGGCATCTCGGACCACCTCATGAATTGAGGCGCAGCTGGTTCCACCGAGTTGATCTCCCGAAGTTCTAGCTTCTGCTCACGCTTGGACACATAGGCATCCGGGCCACCGAAGATGAAGTTGACTTCCTTGCGGGGCTCCTGGAACTCTCTTGAATCATCCTTGTCGCCATCGTCCTTGGTCTTCTCTTTGCTATTGCGCCTCGGGGGATCTTTAGCCACCTTGAGTGCAGCTGTTGCAAAACCCTTCAGTCGATAGAAATCCTTCGGTTTGTGGTTTCCCTTTGGGTGCCAAAGGCACGGGCCACTCAGTAGATCATCCATGGACGGTTGGTTTGTTCGAGGGTTCTTCTGAAGTCTGTCCACCGTGTGAACCACGTTGTCAGACTTCCTCTTCTTGTCCTTCTTGGAGGACTCTGGCTTGTCCGATCTCTTCTCCTTGCCTTTTTCCATGATGTCATCTAATGTCGACTCACCAGATGCGAACTTATCAGTGATCTCGAAGCACTCTTGAGTGCTCAGCTTGAGTTCATGATTCCTTCGACCGATCTCACGAACCAAATCATCGCTGCGGAACCCTCCTTGGAAGGTAGCAATAATTTGTTGGTCTGGGACATTAGGGATATCAGTCTTCTTAGCGCAAAATCGCTTGATGTAGTCACGAAGAGGTTCATCGGTCTTCTGCTTAATCCAAGTGAGGTCGAAGTGGTTGCTCGGTCGATTGCAGGTAGCTTGGAAGCTTTCTATGAGCTTCTTGTTGAGGTCTCCCCAAGATGTGATTGACTCCTCTGGAAGAGATGTGAGCCATATCTGAACAGCTGGATCTAGGCAGACCGGAAGGTAATTAGCCATTACGTAGGAATCACCTCCAGCCGACCTAATCGCCGTGCTGTAGAGCTGCAGCCACTCTCGAGGGTTGGTCTGACCATCGTATTTTTCGATGGGGACTGACTTGAATCCTTTTGGCCATCGAGCTATACGAAGCCTAGGGATGTAAGCTTTGGTGCCATCGATCTCGTCATCGGTAGGCGTCGACGACCGCCTATGCCAGTCTGGAGACGGAGTTAGACGACGGTCGTGTCGCAGGCCAACATCATCATCATGACGACATTGCCGATGGTCATTATCATCGTTATCGCGCCAATCCTGATCATCACGTCAACGACGGTAGTCGCGGTTGTCTCTTGGAGGAGGATCTTGATGGTCCTCTCGTCGGTTGTCCCGTCGGTCGTTCGTTCTCCAATCACGGTGTTCTTCCTCATAGCGTCAGTTGTCCCGAGCGCATTCTTCATAGTGAGAGTTGATGGTATCTCCTCCATCATAGACACTAAGAGAATTTCTGTAACACCCTACTTTTGCAAATTCTAAAATGCCAACTATTAGCATTTAGGAGTTTAATTAATAACCTAGGACAAATTTTTTTTTACAATAATTAAAAATAAATTGTTGCATTGGCATAGCATGGCATGTTCATATAGGTTTTGTTTGCATCTTGCATTTATTTAATTAATTAATTAATTGCTAGAATTAATAGAATAGAATTTTAGAAAACAAAGGATTTAGAAAAGAAATTAGAGAACGAAAGAATTGAGAAAGCAAACAAAACTGGGCCGCATCCCCCAATTCAGCCACCTCCTCCTTTCGGCCCAGCCGGCCAGGCCACCTCCCATCCCTTCACTTTTCCCCCCACACGGCCCAGCTCCTCCCGGCCGGCCCAGCACGCGCGGCCCGCTCCTCCCGCGCTCTCTCTCTCTCACTGACACGCGGGCCCCGCCTGTCATCCCCTCCCTCCCCTCTCTCTCCCGCCGCTGGAAACCGACGCCGCCACCACCGTCGATCTCCCTCCCCCGACCTCCCCGGCTCCCGAAACCGGCGCCCGAGCGCGCGCGACTGCCTCCACTTCCCTTCCCCCCCCCCCCTAACTTTCGGCCGTTTCGGCCGTTACGAACCCCCGCGCGCATCAATGGCGCTAGTGGCCATTGATGGCCGGAGAGCCCCGCGCCGGCTCAATTCGCCCGCCTCCGCGCCTATAAAGCACCCTCTCGGCACCGCCCTGCTCCGCCGCCACTCCTCCGCTCTCCCCCGCTCGCTCGCGACCATCGGACGACCTCCCCCACCGAGCTCCGACCACCGCCGCCACAGAGCCGCGCCGCCGACCCCCTCCCGGCCTTCCAGCACCCGCGCGACCTGCCGGTGAGACTCCCCTCCCTCCCCTCTCTCTCCCGGAACTCTCGCGGCGAGGAATGGCCGACCGGTGCGCCATTCCGGCCGGTCTCTGGCGAGCCCCGCCGTGCGCCGCCGCCTAACCGGCCGCCGGCGACGACCTTCCCCCGCCCTTTAATTCTGGCCGTTGGATCTTAATCCAACCGTCCAGATTACATACCCCTTCGTGTTATGTAATTGGTCCACCGTAAACCAGTGGACCAATGGTCCACAGAACCTATAGACCCGGTCCACGATTTTCTAATTTAAAATTAATTCAATTAATTCCTGGATATTGTGGCAGTTTTGCATTTTAGCATCTGTGCTTAGTTTAAATTAGGTTTAGACCCTGTTTTTGTGCAGAACAAATAAAAATTTGTTTTTAGGCCCTTGAACTTTATAATAATTATTTTTAGCACTAAATTTTTACAAAAAGCCCCTATACCCTTAAGAAATTATATTTTTGCCCTATAAATTGTAGAAAACCCCTGGAATTGTTTTAAATTATATTTTAATCTAGTCTTTTTATATTATTAATGGTATAAATATTATTTTAGCCCTAAAATTTACAGAAACACCCCTATGCATTATTAAAATTATTATTTGACCTGGTAATTTTATAAAACACCCGTCGACTGATTTTAATTATGTTTTAGTCCCCAGAATTATTTTAAAATTATAGCTTAATCCTTATTTAATTGTATAAATCTTATTTTAGCCTTAAATTTTCACAGGAACATCCCTGTACTTAATTTTAATTATATTTTGGCCCTGTCTTTTTACACTTAAACCCCTGCACTTAGTATTAATTATGTTTGAGTCCTAGAATTTTTGCAAAAACAACCTTATACTTTTAATAACTACTTTTCAGCCCTAATAATTTACACTTTAGTCCCTATAATTTTATAAAATTACACATAGGTCCTTAAAAGCCTCTATTTTTACCCTTTTGCCCCTAAAACTTCAAACTAGCATAACTTTTTACTCATAACTCCAATTTAGGTGATTCTTGCGCCAAAATTCTCGTAGGAGCATAACCTTTGCATCCATTGCATCTACATACTGTTTTTCCTCTATTGCATATTGTGTATTGATTTTGTATGTTTTGCTTGTATTGGTATGTCGTTACATAAAGGCGAGCATACACAAGAACCACCCTACGAGGATTTTCAAGAGCAGGAATTTGAAGGGTTAGAGCAGCCTTCTGCGCAGGACGAAGGCAAGTGTCCTTGATGCATATTACACCTATTGAAATGTTACTATAGAATTGCATGCTCGTGTCAATTTATTGGGAACCTATTGTTAGGGTTTTCCTTAGTAATTGTTTTTATCCTGTTCCTTGTCGCCTTGAACCAATGGGTGAATTGTGGGTAGAAAATGCTTAAGATGGCTTATGGGATGTGGGTTAATATTAATTTTGATTAATGAAACAATGTCACGTGGGATATGTTTGGTAAATCTTTTAGTAACATGGCTTAGGGATCTATGCAAGCCAGGTGGAAAGGATGTGGTGCCGTGGGCACATGCTTGTGGTGGTAGGCTTGTTGTAGATCCTAGGAACCGGTTCTTGGAGTGACAACCCAGGAAAACAGTGCCAACACAAGACCGACATGGGTAAGGCTTGGCCTAGTAATTAGATGTTCTTCCAGTATCGGTGCAGCATTTGCTGGAGCGGGGAATAGAAGTCGAGAGGACTATCCTTGTATCCGAATGGCTCAAGAGGGGGCTTCCGGGGTGATCAGCTGCTTGTTGAAGGGCTATCACTTATGGACGGGAGTGGAACCTTAGTGGCTAGCATGTACTGGGAGACCCTTTGGAAAAGCCTCGTAGTGAAACCCTGCCACACACCAAAGGAAGTGTGTAATGTGGGTCGCGTCCACGGGAACCAAGGGAATCATGACTTGTGGGTAAAGTGGTACAAACTGTGCAGAGTATCAAACTATCATGATTGCCGTGCTCACGGTCAAGAGCGGCCTGGAATCCTCACAAGATTAGTTGGGGATGGGTTGGTATGTTGGAAAGGTAGGATGGATTGAGACTTGGTTAGTACAGCACCTTGTGAAAGTAGGGTTGGGATGACCCCACTTAGTAAATAGGATGCTTAGGTTAATTAAAAGCTCATGCAACCCACTCTATAAAGCCTTCTCTTGACTATAGCCCCATGTCATCTTTTCCCCCACTTGCTGAGTACGACATGTACTCACCCTTGCTATACCACGTTGATATTCAGCCCAAGGAGAAGATTGGAGCCAATACTAAGAGGAAGGAAGCGAGTACTAGGCGATGATCCTCCAATCGATGCCTGTGGAGTTTGGGATGTCTACGCTAGATACTTTCTGCTGCATTGATGTACTTTTCTTCTAGACCCACGGGTCCTTTTGTAATAAAGATATGATGTAATAAATAAAGGATATGGATAATTATTCTGTTTACCATTGATGATGTACCGTATGTGTGTGTAACTTGATCCTGGGCACATGTACGGCTACACCCATTTTGTTTCTTAAAATGGGTGTTACAGAAGTGGTATCAGGGCCATATCGACTGCAGGACATCAGCCTAGTTAGCCATGGACGCATTTAGGGACCCTATTTTGTCTTACATCAATACAAACTATTTTAACAAAATACTAATCCTTGTCGTTTCTCATTTTGTTGCTTTTGTTGAATTTCAGATTTCTTTAACCATTGCTTATTCATGCCTTGTGATTTTAAAATATAGATGGCCCGCACCAAGCAAACCGCTCGTAAGAGTACGACTAGACGCCACTATGGACTCCTTGCCTCTAGGCGTATTCAAAGGGAAGAAAGTGAAGAAGCAAATCAACCTGAACGCGAGAAGACCCCAGTAAGGGATGAGACGCTTTCAGAGGAACCACAAGAGAACCCTGAGGAACCTGAAGAAGAAGAAGAACCAGAAGAATATGAGCAAGAAGAGGAGCCTGAGGAACCACAAGAGGAAGGAGACCCAGAAGAGCCCGAAGATCTCGAAGAGCCTAAGAATGGTGATTACTCGGATGAGGATGAAGACCTAGCCGTCCGTATGGCCGAGAAGTATCGCTCTTTTGGACTAGAGGGTGAGACCTTCTGCAAGACTCTGCGAAAGCTACTTGAGAAGATTGGCATCACCAACAAGCCTCAGTACTTCATCAAGAAAGTGGATCGTCCTTCTCGTGAGGAATGGACAGCGGAGGTCAACATCTACGACGGCGACCGCGTCATATCTACGCACCATGGCCGCACCCCTAGGGCTACTCGTGGGGCTGCAATAGACGACGCTGCTTGGAGGGCTCTCACTAGCCTCTGCTACACTCACCGCCATGGAATAGCAAGGACAAGTTTTGCACACATTCCCCGTCGGAAGCCAGGCACGGAGAAGTACACCGTCGCTCCTACAGAATGGTATGTGAGCACCAGGGAGATGGACGAGACTCAGGGAATAGCGGTGGACTTAAGCCGCACTATGGAGGCACTATAGAGGGAGAACCACACCCTTCGGAAGAGGCTGCGCGATACTGAGGATTACATAAAGCGCGACCAGCGAGTCAAGATGGGCGAGCAAAGTGACCTCTACTCATCGGGTATCCGCACTTGGACTGCAAACTCCCCGAAGCGTGCAAGTTCCCTACTTTTGATCTCCGACGAAGTCAACTCCCATGCCTAGGAGATTCCCTTACCCGTGAATAAAGATTGTAATAATCAAACTCTTACATCGATTTACTTTCATGGTGTGATGTAATGAACTCGTTGGCTTGGTTAATAAATGTGCTTGATGTGAGTTGTTGGATGCCTCGGCACCTTGTCCACAACCTCATCGTTTGTTTGCTTATTAAAATAAACTATCTTTTACTTATCACTCCTTGATACATTTAGATGGGGATCTTTCTTTTTGTTATTACCACACCTTGTCTCACACTACTTCCACCACCTATTCTAATCAGATGGTTCGCACTAGAGGACACGCTGGAGGTAGCAATCAGAACAACGAGGATGGCAATAATGCTTCGAACCTTGAGCAATTCTTGGCCGTACAGACTCAGCACATGCAAACAATGATCCAAACTTTGGGCGCTATACAGCAGAACCACAACAACCAGCAGAACCACAATGCACCTCCACCTCCACCCCAGAATAGATTGGGGGAGTTCCTAAGGACTAAGCCACCTACCTTTTCCCAATCTAAGGATCCGATGGAAGCTGACGATTGGCTCAAGGCAATCGAAAAGAAGTTGATAATCGCTCAATGCAATAATCGATAGAAGGTTCTCTTTGCAGCTCATCAGCTGTATGGTGTAGCCGCAGACTGGTGGGAAGCTTATTGCAATGCTAATGCTGATGTGGAAAGCATCACTTGGATTGAGTTTAAGGATAATTTCTGCTCCCACTATATTCCTACGGGCATAAAATTGCTGAAAAGACAGGAATTTCAGGACCTGAGACAGGGGGACATGTCAGTAAGTGAATACTTGAATAGGTTCATCCAATTGTCCAGGTATGCTCCCGAGGATGTGAACACCGATGGGAAGAAGCAATACATGTTCATGAGGGGACTGCAGAATGACATCCAGTTTCAGTTGATAAACAATGACTATGTCAACTTCCAGAAACTGGTGGACAAGGCCATTGTTGTGGAGAATAAGCGCAATGAGATTGAGAGGGAAGGCAAGAGGAAGATGCCATTCCAAGGACAATCATATGGTAGCAACACTCGCCCCCGCATGATGCCATCTTCTAACTCATACTACCGTGCTCCCAGCACTGCCAGGCCACCCATGCAAGCTCCACGCCCAAACTTTCCAATGCAACGTTCCAACTACCAGGCACCCCGCCCTAGCCAGCAGCAGGCACCTCGTCCCACCTATCAGCAAGCACCCCGCCCCACAGCCCCAACAGCTCCACAAAACCAAAACCGCCCCACCGCTGGAAACACTAATGGTGTGAAGCGCGGATGTTATCACTGTGGACAGGAAGGTCACTTCATGGGACAGTGTCCTCAACGGAACAATGCACCAAGGCAAGCTTCAACTAACCTGCCTTCAGGCAATCGAGGACAACAGAATTACGCTCGAGGGCGCGTCAATCATGTCACTACGGAAGAAGCTGAGCAAGCTGTAGATGTGGTGCTCGGTATGTTCTTAGCTAACTCTCAACCTGCAACCATTTTGTTTGATTCGGGAGCATCACATTCATTCATAACATCCACATATGTGGCAAAGCACAACTTACCGATTGCTCTTATGAAGCGTACCATGCTAGTTAGCTCTCCTGGTGGAGAAATGAGAACCAATCAAATATGCCCAAAGGTCGCCCTTAAAATAAGGGGGGTGGACTTCTCAGCTAATCTCATAATCCTAAACTCCAAGGGGATAGATATAATACTTGGAATGGATTGGTTACGCAAGTATGATGGAGTGATACAGTGCGCCAAGCAGTTGGTACAACTGACTAGTGCAGAGGGTACCAAGGTTGAATTCATAGCAGCCAACTCTACTACCAAGGAAGTTATACTAAACCAAACCACCGGCACACCCATAGAAGAGATACGAGTGGTTTGTGAATTCCCTGATGTCTTTCCTGAAGAACTTCCAGGTATGCTACCAGACCGTGACATAGAGTTTGTTATCGACTTAATACCAGGAACTGCTCCTATATCTAAGAGGCCCTATAGGATGCCAGTTAATGAGTTGGTAGAACTAAAGAAGCAATTACATGAGATGCTAGAGAAAGGTTTCATTCGCCCTAGTTCCTCACCTTGGGGAGCTCCAGTAATCTTTGTCGAGAACAAGGATAAGACTCAGAGGATGTGTGTGGACTATTGTTCTCTTAATGATGTAACCATCAAGAATAAGTATCCACTACCACGGATTGAAGACTTGTTCGATCAGATGAAAGGAGCTTGTGTATTCTCCAAGATTGATCTATGATCCGGGTATCACCAGTTGAAAATCAGACCATCAGACATACCCAAGACGACTTTCAGAACAAGATATGGGTTATATGAGTATACGGTAATGTTATTTGGGTTAACCAATGCACCGGCTTACTTCATGTACCTTATGAACAAGGTGTTCATGGAATACTTGGATAAGTTTGTTGTGGTTTTCATTGACGACATCTTAGTGTTTTCAAGGAATGAAGAAGAGCATGAGGTACACCTCAGGCCAGTTCTAGAGAAGCTATGTGAACACCAGCTGTATGCCAAATTAAGTAAGTGCGAATTCTGGCTGAAGGAGGTAGCATTTCTTGGTCATGTGATCTCTGCTGGAGGAGTCTCAGTCGATCCAGGCAAGGTAAAGGACGTCCTAGATTGGAAACCACCACAGACAGTAAGGGAGATTAGAAGTTTTCTTGGATTAGCCGGATACTATCGGCGATTCATAAAGGACTTCTCCAAAATAGCAAAGCCAATGACGACACTGTTAGGGAAGGACAAGATTTTCGAATGGACTCAGCGTTGTCAAACCAGCTTTGAAGAATTGAAGAAGAGATTAACGTCAGCCCCTGTCTTAATCTTACCTGACATCAGTAAGAGTTTTGACATATACTGTGACGCATCCAGGCAAGGACTAGGATGTGTGCTCATGCAGGAAGGTCACGTTGTGGCATATGCCTCTAGGCAGTTACGGAAGCATGAAGAGAAGTACCCAACACACGATTTGGAGTTAGCGGCAGTGGTACATGCTCTGAAAATTTGGAGGCACTACATTCTTGGTCATCGTTGTGAGATCTATACGGATAACAAGAGTCTCAAGTACATATTCACTCAGACAGAGTTGAACCTAAGACAACGACGTTGGTTAGAGTTGATTAAGGACTATGATGTGGGTATTAACTATCATCCAGGGAAAGCGAATGTTGTTGCAGATGCCCTGAGTAGAAAGATCTATTGTAGTCAGTTAGTCGTAGAAAGGCTACCGCCAGAGCTCTGTAAGGAGTTTGAGCGACTGAACCTTGGATTTGTGAATGAGTTAGAGGCCGTGGCAATGGAAGTGGAACCAACTCTCGACGAAGAAATTCGCAAGGGACAGCTAGAAGATGAGAAGCTAAGTGAGATCAGAATGCTCATCAAGGAAGGCAAAGCTACCGACTTTACAGAAGATGAGAAGGGTATTATATGGATAGGTAAAAGAATATGTGTGCCAAACAAGAAGCCCCTTCGTGACATAATCCTATGAGAAGCACACGATTCTGCATACTCCATTCATCCAGGAAGTACTAAGATGTATCAAGACTTGAAGACTCGTTATTGGTGGCATGGCATGAAGCGCGATGTCGCAGAGTATGTTGCGGTATGTGACAGATGTCAACGTGTCAAGGCAAAACACCAACGACCCACCGGATTACTTCAACCTCTAAAGATTTCTGATTGGAAGTGGGAACAAGTCGGTATGGACTTCATAGTTGGATTACCCCGTACACAGTCGGGATACGATTCTATATGGGTTATAGTTGATCGTTTAACCAAGGTGGCACACTTTATTCCCGTCAAGACAACTTATAGTAGTGCGAAACTGGCAGAACTATACATGTCAAGGATAGTGTGTTTACATGGAGTCCCTAAGAAGATAGTATCTGACAGAGGCTCTCAGTTCACCTCGAGGTTTTGGGAGAAGGTACATGAATCTCTTGGCACCAAGTTGAACTTCAGCTCGGCATATCACCCTCAGACTGATGGGCAAACCGAGAGGATGAACCAGATACTAGAAGACATGTTGAGAGCTTGTGCGTTGAAATACGGCAAGAGCTGGGACAAGAGCCTACCCTACGCAGAATTTTCTTATAACAACAGTTATCAAGCAAGTATAGAGATGGCGCCTTTCGAGTTCCTATATGGGAGAAAATGTAGGACACCTTTATTTTGGAACGAGACAGGAGAGAATCAAGTCTTCGGACCTGAAATCCTACATGAAGCAGAAAGACAGGTTAAGATTGTACGCGAGAACCTAAAGGTTGCACAGTCAAGACAGAAAAGCTATGCCGATCGTAGGCGAAGAGACCTATCCTTCGAGATTGGAGATTTCGTGTATCTCAAGGTATCACCCATGAGGGGTGTTAGACGCTTCAAGGTCAAAGGGAAGTTAGCACCATGTTACATCGGTCCTTTCAAGATCCTCGACAGAAGAGGAGAAGTTGCATATCAGTTGGAGCTACCCTCGCATCTCACGGATGTGCATGACGTGTTTCATGTGTCCCAATTAAAGAAGTGCTTAAGAGTACCTGAAGAACAACTCCCTGTTAATGAAATAGACCTTCAGAAAGACCTCACATATACGGAACAACCAGTCAAGATCCTAGAAGTTATTGAAAGAGTTACTAGAAATAAGGTGATCCGGATGTGCAAGGTGCTCTGGAATCATCACACGGAAGAAGAAGCCACCTGGGAGCGTGAAGAAAAATTAGAAGCCGAGTTTCCCCACCTCTTCACCGATCCTTTCGAATCTCGAGGGCGAGATTCATTTTAAGGGGGGTAGGTTTGTAACACCCTACTTTTGCAAATTCTAAAATGCAAACTATTAGCATTTAGGAGTTTAATTAATAACCTAGGACAAATTTTTTTTACAATAATTAAAAATAAATTGTTGCATTGGCATAGCATGGCATGTTCATATAGGTTTTGTTTGCATCTTGCATTTAATTAATTAATTAATTAATTGCTAGAATTAATAGAATAGAATTTTAGAAAAGAAAGCATTTAGAAAAGAAATTAGAGAAGGAAAGAATTGAGAAAGCAAACAAAACTGGGCCGCATCCCCCAATTCAGCCACGTCCTCCTTTCGGCCCAGCCGGCCAGGCCACCTCCCCTCCCTTCACTTTTCCCCCCACACGGCCTAGCTCCTCCCGGCCAGCCCAGCGCGCGTGGCCCGCTCCTCCCGCGCTCTCTCTCTCTCACTGACACGCGAGCCCCGCCTGTCATCCCCTCCCTCCCCCCTCTCTCCCGCCGCTGGAAACCGACGCCGCCGCCGCCGTCGATCTCCCTCCCCCGACCTCCCCAGCTCCCGAAACTGGCGCCCGAGCGCGCGCGACCGCCTCCACTTCCCTTCCCCCCCTAACTTTCAGCCGTTTCGGCCGTTACGAACCCCCGCGCGCATCAATGGCGCTAGTGGCCATTGATGGCCGGAGAGCCCCGCGCCTATAAAGCACCCTCTCGGCAACGCCCTGCTCCGCCGCCACTCCTCTGCTCTCCCCCGCTCGCTCGCGACCATCGGACGACCTCCCCCACCGAGCTCCGACCACCGCCGCCACCGAGCCGCGCCGCCGACCCCCTCCCGGCCTTCCCGCACCCGCGCGACCTACCGGTGAGACTCCCCTCCCTCCCCTCTCTCTCCCGGGACTCTCGCGGCGAGGAATGGCCGACCGGAGCGCCATTCCGGCCGGTCTCCGGCGAGCCCCGCCGTGCGCCGCCGCCTAACCGGCCGCCGGCGACGACCTTCCCCCGCCCTTTAATTCTGGCCGTTGGATCTTAATCCAACCGTCCAGATTACATACCCCTTCGTGTTATGTAATCGGTCCACCGTGAACCAGTGGACCAATGGTCCACAGAACCTATAGACCCGGTCCACGATTTTCTAATTTAAAATTAATTCAATTAATTCCTGGATATTGTGGCAGTTTTGCATTTTAGCCCCTGTGCTTAGTTTAAATTAGGTTTAGACCCCTGTTTTTGTGCAGAACAAATAAAAATTTGTTTTTAGGCCCCTGAACTTTATAATAATTATTTTTAGCACTACATTTTTACAAAAAGCCCTTGGACTGATTTACAGAAACACCCCTATGCATTATTAAAATTATTATTTGACCTGGTAATTTTATAAAACACCCCTCGACTGATTTTAATTATGTTTTAGTCCCCAGAATTATTTTAAAATTATACCTTAATCCTTATTTAATTGTATAAATCTTATTTTAGCCTTAAATTTTTACAGGAACATCCCTGTACTTAATTTTAATTATATTTTGGCCCTGTCTTTTTACACTTAAACCCCTGCACTTAGTATTAATTATGTTTGAGTCCTAGAATTTTTGCAAAAACAACCTTATACTTTTAATAACTACTTTTCAGCCCTAATAATTTACACTTTAGTCCCTATAATTTTATAAAATTACACATAGGTCCTTAAAAGCCTCTATTTTTACCCTTTTGCCCCTAAAACTTCAAACTAGCATAACTTTTTACTCATAACTCCAATTTAGGTGATTCTTGCGCCAAAATTCTCGTAGGAGCATAACCTTTGCATCCATTGCATCTACATACTGTTTTTCCTCTATTGCATATTGTGTATTGATTTTGTATGTTTTGCTTGTATTGGTATGTCGTTACATAAAGGCGAGCATACACAAGAACCACCCTACGAGGATTTTCAAGAGCAGGAATTTGAAGGGTTAGAGCAGCCTTCTGCGCAGGACGAAGGCAAGTGTCCTTGATGCATATTACACCTATTGAAATGTTACTATAGAATTGCATGCTCGTGTCAATTTATTGGGAACCTATTGTTAGGGTTTTCCTTAGTAATTGTTTTTACCCTGTTCCTTGTCGCCTTGAACCAATGGGTGAATTGTGGGTAGAAAATGCTTAAGATGGCTTATGGGATGTGGGTTAATATTAATTTTGATTAATGAAACAATGTCACGTGGGATATGTTTGGTAAATCTTTTAGTAACATGGCTTAGGGATCTATGCAAGCCAGGTGGAAAGGATGTGGTGCCGTGGGCACATGCTTGTGGTGGTAGGCTTGTTGTAGATCCTAGGAACTGGTTCTTGGAGTGACAACCCAGGAAAACAGTGCCAACACAAGACCGACATGGGTAAGGCTTGGCCTAGTAATTAGATGTTCTCCCAGTGTTGGTGCAGCATTTGGTGGAGCGGGGAATGGAAGTCGAGAGGACTATCCTTGTATCCGAATGGCTCAAGAGGGGGCTTCCGGGGTGATGAGCTGCTTGTTGAAGGGCTATCACTTATGGACGGGAGTGGAACCTTAGTGGCTAGCATGTACTGGGAGACCCTTTGGAAAAGCCTCGTAGTGAAACCCTGCCACACACCAAAGGAAGTGTGTAATGTGGGTCGCGTCCACGGGCACCAAGGGAATCACGACTTGTGGGTAAAGTGGTACAAACTCTGCAGAGTATCAAACTATCATGATAGCCGTGCTCACGGTCAAGTGCGGCCTGGAATCCTCACAAGATTAGTTGGGGATGGGTTGGTATGGTTGGAAAGGTAGGATGGATTGAGACTTGGTTAGTACAGCACCTTGTGAAAGTAGGGTTGGGATGACCCCACTTAGTAAATAGGATGCCTAGGTTAATTAAAAGCTCATGCAACCCACTCTATAAAGCCTTCTCTTGACTATAGCCCCATGTCATCTTTTCCCCCACTTGCTGAGTACGACATGTACTCACCCTTGCTATACCACGTTGATATTCAGCCCAAGGAGAAGATTGGAGCCAATACTAAGAGGAAGGAAGCGAGTACTAGGCGATGATCCTCCAATCGATGCCTGTGGAGTTTGGGATGTCTACGCTAGATACTTTCCGCTGCATTGATGTACTTTTCTTCTAGACCCATGGGTCCCTTTGTAATAAAGATATGATGTAATAAATAAAGGATATGGATAATTATTCTGTTTACCATTGATGATGTACCGTATGTGTATGTAACTTGATCCTGGGCACATGTACGGCTACACCCATTTTGTTTCTTAAAATGGGTGTTACAATTTCTTAGATCTTCACGCCTATGCCGACCTCGTGAAGATGCATGACTATAACTTGTGACCGACTGAGATTTTGCAGCCTCTTGAGCCATAATAGCCTTAAGCATAGCCACCGCCTTCTGCATCATAGGGGTCTGATAATTCGCATCGACCATTAGAGTGTCGAGCAAAGTTTTGGCCCCGGTGATGTTATTCTGAGCAGTGTGGTAGACCTTGACGCCATCCACTTCGAGGTCTGGACCGAGATCCAGTCGGCGTGCATTGTGTGAACCGCGCGACCCTCTTGGTCGACGGTGATGACTGACCGATAAGTCATTAACTGGAAGGTTCTCCTCCTGTTGACCTCCTTTGGCTAATTGCTTCGGGTGGCCATCGATGGGGTTACCTTCTTGTTCACCGTCTTGGTCACCATCTTGGTCTCCATTCGTAGGATCTGCTATATCCACCATGTTGATAGTATGGGGATATGGGTAAGTAGATCCGACCGAGTCCTCATCAAAGGACCGATCTGATTTTGAATCATTCCCGAAGGAAGGACCTTCTTCCTCACATCAGAGTGGAACCAATGCGGGGATCATGTCAGACGAACTCGGTGATCATGCCATGGAGACGGCTGCGGCCGAGTCGGATCTGTGGTTTTCCAAACCTAGGGCTCCGTTGTCAACGACCGTGAAGTCGAGCAATCCAAAGGAGATCTTGAAGGCCGGTGAGTACTGAATGATGGGAATTTCGGCCATCATAGTCGATGGAGAATCCCGGTGAGCCTTATCCCCTTCCTGGCACGCCAATTGTTGAAGCTTGAGATCAACAGTAAATATATAGGGCTACGTCGAGACTAAGAACTATGATGGTAACACAAGACGTCGAGTTATATAGGTTCGGGCCCTCTCGTTGAGAGTAAAAACCCTACGTCATGTGTTCTGTGTATTGTATTGATGTTGTGAGACTTGTGTCATGTCTCTCGTCTATGTCCCTTCTATCCCTCGATGGAGGGTACCCTGCCGCCTTATATATCCGGTTGGCAGGGGGGTACATGAAGAGTCCTAGTCATAATCCATAAAGAATTACATGGAAAGTCTATCTCTAAATGCCTTGTGCTCCAAGCTGAGTTGGTCAGCTTCCTTGTTGATGAAGTATCCGGTCAGCAACCGACTTAGTCTTGTCTGAGGATACCCGTAGAGAAAGTATCCCACATGTCACCCTCACCGAGCTTCAGCTAGGGTTCACCGTTTGATTTGTCGTACAGGGTCATCCACAACCATGGGTCACAAGAAGGCCTGAGTCTTCCTCATCGGAGATCGAGATCCTCGAGCAACTTCGAGAGTTCTCCAAGAGCAACCTCTCTAATGCCGATCTGTCGAAGATGTGATGGATGGCATTCTTCCCAAGCAGGCTTGGATTGAATGGAAGGTACCCAAAGAAACCTGCCCATCCCTATTCATATACAGATTGTTGTGTTACGCTCGTTCTTCGAGCACGGCTTCGGAGTTCCCTGCTGCAGGTTCTTGCGCGGGCTCCATTTCTTTTACAGGATTGAGCTTGTCAACATCAATCTCAACTCAATCCTCCACATCGCCATCTTCGTACATATGTGCGAAGCTTTCTTGGGCGTTCTACCCCATTTCAATCTATTCCATCATCTATTTGTCCTCCGACCGTTGCCAACGAAGGACAACCAAGTGGCCATAGGTGGCATCAGCGTCCAGTTGCGCAAGAAGGAGGCCTATATCAATGTTCCTTTGAAGACCAGGAACGAGAATTAGAAGGATGAGTGGTTCTATTGTGATAACCCTCCCCCTGTTCTTGCCGACTTCTCTGGTGCGAAGGCAATTCCCCTAGCACAATGGACTGAAAAACCTGATCCGACTGATTCCCAGGTGGTCGCTCTGCTGAAGAAAATCACCGATCTGAAGAAGGAAGGCGTTGATGGTATCACCATTGCCAAAAGCTTCATAGTGCACAGAGTGCAGCCCCTGAAACTTCAAAGCCACCCGACGTGGAATTATGCCACCAATGACAAGACCAGGGAAGTTCCTGATCCTCCCAATGGCAATCTTCGTCGATCTCACTTGTCAAAGATGTTTGAAGGAGATATCCTTCAAGATCATTCATTAATTGAGAAGGCATATAATGTGGGCACTCTGTAGGCCCAAGTAAGCCTTGGTCAACTCTGAATCATTCCGTTATTATTGTATTTTGATATCCTGCTTGATGTCTTGGCATTTGTGCAGGATCTGCATACTTATATATCGTACCCTCCGCTCCCTCCGACTGATAACGAGGGACCAGATTAGGTAGAGAAGCTGCAGCAGACCGGTGCTGGTGGTTCAAGCTCAACTACAGGCACTCGACCTTAGAATGTCGATCGAGTCATCACCCTGCCTTCCCCCAGTCAACAGATAAAGCAGCCTGCCCTGTGTCGAAGGCAGTATGTTGGGGATCAGGATGATGATGACGAAGAGCTATCTCCAGACGCCTGTCAGCCAACTCCTACTCACTCTGACCGACCATCAAGCCAGTCAGAGCCCCTGAGCAAATCATCAAGTGATGCAGGAGTTGCTCAAAAAATTGATGATGCTGGCAAATCTTCTCAAAAGAGGAAGGAGACTGATATTCAGTCTACTTCTGCAAAGAAGAGACTCTGTCAAGTCAAGGTCAAGAGAGCTTCTAGGTTAGTCCCTTAACCTTTTAATCCTTGTTTTTCATGGTTAATAACCACAATGCGGTTTAATCACCTTATTCTCTGTTAGTGACAGTGGTCGGTCGGGTGATGGCCAGAGTACCCCAGAGTCTGAGGACACTCAGTCAAACCCTACTCCCCGTCCAGCTAACTTGCCTCGACCGGTCAACAAGCCATCAAACGCGTCGACCGAGTCGAGGAAGCCCTCAGACAAGACTGTCCCCACATCCACTCCTGAGCTAGCTCCACAAATCATTGACCCCTCTCCAGGCAACGCTCCTTCTCCTTTTGACAAAGGTAAGACGGCATTGACTGCAGATACGCTCGGTCGGCCTGAAGTGGATGATGTGGAAATAATCCATCAACATCGAGAAGCCAACAAGGTCCATCAATACCCTATTTTAGCTTTGTCTTAGTCTTGATCCTTAGCTGAACCATGTTTTATATTCTTAGAAAATGTATGCTCTCATGGAGAAGAAACATGCTAGGGTTGAATACCTTGAAGCCGAAACTTTTGGAATGTCCCAGATTCACTTGCATGCAGTTCTATATACAAGATACTAACTTGTTGCTGGTATTATGCTAGTCATCGGTCAGCGGCTCTCCCAAGCCAAAAAGCAGATTGATAAGCTGCAGACTGACCACCACAGGGAGTTGACCAAAGCCTTAGAACAGGGTCGTGTCGATGCTACCGGTAAAGTCATATTCCAGCTATTTTATATTTTTTTTTCTAACCACTCTGACACTAAAGATTCAACGTATGTCTTCATCTAGTGATCAGAAGATTGCCAATCTGGAGAAGTTAACTTCCAATCAGCAAAGATTTGTTGATGCTTTGAATGCTAAGAAGGAAATTCTCTCCAAGTCGGTCAAGGATCAAAAGGCCGAGATCACTCGGCTGCAGAAAAAGCTGGAGGAGGCTGACGTGAAGATAGAGGAAGCCAAAAGCACCTCCAAATATTTTAAATGTAATCTTGCCAGTAAGCTCTCCATAACTCCTTGAATATGCATGAATCAATTTTTGATCTTACTAACCAAAAAATATCACTTGCAGCTCTATCATACGACGCTCAGAAGGCATTGAATTATATTCATGCTAACCATGTAGAGCAGACCGGCCACTCCTTGGATTATTTGCTAGAGCATGTGTCAGAAGCTATTGCAAACAACACTCGGAGAGTGGCGATCGAGGCCGGGAGTGAGGTTCTTGCTATTTGCTGATCTTGGTCTCCTGCACTACCATTGGACAAAATCAAGGAGGGCTTCAACCTAGACTTGACCGACGACCAATGCCAGCTACTTTTGGATTCCATGCTGGAAACCTCCCAAGCCTTGGTCGACAACATAGAAGTTGATCCGACCGCACCTACTCCTCCAGCATCTCCAAAAGTTGAGCTGCGAGATGATTCTTCTTCTTCTTCAAAGGAGCTGTAAAACTTGCAATGTTAGAAAGCATTAGTAGCATCTATGTATTGAAATAATATTACCTGTATGTAAGTTAATTTCATGCTTTGTAGCTTAGAAAACTGATAAAGATATCATAAATGTGTTCCTGTCATTTTAAAGACAAAATTTGAATTGGTCTGCCTTAACATACTAGGTTGTAACTCGTAACCGTGTCACAAGCAGAATCGACCAATCGAGACATGACCTCTCGCACTTCGGCTCTGGGTTTAGTGTAGTGGTAGTCTGATGTGCAGTATGAAGCGTATAACCATGATGTGTAGACGTTAGACCAAAAAATTAAAGACCGATTCAAAATATGAGAAATCGGTCGAAAAAAATTCCAAAACCAAAATTTCATAAGGTTAGGAAATGGTGGGACATTATTACTAGCCCCCTGGCTTGATTGTTTAATAAAATAAATTAAGGAATCAAGACAATTTAGAATGAAAATCATCAAAAAATATTCCATCAAAAAGACTGAAGTTTCATTCATGAATAACACATAATAATACAAAAGAATAACTAAGTATAAAAATGACGTAGCTGATTTATATTCCAGGAGTTCGGTATATCATCGCCGTCTTCATACATCAATCGGTAAGCCCCCGGCCGAGTGACTTCTTTGACAACATAAGGCCCTTCCCACTTTGGAGAAAGCTTATGTTGATTCTTTGTTGACTGCACTCGATGCAACACTAAATCTCCAACTTGAAATTGGTGACTACGCACATTTTTATCATAATAATGTCGCAAGTCTTGTTGGTATAGAGCTGACCGAAACAGAGCGCGATCACGCAACTCTTCTGCTGCAATCAAATCTATCGCTTGGTTCTCCTCAGAAAGCTTTTCATCATATCCTTAGACTCGTGTCGAAACAAGACTGACCTCAGTCGGCAGCATAGCCTCCGAGCCATAGACCAATGAAAAAGGTGACTGTCCAGTGGCCCGACTGGTATTAGTACGGAGCCCCCAAAGAACTAAAGGCAATTCTTTGACCCACCAACTGGCATAAGGCTTGAGACTGTCAAATATTCAAGGTTTTAGTCCCTGAAGAATCATACCATTGGCCCGTTCGACCTACCCATTACTTTGAGGATGAGCCACTGATGTGTGGCGCCCCTTCCCGAAGGATCGAGGTCCCGACGGTGCTGATAGCACAGACACTTGATAATACAACACTGGTTCAAATTTAAGTTGAATATTACATCAATGAGTTCTCAGAGTGCAGCGGAATATTACAAGTTCAGAATGTTTTGAAAATAGCAGAAGCAAATCGCGATAAGAAGCTAAGAGCTCGACGATACAGCATAGTAATGGTTCATGCCCGAAGAACCATCACTCTAGCAACACACATCAATACTGCGGCGGTGAGTCGGACTCCCAGTGGGTAGTCCAACCCTCAGGGACTTACATGTCCCAGGGCAGCACATTCTCAGGCAATTCTACCTCTTCATTACCTGAAAACAACAATGGCACAAAGCCTGAGTACTAATTACTCAGCAAGGCTTACCCGTCGGACATCTATCAAGTTTTACTTCTCAAATTAACTGGGTAGAGTAGAAGGTAACTTTAGTTGCAACGATAAGCTAACAAAGCAATACATAAGGTAAGTACAACATAAGAGCAATAATAGTAACAACAACGATAAGCATCATAATCAATTCCCAAGTACCATGTGCAACTATGTGACGACTCAGTGACCAAGTGGTACTCATTACTGCGAGGGACAACAATTGCAATTGATTTACACCAGCTGGGATAACCCAAGATACACGACACATACGCACCAATTAAGGTCGTATATGGCAACCTTTCGCAAGGACGAAAAATAACTCGGTCCGGGTCCAGTCTCAGCGAGTGGGCATGCCGTCCTACCAACAGTACTTCGTGGTATGAACCGCCCACTCTAGCAGCAGAAGGGTCAACAAACACTGTACTAGGTACCGTCCTCATTGCCGTGTTAATGCTACATCAGTTTACTAGTGCCCATAGACTAGCATGCATTCGGTATTGTTCAATACTTGACCAAGGGGCTGACCACGAATGGGTCCTAGGTTTGACAAGGCAGGGCTACCGCAGTCAACACCCATGTATTGCTGCAAACCTACACATGCATCATCCCTGCCCGGTCATGACATCAAAATGAACTTCTTTTATAAGTCCCGTTCCAGTGGTCAAGTTCATTCTTAGTATTGATATCTATTGCCTCTAGCAATTACTAAGCATAGTGACACAGTACCAATACTACCAAAGTTCTAATGACAGTGGCGTAGGTCATTTGGGTATCATGCAAGTGGGTTCCAAATCAACTCCTATGACCTAATGCATCAATAATCATAGACACTAGTAATATTGATAACAAGCAACTTTATAAAATGGTGAATGAAAACCGAGGCTTGCCTGGATCGATGTTAGTGCTAGCAACAACAACTTCTTGCTCTTGGGGATCAAGGTCCTTCTGAAGATCCTCTTCTTCCTGCTCCGGGTTGTCGTTGCCTATATGATAGAATTGAATTGTCGGTACTATCACAATACCGTAGAATGCAATGATATGATGCACAATGTCTTTAAATGTTGATTAACACTATTATTATGTTCTTGAAGCCATATGCTTCAATGTTCTCGAAGCCATATGCTTCAATGAAACAAGTTAGAGTTTCATCATTTTATGTGTGTTAATCATTTATTTAGGGTTGTTATAGTCCTTTAGAAAATTAAGAAATTAAATAGTAACCAATCAATTTTGGACTTGAGTGACTTATCATGAATAGTGACATAAATGAATTGTATTTTTACCAATTTACAGCCTCTGGATATAATTACTCTAATTACTAGCATTTATTAAAGTAAAATAGTGGTATGAGCAATTAATTTAATTTAATTAAGTAAACTTAGGTTTCTGGACTTGTGTAATTTACTGGGCACAGAGACTTGTGTGAGTGATTTTTGTACCAAGTGGCTGGGGCCAATTAATTATAAAATAATTACTAGAATTAATTTGGGTGAGCACACTAAATAATTTCCAGAGCCTAAAATAATTCATATTTTACTAAACCAAAATTTGTGGTGATATATAATTGTGTAATTATTAGCCTTGCCAAAAATCAGAATCAAATTTGGTTCCTAGAATTTCTGGTGATTTAATCATTTTCTAGACAACTAAATGAATTAATAAAAATGCAAGTACAGAGGCAACGATTTATCAATTTACTAAATTAGAGAAATTCAAAATGAACCCAACAAATTTTATTTGAGATTCATTGGGTTTAAACTCGATTTACTATGAGTTTCCAAAGATTTATGCATTTTCTGGCAATTTTCTATTTTTAGGGGGTTCCACGTTGAAGCCACGTGGGTGCCAGGTAAGGCCACGTAGGAGCCAGCTCGGCTGCCAGTAGGCGCCAGTGGGCTCGCTGGAGCGGGGTGGCTCATGGCCGGAGAGCTCGCTGCCGGCGACTGCGCGGGGAGAAAACTCGCCGCGGGAGCCAAGAAATGATGTGCGCACCGAGGCGGAGGGGATGGAGGGGTTCGCGAGGTGGGGTTCTCACTAGAAGACCGTCGACGGCGAGAAGCGGTGGAGGAAGGTCTTCGGCGACTTCGCGATGATGGCTCGGAGCAGGAAATCAGGCGGGGTCGGCTCCTACAGCTTCACGGGAGCACCACGAAGAGCGGCATCAAGTCGACGTTGGACGGGGATGGCCGGAAGTAGGAGCTCGTCGACGAGGCGGCTTGATCCTTGCCGGCACCGGAGCAGAGTCGGAGGAAACAAAGGAGAAGTAGGTCTGGGAAATACGTAGATGGTTCGCGCGCATGGGAGAAGAAAGATAGGTGGCGAGACTCACCGAGGGTACCGAATTTTGGGCCGGCGGCGGAGGAGGTCACCGGAGTTGCCTGCTTCAGTTTTCTTCAAATTGGCTAGGGCTCACGCGGGGTTTGGTCAATCGAGTGACATGGGAATGTAGAGGAGGTGTGAGCGCGTGGGTTTGAAGTTTAGCTCGTGCGGGAGAAGCAGTGGAACGACGGCAGCTGAGTTTGAGCTTCGGCTTTGTTTAGCAATGGCAGAGAGGGGCAAAGAGAGGAGAAAATAGAGAGAGCAGAAGACTGAGAGCAAGAGAGAGTGGTTTCGTGAGTTTGCAGGTTCGCTCCCAAGTTGCGGAGAGATAAGAGTGAGTGGGGAGAAGCGGGAGCGGAGGAAATGTCGGGAATTGAAGTCGTCGGCCGGTGGCGTGTAGAGAAGAGGGGAGAAGAGAAATCCGTTGGGCGAGCTCACGGTGAGGGGACAGGGCGGAGGGCAGAGGTGCAGGGCATTGACGCTGTAGCGCGCGCGCCGAGGTGGGGAGTGAAGGCGAGCCGGGCGGTGCACCGGCGACAGAGAGGAGCCGGCAGGTTCTGCGCCAGTGGGGAGGAAGAAGAGTGGGATTTAACTCTGCGTCCCGTCATCTTTTAGATTTAGTGCAAACAGGTCCCTAATCAAAGCTGATTTTCATTAATTCAAAATAAAATAGCTAGGGACTTCCTAAATTAATGAAAATTGGTGGACTGACTATTTAAATGGTGCAGAACACTTTGGTGAATTTTATTTGAAATTTTCATAAACATATTTTTAGAATTAATTAAATGCATTAATTAGTTACTTAAGAATCAATTAATTAATTAAGGGTCTTGCAAAGCAGATAAAATGCCCAATAATTTCATGAAATTCTATTTTATAATTACCAACATGATTATGAATTTATATAGTATAAGTTGTATTGAAATTTTTGAATTGCTTCAATAACTTGCTTGCAGGGTTTTTATTTGCCTAGAATTAATTAAAAGGGAGTGAGTCTTATTATTTCATGCTATGTTGTTCATGATCTAAGCTCTTCATGCTGGTTAAATGAAAGTGAGACACCTGGGGTGTCACAACCCTCCCTCCTTAAAGAAATCTCGTCCCGAGATTATGAATCAAGGCAAACTAGAGGGAAGTGTGGTGGTCAAAACATACCTGTGTATGCCGACCAAAATCTCGGGTGGTGAGTTCTCAGAAACTCTTCCGATTCCCAAGTAGACTCATCTTCTGAGTGGTTGCTCCATTGAACTTTATAACATTTGAGGGTTCTATTACGGGTTGTGCGCTCTTTCTCATCGAGGATCATCACGGGTTGTTCGGAGTATGTGAGATCGGGTTGGAGTTGATCATATTCTTCCAAAATTTTGTCGATGGGTGGCTTGAGGCATCGCTTAAGCTGCGAGGCGTGGAAGGTGTGATGAACTCTGGATAGATTAGCGGGTAACTCCAGCTTATAGGCCATGTTTCCACACCGTTCCAGAATTTGGAATGGTCTAATATAGCTGGGAGCTAACTTTCCCTTGACTCCAAACCATTGGATACCCTTCATAGGCGACACCTTGAGATAGATGTACTCACCCTTGTTGAAGTACAGTGGCCTTTGTCGTCTGTTTGCATACTTCTCTTGACGACATTTAGCAGCTTTAAGATTTTCTTGAATGGTATGAACCTTTTCTTCAGCATCCTTGACAAGATCGGGACCAAAGGTTACTCTTTCTCCAGATTCAGACCAGTTTAGAGGTGTTCTACAACTGCAACCATAGAGTGCTTCAAATGGTGACATTTTCAGACTCTCTTGGTAACTATTGTTGTATGAAAATTCCGCATAAGGCAAATACTCATCCCAATTGCCACCATGTGTTAAAACACAGGCTCTAAGCATATCTTCCAAAATCTGGTTGACACGCTCTGTTTGTCCGTCAGTGGTGGCATGATAAGCAGAACTTCGGATCAACTTGGTACCCAGAGATGCATGCAATTGTGATGTGGACAAGGGTTCCCGATCTTCCAAAAGGTTTTGGATACGTTGATTTGGTCGGAGGCGACACACAAATCGATTCGGCTTCAGAACAGCATGTTCTAAACCCCGCAATCGCAGCACGACGTCTCCTCTGGTTATCAACCGTCCTAAAATGATTGACCTCACCGAGAAGGCTAATACCTACCTGCGAATCAAGAACACAAGCAAGAACAAAGAAGAATACAACACAATTGCAGATGTATTATGAATATCACAAAGTTGGGGTCTCATGAACCGTGATAACGGCGAAACTATTATGAACAGAATAATCTAAGCAAAACCCAAACCCTAATGAAGAGGCAGCGGTTGTATATGAGGAACCTAGGGTCTTGCACCACCCCTTGGTCGCAGCCCTAAGTGGGCTCAACTCGTTACATGGCCCAAAGATCGATTACGGTGTCGCAGCACCAGGACAGATTCTAGACCTCAATTTGTTTTGACAATTGCCGATGGCTTGCGATGGATTTTGACATGGGACCAGTTGGGTTGGAAATATCTTTTCGTTATCTTTCTAGTCAAATATAGAACGTCCAAATCCGAGTCTGTATGTGTCCTGGGCGTCCGTTTTAATGCAGACTAGTCCTGGGCCCCGAAACAGACTCGAAGTCGGTTTTGGATTGGGCTTCCACCTTGGCTTGGACGTCCTTGCTGGCCCATCGCACCTCCAATCAACTCCCCAGCTATATCATCATCATCTCCATGGTTCCTAACAACAATTAAATCATTAGGTAGCAATCTATTCTCAAAACCACATAAACAAAACATTAGAAATGAGCTCACCTGTAAATTCAGGTGATGCGCGTGAACTTCCATCTTAGTTCGAGGAGTGTTGTGTGTATCCATAGGTGTCATATTCTCATCATTCTCCCCCTTTTGAATTAGGGTCGTCCTCGACTGGATCCCATCTCTTTCTCCCAATAGTTGTCTCAAATCTGAAATATGAAATATAGAACTATTCCCAAACTAGGGATGCACCTCATGTTTATATTTGTTATAAAAACTATCATCAGAATGTGAAACTATAATAGAAGACATGTCGTACCAATGAACAACCTCTTTGAAAAATTGGGCAGCAGTAACATCATTCTCGCTCTTATGATAATTTAGAAAATGTGTGATCTTACAAACACTAGAAAAACTTGACATGACATGATAACTGTTACTATAGTTTTCAAGTTGATCATTTAATTTTATAACATGAGGAGGTTTCAATTTTGAACAAATATAAACTCTGTGCACCATAAACGAACCTCTATGATCTTAATAGCCAATAGCATGAAAATTGTTTCTTGCCAATAAAGGCAATTTAGTTCGACAAAAGATTTGCTTCTCCACGGTATTTAGATCACAAGGAATATCAAATTCAATATAATCCAAAGTATTTAGAGAAGACAACAATTTTTGCTCATCCTTTTCATATTTAACTAAAATCAAATGCTTAATTTTAGCTCTAGTGGATGAATCATAAGCAAAAACATTGAGCTCATTCATTTGTTGTGGCAAAGGTATAAGTGAAGCAGTGGCACAACTCCTCTTTATCACAAGGATCAGTAGATAAATCAACTTGTGGCAAAGGCAAATCCAAACAAGGTTCCAATACAGCAAGATTGTTGGAACAATTCATTACATCAAGAAACCTCTTACCTGAAGCAACAACATGTTCTTTATCTTTCTCACTATCCTCTTCTTTGTGTAGAACCTGAAATGTACTAGTTGCAACAATAGGCAAGGAAATATGTTCATCCTCTAGTAATTCAGATTTTGATGTAAGTGTTGCAACATTTGAAACAATCCACTCTTTCCTATATGGTTCATTCTTTCTCCTCTCAAACCTTTGTTGATCCTCTTCTAAAATTTCAGCAGTGGTCATAGGTTTAAGAGTAACTCTTCTACCATTGTATTTAAATGAGTAGCTATTTGTAATGGTATTGTGTGAAGCATTATTTGTAATAATCCAAGATTTACTCAATAACAAATGACATGCTTGCATAGGTACTATATCAAATTCTGCACTATCCTTATAAGAACCAATAAAAAATTCAATATGTGCAATTTTATCTACCTTTATCTTACCAAAAGAATTTACCCATTGGATGTAGTATGGACATGGGTGTGGCTGTGTTGTCAATCCAAGCTTCTCAACTAATTCCAAACTTGCAATGTTGCGGCTACTCTCTCCATCAATGATAACACGACAACGTCGATCCTTGACAACAAAGTGAGTCTGGAAGAAATTGTTCAATTGATTTTTCTCTACCTTCTCCATTTGAGAACTGAGCACTTGCTGTGTTACAACACTCTTATCATCAAGAGGTGTCATCAACTCATTACCATGGGTATTGTAACCTGTCATTGTTAGTAGCAAACAAGAAAACACACAAGAGTATATTTTCCTATCACTACTATCTCATCACAGTGGAAGCTCACAACAAGCAAATTGAAACATCTTACTAAGCTCTTATAAAGTTCTTAATTACAGCAAGCGAAGGATACCTTGGAGAGTGTGATCCAATGATTGAGAGGGTCAAAAATTTATGCCTGCTGAGAAGGATATAAGTGGAGCTTGGATAGGCAATATGTGATAGCAAGGATTAGCAAAATTTCAATTCAGAGGTTGCAAAACTAAATAATAGTCCCAAGCTAGTCTGTATCACTGGCCTAAACTTGTCTTGGACCTAGTTCAAGCAAGCAAGCAAATGACTCAACAAAGGACGCAAAGGCTGCAAGCAATTCTGAATTTTTATCTTTTCCTTTTTCTACTTCCTTTTTTTTGTGTGGCTTTTCCTCTTGTGCACTTTTGCCTTTTTCTTTCCTTTTCTTTTCTTGTGAATCAGAACTGCAGCAAGGTATTAGTACTAGAAAGAAAAAGGAAAATATATTCTAGCATAACCAAAATTATGATCTGAATATGATAGACACAGAGATAGATAATATATTATTCCAAAACTCTCAATGTGTGCAACAAACTGATTTTTTTTTCTCTTGATTCTCTATGAACAAGGACATGCACCACTCAAACAAGACCAAAGAACAAGCACTAGACTAGCAATACAATGACCTTGTGGGGACTAAAATTCAGAGAAGCAAACTAAACTGAAAATTGCATAGCACAATGGGGATATAGGACAGCGGAAACATGACGAACAAATATTTTTGTAGGATAGTTTTCTGGAGTTTAGGACTAAATAAAATAACAGGGATAAGGGCGAACCTAACGGCGTACCTGAAGCTCTGATTACTACTTGATATGGACAAGGGTTCCCGATCTTCCGAAAGGTTCTGGATACATTGATTTGGTCGGAGGCGACACACAAATCGATCCGGCTTCAGAACAGCACATTCTAAACCCCGTAATCGCAGCACGACGTCTCCTCTGATTATCAACCGTCCTAAAATGATTAACCTCGCTGAGAAGGCTAATCCCTACCTGCGAATCAAGAACACAAACAATAACAAAGAAGAATGCAACACAATTGCAGGTGTATTATAAATCTCACGAAGTTGGGGTCTCACAAACCGTGATGACGGTGAAACTGTTATGACCAAAATAATCTAAGCAAAACCCAAACCCTAATGAAGAGGCGGCAGCTGTATATGAGGACCCTAGGGTCGTGCACCACCCTCTGGTCGCAGCCCTATGTGGGCTCAACTCGTTACATGGCCCAAAGACCAATTACGATGTCGTAGCACCAGGACAGATTCTGGACGTCGATTTATTTTGATGATTGCCGATTCCTCGTGATGGATTTTGACTTGGGACCGGTTGGGTTGGAAAGATCTTTTCGTTATCTTTCTAGTCATATGTAGAACGTCCAAATCCGAGTACGGATGCGTCCTGGGCGTCCGTTTTAGTGCAGTCTGGTCCTGGTTCCGAAACAGACACGAAGTCAGTTTTGGATTGGGCTTCCACCTTGGCTTGGACGTCCTTGCTGGCCCATCACGCCTCCAATCACCTCCCCAGCTATATCATCATCATCTCAATGGTTCCTAACAACAATTAAATCATTAGTTAGCAATATATTCTCAAAACCACATAAACAAAACATTAGAAACGAGCTCACCTGTAAATTCAGGTGATGCGCGTGAACTTCCATCTTAGTTCAAGGAGTGTTGTGTGTTTCCATAGGTGTCATATTCTCATCAATTTGTTCCCAAAAACAAGCGACAAACTGCGAGTCTCGATCCGTAACAATGGTCTTGGGTGCTCCATGAAGACATAGAATTCTGGCTATGTATAGTTCTGCATATTGCTTTATCTTGTAGGTGTTATTGATTGGTAAGAAATAGGTAGATTTTGTGAGTCGGTCTACAACGACCCAAATCAAATCATGCTTCCGAGAGGTGAGAGGGATACCAACAATAAAATCCATGATGATGTCCTCCCATTTCCACGCGGGAATACTTAATGGTTGAAGTAGTCCAGCTTGTTTTCAAATGGTCAGCCTTAACTCTCTGATAGGTATCGCATTCCGCGACATACCGAGCAATTTCTCGCTTCATACTTGTCCACCAGAAATTCTTCTTCAAATCTTGGTACATTTTGTTACTACCCGGATGGATGGAGTACTTTGAGTGATGTGCTTCATCCAAGATTTTCCGTCAAAGTTCAAAGTCCTTTGGTACTACTAAACGGTTATTGGACCATAGGGTACCGTCCGAGTCTTGGGTAAAGCATCTTGCCTTACCATCTTCAACATTTCGACGGATATGATTCATACCAACGTCAACTTTCTGTGCAGCAATGATTTCTTCACGAAGGGTAGATTGCACACTTAGGTTGCTAATCACTACAGCAGGTAAAACGTGAAGGCTGGGTTCTGAATTAGTTTTGTGGTCATTTTGGTCCTGAACTTCCAGTTCTAAGTTGTTGCAGTGGACCTTTCTGCTTAACGCATCGGCGACTACATTAGCCTTGCCTGGATGATAATGAATCTCCAGGTTATAATCCTTAATCAGTTGTAGCCACCGACGCTGTCTCCTGTTTAGATCAGTCTAGGTGAAGATATATTTCAAGCTCTTATGGTCTGTGTAAATATGCACTAAGTTGTCGAGCAAATAATACCTCCATTTTTTTAGTGCAAGTATAACTGCAGCTAGCTCCAAATCATGAGTTGGATAGTGCTCTTCATGCTTCCTTAACTGTCGAGATGCATAGGCTATGACACGACCTTCTTGCATGAGTACACATCTAAGTCATGTCCTAGACGCATCACAATATACGTTGAACGGCTTGGTGATGTCGGGTTGAGCCAGTACTGGGGCAGTTGTCAATAATTTCTTCAATGCTTGAAATGCTTCTTCACAATTGTTGTTCCAATTAAACTTTTTCTCCTTTTTCAGTAGCTCCGTGATGGGTTTGGTCAGCCGAAAAAAATTTGGTATGTGTCACACCCCAAAATTTCAAATTTTGGTTTGTGACTAAAATTTCACTAATTTTTTTAAACTTTTTATAATAGACTAAAATTTATCCTAAATTAATAAGAGTGTCATCATTTATTTTAGGCCAAAGAACTATTTTCTAAAAATAATTAAACTAATTTAGGTTAATTTATTATTATTATTATTATTATTATGTTTGGTTCTTGCATTGATGCCTATTAGATGCATTAGGTTTTTATTGTATGGAAAAGTATTTGAAAATTCGATTAGAAATCGTTTTTGATTTGTTTTAGTAATAAAAATAGGAATTAGAATGGAAAGGGGAAAAAAGGAAGAAAATCCCCTTCCCTGGCCTTGGGCCAAAAATCCCTCCCCCCAAGCCCATTCTCTCTTTCCTCTTTTCTCCCTCATCCCTCTCTTTCCTGGCTTGGGCCGACTTCCTCCCGCGGCCCAGCTCCCCTGTTTCCCACTCCTCCTCTCGGCCTGCCCCACCTGGGCCGAATCCCACCCCGAGGCCCAGCTTTTTCCCTTCTCCCCTCCTCCCGCCTTAGGTTAGAACACCCCGCTCCCTTCCCCTATGCCCAGGCCGATCTGGCCCAGCACCCTACCACAGCCCAGCGTGAGGCCGCACGGCCCACCCCGTGCCCACGCCCGCTCGGCCCAGCCCGCCCCGCACCGCGTTGCCCCGCGCCCCGAACCCTAGCGCTAGCCCGCGCCGCCAGCCGCCGCCACCTCCCCGCCTTGGCGTGCGCACCACACTGCCCTCGGGCCCTGTGCCCTATAAAAGGTGAACCCGTATGCCTGTGCCGCCTTTCGCTCCCCCGCGTGCCGCCTCCCACAGCGCGCAGAGCCTCCTAGGCCACCCGCCATGGCCGCCGCCTCTCCGAGCTCGGCGAGCTCCGCACCCACGCGAGGACGTCGCGCCAGACGCCCCCAGGCACCCGCTGGGCCTCGTGAAGGTGCGCCGCCCCGGCCATCCCATCCGTGACAAGCCGCGGTGCCCGAACCGTGGCCCTGACGTCGCCAAAGGACACCGCCGCCTCCCCATCGCCGTCAGCACGCACTAGCCCTCCCCTCTCACGCGCAAGCCCCTGGTGAGGACCCCCTCGGTCCCCTCTCTCTCCTAGACCTCTCGCGGCGGAGATCCGATCCGACGCCTGGAGTGGCCCAGAGACCAACTCCGGCAAACCGGCCATGGCGCCACCGCCGTCTCCAACTCTGACAGCAGCCACCTCACCGAAGCTCTTTCGGCCGTCGGATCTAGATTCCACGGTCCAGATTAGATCCCCCGAAGGGGTATCTTCTGGTCCACCATGGACCCGTAGACTGAGCCTAGGTCCCAGTCCACAAAGGCCGTGCACCCGGTCCACATGGATTTTAGGGTTTTAGGTATAAAAATAAATCTTGTTAATCCTGAATAACGCTAGTTTTGTGCATAGGCCCCTGGACTTTAATAAAATTAGATTTTATGACTAAGTTTTATACAAAACCTTTCTGTATTTATGTTTAGGCCCCTGCCTTTTATCTTAAGTGCATTTTGCTCCTGATTTTTTTACCGGAACCTTTATAAAATTTTGTTTAGGTCCCTGTTTAATTATTTTCTAGCCCTGTATTTTTACAAAAAAAGCCCCTAGCCTTTACCTAAAGAATATTTTAGCCCCAAATTGTGTATAAACATCTCTTTACATATTTTTAATTATATTTTAACCTTGTAATTTTACAAAAACAACCCTGTACTTTCTAGTAATTTTATTTTAGCCCAAAATTTTTGTAAGTAATAATTAGGCTGGGCATTTTACACCTAGGCCCCTGAGCTTATAAATAATTATATTTTGGCCCTGTAAATTTTATAGTTAAGCCCTTGAACTTTTCCAAAATTACTTTTTAGTCCCTGAATTTTTTACAAGTTACACTTTTGGTACCTAATATTTTTTATAAATTATATTTTATACTTACATTTTATAGTTTAACCCTTATACTATTCTAAAATTACTTTTAGGTCTCTGAACCTGTTTGTTTTTACTATTTTAACCCTAAAACTTTAAACCTTTGTAACTTTTTACTCGTAACTCCGATTGAGGCGATTCTTGCGCTCACGCGACCGTAGCAACACGTACTTTTTCATAGTATTGTTTTTATTGTAGTTTGCTACTGTGTGGTGTGTTGTTTCTTAGTTTGTTTGTATGCTAGTGTTTTTGGTGTGACGCTGAGTAGACGAACCGCTGTTAGAGAACTTTCGGGATCTCCATCTTGAAGACTTTGAGCAGCACCAAAGGGAACTAGGAAAGTGTCCTTGATGCATCTTGAACCTATGTTTTATATTCCCTCTATCTCTATGCATGCTTGTTAATATTGAATCCCATGTGTCATATCCTGTTCCATATTATTCCTTGTCGCCTGGGTTCTGGTGTAGCTTATTAGTATGGGTACGTCATGCTTAGTTTGCTATGGAAGTGTCTATTGTTAATCTTGACTAATGATTCACTTTAACATAATGATCATGAGGGATGGGTAATCCTTCATAGCAACATGGAACCTAGGTGGTCCAAGCAGGAGGATGGCAAGGATGGTGCGGGTATGCACGTGTACTCGGTATAGTACTGTGGGATTGTGGTGGTACCTGCTTGGGATCACAAGAGTAGTTTGTGGAGCGGCCACCTAGGAAAACAGCGCAAAGCATAGGGCTGATATAGGTAGACTTGGTTTAGTATCGAGATGTCTTCCCAGTTCTGTGAGCAGTCGAGGAAGGAGGACGGGACAGTTTACTCTCGGACTCAGGCGATGGACGGTTTACTCCTAGCCACAGCACCAGAGGGGGCTTCTGTAGGAACAGTTTAATTCCGCAGTGGTGAAACCTTAGCGTGGATCGTTTGCAAGCTGGGAAGCGCTCTAAAAGACCTTGTGGTGATCTCTTGGCCTCACACCTATGGTAGTGTGATTTGGGCAACATGGAGACTCTCTTGTCACTGCATAGTGATGAAATCACCAACCTGTGGGTAAAGTTCTGCAACCTCTGCAGAGTGTCAAACTATTATAACAGCCTTGCTCACGGTCACGAGCGGCCTGGATCCTCACACATTTAGGATGGTGGTTTATGGGTGGAGTTGGTGGGTAGCCAAGTTTGGTTTGGGCGGTGTAACCTGTAGTGTGGTTTCATATGGGCGGTTTAACCCATGGTTTGCTACAGGCGGTGTAACCTGTAGTGTTGTTTCATATGGGCGGTTTAACTCATGGTTTGCTACAGGCGGTGTAACCTGTAGTGTGGTTTCCTATGGGCGGTTTAACCCATGGCTGGTTACAGGTGGTTTAACCTGTAGTGTTGGACAAATGAGATAACTGGTGGGAACTTTTCATCTAGTAAATAGGATGGCTTTTTCTACTAGGTGTAGGTGCTCATTTATGCAAATGAACCATTGTGTTAGCCTTTCTTCTATTAAGCTTGCATGTCATATTTTCCCCCACTTGCTGAGTACGGCATGTGCTCATCCTTGCTATTTCCCTTTGTTGTTGTACCATAAACTGCTCCTCAGAAGATGAAGAGATGGACTACATTGATGAAGACTACTACTAGGCGTGCGTGCCCCCGGTCGATTGCCTGTGGTGTTATGGTGTCTTCCGCTGTTATTCTACGAGAGAGTCATACTTAGTCTTTAAAGACAATTATTTATGTAATAATGATACACTTCATTAATGACATTGGTTATACTGTTATTCACTTTACTGTCGATATGTGTGAAACTTGTTTCTGGGCACACATATGATAAACACTTGGTTTTGTCCTTAAAACCGGGTGTAACAGTATGAACCTACGATAATATCCGGCTAGCCCGAGGAAACTGTGTACTTGGTGAACTATCTTTGGTGGCTTCCAATCTAGCACATCTTGAACCTTGCTAGGGTCTACCGAGATTCCTTCTGCAAAGACTATGTGACCAAGGAATGGCACACGGTCCAACCAAAATTTGCACTTGCTGAATTTTGCATACAACTTGTGATCTCGTAAATGTTGAAGAACAATGCGAAGATGTTCAGCATGCTCTTCCTTGGACTTAGAATAGATGAGGATGTCATCGATGAATACTACCACAAATTTGTCCAACTCTGGCATGAATACCGAATTCATGAGATACATGAAATGAGCTGGGGCGTTTGTCAATTCGAATGATATTACTAGATACTCGAATAATCCGTATCTAGTAGAAAAGGCGGTCTTCAGAATATCTTCTGCTCTGATTTTGATTTGATGATAACCCGAACAGAGGTCAATTTTTGAAAATACCTTAGCACCAACTAATTGATCAAAAAGGATATCAATTCATGGTAATGGGTATTTATTTTTGATGGTAACTTCGTTGAGAGGTCGATAATCAACAACGAGGCGCAGAGATTTGTCCTTCTTCACAAAGATAGCAGGGCAGCCCCAAGGTGAAGTACTTGGGCGAATGAATCCCTTTTCCAATAACTCATTCAATTGCTTTTTCAATTCGGCCAACTCATTCAAGGCCATCTTATAAGGTCGATGAGATATCGGAGAAGTTCCTGGCTGTAGCTCTATCTTGAATTCCACTTCACGGTCAGGTGGTAGGCTAGAGATATCTTCGGGGAATATGTCTGGATACTCGCTAACAACGGGGATGGTTTCGAGCGACTGCCCTTCCAAGTGATGGACATTCAAGGCTTTCGATGAATTGATGTTTAGAGAGAATGTGTCCTTTCCAAGCAAAGGGGAGTTGATGTGAGGGCTCGATGTCTAGCATGGCTCTATGGGTTTTCATCCAGAACATGCCCAAAATCAAATCAATTCCCTGGTGGCTAAGCATGATAAAATCGATGGGGTAGATTTTCTTGTTTATTTCTAGAGGGGCTTTGCATACTATTTGATTGGCACTAATTTGCCCAGCGGGGGAACAAATTGTATAGCATCTTTCTATAGTCTGGGGTTGTAGATTAAGTTTTTGCACACATGCTTGGCTACTGAAATTATGCGTAGCACCAGAATCAAAAAGTGCAAGGACAGGCTGGCGATAGAGCGAGAGCGTACCGGTCAGCATGGGTTCGCCCTGAGGGACATCTTCCGCATTGGTGTAGTTCACTTGGGCACCACGTGATGGTGCATTCACATTCCTGCTCTGGTTCTGATGCTGGTTGTTGTTGCGTCTTGGTGCAGTGCAGTTCTTGGCAAAGTGGCTGGTACGACCACAATTGTAGCAAGGGTAGTTGCCTCCACAATCAGCAAGCAGTGGGGCACGAGCACAAGGGTTCCCTTGTTGCTGATAGGGTGCACGGTTCTGAGTATTCTGCTATTGATAAGGTGCACGAGGTGGGAAGTTCTGCTGCTGTGGTGATCTCGAGTAGTTCAGGCCAAATTGTCGCTGAAACTGTTGCTGCGGTGCTACCCAGAAACGTTGTCCAGTAGGTGAAGTATATATCAGGTGATGCTTCGCCTGTGGGGTAGCAGAGGCAGTAGCAGGGGCCTTTTTCTTGCGGTCTTCTTCTTCAACTTGGCGCATGGCGCCTTCCTGGACAATAGCAGCATTGACCAGATCATTGTATGTACCAGTCGTGTGCCAAGTCAGACGTTCCTTGAGCGTGGCATTCATCCCACGCAAGAATGCGTATCTCCTCTTTTCCTCAGTATTAACGTACTCAGTGGCGTACTGAGCTAGATGATTGAAAGCTTCAGAATATTGGAGGACATTCCTCCCTCCTTGTTTTAGATCCATAAATTCCTGGAACTTTCTCTGCATGAGACCAGCAGGGATGAAATGAGCACGAAAAACAGCTTTGAAGTCATTCCATTCCACGCGGCGTCCAGCGAGCAGAGAAGCTTCATAGTTGGCCCACCAGGCACTAGCAGAGCCATGGAGTTGTTGGGCGGCGAACAACACCTTCTGGTGTTCGGTGCATTCCAGCAGACTGAATTTAGACTCGGTCTAACGCAACCAGTGGTCGGCGTCCAGCGGCTCTCTGGCACGCTCGAAGGTGGGTGGGTGGGTACCCAGGAAATCTGAGTAAGTGCTCTGACGGGGTTGGTTGTTGCGGTTGTTGTGGTTATCTCAACGTCTAGCCAGATGAGTTGTGATGTCGACCAGTCGATGGAGCAGCTTGGAGTCATTCTGCTGCCTATTGAGTGCAGCGGCCAGGACTTCAGCTAATGAAGGCTCAGCATTCGCTCCTTGCTGAGAGCTCTCAGGATCTTCCTGGTTCCGAGTACGCACCATGCTGCAATTTGTACGGTTGCACATTAGTTGTTTCTCATAATATTCCATAAAATCGCATGTGCAAGAATATAAATTTGCAAGTGGCACGGTAAAATCTCAGAATGACAACCATCTCGATTGATTCAATTCAGTCTACATGGTTGTTAAAGGACATCATCACCCGGTTCCTTACATACATGTGCTGATTCACACCTCTATATCAAACTAGGAATACATATACTACACGGTCGTACATAGGGGTAGCGCATCATCTACTCCTGGCCTAAGTCTTTCGGCTCTTCCGGTTCTTCCTATTCCATAGGCTCTCCTGGTTCCTCCAGGTCGATCATTTCCTCGTTATCAACTCCGGCAGGTGCCATCTCCACTTTGTCTTGTTCTCCATACTCTATGAAGATCTCATCCCAATTCCCTTCAATAGGAAGATGAGCAGCCTTGAATGCGTTCAAGTCATCTTGAGCCTCAATCATGTCATGCTCAAAATCCGCTGCATCCTTCAAAACTTGGTTAGGTTCTTCTAGAATCGCATCCATCTCTTTATTCTTGGCTTGGATTTGTTGGTTCAGTTTTGCAATTTCTTCATCCTTAGCTTGTTTTTCAACCTCAGAAAGTCATAGTGTAGAATGGAACACATCCAATCGCCGGCACAAGTTTGTGCACAAAGCAAACATGGACAAACCATAATACTCTATTATGGGCAGCATAGGATCATGGTGGCGGTGGTTTGGATGAAAGATGAAATCCACACGCCTTATCCATTCGAAATCCATCACATCATTAATGGGTAGCAAGGAAATGGGTGTTCCAGCAACATCATGCTTGTGGTCTTCATAGAACCGAGTAAGTGCCTTGAATGCAGCTACATTCCAGGTGGAAGGCAGATCTGTCCCGGTGACGCTAAGGGTCCAAGATTCCCATGCGAGGATGATGGAGTAATTGGCGGGAACCGCCACATGAATGACACATGAGGGGATTCCATGCTCCTAGAATTCCTTGCCAACATAGGTGGGAGGAATGGAGTATCCGAATCTCTGGAGAAATCTCCAAAACAGGTGAACCATTCCTATGAACTCCAGGCCATCAGTAATTTCCCAACCTTGTGGTGGTTGTTCATTGTTTTCAGCCATCTACAAAAGAAAATACTTCGATTGAGTCAATGAGTACGATTTAACTTTGTTGCAACAATAATAGCTACTAATGGTATACCCAATGCACAGCGCAAATCATCATAGTTTCAATACATGACTCGGAATATGTGGCCCTCGAGTTACAAAAACATCTCATGCATCAACCCCAAAATACAATAACCTTGCATGGTTCGACAAAAGTTACCTACCCACTGATCCTGACTACCGAGACTAGGCTAGTCTACCATCATCCTCCTAGGTCCTGCCTCGGGTGGGTGCCTCGTAGTCTACGTAAGACTCCTCGTCCATATCCTCCTGCGGGTCCTCCTCCTCCGGTGTTGCCGGTGGTGCAAGGGCTACGTCAAGCTGCTGCTGCAAGCCCTGGTTCTCTTGGGCCAGGGTCTCTAAATCCTCTCCCATAAGCTCCATCTTGTGCTGTGCAGCCATCAACTGATGCTGCAGATGCTCGTTGTGGTTTGGCTTGGACTCCCATTCGAAGTTGTTCGTACGGGGCCTAAACCCATTGTTGTTGTTGTTGTTGAGGTAGTTCACTTCTTCTTCTTGAGTCTCTGGGCAGCGGCTTCCAATGTGTCCAACATTCCCACAAACTTCGCAAGTCATGCGAGAGTCTAAGTATTGGGCAGTCTGAGGCGAATCCATCTTCTTCAAAAGTTGATCCATCTTGATTGCTAGCATGTCAATGCCATCAACTTGGTGGACTCCCCTCATCTTGGGTTGCGGCAGGTTTTGCCTCTCGTCATAGCCGTTGTAGTTGGTGACCATATTTTCTATGAGAGTTTGAGCTTCTTTGACCTTCGGAGACAAGAAAGAACCTCCAGAGGCTGCATCTAGGTGCTCACGAGTGGGGCGGTTGAGCCCATGGTAGAAGCTTTGGATTAGCAACCAATCTTGCATTCCATGATGTGGGCATGCTAGAGTATACTCTTGGAAACGCTCCCATGCCTCAGGGATGCTTTCATCGGTTAGCTATTGGAAACTTGAAATCTTATTTTGCAGGGCGTTGGTTTTGCCTAGCGGGAAGAACTTGGCAAGGAAGGCGTTGGAGCACTTGTCCTATGTAGTGAGCTCTTCTTGATTACTGTAGAACCACTGCTTCGCCTTTCCCAAGAGTGAAAATGGGAAAAGGCGAAGGCGAATGATCTCAGGGGTCACATCCCTCATGGTGAAAGTGCTGCACACCGCCAAAAACTATTGGAGGTGGCCGTTTGCGTCTTTCGATGCCTTGCCATAGAAAGGAATGGGTGTAAGGTTCAAGACCATTGAGATCACCCCAAGGTATGGTGTTTTGGTAATCAATGACAAACATGAAATGAGACTAATATCTACATGAGTGTTGTCCGTCTAGGAAACCTTTTCTATCTTATGATGATTGTCGACGGCATCCTTGGCGATTGATGACAATGACCACAACCATGGAGGCTTGTGAACTTGATGGAGTCCAAGGGTTGATGGAGATGGATCAAAGCGGAGAACAAGCTATGGTGCAAGTGTGTGGAACACTTGACTAGTTGTTAGGACTTTGAGTCCATAGGAAAAACCGGACTATCAAGGGGGTCTAGGTCATTCTCTTAGGTCATGTCTAGTCGATGATATGCAAGGTTGCTCGGTGAAATCACAGGCACTAGGTGATAGTAGAGAAGCCAAGGAGCTGTTCGGAGAAGCTGGGAAACAAAGTCAAGCGAGGATGACAAGTTTCAGCTTCTGGACATAGAGACCGGACAGAGGGGTCTGTAGAGACCGAACTGTACGATCGCTATGGGGAGTTGTCCAGGACTTAGAGTGAGAAGCAGGACTCTGTCAGCAGGTGAATCTATACAGACCAGACGGTCCGATCTACTGATAGGACGGTCCGGTTAGTAGGAGTGCAGGAACGGCAGAGGAGGTGCATTTCGCGGAGGCTCCTAGACTGAAGAGAGAAAGTAGACCGGACGGTCCGGTCCAGTGACCGGACAGTCCGGTCAGTTTAGAAGATTGCTTAGATAGAGGAGGCCAACGGCTGGGGAGAGCCGTTACAGAGTGACCGGACGGTCTGGTTAGGCAGAGACCGGACAGTCCGATCAGTGTGTCCAAAAAGGCCATTTCATGGAGCAACGGCTAGTTTGAGGTTGGGAGCCTATATAACTTTATTGTTGGGGTCTTGGAGACCTCTCTTGGCCAGTGGAATACCTGAGAGCATGTGGTAAGGTCCAAGAAGAAAAGAGGAGAGCACTAGAAGGAGATGTTGCATATCTTGAGAGTGCTAGAGAAATGTAGCTTGAGCATCTTGCACATCTAAGGCTAGGGTGTCCTTGAGGGTGTGATCTAGATTGTTACTCTTGTCGGTGATCGAGCCTATCATGATTGGTTGTGAAGGCCGTCACACGTTTGTACATGGTTTGAGCCTGCCGTTGAAAGGGGCATTGCTAGTGAGCCCCCGTGTTGGCTCGGGGAGTCCGACAAGTTCTCGAGGAAGGCGAGCTTGTGCTTTGTGCAGTGGTGACGCACACCGTGTCTTCACTCTAGGAGTAATTGCGGACTCGTGGGTGAGAACTCCACTTGGTGGCGGGAGGGACCGGGACTCCGGCGGGAGTGGTCCAACGAGGATTAGGGGAAGGCGCATCCTTCCGAAACCTCGGGACAAAAATCATGAGCCACCCCTTACTCTAGTCCTCACTATGATGCTTTACTTTCCGCATTTACATACCGTGCTTTTCATGCTTGTGTGTTATATTAGTTCTCTTTGACTATCTTGTAGACTTGCATGTTTAGACTCCTTAGTTACTAGTAGTGTTTAAGCTTCCGCATCTGATGACTAGTATGAGTAGAAGTTACATTGGTATGCTTGATCACTAGAAGTGCATAGGAGATGTATTGACTTGGGTGATCCACTAGTATGCATAGGATGTCTTTCCTTTCATAGGATTATACTGTTAGTGTGATCACCACTAGATTTGAGTAGGAGTTGCTTTGAGTGCTATCGGTGTTTAGTATTTGGTAAAATTAGTTCATAGTGGTAGTTCCCGATTGACCCCCGTCTCGGTCACTATGATCCTTTCACTGGCCAGAACCATGTTGATTAAGGCCGGTTTCAGCTCATAGCCTCCGTTCCCCATGTTCAGATTCGGTCCTGTGCGGATGTTGTCGGCAGACGGGGTGGAGTAGTCACGGATCGTTCTCTCAGCCATGATCGGTTGAGCAGACGTGGAGGGGTCTTGCTGTTGAGCTAGTGGGATCGGAGGTGCTTCAAGAGCAAGTCTAGGTCGAGGAGGGGTGAGTCATTGACGTACTCTCCTCAACAAAGCCTCTGAATTGTTGTGGTAGTTGTCTGGTAGGTCAAAACCAGTCATAAAGTGTCCTGTTTACACCACAAATAAACAGAACAAGGGTAAGCCCGCTAAGGAAAGCGGTAACTCCTTAATAGAAATATCAATGTTAAAATTCTAATATCTTAGCCTATTGCTTCCCCGGCAACGACGCCAGAAATGCTTGTTGGCACTTCTTAACGTCGCACCAAAATATTATCTGGTAACAACGCTCGAAGTGTTGATTGATGTTTGTTATGCTTTAAGAGAAGAGTGAACCAATTCGCAAGCACACGGAACATCTATTGTAGCGTTTCATCCGGGAGTATTCCAAGGTATCGTATTTATTTTCCTCAAGGAAGCTAGGCGTAAGAGTATCTAGGTTTAACAAAGATATGACTATAAGAGTTATACCAACTGACCAAAGACGGGGTTAAGGATGTTCAATGATAAACAGGGCAACAGTGATACACGAGAAATCCACACTAAGATAGATAAAGAGATCAGTTAAGCTAGCCGAGAGGACAGCGAGTCTAAGTCTAAAATTCCTAAGATAAACTTTCCTAAATCCAGTCAAGCGTCAAAATTCCTAGTTACTCGGGTTGAGTGCTTACACAAAATCCATGGTACAGCCTTGAGTCTTTCACCAATAAGCTTACTTCGGGACACGACAACGATCCACTAATAGGGTCGGTACTAACCGCATGCACTAGTGGGCACGTTACTGCTAGACAACCCTGCTTGAGACTTCTCGAACGTGGTGGATTACTAAATGGATGGATAGGGCTGTCACCACCTGCCGCCTACCACACAGCCTGTGGGGACGAATGCAAATCCAGCTAGTGTTAACTTAGGCACCGCGCCTACGCCGTCACTAGATATTATTCCATTGGCCCAGTGGAAGAATACCCGGGGAATAACCAAGTCTAATTTATATTCAAGAACTAAACTTAATTAAATCCTAGCCAGGAATCTAGTAAACTATGCTTCAAAGTTCTTTCCCGATAATTGTAACTTGAGGAAATTAACTAAGTAAAGATAAATACTTGACAAGATAAATAAGGAAAAGATAATTGTATTTAATAAAAGATAAGTCTCACAAAAGGAGAAAAGATACAGGAGAACTCATACCAAGACTCTGAGATGATTTCTGGAATCCCGAGCTAAGCTCCCGACTAGACTCTAACTCCCGACTAACTAACCTACTCTACTAGTAAGAAAAGTGGTGGGTAATGGACTTCAATGTGCTTCACTTGCTTGCTATTTTTTTTCTACCGAATTTCCCCTCTATTTATTGGTGGCGAAGGGTTGGCGGGTACTTGTAGGTGAAGGAGAGTCGGTGGGCAAAAGTCGGTCCATCGGGCGGCGGGCCATGCCGGGCGGCCGTTGGATTGAGTTTGTTCCCGACCGACTTGATTTGGTTGGCCTAGATCTTGTCTTGATGGCGGTTCTTTGGTCGGTTTGTGCCAACTTCTCTGTTTTGGGGCCGGTAGGCCTCATGGGCTGGCAACCCCGGGTAGCCAACCTAGGTCGGGCAGCATCCCAGCCCGCGCGGCATAAGAGGCTGGGTGGCAGGCTAGGCCGGGCGGTGGCCTGGGCCGGGTGCTGTCCCCCTCCAGGTCGCCTCGTGACTTCTCCCAGTTAGGCCACTCGTGGATTCTTTTTCCTTAGCCATATTCCATTACTTTTGGTCCGGGAGGAGAAAATAGCTTCATGGTGGAGTGTTTTGCAGAATCGGTCGGGTCGGATGATCAGCCTGATATGACTCTATTTTGATCAGCCGGGTGGCTGATTTCAGCTTGATATGACCCTGTCGGCTGGGTTCTAATTTCAGCCATCAAGACCCTTCCCGGGCCCTGATTTCAGCCTCAGACGACCCTGTCAGCTGGCTGTTTTACGGCATGATCGGCCGATAGGGTGTTTCTTCATGTTTTTGCATGTTTTGACCCTAATATACCTGCAGACACATATTTCACCAAAACTTATGGAACTTTATTAGTTTAAGCAAGTTTTTATTTAGACCTTAGTCTTTACCTTGCAATTCCTGACCAGTTGGTGGCTGATATTGGGTTTTAAGAGCTACCAACACATTGCTTCCTCGCTGCCCAAGTCACACTCCTACTGACCGGACCGTCTAGTCACTAGAGCATTCCAGACTTGACACTTTCCCCGTTGTTCATTGTAGTCTTCGGACATAGCCACTTAGTGACCGTATTAGTCCGGTCACCACTCACCCCTCTGTCCGGTTACTTCGTCCCGAACCTGAAACTCCTCGTCCTCGCTTGACTTCACTTCCCGACTTCTCCGAACAGCTCCTTGGCTTCTCCACTATCAACTAGAGCATGTGATTTCACCGAGCAACCTTGCACATCACCGACTAGACATGACCTAAGAGAATGACCTAGACCCCCTTGATAGTCCGGTTTTTCCTATGAACTCAAAGACCTAACAACTAGACAAGTGTTCCCAAAACTTGCTCCATAGCTTGTCCTAGGCTTTGATCCATCTTCATCAACCCTTAGACTCCATCAAGCTCACAAGCCTCCCTGCTTGCGGTCATTGTCATCAATCGCCAAGGCCACCGCCAACAATCATCATAGAGTAGAAAGGTTTCCTACACGGACAACACTCGTGTAGACATTAGTCACACTTCATGTTTGTCATTCATCACCAAAACATTATCATGGGGTGACCTCAATGGTTGTGAACCTTACAATGAGACTCCATTAATGAATTAACATGAACATCAGTCACCTCTAATTTAACCACTAAAAATCTATAGGCAATGCTATGATGAGCAGATCCAAGAAAGATACAATCCACAATTTTAGGTCCCAACTTACGCTTTTTGTTAATTGCCACATTACCTTTGGCCAAACAACCCCATGTGCGTAAGTAAGGGAGTGAAGGCTTTCTACCAATCCATTCCTCATCTGGTGTCTTCTCCTTATTCTTTATGGGAACTATATTTAGGACATGACATGATGTCAATAAAGCCTCCCCCGCACCATGCCTTAGATAATCCTGTCGTGTCCAACATGGAATTAACAAAGTCAGTCAAGGTGCAATTCTTTATTTAGGCAACCCCGTTTGATTGGGACAAAAAGGTAGACGTTCTCTCATGTATTATATCATGTTCCGCACAACATAAGTCAAACTCATTTGAAAAATACTCGCCACCACGATCAAACCTAATTCTTTTGATCTTTTTCTCTAGTTGAGTTTCAACTTCAGCCTTATAAATTTTAAAGTAGTTTAGAGCCCCATCTTTTGTTTTTAACAAATAAACGTAACAATATCTAGACGCATCAACAATCAAAGTCATGACATATATTTTTTTGAAGGACCGAGAGGGCGACCAGAGGGGGGATGAATAGGAGCCAATCAAAATTTTCCAAGAGAACTTGGCCTATATCCGAAAAACAACCCAAGCCAACCTCCGAACCGATCACCAAGACTACACACACCAACTAGTGGTGTACTAGCCCTAGGAGTGATCAACCATGACAAGAAACACAGTGGAAACAAAAAGGAAACAACAGAGACTCGAGATAGTCAAAAACCTCACAAATTGCACCTTACTAAACCACCACCGGCAGTGCCGATCAGGACCATCGGTAGTGCCGGTTGTCCCCATCGGCAGTGCCAATCTAGCAAGCTTGTCCTTAAGAGAGAGACACACCTCACAGGGTGGTGGAAGGACCTTAGAGTGAGTCTCATGAAGCAACTTGGACTCAAGCTCTTTGACTTTGAGGGACTGAGCTTCCAACTCACCTGTGAGCTTGGGGCACTTCTGACATGCACCCAAAAGAGTTGGTCTAGCTTTGAACTCATCAAGCTCCTTGAGGGCACTCTCAAGCTGACTGGCAACTTGAGCATGCACACTCTCCCTCTGTGCAAGATCACTCATCACAACTTGACAATACTCACACTCAACAACAATGTCCCCACGAGCAAGCTTGGACCTAAGCGAAGCAATTTCAAAATCAGCACTCACCAACATAGACTTAAGCTCTCTACCCTCACGAACAGCACTGCGAAGCTTATCATCTTGCATGAGCAAAACATCGAGCAAATGATCAAGTTCAGAAGAGAGCTCATCGAGAGTGGGAGGTACCTCGCTTGTGTCGGAATCGGATCCAGATCCGGTGTCGTGGTCGTTCTTTGCCATGAAGCAAAGCCCGGTGAAATCATACTTCCTCTTGACTCGTGGATTTTCAACCTCCTCCTCCGAGCTTTAAAGGCCTTCGCTTGATGTGAGGTCGACATTGCTCAAGGCGGTAACGCAGGCGCGTGCAATGGCCTTGGCGAACTTCTTGGAGTTCTTGCCCTTCTTGTAGAAGCGGTTCTTTTTCTGCTTGAAGTCTTCAGTGTTGTTGTCGCGGTACCCGGCCTTCTTCTTCTTCTTGGGACAATCAGCGATGAAGTGTCCCGGGTCACCGCACTCGAAGCAGGTTCTTGAACCACCTCCTCTTCTCTCCTTCCGGTTGTTGTAGAACTTTCTGAACTTCCTTGTGAGCAAGGACAGCTCCTCGTCAGGAATGCACTCCATCTGTTCATCGGAAGCTACAACAAGAGAAGACAAAGCAAACTCCAAAGAAGACTTGTCAAGTGAGGGGTTAGTTCCATGAGAAGCACAACTATGATCACCCTTCTGAGAACTACAAAGCAAAGCCATGCTAAAAGTAGGAATAGCAAGATTAGGACAAGATTTCCTAGACAGTTCATGAGATTTCAGCTTTCTATACAGTTGCTCACAGTTCAGGGTATTGAATTCAGCAGTTTCTACTAGAGCAGCAATTTTAACCCCCCAAACATTTTCATCAAGTGAGTACAATAGTTGCTTAGCTCTATCATTGTCATTGTACACAAGGATACCACAAGCCCGCAAGTTGCACACAATTGCCTCAAACCTATGAAAAGTGTCATCTAGTGACTCGCCCGGTTTCTGTGCAAAGGTTTGGTACTGTCTATTGTAAGAATCCTTACGCATAGACTTGACCTGGTTGGTACCCTCATGGTAAGTGCAAAGCTTATCCCAAATAGCATGAGCAGTGTCAAGGTGTGCAACCCTATCATGCTCGCTCCTACCAAGTGCAGAAAGCAGAATATTGACAGCTTTGGAGTTGTTTTCATACCTAAGTAACTGACCTACAGATGCAGTGTTTAGGTCTTGTGGTATCGCATACTCCTGATCAACAATCTCCCAGATTGCACGTCCTTGACTTAGCAGATATGCCTTGGTCCGTGACTTCCAGTAGGGGAAGTCCTCTCCATCGAACATCCACAGCTTGACAGCACGCTTCTCCATGTTACCTTTGGATCACAAAGCTGGTGATGGTCAACTAGTGATCAAACCAGCTCTGATACCAATTGAAGGACCGAGAAGGCGACTAGAGGGGGGGGGTGAATGGGAGCCAAATAAAATTGTCCAAGAGAACTTGGCCTATATCCCAAAAACAACCCAAGCCAACCTCCAAATCGATCACCAAGACTACACACACCAACTTGTGGTGTACTAGCCCTAGGAGTGATCAACCACACTAAAGAAACATAGCGGAAACAAAAAGGGAAGAAGCAATCCTCAATAGTTAAGAACTGAACTCCCATCAGCAGTGCCGATCCCTGCCATCGGTAGTGCCGGTGGGCATCAGCAGTACCGGTCAACCCAATCGGCAGTGCCGGTTCGTGTCATCGGCAGTGCCGGTCCCACCTATCGGCAGTGCCGGTGTGGGATGCTGTCACACTAGAACCTACAGACTGGACCAATCGGTAGTGCCGGTCCTAGTCATCGGCAATGCCGGTCGACCCCCGACAGAACAAAAAATCTCTCAGGATCTTCTCAAATCTTCTCCAAAACTCAATCAAACGAACTCCAAATGATGCGATTTTTGGACCAGTGAATCCTCATCACATCACGACCCTTATCCTAGGTGATCAACTCAATTGGCTCAAGAAATCATCACGAATTTCAGATCTCGTGCCAAGAATACCAAAAAGGGGAAACTTAAGAAATCCTTCAAATCGAAGGTGCTAGAGCCAATAATTCCATCAAGGATCCATAGAGGATTATCCTAGCTCATCCTAGCAACAAGTTTCTCAAGAAATCCGGGCCAAAAACTCGTCCAAAAGTGAGATCGAAACTCACCACGAAAATACTTCCGAAAATAGGAAAAAGGGAATTTCGGGATTCAAGTGAAGAGGGAAATCTTGAGCACGAAAATACTTCTCATATCATAGAAAGGTGCTTACAAGATCCATAGGTACAAGGCTAGGAAGCCAGCTGAGGCGCCCCTTCCTGGAGGATCGAGGTCCCGAAGGTGCTGATAACGCAGACACTTGATAATACAACAATGATCCAAATTTAAGTTCAATTATTACATCAAAGTGAAGCGGAATTACAAGTTCATGAAGTTTTGAAAATAGCAGAAGTGAAATAACAATAAAATCTACGAGCTCGATAATACAGCATGGTGATGATTCATGTCCGAAGAATCAACACCCTGGCAGCACTCACAATCACTGCGGCGGCAGGTCAGACTCCCAATGGGTAGTCCGACCCTCAGGGACTTGCACGTCCCAAGGAATCACATCTACAGGCAATTCTATTTCTTCAGTACCTGAAAACCACATAAGCATAAAGCCTGAGCACTAATTACTCAGCAAGACTTACTCGTCAAAAACCTAGACATGCAATGGCTCTAATAGGTGGCTTCTTTAAAAGGACTCGCACTAAGCAACCTATTAGTTCTATCAAGTTTTATTTTTAGATTAAATGGGTTGTGCGGAATATAAATTTGGTTGCAATGATAAGATAATAAAACAATACATAAAGATAAGTGCAACAATAGAACAATATAATATACCAGTAATAACCAATACAAATCCATATCCATGATATCATGTGCAACTACGTGATTGGCACGGTGAACAAGTGGTACTCATTACTGTGAGGGACAGCAATTGCAATTGATTTACACCAGCTGGGAAAACCCGAATAACACGACACATACGCACCAATTAAGGTCGTATATGGCAACCTTTCAGAAGAAAAATCACCCACATCCAGACCCGGGTGTGGTGACGTCGAGTGGGCATGCCGTCCTGCCAACAGTACTTCGTGGTATGGACCGCCCACTCCCTCAGCCGAGGGGTCCTAAGACCAACGCACCTTAACCGTCCTTGATATAAGCGATCTTTAATGCTACATCGGTTTACTAGTGCCCATGAAACTATTATGCATTTGGTACTGTTCAAAACTTGATCAAGGGGCCGACCACGGACGGGTCCTAGGGTGGGCAAGACAGGGCTACCGCAGCCAACACCCATGTGTTGCTGCCAACCTACACATGCAAATTCCCTGTCCGGCCAAACATCAAAGTAAACTTCTTTTACATAAGTTCCATTTTAGTGACCAAGTTTATTCCCTAGTAATCATGATAACTACCAAGACTTATCAATCACTAAGCATAGCATCTTAGTACCGAACCTACCAAGTTTCTAATAACAACAACATAGGTCATTTGGGGAAAACATGCAAGTTGGGTTCCAATCAACTCCTATGACCTAATGCAACAATTTAAGCATAGACACTAGTAGTGAATTAAACTAGCAAAACTTTATAAAGAGGCTAATGCAAACCGGGGCTTGCCTGGATCCACGCAAGTGTTAGCTACTATAGTCTCTTGGTCCTCAGGCTCTTGGCCATGCTGGACGTCGGGCTTCTGCTCCTGAGTGTCGTTACCTATTGATGAACAAGGGTTAACGGTAGTGTTGAAATACCATTACATGCAATGACATGATGAATGCAACAAATGATGGATGTATATTGCATTAGAGTGTGGGTGCCAACAACTTATTAATAAGTTCTCGAAGCCATATGCTTCAAAGAAACAAATTAGATTTTCATTATTTCACGTGGGTGGATCATTTTAATTAGGATTGTTATAGCTCAAGAACAATTAAACAATTTAAAATAGTAACAAGATTATTCTAGACTTGAGTGATTTATCATGAACAGAGACATATATGAAGTGCATTATTACCAAGTTATAGCCTCTGGACAGTATTATTTTATTTACTAGCATTTATTCAAGTTAAAGCATTACTTAATTAATAGAATATTAAATACTACAGATTTGACTTACCCAAAAATCAGGGTGATGCATTAACATGAAACAACAGTGCATGCAAAAGATCAGAATTAATTTCCATTCCTAGAATTATTAAGGATTTATTTGGTGATTGGACAAGTTATTTAATTAACTAAATTATATTAACAGAGGCAGTTGATTATTATTTTATTAAAATAAGGCACATTATTATGAAGCTAACAAAATTGATTTGAGGTCATTTGGACTTAAAATGAATTTACTATGCATTTTTGAAGTTCCATCAGCTTTCTGGAAATTTTCTGGTTCATTTAAATGACACGTGGGCGACAAGTCAGCGCCATGTAGGCTGCCACATGGGCTGCCAGCGAGGCTGCCAGCGGGCACGGGTCAGCAACGACGGGGGTTTCACCGGAGTTGGTCAAAGCTTGATGTTGTCGGCTGCCCGCAATGAAAGCTCGCCGCGGAGGTGCGGGTGTGATGAGCATGACGAGGCGAAGACGTGGGTAAAGGTCGCGAGGAGAGGAACTCACCGGAGATGGGTCGGCGACGAGCGGCAGCGGAGAGAGGAGGTCTGGCGACGTCGCGGGGTGGACGCGAGGCAGCAAATTGATTGCGGCTGGCTCCTACAGCATCACGGGGGTGCGGCGATCATCGGCATCAGGTCGGCGAACGTCGGGGAAGGCCGGAAGGTAGGGCTCACCATGGAGGCGGCTCGGACACGGCGGCGCAAAAGGGTTCGGCGGGGGAAAAGTGCCGGTGTTCTTGATCCCGAAATCGAAGAAGCGAAGGGTCAGGAGTGATCGTAAGAAGCTTGCATATCAACGAGAAGAAGAAAGGGAGACGGGGTTCACCAGGGTTGTCGGAATTTCAGGTTGCGTTGACGGCGGCCGTCGGGGAACAGGGTTCGAAGATTCTTCAAATTGTTTGAGCTCACCGGAAGATTGCGTGAGCTATTGCACGGGAAAGCAGCGGGAAGGTAGACGCGTTTGTTGCTGCTCTTGTCTTGGCTCGGGAGGGAGTGAGTGGCCGGAAGCTTGAGCTCGAAGTTGGCTCTAGCAATGGCGGAAATGGTTTGGAAGAGAAAGGAGTGAAAAGGGGGGTATTTATAGGCCAAAGGGGGCTCGGTTTCTTCGTTGGACACCGGAGACAGATGCGCGCACGCGGTTTTGTGCAACGCCGGGTCTCGGGGAGCCGTTGGGAGCGCGGGGAGCCGAGCGGGTGCGGCAGCAGAGGCAGAGCGCGGCAGGGGAAAAGTAACTCACGGGCTTAGCTGGTAGCAGCGTGCGGCGAGGGAGAAAGGCAGGGTGAGGTGATGGGGCAATCACGCGCGGGCTCTGGTGCTGCTGGGCGACGTGGAGCGGTCGGGAGCCGGGAAACGAGGAGTTGCTGGTCGTCGGAAATCAAGAACGCGGCGGCAGGCCTAGCGGCATCGGGCAGGGGCGAAAGAGACCGAGGCTCTCGGCGGCTAGTGGCGAGCGGGTAACCGAGCAGGCGAGTGATGCGATGGAGCGGCACGAGGAGCTGGCTTTCGGTCAGAAATGCGGGAGCGGTCAGGCGGGGAGAATCGAGGCGGCAGAGGAGTCGGCTTCGTGCAGGGCGAAGGTAACTCGCCTCGGCGGCAGCTAGCGGCGAGCAGTGGCAGAGCGGCAGTGGTGATGCGACGGTGGCGAGTGAGAGCGCGGGGAAGTGCGGCGGCGAGTACCGAGGCGGTGAGAGGGAATCACGCGGGCGCGCGCGCGGGAGAGGCGACGGGAGGAAGAAGACAGGGATTTTTGCAGAAAGGACCCCAAGGTTTCAAAAAGATTGCAAAGAGGTCCCTGGATTAGTTTTAATTGATTTAAATTACTTCCTTAATTCCAATTAATCTGAAATTTGAACTGTGGGTTAATTAAGATATGAGCAATTCATTTGTGAAGTATTTTTGGTCATACAAGAAATAATTTAATTGAAATTATTACTTAAAGTTACATCAATTCTAGGGTTAAACCATTTAATTAATTGAATTCTTAATAAAGTAAAATTCTGGTTTTTGGTCCAAAATTCTAATTCATTAATTTTATAATTCTAATGTAATTATTTGACCCATGTTTTATAGAAATTTAATTTGCTTTAAATTTTTTTGCTTGTAGGGTTTTAATTTAACTTGGAGAAATTCCAATTTTTATCTTGTCCTTATTATTTCATGCTCAAACATGAGTCCAAAATTTTCGGCAATTTGTGCTAAGCAAGAAATGAGACACCTAGGTGTCACACCACCCTCTTTCTCCCACTATTTGGAAGAGCAAGAGATGTCTCTCACACACCCACTACTCTCCTCTCAAACATGAAGTCCTCTCCTAGCACTTAGAATAGAGTCCAAACACAAGGCCAATGAGAAGAGAGGCACCTCTCCCACTAGCCACACCTCTCATTATATAGGCCTAGGGTCTATTGTCCACATCACCACTCTACCGTTGACCTACATAACACACCCACCTACCACCGGGGGTATAACCGTCCATTTTTTTCCTCATCGCCCGAATGCCATCGGACGCTTCACATCTTTGCTTCATCTCGAAGCAAGCTCCATGATGCTGCCACGTGCACCACCAACCACCGCCACCGGTTTTGAGGCCCAAACCGGGAAACCGCCTTGCACGCTTCTCAAAGCGTGATCTCAATGTTGACGCGTGTCACTTTGTCCCGCGATCCTGACCACCGGCAAGTCTCTCCCAGTCCCTGTCCATCGGGCCCCCTTGTCACTTGCACCGGCATCCCGTTCGCCTTGACTTGGTCAACATGCCGTCTTCATCACCACCACAGTTTTGAGGCTCAACCACGAAACTGTCCGTGCTTCTTGCCTCTCCATGTGTACGGTGTGGATCACCCTTGACTTCACCCGGCATCCCGATCGTCTGGCCCCAAGTCCCCTACTTGTGCCCGATCCTCTTGTCGTTGACCGCCAAGTCGACTCCAGTGACCTACACATCATGAGACAAGCAAACACATTTCCCATCTCCTACAATATTACCAATATCTCCACCAACTCTGGTTAGTCATAACCATGATATGCAAACCCATGCAATCCCTGGATTCCCGCATTTCAACTCCAACACCAAATCCGCTTAAGTCAATTACTCATCGCAAGTATAGCAAACCATGGCACATTTCCACATGGTTTCTCACTAGCCTAGCCTTGTTTCTCACAACCTCACCATCCTCCCCATGTTTGTTTTTGAACACCCACTTGGTTCCTATGACATTGAAATTTTTGGGAGGCTCTACAAGAGTCCAGACTTTGTTTCTCTCAAAGTTTTCAACTCCTCATGCATGGCATTAACCCAATGTTCATCAGATAATGCATGTCCAACATCTCGAGGTTCAAAGGTTGCAACAAAGAGAGAATTAGTAAAGCAAGCAAGATGTGCAGACCTTGACCTTGTTGTTCTCTCATAGAGATTACCGATCATCTGTTGGGGTGGATGTTGACGCTGAATGTGGTGAGGAGCCTCTCTCTTAGAGTGTACCTCCCCCTCAACCACAGCTGGAGCTTGCTCAACAGCCGCTGAAGTCGATGTAGAAGCTTCTGGACCCTCTGCTGGAGTAGTGGTAGCAGCAGGAACAAGCTCATATGAGAGATGAAGTGAATCATCATTATCATCATCAAAGCCCTGTAGGTCCTCTTCTACAAAGGTGCTCTCCTTCATCTCCTTATCACCTGCAGACTCAATCACATTCCTTGCACAAGAGTTTGATTCATCAAAGGTTACATCGTAGGATTCTATGATGGTGTTAGTCTCCAAATTCAAAACTCTGTAGGAATGACCATGAAGAGAGTAACCAAGAAAGATTCCATCAGAAGACCTTGACTCAAACTTATCAAGATTGCCACGCTTGAGAATAAAGCACTTGCAACCAAAGGCACGGAAATGAGAAACCGAGGGCTTTCTCCTAAAATGCAGCTCATAAGAAGTCACATTAAGAATTAAGCGCAAGAAATTCCAATTGGAAACATAGCAAGCAGTGCTAATGGCCTCAGCCCAGAACCGCCTCGGAGTCCTATGCTCATCGAGCATCGTCCGGGCCATCTCCACTAAGGTTCTATTCTTTCTTTCAACCACCATTCTGCTGGGGAACACGAGGTGCTGAAAACTGATGCTCAATACCATGCTCAAGACAGAAAGCATCAAAAGAGGAGTTCTGGAACTCAGTGCCATTATCACTGCGAATTGCTCGTAATGCACCAGGGAGTTCCTTGAACAACCTCAAAGCTAAGCTCCGAAAGTGATGAAACACTTCATCCTTGCCCTCAAGAAAGTAGACCCAAGAGTAGCAAGAATAGTCGTCAACAATCACAAGAACATACCACTTCCCACCCACCGAACGAACCTGAGAAGGACCAACAGTGTCCATATGAAGCAACTCTCCAGGGTGTTCAGTCATCACCAAATTGATTGGTGGATGAGAAGCGGCAATCATTTTCCCATGATGACACGGAGCACAAACCAAATCCTTATCAAATTTTAGCTTAGGCAATCCTCGGATCAAACCTAGGCCACTCAAGCGACATAGCAAGTCAAAGCTCATGTGACCCAGTCTCCTATGCCATTTCCAGAGCTCAGAACAAGATTGAGCAAACAAGCACTTGTGAGAACTAGGAGAACCAGCGAAATCAGCCTAAAAAACTCTGCCAATATGAGAAATCCCACAAACAAAGGAACCACTCGAATCAAGAACATAAGAAGCATTTGACTTAAAGCGCACTTCCAAACCAACATCAAGAAGCTGAGAGACAGAGATAAGATTGTACTTGAGATACTCAACCAAACCAACATCCTTGAGAGTGAATTTTTCATTTACCTTTAGCGCGCCTCATGCCTTCACTCTCCCTCTCTTGCCATCTCCATAGGTCACATACTCCCGCCGCATCAGGGGAGTGAGGCTGGAGAACCACTTTACATCTTCGGTCATGAGGCGCGAACACCTGGAGAACCACTTTGCATCAACCATTTATTCTCCAAGCCTCCACCTGCTGCCTACAAAGAACGAGAAGGAAAAGTCGATGGCTCAGTGCTAGGGTTAGTCAAAAGAGATTTGGGAATCCAGCACTTAACCATACGATCGGTAGTAGTCATCAAAGTTCTTTGCACATTATCATTTGAACGCATAGGACAAGAACCACGACGGGAAAAACATGGCCTATCAAAGTGTCTTGACTCAAACCTTGAGTTGTGAGGGTAGAAATCATCAATGTGAAAGCCAAATCCATGCGAATGACGCTCACCACGACGAGGAAAATGTGGGGCGCCAAAGTGCTGCTGCGCAAAGCCTTTGTTTCGTGAATCAAAGCCATATGAGGAATGACCCTATCCACGATAGGCACGAGAAAAAGAGCGAGGCTGAAAGTCAACAAAATCATCATAAAAAGCATCCCTAGTCAACTCAGCTTGCTTCCTCTCAATCCTCTTATGCCTATAACAGAGTTCATCCAAGTGGCCCTTGCGACCACAAAACATGCAAATGCAGACACCCTTAGGATTAGGCTTGGTTTGCATTGCAGGTTTGGGTTTTGGCTTCTCTGTTTACTTTGGGTTGAAGGAGGGTTTGGGATTTGGTGGATAGTATGTGTCAGTGGGTTTGATGGTGTTTTCCTCATCCTTGTAGCTGGAGCTAGGTACAAACTTACCCACATTCTCACTCTCCTTGTCACACCTCTCAAATCCCAAGCCCAAGTTATAGGTTGACCTAGAAGCACTCTCCTTCACTCTTGCCAAATCACTCTCAATTTTTTCCTCACTCACTAGGGTTCTCTGGAGCCTAGAAACAAGATAGTCATTTTCCTGAACTAGGACTTTGTTTTCTTCCCTAGTGATTACTAACTTGTCCTTGAGGGCGACACACACTTCACACGGATGTGGGAGAACTTTCGAGCGAGTCTCATGTAGAAGCTTGGACTCAAGCTCTTTGACTTTAAGGGACTGAGCTTCCAACTCATCTGTGAGCTTGGGGCACTTCTGACATGCACCCAAAAGAGTTGGTCTAGCTTTGAACTCATCAAGCTCCTTGAGGGCACTCTCAAGCTGACTGGCAACTTGAGCATGGACACTCTCCCTCTATGCAAGATCACTCATCACAACGTGACAAGACTCACACTCAGCAGCTGTATCAACACAAGCAAGCTTAGACCTAAGCGAAGCAATCTCAAAATCAGCACTCTCTAACTTAGACTTAAGCTCTCTACTCTCACGCACGGCACTACGAAGCTTATCATCTTGCATGAGCAGAACATCATGCAAATGATCAAGTTCAGAGGAGAGCTCATCAAGAGTGGGAGGCACCTCGCTAGTGTTGGAGTTGGATCTAGAGTTGGTGTGTGGTCGTTCTTTGCCATGAAGCAAAGCCCAGTGAAGTCATCCTTCCACTTGATTCATGGCTTCTCAATCTCCTCCTCCGAGCTTGTAAAGCCTTTGCTTGATGTGAGGTCAACATCGCTAAAGGCGGCAACGCAGGCGCGTGCAAAAGCCTTGGTGAACTTCTTAGAGTTCTTGCCCTTCTTGTACAAGCGGTTCTTCTGCTTGAAGTCTTCAGTGTTGTTGTCGCGGTACCCGGCCTTCTTCTTCTTCTTGGGACAATCAGCGATGAAGTGTCTCAGGTCACCACACTCGAAGAAGGTTTTTAAACCACCTCCTCTTCTCTCCTTGTGGTTGTTGTAGAACTTCCTGAACTTCCTTATGAGAAAGGATAGCTCCTCGTCAGGAATGCACTCCATCTGTTCATCGGAAATTGCAACAAGGGAAGACAAAGCAAACTCCAAGGAAGACTTGTCAAGTGAGGGGTTAGTTCCATAAGAAGCATCACTGTGACTAACCTTCTGAGGGCTAGAAAGCAAAGCCATGCTAGAAGCAGGAATAGCAAGATTAGGACGAGATTTCCTAGATAGTTCATGAGATTTCAGCTTGCTATACAGTTGCTCATAATTTAAGGTGTTGAAGTCAGCAGTTTCTTCTAGAGCAGCAATTTTAACCCCCCAAATATTTTCATCAAGTGAATACAGTAGTTACTTAGCTCTATCATTGTCATTGTACACAAGGGTACCACAAGCCCGCAAGTTGCACATAATTGCCTCAAACCTACGAAAAGTGTCATCTAGTGATTCACCCGGTTTTTGAGCAAAGGTTTGGTACTATCTATTGTAAGAATCCTTACGCATAGACTTGACCTGGTTGGTAGCCTCATGGTAAGTGCAGAGCTTAACCCAAATAGCTTGAGCAGTGTCAAGGTGTGCAACCCTATCATGCTCACGCCTATCAAGTGCAGAGAGCAGAATATTGACAGCTTTGGAGTTGTTCTCATACCTGACTAACTCACCTGCAGAAGTAGTGTTCAGGTCTTGTGGTATAGCATACTCCTGATCAACAATCTCCCAAATTGCACGTCCTTGACTCAGCAGATATGCCTTGGTCCGTGACTTCTAGTAGGGGAAGTCCTCTCCATCGAACATCCATAGCTTGACAGCACGCTTTTCCATGTCACCTTCGGATCACAAAGCCGATGAAGGTCAACTGGTGATCAAACTGGCTCAGATACCAATTGAAGGACCGAAAAGGCGATCAGAGGGGGAGTGAATGGGAGCCAATCCAAATTCTCCAAGAGAACGTGGCCTATATCTCAAAAATAACCCAAGCCAACGTCCGAACCGATCACCAGGACTACACACACCAACTAGTGGTGTATTAACCCTAGGAGTGATCAACCACAGCAAGAAACACAGCGGAAACAAAAAAAAATAGCAGAGACTCGAGATAGTCAAAAACCTCACAAACTGCACCTTACTGAACCACCACCGGTAATGCCGATCAGGACCATCGGCAGTGCCAGTTGGCCCCATCGGCAATGCTGATCTGGCCCATCGACAGTGCTGGTGCGGGGTTCTGAGACCCACCGGCAGTGCCGGTCCTGGTCGTCGGTAGTGCCGATCGATCCCGACAGAACAGCAGAAACTTTCGGGAATTTGGCAAATCTTCTCCAAAACCTAACCGAACGAACTCCAAATGATGCAATTTTTGGACCAGTGAATCCTCATCACATCACGACCCTAATCCTAGAAAAATATCTCAATTGGCTCAAGGAATCATCACAAATTTCAGATCTTATGCCAAGAACACTAAAAAGGGGAAACTTGAGAAATCCTTCAAATCAAAGGTGCTAGAGCTATTGATTCGGTCAAGGATCCATAGAGGATTGTTCTAGCTCATCGTAGCAACAAGTTTCTCAAGAAATCCGAGCCAAAAACTCATCCAAAAATGAGATCAAAAATCACCACAAAAATAGCTCTAAAAATAAGAAAAAGGGAATTTCGGGATTCAAGTGAAGAGGGAAATCTTGAGCATGAAAATACTTCTCATATCATAGAAAGGTGCTTACAAGATCCATAGGTACAAGGCTAGGAAGCCACCGTCTTCCTCCCACTATTTGCAAGAGAAGGAGATGTCTCTCATACACCCTTTCCTCTCCTCTAAAACATGAAGTCCTCTCCTAGCACTTTGAATAGAGTCCTAACACAAGTATAATGGAAAGAGTGGCACCTCTTCCACTAGCCACACCTCTCCTTATATAGGCCTAGGGTCTATTGTCCACATGACCACTCTACCCTTGACCTACATAACACACCCACCTACCACTGGGGACATAACCGTCCATCTTTTTCCTTATCGACCGAATGCCATCGGACGCTTCACGTCTTTGCTTCATCTCAAAGCAAGCTCCGTGATGGTGCCACGTTGATGTGGACAAGGGTTCCCGATCTTCCGAAAGGTTCTGGATACATTGATTTGGTCGGAGGCGACACACAAATCGATCTGGCTTCAGAACAGCATGTTCTAAACCCCGCAATCGCAGCACGACGTCTCCTCTGGTTATCAACCGTCCTAAAACGATTGACCTCACCGAGAAGGCTAATTCCTGCCTACGAATCAAGAACACAAGCAAGAACAAAGAAGAAAGCAACACAATTGCAGATGTATTATGAATCTCACGAAGTTGGGGTCTCACAAACCGTGATGACGGCGAAAATGTTATGAACAGAATAATCTAAGCAAAACCCCAAACCCTAATGGTGCGATGGTGGCTGTATATGAAGACCCTAGGGTCGTGCAAGACCCTCTGGACGCACCCCTACTTGGGCTCAACTAGATACAAAGCCCAAAGGCCAAAAACAGGCGATACAGCACCGAAACAGATTCTGGACTCTCTCTTGTTTCGACGATTCCTGATGATTCCGGACGAATTTTGATATGAGACCGGCGGCATTGGAAAGGTATTCTTCTTATCTTTCCGTGCATATGTAGAACGTCCAAATCCGAGTCCGTATGTGTCTTGGGCATCCGTTTTAGTGCAGACTAGTCCTGAGCCCCGAAACAGACACGAAGTCGGTTTTGGTTGGGCCTCCACCTTGGCTTCCACGTCCTTGTTGGTCCTCCACGTCTCCAAGTCCTTCTCCCATCATCTACTGGTCCTCTCCATGGTTCCTAATTATAATATAATCATTAGATAGCAAACCATTCTCAAAACTGACATATAATGAAGAATGTAGGAACGAGCTCACCTCTAAATTTAGTCGTCGTGCACGAGCTCTAGTCATTGGACCTTGCAAGTCCAAAATTGGAGGAGTGTTGCATATATCCTTAGGAGTGATGCCCTCATCATCCTCCCCCTCTTGAAATGGAGTCGTCCTCGGCTCAAGCTCATTCTCTTCTCCCAAGTATGGTTTCAAATCTAAAATGTTAAAAGTAGGACTAACCCCGAACTCGGGAGGCAACTCAAGTTTGTATGCATTATCATTAATCTTCTCAATTATTTTGAAAGGACCATCAGCTCTAGGCATTAATTTAGACTTTCTCAAATCTGGAAATCTATCTTTTCTCAAGTGTAACCATACTAAATCTCCTACATAAAGTTTTACTACCTTTCTACCTTTACTACCAGCAATTTTATACTTGTCATTCATCTTTTCAATGCTAAGTCTAGTGGTCTCATGCATTTTTAAAATAAATTCAGCATGTTCCTTAGCATCAACATGAACTCTCTCATGAATAGGTAGAGGAAGTATATCAAGTGGAGTACGGGGATCAAAACCATACACTAATTTGAAAGGACTTACCTTGGTAGTAGAATGTGTTGCCCGATTATATGCAAACTCAACATGAGGCAAACATTCTTCCCATTGCTTCAAATTTTTCTTCAAAATAGCTCTCAACATAGTACCCAAAGTGCGGTTCACCACCTCAGTTTGTCCATCAGTTTGTGGGTGACAAGTTGTAGAAAACAACAACTTTGTACCCAACTTATTCCAAAGCGTGCGCCAAAAGTGACTCAAGAATTTTGCATCACGATCTGAAATAATAGTAGAAGGCATACCATGCAAACGAACAATTTCTTTGAAAAAGAGATCAGCAATATAACTAGCATCATCAGTCTTATGACATGGTATAAAGTGTGCCATCTTAGAAAATCTATCCACAACAACAAAAATACTATCACTCCCCCTCTTAGTCCTAGGCAGTCCTAAAACAAAGTCCATAGAAATATCCGCCCAAGGAATAGAAGGAACAGGAAGTGGCATGTATAAACCATGTGGATTCAAGCGAGACTTAGCTTTTTGACATGTAGTGCAGCGAGCAGCAAAGCGCTCAACATCTTTCCTCATCCTTGGCCAAAAGAAGTGTGTGGCCAAAATATCCTCCGTCTTCTTGGCACCAAAATGACCCATCAATCCACCTCCATGCGCCTCCTGTAACAACAAAAGACGAACGGAACCAACTGGAATGCATAGGTGGTTAGCTCTAAACAAGAATCCATCATTCAACACAAATTTATTCCATGCACGACCTTCTTTACAATGCAGAAATACATCCTTAAAATCAACATTAGCAGCATATTGTTCTTTAATTGCCTCAAGTCCAAAAATTCTACAATCAAGTTGAGACAATAAAGTATAGCGCCTAGATAAAGCATCAGCGATCACATTATCCTTCCCTTTCTTATGTTTAATAATGTAAGGAAAAGACTCAATAAATTCAATCCATTTAGCATGTCTACGGTTCAAATTACATTGAGAACGAATATACTTAAGTGATTCATGATCAGAATGAATAACAAATTCTTTGGGCAACAAATAATGACGCCACGTCTCTAAACAACGTACAAGTGCATACAATTCCTTATCATACGTGGAGTAATTCAAAACAGGCTCAGTAATTTTCTCACTAAAGTATGCAATAGGTTTACTATCTTGCATCAAAACACTACCAATGCCTATACCACTAGCATCACATTCAAGCTCAAAAATCTTATCAAAATTAGGTAATTGCAGCAATGGTGCATGTGTAAGTTTATCCTTCAAAGCATCAAAAGACTCATGATGTACCTTACCCCAATGGAAATCAATGCCCTTCTTTGTCAACTCATGTAAAGGTGCAGCAATGGTGCTGAAATCTTTGACAAAGCGGCGGTAGAAACCTGCAAGACCAAGAAAACTCCTCACCTGTGTGATAGTTTTTGGTACAGGCCAGCTCTTTATGGCTTCAATCTTCGCCTCATCCACCTCAATTCCCTGTGGAGTCACAACATAGCCAAGAAAAGAGACTCGATCCGTGCAAAAGATGCACTTCTCAAGGTTACCAAATAAACGTGCATCTCGTAAAGCATCAAAAACAGCACGCAAATGATTCATATGTTCATCTATAGATTTGCTATAAATCAAGATATCATCAAAGTAAACTACCACAAATTTGCCAATGAAAGCTCTTAAAACCTCATTCATCAAGCGCATGAAAGTATTAGGTGCATTAGTTAACCCAAAAGGCATTACTAACCACTTATATAATCCAAATTTGGTTTTGAAAGCTGTTTTCCATTCGTCTCCAAGTTTCATTCTAATTTGATGGTAGCCACTACGCAAATCAATTTTAGTGAAAATTATAGCACCACATAATTCATCAAGCATGTCGTCTAGCCTAGGAATAGGATGACGATACCTAATAGTAATATTATTAATGGCTCTACAATCTACACACATACGCCAAGTACCATCTTTCTTAGCAACCAAAAGTACAGGAACAACACAAGGACTAAGTGATTGATGAACATACCCACGATCCAAAAGGTCTTGAACTTGTCGTTGTATCTCCTTAGTCTCCTCAGGGTTGGTCCTATAAGCAGCACGGTTTGGCAAAGTAGCACCCGGAATCAAATTAATTTGATGCTCAATCCCTCTCAAAGGTGGCAATCCCGGGGGTATCTCAGCTGGAAAAACATCCTCATACTCCTGCAAAAGGTTAGTGACAGCAGGAGACACAGCACTAGAAGCAATATCATCAAGCAAAAACAAAGCTTCTTTGCATATCAAAGCATAGCAAATATCATCATTATCAGAAATTTCAGCAAGTTCAGATTTTGTTGCAAGACATGAACGACCTTGTAATTTAATTCCAGCACCCTTAGAACTTGAAGAATCATTAACATTACTAGGTGTAGAATTAGAATTAACAGGTTGCTGAATTTCAGGACCTTTATTTTTCAAATTAGCAGCTCTTTCTAAATCAGCTTGTACAATTTCAGCAGGGGTCATTGGTAACAAAGTAATTTTAGTTCCTTTATGCATAAAAGTGTACTTATTACTTCTACCATGGTGTACAGCATCATTATCAAATTCCCAAGGTCTACCCAATAAAAGTGAACATGCTTGCATGGGTATGACATCACAATCAACAGAATCCACATAAGAACCAATGGAAAAAGGAACTCTACAAGTTTGTATTACCTTAGCTTTGCCAGAGTCGTTTAACCACTGAATGTAGTACGGATGTGGATGTGGACGTGTGGTCAAAGCAAGCTTGTTGACCACATCAGAACTCACCAAGTTATTGCAGCTCCCTCCATCAATGATGATACGTGCTCGGCGGTTCTTGATGACGAAGAAAATCTGGAACAAGTTGTGGCGCTGCATTGTCTCGGGCTGATGAACTTGTGTGCTAAGGACACGTTGAACAATAATGTTCATGTATCTTGTGGTGTCTCCGCCTCCAAGGACAAGGTCACTGCCGGTGGCAGTGATGTCCTCCTCCTCATCCTCCACATCGGAGGTGTTCATGTAACCGTCATCGTCCGTCGCCACATATGCCTGCCTACTTGGACAATCTTTCTGCACATGACCAAGTCCATGGCAGCGGTGGCACTGAATCCCTGTAGTGCACCCTGTCGAAGCAACAGAGGAGGCACTACTAGCTGGTACCTGCACAGAAAGTTTACCTGAGCGCATAGAAGGTGCAGGGGCTGATCTTGGGGCTGCAGAAACAACACTGGTTCCCTTGGTAGCTGCTGGTGGGGGCGGCCGGAAAGATGTCCTGAGCAGCCCCGAAGTCCCCGTCGAGCGTGGGGGGTAGGAGTTCCTTGACTTGCTGTACTCCTCAAAAGCTTGAAAAAGTCCCTGTGATTCTTTCTCTGCAAGCATAGCATACTGGAAACATTGGGTGAGGGTATAATATTCTTTATAATCAAGGATGTCCTGAATTTCTTTTCTTAAACCAGAATAAAAGCGACAAATTTGATCCTCTACTTTTTCAACTACAGCACAACGAATCAAACCCTTCTGAAGCTCACTAAAATACTCCTGAACAGTTTTATCTCCTTGGTCTAAACATTGCAATTTATTATGAATCTCTCTATAAAAGAAGGGGGAACAAAACGATCACGCATTGCTACCTTAAGTTCTTCCCAAGTAGTAGGCAAATCAGTTTCAGCAGCTAGACCACTCCACCAAACAATAGCAAAGTCCTTAAACTCACTAGTAGCTTGTCTAACTCTATGTTGTTCAGAAATAAGGTGGGCATTAAATTTTTGTTCTACAGTCATCCCAATCAAGATAAACATCACCATCATACTGACCCGAAAACGAAGGAATTGAAAACTTAATTTTAGCATACGGGTCATCTGGAGCATAGTTACCGTGTGGACGATGGTTGTAGTTATGGAAACCACCCATACCTTGAGTATTATGTTGCAAACGACGTCGTAATCGTGCGGTCCTTGTAGCTGACCTATCCACGGTGTCATCAGCCTTATACACCGTGTCTTCATCATGGACGTCTTCAACATCGTTGTTGTTGTTATTGATGTTCGTATTATTGGGTTTAGGAGCGGTCTCCAACACAACAACCTGATCGGTTAACTTAGAGACCCGCTTCTCTAACCGCTCGATGCTTTCTCCAATGTGAAGCTTGCTGACCACATCAGTAACGGCTCTGGTGATCGTCTCTGCCAAATCACTCTGAGCAGCCTGCAAAGCCTTCTGGAGCTGCTCTTGGCTCACGCACTCAGCAAATTGTGAGGGTGAAGCCATCTCTCCATCGTCACTTCTTGCCATCACAAACACTAAAACAGGAAACAAATAGTGAAGGTTATCCCTATAAAATAGCTAAGCAGTGGTGCCTCTCAACACAACAAAAGGAAACTCCTTACAAAGTTCTTACAAAGTTCTGAAAAGCAAAGCAAAGGATACCAGAGAGATGTGTTCCATGATTGCAAGGGTCACAAAATAACCTGTGTGCTGTCCAGAAGAAATATGTAGAGCTAGGAAGACCAAATATATATATATATATGTGAGTGGCACACAAATCAAAAACAGATAGTAAAGCTGAATAAGTGCCCAAGTAACTTGTCCCTAGTTGCTAGTCTAAGTATGTCCTAGAACAGTAGTGATAGCAAAGTAGAAACAAGGAGACAAAGGCACAACAGGCGATAACAGTGGGCTAAGTGCAAAACAGCCAAATCCAGAAATTTCATGGGGCTAGATGTAGCACTAGTAGAAATCCCAAATTTCTTTTTTTTGATTTTATTTTTTTGATATTTTTCTCCAACTCACTAACAATGGAGGAGAATCCACAAAAAATTTCAGCTCAAACAGAGGTAGGATGTGGCCTACAGAAAATCTTGAAGTTGCAGGAAACGTCGGGTGTAAACTTAAATCAATTTTTTCTTTATCTTCCCGATTTTTTTTGAATTTTTTGACAAGGGCACACAGGTCGTAGTCAAGTGTGGGTCACCTCAACTTTGAGTCAATAATATCCTGTAAAAATTTCAGCCAAAACGGACAACCGAGCAAAAAGTTATGCCCGTTTTACCGAAGGGGGGTCGGAGTCGGTTTTTCAGAAACCCGAGTCGGTAAGGTGTCGAGTTTGGAATCGGGTAAGATTTTTTTTGGCGGCGTGGATGCAGCGGAAAGTGGAAATTGTGGGGATTGGTTCGGGGTGTTGATGGTGTGTTCAGGGTGGGATTAGGGTGGGACTAGGCTAGGTGTGTCGATCAATCAACCCTAGCACAAAAAGCCAATAAAGCAGAGGATGGTGAAGGGGATGGCGGCTAGGGTTGCAAGGGAAACACTACTGACGACAAAAACACAAACTAAACCAGCGACTAAACAAGAACTAGGGCACAAACTCAATACTACAGACTCTAAAATTGAAATATGCAAAGGCTAAACACGTGGTTATGGGCGGAGGGAAAAATTTTTTTGGGCTTTTCTGTGGACGATAGGATGAACACAAAACAAAATTAACTAAGGGTAGTATGAACCTGACGGTGCACCTGAAGCTATGATTACCACTTGATGTGGACAAGGGTTCCCGATCTTCCGAAAGGTTCTGGATACGTTGATTTGGTCGGAGGCGACACACAAATCGATCCGGCTTCAGAACAGCACGTTCTAAACCCCGGGCACGACGTCTCCTCTGGTTAGCAACCATCCTAAAACGATTGAACTCGCCGAGAAGGCTAATTCCTGCCTGCGAATCAAAAACACAAACAAGAACAAAGAAGAAAGCAACACAATTGCAGATGTATTATGAATCTCATGAAGTTGGGGTCTCACAAACCGTGATGACGGCGAAACTGTTATGAATAGAATAATCTAAGCAAAACCCCAAACTCTAATGGTGCGATGGCGGCTGTATATGAAGACCCTAGGGTCGTGCAAGACCCTCTGGACGCACCCCTACTTGGGCTCAACTAGATACAAAGCCCAAAGGCCAAAAACAGGCGACACAGCACCGAAACAGATTCTGGACTCTCTCTTGTTTCGACGATTCCGGATGATTCTGGATGAATTTTGATATGAGACCGGCGGCATTGGAAAGGTATTCTTCTTATCTTTCCGTGCATATGTAGAACGTCCAAATCCGAGTCCGTATGTGTCTTGGGCATCCATTTTAGTGCAGACTAGTCCGTATGTGTCGGTTTTGGTTGGGCCTCCACCTTGGCTTCCACGTCCTTGTTGGTCCTCCACGTCTCCAAGTCCTTCTCCCATCATCTCCTGGTCCTCTCCATGGTTTCTAATTATAATATAATCATTAGGTAGCAAACCATTCTCAAAAGTGACATATAATGAAGAATGTAGGAACGAGCTCACCTCTAAATTTAGTCGTCGTGCACGAGCTCTAGTCATTGGACCTTGCAAGTCCAAAATTGGAGGAGTGTTGCATATATCCTTAGGAGTGATCTCCTCATCACACGTGCACCACCAACCACTGCCACTGGTTTTGAGGCCCAAACCGGGAAACTGTCTTGCTTGCTTCTCAAAGCGCGACTTCTCGATGTCGACGCGTGTCACCTTGTCCTGCGATCCTGATCACCGGTAAGTCTCTTCGAGTCCCTGTCCATCGGGCCCCCTTGTCACTTGCACCCGCATCCCGTTTGCCTTGACTTGGTCAACACACCATGTTCATCACCACCACGGTTTTGAGGCTCAACCGCGAAACCGTCCATGCTTCTTGGCTCTCCATGTGTACGCTATGGATCACCCTTGACTTCACCCGGTATCCCGATCGTCTGGCCCCAAGTCTCCTACTTGTGCCCGATCCTCTCGCCATTGACCGTCAAGTCGACTCCAGTAACCTACACATCATGAGACAAGCAAACACATTTCCCACCTCCTGCAATATCACCAATATCTCCACTAACTCCGGTTAGTCATAACCATGATATGCAAACCCATGCAATCCCTGAATTCCCGTATTTCAACTCAAACACCAAATCCGCTCAAGTCAATTACTCATCACAAATATAGCAAACCATGGTACATATCCACATGGTTTCTCAATCTCTCCCTTGATGAGTACATTGACAACACCAAATGCACAAAGATTAGAGATTGAAATGCGAAGCCGAATAAGCACATCCAAATGGCCAAACCAAAGAAAAAGGTGAAAACAAACCATCTAGCAAAGTAGGGATTACAAAACTAAGAGTTGGCAAAGAAAGCGACTTGAGACGCAAAGAATGTGAAAAGCGCAAGAAAACACTCAAGATCATGATATGCTCCTCCTTAAGTTGTGGTAGGTCTCATGTAGTGCAAAATGGATCATATGAGTTTCTTAGCATTATTTGTGTATGACCCCAAAATTTTCTCCCCCTTTGGCAATGAACTCATCAAAGAAGCAAAAGAACAAGCAAACATGCAATGCATGAAAATGCAAACCTAAGGAGCTTCAACAATTATGCAAACAAGCATTTAACTTTGCTAACCATAACCATAGTGACATGAAGTGTAAAAGCAATAGCTCCCAATCATGCAAAGATCAAAAATAGATAGCAAGGCATAAACACCATCAGCTATACAAGCTAAGCAGAAAGATTGACTAGCTTAGATAGAATCAAAGTTGCTTATCATGAGCAAAACTACCACCACATGTGTAAGTACTCTCATCCAAGGCAAAACAAGCACCAAGTGAATCATAAGAATCTAGCCAGTTTCAATCTCAACAAGGGCAAAAAGCATTCACAGAAAATGAGCTCTACAAACACTCACATATGCAACAGAGACTCAGTTGATCAAGTGATTATTGTTTATCCTCATGTGTCCTCTTATCCATGCAGAGGGTCGCACGACTGGGTGCGGCAAACACCCCGAGGCTTCAAGTCACATTGTTTGGATTTAGCATTATGAGTAATTCTTGATCAAAACACTTAGCAGATTTTTCAAGATTATGCACAAGACAAAAGAGCATGCCTTTGCGGCAAAAGGAACACATGTTCCCACAATGTTACATCATGAGCTAAACATTTGCAAAGCCTTCCATTTCACAAACACACAGTGCCAAAGCCAAGACATCCTCTAGATCAGCCTCAATGCAAGTTTTAACAAAGATAAGAGCAATTATACACATGGTGAGCAAGTTTTGACAAGATTAGATCATAAGGTTCACAAGAAGCTCAGTTTACCTTTAAGATTAGCAAGTTGCTCACATGAGTCTATAACAGGCCATCTAGAAAATCTAAGCATGAGAGATTACCATCACATCCACACAACTTAGCTCAAGCTCAATCATAGCAAAGAGAAATGCAAGAAAGCATAAGAATCAAAGCTCATCTACCAATGCATATATTACATATGAGATGCAAAGCGAAAATGGTAAGATACATATATACAAGTGAACACCAACTCCCCCTCAAATGATGCCATACGGATGACAAACACCAAGTTCCCCCCGAAGAAAAGCATGTCTTAAAGCATCTAGGGGCTTGGTGAGGATATCAGCTAGTTGGTTTTTGGTAACAATGTATATGAGCTCAACATCCCCCTTCTCAACATTGTCTCTTAGGAAGTGGAATCCCACATTGATATGTTTGACCTTACCATGTTGGACTGGGTTTTTGGCTAAGTATATGGCACTGGAGTTATCACACATGAGTGGAACTGATGAGGACATCACTCCTAAGGATACATGCAACACTCCTCCAATTCTAGACTTGCAAGGTCCAATGACTAGAGCTCGTGCACGACGACTAAATTTAGAGGTGAGCTCGTTCCTACGTTCTTCATTATATGTCACTTTTGAAAATGGTTTGCTACCTAATGATTATATTGTAATTAGGAACCATGGAGAGGACCAGGAGATGATGGGACAAGGACTTGGAGACGTGGAGGACCAGCAAGGACGTGGAATCCAAGGTGGAGGCCCAACCAAAACCGACTTCGAGTCTGCTTTGGGGCTCAAGACCAGTCTGCACTAAAACGGATGATTAAGACGCATACGGACTCGGATTTGGACGTTCTACATATGCACGGAAAGATAAGAAGAAGAACTTTCCAATGCCGCCGGTCTCATATCAAAAATCATCCGCAGTCATCGGGAATCGTCGAAACAAGAGAGAGTATAGAATCTATTTCGGTGTTGTGTTGCCTGTTTTTGGCATTTGGGCTTTGTATCTAGTTGAGCCCAAGTAGGGGTGCGTCCAGAGGGTCTTGCACGATCCTAGGGTCTTCATATACAGCCGCCATCGCACCATTAAGGTTTGGGTTTTGCTTAGATTATTCTGTTCATAACAGTTTCGCCGTCATCACGGTTTGTGAGACCCCAACTTCGTGAGATTCATAATACATCTGCAATTGTGTTGCTTTCTTCTTTGTTCTTGCATGTGTTCTTGATTCGCAGGCAGGGATTAGCCTTCTTGATGAGGTCAATCATTTGAGTACGGTTGATAACCAGAGGAGACGTCGTGCTGCGATTGCGGGGTTTAGAATGTGCTGTTCTGAAGCCGGATCGATTTGTTTGTCGCCTCCGACCAAATCAACGTATCTAGAACCTTTCGGAAGATCGGGAATCCTTGTCCACATCAGGAACACCCTTAAAAGTCAACCCATAGTCTCTCATGGTAGACACAATCCATAGGATTTGTGAGCAGCAGCTACATACTCAGCCTCTGTGGTGGATTGGGCAACACTCGACTGCTTACGAGAAGACCAATAGATCAAGGAAGTACCCAAGAAATGACAAGTACCAGAAGTGCTCTTCCTATCAATTCTACACCCAGCAAAGTCCGCATCTGAATACCCAATGAGATCAAGAGATAAAGATGCAGAGTACCAAAGACCAAACTCAAGGGTGTATTTGAGATACCTGAAGATGCGCTTGACAGCCTTGCGATGAGTCGCCCTTGGGGAAGCTTGAAAGCGAGCATAAAGACACACCACAAAGTGTATGTCAGGTCTTGTCGCTGTCAGGTACAAGAGGGAGCCAATCATGCTCCTATACTCCCTTTGATCCACCGCTTCACAGTCTTCATCAGGGTCAAGAGCCGTTGTAGTGGACATTGGTGTAGACAACGCCTTCACATTGACCCTGTCGAACTTCTTCAGGATATCCTTTGTGTACTTGGCTTGATGTATGAAAGTGCCTTGCTTGCACTGCTTGATTTGAAGCCCAAGAAAGAAGGTGAACTCTCCCATCATCGACATCTGAAATTCACTTTCCATAACTTCCTGAAATCTAGACACAAGAGCATGAGAGGAACCACCAAAGATGATATCATCCACGTAAATCTGAACCATTAGAAAGTCATTGCCATGCTTAAGCCTTCTGAAGCTTGTACACACGATTTGGGTATTTGTGGCGCTCAAAGCCAGGGGGTTGCCTCACATACACTTCTTCCTCTATGAAACCATTTAGGAAAGCACACTTGACATCCATTTGATAAAGTCTAATGCCCTTGGAGGCAGGAAATGCAAGTAAGATCCTAATGGCTTCTATGCGAGCCACAGGAGCAAAGGTTTCACCATAATCTAAGCCCTCCACTTGGCTAAAACCTTGGGCAACTAGCCTAGCCTTGTTTCTCACAACCTCACCATCCTCCCCATGTTTGTTTTTGAACACCCACTTGGTTCCTATGCCATTGACATTTTTGGGAGGCTCTACAAGGGTCCAGACTTTGTTTCTCTCAAAGTTTTTCAACTCCGCATGCAGGCATTAACCCAATGTTCATCAGATAGTGCATGTCCAACATCTCGAGGTTCAAAGGTTGCAACAAAGAGAGAATTAGTAAAGCAAGCAAGATGTGCAGACCTTGACCTTGTTGTTCTCTCATAGAGATTACCGATCATCTGTTGGGGTGGATGTTGACACTGAATGTGGTGAGAAGCCTCTCTCTTAGAGTGTACCTCCGCCTCAACCACAGCTAGAGCTTGCTCAACAGCCGCTGAAGTCGATGTAGAAGCTTCTGGACCCTCTGCTGGAGTAGTGGTAACAGCAGGAACAAGCTCAGATGAGAGATGAAGTGAATCATCATCATCATCATCAAAGCCCTGTAGGTCTTCTTCTACAAAGATGCTTTCCTTCAGCTCCTTGTCACCTGCAGACTCAATCACAATCCTTGCACAAGATTTGATTCATCAAAGGTTACATCGTAGGATTCTACGATGGTGTTAGTCTCCAAATTCAAAACTCTGTAGGGATGACCATGAAGAGAGTAACCAAGAAAGATTCCATTAGAAGACCTTGACTCAAACTTATCAAGATTGCCACATTTGAGAATAAAGAACTTGCAACCAAAGGCACGCAAATGAGAAACCGAGGGCTTTCTCCTAAAATGCAGCTCATAAGAAGTCACATTAAGAATTGAGCGCAAGAATATCCGATTGGAAACATAGCAAGCAGTGCTAATGGCCTCAGCCCAGAACCGCCTCGGAGTCCTATGCTCATCGAGCATCGTCCGGGCCATCTCCACTAAGGTTCTGTTCTATTCTTTCAACCACACCATTTTGCTGGGGAACACGAGGTGCTGAAAACTGATGCTCAATACCATGCTCAAGACAGAAAGCATCAAAAGAGGAGTTCTTGAACTCGGTGCCATTATCACTGCGAATTGCTCGTAATGCACCAGGGAGTTCCTTGAACAACCTCAAAGCTAAGCTCCAAAAGTGATGAAACACTTCATCCTTGCTCTCAAGAAAGTAGACCCAAGAGTAGCGAGAATAGTCGTCAACAATCACAAGAATATACCACTTCCACCCACCGAATGAACCCGAGAAGGACCAACAGTATCCATATGAAGCAACTCTCCAGGGCGTTCAGTCATCACCAAATTGATTGGTGGATGAGAAGCGGCAATCATTTTTCCATGACGACACGGAGAACAAACCAAATCCTTATCAAATTTGAGCTTAGGCAATCCTCGGATCAAACCTAGGCCACTCAAGCGACATAGCAAGTCAAAGCTCATGTGACCCAGTCTCCTATGCCATTTCCAGAGCTCAGAAGAAGATTGAGCAAACAAGCACTTGTGAGAACCAGGAGAACCAGCGAAATCAACCTGAAAAACTCTGCCAATACGAGAAATCCCACAAACCAAGGAACCACTCGAATCAAGAACACAAGAAGCATTCGACTTAAAGCGCACTTCCAAACCAACATCAAGAAGCTGAGAGACACAGAGGAAATTGTACTTGAGATACTCAACCAAACCAACATCCTTGAGAGTGAATTTTTCATTTACCTTTACCGCGCCTCTTGCCTTCACTCTCCCTCTCTTGTCATCTCCAAAGGCCACATACTCCCGCCGCTTCAGGGGAGTGAGGCTGGAGAACCACTTTGCATCTTCGGTCATGTGGCGTGAACACCTGGAGGACCACTTTGCATCAACCATTTGTTCTCCAAGCCTCCACCTACTGCCTACAAAGAACAAGAAGGAAAAATCGATGGCTCAGTGCTGGGGTTAGTCAAAAGAGATTTGGAAATCTAACACTTAACCATATGACCGGTAGTAGTCATCACAGTTCTTTGCACATTATCATTTAAACGCATAGGACAAGAACCACGACGGGGAAAACGTGGCCTATCAAAGCGTCTCGACTCAAACCTTGAGTTGTGAGGGTAGAAATCATCAATGTGAAAGCCAAATCCACGCGAATGACGCTCAACACGATAGGGAAAATGTGGGGCGCCAAAGCGCTGCTGGGCAAAGCCTTTGTTTCGTGAATCAAAGCCATATGTGGAATGACCCTGTCCATGATAGGCACGAGAAAAAGAGCGAGGCTGAAAGTCAACAAAATCATCATAAAAAGCATCCCTAGTCAACTCAGCTTGCTTTCTCTCGATCCTCTTACGCCTATAACAGAGTTCATCCAAGTGGCCCTTATGACCACAAAACATGCAAATGTAGACACCCTTAGGATTAGGCTTGGTTTGCATTGCAGGTTTGGGTTTTGGCTTCTCTTTTTGCTTTGGGTTGAAGGAGGGTTTGGGAGTGGGTGGATAGTATATGTCAGTGGGTTTGATGGTGTTTTCCTCATCCTTGTAGCTGGAGCTAGGTACAAACTTACCCATATTCTCACTCTCCTTGTCACACCTCTCAAATCCCAAGCCCAAGTTATAGGTTGACCTAGAAGCACTCTCCTTCACTCTTGCCAAATCACTCTCAATCTTTTCCTCACTCACAAGGGTTCTCTGGAGCCTAGAAACAAGATAGTCATTTTCCTGAACTAGGACTTTGTTTTCTTCCCTAGTGATTACTAACTTGTCCTTAAGGGTGACACACACTTCACACGGATGTGGGAGAACTTTCGAGCGAGTCTCATGTAGAAGCTTGGACTCAAGATCTTTGACTTTGAGGGACTGAGCTTCCAACTCATCTGTGAGCTTGGGGCACTTTTGACATGCACCCAAAAGAGTTGGTCTAGCTTTGAACTCATCAAGCTCCTTGAGGGCACTCTCAAGGTGACTGGCAACTTGAGCATGCACACTCTCCCTCTGTGCAAGATCACTCATCACAACTTGACAAGACTCACACTCAGCAGCTGTATCAACACAAGCAAGCTTAGACCTAAGCAAAGCAATCTCAAAATCAGCACTCTCTAACTTAGACTTAAGTTCTCTACTCTCACGCACATCACTACGAAGCTTATCATCTTGCATGAGCAGAACATCGCACAAATGATCAAGTTCAGAGGAGAGCTCATCAAGAGTGGGAGGTACCTCGCTTGTGTCGGAGTCGGATCCAGAGTCGGTGTGTGGTCGTTCTTTGCCATGAATCAAGGCCCAGTGAAGTCATCCTTCCACTTGATTTATGGCTTCTCAACCTCCTCCTCCGAGCTTGTAAAGCCTTCGCTTGATGTGAGGTCAACATCGCTCAAGGCGGCAACGCAGGCACGTGCAATGGCCTTGGCGAACTTCTTGGAGTTCTTGCCCTTCTTGTACAAGCGGTTCTTCTTCTGCTTGCAGTCTTCAGTGTTGTTGTCGTGGTACCCGGCCTTCTTCTTCTTCTTGGGACAATCAGCAATGAAGTGTCTCAGGTCACCACACTCGAAGCAGGTTCTAAAACCAGCTCCTCTTCTCTCCTTGCGGTTGTTGTAGAACTTCCTGAACTTCCTTATGAGAAAGGATAGCTCCTCGTCAGGAATGCACTCCATCTGTTCATCGGAAGCTGCAACAAGAGAAGACAAAGCAAACTCCAACGAAGACTTGTCAAGTGAGGGGTTAGTTCCATAAGAAGCATCACTGTGACTAACCTTCTGAGGGCTAGAAAGCAAAGCCATGCTAGAAGCAGGAATAGCAAGATTAGGACGAGATTTCCTATATAGTTCATGAGATTTCAGCTTGCTATACAGTTGCTCACAATTTAAGGTGTTGAAGTCAGCAGTTTCTTCTAGAGCAGCAATTTTAACCCCCCAAATATTTTCATCAAGTGAATACAGCAGTTACTTAGCTCTATCATTATCATTGTACACAAGGGTACCACAAGCCCGCAAGTTGCACATAATTGCCTCAAATCTACGAAAAGTGTCATCTAGTGACTCCCCCGGTTTTTGAGCAAAGGTTTGGTACTATCTATTGTAAGAATCCTTACGTATAGACTTGACCTGGTTGGTACCCTCATGGTAAGTGCAGAGCTTAACCTAAATAGCATGAGTAGTGTCAAGGTGTGCAACCCTATCATGCTCACTCCTACCAAGTGCAGAGAGCAGAATATTGACAGCTTTGGAGTTGTTCTCATACCTGACTAACTCATCAGCAGAAGCAGTGTTCAGGTCTTGTGGTATAGCATACTCCTGATCAACAATCTCCCAAATTGCACGTCCTTGACTCAGCAGATACGCCTTGGTCCGTGACTTCCAGTAGGGGAAGTCCTCTCCATCGAACATCCATAGCTTGATAGCACGCTTCTCCATGTCGCCTTTGGATCACAAAGCCGATGAAGGTCAACTAGTGATCAAACTGGCTCAGATACCAATTCAAGGACTGAAAAGGTGACCAGAGGGGGAGTGAATGGGAGCCAATCAAAATTCTCCAAGAGAACTTGGCATATATCCCAAAAATAACCCAAGCCAACCTTCGAACCGATCAACAGGACTACACACACCAAATAGTGGTGTACTAACCCTAGGAGTGATCTACAATAGCAAGAAACACAGCGGAAACAAAAAGGAAATACTAGAGACTTGAGATAGTGAAAAACCTCATAAATTGCACCTTACTGAACCACCACCAGTAGTGCCGATCAGGACCATCGGCAGTGCCAGTTGGCCCCATCGGCAATGCCAATCTGGCCCATCGACAGTGCCGGTGTGGGGTTCTGAGACCCATCGGCAGTGCCGGTCCTGGTCGTTGGTAGTGTCGATCGACCCCGACAGAACAACAGAAACTTTTGGGAATTTGGCAAATCTTCTCCAAAACCTAACCAAACAAACTCCAAATGATGCGATTTTTGGACCAGTGAATCCTCATCACATCACGACGCTAATCCTAGAAAATTATCTCAATTGGCTCAAGGAATCATCACGAATTTCAGATCTTGTGCCAAGAACACCAAAAAGGGGAAACTTGAGAAATCCTTCAAATCGAAGGTGCTAGAGCTATTGATTCGGTCAAGGATCCATAGAGGATTGTTCTAGCTCATCCTAGCAACAAGTTTCTCAAGAAATCTGAGCCAAAAACTCATCCAAGAATGAGATCAAAAATCACCACGAAAATAGCTCTGAAAATAAGAAAAAGGGAATTTCGGGATTCAAGTGAAAAGGGAAATCTTGAGCACGAAAATACTTCTCATATCATAGAAAGGTGATTACAAGATCCATAGGTACAAGGCTAAGATGCCACCCTCTTCCTCACACTATTTGGAAGAGCAGGAGATGTCTCTCACACACCCTTTCCTCTCCTCTAAAACATGAACTCCTCTCCTAGCACTTTGAATAGAGTCCTAACACAAGGCTAATGGAAAGAGTGGAACCTCTTCCACTAGACACACCTCTCCTTATATAGGCCTAGGGTCTATTGTCCACATGACCACTCTACCCTTGACCTACATAACACACCCACCTACCACTCGGGGCATAACCGTCCATCTTTTTCCTCATCGCCCGAATGCCATCGGACGCTTCACGTCTTTCCTTCATCTCGAAGCAAGCTCCGTGATGGTGCCATGTGCATCATCAACCACTGCCACCGGTTTTAAGGCCCAAACCGGGAAACCGCCTTGCATGCTTCTCAAAGCGCGACTTCTCGATGTCGACGCATGTCACCTTGTCCTGCCATCCTGATCATCGGTAAGTCTCTCCCAGTCCCTGTCCATCGGGCCTCCTTGTCACTTGCACCGGCATCCCGTTCGCCTTGACTTGGTCAACATGCCATCTTCATCACCACCACGGTTTTGAGGCTCAACCGCAAAACCGTCCATGCTTCTTGCCTCTCCACGTGTACGCTGCGGATCACCCTTGACTTCACCTGGCATCCCGATCGTCAGACCCCAAGTCCCCTACTCGTGCCCGATCCTCTCACCGTTGACCGCCAAGTCGACTCCAGTAACCTACACATCATGAGACAAGCAAACACATTTCCCACCTCCTGCAATATCATCAATATCTCCACTAACTCCGGTTAGTCATAACCTTGATATGCAAACCCATGTAATCCCTGAATTCCCGTATTTCAACTCAAACACCAAATTCGCTCAAGTCAATTACTCATCACAAATATAGCAAACCATGGTACATATCCACATGGTTTCTCATTTTCCATCCTTAGTCAATATACTATTCATTTCATAAAGATATGAATGTATAAGTTCTAACTGTTGGGAGATATTCTCGATAGTAGATCTAGGTATGCGTATGAGTATGAAAGATCGATGGACACACAAGACGCAAGGTTTAGACAGGTTCGTGCTCCCGGAGGATAACAACCCTACGTCCTGTGTTCTGTGGTGTATTATGCGAGATCTCCACGAAAGAGCCCCTGCCCCTCCTTATATATCCGGGGGGCAGGGTTACATGGTAAGTGTCTTAGTCGGTTATAACTTGATCTCCGACTAGGACTCTATCTCTAACTTTCTATCTCTAGTATTGACTTGTCGTGTACTCCAAGTAACAATCCGAATAGTTATCTTCATGGGTCTTTATCTTTATTGGACCCTAGCCCACTCGGCAATATATCCGAGTGGCGAGGTATCCCTGGTATATACATACCACAGTAGCCCCCAAGCACTTCCCGTATTGAATTGTCGTCTTGGTTTGCCTCGACATCTTATGAAATTGGGAAGTGCTTTTTCTATTAATTCTTATTCATAAATCCCTAAAACAGATATAGCCTATGCATATAGCCCCCAACTCACAAGATTGTTGAGGCTACACCAAACCAACTTTTGAGTTATTGAAAAATATCCAATTAATCTTGTCCCTCCACAAAAAAGGGCATAATAAGGTCTGAATCTTCCAATTTTGTCTTAACAAGCTCCATATTTAGCTGAATTCTCTTACTCTCCGAGTGATACATCACCAAATTAATATTTACATCCCTAATGCTGAAGTGCCCTTAATCCGAATGATTAACGACAAATTTCAAATGTCATAGCCCCCAAGATTGGTGATGTATCACTAGTAATAATATAACACGGAAACGCGACCCCCAAGATTGGTGCCGAGATAATCCGAGTGATTTACCACGAAATTTTGAAAGGAGCAATCTCAGAGGCTGAAACTACAGTAATCTGAGTGATTTATCATGAAATCTCGAAAGGTACAATTTCCAAGGCTGAAACTGCAGTAATCCGGGTGATTTATCACGAAATCTCTAAAGGTATAATTTCCAAGGCTAAAACTGCAATAATCCAATTAATAAAACTAGACTTAACAGATTACGAGAAGCCTCGGCCCAGTAGGTCATGTAGCCCTTATAAATAGGGCCTCCAAACAGCCGTATGCCTTCGTCTTCATTTCGTCGCCGCCGCCTTCTTGCGCACACAAACCCTAGATCTCAGGATTCCATTTCCACTGCAAAGCTCCACGCAACTGCTTCCCACCGCACTCAAACAAGAGCAATGGCCCCGAAGCGCACCCGCCAAAGCTCTAAGGCACAATCCCAGAAGCAATCTTCCCCTGAGAAGGGCGAGGAAGAAGAGCCAATTTTCGACATCCCCACCGCCATCAAGGAGTTCCCCGTGTCAGCCATGGATTTAGAGAAAATCAACAGACTGCTGATTGATGGCGTGTTGCAGGATCATCAGACCGGAGGATGGATCGAAGCCATAGGTTAGAAATTTCCCCAACCTCCCGTCGACCAAATCATGGTTTTCTCCTCCTTTTTCTATCGTGGATTTGGGATCCCTTGTTGCAACTTCTTTTGCGGTCTTCTGTTCTTCTATGGCATCAATCTTGTCAATCTGAATCCAAATTCCATCTTACATATTGCTATCTTTATCCACCTGTGTGAGGTGTTCTTGGGGATTCATCCTCATTTTGATACCTTCAAAGAACTGTTTGTTTTGAAATCAAACAACAATAATGTTATAGGAGGGGCCGGATTCCAACTAAGGAATAAATCCAAATACGTTGATGTACCACTTCCATCAATGAACAAAGATTGGCACGCGGACTAGTTTTACCATGGAAGCCATGCTCCACCTTTGTCAGAGACTACGGCCAAAGCCCCCAAGCCACGACCCGAGTGGTCAGCAAAGGCCCATCCAAACAAGAAGTCTCAAGTTGATGCCATATTAGAGCACATTGCCTATCTCAAGTCCCAAGGTTATACTAGCGTACATGTTGCCGCAAGCTTCATATATCGCCGCATACAGCCTATTAAGAAACGTCATGTTCCTGGATGGAAGTTCCAACTAGGTTCAAACCCCACCATGGAAGCGCCAGAAACATTATCAGAAAGAGAATTAACATTGCGGCTAGAAAACATATTTTCTTCACTCCTTGGTTGGACTCCAGGTAGTGCGAAATGTGGACATCATTCCAAGACTGGTAGGAGTTTAGTAAGTTATCCACTTCTGTGCTTAACAAGTCAACACTTCATGCATTATGTTCAACAATGAATAATACGTAACATATATTGCAGAATCTTGATGTATACGTGTCCAACCCCCCACTGCCGCCGATGCCGCAAAAGAAATCTCCCACTCAACCATCAGCTACCAAGCGCCGCAAGCGCATATTGAAGATTCTGATGAAGAAGAATCGCTGGTTGAAAGAGTAGCTAGACTTCAAGAAGAGGGAAAGAAGAAAACTCCAGAGAAAACCTCCACCACTCGGCGGGCCATGGATGATAAAGGACAAAATCATCCGAGTGAAGCTAGCAAGGCAGGCACCCATGAGACGGCGCCAGACATGACAGGCGCCCCAAGGCCAACCAGCCCCCCACCAAGAGTGTCAGGCATTAAATTCAAACGCCGCTCAAGGTAAACAAATCAATATAACTTAAAGCTTAACTATCCATTTGAATTAAATATGTAATTTTTGCCTAATTGGCAGGTCGTCTGAGCGGTCGTCTTTTGAAGAAGTTCTGACATGAAGTCCAGTTCCTAAAAAGGACCAGGAGACACCACAGGCCGAGTCATCCAAAGATGATGTCCCAGACCACTCGGCAAAGAAACCGAGTGATTTAAAGAGTGCACCCGAATCCACTCAGCCAGAAGATAACCAAGCTAAATCACCCAATATCCTGGACCTAAATAAATCTGAGATGGCAACGGGTGCTGATACTCCTACCTCCACCGAGCTCGAAGAGCCATCACTGGTTTTTGAATCTATGCCAGACCCAACATACGAATATCCAATCGGCCTGGAGAAAAATGTCACGCCGACTTCTATTCACCGAGTGGTAAGAGAAGGTGCCTCAGACCAGCCAACGCCGACTAGATCAGTATATCATATTGGCCGATTTGCCATCACCGGATTTGATGAGTCGGCAGAGCAAGCGGAATTGAAAAATTTTGAAGAGCATAGTGAAAAAGCCTATCATTCCTTCTAGGTATTCCTTCCTTCTTGTCAATAATAATCACCGTTCCTGGTTGTGAAGTTTCAAACATATAATTTGTCATCATTGCAGGCTTTGAAAACCCATATGGCCAACAAGAGTAAGCTTCTACAACTTGTCGAAAGGCATTATGCTAAAGCTGTCGATTTAGAAGATCAGCTTGCCAAAGAGAGACTGGAAGTAGGGCGCTTATCAGTAGCGCTAAAAGCCCGTTCATCTCAAGTTGATGAACTTCAATTCGAGCTACAAGGTATGAGATCAATATAGCCTATACCTCACATGTTATCTGTGGGACATGAACATTTAACCTCATCCATACAGAGGCATCGCGGTCGCTGGAATTGAAACAAAAACAAGATGCCCAGGTGACCACTCAAATTGCAAGTCTTGAAGGCCGTATAAAAGAACTAGAGTCATCTGTCCAAGCTCTTGAAACTTTGAAGTGCGAGAATCAAGGATTAAAGAAGCAAATCCAGGACTCGGCAGAGATCAAGAAAATTTTTGAAAAGCTAAAAGACGACCTCAAGACAATGCAAGAAAAACAAAATTCATGGAAGAAAAGAGTTGAAGGTAAAAATGAATATACTTATACATATAGGAATATATATATGTACTAAAATGTTCATTACTGACAGGCGCTGAGGAAATAATAAAAAGCCAGAAAGAAAGAAACATAAAGCTGGAAACTGAAGTAATCAAAGCTGAAAAGATCTTTAAAAAGGCTATGGATGAGCTAAACCAATTCCAAAAAGCCTTTAAAGAAATTGAAAAGCAAAAAGAAGAGTATAAGGAAAAAGTCGCCACCCTTGAGGCTGAGAAAGTAGAAGCCGAGAAACGCCTAAGAGGTAAGTGTTTATTCAACTAATACCTTGATATTGAAGTTCATTGTGCTGGACATATATGATTATTGTACTACTGTAGGATCAAAGAGGTCCTATGAGCTATTGCAGAAGAAATTTATAGAGGGTGATGAAAACCTTCGATGGTATCTTGCAACTCTTCAGAAGGATGCAGAGGTGGTCGCCCAATACATATATCCTGAAGAAAAACCACCTCGATGTCGAGACCTGATGACGAGGCTATAAGGGGCGCCCGGCTGACTGAAAGAACATGCTCGACAAGTTGCAGAGCTAGCCGGTGCACAGGTCCTGGCAATTGCAAACTCCCACATCCCCAGCATAGAGTTAGATGTGGTAGCCGAGGGCTTCCATGAAGATTTCTCCGATGAACAATGTGAAGCTCTCGTGGCTGAGGCGCAAAAAACAGCTCATATATTAGCCGACCAGATAGAGCTAGATCCCTTACCTAAATTGTAAGGAATTGTAAAGCTTCAAATATTGTGTTATAGCTCTGATACTGTAATATAACCAATGTTCAATAGACCGCTAAGGTCTAGATTCATTACCAATATTTTAATGAATTATTGGTTCGCGCTGCTTCGTATATGTATTGTATGAACTCGTGTTAAACACTCACAACCAATACACAACTCATGTCAGCCCTCTAAACAATGCCCCCAATAACCGATATGAACCATAGAGACTAAGAACTCACTCGGTCAAGCATATGCGAATTAGGAGAATTGCCTTGGTCCCTAACAGACGGCAAGAACCCTGGGGACTAAGTAACCCACTTGGTCGACATGCGCGAGTTAGGGTGATACCAAGTATCAGAATTTGAGTCATGATGTAAACAATTACAACAATTATTCACAGAAATCATAAATTGCGAAATCAAATATCATGACTACTGTGTATATATATTTAATAATAGAGATACAATAAACTATAATTACTAAGTATAAAAACGACGTAGCTATGAAACATTCCAGGAACTTTGAAGGTCCGATCAGTCCCCATTCATCAATCGATAGGCGCCTGGCCGAGTGATTTCCTTTATAATAAAAGGTCCTTCCCATGGAGGCGATAGCTTGTGCTTGCCGATTTTAGACTGAACATGCTTCAAAACCAGGTCACCGACAGAAAAACCCCGTGTTTGAACTTTTTATCGTGATAACGTTGCAAACTTTGCTGGTACTTTGCCGACCGAATTATGGTGGCATCTCGTTGTTCCTCCAACAATAACAAGTTGTCACACCTATGGTCATTGGAGGTTTTTTTCGTCATACGCTGCCACACGGAGGGAGGCAAAAAGAATCTCGGTTGGTAACATGGCTTTCGAGCCATAAACCAGAGAAAAAGGGGAGTGCTCGGTGGCACGACTTACGTTGGTTCTAAGCCCCTACAACACAGATGGTAATTCTCAAACCCATCGTCGAGCGTACTTTTCCAATCGATCAAATATACGAGGCTTAATTCCAGAAAGAAGGAGGCCGTTTGCCCTCTCAACTTGGCCATTGCTCTGTGGATGGGCGGCCGAGGCATAACCAATCTTAAAACCGACTCGGCCCACAAACTCTTTAAACTCCTCTGCTGTGAATTGAGTACCGTTGTCAGTGATTATCTTGTGTGGGGCACCGAATCGAGTGACTATTTCGGTCATAAACTCGATGGCCTTCTTTGCCGAAATCTTACCGACTGGCTTTGCTTCGATCCATTTAGAAAACTTGTCCACTGCTATGAAAAGGTGAGTAAAACCCCTTGAGCTTTCATGAAAGGTCCGACAATGTCTAAACCCCATACTGAAAATGGCCAAGTTATTGGTATATTTTAAAGCTCTGTAGCAGGTAAGTGCATCTGGCAGGCGAAGAACTGACAACCTTCACACTTTCGGACAATTTCCTTGGCATCAGCACCGACGGTCGGCCAATAAAACCCTTGCCTCATTGCTTTGGGCGCAATTATGGATGGGCCTACGTGATTCCCACAAATGTCATTGTGGATGTTTCCTAATATAGCTATGCCTTCATCTTGAGACAAGCATTTCATCAGTACTCCATGTGGGCTTTGCTTGTACAGGTGATGGTCAACTATATGATATGAACGCGACTTGCAAATAATCCAGAGGGCTTCGTCTTTGTCGATCGGTAGTGTATCACGATCTAGATACTCAATGAAGGGAGTGCGCCAATCTACCTCAATGACAGCTACATGCGGTGCTACCCCCGCCTTTAGTGCCGACTGCTCCATAGTTTGCTGGGTTAGTACAGATGGCTTATGCAGATCATCAAGGAATACTCCATTGGGTATTTTAGATCTGCTAGACCCAAGTTTGGCCAGCTCGTCCGCCTCTTCGTTATACTTGCGCAGGACGTCTTTATACTCAATGCCATCAAACTTGTCTTCGAGCTTCCGAACTTCGGTGCAGTAGGCTATCATGATTTCGTGGGAACAACACCACTCCTTCGTTATTTGATTTATAACTAGCGCCGAGTCACCAGAGACGCTTATCCTTTGGACGCCGAGTGAGATAGCTGTCCGAAGTCCATGTAGCCGCGCCTCATACTCTGTAGCGTTGTTAGAGGCACGGAAGTGCATTCGAAGAACGTACCGCAACTTGGCCCCGTCAGGAGATACCAGTATGACTCCTGCTCCGGCGCCTTCCAGTTGTAAGGAGTCATCAAACGCCATCTTCCTATAGCATAATTCTTGTGAGTCAGGAGGTAACTCACATTCTGTCCACTCGGCGACGAAGTCCGACAAAGCTTGACCTTTGATCGAATCGCGTGACTTAAAGGTGATATCATATGATCCGAGCTCGACAGCCCATTTGGCGATTTTCCCAGTGGCCTCTCTGTTGTGAAGCAATTCACCTAGGCCGAACGACGTGTGGACCTCAATTGGATGATCCTCAAAGTAATGCTTCAACTTCCTAGATGTCATCAATAATGCATAAATTAATTTCTGAAGCTAGAAGTATCGTACCTTGGATTCTAATAAGACTTCACTGACGAAATGTATTGGTCGTTGCACCTTTTGAGCCTTGCCATCTTCTGCCCGTTCCACCGCCAGCACAGTACTGACAACGTGTTTGGTTGCCGAAATGTACAGCTGCAAAGGTTCCTTTGGCTCTGGGGGAGTTAAGACTGAAGGACCACTAATATAAGCCTTAAAATCATCCAAAGCTTTCTGTGCGTCGTCTTTCCAGGTGAATGATTCTTGCTTCTTGAGTAATCAAAAAAAGGGTAACCCTCGGACGTCGAGTCGCGATACAAACCGACTGAGCGAAGCCATACAACCAGTGAGCTTGTGAATGTCTTTTTGCAAGTGTCGAAGTCCCATTCGTAATATGGCATTTACCTTTTCTAGATTAGCTTCAATCCCTCTGCATGATACCAAAAAACCTAGTAATTTACCTGATGGGACCCCAAAGACGCATTTTCCGGATTTAGCTTTATGTTGTATTTCCGAAGGTTGCTGAATGTTTCATCTAGGTCGGATATTAAGTCGATGGAGAGCCGAGTCTTGACTACCATGCCATCAACGTAAGCCTCGACATTCCTTCCTATCTGGTTGTCCAAACATCGCTACATAGTCCGCTGGTAGGTGGCGCCAGCGTTTTTTAGGCCAAAGGGCATTGTTGTGTAACAGAAGGCTCCGAACGGCATGATGAACGAGGTTTTGAGCTGGTCGGATTGGTTTAAGGGAATCTGATGGTACCCTGAATAGGCATCTAAGAAGCACAACAGAGCACATCCAGCCATCAAAACGACCACTTGATCAATATGTGGGAGAGTGAACGGATCTTTCGGACAAGCTTGGTTAAGGCCGGTGTAATCCACACACATCCGCCACTCCTTATTCTTCTTCCGTACCAGAACTGGGTTAGCCAACCAGTCAGGGTGGAAAACTTCTTTAATAAAACCGGCTGCCAGCAGTCGACCGATTTCTTTCGTAATCGCATCCTTTCGGTCTTGCGAGAATCGTCTAAGCCGTTGCCTTACTGGCTTGGCGTTTTCATGAACGTGAAGTTTGTGCTCAGCCTTTTCCCTTGGAACACCTGGCATGTCAGAAGGTTTCCATGCAAATATATCTTTATTATTTCTAAGAAAAAGGATGAGCGTGCTTTCCTATTTATCTCCTAAATTGACCCTAATATTGGTAGTCTTGGATACATCATTGTCATCTAGGCTAATCTTCTTGGACTCCACGGCGTCCGCCTGTACCGCAGTCTTCATTGTTTTCTTCAGAGCAGGGTCAAGCATGACCTCCTCCGCTGTTGCAATTGCTTCCTTCAGCTCGGCCAGCTCCGATGATGCTACTATCTTCTCGGTCAACTCACAACGGCCGTTGTCGTAGTCGTATGAGGTCCGCACATCCGAGTGGATTGATATGACACCGTTTGGGCCTGGCAGCTTCATCATCATATAAGGATAATAAGGTACTGCCATGAATTTAGCGATGGCTGGCCGCCCTATAATGGCATGATATGTAGAGTCAAGGTCGGCGACCTCGAAGGTAATTCGCTCCGTCCTGTAGTTTTCCCGAGTGCCGAAAGTCACGGGTAGAGTGATTTGTCCTAGAGGGACTGTTTGCATGCCCGGGATCACACCATGAAACGGCGACCAACTCGGCTTGAGGTCTGTCAAGGGTATGCCAAGCTCCTTGAAGGTTTTTACAAAAAGGATGTCCAGACTGCTACCACCATCTACCAGTACCCGATTTAGCCGGACTCGGTTAACAGTCGGCGTTAGCACTAAGGGATATTTCCCAGGCCTGGGGATGTGATCCGGATGGTCAGATCGATCAAAAGTAATTAGAACCTCTGACCATCGCAGATATTGAGGTACCATTGGTGAGACCGAGTGGACCTCTCTGTAGAGGACCTTCTGCTGGCTCTTTGAGTCAGTCGTAGACCAGCCATGGATGTAATTGACCTCGTGTTCGGGGTCTTGGAAATCCTCCTTGTCCTCGTCTTGGTTATCCTTATCTGAATCCTTTTTGCCACCCTTGGGGATCCAGGGGCGTTCTTTGCAGACCTTCAAGGCGTGATGGGCAAAATTTTTCAGCTTGAAACATTCCCTGGCTTTGTGAGCTCCATCATGTAGCAGGCAAGGGCCATCGAGCATCTTATCGAAGTCATCCTGAGTGACTGGTTTCCTCCTGATCGGGCGCTTGGTGTTGGCCACCATTTGGTCTTGCTTGCGCTTCCTATCGCCATCCTTGCTATAATCGGATGGACCCGACTGGTTCCTTAGGGTCGCCTCCTTGTACTGGCAAACTTGAAATAGTGCCGAATTGCCAGCAGCATATTTGTCAGCCATAGTGAATAATTCTTTGGCTGACAGTCTGCCAGCAGCATCCAACCTTCCAATCTTCTTTATTAGGTCGTCGTCGCAGAGTCCTCCCTAGAAGGCGGTGACAACTTGAGCATTCGAGATGTTAGGGATGGTATTTTTCACTCGGCAGAAGCGTTGGATGTACTCTCGAAGTGGCTCCCTGTCTCGCTGCTTGATCTGGCCGAGTTCCCAGTGATTCCCTGTTCTGTCGAAGGTGGCTTGAAAATTAGCCACGAACTGCCGACAGAGATCTGCCCAGGAGGTGATGGGGTTGTCGGGAAGATTAGTGAGCCAAGTTCTTGCTGCTGGGGCTAAGCACACATGCAAGTAGTTGGCCATGACAAAGCTATCGCCGTCGAGAGCTCGTATGGCTGTCGAATAGACGTGAAGCCAGTCGCGCGGGTCCGTCTTGCCGTCATACTTCTCAATGCCAACTGGCTTGAAGCCGACCGGCTAGCTGACGGTTTGAAGTTCTCGAGTGAAGGCTTGGATGCCAGCCTCCTCATCATAATCATCAGCGGCCAGAGTACGTTCTCGTTCGCGGACGGCTTCTCGGTAATATCTATCGTCGCGGCGACCCTCATCACGTCAATCGCGGTAATGGTCTTCTATATGTGGCTGCCACCTATTGTCATGTTCATAGTCAACATAACCGCGCCGACGCCGTTCATCTTCATACTCTTGGCGGGCCGCATCGTCGCGATCCTAGTATCTGTTGTCCAATCGGACCCACGCATCACGTGGTGGAATGCCGTTGTGTAGGTTGGCGCTTGGATGTCGATCATGGTACTCTACAATGGGCCTGCACCTGGGAACAGTAGGAGGGGTTGCCTCCCGGTTGGAGCGCTGTCGGTCTCTTCTATCCTCCCTGGGCAGTGAACTAGCGGCTCCAGAGATTGATTTAGTCGGCGTTGATCGTGCCGCATGCATCCCTAGTACAGCCGCGGCCCAGATGTGCGCTTTCAATTGGTTGACCTGAGGTGTCAACTCTGGGGAGACTTGGAGCAGGGGCTCTATTGTTTGCAGGAGGGTTGCTGCAGCCGTGATGTTGTGTTGTGGGGTCTTGAAGACGTCTTCACCATCAAGTTTTAAGGTGAGGTCTCGCATATCTAAGTTTTACACGACTCGGGGTCTCTGCTGAGCATCCGGTCTTCGAAGCGGAGGAGTGGTGGTGTCTAGATCACTGTCTTCGAGGTCGGTTTCATGTCCGTCTACACGCGGTGCAGTACTGCGCGTGGTAGCATCCGCCGATGTTTTGCCGTCTGCTTGCCCTTGAGCAGCAGGTGCTACCATGAATACCTCGTGGAAATCAGAGGAACAACTCTCTGAATCACTCGGCTCTTCAATCAAGTCTAGGAGTGACTCGCTTTCGAGGCCGATTGCTGCAACGAATCTTGATTCGTCAAAAAATTTGGGATCTTCGTCCGACTGGTCCATGTGATGAGCCGGGAGATCAACTGTAGTGTAACCCGAATCAACCAAGGTTGCCAATCGGGGTGTTGCAGACAATGTTGAGTTGCCGCCCGGAAGGGTTTCCGCTTGGAAAGCTATCGCCGCGTTGTTGAGGCCAAACGGGAATTGGCCAGCCGGATTGCTCTATTCGGCCGTGGCAGCGTCCGAGTGGGCCGCGCACTCATGCTTGACGAGGTTCCCGTGCTAATCAGCGATGAGGCTGACAGTGCCAAAGCAGATCTTGTCTCCTGGGCAAAACTTGATGTCAACGAAAGCCATCGATTCTGACGAAGCTACACTCAATGCTGCCCCTACCTGGCGCGCCAACTGTCGAGAGATATTCTTGATAGTAGATCTAGGTATGCGTATGAGTATGAAAGATCGATGGACACACAAGACGCAAGATTTAGACAGGTTCGGGCCTCCCAGAGGATAACAACCCTACGTCCTGTGTTCTGTGGTGTATTATGTGGGATCTCCATGAAAGAGCCCCTGTCCCTCCTTATATATCCGGGTGGCAGGATTACATGGTAAGTGTCTTAGTCGGTTACAACATGATCTCCGACTAGGACTCTATCTCAAACTTTCTATCTCTAGTATTGACTTGTCGTGTACTCCAAGTAACAATCCGAGTAATTATCTTCATAGGTCTTTATCTTTATTGGATCCTGGCCCACTCGGCAATATATCCGAGTGGCGAGGTATCCCTGGTATATACATACCACACTAACAGTGCCAAGTGTCTCTCCTCTGTAGCTTTGTGGGGCTTTCAAGGTTTCTTATATTGTACACAACTTGAGCACTTAGAACCTTTGACAATGAAAAAATTTAGAACTAAATTCAAGCTAGAAAGTCGAGGCATAGAACCAAAATTTAGATGACATAAACGTGGAAGCCAAACACTAGCATCACTCTCATTAACACCATCACAAATATAGTTCATGGACTTATTGCAATAGTCTGAAAGGAAAAAGTAGAACAAGCCTCCGCACTCATAGCCTTTACCAATAAATTGTCTACTCTTAGACACAACAACTTTATTCGACTCAAACACTACCTTAAAACTATCCCTATATAAAAGGGAGCCACTAACGAGATCTTCTTGATAGAAGGGACATGCTGGATGTTCTTCAATTGGACAATTCCCCGAAGTAAATTTTAGCTCGACTGTGCCAACACCATGAACAAAAGCGTGTAACTTGTTCCCCATCAGGACGGAGGAATCAGGAGCGACCTGGGAAGAATTAAACAAAGAAGCATCAGCACACGCATGAACATTAGCACTAGTATCAAGCCACTAACTAGTAGATTGAAATATAGAAAAAAATATATGTTAAACTACCATACACACTAGTTTTTCTAGCACTGGTTACCATGTTCACAGACTTCTACTATGGAGGCTTTCTTCCTTTGCGTTCTAGGCATTTATTTGCCCAATGCTCAATGGAACCGCAAACAAAGCATGCTCCTTTCTCCTTGTTTTTCTTCTTGAAGGTAGTGGTCTGCTTATGCTTATTGTTCTTGCCCTTGCCCTTACCACCACTGCCATGAGACTGCTATGGATGATACACCATATTGGCATTAGTGTGTCCCTCGCTAGCTTTAGAACGTCGATCCTTCTCATGAGCTTTCTCCTCAACATTAAGAGATGCGATCAAATCTGATGAAGACGAGGAACTAATTGAGCAGTCGTGCAGAGTGCTTCCCAAAAACCTTATTCGCCCGCTCCCGGTGTAGGATGTCGAGGACGACGATTCCGGAGACCTGCTCTCCCATTCATTGGTGCACGTCGATGATTGGGATGGAGAAGTCTTGATGGCGCAACAGCAGCGAGATACAATCCTTGGTGATTGCGTAATATTATTTGCGGTAGTACCCGTACGTATTTATAGGGGGAACTGCTAGGGTTACAACTATTTTTTTCATTGCTGGTGCATCTTTTTCTTCAATTTGTTTATCTGCACCTTTGACTTTTGTTCTTATCCTTGGTGATTGCGTAATATTATTTGCGGCAGTACCCGTACGTATTTATAGGGGAAACCGCTAGGGTTACATCTATTTTTTTTATTGCTGGTGCATCTTTTTCTTCAATTTGTTTATCTGCACCTTTGCCTTTTGTTCTTATTATTTCAGAAGCGTTGCAGTCTTTCACTTCAAACACAAGTCAACTTTTTTTTTTTACTTTGAGCAATACACAAGAGCAGCAATTCAGAAGCACATAAATCTTTGTGTGTGCTGCCAAATAAAAAGATGTTTTGCAAAAGAATCTGTGTAGATCAAGTTTTCATAATGGAACTAATGCAATATCAGCTAGGGGTTGACAATGGCTGTAGCAGAGTCATGTTTACTTTGGAACCAGCACACTACGCAAGTTCAAAACTGATGCACACTCTTAAGAAGCAGGATCAACATGGCAATGATTACTGTATAATATTTTAGAACCAAAGAATGTTTAAAAAACCAAAGAATATCATGCAATCCAATATAATTTAACTCTCAGCCATGTACACACGAATGATCTGCTAATGGTGAAGATAATATTGGTCCACCAGTAGGACAACTTTCTTTTTGACAGCACAAAACTTGAAGATCCAATTAGATCAAACTTGAAGATCCAATTAGATCAAACACCAGACCTGATCAAAATTTGACATGGAATGACTACACAAGAAAAAAAAACTAAACCAGCAACAACGCCTAGACAAAGGGCACAAATTCAACAAGGCAAGAACTGAAATCAAAATTGCAGAGCACAAAGGAGTATAGGACAGCAGAAACATGACGAACCAATATTTTTATGGGGCAATTTTCTGGACTATAGGATAGAACAAATAAATGCGAACCTAACAGTATACCTGAAGCTCTGATTACCACTTGATATGGACAAGGGTTCCCGATATTTTGAAAGGTTCTGGTAAACCTGATTAAGGAAGAGGCGATACACAAATCGATCTCACTTCCGAACTACATGTTCCGAACCCCCAAACATAGCATAACATCTCCTATGGTTATCAACCGGTGTTGCATAGTTGACCTCACCGAGAAGGCTTAATCTTGCCTGTAAATCAAGAATAGAAGCAAGAACAAAGAAGAATGTAACCAAATTTATATGTATATGATGAATCTTACAAGTCGGGGTCTCATAAACCGATCAAAAGGCAAAATTGTTTCGAATAAAATAATCTAAGCAAAACTCAAATCCTAATCAAGAGGTGGCGGCTATATATGAGGACCCTAGGGTCGTGCATGACCCCGTGGACAAAATTATAAGTAGGCTCAACTCGATACATGGCCTAAAGGCCGATTACGGTGTCGCAACACTAGGATAGATTTTTGACATCGACTTATTTTGGAGATTGTTGATAACTCAAGATAAATTTTAATATGAGACCGTTTGGGTTGGAAAGGTATTTCCATTATCTTTCTAGGCATATATAGAACATCCTAATCTGAGTTGATATGTGTTTTAGGTGTCTATTTTAGTGCGACCTGCATCTGTATAATAGTATATAGTATAGACTATGCAATTGTATAAAAGAAATATAGGAACTTAACTCTTTCTTTTTTCTTATCCACTAGATTAGTCTTTATTTATCTTAAGTATGCTATCTGTGTGTTTACTACCCTTATTTTCCTATATCCTTACTCTTGTGAGGACTTTTGCCTTATGATCTATTGTGCACGTGTAGAACATGGTAACCATTTTGATCATCCCTATCTTCTATTAGAATAAAATAAATACGATACGCTAAATACTTTCGGATAAAATACTATAACAATATTCTCCATATGCTTGTGGATTACGTGCATTCATTAAAAACATCAAAAACGCGTAGCAATACAGGAGGCCATAAAGATCTCAGTTCAGATACTGCATAGCCACATGGGATCCCTGCCGTGTGGCCCGGGGTGTGGAGCCAGCGAGCAGAGGCGGGAGGTCATCGTCGGGCTCATCGCACGGTGAAGCTTTGTCGCAGCATGAAAAAACAATGTGCGCCTTGAGGCACGTTTGTTAGTGGGTTTCGCGGGGTCGGGTGCTTACCGGAGATAGGCCGCCGTCGAGTGGTGGCCGGAGGATGATGTTCGATGTCTGTACATTAATTCTATAGGGCACCAACACAACCGCGATTTGCTCCCTAGGCTTCACATGATCACGGACACCAGCGGCATCGCCACCATTGTTGCTGAAGAGGGATGGAGCATGAAGCTTGTCGATGGCGGCTCTCGGGTAGAGGCGTCGTTGGAGCAACGCCGGGGAAAAACCGGAATTACCGAACCTTGTTTACAAAATCAATCAAGAAAGATGTAAGGGTTGTTCCTTAGTGAGTTGCGCATGCACGTGGACAGAAATGAGAGGTCGAGGCTCACCAAAGACCAAGAATTTCGGCCGCTGGCAATGGAGGTTGGCTTCGAGCTTTGAATGGAAATTGGTCCTCACATTAATTGGCTAGAGAACGATTCGTCGATTGCTTACCATGAGAGGTGGAGGTGGTATGCGCGCAGCTGCTTGTGGCTTCTATTGGGCCAGGAAGGCGCTGGACAGGCCGGGTTGTGAGCTAGAGATCAGAGCTCGTCAATGGCGGAAATGGTGATGGGAAAGAGAAGACTAGAGGGGGATTTAAGGGCGGAGAAGCCTAGGGCAGGGTATTCAAGGGTTCCAGGCCGTCGCGCGGGAGGTTTGAGGGTGTCGTCACGGATGGGGACAGTGGGGACGCCGCAGAACTCAAGCTTCTATAGTCTGCAATGGCAGCACGTCGCGGGCGGGAAAAGTGGGCGCCTTTCGGCGTTGCGGCAGTCGAGGGGTAGCCGGGAACAGCGTTGCGCAGGGCGCAGACGTCGGCTGCAAGTGCGGGAGCCCGGGTGCAAGTACCGGAGCCGGGGGAGGCAGAAGCGAGTGCGCCTGCGTTGGGCGCCAGAGGAGGAAGACGATGGTCATTTTGCACTGACAGCCCTGTTCACTTCTGATTTTACGTTTTGCTCCTTGGTTCAGTAAAAATAGGATTTAAAATAGCTATAGACCTCCATATTTAGTGAAATCTGATACACAGGAGACATGACATTTAGCACATGGGGAATACCCTAGTAAATACCAAAAGTGAAATTGGTTTTAAAATATTTTAAAATTTCAATTTCAATTAATATTTAATTATTTAGTGCTTTTCCAAATAAGATCAAAAGCTTATCTTGCTTGTAAAATTCTATTTTTAGTTTCTCATGCTCAGGGTACAATTGTTTGGCATATATATGTTCTATGGAAAAATTTTGAGTTGACTTCACACGTTTGTTTTTCCAGGGTTTAATTTAAATTCGATTTGAGTCATACTTAGTTCAAACCTTGTATTTGTGCTCTCTTAGCTACATGTTGCTAAGCAAATATGCAACTAAGGAAAATGAGACAGCTAGGTGTCACAACCCTTCTTCTTTAAAGCAATCTTGTTCCGAGATTAAGAATAAGGCAAACGAGGAAGGAAATTTAACTTGATTCTTTTAACCAGATACGTGAGAATGATGACAAGAATTCCGGGTAGTGAGTATGCAGAAACTCCTCAGATTCCCAAGTAGATTCATCCTCCGAAATATTACTCCATTGTATTTTATGGAATTTAATTGTCCTTTTTCATCCTCAGATTCCCTTCGTCCTCCTCCGAGTGATTACTTCCATGCTGTTCTTTCTTTTTCATCGAGTATTTTTACTAGTTGCTCAGAGTAGGTAAGATCCAGTTGGAGATGCCCAAAATCTTCTACGATACTATAAATGGATGGTTTGAGACACCGCTTCAGTTGTGAGCCATGAAATGTGTCATGCACTCTAGATAATTTAGCAGGTAACTCCAGCTTGTATGCTACCAGTCCACATCTTTCCAGAATTTTGAACGGACCACTATAGTGATGAGCTAATTTTCCTTTGATTCCAAACCACTGGGTACCCTTCATAGGTGATACTCGGATATAGACATAATCATCTTTACTGAAATGGAGGGGTCTACGTCATTGGTTTGCATATTTTTCTTGGCGACACTTGGCAGCATTAAGATTTGTAGTATGAACCTTTTCTTTAGCAGTCTTTGAGAAACCATGTGGATAAGTGTCATGGTTTGCAATATGTAATGAATAATTGACTTTGGCTAAATTTGTGTTTGCGTTGAAATGTGGGAAATTGAGGATTGCATGGATTTGTGCATTGCTATGGTGATGACTAACTGGAGTTGACGAAGGTATTGTGAAGTTGCAGGAGAAGGGAAATATGTTTGCTTGTCCCATGATGTGTAGCTCGATAGAGTCGACTTGGCGATCAACGACGAGAAGATCGGGTATAAATAGGGGACTCGGGGCTGGACAATCGGGATGTCGGGTGAAGTCAAGGATGATCCACACCGTACACGTGGAGATGCAAGAAGCACGAATGGTTTCGTGATTGAGCCTCAAAACCATGGGAGCGATAAAGACGGTGTGTTGACCAAGTGAAGGCGAGCAGGATGCCGGTGCAAGTGACAAGGGGGCCTAATGGAGCGGGACCGGGAGAGACATGCCGGTGGCTTGGATTGCGGGACAAGATGACACGCATCAATATCGAGAAATCACACTTTGAGAAGCGTGCAAGGCAGTTTTTTATTTTAGACCTCAAAACCGGTGGTGATGATTGGAGGTGCACATGGCACCATCAAGGATCTTGCGTCGAGGCGAAGCAAAGATGTGAAGGGCCCGATGGTGTTTGGATGAAGGAAAAAGAGTTGGACGGTTTTGCCCCTGGTGGTTGGTGGCAATGTATTGTAGGTCAAGGGTAGAGTTGTCTTAGACCCTAGGCCTATATAAGGAGAGTTATGGCTGGTGGGAAAGGTGCCTCTTCCCATTAGCCTTATGTTAGGTTTTCATTCAAAGTGCTAGAAGAGGTCTTCATATTTTAGTGGAGAGGAAAGGGTGTGTGTGAGACATCTCTTTCTCTTCCAAATAGTGGGAGGAAGAGGGTGGCTTTCTAGCCATATATCCATGAATCTTGTGCTCAAGATATGATATGAGATTCAATTTTGTGCTCAAGATATTCTCTTCTCCCTAAATTTCAAATTTCTCTTTTTCTCTATTTTTGCAGCTTTTTTCGTGGGAATTTTTTATCTAACTTTTGGTTGAGTTTTTGGGATGCAATTCTTGGGGATCTTGGTGCTATGATGAGGTAGAACAATCCTATATGGGCCCTTGAATAAATCAAGAGCTCTAACATCTTCGATTTCATAGGGTTCTCAAGTTTCCCTTTTTAGTGTTCTCTACACGAGATCTGGTATTCATGATGATTCCTTGTGCTATTTGAGTGGATCCTATTGGAGGAAGGTCATAATGACTTGAGGATTCCCTGGTCAAAAAATTACAAGATTTGGAGATCTTTTGGATGAATTTTGGTGAGATCCTTGGGGACATCGTGACAGTTTTTTGTTCTGTCGGGATCGATCGGCACTGTCGGTGGGTCAGAACCCGGATCAGCACTGCTGATGCCATGACTGGCACTGCCGGTGTCTTGGGTCTAAACCCCGCATCGGCACTACCGATGGACATGACCGGCAGTGCCGATTGTACCTATCGGCATTGCCGATGCCTGTGATTGGTGGTGGTTCTGCATGGTCTGTATTGCGTGCCCTTCTTTGATAGTATTTGGTCCTGGCTACCTTTTTTGCTTCTCCTCTTTTCTTCCGCTCACGCTAGTCATTCCTAGGGTTAGCATATCACAAGTTGGTATGTGTGACTTTGGTGACTTGTTTTTAGGGTTGGGTTCAGTTAGAATTGGAGCATAGGCCAAGTTCTTGTGAAGAATTTTTATTGGCTCCTATTCACCCCCCTCTGGTTGCCTTCTTGGTCCTTCAGTCTTTTTTCATAGCTTCAACTTATACCCTCAGCTAGTCTTATGACAACATTATTAGAATACAATGATATTTTTTTTCAAGAAAGTCACCCACAAATTCAACACCATCCTAATTTCAGTTAGTCTTTTTCCATAGCTTCAACTTCTACCCTCAGCTCTTATTCTGACCAACTATGACCTTATAAAGGTTTGCTTTAGAGTGTCTTGTTCTTTGTTTAGTTTTCTTTTTGAAATAAAACTTACAATGGGAGCATCTTCTACTGTCTTTACGCCAAGGAAAAAAAAAGCAACATCATTTAATGGAAATGGAAAAAATCTATGTATTCATTTTATTATAATAAGAAACATATGATGAACATTAATATAATATAATGGAAGTATTATGGTTATAAAAATAAGACTGGATCATAGAGAAATTTTAGTGGAATGTAACAATCTATGTAAGCCAAGTTTCAAATTAATATATATAATGAAATGGGATCATATATTTATTGACGATCATTTTTCTTATATGGTTGCTGAAAGTGAAGAGGGGGATGGGGTGAATAGGCGATAATTCCTGAAATAGACTTAATAAGAAAAGTTAATTGCGTAGTGTCGGACTTGTCCAATGATCATAGGATAAGTCCTCGTACTTGTCCAATGGTGCAAGTTAGAAAATTAAATTGGCCAACTAAAAATTGAAACTAGTGCAAGGCAAGATAGGATCAAGTTAATACAAGCTAAAGAAAGCAGTACAAGCAAGGAAAAAAATCAAGCATGCAACCTACACAAGATAGCTTAAGAAAAAACGAAGCTAACCCTATCAAGCAAGTTGATAAGCAATAACAAGTAATTGGAGAACATGAGTTAATGCATAAAGGAGACGCATGATTTTTCACCAAAATTCAGCTCCACAAAGAAGACTATGTCTCTATTGAGGGATCCACAAAGGATCGGGTCTCTTTCAACCCTTAACCTCTCTAAGTGATTACAAAAATCCAATTTGGTTTTCCACTAGTGACTCCACAAAGGAGGGGTCAATACAAACTTCCCGTGGCTTCACCACACACGTTGGGAACTCAACAGGCACCTCTAACCATCTAGGGGATGAATACCCAAGAGTAACAAACTAAAACGATCGGGCGATCGAGAGGGAGAGGGTGGGGGGTTGAATCGGGAACTCACAATATGTACCAAATTTTGCCAATTCCTAAAGTCGAGCACTCATTCAACTCCTATGACAATTCTAATAGTGATCACACTAGCAAGAGAATAATCCTATGAAAGTAAAGGCATCCTATGCATACTAGTAGATCACACAAGACAAGCAACTCCTATGAAAGCAAGTAATCAATGAACGCAAAAGCAAACAACAAGCTAGCAAAGGAGCCTACTCATGCAAAGCTACAAGATAAAGAACTAGAGCACTCAAGCATGAGTACCACAATACATATGAGGGTAATCAATCAAGCCAAAACAAATCCTATGCATGCTAGTGATCAATTAAAGAAGCTAAACACTACTAGCAAGTAAAGAAGCCTATTCATGCAAGTCTACAAGGTAATCAACTAAAGTAAGGCAAGCACACAAGCATGAATAGCACAATATGTAATTGCAGAAAGTAAAGCATCATAGTAAGGAGAGGGTCAAGGAATGCTCATGATTTTTTCCTGAGGTCTCAAGAGGATGGCGCCTTTTCCCTACTCCTCATTAGACCACTCCTGCCGGAGTGCTAGTCCCACCCGCCACCAAGTGGAGTTCTCGCACACGAGCCCGCAATCACTCCCGGAGTGAAGACACGATTTCATCACCGCTGCCACCAGGGCACAAGCTTGCTTCCCTCGAGAACTTGCCAGACTCCCCGAGCCGACATGGGCGCTCACTATCGATGCCCCTTTCAGCGGCGGGCTCAAACCGTGTATAAATATGTGACAGCCTAGAGCATTGACACCTAACCGGTCTAGGTCTCACTATAGACCAAGAGTAACAACCTAGATCACACCCTCTAGCCTAAGATGTGGATAGATGCTCAAGTTACTCTCATTAGCACTCTCAAGATATCCAATATCCTCTCCTAGTGCTCCTCTCTTTTCCTCTTGCCTCCCTACAAATGCTCCTAGCAATTCCACTAGCCAAGAGAGGTCACCAAGACCTCAACAACAAGCTTATATAGGCTTCCAATCTCAAACTAGCCATTGCTCCACGAAATCAGCTTTCTAGGCGCATTGACCGTACTGTCCGGACACTCTTTGACTGGACCGTTCAGTCTCCAACTAGACGACTCTTCTAGAACCATTGGCTTCGCTGCTCCTGCTGATTCCGCACTGACCGGACCATACAGTCTCGTCTGCTATTGCTGATTCCAAAAAGCTCACATTTTCTTCCTCTTTGTCCCGTGCTTCACCCATGTAGACCGGACTGTCTGGTTTGTAGGCTGGACTATCCAGTCTCTATGGTTCTTCATGCTAATCCAGTCTCTATGGTTCTTCATGCTAATAGATTCCTTGTAGTTCTCCTCTCTAATCTCCTAGTGACCATATTGTCCGGTCACTCTTTCTAGAAGCTGAAACTCCTCGTCCTCACTAGACTTCATTTTTCACCTTTTCCCAATAACTCCTTGGCTTCTCCACTGTCATCTAGTGCCTGTGATTTTTCTGAGCATCCATGCACATCACCAACTACAGTGACCTAAGAGACATGACCTAGACCCCCTTGATAGTCCAGTTTTCCTATGGACTCAAAGCCCTAACAACTAGACAAGTGTTCCAAACACTTGCTCCTAGCTTGTCCTTAATCTTGATGCATCTCCATCAACCCTTGGACTCCATCAAGCTCACCAAGCTCCTTACTTGTGGTCATTGTCATTACGTAGAAAAGGTTTCCTACACACAATACTCGTGTAGACATTAGTCACCTCAATGATCATGAAGCTTACACAAAGACAAGAGTTGTCGGCCATGAGAATGAACCAAGTGCTCAAGAGGATAGAAGATTTGTGGTGTTGGAGCTCTTCAATATCTTCTCAAACCTTCACTAATCAAGAGTGGAAGCAAGGGTGGAGAGTTTGGAGGCTCAAAGTATGCTTGAGACTATGTTTGAATGGAATGAGTGACCAATCGGCAAAGGGACGAGTTGGGGGTCTATTTATAGCCCACTTAGAAAAAGAGCCGTTGGGGGAGGAGTCAGACTCAGATTTGTATTGGACAAGTTCGATGATCATCGAACATGTCCAATGAAACAAGATGACTGTTGACAGTCCTTTGTTGGCACTCCCCAAGTGCCCCTTTTATATGTGAATATTAACCCAATTAGAGCATAATTGATACTAATTTAGGCCATTTACTTATGATATTGCCTATATATTTGTATATGCGTTGTTTTGAAGCTTTATTGTAGAAACAAGTAAAATTGGTGATTAAAGTGATGCTGGAGAGGATAGGAATCCAGAACCGATGAAAAGCACTGAAGTAGCCCAGTGCGCCGATCGACGCAGTCCATGAGCCGATCGGCGTAGGGGTGTTTTGGCCCACAGAAGTGACCGAGGCCCATTCCACATGTCTATGGAAGTTTATCTGTGCAAGACTCTTGAAGATATTTGCCTAGAAGATTTATGGAACTTCAAGATCTCGACGTGTAGTACAAGACTTTATCTCTAAGGAAAAGTCCCACATGGCAGCTATGGAAGACAGAGGAACCGACTCAAAGAAGAAACCAAAGAAGACATGGCTTGCGCCGATTGGCGCAATCCTGCGTCGATCAGTGCAACCACCTTATTTGCTAGAAGTCAAGTTATTTACGAGTAGAACTCTTATAATACTTGTAAACCCTGGTCGCAATAGAGAGAGAAGACAGAGGCGACAAAGGGACAACAGATCCGTGAGTTAGAGCCACCGGGGCTTGCCCTGTTAGAATAGATCTCTAGTTGAGTTTCAAGAACCATTGGTGCTAAGAGTTGATCCGTCAAGGTAGGCCATCTCGACGGGGATGAATCTTACTCTATGTATCGCAAGGATGATTGAATATGTTGATGATGGTTTTGGTGATTTGTCTATCTTGATTCTATAATCATTCATGTGCTTATTCCAATTGCTTAGTTCTAGGCTAAGTAAGTAGATATTATCTTGATCGTGGTGATTAGGATAGTATTCAGACATTGTATTGGTTATGGTTGCTTGATGATGCTAGTAGTGTGGTTTAGCAGTGACAACACTAAGCCTGCGTAGCACTATTGGATAGTTGAGTAGGGTAAGATACTCGCGCAATTAAGGGTTTCCTCTCGACAGCGATAAATCAGGAGCCGCTCAGAAAGTAGGGTAGTCTTATTCATTATAGGTTTTCATTGATCCATGTAACTACCCATTATGATGCTATTTGATTAGACTTTCTGGTTACGATCTCACTAATAGATACTTGGCTACTCACTTAACAGCTTAGGCTTACAAGGTATCCGACGCACTTTGGCTTAGATTCACCAGTGTGCTGATCGGCTCAACACCTGCGTCGATCAGCACAATGATAGATTCACCAGTGTGCCGATCGACTCAACACCTGTGCCGATCGGCACAACGACAGAGTTTGCTGTCTGGCGCACCTTTGCACTGACCAGTCTCCCCTCATGCAACCTGAGATCGATAGTAGCTTTGACTAGATCTTTTACTATTAACTTTGTTTAATTATCCCTAAGGTCCCAGTGGATTCGATAAATCTTGGAATACTCAATTCAAGGGAAAAAGTGCTACAATCGTACACCGTCCTCTTGCGGTATATAAGTGGGTGCATAGTTACGACCAACATCCTTAAATGCCAAATCCGACCCAATTGCATGTATAAAACATATGAAATAAATAACCAACATAGTGGTAGGAGTTTATTACTAACAATTTCCACAAGTGTTGGTGAATATTTGTATGCAGGTGATTTATCCATGTATTAGAGGGAAAGCACAAGTAATTAATGGAGGAAACACACTCTCAACCATTTAGAGGATAGTACACAGACTGAATGGCCCACATACATAAGAATACCGTCTCAACAACTGACCTAAGGGTGTTAGGGGACAAGTGGGTCCACCTATCAGTGTGCCAGAGAAGAATTGAGGCCATTGAGCCCCAACCATGTTCGACAGAACAAGCCTGTTCGGTCGAAGGTGGAGTCAGCCCAATGGGGTCCACCTTTCTATGGCGGTTCCCCATCACATTTCCCATGTCGGTTCGCCCCCTTAAGGCAGGACTTACCGCCTCTAGGAACCGCCTTTGGGCCCCATAAAAGGAGGGCAGTGCCTCCACTCACAACAGACACGATCCTTGTCGGTGATCTTCCCCATGCTTGTACCTCAATGGATGCTTTCCTTTTCAAATAAGTGTTCGTGATTTATTTTTGGTATTTAAGTTTCCTATTTAAGTAAGTTCATTCCTTTATTACTTACGGGATCATCGCTCTATTTAGTTAGAGTATCTTAGTCTTCTATAAATATACCGAAACATTGATAGTAATTGATAGTGTCGATGTGGTGTCTAGGCTAGAGTTTACCTTTCTCCTCGTATCTTGTTCTTTTTTGTTTCTTTTTATTTCTTTCCCTTTTTCCACCATGGAGCAACCCACCATCCTATCCTTTTCTGCTCCGAAGGGCGAGTTCTTTTGGCCCAATTCGCACATCCAGCTATGAACTCCACCCTAGCTTTATAGCCATGGTTCGGGAGCAACCCTTCTCTAGCCTAGATCTTGACAATCCTTACCATCATTTGTGAGAATTCAAGTATTTTTGTTCATGTCTGTTCATTGATGGCCTGACACATGAAACTCTAAAGTGGAAGTTGTTTCCCTTCTTCCTCACGGAGAGGGCGAAGCAATGGTACATTCGTACTATTGGGAGTGTACATGGTAATTGGGAGAAGTTGCGGGATAAATTTTGTTTTGTGTTCTTCATAGAATTACGTATTATCTCCCTTCTTATGGAAATTCTCTGCTTTTGCCAGAGTGAGAAGGAATCTATTGGAGCAGCTTGGGCCAGGATCTCTTTACAACTGATCCAGCCCAGACTTGTCTCTACCCGATGAAATGTTGCTTCAACACTTTATTCGGGTTTAAACAAGGAATCTGCCCAATTCCTCGACATCGTCGCTAGAGGATCATTCTTACACAAGACTACAATAGAAGGAAGAGCAATTCTAGACCGTTTCTTAGAAAACTCATCCTTCTTAGCGGACCTTAGTGAGCCCCTCCAAGAGGAAGCTACGTCGAGCCGCACGGACCCCTCAATAGCCAAATCCGTGCCCACACCTTGCCAATCCCCATATTTGACTTTTGAGTCGTCCCCTGAACCTCAAACACTGAAGGAAGAAGATATTCAATCTCCAGAGTTCTCTTTTGAATTTAAGGAAGGACTTTTAAAGACTTTGGGAACACCTTGAATTATTGTTCCAAAAAGAACCCACTAGTTCCCGTATGTCCTCCTCATTCTTGAGAGGATGGAAATCCAACCCACGTGGGTCCCTCAATAGCTAAATTCAAACCCATAGCTCTTTCATCTCTAAATTTTGTTGTTGATACCTCTCAGAAGGTAGAAGAAATTCTACCTTCAGGGTTGCTAGTCAAACTTGAGTAAAGCTTACCCGATGGTCATAGAAAAACCATGAATTATGTCTGGCAAAAGAAGCCTATGGTATCTGCTTTGCCTCCTGGTCCTTTCCAAGAAACAATTCCAAAGAAGGCCAAGAATAAGCAGTGGTTGAAGGAAGAAAAGCGTTATTTCAAAGCTATCTAAATCCATTCACCTTCCACAACCATTCCTTGTCTTATACGAGGAAATACCATAGAGGCCCTTCACAATCCCTCCATAGGAGTTAATGTCATCCCCGAATACATAGCTTTACAACTTGTGGATGATATACCTCTAGAGCCTTACTAAAAATCTTAGGGAAAAGGCCTTCACCACCAAGACCCTTTTCTCAGAAAATCCATTGGTGAGGCCTCATCTCAAGCATTATCTGCTTGAGAAAGTGATGTTTGTTTCTGAAAGTTGCCTAGAGGGGGGAGGGGGGCGGGGGGGGGGGGGGGGGGGTCGGTGAATAGGCAAATCTAAATACCCTGTGAAATTACACTTAAACAATTTTATTACTAGGACCGATAGTGCCGGTGGTTGGGATCGGTAGTGCTGGTTACCACTGCTGGTGTTGGGTCGGCAGTGCCGATGAGAGGGCAGAGTGTCACCCAAAGTAAAACTAAACTGATTTCACAGTTACTAAGTAGAACGATGATAGTTGAATAAGGTACTACAAAGTACTAGCAACAACTAGACAAGCCTACACAAGTAGATCGGTCGAATTAAAGCTAATACAAGTATGAAACCTAAAGCAATGAAAGGAACAACAAGTGAATAAAGGAAGTACACGGAGACACAAGATTTGTTACCAAAATTCGCGCTCACAAAAAGAACCCTACGTCTCTATTGAGAAGTCCACAAAGGACCGGTCTCTTTCAACCCTATTCTCACTCATGTGACCACAAAGATCAAGCTCGAGTTCTCCACAAGCAAATCCCTTGCGAGATAAGTGATACAAACTTCCCGAGGCATCACCACACAAGTTGGGAGCTCTACGGGCACCACTAGCCGTCTAGGAGCAACGCTCTAAGAGTAACAAGCACAAGTCACCAAGATGATTAAATTGAATGCTCAAAAGTGGAATGGGTGCTTTTCACACTAGGAATCAATGGCTCACTCAAACCCTAGCTCAAAGGTTGAAGCTTTAGCTTGGAGAGGGAGAGTGAGGAGAGTGAAGCTCAAAAGTGCCAAATGATTTTCAGATTGGAGAGAGAAGGCATGAAGTGGGGTGAAACCCTTTTATACAAGGGGCTCAACAAGAGCCATTGGACTATCTGGATGCCCCGCATCGGCACTGCCAATCAAGCCATCGACACTGCTAGTAGGGTTACTAACACACTGTCATAGATCTACAGACAAAGATTTGGCCCGCACCAGCACTGTCGATCGGGGCATCGGCACTGCCGGTGAGGCAGCCACACTGAAGACAAGTGGTCTCTAGGGACCTTGACTGGCACTACCGGTTAGGAGAACCAGCACTATCGATCATAGCCAGCTAGAGAGCCCAACAGGAGATAGTCTCTGTGGAGAGAGGACCAGCACTACCGGTGAGCTACAGCCAGAGCCAGACAGAGAAGTGGCTCTCTAGAAGAACCGACCGGCACTGCCAATGAGCTATAGCCAGAGAGACAGAGGGAACAACCTTATCTTGAAGGAGAGACCGGCACTACGATGAGGCCATCGGCACTGCCGGTGCTGACAAGACAAAAAATAGAGAAGTGTCTGGGAATCACAGCGCCTCTGGGAAGGATGATCGGCACTCCCAGTGAGGGCCACCGGCATTGCCAATGAAGGCAAAAACAGAGGGTGACAGAAGTAGTATTTGAGGGAAAATTGAGCATTTGACTTTACCAACTTTGTGACTTATACCCCTCTTAATAGTACGGTTTACCTATACTCAAGAAATATATAAAAACAACATTGATCCTTCATTCTTGAGTGGATATTGGACTTTCAACTTAAGGCAAATGACCATCTTCTTTTCCCTTTTTATCTCAATGCATCTTATTCGCCAATTTGAGATAGTCATCTACACACATGCTCAATGAAAACATTAGTCCATTCTTAATTGTATTGACGTCAATCTCTAAAACAAAATTAGGGTCCTAGATGCACTTTCAATCTCCCCCTTTTGGTGATTGATGACCATACAACTGAATTTCATAGAAATTTGCAATAAGAATCATTTTATGATATTAAAAGAGATATGGAGCTCTGTTGGTGGTTTCTGGATGCCTACTTTATCTACCAAAAAGGGATGTTTTGCGTCTTAATTTGGTGGTTTGGACTAACAATTAACCCCATATTTGCATATATTTGTAGTTGTTCTATTTTGGATGTAATCACAGGAAACAGGTATAAAACAGGGCAATTATGGATAAAGAACTAAAGAGTAACGAAGATGGGCCAGATGCGGAGCCGCGCCGATTTGCGCAGGCCTGCGTCATTCAGCGCGGAAGGGAAAGATGACAAAAACATGACCCAGTCCGGGAAAGATGAAGGCCTAACCCAGTATGAGTTAGAGTCGGTGGAAGTTGACCTAATCCCATCAAGTATAGAAGGAAGATAATTATCAAGAGCCAAGGAGGGGCAGCAGAAAAACGGCAATCGTGAAAATCAGTCATTAGAACTAGGGTTCCAGGATATTGGTGGTGAAAGTTGGTCAACACCAACGAGAACCACCAGAAGGGAGATTGCGCCAATCGGCGCGACGCTTGCACCGATCAGCTCATGCGCATTCCAGCACTATTTCTCATCCCTCTGCTATGTCTAGCAGAAGGATGAGTGAGTAGTCTCATATTCTCTTCTCTGGTGCGGGGATCTGGTCATATAACTCTCATACTTATTGATACTCTCTCGATGAATTTAATCTATGTGATGAACTTAATTGCATATCTATCTATCCTTTTCATTAGTGTATTGGCCAATACACTTTTGCCCATTACATAGTGCAAGAAACCAGTGGGGAGCTAATAGCCTCTGTAGTGATAGCCGGAGTGAACGAAACCACCATGTCTTGTAGAATATTAGAGTCATCACTCGAGTTGATAAGAATAAGGTTGCATGCTAGTGAACCAATCCTAAGGAGAGAATCCTTCATTATCCTGTTACCTCTTCAATAACATTCACCCTCCACTCTCTCACCGTCATCATTCACACCAACCAACCCATTGCAATTTGTTAGTAACCCTTTAATAGTAATTGTTCCGCTCGTTCCTTGTGGATTCGATAACCTCGGAATACTCTGAGGGAAGAAGAGCTACAGCTGTACACCGTCCTCTTGCGGTATATAAGTGGGTGCATAATTACGACCAACAAGCTCCCCCTAAGTGTGTACATGAGATAGAAAATAAGCAACAACAACAGTGCACATATTTAAAGAAAGGTGTGAGAGCTCCCCCTAACACCGTGCATATGAGTAAATTTGCAACAATTAAGCATAAGAGATAAAAACAATGCATCTAGAACAAGAAAACCAACAATACATCATCACAAGATACAATAAAGGCACACGAACTCATAAAACACAAATAGAGGTTTATAAGAACAATAGCAAATAGTTTTACAAACCACAAGACACAAAGCAAGAAAATACAAATTGTCCATCACTCTCACAACTCACAAATTGAAAACTACTTAGAACTCTTCTCCCCCTTTGGCATCACAACACCAAAAAGAGGAAAAGAAGACAACTCAAGCATCCTCCAAGGTAGCATCGTCGTCATCCTCATCATCATCCGTCGCCTGCTGCACGACCTGTGTAGCCTGAGTGTAGATACCCCAGGGATCATCATAAGTGCTCATGTCTGGCAGAGGGGTGAACTAAACTGGAGGTGGAAGCTCAACACTAGAGGTAGCGGTGAGAGTCCTCATTTCAGACTGCATCTGAGAGAGAGCCAGCTGCTTCTCTCTTACTGCCACTGTTGTGTCCCGGCATATACAAAACATAGACTTGATGGCACGAGTGACCTTCGAAGACCGACGGCAAGGGTGAGGGACAACACTAGCACCGGCTGCCTCTCCCCCTGCTGTTGTTGTTGTTGCTGCTGAAGATTGAGGCACATCTGGAGCTGCTGGAGGACTACCGCCATAGGGAGGTGATGCAATGAGAGGAAACTTCTTCGGCGTGACTGAGGGATGCTTGTGATCACATATGAACTGGTAGCCCACCACACGCAGAATCATCTTCATAATGTAAGGAGCATAAATCAAGGAGGCCTTACTGGTGTAGGAGTTATAGAGAATCTTTGTCCATATGAAGTCAAACACACTGAAAGGCTCCGCTCCCTCTCTCATAGAAAACATCAAAGTCTTGATGGAGTAGAGAATAAGAGTGTGATCCCCCACCTTAGGAGTCAAAGTCACCCGGAGCATGTTGTTGAGAACTCGAAAATATGGCTTCATGCCATGATAGGAACCAAACTCAACACCATGCTTGGAGTCAGCATAACCGACATCATACATGAAAGCCCACTCACTGTCCTCCTGAGGATCAAAGATTGTCGCCTTGGGCTTCACTCCGTCAGTCTCATCAAATCCAAGGATCTGAGAAAAGTTAAAGTAAGTGACAGTGAAGCGGTTGCCCTCTATGGTCTATGATGAGGACATCACCATGTTGGATACACACATATCATGGCCTTCCCCAAGTTACAAGTCGTCACCAACTCGGTCGCCGCGTTCGTCCCGGATTCAGCCGACACCCCTTCACGGTTTTGATGATATCTCCCATATCCGACGTCCAAACGAGGTGTTCTTTGATGCGTTGGAAAGGGGACGACGACGCCGTCGTTTTGGTTCTGGTCCTAGCTCCTGAACGGTCGTGAGTCATAATATGTGACCATAACAAGGTGCTATGCCACCTATTTTGGGCCAACTTGGCCATGTATCATGTCGGGCCTTAAGCCCATGTTGTGGGCGCCCCCCTGGTCGCCCCCAACCCTGGGACGTCTGTGTTTCCTACATAAACTCAATAGCCACCATCTTTTAGTTTTGGGTTTTGTTTAGTTCAGTTTTCCAGAGAGAAACTTGATCGAATTATTGTAACTGTGGCGACAAGTCCTTTTACAGTAATCCAGGGCCCCTGTTCTTGTTCTACACCACTATGGCGATTAGTCCTTTTGTGTTCAGAGCTTGAACCTTTTCTTGTGATTCGCTTCATCCATATTTGCAATTTCAGATTGCGTGTTTATCCTCTCTTGCTTGTGTTCTCGATTTCGCTTGCAGGAACAATCAAGTTGTGCTTGGTGTAATGGTTGTGGAGTTGGATCTTGTCTGATTCGAGCCGGGTCGTCGACGCCGAGTTCCCCAAATTCGAGTTTATCCCCTTACCTCTCGGAAGATCGGGCCATATCTACATTAGTCTAGTGTAGCTTGGAATCCATGTGGTTTTCCTTATCAAGTTGAATCCACATGGTAGAGTAAAACTGGGCAATGATCTCATCATTCCAGTGCTGGTACAAACCAATGATAGCTGTCAAGTTCCTCCTGTCACACTCTGAGCGGATCAGCTGAAATATAGGATCATCTGTTGTTGCCATCCTGTCCTAGTCAATGCACTTCATGGGTGCAACTCTGTGTGTGGTCTTCTTCAAAATGTTCTTGTACCAGGAAACCTGAGTCAAGTCCCAAAATCTGACATCTGAGAACCCGGGTGCTTGGGCTGGGTCCAGGGGTTAGTGAGATGGTACTCTCTCATCTCATCCCTGGATGGAGCCACTGGGATCCTGAACTGCTCATCCACCTCGGGTGCCAACAACTGATATGTGATGGAGGAGCGCATGGGTCCATGGACAGGCTGATGGATAACCTCATCCCCAAACTCATCACCCTCCTCATCGTCCTCTTCACCACCATCCTCAGCCTCCTCATCCTCCTGCTGATCATCCCCTTCCTCTTCCTCATCTTCTTCCTCCTCTGATTCTTCCTCCTCACTAGGAGTAGGATCCCGTGGAGGAAGAACCTTGTCTTTGCCTTTGCCAGGCCCAAGGCCAACACCACGTGAGATGGCTTGGCCGGAGTGTCTGCCTCGACCCCGCTTCCCTCCCCCACCCAACAAGCAACGGGGGAGTCATTGGGGTCAAAGTCAGAATCGGAGTCACAGGCATAACTCGGATGCTTCTGCCGCTTGCCACCTGGCATCTATCAAAGAGAGAGGAAGTGGTGTGAAAAAATTGCAACAAGAACAGTACTAAACTGCTGTCTGGTTAGCCCTGATCAGTAGTGCTGATGGGAGCCATCGGTAGTGCTGATGGGAGCCATCGGCAGTGCCGGTGAGTTCAAACAGATTGCTGCAACAGTCACTTAGGGTTCTAGATCTCTCGACCGGAAGTGCCGATGGAGGCCACTGGCAGTACCAACCGAGGGAGAACCAAACCCTAAATCCACTAAAAATTGAGATTTAGCCACTAAAACTATACCAAATTGCATGGGTGACTAAATTACTCCTAGATGAACATCTCTTTCAAGTGAAATTACGCAAAAACATGAGGCATTGCGAGATTCAAAAGATGGAGATTTTTAAGAATACCTTCAAAAAGTCCTTCAAATCCGGGAGTAGATGGAGGAGAGAAGGCCTAAGAGACGATTTGATCCTTTTTTTGCATGATTCCATGAAGATTTGCAACTAATGGAGTGGGTTGATTTGGGTTAGGGTTAGAGAGGAGAGAGAGGCAAGATGGGGTCTGTTAACAGAAGAAAGGGCTCGGTCCCATGAGGGGACCGAGTCTACTTCAAGTTTCTAGACCCCGCATCGGCAATGCCGGTGATGGGCATCGGTAGTGCCGGTGCGGGTCAACGCACATAGACCAGGCCTGCATCAGCAGTGCCGGTAGTGAGCATCGGCAGTGCTGATGATGGCTGTCCGAGGGACAAAAATCCCAGACAGAGTGCAGTCTCTGTTGGACACTTGATCGGCAGTGCTGGTAGCGGTACTGGCAGCGCCGATCCAATGAAGAGCAGACAGGACAGAGCAATGAAAGGCTAGAAGAGGAGTTCTAAAAACAAAAAGGTTTTTGATGGACAAAAAGCTATCTTGACATCATATGGTTAGCCAACAATCAACAATACATTACAATGGCCATATTTTGACAATATTTGATCCAATGATCAAGAAGCAACAACACTAGCAAAAATAAAAGATTTTTGACATAAAGTAATGATTTTTGCAAAGATAAAACAATCACCATTCAGATGTGCGCATCCTCTACACCACATTGCTAGAGTCAAGAATATTTAGTTCACTCCTAAGATACCAAAATCTTTTTTCATCTAGGGGCTTGGTGAATATATCGGCTAGTTGATCTTCGGTTCGCACATAACTAACTTCTATATCCCCCTTGATAGAATGATCTCTCAAAAAGTGGTGGCAGATATCTATATGCTTTGTTCGCGAATGCTCAACGGGGTTATAAGCTAGCTTTATGGCACTCTCATTGTCACATAGGAGAGGAACACAGTTCAACTTGTGACCGTAGTCCCTTAGAGTTTGTCTTATCCAAAGTAGTTGTGCACAACAACTACCGGCGGCAACATACTCCGCTTCGGCCGTGGAAAGTGCAACGGAATTTTGTTTCTTGGATGACCATGACACTAGAGACGTACCTAAGAACTGGCATATCCCGGAGGTGCTCTTTCTATCTACCTTATCCCCAGCATATTCTGCATCGGAATGCCTAATAGGTTGAACTTTGAAACCTTGGTGTACCAAAGCCCTAGGTTGGGTGTGTGAACCAAATATCTCAATATTCTCTAAACGGCCACCATGTGACACTCCATAGGAGCGGCTTGAAAATGTGCACACATACACACACTAAGCATGATGTCGGGCCTAGATGCACAAAGATAAAGCAAAGATCTAATCATGGAGCGATATACCTTTTGATCAATGGGCTTATCCTTTTTGTTGAGGTCGATATGTCCATTAGTTGGCATGGGAGTTTTGATGGCCTTGGCCTTGTCCATGTCAAACTTCTTCAATAAATCTTGAGTGTACTTGGCTTGACATAAGAAGGTGCCCTCCTTGAGTTGCTTCACTTGGAAGCCTAGAAAGTATGTCCATTCTTGCATCATGGACATCTCAAATCTATTGGTCATTATCTTGCTAAACTCATCACAAAAGTTTTGGTTAGTAGAACAAAATATTATGTCATCGACATATATTTGGCACACAAATATATCATTGCCAAAAGGCTTGGTGAAGAGGGTTGCATCGGCCTTGCTAATGACGAAACCCTTTTTAACAAGAAAATCCCTAAGGAATTCATACCATGCTCTTGGAGCTTGTTTAAGCCCATAGAGAGCCTTATGGAGCTTATAAACATGATTAGGATACTTAGGGTCTTCAAAGCCCAGTGGTCGCTCCAAATACACCTCTTCCTTTATTGGCCCATTGAGAAATGCACTTTTCACGTCCATTTGGTACAACTTAAAATCATGGTGAGTAGCAAAAGAAAGTAGTATTCTAATAGATTCAACTTATGCTACGGGGGCATAAGTTTCATCGAAATCCAAACCTTCAACTTGTGAATACCCCTTTACCACGAGCCTTGCCTTGTTTCTTGTCACCACACCATCTTCATTTTGTTTGTTGCTAAACACCCATTTGGTGCACACAACATTCTTGTTCTTTGGTCTTTCCTCCAAAGTCCATACTTTATTTCTTGTGAAGTTGTTCAATTCTTCTTGCATGGCCATCTCCCAATCCGAATCCTCAAGTGCTTGTTCTACCCTAATTGGCTCCATAGAAGAGACAAAAGAGTAATGATCACAAAAATTACTAACTCGAGATCTAGTGATTACCCCCATATCAATGTCTCCAAAAATTTGTTCGACGGGGTGATCATGTTATACACTTCGATGCATTCTTGGGTGTGGTGGATGTGAACTTTCTTGACCACCATCTTTATCAACCTCTTGATCATGTCTTTGAGAATCATAAAAACTCGACCCACGGAGGGTAAGACCACCCCCGAGGCATTGCATTAACAAGAAGACCTTCTCACGCAGGCCAAGAAAACCCCCGAACCCCTCTCCGTCCCTTACACGAGGGCCACGTAATCCCTGTGAGAGCCGGGCCGACGCTTAGCACCGTTACCCGTGACCGGACCGGGCCTTAACCCATGCTTTGAGATTACGGAGAGGCGAGGGGATTTTTTTAACCCAGACCATAATTCATCCCCTCTGGGGATCAAACCTGGGACCTGAGAGGTGCTACTCGGAAGCCCCAACCATTACGCTGAAGGCCCTTTCGCGTCTTTGAGAATCATCACTTGATGCTTGTTCATGATCCCCAACATCTTGACCTTGACCACTTGCATGATCAATTTCTTCATTTTCATGATGTTGGTCTTGTCTTGAGGGAGAGGGTTGATTTTCAATACTTGATGTTTCTTGTGGTCTCACATCACCAATAGTCATCCTTTTTATTGCCATTCTAGGAGCTTCATTATCTACATCATCAATAGCAACTTGCTCCCCTTAAGAGCCATTAGACTCATCAAATGTCACATCACGTGAAATTTCAAAGCAACTGTTGACGGTCCTTAAATGCCAAATATGACTGTCAAATCCTTGCAAAAACAACATAAAAGGAATAAACAAACTAGTGGTAGCAGATTATTATTAACCATTTACACGAATTTTGGTGCGACATGTGTTTGCAGGTATAAAAGAGCTAAAATATGCAAAAACATGAAGAAACGCCCCGTCGGCCGATCCTGCCGTAAAACAGCCAGCCGATAGGGTCGTATGAGGTTGAAATCAGGGTCCGGCAGGATCGTGATGGCTGAAATCAGAACTTAGCCGACAAGGTCATATCAGGCTGAAATCAGCTACCTGGCTGGTTAAAATAGAGTCTCAACAGACTGAACCATCCGACCTAGCCGACCCTGCAAAACACTCCATCATGAGGCCGTTTTCCCTCCCCGGACTAAGGAGGGTAAAAGTGGAGAAATAAAGGAGGCATTCATGTGGCATAACTTGGACAAGTCAAAACATGACCCAGAGGGGGTCAGCTCCCGAAAGGGGCTGCCGCCCGACCTGCCAGGCCGCCCGGCCTAGGCTTGCCGCCCGGCCTGGGATGGCCACCCAGGGTTACTAGCCCATGAGGCCCATGAGGCTTACCGACCCCAAAACAGAGATTTCGAGGGAAACCGACCAAGGAACCGCCATCAAGACAAGATCTGAGCCGTCCGAAGCGAGTCGGTTGGAAACCGACCAAATCCCGTGGCCGCCCAGCCTGGGCTGCCGCCCGGCGGTGCATGCCGCCCGGCATGCCCGGCCGCCCGGCACACGTGGCCGCCCGGCGTGGCCCGCCGCCCGGCGGGGGAATTTTCACCCACCGACTCTCCTCCACCTTGAAGTACCCACCAAGTCTTCGCCACCTATAAATAGAGGGGAAATTTGGTAGAAAAGACAACACACCAGAAGAAGAGTATAGAGCTCCACTTCAAAAGGCTTTAGCACTGCCAAAGTGCTTAGAAAATAGGGAGAGAGTGAGGGAGAGTTCGAGGAAGCGTCGGGCTTGTCGGCGATCTTCCCCACGCTTGTACCTCGACGGATGCTTTCCTTTTCAAGTAAGTGTTTGTGTTTCCTCTTCAGTATTTAAGTTTCCTATTTAAGTAAGTTCTTTCCTTTATTGCTTACGGGATCATCGCTCTATTTAATTAGAGTATCTTAGTCTTGTATAAGCGTGGATCCGAGACTAGGATAGTAATTGATAGCGTAGATGTGGTGTCTAGGCTAGAGGTTACCTTTGTTTGCCACGTGCCCCATGATTTGTTAGAGGTAGTCGGTAGGTGGTGACAGCCCTATTCGGCCTTAGTAATCCTCCACGTCCGGGTACGTCATAGAGCTGTTGGCCAGAATCGCCTGTGGATACAGGGGTAAGCCGGTGCCCGAAGTAAGTAGTAATAAACCGAACCTCTCTTATTATAGGATCCTTGACCATAGGAATCCTCTCTACCCTCTGCCTACCATATTCTTGTTGTCCTTGGACGGATTAGTTTAGAAGAATAATACACACACGTTCCCCGAGATTCAATAACCTGGAATACTCCTAGGTGAAGTGCTACAACGGTATCCATGCGCTTGCGGATTTATCTGTGATTGTAAGAAATACCAACAAGCATTTTTGGCGCCGTTGCAAGGGATAGTAATATTTCTGGTGCGACGCAAAGAAGTGTCAACAAGCATTTCTTGCGCCGTTGCCGGGGAACGGTTGTTGTATCATCTTTGAACATTGTTAGTCCTCGTATCTTTTCTTTTTTTCCTTTCCTTTTATTTCTTTTCTTTTTCCACCATGGAGCAAACTTGTATCCTATCATTTTTTGCTCCAAAGGGCGAGTTCTTTGAGCCACCGCCGTCTGCGGACCCAATTCGCACATCCGGGTATGAACTCCACCCAATGGCGCTTTAGTTTATTTCCCCTTTTTATTTCTATTCAATTCAATTTTATAGTGCGCCTAGAAAAGAAAAAACAATAATAAATAAAGTTGTGACTCTATTTGGCCATAAAGCCAGTAGAGTCCCTTTTTCTTTTCACCCTTTTTGTTTTTGTTTTTGTTCTTCTTCAAATAAAGCAGCCAGGTACAAGATCAAGTGTGGGGGAGGCCTTCAAGATTCTCAACGCACAAACAATACAAGGCCTCCCATCGACATGTTGCGCATCGTCACTTAAGCCAACACGACATAGGGCGAGGCGATCGGGCTCCAAGCAATGTTGACCAACCTACAAGGGCAATTGACCTAGCCATGGTTCCCCTTGACCTCTACCTCTTCAAGAGCGGTGGTTTGCACACTCTATCCCTTTCTTCCTAGTCCCAAGTTAAATCAAATTTATCCTGAATCAATCAATAGTTTTAACTTGAAAACTCAAATAAAATCATATGAACCCTTATTTTTATTTCATGGTTCTATTTGGTTGGCTTGTATGCTCCTTATTCCTAGTTCATAGACTTGTTGCTTATGAACTACATCTTTAGGAAAGCATGTCACCTAGATAGTTGATGCATGAGATATGGTTTGACGAAATGAATCTTTCTCTTATGCTTGATGTGCTTGGGAATTTTTCTTATAAAAATCAAAAAATTAAAATCAATAGCTTGACTCCTCAATGATTATATCTTCCTACCAAAGCCATATGATGAACTCACTAAAAATCTTATGCATATGCTACTTGTTGTTTCATTGAACTTTGTCAAATTGTTGTGACCCTTGTGAGTTACTATTTATGACTTTGATCAAGATTTTGTGCACACCACTTTGCTAATACTTCTTCACTAGAAGTTAGCACCACCATATCCATCATCCATGTGCTATTTCTTCTACACTGGAAGATAGCAATTCCATGTCATCATCCATCCATTAAATAAAGTACTCCATCATATTCTGGTAGACTCCCTCTCCAAATATCCTTGTAAAAGTGACATGGCTATTCATGATTCAAAAAAAAAAGTGAAAAAAAATAGAGAAAGAATTAGCCCATGTTCTAAAACGCCTATCCAATAGAAGGGAGGGAGCATCTTAAAAGAAAAGGGAGTATTCACATTCAGTCATTTTCCATCCACATATCCATATATGCACATGCTTGATCAAAAGTTCATGAATTGTTGTCCATGGATCTAGTTTTTGACTTAGTAATATATGAGACACAAGTTTGCCTCCCTTTTATCCCTACCTTGAGCTCCACACAAAGCCATATTTAGAAGTAGGATGAAAAGAGGCAATGTCCTGGTGAGGAACCATACACATTGAGCGATTTGAGAGAATCATTCGAGGGGTACAACTATGATTTGTTTTGAAAATCATTTCAAAACCCCAAGCTATATAGCAGAATGAGTGAAGATGATTAGAGTCAGGACCATTCCATCCTTCAACCACCCAAGGTAACATGATAGACACTTTAAAAGTTCATAGGTACAGGTATGACTTGGAATAATTTGCATGCTACCATCATACCAATTGAACTTATGATTCACCTTAGTCTGTATTCCTTTACTCGAGGACGAGCAAAGACTAAGTGTGGGGGTGTTGTTGACGGTCCTTAAATGCCAAATATGACTGTCAAATCCTTGCATAAACAACATAAAAGGAATAAACAAACTAGTGGTAGCAGTTTATTATTAACCATTTCCACGAGTTTTGGTGAGACATGTGTTTGCAGGTATAAAAGAGCTAAAATATGCAAAAACATGAAGAAACGCCCCGTCGGCCGATCCTGCCGTAAAACAGCCAGCCGACAGGGTTGTATGAGGCTGAAATCAGGGCCCGGCAGGGTCATGATGGCTGAAATCAGAACTTAGCCGACAAGGTCATATCAGGCTGAAATCAGCCACCTGGTTGGTTAAAATAGAGTCTCATCATGCTGAACCATTCGACCCAGCCGACCCTGCAAAACACTCCATCATGAGGCTGTTTTTCGTCCCGGACTAAGGAGGGTAAAAATGGAGAAATAAAGGAGGCATTCATGTGGCATAACTTGGACAAGTCAAAACATGACCCGGAGGGGGTCGGCACCCGAAAGGGGCTGCCGCCCGGCACAGGCCGCCGCTCGGCCTAGGCTTGCCGCCCGACAGGGTTTGCCACCCGGCCTGGCCTAGGTTGGCCACCTAGGGTTACCAGCCCATGAGGCCCATGAGGCTTACCGACCCCAAAACAGAGATTTCAGGGGAAACCAACGAAGGAACCGCCATCAAGACAAGATCTGAGCCGTTCGAAGCGAGTCGGTTGGAAACCGACCAAATCCCGTGGCCGCCCGGCATGGCCCGCCGCCCGGCGGGGGAATTTTTGCCCACCGACTCTCCTCCACCTTGAAGTACCCGCCAAGTCTCCCTCACCTATAAATAGAGGGGAAATTCGGTAGAAAAGACAACAGTCAAGAAGAAGAGTATAGAGCTCCACTTCAAAAGGCTTTAGCACTTCCAAAGTGCTTAGAAAATAGGGAGAGAGTGAGGGAGAGTTCGGGGAGGCGTCGGGCTTGTCGGCGATCTTCCCCACGCTTGTACCTCCACGGATGCTTTCCTTTTCAAGTAAGTGTTCGTGTTTCCTCTTTGGTATTTAAGTTTCCTATTTAAGTAAGTTCTTTCCTTTATTTCTTACAGGATCATCGCTCTATTTCATTAGAGTATCTTAGTCTTCTATAAGCGTGGATCCGAGACTAGGATAGTAATTGATAGCGTAGACGTGGTGTCTAGGCTAGAGGTTACCTTTGTTTGTCGCGTGCCCCACGGTTTGTTAGAGGTAGTCGGTAGGTGGTGATAGCCCTATCCGGCCTTAATAATCCTCCACGTCCGGGTACGTCATAGAGCTGTTGATCGGAGTCGCCTGTGGATGCAGGGGTAAGCCGGTGCCCGAAGTAAGTAGTAATAAACCGAACCTATCTTATTATAGGATCCTAGACCATAGGAATCCTCTCTACCCTCTGCCTACCATATTCTTGTTGTCCTTGGACGGATTAGTTTAGAAGAATAATACACACATGTTCCCCGAGATTCGATAACCTAGAATACTCCTAGGTGAAGTGCTACATCGGTATCCGTGCACTTGCGGATTTATTTGTGATCATAAGAAATACCAACAAGCATTTCTGGCGCCGTAGCCAGGGATAGTAATATTTCTGGTGCGACGCTAAAAAGTGTCAATAGCAACCGGTGGTTTTGTTAAATACACGATAGGCATGAACATTCGACCCATAACCAAGCAAAAAACCTTCATCAACTTTTGGAGCAAACTTTGAAGTCTTGGGTTTCTTGTTTAGCATGAAACATTTGATCCCAAAAACACAAAAATTGGAAATATTAGGCTTGTTACCGGTTAGTAGCTCATATGGTGTTTTCTTCAAAAGTCGGTGGAGATACAACCGGTTGGAGGCATGGCATGCGGTGTTGACGGCTTCGGCCCAAAAACGGTCGGACATCTTGTATTCATCAAGCATTGTTCATGCCATCTCAATGAGTGTGCGGTTCTTTCTTTCGGCCACCCTATTTTGTTGAGGGGAGTAGGGTGCCAAAAATTCATGCTTGATCCCTTCTTCATCAAGATACTCCTCAACTTGAGTGTTCTTGAATTCGGTGTCGTTATCACTTCTTATCTTCTTGATCTTCACTTCATATTCATTTTGTGCTCTTTTCATGAATGTCTTGAGCACATATTTCACTTCACCTTTATCATGCAAAAAGAATACCCACATGAAGCGAGAAAAATCATCAACAATTACAAGACCATATTTGTTACCACCAATGCTTATGTAGGAAATAGGGCCGAAGAGGTCCATGTGCAGCATCTCCAATGGTCTTGTGGTTGTTATCACGTTCTTGGAGGGGTGTGAAGCTCCAACTTGCTTTCCTACTTGACATGCGCTACAAATTCTGAAGGACCGAGAAGGCGACCAGAGGGGAGGGGGTGAATGGGAGTCAATCAAAATTCTTCAAGAGAACTTGGCCTATATCCTAAAAATAACCCAAGCCAACCTCCGAACCGATCACCAAGACTACACACACCAACTCATGGTGTACTAGCCCTAGGAGTGATCAACCACAGCAAAGAAACACAGCGGAAACAACAAGAAACAGCAAAGACTCGAACTAGTCAACAGACTCACCAAAAACAAGACCTTACTGTACCACTACTGGCACTGCCGATCAGGGCCATCGGCAGTGCCGTTACGGGATACTGTGACCCACCGACAGTGCCGGTCCTGGTCATCAGCAGTGCCGATCGACCCTAATGAAACAGCAGAATTTTTTGGGATTAGGCAAGAACTTGGTTAAAACCTAATCAAATAAACTCCAAATGATGCGATTTTTGGACCAGTGAATCATCATCACATCACGACCCTAATCCTTGAAGATCAACTCAATTGGCTCAAGGAATCATCACTAATTTCAGATCTTGTGCCAAGAACGCCAAAAAGGGGAAACTCGAGAAATCCTTCAAATCGAAGGTGCTAGACTATTGATTCGGTCAGGGATCCACTAAGGATTGTTCTAGCTCATTGTGAGGACCGAAGGCGTACCGAGAGGGGGGGGGGGTAAATCGGTAAGTTGCTCACGATTCCAATTACTTCAATTTCCACTACTTGAGTCTAACAATAGAAGCAACCTAAGCAATTCTAGTAGACCAAGACCCTTCACATGCTAGTGTTCATGATAAGATAAAGAGCGGAAGACAAACACACTAGCCTATGTAAGCCATAATTCACCCTAGTCACTAGAGCACACAATTGCAGAATAGTAAGAAGAGGGTCAAGGAATTATCACGATTTTGTTTTCGAGGTCTCGAAAGAATGGCGCCTTCCCCTAATCCTCATGGTACCACTCCCGCCGGAGTCCCGGTCCCTCCCTCCATCAAGTGGAGTTCTCGCCCACGAGCCCGCAATCATTCCTAGAGTGAAGAAACGGTGCGCGTCACCGCTGCACAAAGTACAAGCTCGCCTCCCTCGAGAGCTTGCCGGACTCCCCGAGCCAACACGGGTGCTCACTAGCGATGCCCCTTTCACCGGCGGGCTCAAACCGTGTACAAACATGTGACGGCCTTCACAACCGATCATGATAGGCTCGATCACCAACACCTAACCGGTCTAGGTCTCACCATAAACCAAGAGTAACAATCTAGATCACACCCTCAAGGACACCCTAGCCTTAGATGTGCAAGATGCTCAAGTTACTCTCCACTAGCATTCTCAAGATATCCAATATCCTCTCCTAGTGCTCTCCTCTTTTCCTCATGGACCTTACCAAATGCTCTCAGGTATTCCACTGGCCAAGAGAGATCTCCAAGACCCCAGCAACGAAGTTATATAGGCTCCCAACCTCAAACTAGCCATTGCCTCACGAAATCAGCTTCTTGGGCCTTCTGATTGGGCAATCCAGTCACTACCTGACCGGACAGTCCGGTCACTACAGAACAATGTACTAAACAATCTGACTCTGCTGAAACCTATACTGACCGGACATTCCGGTAACCTGATTGGACAGTTTGGTCCGTTTATCTCTCCAATCCAGAAACATTTTAGCGCTGCTTCCTCACTGCTCTGTGTGAAGCCACATAGACCGGACCGTCCGGTCTGTAGACTGGACTATCTAGTCTCTACAGCTTCCAGACACAGACAGTTTCCTTGCTACCCGTTGTAAGTCCCAGACAACTCCCATAGTGACTCTATAGTCCGGTCTCCACTAACCCCTCTATCCGGTCTCTATGTCCAGAAGCCGAAACTCATCATCCTCGCTTGACTTTGTTTCCCAGCTTCTCTGAACAGCTACTTGGCTTCTCCATTGTCACCTAGTGCCTGTGATTTCACCGAGAAACCTTGCACATCACCCACTAGACATGACCTAAGAGAATGACCTAGACCCACTTGATAGTCTGGTTTTTCCTATGGACTCAATGCCCTAACAACTAGTCAAGTGTTCCAAACACTTGCACCATAGCTTGTTCTCCACTTTGATCCATCTCCATCAACCCTTGGACTCCATCAAGTTCACAAGCCTCCATGCTTGTGGTCATTTTCATCAATTGCCAAGGTAACCATCATCCATATGATTTGTAATAGAGTTAAGAGATGATTCCTACATAGACAACACTCATGTAGATATGAGCCCACAAATTCATAGTCGTCATCTATCACCAAAACATCCATACCTTGGGGATCCAATCACCAACGGTCATGAAGCTTACACGCATCCTAGCAACAAGTTTCTCAAGAAATCCGAACCAAAAACTCGTCCAATTATGAGATCAAAAATCACCACAAAAATAGCTCCAAAAATAGAGAAAAAGGGAATTTCATCATTTAGGGAAAGAGGGAGATCTTGAACATGAAAATACTTCTCATATCATAGAAAGGTGCTTACAAGATCTAAGGATACAAGGGTAGGAAGCCACCCTCTTCCTCCCACCATTTGGAAGAGCAAGAGATGTCTCTCACACACCCACTACTCTCCACTAAAATATGAAGACCTCTCCTAGCACTATGAATAGAACCCTAACACAAGGCTAATGGAAAGAGAGACACCTCTTCCACCATCCCTATCTCTTCTTATATAGGCCTAGGGTCTATTATCCACATGACCACTCTACCCTTGACCTACATAACACACCCACCTACCATCGGAGGCATAACCGTCCATCTTTTTCCTCGTTGCCCGAATGCCATCGAGCCCATCACAACTTTGCTTCACCTCCACGCAAGCTCCGCGATGGTGCCACGTGCACCTCCAATCGATGCCACCGGTTTTGAGGCCCAAACCCGGAAACCACCTTGCACACTTCTCAAAGCGCGACTTCTCGATGTTGACATGTGTCACCTCATCCCGCAATCCTAACCATCGACAAGTCTCTCTCGGTCCCTATCCATCAGCCCCCCTTGTCACTTGCACCGGCATCCCGCTCGCCTTGACTTGGTCAACACGCCGTCTTCATCGCCACCACGGTTTTGAGGCTCAACCGCGAAACCATCAGTGCTTCTTACCTCTCCACGTGTCTAGTGTGGATCACCCTTGACTTCACCCGGCATCCCAATCGTCCGGCCCTAAGTCCCCTACTTGTGCCCGATCCTCTCGCCACTGACCGCCAAGTCGACTTCAGTGACCTACACATCATGCGACAAGCAAACACATTTCCTATCTCCTGCAACTTCACCAATACTTCCACCAACTCCGATTAGTCAAAACTATGACATGCAAACCAATGCAATCCCCGGGTTCCCGCATTTCAACTCGAACATCAAATCCGCTCAAGTCAATTACTCATCACATATATTGCAAACCATGGCACATATCCATATGGTTTCTCAATCTCCCCCTTGATGAGTACATTGACAACCTCAAATGCACAAAGATTAGAGAGTCAAAAGCAAAACCGAATAAACTCATCCAAATGGCCAAACCCAAGGAAATGGTGAAAACAAGCCATCTAGCAAAGTAGGGATCACAAAACCAAGAGTTGGCAAAGAAAGCGATTCGGGACGCAAAGTATGTGAAAAGCGCAAGAAAATGATCGAGATCATGATATGCTCCCTCTCAACTTGTGGTAGGTCTCATGTAATGCAAAATGGATCATTTTAAGTTTCTTAGCATTATTTGTGCATGACCCAATATTTTCTCCCCCTTTGGCAATGAACTCATCAAAGAGGCAAATAAACAAGCAAACATGCAATGCATGAAAATGCAAACCTAAGGAGCTTCAACAATTATACAAACAAGCATTTAACTGTGCTAATCATAAGCATTGAGCTATGAAGTGTAAAAGCAATGACGCACAGCCATACAAAGATCAAAAATAGATAGCAAGGTGTAACACCCTACTTTTCACAATTTATAAAAATGCCAATTAATAGCATTAATCAATTAATAAATAGTCTAGTAAAAATTATTTTCTAAATAATTACTTAATTGCATTTGCATATCATGTCATTGCCATGTAGTTGCATTATGCATTTAGTTTATTCATTAAATAGTGACCAGGAAAATTAGGAATAGAAATTAGAATAGGATTTAGAGAGGAAAGGAATTAGAAAAGAGAAAGAAAAAAAAGGGAAATCAGAATTTGGGCCGTACCCAACATTTCAGCCCACCCCAGAGCTCTTCCCTCCCCTCTCCCCACTCCCCTCTCCCGGCCCAGGCCATGCCAGGCCAGGCCGCACCAGCCCAGTTGCCCGCCTCCCCGCACCAAAGGCGCCCCGGCCGAAGACGCCTCCCTCCCGCTCTCTCTCTCTCGCTGGCAAGCGGGCCCGCCCCATCGTCTCCTTCCTCCCGCTAATCCCGCCTACCTTCCCTTTCTCGCCTCTGGCCAGTTCAAATCGGCGCCCGTGCGCGCTCGCCCCGACCCCCCCCCCCCCCCGACACCACGTGCATGATCGCTGCAACCTTCCGCACTCCCTTCCCCCACTTTCCCTATTTCTCACGCGCCGCCACCGATGAATTTTGGGAAGCGTGAGATCCTTGACCGCTCTGCCCCCGGCCGAAACCCCGATAACCCTAGCCCCGCCCCTCTATAAAACCCGAGCCATCGGCACCCCCTGCAACCATCCTCGCTGCGCCCGAGTCCTCCCTCTCTCTCATTCGCTCCAGCACCGCCGCGTGAGCTTTTCGTCGCTGCCGGTACAAGCTACGCCACCGCCGCGATTTCTCTGGTCTGACGCCTCCCGGTCCGACCTGACCCGACGCCGTGCATCGCAGGTGATCGAGGACCACTTCCAGCTGATCCCGGCCACCTCCCGGCTTAGTTAAAATTGCGTTTATGCCCCTGTTTTTGTCCAGCAACTTTAGAAAATTGTTTTTAAGCCCATGGACTTTATAATAATTATTTTAGCACTGTATTTTAATAGAAACGCCCCTGTACTTTATTAGGGTAATTATTTTAACCATGTAAATTTTACAAAAACACCCCTGGACTTAATTTCAATTATATTTCAGCCCTATCTTTTTACACTCTAGCCCCTGAACTTGTTATAAAATATATTTTAGCCCTTGGATTTTTACCTAAGCTATTTAGTCCCTGTTATTTTGCAGTTAGGCCCCTATAATATTCTGAAATTACCTTTTTGCCCTCAAACTAGCCTGTTTTACCATTTTACCCCTAGAACTTCAAATAGCCATAACTCTTTACTCGTAACTCCAATTTAGGTGATTCTTGCGCCAAATTTCTCGTAGGAGCATAACCTATGCATTCATGGCATTTACATATCGTCTTTTCACTGTTGCATAGCTGTGTTTTGATTCTTATGCAATTGCTTGCGCCGGTACCTTACGTAAAGTCGAGCATACACAAGGACCACCCTACGAGGACTTCCAGGAGCAGGAATTTGAAGTGTTTGAGCAGCCTCCTGCGCAGGACGAAGGCAAGTGTCCTTGATGCTTCTTGCACCTATTATAATTTTATTGTAGAATTGCATGCTTGTGTCTATTGATTGGGAACCTATGTTTAGGGTTTACTAGCAATTGTTTTACTATGTCCTTGTCGCCTTGAACTAGAGTTTTAACGGGTAGACATGCTTAGGTTGCTTATGGGATGTGGAGTTAATAATAATCTTGGTTAATGAACAATATCATATGGGTGATGATTGGTAATTATTTTAGCAACATGGCTTAGGGATCTATGCAAGTTGGGTGGAATGGATGTGGTGTCGTGGGCACATGGTTGGTGGTAGTAGGCTTGTTGTAGATCCTAGGACCCGGTTCTTGGAGCGATGACCCAGGAAAACAGTGCCATCACAAGACCGATATGGGTAAGGCTTGGCCTAGTAATTAGGTGTTCTCCCAGTGTCGGTGCAGCATGTCGGTGGAGCGGGAAACGAAAGTCAAGAGGACTGTCCTTGGATCCGAATGGCTCAAGAGGGGGCTCCTGGGGTAGTTAGCTCCTTAGTACTGGACTAACACTTATGGACGGGAGTGGAACCTTAGTGGCTGACATGTACTAGGAGACCCTTTGGAAAAGCCTCGTAGTGAAACCCTGCCACACACCAAAGGAAGTGTGTAATGTGGGTCATGGCCACGGGCACAAAGGGAATCACGACTTGTGGGTAAAGTGGTACAACTCTACAGAGTATCAAAACTATCATGATAGTCGTGCTCAGGGTCAAGAGCGGCTTGGAATCCTCACAAGATTAGTTGGCTATGGATTGGTTGGGATGGTTGGATGGGTTGGACTTGGATTGGATAGTGCCGTGTGGATTGAGGGATGGGATGCCCCCACTTAGTAATTAGGTTGCATAGGACATTAAAAGCTCATGCAATAAAACCCTTTTTTAGCCTTCCTTGACTTAGCCTCATGTCATCTTTTCCCCTACTTGCTGAGTACGGCACGTACTCACCCTTGCTATACCATATCGTTGCTCAGCCGCAGGAGAGGAGTGGAACCACTATGAAGACGATGGAGGCGAGTACTAGGCGATGGTCCACCAGTCGGTGCCTGTGGAGTCTTGGGACGTCTACGCTAGTTTATTTCCGCTGCATTGATGTACTTTTCTTTTTAGACCTACAGGTCCTTTTGTAATAAAGATACGATGTAATAAATAAAGGATACAAATATTTATTCCGTTTACCATTGATGATGTACCGTATGTGTGTGTAACTTGATCCTAGGCACACGTACGGCGGCACCCATTTTGCTCCTTAAAATGGGTGTGACAGAAGTGGTATCAGAGCCATATCGACTGTAGGACGTCAGCCTAGTTAGCCATGGATGCATTTAGGACTCTATTTTGTTTTACATCTATACAAATTATTTTAACAAAATATTAATCCTTGTGGTTCTCTTATTTTTTTTCTTCTTTGGTTTATTTTTAGATTTCTTTTAAACCATTGCTTATTCATGTGTTATTTCAAAAATGTAGATGGCCCGCACCAAGCTGACCGCTCGTAAGGCTACGTCTGGACGCCACTGTGGACGCCTTGCCCCTAGGCATGTTCGGAAGGAAGCAAGTGAAGAGGTGAACCAGCCCGAACGCGAGAAGACCCCGGTGATAGATGAGGAGCTCCCAGCGACACAGGAAGACCCCATAGAAGAAGAACCTGAGGAACCTGAAGAGGAAGAACCTGAAGAGCATGAGCAAGAAGAGGATCCTGAGGAACCCCAAGAAGGAGGAGACCCTGAAGGAGGAGAAGACCCTGAAGAACCTGAGGACCCCGAAGATCCTGAAGATCGTGTTGAGGAGGACTCAGAGGAGGAAGACGAAGACTCGGTTGTCCGTCAGGCCGAGAAGTACCGCTCTTTTGGACTAGAGGGTGAGACCTTCTCCAAGACTCTGCGGAAGAGAGGATTGGCATCACAAATAGGCCACAGTACTTCCTCAAGAAGGTGGATCGCCCTTCCCGTGAAGAATGGAGGGCAGAGGTCAACATCTACGACAGCGACTGCGTCGTATCTACTCATCGCGGCCATACGCCCAGGGCTACTCGTGAGGCTGCAGTGGACGACGCGGCCTGGAAAGCTCTCACTAGCCTCTGCCACACTCACTGCCGTGGAATAGCAAGGACAAGCTTTGCCCATATTCCCCGTTAGAAGCCAGGCATAGAAAAGTACACCATCGCTCCTACAGAATGGTATGTGAGCACCAGAGAGATGGATGAGACTCAGGGAGTCGCTTTGGACTTAAGCCATACTGTGGAGGCCCTACTGAAGGAAAACCACGCTCTTCGGAAAAGGCTACGTGAGACTGAGGATTATCTAAAGCGCGACCAGCGAGTCAAGATGGGCGAGCAGAGTGACCCCTACTCCTCTGGCATCCGTACTTGGACCACAAACTCCCCGAAGCGTGCAAGCTCCCTACCCTCGATCTCGGACAAAGTCAGCTCCCGTGCCTAGGAGACAACTTGCCCTATGAATAAAGATTGTAATAATCAAACGTTTAGATCGATTTGCTTTCATGGTGTGATGTAATGAACTCTTTTGCTTGGTGTGCTCGATGTGAGTTGTGGGATGCCTTGGCACCTTGTCCACAACCTCATCTTTTGGTTTGCTTATTTAAATTAAACTATCGTTTTACTTATCATTCCTTGATGCATTTAGTTGGGGTTCCTTCTCTCTCACTATTATCCCACCTCGTCTCACACCCCTTCCACCATTCATTCTCTCAGATGGTTCGCACTAGGGGACACGCTGAAGGTAGCCACCAGAACAACGAGGATGACAACAATGCTCCGAACCTCGAGCAACTCCTAGCCATGCAGACTCAGCTTATGCAGACGGTGATCCAAACCTTGGGCGCCCTCCAGCAGAACCAACATGCCCCTCCACCTCCACCTCCACCCCAGAATAGGTTGGGAGAATTCCTAAGGACTAGGCCACCTACCTTCTCCCAGTCCAAGGATCCTATGGAAGCTGATGATTGGCTCAAGGCCATAGAGAAGAAGTTGATGATCGCCTAATGCAATGATCGAGAGAAGGTTCTCTTTGCAGCGCATCAGCTATTTGGTATAGCCGCAGACTGGTGGGAGGCTTATTGTAATGCCCATGCTGATGTGGAGACCATCACTTGGAATGAGTTCAAGGCTAGCTTTCGCTCACACTATGTCCCTACGGGCATCAAGTTATTGAAGAGACAAGAATTTCAAGATCTAAGGCAGGGAAGCATGACAGTGAGTGAGTACCTGAATAAGTTCACCCAACTATCCAGGTATGCTCCTGAGGATGTGAGCACAGATGAGAGGATGCAGTACATGTTTATGAGGGGACTACAGAATAACATCCAGTTCCAGTTGCTGAACAATGACTATGCAAACTTCCAGAAACTGGTGGACAAGGCCATTGTCGTGGAGAACAAACGTAATGAGATTGAAAGGGAAGGCAAGAGGAAGATGCCCTTTCAAGGACAATCATCGGGTAGTAACACCCGTCCCTGCCTGATGCCATCCACCAACCCCTACTACCGTGCTCCCAACATAGTCAGGCCACCCATGCAAGCTCCACGCCCCAACTTCCAGATGCAACGCCCCAACTATCAGGCCCCTCGCCCCAACCCCCAGCAGGCACCTCACACCACCCTTCCGCAGGCACCTCGCCCCGCAGCCCTAATAGCTCCACAAGGCCTAAACCGCAACACTTCTGGGAGTGCTAGTGGTGCGAAGAGAGTCTGTTATCAGTGTGGACAGGAGGGTCACTTCATAGGTCAGTGTCCCCAGTGGAACAACGCACCAAGGCAAGCCCCAACCAACATGCTGCAAGGCAATCGAGGACAACAGAATTATGCTCGTGGCCGCATCAACCATGTCACTACTGAGGAAGCTGAACAAGCTGCAGATGTGGTGCTCGGTACGTTCTTAGCTAACTCACAACCTGCAACCATTTTATTTGATTCGGGAGCATTACACTCATTCATAACATCCGCCTATCTTGCAAAGTACAATCTGCCAATTGCTATTATGAAGCATACCATGCTAGTTAGTTCTCCTGGGGGAGAAATGAGAACCAATCAAATATGCCCAAAGGTCGCCCTCAAAATAAGGGGGGTAGACTTCTCAGCCAATCTCATCATCCTAGACTCCAAGGGGATAGATATTATACTTGGAATGGATTGGCTACACAAGTGTGATGGAGTGATACAGTGTGCCAAGCGAACAGTATAGTTGACTAGAGCAGAAGGTACCAGGGTTGAGTTCGTAGCAGCCAACTCCACAGACAAGGGAGTAGTACTGAATCAAGCCACCAGCATCCCCATAGAAGAGATACGAGTGGTTTGTGATTTCCCTGACGTCTTTCCAGAAGAACTTCCAGGTATGCCGCCTGATCGCGACATAGAGTTTGTTATCGACTTAATACCGGGAACTTCACCTATATCTAAGAGGCCCTATAGGATGCCAGTTAATGAGTTAGTAGATCTTAAGAAGCAATTACAACAGATGCTAGAGAAAGGTTTCATTTGCCCTAGTTCCTCACCTTGGGGAGCTCCGGTGCTCTTTGTGGAAAAGAAGGATAAGACTCAGAGGATGTGTGTGGACTATTGTTCGCTTAATGAGGTGACCATCAAGAACAAATATCTACTCCCACAAATTGAAGATTTGTTTGACCAGCTGAAGGGAGCTTGTGTTTTCTCCAAAATTGATCTGCGATCGGGGTACCACCAATTGAAGATCAAACCATCAGACAGACCCAAGATGGCTTTTCGGACAAGATATGGATTATATGAGTGTACCATGATGTCCTTTGGACTAACCAAAGCACCAGCCTACTTCATGTACCTTATGAACAAGGTGTTCATGGAATACCTGGATAAGTTTGCTGTGGTGTTCATCGACGACATCTTGGTGTTTTCGAAGAATGAAGAAGAGCATGAGGAACACCTGAGGCTAGTTCTAGAAAAGCTACGAGAGCACAAGTTGTATGCAAAGTTAGGCAAGTGTGAATTCTGGTTGAAGAAAGTAGCTTTCCTTAGTCATGTTATCTTCGCCAGAGGGGTGTCAGCCGATCCGGGCAAGGTGAAGGACGTTCTAGATTGGAAACCGCCCCAGACAGTGAAGGAGATTTGAAGTTTCCTTGGGTTGGCTGGGTACTATCAGCGATTCATAAAGGATTTCTCCAAGATAGCAAAGCCAATGACTACGTTGTTAGGGAAGGACAAGAGTTTCGAGTGGACTCCATGCTGTCAAGCCAGTTTTGAAGAATTGAAGAGACAATTGACATCAGCCCCTATCCTTATCTTACAAGACATCGGCAAGAGTTTCGATATATACTGTGATGCCTCAAGGCAAGGACTTGGATGTGTGCTCATGTAGGAAGAGCATGTTGTAGCATATGCCTCTAGGCAGTTACGGACGCATGAACAGAGGTACCCAACACATGATTTGGAATTAGCAGCCGTGGTGCATGCTCTGAAGATTTGGAGGCACTACATTCTTGGTCACCGGTGTGAGATCTATACGGATCACAAGAGTCTCAAGTATATCTTCACTGAAACAGAGTTGAACCTACGATAGCGACGATGGTTGGAATTGATCAAGGACTACGATGTGGGTATCAACTACCATCCAGGGAAGGCAAATGTCGTCGCAGACGCCTTGAGCAGAAAGACCTATTGCAACCAGATAACGGTCGAAGAACTACCCCTGGGGCTATGCAAGGAGTTTGAGAAATTGAACCTCGGGTTCGTAAATGAGCTAGAGACCATTGCCATGGAAGTGGAACCCATTCTCGAGGAAGAAATCCGCAAAGTACAGCTAGAGGATGAGAAGCTAAGTGAGATCAGAAAGCTTATTAAAGAAGGAAAGGCTACCGACTTCACAAAGGATGAGAAGGGCACCATACGGATGGGTAAACGGATATGTGTACCAGACAAGAAGCCCATTCGCGACATGATCCTACGGGAAGTACACGATTCTACATACTCCATTCATCCAGGGAGTACTAAGATGTATCAAGACTTGAAAACTCGTTACTGGTGGCATGGCATGAAGCGCGATGTCGCAGAATACGTTGCTGTATGTGACACATGTCAGCGTGTCAAGGTAGAACACCAATGACCCGCAGGATTGCTTCAACCTCTGAAGATTCCTGAGTGGAAATGGGAACAAGTCGGCATGGACTTCATTGTTGGGCTACCCCATACACAGTCGGGATATGATTCTATATGGATTATAGTTCATCGCTTAACTAAGGTGGCACACTTCATCCCCGTCAAGACAACCTATAGCGGTGCAAAGTTGGCAGAGCTATACATGTCAAGGATAGTTTGACTACATGGAGTCCCCAAGAAGATAGTATCTGACCGAGGCTCTCAGTTCACCTCGAGGTTTTGGGAGAAGCTACATGAGTCCCTGGGCACCAAGTTGAACTTCAGCTCCGCTTACCACCCTCAGACTGATGGGCAGACCGAGAGGACGAACCAAATATTTGAAGACATATTGAGAGCTTGTGCTTTGGAATATGGCAAGAGTTGGGACAAGAGTCTACCCAACGCAGAATTTTCCTATAACAATAGTTACCAAGCAAGCATAGAGATGGCACCCTTCGAGTTCCTATATGGAAGAAAGTGTAGGACTCCCCTATTCTGGAATGAGACAGGAGAGAACCAAGTCTTTGGACCAGAGATACTATAGGAAGCAGAAAGACAAGTTAAGATTGTGCGCGAGAACCTGAAGGTCGCACAGTCAAGGCAGAAGAGCTATGCCGATCGTAGGCGAAGAGACTTATCCTTCAAGATTGGAGATTATGTATACCTCAAGGTATCACCCATGAGGGGTGTTAGACGCTTCAAGGTCAAAGGGAAGTTAGCACCACGTTACATCGGCCCTTTCAAGATTCTCGAGAGGAGAGGAGAAGTTGCATATCAGTTGGAGCTGCCCTCTCATCTCACAGATGTCCATGACGTGTTCCACATGTCACAACTGAAGAAGTGCTTAAGGGTGCCTGAAGAGCAACTCCCCATCGATGAAGTGGACCTTCGGGAAGACCTCACATATGTGGAACACCCGGTCAAGATCCTAGAGGTTGTTGAGAGGGTTACCAGAAATAAGGTGGTCCGAATGTGCAAGGTGCTCTGGAATCATCACACAGAAGAGGAAGCCACTTGGGAGCGTGAAGAAGAATTGAAAGCCGAGTTTCCCCATCTCTTCACCGATCATTTCGAATCTCTAGGGCAAGATTCATTGTAAGGGGGGTAGGTTTGTAACACCATACTTTTCACAATTTATAAAAATGCCAATTAATAGCATTAATCAATTAATAAATAGTCTAGTACAAATTATTTTCTAAATAATTACTTAATTGCATTTGCATATCATGTCATTGCCATGTAGTTGCATTATGCATTTAGTTTATTCATTAAATAGTCACTAGGAAAATTAGGAATAGAAATTAGAATAGAATTTAGAGAGGAAAGGAATTAGAAAAGTGAAAGAAAAAAAAGGGAAATCAGAATTTGGGCCGTACCCAACATTTCAGCCCACCCCAAAGCTCTTCCCTCCCCTCTCCCGGCCCAGGCCGCGCCAGCCCAGGCCGCCAGCCCACCCGCGCCTTGGCCAGGCCACACCAGCCCAGCTGCTTGCCTCCCCATGCCAAAGGCGCCCCGGTCGAAGCCGCCTCCCTCCCGCTCTCTCTATCGCTGGCAAGCGGGCCCGCCTCGTCGTCTCCTTCCTCCCGCTAATCCCGCCTCCCTTCCCTTTCTCGCCTCTGGCCAGTTCAAATCGGCGCCCGCGCACGCTCGTCCCCCCCCCCCCCCCCCCCCCCCCCCCGACACCGCATGCGTGATTGCCGCAACCTTCCGCACTCCCTTCCCCCACTTTCCCCATTTCTCCCGCACCGCCACCGATGAATTTTGGGAAGCGCGAGATCCTTGGCTGCTCTGCCCTCGGTGAAGATGCATCTAGGCCCCTAATTTTATTTTAGTGATTGGCGCCAATACAATTAAGAATGGACTAATGTTTCAATGAGCATGTGTGTAGAAGATGGTTCAATTATTGATGACAAAAAGCATAGAAGCTCAAATACTCAAATAAAAGGAGAAAACAAAGTGGCCAAGAAATTTCAAGATGATACTCAAAAATTTGCTCAAATATGAAGCTCATGGGGTTTTTACTTTATTTTTCAGTATAGGAAAAACCGTACTATTAAGAGGGACACAAAAGTGTGAAGCAATGATGAACTAAGAGCAAAATCCAAAATTCCACAGCCAAAACATTTTTCAAGGGCAAAATCATCGGACTTGTCTGACCCATCGGACAAGTCCATCGGACTCCAGAACCTTTGCCACTCTGGGTCGTCGGACTTGTCCGACGGTCATCGGACATGTCCGATGACCAGCAAGTCCGACCCATCGGACTTCACTGTCGGACTCCAGTACCTGTGTCAAACCCTAGCCATCGGACTTATCCGATGACCATCAGACTTGTCTAATGGTCAACTTGTTCGAGGCATCGGGCAAGTCCCTCGGACTCCAGAACCGACGCCAACTTGTTCCATCGGACATGTCCGATGACCATCGGACTTGTCCGATGGAGATCTGAGAAATACCCATCCAAATGGCTCCTTCTCTTCTTGTAAGGAGGTTCAAGTCATTCCTTAAGAAGATTCTATCTCAAAAACCTTCTCCACCGATGAGGTACTTGGGAAGCTTCTATCTCAAAAACAACAAAACGATCAAGCCAACAAGATAAATGTGTTGATCAAGCAAATTGCGGAAGCCAATGGTGATAAGAATGATGTGGCACTCAATGCCACAAGTGAAAAGAAGCAAGAGAAGAAGAAGAACAAAGTAGTTGATTCTAGTAGTGAAAATAGTGACGATGAGATGGCCTTGCTTGTAAGGAGGTTCAAGTCATTCCTTAAGAAGGATAGGTACAAGAGGAAAAGCTTCGACAAGGGCAAAGCAAGAAGGTCAAAAAGGACTTGCTATGAATGTGGTGATGAAGGACACTTTATTGCGGAGTGTCCAAAGAAGAAGAACAAGGATGAAAGAAGAAAAGACAAGCATCACAAGAAAGACAAGACATACAGAAGCATAGGAAAGGTGAAGCTCATATTGGTCAAGAATGGAACTCCGATGATTCATCCTCCTCATCATCTTCCTCCTCCGAATCCGACTCGGATGATGGTGGCATTGCTTCACTTGCCATCGGCGTTACTCCCACCAACACCTCACTATTTGGGAGCTTGAGTGATGATGATGACAACACTCACAAGTGTCTAATGGCAAGAGGATCGAAGGTAACAAAATCTAAACACAAGTGTTCCTCTTATGCTAGTAGTAGTGATGATGATGATGATGATGATGATGATGAAAATGCTTCACTTCCTAAAATGCTTGAATTCATGCAATTGCTTGAGAAATAAAAGGAAGAAAATGATAAACAAGAGGAGCTTCTTGAAAAACAAGAAGACTTGCTTATTCTTGAAAAGAAAAGAAACCTTGAACTAGAGAAGCTTCTAGAAGTTGAAAGAAATAAAAATGAAGAATTAACCTTGTCTATCATTAAAATTGAGAATACTTGTAAAAATGTTAAAAGTGATAAAGATAAACTTTAAGAGAAATATGAGGATTTGGAAAAGACTCACAAGTCCCTTGAAGAACAATACAAAATTCTTTCAACTTTCACATCCACTTCCACCAACAATTCTCATGCTTCCACTAGTAAAGGATGTGATAGATGCTATAACATTGATGTTAATGCTTGTGCTACTAATGTGAAATTGATTGATGATTTGAACAAGCAAGTGAGGGCTCTTGAAAGCAAGATACAACATGGGAAGAATGTCGTTGACAATGAAAAGGCAAAGTATGCAAGAAGTGCATACGCATACACTAGAATGCCCCATGTCATGGATGGCATTGGCTATGTTGAGGGTGCCAAGCACAATACACGGGAAAACAAGAATGGGAAGGAATTCCTTAAGTTCACCAAGGAAGGATCTTATCAAAAGAAGCAAGCTAACAACATGAACACTAACCATACTTCTTTTGCTAATGATTCTCATGTTAATGTGCCCAACTCAACATGTGCACTATTTCATGATTTTGATGCTTCATATGTGCTTATGAGAAACATGCATGGTCGTGTATATGCCAAATATATTGGGCCACGCAACAAGAGACCAAAGGCTTGTGTGTGGGTGCCCAAAGTACTTGTGACTAATGTGAAAGGACCCAAGCAAATTTGGGTACCTAAAAACAAAGCTTAACTTGTTTTGTAGGACTATGTCTCCGGAGGGTCAAGTTGGGTAATTGATAGTGGATGCACTAATCATATGACCGGAGACAAAAAGATGTTCAAGTCATTTGAGCCAAGCCACAACAACAATGAATATTTACATTTGGTGACAATGGAACGGGACAAGTCCTAGGTTATGGTAAAGTCCCTCTCACTCCCTCGTATTCTCTTTCCAAGGTTATGCTCGTTGATCATGTGACTTCAATCTTTTGTCCATCTCACAATTTTGTAAAATGGGCTATGATTGCTTGTTCAACGAATATGGTGTGACCGTCTATAAGAGGAGTGATGGCTCGGTTGCTTTTAAGGGTGTGCTCAAAGGAAAGCTTTATGTTGTGGATTTCTCCACGAATGAAGCTAGACTTGGTACATGCTTATTAGCAAAGTCCAACATGGGGTGGTTGTGGCATAGAAGACTTGCCCATGTTGGTATGAGAAATCTTCACAAACTCCAAAAGGGCGGCCACATAATAGGACTAACCGATGTTTGTTTTGAGAAAGATAGAATTTGTAGTGCGTGTCAAGCGGGAAAGCAAGTTGGAGCATCACACCCCGCAAAGAATATGATGACCACCACAAGGCCATTGGAGATGTTGCACATGGACCTCTTCGGACCCGTCTCCTACATAAGTATTGGTGGTAACAAATATGGTCTTGTTATTGTTGATGATTTTTCTCGCTTCACGTGGGTGTTCTTTTTACATGATAAAGGTGAAGCGAAAGATGTACTCAAGACATTCATGAAAAGAGCACAAAATGAATATGAAGTGAAGATCAAGAAAATAAGAAGTGACAACGGCACCGAGTTCAAGAACACTCAAGTTGAAGAGTACCTTGATGAGGAAGGCATCAAGCATGAATTTTCAGCACCCTACTCCCCTCAACAAAATGGGGTGGCCGAAAGAAAGAACCGTACACTCATTGAGATGGCAAGAACAATGCTTGATGAATACAAGACGTCCGACCATTTTTGGGCCGAAGCCGTCAACACCGCATGCCATGCCTCCAACCAGTTGTATCTCCACCGAATCTTGAAGAAAACCCCATATGAGCTACTAACCGGTAACAAGCCCAATATTTCGTACTTTCATGTTTTTGGGAGCAAATGTTTTATGCTAAACAAGAAACCCAAGACTTCAAAGTTTGCTCCAAAAGTTGATGAAGGTTTCTTCCTTGGTTATGAGTCCAATGTTCATGCCTATCGTGTGTTCAACAAAACCACCGGTTGTGTTGAAATTTCACGTGACGTGACATTTGATGAATCTAATGGCTCTCAAGAGGAGCAAGTTGCTATTGATGATATAGATAATGAAGCTGAAACATCAAGTGTTGAAAGTCAACCCTCTCCCTCAAGAGAAAATCAACATCATGAAAATAAAGGAATTAATCATACAAGTGGTCAAGATCAAGATGTTGGGGATCATGAGCAAGTATCAAGTGATGATTCTCAAGGACATGATCAAGAGGTTGATAAAGATAGTGGTCAAGAAAGCTTACATCCACCACATCCAAGAGTACATCAAAGTGTACAACGTGATCACCCCGTCGAGCAAATTCTTGGAGATATTGACAAGGGGGTAATCACTAGATCTCGAGTTAGTAATTTTTGTGAACACTACTCCTTTACCTCTTCTATGGAGCCATTTAAGGTAGAACAAGCACTTGAGGATTCGGATTGGGTGATGGCCATGTAAGAAGAATTGAACAACTTCACAAGAAATGAAGTATGGACATTGGATAAAAGGCCAAAGAACAAGAATGTTGTGGGCACCAAGTGGGTGTTCCGCAACAAAAAAAAATGAAGATGGTGTTGTGACAAGAAATAAGGCAAGGCTTGTGGCAAAGGGGTACTCACAAGTGGAAGGTTTGGATTTTGATGAAACCTATGCCCCCGTAGCAAGGCTTGAATCTATTAGAATATTACTTGCTTTTGCTACTCACCATGATTTTAAGTTGTACCAAATGGACGTAACAAGTGCATTCCTCAATGGGCCAATCAAGGAAGAAGTGTATGTGGAGCAACCACCGGGATTTGAAGACCCAAAGTATCCTAACCATGTTTTCAAGCTCCATAAGGCGCTCTATGGGCTTAAGCAAGCTCTAAGAGCATGGTATGAATGTCTTAGGGATTTTCTTGTTAAAAAGGGTTTTGTCATTGGCAAGGCCGATGCAACCCTCTTCACCAAGCATTTTGGCAATGATATCTTTGTGTGCCAAATATATGTCGATGACATTATATTTGGTTCTACTAACCAAAACTTTTGTGATGAGTTTAGCAAGATAATGACCAAGAGGTTTGAGATGTCCATGATGGGAGAATTAACATACTTTCTAGGCTTCCAAGTGAAGCAACTCAAGGAGAACACCTTCATATGTCAAGCCAAGTATACTCAAGACTTATTGAAGAAGTTTGACATGGACATGGCCAAGCCCATCAAAACACCCATGCCAACAAATGGACACATCGACCTCAACAAAAAGGACAAGCCCGTTGATCAAAAGGTATACCGCTCCATGATAGGATCTTTGCTTTATATTTGTGCATCTAGGCCCGATATCATGCTTAGTGTGTGTATGTGTGCACGTTTTCAAGCCGCTCCTATGGAGTGTCACATGATGGCCGTTAAAAGAATCTTGAGATATTTGGTTTACACACCCAACCTAGGGCTTTGGTACCCCAAGGGTTCAAAGTTCAACCTTTTAGGCTATTCCGATACGGATTATGCCGGGGATAAGGTAGATAGAAAAATCACCTCCGGGACATGCCAATTCTTGGGTAGGTCCCTAGTGTCATGGTCATCCAAGAAACAAAATTCCGTTGCACTTTCCACCGTTGAAGCGGAGTATGTTGCAGCTGGTAGTTGTTGTGCACAACTACTTTGGATGAGACAAACTCTAAGGGACTATGGTTACAAGTTGAACCGTGTTCTGCTCCTATGTGACAATGAGAGTGCCATAAAGCTTGCTTATAACCCTGTTGAGCATTCACATACAAACCATATAGATATCCGCCATCACTTTTTGAGAGATCATTCTATCAAGGGGGATATAGAAGTGAGTCATGTGCGAACCGAAGATCAATTAGCCGATATATTCACCAAGCCACTAGATGAGAAAAGATTTTGCTATCTTAGAAGTGAACTAAATATTCTTGACTCCAGCAATGTGATGTAGAGGATGTGCACATCTGAGTGTTGATTTCTCAATTATTGCAAAAACCATGGTTTTATGTCAAAACTTGTTTGTTTTTGCTTGTTCCTTGATTCTTGATCTTTTGATTAATCTTGTCAAAATATGGTCATAGTTTTGAATGGTTGGTTGATTGACTGACCATAGGCTGGCAAGAATCTTTTTGTCCATCCTCATTTACACTTATTTGCTTCAAACTATCCCCAGCCCCGCCTGCCTCCTCGTGTTGACACGGTTCATCGGATAAGTCCGATGCTAGTCGGACAAGTCCGGCTCCATCGGACAAGTCCGACACACATCGGACAAGTCCGACGGTCCAGTTTTCACCCCTTTAACCCAGCCCGACTTACCCCTTCGGTCAACACCCCCTCATTCACATCTCTCACATTCTCTCTCCTCAAGAACTCCCCCAAAGGTGGCCCTAAGGCGATCTCCCTCTCCCACCATCCATTGGAGCAAGTTTGGAGGCCAAGAGGTCCTCCTCCATCGGCAAAGTTGGATCCCCCATCACTTTTGCAAGGTTTCCCCTCTTTCCCTCTCTCTCTCTCCCTTAGGGTTAGGGTTCTAGGGCAATGCTAGTTTCCAATCCTTTTTCCCTTGCACTTTTGATCCATGGAGATAGCTTCTAGCATGTTATGGTAGGAGTAGAAAAAGTTTGGTCGCTATTGGTAGGTGGATTTGTGGAGGATCTAGGTTTTTGGAGAAACAGCGAGTCATCGGACAAGTCCGATAGTCCAATGGGCATCGGACAAGTCCGACGCGTCGGACAAGTCCGATGGTCATCGGACATGTCCGACGGCATGCAGTTCCTCCAAAAGTCTAAGTCCCTCACTGATTCTCCTCACCCCTTTTTTCTCTCTTTTGTCTATCTTCTGACTTGTGCTATTCCTGTTGTCAGCATGTCGGATGTGGAAGCATCCCCCTTAAGGGAGAAGAGGGCCAAAGCTAGTGATGATCAAGGTCAAAGCCAGCCAAAGAGAAAGAAAGTCACCGCCAAGCTCGGCGCACCTATCTCCAACAACCAACTGAAAGGGAGGAGCCAGCTGAGTCCGAAGAGCTGAACAGAGACATGCATCCTCCCTCTGAAATGCTCAACTCCAACTGAGAGAGGGTGGACTTCTTTCACGTGTCCCTTGAGAAATGCACTGAAGCAAGGTTGGTCAATTATTATGCTCATGATAAGGAGGCTGTTGATCCTCACTTTCATGCTCATTTTCATGCGGATTGGTACCGCTTCACCTACCTCCACATGAAGAACCATGTAGTTGAGAGCAAGTGGCTAGATTGGAATTATATGAAGTCCAAGAAGCACCCTCTGTTCAACCAAATTCTAGCTGCTTTTGAGTATCATGGTCTTAAGACCTTCTTGACTTTCAACTACTCATGAAACAAGGAAATCATCTCTCAGTTCTTTTCAACTATGTTCTTTGAGAATGACAAGTCTATGGTCTGGATGACAAATGGCACTAAGTACAGCTGCACCTTGAATCAATTTGCTTCCATGATAGGACTCAAGAGCTCACGTAAGGAGAAGCATATGATTCACTCGGGCAGCTACATGAGCGATGAAGCTATGAGGCATATGTACATGGATCCGGAGAACAGTGTCCCTCCTAACTCAAATGGCTTGCTACCCTTTTTCTTAGTCTTGTTCAGGATCTGTAGGAGCACTTTGGCTCCAAGGGGTGGCAACTCTGACCGTATTCCTGCATATCAGAGGGACATCTTGCACTGGGTTCATGGGGATCAGAAATTTGATGTGTTTGACTATGTCTATCAGGAGATATGGGACATCTCCATCTCTTCCAAGCGTGGCTGTGGATATGCCCCGCATATCATGTATATGATCGAGAAGGTCTCAAGCTTGACTTTCAAAAACGACATGAAGAATCTGAGTCTCAAACCTCAGATTCCTTCTAATTGGACTCCTAACACCACCTCTGGTCAGTTCTTTGGTGCAGCTCAGCCACCATCCTCTACTCTGGCTCCTTAGGTTCCCAGAGCTCCTTCTAGGGCCACCGGTTCTTCTCGTGCCGCCCCACCTTCTCGTGGCAAGAGGAGTGGAGTTATGAAGATGTTCAAATCCCTCCTTGGTATGTGCAGGAGCATTAACCAAAGGATGGATGTGATTGAGAGGAACCAGAAGATCATCATGGAGAAGATGCAATGTGAAGTTCCTCCTCCTCCATCACCTCCGGCAGAAGATTCCTACCCACCTGCTTTTCAGGACCCCACTCCCAACTTCTCTACAGAGGAGTTGAACTATTTTGGGTACTATCCTCCACCTTCTCAGTTTCACACAGGAGCCGGCTCTAGTGGACAACATGTCCGCTTTGATGAGGAAGAAGAGGACGTAGAAGAGCAAGAAGAAGATCCTGCTGCCTATGATCTTCGCCAGTGCAAGGGAAAAGCTCCTGCTCAAGATGACGAAGACGAAGAAGAAGAAGGCGATGAGGATGATGAAGACTATGAAGACTCTGAGGAGTAGAGATCTCATCATCATCCACCCGCATTTTTCTCCTTTTTGGTGTCTTGATGCCAAAGGGGGAGAAGTGTAATCTATCTTTAATTTGCTTAGTTTGTGAGTTGTGAGTGTGATGAAGTTGGACAATTTGGTTCTTTTTGGCTTGGTTTGTAAAACTACTTATTTGTGTCGTTTGTGTTTTGTAAGACTATATGCTTGTGGTACTTATATCTCTTTATTTATGTCCTTTGTGCATGCCTCTTTATGATGATGTATTGTTTTATCTCCTTCTACTAGATGCATTTGTGTGATAATATTTGTCATATGCAATGTCTTATATTCATATGCTTAACTATTGCAAATCATTATGTATGCATAGTGTTAGGGGTAGCTCTCACTCTCTCTCTTTAAATATGTGCAATTGTTATACTATCTCCACTCTTTTAGTTATGCACACATTTAGGGGGAGCTCCTCACAAATTGTTAGTTGTATTGTCATCAATCACCAAAAAGGGGGAGATTGAAGGTGCATCTAGGCCCCTAATTTTATTTTGGTGATTGGCGCCAATACAATTAAGAATGGACTAATGTTTCAATGAGCATGTGTGTAGAAGATGGTTCAATTATTGATGACAAAATGCATAGAAGCTCAAATACTCAAAGAAATGGAGAAAACAAAGTGGCCAAAAAAATTCAAGATGATACTCAAAAATTTGCTCAAATATGAAGCTCATGGAGTTTTTACTTTATTTTTGAGTATAGGAAAAACCGTACTATTAAGAGGGACACAAAAGTGTGAAGCAATGATGAACTAAGAGCAAAATCCAAAATTCCACAGCCAAAACATTTTTCCAGGGCAAAATCATCGAACTTGTCCGACCCATCGGACAAGTCCAGCGAACTCCAGAACCTTTGCCACTCTGGGTCGTCGCACTTGTCCGACGGTCCGATGACTAGCAAGTTCGACCCATCGGACTTCACTATCGAACTCCAGTACCTGTGTCAAACCCTAGCCATCGGAGTTTTCTGATGGTCAACTTGTCTGAGGCATCGGGCAAGTCCCTCGGACTCCAGAACCGACGCCAACTTGTTCCATCGGACATGTCCGATGACCATCGGACTTGTCCGATGGAGATCTGAGAAATACCCATCCAAATGGCTCCTTCTCTTCTTGAGCTATAAATAGAACCCCACTTCGTCCCTTGTCGTGTGGGTCACTCATTCCACTCAAAAACACTCTCAAGCTCACTTTGCTCTCCAAATCTCTCCTCCCTTACTTCCAATCTTGATTTATGAAGGGATTGAGAGAAGATTCAAGAGCTCCATCGACTTCAAGCTTCCATTCTCTCAAGCTCTTGGTTCATCCTCACCGCCGACCACGTTTGTGTTTGTTACTCTTGGGGATTCATCCCCTAGACGGTTAGAGGTACCCGTAGAGCTCCCAACTTGTGTGGTGACGCCTCGGGAAGTTTGTATTGACCCCTCCTTCGTGGAGTTTTCTAGTGGAAAGACAAGTTTGATCTTTGTGGTCACTTGGAGGGGTTAGGGTTGAAAGAAACCCGGTCCTTTGTGGATCCCTCAACGGAGACGTAGGCTTCTTTGTGGAGCTGAACTTCGATGAACAAATCTTGTGTCTCCCCTTGTCTTCTTTTGCATACTTGTTACTTACTTGCTCTTGCTCATATCTCGCTAGCTAGGGTTTGCCTCGTTTCTCTTAATTAACTTGTATAGGTTGCATGCTAGTTGTTCCTCTTATTTCTACAACTTCCTCTAGCTTATAATTACTAGATCCTAGCTTGCCTTGCACTAATATAAAGTTTTAATCAGCCGATCTACTTTTCTAACTCGTGCCATCAGACAAGATGGACTTGTCCTCACTATCATCGGACAAGTTCGACACTGCACATTTGACTTTTATTATTAAGTGATTTTCAGGGACAATTGCCTATTCACCCCCCCCCCCCTCTAGGCACTTTCACCCGGCCGATTCCCGGCAACCCTAGCTCCGCCCCTCTATAAAACCCGAGCCATCGACCCCCCTGCAACCATCGTCGTCGCGCCCGAGTCCTCCCTCTCTCTCATTCCCTCCAGTGCCGCCGCGCGAGCTTTTCGTCGCCGCCGGTAAAAGCTCCGCCGCCGCCGCAATTTCTCTGGTCTGACGCCTCCCGATCTGATCTGACTCGATGTCATGCATCGCAGATGATCGAGGACCACTTCCAGCTGATCCCGGCCACCTACCGTTGCCGCCGAACCCCTCCCCATCGTCGCCGACAAGCCGGAGCCACCCCTCGTCGTCGTGAGCCCACCCCAACCTTCAAAACTCCCACACGACGCCTCTGGTGAGTCCGCCATGTCCCCCTCTCCCCTCTGGTAGCCTCCCGGCCGAGCCCCGACCGCCGGAGCGCTGATTCTAGCAAACTCCGGCGAGCTCTACCATGCGCCGCCGCGCTGGCCGTCGGCAGCCCCGCCTCCTCCTCTCGTTTGAATCTGGGCCGTTGGATCTCGGTCCGACGCGCCAGATTACATACCCCGAAGGGGTATGTAATTGGTGCACCATGGACCGGTGGACCAAGGGTCCACAGGGCCCATAGACCCAGTCCACGGGTTTTAGGATTTAATTAAATCAATAATTCCTGGATTTTAGTGACAATTTTGCATATAGGTCCCTAGGCTTAGTTAAAATTGCGTTTATGCCCCTGTTTTTGTCCAGAAACTTTAGAAAATTGTTTTTAAGCGCCTGGACTTTATAATAATCATTTTAGCATTGTATTTTAATAGAAACACCCCTGTACCTTATTAGGGTAATTATTTTGGCCATGTAAATTTTACAAAAACACCCCTAGACTTAATTTTAATTATATTTCAGCCCTGTCTTTTTACACTCTAGCCCCTGAACTTGTTATAAATTACATTTTAGCCCTTGGATTTTTACCTAAGCTATTTAGTCCCTGTTATTTTGCAGTTAGGCCCCTATAGTATTCTGAAATTACCTTTTTGCCCTCAAACTAGCCTGTTTTACCATTTTACCCCTAGAACTTCAAATAGCCATAACTTTTTACTCGTAACTCTGATTTACGTGATTCTTGCGCCAAATTTCTTGTAGGAGCATAACCTATGCATTCATGGCATTTACATATCGTCTTTTCACTGTTGCATAGCTGTGTTTTGATTGTTATGCAATTGCTTGTGCCGGTACCTTACGTAAAGACGAGCATACACAAGGACCACCCTACGAGGACTTCCAGGAGCAGGAATTTGAAGTGTTTGAGCAGCCTCCTGTGCAGGACGAAGGCAAGTGTCCTTGACGCATCTTGCACCTATTATAATTTTATTGTAGAATTGCATGCTTGTGTCAATTGATTGGGAACCTATGTTTAGGGTTTACTAGCAATTGTTTTACCCTGTCCTAGTCGCCTTGAACTAGAGTTTTAATGGGTAGACATGCTTAGGTTGCTTATGGGATGTGGGGTTAATAATAATCTTGGTTAATGAACAATATCATATGGGAGATGATTGGTAATTATTTTAGCAACATGGCTTAGGGATCTATGCAAGTTGGGTGGAATGGATGTGGTGTCGTGGGCACATGGTTGGTGGTAGTAGGCTTGTTGTAGATCCTAGGACCCGGTTCTTGGAGCGATGACCCAGGAAAACAGTGCCATCACAAGACCGATATGGGTAAGGCTTGGCCTAGTAATTAGGTGTTCTCCCAGTGTCGGTGCAGCATGTCGGTGGAGCGGGAAACGAAAGTCAAGAGGACTGTCCTTGGATCCGAATGGCTCAAGAGGGGGCTCCTGGGGTAGTTAGCTCCTTAGTACTGGACTAACACTTATGGACGGGAGTGGAACCTTAGTGGCTGACATGTACTAGGAGACCCTTTGGAAAAGCCTCGTAGTGAAACCCTGCCACACACCAAAGGAAGTGTGTAATGTGGGTCATGGCCACGGGCACAAAGGGAATCACGACTTGTGGGTAAAGTGGTACAACTCTACAGAGTATCAAAACTATCATGATAGTCGTGCTCAGGGTCAAGAGCGGCTTGGAATCCTCACAAGATTAGTTGGCTATGGATTGGTTGGGATGGTTGGATGGGTTGGACTTGGATTGGATAGTGCCGTGTGGATTGAGGGATGGGATGCCCCCACTTAGTAATTAGGTTGCATAGGACATTAAAAGCTCATGCAATAAAACCCTTTTTTAGCCTTCCTTGACTTAGCCTCATGTCATCTTTTCCCCTACTTGCTGAGTACGGCACGTACTCACCCTTGCTATACCATATCGTTGCTCAGCCGCAGGAGAGGAGTGGAACCACTATGAAGACGATGGAGGCGAGTACTAGGCGATGGTCCACCAGTCGGTGCCTGTGGAGTCTTGGGACGTCTACGCTAGTTTATTTCCGCTGCATTGATGTACTTTTCTTTTTAGACCTACAGGTCCTTTTGTAATAAAGATACGATGTAATAAATAAAGGATACAAATATTTATTCCGTTTACCATTGATGATGTACCGTATGTGTGTGTAACTTGATCCTAGGCACACGTACGGCGGCACCCATTTTGCTCCTTAAAATGGGTGTGACAGAAGTGGTATCAGAGCCATATCGACTGTAGGACGTCAGCCTAGTTAGCCATGGATGCATTTAGGACTCTATTTTGTTTTACATCTATACAAATTATTTTAACAAAATATTAATCCTTGTGGTTCTCTTATTTTTTTTCTTCTTTGGTTTATTTTTAGATTTCTTTTAAACCATTGCTTATTCATGTGTTATTTCAAAAATGTAGATGGCCCGCACCAAGCTGACCGCTCGTAAGGCTACGTCTGGACGCCACTGTGGACGCCTTGCCCCTAGGCATGTTCGGAAGGAAGCAAGTGAAGAGGTGAACCAGCCCGAACGCGAGAAGACCCCGGTGATAGATGAGGAGCTCCCAGCGACACAGGAAGACCCCATAGAAGAAGAACCTGAGGAACCTGAAGAGGAAGAACCTGAAGAGCATGAGCAAGAAGAGGATCCTGAGGAACCCCAAGAAGGAGGAGACCCTGAAGGAGGAGAAGACCCTGAAGAACCTGAGGACCTCGAAGATCCTGAAGATCGTGTTGAGGAGGACTCAGAGGAGGAAGACGAAGACTCGGTTGTCCGTCAGGCCGAGAAGTACCGCTCTTTTGGACTAGAGGGTGAGACCTTCTCCAAGACTCTGCGGAAGAGAGGATTGGCATCACAAATAGGCCACAGTACTTCCTCAAGAAGGTGGATCGCCCTTCCCGTGAAGAATGGAGGGCAGAGGTCAACATCTACGACAGCGACTGCGTCGTATCTACTCATCGCGGCCATACGCCCAGGGCTACTCGTGAGGCTGCAGTGGACGACGCGGCCTGGAAAGCTCTCACTAGCCTCTGCCACACTCACTGCCGTGGAATAGCAAGGACAAGCTTTGCCCATATTCCCCGTTAGAAGCCAGGCATAGAAAAGTACACCATCGCTCCTACAGAATGGTATGTGAGCACCAGAGAGATGGATGAGACTCAGGGAGTCGCTTTGGACTTAAGCCATACTGTGGAGGCCCTACTGAAGGAAAACCATGCTCTTCGGAAAAGGCTACGTGAGACTGAGGATTATCTAAAGCGCGACCAGCGAGTCAAGATGGGCGAGCAGAGTGACCCCTACTCCTCTGGCATCCGTACTTGGACCACAAACTCCCCGAAGCGTGCAAGCTCCCTACCCTCGATCTCGGACAAAGTCAGCTCCCGTGCCTAGGAGACAACTTGCCCTATGAATAAAGATTGTAATAATCAAACGTTTAGATCGATTTGCTTTCATGGTGTGATGTAATGAACTCTTTTGCTTGGTGTGCTCGATGTGAGTTGTGGGATGCCTTGGCACCTTGTCCACAACCTCATCTTTTGGTTTGCTTATTTAAATTAAACTATCGTTTTACTTATCATTCCTTGATGCATTTAGTTGGGGTTCCTTCTCTCTCACTATTATCCCACCTCGTCTCACACCCCTTCCACCATTCATTCTCTCAGATGGTTCGCACTAGGGGACACGCTGAAGGTAGCCACCAGAACAACGAGGATGACAACAATGCTCCGAACCTCGAGCAACTCCTAGCCATGCAGACTCAGCTTATGCAGACGGTGATCCAAACCTTGGGCGCCCTCCAGCAGAACCAACATGCCCCTCCACCTCCACCTCCACCCCAGAATAGGTTGGGAGAATTCCTAAGGACTAGGCCACCTACCTTCTCCCAGTCCAAGGATCCTATGGAAGCTGATGATTGGCTCAAGGCCATAGAGAAGAAGTTGATGATCGCCTAATGCAATGATCGAGAGAAGGTTCTCTTTGCAGCGCATCAGCTATTTGGTATAGCCGCAGACTGGTGGGAGGCTTATTGTAATGCCCATGCTGATGTGGAGACCATCACTTGGAATGAGTTCAAGGCTAGCTTTCGCTCACACTATGTCCCTACGGGCATCAAGTTATTGAAGAGACAAGAATTTCAAGATCTAAGGCAGGGAAGCATGACAGTGAGTGAGTACCTGAATAAGTTCACCCAACTATCCAGGTATGCTCCTGAGGATGTGAGCACAGATGAGAGGATGCAGTACATGTTTATGAGGGGACTACAGAATAACATCCAGTTCCAGTTGCTGAACAATGACTATGCAAACTTCCAGAAACTGGTGGACAAGGCCATTGTCGTGGAGAACAAACGTAATGAGATTGAAAGGGAAGGCAAGAGGAAGATGCCCTTTCAAGGACAATCATCGGGTAGTAACACCCGTCCCTGCCTGATGCCATCCACCAACCCCTACTACCGTGCTCCCAACATAGTCAGGCCACCCATGCAAGCTCCACGCCCCAACTTCCAGATGCAACGCCCCAACTATCAGGCCCCTCGCCCCAACCCCCAGCAGGCACCTCACACCACCCTTCCGCAGGCACCTCGCCCCGCAGCCCTAATAGCTCCACAAGGCCTAAACCGCAACACTTCTGGGAGTGCTAGTGGTGCGAAGAGAGTCTGTTATCAGTGTGGACAGGAGGGTCACTTCATAGGTCAGTGTCCCCAGTGGAACAACGCACCAAGGCAAGCCCCAACCAACATGCTGCAAGGCAATCGAGGACAACAGAATTATGCTCGTGGCCGCATCAACCATGTCACTACTGAGGAAGCTGAACAAGCTGCAGATGTGGTGCTCGGTACGTTCTTAGCTAACTCACAACCTGCAACCATTTTATTTGATTCGGGAGCATTACACTCATTCATAACATCCGCCTATCTTGCAAAGTACAATCTGCCAATTGCTATTATGAAGCATACCATGCTAGTTAGTTCTCCTGGGGGAGAAATGAGAACCAATCAAATATGCCCAAAGGTCGCCCTCAAAATAAGGGGGGTAGACTTCTCAGCCAATCTCATCATCCTAGACTCCAAGGGGATAGATATTATACTTGGAATGGATTGGCTACACAAGTGTGATGGAGTGATACAGTGTGCCAAGCGAACAGTATAGTTGACTAGAGCAGAAGGTACCAGGGTTGAGTTCGTAGCAGCCAACTCCACAGACAAGGGAGTAGTACTGAATCAAGCCACCAGCATCCCCATAGAAGAGATACGAGTGGTTTGTGATTTCCCTGACGTCTTTCCAGAAGAACTTCCAGGTATGCCGCCTGATCGCGACATAGAGTTTGTTATCGACTTAATACCGGGAACTTCACCTATATCTAAGAGGCCCTATAGGATGCCAGTTAATGAGTTAGTAGATCTTAAGAAGCAATTACAACAGATGCTAGAGAAAGGTTTCATTTGCCCTAGTTCCTCACCTTGGGGAGCTCCGGTGCTCTTTGTGGAAAAGAAGGATAAGACTCAGAGGATGTGTGTGGACTATTGTTCGCTTAATGAGGTGACCATCAAGAACAAATATCTACTCCCACAAATTGAAGATTTGTTTGACCAGCTGAAGGGAGCTTGTGTTTTCTCCAAAATTGATCTGCGATCGGGGTACCACCAATTGAAGATCAAACCATCAGACAGACCCAAGATGGCTTTTCGGACAAGATATGGATTATATGAGTGTACCATGATGTCCTTTGGACTAACCAAAGCACCAGCCTACTTCATGTACCTTATGAACAAGGTGTTCATGGAATACCTGGATAAGTTTGCTGTGGTGTTCATCGACGACATCTTGGTGTTTTCGAAGAATGAAGAAGAGCATGAGGAACACCTGAGGCTAGTTCTAGAAAAGCTACGAGAGCACAAGTTGTATGCAAAGTTAGGCAAGTGTGAATTCTGGTTGAAGAAAGTAGCTTTCCTTAGTCATGTTATCTTCGCCAGAGGGGTGTCAGCCGATCCGGGCAAGGTGAAGGACGTTCTAGATTGGAAACCGCCCCAGACAGTGAAGGAGATTTGAAGTTTCCTTGGGTTGGCTGGGTACTATCAGCGATTCATAAAGGATTTCTCCAAGATAGCAAAGCCAATGACTACGTTGTTAGGGAAGGACAAGAGTTTCGAGTGGACTCCATGCTGTCAAGCCAGTTTTGAAGAATTGAAGAGACAATTGACATCAGCCCCTATCCTTATCTTACAAGACATCGGCAAGAGTTTCGATATATACTGTGATGCCTCAAGGCAAGGACTTGGATGTGTGCTCATGTAGGAAGAGCATGTTGTAGCATATGCCTCTAGGCAGTTACGGACGCATGAACAGAGGTACCCAACACATGATTTGGAATTAGCAGCCGTGGTGCATGCTCTGAAGATTTGGAGGCACTACATTCTTGGTCACCGGTGTGAGATCTATACGGATCACAAGAGTCTCAAGTATATCTTCACTGAAACAGAGTTGAACCTACGATAGCGACGATGGTTGGAATTGATCAAGGACTACGATGTGGGTATCAACTACCATCCAGGGAAGGCAAATGTCGTCGCAGACGCCTTGAGCAGAAAGACCTATTGCAACCAGATAACGGTCGAAGAACTACCCCTGGGGCTATGCAAGGAGTTTGAGAAATTGAACCTCGGGTTCGTAAATGAGCTAGAGACCATTGCCATGGAAGTGGAACCCATTCTCGAGGAAGAAATCCGCAAAGTACAGCTAGAGGATGAGAAGCTAAGTGAGATCAGAAAGCTTATTAAAGAAGGAAAGGCTACCGACTTCACAAAGGATGAGAAGGGCACCATACGGATGGGTAAACGGATATGTGTACCAGACAAGAAGCCCATTCGCGACATGATCCTACGGGAAGTACACGATTCTACATACTCCATTCATCCAGGGAGTACTAAGATGTATCAAGACTTGAAAACTCGTTACTGGTGGCATGGCATGAAGCGCGATGTCGCAGAGTACGTTGCTGTATGTGACACATGTCAGCGTGTCAAGGTAGAACACCAATGACCCGCAGGATTGCTTCAACCTCTGAAGATTCCTGAGTGGAAATGGGAACAAGTCGGCATGGACTTCATTGTTGGGCTACCCCATACACAGTCGGGATATGATTCTATATGGATTATAGTTCATCGCTTAACTAAGGTGGCACACTTCATCCCCGTCAAGACAACCTATAGCGGTGCAAAGTTGGCAGAGCTATACATGTCAAGGATAGTTTGACTACATGGAGTCCCCAAGAAGATAGTATCTGACCGAGGCTCTCAGTTCACCTCGAGGTTTTGGGAGAAGCTACATGAGTCCCTGGGCACCAAGTTGAACTTCAGCTCCGCTTACCACCCTCAGACTGATGGGCAGACCGAGAGGACGAACCAAATATTGGAAGACATATTGAGAGCTTGTGCTTTGGAATATGGCAAGAGTTGGGACAAGAGTCTACCCAACGCAGAATTTTCCTATAACAATAGTTACCAAGCAAGCATAGAGATGGCACCCTTCGAGTTCCTATATGGAAGAAAGTGTAGGACTCCCCTATTCTGGAATGAGACAGGAGAGAACCAAGTCTTTGGACCAGAGATACTATAGGAAGCAGAAAGACAAGTTAAGATTGTGCGCGAGAACCTGAAGGTCGCACAGTCAAGGCAGAAGAGCTATGCCGATCGTAGGCGAAGAGACTTATCCTTCAAGATTGGAGATTATGTATACCTCAAGGTATCACCCATGAGGGGTGTTAGACGCTTCAAGGTCAAAGGGAAGTTAGCACCACGTTACATCGGCCCTTTCAAGATTCTCGAGAGGAGAGGAGAAGTTGCATATCAGTTGGAGCTGCCCTCTCATCTCACAGATGTCCATGACGTGTTCCACATGTCACAACTGAAGAAGTGCTTAAGGGTGCCTGAAGAGCAACTCCCCATCGATGAAGTGGACCTTCGGGAAGACCTCACATATGTGGAACACCCGGTCAAGATCCTAGAGGTTGTTGAGAGGGTTACCAGAAATAAGGTGGTCCGAATGTGCAAGGTGCTCTGGAATCATCACACAGAAGAGGAAGCCACTTGGGAGCGTGAAGAAGAATTGAAAGCCGAGTTTCCCCATCTCTTCACCGATCATTTCGAATCTCTAGGGCAAGATTCATTGTAAGGGGGGTATGTTTGTAACACCATACTTTTCACAATTTATAAAAATGCCAATTAATAGCATTAATCAATTAATAAATAGTCTAGTACAAATTATTTTCTAAATAATTACTTAATTGCATTTGCATATCATGTCATTGCCATGTAGTTGCATTATGCATTTAGTTTATTCATTAAATAGTCACTAGGAAAATTAGGAATAGAAATTAGAATAGAATTTAGAGAGGAAAGGAATTAGAAAAGTGAAAGAAAAAAAGGGAAATCAGAATTTGGGCCGTACCCAACATTTCAGCCCACCCCAAAGCTCTTCCCTCCCCTCTCCCGGCCCAGGCCGCGCCAGCCCAGGCCGCCAGCCCACCCGCGCCTTGGCCAGGCCACACCAGCCCAGCTGCTTGCCTCCCCATGCCAAAGGCGCCCCGGTCGAAGCCGCCTCCCTCCCGCTCTCTCTCTCGCTGGCAAGCGGGCCCGCCTCGTCGTCTCCTTCCTCCCGCTAATCCCGCCTCCCTTCCCTTTCTCGCCTCTGGCCAGTTCAAATCGGCGCCCGCGCACGCTCGTCCCCCCCCCCCCCCCCCCCGACACCGCATGCGTGATTGCCGCAACCTTCCGCACTCCCTTCCCCCACTTTCCCCATTTCTCCCGCACCGCCACCGATGAATTTTGGGAAGCGCGAGATCCTTGGCTGCTCTGCCCTCGGTGAAGATGCATCTAGGCCCCTAATTTTATTTTAGTGATTGGCGCCAATACAATTAAGAATGGACTAATGTTTCAATGAGCATGTGTGTAGAAGATGGTTCAATTATTGATGACAAAAAGCATAGAAGCTCAAATACTCAAATAAAAGGAGAAAACAAAGTGGCCAAGAAATTTCAAGATGATACTCAAAAATTTGCTCAAATATGAAGCTCATGGGGTTTTTACTTTATTTTTGAGTATAGGAAAAACCGTACTATTAAGAGGGACACAAAAGTGTGAAGCAATGATGAACTAAGAGCAAAATCCAAAATTCCACAGCCAAAACATTTTTCAAGGGCAAAATCATCGGACTTGTCTGACCCATCGGACAAGTCCATCGGACTCCAGAACCTTTGCCACTCTGGGTCGTCGGACTTGTCCGACGGTCATCGGACATGTCCGATGACCAGCAAGTCCGACCCATCGGACTTCACTGTCGGACTCCAGTACCTGTGTCAAACCCTAGCCATCGGACTTATCCGATGACCATCAGACTTGTCTAATGGTCAACTTGTTCGAGGCATCGGGCAAGTCCCTCGGACTCCAGAACCGACGCCAACTTGTTCCATCGGACATGTCCGATGACCATCGGACTTGTCCGATGGAGATCTGAGAAATACCCATCCAAATGGCTCCTTCTCTTCTTGTAAGGAGGTTCAAGTCATTCCTTAAGAAGATTCTATCTCAAAAACCTTCTCCACCGATGAGGTACTTGGGAAGCTTCTATCTCAAAAACAACAAAACGATCAAGCCAACAAGATAAATGTGTTGATCAAGCAAATTGCGGAAGCCAATGGTGATAAGAATGATGTGGCACTCAATGCCACAAGTGAAAAGAAGCAAGAGAAGAAGAAGAACAAAGTAGTTGATTCTAGTAGTGAAAATAGTGACGATGAGATGGCCTTGCTTGTAAGGAGGTTCAAGTCATTCCTTAAGAAGGATAGGTACAAGAGGAAAAGCTTCGACAAGGGCAAAGCAAGAAGGTCAAAAAGGACTTGCTATGAATGTGGTGATGAAGGACACTTTATTGCGGAGTGTCCAAAGAAGAAGAACAAGGATGAAAGAAGAAAAGACAAGCATCACAAGAAAGACAAGACATACAGAAGCATAGGAAAGGTGAAGCTCATATTGGTCAAGAATGGAACTCCGATGATTCATCCTCCTCATCATCTTCCTCCTCCGAATCCGACTCGGATGATGGTGGCATTGCTTCACTTGCCATCGGCGTTACTCCCACCAACACCTCACTATTTGGGAGCTTGAGTGATGATGATGACAACACTCACAAGTGTCTAATGGCAAGAGGATCGAAGGTAACAAAATCTAAACACAAGCGTTCCTCTTATGCTAGTAGTAGTGATGATGATGATGATGATGATGATGAAAATGCTTCACTTCCTAAAATGCTTGAATTCATGCAATTGCTTGAGAAATAAAAGGAAGAAAATGATAAACAAGAGGAGCTTCTTGAAAAACAAGAAGACTTGCTTATTCTTGAAAAGAAAAGAAACCTTGAACTAGAGAAGCTTCTAGAAGTTGAAAGAAATAAAAATGAAGAATTAACCTTGTCTATCATTAAAATTGAGAATACTTGTAAAAATGTTAAAAGTGATAAAGATAAACTTTAAGAGAAATATGAGGATTTGGAAAAGACTCACAAGTCCCTTGAAGAACAATACAAAATTCTTTCAACTTTCACATCCACTTCCACCAACAATTCTCATGCTTCCACTAGTAAAGGATGTGATAGATGCTATAACATTGATGTTAATGCTTGTGCTACTAATGTGAAATTGATTGATGATTTGAACAAGCAAGTGAGGGCTCTTGAAAGCAAGATACAACATGGGAAGAATGTCGTTGACAATGAAAAGGCAAAGTATGCAAGAAGTGCATACGCATACACTAGAATGCCCCATGTCATGGATGGCATTGGCTATGTTGAGGGTGCCAAGCACAATACACGGGAAAACAAGAATGGGAAGGAATTCCTTAAGTTCACCAAGGAAGGATCTTATCAAAAGAAGCAAGCTAACAACATGAACACTAACCATACTTCTTTTGCTAATGATTCTCATGTTAATGTGCCCAACTCAACATGTGCACTATTTCATGATTTTGATGCTTCATATGTGCTTATGAGAAACATGCATGGTCGTGTATATGCCAAATATATTGGGCCACGCAACAAGAGACCAAAGGCTTGTGTGTGGGTGCCCAAAGTACTTGTGACTAATGTGAAAGGACCCAAGCAAATTTGGGTACCTAAAAACAAAGCTTAACTTGTTTTGTAGGACTATGTCTCCGGAGGGTCAAGTTGGGTAATTGATAGTGGATGCACTAATCATATGACCGGAGACAAAAAGATGTTCAAGTCATTTGAGCCAAGCCACAACAACAATGAATATTTACATTTGGTGACAATGGAACGGGACAAGTCCTAGGTTATGGTAAAGTCCCTCTCACTCCCTCGTATTCTCTTTCCAAGGTTATGCTCGTTGATCATGTGACTTCAATCTTTTGTCCATCTCACAATTTTGTAAAATGGGCTATGATTGCTTGTTCAACGAATATGGTGTGACCGTCTATAAGAGGAGTGATGGCTCGGTTGCTTTTAAGGGTGTGCTCAAAGGAAAGCTTTATGTTGTGGATTTCTCCACGAATGAAGCTAGACTTGGTACATGCTTATTAGCAAAGTCCAACATGGGGTGGTTGTGGCATAGAAGACTTGCCCATGTTGGTATGAGAAATCTTCACAAACTCCAAAAGGGCGGCCACATAATAGGACTAACCGATGTTTGTTTTGAGAAAGATAGAATTTGTAGTGCGTGTCAAGCGGGAAAGCAAGTTGGAGCATCACACCCCGCAAAGAATATGATGACCACCACAAGGCCATTGGAGATGTTGCACATGGACCTCTTCGGACCCGTCTCCTACATAAGTATTGGTGGTAACAAATATGGTCTTGTTATTGTTGATGATTTTTCTCGCTTCACGTGGGTGTTCTTTTTACATGATAAAGGTGAAGCGAAAGATGTACTCAAGACATTCATGAAAAGAGCACAAAATGAATATGAAGTGAAGATCAAGAAAATAAGAAGTGACAACGGCACCGAGTTCAAGAACACTCAAGTTGAAGAGTACCTTGATGAGGAAGGCATCAAGCATGAATTTTCAGCACCCTACTCCCCTCAACAAAATGGGGTGGCCGAAAGAAAGAACCGTACACTCATTGAGATGGCAAGAACAATGCTTGATGAATACAAGACGTCCGACCATTTTTGGGCCGAAGCCGTCAACACCGCATGCCATGCCTCCAACCAGTTGTATCTCCACCGAATCTTGAAGAAAACCCCATATGAGCTACTAACCGGTAACAAGCCCAATATTTCGTACTTTCATGTTTTTGGGAGCAAATGTTTTATGCTAAACAAGAAACCCAAGACTTCAAAGTTTGCTCCAAAAGTTGATGAAGGTTTCTTCCTTGGTTATGAGTCCAATGTTCATGCCTATCGTGTGTTCAACAAAACCACCGGTTGTGTTGAAATTTCACGTGACGTGACATTTGATGAATCTAATGGCTCTCAAGAGGAGCAAGTTGCTATTGATGATATAGATAATGAAGCTGAAACATCAAGTGTTGAAAGTCAACCCTCTCCCTCAAGAGAAAATCAACATCATGAAAATAAAGGAATTAATCATACAAGTGGTCAAGATCAAGATGTTGGGGATCATGAGCAAGTATCAAGTGATGATTCTCAAGGACATGATCAAGAGGTTGATAAAGATAGTGGTCAAGAAAGCTTACATCCACCACATCCAAGAGTACATCAAAGTGTACAACGTGATCACCCCGTCGAGCAAATTCTTGGAGATATTGACAAGGGGGTAATCACTAGATCTCGAGTTAGTAATTTTTGTGAACACTACTCCTTTACCTCTTCTATGGAGCCATTTAAGGTAGAACAAGCACTTGAGGATTCGGATTGGGTGATGGCCATGTAAGAAGAATTGAACAACTTCACAAGAAATGAAGTATGGACATTGGATAAAAGGCCAAAGAACAAGAATGTTGTGGGCACCAAGTGGGTGTTCCGCAACAAAAAAAAATGAAGATGGTGTTGTGACAAGAAATAAGGCAAGGCTTGTGGCAAAGGGGTACTCACAAGTGGAAGGTTTGGATTTTGATGAAACCTATGCCCCCGTAGCAAGGCTTGAATCTATTAGAATATTACTTGCTTTTGCTACTCACCATGATTTTAAGTTGTACCAAATGGACGTAACAAGTGCATTCCTCAATGGGCCAATCAAGGAAGAAGTGTATGTGGAGCAACCACCGGGATTTGAAGACCCAAAGTATCCTAACCATGTTTTCAAGCTCCATAAGGCGCTCTATGGGCTTAAGCAAGCTCTAAGAGCATGGTATGAATGTCTTAGGGATTTTCTTGTTAAAAAGGGTTTTGTCATTGGCAAGGCCGATGCAACCCTCTTCACCAAGCATTTTGGCAATGATATCTTTGTGTGCCAAATATATGTCGATGACATTATATTTGGTTCTACTAACCAAAACTTTTGTGATGAGTTTAGCAAGATAATGACCAAGAGGTTTGAGATGTCCATGATGGGAGAATTAACATACTTTCTAGGCTTCCAAGTGAAGCAACTCAAGGAGGACACCTTCATATGTCAAGCCAAGTATACTCAAGACTTATTGAAGAAGTTTGACATGGACATGGCCAAGCCCATCAAAACACCCATGCCAACAAATGGACACATCGACCTCAACAAAAAGGACAAGCCCGTTGATCAAAAGGTATACCGCTCCATGATAGGATCTTTGCTTTATATTTGTGCATCTAGGCCCGGTATCATGCTTAGTGTGTGTATGTGTGCACGTTTTCAAGCCGCTCCTATGGAGTGTCACATGATGGCCGTTAAAAGAATCTTGAGATATTTGGTTTACACACCCAACCTAGGGCTTTGGTACCCCAAGGGTTCAAAGTTCAACCTTTTAGGCTATTCCGATACGGATTATGCCGGGGATAAGGTAGATAGAAAAATCACCTCCGGGACATGCCAATTCTTGGGTAGGTCCCTAGTGTCATGGTCATCCAAGAAACAAAATTCCGTTGCACTTTCCACCGTTGAAGCGGAGTATGTTGCAGCTGGTAGTTGTTGTGCACAACTACTTTGGATGAGACAAACTCTAAGGGACTATGGTTACAAGTTGAACCGTGTTCTGCTCCTATGTGACAATGAGAGTGCCATAAAGCTTGCTTATAACCCTGTTGAGCATTCACATACAAACCATATAGATATCCGCCATCACTTTTTGAGAGATCATTCTATCAAGGGGGATATAGAAGTGAGTCATGTGCGAACCGAAGATCAATTAGCCGATATATTCACCAAGCCACTAGATGAGAAAAGATTTTGCTATCTTAGAAGTGAACTAAATATTCTTGACTCCAGAAATGTGATGTAGAGGATGTGCACATCTGAGTGTTGATTTCTCAATTATTGCAAAAACCATGGTTTTATGTCAAAACTTGTTTGTTTTTGCTTGTTCCTTGATTCTTGATCTTTTGATTAATCTTGTCAAAATATGGTCATAGTTTTGAATGGTTGGTTGATTGACTGACCATAGGCTGGCAAGAATCTTTTTGTCCATCCTCATTTACACTTATTTGCTTCAAACTATCCCCAGCCCCGCCTGCCTCCTCGTGTTGACACGGTTCATCGGATAAGTCCGATGCTAGTCGGACAAGTCCGGCTCCATCGGACAAGTCCGACACACATCGGACAAGTCCGACGGTCCAGTTTTCACCCCTTTAACCCAGCCCGACTTACCCCTTCGGTCAACACCCCCTCATTCACATCTCTCACATTCTCTCTCCTCAAGAACTCCCCCAAAGGTGGCCCTAAGGCGATCTCCCTCTCCCACCATCCATTGGAGCAAGTTTGGAGGCCAAGAGGTCCTCCTCCATCGGCAAAGTTGGATCCCCCATCACTTTTGCAAGGTTTCCCCTCTTTCCCTCTCTCTCTCTCCCTTAGGGTTAGGGTTCTAGGGCAATGCTAGTTTCCAATCCTTTTTCCCTTGCACTTTTGATCCATGGAGATAGCTTCTAGCATGTTATGGTAGGAGTAGAAAAAGTTTGGTCGCTATTGGTAGGTGGATTTGTGGAGGATCTAGGTTTTTGGAGAAACAGCGAGTCATCGGACAAGTCCGATAGTCCAATGGGCATCGGACAAGTCCGACGCGTCGGACAAGTCCGATGGTCATCGGACATGTCCGACGGCATGCAGTTCCTCCAAAAGTCTAAGTCCCTCACTGATTCTCCTCACCCCTTTTTTCTCTCTTTTGTCTATCTTCTGACTTGTGCTATTCCTGTTGTCAGCATGTCGGATGTGGAAGCATCCCCCTTAAGGGAGAAGAGGGCCAAAGCTAGTGATGATCAAGGTCAAAGCCAGCCAAAGAGAAAGAAAGTCACCGCCAAGCTCGGCGCACCTATCTCCAACAACCAACTGAAAGGGAGGAGCCAGCTGAGTCCGAAGAGCTGAACAGAGACATGCATCCTCCCTCTGAAATGCTCAACTCCAACTGAGAGAGGGTGGACTTCTTTCACGTGTCCCTTGAGAAATGCACTGAAGCAAGGTTGGTCAATTATTATGCTCATGATAAGGAGGCTGTTGATCCTCGCTTTCATGCTCATTTTCATGCGGATTGGTACCGCTTCACCTACCTCCACATGAAGAACCATGTAGTTGAGAGCAAGTGGCTAGATTGGAATTATATGAAGTCCAAGAAGCACCCTCTGTTCAACCAAATTCTAGCTGCTTTTGAGTATCATGGTCTTAAGACCTTCTTGACTTTCAACTACTCATGAAACAAGGAAATCATCTCTCAGTTCTTTTCAACTATGTTATTTGAGAATGACAAGTCTATGGTCTGGATGACAAATGGCACTAAGTACAGCTGCACCTTGAATCAATTTGCTTCCATGATAGGACTCAAGAGCTCACGTAAGGAGAAGCATATGATTCACTCGGGCAGCTACATGAGCGATGAAGCTATGAGGCATATGTACATGGATCCGGAGAACAGTGTCCCTCCTAACTCAAATGGCTTGCTACCCTTTTTCTTAGTCTTGTTCAGGATCTATAGGAGCACTTTGGCTCCAAGGGGTGGCAACTCTGACCGTATTCCTGCATATCAGAGGGACATCTTGCACTGGGTTCATGGGGATCAGAAATTTGATGTGTTTGACTATGTCTATCAGGAGATATGGGACATCTCCATCTCTTCCAAGCGTGGCTGTGGATATGCCCCGCATATCATGTATATGATCGAGAAGGTCTCAAGCTTGACTTTCAAAAAGGACATGAAGAATCTGAGTCTCAAACCTCAGATTCCTTCTAATTGGACTCCTAACACCACCTCTGGTCAGTTCTTTGGTGCAGCTCAGCCACCATCCTCTACTCTGGCTCCTTAGGTTCCCAGAGCTCCTTCTAGGGCCACCGGTTCTTCTCGTGCCGCCCCACCTTCTCGTGGCAAGAGGAGTGGAGTTATGAAGATGTTCAAATCCCTCCTTGGTATGTGCAGGAGCATTAACCAAAGGATGGATGTGATTGAGAGGAACCAGAAGATCATCATGGAGAAGATGCAATGTGAAGTTCCTCCTCCTCCATCACCTCCGGCAGAAGATTCCTACCCACCTGCTTTTCAGGACCCCACTCCCAACTTCTCTACAGAGGAGTTGAACTATTTTGGGTACTATCCTCCACCTTCTCAGTTTCACACAGGAGCCGGCTCTAGTGGACAACATGTCCGCTTTGATGAGGAAGAAGAGGACGTAGAAGAGCAAGAAGAAGATCCTGCTGCCTATGATCTTCGCCAGTGCAAGGGAAAAGCTCCTGCTCAAGATGACGAAGACGAAGAAGAAGAAGGCGATGAGGATGATGAAGACTATGAAGACTCTGAGGAGTAGAGATCTCATCATCATCCACCCGCATTTTTCTCCTTTTTGGTGTCTTGATGCCAAAGGGGGAGAAGTGTAATCTATCTTTAATTTGCTTAGTTTGTGAGTTGTGAGTGTGATGAAGTTGGACAATTTGGTTCTTTTTGGCTTGGTTTGTAAAACTACTTATTTGTGTCGTTTGTGTTTTGTAAGACTATATGCTTGTGGTACTTATATCTCTTTATTTATGTCCTTTGTGCATGCCTCTTTATGATGATGTATTGTTTTATCTCCTTCTACTAGATGCATTTGTGTGATAATATTTGTCATATGCAATGTCTTATATTCATATGCTTAACTATTGCAAATCATTATGTATGCATAGTGTTAGGGGTAGCTCTCACTCTCTCTCTTTAAATATGTGCAATTGTTATACTATCTCCACTCTTTTAGTTATGCACACATTTAGGGGGAGCTCCTCACAAATTGTTAGTTGTATTGTCATCAATCACCAAAAAGGGGGAGATTGAAGGTGCATCTAGGCCCCTAATTTTATTTTGGTGATTGGCGCCAATACAATTAAGAATGGACTAATGTTTCAATGAGCATGTGTGTAGAAGATGGTTCAATTATTGATGACAAAATGCATAGAAGCTCAAATACTCAAAGAAATGGAGAAAACAAAGTGGCCAAAAAAATTCAAGATGATACTCAAAAATTTGCTCAAATATGAAGCTCATGGAGTTTTTACTTTATTTTTGAGTATAGGAAAAACCGTACTATTAAGAGGGACACAAAAGTGTGAAGCAATGATGAACTAAGAGCAAAATCCAAAATTCCACAGCCAAAACATTTTTCCAGGGCAAAATCATCGAACTTGTCCGACCCATCGGACAAGTCCAGCGAACTCCAGAACCTTTGCCACTCTGGGTCGTCGCACTTGTCCGACGGTCCGATGACTAGCAAGTTCGACCCATCGGACTTCACTATCGAACTCCAGTACCTGTGTCAAACCCTAGCCATCGGACTTTTCTGATGGTCAACTTGTCTGAGGCATCGGGCAAGTCCCTCGGACTCCAGAACCGACGCCAACTTGTTCCATCGGACATGTCCGATGACCATCGGACTTGTCCGATGGAGATCTGAGAAATACCCATCCAAATGGCTCCTTCTCTTCTTGAGCTATAAATAGAACCCCACTTCGTCCCTTGTCGTGTGGGTCACTCATTCCACTCAAAAACACTCTCAAGCTCACTTTGCTCTCCAAATCTCTCCTCCCTTACTTCCAATCTTGATTTATGAAGGGATTGAGAGAAGATTCAAGAGCTCCATCGACTTCAAGCTTCCATTCTCTCAAGCTCTTGGTTCATCCTCACCGCCGACCACGTTTGTGTTTGTTACTCTTGGGGATTCATCCCCTAGACGGTTAGAGGTACCCGTAGAGCTCCCAACTTGTGTGGTGACGCCTCGGGAAGTTTGTATTGACCCCTCCTTCGTGGAGTTTTCTAGTGGAAAGACAAGTTTGATCTTTGTGGTCACTTGGAGGGGTTAGGGTTGAAAGAAACCCGGTCCTTTGTGGATCCCTCAACGGAGACGTAGGCTTCTTTGTGGAGCTGAACTTCGATGAACAAATCTTGTGTCTCCCCTTGTCTTCTTTTGCATACTTGTTACTTACTTGCTCTTGCTCATATCTCGCTAGCTAGGGTTTGCCTCGTTTCTCTTAAATTAACTTGTATAGGTTGCATGCTAGTTGTTCCTCTTATTTCTACAACTTCCTCTAGCTTATAATTACTAGATCCTAGCTTGCCTTGCACTAATATAAAGTTTTAATCAGCCGATCTACTTTTCTAACTCGTGCCATCAGACAAGATGGACTTGTCCTCACTATCATCGGACAAGTTCGACACTGCACATTTGACTTTTATTATTAAGTGATTTTCAGGGACAATTGCCTATTCACCCCCCCCCCCCCCTCTAGGCACTTTCACCCGGCCGATTCCCGGCAACCCTAGCTCCGCCCCTCTATAAAACCCGAGCCATCGACCCCCCTGCAACCATCGTCGTCGCGCCCGAGTCCTCCCTCTCTCTCATTCCCTCCAGTGCCGCCGCGCGAGCTTTTCGTCGCCGCCGGTAAAAGCTCCGCCGCCGCCGCAATTTCTCTGGTCTGACGCCTCCCGATCTGATCTGACCCGATGTCATGCATCGCAGATGATCGAGGACCACTTCCAGCTGATCCCGGCCACCTACCGTTGCCGCCGAACCCCTCCCCATCGTCGCCGACAAGCCGGAGCCACCCCTCGTCGTCGTGAGCCCACCCCAACCTTCAAAACTCCCACACGACGCCTCTGGTGAGTCCGCCATGTCCCCCTCTCCCCTCTGGTAGCCTCCCGGCCGAGCCCCGACCGCCGGAGCGCTGATTCTAGCAAACTCCGGCGAGCTCTACCATGCGCCGCCGCGCTGGCCGTCGGCAGCCCCGCCTCCTCCTCTCGTTTGAATCTGGGCCGTTGGATCTCGGTCCGACGCGCCAGATTACATACCCCGAAGGGGTATGTAATTGGTGCACCATGGACCGGTGGACCAAGGGTCCACAGGGCCCATAGACCCAGTCCACGGGTTTTAGGATTTAATTAAATCAATAATTCCTGGATTTTAGTGACAATTTTGCATATAGGTCCCTAGGCTTAGTTAAAATTGCGTTTATGCCCCTGTTTTTGTCCAGAAACTTTAGAAAATTGTTTTTAAGCGCCTGGACTTTATAATAATCATTTTAGCATTGTATTTTAATAGAAACACCCCTGTACCTTATTAGGGTAATTATTTTGGCCATGTAAATTTTACAAAAACACCCCTAGACTTAATTTTAATTATATTTCAGCCCTGTCTTTTTACACTCTAGCCCCTGAACTTGTTATAAATTACATTTTAGCCCTTGGATTTTTACCTAAGCTATTTAGACCCTGTTATTTTGCAGTTAGGCCCCTATAGTATTCTAAAATTACCTTTTGGCCCTCAAACTAGCCTGTTTTACCATTTTACCCCTAGAACTTCAAATAGCTATAACTTTTTACTCGTAACTCTGATTTACATGATTCTTGCGCCAAATTTCTTGTAGGAGCATAACCTATGCATTCATGGCATTTACATATCGTCTTTTCACTGTTGCATAGCTGTGTTTTGATTGTTATGCAATTGCTTGTGCCGGTACCTTACGTAAAGACGAGCATACACAAGGACCACCCTACGAGGACTTCCAGGAGCAGGAATTTGAAGTGTTTGAGCAGCCTCCTGTGCAGGACGAAGGCAAGTGTCCTTGACGCATCTTGCACCTATTATAATTTTATTGTAGAATTGCATGCTTGTGTCAATTGATTGGGAACCTATGTTTAGGGTTTACTAGCAATTGTTTTACCCTGTCCTTGTCGCCTTGAACTAGAGTTTTAATGGGTAGACATGCTTAGGTTGCTTATGGGATGTGGGGTTAATAATAATCTTGGTTAATGAACAATATCATATGGGAGATGATTGGTAATTATTTTAGCAACATGGCTTAGGGATCTATGCAAGCCGGGTGGAATGGATGTGGTGCCGTGGGCACAGGGTTGGTGGTAGTAGGCTTGTTGTAGATCCTAGGACCCGGTTCTTGGAGCGATGACCCAGGAAAACAGTGCCATCACAAGACCGATATGGGTAAGGCTTGGCCTAGTAATTAGGTGTTCTCCCAGTGTCGGTGCAGCATGTCGGTGGAGCAGGGAACGGAAGTCAAGAGGACTGTCCTTGGATCCGAATGGCTCAAGAGGGGGCTCCTGGGGTGGTTAGCTCCTTAGTGCTGGGCTAACACTTATGGACGGGAGTGGAACCTTAGTGGCTAGCATGTACTGGGAGACCCTTTGGAAAAGCCTCGTAGTGAAACCCTGCCACACACCAAATGAAGTGTGTAATGTGGGTCATGGCCACGGGCACAAAGGGAATCACGACTTGTGGGTAAAGTGGTACAAACTCTGGAGAGTATAAAAACTATCATGATAGCCGTGCTCACGGTCAAGAGCGGCCTGGAATCCTCACAAAATTAGTTGGCTATGGATTGGTTGGGATGGTTGGATGGTTTGGACTTGGATTGGATAGTGCCATGTGGATTGAGGGATGGGATGCCCCCACTTAGTAATTAGGTTGCATAGGACATTAAAAGCTCATGCAATAAAACCCTTTTTTAGCCTTCCTTGACTTAGCCTCATATCATCTTTTCCCCCGCTTGCTGAGTACGGCACGTACTCACCCTTGCTATACCATATCGTCGCTCAGCCGCAAGAGAGGAGTGGAACCACTATGAAGACGATGGAGGCGAGTACTAGGCAATGGTCCACGAGTCGGTGCCTGTGGAGTCTTGGGACGTCTACGCTAGTTTATTTCCGCTGCATTGATGTACTTTTCTTTTTAGACCTACAGGTCCTTTTGTAATAAAGATACGATGTAATAAATAAAGGTTATGGATATTTATTCTGTTTACCATTGATGATGTACCGTATGTGTGTGTAACTTGATCCTGGGCACACATACGATGGCACCCGTTTTGCTCCTTAAAATGGGTGTGACACAAGGCATAAACACCAAGATCTATACAAGCTAAGCAAAAAGATTGACTAGCTTAGATAGAATCAAATTTTGCTTATCATGAGAAATCTGCCACCACATCTATAAGTACTCCCATCCAAGGCAAAACAAGCATCAAGTGAATCAAAGAAAACTAGCCAGTCTCAATCTCAACTAGGGCAACAAGCATTCACAGAAAATAAGCTCTACAAATGCTCACATATGCAACAAAGACTCATAAGAAAAGAGAAAAGCATTATTCTTATGTTATCCTCATGTAGCTCCTAATCCGTGCAGAGGGTTACACGACATGGTACAGCAAACACCCCGAGGCTTTGAAGTACAATTTTTGGATTTAGCATTTTTATGTTACTTCTAATCATTGCGGAAGGGTCGCACGACTAGGCACGGCAAACAACCCGAGGCTTCGAAGCACAATCAACTTATTTGCAAAGTAAAAGCATAAGGATAAAAGCAATTATACACATGGTGAGCAAGTTTTAGCAAGATTAGTTCATAAGGTTCATAAGAAGCTAAGTTTACCTTTAAGATTAGCCAGTTGCTCACATGAGTCTATAACAAGCCATCTAGAAAATCTAAGCATGAGAGCTTACTATAACATCCACACAACTTAGCTCAAGCTCAATCATAGCAAAGAGAAATGCAAGAAAGCATAAGAATCAAAGTTTATCTACCAATGCATATATTACATATAAGATGCAATGCATAAAAGGTAAGACACATATATACAAGAGAACACCAACTCCCCCTCAAATGATGTCGTAAGGATGACAAACACCAAGTTCCCCCCGGCGAAAAGCATGTCTCGAAGCATCTAGGGGCTTGGTGAGGATATCAGCTAGTTGGTTTCTAGTATCGATGTATTTGAGCTCAACATCCCCTTTCTCAACATTGTCTCTCAGGAAGTGGAATCGCACATTGATGTGTTTGACCTTACCATGTTGCATTGGGTTTTTAGCTAAGCATATGGCACTGGAGTTATCACACATGAGTGGAACACCCTTAAAAGTTAACCCATAGTCTCTCATGGTAGACACAATCCATAGGATTTGTGAGCAGCAGCTAGTAGTAGCAACATACTCAACCTCTGTGGTGGATTAGGCTACACTCGACTGCTTACGAGAAGACCAACATATCAAAGAAGTACCCAAGAAATGGCAAGTACCAGAAGTGCTCTTCCTATCAATTCTACACCCAACAAAATCCGCAACCGAATACCCAATGAGATCAAGATAAGAAGATGCAGAGTACCAAAGGCCAAACTCAAAGGTGTATTTGAGATACCTGAAGATGCGCTTGACAACCTTGCGATGAGTCACCCTTGGGGAAGCTTGAAAGCAAGCACAAAGACACATCACAAAGTGTATGTCGGGTCTTGTTGCCGTTAGGTACAAGAGGGAGCCAATCATGCTCCTATACTCCCTTTGGTCCACCGCTTCACAGTCTTCATTAGGCTCAAGAGCCGTTGTAGTGGACATCGGTGTTGACAACGGCTTCACATTGACCATGTCAAACTTCTTCAGGAGATCATTCATGTACTTGGCTTGATGTATGAAAGCGCCTTGCTTGCACTGCTTGATTTGAAGCCCAAGAAAGAAGGTGAGCTCGCCCATCATTGATATCTGAAATTCACTTTCCATGGCTTCCTGAAATCTGGATACAAGAATATGAGAGGAACCACCAAAGATGATATCATCCACGTAAATCTGAACCATTAGAAAGTCATTGCCATGCTTAAGAGTGAACAAGGTTTTATCAACACACCCCATGACATACCCGCGCTATAGAAAGAAGGTCTTAAGCCTAGCATACCATGCCCTAGGTGCTTGCTTTAGCCCGTACAAAGCCTTCTAAAGCTTGTACACACGGTTTGGGTATTTGTGGTGCTCAAAGCTAGGGGGTTACCTCACATAAACTTCTTCCTCTATGAGACCATTTAGGAAGGCACTCTTTACATCCATTTGATAGAGTCTAATGCCCTTGGAGACAGCAAATGCAAGCAAGACCCTAATGGCTTCTATGCGAGCAACAGGAGCAAAGGTTTCACCATAATCTAAGCCCTCTACTTGGCTAAAACCCTGAGCAACAAGCCTAGCCTTGTTTCTCACAACCTCACCATCCTCCCCATGTTTGTTTTTGAACACCCACTTGGTTCCTATGACATTGACATCTTTGGGAGGCTCTACAAGGGTCAATTCTCTCAAAGTTTTCCAACTCCTCATGCATGGCATTAACCCAATGTTCATCAGATAGTGCGTGTCCAACATCTCGGGGTTCAAAGGCTGCAACAAAGAGAGAATTGGTAAAGTAAGTGAGATGTGCGGACCTTGACCTTGTTGTCCTCTCATAGAGATTACCAATCATTTGTTGAGGTGGATGTTGACATTGAATGTGGCTAGGGGCCTCTCTCTCAGAATATACCTCCCCCTCAACCATAGCTGGAGCTCGCTCGACAGTCGCTGAAGTTGATGTAGAAGCTTCTGGACCCTCTGCTGGAGTAGTGGTAGCAGCAGGAACAAGCTCGGATGTGAGATGAAGTGAATTATCATCATCATCATCATCAAAGCCTTGTAGGTCCTCTTCTACAAAGATGCTTTCCTTCAGCTCCTTTTCACCAATAGACTCAATCACATTCCTTGCACAAGAGTTTGATTCATCAAAGGTTACATTGCAGGATTCTACAATGGTGTTAGTTTCCAAATTCAAAACTCTGTAGGAATGACCATGAAGAGAGTAACCAAGAAAGATGCCATCAGAAGATCTCGACTCAAACTTACCAAGATTACCATGCTTGAGAATAAAGCACTTGCAACCAAAGACACGCAAATGAGAAACCGAGAGCTTTCTCCCAAAACGCAGTTCATAAAAAGTCACATTAAGAATTGAGCACAAGAAAATCCGATTGGAAACATAGCAAGCAGTGCTAATGGCCTCAGCCCAGAACCGCCTCAGAGTCCTATGCTCAACGAGTGTCGTCCGAGCCATCTCCACCAAGGTTATATTCTTTCTTTCAACCACACCATTCTATTGGGGAACACGAGGTGCTGAAAACTGATGCTCAATACCATGCTCAAGACAAAAAGCATCAAAGGAGGAGTTCTTGAACTCGGTGCCATTATCACTACGGATTGCTCGTAATGCACCAGGGAGTTCCTTGAACAACCTCAAAGCTAAGCTCCAAAAGTGATGAAACACTTCATCCTTGCTCTCAAGAAAGTAAACCCAAGAGTAGCGAGAGTAGACTTCAACAATCACAAGAACATACCACTTTGCACCCACTGAACGAACCCGAGAAGGACCAACAGTGTCCATGTGAAGCAACTCTCCAGGGTGTTCAGTCATTACCAAATTAATTGGTGGATGAGAAGCGGCAATTATTTTCCCATGATGACAGGGAGCACAAACCAAATCCTTATCAAATTTGAGTTTAGGCAATCCTCGGATCAAACCTAGGCCACTCAAGCGACATAACAAGTCAAAGCTCATGTGACACAGTCTTCTATGTCATTTCCAGAGCTCAGAAGAAGATTAAGCAAACAAGCACTTGTGAGAACCAGGAGAACCAGCAAAATCACCCTAAAAAACTCTGCTAATGCGAGAAATCCCACAAACCAAGGAACCACTCGAATCAAGAACACAAGAAGCATTTGACTTAAAGTGCACTTCCAAACCAACATCAAGAAGCTCAGAGACAGAGAGGAGATTGTACTTGAGATACTCAACCAAACCAACATCCTTGAGAGTGAATTTTTCATTTACCTTTACCGCGCCTCTAGCCATCACTCTCCCTCTCTTGTCGTCTCCAAAGGTCACATACTCCCGGTGCTTCAAGGGAATGAGGCTGGAGAACCACTTTGCATCTCCGGTCATGTGGCGCAAACACCCGGAGTCCATCAACCATTTGTTCTCCAGGCCTCCACTTGCTGCCTACAAAGAACAAGAAGGAAAAGTCGATGGCTCAGTGTTGGGGTTAGTTAAAAAGTATTTGGGAATCCAGCACTTAACCATACGACCAGTAATAGTCATCACAGTTCTTTGCACATTATCATTCGAACGCATAGGACGAGAACCACGATGGGGAAAACGTGGCCTGTCAAAGCGTCTCGACTTGAACCTTGGGTTGTGAGGATAGAAATCATCTGTGTGAAAGCCAAATCCACGTGAGTGACGCTCACCACGGTGGGGAAAACGTTGGTGCCAAAGCGCTACTGCACAAAGCCTCTATTTCGTGAATCAAGGCCATATGAGGGATGACCCTGTCCATGATAGGCACGAGAAAAAGAGCGAGGCTGAAAACTATCAAAAATCATCATGATGCACATTTCTAGTTAACTCAGCTTGGATCCTCTCAATCCTCTTACGCCTATAACAGAATTCATCCAAGTGACCTTTACGACCACAAAATTTGCAAATATAGACACTCTGATGTTTAGGCTTTGTATGCACAGGAGGTTTGGGTTTTAGCTTCTCTGTTTGCTTTGGGTTGAAGGAAGGTTTGGGGTTTGGTGGATAGTATGTGTCAATGGGTTTGATGGATTGTTCCTCATCCTTATAGCTAGAGCTAGGCACAAACTTAACCACATTTTCACTCTCTTTGTCACACTTCTCAAATCCCAAGCCCAAGTTGTAGACTGACCTACTAACACTCTCTTTGACTCTTGCTAGGTCACTCTACATCTTCTCCTTACTCACTAGGGTTCTTTGAAGCCTAGAAATAAGAGAGTCATTTTCTTGAACTAGGACTTTATTTTCCTCCCTAGTGATTACAAGCTTGTCCTTAAGAGATAAACACACCTCATATGGTGGTGGAAGGACCTTAGAGCGAGTCTCAATGAGCAGCTTGGACTCAAGCTCTTTGACTTTGAGGGTTTGAGCTTCTAACTCATCTGTGAGCTTGGGGCACTTCTAACATGCACCCAAAAGAGTTGGCCTAGCTTTGAATTCCGCAAGCTCCTTGAGGGCACTCTCAAGCTGACTGGCAACATGAGCATGCACACTCTCCCTTTGACTTAGATCATTCATCACTACTTGACAAGACTCACACTCAGCAGCAATATCAACACAGACAAGCTTAGACTTAAGTGAAGCAATCTCAAAATCAACACTCTCCAACTTAGACTTAAGCTCTCTACTCTCACGTATAGCATTGTGAAGCTTATCATCTTGCATGAGCAAAACATCATGCAAATGATCAAGTTCAAAAGAGAGATCATCAAGAGTGGGAGGTACCTCGCTTGTGTCAGAGTCGGATCCAGAGTCGGTGTCGTGGTCGTTCTTTGCCATGAAGCAAAGCCCAGGGAAGTCATCCTTCCTCTTGACTCATGGCTTTTCAACCTCCTCCTCCGAGCTTATAAGGCCTTCGCTTGATGTGAGGTCGACATCGCTCAACACGGAAACGCAGGCGCGTGCAATGGCCTTGGCGAACTTCTTGGAGTTCTTGCCCTTCTTATAAAAGCGGTTCTTCTTCTGCTTGAAGTCTTCAGTGTTGTTGTCACGGTACCCGACCTTCTTCTTCTTCTTGGGACAATCAGCAATGAAGTATCCCGAGTCACCGCACTCGAAGCAGGTTCTTGAATCACCTCCTCTTCTCTCCTTCCGGTTGTTGTAGAACTTCCTAAACTTCCTTGTGAGTAAGGACAGCTCCTCATTAGGGATGCACTCCATCTGTTCATCGGAAGCTGTAACAAGAGAAGACAGAGCAAACTTCAAAGACGACTTGTCAAGTGAGGGGTTAGTTCCATAAGAAGCACCACTGTGATCACCCTTCTGAGAGCTAGAAAGCAAAGCCATGCTAGAAGCAGGATTAACATGATTAGGACGAGATTTCCTAAACAGTTCACGAGATTTCAGCTTGCTATACAGTTGCTCACAGTTCAAGGTATTGAAGTCAGCAGTTTCTTCTAGAGCAGCAATTTTAACCCCCCAAACATTTTCATCAGGTGAGTACAGCAGTTGCTTAACTCTATCATTGTCATTGTACACAAGGTTACCACAAGCCCGCAAGTTGCACACAATTGCCTCAAACCTACAAAAAGTGTCATCTAGTGACTCGTCAGGTTTTTGTGCAAAGGTTTGGTACTGTCTATTGTAAGAATCCTTACGCATAGACTTAACTTGATTGGTACCCTCATGGTACGTGCAAAGCTTATCCCAAATAGCATGAGCAGTGTTAAGGTGTGCAACGCGATCATGTTCACTCCTACCAAGTGCAGAGAGCAGAATATTGACAGCTTTGGAGTTGTTCTCATACCTGTTCAACTCACCTACTGGAGCGGTGTTGAGGTCGGCATGTATGTTGTATTCTTGCTTGACGATGTCCCAGATAGCACGTCCTTGACTTAGAAGAAAAGCCTTGGTCCGCAACTTTCAATAGGGGAAGTCCTCTCCATCGAACATCTAGAGCTTGACAGCATGCTTCTCCATGTCGCCTTTGGATCACAAAGCCGGTGAAGGTCAACTAGTGATCAAACTAGCTCTGATATCAATTGAAGGATCGAGAAGACGACTAGAGGGGGGGTGAATAGGAGCCAATCAAAATTCTCCAAGAGAACTTGGCCTATATCCCAAAAACAACCCAAACCTACCTCCGAACCGATCACCAAGACTACACACACCAACTCATGGTGTACTAGCCCTAGGAGTGATCAACCACAGTAAAGAAACACAACAGAAACAACAAAAAACAGCAAGGACTTGAACTAGTCAAGAGACTCACCAAAAACCAGACCTTACTGGACCACTACCGGCAGTGCCGATCAGGGCCATCGGCAGTGCCAATCCGACCCATCGGTAGTGCCGGTGCGGGATACTGTGACCCACCAGTAGTGCCGGTCCTGGTCGTCGGCAGTGCCGATCGACCCCGATGAAATAGTAGAAACTTTCAGGATTAGGCAAGAACTTGGTCAAAACCTAATCAAACAAACTCCAAACGATGCGATTTTTGGACCAATGAATCCTCATCACATTACGACCCTAATCCTAGAAGATCAACTCAATTGGCTCAAGGAATCATCACGAATTTCAGATCTTGTGCCAAGAACATCAAAAAGGGAAAACTTGAAAAATCCATCAAATCGAATGTGCTAGAGCTATTGATTTGGTCAAGGATCCATTGAGGATTGTTCTAGCTCATCCTTGAAACAAGTTTCTCAAGAAATTCGAACCAAAAACTCGTCCAAAAATGAGATCAAAAATCACCACGAAAATAGCTCCAAAAATAGAGAAAAGGGTAATTTTGGGATTTAGGGAAAGAGGGAGATCTTGAGCACGAAAATACTTCTCATATCATAGAAAGGTGCTTACAAGATCCAAGGATACAAGGCTAGGAAGCCACCCTCTTCCTCCCACTATTTGGAAGAGCAAGAGATGTCTCTCACACACCCACTACTCTCCACTAAAACATGAAGACCTCTCCTAGCACTTTGAATAGAACCCTAACACAATGTTAATGGAAAGAGAGGCATCTCTTCCACCAGCCCTACCTCTTCTTATATCGGCCTAGGGTCTATTGTCCACATGAGCACTCTACCCTTGACCTACATAACATACTCACCTACCATCAGGGGCATAATCGTCCATCTTTTTCCTCGTCGCCCGAATGCCATCGAGCCCTTCACAACTTTGCTTCGCCTCCACACAAGCTTCGCGATGGTGCCACGTGCACCTCCAATCGCTTCCACCGGTTTTGAGGCCCAAACTGGGAAACCACCTCGCACGCTTCTCAAAGTACGACTTCTTGATGTCGACGCGTGTCACCTTGTCCAGCGGTCCTGACCACCGGCAAGTCTCTCTCGGTCCCTGTCCATCAGGTCCCCTTGTCACTTGCACTGGCATCCCACTCGCCTTGACTTGGTCAATATGTCGTCTTCATCACCACCACGGTTTTGAGGCTCAACCGTGAAATCGTTAGTCCTTCTTGCCTCTCCACGTGTACGGTGTGGATCACCCTTGACTTTACCCGACATCCCGATCGTCCGACCGCAAGTGCCTTACTTGTGCCCGATCCTCTCGTCGTTGATCGCCAAGTCGACTCCAGTGACCTACACATCATGAGACAAGCAAACACATTTCTCATCTCCTGCAACTTCACAAATACTTCCACCAACTCCGGTTAGTCAAATCTATGACATGCAAACCAATGCAATCCCCGGATTCCCGTATTTCAACTCAAACATAAAATCTGCTCAAGTCAATTACTCATCACATATATTGCAAACCATGGCACATATCCGCATGGTTTCTCAAATTCTATCTTTCTCAAACCACACATCGGTTAGTCCTATAATGTGGCCGCCCTTTTGGAGTTTGTGAAGATTTCTCATACCAACATAGGCAAGCCTTCTATGCCACAACCACCCCATGTTGTACTTTGCTAATAAGCATGTACCAAGTCTAGCTTCATCCGTGGAGAAATGCACAACATAAAGCGTTATTTTAAGCATACCCTTAAAAGCAACCAAGCCATCACTCATCTTTAGATGGTCACACCACATTTATTGAACAAACAATCATAGCCTATTTTACAAAATTGCAAAATGGACAATAGAATGAAGTCAACATGATCAACGAGCATAACCTTAGAAAGTGAAAACGAAGAAGTGAGAGGGATTTTACCATAACCTAGTACTTGTCCCGTTCTATTGTCACCAAACATGATGTATTCATTTTTGTTGTGACTTGGCTCAAATGACTTGAACATCTTTTTGTCTCCGGTCATATGATTGGTGCATCCACTATCAATTACCCAACTTGACCCTCCGGAGACATAGTCCTACAAAACAAGTGAAGCTTTGTTTTTAGGTGCCCAAATTTGCTTGGGTCCTTTCACATTAGTCACAAGCACTTTGGGCACCCACACACAAGTCTTTGGCCTCTTGTTGCGTGGCCCAACATATTTGGCATACACACGACCATGCATGTTTCTCATGAGTGTATATGAAACATCAAAATCATGAAAGAGTGCACAAGTAGCATTAGGCACATTAGCATGAGAATCATTAAAAAAATAAGAATGATTAGTGTTCATGTTCTTGGCTTGCTTCTTTTGGTAAGATCCTTCCTTGGTGAACTTGAGTAATTCCTTCCCATTCTTGTTCTCCCTAGCATAACCGATGTCATCCATGACATGAGGCATTCTCAACATAACCGATGTCATCCATGACATGAGGCATTCTAGTGTATGAGTATGCACCTCTTGCATACTTTGTATTTTCATTATCAACAACATTTTTCTCATGTTGTATTTTTCTTTCAATAGCCCTCACTTGCTGGTTCAAATCATCAATCAATTTCACATTAGTAGCACAAGCATCAACATCAATATTATAGCACCTATCACATCCTTTGCTAGTGGAAGCACAAGAGTTATTTGGAGGATGTGAAAGTTGAAAGTATCTCATATTGTTCTTCAAGAGACTTATGAGTCTTTTCCAAAACCTCATACTTCTCTTGAAGTTCATCTTTAGTGCTTTTAGCATTCTCACAAGTATTCTCAATTTTAGTGAGAGACATAGTTAAATTTTCATTTTTCTTTCTTTCAGGTTCTAGGAGCTTCTCTAGTTCAAGGTTTCTTTTCTTTTCAAGAATAAGCAAGTCTTCTTGTTTTTCAAGAAGTTCCTCTTGTCTATCATTTTCTTCCTTTTGTTTCTCAAGTAATTCCATAAATTCAAGCATTTTGGGAAGTGAAGCACTTGCAATATCATCATCATCATCATCATTACTACTAGCATATGAGGAGCGATTATGCTTAGATTTTGATACCTTGGATCCTCTTGCCATGAAGCACTTGTGAGTGTTGTCATCATCATCATTACTCAAGCTCCCAAATAGAGAAGTGTTGGTGGGAGTGATGCCAATGGCAATTGTAGCAATGCCTCCCTCATCCGAATCGGATTCAGAGGAAGAAGATGATGAAGAGGATGAGTCATCAGAATTACATTCTTGACCAATGTGAGCTTCACCTCTTCTATGCTTCTTGTACTTCTTGTCTTTCGTGTGATGCTTGTCTTTCTTTCTTTTGTCCTTGTTCTTCTTCTTTGGACATTCCGCAATAAAATGTCCTTCATCACCACATTCGTAGCAAGTTCTTTTTGACCTTCTTGATTTGCCCTTGTCAAAACTTTTCTTCTTGTAACCATCCTTTTTGAGGAATGACTTGAATCTCTTCACAAGCAAAGTCATCTCATCATCACTGTCTTCACTACTAGAATCAACCACTTTCTTCTTCTTCTTCTCTTGCTTCTCACGTGTGGTATTGAGTGCCACATCACTATTGTCACCATTTGCTCCCTCAATTTGCTTGATCAAGGCATTTATCTTGTTGGCTTGATCGTTTTGTTGCTTTTAGGATAGGAGCTTCCCAAGTACTTTATCGGTGGAGAAGGTCTTGAAATTGTCCTTGTCTCTAATATTTGAGCAAATGTTGTTATCTTAAGGTCTCAATGCTTGTAGAAGTCTTTTGTTGATATCCAAGTCGGTCATTCTAGCTCTAAGTTCTCTTCTTTGATTCACAATTCTCATGAGCCTATCATGAACCTCCTTTGGGCCTTCTCCCGGACCCATGACAAAAAGGATGAATTCATTTTGTAACTCTTCAAGCCTTGCTTCCTAGACAGAATCAATGCCCTCATAGATAACCTCAAGCTTTCTCCATAGTTGGTTGGCATTCTTTATTCCGGCAACCTTGGCATACTCGGTGGAGCTAAGTGCGAAGACAATTGCACTAGCTGCAACGGCATTGCGATAAATGTTGACTTGATCCTTGTGAGTTGGATTGTCTCTATTTTCCCACAAGAAACCACTCTCGGTTATACTTGCAACATGTGGACTCATGGGTTTCAAGTAGATCATCATCTTGCATTTCCAATGATCATAGAATTGACCATCAAAGTAAGGGAGTCTTTCGGATCCTTGTCCAATGCGATCCCCTTTGAGCTCATCGTAGTTAAACATGACATTGTTGTAGAGTTTTGGTTGAGCCTCATTATCACCATCTCTAACACTTGCATCATCTCCATCTCGAGAACTGCTAGCACCATCTTTGATTAGGAGAACGGTGGATGGTTGATCTTCTGGTTTTGACATCTTTAGTCTTCAAGCGGTTAGGCTTTGTAGAAGATATCAGCTCTGATACCAATTAAAACTTTCCTAGAGGGGGGTGAATAGGCAAATCTAAAACCCCTCAAATTATACTTAAACAATCTTATTAGTAGGACCAGCAGTGCCGGTGGTTGGGATCGGTAGTGCTAGTGGCCACTGCTGGTGCTGGATCAGCAGTGCCAATGAGGGGGCAGAGAGTTGCCCAAAGTAAAACTAAGCTGATTTCACAGTTACTAAGTTGATGAATAGAACAATGACAGTTGAATAAGGTACTACAAAGTACTAGCAACAACTAGACAAGCCTACACAAGTAGATCGGTTGAATTAAAGCTAATACAAGTATGAAACCTAAAGTAAACAAAGACACAATATTTGTTATCGAAGTTTAGGCTCACAAAGAACCCTACGTCTCTGTTGAGAAGTCTACAAAGGACCGGGTCTCTTTCAACCCTATTCTCACTCAAGCGACCACAAAGATCGAGCTCGAGCTCTCCACTAGCAAATCCCTTGCAGGGTGGGTGATACAAACTTCCCGAGGCGTCACCACACAAGTTGGGAGCTCTACGGGCACCACTAGCCATCTAGAAGCAACACTCCAAGAGTAGCAAGCACAAATCACCAAGATGATTAAATCGAATGCTCAAGAGTGGAATGGGTGCTTTTCACACTAGGAATCAATGGCTCACTCAAACCCTAGCTCAAAGGTTGAAGCTTTAGCTTGGAGAGGGAGAGTGATGAGAGTGGAGCTCAAAAGTGCCAAATGATTTACTAACAGATTGCAATGGTTGAGTTGGTGTGAATGATGATGGTGAGAGAGTGGTGGATGAATGTTATTAGAGATGTAACAGGATAATGAAGAATTCTCTCCTTAGGATTGGTTCACTAGCATGCAACCTTATTCTTATTAACTCGGATGATGATTCCAATATTCTACAAGACATGGTGGTTTCGTTCACCCCGGTTGTCACAATAGAGGTTATTAGCTCCCCACTAGTTTCTTGCACTATGCAATGGGCAGAAGTATACCGGCCGATACACTAATGAAATAGATGCACAATTGAGTTCACTACATAGATTGAATTCATCAAGAGTGTATCAACAAGTATGAGAGTTACATGACCAGATCCCCGCACCAGAGAAGAGAATATGAGACTACCGCTCATCCTCCTGCTAAGCATAGCAGAACGGCGAGAAATAGCGCTGGAACGCGCACATGCTGATCGGCACAACCATCGCGCCGATCGACACGACCTCCCTTCTGGTGGTTCTCGTCGGTGTTGTCCAACCGTCACCACCAATATCCTGAAACCCTAGTTCTAAAAACTGGATATCGCGATTGTTGTCTCTCTCTTCCCTCTTTTGGCTCTTGATAGATGTCTTCCTTTTATATCCGACGAGATTAGGTCAACTTCCACCGACTTCGACTTGTATTGGGTTGGGCCTCTGTCCTTGGACCGAATTATGCTTTTCATTGACTTTCACCCTCCTGCGCCGATCGGCGCGGCTCTGTATCTGGCCCATCCTTGTTGCTCTTTGATTCCTTATCCATAATTGCCCTGTTTTATACCTGTTTTCTGCAATTACATCCAAAATAGAACAACTACAAATATATGCAAATATGGGGTGAATTGTTAGTCAATACCACCAAATTAAGACGTAAAACATCCCTTTTTGGTAGATAAAATGGATAGCTAGAAACCACCAACAGTTCCCCCACACTCAGATCATTGCTAGTCCTCAAGCAATACAAAATCAAATATGTAGCAAGAATCTTCACATCACCTCTCCTTCAATCAATATCAATTATCATTTTTACTTGCCCCACAAAGATTTTCTCTCACCCTCTTTCAAACCAATCGGTACTTCATACTTGAATTTAATCAAATTACCACAAAACCTTTTCAAAAATGATTTTAGTTTTCTTTACTCATCCTTAGCATTGAGCATCATGCAATTGGTCTTCTCTAAATCTCTCAAGTGTATTTCCTTCCCTCTCCTATCTAATCAATGATTGTATATGGATCTTGGAGGGCTATATAACTAATTAAACCAAAAAGTTAACCATGTCAACAATATGCTCAATCATGCCCACTAAGAAAGGATTTTCTAGGAAAAGAAATTTTAATGATGGAGAAGAGGAACAAAGGAGATCTAAAGAAAAAGGTTTCAATAAGAACAATGGCAAAGAGTAAGAGATAATCAGAAAGCTGCTTTCTTTGATAATCTTGCTGCATCTCAGGGAATAATTTTTCTCTTTGTCTCTCTTTTTTTTTCTTCCTTTTTTTTATCTGCGCCAATCGGTTCTATAGCTGCGCCGATCGGCGCAGTCTATATATTTATTTTTTTTCTTTCTTCTTTTTCTTCCTCTTTATTCTATTCCTAATATGATCGGCAATTTCTATCTTGTACCAGCAGCAACTGTTTTCTGAATCCTCTCTTTATTGAGAATATAGGTTATATCAAGCAGGAACGAGAAATAAAGACGTATGGTTTTCATGATAGCAAGGAATTTATATGGATAAGAATGGCTAGAAATACAGAGGTAAACAAATAGATCATCCTTTCCTAATTTGGTCAAAATCATGAGCAAAGAGTTGAAAAGTTACTTACGGTTCAATTAATTCAAAAGTGTAGCTTGCTCTCATTCACTTGGCTTATGTAGGCATATCAGACCCTGCTTTTGCTTTGGCTTCGGATGAGTCAAAAGAAGTTTTCACAAATTCAAAGCTTAAAAGTTAAGTGGTAACCAACTAATTCAAGTAATCAACCGATCAATCATCAAAAAGATAAGATAAATAATATGGGTCACTTTCAATTTGACAATCGACACTAACTTTATTAAAGACAAAGCAATGATTCAAACTACATAAAGACTTTTAAAGCAACTCTCAACATCACTCATGACTCTCTTAAGCACACTTAATAAGAAAAACAAACTAAACTAAACTTAAAACACTTAAAGACCATGACTAATGGAAGCCCTTCCCCCACACTCAAAATTTGCAATGTCCACATTGCAAGAGGAGAAACTCAATTAATCATGGAGACCATGCCCGTTCAAGACTCAGAAAATCCGTCTTATGTTTCTTATGAGAAAAGTGTAATCCGCTTCATTCATCTTGATTGCATCATTGATTCTCTGATCCACATCCCTTTGATGCTTGTAGGCACGATCCCTGTCTTGATACAATCTTTCAATATTTCGGTGGCAGATAGGACAGCAAACTGGTGGTTGCAGACTATGATTTTCAACACTATAGGGGGAGACACTGTTTAAACCCCTCTGAGCCGATCGGCGCAGTGGTGTTCTTTCTTCACTGTGATTGTCTTCGCTTCCCTCTTTATTACCATTAACTCTTGTTGAAGTTCCTGCCACCCTATCATTGTTACATTCTGCAAACGCTCCCTAATTTTCAAACTTAGGACTTCTAGAGCTTCTCTTCATATCAGAATCATCTCCCGCATATCCAGACATACCAGGATGACCACTCTCCAAATTTTCCAGACAATCTAACGTGTCAAAGTCGCTATCCCATTCAGAATACCTTTGAATTGGCTTACCCGATAGTCTAGCAGATTTGTGAACCTCTGGTGTAGTCTTACACTTCTTTGCAGCAGGCTCTTCGTCTTCACTTGGCAGAGCCGTCAGATCAATAAATTCAGCCATTTTCAGTTCATGCCGATCGGCTCCATCATTGCACCGATCGGCGCAGCTGGCGGCTTCTACCAATTGTTCTAGGTTATGGTCAAGAATCCCCTTATTTTGTTGTCTTCATAAAATTTCATCATTAATCTCCTTAGGTGTCTTCCCTCTAGGAACTGCGCGATAGCCATCATCATATACAACCTCTCTAGGTATGAAAGCTAGATCTTCTGCCAATTGGAGTTCAACCTTATGTTGAAGATCTTTAGCACAAAAGAGACACTTGCAACCTTCGATGCAACTATCCCTATGAATCTTATTTTCTTGAAAACCCTCCCAATCGGTAAGAACCCTGGGTGAGGCTTCATCTTGTCTAGCTTGAAGATCCTTTTCCGTATCCAACTGGTACATGGCTTCTTCGGCTTCCTTGTGCAGCTGGAGTTCATACTTGGCAGCAATATCATGTTTGCTATAAAGCCGGCACTTATGAATTGTGAGAGCGCTCTCTTCATCTAGTTTCTCTTTCTCTTGCTTAGTCAATAATTTTTCAAAAGACAAGAAATCTTCATATGACAAAGGCTTAGCAAGATCAAGAAGACTTTCCATGGTGTACCTTTGAGAAACGGCCTCACCTCCAATAGGTCCTATAGATTTTCCTTTGTGCACCAAAACTCTCCTCATAATCTGCCGAAGTTTGTTGTCCATCTTTACCTTGTCGGCGTTCCATGCGTCAGCTTCACTTTCCTTCATGAACTTCTTCCTCAGATCTGACCAGACCACTGGATCATCTCATGCTGGCGTCAATACCTTGTTAACTTCGTCCTAGGACCAAATTTCAGAAAGCTACGGAAATTCGCCTTTAGGGCTTTGTTCTGGTGAGTATGTAATGCGAGTTGATCCATGGGATTGCTGCCCTCTTATATTTATATCCCTTGATTTCCAATTGGACTAGGACTCTATCTCTTATTTACGGAATTCAACTGTGTTAACAAGGCAAGGTCCAAAACTGACTCGAAAACCAAAAAGACACTGCTGCGCCGATCGGTGCAGCCCTGCACCGATCGGAGCGGTACACTATTTTTACCCAATCAAAATAGAAAAATCATGAAAATCAAAAACATATACAAGGCTTTTGTTTTACATCGTTAAGCTCAACCACACAGGGCACTAAGCAGTGAAGTACACATCAAAAGATTTTAATTCAAAAGTGTCAGGGTCTAGATATACCTTTAGACGTTGTCCATTCACCGTGTACTTGTTCCTTTTTCCACTAAGCAACGAAGTTATATAGGCTCCCAACCTCAAACTAGCCATTGCTCCATGAAATCAGCTTTCTGGGCCTACTGACCGGACAATCCGGTCACTGCCTGACCGGATAGTCTGGTCACTGCAATGCAGTGCTCCAACGGCTCTGACCTCTACTGATTCCTCTGCTGACTGAACTGTACGGTCACCTGACTGGACCGTCCGGTCCATTTCTCTCTCCAGTCCAGAGAGATTTCACGCTGAAGCATCCTTGCTGCCCTGTGCAAGTCCTACTGATCGGACCGTCCGGTCTGTACATACTCTAGCACAGATAGACTCCTCGCTTCTCATTGAAAGTCCCAGACAACTCCCCATAGTGACCATACAGTCTGGTCACCTCTGACCCCTTTGTCCGATCTCTATGTCCAGAAGCTGAAACTTGTCATCCTCGCTTGACTTCGTTTCCCAGCTTCTCCGAATAGCTCCTTGGTTTCTGCAGTGTTAACTAGTGCATATGATTTCACTGAGCAACCTTGCACATCATCGACTAGAAATGACCTAAGAGAATGACCTAGATCCCCTTGATAGTCTGATTTTTCCTATGTACTCAATGCCCTAACAACTAGGCAAGTATACCCAACACTTGAACCATAGCTTGTTCTCCACTTTGATCCATCTTCATCAACCCTTGGACTCTATCAAGTTCACAAGCCTCCATGCTTGTGGTCATCGTCATCAATCGCCAAGGACGTCATTGACAATCATCATAAGACAGAAGAGGTTCCTACACGAACAACACTCATGTAGACATTAGTCACATTTCATGTTCGTCATTCATCACCAAAACATCATACCTTGGGGTGACCTCAATGGTCATGAACCTTACACAGTGAGCTACAGCCAGAGCCAGACAGAGAATTGGCTCTCTAGGAGAACCGACCGGCACTGCCAGATCGGCACTGCCGATAAGCTACAGCCAGAGAGACAGAGGGAACAACCTTCTCTGGAAGGAGAGACCAGCACTACCGATGAGGCCATCGGCACTGCTGGTGCTAGCAAGTAGAAAACAGAGAAGTGTCTGGGCATCACAGTGCCTCTCGGAAGAATGATCGGCACTGCCGGTGAGGGCCACTGGCACTACCGATGGAGGCAAAAATCGAGGGCAACAGAAGTGGTATTTGAGGGAAAATTGAGCATTTGACTTTACCAACTTTGTGAATTATACCCCTCTTAATAGTACAGTTTACTTATACTCAAGAAATAGATAAAAACAACATTGATCCTTCATTCTTGAGTGGACTTCCAACTTAAGGCAAATGACCATCTTCTTTTCCCTTTTTATCTCAATGCATCTTATTCACCAATTTGAGATAGTCATCTACACACATGCTCAATAAAAACATTAGTCCATTCTTAATTGTATTGACATCAATCTCCAAAAAAAATTAGGGTCCTAAATGCACTTTCAGTTTCCCAACTTCCATCACTGAAGCCTGTTCCTTGTAAGGACATGAAGCTTTTCACCCAAGATGGAGACGATTCAGGAGTAACTCCAAATCCTATTGAAACCAAACCGTCACCTTCCTTGCCTAAGCCTTTTTCCTCTAGCCCTCACTACTCTTTTCTCAACGGTGATCAGGAACCAACCATGACACTTATTGATGAATTTCTTGAGAAGTAGAAACTTTGCGCCACTGGATTAGTTGAGCAATTAACTCTAGAAATAGGAGGAGAAGATTCGATAAGTGAGCATGAGAGCTTCTTTCTTGAAAACTCACATTATACATGCTTACTTAATGAGTCTATTGAGTCAATTAACCATTATGCCAATCGCAACTACGAGGGCAGCAACCGTCTAAAGAGCCTCATTAGCAAAATATTTGTTAGGATAGTTGTAGATGCTTTTGTTTACCATAAATATTGCAAATCTTGTAGTTGTACTTTGGCACTAACCTTGTAGCTAGAGCTTTAATAACACATCGAAAATTGGCGGTGGAATGGGAACTACATCGTCAATAGCAGCTGTAACAGGAAGTCCCCACGGTCGAGCCTCTGACCAAAAACAAAGCACTACCGAGAGATGGCCCGAATTATCATTTCCTCTTTCTTCAATAAAAGTAAGAGAATGTTTTTACGGTATGTTTGCCTTCAGGTATTTTTGGTCACTAACCATTTCAGGTTGAGATTAAAAAGAACGATGGTCACTCTATGCCCGAGAACATGGGAGCTACATCAACTTGAACACCATGGTACTTTTGGCGATGGAACCCACTACATGAAGGCTGCAACACTGCACACTTGATTTTCAGCATCTCATGATACAAAAATCCAAGTGTGTGGGGACTTCTGTAAGTATCTCATAGCAAGTTCCATTCTTACCAATTTTATCTCGGTTTAGAGGTGTTGCTAGTTACTGCTTTCATGCCTTGCTGAAAAAGAAAAAAATATTAAAAGACGCTTTAGTTTATTTTTCCCTTTTTATTGCCTTTCAGTTCAATCTTATAGTGCACCTAGAAAAGAAAAAAAATAAAGTTGTGACTCTATCGGGCCCATGAAGCCTATAGAGTCCCTTTTGCTTTTCACGCTTTTTGTTTTTGTTTTTGTTTTTGTTTTTATTCAAATAAAGCAGCCAGGTACAAGATCAATTGTGGGGTAGGCCTTCAAGATTTTCAAAGCACAAACAATACAAGGCCTCCCACCGACGCGTTGCACATCGTCGCTTAAGCCAACATGTCAAAGGGCGAGGTGATTGGGCTCCAAGCAACGTTGACTAACCTACAAGGGCAAACGATACAAGCATGGTTCTCCTAAGCTTCCACATCTTCCATAGCGACGGTTTGTACACTCTATCCCTTTCCTCCTAGTTTCCAAGTTAAATCAAATTTATCCTGAGTCAATCAATAAATTTAACTTGAAAACTAAAAGCAATTCTTGTGAACCCTCTTCATCATGCTTCTCTTTGATTGACTTGCATGCTACTTATTCCTAGTTCATTACTTGCTCCTTGTGAACTACATCGTTAGGAAAAGCATGTCACCTATGTAGTTGACTTATGAGATATGGTGTGATGAAAGAAATCTTGCTCCTATGCTTGTAGTGCTTGGGATTTTCTTTTCAAAATTAAAATTAATGGCCCTCTCCTCAATGATGTGAATTTCCTACCAAAGCAATATGATAGATTTATTAAAAACCTTATGCATATACTGCTTGTTATTTCGTTGAACTTTGTCAAATTGTTGTGACCCTAGCGAAATTCTTGTTATGTATTGTTGATCAAGATCATGTGCTCATTTCCCTTCATATGCTACTCTTCTACATTAGAAGGTAGCATTTTCATTTCCATCATCATCCATCCATCCACCAAAAGAAATACTTCACGATTATCCTGTTGTGACTCTCTCTCAATTATTTTTGTAGAAGGTATGGCTATAAAATAAAAATAAAATAAAAACTGCGCTCATCTTTGGGCAAGAAAATAAATATCCATGCCCAATATCATTTCAAATAAAGAGAGAGTCTACACATAAAGGACTATTTATCCATCTCCACCATACATCTCCTTCCATATGCTACTCTTCTACACCAGGAGATAGGATCACCCATATTAATCACCCATCCACAAAATAAAGTTCTCCACCATGCTTTGAGAAACTCCCTCTCCAATTATGCTTGCAGAAAGAGACATGGGTTAAAAAAGAGAGAAAGCGATATGGCCCATGCTCTCAAATTGAAGAGACGGAGCATTTCAAAAGGATTTTTTTCATCTATCCCATCCATTTATGTGCACATGCTTGATCACAATTAGTGACTTGTTTTCTCTATGGATCCAGTTTGTGACTTAGTAATATATGAGACACAAGTATGCCTTCTTTATTTCCTCTACCCTAAGCTCTACATAAGCCATATTTAGAGGTAGGATGAAAAGAGGAAAAGTCGAATGCCTTAGTGAGGAGCCACACACTTAGTGAGTGATCTGAGAGAATCATTTGAGGAGAATGTCCATGATTTGTTTTTTAAATATTTCAAAACCCAAGTTACTCAATAGAAGGAGTGAAAATGACTATAGTCAACAATGTTCCATTCTTCAACCACCCAAGGGGATGTGATAGACACTTCTATAGTTCATGAGTGCAGGTATGATTTAGCACTGCCAAAGTGCTTAGGAAATAGGGAGAGAGTGAGAGAGAGTTTGGGGAAGCATTGGCTTGTCAGCGATCTTCCCCACGCTTGTACCTCGACGGATGCTTTCCTTTTCAAGTAACTATTCGTGATTTCTTTTTGGTATTTAAGTTTCCTATTCAAGTAAGTTCTTTCCTTTATTGCTTATGGGATCCTCGCTCTATTTAGTTAGAGTATCTTAGTCTTCTATAAATATGGTACTGAGACTTTGATAGTAATTGATAGTGTAGACGTGGTGTCTTGGCTAGAGTTTACCTTTGTTTGTTGCATGCCCCACGGTTTGTTAGAGGTAGTCGGTAGGTGGTGACAGACCTATCCGGCCTTAGTAATCCTCCACGTTCGGGTATGTCGTAGAGCTGTTGGTCAGAGTCGCCTATGGATACAGGGGTAAGCCGGTGCCCGAAGTAAGCAGTTATAGATTAAACCTTTATCTGGGCATTTAGGTGGCCCAACACGGCATGGACCAGACCCGCTTAGGCCTGACATGGTAGTATACTGGGTAGCACGGCAGGGCAGGCTGACTAGGCCTTGCCAAAATAGCCCATGGGCTGAGGCATCAGCCCACAACATGGCACAAAATATGGTTCATTGTGCCATGCCGGCCTAAATGGCCTGTGAACCCGGTGGCATGACAGGCACAACAGCTCGCTGAAGCCCGAGAGCAGCGCCGGCGCGTGCATGCACGACAAGAGAGGGAGAGCGGCGTCAGCATGTAAGGAGAGGGGAAGAGCGGCACCTGCGCACGAGGAGAGGAGGGAGATGTTATAAACCGATGCTGCTAATATGATGAAGAACAAAGAAATCAAACCATAGAGGACACGAGATTTAACATGGAAAACCCTCCTAAAGCGGAAGGGAAAAACCACGAGCGCCAGCCAACAAAACTTCACTATCAAGAGTTAGGGTTACAACACCGATGAGATGGCGGCGGCTTACAAGAAGACAAATGATCACAGGGTAAAACCCTAAACGAGATTATGTACCGTATCGCGGGGGCCCAGCCCCCCACACCCTCCTCCAGGCGTCCCTGGGTTGGGCTTAATGGGCCACTTCTTCCTCCGCTTCGCTCCGTAAGAAGTCGGCCTCTATTTAACAATGAATTTGGAACATAATTCAACAGGAGAGTGGCATCATGTCAGCTCACGTGCGAGGACAAGGAAAGTGGTGCCGACGAGTGAGGAGAGAAGAGAGCAGCTCCTGTGTGCGAGGAGACAGGGAAAGCGGTGTCGCATCGGCTCACCGCTCACACGCGAGGAGAGGGAGAGCGGCGCTGGCGCGTGCACGAGGATGGAGGGAGAGCGACACCGACGCAGGCATGAGGAAAGAGGGAGAGTGTCGCCCATCGCGCAAGATGGCGGCTACGAGAGAGAGAGAGAAAGGAGAGCGATGTGTTAGGGTTTTGGTTGGGTTGGGGGAGCCAGGATAGATGGTGCTGGCCTATTGGGTCATTCGTAGCTGGGCCAGTAGTTCGAGGGAGGCTGGAATGGCACTAGGCTGGTTGGGAATGCGAGCATTTCATTTTATCAAGCCACTACCTCTTTTGGGCAGTGTCATGGGCCGTGCTTGTGCTTGGGGGTCGGCCCAAGCACGGCATGGGCACGCTGGTGGCCGGGCCCGTGTCGGGCCAAAATGACCGGGCCTCATGCCAGCCCATTTGGCTCGGCCCAGATGCCTAGATATAATTGAACCTATCTTATTATAGGATCCTTGACCATAGGAATCCTTTCTACCCTCTGCCTACCATATTCTTGTTGTCCTCGGACGGACTAGCTTAGAAGATTAGTACACACATGTTCCCTGTGATTTGATAACCTAGAACACTCCTAGGTGAAGTGTTACATCAGCATCCGTGTGCTTGCGGATTTATCTGTGATTGTAAGAAATACCAATAGCGACACACTAGAGTCCAACAGAGTTGTTCGATGCCTCGGACTTTCCTTGACCATCAGTCTTCTTGAACTTCTTGTTGCCTTTGACCAGCCTTCTTGATGAACAAGTTGTATTTCCCTCTAAGAACGTCTTCTCTAGTTTCTCTCACACCTTCGGTCCCTTCATAGATAACCTCGAGTTTCTTCCAAGTATCATGAGCCTTTTTATTCCTATCACCTTTCATATTGTTTTGGTGATAGTGCGGAAACAATGGTGGATGCAGAATGGTCATTATGAGTCAGCTTGATTTCCTCATTGGCGGTTGGATTATCTTCATTTTCTAACTCAAACCCATGCTTCACAATCTTCAGTCTTCCTATAGACCCCAAATATAGTCCCATTCTATATTTCCAATTATCATAGTAAGTCACATCAAAGTGTGGTAACTTTCCGGAGCCAGTACCAACATACTCATTCTTGAGCTCATTGTAATTAAAGGACATGTTATGGAACATTCTTCGTGGTTCACCTTCACCTTCCGGATGCGGAGCAGATGCTCCCTCCGGATTATTGACTTATGGTTAGTCATCGGTTTTGTCATCTTTATCTTCAAACGGTTAAGCCTTCAAGATGAACCCACTCTGATACTAATTGAAAGTTCCTAGAGGGGGTGGGGGTGAATAGGTGATAATTCCTGAAATGGACTCACTACAACAAATGTGGTCTTCTATTACGAATTCTCTGTGACAACATAACTTTTTGTTATAAAGTATCTACTGATTATGACGTTTTCTAAGAAACAACTTATTTTATGATGAAAACTAGTATTTGTCACTAAATCCAATAGTAAAATTGTCATAAATAAACAGGTCAATATATTATGAACAGGTCAATATATTATGACAAATACAAATGTCGTAATATATAAATAAATAAATATTATAAAATTTATGACAAATATGAATTGTCATTAACTATTTTTTATTTTATACAACACAATAGTCATACATGATTCACCTGTCATGATTAGACCCACTTAGCAGATTATTTTCTAAAAATTATTAATTACCCTATGTATGACATCTTAAAAGGTTTAAACTTGAGATTTTTTTTTGAACGGTTGAACTTGAGACTTAGTGCAAGAAAAAAGAATACTTTACCACCATAACAACATAGAATTGTTTTTATATTATATATACAAAATGCTACAAATCTTTAGCAAGCGGTGGAGGCTGAGTAGCCCGTTGTGTACCGTGTTGGGACCGACATGTCTAGATTTATTAAAAAACCAAAATAAACAAAAAATAAAGGGACATCATGTCCCAAGATTCAAACCAGCAACCCCTGCTCACGATTAAAGAACCTTACCACCAAGCCAAGATAAATTTTGTGACTAAGGGACGCATACAGTTATTTTTATACTAAGACTTTGTGTCTTCATCAGGCACAGTTCGTTGTTTGGGACTTGGACGCGAATAGATCTCGACGCAGCACACAACGACGGCGCAGCCTTCGGTTCGCCATCCCTGACGCCACCGGCGAATGCCCCCCCCCCCCCCCCCCCCCACTCGCTTCCTCTCCTCTTGCCATACCCTCACCGCCGAGCTTCTCCCTCCGCATCAATGGTCGCCATCGACAGTGACGTACGCCGCCGCCCAGGGTTGCCCTGTTGAGCGGCCCGAGTTCGTGCTCATGTCCAAGCTGCACAGGAGCCACGGCGGCGCCATCTGCAACTACGACCTGCGTGGTAGCTCGCGATTTAAATTTTGTACTTTTAATTGTTCTTGGATTGCAGCCTGCAAATGCAGGCTTAACAGAACTGTTCTGCACACTAAATAACCCGTAGCACAAACATTCTAGATGCAGTAGTACTTCTTTTACTTATGTGTACAGTGGATAAAGTGGGTTTGTATAAATTTAATAAGCACCGAATTTTCTCTTATTCTCCACTCAGTGGGGATGGCTGTCGGGACAGGTCTGATAAATTTGGGTTCTTGTGTGAGCCCCTCTCGGCAGGCCTCTGCAATGTCAAACTACTGAACATGGCCTCCTCTATCTTTAATTGATTTTGATGATTGCTAGAGCAAACTGCTGTTTGTATGTTGTCAGTACATGATAGGACACCATGATTTCTAATTTCTAATGAAGGTGACACCAATGACTTCATTTTCCAGGACATGACAACGGTCGCCATCGACAGCGACATACGCTGCCGTCCAAGGTTATAGGCAAACCGATCCAGGTTGCCCCGTTGAGCGGCCTTGGCCGTGTCCAACCAGCTTGCCATCGCCTGGCTGCCGCAACCCGCTTCCCCTCGCGGCAGCCGCAACCTGTTCCCCTGGTGAGCGGTGTGGCTGTCCTACTCGCCGGTGAGGTCTGCCCCTGCAAGAAGCTTGTGTTCGCATCTCTGTCGTCCATGACCAAGCTTACTCCTCAAGGGATTGTATGTTTTTGTTCTTATACTTTGTTAATTCGTTCCAGTGATTGTCAATTTTTTTATGGCTTCAGTTGTTGTGCATATATTTCATGCTCTGCTCCCAGCGTTTTCAAAAACCTTTTTTTTTCTCTGTATTGTACATTTCCTGATTGGCATTTTTGTTTATTAGGTGCATTGACAGAATTTTATCAAAAAGGTTGTTGAGCCTTTTCATCTGACAACGAACCCAGTTAGCAAGGTATGTATAACAACTATTAAGAAGAATATGAGGAGAATATTGCACAATCATCATGTGTAGGATCCGAAACAAGCCCCTTGTATTACATGCCAAAATAGAGCAATTTGAACTACAGAATGCATGTAATAATTTCATGCATTCATGTCAGAACAGGGAAAATGCAACTTCATAAACTAATGGCATGCTTTTGCTACTGTATCATGATCTAACTTTTTTTGTTATATTATTCTTATCGGAACAAGTATCATATAGACTCTGCTAAGTGTCACAATTTATCTTGGAGGAAACTGGTGTAAGTAAACCAGTATACAATCCATATAATAAATATGATAGGATAAAAGAATGTATCCTCCAAAGTACTACTGCTTTACTTTACTTTCCTTGCTATCTAAATGTTTAAATAGTCAGAATAAGCAGCCATTCAACCTAGAAGAATTTACATGGAATATATGCACAGAGTAGACTGGTCCATATCGTGACTATAGAGAAATGACTTGTATGTCTAAACATACGAGGTGGTCCACAAAAACTGATCAATGCACATATTTAAAACTACATATGCGCACAGGCAGCACGAGACTACATCAGAGATGGTAAGAAAATTAAACGGGAACCTTACCTACAATTCATAGCAAGGTTTCAAAAATAACTACACCTATTTGACATTTTACATATTAAGTAGTATACTAAATATTATTTTGCACCATCTTAATTGTGTCAGTTGTTGTTTTTTTGAAGGTGACGGATGGAGCGAAGTTGGATCAACGCTAGGTTATTTAGCAAGGCGCATCTCGATGGGGTCAGTGAGTTCATGAAGTATGTTTCAGAGAGATTTGGAGAGGATGAAGAGATACTTTGTCCATGTCGTAAGTGCTTGAATCGGATTCATAGCCATAAAGGACTGTAGAGGATCACTTGTACATTCATGGTATGGCCAGCACAAGTGGATATATCATGGAGAACCATCCCAAGTCGAAATCAACAAAAGTGCTGGCCATATGGATGAAAATATTGGTTTCAGTGATGATGCTGGAATGGATGAGGATGAAGAAGACCCTGATGATACACTTCCAGATATGATAAGTGACTTGTACACAGCTCAAGGTCAAGGTCAAGATGAAGCTCAAGCTGAAGGTCAACAGGGAGGACAGTCTATGTTTGCAGCTGTTTTGGAAGAGATGAAGAAGGAACTTTATCCAGGATGTGCATCTTTTTCAAAATTTTCGTTTGTTGTGAAGTTGCTTCATATCAAGTCGTTTTATCGTATCAGCAATATCGCATTCACAGCAATACTCAAGTTGTTATCATCAGCATTCCCACATTGCTCACTTCCTGCATCTTACCAAGAAGCAAAGAAATTTATTCGTGCCTTGGGTCTTGGATATGATACCATCCATGTGTGTCCGAATAACTGTGTTTTGTTCCGGAAGGAGTATGAAAAGCTCAATGAATGCCCTGTATGTGGCGCATCGAGGTGGAAAGATCCAGTTGGAAGGAAGCAGCCTGAGAAGGTCTTACGCCATTTCCTATTGATTCCAAGGCTGAAGAGAATTTTTGCCTCCAAGAAAACAGCAGAGGAGGCACAATGGCACAAGGCGAAGAGGCGGCCGGTGGACAAGGAGCTTAGCCACCCAGCTGATGGTGAGGCATGGAAACATTTTGATAGAACATATGGGTGGTTTGCAGATGATGCCAGGAACATCAGACTCGGCCTAGCTACGGATGGTTTCAACCCTCATGGCAACATGAGCTCCTCATACAGCATGTGGCCGGTGTTTGTTATGCCTTATAACTTCCCCCCATGGGTATGTATGGAACAATCTAACCTCATGATGGCTCTACTCATCCCTGGGCCAAACCAATGCCCGGGAAAGGATTTTGATGTCTTTCTAGAGCCACTCATTGAAGAGTTGCTAGAGCTTTGGAGTGGTGTCCATACTTATGATGCACACAGTTGTGCACGTTTTAATCTACACGCTGCAGTTCTGTGGTGCATTCATGATGGTCCCGCTTTGAGCACGTTGTCGGGGCGAGTGACAAAGGGTTATTATGCTTGTGTGCATTGTGATAAAAATCCTTGCTCTATAAGAATAAGGAATAAGATTTGTTATATTGGCCATCGTCGTTTCCTTGCAAGGAACCATCCATGAAGAAAGAATAAGAAAGATTTTAATGGACAAATTGAAACACGTGATAGACCAGAGGAGTTTAGTCAAGATGAGCTCAGGGAGCAGCTGGAGAGGGTCAAGGATGTTTCATTCATATTTCAAGAATTGTGTTTTGTTCTGTATAGTTTCATTTCATATTTCAATGTCTCATTTCTGATGTTTTTCTCTTTCCTAGGGTGCATTTGCTATAGACACCAATAGTAAACCAATCATAGAAGCATGCTTTGATTTACTCAAGGGTGGCCAGCGGCAGATGAGGTATAGACTGAAGAAGCAATTCTTTGATAATTTACCAGCAAACCAAGTCCCCACCATATCACCGATGCCGAGCATGACTACTGATCAATGGAAGGCTCTAGTGGTGATGTGGTCTGACCCTAAGCACAAGGTATGCACATTTTTGTGCCTCCATGGATGCAAGTTGTTGATAGTCCGTGTTGGTTGAGTTGTTAATTTGTTCCACTATGTACTATTGAAGCAAAGTATTATGTGGAAATCTTGCCTCTGAGTGGATATGCTAAGCAGTATACTAGTATTATTTCCCTTCTATTGGATATATGTTATTGATGGTGAAAATTATATTTGAGATGTTAATGTGAATCCACTAAACAGTTTTGGGTACATCAACTAGTTGTTGTTGAGCTTGTTATACTGCAATTCTGGCATCCACTAAATTTTTTGCTGCTTTGTTTTGTTTGAATGTTGTCTTACTTTAAAGTGCTATTCTATAGGAAAAGTGTGTGAAAAACAAGTGTAATCGAGAGAAAGTTGAATGCATGCAAAAGACAGGGTCTCGCTCTTTCATTGCGCATTGCCATGTTGTTGTAAGTGTTAAATATAGTTTGTTCAGTTGGTTTTCTTTTGCACTGTTGATGGCAATTGATTTGAAGCTAATATTTCTTTTGCATGTATATTTAGAAGTAAGAGAAATACAAAGATGTTCAACCTACAGAAATTGATCTATTCAAGGAGTGTCATTGCAGCAGCCAGACCGGTTTCACTGAGCCTGTCAAGAAAGTAATTGTAAGTCATCGGCTTAATCTATGTTTCCTATTTGAAGTTAATAAGTTCCATATTGCTTTAATAATAAATTCTTAGTATTAGGTAGTTGCTACAAATATACCACCCCAACAGCTGTATAAGAGGTGAACTTTGCAATCCTATTAGGCACATTAAAATCATCTTTTCAATCAAGTTCTTTATTCTGAATTCTCTAGTGATCTCTAATGAAGGATGCTTTAGGATTTGTCAATTCTCAGTTGTCATGTATGGATGTATAGGATAACATCTGTTGTGAAGCTGAGACAAGTAGTGCATCAAAATTAAAGGGTGCATTGGTATTGTAATGTAAATTGGAATATCAATAAAATTTGAGTTTAGTACCAGATTCCTGCTGAATATCTTAGAACTAATGATACTGGAATGGAGTTTAACAGAATGACATAATTGTTACAATACATCATTACTTTTAAATGTGGATTGGTTTAAGATAATATGTTTTAGCTGTCCAACTGACAATTTTCATTTCTGTAAACTTTGAAGTAAGCAACTAAGCTGTAAAATTACTACTAATTGCCGCCATATGCAAGAATTTAGTTTTTATGCTTGGGTGTCCATCTTTCTGACCCTAACATGGTCTGATTTGTTTTCTTGTTATTAGGCTGATATGGAAGCTATCATGGCTGCATCTGCAACAAAGGGTGGTGTGCTTAAAACTCATGCTGAGATTGTTACTGAGGTCTTGTCGAAGACAACCTTCCTTTGGAACGCTGGGCTTGCGAAAAAAGGAAAAAAACCACCAAATCTGCTGCTCAAGTTGAAGAGCTTGAGAGTGAACTTGATGTAGAAAGACAAGCGACTCTAGACCAAAATGGAGCTTATGGCGAAGCAAATGGAGGATTCAGAATCAACAAGGTTGAAAGAAATGAAAGAATTTGAAGCAGCAAGACTGAAGCAAGCTGAAGAGATGGAGAACTTGAAGAAAGCATCAGCGGATACTCAAGCTCTTCTTCAGCGGTTGCTTGCGCTCAACCAAGGTAATGCTCTAACTGACCATTTAGAGCTAGACAAGTGGCTCAACACTTGACCACTGTTGTTTTTGTATGTATGGTGGGGCTGGACAAGCGGTTGTCATCTCTTGACCATTTTGCAAACTGTTTATGTATGGTGGGGCTGCACATTGCTTCAAATATTTGACATTGCTTTACTTTACACTTGATGGATCTTGCTTTAAGATTTTATTGCATACCTGTTAGCTTTCAGCATGTCTAAAATCCTCTCGCTTGGTAGTAGTACTTAATTACCTAATAGCTTCTCTATTGGTGTATTGCCTTGTTAATCTTGTCTAACAATATTCATACTTAGCATCTTGTATGATGGATCTATTGTTTGGTAGCAGGCTGAAGAGTTGAACTTGATGGGGCTGTACAAGTGGCTGTGAATAACTGCTGAAGAGGTTAACTTGATGGGGTTGTACAAGTGTGGCTCTGAATAACTAGCTAATTTGCAATCTGTTTCTATGTCTTGATGTTGAACCTTGAAGTGTAGTTTTATCTGTTGTTGATGTTAGACCATGTGATATCTTGATGTCAGACCATGTGATGTCTTGATGCTAATTTGCAATCTGTTTCTATGGGGTTGTACCTGTGATGTGCAACATATGATGGTATATTTATGTGTGATGTGTAACCAGTGATGATATATTTATGTGATGTGGTGTATTGTCAATTTGTATATGACTATAGAATTGCCTTGTGGTTGTTTTGTAGAGAAGGCTTAAGGTTGGGTAAATAATGGGCTGAAATTAACATAAATGAGCCAAAAATTAATGGGACAGAGAAATGGGTCAAAAAATTAATGGGCTATAAGATAAAAAGGGTGTGACATTAATGGACCAGAAAAAAAATTTGTGAAACAAGTGGGCCGAAAAATAAAATATTTTCAAAATTATTGGGCTAGAAAATAAAAGGCTCGAAATTAATAGGCCCATAAAATTAACGGGAAAATGATAACAGGTCTGCCAAAATTAATAGGCCAGAAGTTAGTGGGCTAAAAATTAAATAGGTCATCCACGTAAGTGCCACGTCAGCGCCATGTCAATTTCGGGTCAATGGCTTATGACAAAAACACATGTGTCATAAAAATTCTATGATAATTTTAACCTTGTCATAAACAACTATGACGTTTCTATACATTGTCATAATTTTATGACGTAAAGGTTAAATTTGTCATAGAAGGTAATTAGCTACGTGCATTCCATGACCCATTGATTTTTGTCATAAAAGGTTGCATATGACGAATTTCTCAACTTTTATGACATAGTTACCTAGTCATAGAAGACCATATTTGTTGTAGTGACTTAATAACAAAAGTTAATTGTGTTATGTCAGACTTGTCCAATGATCATAGGATAAGTCCTCGTACTTGTGCGATGATCATATGATAAGTCCTCGTACTTGTCTGATGGTACAAATCAAAAAAGTAAATCGACCGACTAAAAATTAAAACTGGTGTAAGGCAAGCTAGGAGCAAATTAATACAAGCTATAGGAAGGATCACAAGTAAGGAAAGAAATCTAACATGCAACCTACACAAGATAGCTTAAGAAAAATGAAGCTAATCCTAACAAGCAAGTTGATAAGCAATAACAAGTAAATGGAGAACATGAGTTAATGCACAAAGGAGACACATGATTTTTTTGCCGAAGTTCAGCTCCACAAAGAAGCATGTGTCTCCATTGAGGGATCCATCAAGGTTCGGGCCTCTTTCAACCCTTAATCTCTCCAAGTGATCACCAAGATTAAACTTGGTTTTCCACTAGCAACTCCACGAAGGAGGGGACAACACAAACTTCCCGTAGCTTCACCACACACGTTGGGAGCTCAAGGGACACCTCTAATCATCTAGGGATGATCCCCAAGAGTAACAAACGTAAGAGTTGTCGGCAATGAGAATGAACCAAGTGCTCAAGAGGATGGAAGCTTTGTGGTGTTGAAGCTTTTCAATCTTTTCTCAAACCCTTCGTAAATCAAGAGTGGAAGTAAAGGTGGAGAGTTTGGAGGCTCAAAGTATGCTTGAGAGTGTGTCTGAGTGGAATGAGTGACCAACCAGCCAAGGGACGAGTTGAGTGTCTATTTATAGCCCACTTAGAAAAAGAGTTGTTGAGGAGGAGTCAGACTCATATCTGTATCGGACAAGTCCGATGGTTATCGGACATGTCAGTCATCGGACATGTTCGCTGAAACAAGGTGACATGCTTTTTGGAGTTTGACAGAGTTGTCTGATGCCTTGAACTTTTCTTGACTATCGGACAAGTCCGATGGTCATCGGAAATGTCCGATGGCACTAGATTGCCATGACCTCTGGAATCCGATGAACATGTCCGAAACATCAGACATTTCCTAATTTATCAGACAAGTTTGATGCTTGTCGGAAGAGTCCGATGGCTTCATGGTGCCAGGCTCTACAAGTCCGATGGTTTGCTGCTGGAGGAGTTTTGGGATGAGTTTATGGAATTTTGGCACTCGGTTCACTTTCACTTCATACTTTTGTGTCCTTCTTGGTAGTACGATTTTCCTACACTCAAGATAAAAATAAAAATTTTCATGAACTTTCTTTTTGAGAGTATTTTGAATTTTAACATGGAGCAATTTGACAACTTCTTTTCTCCTTTTTATTTCTATGCACTTTATTCATCAAATTAAGATAATCATTTACAAACATGCTTAATAAAAATATTAGTCCACTCTTAATTGTATTGACGCCAATCACTAAAATAAAATTATTAATAATAGAGAATGCAACAATCTATGTAAGCTAAGTTTCAAACTCTAATATATTTTTATATTAAGATAAAAAGTTGAAAACAATAATTAAATGATCATAGTGCCACAACAAGATTTTTCAGAATCATTGTGTTTTCTAACTGAATATAATTTTGTTGGTGTGTTGAGAACAAAGTCACATTTTGTTAGTGTGTTTCAGACAATTTTTCCTTTGTTAAATGCTTTGTTTTGTTAGACCAAAGATGTTGAAAAACGCAATTCTGGTTTAATTCCTACCAAAGCCACTGATAATTAAAATTTATCTCAACGTATGACTGACCTGCTATTGTAAAATGGTCATAGAAAATAAATACGGAATATCTAAAATGTTTGTACTATAGCGAGGAGAGTAAGGAAGAAATGGACGGCTTACGTTTCAGAAACATTGTGTAAATAATGGTAATTTGTATCACATATGTGGAGAAGTAAAAAAAAGACAGAATAAAATGAAGATTGGTTTACCAAGTCAAATAACTGGTTTTGTGCAAGTGTGGGAGATACTTATGAAAGCATGAAAGTGACACATTAAGATACTATTTGTATGATATCTACATTTTATAATGTCGGAGTCAACAATTCGTCATGCCACACTTTTTTTTATTGTCACGGTCGAATTTGAAACGTGTTGTATTGGTTCAACAACAACCTAATTCATTTCTACGATAGAACTCACATATAGTGTGGATGACATTTTGATGGATTAGATGGCGTTCCAGTTAGGACAATGGGTTGTAATATCCTCTTTTTCCCTATATTTTTTGGCTATATACATTAGCGTAGTTGTTTAAGGAAGCGTACAAAATAGAAGTGACATATATTCCCACCGATGAAGAATAATATATTACATTTCCTATAATATATATTGTACAAAATTGTCCAATGCAAAATTCTGTAATGAGTACTAGTAATAGCATGGTAAATATGAAGAATGGCACAAAACCACGAAACCCGTTAATTCTTTCATTCTATCACGTGTTACCCACTATTCTCTCCGGGAGTCATTTTTCAGTTACTATCAAATGGGTGTGTTTGTTACTTTGGGTCTAAATTTTAGACATGTCATATCAATTATTAAAATATTATATATGATTATTAAATATATATTAAATATAAAACTAATTATAGAGTTGAATGCGCATCAGCGTGATAAATTCATTAAGCTTAATTAAGTTATCATTAAGAGATGTTTACTGTAGCATCACATTATCTAATTATAACCTAATTAGTTTTAATAGATTTGTCTCGTCATTCAGAGAGGGTTATGGACTAGATTTTATCAGTAATTTATATTTAATACTCCTAATTAGTATTATAATATTCGATATAACAAATCTAAAAATTAGAATAATGGAAACACACCCAATGTCCATCTATACGCATGCCAATAAAAAGCACCATAAGTACAGCCAGCGTTACGGGGAGATTCACCCTCGAAGCTTGAGCATACAGGACGACGGGAGGGACCAGAGACCAACCAGCTCAGCCGGCTGCGGCCGTAAGAAATCAGCCGCCCACGTGCTCGCTCGCGGCGGCAGAAAGGCCACCCGCACCGTGATTCTGCTTTTTTACCGTTCCTGACGGAGGGTGGCTGGCTGGGGGCCTGGGGGCCGGCTAGTCAACGTGCGCTCCCACCCCTTTTTCACCGCAAAAAGCCGAATCCCTGGCCCCCCCACCCGCTTCCCTGCTCTACTCCGGACAAGGGAAGAAGCCAAAAGCCCCGTCCCTCCGACGGCACACACCTGCTGCCTGCGTCCATCCCGTCCCGTCCCCTTCCCTGCTCATGGCGGCCCGCCAGGCCTCCGCCGCAGGTGAGGACGCGCGCCGCCCGCCGCGGCCCGCGCTGTCCCTTCCCCCGCGCTCCGCCATCGAGTCCCTCTTCGCGGCCGGCGCGGAGACCAGCCCGGGGCCGCTCACCCTCGCCGCTGCGCTCTTCCCCGACGCGCCCTCTCCGTCCTTCCACGGCTCCTTCACCCAGCTCCTCGTCGGCGCCATCGGTTCCCCCGCCGCCGCTGCCGCCTCTGGGGGTGGGGGCCCCTCGCCGCCCTCTCCGTTCGCCGTGCCGTCGGGGCTCAGCGCCACCGCGCTCCTCGGCTCCCCCGCACTCTTCTCTCCCACGGTATTCCCCGACCCCCCTCGGCTTCAATTCCCATGACCCTCGAACTTTGCTCCCTTTTGTGCTGCTGCGATTGTGCCGATACATAGGTTTTCTAATACCAGTACGTACTAGTTTCGTCGATTTCGAAGGCAATCTGTACTATTGGTACTGGCTCTTATAGAAGCCTTATGGATTCCGGAGCTACCATTTCCTGACAGGAGTATCCTGCCACTATTACCAGGGGTCGCATTGGACTGTTAACACTTTGCTCTGCGGGGAGTTGTTTCTATACAGTCAAATGGGGCCTCCCAGATAGACAATTAAGCTATAAGTGCATTTCACGGACTGTGAATGCTGACAGTCCTTTTCTTATTTAGATTATTATGTTGCTATGGTTCTGCTGCAGTGCTCCTCTCATGTTTAAAGCGTTTGCAAATGCTCTTTCCTCCCTTACAGCATGAATTGCTCTTTTTTTTTTGTTGCCCCCTAATTTTTTTTTACATTGTACTTTCGTTCTCCCTTGAGACTCGTTCTTCTTTTATTCATGCTGCCTGATCTTCGATATAAAATACTCCTTACATTTCGCAAATGCTGTTGTTAGGACAGCAGATTTGAACTAATCTTGCTGTCCTAACAACAACATTTGGGAACGGAGGGAGTCTATGTGAAGGATTGCTTATTCACCGCCATAGTATAGCATTGTTACATTCTTTATGGTGAAGAGTCAACCAAACAGTGTGGATACTTTAATAATACATGTCATTTAGCTATACAAAGTTCTCTGGGTCTTCTCAGAAGTGACTCTGTTGTGGTTCTGATGATGCAATGGATATTCTAGCGCTCAGTGAGCATCCACCTCCCACATCTGTTCTTTTTTGTCAGTAAAAATGTTACAAAGGTGCAAGTTTCGTACTCCATCCTATAGAGATAAACACAATCCAATCTTAGCACTACCTCGGTTTGCTATTACGGGGAACGAGGATGTGCTATGGTTAGTATGCAGCGTGTTTAAAATATGAAACATCTGAGAGAGGGTGAATCTAACTCCTAATGTATCTTGACTCATTCCTATTTCCTCATAGCCCAAGGATTGTTATAGCTGTTAGATGGAAACCTGCGGTTTCTTATGTGCTGTTCATTATAATTACTGTGTCTCCTTGTTTACATGCATAGATTCCTTTACACCTCAACAATATATCCATATAGATTTCTTTCAGTTGTATCGACTAAAATAATGGATGAGTATAATTTTGTTTGCTAATCTCAATCATGGATGCATAAATATGTAGTAGTATTGTTTGTTAGTTTTGTGGCATTACTATTTGAGCATTGATAATACTAAAGAAATAGTCAGTTCATTATGCAGTGGAGTCAGTCTTAAATACTGGTTACCAGCATTGGAGTGATAGCAAAATTTTAAAGATGTACATTGACAAGCATTTTAACAGAAATGAAGTTGTAAACTATTTTTTTTTCAACTAACAGTTTAAAAGGAGAGAGAAAGAAAATTATTAGTCTGTAGCATATCAGAAATTTGCATGTTGATCCTATCATTCAAAGTAGCTGGCTGCTACTTTGGGTCCAACAAATGATGAAACAGATAAAACTATAAGAGGTTATCTTTTGTCTTTCAGTTATCATTCTTTTTTTTTATGTGCCTTTGCATACTATGCTGATATTGAATATGTGATATTAGCCAAGGTTGTGTTACCTGGACATGGCGATGTGGGAATCTTAATACTCTTGCCGTGAAAAAACTCTGAGATCAGCAAGTTCTCCTTTTATTGCTCAGGATGAACTTACAAATTATTGATTGGTTCCTGGCTGTGTTTTCCTTTTTGAAGTGAAAAATTTGGGGAAGATCTCTACATGAAATTTTTTATTAAAAAAGGGCAAAGGTTCAGTTTTATAGATAAGAAAACTTACCCTACTTGTGCTGTGATTTGGGCAAGATCTACCTTTTTTCTGGTTTCTTTTTGTTCCTATCATGGAACAAGTCTTAGGGTTGCTTAGTAATTACATCTCTCGAAACTTCTAAAATCGTTCCTGATTGCCACCTTATCTTACTTGTTAAATGTTTAGAACCTTTGTAGTGGGTGGAATAAAATACTACAACTATGTCTCACTGTGGTAAAATTTGAAGTTCCATTCCTGCATGTTGTTTGGCTAATCTGTGTTACTGTAACCTTTTTTTTTTTACTGCAGGGGAGTTTTGAGATGTCACATCAGCAAGCCTTAGCACAAGTTACAGCACAAGCAGTCCACTCTCCATACAATATGGTCAATCAAACAGATTACTCACTCCCTTTTTCGTCGACAACTACACCAGCTTTGACATCTCCGAATGTTAACTCCTCTACCAATCTGACGTCAGAATCAACCAAGGTGGTACCGGCGCTGCCATCATGCACAGGTAATAGAAATATTCAATCAAATGAGATTTCACAAGCCCAAACATCTGCACTCACTGCGGATAAACCTGCGGACGATGGTTACAACTGGCGGAAGTATGGCCAGAAGGCAGTTAAGGGTGGGGAGTACCCAAGAAGTTACTACAAATGTACCCATTCAAGCTGTCCGGTGAAGAAAAAAGTGGAGCGTTCAGCAGATGGGCAGATTACCCAAATAATATACAGAGGTCAGCACAACCACCATCGTCCACCAAAAAGGAGGTCCAAAGATGGTGGTGAATTGCTAACTGATGGAGATGATTTCCGTGAAAACGAAGATGCTCCAACAAGATCAGAACCAGGCGCATATGATCACTCTGGTAAAGTTGAGGCATCAAATGATGGTCCTGCAGAACCTTCAATGTCAAGGAGGGGAGAGAGAGGTGAGAATTTGTCCGGCTCCAGTGATAGTGAGGATGAGGGTGATGGTGATGGTGAATCGAGGGCTGGCAATGGAGACACTGGTCCTGCAAATGCAAACAGAAGGTGATTGCTGTAATTAATAGTTTATTTAGACGAAATTTTCAAGCCGCAATCTTTATACTAGTTCTATTGGGCAGACGTGTCCCAACTCCAGCTCAAAGGATCATTGTGCAAACCACTAGTGAAGTTGATCTTCTGGATGATGGCTACCGGTGGCGTAAGTATGGACAAAAGGTGGTCAAAGGGAATCCACATCCAAGGTGATACTGTATTACTGTTATCATTTTGCACTATTTCTCTACCTGTGTTGCTTTGAAAGTGACCCATTTATTTAATAATCTGAATAGTTCTGTTTACCTTGACCTGCCCACACCATTTATCAGTGTTCTGTGGTTCCTTGAATGGATATAAACATGGCAGATGATGAGATGAATACTAATGTCGTATGGGAATGACTATATCGTTGTGTATGGTTGTATAATAATTATATATGTTTGTGTCCCTTGTTGTTTGTAAAATTAGGAATGCACAGGAATGGAAGTGTTAAAAAGGAAAAAAAAATACTTATTTTACTTATAGTGTGACACCCACAGAATGCACACTGCAATGACATACCTGCTCTTGTTGCATCAAGCGTACTGTCCAGCCCACTCCATCCTGCATTTTTGTTGAATGATATAATTATGCTACTGAATTACAGGCCTGGCACAGTGGTTAAGTCACCCCACTTATGATGTGGCGTGATCTCTTAGGAGTGCGCAAGGGAGAAACTAGGACTAAGCTGGATTGAGATTGGATCGGAGAGGGTATTGGAGTGGAGGAGGCGGCATGCTGTTCTCGCCGGTGCGCAGAGGGATGTCCTCCGCTGAAAGGGAGATGTATTTCTTCGGTACCTAATCTCTAAACAATCTGCGGCCTTTATAGATCAGGCGGCACTAACAAACTCCTAACAATCCTGCTAACAACTCATCTAATCTTCTCCTCTTTATTTGCTAACTGACGGTGCCGCACCTAGCCACTTTGGCCATCCAACGTGGCAGTTCGTTGGTGGCGACGGTGCCAGAAATATTTGTGACCCACAAAAGAGTCCACAACATTTCCCTCCTTCCCGAGAAACAGCTCGTCCGCGAGCGGAACTGCTGGATACGTGCGCTTGAACTCTTCCAGCTGCTCCTAGGATGCATCTGCAGCCGAATGTCCCACCCACTGAACCAGCAGCTCCCAAACTCCACGATTCAGGCGCGCCCGAACTACCTTCTCCGGAGCTGGCACCACACGGCCGTGCAAGATATCAGGCAGAGGCACCATTTGAGTAGGAGGTGTGCCCTTGAACTTCTTCAGCAAGGACACATTGAAGACGTCGTGGATGTGGGCCTTTGGTGGAAGCTGCAGCTTGTAGGCGACGCCACCAATGCGCTCCAGGATTAGGAACGGACCATAAAACCGTGGCGCAAGTTTGGTCGCAGCAGCCGACTTGATGCCGGATGCTGAGCGCTGCTGCAACCGAACCCAAACCCACTCTCCAGTGTTGAACTGCACCTCCCTCCGGAACTGGTCCTGATATTGCTTCATTGTCAGTTGTGCATGTACCAATCGCGCTCGTATCTCAGCAAGGAACTCATCACGCGCCCCCAGCTGCTGATCCACTGCCGCCACCCTTGCCATGCCGCGCTGGTAGGAGAGGAGGGTAGGGGGGTCGCGGCCGTAGACAACGCGGAAGGGAGTGCACTATAGCGCCGTTTGATACGAGGTGTTGAAGCAGTATTCTGCCCATGGCAACCACTGGAGCCACGTCTGCGGCCCGGTCATCAGCAAGGCATCGGAGGTACATGGTGATGATGCGGTTGGTGACCTCCGACTGGCCGTCAGACTACGGGTGAAAAGCGGAGCTCATGTGCAGCTTGACACTGGCCAGACACGGAATAACTCTACCCAAAATGCGCTCGTGAAGACGATGTCCTTGTCACTGACGATGGAACATGGGAAACCATGAAGATGAACGATCCCCTCGTAGAACGCCTTGGCAACGGCCGCCGCCGTGTAAGGATGACCCAAGGCGATGAAGTGGGCCATCTTGAGAAGCGGTCGACGACGGTGAGAATGACGAACTTGCCGCCCACCTTGGGAAACGCCTCGATGAAATCCATCGCAATGTCGCTCCACACTGCCGTCGGTACAGGCAAGGGCTGGAGGAGGCTGGCCGGGTGGAGGTGCTCGGACTTGTTTCGCTGACATGTGGAGCAGCCGTGAACAAATTCCCGCACATGGCGTAAGGTGTGTAGGTTGTAGGAGGCGCGCCACTTGTGCAGCGTCTTCTGGGAGCCCTCATGGCCCCCCTCATGGGCATCGGCCAACAGCTGAGGCCACAATGGAGATGTGTCAGGGACGAATACCTTCCCTTTGTACAGCAGCAAGCCATCCACCTCTGCCCAGCCGACGGCAGCCGTGCCGACCAAGAGCTTGGCGCGCACCTCCAAGGCCTATGGGTCCTGTAGCAGTTCCGCGCGGAGGGTGTCGAACAGCGGAAACTCGGGTGTGGAGAGGCCATAAGCTGCAGGTGCCTCCTTGTCACGGCGCGACAAGGTGTCGGCCACGACGTTGAACTTGCCCGGCCTGTACTCAACAGACAAATCATAGCCAAAAAGTTTGCTCACCCACGTATGCTGCGGAATGGTGGTGAGGTGTTGGTCGAGGATGAACTTCTGGCTGTAGTGATCCGTGCGGACGGTGAACGGCCTGCCCCACAAGTACGACCGCCAGTTGCGGACAACTTTAACCAAGCCAATCAACTCCCGCTCGTAGGCCAACAGTTTTGCGTGATGGGGAGCTACGGCACGGCTGAAGAAGGCAATAGGGCCATCACCTTGGTGAAGAACCGCGCCGAAACCTGACCCCGATGTGTCGCAGTTGACGATGAAGCGCATGTCGAAGTCGGGCATCTGGAGAAGCCGTGCTGTCATCAGCGCCTGCTTGAGGGCCAGAAACACCTCGTCAGCCTCGGACGTCCAGGAGAAAGCCTCCTTCTTGAGGAGGGCAGTCAATGGTGCCGCCACGACGCTGTAACCAGCGACGAACTTGCGGTAGTAATTGGTGAGGCCGAGTAAGCCGCGTAGACCGCGCACCATGCGGGGGTGTGGCCACTCCTCCACGGCAGCGACCTTGGTCTGGTCCATGGCCACGTCGTTGGCCGTGACAACATGTCCTAGGTAGGACACGGACTCCTCGCCGAATGTGCACTTCGACCTCTTCAGTGCCAATTTATGCCCACGGAGCACCCTGAACACCTCCTTTACGTGCTGTAGATGCTCTGTTCAAGAACGGCTAAACATCAAGATATCGTCAAAGAAAACAAGAACGAACTTCCGAATGAAGGGGTGCAGGATCTTGTTCATCATAGCTTGAAACGTCGATGGCGTATTAGTGAGGCCGAATGGCATCACCAAGAACTCGAAGAGCCCTCGGTGTGTCCAGAAAGCCGTCTTGGCAATGTCGCCCGGGTGTATGCGGACTTGATGGTATCCACTCCGCAAATCCAACTTGGTGAAGAAGCAGGCGCCGCACAGCTCATCCAGCAGCTCATCGACCACCTGTTGGCGCGGCGTCAGATCTTCGTAGCGGCAAATGAGCAGGTTGAACTGGCATTGGTACTCCACCGTGGCTGTGCAGTGCAGCTGCTTGAGCTCCGCCATGGGGTTGGATCGGATGGAAGGCCCAAAGTGGAGGTTGATGAAGTCGATGAAGCAAGGCCAAGTCATGGTGCCGTTGTCCTGCTCCAACGTGTAGAACCACTCCGACGCTGGCCCATCCAGGTGCACCGAGGCAACCTAGACCTTCTCTTTGTTCAGAGTGCGCATGCCGTGGAAATACGACACACATTGGTTGAGCCACGGCAGCGGGTCAGTCGATTCATCAAAGCGCGGGAAGTTGATCTCGGGTAGGTGCGCCGAGTCCCGGCAGCCGTCATCACTGCCCCAGTGGTGCTTGAGCGATGGGGGTGGGGTGGTGGTGGGGATGAGTTCTCACCCGACTGGAACTTCTCCATGCGCACAATGCGCTCATCGTGCCTGTCCAGGCGGGTGGTCAGGGAGGTGAGCTGGGCGAGGATGCGATCGAGCTTAATGGTTTCGGTCTCAGGATTGGTCCCATCGCCAGACATCGCTGTCGATGGATGGAGGAGTCTGATACCAAATTAATGTGGCGTGATCTCTTAGGAGTGCGCAAGGGAGAAACTAGGACTAGGCTGGATTGAGAATTGGATCGGAGAGGGTATTGGAGTGGAGGAGGTGGCGTGCTGTTCTCGCCGGCGCGCAGAGGGATGTCCTCCGACACCGTGCCGAAGAACAACCCGCCGAAAGGGAGATGTATTTCTTCGGTACCTAATCTCTAAATAATCTGCAGCCTTTATAGATCAGGCGGCACTAACAAACTCCTAACAATCCTGCTAACAACTCATCTAATCTTCTCCTCTTTATTTGCTAACTGACGGTGCCACACCTAGCCACTTTGGCCATCCAACGTGGCAGTTTGTTGGTGGCGACGGCGCCGGAAATCTTTGTGATCCACAAAAGAGTCCACAACAACTTATGCCAATAGGTCCTGGGTTCAACCCAGCCTCTCTGCATTGCCCGTTGCAGAGGTAAAGGTCGCCTCGTTTCCAGCACTGTCTGTCCTTTGTATAATTATGCCAATGAGCTTGTTTGGGTGCTGCAAAGTTTTGCCACTTGTTGTATGCAGCAGAAGTCTGGTGGTGAAGGTTTTTTTTTTTTTTTTTTTTTTTTTTTTTTTTTTTTTTTTTTGGGAGTATAGTGTTAGCAGTTTAGTTCCGAGCCTATGCAACAGGACAGACCGCTAACCTGTATTTTTAGAGGAGAGATATAAAGCCAAACTTATTGTGAAAGTATTCCTACTGATTTCTAGGTTGCAATGTAAGCACTAAGGAGAAACAATTCTTAACTGATGATGGCTTGATAAGGAAGTAGTTTGATGCCAATTTGCATCCTTGAAGGCACATTTTGTGCAGTCGTACGCATGTATTAAGTAGTTCTTGCAAAATTGAAAATTGAAATAAATGGAAGAGAAACAATCATCAGATTCATTGTACTAGAGCACTATGGCAAGAAATTCCTAGTGTTTTCTATTTTGATTTTCATATTCTTGTGTTTGTTGGCATTGATACTAATTGGAGTATTTGCAAACTGACACATTTAGTCCAAAATCCTTCTTAATGGCTGGTATTTGAACTCAACCATCATGTGGTGGATAGATGCATAAGAAAAGGTGTGGTTATGGCATGGATGAAAAGGTATCCTGACATTGGATTGACTGTAGGACTTTTATGTGCTTGCTTGTATTGACTGTAGGAGTTTTATGTGCTCGCTCTCAATGTTCATGCGTAGTAGTCTCCCCTACTTGTATCAATTATTTCTGTATTGTCAAACCATAATCTTTTGGGAGTTTAGAAAGACCTTTTTTTTTAAACCATTGTCTTGCTTGACACACGCTTCTCAAACCATGGTTTGGTAATAGCCCAGCATCCGAACAGGCCCTACAGGTTTGGCAATACTATGTTTTTCGAAACTATGGTTTTTGTTCCATCCAAACACCTCCTAGTTTTCTAAAATGAAAATTTCTATAAAACCATAGTATTCTCCTAAAACTCCAAAAATACTTGTATCCATATTTGGCCTTCTTTCAACTGGTGTCTGTGACTTGCAGTTCAAACTACCTATTTATCAAGTATTCCTTCCTTGTCTTTTGTTGAATTTATATGGAGAATCCATTTGAACTCAAGGCACGCTTAACATATCTACTTTTGCTATGTGCAGGAGTTACTACAAGTGCACATATCAAGGATGTGATGTGAAGAAGCACATCGAGAGATCTTCTCAAGACCCAAAGGCTGTCATAACTACTTATGAGGGGAAGCACAGCCATGACGTGCCAGCTGCCAGACACAGCAGCCATGCTGCTGCTAATGCTAATGCATCATCTTCCAGTAGTGTACCTCACAGGGGCCAGAATTCGGCGTCCAGTAGTCGTAGAGCAGACTTACAAAATGCATCATCAGCTTCTTCCATGCTACTAAAAGAGGAAAACGAAATAACATAAACTTTTTTGTGCATCTAGCAGCATTATTCTGTTCTTTTCCAATTCCTTGTGCCATTTCACTTGACGACGTTGTAAGTTGGCCTCGTTAGTCTTCATGGGTTTCAGTCAAGAGCAAAGCCGCTGCTCTCCTTCCAAAGCTTGCACACTGTGTTTTGTTGCAGCATATGTTATGTTATACTCCCATCTGCTGTAAATTTCATTAGTCTTACTCATTGAGAACTATAGATGACAGTTTTCTTGGGATCAAGTATATATTCTCGATTTTGAACTTCTTTTAACTGAGAGCTGATTTGTAGATACACGGCTCCTTACTGGCTCTCAAAGTGTTGTTGCACAAGACATGAAGTTATAATTTCTAAACGTGTTGACTGTTATGAATAGCACTTGTATTCATAATGAGGACACTAGATTCGAATATATATATGTACAGGTATAGATAAATATGTACAAAATCTCTTATACAATAGAAAAATTACAAGAATACATATACATCTACCTCCCCCCCCCCCCCCCCCCCCCCCCCTAAACTCAGGATGGATCAAGAACACTAAGTTTGGAGAGATAAAAGTTGTGCCTAGTTTCAGCCTATACTTTGGTGAATAAATCAGCCAACTGAATCTCTGAAGGCACATACTAAGGAGCAACAATACCATACTGTATCTGAGCTTGTGTATAAAAGACATCAACACTAACATGCTTACTGAGTTCATGTTTCACAGGATCAAGAACTATACTGATAGCATCTGTACTGTCAGAAAATAGAGAAGTTGGCATAGAAACAGAAACACCAAAATCCTCAAGCAACTACCGTAACCAAATAACCTCTATTGTCACATGAGCCATAGCACGCAACTCAGCCTTTGCACTCGAACAAGAAATTGTTGTCTGCTTCTTAGTTTTACAAGCAATGAGAGAACAACCAAGAAACATACAAAAAGCAGAAAGAGAACGATGGTCAAAGGAATCACTAGCCCAGGTAGCATCACAATATGCCTAGAGGTGTAAAGAGTTGGAGCATGGAAAGAACAGACGACGAGATATTGTCCCACGAAGATAACGGAGGACTTGAAGCGAGTGAGTATAGAGAAGCTGGGTGGGAGCAGAAACAAACTGACTTAGGATATGCATAGCATGCGAGATATCAGGATGAGTAACTCCAAGATAAACAAGATTCCCCACAATATGACGATAGCGAGTAGGATCAGGGAGAGGCTTACCATTAGTGACATGAAGGTGAACATTGAGCTCCATAGGTCTCATCATAGTCATGAACATACTCTTGCTGAAAACCGCAAGCCACAAGACGAGCCTTATAGCGCTTAAGAGAACCATCAGAGCGGGTTTTCACCTTATAGACCCACTTACATATAATGGAACAAACATGTGCTAGAAAGGGAACAAGATCCCATGTACCAGTATGCTTAAGGGCAGCAATCTCCTCAGCCATAGCATGCTGCCATTCCTGATGAAGAACAACATCACGATAAGTGGGGGGGGGGGGGGGGTTCAAAAAGAATCGTAATAGAATAGGCAGAAAGAGAATAAAAATTAGAACATCGATGAGTACAATCGCCACATCTGATGAACTGCTCGGGCGAAGAATCCTCCAAAGAAGATGCATCAGAAGAAAGAGGGCTTATCAGGTGAGAGTGACACATCAGGAGAAGAGGGATCAATAGAGGATGAATGAACCCGCTGAGTATAGACCTGTGTCACTAGTGGCTTCACAGAATAGTCCGGATCCATAGAAGGACTAGAAGAAGACACTGGTAAAAAAGACGTCGGCACTATTGAGGAAGGTACCATGGGAGAAGGTACTAGCGCCAATGAAGAAGGCACGAGATGTATACTGATAGTAGAAGCATCAAGCAAAATCAAGAATGAAAGTGGGTCAACTAAAGATATAGGGGAGGTGTCCAAAGATGGACAAGGAAAGTAAGGACATGACTCTTCAAAAACAACATCTCGAGAAACTCGCATCCGACGACCAATAGGATCCCAACAACGATATCCCTTATGTTCAGCACTATAGCCTAGAAAAACACACTCAACAGACTGGGCAATCAACTTAATGTGCTCACGAGGGGCAAGAAGCATAAAGCACACATAGTCAAAAAGACGAAGGCCGGAGTAGTCTGACAACTGGTAAAAAAGACGCTCATAAGGAATCCCTCCATGGAAGGCTGATGAAGGCTGAATATTAACCAAATAGTTGGCAGTAGAGACAACCTCAGCCAAAAAATGAGGAGGGACACAAGAAGCAAGAATAAGAGCACGAGCAGTCTCAAGAAGATGATGATGCTTGCGCTCAGGGACTCTATTCTTGAGCATGAGCAACAGGACATGAAAACTAAGCAAGAGTGTCATGCTCAGAAAGAACCTGGCGAAGAGCTCTAGAAAGATACTCTCCTGCAGAGTCAGCACGAAAAACACGAATGGATGTGTCAAAATGAGTGCGGATCCTAGCAGTAAAAGTCTTATAGATGGATAAAACTTCACTATGATATTTCATAAAATAAATCCATATATGGCAAGAAAAATCGTCTATAAAAAGTATATAATACCGATGTCCTCCTGTAGTAACAAAGGGAGCTAGACCCCATACATCGGAATGAACAAGATCAAAAGGATGCTGAGACACAGACTAATTCGAATGGTAGGAAAGCTGCATCTGCTTTCCTAATCGACTTCCATGACACTGATCTAAAGACTCATGACCTGAAACAGACCCTAAAAGACCATGATGAATCATGTGAACAAACGAGAGCCACAAATATGACCTAAATGATGATGCCACTGAGCAAAAAACGAGATCGATAATGCAGCAAAACTGGGCTAACCAGACTGGCGGACGTAGCAGAAGGAACATGAAAAGTTCAACTCCCAAAGGCACTGTGAATCACGGCGCCGGGGGCCAGAACCAACTACCTGATCCGTGCAACAATCCTGAACATAACAAAACTCAGGGTCAAGAATCACACAATAGTCATGATCAGTAAGTTGACCAGCTGACATAAGCTGTATGGTTAGATCAGGGACACAAGAAACATTAGGAATAGAGAAAGAATCAGATGAAAGAGTGCCCTGTCCTACAATAGGAAGAGGAGATCCATCGGCTATATGAACAAAACAAGAAGGAGGTGAAGAAACCATGGAAGAAAGACATGTGCGGTATGGAGTCATATGGAAGGAAGCACCAGAGTCAAGAATCCATGGACAAGTACCTAGAGTAGAAGAGGAACGAGACCCCTCAGTGGAAGAATGAGAAGCAGCAACAGAACCAGTGAGTGGAGAAGACTGAGTCACAAAACAAGCAGTTCATGATGGTGCAGAGGGTGCAAGGCGACGTAGTAACATGAGGATCTCCTATGTGTCCGAATGAGCAGAACCCCTCTGAGAGCCTCTAGCACTAATAGTACCAGTATCCTATGAAGAATGATGAGTCTGAGCCTTCTTCTCCCTCTTCTTCCTGAAGCAATAAAACTTCACATGTCTCTCCTTACCACAATAGTCACACTAAAAAGTACTAGAGCCACCTCAACTTCCAGAAGAAGGCGCCGTGGAAGAAGGCACCACAGGAGGAGGAACTGAAGAACGAGCAGCCAACACTGAAGGAGATGGTAGTAGACCAGCCTCACGAAGATGAACCTCCTCATTATGAATATCGGCAAGAGCATCCATCAAAGAGACACAAGGGTGACGAGCAAGCAGCTGAGAATGACATGACTCATACTCATCATAAAGGTGAGTCAAGAAGTCATAAGTGCTACAAATCTCCAGTGCCTTCTTCTGACTCAGGCAAGACTCACACATGCTAGGAGACAACTGAGGACTAAGAGTGTCAAGCTGACACCAAATCGCAAATATCTGACTATAGAACTCATCAACTGTGGAGTCACCCTATCGAAGAAGCTGCTCCTGACGAATGGCACCAAGAAAGGTAGACTATCCAGAGGGCTCATATCTCTCACGAAGAAAAGCCCACATCTGATGTGTACACTCGAACTCAACAATATCCGTAGAGAATTAATCCTCCACGCTAGCAACAAGAATAGTAGCAGCCCGAGCATCCTCATCAACCCATGTCATGTATGCAGCGTACTGAGACTCATAAGATGCCATACGATCCTTACAATCACCATGTAGCTTCTCCACTGTAGCATCAAAATTAGCAAGCATCTTGTTATACACCACCTTCTCAGCATTAGTGGTCATCGTCGAAAGAACAGGCGTGGAATCACAACGGTGTAGGGGCTGTAGGACAAGGCGGACAAGAAAGCTCGCCAGTAAGAAAATCCCAAAGACACAAACCACGCATATGAATCCGAAGACGAGGAACCCAGTCTCGATAGTTGGTGCCTTTGAAAAGCACCAAACAGTGAAGAATAGCAACCCCACTGGACCAAGGAGGAGCCATGTCAGCGGCGAGAGCGCAAAAGGAGCAGCGACGGGCGACGGCGAGAGCGTGAAGGAAAGCGGCGCAAGCTGCAGTTTTTTTTAGTACCCTGCTGAAAAATGTTGCCGGCAAAAAGAAGCGACTGGAAAAGTCGCAATAGAAAAGCCAGAACAGTAAACAATAGTCCTCTCTTTTTTTTCAAACCGGCTAGATGAGCCGACAAGCCAAGCCAACAACCGAAGCCAAGCCGACAAAACAAGCCGGCTCGAACTAGATAGAGCCGACCAAGCTAGCTCGGAGATCCAAATCAGGCCAAAACTTAATTGGCAACGGCGACTGTGAAGTCCGACGGCGGCGGTAGCGGTGAAGTCCAGTGGCAGCGGCAGCGGTGAAGTCCGGCGACGGTGGTTCAGTCAAAGCAGCGACGCCGCCAATGGAGGCAACCGCACGACCAATCGGGCAGGCACACAACAACTCGGCCGGCGGTGCAGCGACACGGGTGGCAGCGCAGCTATTCACGCGTCCGAGCAATGGCAACTCCGGCGGGTGTAGAGGAAGATGACGATGACCAGCAGCGGAGATCTAGCTGCTCGTCCTGAGAAGAAGGATGGCGGCGACGAAGACTTCCGACAGGTTTCGTCCACACACAAGTGCACGTGTGGAGAGAAAAACAAAAGGCCGATGGCTAGAGAGAAAAAACCTAACCTTGGCTCTAATACCATGTTATGAATAACACTTATGTTTATAATGAGGGCCCTAGGCCCGAATATATACATGTATAGGTGTTGGTAAATATGTACAAAACCCCTTATATAATGAAGAAACTACAAGAATACATATATATCTAACATTGACGATTCCATTTGTCGTGGCCGCCCTTCTAGTTCTCCAAAATCTACAGTTTCCAGTTAATTGCTCCCGTTTACCAGATTTGTGTGACAAATGTGGATACATTTTCAATTAATTGCTTTGTGGTTTTCATGTGACGTGTGCATCCACCGTCTAAGTTATTGTACGCCTGGCAAATATTTATTCTTGACATTTCTTTGGTTTAAGTAATTTTCAACCTCTTAAACATTTATTTCTACACTTGCGTCATCCAAAATTTCAATACAATGTGAGTTGTTCAACGCTCCCAAAATTTGAAAATGGAAACGGTAGTATTAGTGCAATCGATTGGTAAGGAAGCATTCCACCAGAATGAACCATGTCAGAAAGATGACGCATTTGAAAATCTTGTGATAGATAAACTTACGAATACTCGTCATAGAACAAAAAAAAATAATTGTTGATAGGTACCCTTACTCACATTCTTGGCACGCATTCGGTTCAACAGCCCAGGTTCCGGGTTCTGGGGAGATCGTTTTGCAACTCGGTGCTCTCCTCAATCGAATAGAATGCCAACATTTCCGACCTGGATCCAGAAAGCAACGACTTGTGCATCGAAGCGGCGGCATATAGGGCACAGGCTTGCCAACTTCAGCTTCTGAGTTTAGGATGCTCCAAAGTCTGTAACTGGCCGGCTGTTTAGTTGCTGCCTGGCAGGCAGCTGTCTGGGTCAGACAGCGATCTCAACCGCAGGCGAGCGCCTGGGAACGCTGCCTGCACCAGACAACTTCGCCGGCATGCAAACCAAACAAGCCCAGGCAATCGTTAACCTCTATTGACTAGTACTTTCATGGCCTCCATGGTGCCATAGTTCACAGGAAACGGATGGATGTGTTTTGAGTAGCGGTACAGGCAGGCAGGGGTCGTTCCTTTATGGTGTTTCGGCGGGTAGCAGGAAATATTAGAGAGTCCTAGCTCATCACGGCCTTATTTGGGCTGGATGTCTCTTGGCCCAATTTAGCCTCCTATGGCTCCCTTGTATCAAGCGTAGATCTAACACCGTAGCCTATCGCTAAATACACCGTATCGTAGCTGACAGCCGTATCCTCAAATGTTTTGCCACAAAACAATTTGCGCTCCCAAGCCAAAACCCTAGTTCACCTTTAACTAGTCGTTCATCGAGTGGAACTCGACAAGTTTTGTTCGACCGTACTGTTGGAGGAAAAATAGTGTTCAGTTTATTCCAAACCCTAGAATGGGTATATAATGTACATGGGCCAACACCATGGGCCAGAATACACTCTAATAACCCACCCCCCCCCCCCCCCGGCAGTCAGAACTACCAGCACAGCGGAGTTCGAGATTGGTCAAGAAAGAAAAGGAGTACCCCCTGCAGTCACAACTAGCCACTGGCAATGTTGAGATTGGACCGAAAATCCGAGAATGTCGAGGAGGGGAGACCTTTGGTGAAGATGTCGATGAACTGGGAGGTGGTCGGGACATGGAGCACTCGAACTTGGTCGATGGCGACCCGATCACGGATAAAGTGAAGGTCGATCTCGACATGCTTAATCCGCTGATGCTGAACCGGGTTGGTGGAGAGGTAGACGGCGCTCACGTTGTCATAGTAGACGAGCGTGTTCCTAGTGAGCGGGCTATGAAGCTCTGCCAAGAGCTGTCATAGCCAAGATGCCTCAGCCATGCCGTTGGCAACTATCCGGTACTCCGCCTCGGTACTGGAGCAGGAGACCACTGGCTGCTGCTTAGACGACTAGGAGACCAGGTTGCCGCCCAGAAGACGGCGTAGCCGGAAGTGGACCGATGTGTGTTAGGACACCTGCCCCAGTCAGCGTCAGTGTAGACAACGATCTCGGTGAAGGGAGCCCGGTGAAGAATCAAGTCGTAGTCAATAGTATCTCAAACATAGCACAACAGATGCTTCAGAGCAGTGAGATATGATTCGCGGGGATCATGCAGATGAAGACAAATCTGCTAGATGGCATAAGTGATGTCCGGCCTGGTGAAGGTGAGGTACTGAAGAGCCCCAGCAAGGCTCCGGTAAGTAGTCGGGTCAGCAAGCGGAGCACCCACGTTCGTAGAGAGCTTCCCCTGAGTGTCGACCGGAGTGGAGCAGGGCTTGCTGTCAGTCATCCCAGCCCGCTCCAAGATATCAAGAGCATACTGCCATTGGTGAAGAAAGAGGCTAGAGAGACGAGGCTCCATAGTGACACCCAGGAAGTGGTGGAGCACACCTAGATCCTTCATAGCAAACTCCCGCTGTAGTGACTGAATGATACTCTGAAGGAAGGTGTGACTAGAAGCAGTGAGGATGATGTCATCAACATAGAGCAGCAGGTAGGCAGCATCAGAACCTTGACAGTAGACAAACAGAGAAGTGTCAAATTTGCCCTCAGCGAAGCTCTACCATGCCCGAGGAGCCTCCTTCAGGCCATAGAGAGACTTGTTGAGGCGGTAGACCAGATCCGGACAACGAGAATCCACAAACCTCACTGGCTGACTGCATTAGACTATCTCTGTCAGAGTGTCATGGAGGAAGGCATTCTTCACATCGAGCTGGTGCACGGGCCAGGAGCAGGAGAGAGCCAATGAGACAACTGTGCGCACTATGGCTGGCTTCACCACCAGACTGAAAGTCTCATCATAGTTCACCCCAGGCCGCTGGGTGAAGCCCAGAAGAACCCAGCGAGCATTGTAGCTCTCTAGAGAATCGTCAGCCCGATGCTTATGTGTCCAGATCCACTTGCCGGTGACCACATTGTAACCAGATGGATATGGTATGAGGTCCCATGTCCAGTTGGCGAGAAAAGCCGCATACTCCTCCTCCATAGCCTAACGCCAGTGAGGATCCGCCAGCGCATCGCAGACAGAGGAGGGCACGGGTGAGACGCCCGGCTCCGCCTCGATGGCAGAGAGGACACCTACCGCCCGTCGTGTCACCATGGGATGAGTGTGCCCAGGATCCAGATGGATGACAGACGGGTGGTACACCGCCGGGTCAAGTTGAGAGCGAGCTCAAGAGCGCACTGTCAGCTCAGGCGGAGGCGGTGGTGGCGGAGAGACCACCGGATCCGGTAGAGGTGGTGGTGGCAGAGAGACCACCGGCTCTGGTACCGGTGCCGGATGATGCTGGTAGACCTGCACCAGTTCTGCGAAGCGGGTAGAGAAACCTAGAGGCTCCCAAGGCGCTGGGAGTGGCGACGGTGCCGCACGTGGCATAGGCAAAGACTCTGGTGCGCGCGTGGTGTGATAGAAGGTCCGAGGCCGTGCATGCTGCAGGCGAAGACTCCGATGCCGCACGTGGCATGGTAGAGGACTCCGAAGCCACACGTGGCACAACGGAAATCACCGGGGAACCTGCTAGAAAGGGGTAAACAGAGACAGGGGGCTGTGCCCATCGGGTCAGTCCGAAAAATGGACTCGAGGTCAGGATAAGGATAGGTAGTAGTGGAGGTGGAGTACGGAAAGTCCGACTCGTCAAACACGATGTGTCGGGAGATAAGGACTCGACGGGAGGTGGAGTACGGGAAGTCCGACTCATCAGGGAGGTAGCCAAGAAACACACACCGAGTCGATCGAGGCGCGAGCTTATGAGGAGCAGTGGCAGACGTGTTGGGGTAGCAGGCACACCCGAAGATCCGAAGGTGATCATACTGAGGTAGAGTACGGAAGAGGGTGAGGTGAGGTGTGGTGGCAGGCGAGGCAGTGGAAGGGAGACGGTTGAGAAGGTAGTGGTTGTGTGAAGTCCCTCAGCTCAGATACGAGCTGGAAGGGAGGCCTGGAGGAGAAGGGTGCGCACAACATCATTCATGATGCAAATCATCCGCTCGGCCTTGCCATTTGGAGGCGAGGTATACGGGCATGACATCCGTAGTTGAACACCGCGGGAGAGGAAGAAGTCACGGGAGGTCTGATTGTCAAACTCACGGCCGTTGTCACACTAGATGGCCTTGACGGTGAGCCCGAACTGAGTGGAAACCCAGGCAAAGAAGTAAAGGAGGGTGGAGAAGGTGTCAGACTTAGCACGCAGTAGAAAAGTTCAAGAGTAATGAGAGAAATCATCCGTAATCACCAAGTAATACTTATATCCAGACATACTGATGACAGGTGAAGTCCACGAATCACAGTAAATGAGATCAAAGGGATGACATGCATGCGAAATCGAAGAAGAAAAAGAAAGTCTAACATGACGACCTAACTGGCACGCATGATAAAGATGCTCATCAGAATCCCTAGTACAATGTAGATTTGTACTATGACTAAGACGGGCCCAAATGTCATGGTCGGGATGCCCAAGTCGGCGATGCCAAGTCGTGGAAGATGGCGTGGTCGTAAAAGCCGATGAAGGAGGCAACGATGAAGAAGCGGAGCCAGGAAGGCGAAGGGTGTAAAGGGGGCCCGTGCTATCACATCGGAGGAGCAGATGCATAGTAGCCGAATCCTTCACGGTAAGACCAGAAGAGTCAAATTCAACAGAACAAGAATTATCAATGGTAAATTAGCAAATAGAAAGAAGGTTGTGAACCATCTGAGGAGCAACTAGAACATGCAGAAGACGAAAAGAACCAGGAGCGGAGCCCACAGAGGTGATAGGAAGACAAGTTCCATTGCCAACCATGATGGAGGTAGGAGACGAGGGAGGAGGAGGATGGACAGAGGATAGTATACTAGCGTCTGGCGTAGTGTGGTACAAGGCGCCCGAGTCAGCGATCCGCTCCGTGCTAACCGGCGGTGTCAGTCCAAGGGTGCTGAAGGACTGAGCCGGAGCCGCCTGGTCTCATAGCCCGGCCAGGTCAGAGGCTGTCTAGGGTCCAGAGGTGGATTCCACCCCCCCCCCCCCCGCCCCTCCCCGGCCAGGTCGGTGGCTGACCGAGCGGAGCAGAGGCAGTCCAGGTTCCCGGATCCGGGGGAGTAGGACCAGTGAACATGGCCGCAGACAGGTGCTGGGGAGGAGGTCCCCCCCCCCCCCCCCCGAGCCTAGAAGGGCCACATGGAGATATGTCGAGGTCGTAGGAGGACCCCTCTGGCGCCCCCTCCCCCCCCCCCCCCCCCCCCCCCCCCCCCCCCCCCCCCCGCGAACCACCGCCACGGCCTCCACGACGGCCGCGGCCGCTGCCCCCCCCTCCCGGCCGACGCAAGTGGAGTAGCACCGAGGAGGGAGGTGGCGGGTGGGGCAGTGGAGGACGGTGGGGTAGCCACGAGCACGGTGGAGGAGCCAGAGGTGGCCGGTCCAGGTGTGAGGCCGCGAGTGATCTCATCCAGGACGAGGTTGTCCCGAACCTACAGGAAGGTAGGGAAGGGTCGCTAGCGAGGGATCCATGTCTGGAGGAGGTCGAAGTTGCTGCTGAGACCCCTCAGAACATTGAGGACGAGGATCCGGTCACTCACCGGGCATCCGAGGTCGTGAAGGGCATCTGCCATGCTCTTCATCCTCCTGCAGTACTCGCTGACGGAGAGGTCGCCCTGCTGGAAGGTGCGGAATAATGCGTCGAGATGGAGCGCACGGGCCTCGATGTTGCGAGCGCACGGGCCTCGATGTTGCGAAGGAACTGGGCCTCGAGAGCTAGCCAGGCCTCATGTGCAGTGCCCCCAGGGGAGGAGAGGGTCCTAAAGATCCAGGACATGGCGACACTTTCGAGGCGTAGCTAGAAGGCATCTCGCTCTACAGCAGGCGTGTTGGTGAGGACGTGGTCGTCTAGGGCTAGCGGCGGAGGGCAAGGAGGACCTGACCAGCGCCCGTAGGAGGAGGACCCGGGGTCGAGTACCACGAAGACTAGGGCCTGGATGTTCTGAACACCAATGGCCTAGAGGTGAAGCTGCTGGACCATCGGATCGGTCACATCATGGCGGAGGGTAGGTCCATCCAGCGGAGGTCATGACGAGGACGGGTAGTGTCAGGGACGTGGGCGGCGACAACGTCGAGGTAGCGCTGAACCTCAGCAGCTCGACAATAGAGGGTGTCCACTGCGGCAACCTCGCGCTCGTGAGTGCTGCCGCGCGGACATGCTCCATAGCCGTGGCGCCCTCGATCTTGGTGGCGTGGAGGGTGGCTGCAGCGAGGACAGCGTCGATAGAGGCAGCCCAATCGACCAGCCTAGGGAGCACCTGCTTGCCCTTGTCGGCGGCGGTGAGGACACACCAAGCCCCGGCGGCGGCGGTGGCCGGGCCCACGGTGTCCATAGCCGGGCACACAGTGCCCACAACCGTGCCGGTGGCGGCCAGATCGGCGCCACCGGTGGCCAGATCGGTGGCGGCGGCAGCGGCGGCGCCTGGCGTGGCGGTGGCAGGGGCGCGCGCGGCGGTGCGGCCCGCAGCGGCGCCTGGCATGGCGGTGGCGTTTCTCATGGCTGCTTTTATACTACCTTTAAATATTTTCGCTCCATGTTTTTCTCTTCCTCTATACTTTATATCATATATATATGCCTTCCTTTCCTCTATCCTCGGGAGTGTAAATTTATATTCGGTGCTTGCAGAGTTCAATCATTCAGCAGATCCATTGGCAGCTTTCCATTGTATGCCATGTTTCTCTTCAGCCAGTGGTGCATGCATAATAGTTCTCATTCTAGTCCTGTTGGCAATCATTAAGTCATAGGGCTTTTCTTTGCTGCAAAAGTCATAATCCGTGAGCACTAACCAGGCTGCAGTCCGCACTGCTCGGTTACTGCTCTGCGGATAGGACAAGGCAAGCCCCTTCACTTTTTGTTACCCCCCAGCCCCAAAAAAAGGCCATTCTCGCATTTCTGCCAAACATATACCCATACTGATGGTATGGTAAATTCAGCAGCCAACACCCTGTGAAATATTGGCAACAAGGTTTCCTAATTTCTATCAGCATTTTATTATGGCATTCTCACCACTGTGTCTTGTTGACCTACTACGTCTGCACACGAATGTGACATATTTTCAACCAGAAAGCAGGGGCAGAAAGGTTAGAATCATGACCAACTCCCGTGGGGTCGTTTCGGCCTATATATATTCCTTATTGTAATTACAGATGAATTTCATGCCTAAGAGGCAGGCAGAACAGAAGAATTTTGAGCAGAAACTAAATGTGGGTTGTCAGTCTCAGCAGTTTGTGTTTTCTTTTTTGGATCCTTTTCTCATGATTCCAATTAGTCTAGCCTTCCAACTGCTTGCATGTGCAATCACTATGATAAACGTGTCACTTGTCATCAACTGTAACTATTGTTGGAACCTGTCCTTGGTCAATGAATTCAATCTTGTTCAGCCTAACACAACAGAGAACCTGCTCAGGGAGTTCCTCTTGCTTATGGGCCTGCAATAACCAATGAGTTAAATGACTTTTTTTAAGATATATCAAGAGTACCACCAATTAACTGCATTTTAGTTATTAATGCATGTGATGTAGTTTCTGATGGAAATTAGCCTGTCGGAAAAATGATTAGCTCTATGATTGCCAGTCTTTAATGGATTTCACATTGTCTCACGTGGAAAGAAGATAACAGAAACTCAATTATATTAGCAAATAAATACCAGAAGCTGAAGAAGGCTGTTGATAGTTGCATCTTTGCTAGAGAGTCTAAAGGGAAACTTTACCTGAATTGTCAAACCCAGATCAAGAATGCCATGCTTTAGGCGTTCCCTGAATGATTCCAGTCCCTTCCTCGCTATGTAGCTGAACCGGTGTATATCAAGATCTATCTCAAAGTAGTTTTCTCCCTGGTGAGTTATGAGATGAAACATTAAATGATAGTAGTAAGTTATCCTGTGTAGTAAATTGTGAAAGCATTGAAATCTAGGCTTCAGAGGAAATTTGTTTTCATTTCTCTTTTAAAGAGAAATCATCCTTCTGCCTTATCACAGGAAAACATGATTGATATAAAGCTGATACTTCAGGGTCCAAAATGCTCTTATGCAATAACGGTATCGCTATGTTATAGATTGATAGCCCCTTTACAATTTGATAACCACCTAAAAGCTATTGTGTTACTTTCTAATTCAAACTAGGAAATCACTTTGTATACCTCATAGAAATTATGTTGGGGTCGTGAGAGAACTGGCTTCTCGTTATATGCCTGGACAAGTTTCCTCTCTGTAGAACTCAACTGGAGGTCATCTGGGTTGACCAATCCAGCCATAATTTTTAACCGATCTCTATAAGCGACAATAGATTCTGATGCAAACCCCTTTATCTTCTCAGATTCATTCTCAATAAATCTCTGCAGTCAGAAAGGTCCTATTAGCTCATCTAAAACTGATCTTCGTGGAGTACAGAAGAATGGTGATTCAAAAAGACTAACCAGGATAGATTCTTTGAAATGTTCTGAAACCTCTTTATCAAAATATTCAGATATTCTGAAGTACAAGACAAGACTCAAGCCTTCTCCATCACTGTCGCCGAGGAACATAGCAGCTGGATAGGTAGGCATCTGCAATAATAAAAGGAAAGCTTATGCATGAGAACAATACATAATCAGCAAGCTACACCTATTTTTATGCCATTTTCTTGGGGATACCTGAATGTTAACAATCAAAAGTGACGGGAGTTTGTGCTGCGTTTCGACTTGTGGAAGATCGATGTGCTGAGCAATGTGATGGACCTTTTTGGGGCAGGCAAACAAGTCCACGCCTATCGGATAATATGCAGCATAGTTTGGAGCCGCACATTTCTTCTTGTCTCTGGCAAATATTGAAATCAGAAGAAGTTCGTCCATCTCACATGTAGTTTACACTTAAACATATCTAATAGTATTATATATTATCTCTGAGTTTTCGTCATACTTGAGGAAGGTTTCACTCCTCAACTTGAAGAGGGATGGATCTATCCGTGACCAACATCCTGTTGTGGGCTTATCTCCTCCACATGGGATTGTTTGTCCTACCTTTGGACGGACAACAAATTTCTTAGATTTACCTACAAAGTGTCTTCGAATATTAGCGAGATTGAGAGGGACATCATCTCGTAAAAATGAAAAAGACACTGAACTTACTGAATTCATTACTATCTTCATAGCCGTCACATGATGTTCTTTTGTATGAGAGCCGGATGACAGTTGACTTCTTTTTTACTGGGCTGCCACCTGTCAACTGCTGCATCTTGTCATTGAAGCTGATAGAGTGCAGAAGCTTGCGTAAGCGGGATGGAGTGGTGCTCTCCTTGTTATTATCATCTGTTGTATCATTTTTATCCTTCAAACCCTTGAAACTAAAGGACGTTGGCAGGCACTTGCTGGCGCGCGAAGACAAGCTTTGGCTTCTACGACCAGGATCTTCACCTTTCAGTACAAGAATGTCAGATACAACTGTAGTGTTGGATTTTTTTAATGATTCCTTGGAAGCGTAGCTGTTCGTACCATTATCTCTTTTCAGGTACTGTTCAATTGATAATGTCATAGGCACTCCACGGCAGATGTCTCCAATGCGAGTGAGTGTGTCGGCAAAACGAGAAACATGGATCTCATCTTCGTCCATGGATGGCGTACTGTCTGCACCAAATTTCAAACCTTCAGCAATCTACAATATTTTGAGATTCAGTTTGCCTAACAACCATTTGTAGTTCAGAGATATAAGTGATTAATATTTTCACCTCCACTCACACTCTTGAATTCATCATCAGAATCATCTTCAAGAATACTGACGGAGTCAAACCAGGCATCTTCGTTGCTGCAACCTACAACGGTACGAGAAAATTGGTTGATTCATTGCCTCTTACTTGTCAGCTTAAAGTAAATTTTACCTTTCATATCCCTCTGACTGTGGTGCCACTGCATTTGCGTAAGGTGGAATGTCTTGGAATGCTCTGATTTGCCACGGTTCGCCGTCTCAACATGGACAATCTCACTCATAGAGAAGCCAGTCATACGACCTCTGGAATCGCTCACCTGTGAACTAGGTGCCTCTGGCATTACGTACCGGCAACGGTTGCGTCCCCTTCGTCCTCTTGTGTAATACCTAGCTGGCCGCCTCTGGTCAAGGGCAAACTTCGAAGCACATGAGCCCATGGTGACAGATGCTTGTGTGCGTATTCTGCTTCTTGTGTCGAAGATACGTTCAGAGGTAACTCACCTCCAGAAACCCAGAGTCCCGACACTGTATTGCGGTTGAAATGAATGTCTGATCTGCAAGCACAAGAACACAGATTAATGTCTGCTTCCAGCAAGCTTTGAAAGGATCTCGACGATGGTCGTGGGCGGTGTGTGATTTAGCAGGCACCAAAAACTAACAGGGGAATGAACACAAACTGGATAACCAGAATGGGGTGGTACCAGAGTGGATCCGGGAATTGCAAACGGTGTCAAGAGGCCTGGAAAGGGCCGGGTATGGAGAAGGCAGCAGCTGCTCAGCTATATAAGGGTGTAGATTCATGATTGATAGGCTAGTTTAAGTGCATGTGCTCGCTGGTAGGTTCGCATTCAGCATTATAGTTTAGACATGTTTTAATCTGATCGTTATAGGTATTATTGTAGACTATGAACTACATAGTTTTTCCGTAGACAGAATTATTTGCAAGATGAGATGCCACCTTAACTTCAGAGAAGGTTCATGTTCGGTTTGCATAATGCCGGAAGATATTCCAATTGAAGAAAAATATAGTTAAGCAGATTGTCTTGTACTGTCGGTAGGGGGATGTTATGCGACGCACAGATGGATGCCGTGTTTCCTAGGGGAATCTGCATTGGTTGAAGGATTTTCAAGGTCAAACAGAAGCAAATCTTCATGAATCATCAGTTGGACAACCAGCAGTGAGCTGGAAAGAATCGATAGCTTAACAAATGTATTGGGCAAATAAATGAAGGAATAATTGATTGACGAATTGTCTGAATAATTCATACAATCATGAATAGTTGTTGTTTTTTTCGAGCGATAAGAAGAGTTGTTGTTGCCAGTATTGTTTTCTCTACGAGAGAAAGCATATTCTCATCTTACTTTCAAGTGAAATTACTCTAGTCCAGGAAACACTGGTGAAAAATGATACGATCATAAAAACTCTTAACTACTGTGTTATTATGGATTTGAGAGCAGAAATATGACATAATAAAGTCCTCGGGAGGGCTGAATACGACTGGTGGACATGGTGGAATGAGGATAATCAACGAACTTTCTAATTGCTATTATGCTTGATGAGCATAGATCTTCATCTTGTCATTATCGTTATCTACGTGCACATGTACTGCATATTATTCTACTAGTCTAATCAGATTTTCGACGCAGAAACATGGACACACAGACACACGAACATGTATATTATCTTATTTGGTCTCCTCTACTTGGCCCAACGCTGAGACATATTATCTTTTTTATTTGACACCTTGATCTTTGTTTTGTTCAAATTATCTTATACCTTACTATGGCATCCCATGTGAACCTGGACCAAGCAAATTACATTTGTAGCTCATGAAGCAAATTGTCGTTCAAACGCACAGAAATTAATGCATTGTTAAAAAATTGAATGCATAAATATGATGAGATGTGATAAGGAAAAGAACCTCTCAAATCTTGGCACAACAGCGGCAATATATGATGAAGAATTATGCTAGGAGCGTTACGCCGCGAGAGGGCCCGTGCCTCTCCCTTTCGCAGGGTCGACGTCAAGCCGCCGGCCGCTGAGGGAAGGGGAGGTAGGGGCAAAAAAGATTTGTGTTGCATGAAGAGATTGGGCAACAACAGAAAATAATAGCCACAAAAGCAAAGACCAGCACACCGCCAGTTAATTAGCATTACCTGGATATAGCATGTTTCCTTGTTTGGCGTTCTCTGTGCATGCCGGTATTTTGTCGAAAGAGGCGCCAGTGCACGCACGAACATGGACCCTATGAACACACGCATTCCTTGTACTTCTAAATTTCTAATGAATTACCTATAGTATGAGCTAACAAATCTTGGCATCAACAAAATCACCATAGAAACCTCGGCACACGCATTCCTTGCACTTATAAATTTCTAATGAATTACCTATAGTATGAGCTAACAAATCTTGGCATCAACAAAATCACCATAGAAACCTCGACCATGTTGGGAAATGAGTCACTAGCAGGGCGAGCTGGGAGGGGAGAGGATCTAGCATGTTGTTTTTAAATGAATGGAAAAGAAAGTTTCTATTGATTATATATTATAGATCTTTAAAAAGTACATAAGAGTAACTATTTAAAGGTTCAGCTAACATCAAAATGAAAATAAAAGAAAGTAATAATAAAAGAAGAAGCAAAACTATTTAAAGGTTGTCTATCCATTCCTTAAGAAACAAAAAATCAGGCACAAGTGTAACTTTGTAATGCAAGAAAAGAAATGTCAAGTTTGTATTGTCTGATGACGTATACCATTAGATTAAAATGAAAAAAAAAACAGAATGCGACTAAATATATTACAATTAATAACTGTTCATCACTAAAAGTCCGAATTCAGTTTCCAATTGAAGCGTCAAGGCGCTCACTTGCTGTTAATTATCTTTACTGTCCACGGCTTAGGAAATTTGGAAAGCTAATAATCAGGTATAGACGCAAAGGTGTATCCTGGTGCTCCTCTCCATGAATAGTATGCGACTCGAGTCTCATAAAAACCTGGAATGATACCAGACCATGTAAATGTTTCAGCAAAACTGGAACACAGTTCTTGAGGTGACAAATAGCAAGGAAAAGAATGTTTTTTCCATGGATGCAAATTGAGAGGTAAAATATTGCTATCAGTAAAATCATCAGTGCTACTTGTAAATACAATTGTCCATTACCGTAATTCATAAATAACAAAACTTTGTAGTGCCTCATGTCATGTACTCCCTCTGTTTCTTTTTACTTGTCGTTCGAACTCTTTACTAGATTCATTGAACATTCTCTAAACCTGGACATGTCCAGGTTTAGAGAATGTTCAATGAATCTAAACACTAAAAACACCTCCAGAACGATAAATAAAAAGAAACGGAGGGAGTAACATTTTGTGAGCTTTCTAAGGCAATTAATCTCTCTGAAGGCAAGGGATAAACTGAGAAATTAAAGGTGCGTTTGGCACTGTTTATTAAACTACTTATTGGAAGTGTTTATGCTCAATAAGCAGTTTGGACAGCCAAACAAAAAAAATAGAAAAATGCTTATGAGGTATAAGCACTTCATCATTTTGTACTACCCATAAACACTTTGGACAAAGCAGCAAAAGGTAGCTTATAGTGCTTATGGTGATTCTTTCTCTCAGCATAAGCAGTTTCATAAAAATATGATAAGCAGTTTTACCAAACGGGTTGACTGCTTATACACTATAAGCACTATAAGCATTGTAAGCAATTTTGAGAGCATAAGCACTATAAGCACTTTGAGTATAAACAGTGCCAAACGCACCCTAACTATACTATAACAGGTACCATTAGATCTCAATAAAGTGAATAATGACAGGATTTACATAACGTACCAGGAAGAAATGCAAGGAACCCCAGGAATAAGAGGCCATAAGTCTGAGAATTATCACCCTCTATGTGACCCGTGAATATGAAGTATGAAAGGAAAAGAAGCGAAGTTCCTAGGAGGAGGAGAAATATTGCTAGGGCAATTGACTTCCACGGAATCCTCCTCAAGGATTTCGGTGTGTAAGTGAACCGAAGGTCAACATCGCCTTCAGTTGGATTGTTGTCATCCCCATCCTCTGTCGAAAGACGTGAGTACCGAACATTGCGTCTTGCCGCCATACTGCAGCCTGTGTGTTGGAAAGGTTTCCTGCAAAATCCCAATTAAAATGGGATAAACAGAAAGAAATCTCAATGCAGCATATCATACCGGAGGCTGTTGCATGAAGGGCTTTTCACATCATTCATCGGCATGAGACATGCCTATCTTAACAAATACATTTCATGTTAATCAGACACTATTAACATATATAAGTTTACTGACTTGCTTAGGGCCACACTTTTAGTAGAGAGATGGTACTGACTTGCTTAGGGCCACCCTTTCAGTACAGAGATGGTACTGACTTGCTAATCGAGAAATAAGTTATCAAAAACATGCCTCGCTTAACAGATACATTTCCTGCTAATGAGACATGCCTAGCTTAACAGATACGTTTCCTGTTAATCACAGACACTACATTAGCAGTAGATGCAATACATACAAAACAACAGTAAGAACAACAAAGCCTTTCAATCCCAAGAAGTTGGGGATAGGCTTGTAGATGCATTATCATGCATCCCAGATTAAGCAAAATGCACATCATTGGTAAGCTTGTTTCAAGCTTTCTCTACTCTCACCTGATCAAATGCTCAAATAAGTGCAAAGTTAAATTTTATTGCACACGAACCTTGACCGCCGCTGGATAAAGCTACCCATTTGAAGTAGAACTATTTTCTACACAATGCTTGACTTGGCAAAAAGAGAAACACAACACGCATTCTTCATGGAAATTTTTATTATAGCAGCCTGGCAAATCTGGAAGCAAGAAACAACTTCATCTTCAACAGGAGCAGGCCCTGTTTTACTAGCTGAAACCCAATTCATAAAAGCAGACCTACAAGCTCATAGGCTGCAGCCTACCAAAAAGCTTTCTTTCACTGGCTTGATAGGTGTGTACACTGTACAGACAGTTGTTTTACTTTGGCTACACTTGGTGCTTTCTGCTTTTCTTTTATATGGGTCCCACCCATGTTGTAAAGTGGTCTCAGGTGTATTTCTGTTTTTTTTTCTGTAAATTACCTACCTGTACAGTTTCCAAAAAAAAAAAAGCAGAACTGTTTCTGGCCTGGTATGGGCATGAACCATACAAACAAAACAGGGAATAGAAGAAAAATGACCATGCATCAATAAGCAATACATGCAGGCATAAAAGGTGAAAGAGAGAACCTATACAAATAGAAAAGGACCAAACTTGGTGACCATTGATCAGAGGTCCTAACATCGCCATCAACAAAAATACAACAGCCCAACATGTTACACCCTTACATGTTTTAAAAAAATACAAAATCATGTATGTAGTACATATAAATTGTACGTAAACCTGCAAAAAAAAATCAATTTTACATTTAACACTGATGTGAAGATTAAAAAAAAAGGCACTGTTTACAGATTTTCTATGAAGTTAACCTATCATGTAGTTACTCCTACCTATGAAGTTGTGGCCCAGGGCCCACAAGCCAATAAAAGCAGCCATAACACCTTGGGCTTATGCAGCACCATCCAGCTATCTATGACTGGCAGCCTTTTGACATCTAAGATGGTTAGTTACTAAGATGGGGCACCAAAGCTTTTTGTTACATGTAGAGCCCTGTTGAAGTAGCATGCTTATCATAAGTTCCACAACAAATCTCAACTCATGAATGCATTGCCACGCCACAAGGGAGCACCAGCCTTTCTTGATGAAGATGAAACAAAAAGATCAGATGAGGCGCCTCCAGCAGGAGATAGCCAGAATGATGGTGGCTACAGCTCAGGTTATCAAGTTTGTAACCAACTTGTTGTTGAGGGCCAGGCGCTACACTAGACAGGATCTTATTTTAGCACTGTTTTTCCATTTCTACCACTCAAATGAACGCAGATAAACAATGCTATACAAATGTAATGGGGCACAAATTTTGATGGAAACATAGAAAAAAACAAGCCTGTCTCTGATCGAATGCCCCATGAGACACAAATGAAAATCTATGATGCACACTAGGAAGTCCTTGTCGATCTTCATAAATATTTTTTGTCGCAAGTCAATAGTCAAGAGATAATAAAGGATGTATTGAGTGCTTAAAGCTCCCACTCATTGTAGGGTCTGAGCAAGGAAGTTTCTAGGCAGCCTTCCTGTTTTTTATACATTTTACGAGGCTTATTCGAACCCGGGATCTCCAGGACACAAGTGGAGAGATGCTACCAGTGTGTTAGGCATGTCCTTCAAAAGCAGAATCAATGAAAGAAAGAATTGTACTAGTGTAATCCAGCAGCTTTGACAACAGAGAATGCATGTTGAGAACAAATCTGTGCCCTGCCTTCAGCCTTACTTTTCATACCAAAGCCAAGCCTAGATTATATTTGAGTAAACATTGTACTGCCTCAAATACAGCTCAAGTGGTTGACAAATCAAAGTGAAGACTGGAATAATCAGGCGTAGATTGGCAAGTTTGTTTTCTTAGAATAAAAAAACACAGATATGTGACCTTAAAAGGTAACAGGAACTCATTAATTGATAACTAAGAAAACATGGGAGTTCATCAAGGCCACAAACAAATAGAAAATCATCTTCTGATAGGTATCCAGCACATATTACAATACGATTTATTCAAACAAAAAATTAGAGTAAGCTAGGCAGCACATATGTAAGAGAAAACGACAGGAAACAATACTCTAGAATAAACTGCTCTTAATTCTAACAGTTCCGATTGCAAAAATACTACAAGTATAAAAATTATTTTGACAACAAACAAAACAAGTTTAACACTGATATTGGTTAGAAATCTCAGCATAGTAGAAAGGTCTAGTTGTTGATATGCATGGTGAGTAGTATGTGTTAGCTATCCCACTGTATTCCACACCATTCATATCAAGAAGATGTTATAGCTTTAATATATAACATATGGTAAATACACCCTCCAGATTCTAGTTGATTATGTTAGGAAAACATTTTTAGTTTAGAAAGATTTTCTGAGCATCATGACTTCAAAGCAGAGGGAGTAGAACATTGGCTAACAGACATATGTGCAACATCTCGATACCATCATTTCATATGGACAACTACTGACAACTACTGTAAACATGAAACATATTTTTTGTCCGTGCATGCAAGTTGTTGGACAGCATATGCACTATTTACAAACAATCCAAATATGACAGTAAACTCCATAATCAGTTCATAATTTACAAAAAAAAAAAAAAACTCAATTCTACAACAAGCATGATACATACCACCAGTAGAATTCTTTCTCACTGCTCACTCAGATTATGCATTTCTGACTACTTAGCAAGCTTTTCAAATATACCACACTTGATAAGAAGATGGAGACCGTCCAAAATCTAAGCATAAAATGGAAAGCTGCACTTGGACCTTTGTAAACACATCATCAAATAGATTACATTCAAATATTTTTTAAAAATGATGCTTCTAGTTTCAGTTGCATCCAAATGACAACTGGTCCAATTTGGAACGGGAAAGGCATTTCATAATCGAACGAACATGAAGCCTTATGCGCGAGTGACATGCTTAAGTTGAATCCCCAATATGGTACGTACTATAGTTGGCAGAGGTGGACTAAGCAATAGGGCTAAGTAGGGCAGCCGCTAACGCCAGCGGAGAGCTCCAGCGCCCAGATCTCCTGCCCTGCATCGGTGGAGTCGCTGCCTGTCAAATGAGTTGTTTCAAGGCACTACCGTTCGAGGAAGAACTGGATGAATCCCCACATCCCCATCCCCATCCCCAATTGGGATATACCACGCGCAGGGATCAACCCATCCCCGCCCACGTCCCCCGCGCAGGGATCGAATCGACCCAGTCTAAATGCCAACTACAAAAGGAAGAAGGAGGGTTAGAGGATTGGGAGAACTCAGCTGTCACCTGTAGGAGGAGGGGGAGGCAGGCTTCTGCTCCGTTCTGGCCGCCCGTGCCGCCGTGAGCTGGCTGCTACCTCCCTGGCTCCGCCGGTGCTTGCGGCGCCGATGTGCTGTTGCCAGGCCTGGGAGAGCCTGTGATCCGCGGCTGCGGCTTCCCTGTGCCGGTCTTTTGTGCCCATCCGTGTGCCCTCACTCGTGGAAGCCATCATCCTCCGACTCAGTCCGGGTGTCAGTTCTGCTCACGGGATCTTGATTTGGGTGTCACAAAGTGATAGCCCATCACTCATGGAGTTATTAAAACTAGATATTCTGAAAATATATATGATTTTATATATATTATAGAACATAATATTTTAAAATACTTTAATATTTAATTCAGATCTTTGGCAAATATTATAAATGATAAAGAGCAAAGTGAGAATATGTCAGCCAGTCATTCTATACCATGCAAGATTTTTGTTGAGGCCAATATGAAAGTGGAGGAAAAGAAACACAAAATAAAGCAATATATTATGATCGGGTCAATATTGATAACACTTGAGAAATTTAAGAACTCTAATGATCTGGTTTACGGCTTTCTAATGGTGTGGAAGAACCTCCCTCTAGGTGTAGTTCGTCCAGAAAACAATCAAATCACGAATTCAAAACCTATGGAAGTTCCTATTCAATTCGGATTAGGTTCGGGTTCAGTGAGACAGATATATAGTAAAAATACCATAACTAGAATCAGATTGGGATGAGTAAATACTCGTTGGAAAGATAATTTGATGACCTTTCCAATGGATCCAGTCCCATGCTCAAATTAGTTTTCTAGCAGTCGCAATAGTCAAAACAGTGCAAAGTTGTGTTGAGGCTGAGTCAGTTTTCAGTTGTGTTCGAAGCCATATAGCTTAGGACCGATGCCCCTGTAACTAGGACGTCATTCTATTGCGTTTTTGGTCGTGGTGTCCTCCTAAGAACTCTAGAGGTGTTGCTCTCCTCTACCCGTTGCTGCCACCGATCTTTGTCGGTTGCTGAAGCGCGTGATCAGGTGATTGTTTTCCTAGGTGCGTGTTAGAACCTTGTAGTTTCTCATCTCCAGATCATGCTTGTCCAAGTTGCGAGTTAGAGAGTTTATCTAGTATTGGATTACATCTACATCAAATTCTTGTAAGCTGGTTTTATCATCCATTATATTCTATATTGTTGCTGGTTTGTGGCTGATAGTCAAATATCAGTTTGTGGTGTTTGCTTTATTATCATTGTTGGATAATTTATTGTATGATTGCTCTATCATCAATTAATTATTGAGATAAACAAGTTTCAATAGTTTAATATATCTGATACTACTTGTTGCATCGTGAAAGATTGGGACAAATTTTAGACACATTGTCGTGTCTTTATCACAAAGGATTGCTCAATAGAGACAAATTCAACTGGGGATGTGGACATCTCAATTTCGATTGTCCTAATCTCTACCTAGGCGGCAACAAGATTGAGCTCTGTTCCCTGATTCAAGCAGCAAGAAGTTCAGTTTAGACTGCAAGGTATCTTGATTCTGGTGTTCATTGGCCGAATTCAAGATCATAGTGGTGGATCATGAAGTCATGCGTCGTCAATTTGTACATCATGTGTCAGTACAAGATCTGAAAAAAGCTCATCATGGCATGTTAGGAGCCATCTCCAACCATGAATTCAACGACATTGAATATTTCTAGTCACCCCATGTCCATGAGATTCTCGTCATTGGAGACGAAACATCCATTCAAACTCCGCCTCGTCCACAAGTTGCTGCCGCTGAGATCGACATCCCTTGGATGGCCTCCACGTGTGAGAGCACATAGATGGGCACACAAGACTGACACAGGGAAGCTACAGCCATGATCCACGGCTGGGGATGAAAACGCATGGGAACGATGGGAGGGGAGGAAGAGTGTCTTTTTTTTAAAAAAAAAATAATTATTTTTATCTAAAATTATAAAAAGAAATTATTGATAACTAAATTTACAAGATATAGAATTTTTTGACACATCTAAGCAAATGGTGTGTCAGAGAAGGGAGACACGCTATTACTTGTAGCGTGTTTCAGTGACATGTCAGCCACACATAAGCTTGAACGGTATGCGTAGACTCTAGGTTGGCAAAAGACATGCCATACGCTTTGGCCCATGACCTGTATAAGACATGTCAAATATATTGACGTGTCTTATTTGGACTTTAAAACTCACACTTCTTCTTCCTTACTACCCTTCTCCTTCCTCCATTCACTCTCTCCTTCTCTTCCCTTCCCTCCCCCACGAAAACAGAGGGTTCCCCCACCCCCTCTCAGATCTGTGAATTATGAAGCTCATTTTCTTGAGAGATTCATCTAGCAAGGTTTGTCCTTTGATTCAAATAGTTTGGGTTTGAGGTAATTTTATTGTTGGTATGTTAATGAGTAATTGTTGATATCTTTTAGGTCATAATGTACTGTGAATTCGAACGTCGGCTTTACTTTCAGTGGAAGGAGTACCTCCCCGTCCGCGCAGTTGACGGCCCTGTGCTACCCCGCTTCATATACCAATGTGCGAGTGTGGAGAAGCGATCGACATGGCACTCAGACACACCAAATCTGATGGCATGTTGAAAACGTCGAGATTTGTAAATTTTGATTCATCTAGTTTTTAGTATAAATTTACATTAATAATAATTGTTTTATACTAAAAATTCAAAAGAAGGCACCTCGATCTTTTTTATTTTTACATTTATTTTATCAAACTAAAACAAAAATAATTTTTTTCCAAATCAACACAATACAACATGAATAATCATCCTTATGAATATATGCATGCATATGCTCTATGAGTACATCTACAAAACTGGAGTGACTTGATTTTAAGATTCACAAAATCATTATAGACGTCTCGCTTTGGATATGACTTGATTTTAAGATTCACAAAATTGTTATAGACGTCTCGCTTTGGATATTGACAGACATCCACGTTTAATGATTGATTATCCAATAGCAAAATAAATAAGGAGTGGGCTTAATGAGCTTTTGTATCTAAAGATAGACTAGAATGGGAGGATCAGACCTAAGTAGTTTATTTCGATAGGATAATAAATTCTAAATCCATCAAATGGAATACAAAAGGATCTTATTGTCCAAGAACGATATCGACAAAATGGACTAGAAAATATCTATATTATTTTTAAATGTCCCATGATGCAGATAATTTTAGTTCGGCATAATTGCATGCCTCAATTAATTTATAAATTCAATTACTCCCTCCATTTCAAAATTGTTGTCGTCATTGACTTTTTTTTATCAACTTTGACCATTTTTCTTATTTAAAAAATTTAAAAAATATTATATATTTTTTAATGATTTGTTTTATCACTAGATAAAATTTAAATATAATTTATAACTTTTTATATTTGAATAAATATTTTGAATAAGACGAATGGTCAAAGGTAATGAAAAAAGTCAATGGCGACAATAATTTTAGAATGGAAGGAGTATGATTTTACTCATTTTTCAACTTGCCAGATTACACTCTTGTTCCCCCTAAAACCGAACCTATTGTCTGTCCTCTTTTGCTATGTGATCAACTCTTGCTTAATTTTTGAATTAAAACAAATTCAATAATTATTTAAAAATGAATGGTAGACTAGGATGCACCTCTATAGTGATAATAGCTCAATTCCCCTTTCATTTTTTGATGTAATCTCCTCTTTTCATTTCTCATCTCACACACCATAAAGTTAGCTTATCCTAGACATGACATATGTGATGGCATAGTGCATGCAGAACAAAATCTAGAGCTATTATTGTTTTTAAATGTTGTTCATAATTTTGTTCAGTTTTTTACTAATATAAGTTACAATCCAATTCATTTAAATATGTACTCCTTTCATACTTCAAAAAAATATCGTTTAAGATATGATTTAGCATACCAATGACTCCTTTATTGGAAGGTACTTTCCCTCTCTATCCTTAACTAAAATACCTTGGAATTAACCCAATCAATAATATGTACTCATCTAAGTGGTTATTGTTGTGCTCAACCTATAAAGTTGTTGGTTCAATTCCCCACAAGCATATTATTTTTTGCTTTCCAAGAAAACGATTTGCTTTTATAAAATTAGTTATGAATCCAGAATGACTTCTTTTTAAAATATGGAGGAGTATTAAAAATAATTCTATTATATGTCAAAATTCAACAATATAGCATTTTGTCACCTCAAATTAAACCTCTCACCCTTGTTTTAAAGATTTTCAACTACTTAAGGTTTTTTCCAAGTGCTAGAATTTTATGGGTGTGCATGGAGATCACCACCTTCTAGCGAAGATTAAACCTCTCACCCTTGCACAGCTTAAGACGCATCTCCATGGGCATCTGGCAGGGGTTGCACCTGGCCATGACACATATCTCTAGGATCTTGCCGGTGTAGGCGCCTTGGCTCAGTGAGATCCCCCTTGCACTCTGCTTCACTTCAATGCAGAGGTAGTAGTGAAGCAGACCGAGATCACTCATCTTGAACGTAGCCACCATCTCCTCCTTGAAGGTTCTGATGTCACCGGCGCTCGAGCCGGTGATCACGAGGTCATCGACATAGACCCCGACCACTAGCCGAGTGTTGTGACCCTGCATGACGTAGATGGCTTGCTCTGATGGGCTCTTCCTGAAACCGAGTGACAACAAAGTGACGTCGAGCTTCTCGTTCCAAGCATGCAATGCTTGATGCAGGCCGTACAACGCCTTCCACAACTTGAGCACCTTATGCTCCTTGCTGATGATAACGATACCGGCCGGCTGCTCGACATAGACCTCCTCCTGCAGGTCCCTATGAAGCATTGCCGATTTGACATCCATGTGGTGCACCTCCCACCCCTCGTGCGCTGCGAGGGCGATGAGCAGGCACACCGAGTCGAGTCAGGCCATTGGCGCGAACACCTCGTCATAGTCGACGCCGTGCCGCTGTGCGTAGCCCTTCACCATGAGGCGTGCCTTGTGCTTGGACACTGCCCCGTGTTCATCCCTTCACCTTGAAGACCCACTTCACATTGATCGCCTTCCGACCGGGTGGTCGGTTGGCGAGGCACCACGTACCATTCTCCTCGATAGAGTCTATCTCCTCCATCATTGCCTTCCTCCAACCGGGGCTACCCTCCGCCTCGGCGAATGAGGCGGGCTCGTCGGCGCTCATAGCATGAAGCTCCTCCATCATCAGAGTGCGTGGTGCGAGCCCACGTGATGAGGTCTGCCCGATGATGTCGTTAATGCTGCGGAAGCGAAGAGGCGCGTCGTCATCGTGGTTGGTGTCGAGGTTGTCATCATTGACACCGTCCGACGAGCTAGGCTATAGCTTGTCGGTCCTTGCACTCGGAGGCGGTGACTGCCCTCCTGGTGCATCTTCCATAAGCACCTCGACCATCTCATCAACAGGTGCAACTTGCCCACAAGTCGTGTATTCGACTGTGAACACGTCGTTGCCACCAACCGGCTCGCCATCATCGCCGCTAGAGCCCCAGTCCCACTGGGCTTGCTCATCGAACACCACATTGCATGTCACATGAATACGCCTCACGATGGGGTTGTAGGCACGATACGGCTTGGAGCCATGCTCGTAGCTGACAAAGATCATCTTTTGGCCATGATCGTCGAGCTTCTTTAGGTGCGGCGTTATGTTCCGGACATAGACGATGCAGCCAAACGTCCGAAAGTGGTGCACCGCCGGCTTCTTCCCGTGCAATGCCTCAAACAGGGTCATCCCGTCCACGCTCTTCGTTGGGCAACAGTTCAGCACATATATGGCGGTGTTAACCGCCTCGCCCCAGAACCAGCTGGGGAGCCCCTTTGCCTTTAGCATGCTCCTTGCTATGGCCACCACTGTGCTATTCCAGCGCTCGACGACGCCGTTTTGCTGTGGGCTGTAGGGTGTAGTGTGCTGGCGATGTACGCCCTCGCTCGCGCAGTACTCCACAAACTCCCTCGCGGTGAACTCGCCACCACGATCAGTTCGAAGTGCCTTTAGCTTGACGTCGGACTCGCCCTCAGCTCACACTTGGATCTCCTTGATGGCAGCCACTGCATAATCTTTTGAAGGAATCATGAATACCCACATGTATCAGCTGAGGTCATCCACCAACAACAAAAAGTACTTGTTACCTACGGGCGTTGCCGGTAAGATGGACCCATAGAAATCATTGTGCACCATCTCAAGTCGCTGTTGTGCCCGATACTCCACTTGTGCTAGAAACGAAGTGCGCCTCTGCTTCCCGGCTTGGCACGCCTCGCACAAGTGATCGACTTGCCCAATCACCGACAAGCCACGCTCTAGCTCCTCCCGAGCTATCTTCCCTAGTGCCTCCATGTTGACATGGCCGAAACGCTCATGCCAGCACCATGCCTCCTCATCGCCACGCCCACGCACCGCCAGGCACGACAGTTGTGCCACCTTCAGCTGGATCTTGTACAGGCGATTGCCTGCACGTGTCACCTTCGCTAGCAGCTTGCCACCAGGCTTGCGAACCATCATCACCCCATCATCAATCTCGACCTTGTAGCCGCTCTCGTCGAGCTAACCGATGCTGATGATGTTTGTCGGCAGCCGCGGGATGATGTAGACTCCGAGGAGTGAGTGGACCTTGCCGTCTTGCACTCGAAGACGATGGTGCCTTGGCCTTTGATGTTTGCCACCGAGTCATTGCCAAAATGCACAGTGCCGATCTCCGCTGTATCCAGCTTGGAGAAGGCGGACCTGAATCCGGACATGTGGTTGGTGGCGCCGGTATCCAGGACCCAGGTCTCCTGATCCTTCTCTTCTCCGAGGTGAGTGAACACCTTCTCTTCCTAGATCTCAAGCAGGGCAATGGATCCCATCGACTTCGCCCCAGATTCATCGACTCTTGAAGTCGATGAGGAAGGCATCGGATCGACTCTTGCAGTCGATGAGGGCCGCACTGCATCCACTCTTGAAGTCGAGGAGGGCCCTGCTGAAGCCGTTATGAGTCAGAGCGAGGCCTCCTCTCCATCTTGAGCAACATGGTCCTGCTCCATCTTGGGCTTTGACCGGCATTCCGGAGCCCAGTGGCCCAACTTGCCACAACGCCGACATTCATCACATGTGGGACGATTCAAATTCGATGACCCGGTTGATGGACCGATATGTCCGTGTTGGCCACCGCCCTCGCCACAACACGCTGAGCCACTGCTCATGCCACCCCTGTGTTCTTCCTCGCGCTTCTTCCTCCGTGAGTCCCACACCTCCTCAGTGAGGTATAGCTTGCCCTCATGTTGTAGCTTGCCCTCAAAAGCCTCCTCGGCCTCCTTTAGCCACCTCATCAGATCGGTGATCGACATCGTCATCACATCAAGAAGTGTTTTGAAGACGATCGTGATCTACTTGAATTGAGGTGGCATGCTACGTAAGATCTTTGCATAATTTTTGAATCCTTCAACTCCTCGCCTAGTGTGTTGATGTGCGCTGCCATGCCCTCCAGATGGAGCATGTAGTCCTCGATGGTCTCGCCGTCGCTGAACATGGTGAGGTCAAATTGATAGCGCAGCTGCTCCACCGTCGACTTCTTCACGCGATCATCGCCAATCCTCATGGTTGCGATCGCGTCCCAGGCCTCCTTGGCCGTCTACTTCTTGGCGATCGACAGCACCATCTTTGGTGGTACCGCGCCACAGAAGGCATTGATCGCCATCATCTCCTCCTAGGCATTGGTGCCGCCATTCTCGATGATGTTCTAGAGGGCTCTGGCCTTCAACGTCACCTTCATGAGCAGTGCCCAATCGAAGTAATTGGTCTTGGTGAGAACGGGGTAGCTACTCCCGCTGCCGACCTCACGAATCACCCGTTGGATCACGACGCCGTTGCGGGAGGTGTCGTCAGCCTTCTTGCCCGATATGTTTAAGCCTTGGATGAACCTAGCTCTTGATGCCAAATATTAGAACCTCGCCGGAGTAGCAATAATCGGTTGCCGGCAAGAGGACATGGCACACACATGCACTCATAACTCACATGAACAAATGAACTCGATCTTGTTTGGTGCTGTAGTGTATAACATTTACCTCTCTCTTCCTTTGTTTATATAAGAGGTTACATGGAAAATAATCAGGCACACAATCGCCTGTTGCTAAATCTTGCTAAACAGCTAAGGAAAGCAACTAATAATAATTAGGAAACTAACTAATAACATTAGGCAGACAAAGATTATTGTCTACAGTAGAGAAGGTTGTAGTAGCATGTTTGCCCCATAGTTTTGGGCGCGTTTGGTTCATAGTCAATTTTACCACGCCACAACTTAGTCATGTCATAGATTGTACAACAACTACGGCGGCTTGCCATACTTTCTCAGTCCCACGCCCCACATATCATAGACTCGGTTTCTTTCCAAATCTTGTCATAAGTGTGACATCAGATTTTTTTCACTTAACTTTTTATAGCAGCCGTATTTTGACTAAAATTAAGCATGGTAAAGTATTGCTAGCAATCAAACATGCCCTTACTCCTCTCTCATTTAGAGGGAGGTCTTCCATGTAAAGCATTTGTATCACTTTGTACATGTTATGATTATTTCTGCTACATGGTTGTTGGTAAATATTTTCCTCATTATTTAGCATAGAAGATGAGGGGTTGATTGCACAAAGGCAGATGATTGGGAAGTCGATCACAAAAATGGGATGACTGGAAGCTCCATTCATTTCACATGTAGAACTAGAAAAGACTCTCTTAACTGATCGAATATACATAAACTAGCAAAGTGTCCGTGCGTTGTGACGAGTATAAGAAAAACAAAACACTTTTAAATAAAAAAATTTTATATAATATATTTGTTAAACATATATAGTATTATTAATATTTTTACATGAAAGATCATATTTATATTATTGTTGATGCTTCTTAGTGTACCATTTTATATGCAGAATCAATTATTTTCTCACCATTTTTCATCATATTCTCATCATAAATATGTTTTTTTATCTCTAATATTGACGATTTCGACATATAGTATTATTTGAGATGTTGTAGAATTGGGTGAAATAACACTAAAAAAATTCAAAGATAAGAAGGAAGCCCGACTCCGGGTTTTCCACAATCCCATGACACCTATAAGATATCTCTGTATGTACATGAAACCAACATGCAAATCCAAGATCGTGATCCAATGACTAAGGATTTATAGAAGGTTTATTCGAAAGAAAAAAAATAATTTATGCAGTCTAGAAATAATATTATAATATTATATTGCGTCACGGTTTTGGACTTTAAGACTTGCTCTGATGGGAAAAGTGTGACTATGAAAGTTGTAGATCTTGTCGAGAGCTTTTTAAAACATATATGCATCATATTATTTGGACTCCGAAGTTATGAGATATAGGCCTCCACAAGGAGACGTGCATAGAGTAATCTGAATTAGAATAACTATTTTTGCATCATATATTTGGACATAAAGACTTTCAAATATCTAAATCTATTGAATACCAAAATTGTAGAACTTGCTATGAGATAGAGTCCGAGTTTGTTTCATTTGGACTCTAGAAGCGGGAGTTATGATTTTTAAAAGTCGGTGCTTAATATGGAAGGTATAAAACCGACTTGAATTTAATCTCTAACTTTATGGATATGAAGTGGACGACCATAACTTAATTAATAAGTTGTAGAATATTGTAGCCTTTATGAAGAACTGGCCCTCTTCTCTCTCTTTGCCTTCTTCTCTGGCCATCCTTTTAAACAGTTAATTATTATCAGAGTGCGCACCAACCAAAAGTGCTCACTATGGCTTAACATGCCTTTGGCAGGTACTATAACCGTTAATAAGCAGTGTGCACGCCAACGAAACCTAACAAGCTCATTCCTGTGCGAAAGCAGTACGTACTGAGCACTACAACAATGTCGCAAAAGGAAATGTAGCTCGTTACTATTCCTAAACTAAAAGCATGGTCACACACACACCCTGCATGCATGCATTGCTCGCCGATATCTGTTTTCAAATGCCTCCACTTGACTCGACAGTAGCTAAGGCAGGTCGTTTGGCGCCACGAATACACAGAACACTCTGGCGACGCGAGCACACTTGAGGAGCTACATCACAGTATATAAAGACAACCATATTGCTGGATGTTTAAGCAGAACGCGCAGCACAGAGGCACGAAAAAGCTGATCGAGTTCTAGCATGGCTCTGTCCTCTGGAGCCATAATAATGTCGCCGGTGGTCGCACTAATCCTCCTGTTCACGAGCGGTCTCATGCTGGCCGCTTCTCCGGTGATCGCCGGGGGAGACAATGTGGACGCCGGTGACAAGCTGATGATAGACCGGTTTCTCTGGTGGCAGGCAGCGTACAATCGCTCCTACCCGAGCGAGGAGGAGAAGCGGCGGCGGTTCGATGTGTACCGCCGGAACGTGGAGCACATGGAGGCTTCCAACAGGGCGGGCAACCTGACGTACCAGCTCGGCGAGAACCAGTTCACCGACCTGACGCCGAAGGAGTTCGAGGGCATGTACACGATGGGGCCAATGCATGACGAGAAGCCCACCAACGCGTCGTTATCTGAGGGCGTGGCCGTGGACGTTCTGACCAGCGTGGACTGGAGGTCCCAAGGCGCTGTGACGCCGATCAAGAGCCAGGGGCAATGTCGTACGTATCTCCATCCTTTAATTATTTGTCTTTTATTATATAGTAAAAAATATTGGTTGGTTGTTATCACGGTTCTGGTGGGATTATATGCAGAGAGCTGCTGGGCGTTTGTGACGGCGGCGACGATCGAGAGCCTGAACAAGATCAGAACGGGAAGGCTCGTGTCTCTGTCTGAGCAGGAGCTGATCGACTGCGACCCTTACGACGGCGGGTGCAACCGGGGCCACTTCACCAACGGGTACCGGTGGGTGATCGAGAACGGCGGCATCACCTCGCTGGCGGACTACCCGTACCGTGGCGTCCGGGGCTACTGCAACCGCAACAAGGCCGCAAACCGTGTCGCCTCCATCTCCGACTACATGCGGGTGCCGTCGGGCGAGGCCAACTTGCTGCGGGCCGTGGCGCAGCAGCCCGTGGCTGCAGGCATCCAGATGGGAGGCAACCTGCAGTACTACAGCGGCGGCGTCTTCTCGGGTCAGTGTGGGGCGAGGGAGAACCACGGTGTCACGGTGGTCGGGTACGGCGCCGACGCGTCCACGGGGCTCAAGTACTGGATCGTCAAGAACTCGTGGGGAACCGGGTGGGGCGAGAAGGGATACGTGCGCCTGCGCCGTGACGTTGGGGGCGGGGGCATGTGCGGCATCGCCGTCGACAATGCGTTCCCGGTCATGTGATACGAACATGTATACTCTCTAGCGCACCACTTGTGCGAGTATACACTGCACGGGTGCAAATACGAAAGCTAGGGTAGATGTCATGTGTTTTATGTTTGAAGACATTACTATTTGTAATGGCAGATGCCCACCTTATATTTCCGCACTATATATACTGCCACCTACATTTGTTGTGCGCGGTGGATTACTCACTCTACCTTGACTATGTTGTATGCTTTCAAATATAACTAGATACGTGCTTTAAACCTGTCCTCTCTTCAAGTAATTTATTTGTGTTGTTAAGTGGCTTAATAAAACTTATGCAGGTTGTACGCTGAAATTTGCATTTTCCTTTTAGAAAATCCTGTGTTTGACAAGTTAGTTTTTTTTTGTTATCCAATTTTTTGTTATCCAGATTCAGTCTCAAGAATTGAGCTTGCAACTGAGTGTATGCAGGTTGTACGCTGAAATTTGCATTTTCTTTTTAAAAAATCTTGTGTTTGACAAGTTAGTTTTTTTTTGTTATCCAGATTCAGTCTCAAGAATTGAGCTTGCAACTGAGTGTCTCACAACAACTGAGTGTGTCCCGTTCATCATTTACTCAACCATAACTCATATATATTCTAATTTTTTAAAACCCGTGCATTGCCACGGACACTTTGCTAGTATAATATTAAAGCAATAGATGATTAATTATTGTTAGTATGAAATATCGAATTGAAATCGGAGTCCAATTCAACAAAGGATTAGAAAATGGTTAAAAAATAACTCAAACTAATTGATGAATCATTATAGGATACAAATTAAATACGACAATGTTACGGATACGTTTGGACACGAAAAAAGTGGTCTAAATGACCTCATCTTAGTTAATAAGTTGTATAGATTAATGCTCGTGTGGTTCTATATGTTGGTTATTCTTTTTTTTTTTTTGGGGGGGGGGGGGGGGGGGGGGAACGTTGGTACTCATAAAATCGAATGCCAAATTATCACCATGCTTATTATCTCATGGATCCAATTTTGTTGCGTGCGTGATAATCAGACGTATGGTATGTGCAAGCTAAGTATCACATTATTGGTGAAAAACCTACTTCCCTAAAATAGTTATTACCATCTAGTTATTTTGTGCAATAGAACATCATGTCCTACAAAGAATACAAGCAAAATATAACAACAATAAATTGGCAGTAGTACATCTCTCTTCATTTTGAACAATTCTTAATGTTTATACATATGTTTTGTAGTTTGTGGTATCCACTTCAAGTATCGATTGCTAAGCCTAGGTGTAGATTTTAACTACATTAATCGATTAGTCCTACAGAATATTTGCTAACTCGTACTTTTTGCCAAGTCTAAATAGATTCCATATTTCGATTGTTTTGGGAAAATCCTATTTGTGCTTCATGTTTTACTACAACCTTCAATTTTAAGCATATTGGTTAGTCTCATAACTGTGCATAGCTCAGGACCTCCGTAAATAGTGAAATGAAGTTTATGTGAAACTTTCCTCCATAAAATTTGTCAAATTCAATCTCCATACAATGATTTTCACTTTCATTATATCTAAATAAATATTATGTTTAGATCCTTCAAATGTTTTATTTTTTATGTAAATACTCAATATATATACTCTCTGCTAATTAAATATATGACCTAAATGCCTAACTTGATTGTTATAATCTCACATAAATAAATTGACTGCACAAATTTATCCTTGTGATATTGATTTTTGACTCATGAGCTTGAAGTCTATTAGAGTATGCAAGCCTATATTATAACTTAGCAAAGAGGTAACATAGCCTCTAAGATTATAAACTAACAAAATTGAAGCCTCTAACAACAATCATATCTCACTGAAGTAGCTTAAGTGGAATAAAAGGGATTAAAAATTTCAAAACAAATGGTATAAAAGGAAAGTATATATTTTGGATGGCAAATAAGGGAAGGATACATATTACAATGGCAGATAAGGGATTCTCTTTGAACATAAAAAAGTAAATCAAATTTACACCATCAAAATCTTGAGATACTTTAACTTTCTATAGGGCCTCATAAGTCATTTGTTTCGGCCTTGAACTTTCAAACCTAAAGCAACTAGAACTACATAGTCTAATGAACGGTTGTCAATTATGCAAATGATAATCTTGCCATAATCATAATGTATCCATATCTGGCTTCAAATGCAATTATGCAAATGAACTCGTGAACTTATAATGTTTGATCATACTTCAAGATATGATTTTCATGTAATGTAAGTTTTTTTCAGCACACTTTGTATGAAAAATTTATGGGGTTTGATTTGTACAGCTGAAAAAGCGGATCCAATGGTGGACTATGAGACAGTGTGGAACAAGCACACTGAGGATTATAATAGGGCCAGTGTCTTGTCAACCCATGACAATTTTTCATAATACTAGATCTGTCATCCCAAAAATTATTATCATGTTGCAATATGTACCCTTCCACGTAACCTTTGATTATTTTGCGTTAGTCTTTGTGTAATGAGAAAAAGAGACCCTTTTACCCATGTGATGGCATTCTAGTTGATTTTGCGATCCTTTTGGTGACATTTTTAACATTTCTTTGATTCACCCGAATCAACATGTAGCTTTTCTACAGAAAAACAATGTCATCTTTTTTTTCACAAAAGATTATATTTTGTTTTTTGCATCAATACATTTAGTTGTTTCTCATTAAAGTCGCTATCACAATCACATCCAAGCCACAAGTCCACAGAATTATGCAAGCAAGGTTTCAATCTATTCATCCATATGAAAAACACTCAAAAGGTCTTAGCGAGAAATAAAAGGTACTCTTGCTAATGAACCATCACCCATTATGAAAGTATCCATGGAAATGAGGTATGCAAAACAAAAATTATCATTGACTAATATCCATTGGGAAACAAGACAAACATTGTTTTTACTATCACTTCCATGAACTAGTATCATTTTCATTTTTTTTGAAATATAATTTACAAGTGCTGTGCTTGGCTAAATTCACAAATGAACCTCAGTTGGTTGGTAGTTACCTTTAATTTTTTTCTTTCATCCCTAAATAACATAGTATTGATGATTTGTAAAACTTAGTGCACGGAATACTGTCGCATGCTGGAACAAGCTATTATGGGATATGTGTGTGTGGGTGGGGGGTGGTGGCACTTGCACCTGATTAAGTACTCCCTCCGTTTTTAAATTGTTATTGTCATTGATTTTTTGAGTTATGTTTCACCATCTGTCTTATTAAAAAATAAATTTATCTTATTTCTAGAGAGAATTGAAACATAATAATTTTGTATATTTGAAGTAATATTTTGAATAAGATGAATGCACATAATTCAAAAAATCAATGATGATAATAATTTAAAAACGAAAGGAGCTGTGCGATTGGCATCCAATATTCGGTCGAATTAATTTGCTTGCTTTGCTTGGTACCAGAAAAAAAAAAAGACCTCTACATCATTGATTCCTACAGAGAATCGTTCTGGTAGTGCATGAACTAGGGTGCACGCCAGAGAAAGCTAACGAAGCTGTTCATGAAACGATGCAAAGCACATAATTAGCACTACAACACTGTCGCAAGAGAAGATGTGGCTCGTTACAATTCCTGAAACCAAGTGCGTAACCCGGCGCGTCCTGCGTGCGTCGCTCGGAGATATCCGTTTGAGAGATTCAAACCTCTCCACTTGACTCGACACTAGCTAAAGACTGGTCGTTTCGCGCCATGAATACTCCAACGGCACGATCACACTTCACAAGCTACAGCCTACTGCATAGTACTATATAAAAACTAGCAGATTGAATGTTTAAGCAGAAGCAAAATATATAGCAGGAACACTACTTCCATCATGGCTTCCCCCCGTGGAGCCACGTCGGTGTTCGCTCTAATCCTGCTCTCGTGCTTTCTCATGTTCGCCGACGCCTCTTCGGCTGCAGCGACGACAGAGGGCGTGGACGCCGGAGACAAGCTGATGATGGACCGGTTCCTCCGGTGGCAGGCGGCGTACAACCGCTCGTACCCAACCGAAGAGGAGAAGCAGCGGCGGTTCGAGGTGTACCGCCAAAACATGGAGCACATCGAGGCGACCAACCGGGACGGCAACCTTACCTACCAGCTCGGCGAGAACCAGTTCACCGACCTGACGCCGGAGGAGTTCTTGGACATGTACACCATGAAGGGGCCAATGCATGATGAGAAGCCCATCAACGCCTCGTTCTCTGATGGCGCCGCCGTGGACGCTCCGACCAGCGTCGACTGGAGGTCCCAAGACGCCGTGACGCCGATCAAGAATCAGGGCCAGTGTCGTACGTATCTCCTTTAATTTATCTTTTATTACTCCCTCCGTTTTTCGTTTTTGTTGTTGTCATCGGCTAGTGTAAAATTTGTACTAACCGGCGACAACAAATAAAAGACCGGAGGAAGTATATATAAAAAAAATTGGTTGGTTGTGATCACGTTCTGTTGGGTTGCAGAGAGCTGCTGGGCGTTTGTGACGGCAGCTACGATCGAGAGCCTGAACAAGATCAGAACGGGTAGGCTGGTCTCATTATCAGAGCAGGAGCTGATCGACTGCGACCCCTACGACGGCGGGTGCAACCTGGGCTATTTCGTGAACGGGTACCGGTGGGTGATCGAGAACGGCGGGCTCACCACCGCCGCCAACTACCCGTACCAGGCACGCCGCAACTACTGCAGCCGCAACAAGGCGGCCAACTACGCTGCCCGGATCAGCGACTACGTGCAGGTGCCCGCGGGCGAGGCCAACTTGCAGCAGGCCGTGGCGCGGCAGCCCGTAGCCGCGGCCGTCGAGATGGGCGGCAACCTGCAGTACTACAGCGGCGGCGTCTTCTCGGGTTAGTGCGGGACGCGGATGAACCACGCCATCACCGTCGTCGGGTACGGTGCCGACGCGTCCACGGGGCTCAAGTACTGGATCGTCAAGAACTCGTGGGGCACCACCTGGGGCGAGCGCGGGTACCTGCGGATGCGCCGCGACGTCGGCCGCGGGGGAATGTGCGGCATCGGGCTCGACCTCGCCTACCCGGTTATGTAACGTTGCAGTGTGTCACGCACACGGACGTTGCGGAGACATGTCTCTATGCACTAGCTAATGTGATACGTTGGGAAATGCGTCTGCTTGGTATATGTATGGTTTGTGTACTTGTGCTACTATGCGCGTTATGAAACAATTCAGATCAAATATCATACTAGTACGGTTAATGTCACTATAAGAAATCCACAACTTTTTGATTTTCTATTACATCATAATATATAGAATATGGGATACTTAATTATCCTCATACAAGACTAAATCGATAGCCGACCGGATACCTCATCAACAAGGAAGCCGACCGACTCGGCTTCTAACGCAAGGCATGAAGAGATAGACTTTCTATGTAAATCCTTGTGAGTTACGACTAGGACTCTTCATGTACCCCCTGCCGACCGAATATATAAGGCGGCAGGGTACCCCTCATCAAGGGACAAGTTCACAAGTATCGCAATATCAATACAAAACACAGAACACAGGATGTAGGGGTTTTACTCTCATCAAGAGGACCCGAACCTGTATAACTCGGCGTCTTATGTTACCATCGTAGTTCTTAGTCTCGATGTAGCCCAATACATTTTACTGCCGATCTCAAGCTTCGATAGTTGGCGCACCAGGAAGGGGACAAGGCTCGACGGGATTCTCCGTCGACTACGATGGCCAAAATTCCCATCATCCAGTACTCACCGAACTTCAAGATCTCCTTTGGATCACTCGACTTCACAGTCGGCGACAACGGAGCCCTAGGTCTAGAGAACCAAAGATCCGACTCAGCCGCAGTCGTTTCCATGGCGCGATCACCGAGTTCGTCTGGCATGATCCCCGCATTGGTTCCACTCGGATCTACGGAAGAAGATCCTTCCTTCGGGAACGATTCAAAATCGGATCGGTCTTTTGATGAGGACTCGGTCGGATCCACTTACCTATATCCCCATACTGTCAACATGGTGGATATAGCAGATCCCGCGGATGGAGACCAAGATGGTGACCAAGACGGTGAACATGAAGGTAACTCCGTTGATGGCCACCCGAATCAACTAGCCGAAGGAGGTCAACAGGAGGAGGACCCTCCAGCTGATGACTTATCGGTCGGACACCGCCGTCGACCAAGAGGGTCGCACGGTTCATGCAACGCACGCCGACTGGATCTTGGTCCAGAACTCAAAGTGGATGGCGTCAAGGTCTGCCACATTCCTCAGAATAACATCACAGGGGCCAAAACCTTGCTCGACACTCTAATGGTCGACGCAAATTATCATACCCCTGTGATGCAGAAGGCGATGCCTATGCTTAAGGCCGCTGCGGCTCAAGAGGTCGCAAAATCTCAGTCGGTCACAAGCTCTAGTCACGTATCTTCGCGAGGTCGACATAGGCATGAAGATCTGAGAAATTCTCTCAGCCTCCATGATGGACGAGATACCATCAACTCTCACTATGAAGAGCACATTCGGGATAACCAACGCTATGAGGAAGAACGTCGTGATTGGAGAACGGACGACCGACAGGACAACCGACAAGAGGACCGTCAAGATCCTCCTCCAAGGCATAACCGCGACGACCGTCATTGACGTGACGATCGGGATCGGCGCGATAACGATGATAACGACCATCGGCATCATCGTCATGATGATGATATTGGTCCGCGACACGGTCGTCGTGCAACTCCGTCTCCGGACTGGCATAGGCGGTCGATGATGCCGACCGACGTTGAGATCGATGGCATCAAAGCTTACATCCCTAGGCTTCGTATAGCTCGATGGCCAAAAGGATTCAAGCCGGTCCCCATCAAAAAATACGATGGCCAGACCAATCCTCGAGAGTGGCTGCAGCTTTACAGCATGACGATTCGGTCGGCTAGAGGTGATTCCTATGTAATGGCTAATTATCTCCCAGTCTGCCTGGATCCAGCTGTTCGGATATGGCTCACATCTCTTCCAGAGGAGTCAATCACATCTTGGGGAGACCTCAATAGGAAGCTCATAGAATGTTTCCAAGCTACTTGCAATCGACCGGGCAACCACTTCGACCTCACTCGGATCAAGCAGAAGACCGACGAACCTCTTCGTGACTACATCAAGTGATTTTGCGCTAAGAAGACTGAGATCCCTAATGTCCCGGACCAACAAGGAGGGATCCACAACAATCTTTTGGTTTGTGAGATCGGTCGGAGGAATCATGACCTCAAGCTGACCGCTCAAGAGTGCTTTGAGATCGCTGACAAGTTCGCTTCTGGTGAGTCGGCATTGGATGACATCCGGGGAAAAGGCAAAGAGAAGCGGTCGGACAAGCCCGAGTCCTCCAAGAAGGACAAGAAGAGGAAGCCTGATAACGTGGTTCACACGGTGGACCGACTTCAGAAGAACCCTCGAACAAGCCAACCGTCCACAGATGAGCTGCTGAGTGGCCCATGCCTTTGGCACCCAAAGGGAAACCACAAAGCAAAGAATTGCTATCGACTGAAGGGTTTTGCAATGGCTATGCTCAAGGTGGCTAAAGATCCCCCAAGGCGCAATAGCAAAGACAAGACCAATGACGATGGCGACAAAGACAACTCAGGAGAGTTCTAGGAGCCCCACAAGGAAGTCAACTTCATCTTCGGTGGCCTGGATGCCTACGTGTCCAAGCGCAAGCAGAAGATGGAACTTCGGGAGATCAACTCGGTGGAACCGGCTGCGACTCAATTCATGAGGTGGTCTGAGATGCCAATCACTTTTGATCGGTCGGATCATCCCAAGCACATCCCGAAGCCAGGTCGATACCCGCTGGTGCTTGCTGCTACAATGAAGGAGGTAAAGTTCAACAAAGTACTCATTGATGGAGGAAGCAGTTTGGACTTAATCTTCACCAAGACTCTCAAAGAGCTCGGTCTGTCAATCAATGATCTTCAGTCGAGTTCTTCACCTTTCCACGGGATTGTACCTGGCAAGACTTCAGTTCCTATTGGACAGATCAGTCTGCTGGTCACCTTCGGGACCCGTGAGAATTTCAGGACCGAGCGCATTCTCTTCCAAGTGGCGGATTTTGACTTAGCATATCATGCTATCATTGGTCGACCGGCTATAGCTAAATTCATGGCTATCCCACATTATCCATATCTCACCCTCAAGATGCCAGGCCCGAACGGAATAATCTCCCTCCACTCTGATCTTCGGAATTCTTTCGATTGCGATGTACAGAGTTGTGAGATGGCCAATAAACAGTTGATGCTGTCTGACCAGAAGGAGATCTAGCAGGCAGTCGGCATGGAGGAGCAGACCGAAGCGGCGGTTCTAACAAAGAAGCCTACCAAAGACAAGATTCAGACCCGATGACATCCAAACCAAGGAAATCATGCTCGATCCTGAGGACCCTGATAAGGTAACTTATGCTGGGGCCAACCTCAACGAGAAATAGGAACTCGCGCTCACTCTTTTTCTCCAGGAAAATAGGGACATCTTTGCATAGAAACCATCTGACATGCCGGGAGTTCCTAGGGAAAAGATTGAGCACAAGTTAAGGGTACCCCCTGGGGCTACCCCCGTTCGGCAAAGGCTTAGAAGATTCGCACAAGATCGCAAGGACGCCATAAAGAAGGAGATAGTTAGACTACTAGATGCTAAGTTTATAAAGGAGGTGTATCATCCTGACTGGTTAGCAAATCCAATCCTTGTGCCCAAGAAGAATAAAGAATGGAGGATGTATGTTGATTATACTAATCTCAAGAAGGTCTGTCCTAAAGACCCCTTCGCTCTTCCTCGTATTGATCAGATTGTAGACTCGATAGCCAGGTGTGAGCTCTTGAGCTTTTTGGATGCCTATTCAGGCTATCACCAGATCCCACTGAAGGTCGAAGATCAGATTAAAACTTCCTTTATAACACCCTTTGGCGCCTATTGCTATATCATAATGCCTTTCGGTCTGAAGAACGCTAGCACAACTTACCAACGAGGTATTCAACGCTACCTTGCTACTCAAATCGGTCAGAACAAGGAAGCATATGTCGATGACATCGTCGTTAAGACCCGGAACATCGAAGGGCTTATTTCTGACCTATCAGAAACCTTTGACAATCTGAGGCATTATTCAATAAAGCTGAATTCTAAGAAGTGTGTTTTTGGGGTTTCTTCGGGAAAGCTACTTGGTTACATCGTTTCGAAACGAGGTATAGAGGCCGAACCAGATAAAATCAAGGCGATCCTTGGTATGGGACCACCTAATTCTCAAAAGATATACAGAAGCTGACTGGATGCATGGCGTCCTTGAGTCGATTTATTTCCCGACTGGGGGTTAGAGGGTTACCACTTTTCAGACTGCTTAAAAAGCAGGAAGACTTCGTTTGGACCGAAGAGGTGCAGTCGGCATTCGACGAGTTGAAGGTTTACCTTAGCAGCATTCCAGTATTGGTGCCTCCAGAACTAGGAGAAAAACTTCAACTTTACATATCAGCCACAACTCAGGTTGTGAGTACTGTTTTAACAGTCGACCGAGAAGAAGAGGGACATATCCAAAAAGTGCAACACCCGGTCTATTTTGTGAGTGAGGTCCTTAGCGCCTCTAAGGTAAAATATCAACAGATCTTGAAGTTGTTGTATGCATTGTTGGTCACCTCCAGAAAGTTGAAGCATTATTTTCAAGCTCATCCAATCGAAGTCCAGACCTCCTTCTCACTCGGCACAGTGCTGCACAACCGAGAAGCCGAAGGAAAAATCGCCAAGTGGGCAGTCGAACTTGGTCAATATACCATCACGTTCACGCCTCGGTCAGCTATAAAGGGACAAGCGCTAGCTGATTTTGTTGCTGAGTGGACAGAGATTCAAAACCCATCCACTGCACAAGACATCGAGTATTGGAAAATGTACTTTGATGGATCTCTTCAATTACAAGGAGCTGGTACGGGAGTGGTGTTTATCTCACCCACTGGAGAGAAGCTTTGATATGTCCTTCAGGTGATGTTTCACGCGTCCAACAATGCTGCAGAGTATGAAGCCCTTCTACATGGTCTGCGCATTGCTTCATCACTCGGCATCAAGCGCCTTGATGTCTTTGGTGACTCGGCTTTGGTTATTAATCAGGTCACTAAGGATTGGAACTGTGTGGATGACAATATGAATGGTTACTGTCAAGAAGTAAGGAAACTCGAAGACAAATTCGATAGATTGAAGTTCACGCATGTTCTTTGAGACAATAACCAAGTGGCTGATGAATTGGTCAAGATGGGATCATCCCGATCTGTGGTCCCGCCAGGTGTTTTCTTACACACTCTGGATTCCCCCACGATTTCTCCTCGGTTGGATGTATTAATGAGTGTTGTTACTGATCTTGTTGGTGATGACAACATGGAGACGGATTGACGCAACCCACTCATCCAATATTTGGACAAGGGAACGCTGCCTTCAGATCCTAATGAGCAACGGATGTTGGAGACCCGATGCCGAGGGTATTTGTTGGTGGGAGACCAACTTTATAAAAGAGGAGGTTCAAATATCTTGATAAGATGCATCTCGATATCGGAAGGCCAGAAGTTGGTAGAAGAAATTCATTTTTGAGATATGCAGCAATCATGCAGCTTCCAAGACTGTGGTCGGCAAAGCTTTCCGGCAAGGGTTTTATTGGCCCACGGCGGTTGAGGATGCACACCAGGTCGTTCGGACGTGTGAAGGTTGTCAATTCTTCACTCAACAAACGCATGTGCCTTCACAGCAACTTCAGATGATACCTTTGACTTGGCCCTTTGCTGTTTGGGGGCTCGATATTGTCGGTCCTTTCAAGAAGGCACCTGGCGGGTTCACTTTTCTGTTTGTTGCTATTGATAAATTCACCAAGTGAATTAAAGCAAAGTCGGTCGACAAGATTACATCGAAGAAGGCTATCGAGTTTGTCAAGGATGTCTTCACTCGGTTCGGGGTTCCTCATGATATCATCACCGATAATGGCACTCAATTCACATTAGTGGAATTCCGTGACTTTGCCGATGAGATGGGAATGAAAATCCACTTTGCATCAGTGGCTCATCCTCAAAGCAATGGGCAGGTCAAACGGGCCAATGGTATGATTCTTCAAGGATTGAAACCACGGATATTCGACAGGCTTAAGCCTTATGCCGGTCAGTGGGTCAAAGAATTGCCTTCAGTTCTTTGGGGGCTTCGCACAAACACCAGTCGGGCAACTGGTCAGTCACCTTTCTCATTGGTCTACGGCTCAGAGGCTATGCTGCTGACCAAAGTCAACTTTGTTTCGACATGGGTTCAGGCGTATGATGAACAACTTTCTGAGGAGAATCGAGAGATTGATTTGATTGCAGCAGAGGAGTTGCGTGATCGCGCTCTATTTCGGTCGGCTCTTTACCAACAAGGCTTACATTGATATTATGATAAAAACGTACATAATTACCACTTCCAAGTTGGAGCTTTAGTGCTTTGCCGCGTGCACTCAACGAAGAACCAGCATAAGCTTTCTCCAAAGTGGGAAGGACCATATGTTGTGAAGGAAGTCACTCGCCCGGGGGCTTACCGACTGATGTATGAAGATGACGATGATATACCAAATTCCTGGAACATAAATCAGCTACGTTATTTCTATACTTAATTATTCTTTTGTATAGTTATACATTATTCATGAATGAAACTTCGGTCTTTTTGATGAAAGATTTTTTGATGATTTTCATTCTATATTGTCTTGATTCCTTAATTTATTTTATTAAACAATCGAGCCAGGGGGCTAGTAATAATGTCCCACCTCAGTCTAACCGTATTTTGGGTTTTGGACTACTCTCTGACCGATTTCTTCTCTTTGAATACGATCTTTATTTTCTTGGTCTAACGTCTATACATTATGGTTATATACTTTATACTGCACATCAGACTACCACTACACTAAACCCAGAGCCAAAGTGCGAGAGATCATGTGTTGATTGGTCGACTCTGCTTGTTACGCGGTTATGAGTCACAACCTAAAATATTAAGGCAGACCAATATAATTTGAGTTTCTCAATGATAGAAACATACTTATGACATTTTTATCAATCTTTTAAAGATGATAAGCATGAAACTAGTTTACATACAGGTAATATTGTTTCATTACATAGATACTGCTAATGATCTGTTATATTATAGGATTTATAGCTCCTTTGAAGGAGAGGAAGATTCAGCTCGTAGCTCAACCTCAGGAGTTGCTGGAGGAGTAGGCACGGTCGGATTGATCTCTATGTTGTCAACCATAGCTCGGGAAGTCTCCAGCATGGAATCCAAGAGCAGCTGGCATTGGTCGTCAGTCAAGTCCGGGTTGAAGCCCTCCTTGATCTTGTCCAATGGCAGAGCAGGAGACCAAGATTGGCAAATCGCTAGAAATTGACTCCCGACCTCGGTCGCCACTCGTCGAGTGTTATGAGCAATAACCTCCGATGCATGCTCCAGCAAGTACTCCAAGGAATGGCCTGACTGCTCCACTCGGTCGGCATGAACATAGTCAATTGCCTTTCGAGCGGCGTAAGATAGAGCTACGAGTGATGATTTTTGGTCAATATGATCAAAAGAGGAATCAAGCAGATGTGAGAAATAATGAAAGGCTTACTAGCAAGTTGACATTTGAAGGATTTGGAGGTGCTCTTAGCTTCCTCTATCTTGGTGTCAGCTTCCTTCAGCTCCTTCTGCAGCCGAGTGATCTCGGCCTTCTGGTCCTCAACCGATTTGGAGAGGTTTTCCTTCTCAGCATTCAAGGCGTTGACAAACCTTTGCTGATTGGAAGTTAGCTTCTCTAGATCCGCGATCTTCTGATCATGAGCTAAAGACAAACATTTGAACTTTTAGCGCTAGAGTGATTATTTGATTATTTAAGCATAGGTGGTGAGTGATCTTACCAGCTAAATCTACACGGCCTTGGTCTAAGGCCTTGGTCGTCTCTCTTCGGTCGGTCTGCAACTTTTCAATTTCCTTTTGTGCTATGGCAAGCTGCTGACTAGTGACTAGCAAAACACTCGCAAAGTGTTAGTCTTAAAGACTTAAAGACCAAAGAGTTTAGGACATACCAAAAGTTTTGGCTCCAAGGTATTCTACTCTAGCTTGTTTCCTCTCTACAAGAGCATACATTTTTGTATACAAAAAGGGGTTAAGCTTAAAGGCAAGATTAAGACAAAGCAAAAGCAGAGTATTCAAGTACCTTGCTAGCTTCTCGATGTTGGTGCATAATTTCCATGTCCTCCACTTTGAGCCGACCGAGTAAATCTGCAGATAATATCACCTTACCTTTGTCAACAAGTGAAGGGACGATGGCAGGAGCAGGTTGGGGTACAGGCGCTAGAATGGAGGTAGGAATTGACTTATCAGTTGGCTTATCCACCTCGATCGGCGTGTTTGATGACTTGCCGACCGACTTGGGCAGATCAGTTGGATGAGCAGGAGGTCCAGATCGAGTGGCTTCGGACTCTTGGGCACTCTAAGAATCACTCGTCCGACTACTCTCAGAACAAAGATGGAAGAGATTAAAATATGTTATGGATGGTAATAAGAGGCAAGGAGCATAAGGTTAAAGGATTAACCTAGGAGCCTTCTTGAGCTTGATTCGGCACAACCTCTTCTTCGAAGAAGTCGACTGAGAATCAGTCTCCTTCCTCTTCTGGGCAGAATTTCCTGCCTTGTCGGCCTGATCCATCACCCCAACGTCACTCTGAGTTCGGCTCGGGGGTTTCGACTGGCTTGAAGGTCGGTCGGAGGGAGTAGGGGTGGGATGACCAACGTCAGCAGATGGCAATTCTTCATCATCATCCTGATCCCCTATATATTACCATCGGTGCCCAACGGTCTGCTTTACTAGCACGAGCGCCTGCAGAAGTGCTCGAGCCTCCTGTGCCGGTCTGCTGCGTCTTCTCGACATAATCTGGTCTCTCGGAATCGATCGGAGGGAGCGGAGGATGGGATATATAAGTATCCAGAACCTGCATAAGAATCAAAATATCAAGCAGGGCATCAAGACAAGAAAATACAGGATTGCTCAAAGCAGACTGAGGCTTACTCGGGCCCGTATAGTGCCCTTGTTATATGCCTTCTTGATCAACGAGTCATCCTGAAGGGTATCCCCTTCAAACATTTTTGACAGGCGTTCCTTATGGAGTTCACCATTCGGTGGGTCAGGCACCTCCCTGGTTTTGTCATTATTGACATAGTTCCACGTCGAGTGACTCTGTAGCTTCACGGGCTGCACTCTGCGTACTATAAAGCTTTTGGCGACGGTAATTCTATCAATGCCTTCAGCCTTCAAGTCGGCTATCTTGTTCAGCAGAGTGACCACCCGAGGGTCGGTCGGATCGGGCTTCTCCATCCATTGCGCCAGGGGAATTGCCTTGGCACCAGTGAAGTCGGCAAGAACAGGGGGCGGGTTGTCATAGTAGAACCACCCATCCTTCCACTTCTTGTTCCCGATCTTCAATGGCACATTGATGTAGGCCTCCTTCTTGCACAACTGGAAGCCAACATCGCCTATAGCTACTTGATTGTCCTTTGTTGGCAGCGGACAGAGGACAAACAGGTGGCAGAATAAATTAAAGTGGGGAAGGATGCCCAGAAATGCTTCGCACATGTGCACGAAGATGGTGATGTGAAGAATGGAATTGGGATTGAGGTTGACAAGCTCAATCCCATAAAAAAAAGGAGCCTACGCAAGAAGCTGCAGCAGGGACTCCAAAACCATGCTCGAAGAACAAGCGGAATACAACTATTTATTTATGAATAGGGATGGGGCAAGATTCACAGGGTTCCTTCGTGTTGATACGCACTTGTTCTGGAAGGATGCCGTCGATCACCATCTGGTTCATATCGACCTGGGAGAGGTTGCTCTTCGAGAACTCCCGAAGCTGCTCCGAAATATCGATCTCCGACGAGGAGGATGCGGCGGCGGCGGTAGAAGTGGTAGGAATTGAGGTGGAAACTTTCTTGCGACCCATGGCGATGATTGTTTTGGGCGTGGCGGATCAAATGCTGAACCCTAGCAGAGGCTTGGGGGCTAAGCACGGTGAGATCTGCGGCGGCTAGAAGTGAAAGCGCTAACCCTACCTAGAAAGTTGAGGAGTCACTGAGAATAGAGGAGGTGCGAGGAACACGAAGAGTTCGTGTGCAAATATGGCGTGGACTAAGAGTCAACTCGACGCTGCCTTTTATACTCCCGCTTTTTGACCTAAGGGTCCCATGGGCCGGGGTGGGCCGTACAGTGATGATAATTTTTTGCTTAAGCAAATATTAATTAAGGACCTTAGAATATGATTAGGGTCTAAAACCTTGAGAAATAAAGCTCGGGGGGCTTTTTTGATGAGAAGCATTTGAAAAATATTTAACCATATCTATATGATTTGATGATCATGTAGCGAAGGACTTGGTGGTCGTATGGGTATAAGTTCAAAGGTTATGGTATTGATTGAAGTCAATAACCAAATTATCAAAATTGGACTTATGGGTAATCAGGGTGACTAATTATTAGGGAAAGGCTATATTATGATTGATGTCATTTAGCTTAGTACCATTATATGATTGATGTCATATTGGTTCACATGAATTGAATATGATTGATATCATAAAATTCAAACCGACCAGTCACTCTAACATAGTGTATATCACTCGGACCTTTTGATAAACGGTCGGCAAGGCTGAAGCTTTGCAAGTTGGCTTACTGGTTTGATGACCAGAGGTCTGTTAAACTCAGGCTTGATGGTTTGAGTAAAATACATACAAAATAATAAGAGCTAATATAATTAGACTATTGCATTATTTGTTAGTCTCCAAATTATACAAGAGTCGGGGGCTACACCTGATCAGGTGCACCTGACCGGTGCACCAGATCTATCAGGAACTTCGATAAAGAGATCTTCCTAATTTATGATTTACATTGAAGATCATTTTGAGAATTAAAGCTCAAAATCAGGAAGCACTCGAGGGCTGCTGTGGGATACTTTCTTTATGGGTATCCTCATACAAGACTAAGTCGGTAGCCGACCGGGTACCTCATCAACAAGGAAGCCGACCGACTCGGCTTCTAGCGCAAGGCATGAAGAGATAGACTTTCTATGTAAATCCTTGTGAGTTACGACTAGGACTCTTAATGTACCCCCCTACCGACCAGATATATAAGGCGGCAGGGTAACCCTCATCAAGGGACAAGTTCACAAGTATCGCAATATTAATACAAAACACAGAACACATGATGTAGGGTTTTTACTCTCATCGAGAGGGCCCGAACCTGTATAACTCGACGTCTTGTGTTACCAACGTAGTTCTTAGTCTTGACGTAGCCCTATACATTTTACTGCCGATCTCAAGCTTCGACATAGAATTTATGTCACAAATAAGGATTTATGACATCTAGATGACGAAAATCTAAATGTCAAAATGTCACTGTCATAAATTCATATTGTAACGTCTGTAGATATAATATCATAATTCTATGATATTAGTTTTTTGTCATATAATTGTATGACATTACATTTAGTGTCACAAAATTCGTGACCTTGCCAAATAGGCAAATGCCACGTAGGATCAAAAGCTGATGTGGCAGAGGTAAAAAAAACATCATAAAATGAAATTGGCCTGTGGGGGCTACAAATACTTTTTAGGCTATTAATGGCTGGCCTATTATTTCTTTTTTGATTTTTTTTATCAATTCTATTTGGGATGCTGCTAGCCGGCCCAGCCCAAACATTCCACATATTTTTTTTAAAATTTTTTCTTTTTTGCCAATTCAGTATTTTTTACCTATATTAAAGTAGAACAAATTCAGCACAAATTCCAATATCAAACATTCCACATACATGCATCTACCAATTCAATGCACACAAAATTCTCAATTTTGCAACCAGAGCAAGAACTGCAATAGATGAGAAGTAGCAGCAACAAAACTACCATAAGCCCATAAGCACAACAAGAACATCACAATAGCCACAAGTTTGGTTCACCTGATGCAAATTTGTGGCCAAACAAAGAGCAAAGGAAGCCTTGTTTTCACTTCCTTGTTGCTTCAGCTTCTCAGTTTCTTCTTCATTCTTCCTTGCTGCTTCTTTTTCTTTTCCTCTAGTTGCTTCTACAAATCAACCACTTGTGATTGTAGTCCTTCTGATCGCACCTTCTCACCTTCCAATTTACTCTCAAGGTCATGTACAGCCATTCATAGCAGCAGATTTGGTATTTCTCTTCATCTCTGTGGAATGCATGCCAACATTGCAAAGAAAAATTAATTTGGCAGTACATGAGCTACAACTTCAATAGGACTCTTTAGATCTTCGCCTTCTTCTGTTGGTTGAGCAACATAAGCCTCCATTTCAGCCTTGGAACAAGACAACAAACACTAGCAGAAAAGAAGCCTATAGTGGCGGTTAAAAAAGTACTGTAGCAGCAGGTATGGCATCCCGCTACTACCCAAACACAGCTAAAAATAACATACAACAGCGGTGGTTGATCTATGAGGCATATAAACCACTGCTAGATCTAGCATTGTAGCGTTGGGTGACATCTTCACCCGCCGCTACCCTTAGAACTGAAAAACAAAAAAAAGAGGCGGTCCTAGGCCTTGGGCCCATAGACCCATCAAGGTCCCCGGCCCCCTGCGTCGCTATCGAAGGAGGGGGAGGCGCCTAATCCGGACTCCCCTTGCCGCACACTGCCATCGGAGGAGGGGGAGGCACTGGATCCGGCCTCCTCTTGCCGCGCGCCGTAGTGGAGGAGGGGGAGGCGTCGGATCTGGCTTCCCTTGTCACGCGCCGCAGTCGGAGGAGTGGGAGGCACCGGATCCGGCCTCCCCTTGCCGCGCGCTGCCATTGAAGGAAGGGGAGGCGCCGGATTCAGGGTAAGGGGAGGCCGGGGCCTCACATCGGTAGCAGGCGGACGCGCTCATCCTCGGCCAGGAGCATGGCGGCGTGGAGGGCGTAGGCGAGGAGGAGGGATGCCACCGTCGGTGGAGGGATGCCGCTACCGCGCCATCGGAGTGGTGGAGGAGCTCCACTGCCGCGCTCAACGAGGAGGGGGAGGGATGCCGCCATCGGATGAGGAGGAGGCACCGCCGCGCCATTGGAGAGGTAGAGGGGCTCCGCTGCCACGCCCGACGAGGAGGGGGAGGGACGCCATACCATATGGCGGCTGATGGGCAAATGTCACAACCGGCAGGGAGCCATGCGGAAGAAGAGAAAGGAGATCCACTTCGTCTCTATCGGCACAGCATCTTGCGGCGTGGAGCAGTGCGAACTGACGAGGTGCGCGCTTCTGATCCGAGCGAGGCCAAAGGAGGGGGGGAAGTTAGGGAAGGTTTGGGTTTGGTGGGAGTTAGGAGAGAGAGAGAGAGAGAGAGAGAGAGAGAGAGAGAGAGAGCTGTGGATAAGAGAGAGGCTGGTAGCAGAAGCTGTGGCTACCCTCTAAAGAATCCAGAACTCTGAGCGATCCCTGGCAACCCACAATGTGGCGTAGAACTCTAGCATCATGTCCTCCCTATACCTGTGTGGAGAAGTAACTAGCTCTGCTAGCCCTGGCAAGTACGTGAAGTACTGCTCCATCTCTGTGATAGTGTCCCTCCTCATGGCATCGTAAGTCGTGTACTATTGCAATACAAAGAGTCTGTCCTTACCCTTTAGGACAAAATAGCATCTCAGACCCTCTCCAATTCTCTTCTAGCGGCCAGTCCAGTACCTCTCTCTAGCAGTGGGGTCTCTAGGGACTGGAACCCACTGCTCGAAAGGAACCTGACGTAGCGCCTTAAGGTCCTTTGTAGGAACCTTAAGTATGTCTAGCTCTCCGGCTGCCAGTGCTAGACTCTGCAGCCTCCTCATGCAGACTGCACAGGTGCACCTCGGGTCTCCTGCCCAGTGAGCTGTCCTCTAGGGAACAGTTTGCTCAGCCTGCTGCTCAGTCTCCTCAGACTCTGACTCCTCAGAACCTGGCTTTGAGGTCTCCTCCTCTGACTCCTCTTCCTACTGCATGGAGGATCCCTGCTCTACAGTTCTCGACGACCTCTCCTGACGAGAAGTCAGAGTACGCTACGGCCACGGCGGTGGTACAACTCCAACTGCCTGAGGTGTAGTCCTCTGTCTAGTGCTCCTCCTAAGACCCTGATCCTCAGTTGGCTGACTGATCCTCAACCGTGAGCTAGGTGTCCTGCGTGACTGCTCCATGGCCTCTAGGTGCCTAGCAACCCTCCTGTCTCTCTCTGACTCTGGATCCAACCTCATTCTCTTCTTGCTCTTGGGCTTCTCAGGCATCTTCCCTTTGCCCTTATCCTGTCCTGACCCTGCCATCACTGCTGCTGCAAACTACTATCACTACACGCATGTAGGTATAGACAGGATGATTATAGACACTAATACATCTATAAGCAAAGCACCACTAGGAAAGAATGCACAATCGAAATCCTAGCACTGAATGAAGGACATGATCACTAGGCAAATATGCGAAGTAACAACAATGATCATCGACTATGAGTGGCTGGTGCGAGTCATGTAGTGTGCAGTCAAATAATAGGCAATTAATCTAACTACAGGCTAAATAGGAGACAAACCCTAGACATGTAATTAACAGATAATTAATGTATTTAATTGCATCCTAGGTTGAGCCAAAATTCCTAAATAATGCAAGTAAACATGACAGTTAATCCAAATTGCATCAATTAAAGAAATTGCTCGAATTTAGGGCATCAATCGATGAAGGAGTGAATGGCACAATACCCTGGGGGTCAACACAGAGACTTGAAGATGCACACCACGGAACACGCTCCGATTGTCGGAAAAAGGCCAAACCTTGGAACTTGTAGGCAATGGAGGTGGAGGGGCAAAACTTGCCCTAGTAATCGATGGAGCACGTGCTCAGATTGGGGTGGTGTGCGTGCGCGAAGGGGGGAAGCAGAGGCGGCGCTGGAGACAGCCGGCGAGCTGTGGTGGCGCGGCTATGGCAGCACGGGCGGAGCGGAGGCAGGTGGCGGCTAGGGTCGGTGCGGTGGCTCTAGCGCGCGGCAGTGCTGGGGTCATGGGCACGCGTGGGAGCTGAGGCGCTTAGCGGCGTGGGTCGACGACGATGAGAACGAGTCGGGGGCGAGTCCTCGGCTTTGGTGTCGAACAAGGAAGGAGACAAGGGTCTGACCAATTTTGACCTCGGTCAAATAGACACCATGTAAGTACTGAGGGCGTACCGAGAGGGGGGGGGGGTGAGTAGGTAATCTGCTCATGAATCAAATTACTTCAATTTTCACTACCTTAGTCTAACAAGAGAAACAACCTAAACAGTTCTAGTAGGCCAAGACCCTACACATGCTAGTGTTCATGATGAGATAAAGCGCGGAAGCCAAACACACTAGCCTATGCAAGCCACAATTCACCCTAGTCACTAGAGCACACAATTACAGAATAGTAAAGAGACGGTCAAGGAATGCTCATGATTTTTTCCCGAGGTCTCGGAAGGATGGCGTCTTCCCCTAATCCTTGTTGGACCACTCCCACCGGAATCCCGGTCCCTCCCACCACCAAGTGGAGTTCTCGCCCACGAGCCCGCAATCACTCCTAGAGTGAAGATATGGTGTGCGTCACCGCTGCATAAAGCACAAGCTCGTCTCCCTCGAGAACTTGCCGGACTCTCCGAGCCGACATGGGCGCTCACTAGCGATGCCCCTTTCACCGGCGGGCTCAAACCATGTACAAACGTGTGATGACCTTCACAACCAATCATGATAGGCTCGATCACCGACACCTAATCGGTCTAGGTCTCACCATAGACCAAGAGTAACAATCTAGATCACACCCTCAAGGACACCCTAACCTTATATGTGCAAGATGCTCAAGTTACTCTCCACTAGCACTCACAAGATATGCAATATCTTCTCCTAGTGCTCTCCTCTTTTTCTCTTGGACCTTACCAAATGCTCTCAGGTATTCCATGTGGCATCCCGCACCTCGAACCGAGGGGAAATGACCGATCCAGGATCGATTTTTGGGCAATGTCGGGCGAAGCCAACATACAAAGCACATACACAAGAACATTCACAAGTTGCAAATTTATACAGCATAGTGATCTTTATTACAAGTTAAACTCTAAGTAAAAGATAATACCTAGAGTTCAAAATTAATTTAAAAAAATACAGCAGAAGCAATAGTATAACTCGACGATATTCGCCTAAAATGCAACACATCAGCCCATAGATGTGCACATTCTTCTCACACCAAAAGAACACCTGCATAAAAAAAAATTAAACAACAAACCCTGAGTATCTAATATACTCCGCAAGACTTACCCATCAAAATGGCTTTCTCAATCCGACTCCTAAAATGCAGGGGGCTGACCGGGCTTACTTGATATTTGCATAAAAAGCACCTATTAGTTCTATGCTGCAATTTTATTCTTTAACCAAGATTTTAATTGCTTGTTGCAAAAAAGTAACTATAGTTAAACCTAGCTAGCTGCTAAGACTTGTACAAATATAAAGAACAATACAACATAGCAATGTGTATCCATAGAGTAATAATATCAAGAATCATAATCATTCTTCCCTACTTTACTATCGTTGCAATCTGCTCGAAACAAGAGGTACTCATGACCGCGAGGGACGGCGATTCGAATCGATTTACACCCTGCAGGGGAAAACCCAAGTACACGAGATACACATCATTTAAGAACACGTATAGACACCGTTCACAAGTTTGCTATAAGGTCGGTTCGGGGCCACCCATCCCGAGTACATGTCCCCCTCGCGATATAGTACTTCATATCCGAGGCTTAACCCATGCACTCTCCAGCAGTCCTCAAACCCCAACACCCACCCTTCTTTTCACATCACCTCTGGATTGGTGAGTATGTCCGTCCAACAATATGGCGCACAAGTTACTAGGTTTACCAACTCCCATATGAAGGTATGCACTTGGTACACAACTCAATACTTGTTCGCGGAGTCATAATGATAGAGTTTCTCAAATTTTATCCAATTCATCTTTCATGTGAATCATAAGTGTATCAAGTGATTCCATAATCTATCGTTGACTCCACTAGATTAAGCATAGCATTTCTAACGAAAGGCTTACTAACATAGACTGAACATAGGTCATTGTTCTGTTATGCAAGTGGGTTTTCATCCAAGTCCTATACCTAATGCATAGTACAATATCCCTATGTTGTGATTAAAGTAAAAAGGACTCTTAAATTAATAGGTGTGCACCGGGGCTTGCCTTGGGCTTGAACAATATTAGCAAAGTTAGGATCATGGACATCTCCATCACTATCTTCTCCTCCTTGGTTCTTTTGGCAGCGATCTCCATTTCCACCTTAGCGAACACGTTTCCTATTGATGAAACACATATGCATAAATATCAAGGAATGCAAAAGATATGTATGGGACTTCCTGAATAAATATGTAGGATGACATGATGCTCATGAAGTGACATGCTCAACAACAAAGTTTAACATACTTCAAGTCAATTTATTACTAGAATTTCCTGCACTAATTCCTAAGTCATCGGGTTACTTAACCATAAAGGTGTAAAGTAAAGCTTAGGTGCTGAAAATACTAGGCATGCACTCCTATAAACCTATGTAGTATAATAATACATACAAAACAGATCCATGGTGAAAATATGCTAGAACAAATTCATTATTGATTTTAAGGCCTAACTTTTCTAGAATAAATCCTAGGCTATTTATAGTGCTAACATCAAGAATTCATCTAACATGGTTATGGAAGGCAATTAAAATACAGGGATGTCTTTAAACATAAATATGGTGCTGATATTAAATATGCACAATTTCATGAGTAATTTCTAAGCATAAAGATTTTGTGGAAATTCCTATATGCCAAATATGAAATATGTCAAAAATGTAAAATATGCATAAAATAATAAGGCTCTGATTTATACAGTGCAAATGTGTCATGTAAAGTGCTCATGCAAAAATTTGGGATTTAATCATTTTCAGAGAATTAATTATGACTTAATTGGCTTAACAAAGGTGTTGTACGTTTCTATTTTATTTCACAATTTTTTTTACAAGAACTCTGAACTTCATGCTACCCAATGGAAAGTATAAGTCACAAGGATTCCAAAATAATTTAGTTTGCAATTTTTTAGCCTTGTATTTTCACAGATATCGATTTAATAGTGTTAAACAAGGTCCTATTTGCCATGAATTTTTAAATATGTTTTTATTTGTAAAACCTGATCATCATGCTAACTAGAGGATAGAGCATATCTCAAGGAGTCTAACAAACTTTGTTTCACTATTTTACCAATTTTATTTTGAGAGATATGAATTTTTGAATCTGCTAATGTTTTTCTTATTTTTTTGATTTTTGGCATGAACAGTAACAAAGAACATAGGAGTAGCAGGGTGGCCAGGGAACTTCAATTTCTGATGATTTCGGCTATGGGATTGCAGGAGGGATGAAACAAGTGGGTGCTAAGTGATGTGAGGAAGATTTACGGAGGACTAATCGAGTGGAAACTCACCGAGGAGGAAGAAGTTCGTGACGAGACGGCGGCGCATCGGTTCACCGGTGTTGGAGAAGGATGTCGACTTGCATGACTTGGAGGGCTTGGTGAAGTGCTAGGGATTTCCTTGTGCTGCATCCTTGCGGAGCTGGTTGGCCGGGGTGGCTTGCTACGGCGGATGAAGAGCTCGAGCTATTGTTGTCTTTCCATGGTGATGGTTCCACGGGAGAGAGGAGAAAGAAGAAAAAAGAAAGAAAACAAAGGAGAAGGCAAGACTTGACCAAGCAGTGGAAAAATATCTAGCTTGCTGCCCAAATGTGCTGCTGGCTTCTCTCTTGCACGGTGCAATGGATTTGGAGAGGGAGAGAGTAAATAGAGTGGGTCCCACCAAGTTGAAAAATCTGCCTCTACTGTTGTAGTCAACCCGAAGTCTTCCCGATTTTTGTTGGTCATGCCAATTTTTGTGGATGTGTGGAATGAAATTTTGAGAAACTTTTGTATAGAAAGTTTTCTGAGATTATGCTTCTAACAATTATGAAAATTTATAGACTGAATACTGCTTATCTGCATTTCCATAATTTTTAGGGCCATTTATCCTTTTCCAAATATTCTAGTAAATTCCCTAAAATTATATTTTTACATGCCGAACATTAATGTGTAAAAACATGTACATGCTTCTGTTGAAAGTTTTAAGGTTTTTGCAAAAACTAGATTTGATCTTTATTAAAAGATTCTTTCTGAAATTATCGAGTTTAAATGCTTTTGAATTTTACAAATTTATTTAATTTGAACTTTTGTTTCGTATATTTTTGTTAGTGACATCGGGGATGTCATATTCCACTGGCCAAGAGAGGTAGCAAAGACCCCAGCAACGAAGTTATATAGGCTCCCAACCTCAAACTGGCCGTTGCTCCGCGAATTCACCTTTCTGGAAGTACTTACCGTACAGTCCGGTCTCTTCTAGACTGAGAAACCATGTGGATATGTGCTATGGTTTGCTATATTTGTGATGAGTAATTGACTTGAGCGAATTTGGTGTTTGAGTTGAAATACGAGAATCTAGGGATTGCATGGGTTTGCATATCATGGTTATGACTAACCGGAGTTGGTGGAGATATTGGTGATATTGCAGGAGATGGGAAATGTGTTTGCTTGTCTCATGATGTGTAGGTCACTGGAGTCGACTTGGCGGTCAACGGCGAGAGGATCGGGCACAAGTAGGGGACTTGGGGCCAGACGATCGGGATGCCGGGTGAAGTCAAGGATGATCCACACCGTACACGTGGAGAGGCAAGAAGCACGGACAGTTTCGCGGTTGAGCCTCAAAACCGTGGTGGTGATGAAGACAGCGTGTTAACCAAGTCAAGGCAAACGGGATGCCGGTGCAAGTGACAAGGGGGCCCGATGGACAGGGACTGGGAGAGACTTGTCGGTGGTCAGGATCGCGGGACAAGGTGACACGCGTCGACATCGAGAAGTCGCACTTTGAGAAGTGTGCAAGGCAGTTTCACGGTTTGGGCCTCAAAACCGGTGGCGATGGTTGGTGGTGCACGTGGCACCATCACGGAGCTTTCTTTGAGATGAAGCAAAGACGTGAAGCGTCCGATGGCATTCGGGGGATGAGGAAAAAGATGGACGGTTATGCCCCCGGTGGTAGGTGGGTGTGTTATGTAGGTCAAGGGTAGAGCGGTCATGTGGACAATAGACCGTAGGCCTATATAAGGAGAGGTGTGGTTAGTGGGAGATGTGGCACTCTTCCCATTAGCCTTGTGTTAGGACTCTATTCAAAGTTCTAGGAGAGGACTTCATGTTTTAGAGGAGAGTAGTGGGTGTGTGAGAGACATCTCTTGCTCTTCCAAATAGTGGGAGGAAGAGGGTGGCTTCCTAGCCTTGTACCTATGGATCTTGTAAGCACCTTTCTATGATATGAGAAGTATTTTCGTGCTCAAGATTTCCCTCTTCACTTGAATCCCGAAATTCCCTTTTTCCTATTTTCGGAGCTATTTTTGTGGTGATTTTCGATCTCACTTTTGGACGAATTGTTGGCCCGGATTTCTTGAGAAACTTGTTGCTAGGATGAGCTAGAACAATCCTTTATGGATCCTTGATGGAATTATTGGCTCTAGCACCTTCGATTTGAAGGATTTCTCAAGTTTCCCCTTTTTGGTGTTCTTGGTACAAGATCTGAAATTCATGATGATTCCTTGAGCCAATTGAGATGATCTCCTCGGATTAGGGTTGTGATGTGATGAGGATTCACTGATCCAAAAATTGCATCATTTGGAGGTCGTTTGATTGAGTTTTGGAGAAGATTTGAGAAGATCCCGAGAGTTTTTCTGTTCTGTCGGGGGTCGACCGGCACTGCCGATGACCAGGACCGGCACTCCCGATTGGTCTAGTTTGTAGGTTCCAGTGAGACTGCATACCGCACCGGCACTGCCAATAGGTGGGACTGGCACTGCCAATGACGTGCACCAGCACTGCCGATAGGCGTGACCGGCACTGTCGATGCCGACCGGCACTACAGATGAGTGTTCAGTTCTGAACTGTTGAGCATTGCTTCTTTCCTTTTTGTTTCCGCTGTGTTTCCTTACTGTGGTTGATTATTCCTAGGGCTAGTACACCACGAGTTGGTGTGTGTAGTCTTGGTGATCGGTTCGGAGGTTGGCTCAGGTTGTTTTTGGGATATAGGCCAAGTTCTCTTGGAGAATTTTGATTGGCTCCCATTCACCCCCCCTCTGGTCGCCTTCTCGGTCCTTCAATTGGTATCAGAGCTGGTTTGATCACTAGTTGACCTTCACCGGCTTTGTGATCCGAAGGCGACATGGAGAAGCGTGCTGTCAAGCTGTGGATGTTCGATGGAGAGGACTTCCCCTACTGGAAGTCACGGACCAAGGCGTATTTGCTGAGTCAAGGACGTGCAATTTGGGAGATTCTTGATCAGGAGTATGCTATACCACAAGACCTGAACACTGCTTCTGCAAGTGAGTTAGTCAGGTATGAGAACAACTCCAAAGCTGTCAATATTCTGCTCTCTGCACTTGGTAGGAGTGAACATGATAGGGTTGCACACCTTGACACTGCTCATGCTATTTAGGTTAAACTCTGCACTTACCATGAGGGTACCAACCAGGTCAAGTCTATGCGTAAGGATTCTTACAACAGACAGTATCAAACCTTTGCTAAAAAACCGGGCGAGTCACTAGATGACACTTTTTGTAGGTTTGAGGCAATTGTGTGCAACTTGCGGGCTTGTGGTACGCTTGTGTACAATGACAATGATAGAGCTAAGCAACTGCTGTACTTACTTGATGAAATTGTTTGGGGGGTTAAAATTGCTACTCTAGAAGAAACTGCTAAATTCAATACCCTGAACTGTGAGCAACTGTATAGCAAGCTGAAATCTCATGAACTGTCTAGGAAATCTCGTCCTAATCTTGCTATTCCTGTTTCCAGCATGGCTTTGCTTTCTAGTTCTCAGAAGGGTGATCATATTTGTGCTTCTTATGGAACTAACCCCTCACTTGACAAGTCTTTCTTGGAGTTTGGTTTGTCTTCTCTTGTTGCAGCTTCCAATGAATAGATGGAGTGCATTCCTGACGAGGAGCTATCCTTGCTCACAAGTAAGTTCAGGAGGTTCTACAACAACCGGAAGGAGAGAAGAGGAGGTGGTTCAAGAACCTACTTTGAGTGCGGTGACCTGGGACACTTCATCGCTGATTGTCCCAAGAAGAAGAAGAAGGTCGGGTACCGCGACAACAACACTGAAGACTTTAAGTAGAAGAAGAACCACTTCTACAAGAAGGGCAAGAACTCCAAGAAGTTCGCCAAGGCCATTGCACGTGCCTGCGTTGCCGCCTTGAGCGATGTCGACCTCACATCAAGCGAAGGCCTTACAAGCTCAGAGGAGGAGCTTGAAAAGCCATGAGTCAAGAGGAAGGATGACTTCACCGGGCTTTGCTTTATGGCAAAGAATGACCACGACACCAACTCTGGATCTGACTCCAACACAAGCGAGGTACCTCCCACTCTTGATGAGCTTTCTTTTGAACTTGATCATTTGCTCGATGTTCTGCTCATGCAAGATGATAAGCTTCACAGTGCTGTCCATGAGAGTAGAGAGCTTAAGTCTAAGTTGGAGAGTGCTGATTTTGAAATTGCTTCGCTTAGGTCTAAGCTTGCTAAGGATGACATGGTTGTAGAGTGTGAGTCTTGTCAAGTTGTGATGAGTGATCTTGCACAGAGGGAGAGTGTGCATGCTCAAGTTGCCAGTCAGCTTGAGAGTGCCCTCAAGGAGCTTGATGAGTTCAAAGCTAGACCAACTCTTTTGGGTGCATGTCAGAAGTGCCCCAAGCTCACAAATGAGTTGGAAGCTCAGTCCCTCAAAGTCAAAGAGCTTGAGTCCAAGTTGCTTCATGAGACTCGCTCGAAAGTTCTTCCACATCCGTGTGAAGTGTGTGTCACCCTCAAGGACAAGCTAGTAATCACTAGGGAGGAAAACAAAGTCCTAGTTCAGGAAAATGACTATCTTGTTTCTAGGCTCCAGAGAACTCTAGTGAGTGAGGAAAAGATTGAGAGTGATTTGACAAGAGTGAAGAAGAGTGCTTCTAGGTCAACCTATAACTTGGGCTTGGGAATTGAGAGGTGTGACAAGGAGAGTGAGAATGTGGGTAAGTTTGTACCTAGCTCCAGCTACAAGGATGAGGAAAGCACCATCAAACCCACTGACACATACTATCCACCCAATCCCAAACCCTCCTTCAACCCAAAGCAAACAGAGAAGCCAAAACCCAAACCTGTAATGCAAACCAAGCCTAATCCTAAGGGTGTCTACATTTGCATGTTTTGTGGTCGCAAGGGCCACTTGGATGAATTCTGTTATAGGCATAAGAGGATTGAGAGGAAGCAAGCTGAGTTGACTAGGGATGCTTTTTATGATAATTTTGTTGACTTTCAGCCTCGCTCTTTTTCTCGTGGCTATCACGGACAGGGTCATTCCTCATATGGCTTTGATTCACGAAACAGAGGCTTTGCGCAGCAGCGCTTTGGCGCCCCATGTTTTCTGATGAGGACATCACCATGCTGGATACGCGCATATCATGGCCGTCCCCAAGTTACATAATTTCCCCACCATCCTAGACAGTGTTTAGCCTTTGCATAATTTAATTTCAGAGTCCGTAGTGTTGAGTTTGTGTCCTAGTCGAGTTCAGTTGCTGGTTTGAATTTGTGTTTCGATTCGGTTTGTGTTTTGATCTCCGCTGCACACCACCATCACCATCGTGTTTTCCATTGGATTCACCATCGTGTCACCCACCCACCACACCCACAATCTATTGCCAACAAAAAAACCCTACCCGATTCGGTTCCCCCCCCCCTCCACCCCTCAAACCCTATCTTGACATACCTTCGGTAAAACAGGCATAACTTTTCGCTCGTTGCTCCTATTGGGCTGAAATTTTTACAGAAGATTCTTGACTCAAAGTTGAGATGACCCTGTTTGAGTCAAAAATAGCGCTTTCGGTGAAACTTTGAGATTTTGCCTATCCTTTGTTTTTCCTCTGTTTGAGTTGAAACTTCTTGTGGTTCCTTCCTTTGTGTTCCTCTATCACAGAAAAATAGTGGAAAAATTATACAAAAAAATCAAGATTTTGATTTGCACCCCCCCCCCCCCGCCGTGAAAATTCTAAGTCTGTGAAGTCTGTTTTGTTCCTTGCTGCCTCTTCCATTGTTCTTTGCCATTGTTCTTGCTGTCACAACTATTTTTGAACATGATTCTTTTGCCAGCAATTAGGACACTGCTTTGGACATTTATTCAGTGCTACTATCTGTTATTGAATTGTGTTCCAGTGACATACATATTAGCCTTCCAAGCTATAAGTATTGCAGCATAGGTTTCTTCCTTGCAACTGTTACACACAAGCTCAACTACAGATTATGTCGACCTATTTGGCTTTGGTAAGAACACTTGCAAGATTGTGATACATTGCTTCTGATATTGTTTTCCACTTTCTACACCCTCTGCTGCCTGCTAGTTGATAGGGCTAATCTTTTTGTTTAGTGTTGTCTTTTGCTTTGAACCATGTCAGAGAAAGGGAAAGGGACACCTCGAGAGTTGGAGTCCCCTACAGACTTCAATGATTGCGTCTCCAAGGTCGAGCTCATGAAGCTTCTTGCGGACCAGCGTACATTCATGGAAACGAAGATTGCCGAGTTAATGGGTCACATCAACACTGTTGTCCACCGCATTGAGGATGTTGAACGACGACCTCCACCTCAACGAGCTGCTGCTGATGATGATTTTGACCGTGATGCAGACCGTCTTCACCGTAATCGACACGGTATGGGAGGTAATAACAATCGTGGTAATACTGATACTTTTGTTAAGCCCAAATTTAACATACCACCTTTTGCTGGTAGTGCTGACCCCGAAGCATACTTAGATTGGGAACTTGCTATTGAACAAAAATTTAATTCTCATTTAGTTCCTATTGAGCATAGAGTTAGACTTGCTACTAGTGAGTTTACAGGTTTTGCTCTCTTTTGGTGGAATGATCTTTGCAATACTAATGCTGCTATACCTGCCACTTGGCCTGTTTTGAAACAACGCATGAAATCTCGTTTTGTTCCTCCATATTACCAACGTGATTTACGTTTGAAATTACAATCTTTAACACAAGTTAGTAAAACAGTAGAGGAATATTATCAGGAATTGCTTATTGGTTTAGCACGTTATAATATACATGAAGATGATCTTGAAACTAGTGCTAGATTTTTTGGTGGTTTGAACCGTGATATCCAGAATATTGTTGACTATAAAGAGTGGAATAGGTTCAGCCAATTGTATCATATTGCTCTTAAGGCTGAACGAGAAGTACAGGGATGCCTTCCACAACAATCTTGTAGGTCCAACACTGAGCAATATCTCCAGCAACGCATTGGAGTAGAGAACTTGAAGAGTCATGTTGCTAAGACACCAGCAACAACTTTTCCACTTGCGCCTACTTCTGCAACGCAATCGTCTAGTGTGCAGCACCAACACCAGAAGAAGGTTACTACTTCCAGTACTAGGAGTGGCTCCTCCACCACCATTATTTGCCACCGCTGCAAGGGCATGGGACATGTCATGAAGGATTGCCCTAGTCGTCATGCTTTCATCACTACCGTTGATGGGTATGAAAGTTTATCCCCTTACCTATCGTGGTGAGCATCATTCGCGTAGATTTGGCTTTCACATTGATGATTTCTATCCTCACAACCCAAGGTTTGAGTTGAGATGCTTTGACAGGCCACGTTTTCCCCATCGTGGTTCTCGTCCTATGCGTTCAAATGACAATGAGCAAAGAACTGTGATGACTACTACCGGTCGTATGGTTAAGTGCTGGATTCCCAAATCTCTTTTGACTAACCCCAGCACTGAGCCATCGACTTTTCCTTCTCGTTCTTTATAGGCAGCAGGTGGAGGCTTGGAGAACAAATGGTTGATGGACTCTGGGTGTTCGCGCCACATGACCGAAGATGCAAAGTGGTTCTCCAGCCTCACTCCCCTGAAGCGGCGGAAGTATGTGACCTTTGGATATGACAAGAGAGGGAGAGTGAAGGTAAGAGGCGCGGTAAAGGTAAATGAAAAATTCATTTTCAAGGATGTTGGTTTGGTTGAGTATCTCAAGTACAATCTCCTTTTTGTCTCTCAGCTTCTTGATGTTGGTTTGGAAGTGCGCTTTAAGTCGAATGCTTCTTGTGTTCTTGATTCGAATGGTTCCTTGGTTTGTGGGATTTCTCACATTGGCAGAGTTTTCAGGCTGATTTTGTTGGTTCTCCTGGTTCTCACAAGTGCTTGTTTTCTCAATCTTCTTCTGAGCTCTGGAAATGGCATAGGAGACTGGGTCACATGAGCTTTGACTTGTTATGTCGCTTGAGTGGCCTAGGTTTGATCCAAGGATTGCCTAAGCTCAAATTTGATAAGGATTTGGTTTGTGCTCCTTGTCGTCATGGGAAAATGATTGCCGCTTCTCATCCACCAATCAATTTGGTGATGACTGAACGCCCTGGAGAGTTGCTTCACATGGACACTATTGGTCCTTCTCGGGTTCGTTCGGCGGGTGGTAAGTGGTATGTTCTTGTGATTGTTGACGACTATTCTCACTACTCTTGGGTTTACTTTCTTGAGAGCAAGGATGAAGTGTTTCATCACTTTTGGAGCTTAGCTTTGAGGTTGTTCAAGGAACTTCCTGGTGCATTACGAGCGATTCACAGTGATAATGGCACCGAGTTCAAGAACTCCTCCTTTGATGCTTTCTATCTTCAGCATGGTATTATGCATCAATTTTCAGCACCTCGTATTGCCTAGCAGAACAGTGTGGTTGAAAGAAAGAACCGAACCTTAGTGGAGATGGCCCGGACGATGCTCGATGAGCATAGGACTCCGAGGCGGTTCTGGGCTGAGGCCATTAGCACTGCTTGCTATGTTTCCAATCGGATTTTCTTGCGCTCAATTCTTAATGTGACTTCTTATGAGCTGCGTTTTGGAAGAAAGCCCTCGGTTTCTCATTTGCGTGCCTTTGGGTGCAAGTGCTTTATTCTCAAGCATGGCAATCTTGATAAGTTTGAGTCGAGATCTTCTGATGGAATCTTTCTTGGTTACTCTCTTCATGGTTATTCCTACAGAGTTTTGAATTTGGAGACTAACACCATCGTAGAATCCTGTGATGTAACCTTTGATGAATCAAACTCTTGTGCAAGGAATGTGATTGAGTCTGCAGGTGACAAGGAGATGAAGGAGAGCATCTTTGTAGAAGAGGACCTACAGGACTTTGATGATGATGATGATGATTCACTTTATCTCTCATCTGAGCTTGTTCCTGCTGCTACCACTACTCCAGCAGAGGGTCCAGAAGCTTCTACATCGACTTCAGTGGCTGTTGAGCAAGCTCCAGCTATGGTTGAGGGGGAGGTACACTCTGAGAGAGGCTCCTCACCACATTCAGCGTCAGCATCCACCCCAACAGATGATCGGTAATCTCTATGGGAGGACAACAAGGTCAAGGTCTGCACATCTTGCTTGCTTTACCAATTCTCTCTTTGTTGCAACCTTTGAACCCTGAGATATTGGACATGCACTATCTGATGAACATTGGGTTAATGCCATGTATGAGGAGTTGGAAAACTTTGAGAGAAACAAAGTCTGGACCCTTGTAGGGCCTCCCAAAAACGTCAATGTCATAGGAACCAAGTGGGTGTTCAAAAACAAACATGGGGAGGATGGTGAGGTTGTGAGAAACAAGGCTAGGCTAGTTGCTCAAGGTTTTAGCCAAGTGGATGGCTTAGATTATGGTGAAACCTTTGCTCCTGTTGCTCGCATAGAAGCCATTAGGATCTTGCTTGTATTTGCTGCCTCCAAGGGCATTAGACTTTATCAAATGGATGTCAAGAGTGCTTTCCTAAATGGTTTCATAGAGGAAGAAGTGTATGTGAGGCAACCCCCTGGCTTTGAGCACCACAAATACCCAAACCATATGTACAAGCTTCAGAAGGCTTTGTACGGGCTTAAGCAAGCACCTAGGGCATGGTATGCTAGGCTTAAGACCTTCTTGCTAGAGCGTGGGTATGTCATGGGGTGTGTTGATAAAACCTTGTTCACTCTCAAGCATAGCAATGACTTTCTAATGGTTCAGATTTTACGTGGATGATATTATCTTTGGTGGTTCCTCTCATGCTCTTGTGTCCAGGTTTCAGGAAGCTATGGAAAGTAAATTTCAGATGTCGATGATAGGAGAGCTCACCTTCTTTCTTGGGCTTCAAATCAAGCAGTGCAAGCAAGGCACTTTCATACATCAAGCCAAGTACACGAAGGATCTCCTGAAGAAGTTCGACATGGTCAATGTGAAGCCGTTGTCTACACCAATGTCCGCAACAACGGCCCTTGACCCTGATGAAGACTGTGAAGCGGTGGATCAAAGGGAGTATAGGAGCATGATTGGCTCCCTCTTGTACCTGACAGCGACAAGACCCGACATACACTTTGCGGTGTGTCTTTGTGCTCGCTTTCAAGCTTCCCCAAGGGTGACTCATTGCAAGGCTGTCAAGCGCATCTTCAGTTATCTCAAATACACCCTTGAGTTTGGTCTTTGGTACTTTGCATCTTCATCTCTTGATCTCATTGGGTATTCGGATGCGGACTTTGCTGGGTGTAGAATTGATAGGAAGAGCACTTTTGGTACTTGCCATTTCTTGGGTACTTCTTTGATTTGTTGGTCTTCTTGTAAGCAGTCGAGTGTTGCCCAATCCACCACAGAGGCTGAGTATGTAGCTGCTGCTCGCAAATCCTATGGATTGTGTCCACCATGAGAGACTATGGGTTGACTTTTAAGGGTGTTCCACTCATGTGTGATAACTCCAGTGCCATATGCCTAGCCAAAAACCCAGTCCAACATGGTTAGGTCAAACATATCAATGTGCGATTCCACTTCCTGAGAGACAATGTTGAGAAGGGGGATGTTGAGCTCATATATATTGATACCAAAAACTAACTAGCTGATATCCTCACCAAGCCCCTAGATGCTTCGAGACATGCTTTTCTTCGGGAGGAACTTGGTGTTTGTCATCCTTATGGCGTCATTTGAGGGGGAGTTGGTGTTCACTTGTATATATGTATCTTACCATTTTCACTTTGCATCTCATGTGTAATATATGCATTGGTAGAGGAGCTCTGAGTCTTTTGCTTTCTTGCATTTCTCCTTGCTATGATTGAGCTTGAGTTAAGTTGTGTGGATGTGATGGTAATCTCTCATGCTTAGATTTTCTAGATGGCCTGTTATAAACTCATGTGAGCAACTTGCTAATCTTGTGAACCTTATGATCTAATCTTGCTAAAACTTGCTCACTATGTGTATAACTGCTTTTATCCTTGCTGAAACTTGCATTGAGGCTAGTCTAGAGAATGTCTTGGCTTTGGCACCTTGTGTTTGCGAAATGGAAGGCTTTGCAAATGTTTAGCTCATGATGTAACATTGTGGGAACATGTGTTCCTTTTGCCGCAAAGGCATGCTCTTTTGTCTTGTGCATAATCTTGAAAAATCTGCTAAGTGCTTTGATCAAGAATTACTCAATAATGCTAAATCCAAACATTGAGACTTGAAGCCTCGGGGTGTTTGTCGTACCCAGTCGTGCGACCCTCCGTATGGATAAGAGGACACTTGAGGATAAACAATAATCACTTGATCAACTGAGTCTCTGTTGCATATGTGAGCGTTTGTAGAGCTTATTTTCTGCGAATGCTTGTTGCCCTTGTTGAGATTGAAACTGGCCAGATTCTTATGATTCACTTGGTGCTTGTTTTGCCTTGGATGAGAGTACTTACACATGTGGTGGCAGATTTTCTCACGATAAGCAAAATTTGATTCTATCTAAGCTAGTCAATCTTTCTGCTTAGCTTGTATAGCTCATGGTGTTTATGCTTTGCTATCTATTTTTTATCTTTGCATGATTGGGAGCTATTGCCTTTACACTTCATGGCACTATGGTTATGGTTAGCAAAGTTAAATGCCTGTTTGCATAATTGTTGAAGCTCCTTAGGTTTGCATTTTCATGTATTGCATGTTTGCTTGTTCTTTTGCCTCTTTGATGAGTTCATTGCCAAAGGGGGAGAAAATTTTAGGGTCATGCACAAATAATGCTAAGAAACTCATATGATCCATTTTGCACTACATGAGACCTACCACAACTTGAGGGGGAGCATATCATGATCTTGAGCATTTTCTTGCGCTTTTCACATTCATTGCGTCTCAAGTCGCTTTCTTTGCCAACTCTTGGTTTTGTGATCCCTACTTGCTAGATGGCTTGTTTTCACCTTTCATTGGGTTTGGCCATTTAGATGTGCTTATTCGGCTTCACATTTCAATCTCTAATCTTTGTGCATTTGGTGTTGTCAATGTACTCATCAAGGGGGAGATTGAGAAACCATGTGGATATGTGCCATGGTTTGCTATATTTGTGATGAGTAATTGACTTGAGCGGATTTGGTATTTAAGTTGAAATACGGGAATCCAGGGATTGCATGGGTTTGCATATCATGGTTATGACTAACCAGAGTTGGTGGAGATATTGGTGATATTGTAGGAGATGGGAAATGTGTTTGCTTGTCTCATGATGTGTAGGTCACTAGAGTCGACTTGGCGGTCAACGGCGAGAGGATCGGGCACAACTAGGGGACTTGGGGCCAGACGATCAGGATGCCGGGTGAAGTCAAGGATGATCCACACCGTACACGTGCAGAGGCAAGAAGCACGGACGATTTCGCGGTTGAGCCTCAAAACCGTGGTGGTGATGAAGACGGCGTGTTGACCAAGTCAAGGTGAACGGGATGTTGGTGCAAGTGACAAGGGGGCCCGATGGACAGGGACTGGGGGAGACTTGCCGGTGGTCAGGATCATGGGACAAGGTGACACACGTCAACATCGAGAAGTCACACTATGAGAAGCGTGCAAGACGGATTCCCGGTTTGGGCCTCAAAACTGGTGGCGGTGGTTGGTGGTGCACGTGGCACCATCACGGAGCTTGCTTCGAGATGAAGCAAAGACGTGAAGCGTCCGATGGCATTCGGGCGATGAGGAAAAAGATGGACGGTTATGCCCCCGATGGTAGGTGGGTGTGTTATGTAGGTCAAGGGTAGAGCGGTCATGTGGACAATAGACCCTAGGCCTATATAAGGAGAGGTGTGGTTAGTGGGAGAGGTGCCTCTCTTCCCATTAGCCTTGTGTTAGGACTCTATTCAAAGTGCTAGGAGAGGACTTCATGTTTTAGAGGAGAGTAGTGGGTGTGTGAGAGACATCTCTTGCTCTTCCAAATAGTGGGAGGAAGAGGGTGGCTTCCTAGCCTTGTACCTATGGATCTTGTAAGCATCTTTCTATGATATGAGAAGTATTTTCATGCTCAAGATTTCCCTCTTCACTTGAATCCCGAAATTCCCTTTTTCCTATTTTTGTGGTGATTTTCAATCTCACTTTTAGACAAATTTTTGGCCCAGATTTCTTGAGAAACTTATTGCTAGGATGAGCTAGAACAATCCTTTATGGATCCTTCATGGAATTATTGGCTCTAGCACCTTTGATTTGAAGGATTTCTCAAGTTTCCCCTTTTTGGTGTTCTTGGCACAAGATCTGAAATTCGTGATGATTCCTTGAGCCAATTGAGATGATCTCCTAGGATTAGGGTCGTGATGTGATGAGGATTCACTGGTCCAAAAATTGCATCATTTGGAGGTCATTTGTTTGAGTTTTGGAGAAGATTTGAGAAGATCCTGAGAATTTTTCTGTTCTATCGGGGGTCGACCGGCACTGCCAATGACCAGTACCGGCACTGCCGATTGGTCTAGCATGTAGGTTCCAGTGAGACTGCATCCCGCACTGGCACTGCCGATAGGTGGGACCGGCACTGCCGATGATGCGCATCAGCACTGCCGATAGGCGTGACCGGCACTACCGATAGGCGTGACCGGCACTGCCGATGGTAGGGATCGACATTGCCGATGAGTGTTCAATTCTGAACTGTTGAGCATTGCTTCTTCCCTTTTTGTTTCCGCTATGTTTCCTTGATGTGGTTGATTATTCCTAGGGCTAGTACACCACATGTTGGTGTGTGTAGTCTTGGTGATCGGTTCGGAGGTTGGCTCGGGTTGTTTTTGGGATATAGGCCAAGTTCTCTTGGAGAATTTTGATTGGCTCCCATTCACCCCCCCCCCTCTGGTCGCCTTCTCGGTCCTTCATAGACCATACCATCCGATCACTCTGGTAACGACTCTCCTAGCCGCTGGCTCCACAATGTCTAGGCAAATTCCTATACTGACCGGACTATCTGGTCCGTAGAACAGACCATCCGGTCGTTTCTCTCTCCAATCTAGAAATGTTTTGGCTGTAGCTTCCTCACTGCCCAAGTTCCTGCTCCACTGACCGAACCATCCGATCAGTAGACCGGACTGTCCGGTCACTAGGGCATCCAGACTTGGCAGTTTCCTCGCTTCTCGCTGAAAGTCCTAGACAACTCCCCATAGTGACCGTACAATCCGGTCACCACTAACCCCTCTGTCCGGTCTCTATGTCCAGAAGCTGAAACTTGTCGTCCTCGCTTGACTTCATTTCCCGGCTTCTCCGAACAGCCCCTTGGCTTCTCCACTACCACCTAATGCCTGTGATTTCACCGAGCAACCTTGCACATCACCGACAAGACTTGACCTAAGAGAATGACCTAGACCCCTTGATAGTCTGGTTTTTCCAATAAACTCAAAGCCCTAACAACTAGACAAGTGTTCTAAACACTTGCACCATAGCTTGTTCTCCACTTTGATCCATCTCCATCAACCCTTGGACTCCATCAAGTTCACAAGCCTCCATGCTTATGGTCATTGTCATCAATCGCCAAGGAAACTATCATCCATATGATTTGTAATAGAGTTTAGAGATGATTCCTACATTGACAACACTCATGTAGATATTAGCCCACAATTTCATAGTTGTCATCTATCACAAAAACATTCATACCTTGGGGATGCAATCAACAATGGTCATGTAGCTTACACACCAACGGCCGAGATCCATCAAGACATGATCAACGATCACAGAGAAAAGCTGAGATCGTGTTTTCAATATAGTGACCGAACGGTACAGTCTCTAGACCAGATTGTCCAGTCAGGTCCCGAGTCTGCTAGTAACCCACACAGACCGGATAGTCCAGTCTCTGTGACCAGACTGACTCATGACACTATGCACTCATCACTGACTAGACTGTACGGTCCAGTGATCGGACTATACGGTCACTATCGGATTTTCGTTGAAACAAGGAATTTCTCCATTTTCCAAGCGCCCTCGCTAAACACATAAATAAACACTACACTTGGAATATAGAGAGAACTCTCAAACACTCTTTTTCAAATAGTGGCACTCTATGGCCTTATAATTTTCGCAAATGACAAATGAAGAATCGAGCAAATTAGAACAAAGGTAAATAAGAGCCAAAAGGGTATGTATGAGCCTTAGTCCATGAACCGCTTGAGTAGATTTAACCTCGAAGTTCATAAGAGCTTGCTCAATGGGCATGAAGCACAATCCTTTCCTTTGGTCAGACTTATGGAGATGTAATCTCATATAGAGCATGAGGCACAAATATCTCCAAGTGGGACAAGCCTCCTTTGTGTTTCCTATATGATGCATGCAACAAGCATTTTACATATGCAATGAAAGTAAACATGCTATGTGTATGCAAGAAATATTAAAAACAAGACACAAAGGAAACCTAACAAAGTCAAGTTTAAACCCCTCCCAAGCTTACTCACTATAAGCCATACCCTTGCCTTGAGAGAAGTCAAACCACCATCTCAAGCACTCCCCCTTGCTTATAGCTATCTTGGATGGGTTAGACATTGACTAATTTTTATGTGTTTTTCCTTTAGTTATGTACACATGCATGGATGTAAAGCATACTATTCACAAAGGAGTCCTAATTACTGTGCAATGCAAGAGAAAGAAAAACACGCTACAACTACCAAGAACAAACACGGTTACCTCCCTCATGAGTAGATATGTCGTTGAGGTCCATGTCACTTGTGGTGGACTGCACATGATCTTCATGAAAGCGTTCGGTCCACCACCACCACCATCTACATCTTGTTCTTAGGCACCCACTTGTACGTAGCCAATCTCTCAAGATCAACAATGCACTTAGGCACCCATATGCTCTTGACCTTCCTCTTCTTGTTTGGTGGTCCCAAGGCCTTAGCTTTCACCTTGCCATCCTTGTTCCTAAAAAGCTTGAAATGTGTGTTCTCATGGAACAAGTTAGCATTAGGCAAAACAATGTAACTTCTCACCATGGGACAATCCTTGGTGGCGTGGCCATCCTTGCAACACCTCACACAATAGTAGTCGTCAGCGAGAAGGAGTTTGATCCATGCGGGAATGAAATCACTCTTCCCTATGATGTCGATGGCGGTGGGATATGAGCCAAGTCCCTGTTGGGAGACATTGTTCATAATGTTCCTCCCAAGAATCTCCTTGTGGATGGCTCTACCACGTGTGAGCCTCTTAAATCCGTCCATCACCATCTTCCTCTCTTCCTTGAGCTTGTGATATTCCTCCAAAACAAATGGCTCAAGAGAAGAAACCTCGACCGAGGTGGTTAGTTCATCACATATGGTTGAAGCATCACTCTTAGATGAACTAGAGGAGGGAGAGGCAAGGTTCTCAACATTGATGGCCTCGTAAGTAATCTCAAGGGCCTTGTACTTCTCATGAAGCTCAACATGATCACCCTTGAGTTTGTCATAACTCTTGTTTAGGGCATCATGAGATGTGACAAGATGCTTGAGCTCACTCTCAAGGTCAACAACACGGTCCTTAGCCAACTTACACTCTTTTCTTACCACATCCAACATTTTGGATTTCTTGACGGCGATGTCACGGGTTTGCTCAAGCATACTTCACAACTCAGCACACGTGTGCTCCTTATCATCGCTATCATCGCTGCTCTCATCCTCACTCTCCCCAAGTTGGCTCACGGTCATGAGGCACGTGGGAGTGGAGGAAGAGCTCGTGGAAGTGTGGTCTTGATCATGGCTAGGCCGACCACTTCTTCATCACTTGAGGAAGAGGACTTATCACTTGAGTTATCACTTGTCCACTCTACAACAAGGGACTTGCGAGAGAACTTCTTCTTATAGTATTGATCTTTGCCTTTGCCTTTGCTCTTGTCCTTACTAAAGTGTCTCTTCTTCTTTTGCTTGGCCTTGGGGTCTTCTTCTTCTTCTTCACTTGAATCTTATGACTTGAATGCTTCTTTCTTGGGCTTTGGGCACTCTCAGACAAAGTGATTCTTTGAGCCACAATTGAAGCACTTGCCCCTTGACTTGGAAGCAAACTTGTTCTTGAAAGTCTTCATCTTCTTCATGACAAGAGCCAAGTCCTTGGTCAAGTCACATTCATCATCATCCTCAATGATCACCTTCTTCTTGTTCTTTTTGCTCTTTCTAGATTCTTGCTTGTCAACTGGTAGAGCAAGGTTGGATGGTTGAGGATCATCCATCCCCTATTGGTAGCTCTCGAAGGTAGTGATCTTGCCAAGTACATCCTTCATGGTCTTGGTCTTGAGGTCACCTTGCAAGATGAAGGTGATGATGGACTCATACTTGGGGTCCTTAAATAGCCTCAAGAATCTTTTTATCACCTCAATGGGCTTCATCTTGAAATAATCCCCAAGTGCATTGATCTCCTCCACTAGTACATGAAAACGAGAATAGACAATGTTAGCTCTCTCATGTGGCAATCTAGTGAAGTTATCATACTTGTTCTTCAACAAATAATATCTTTCCTCTTTGACATCACTGGTGCCCTCATGGAGCCCCTGAATCTCAGTCCAGATACCATATGCTATGGAACTAGCATCCAACTGAGCAAAAACATCCTTAGAGATGCAAGTAAACAAAGCATTCTTGGCCTTAGCATTGCACTTAAGAAAGTCAAACCGAAGTAGGTTCACATCCGCATCGGACTCGTGAGTGGCCATCCATATCTCTGGATCAAGGGACTTTAGGTAGGGTTGCATGTGAGCCTTCCAATAAGCGCAGTCCTCCCCATTGAATATGGGAACATTCCCCGCCTGTCCCGACATCCTTACTCAAGGCGGTTCCCCTACTACTAGAGCACACAATTGCAAAATAGCAAAGAGAGGGTCAAGGAATGCTCATGATTTTTTCCTGGGGTCTCGGAAGGATGGCGCCTTCCCCTACTCCTCGTTGGACCACTCCCGCCGGAGTTCCGGTCCCTCCCGCCACCAAGTGGAGTTCTTGCCCACGAGCCCGCAATCACTCCTAGAGTAAAGACATGATGTGCATCACCGCTACACAAAGAACAAGCTCGCCTCCCTCAAGAACTTGCCGGACTCCCCGAGCCGACACGGGCACTCACTAGCGATGCCCCATTCAACGGCGGGCTCAAACCGTGTACAAACGTGTGACGGCCTTCACAATCATTCACGATAGGCTCGATCACCGACACCTAACCAGTCTAGGTTTCACCATAGACCAAGAGTAACAATCTAGATCACACCCTCAAGGAGATCCTAGCCTTAGATGTGCAAGATGCTCAAGTTACTCTCCTCTAGCACTCTCAAGATATGCAATATCTCCTCCTAGCGCTCTCCTCTTTTCCTTTTGGACCTTACCAAATGCTCTCAGGTATTCCACTGGCCAAGAGATGTCCCAAAGACCCCAGCAATGAAGTTATATAGGCTCCCAACCTCAAACTAGTTGTTGCTCCACGAAATCAGCTCTCTGGGCCTACTGACTGGACAATCCGGTCACTGCCTGACCGAATAGTCCAGTCACTACAACGCAGTGCTCCAATGGCTCTATCCTCTGCTCATTCCTATGCTGACCGGACCTTATGGTCACCTAATTGGACCGTCCGGTACGTTTCTCTCTCCAGTACAGAAACATATCACACTGAAGCTTCCTTGCTGCCCTATGCAAGTTCTACTGACCGGACCATCCGGTTAGTAGACTGGACCATCCGGTCTATACAGACTCTAGCATAGACAAACTCCTCGCTCCTTGCTGTAAGTCCCAAACAACTCCCCATAGTGACTGTACAGTCCGGTCACCCTGACCCCTCTGTCCGGTCTCTATGTCCAGAAGCTGAAACTTGTCGTCCTCGCTTGACTTCGTTTCTTGGCTTCTCCAAACAGCTCCTTGGCTTCTCCACTGTCACCTAGTGCCTATGATTTCACCGAACAACCTTGCACATCACCGACTAGACATGACCTAAGAGAATGACCTAGACCCTATTGATAGTCGGTTTTTCCTATGGACTCAAAGCCCTAACAACTAGGCAAGTGTACCCAATACTTGTACCATAGCTTGTTCTCCACTTTGATCCATCTTCATCAACCCTTGGACTCCATCAAGTTCACAAGCCTCCATGCTTGTGGTTATCGTCATCAATCGCCAAGATAACCATCATCCATATGATTTGTAATAGAGTTTAGAGATGATTTCTACATAGACAATACTCATGTAGATATTAGCAGGGAGATGGAAGATGAAGATCCAAAAGCCAAAATAGCAAAAAGGAGGAGAGGAAAATAAAGATCACATCAAGATGAACATCTACACCAACATGGAAACGAACAACGATGGTGCATGTCTATGGCGATAATGTACACCTTTACCGACATAAGCATCTACGTCCTTGGTGTGTGTCTACATCAACAAGATTGACTACCATGACACCAAGACGGGCGCAAATTCTTCAGGTTCCATCTCCCTGAATCTTCATGTTCCTTCTTCATGTTCTTCTTCATGTTCTTCTCTCATGTTCCTTCTTCATGTTCTTCTTTATGTTCTTCTCCCCCTTTATGTCATTGATTGTCTTCATGTTCCTTCTCCCTCCGTGATTTAGACTTGGCTTTTGGATCTTCATGTTTCTTCTCCAATTTTGTCACCTATCACCAAAAACCACACCAAAAGGTAATGAAACCAAGAGGCATAAGATAGTTGGCAAGAGTTAGGATAACTCCCCCTTTCATGGTGCTCCTCCTTGGTCGCAAATCGTAGCTCCCCCTACACTTATGACTCAATAAAAGATTTTCTCAAATGTGAAAGGGTTAGTAATTAGAGAGGTGAGAATGTATGAGCCACTTGTATTTGAGCCGCGTGAGTAGATTTAACTTCGGAGCTCAGTTGAACATACTCAATGGACATGAAGCACAAATATCACTATTTGATCATCTAGAGAGTCATGTACTCACATTGTAAATGAGTAACTCCCCCTAGACACATGCTTGGGAGCATGTAAGGTATCACAATGCAAGGATGCATGAATGCAAAGAATGCAAATGCAACAAGTATACAATGCATGATGCGATGCTAAGGAAAAGAAAAGAGAGAGAACCGCTACAAACCAAAGTGTCAACAACAAGTTGTTCCCTTCTCAAGCTTGCTCACAATGGACCATTCTTCAAAGCCTTGGGTACACCGTGAACAACCTTCCCAAGCTTAACCCATGTCCATTGCTATCTCAAGAAGGTTCGAAGTCAACCTACAAAAGAAGAGAAACAAGCACAAACAAAGACACAAACAAAAACAAACAAACACTATACATATTTACAAAGGACAAGCTCAAGGGTTACTCATGTGAAGTTGGAGAGGTCGAGAACATTGAGTTCTCCCCTTAGCTTGTTATAGGTCTTTTCATCGAGTGTCTTGGTGAAGATGTCAGCCAATTGTTCATGAGTTCGCACGCTCACCAACTTGATGTCCTTCTTATCAACATGATCCCTTATGAAGTTATGCCTCACTTGAATGTGCTTTGCATGACCATGATCTCCGGTCTTGAGGGCCATCTTGATTGCCGCCTCACTATCACAATATAGTGGCATTTGAGCATAGTTGAGGCCATAGTCCGAGAGTGTTTGCCTCATGTAAAAGAGTTGTGCATAGCATGCTCCCACCGTCATATATTCTGCTTCGGTTGTAGATAGAGCCACCGAGTTTTGCTTCTTTGAGCTCCAAGATACTAGAGATCTTCCAAGAAATAGGTAACCTCTCGATGTACTCTTCCTATTCACTTTGCAACCTGCGAAGTTCGAATCCAAATACCCAAGTAACTCAAAGCTTGTTCCTTTAGGGTACCATAAGTCCATGGTAGGTGTGTACTTGAGGTATCTCATTATCCTCTTCACGGCCTTCAAGTGTGACTCAATTGGATTTGCTTGGTAGCGTGCACACAAACACACACTAAACATGATGTCCGGTCTCGAAGCGGTAAGATAGAGCAAGGAACCAATAATATATCTATAGAGGTTGGGGTTCACCAATTTCCCTTTCACATCATCATCCAAGGGTTTGCTTGTAGCCATAGGAGTGTGCAAGGGCTTGCAATTTTCCATGTTGAATCTCTTGAGAAGGTCCTTGGTATACTTCTCTTGATAGATGAAGTTTCCCTCTCTCAATTGCTTGCCTTGAAAACCAAGGAATACATGCAACTCTCCAATCATTGACATTTGGAATTCCCTAGCCATCATCTCTCGAAACTCTTCATTGAACTTCTCATTGGTTGACCCATAGATGATATCATCCATATAGATTTGGCACACAAAGAGATCCTTTCCAATGTGCCTTGTAAATAAGGTGTTATCAATGCTTCCAATGGTGAATCCATTTTTGAGTAGGAAGTTTCTCAAGTGTTCATACCATACCCTTGGTGCTTGCTTGAGGCCATAGAGAGCTTTCTTCAATTTGTATACATGTCTTGGATGTTTTGGGTCCTCAAACCCCGGAGGTTGTTCCATATAGACTTTCTCATTGATCTCTCCATTCAAGAAGACACTTTTGACATCCATTTGAAAGAGCTTGAAGAAATTGTGTGATGCATAGGCAAGTAAGATCCGAATAGCTTCAAGACGGGCCACCGGAGCAAAGATTTCTTCAAAGTCAATCCCCGCCACTTGAGAGTATCCCTTAGCCACTAGGCGAGCCTTGTTCTTGACAATTGCTCCTTTCTCATCTTGTTTGTTCTTGAAGACCCACTCGATGCCAACCATATTATGATTCTTGGGCCTCTCAACCAATTTCCATACTTTGCACCTCTTGAAGTTGTTCAACTCTTCTTGCATGGCAATAACCCACTTGTGATCATCCATAGCTTCATCAATGGTAGTGGGCTCAATCATAGAGATGGAAGAGAAGTTCTCAACTTCAACATTGGACTCATTGATGTGGACAAGGGTTCCTGATCTTCTGAAAGGTTTTGGATACGTTGATTTGGTCGGAGGTGACACACAAATTGATCCGGCTTCAGAACAGCACGTTCTAAACCCCGCAATCGCAACACGATGTCTCCTCTGGTTATCAACCATCCTAAAACGATTGACCTCACCAAGAAAGCTAATCTCTGCCTTTGAATCAAGAACACAAGCAAGAACAAAGAAGAATGCAACACAGTTGCAGATGTATTATGAATCTCACGAAGTTGGGGTCTCACAAACCGTGATGACGGTGAAACTGTTATGAATAGAATAATCTAAGCAAAACCTGAACCCTAATGGTGCAGTGTCGGCTGTATATGAAGACCCTAGGGTCGTGCAAGACCCTCTGGACGCGCCCCTAATTGGGCTCAACTAGATACAAAGCCCAAAGGCCAAAAACAGGTGATGCAGCACCGAAACAGATTCTGGACCCTCTCTTGTATTGACGATTCCTGATGACTCCGGATGAATTTTGATATGAGACCTGCGGCATTGGAAAGTTCTTCTTCTTATCTTTCCGTGCATATATAGAACGTCCAAATCCGAGTCCATATGCGTCCTGGGCATCCGTTTTAGTGCAGACTGGTCCTGAGCCCCGAAACAGACTCGAAGTCGGTTTTGGTTGGGCCTCCACCTTGGCTTCCACGTCCTTGCTGGTCCTCCACGTCTCCAAGTCCTTCTCCCATAATCTCCTGGTCCTCTCCATGGTTCCTAATTACAATATAATCATTAGGTAGCAAACCATTCTCAAAAGTGACATATGATGAAAAACGTAGGAACGAGCTCACCTCTAAATTTAGTCGTCGTGCACAAGCTCTAGTCATTGGACCTTGCAAGTCCAGAATTAGAGGAGTGTTGCATGTATCCTTAGGAGTGATGTCCTCATCATCCTCCTCCTTTTGAAGTGGATTCATCCTCGACTCAAGCTCATCCTCTTCTCCCAAGTATGGTTTCAAATCTGAAATGTTAAAAGTAGAACTAACCCCAAACTCGAGAGGCAACTCAAGTTTGTATGCATTATCATTAATCTTCTCAATTATTTTGAAAGTACCATCAGCTCTAGGCATCAATTAAGACTTTCTCAAATCTAGAAATCTATCCTTTCTCAAGTATAACCATACTAAATCTCCTACATCAAGTTTTAATTCTTTTCTACCTTTACTACCAGCAATTTTATACTTGTCGTTCATCTTTTCAATGCTAAGTCTAGTGGTCCCATGCATTTGCAAAATAAATTCAGCACGCTCCTTAGCATCAACATGAACTCTCTCATGAATAGGTAGAGGAAGTATATCAAGTGGAGTACGGGGATCAAAACCATACACTACCTTGAAAGAAATTACCTTGGTAGTAGAATGTGTTGCCCGATTATATGCAAACTCAACATGAGGAAAATATTCTTCCCATTGCTTCAAATTTTTCTTCAAAATAGCTCTCAACATAGTACCCAAAGTACGGTTTACCACCTCAGTTTGTCCATCAGTTTATGGGTGACAAGTTATAGAAAACAACAACTTTGTACCCAACTTATTCCAAAGCGTGCGCCAAAAGTGACTCAAGAATTTTGCATCACGATCTGAAACAATAGTAGAAGGCATACCATGCAAACGTACAATTTCTTTGAAAAAGAGATCAGCAATATAACTAGCATCATCAGTCTTATGACATGGTATAAAGTGTGCCATCTTAGAAAATCTATCCACAACAACAAAAATACTATCACTCACCCTCTTAGTCCTATGCAGTCCTAAAACAAAGTCCATAGAAATATCCGTCCAAGGAATAGAAGGAACATGAAGTGGCATGTATAAACCATGTGGATTCAAGCGAGACTTAGCTTTTTGACATGTAGTGCAGCGAGCAACAAAGCGCTCAACATCTTTCCTCATCCTTGGTCAAAAGAAGTGTGTGACCAAAATATCCTCCGTCTTCTTGGCACCAAAATGACCTATCAATCCACCTTCATGCGCCTCCTGTAACAACAAAAGACGAATGGAACCAACTAGAATGCATAGGTGATTAGCTCTAAACAAGAATTCATCAGTCAACACAAATTTGTTCCATGCACGACCTTCTTTACAATGCAGCAATACATCCTTAAAATCAACATCAGCAGCATATTATTCTTTAACTGCCTCAAGTCCAAAAATTGTACAATTAAGTATAGCGCCTAAAAGGCATCAGCGATCACATTATCCTTCCCTTTCTTATGTTTACTAATGTAAGGAAAAGACTCAATAAACTCAATCCATTTAGCATGTCTACGGTTCAAATTACATTGAGAATGAATATACTTAAGTGATTCATGATCAGAATGAATAACAAATTCTTTGGGCAACAAATAATGATGCCACGTCTCTAAACAATGTACAAGTGCATACAATTCCTTATTATACGTGGAGTAATTCAAAACAGGCCTAGTAATTTTCTCACTAAAGTATGCAACAAGTTTACTATCTTGCATCAAAACACCACCAATGCTTATACCACTAGCATCACATTCAAACTCAAAAATCTTATCAAAATTAGGTAATTGTAGCAATGGTGCATGTGTAAGTTTATCCTTCAAAGCATCAAAAGACTCATGATGTACCTTACCCCAATGGAAATCAACGCCCTTCTTTGTCAACTCATGCAGAGGTGCAGCAATAGTGCTAAAATCTTTGACAAAGCGGCGGTAGAAACCTGCAAGACCAAGAAAACTCCTCACCTGTGTGATAGTTTTTGGTACGTGCCAGCTCTTTATGGCTTCAATCTTCGCCTCATCCACCTCAATTCCCTGTGGAGTCACAATATAGCCAAGAAAAGAGACTCGATCCATGTAAAAGGTGCACTTCTCAAGGTTAACAAATAAACGTGCATCTCGTAAAGCATAAAAACAGCACACAAATGATTCATATGTTCATCTATGGATTTGCTATAAATCAAGATATCATTAAAGTAAACTACCACAAATTTGCCAATAAAAGCTCTTAAAACCTCATTCATCAAGCGCATGAAAGTACTAGGTGCATTAGTTAAACCAAAAGGCATTACCAACCACTCATATAATCCGAATTTGGTTTTGAAAGCTGTGTTCCATTCATCTCCAAGTTTCATTCTAATTTGATGGTAGCCACTACGCAAATCAATTTTAGTGAAAATTATAGCAGCACATAACTCATCAAGCATGTCGTCTAGCCTAGGAATAGGATGACGATACCTAATAGTAATATTATTAATGGATCTATAATCTACACACACACGCCAAGTACCATCTTTCTTAGGAACCAAAAGTACTTGAACAACACAAGGACTAAGTGATTGACGAACATATCCACGATCCAAAAGGTCTTGAACTTGTCGTTGTATCTCCTTAGTCTCCTCAGGGTTGGTCCTATAAGCCGCACGGTTTGGTAAAGTAGCACCCGGAATCAAATTAATTTGATGCTCAATCCCTCTCAAAGGTGGTAATCCCGGGGGTATCTCTGCTGGAAAAGCATCCTCATACTCCTACAAAAGGTTAGTGACAGCAGGAGGCAAAGCACTAGAAGCAATATCATCAAGCGAAAACAAAGCTTGTTTGCATATCAAAGCATAGCAAATATCATCATTATCAGAAATTTCAGCAAGCTCAGATTTTGTTGCAAGACATGAACAACCTTGTAATTTAATTCCAGCAGCCTTAGAACTTGAAGAATCATTAACATTATTAGGTGTAGAATTAGAATTAATAGGTTGTTGAATTTCAGGACCTTTATTTTTCAAACTAGCAGCTCTTTCTAGATCAGCTTGTACAATTTTAGCAGGGGTCATTGGTAATAAAGTAATTTTAGTTCCTTTATGCATAAAAGTATACTTATTACTTCTACCATGGTGTATAGCATCATTATCAAATTCACAAGGTCTACCCAATAAAAGTGAACATGCTTGCATGGGTACGACATAACAATCAATAGAATCCACATAAGAACCAATGGAAAAAGGAACTCTGCAAGTTTGTATTACCTTAGCTTTTCCAGAGTCGTTTAACCACTGAATGTAGTACGGATGTGGATGTGGGCGTGTGGTCAAAGCAAGTTTGTTGACCACATCAGAACTCACCAAGTTATTGCAGGTCCCTCCATCAATGATGACACGTGCTCGGCGGTTCTTGATGACGAAGAAAATCTGGAACAAGTTGTGGCGCCGCATCGTCTCGGGCTGATGAACTTGTGTGCTAAGGACATGCTGAACAATAATGTTCATGTATCCCATGGTGTCTCCGCCTCCAAGGACGAGGTCACTGCTGGTGGCAGCGACGTCCTCCTCTTCATCCTCCACATCGGAGGTGCTCATGTAACCGCCATCGTCTGTCACCACATATGCTCGCCTACTTGGACAATCTTTCTGCACATGACCAAGTCCATGGCAGCGGTGGCACTGAATCCCTGTAGTACACCCCGTCGAAGCAACAGAGGAGGCACTACTAGCTGGTACCTACACAGAAGTTTTACCTGAGCGCATAGAAGGTGCAGGGGCATAATATTCTTTTCTTTATAATCAAGGATGAGGGTATAATATTCTTTATAATCAAGGATGTCCTGAATTTCTTTTCTTAAACCAGAATAAAAGCAACAAATCTGATCCTCTACTTTTTCCACTACAGCACAACGAATCAAACCCTTCTGAAGCTCACTAAAGTACTCCTGAACAGTTTTATCTCCTTGTTCTAAACGCTGCAGTTTATTACAAATCTCTCTATAAAAAGAAGAAGGAACAAAACAATCACGCATTGCTACCTTAAGTTCTTCCCAAGAAGTAGGCAAATCAGTTTCAGCAGCTAGACCACTCCACCAAACAATAGCAAAGTCATTAAACTCACTGGTGGCTTGTCTAACTCTATGTTGTTCAGGAACAAGGTGGGCATTAATTTTTTGTTCTACAGTCATCTCCCAATCAAGATAAACATCACCATCATACTGACTCGAAAACGAAGGAATTGAAAACTTAATTTTAGCATACGGGTCATCTGGAGCATAGTTACCGTGTGGACGACGATTGTAGTTATGGAAACCACCCATACCTTGAGTATTATGTTGCAAATGACATCGTAATCGTGCGGTCCTTGTAGCTGACCTATCCATGGTGCCATCAGCCTTATACACCGTGTCTTCATCATGGACGTCTTCAACATCGTTGTTGTTGTTATTGGTGTTCATATTGTTGGTTTTGGGAGCAGTCTCCAACGTGACAACCTGATCGGTTAACTTAGAGACCCGCTTCTCCAACCGCTTGATGCTTTCTGCAATGTGAAGCTTACTGACTGCATTAGTAACGGCTCTGGTGATCGTCTCTGCCAAATCACTCTGAGCAGCCTGCAAAGCCTTCTAGAGCTGCTCTTGGCTCACGCACTCAGCAAATTGTGAGGGTGAAGCCATCTCTCCGTCGTCACTTCCTGCCATCACAAACACCAAAACAGGAAACAAACAATGAAGGTTATCCCTACAAAACAGCTAAGCAGTGGTGCCTCTCAACACAGCAAAAGGAAACTCCTTACAAAGCTCTTACAAAGTTCTGAAAAGCAAAGAAAAGAATACTAGAGAGATGTGTTCCATGATTGCAAGGGTCACAAAATAACCTATGTGCTGTCCAGAAGAAATATGTAAAGCTAGGAAAGGCCAAATATATATATGTGAGTGGCACACAAATCAAAAATAGATAGTAAAGCTGAATAAGTGCCCAAGTAACTTGTCCCTAGTTGCTGGTCTAAGTATGTCCTAGAACAGTAGTGATAGCAAAGTAGAAACAAGGAGACAAAGGCACAACATGCGATAACAAGGGGCTAAGTGCAAAACAGCCAAATCCAGAAATTTCAGGGGGCTAGATGTAGCACTAGTAGAAATCCCAAATTTCTTTTTTTTTGATATTTTTCTCCAACTCACTAACAATGGAGGAGAATCCACAAAAAATTTCAGCTCAAACAGAGGTAGGATGTGGCCTACAGAAAATCTTAAAGTTTCAGAAAACGTTAGGTTCCAACTCACTAACTCATATGGCATCTTCTTCAACAACCGGTGGAGATAGACATAGTTGGAGGTGTAGCAAGCCATGTCGATTGCCTCCACCCAAAACCTCTCATGAGTTTCATACTCATCCAACATGACATGAGCAAGGGTGATGAGCGTCTTGTTCTTCCTCTCCACTACTCTATTTTGCTCGCGAGTATATGTAGCGGAGAATTCATGATTGATCCCTTTCTTGTCACAGTATTCCTCTACTGTGGTGTTCTTGAACTCAGTCCCATTGTCACTCCTTATCTTCACAATGCTAGCATTGAATTCATTCTTTGCTCTCTTTGCAAACTTTCTGAAGATACCACTGGCTTGAGATTTGTCCATAAGAAAGAAGGTCCAAGTGTATCTCGTGAAATTATCAACAAACACTAAGCAATATAGATTGCCTCCCAGACTCTTGTAGTGTGTTGGCCCAAACAAATCCATATGCAGGAGCTCTAGAGGATGAGATGTAGACATGAATGACTTAGTGGGATGTGAAGATGCAACTTATTTTCCTTCCTGACAAGCGCTACACAGTCTATCCATCTCAATGGTCACATCCTTGATTCCTTCAACTAGATTCCTCTTGACAATCTTCTTGAGCTGATTCATTCCAACATGTGCGAGTCTTCTATGTCACAACCATCCCTTGGATGCCTTAATGAATAGGCAAGTGCTTGGTGGCATATTGCTTGATTTGAAGTCCGTGACATACAAGTTCCCATGCATTACTCCATGAAATACTAGCCCTCTCTTGGCATTCTCAATTGTTGCACCATCCTCATCAAATGTGCACTTGAAACCCATGTCACAGAGTTGACCAATAGACAGAAGGTTGAAGTTGAGGGTTTCCACAAGAAAGACCTTGGAGAGATGGAGGTCATTTGTGATGGCCACCTTGCCCGAGCCTCTAACTCTCCCCTTTGAGTTATCCCCAAAAATTACCTTCTCATTATCTTCGTCTTCATCAATGGTGGTGAACATGGTTGGCTTCCCGGTCATATGTTAAGTGCACCCACTATCAAGAATCCAATGAGTACCTCCACTCTTGTAGTTGACCCTGGTGGTAGCCATAAGACAAGCACTAGAGGAAGAAGGGTTAGTATCCAAAGCATTACTTGATTGACTATCGCTCACCTCGTCGAGTCGAGCAATAAGACCATCCTCATAGATAGGGATTCTTGCAATCCTGTCCTGAAGTCTCCTCCTGATAGGATAGTGAGGAGCATGATACCTCCAATGTCCACGACCATCCCCCATGTGCACATTGTCAAGGTTGATGTAGTAATGGGGAGGATTATAGAGTCTAGTGATGTGCTCAAGCACGTGTCCCACTTGTGAGTGGAGCACAAGTACCATCTCCATTGCTCTCTTAATTGAGAGCTCATGCCTCTTGTTGACAACCTCCTCAAGTAGAAAGCCCCTCTTAGGAGCTGTGATTAGTCGGAGGAGCTCGTCAATTACTTCAATTGATGTTATGTTCGGAAGGCCCCTAAAAGAGTTTATCCTGCACACAAGATCATAAATCCTCAAGAAAGTCTCGCAAAGATCAACATTTAAGCTTCTTACTATTTCATCAAATTCAAAGAAAAGCTCCTGCGGTTGAGCTTGATGCATGTGCCAAAGTCGATCTTGCAGTGGATGAGGTGGAGATGCCGAAGCTGAAGTAGCAAGATTGATCATCTCAAATGATCAAGCGAGCATTGTTGTTGGTGCTCCCCCTACGCCAATGCTCGGTCCACCCAAGGTGCTTGGAGTAGAACTTGGAATGACACATGAGGTAGAGCTTGACGAAGCGCCCGATGAAGAACTTGGTGAATGTCTTGCTCCGAAGGGGTTGTAGAAGCTGTTGCAAGACATTCTTGTGGAGGGATCAAAGAAATTTGAGCTCGTAGCTACTTCTTTCCCTTTGCTTGAAGATGCTTCATGGTTTGCCTTGGATGTCTTCTTCTTCACCATGCTCGCGGTGATCTCCTCATCCTTGAAGAGCAGCTCAATCACATCCTCAACGGAGAGACTCTTCTCCATGAGAAGGTCATGGGTGATGTAGAAGAGCTTGCTACTTGGAAGCAAGGAGAGGATCTTCTCAACTATCACAATATTGGGAAGCTCGAAAGAAGTTGCCGCAATTCTGTCCACCAAACCTCGCAAGCGAATAAGAGAATCAAGTAAGTCCTCATTATCATTAGCACAAAATGCAAAGAACTCCTCAACAAGAGTACTACAAGCATGATCAACAAGGCACTCACAACCATCATCTATACTTGTCATGCTAGTGGAGCAAGCAAGATCAAGAGACACATCATTAGTAGTATCTAGGCACTCACTAGTACAAGGCATATCCACACAATCATCATACACATGATCATCGGTAAAGGTATTGGCAAAGTCCATGAGAGTATCCATCAACTCATCCGGAATCATGGCATTTAGATAGCTTTTAAAGCAATCCTTCCATGAGCCATGACCTGGCCCTGAATGGGATGACATCCCAACTCAATACGGTCACTACTCAAGGTGATTAAGCCTTATAATGAGCACTTGGCTCTGATACCACTTGAAAGGACCCAGTGACCAGGAGGGGGGGGGGGGTGAATCGGGAAAAAGCACTATGTACCAATTCACCAATTCCTAAAACCGACCACTCAATACAACTCCTACACAATCCTAGTGGTGATCACACTAGCAAGATAATGAACCTATGAAAGGAACAATGACCTAAGCATACTAGTGAATCACTCAAAGGCAATACAACTCCTAAACATGTTAGTGATCAAATGCGGAAGCTCAAACACTACTAACAAGTAAGGAGCCTATTCATGCAAGTCTAACAAGGTAATCACTTAGAACAAGACAAGCACACTAGCATGAATAACACGGTATGTAAATGCTGAAAGTAATACATCAAAGTAAGGAGTAGAGTATGAGATGTCTCATGACTCTTTACCGAGGTCTCAGAAGGATGGCACCTTCCGAACTCCTCATTGGACCACTCCTGCCAGAGTTGCGGTCCCTCCCGCCACCAAGTGGAGTTCTCGCCCACGAGCCCGCAATCACTCCTAGAGTGAAGACACGGTGCGCGTCACCATTGCATAAAGCACAAGCTTGCCTCCTTCAAGAACTTGCCGGACTCCATGAGCTGACACGGGCGCTCACTATTGATACCCCTTTCACTGGCGGGCTCAATCCATGTACAAACGTGTGATGGCCTTCACAACGGATCACGATAGGCTCGATCACCGACACCTAACTGGTCTAGGTCTCAACATAGACCAAGAGTGACAATCTAGATCATACCCTCAAGGACACCCTAGCCTTAGATGTGCAAGATGCTCAAGTTACTCTCCTCTAGCACTCTCAAGATATGCAATATCTCCTCCTAGTGCTCTCCTCTTTTCCTCTTGGACCTTACCAAATGCTCTCAGGTATTCCACTGGCCAAGAGAGGTCCCAAAGACCCCAGCAACGAAGTTATATAGGCTCCCAACCTCATACTAGCCGTTGCTCCACGAAATCAGCTTTCTGAGCCTACTGATCGGATAGTCCGGTCACTGCCTGATCGGACAGTCCGGTCACTGTAACGCAATGCTCTAACGGCTCTGTCCTCTACTGACCAGACCGTACGGTCACCTGACCGGACTGTCCGATCCGTTTCTCTCTCCAGTCTAGAAACATTTCACGCTGAAGCTTCCTCGCTGCCCTGTGCAAGTCAGACTCTAGCACAGACAGACTCCTCGCTCCTCGCTATAAGTCCGGGACAACTCCCCATAGTGACCATACAGTCCGGTCACCTCTGACCCCTCTGTCCGGTCTCTATGTCCAGAAGCTGAAACTTGTCATCCTCACTTGACTTTGTTTCCTGGCTTCTTTGAATAGCTCATTGGCTTCTCCACTATCAACTTGTGCCTGTGATTTCACAGAGCAACCATGCACATCACCGACTAGACATGACCTAATAGAATGACCTAGACCCCCTTGATAGTCTGGTTTTTCCTATGGACTCAAAGCACTAACAACTAGGCAAGTGTACCCAACACTTGCACCATAGCTTGTTCTCCACTTTGATCCATTTCATCAACCCTTGGACTCCATCAACTTCACAAGCTTCCATGCTTGTGGTCATCGTCATTAATCGCCAAGGACGCCATTGACAATCATCATAAGATAGAAGAGGTTTCCTACACGAACAACACTCGTGTAGACATTAGTCACATTTCATGTTCGTCATTCATCACCAAAACATCATACCTTGGGGTGACCTCAATGATGATGAACCTTACACACACACACACACACGCACAGAGAGAGAGAGAGGGGGGGGGGAGGTAGGGAGAGGGGTTAGGGTTTGGTCGGTATATATATTAAGTTATGAGGTATTGGGCCATAATGGGCTAGGTATTTCTTGTTTGCAGCGGGCCACAACATGGGCCGCCACTATAAATGCTTTACCATTTGTAGCGGCGGCCCAAGTTGTGAACCGCTGCTAAAAGTCCATTTTTAATGGCGGTTCAGCTTACTAAATGCCTTTTAAAAAAGTTTATAACAATGTAGCAATGGGGAATTTGTGTTCCGCCGCTAGGCTTGTTTCGAAAATGCCTCTATAGGCCAGTTTTGTTGTAGTGAAAATAAAATCAGAATTCAATGCAACTTATGTATGTGTCTAGAACAATATATCTCAACTTGAGTTGTTGCTGTTATGGAACAAATTCAGATTTCTATGCTTCTTTAGGTACATCTCCGTATGAAACTAATTTCTACATAACATTCATGATTCATCCAAATTAAAGAATAAGATGGCCCTAGATTGACCTCCATGTTTCCATCACAAAAGCAATCATGAAACTAATTGCTGGTAGGTAAATCTAGCACATGTTCAGTCCAAATACTAAGCAACATTGCAAGATTGTATGCTCACATACTCCAGCTGTTAATAAACTTTTATGTGTGCAAAACATATGACCATAAATGATGCACTGTTTCTGTAAGACACTAGAAGATCTGTTATATGCTACAAAGGTAGTAGTGTGGCATTCATTTTTTCTGTTGTGTTGTTCATCATAGTAACAAGATAGGAAAAGGTACTCACAATGGTCTCTTTTGTGTTCTCATTAAAACCCGACTTGCTGCTGCAGTCGGTGTCCTTAAAAATATCAATTGCAGACGGTGGTCTACCCTTAAATTTGGTTTGCTTCTGAAATTACATACAAATAGAAAAGTCAATAATTGAATACATGTGGAGAATTAAATGAATAGTAGTACATAAAAACCTCCTCTAATCCCCTAAGTCTAGATATGAACAAAAGAAATTTGTTGCTGCTGCATCTACTAGTGTCTTGCTGCTTGCAAGTATGGCAGAAGGTAGATATGAATAAATCAGTTGTAGCTGCATAAGGCTAAATACATAGAGGTGGTGCAAACCAGGTGTTCATCATGCATGCTATCAACTTTATATTTTGTAAAGTAACGCAGCTACTATGTACAAAGATGCTTTCTAAATGGCAGCAATTTTGGATAAAGGGATTTGCCTACATGGGGCTAGTGAGCAGAAAACAAATCATTGTAAGTAGCTCATTTGAATAAGATTCAAGTTCAGAGTTCAGGTATAGGATTCAAGTTTCAGATTTTAGTTAACAAACATAATAGATGCAGTAGCACAGTAACAGCAACAATTTATCTTACCATGGCATATATCAAGCATATAACTCCTAGATCATGTCATCTGGTGGTACTTAACTAGCTCACAACTATCTTTGTTTTTCAGACATTTTTCCAATAGAAAGAGAAATATTAGTGGACAGACAATCCATATTATGCAAGGCAATATTTGTGATAGATATTAAGGAAGTATACCTTGTGCTTTGGGGTAGACCACATGTCCACGAGTTGTCTCCACTGCATGTCAGTCATAGTGGTCAGCGGTGAAGTTGTTCTAACTTCATTTGCTGGTATGCCATTGAAGATTTGCTTCGTCATGCTGTATCTCATCTACTGCTGTCCTTTTTTGAGCAAATCAGAAAATGCATCTTTCACTGGATCAGCATCTGCATCAATTGTGAATTGACTCTGGACAAGAGCATGAACATATCATTAAATACCATTAAAATGTTATGGTAGTGTATCAAAACAATTAAAAAAGGACTAACAGCCATAGTAATCCATAAACCACAAATTTGGGCATGCATCCTCATCAAGATTACAACCTGATTCTATTATCAGAATTATTAAGCAACATGTTGAACAAGGAACACCCATGGTAAAAAGGTTAACTTAAGTTTAGATGATAATAATTTTCAAATCATAGGTTATCAAAACAATTGACCATGGACTAACAGCCATGTATGTATTTAGTAATCCATAAACCACAAAAAAGAGGCATGTGTTTTGCAACCTGTTTACTTACATTGATTTTGTCATTAGAGTTTTTAACAACACCTATGACATCTTTGTCCTTATAATGCTTTTAGTGAGTGAAGACTAGGACATGGTTCCATAAAATAATACCAGCCTCCAATGCTAGTTTTGCATCTTACAAAGGAACCTCTGGACGCAGTTTTCCTTCAGGAATGTGCATTGCGATATTGTTGGTAACCCTCTTGAAATGTTATCCAAATCTCTACCTACGTGTCTACATTCATGGCTCACCATAGTTGTGTTGACGTTTGCTAAGTTATATCAATATAATAATCCCTAGCAATGCTGCCAAACATAATTATAAAGGTGTACCTCAGTGTCAATTGAGTAAAATCCACAAGCGCAAGAAAAATACCATTGTAGCATTTCACCAATGGCTTACTCCAATGACTTGTCATTTATAGTTCTACCAAAGGAAGGTATAACAAGAATATGTTTTTGTTATTAATGACATAGACATAAAAATTGATATTGGTACTCAGAGTTTATATAGGGTTGAGTATATAATGATAATAGGTGTAGTGTGACACACAGATCATCATTCGCTAAGATAAATAAAGAACCTATGTCTCTAGTGGGTTTTAGCTAGGAGAGCAAAGTTGTATCTCTAATGTTATTATACCTATATAGTCACATAGTCAAACAATTACAATCAAGTCTATACTAGCCAAAGTATAATGCACTCAACACTTCGCGTACAGATTCAAGCCCGACATACACAAGGCAACTCTGTCTTGGACGCATGTCGTAACCGAATGTGGAGGAGTACAAAGGACAGATAGGGCTGTCACCACCAACTGCCTACCTCTGCAGATCATGGATTATGAGATAATCAATACTATCTAACTATTTAAGCACCGTGCTTACATATTTAAGTAGAGTTCTTACTGTGGCATATATGCATATGGAATACTTAACCACTCGACAATATACCCGAGTGGGCCAAAGGCTTGGCTATGAAGCATTGTAGATCAAGGCCCAGAAGATAGCTTGTCGGATATTTCTTTAGAGTAGGCTACAAGTTAGGTCAAGAGATATGATGTATAGATAGAATCAAATGTAACCAAATCAGAGATTGCCATGTAAACCACTGCCCTTCGGTTATATAAGGAGGGCAGGGGGTCCTTAGAGATCAAGAGAACTCGTATTGGGAACTTTCTGCCCAGTGCAAACCCTAGTTATACATGGACACCAACAGGACGTAGGGTTGTTATTTGCAAGGAGGCCCGAACCTGTATAAACCCTGTGTCTTATGTCCATCGACATTGGTACTCATACGCATACCTAGTATTACTATCGAGATTATCTCTCGACAGTTGGCACGCCAGGAAGGGGGACGCGGTGAGTTCTTCATTGAAGTCGATGGCTTTTCTCGACATCAAGTTTCGCCCAGGAGACAAGATCCGTTTTGGCACCCTCAGCTTCATGGCCAATGAAGACGGAGACTTTGTCAAGCAATGCTCGGGGGCACCTTCGATGAATGCTACGACGCCAAGCCTCGCGACCTGCAACACTTCGGCCGCCAAACGCAAGGTCGATCCAGCCCACCAATTCCAACTTGGCCTCAACAATGCGGCAGCGGCCCTTTAAGCAGAAACCCTCCCGGGTTCCTTCTTGGCGTTCTCCACAGTGGACCGACCGACAAACTTGGCTGATTCAGATCTGACTATGGTTAATCTCCTGACTCCTCATATGGAGGAGTTGGATGAGGATCCCAATTTTTTCCATGGATCAAGGTTAGTAGCTAGATCGGCCTTGAGAACGAGTCAATCCTGGACTTGATTGAAGGGCCGAGTTATTTGGAAAGCTACTCGTTGGATGACCACGAGGTCTTCATGGTGGCACCGACTGCCCCAGGAGGCACTGTTAGGGAAACATCTGCGGCAGTCGCCGCACGAAGAAACATGGAGCCTCAGGACGGGCAGGAGATCGAGCTTGAGGACGATGACCCAGGCGCTACCACTCCCCTGCTCCAACGACCGGATGCTCGGCAGGGATCTCGGATTGTGCAAAACCTTGACATGGGCGATGTCACCTTAAGACTGGACGGTGAAGACATTTTTCAAGACCCCCAGCATAACATCACGGCTGTGGCTTCCTTGTTGAACTCATTGGAGCCTATGCTCCAAGTGAGCCCTGAGTTGACGCCACAAGTCAACAAGCTAAAGGCACACATCAAAGCGGCAGCCGTACTGGAGATGAACAACACATTGACACCGAGTAGATTAGCATCTGGCGCAGCTAGCTCTAGGCCGAGTCAGGATAGGAGGGATCGGCAACGTACCGATCGGCAGGCCACCCCGTCGGTCGAGCCATGATGGCGGCCCATCATGGACTACCACGACCGGAACCCACATGCCGATCTTCGTAGCGGTATCCCACCGCGTGATGCCCGGGTCTAGCTGGACAACAGATATCAGGAGCGGGACGAGGTGGCCCACCGAGAGTATGAGGACGAACGGCACCGCTGCAGTTTCATGGATGACTGATACTATGAGCATGCCGACAGAAGAGATCCGCCTTGTGACGATCGGTATTATGACCGATGGAATGACGAGCAGCATGAAGACAGGTATCGCCAAGAGGATGGCGGTGACAGAGAACGAACGCCCGACAATTATGATGATGAGGCCGGTATCCGAGCATTCACTCGTGAGTTACGAGTTGTTAGCTGGCCGGCCAGTTTCAAGCCAGTCGGCATCGAGAAATACGATGGAAAAACAGACCCACGTGATTGGCTCCATGTCTACGCCATAGCCATCCGGGCACTCGGCGGTGACAGCTCTGTTATGGCCAACTACTTATATGTATGCTTGGCTCTAGCAACCAGGACTTGGCTCATCAATCTGCCTGCCAACTCTATCAGCTCTTGGATGGAGTTGTGCAAGCAGTTCACGACCAATTTCCAGGCAACATTTGATAGGCCTGGAAACCACTGGGAGCTCGCAAGGATCAAGCAGAGGGACAGAGAGCCACTAGAAGAATACATCCAATGCTTCTGCCGAGTGAAGAACACCATCCCCAACATCTCAGATGCTTAGGTGGTCGCCGCCTTCCAGGGTGGGCTACGCGACGACGATCTGATCACAAAGATTGGCAGACTGGATGCTGCAGGAATCCTGACGGCCAAGGAGTTGTTCACCATGGCAGACAAATATGCAGCCGGTAACTTGGCCCTATTTTAAGTTTGCCAGTACAAGGACAAGGCACCTCGGAATCGTGGCCAGTCAGCCCCATTCAATTACAACAAGGATGGTGACAAGAAGCGCAAGCAGGACAGAATGGTTGCAACGATCGAGTGTCCTAACAGGAAAAGGTAGGACACCCAGGAGGATTTCGACAAGATGTTGGAGGGCCCATGTATGTTGCACGACGGTGCTCACAAGGCCAATGAGTGCTTCAAACTAAAGAGCTTCGCGCATCACACCTTGAAAGTCTGTAGAGAGCGTCCCTGGATCCCCGAGGGAGGGGAAAAAGACGAGGACAAGGAAGATGAGGATAAGGAGGAGTTCCAGGACCCGGAACAAGAGGTTAACTATATCTATGGCAGGTCCACGACCCATTCAAAGCGCCAGCAGAAGATCCTCTACCGGGAAGTTCACTCGGTAACACCTGCAGTCCCACAATATTTGTGCTGGTCCGAAGTCCCGATAAGCATTGATCGGGTGGATCACCCGGATCACATCTCTAGGCCAGGCAGGTACCCGCTAGTACTATCACCGACTGTTAACCGAGTTCGGCTCCATACAGTGCTGGTTTACGGTGGTAGCAGCTTGGATATCCTCTTCGTGAAGACATTCCGGGAACTCGGCATTCCCTTAACCGACCTCAAGCCCAGCAGGTCACCATTTCATGGCGTAATCCCCGGCATGAAAACAGTCCCGCTGGGGCAAATTACCCTTTCCGTGACATTCGACATTCGAGAAAATTACAGAATGGAACACGTCACCTTCGAGATTGTTGACCTGGATTCCACCTATCATGCCATTATTGGGCGACCAGCTATCACCAAGTTCATGGCTGTGCCACATTATCCTTATATGATGATGAAGATGCCTGGGCCAAACGGGGTCATCTCGTTGTACTCAGACATGAGAACTTCTTACGACTGTGACAACCAGAGTTGTGAGCTGACAGAGAAGATGGCGATGGCGTCAGATCTTGCTGAGCTGAAGTCGACGGCTGCAGATATGGAGGAGACCAACCTTTACGCCCCTCCCAAGAAGATGGCGATGCAGGCAGAGGTTGTAGAATCAAAACAAATTCAGCTAGATGATAGGGATGTATCCAAGACCGCCAATATCGGGGGTCAACTTAGATGACAAATAGGAAAGCGCGCTCATCCTTTTCCTTCATAATAATAAAGATATATTTGCATGGAACCCTTCTGACATGCTAGGTGTTCCAAGGGAAAAGGCTGAGCACAGATTACATGTTCGATCGAGTGCCAAACCTGTACGCCAACGTCTTCGGCAATTTTCGCGGGATCGTAAGGATGTGATTAGAAAAGAAATCAGCCGATTACTGGCGGCCGGTTTTATTAAAGAAGTATTTCATCCTGACTGGTGAGCTAACCTAGTCTTAGTACGGAAGAAGAATAAGGAGTGGCGAATGTGCGTGGACTATACTGGCCTTAATAAGGCATGTCCCAAAGATCCATTCGCCCTCCCTGGCATCGACCAAGTAGTTGACTCGACGGCTGGCTGCGCTCTATTATGTTTTTTGGATGCCTATTCAAGTTACCATTAGATTCCTTTGCACGAGTCGGACCAGCTGAAGACCTCAATCATCACGCCATTTGGAGCTTTTTGCTTAACAACAATGCCTTTCGGGCTAAAGAATGTAGGTGCAACATATCAATGAACAATGTAGCGTTGTTTAGGCAATCAGATCGGAAGAAACGCTGAGGCCTACGTAGACGATGTGGTGGTCAAAAGTCGGCTCATGTCCGACCTAATTCAAGACCTAACAGAGATGTTCGATAATCTCTGCACTTACAGCATGAAGCTCAACCCTGAGAAGTGTGTCTTCGGTGTTCCATCCGGGAAACGACTCAGGTTTTTAGTCTTAAGTCGTGGAATTGAGGCAAATCTCGAAAAGGTAAAGGCCATATTACAAATAGGGTGCCCTCACTCCAAGAAAGATGTCCAGAAGCTCACCGACTGCATGGCAGCCCTCAGTCGATTCGTTTCGCGACTCGGCGTGAGGGGGCTTCCAATTTTTCAACTGTTGAAGAAGCAAGACTCATTCATCTGGAATGATGAGGCCCAGAAAGCCTTGGATGACTTCAAAGCTTATATTATCGGCCCCCTGGTGTTAACACCCCCTGATCTAAGAGAAACTTTGCAGCTGTACATCTCTGCAACCACACATGTTGTCAGCACTATGCTGGTGGTCGAACGGGTGGAAGATGGCAAGGCTCAAAGGGTGCAGCGACCGTTATACTACGTCAGCGAAGTCTTGTCCAATTCTAAAGAGCGTTACTTCCAGCTCCAGAAATTGGTGTATGCGCTGTTGATGACGTCTCGCAAGCTCAAGCACTATTTCAAGGATCATCGGATTGAGGTACACACCTCCTTTGGTCTGGGCGAATTACTACACAACTGGGATGCAACGTGCAAAATCACCAAGTGGGCTGTTGAACTCAAATCATAGGAGATCACCTTCATGTCCCGTGATGCAATCAAAGCCCAGGCTCTATCAGATTTTATTGCTGAATGGACCGAGTCTGAACTACCACCAACTCCGCATGAAACAAGTTACTAGACTATGTCTTTCGACGGGTCCCTACAACTAGAAGGAGCTCGTGCCGGGGAAGTACTAATATCTCCAAAAGGAGTGCGGATGCGTCATGTTCTCCAGATGCATTTCCACATGTCCAATAACGTGGCAGAATACGAGGCCCTCTTGCATGGTTTGAGGATTGCCATATCACTCGGCGTCAAGCGGATCAGCATTTCAGGAGATTCGACGCTCGTCATCAATCAGGTATCCAAGGAGTGGTGTTGCTCTGATGACAACATGACAGCATACTACGCTGAGGTTCGGAAGCTTGAAGACAAGTTTGATGGTATCGAATATAAACATGTCCTCGACAAGTTTAACAAGGACGCATACATGTTGGCCAAGCTTGGGTCCAGTAGAGCGTGAATACCCGATGGAGTATTTCTCGACAACCTACACAAGCCATCTGTACTATCCCAACAAACTATGGCGCAGGCTGCCAAACATAACAAAGCGTCTCGGTAGATCTTTGTAATAGAGATAGACTGGAGGGTCCCACTTGTCGAATATTTGGACAGAAAAGTGTTGCCAACCGACAAAGAAGAATCTCTCCAAATAATTCGCAAGTCAAGATTATATTGCACTATGGACAATCTGTTATACAAGCACAGCCCATATGGCATACTTTTGAAGTGCTTGTCGTGGGAGGAGGGCATTGCTATCCTGAAGGAGGTTCACGCTGGCATATGCGGCAACCATGCGGGCCCTTCAACTATAGCATCCAAAGCAATGCGACCGGGATTTTATTGGCCTACGGCCATCGCCGACACTCGTTTGGAAGTGTGAGGGGTGCCAGTTTTTTGCTCGACAGATGCATGTACCTGCCACTGAACTACATAATATCCTAATAACATGGCCTTTCTCAGTTTGGGGCTTGGATATTGTTGGACCTTTTTAGAAGTCTCAGGAAGGTTTCACCCATTTGTTCATGGCTGTGGATAAGTTCTCCAAATGGATCGAGGCAAAACCAGTTAGAAAAATTTCCACAAAAAAGGCTGTTGAATTTATGATCAAGATAGTGACTCGGTTTGGTGCCCCACACAAGATTATCACTGATAACGGGAGTCAGTTCACGGCACGAGAGTTTAAGGATTTCACCGACAAGATAGGATTTAAGATTGGATATGCCTCAGCAGCCCATCCACAATGAAACGGTCAAGTCGAGCGGGAAAATGGCCTAATATTATCAGGAATCAAACCTCACATATTCGATCGATTGGAGAAATATGCTCGGCGTTGGGTCCAAGAGCTACCATCAGTATTATGGGGACTGAGAACTAATATCAGTCGGGCTACGGGGCACTCGCCTTTCATGTTGGTTTATGGCTTTGAAGCAATGTTGCCGACTGAAGTACTATTCGTTTCACCATGTGTGTCGGCTTATGATGAAATACTTTCAAACGAACATAGGCGTGATGACCTTCTGTTGCTGGAAGAAAAGCATGATGCAACTTTAATTCGGTTGGTCAAGTACAATCAAAGTTTGTGTCGATATCACGATAAAAACGTTAGATCCCGTGATTTTGCGGTCGGTGATCTGGTTTTAAAACAGATTCAATCTACGGTCGGCAGGCACAAGCTATCAGCTCCATGGGAGGGGCCTTTTATTGTGAAGGAAGTCACTTGGCCATGTGCATATCGGTTGATGCATGAGGATGGATCGGACCTTCCTAGCTCATGGAACATATCTCAGCTACGTTTATGCCTTGCTTTTGTAGTTTGTTCTATTCTATATAAGTTTGTATTTTTTGGATTAAATATATACACATATGCTTATTATGGTCATGATGATTGCCCTCATGGTTCTGTGTGAACTAATTATTTTTTTGATACCTAACAGTCATGACCCTAATTTTTTATTCTTGGTACCACCTTGGCTCGCACATGTTGGCCAAGTGGCTTCTTAGTCCCCAAGGCTCATGTTGTCTATTGAGGACCAAGGCAACTTTCCTAATTCACATATGTTTGACCGAGTGAGTCCTTAGTCTCCATGGTTCATGTTGGTTATTGGGAACATTGTTTAGAGTGCTGACGTGCGTTGTGTATTGATTGTGAGTGTTTAACACGAGTTCATACAATACATAAACAAAGCAGTACGTCCCAGAGTTCATTACAACTACAGTGATGGATCTAGATCCTAAGGGTCTACTGAATTAAAATTCATTACATAATTGGTAATGACACAGAAATATTGTACAAAACATTACAGTTTTGGCAATGGATCCAGCTCTATCAGGTCAGCTAACACATTGGCAGTCTTTTGTGCCCCTGTGACCAGAGCTTCGCACTGCTCATCAGACAAGTCCTCATGAAAGCCTTCCGCGATCACATCGATGTTGATGTCGGGAATATGGGACTTGGCAATAGCTAGTACCTGAGCACTAGCCAATTCGGCGATGTGCCACACATGTTCTTTCACTCGGTTTGGCGCCTCTTGCAACCGAGTGAGGAGGTCTCAGCATCGGGGTGGTTTCTCTTCTGGCATGATGTACTGTGCCACCACCTCCGCGTCTTTTTGCAGAGCTGCAAGAGACCAGCAAAGATTTTCATCACCTTTGATAAATTTCTTTTGTAATAGTTCATAAGCCTTTTTTTGATCCTATAGGAACACAATGGACTCATTGTTCTTATTAGTAAGGACTCGGTGGAGCAGTTAATGCAAGGATAGGATTTACCTCTCAGGCATTTTTTAGAGTCAGACTTTTCTAGTTCTAGAGCTGCAACTTTCGCTTTGTATTCTTCGTTGAGCTTTTCTATCTCTTTGAAGGATTTTTTAATTTGTTTAATTCATCAACCGACTTTTTAAAAATCCCTTCAGCCATGGCTAGCCCATTTTGGAGCTCCACGTTCCTCTCCCTTTGAGCTTTAATTGTTTCCTCGAAATCTAGTATACAAAAGGCGTAAGTCGGCAGCGACATTTTTCATATATAAAGATATGTAAATCTTTACCTTTTGCACTTTTCTTCCACTGGGCTTGGGACTCCTTCAGGGTTGTGAAGCCATCCTTCAATTTTTCAAAATTCTTTTTGAGTTCAATCGAAGATTGAAGCTGCTTTTTCAATTCCTCATTTTCTTTCTTCAATGTCTCTACAGTAATGCAGGATGACTCCAGAGTCTTCACTTGGTTCTTCAACTCGGCAATCATTGTTGCCGAGTCGGCATCTTTCTTGCTTTTCACAACAAGTTCCTGCGCCAATTCTGAAACAGAAAAGCTTGATAAATATGGTGTACAGGCTAACGTGATTATGTTACGCATTGATAACATACCTGAGAGTTTAAATCAAAGTTCATCAGCTTGAGACAAATGATTCCTTAGCTCAAGAACCAGGCGCCCAACATCAAGTCTTTCCTTGGCAAGCTGATCTTCAAGATCCATGGCTTTACCACATGTTCTTTCTACAATTTGCAACAACTTGCTTTTATTGGTCATATGGGACTTCAGGCACTGTACACAGGAGAATAGCATCAGAGGATGTATCATTTTGCAAAATAACTACTAGGAGCATATTTAAATACTCGAGGGAGAATATACCTGAAATGAGTGATAGGCTTTTTCGGTAAAGCCTTCAAAATCCTTCAATTCTTCTTGCTCGGCGGCTTCATCAAACCCAGCGATGGCAAATTTACCAATATGATATACTGACCTGGCGGGAGGATTTTCACCCACCGCTCCTTCCTTCACCACTCGGTGAATAGGAGTCGGTATAGTGTCTAACTCAGGGCCGATCGGATGATCATAGGTGTTGGCTCTGGCATCTTTTCAAAAATAAGGGTGGGTTCTTCGGCCTCCATGGGTGGAGGAGTTTCAAGAGTTGCAGTCATCCCTGGGTCGTTTAAATCGGGCACCGGGAGCTCCCCCAGCGTCTTGGGTCACCTGAGGAGATGTGGGAGCAGCACCAGCTTCACTCGGTTTCTTTGCCGAGTGATTGGCGACACCATCTTTGAAGGGCTTAACCTTTAAATTAGATTGATCTTCATCAGGGACCGAGCTCTAGGGAGACGCGTGGCTACTGAATGTTTGGTCTGATCTACAGATTATGGCACATCAGGCGAGGTTACTTAGTAACTAATTAGATGCATTGTCAATGAGAAGACTCACTTTGACCGACGTTTAAACTTCAGTCCTGATAATTTGGAGGGTGGATTGGTGTTTGCCTTCTCTACATTCTCGGAAGCTTTTTCCGTGTCTATCCTTTTTGCACTCTTATCACTCAGGGAATTTTGTCCTTTCGAGGGTTTAGCTCCTGCACGAGTTTCCCGAGTGGTTGGTGACTCGGTGGTAGTCTTTTTTGACTGCTCTTGCAGTCGGACAATCCTCTCCGCCAGTGATTCATCATCTTTAGATTCTTCTATGCAAGCCTTACGGTACTTGGGGGCAGAAGGCCGACTGGGTAATTTCTCTCGGCTAGTAGGAGGCAATGGTGGATTTAACGAGTAGACATCAAGATTCTTCATAGTGAATGATATATTAAACAGTCACTGATAAAAGAGTATATTAAAATTTTGTCAATGAGCAGGGATCACTTACTGGATTTCTGTCCATTTTTTAATGATACCCAGCTATTGCAGATGCTGGAGTCCAATGAAGCAATGAACAAAAGATGTTCTCCAGATGAAGTGTTAGCTCTCTATCTGACAATTTTTCAGGCACCTCCAAGGTGGGATCTGTGTTCAGTTGAAATTTCCATCCAGGAACATGACGTTTCTTGATGGGTTGCACATGGCGATAAATGAAGCTAGAGGCAACATCTACACCACTGTAGCCTTTGGATTTTAGCACGGCAATCTGATCCAGTATGGCATCAACCTGGGCTTTCTTGTTGGGGGCTGCTTTCATAGACCATTTAGGTTGAGGCATAGGGGTTTCAGCTGTAAACTCCAACAAAGGGGGTGCATGGTTCCCATGATAAAACTAGTCTGCATGCCATCCCTTGTTTGTTGAGGGAAGGGGGACTTCAATATACTTGGATTTGTTCCTCAACCCAGCGCCCCGAATCACATTACTATTGTTCAATTTTAGAAAAAATACAGCTCCTTGAATGCGTTGAAATGAGGAGGGATCCCTAGGAATACTTCGCATAGATGGATAAAGATGGAAATGTGAAGAATCGAGTTTGGATTCAGATTCACAAGGTTTATCCCATAGAAAAATAGAAGACCTCGGAAGAAATCGCTACTGGGGATCCTAAATCCACGATAGAAAAAAGAGGCGAAAACAGTAATTTGATCTACTGGGGGTTGAGGAGATCTCTGACCTATAGCCTCAATCCAACCCCTGGTTTGTTGATCTTGGAGTACTCCATCCATCACCAGCCTGTTGATTTTTTCTGTATCCATGGCGAAGGCAAGGAACTCTTTGATGCCGACGGGAATGTCGAAGGTCACTTCTTCTTCGGACTTCCCAGGGGAAGTTTGTTTCTTGGATTGAGCCTTGGTACTTTGGCGAGTTCGTTTGGGTGCCATGGGGGCTGCTGTCTTGGAAGGAATGAAGATGCGGGAACTTGTTTGGAGGGAAAAGGAGATCTGAGATCTAGGGTTTTGGCTCGCGAGCTGGCAGGGCTCTGTTGTGAGCTGGCAAAGGTGAAGGGGTGTGAGTCTATTTTTATACTGGATGGTTAAACTAATGGGTTGCGGATTTTTGTCCCGAATAGGTGGGAGTAACTATGGGGCATTTATGGCGCCTTGCGAATCATGCCTTTAAAAAGTCAGTGCTATCACTCGGTTCACGACTGATAGTCTCATACCTGGGGGCTACGACGTCTCTATTTTATGATTGATCGGGAATCACTTGGATTGTTGATTCCTAGGCTTTAAAAATTATCAGAACATATGAAAGAAGTGATAGTATCAATATTGGATATTATTTTGGTTATTTAATATCATAAACCACTTGGATGTGGCATTTTTTGCATAGCTTAAGGGTTATAAGTATTTTTGAACTCATAAGGTATTTCCAATTTCAACACAATCTGAGTCGGGGGCTATGCTTATGGAATACACCTTTTTTATTAATTGACAAGGAAGGAGATCTTTCATATATAGCAAGTAAAGCACTTTTCAATTTTGAAGAGTATCAAGATAGGTTGAGGATTCACATTCAAAATTGGAAAGTTCTTGGGGGCTACTGTGGCATATATGCATATGGGATACTTAACTACTCGGCAATATGCCCGAGTGGGCCAAAGGCTTGGTTATGAAGCATTGTAGATCAAGGCCCAGAAGATAGGTAGTTGGATATTTATTTAGAGTAGGCTACAAGTTAGGTCAAGAGATATGATGTATAGATAGAATCAAATGTAACTGAATCAGAGATTGCCATGTAAACCACTGCCCTTCGGTTATATAAGGAGGGCACGGGGTCCTTAGAGATCAAGAGAACTCGTATTGGGAACTTTCTGCGCAGTGTGAACCCTAGTTATACAAGAACACCAATAGGACGTAGGGTTGTTATCTGCAAGGAGGCCCGAACCTGTATAAACCCTGCATCTTGTGTCCATTGGCATTGGTACTCATATGCATACCTAGTATTACTATCGAGATTATCTCTCGACACTTACATTGATCAAACACTAACACTTCCCTAAACCTAATTGGATATCAAACCCATGTTGAGGCATAATAGCTAGAACAAAGTACAAACTAGCATTATAAAATTTAGACTATAGTCAAGGTATATACTATTCATAACAATAAGGTAGCAAGTATATATCATCATGAAAGCATAATAAAGTCCTATGACATGAATATCATATATAACCAAACAAGGAACACCTATCATAAGCATAACTATATGGAAGAACTATATTATTGAAATAGAGCAAAGTCATAAGTAAATGGAATAAGGAAAATGATACAAGATCCATTACCAAACTCCTATGACTTGGAGACTTGAGCAAGGCTCAACCTAAACTAAACTCTGCTAGGACTAGGAAACTACTAAGTGAAAGAGGGAAATGAATAGCTCTTGAGTGTCTGTGTTGGAGTGGAGCTCCTCCCTTCCTTTTATAGTGCCCAAAGGTCGGTTTCTAGGAGTAACTACCAAGGAATTTCGGCGCACCGACCTTGGCAAAGGCCTGAGGATGCGACACATGGAAGGGGAGGCTGATCCGCCTCAACACCTGGTCAGCTGACCTGAAGGCCCGGTCATCCGACCTGATTGTGGTCATCTGGTTCTATGCTTCCTCGGGGTGACAGATAGGTGGGTCCTCTTCTGGTTTAAGTTTGTGTTCTCCGGAGGAATCCTATGTAGCCACGTATGTGATCCGAGGGATTTCCATTTGTCACCGTCCCACTAGCTTGAATGGTGTTCTCAAGGATTATGCTCCATTTCTCCACCTCTTGTATGTCAAATCCCTGCATGCGAATGTTTCTCCAAGGACAAGTGGAATCCTATTATTCCTAACTAACATGCAGATCATATTATTCCTAACTAACATGCATGTATGAAATGTCAAGTCTTCCTATTTTTATAGTCATATTGATGGTCAAAATTGGTATCTAGCGACTGTCAACAAACCCCAAGCTGAAAACCTTTGCTTATTTCGAGTGAAGGCAAAACTCGGGTTCGTGTTGATCAGGATTTGCTACAATGTCCTATTTTTAGCGTATACCCAAGTGCACAACTAAGACACTCTACAAAGGATTGAATGAGTTGGCAGGAATATTTCACCTTTCCATTACCAATGGGTTGTTTTAGCTTCTCCAAATCTTGAGCGGTTGGAAGAGAGAACAATTTGTAGGACTTTCATTTCTCCTACTCACCTTGATCAACTTTAGCCTAAAGGTTATTAATTTTAGTGACAAATCTAAGTTCCTCAAATGATTCGCTCAGATCGATCAATGTGTATTGTATTCCTCACCAAGGCTTATGATATCTAAAAAATCCTACCTCTAAAGGCTAATATGTAGAGCTCAGGATAAGGATAAATGTGGCATACCTATATTTCATATGTCGCTTAGTCAAAAGAGTGGATCTATGGGGAAAGTATGTTCTACAAGCATGATCAAAATGTGCATGTGTGGTGGATATGGTGGAGTGGAATGGAGACTCTTTTTTATTTGTCTTGGCTCTCCCTTCCTTGGCAAGTGTAGACTATCTTTTTTTTGTCAAGCTCTTCATGGAGCAAGAATCTTTTTCTTTCTTTTTTTTAGCCATAGGCTTCTCTAAGGTTAGAGTGTTGGGATGCTCAAGTAAAGCTTAAGGACACTTAGAGTGGCAATAGAGAAGGATTTATCAAGGTTTGAAATCTTGGAGACGAGTCAAGAGGACAACAAGTTTCAGCTTCACGACAAGTCACTGTAAGGTATGACTAGGTCACCATAAGTTCCATTCAAAAATGCTCATGTACACACGTGTATATGGGTATCACCGTATCGTGCGGAGATTAAGTCACCATGAGGTATGGTGAATGCCAAGGAGGTGTATAGAGAGGGGCAGAGTCTATGGACTAGCACTCAGGAGATCGTTGTAAGGTACAATGATGTCATCGTAGGATATGATGATTCAAGGAGCGTGGAAGGCCATTTTTTAGTACTCTCCAGAGATATTATGGTGAGGTCGCCATAAGATACGGTAACCTAGGAGAGAAAGGAAGTGACTAGAACTCTAAAGATGTCGTTGACGTTACAGAATGTGAAGATGCATATAGGTCCCTAGTGGGTTTTGGTAATTAATGACATAAGATTAAAATGTGCTAACATGAGAATGGAGAATATGTGCAGATTATCAAAAGAAAATTAATTGCCTACTTTGGTGAGAAAGTTCATCCCTCCCCAAAAAGAAGAATAGAATTGGACTCAAAGAGATTTCAAGATTAGAGTTTTTAATTTATTTGAGTCATAGGTATGCTAAATTATTAAGAGGGGTAAGCTTATCTTGCTTAAAGGGAATTCATGTGCTCAAGCCATTCCAACTATCTTTGTGAAAGATCTATCCTATAAAATCCAAAAAGAACCAACCTATTCTGAGCTAAACAAAGAGTCATGGAACTTCTGTGAGTCCTCTCACAAAAGTTCCATCAACACCCTTTTCCAAAGGTTTGCCAACCCAAGGGTGACGGAAGTTCTGTCACCCCTGTGATGGAAGTTCCATCACTAAAATTTCCGTGACCCTTCATGGAAGTTTCGTCTCTATGCCTGCCTTCAACTGAGCCAACCCGAGAGTGATGAAAGTTCCGCCACCTCTTTGATGGAAGATCCATCATAGTGCATACCGTTGTTTCCAGGCTGTGCAACAACTCTTTTTGAATTGATGAAAGTTCCGTGAGTTTTCATAGAAGTTCCGTTAGACCCACAAAACACTCTAACGGCTAGCTTTTGGAGTTGCTCTATATAAATCCTACCCCTTCCCCTGTGGGAAGGGTTCAACACTTTGGCATTTCACTCATTCTTCAGCTAGAGCTCTCCCCTCTCACTCCTAGACTTGTTATTGACATTCCAAGAAAAGTGAGAGAGATCCAACCACAAAAAGATTGAATCCATCCACTCAAAAGCATGAGCACATATTTCCCTCCCCAACAAGATTTGATTTGCTTGTTATTCTTAGAGACTTGGTCTCCTAGACGGCTAGGCGTCGCCTTGAGCTCCCAACTTTGTGTGATGAGTCGGGGACATTTGTGAAGGTGTGATTCACCTTTGGAGGAAAAGAATCAAGTGGAGAAAGAAATTCAAGCACAATCTTTGTGATTGCTTGGCGGGAAAAGGGGTTGAGAGAGACCCGACCACTTCATGTAGCTCCTCAACAAGGCGTAGGAACTACTTAGTGTGGTTGCCGAACCTCGGGTAAATTGCTTGTGTCTCTCCTTACATTCCCGCATTTCATTATTGTGCTTGTGTATTTCTTTCATCTTATTGTGCTTATGTTTTTCTTCATGCTAGCTTCATTACTATCAAGTAGTTTATCTCTTCCCGATTACTTTCCGCATTTCCTTTAGCACTTGTTTACTTTGTTAGTGGAACTTCGGTCTATGGACAAAACTTTCATGGCCACAGAGGCCACGAAAGTTCTATCAGTGTCTGTTTGATTTGTTTCAAGTGCGGTTTTTCAAGAATTATTTTAGATTACCTATTCACCCCCCTCCACCCCCCCCCCCCCCCTCTAGGCAACTTTCAGCGTGGTTGCCATAAGGTACGGTGAACAGAGGAGTTGGAGTGGCCAGAAAAAGGTACTCTCTAGGGACATTACTACAAGGTCTCCGTAGGATATGGTGACCTAGGAATATTTGTGCACAGAGAGGCATTGGAGATCAGAGGTCGCCCTATGGTCGAGCTGAGGTTGTCGTACTGTATGATGACTATACTCAGAGGTCATCATATTATATAGTGGTACATTACGATGGTTGGTATATAGCTATTGTTAGGGTCTTTCTGACCTCTCTTGGCCATTTGGAGAGTTGGGAAAACATGGAGAGAGAGCCAAGAAGAGAAGAGGATACACTAGAGCAAAGATGGGAGCTATCATTGAGTGTCTTGGAGAGTAACTGTAAGGTTCATGACCATTGAGGTCACCCCAAGGTATGATGTTTTGGTGATGAATGACAAACATGAAATGTGACTAATAGCTACACGAGTGTTGTTCGTGTAGGAAACCTCTTCTACCTTATGATGATTGTCAATGGCTGCCTTGGCGATGGATGACAATGACCACAAGCATGGAGGCTTGTGAACTTGATGGAGTCCAAGGGTTGATGAAGATGGATCAAAGCGGAGAACAAGCTATGGTGCAAGTATTGGGTACACGTGTCTAGTTGTTAGGACTTTGAGTCCATAGGAAAAACCGGACTATCAAGGGGGTCTAGGTCATTCTCTTAGGTCATGTCTAGTCGATGATGTGCAAGGTTTGCTCGGTGAAATCACATGCACTAGTTGACAGTGGAGAAGCCAAGGATCTGTTTAGAGAAGCCAGGAAACGAAGTCAAGCGAGGACGATAAGTTTCAGCTTCTGGACATAGAGACCGGACAGAGTGGTCAATGATGACTGGGCTGTACGGTCACTATGTGGAGTTGTCTGGGACTCCTAGCAAGGAGCAAGAAATCTGACTATACAGGAGCTATAGACATCGGACGGTACGGTCAGGTGATCGGACTGTACGGTTAGTTCAACTGAGGAACAGTGCAGAGAGGAAGCCAACGTTCTGGAGTCTGACGACGATGTCCGACGTGTCAGACTTGTCTGATAGTGGTACAGACTAGACGGTCTGGTCAGTATAAGGAAATCGCATGTGCATAGTGGAGCCAACGGCTAGGTGAGCCAATATAGGAGTGACCGGACGGTCTGGTCAGGCAGAGACCGGACAGTTTGGTCAGTGCAACCAGAAAGGTGATTTCGTGGTGCAACGGGTAGTTTGAGGTTGGGAGCCTATATAACTTTGTTGCTGGGGTCTTTGTGACCTTTCTTGGCCAGTGGAATACCTGAGAGCATTTGGTAAGGTCCAAGAGGAAAAGAGGAGAGCACTAGGAGGAGATATTGCATATCTTGAGAGTGCTAGTGGAGAGTAACTTGAGCATCTTACACATCTAAGGCTAGGGTGTCCTTGAGGGTGTGTTCTACATTGTTACTCTTGGTCTATGGTGAGACCTAGACTGGTTAGGTGTCGGTGATCGGGCCTATCGTGATTGATTGTGAAGGTCGTCACACGTTTGTACATGGTTTGAGCCCGCCGGTGAAAGAGGCATCAATAGTGAGCGCCCGTGTCGGATCGGGGAGTCCGGCAAGTCCTCGAGGGAGGCGAGCTTGTGCTTTGTGTAGTGGTGATGCACACCATGTCTTCACTCGAGGAGTGATTGCAGGCTCGTGGGCGAGAACTCCACTTGGTGGCGGGAGGGACCAGAACTCCGACGGGAGTGGTCCAACGAGGAGTAGAGGAAGGTGTCATCCTTCCGAGACCTCGAGAAAAAAAATCATGAGCCATCTCTTACTCTACTCCTTACTAGGATGCATTACTTTCCACACTTACATACCGTGCTATTCATGCTTGTGTGCTTTTCTTGTTCTAGTTGATTATCTTGTAAACATGCATGAATAGGCTTCTTAGTTGCTAGTAATGTTTGAGTTTCCGTATTTGATCATTAGCATGTATAGGAGTTGCAACAGCTTGATTGCTTACCCTTGTATGTGTTGTACTACTCATGCTCGTGTGCACTTGTTCCTTTCATAAGGTTTTTGTCTTGCTAAGTGTGATCACCACTAGAATTGTTATAGGAGTTGTTTTAAGAAGTCGGTTTTAGGAATTGGAGAATATAGTACATAGTGTGAGTTCCTAATTCACCCCCCCCCACCCCTTGGTCACTCGGTCCTTTCAAGTGGTATCAGAGCCAAGTGCTCATCATAAGGCCTAACCACCTTGAGTAGTGACTGTATTGAGTTGGGATGTCATCCCAATCAGAACCAGGTCATGGCTCATGAAAGGATCGCTTTACAAGCTACCTAAATGCCATGATTCCGGATGAGTTGATGGATACTCTTATGGACTTTGCCAATAATTTTATCAATGATCATGTGTATGATGATTGTGATGATTGTGTGGATGTGCCTAGTACAAGTGTGTGCCTAGATTCTACTAATGTTAACTTGATAGGTTGCTCTACTAGTGTGCATAATGTGATGAGTGATAATGATGTGTCTCTTATTGATCTTGCTAGTAGTTCTCTTGTTGAGGAGTTCCTTGCTTTTCATGCTAATGACAATGAGGACTTAATTTGACTCTCTTATTCACTTGTGAGGTATTGTGGATAGGATTGGGGCAACTTCTTTCGAGCTTCCCAAGATTGTGGTAGTGAAAAAGATCCTCTCCTTGCTTCTGAGTAGCAAGCTCTTCTACGTCACCCTTGATCTTCTCATGGAGAAGAGTCTCTCCGTCAAGGACGTGATCAAGCTGCTCTTCAAGGATGAGGAGATCACCGTGAGCATTGGCGTAGGGGAGCACCAGCAACAATGCTTGCTCAAGCATTTGAGATGATCAATCTTGTGGCTTTGGCTCCGGCGCCTCCACCTCATCCACCACAAGATCGACTTTGGCACATGCGTCGAGCCTGACAATAGGAGTTTCTCTTTGAATTTGATGAAATAGTGAGAAACTCAAATGTTGACCTTTGTTAGACATTCTTGAGTATGTATGATCTTGTGTGCAGGATAAACTCTTTCAGGGGCTTTCAGAAGATAACATCAATTGAAGCAATTGACAAGCTCCTCCGACTGATCACAGCTCCTGAGAGGGGCTTTCTAGTTGAGGAACTTGTCAATCGGAGGCATGAGCTCTCAATTGAGAGAGCAGTGGAGATGATACTCGTGCTCCACTCACAAGTCGGACATGTGCTTGAGCACATCACTGGACTCTATGATCCTCCCCATTACTACATCGACCTTGACATTGTGCACATGGGGGATGGTCATGGACATTGGAGGTATCGTGCTCCTCACTATCTCATCAGGAGGAGACTTCAGGATAGGATTGCAAGAATCCCTATCTATGAGGATTGTCTTTTTGCTTGACACGATGAGGTTAGTACTAGTCAATCAAGTAATGCTTTGGATACTAACCCTTCTTACTCTAGTGCTTGTCTTATGGCTACCTTCAGGGTCAACTATAAGAGTGGAGGTACTCATTGGATTCTTGATAGTGGGTGCACTCAACATATGACCGGGAAGCCAACCATGTTCACCACTATTGATGGTGACAAAGACAGTGAGAAGGTGAATTTTGGGGATAACTCAAAGGGGAGAGTTAGAGGCTCGGGCAAGGTGGCCATCACAAATGACCACCATCTCTCCAACGCCTTTCTTGTGGAAATCCTCAACTTCAACCTTCTGTCTATTGGTGAACTCTGTAACATGGGTTTCAAGTGCACATTTGATAAGGATGGTGCAACGATTGAGAATACTAAGAGAGGGCTAGTATTTCATGGAGTAAGGCATGAGAACCTATATGTCATGGACTTCAAATCAAGCAATATGCCACCAAGCACTTGCCTATTCTCTAAGGCATCCAAGGGATGGTTGTGGCATAGAAGACTGGCACATGTTGGAATGAATCAGCTCAAGAAGATTGTCAAGAGGAATCTAGTTGAAGGAATCAAGGATGTGAGCTTTGAGAAGGATAGACTATGCAACGCTTGTCAGGCAGGAAAACAAGTTGCATCTTCACATCCCACCAAGTCATTCATGTCTACATCTCGTCCTCTAGAGCTCTTGCATATGGACTTGTTTGGGCCAACACATTACAAGAGTCTGGAAGGTAATCTATATTGCTTGGTTATTGTTGATGATTTCACGAGATACACTTGGACCTTCTTTCTTGTGGACAAATCACAAGCCAGTGGTATCTTCAGAAAGTTTGCAAGGAGAGCAAAGAATGAATTCAATGCTAGCATTGTGAAGATAAGGAGTGACAATGGGACTGAGTTCAAGAACACCATAGTAGAGGAATATTGTGACAAGAAAGGGATTAAGCATGAATTCTCCACTACATATACTCCTGAGCAGAATGGAGTAGTGGAGAGGAAGAACAAGACGCTCATCACTCTTGCTCATGCCATGTTGGATGAGTATGGAACTCATGACAGGTTTTGGAGGGAGGCAGTTAACACCGCTTGCTACACCTCTAACCGTGTCTATCTCCATCGGTTGTTAAAGAAGACATTATATGAGCTATTGGTGGGATGGAAACCTAATGTTTCCTATTTCCGAGTCTTTGGCTGCAAGTGTTACATTCTTAAGAAGAGGAGAAAGCCCGAGAAGTTTGAGAGCAGAACTGATGAAGGCATTCTTGTTGGGTACTCAGGAACTTCTAAAGCATATAGGGTCTACAACTCAGCCATAGGTTGTGTGGAAGAATCCTATGATGTGCAATTTGATGAGTCAAATGGTTCTCAAAAGGAAGATGAATCTCATGAAGTGAAAATTGAGGATGAACCTATGAGGGAAGCTTTGAGAAACATGCCCATGAGTGAGGTTTTACCCCACGAGGGCAATGATGGTGATATTGATGAGCCCTCTACTCCACCACCCCAACCAACCTCCTCCTTTGAGGTGTAAGAAACAACCCAAAATGCCACAAATACACCCACTAGCTCCTCCCAAGATTCATTGAGAGTTCACCCATCAAAAGATGATGAAACCCAAGTGAGAAGTGAGCCACAAGCTTCCCCACATACTTCACCACACGTAACTTCTCCTAGCTCTTCACAAGATACTCTCCCATCCACCTCGAGCTCAAAGTCCAAAACAAGAAAGCATAAGAGTGACTCTTCCACCTCTCTTAGGATCCAAGACACTCATATCAAGAGAGCGAACAATCCATGATGCACAAGATACATCATTGAGAGCTCCTCCCACTCAAGAAAAATACCATCCTAGACCCAAGGCCATCAACAAGGAGAAATCAATATAAGCCCAACTATGTGAGTGAAGAGAATGATGATGAGGCCAATGTTGCAATTGAGAACTTGTCTTTTGTCTCTATGATTGAGCCCACTACCATTGATGAAGCTATGGATGATCACAAATGGGTTATAGCCATGCAAGAAGAGTTGAACAACTTCAAGAGATGCAAAGTATGGAAATTAGTAGAGAGCCCCAAGAATCATAATATGGTTGGCACCAAGTGGGTTTTCAAGAACAAGCAAGATAAGAAAGGAGCAATTGTCAAGAACCAGGCCTGCCTAGTGGCTAAGGGATACTCTCAAGTGGCGGGGATTGACTTTGAAGAAACCTTTGCTCCCGTGGCCCGTCTTGAAGCTATTTGGATCTTACTTGCCTATGCATCACACAATGGCTTCAAGCTCTTTGAAATGGATGTCAAAAGTGCCTTCTTGAATAGAGAGATCAATGAGAAAGTCTATGTGGAACAACCTCCAAGTTTAAGGACCCAAAACATCCAAGACATGTATACAAATTCAAGAAAGCTCTATATGACCTCAAGCAAGCACCAAGGGCATGGTAGGGTGAGCACATGCCGTACTCAGCAAGTGGGAAAAAATATGACATGCAAGCTTAATAGAAGAAAGGCTAACACAATGGTTCATTTGCATAAATGAGCACTACACCTAAAACCATTTGAATAGCACTCCTATTTACTAAGTGAAAAGTTCTCCCAAGTTATCTCATCCATCCAACACTACAGGTTACCGCATGTAGCCAACCATAGGTTAAACCGCCCATAGGAAACCACACTACAGGTTACACCGCCTGTAGCAAACCACACTACAGGTTACACCCCCTGTAGCAAACCATGGGTTAAACCGCTCATACCAAACTTGGCTACCCACCAAGTCCACCCATAGTCAACCCACTAAGTGTGTGAAAGGTCCATGCCGCTCATGATCGTGAGCACGGCTGCCGCTCATGATTGTGAGCACGGCTATTATAACAGTTTTACACTCTGCAGAGGTTGCACAACTTTACCCACAGGTTGGTGATTTCATCACCCATCGGTGACTAAAGTCTCCCTGTTCCAAAATCACACTGCCTATGGTGTGAGGTCAGGAGATCACCACAAGGTCTTTCAAAGAGCTTCCCAGCTTGCAAACAACCCACGCTAAGGTTTCACTGCTGCGGAATTAAACAGTTCCTATAGAAGCCCCCTCTAGTGCCGTGGCTAGGAGTAAACCGTCCATCGCCTGAGTCCGGGAGTAAACCGTCCCATCCTCATCCCTCGATTGCCCGTAAAACTGGGAAGACATCTTGGTACTGAACCGAGCCTACCCATATCAGCCCTGTGCTTTGTGCGGTTTTCATGGTTACACGTTTCACAAACCTACCCTTGTGATCCCAAGCAGGTACCACCATAATCCCACAGTACTATACCAAGCACACGTGCATACCCGCACCATCATCATCATCCTCCTGCTTGGATCACCCTAGGTTCCATGTTGCTAAAAAGGATTACCCATCCCTCCTGATCATTATGTCAAAGTGAACCATTAGTCAAGATTAATATTAGGCACTGTCATTTCTGACATAGCAAACTAAGCATGACGTACCCATACTATTATACTACACCAAAACCCAGGCGACAAGGAATAATATGGAACATGATAATGACACATAGGATTCAATATTAACAAGCATGCATGGAGATAGAGAGAATGTAAAACATAGGTTCAATATGCATCAAGGACACTTGCCTGGTTCCTTTTGCTGCTGCTCAAAGTCTTCAAGATGGAGATCCCGGAAGTTCTCTAACAGCGGTTCGTCTACTTGACATCACACCGAAAACATAAGCATACAAACACACTAAGAAACAACTCACCACATAGTAACAAACAACAAAGAAAACAATACTATGAAAAAGTATGTGTTGCTACAATCGCATGGGTGCAAGAATTGCCTTAATCCGAGTCATGAGTAAAAAGTTACAAAGATTTGAAGTTTTAGGGGTTGAAATATAAAAACTGACAAGTTTAGGGACCAAAAAGTAATTTTAGAAAAGTACAAGGACTAAATTGTAAAATATCAGGGTGAAAATATAATTTAGGAAAAGACTAGGGGTTTTCTAGAAAAATACAGTGCTAAAAATAATTATATACAGACTCAGGGTTCTAAATATAATTTTATAAAAGTTTTGCAGAGAAATTAGGATAAAAAGTAAATTAAATGAAGTACAGGGACTTAAACATAAATAAAAAAAAGTTCTGAAGAAAACTAGGTTCAGAAATATAAATTAAACCAAGTGCAGGGCCCTATGCGCAATACTAGCAATTACCCAGGATTTACTTAATTAAAAAAATAAACCCTAACAACCCCATGGACCGAGTCCATGGGTCTGTGGACCGGCATTGACCCGTGGTCCATGGGTCCACCATGGACCGGCGGCGGCGGCCATTGGAGGCTCCGCCGAAGCTTGCCGGGAGAGCGCTCCAGAGCGCGCGCGTGGGCGAGGAGGGTTCCAGGGGAGGCGGCGGCAAGGAGCGGGCTCACCTAGGATGTTGCACGCGGTGGGGAGGGTCGACAGCGGCGTTCGACGACAAGGGGGCCGGGGTTTGCGGTGGCGGCGTGATTCATGGCAGCGGCGAGACGGTGGGGCGGCAGGATGGGAAAAGGCGGCGCGAAGGAGCGGGGCCTGCTATTTATAAGCGCGCAGGTCCCGATGGTGCCTTGGCGCGCACGCCGAGGACGGCGGCGGTGGCTGGGCCCGGCGGCGTCGGCTAGGGTTTCAAGGCGCGCGAGCGAGGCCAGGGCGAGCTGGGCCGAGGCGTGTAGCTGGGCCGAGCGGGGAGAGAGGGGGGGGCGAGCTGGGCCGCGGAAATTTGGCCCAAGCCGCAAGAGAAGGGGGGGGGGAGGAAGGGAGAGGGAGAAGTGGGCCTCCGCGGGGATTTGGCCCAGGTCAGGAAAGAGAGGGGGAAGAGGAGGGGGAGAGGGGGAAGTGGGCCAAGGGGATAGGAATTTGGCCCACGCGCAGGGCTTTTCCCCTTTCTATCTCTCTTCTATCTCTAATTCTATTTCTAAAACAAAACTAAAACGACTTCTAATCGGATTTTTAAGAATAAGTTTTTACACAATAAAATCTTATTACAATTATTTAACATGAATGCAACACACAACTTTTAAAATAACCTAACTTTAATTATTTTCTTTAAAAAATAATTCTTATTCATAATAAAATGATAACAAGCTAATTAATTTTAGGAAAATTTTAAAATATTCAAAAATTTGAAAAATCGTGAGGGACGAGCACGGCGCATTTAAGGCCAGGAAAAAAAGGGGCTGATTCTGACCTGTTAAGATACGACCCATTAGAAGCAAGGCAACACGCATAGTCCGCTACAAGCCAGTAAACAGCCCAGCAGGCCGAACCGCCGAAGCTAAGCATATGCTGGGCTGATGGCCCAGGCTGTCCACAACTCCAGCCTCCACGTCTCCAGTCTCAGAAAAAATACTCGGCACCTAATCCTCGTAGGCCCGCACGGAACCGCCGTCGGCCGCCGCTGGTCCTCGCGCGCAGCTCATCGCTCCTCGCCGCGCACCGCTCAGTTGTGATTGATCAATGGGCACCAACAAGAGTTGTTGGTTCGGTTAAAAAAAAAATCGAGTTGTTCTTACCAGCAGTTTGTGAAAAACTATATTACTTGCACGGTTTAACCATGAATCAACAAGGTGTAAGTTGTACAAATGGACAGTCTGCAAGAAGTTTCGCTCTTTATACAATTATTACTGTACGAGGTAGCGCGTCTGTGATCCTATCAGCCGTTTTCTAGCTATGGTCGTTCAACTCGTAACTCGACGAGGAGTCAAGTACTAAACCCAATGAGCTAAGGGTTGTTGTGATTAGTCATTGCAAGAAGATCACAGAATAGGATCAGTCATATTTTATTTCATAAAGATGTGATCGAAGGCGTAGCTGCAGCTACAACCACAACATAAAGAATTGGAGCCTAAAGCGGAGATATTCACGAAAGTGTGGCTCTACAACGTTCTAGACTTGCTGATGATGCTATAGCAGCCGATTTTAATTTTATCCTGTGATTAATAAATCTCAGTCTTTTTCTTTTACAAAAAAGTACTAAACCATGTTTTCAGAGACATGTTTTTTTTGCTAATAGATACTCTCTCCATCTCAATAAGTATCTTTTGACTTCGCACATCATGTTTGATCACTTGTGCTATTTCAAAAAAAATCTAAAAATACTATTTATTTTATTAAAATTTGTTTTATTGTTAGATATATTTTAAATAAGATTTATTCGTTTTTATATTTTTTATTAAGTTAGAATTAATAAATAATGTCTAACAATTAAAAATGCTTACATATGCAAGGATATTTTGATCGTAAAAACTCTTCCCTCTATACAAGGAAAGTAATATTTTAGTAATTAAAGTGTCTATTAGCCTATTACAATAATTAAATTATGAAGTATATACGATAGTAATTATATATAAAAAAGTACACGGCGGCGTGCACAGGTGGGCGTGCATGGAAGATCCGGGTCGACGCAGAGTGGGCCCTGCCCTGTCCTCTTACGAAGGCACTGGCGTCCACCGCTGTGACAACTCAATGCTGCAGTGCGCCCACAGCTCATCTCTCCTGCTGTAGCTTGCTGCGGCTCTCACCTCAACTCCTTTCTGTCTCCCTCTTATCCGCAACAAGCCACGGACCGTCCTCTCAGACATGTACCACGTCTCTCTCTCTCTCTCTCGTGTGGAGTGTGCAGATCACTCCTTCCGTAATGCAAAACTGTACCAAACAACATCATCTTTTACAATCCAGGTATAAATTCCATAATCTAAACTCTAGTTTTTCAAACATAGCCTTACTTTGTCGATGAATCGCGGTGATAAACAGATTAAGTTGCAAGGGAAAAAACGTGTGTAGTGTTGGTACATATCATTTCACTTAACTGTCGCCACACAAGTATGGATGAAAATTTAATAGTAGATTAAAAAATAATTCTAACAATACAACTTTTTAGTTCTATGAGTACTTTGTTATTTATGCCATTAATAATAAACATCTATATTCATCTTACAGTGCATAGAGTGGACGTTTTTCATTTACGTGACAAAGTAACTTTCCTTAGCACCACAGAAGACCCTTTCTCATTCTACCAATCCCATTATGTGTTTCATCTATCTTTTTCCGAAAGAAAAATTGATAGATGCATCCATGAAAGGCCGTGGGTCCAACCAAGCAGGAAGCATATGTCAGACTGTTTGCTCACGAGCAGTGATTGGGAACGCTGGCAGAATAATTTTTCCAGGAAAAACAATATATATATAAAAAAAGGCTCATTCACATAAGAATCTTATGATCGACTCAACTTAGAAACGCGAGCATGACTTTAGTACCTGCAGGAAAGAGAACATGTCAGTGCTCCAACTGCTCCTAGCTCCCAAGAATGATTTGCACTACTGTGGGTTACAAAAATATGGATAGGTGGTACTATCTTCGTTTTAAAATATAAATATTTATTAACTTTTAAGAAATATGTTTGATTATTTATTTTATTTGAAGAATTTATAAAAATATTATTTATTTTATTATAATATATTTTTATTACTATAAATATTTTAAATATAATTAATTTATTTTTATATTTTTTAAAAATAGATTGAATAAGATAAATGATTAAACATAATACTCACAATCAACAAATGCTTGTATTTTGGAACGAGGTAATACATATTATTGTGGGTTACACTTATTCCTCTTGGATCTGCAGATCACTATTGCTTAAATACTAATTTCTCTTTTTATTACATCTTGTATAAGTATTTGTTGCATCTGAAATTTGACATGATTAGTAGATGATAATATGCACTATCAACTCATATTTTTGTTTGAACTTATAACATAATTTTTGTAGCGTAAATCATCAGTGAGAACACGAGAACACCTAAAGCACGAGATATGTTCTCCTCGAGGGAACTAATGTCACTCGCACGCAAATGTGCAAATGTACAAACACACAGCAACATGCAGATATGTAACGCATGTATATATGCTTAGGTGTGTGTTCGTTTGCTGTTATCTAATTTTTAGACTCTGTCCTATCAAATATTGAGATATTAAAAACAAATACTAAATATAAATTACTATAATCTGCATATGTATATGTACATGTATAGACCCCAAGAAAATTTAGTACATGTACAGAGTACATGCAAGCACATGTCTAGCAGTCAACAGGGTACAAGTCACCAGTAATTTCCAGGCTGCAGCTGCAGGCTTTCTTCAATGCATTGCTTCCTTTCTTGTTGCAGCTGTTCAAAGTTCATTTAAGCTTTCTTCGTCTTTCAGAAAAAAGTGATACTCCTACATATCAATTGTCATCATAGCCTGAGCTGCACACAGGCACAGCAACATGTCTAGGACTAAATATTTTTCGCTGGGGAGATCCGCATCAGAATGTCACGAGGATTTTGTTCCCTGTATACAAGAAGCCAGTTAGGCTGTGCGCGCTGGTGCACGGTAAAAGAACCTGTAGTATGTATTTACAGTAAAAAGAGCTGCACCAAGATCTGGAATAACTCCTATAAAGGAGTGGACCGAGCAACAGTCCTCCAAATTTGGCATCCTTCCAGGAAACACTATCGAGTTGTGACAGAGGAAAAAGTGAAGAAAAAGAGATATTAGGGAGAGAGGAAGAAGAAGAGAGAAAAAAAAAGAGAGTGGAGAGATTAGCGTAATATAAACAACGCCCCTGGTCATCGTGCCTCGTATGGCTTTTGCCCCATTCTCTCATATCCAACATGGTATAAAGCGACCGTAGATCCTAAATCTTCTTCTGCCCCTCTAGCAGCCGCCACGCACATCCTCTACGAGATCGCCACCTTTCTCCCTCCCTCCCACACCTTCGACGTTATGTCGACCACTTCTAGCGCCAATTCAGATGCCTCCACTCCTGCCTTGACAAACAACATAGCCCCTATCATCCTCAACACCTATTCCACCATTGTTGAGCGCTCCCACGTACCTGTCATCCTCGACTTGAACCAGCCCAACTACACCAAGTGGCCTTCCTTCTTCAAGACCATGTGCGGCAAATTTGGTCTCCTTCATCACATCAACGACACTGCCGCCAATCCCACCGATACTCTCTAGTCCTAGGCTGAATGCGTTGTCCTCAATTGGATCCAGTGTTCCATCTCCGATAATGTCCTTGACCTCGTCGTGGACACTGATCAGCGAGCGCATGACCTTTGGTCACGTGTTCACGATCCCTTCCAGGACAACCAGGACTCTCGTGCCATCTTCATCCACAACAAGTTCCACTCCCTCGTCCAGGGCAATATGTCCATCTTGGAGTACAAACCCGCGTCAAGCAGCTCGTGGACTCCCTCTGATATGTTGGCCACCCCATCAAGGACTCGCAGATCATATTGAATCTATTACGCGGCCTCAATCCGCGCTTCTCCAATACCGCCAACAACATCGCCAGCACCTAGCCGCTCCTAGATTTTGCCCGTGCCCTCTCCCAGCTAAAGATCAAGGAAGGCTGCCTCAAGAATGTGTCGAAGCTTGAGATCGGCAGTAAATATATAGGGCTACGTCGAGACTAAGAACTACGATGGTAACACAAGATGCCAAGTTATACAGGTTTGGCCCCTCTCAATGAGAGTAAAAACCCTACGTTCTGTGTTCTGTGTATTGTATTGATATTGTGAAACTTGTGTCATCTCTCGTCTCTCATCCCTCGATGGGAGGTACCCTACCGCCTTATATATCCGATCGACAGGGGGAACATGAAGAGTTCTAGTCGTAACCCACAAGGATTTATATAGAAAGTCTATCTCTACATGCCTTGTGCTCCAAGACTAGTCGGCCGGCTTCCTTGTTGATGAAGTACCCGGTCGGCTACCGACTTAGTCTTGTATGAAGATACCCGTAAAGCAAGTATCCCACAGCAGCCCTCGAGTGCTTCCTGATTTTGAGCTTTGATTCTCAGAGTCATCGTCAATGTAGATCATAAATTAGGAAGACCTCTTTATCGAAGTTCCTGATAGATCTGGCACCGGTCAGGTGCACCTGATCAGGTGTAGCCCCCGACTCTTGTATAATTTGGAGACTCACAAATAATGCAAGAGTCTAATCATATTAGCTCTTATTATTTTGTAGGTATTTTACTCAAACCATTAAGTCTGAGTCTAATAGACCTCTGGTCATTAAACCAGTGGCTCACTTTGCAAGGTTTCAACCTTGCCGACCGATTATCAAAAAAGGCCGAGTGATATACACCATGTCCGAGTGACTGGTCGGTCTGAAGTTTATGATATCAATCATATTCAATTCATGTGAACCAATATGACATTAATCATATAATGGTATTAAGCTAAATGACATCAATCATAATATAGCCTTTTCCTAATAATTAGTCACTCTATCTATTCACGAGTCCAATTTTGGCAATTTGGTTACTGACTTCAATCAATACCATAACCTTTGAACTTATATCCATACGACCATCAAGTCCTTTGCTACATGATCATCAAATCATATAGATATGGTTAAATATTTTTCAAATACTTCTCATCAAAGAAGCCCCCGAGTTTTACTTCTCAAGGTTTAAGACCCTAAACAGGTTTAAGGCCCTTAATTAATCGTCTGATTAATTAAAAAGTAGTGTCACTGTACGGCCCATCCCGGCCCATGGGACCCTTAGGTTAAAAAGCGGGAGTATAAAAGGGCAGCATCAAGTTGACCCTCAGTCCACGCCGCATTTGCAAACGAACTCTTCGTCTTCCTTGCGCCTCCTCTGCTTTCAGCGACTCCTTCGCTTTCCAGCTAGGGTTAGCGCCTTTGCTTCCGGCCGCCGCAGATCTCGCCGCACTTAGCCCCCAAGCTTCTGCTAGGGTTCTGTACTTGATCCACCGCGCCCAAAACAACTATTGCCATGGGTCGCAAGAAGGTTTCCACCGCCGCCGTCGCGTCCTCCTCGTCGGAGATCGACATCCCGGAGCAGCTTCGGGAGTTCTCAAAGAGCAACCTCTCCCAAGTCGATATGAACCAGATGGTGATCGATGGCATCCTTCCAGAGTAAGTGCGGATCGACTGGAAGGTACCCCGCGAATCTTGCCTCATCCCCATTCATAAACAAATTGTTATATTCCGCTCATTCTTCGAGCATGGCTTTGGAGTCCTCTGCTGTAGCTTCTTGCGCAGGCTCCTATTCTTCTATGGGATTGAGCTTGTCAACCTCAATCCCAACTACATTCTTTATATCACCATCTTCGTGCATATGTGCGAAGCATTTCTGGGCATTCTCCCCCACTTCAATCTGTTTTGCCATCTGTTCCTCCTCTGACCGCTGCCGACCAAGGACAATCAAGTGGCCATAGGCGGTGTTGGCTTCCAGTTGCGCAAGAAGAAGGCCTACATCAATGTGCCATTGAAGACCGGAAACAAGAATTGGAAGGATGAGTGGTTCTACTGTGACAACCCTCCCCTTGTTCTTGCCGATTTCACCGGTGCCAAGGCAATTCCTCTGGCGTAATGGATGGAGAAGCCTGATTCGACCGACCCTCAGGTGGTCGCTCTGTTGAAGAATATAGCCGACTTGAAGGCTGAAGGCATTGATAGAATTACTGTCGCCAAAAGCTTCATAGTACATAGAGTGCAGCCCCTGAAGCTTCAGAGTCACCCGGCATGGAACTATGTTAATAATGACAAAACCAGGGAGGTGCCCGACCCGACGAATGGTGAACTTCGTAAGAAATGCCTATCGAAAATGTTTGAAGGGGATATCCTTCAGGATGACTCGCTGATCAGGAAGGCGTATAACAAGGGCACTATGCGAGCCTGAGTAAGCCTCAGCCTGCTTTGAGCAATCCCTTATTTTCTTGTCTTGATGTCCTGCTTGATATTTTGATTCTTGTGCAGGTTCTGGATACTTATATATCCCATCCTCCGCTCCCTCCGACCGATACCGAGGGACCGGATTATGTCGAGAAGCCGCAGCAGACCGGCACCGGAGGCTCAAGCTCTTCTGCAGGCGCTCGTGCTGATCCAGTCATCACCCTGCCTCTCCCCAGTCGACAAGTGAAGCAGACTGTTGGGCATCGACGGCAATATATTGGAGATCAGGGTGATGATGAAGAATTGTCATCTGCTGATGCCGGTCAACCCACCCCTACTCCCCCCGATCGACCTTCAAGCCAGTCGAAGCCCCCAAGCCAAACTCAGAGTGATGCTGGGGTGGTGGATCAAACCGACAAGGCAGGAAAATCTGCTCAGAAGAGGAAGGAGACTCATTCTTAGTCGACTTCTTCGAAGAAGAGGTTGTGTCGAATCAAGCTCAAGAAGGCTCCCAGGTTAATCCTTCAACCTTATACCCCTTGTCTCTAGTTGAGCCCAATTAGGGGTGTAGAATCTGTTTCGGTGCTGCGTCGCCTGTTTTTGGCCTTTGGACTTTGTATCTAGTTGAGCCTAATTAGGGGTGCGTCCAGAGGGTCTAGTTGAGCCTAGGGTCTTCATATACAGCCGCCGCCACATCATTAGGGTTTGGGTTTTGCTTAGATTATTCTGTTCATAACAGTTTCGCCGTCATCACGGTTTGTGAGACCCCAACTTCGTGAGATTCATAATACATCTGTAATTGTGTTGCCTTCTTCTTTGTTCTTGCTTGTGTTCTTGATTCGCAGGCAGGGATTAGCCTTCTCGGTGAGGTCAATCATTTTAGGACGGTTGATAACCAGAGGAGACGTCGTGCTGCCGATTGCGGGGTTTAGAACGTGCTATTCTGAAGCCGGATCAATTTGTGTGTCGCCTCCGACCAAATCAACGTATCCAGAACCTTTCGGAAGATCGGGAACCCTTGTTCACATCAAGTGGTAATCAGAGCTTCAGGTGCACCGTCAGGTTCGCACTACCCTTAGTTAATTTCATTTTGTGTTCATCCTATCATCCATAACCACGTGTTTAGCCTTTGCATATTTCAATTTCAGAGTCCGTAGTGTTGAGTTTGTGCCCTAGTTTTTGTTTAGTTGCTGGTTTAGTTTGTATTTTTGTCATCAGTAGTGTTTCCCTTGCAACCCTAGCCGCCATCCCCTTCACCATCCTCTGTTCTATCGGCTTTGTGTGCTAGGGTTGATTGATCGATACGCCCAACCTAATCCCACCCTCAAACACCTCGGACCAATCCCCATAAATTCCACTTTCCGCTGCATCCACGCTGCCAAAATAAATCTTTCCTGATTCCAAACTCGACCCCTAACCCGACTCGGGTTTCTGGAAAACCGACTCCGACCCCCCTTCGATAAAACTGGCATAACTTTTCGCTCGGTTGTCCGTTTTGGCTGAAATTTTTACAAGAGATTCTTGATTCGAAATTGAGCATACCCACACTTGGCTACGCCTTGTGTGCCCTTATCAAAAAATGCCAAAAAAATAGGGAAGATAAAGAAAAAATTGATTTAAGTTTAAACCCGACGTTTTCTACAACTTCAAGATTTTCTGTAGGCCACATCCTACCTCTGTTTGAGCTGAAATTTTTTGTGGATTCTCCTCCATTGTTAGTGAGTTGGAGAAAAATATCAAAAAAATAAAATAAAAAAAAATAAATTTGAGATTTCTACTAGTGCTACATCTAGCCCCCTGAAATTTCTGGATTTGGCTATTTTGCACTTAGCCCCCTGTTATCGCCTGTTGTGCCTTTGTCTCCTTGTTTCTATTTTTCTATCACTACTGTTCTAGGACATACTTAGATCAGCAACTAGGGACAAGTTACTTGGGCACTTATTCAGCTTTACTATCTGTTTTTGATTTGTGTACCACTCACATATATATATTTGGCCTTCCTAGCTCTACATATTTCTTCTGAACAGCACACAGGTTATTTTGTGACCCTTGCAATCATGGAACACATATCTCTGGTATCCTTTGCTTTGCTTTTCAGAACTTTGTAAGAGCTTTGTAAGGAGTCTCCTTTTATTGTGTTGAGAGGCACCACTACTTAGCTGTTTTGTAGGGATAACCTTCACTGTTTGTTTCCTGTTTTGGTGTTTGTGATGGCAGGAAGTGACGACAGAGAGATGGCTTCACCCTCACAATTTGCTGAGTGCGTGAGCCAAGAGCAGCTCCAGAAGGCTTTGCAGGCTGCTCAGAGTGATTTGGCAAAGACGATCACCAGAGCTGTTACTGATGCGGTCAGCAAGCTTCACATTGGAGAAAGCATCAAGCGGTTAGAGAAGCGGGTCTCTAAGTTAATCGATCAGGTTGTCGCGTTGGAGACCGCTCCAAAAACCAACAATACGAACACCAATAATAACAACAACGATGTTAAAGATGTCCATGATGAAGACACGGTGGATAAGGCTGATGGCACCGTGGATAGGTTAGCTACAAGGACCGCACGATTACGACGTCGTTTGCAACATAATACTCAAGGTATGGGTGGTTTCCACAACTACAATCATCGTCCACACGGTAACTATGCTCCAGATGACCCGTATGCTAAAATTAAGTTTTCAATTCCTTCATTTTCGGGTCAGTATGATGGTGATGTTTATCTTGATTGGGAGATGACTGTAGAACAAAAACTTAATGCCCACCTTGTTCCTGAACAACATAGAGTTAGACAAGCTACTAGTGAGTTTAAGGACTTTACTATTGTTTGGTGGAGTGGTCTAGCTGCTGAAACTGATTTGCCTACTACTTGGGAAGAACTTAAGGTAGCAATGCGTGATAGTTTTGTTCCCCCTTCTTTTTATAGAGAGATTCGTAATAAACTGCAGCGTTTAGAACAAGGAGATAAAACTGTTCAGGAGTACTTTAGTGAGCTTCAGAAGGGTTTGATTCGTTGTGCTGTAGTTGAAAAAGTAGAGGATCAGATTTGTCGCTTTTATTCTGGTTTAAGAAAAGAAATTCAGGACATCCTTGATTATAAAGAATATTATACCCTCACCCAGTGTTTCCAGTATGCTATGCTTGCAGAGAAAGAATCACAGGGACTTTTCCAAGCTTTTGAGGAGTACAGCAAGTCAAGGAACTCCGACCCCCACGCTCTACGGGGACTTCGGGGCTGCCCAGGCCATCTTTCCGGCCGCCCCCACCAGCAGCTACCAAGGGAACAGTGTTGTTTCTGCAGCCCCAAGATCAGCCCCTGCACCTTCTACGCGCTCAGGTAAACTTTCTGTGCAGGTACTAGCTAGTAGTGCCTCCTCTGTTGCTTCGACAGGGCGCACTACAGGGATTCAGTGCCACCGCTGCCATGGACTTGGTCATGTGCAGAAAGATTGTCCAAGTAGGCGGGCCTATGTGGCGACAGACGATGGCGGTTACATGAGCACCTCCGATGTGGAGGATGAGGAGGAGAACGTCGCTGCCACCAGCAGTGACCTCGTCCTTGGAGGCGGAGACACCACGGGATACATGAACATTATTGTTCAACGTGTCCTTAGCACACAAGTTCATCAGCCCGAGACGATGCAGCGCCACAACTTGTTCCAGATTTTCTTCGTCATCAAGAATCGCCGAGCACGTGTCATCATTGATGGAGGGAGCTGCAATAACTTGGTGAATTCTGATGTGGTCAACAAGCTTGCTTTGACCACACGTCCACATCCACATCCGTACTACATTCAGTGGTTAAACGACTCTGGCAAAGCTAAGGTAATACAAACTTACAGAGTTCCTTTTTCCATTGGTTCTTATGTGGATTCTGTTGATTGTAATGTTGTACCCATGCAAGCATGTTCACTTTTATTAGATAGACCTTGAGAATTTGATAATGATGTTGTACACCATGGTAGAAGTAATAAGTACACTTTTATGCATAAAGGAACTAAAATTACTTTGTTACCAATGACCCCTGCTGAATTGTACAAGCTGATTTAGAAAGAGCTGCTAGTTTGAAAAATAAAGATCCTAAAATTTAACAACCTGTTAATTCTAATTCTACACCTAGTAATGTTAATGATTCTTTAAGTTCTAAGGGTGCTGGAATTAAATTACAAGGTCATTCATGTCTTGCAACAAAATCTGAGCTTGCTGAAATTTCTGATAATGATGATATTTGCTATGCTTTGATATGTAAAGAAGCTTTGTTTTCGCTTGATGATGTTGCTTCTAGTGCTGTGTCTCCTGCTGTCACTAACCTTTTGCAGGAGTATGAGGATGTTTTTCCAGCTGAGATACCCCCGAGATTGCCACCTTTGAGAGGGATTGAGCATCAAATTGATTTAATTTCGGGTGCTACTTTGCTAAACCGTGCTGCTTATAGGACCAACCCTGAGGAGACTAAGGAGATACAACGACAAGTTCAAGACCTTTTGGATCGTGGGTATGTTCGTCAATCACTTAGTCCTTGTGTTGTTCCTGTACTTTTGGTTCCTAAGAAAGATGATACTTGGCGTATGTGTGTAGATTGTAGAGCCATTAATAATATTACTATTAGGTATCGTCATCCTATTCCTAGGCTAGACGACATGCTTGATGAGTTATGTGGTGCTATAATTTTCACTAAAATTGATTTGCGTAGTGGCTACCATCAAATTAGAATGAAACTTGGAGACGAATGGAAAACAGCTTTCAAAACCAAATTTGGATTATATGAGTGGTTAGTAATGCCTTTTGGGTTAACTAATGCACCTAGTACTTTCATGTGCTTGATGAATGAGGTTTTAAGAGCTTTCATTGGCAAATTTGTGGTAGTTTACATTGATGATATCTTGATTTATAGCAAATCTATAGATGAACATATGAATCATTTGCGTGCTGTTTTTGATGCTTTACGAGATGCACGTTTATTTGGTAACCTTGAGAAGTGCATCTTTTGCACGGATCGAGTCTCTTTTCTTGGCTATGTTGTGACTCCATAGGGAATTGAGGTGGATGAGGCGAAGATTGAAGCCATAAAGAGCTAGCCTGTACTAAAAACTATCACACAGGTGAGTCGTTTTCTTGGTCTTACAGGTTTCTACCGCCGCTTTGTCAAAGATTTCAGCACCATTGCTGCACCTTTGCATGAGTTGACAAAGAAGGGCATTGATTTTCATTGGGGTAAGGTACATCATGAGTCTTTTGATGCTTTGACGGATAAACTTACACATGCACCATTGCTGCAATTACCTAATTTTGATAAGATTTTTGAGCTTGAATGTGATGCTAGTGGTATAGGCATTGGTGGTGTTTTGATGCAAGATAGTAAACCTGTTGCATACTTTAGTGAGAAAATTACTGGGCCTGTTTTGAATTACTCCACGTATGATAAGGAATTGTATGCACTTGTACGTTGTTTAGACACGTGGCATCATTATTTGTTGCCTAAAGAATTTGTTATTCATTCTGATCATGAATCACTTAAGTATATTCGTTCTCAATGTAATTTGAACCGTAGACATGCTAAATGGATTGAGTTTATTGAGTCTTTTCCTTACATTATTAAACATAATTAAGGGAAGGATAATGTGATCGCTGATGCTTTATCTAGGCGCTATACTTTATTGTCTCAACTTGATTATAGAATTTTTGGACTTGAGGCAATTAAAGAACAATATGCTGCTGATGTTGATTTTAAGGATGTATTGCTGCATTGTAAAGAAGGTCGTGCATGGAATAAATTTGTGTTGAATGATGGATTCTTGTTTAGAGCTAACCGCCTATGCATTCCAGTTGGTTCCGTTCGTCTTTTGTTGTTACAGGAGGCGCATGGAGGTGGATTGATGGGTCATTTTGGTGCCAAGAAGACGGAGGATATTTTGGCCACACACTTCTTTTGGCCAAGGATGAGGAAAGATGTTGAGCGCTTTGTTGCTCGCTGCACTACATGTCAAAAAGCTAAGTCTCGCTTGAATCCACATGGTTTATACATGCCACTTCCTGTTCCTTCTATTCCTTGGGCGGATATTTCTATGGACTTTGTTTTAGGACTGCCTAGGACTAAGAGGGGGAGTGATAGTATTTTTGTTGTTGTGGATAGATTTTCTAAGATGGCACACTTTATACCATGTCATAAGACTGATGATGCTAGTTATATTGCTGATCTCTTTTTCAAAGAAATTGTACGTTTGCATGTATGCCTTCTACTATTGTTTTAGATCATGATACAAAATTCTTGAGTCACTTTTGGTGCACGCTTTGGAATAAGTTGGGTACGAAGTTGTTATTTTCTACAACTTGTCACCCACAAACTGATGGACAAACTGAGGTGGTGAACCGCACTTTGGATACTATGTTGAGAGCTATTTTGAAGAAAAATTTGAAGCAATGAGAAGAATGTTTGCCTCATGTTGAATTTGCATATAATCGGGCAACACATTCTACTACCAAGGTAGGTCATTTCAAGGTAGTGTATAGTTTTGATCCCCGTACTCCACTTGATATACTTCCTCTACCTATTCATGAGAGAGTTCATGTTGATGCTTAGGAACGTGCTGAATTTATTTTAAAAATACATGAAACCACTAGACTTAGCATTGAAAAGATGAATGACAAGTATAAAATTGCTGGTAGTAAAGGTAGAAAAGAAGTAAAACTTGATGTAGGAGATTTAGTATGGTTACACTTGAGAAAAGATAGATTTCCAGATTTGAGAAAGTCTAAATTAATGCCTAGAGTTGATGGTCCTTTCAAAATAATTGAGAAGATTAATGATAATGCATACAAACTTGAGTTGCCTCTCGAGTTTGGGGTTAGTCCTACTTTTAACATTTCAGATTTGAAACCATACTTGGGAGAAGAGGATGAGCTTGAGTCGAGGACGACTCCACTTCAAGAGGAGGAGGATGATGAGGACATCATTCCTAAGGATACATGCAACACTCCTCCAATTCTGGACTTGCAAGGTCCAATGACTAGAGCTTGTGCACGACGACTAAATTTAGAGGTGAGCTCGTTCCTACGTTCTTCATTATATGTCACTTTTGAGAATGGTTTGCTACCTAATGATTATATTGTAATTAGGAACCATGGAGAGGACCAGGAGATGATGGAAGAAGGACTTGGAGACGTGGAGGACCAGCAAGGACGTGGAAGCCAAGGTGGAGGCCCAACCAAAATCGACTTCAAGTCCGTTTTGGGGTTCAGGACCAGTCTGTACTAAAATGGATGTCCAGGACGCATACGGACTCAGATTTGGACGTTCTACATATGCACGGAAAGATAAGAAGAAGACCTTTCCAATGCCGCCGGTCTCATATCAAAATTTATCCAGAGTCATCGGTAATCGTTGAAACAAGAGAGGGTCCAGAATCTGTTTCGATGCTGCGTCGCCTGTTTTTGGCCTTTGGGCTTTGTATCTAGTTGAGCCCAATTAGGGGTGTGTCCAGAGGGTCTTGCACGATCCTAGGGTCTTCATATACAGCTGCCGCCACACTATTAGGGTTTGGGTTTTGCTTAGATTATTCTGTTCATAACAGTTTCACCGTCATCATGGTTTGTGAGACCCCAACTTCGTGAGATTCATAATACATCTGCAATTGTGTTGCCTTCTTCTTTGTTCTTGCTTGTGTTCTTGATTCACAGGTAGGGATTAGCCTTCTCGGCAAGGTCAATTGTTTTAGGACGGTTGATAACCAGAGGAGACGTCGTGCTGTGATTGCGGGGTTTAGAACGTGCTGTTCTGAAGCCGGATCGATTTGTGTGTCGCCTCCGACAAAATCAACGTATCCAGAACCTTTCGGAAGATCGGGAACCCTTGTTCACATCAAATACTCTGCTTTTGCTTTGTCTCAATCTTATCTCTAAGCTTAACCCCTTTTTGTATGCAGAAAAATGTATGCTCTCGTAGAGAGGAAACAAGTTAGGGTGGAATACCTTGAAGCCGAAACTTTTGGTATGTCCTAAACTCTTTGGTCTTTATGTCTTTAAGTTTAAGACTGACACATTGCTGGTGTTATGCTAGTCACCGGTCAGCAGCTTGCCAAAGCACAAAAGGAATTTGAAAAGCTACAGACCGACCAAAGAGAGACGACCAAGGCCCTAGACCAAGGCCGTGCAGATATAGCTGGTAAGATCACTCACCATCTGTGTTGAAATAATCAACTAATCACTCTAGCGCTAAAAGTTCAAATGTTTCTCTTTAGCTCGTGATCAGAAGATTGCCGATCTAGAGAAGTTGACTTCCAATCAGCAAAGGTTTGTTAACGCCTTGAAAGCTGAGAAGGAAAACCTCTCCAAATTGGTCGAGGACCAGAAGGCCGAGATCACTCGGCTGCAGAAGGAGCTGAAGGAGGCTGACGCCAAGATAGAGGAAGCCAAGAGCACCTCCAAATCCTTCAAATGTAAACTTGCCAGTAAGCCCTTCATTATTTCTCACATCTGATTGATTCCTCTTTTGATCATTCTGACCAAAAATCATCACTCGCAGCTCTATCTTACACCGCTCGAAAGGCAATGGACTATGTTCATGCCGACCGAGTGGAGCAGTCTGGCCATTCCTTGGAGTACTTGCTGGAGCATGCATCGGAAGATATTGCTCATAACACTCGATGAGTGGCAACCGAGGACGGGAGTCAGGTTCTGGCGATTTGCCAATCTTGATCTCCCGCTTTGCCATTGGACAAGATCAAGGAGGGCTTCAACCCAGACTTGACTGATGACCAATGCCAGCTGCTTTTGGATTCCATGCTGGAAACTTCCCGAGCCTTGGTCGACAACATAGAGATCAATCCGACCGTGCCTACTCCTCCAGCAACTCCTGAAATTGAGCTCCGAGCTGAATCTTCCTCTCCTTCAAAGGAGCTGTAAATCCTGCTATGCTAGAGAACTTTAGTAATATTTATGTAATGAAACAATATTACCTATATGTAAATTAGTTTCATGATTATCATCTTTTAAAAGATTGATAAAAATATCATAATTATGTTTCTGTCATTGAGAAACTCAAATTGTATCGGTCTGCCTTAATATATTAGGTTGTGACTCGTAACCGCGTAACAAGCAGAGTCGACCAATCGACACATGACCTCTCGCACTTTGGCTCTAGATTTAGTGTAGTGGTAGTCTGATGTGTAGTATAAAGTGTGTAACCATAATGTATAGATGTTAGATCAAGAAAATGAAGATGTATTCAAAGAGAAGAAATCGGTCAAAGAATAGTCCAAAATCAAAATGAGGTTAGACTGAGGTGGGACATTATTACTAGCTCCCTAGCTCGATTGTTTAATAAAATGAATTAAGGAATCGAGACAATATAGAATGAAAATCATCAAAAAATCTTTCATAAAAAAGACCGAAGTTTCGTTTAGAAATAATGTATAAATATACAAAAGAATAACTAAGTATAGAAACGACGTAGCTGATTTATGTTTCAAGAATTTGGTATATCATCGCCGTCTTATACATTAGTCAGTAAGCCCCCGGGCGAGTGACTTCCTTCACCACATATGGTCCCTCCCACTTTGGAGAAAGCTTATGCTGGTTCTTGGTTGACTGCACTCGGTGAAGCACTAAATCTCCAACTTGGAAGTGGTGACTACACACATTTTTATCATAATACCGATGCAAGCCTTGCTGGTAAAGTACTGATCAAAACAGAGCACGATCACGCAACTCCTCTGCTGCAATCAAATCGATATCTCAGTTTTCCTCAAAAAGTTGTTCATCATACGCCTGAACTCGTGCCGAAACAAGGCTAACCTCAGTCGGCAGCATAGCCTCTGAGCCATAGACCAATGAGAAAGGTGACTGACCAGTTGCCCGACTGGTATTTGTGCGAAGCCCCCAAAGAACTGAAGGCAATTCTTTGACCCACCGACCGGCATAAGGCTTAAGCCTGTCGAATATCCGCGATTTCAATCCTTGAAGAATCATAGCATTGGCCCGTTTGACCTGCTCATTGCTTTGAGGATGAGCCACTGATGCAAAGTGGATTTTTATTCCCATCTCATCGGCAAAGTCACGGAACTCCACTGATGTGAATTGAGTGCCATTATCGGTGATGATATCATAAGGAACCCCAAACTGAGTGAAGATACCCTTGAAAATCTCGATTGCCTTCTTCGATGTAATCTTGCCAATCGACATTGCTTCAATCCACTTGGTGAATTTATCAATAGCAACAAACAGATAAGTGAACCCGCCTGGCGCTTTCTTGAAAGGACCGACAATATCGAGCCCCCAGACAGCAAAGGACCAAGTCAAAGGTATCATCTGAAGTTGTTGTGAAGGCACATGCGTCTGTTGAGCGAAGAATTGACAACCTTCACACTTTCGAATGACCTAGTGTGCATCTTCGACTGTCGTGGGCCAATAAAACCCTTGCCGGAAAGCTTTGGCGACAAAAGTCTTGAAAGCCGCATGGTTGCCACATATCCTGGAGTGAATTTCTTCTACCAACTTTTGGCCTTCTGGTATCGAGATGCATCTCATCAAGATGTTTGAACCTCCTCTTTTATAGAGTTGGTCTCCCACCAATAGATATCCTCGGCATCGGGTCTCTAACCTCCGTTGCTCATTAGGATCTGAAGGCAGCGTTCCCTTGTCCAAATATTGGATGAGTGGGTCGCGCCAATCGGTCTCCATATCGTCATCACTAACAAGATCAGTGACAACACTCATTAGTACATCCGACTGAGGAGAAATCATGGGGGAATCTAGAGTGTGTAAGAAAACACCTGGCAGGACCACAGACCGGGATGATCCCATCTTAGCCAATTCATCGGTTGCTTGGTTATTGTCTCGAAGAACATGCGTGAACTTCAATCCATCAAATTCGAGCTTCCTTACTTCTTGACTGTAAGCACTCATATTATCATCCACACAGTTCCAATCCTTGGTGACCTGATTAATGACCAAAGCCAAGTCACCAAAGACGTCAAGGCACTTGATGCCAAGTGACGCGACAATGCACAGACCATGTAGAAGGGCTTCATACTCTGCAGTGTTATTGGACGCGCGAAACATCACCTGAAGGACATATTGAAGCTTCTCTCCAGTGGGTGACATAAACACGACTCCTGCACTAGCTCCTTGTAATTGAAGAGATCCATCAAAGTACATTTTCCAATACTCAATATCTTGTGCAGTAGGTGGGTTTTGAATCTTTGTCCACTCGGCAATGAAATCAGCTAACACTTGTCCCTTTATAGCCGACCGAGGCGCAAACGTAATGGTATATTGACCAAGTTCAACTGCCCACTTGGCAATTTTTCCTTCGGCTTCTCGATTGTGCAGCCCTGTGCCAAGTGCAAAGGAGGTCTGGACTTCAGTTGGATGAGCTTGAAAATAATGCTTCAACTTTCTGGAGGTGATCAACAATGCATACAACAACTTCAAGATCTGTTGATATCTAGTCTTAGAGGCTCCAAGGACCTCACTCACAAAGTAGACTGGGTGTTGCACTTTTTGTATATGTCCCTCTTCTTCTCGGTCGACTGTTAAAATAGTACTCACAACCTGAGTTGTGGCCGATATGTAAAGTTAAAGTTTTTCTCCTAGCTCCAGAGGCACCAATTCTAGAATGCTACTAAGGTAAACCTTCAACTCGTCCAATGCCGACTGCGCCTCTTCGGTCCAAACGAAGTCGTCCTGCTTTTTAAGTAGTCGAAAAAGTGGTAACTCTCTAACCCCCAGTCGGGAAATAAAGCTACTCAAGGATGCCATGCATCCGATCAGCTTCTGTATATCCCTTTGAGAATTAGGTGGCCCTATACCAAGGATCGCCTTGATTTTATTCGGGTTAGCCTCTATACCTCGTTTTGAAACGATGTAACCAAGTAGCTCTCCCAAAGGAACCCCAAAAACACACTTCTTAGGATTCAGCTTCATTGAATAATGCCTCAGATTGTCAAAGGTTTCTGCCAAATCAGAAATAAGTTCCTCGATGTTCCGAGTCTTGATAACGATGTCATCAACATACGCTTCTACGTTCCGACTGATCTGAGTAGCAAGGCAGCGTTGAATACCCCGTTGGTAAGTCGCGCCAGCGTTCTTCAGATCGAAAGGCATTGTGATATAGCAATAGGCGCCAAAGGGTGTTATAAAGGAAGTTTTGATCTGATCTTCGACCTTTAGCAGGATCTGGTGATAGCCTGAATAGGCATCCAGAAAGCTTAAGAGCTCACACCCGACTGTCGAGTCTATAATCTGATCAATACGAGGAAGAGCGAAGGGGTCTTTAGGACAGACCTTGTTGAGATTGGTATAATTAACACACATCCTCCATTCTTTATTCTTCTTAGGTACAAGGACTGGATTTGCTAACCAGTCGGGATGATACACCTCCTTTATAAACTTAGCATCTAACATTCTAACTATCTCCTTCTTCATGGCGTCCTTGCGATCTTGTGCGAATCTTCTAAGCCTCTGCCGAACGGAGGTAGCCCTAGGGGGTACCCTTCACACATGTTCAATGTTTTCCCTAGGAACTCCCGGCATGTCAGATGGTTTCCATGCAAAGATGTCCCTATTTTCCTGGAGGAAAAGAGTGAGCGCGAGTTCCTATTTCTCATCGAGGTTGGCCCCAGCATAAGTTACCTTATCGAGGTCCTCAGGATGGAGCATGATTTCCTTGGTTTGGATGTCATCGGTCTGAATCTTGTCTTTGGTAGGCTTCTTTGCTGGAACAGCTGCTCCAGTCTGCTCCTCCATGCCGACTGCCTACTGGATCTCCTTCTGGTCAGACAGCATCAACTGTTTATTGGCCATCTTACAACTCTGTACATCGCAATCGAAAGAATTCCGAAGATCAGAGTGGAGGGAGAGTATTCCATTCGGGCCTGACATCTTGAGGGTGAGATATGGATAATGCGGGACAGCCATGAATTTAGCCATCGCCGGTCGACCGATAATAGCATGATATGCTGAGTCGAAGTCCGCCACCTGGAAGAGAATGCGCTCAGTCCTGAAGTTCTCACGGGTTCCAAAGGTGACCGGTAGACTGACCTGTCCAATAGGAACTGAAGTCTTGCCAGGTACAATCCAATGGAAAGGTGAAGAACTCGGCTAACGATCATTGATTGACAGACCGAGCTCTTCAAGAGTCTTGGTGAAGATTAAGTCCAAACTGCTTCCTCCATCAATGAGTACTTTGTTGAACTTTACCTCCTTCATCGTAGCAGCAAGCACCAACGGGTATTGACCCGGTTTTGGTATATGCTTGGGATGATCCGACTGATCAAAGGTGATTAGCATCTCAGACCATCTCATGAATTGAGGCGTAGCTGCTTCCACCGAGTTGATCTCCCGAAGTTCCAGCTTCTGCTTACGCTTTGACACATAGGCATCCGGGCCGCCAAAGGTGAAGTTGACTTCCTTGCGGGGCTCCTAGAACTCTCCTGAATCATCCTTGTCGCCATTGTCCTTGGTCTTGTCTTTGCTACTGCGCCTCAGGGGATCTTTGGCCACCTTGAGCGCACCTGTTGCAAAACCCTTCAGTCGATAGAAATCCTTCGCTTTGTGGTTTCCCTTTGGATGCCAAAGGCATGGGCCACTCAGCAGCTCATCCATGGACGATTGGTTTGTTCGAGGGTTCTTCTGAAGTCGGTCCATGGTGTGAACCGCATTGTCAGGCTTCCTCTTCTTGTCCTTCTTGAAGGACTCGAGCTTGTCCGACCGCTTCTCCTTGCCTTTTCCCCGGATGTCATCTAATGCCAACTCACTAGATGCAAACTTGTTAGCGATCTCGAAGCACTCTTGAGTGGTCAGCTTGAGGTCATGATTCCTCCGACCGATCTCATTAACCAAATCATCGCTGCGGATTCCTCCTTGGAAGGCGGCAATGATTTGTTGGTCTGGGACATTGAGGATCTCAGTCTTCTTAGCGCAAAATCGCTTGATGTAGTCACGAAGAGGTTCTTCGATCTTCTTCTTGATCCGAGTGAGGTCGAAGTGGTTGCCCGGTCGATTACAGGTAGCTTGGAAACTTTCTATGAGCTTCCTGTTGAGGTCTCCCCAAGACGTGATTGACTCCTCTGGAAGAGATGTGAGCCATATCTGTACGGCTGGATCCAGGCAGACCGGAAGGTAATTAGCCATTACATAGGAATCACCTATAGCAGACCGAATCGCCGTGCTGTAGAGCTGCAGCCACTCTCGGGGGTTGGTCTGACCATTGTATTTTTCATTGGGGACCGACTTGAATCCTTTTGTCCATCGAGCTATGCGAATCCTATGGATGTAAGCTTTGCTGCCATCGATCTCATCATCGGTAGGCATTTGCGACCACCTATGCCAGTCTGGAGATTGAGTTGGACGGCGACCATGTCGTGGACCAACATCATCATCATGACGACATCGCTGATGGTCATTGTCATCATTATCACATCGATCCCGATCGTCACGTCGATGTCAGTCATCGCGGTTGTCTCTTGGAGGAGGATCTTGACGGTTCTCTTGTCGGTTGTTCCGTCGGTCGTCTCGTTGGTCTTCCATTCTCCAATCATGGCGTTCTTCCTTATAGCGTCGGTTGTCCCGAGCGTGTTATGCATAGTGAGAGTTTATGGTATCTCGTCCATCATGGAGACTGAGAGAATTTCTCAGATCTTCACGCCTATGCCAACCTCGTGAAGATACGTGACTAGAGCTTTTGATCGACTAAGACTTTGTGGCCTCTTGAGCCGCAACATCCTTAAGCATAGCCACCGTCTTCTACATCGCAGGGGTCTGATAATTCGCGTCGACCATTGGAGTGTCGAGCAAAGTTTTGGCCCCTGTGATGTTATTCTGAGGAGTGTGGTAGACCTTGACGCCATCCACTTCAAGTTCTGGACTGAGATCTAGTCGGTGTGTGTTGCGTGAACCACGCGACCCTCTTGGTCAACGGTGGTGTCCGACTGATAAGTCATCAACTGGAGGGTTCTCCTCCTGTTGACCTCCTTTGGCTAGTTGATTCGGGTGGCCATCAATGGGTTTACCTTCTTGTTCACCGTCTTGGTCACCATCTTGGTCTCCATCCACTGGATCTGCTATATCCACCATGTTGACAGTATGGGGATATGGGTAAGCGGATCCGACCGAGTCCTCATCAAAAGACCGATCTGATTTTGAATCATTCCCGAAGGAAGGATCTTCTTCCTCAGATCCGAGTGGAACCAATGCGGGGATCATGCTAGACAAACTCGGTGATCGTGCCATGAAAACGGTTGCGGCCGAGTCGGATCTGTGGTTCTCTAGAACTAGGGCTCCGTTGTTGCCGACTGTGAAGTCGAGCTATGCAAAGGAGATCTTGAAGTTCGGCGAGTACTGAATGATGAGAATTTCGGCCATCGTAGTCGACGGAGAATCCCGGCGAGCCTTGTCCCTTTCCTGGCGCACCAACTGTTGAAGCTTGAGATCGGCAGTAAATATATAGGGCTACATCGAGACTAAGAACTACGATGGTAACACAAGACACCGAGTTATATAGGTTTGGGCCCTCTCGATGAGAGTAAAAACCCTACGTCCTGTGTTCTGTGTATTGTATTGATGTTGTGAAACTTGTGTCGTCTCTCGTCCTTCGATGGGGGGTACCCTGCCGCCTTATATATCCGGTCGGCAGGGGGGGGTACATGAAGAGTCCTAGTCGTAACCCACAAGGATTTATATAGAAAGTCTATCTCTACATGCCTTATGCTCCAAGCCGAGTCGGTCGGCTTCCTTGTTGATGAAGTACCCGGTCGGCTACCGACTTAGTCTTGTATGAAGATACTCGTAAAGCAAGTATCCCACAGAATGAGATCCAGGTCTACCAAACCACGACACTGGCAGCTGCTACCTTTTGCAATGGTGGCTCCAGCTGTCATTCCGTGTCTACCTCAGTGCCTTCTGCTCCGCCCTCTGTCGTCTCCTCTAGTGGTCAGGACAACCGCTGCAACGGCTGCCCAAGAGGTTGGCAGGGGTTCGGCAGTCATGTCCCTTCCTCCATGCTCCCGCTAGGCCCTTGGATCTGCATAAACCCCTAGCTCCTGCAGCAACACCACCAAAATGGGCCAACATCCTTGGTAGTACTCCTCATGGGCAAGCATACAACACCATGTTTGCCCCCCCTACAGCTACCGGCACCTCTGACCGCTACAGCGAGCTCCTCCAACTCCTCTACGGCCCTGTGGAACCAGGACGCCCTGGTCGCTATGTTGAAAAATCTCTCCACCTCTAGGGAAGGTATATTCTTGCAACTCCGTCCTCTCTCTCACCCTGCCGCTGTCACGGTTGGCACACGGTCTTGTGTGCTTGTCACTTCCTCTGGTGATGCTCTTATCCACACACCTTCATCTCACGTTGTTCTGAATAATGTCCTTTTTGTTCATGCTCTCATTAAGAATCTTTTCTCTGTTTGCCAATTTACTCGCTCTAACCCTTGCACCATTGAATTTGATTGTGATGGTTTCTCCATTAAGGGCTACAGGACCCGACGCGTGATAGGTCGCTTCTATAGCGATGGCGACCTCTACACTATTCCACCTTGCTCATCGCCGCCTCGCCACCACACCCACCTCTCCACTGTCATCGACGCCTCCCTTTGGCACCAGCGCCTCGGTCACCCTGGCCCGTCGTCCTCAATAAACTGCAGCTTCTTAGTTCAATAGTGTGCAATAAGGAGGCTCCACATATTTGCCACATATGTCAGCTAGGCAAACATACTCGCCTCCTCTTCAGTCACTCTTCCTCTCGGAGCTCCTCTTGTTTTGAGCTCATACTTTTTGATGTCTGGACTTCCCACTTGTCAGTAATTCAGGTCACAAATATTATCTACTGCTTTTGGATGACTTTACTCACTATTGTTGGACGTTCCCACTTAAGCATAAATCCGGTGTTCAAACACTTATCGTTGATCTTCATGCTTATGCTCTCACCCAATTCAATGTCTCTCTCAAGGCACTATAGGCGGATAACGGAACCGAGTTTCTCAACTCGGCCACAACCACATTTCTCGCTCAACGCGACACTCTTCTCCACCTCTCGTGCCCCTACACATCACCGCAAAACAGAAAGGCCAAACGCATGCTTCGCACCATCAACAATGTTGTTCGCACATGCTCTTCCACGCCTCCATGCCCGTGTCATATTGGGTCGAGGCCCTGGCCGCTGCAACTATCTTACTAATTCGGCAACCCGCCACTTCCACACCTAACTCCACCCTACACCCTCCTCCACAACAAGACTCCTTCCTAAGACAACTTACATGTTTTCAGATGCCTTTGCTACCTCAAGCCACAAGCTCGTGCCGCTTTCCACTGCTTGTGTCTTCCTTGGGTACCCCTCTATGCACAAGGGGTATGGCTGCCTTGATCTCATCACTCGTCATGTCATCACCTCCCATCACATCATTTTCAATGAAACCGCCTTTCTCTTTTATTTCAGGAATGACGAAGACAAGAACCTGGAGTTCCTCCTAACACCCCGTGTGCGTGAAATTGCACCTATGGCCATCGATGGCACGGTTGTGTTGACTCTACTGCACGCATCCGCACCAGCGCCTCCCGCGGGCATGGCCGTCACGGCTTTGCTGCTATAAGGATCATCACCCCAAGGTATGGTGTTTTGGTGATGAATGACAAACATGAAGTGTGACTAATATCTACACGAGTGTTGTTCGTGTAGGAAACCTCTTCTATCTTATGATGATTGGCAACGGCGTCCTTGGCGATGGATGACAATGACCACAAGCATGGAGGCTTGTGAACTTGATGGAGTCCAAGTGTGACAACCCTACTTTGAAAAGTAAAGTTTGTCGTACAGGATCGCCTCGGGAGATGGTTAACGAAGTAACCATACACAGCATTCACACATGAACATTCATCATTTACAACATTACATCACTTAGGTGCATAATATTACAAGTCCAGAGGTAAAATATAATTAAGTTCAGATCTGAATACATATGTCCTTAGTACATATTACACAAATTTGCGGAAGCGGTGAAACGACAAAACACGACGTTTAGTCCTACGTGAACCATGCCGGCCCTATGGCGATGGCTCACTCATCCAGGTTAGGAGAACAGGGGACCCATTCGATGGTCCAGTTCTAAGGCTCCTCGCCTTCCCACACAACCTTATTACAATAATTACAATAGGTCGCTTGAGGAAAACCTGAAAAACAACATCAACGCAAAGCCTGAGTATCTAACATACTCCGCAAGACTTACCCGTCAAAAGGTTTACTAAAACCGACTCCTAGCATACAGGGGGCTGACCGGGTTTATTTGACAATTGCATAAAAAGCCCCTATTAGTTCTATGCTGCACTTTCAATATCCTTAAACAAGATTTTACTTTGCTTATTGTAGAACCCAGCTACGGTGAGTCTGGCTAGCTGCTAAGACATGAATATAGCTAAAGAGCAATACATCATAGCAACATGTATCCATAGCATAAGCAAATTTCAGAAACTTAACCACAACTTTACTACTTAACACATCATTGCCGCTGCTCGAACAAGAGGTACTCATAACCGCGAGGGACGGCAATTTGAATTGATTTACATCCTGCAAGGAAAACCCAAATACATGACATACGCATCATTTAAGAACACGTATGACCACCGTTCACAAGATTGCTATAAAGTCGATCCGGGGCCATCGATCCCGAGTACACGTCCTCCCCGCGATACAGTACTTCGTATCCGAGGCTTAACCCATGCACTCTCCAGCGGTCCTCAAACCCGTGCAACCACCGTGCTGTTCACATCACCTCTGGATCGATGAGTATGGCCATCCAACAATACGGCGCCCAAGCTACTAGGTTTACCAATTCCCATATTATAGGTATGTACTTGGTACTGTTCAATACTTGTCCGCGGAGTTGCAACGAAAGGTGCTCCATTTTATCAAGTTCATTATCCAAGTGAACCATAGTTGAATCTAGAAGCTACCATTGACTCCACTAGTTTAAGCATAGCATTTGCTAACGGAAAACCTTACTAACATACTAATCATAGGTCCTTGCTGGAGTATGCAAGTGTGTTTCATCCAAGTCCTACACTTAATGCACAATACAATACTCCTACTTGTGATAAAGTAAAAGGACTCAAATAACAAAACTGGGTTATGCACCGGGGCTTGCCTTGGGTGTGATCGTAGTTAGCGTCTTCACCAAGGTGCACTTCAGCTCCTTGCTGGTCCGGTGTGATCTCCTCGGTCTCGATCCCTATATGGAATAGACATACATTAATGCCAAGGAATACATAAGGTTTCATGGAGTTTCCTTAACTAAAGATGGAATGCATGGCATGACAATTCATGGCACTTCCTCAGCAAATAAAAATTAATGACTAATCATTTATTCATGAATGTGTGCACACCTAAGTATGACATGGTAACTACTGAATTTTTGAAGGGGACAAACTTCTAATTACTAGAATGCAACTTTTAATTATCACAATCTTAGTGTAAGTCTATTTTAACATGAGCATGGCCTAGATGTTGATTAAATGACCTCACATGCTGATGAGGATATGACAATGTAGTACTTAGGGTCAAATTTCAGAAAGTTCATTTTTAAGCCACTTTGCTAAAGTGACCACGTGCAAACTTACACTATACCTAAACATGGCATTTTTAATTTCATCACTAGTTCTAGCTCATATAGTTAATCAAGAACCAAAGCATAGAACTGAAATATGAGAATTTCTACTGTAATGTGAAGCTGAGTTATTTTGCATGGACTTCCAGAAATTAATTTATTCCTACTTTCCTTAAATACACACATAAAGTAACATTTATATGAAGAAATTCCTAGTTACTTAGCAAATGATCAATTTTGACAGCAAATTTATACTTAGGTAACTACAAATTTTTCATGGGATTTTTCATAAGTGTACAAGTGCATATGGAATAGGAATGCCAAATTTCATAATTAAATTCCTAGCCAATAATTTACATAAATTCAATTACTAAAAATGAGGATTTATGCAATAATACTAAAAATATGCATGTAAATGGAAATATGCTTTTGCAGAAAGTTTAAGGATGCCCTGAAATGCTTACTGAGCAAATTTCATGAATTTACCATTTACACATAATTACTTATGAATTTATTAAGCAAATTAGGATTGTGACTTTGATGGATTAAATAAATTAATTTACTGAATAAACTTGGACTTGATCCTGTTTTTCTGGTAGAGCAAGGTTTTAGGAGTTGAAAAAAATTAATTTCACAATTTTTGGCCTTGTATTTCTCGAGATATTGAATTTTGAAGTTTATTCAAACTTCACTGTTATCTACAGTTTTGCCACTGGGTTCAAATTTTTTTCCAGGCGTGCGCGCGCACCCGCGCGGCGGCCGGCGACGGCGAGCTCGGCCGGGGCTCGCGAGCTACTCGCATGATCTCCATGCCGAGGGGTTCTCGTGGAGGGGGTCGGAGGGGAGAGGGTCTCACCGGAGGTGCCGGCGACGACGCGCGGTAGCAGAGGCAACTCCGGTGAGGTCCACGTGATGGTGCCAATGGAGAGGGAGGCCGGGGTTCAGTCGACGAGCTTCGCAGTGGCTTGGGGACGGTCGGCGTCGAGGAACTCGTCGAGGGGGAAGGCCAGAGAGGGGTTCTCGTCGGCGGGGGTGGGGGGGGGGGGGGGGGAAGAAGATCCCGACGGCGGTGGCTCGGGCTTCACGAAATCTGGTGAGCACACTGCACGAGGGAGGGAGCGGGTCAGAGGGGAGTGAGGTGGTGACCTTGTGCGTCAATTTGCGAAAGAAAGAGGGAGTGGGAAGCCACCTAGTCGGAGCTGGACACAACGGCGGTCATGGCGGGGAAAAACAGAGCCTGCTCGGGTTTCGCCGGAGAGAGAGAGGAGGGAAAAGTGCAGGGGGCTTGGCTTCGCTGGAGCAACTTGGGGAGCAGAGCGGAGGAGAAGGGCGAGGAGAAGGGGCAGTACCGGTCTACTTTTAACGCCGATCGACCGGGAGATCTAGAGAGAGAGAGAGAGGGGCGGCGAGCTGTCGGCAGGGAAGTGGAGGGAGGGAGCGCTGCCTTCAAGTTCCGGCCGGTGGCACAGGAGGGTTTGGCAGAGCAGTGGCCGGCGTGGAGCTGCAGTGGCCGTCCTGGTGCTCCAGTGATCGACGGCGGCTCATACGGTGGCGTCGATGTCGAGCGGAGACTGGCCGGGGGCAAAAAGGAGAGAGAAGGGGGGGGGGGGGGGGGTTGACCCGGCTTGACTTGAACCTTGACTCAGGTTTGGGCAATTTCGCCACGCCCTCTTGCTCCAAACTCGACACAAATTTTTGTGTGGACTCAGGACAACATGTGCTCCAACTTTGCTTTTGGGAGAACCAGCCGTAATGGCTTTGATAAATTATGAAAATTCCAAACCCGAAATTCACTTTTCTGACTTTGGGGGAATTTTTAAGGGTGTCAATTGGTTACCACAAATTCTGGTAAAATTCTCAAAATTCTCTTTTGTGGTGGCCATTCAGAATATGCAAAAATATTGGGGTACTTCCATGGTTTTTGGTAATGTTTGTGAATGACCCATATTTGATTATTCTGGAATTTAATTAAATAGTTTTCCTCACTTTATTCTTTGGCACATGGGTTAATTATACTTTTGCTTAGCCCTTGCTTGATGTTAGGTTTAGTTAATTTCATTTTGTGACATGGGATGTCACAGCACACCCCCCTTAAGGAAATCTCGTCCCGAGATTTGTAAAAGAAGAAACAAGAAGGAGGGGTGCGGATGGTTACCGATTTTGTGAGGCCAAGAATTCCGGAAAGTTGGCCTTCAGAAACTCCCCTTGTTCCCATGTGGCTTCCTCTTCAGTATGGTTACTCCATTGCACCTTGTAGAAGGTGATAGTGCGGCTGTGGGTTACTCGGTCCTTTTGATCGAGGATGCGAACGGGGTATTCGGGGTAGGAGAGGTCTTCTTCCAATTGCTCGGTGTCGGAGATAACCACGTCGATCGGAGGCTTCAAACATCTCTTGAGTTGGGAGACATGGAAGACGTTGTGCACCCGCTCAAGATTTTCTGGTAGTTGCAACCGGTAAGCAACGACGCTATGCTTTTCCGGGGTGATAATGAATTTCCAACTCATAATCCTTGATCAGTTCCAACCATCTACATTGCCGCATATTCAGTTCTTGTTGGGTGAAGATATATTTGAGACTTTTGTGGTCGGTGTAGAGGTTGGCAAGATTACCGAGTAGGTAGTGGCGCCAAGTTTACAAGGCTAGAACAACGGAGGCCAATTCTAAGTCACGAGTGGGATAATTTTGCTCGTGCTTCCGGAGCTGTCGTGAGGCATAGGCAATGACACGACCTCCTTGCATAAGCACACAACCCAATCCGGTGCCGGAGGCATCACAATAAACATCGAATGGTTTGGTGATATCGGGTTGAGCTAAAACCGGAGCGGTTGTCAGATGCTTCTTGAGCGACTGAAAAGCTTCTTCACATGCACTACTCCACTTAAACTTAGAATCCTTTTCCAGCAGCTTGGTCATAGGCTTGGCAATACTTGAGAAGTTGGGAATGAATTTCTGATAATAACTGGCAAGACCAAGGAAACTGCAAATTTGTCTGACTGATTTTGGAGCCTTCCAATTCAGCACATCCTCTACTTTGCTAGGGTCCATGGCTACTCCTTCTGCTGATATGATGTGGCCCAAGAATGGAACTTTCTTTAGCCAAAATTCACATTTACTAAATTTGGCGTAAAGTTGGTGATCTCGGAGTCGTTGTAGAACAATGCGAAGGTGTTCGGCGTGTTCTTCTTCGGACTTAGAGTAGATCAGAATATCGTCGATGAATACCACTATGAACTTATCCAATTCGGGCATGAATACGGAATTCATCAAATACATGAAATGGGCTGGAGCATTGGTGAGACCGAAAGACATGACAAGATATTCGAAAAGACCATATCGGGTGGAGAATGTTGTTTTTGGAATATCTTCAGCTCGGATTTTTATTTGATGGTAACCGGATCGGAGATCAATCTTGGAGAAGACTTTAGCACCTACTAGCTGATTAAAAAGGATATCGATTTGAGGTAGAGGGTACTTGTTCTTGATGGTTACCGCGTTTAACGGTCTATAGTCGACACATAGGCGTAGAGTTTTGTCTTTCTTCTTCACAAAGAGAGCGGGACAACCCCAGGGAGATGAACTTGGTCGGATATAGCCCTTGTCCATAAGCTCTTGTAACTGATCTTTCAACTCCGCTAATTCATTAGGAGCCATTTTGTACGGCCTACGAGCGATAAGCGCCGTACCGGGTACGAGTTTAATCTTAAACTCAACATCCCTATCCGGAGGCATGCCCGACAAATCGTCTAGAAAGACATCGAGAAAATCACAAACCACTGGAATATTTGCTAGCTCCTTTCCTTCCACATGACATACTTGAGAGGTGGACGACTTGGGATACGGCAATCGGAGAATAGAAGGGCCGTGTAATGGTGAGTTCAAATGGACTTCTCGGTCCTCAAGGTGCAATACAGCTTTGTGACTAGTCATCCATTTCATACCAAGAATTATGTCGATGCTTTGGCCATTTAAGATGATTAGGGAAGTGGGATATATGTTGTTGGCTAGCTTAAGTGGCACTTTCCTTAACTCGAGATGAGCCCTTATTTTTCCACCAGGAGACGTAATAACGTACGGGGTTCCCATAGTGGTGGGTGAAATTTTCAGATGATTTGCACATGCTTGACTAATGAAATCATGTGTTGCTCCTGAATCAAAAAGAACCATGGCAGCATGTTGGTTGATCGAGAACGTACCCGCGAGAATGGGTTCTCCAGCTTGGGTCTCTTCGATCATGGTATAGTTGACTCGACCATTCTTGTGAGTGGGGGTAGACGACTGAGGACGACTCCCATTGCTGCCATTATTGTTGTTGCCGCTGTTGTGGTTGTTGTTGTTGTTCCCGGAAGTGTGGGAGTTGTTGTTGTTGCTCGGGTTGCGCTTCGGGAACCGACATTCCTTAGCAAAGTGACTGGTGCGGCCGCAATTGTAGCATGGCTGTGAGGAGTTGGTCTTCACCACTTGATTGCTTTGCTGCGGTGGGCGAGAACCAGATGATTGCTGCTGGTTTCCTCCATGGAATCGCGAGTGCTGCTGCGAGAATGACGGGCGAGGTCCTCCTCCCGACAGTACCGCAGCCCGGAATTTCTGTCTGGTCGGGGAAGTGATTGCTAGCTTGTACTTGGGCGGTGCGGGGCCGGATGAACTTCCCATAGCACGTTTCCTCTTCTTGTCCTCTTGATTGGCTTGGATGGCATCTTCTTGCACAATGGCGGCACTCATCAAGTCATTGAATGTACCGGCAGTGACTTACGCCAATCAGTCTTGCAGCTTCGGGGTAAGTCCCGAACGAAAGCAGTCATTCTTTTTCTCGTCCGTATCAGCATGATACAACGTGTACTAGGCCAGGTAGTTGAACATCCGTTTAAACCGGAGCGAACTTCACACTCGAACTTGGATATAGCAAATAGATCAAATAGGCTCAGAGAGATAAGGGGCATAATCAAAGAAAAAGAAACGTTGGAGTGGCAATACAGCTAGATAGATAGATAGAAGGTCTGATTCTAAACTCAGTGCATACTCTTGCACGGTTCCGGAGCCTTGCTTCAAGTTGAGGAACTCCTGCAACTTGCGCTTCATAAGTCCAGCGGGTATGTGGTGTGCACGGAAAGCAGTGCAGAACTCCGCCCAAGTAACTTGGTGACCCACGGCGAGAGCGGCGGTGAAGCTAGCCCACCAAGCACTTGCGGAGCCATAGAGCTGCTGCGTGGCGAAGAGGGGCTTCTGCTGCTCGGTGCAGTGGAGGAGTGCGAACTTTGACTCCAACGTGCGAATGAAGTTGTCCGCTTCCAGAGGATCACCGGCTTCTCCGAAGGTGGGCGGGTGAGTCACCCAAAAGTTGGCGTAAGAGGATTCCCGCTGCTGCTGTGGTGGTGGTCCGTGAGCTTCCTGACGGTTCATGTTCTCCATGAACATGCGGAACATCTCGTTCTGATTGTAGATGAGCTGCTCCATAGCCGTCAGAGGTGGCGTGTTGGGCAGCGACCCAGTTCTGCCAACGTTCGAGGTGCCGGGAGCATCACCGACATTCTCTCCACCACGACGAGTTTGCACCATCTGACATATGAACAATATGTTAGCCCGATCATCATATGAGACAACATGATAACAAGGCTACAATATGGTGACGAAATAGAATTTCAGATTGCTCAAATTGAAATGCTGGATAATTAAACGGTGCGGACATAAGAGATAACTTAAATTCCATAATTTCCACACCATAAGCAACATACTCATGATAAAGCCATAGATACATGTGATGCAACTTTCGATACATAGCAAGTCTTCGGTTACATCACTCGGAACACTACACCCTATGATCTCGGAGAGCTTAGGTTATAACTTAGCATAACACTACCACACCATGTACACATGACTACGATGTCTCACGAGATTTCACCGTACGTACATAAGGCTACTCGGTCACCCGGCGTGGCTATCACCATCGGACTCCACGTCCATTGCTGCTGGTCCCGTGGGTGCTTCGAAGTTGGTGCCGGAATCACCGTTCTCACTCAGATCGGCGTCATCGGGGGGAATCACCACGAGTGGGATGGGTGGCTCATTGTTAAGGATGGCGTTCAGCTGGGCATTAGCAGCTTGGAGCTGTCCAATGAGTTGCTCTTGCTGTGCGATGATCGCGTGAGCGTCGTTGAGGTTCCCTTCTATGACATCACACTCATCTTGAGCTTCTTCACGTTGGGCCTGCAGCTCGCTTCGCTCCTCCAAGAGAGCGGTAACCTGACCATGAAGAGAGTAAATCTCTCAATGGTCGTCCCGCTCCAACTTGCTAGTGTGCAGCTTGCCCACAAGGGCTGCAACATTAGCGTCATGCTCCGCGAGCTGGGCATCACGGGCAACAAGTGTGGACTGCAGCGCCTCGCGCTCTCGCTCCAACTCGAGGACGCGAGCGGCAAGGTACTCCGGGTCCAACATGCGCGTGCCATCATCCATCTGCCAGAATAAAGTTTTGCAAGGGTGAGTCAAAACTTAATATTCCACTAAGCACACATGCTCAAAATAGCATAAGGGATGATTGGTAAAAGAACAGACACGAGGTTCCCGATCCGTTCAATGACTAGTAACGACGAATTTCTGCGGTCGACGGAGTGAACTGCAGTAACGGGCAAAAACGCTTAGTTTCTGGACAACCTTAAAAATTTTGTGTTTTACAATTGTTGTAGAGAATTTCTTCATATTTCCAACGCACACTCACACATATCCATCCAATAAAGTCTCTGGGAGTTATGATCATCCAAAGACAGGGGACAGAAATGAGGCAGTTTCTGATTTCCAGAAAAAAGCTTCTGTTTTTGCAATATTCGACCTAGTTCCAGATTTTTCCTAGACAAACTTCCTAAACCAAACTTGTAGAGAAAAACATAAACTTTACAACGAGTACTTACTCACCTCCATTGAATTAAAGCTGAGGAAGTTATGCTCGTTTTAGTGAAACTGACTTTTCTGGTAAGGTGCGACACTTAACGGTTAGGTTCAAATTTCTGGTTTAGGTGCAAAAGGGGTTCAATTTCGTCCAAAACTTAGTCATTTTGCATGTTCACAGTATCAATGACATTTTCATAGGTTTTGGTAAAGTTTAATGCATATGATGTGCATGGATGCCAATGCTCAATATGACGATTTCCTACATCATCACAAAAAGAAAACTTGACTGATTATATAACTCGATCTTTTCAGTGGCACACACACCTCTCACACGCTTCTAAGTGAACTACACGTGGTTAGTGTACCTGCAAGAGATCCATTTCAGAAACAATACATCAAATTCAAAAGAAACAAGCCAAAATAACAATGACAGTTTATGCCCAGGTATTCGCCCACCCGGAAGGCAGCCGACGTTTAAGCGCATTCGGTCCGCGCATCAATCAAGGCCCAGGTCTTTGCCCACCCGGAAGGCGTTCGGTATTTACAGCACAACCGATCCGCGCACAAAGATATACCTTCGTTGAAGAATCCGTAGTTGCAAGTAATTTAAACAAATATAACCCAGGGTTAGCTTTGCCACCTACAAGACTCTTATATGGGCACTACTAGTTCGTACCTCACCGTAACGCGTAAAAACGGTTTGTTTACGTTTTAAAATGCTCATTTGTGTGTAGCTTATCCCGAGACGGCTCTGATACTAGCTATAACAACCCTACTCCAAAAAGTAGAGTTTGTCGTACAGGATCGCCTCGGGAGATGGTTAACGAAGTAACCATACACAGCATTCACACATGAACATTCATCATTTACAACATTACATCACTTAGGTGCATAATAGTACAAGTCCAGAGGTAAAATATAATTAAGTTCAGATCTGAATACATATGTCCTTAGTACATATTACACAAATTTGCGGAAGCGGTGAAACGACAAAACACGACGTTTAGTCCTACGTGAACCATGCCGGCCCTATGGCGATGGCTCACTCATCCAGGTTAGGAGAACTAGGGACCCATTCGATGGTCTAGTTCTGAGGCTCCTCGCCTTCCCACACAACCTTATTACAACAATTACAATAGGTCGCTTGGGGAAAACCTGAAAAACAACATCAACACAAAGCCTGAGTATCTAACATACTCCGCAAGACTTACCCGTCAAAAGGTTTACTAAAATCGACTACTAGCATGCAGGGGGCTGACCGGGTTTATTTGACAATTACATAAAAAGCCCCTATTAGTTCTATGCTGCACTTTCAATTTCCTTAAACAAGATTTTACTTTGCTTATTGTAGAACCCAACTACGGTGAGTCTGGCTAGCTGCTAAGACATGAATATAGCTAAAGAGCAATACATCATAGCAACATGTATCCATAGCATAAGTAAATTTCAGAAACTTAACCACAACTTTACTACTTAACACATCATTGCCGCTGCTCGAACAAGAGGTACTCATAACCGCAAGGGACGGCAATTCAAATTGATTTTCATCCTGCAGGGAAAACCCAAATACACGACATACGCATTATTTAAGAACACGTATGGCCACCGTTCACAAGATTGCTATAAAGTCGATTCGGGGCCATCGATCCCGAGTACACGTCCTCCCCGCGATACAGTACTTCATATCCGAGGCTTAACCCATGCACTCTCCAGCGGTCCTCAAACCCGTGCAACCACCGTGCTGTTCACATCACCTCTAGATCGATGAGTATGGCCATCCAACAATACGGTGCCCAAGCTACTAGGTTTACCAATTCCCATATTAGAGGTATGTACTTGGTACTGTTCAATACTTGTCCACGGAGTTGCAACGATAGGTGCTCCATTTTATCAAGTTCATTATCCAAGTGAACCATAGTTGAATCTAGAACCTACCGTTGACTCCACTAGTTTAAGCATAGCATTTGCTAATGGAAAAGCTTACTAACATACTAATCATAGGTCCTTGCTGGAGTATGCAAGTGTGTTTCATCCAAGTCCTACACTTAATGCACAATACAATACTCCTACTTGTGATAAAGTAAAAGGACTCGAATAACAAAACTGGGTTATGCACCGGGGCTTGCCTTGGGTGTGATCGTAGTTAGCGTCTTCACCAAGGTGCACTTCAGCTCCTTGCTGGTCCGGTGTGATCTCCTCGGTCTCGATCCCTATATGGAATAGACATACATTAATGCCAAGGAATACATAAGGTTTCATGGAGTTTCCTTAACTAAAGATGGAATGCATGGCATGACAATTCATGGCACTTCCTCAGCAAATAAAAATTAATGACTAATCATTTATTCATGAATGTGTGCACACCTAAGTATGACATGGTAACTACTGAATTTTTGAAGGGGACAAACTTCTAATTACTAGAATGCAACTTTTAATTATCACAATCTTAGTGTAAGTCTATTTTAACATGAGCATGGCCTAGATGTTGATTAAATGACCTCACATGCTGATGAGGATATGACAATGTAGTACTTAGGGTCAAATTTCAGAAAGTTCATTTTTAAGCCACTTTGCTAAAGTGACCATGTGCAAACTAACACTATACCTAGACATGGCATTTTTAATTTCATCACTAGTTCTAGCTCATATAGTTAATCAAGAACCAAAGCATAGAACTGAAACATGAGAATTTCTACTGTAATGTGAAGCTGATTTATTTTCCATGGACTTCCAGAAATTAATTTATTCCTACTTTCCTTAAATACACACATAAAGTAACATTTATATGAAGAAATTCCTAGTTACTTAGCAAATGATCAATTTCGACAGCAAATTTGTACTTAGGTAACTTCAAATTTTTTATGGGATTTTTCATATGTGTACAAGTGCATAAGGAACAGGAATGCCAAATTTCATAATTAAATTACTAGCCAATAATTTACATAAATTCAATTACTGAAAATGAGGATTTATGCAATAATACTAAAAATATGCATGTAAATGGAAATGTGCTTTTGCAGAAAGTTTAAGGATGCCCTGAAATGCTTACTGATCAAATTTCATGAATTTACCATTTACACATAATTACTTATGAATTTATTAAGCAAATTAGGGTTGTGACTTTGATGGATTAAATAAATTAATTTACTGAATAAACTTGGACTTGATCCTGTTTTTCTGGTAGAGCAAGATTTTAGGAGTTGAAAAAAATTAATTTCACAATTTTTGGCCTTGTATTTCTCGAGATATTGAATTTTGAAGTTTATTCAAAGTTCACTGTTATCTACAGTTTTGCCACTGGGTTCAAATTTTTTTCCAGGCGCGCGCGCGCACCCGCGCGGCGCCCGACGATGGCGAGCTCGGCCCAGCGGCCGATCGGTGGCACGGCCGGGGCTCGCGAGCTACTCACATGATCTCCATGCCGAGGGGATCTCGTGGAGGGGGTCGGAGGGGAGAGGGTCTCACCGGAGGTGGCCGGCGACGACGCGCGACGACAGAGGCAACTCCGCCGAGGTCCACGTGATGGTGCCGAGGGAGAGGGAGGCCGGGGTTCGGTCGACGAGCTTCGCAGTGGCTTGGGGACGGTCGGCGTCGAGGAACTCGTCGAGGGGGAAGGCCGGAGGGGGGTTCTCGTCGGCGGGGGGGGGGGGGGTATGAAGATCCCGACGGCGGTGGCTCGGGCTTCACGTAATCCGGTGAGCACACTGCACGAGGGAGGGAGCGGGTCAGAGGGGAGTGAGGTGGTGACCTTGCGCGTCAATTTGCGAAAGAAAGAGGGAGTGGGAAGCCACCTAGTCGGAGCTGGACACGACGACGGTCATGGCGGGGAAAAACAAAGCCTGCTCGGGTTTCGCCGGAGAGAGAGAGGAGGGAAAAGTGCAGGGGCGCTTGGCTTCGCTGGAGCAACTTGGGGAGCAGAGCGGAGGAGAAGGGCGAGGAGAAGGGGCAGTACCGGTCTACTTTTAACGCCGATCGACCGGGAGATCTAGAGAGAGAGAGAGGGGCGGCGAGCTGTCGGCACGGAAGTGGAGGGAGGGAGCGCTGCCTTCAAGTTCCGGCCGGTGGCACAGGAGGGTTTGGCAGAGCAGTGGCCGGCGTGGAGCTGCAGTGGCCGTCCTGGTGCTCCAGTGATCGACGGCGGCTCGTACGGTGGCGTCGATGTCGAGCGGAGACTGGCCGGGGGGAAAAAGGAGAGAGAGGGGGGGGGGGGGGGGTTGACCCGGCTTGACTTGAACCTTGACTCGGGTTTGGGCAATTTCGCCCCGCCCCCTTGCTCCAAACTCGACACAAATTTTTGTGTGGACTCAGGACAACATGTGCTCCAACTTTGCTTTTGGGAGAACCAGCTGTAATGGCTTTGATAAATTATGAAAATTCCAAACCCGAAATTCACTTTTCTGACTTTGGGGGAATTTTTAAGGGTGTCAATTGGTTACCACAAATTCTGGTAAAATTCTCAAAATTCTCTTTTGTGGTGGCCATTCAGAATATGCAAAAATATTATGGTACTTCCATGGGTTTTGGTAATGTTTGCGAATGACCCATATTTGATTATTCTGGAATTTAATTAAATAGTTTTCCTCACTTTATTCTTTGGCACATGGGTTAATTATACTTTTGCTTAGCCCTTGCTTGATGTTAGGTTTAGTTAATTTCATTTTGTGACATGGGATGTCACACCAAGGGTTGATGGAGATGGATCAAGTGGAGAACAAGCTATGGTGCAAGTGTTTGGAACACTTGACTACTTGTTAGGGCTTTGAGTCCATAGGAAAACCGGACTATCAAGGGGGTCTAGGTCATTCTCTTAGGTCATGTCTAGTCGGTGATGTGCAAGGTTGCTAGGTGAAATCACAGGAACTAGGTGATAGCGGAGAAGTGATGAGGACATCACTCCTAAGGATACATGTAACACTCCTCCAATTCTGCACTTGCAAGATCCAATGACTAGAGCTCGTGCACAACGACTAAATTTAGAGGTGAGCTCGTTTCTACATTCTTTATTATATGTCACTTTTGAGAATGGTTTGCTACCTAATGATTATGTTGTAATTAGGAACCATGGAGAGGACCAGGAGATGATGGGAGAAGGACTTGGAGACGTGGAGGACCAGCAAGGACGTCGAAGCCTGGAGGCCCAACCAAAATCGACTTCGAGTCTGTTTCGGGGCTCAAGACCAGTCTGCACTAAAACGGAGGCCCAGGATGCATACGAACTCGGATTTGGACGTTCTACATATGCACGGAAAGATAAGAAGAAGACCTTTCCAATGCCACCATTCTCATATTAAAATTCATCCAGAGTCATTGGAAATCATCGAAACAAGAGAGGGTCCATAATCTATTTCGGTGCTGCGTCGCCTGTTTTTGGCCTTTGGGCTTTGTATCTAGTTGAGTCCAATTAGGGGCGCGTCCAGAGGGTCTTGCATGATCCTAGGGTCTTCATATACAGCTTCCGCCACACCATTAGGGTTTGGGTTTTCCTTAGATTATTCTATTCATAACAGTTTTGCCGTCATCACGGTTTATGAGACCCCAACTTCGTGAGATTCATAATACATCTGCAATTGTGTTGCCTTCTTCTTTGTTCTTGCTTGTGTTCTTGATTCGCAGGCAGGGATTAGCCTTCTCGGCAAGGTCAATCATTTTAGGACGGTTGACAACCAGAGGAGACGTCGTGCTGCGATTGCGGGGTTTAGAACATGCTGTTCTGAAGCCGGATCAATTTGTGTGTCGCCTTCGACCAAATCAACGTATCCAGAACCTTTCGGAAGATCGGGAACCCTTGTCCACATCAAGAAGCCAAAGAGCTGTTTGGAGAAGCCAGGAAATGAAGTCAAGCGAGGATGATAAGTTTCAGCTTCTGGACATAGAGACCAGACAGAGGGGTCAGTGGAGACCAGACTATATGGTCACCATCAGGAGTCATCTAGGACTTCCAGCGAGGAGCAAGGAATCTGACTGTGCACGAGCTATAGAGACCAGACAGTACGATCAAGTGACTGAACCCTATGGTCAGTTCAGCTGAGGAACAGTGCAGAGAGGAAGCCAATGTTTTGGAGTCTGACGTCGATGTCTGATGTGTCGGACATGTCCGACAGTTGTACAGACCGGACGGTCTGGTCTACTGACCGGACAGTCCGGTCAGTATGAGGAAATCGCATGTGCACAGTGAAGCCAACGGCTAGGAGAGCCGTTACAGGAGTGACCGGATGGTCCGGTCAGGCAGAGACCGGACAGTCCGGTCAGTGCGTCCAGGAAGCTGATTTCATGAGGCAATGACTAGTTTGAGGATGGGAGCCTATATAACTTCGTTGCTGGGGTCTTCGAGACCTCTCTTGGCTAGTGGAATACCTGAGAGCATTTGGTAAGGTCCAAGAGGAAAAGAGGAGAGCACTAGGAGGAGATATTGCATATCTTGAGAGTGCTAGTGGAGAGTAACTTGAGCATCTTGCACATCTAAGGCTAGGGTGTCCTGGAGGGTGTGATCTAGGTTGTTACTATTGGTCTATGGTGAGACCTAGACTGGTTAGGTGTCGGTGATCAAGCCTATCATGATCGGTTGTGAAGGCCGTCACACGTTTGTACACGGTTTGAGCGCGCCGGTGAAAGAGGCATCGCTAGTGAGTGCTCGTGTCGGCTCGGGGAGTCCGGCAAGTTCTTGAGGGAGGTGAGCTTGTGCTTTGTGCAGTGGTGACGCACACCGTGTCTTCACTCTAGGAGTGATTGCGGGCTCGTGGGAGAGAACTCTACTTGGTGGCGGGAGGGACCAGGACTTTGGCGGGAGTGGTCCAACGAGGAGTAGGGGAAGGCACCATCCTTTCGAGACCTCGGGAAAAAAATCATGAGTCATCTGTTACTCTACTCCTTACTTTGATGCATTACTTTCCGCATCTACATACCGTGCTATTCATGCTTGTGTGCTTACCTTGCACTAGTTGATTACCTTGTAGACTTGCATGAATAGGCTTCTTTACTTGTTAGCAGTACTTAGCCTTCATACTTGATCACTAGCATGTATAGGAGCTACTTTGTCTTGATTGATCACCCTAGTATGTATTGTGCTACTCATGCTTGTGTACTCTAGATCCTTATGTTGTAGCATTGCATGAGTAGGTTCCTTTGCTAGCTTGTTGTTTGTTTCAGTGTATCTTTGGTAACTAGCTTGCATAGGTGTTGTATTGCCTTTGAGTGAACCACTAGTATGGTTAGGTTGTTGTTCCTTTCAAAGGTTCTTTATCTTGCTAGTGTGATCACCACTAGGATTGTGTTGGTGTTGCTTTGAGTGGTCGGTTTTAGGAATTGGCGAATTTGGTACATAGTGCGAGTTCCTGATTCATCCCCCCCCCCCTCTCGATCACTCAGTCCTTTCAAGTGGTATTAGAGCTAAGTGCTCATTATAAGGCTTAACCGCCTTGAGTAGTGACCGTATCGAGTTGAGATGTCATCCCATTCAGGGTCAAGTCATGGCTCATGGAAGGATCGCTTTAAAAGCTACCTAAATGCCATGGTTTTGGATGAGTTGATGGATACTTTTGTGGACTTTGTCAATACCTTTACCGATGATTATGTGTATGATGATTCTGATGATTGTGTGGATGTGCCTTGTTCTAATGAATGCCTAGATTCTTCTAGCAACGACTTGATAGGTTGCTCTACTAGTGTGCCTAATATGATGATTGATAATGATGTGTCTCTTGATCTTGCTTGCTCTACTAGCATGACTAGTATTGATGATGTTTGTGAACCTTCTATTCATCACGCTAGTAGTTCTCTTGTTGAGGAGTTCTTTGCTATTCATGCTAATGACAATGAGGACTTACTTGATTCTCTTATTTGCTTATGAGGTATTTTGGACAGGATTGGTGCAACTTCTTTCAAGCTTCCCAAGATCATGATAGTTGAGAAAAATCTTTTCTTTCTTCCGAGTAGCAAGCTCTTCTACATCACCCTTGAGCTTCTGATGGAGAAGATTCTCTCCATTGAGGATGTGATTGAGCTGCTCTTCAAGGATGAGCAGATCACCACGAGCATGGCATGGAAGAAGACATCCAAGACAAACCATGAAGCATCTTCAAGCATAGGGAAAGAACTAGCTTCAAGCTCAAACTTCTTTGATCCCTCCACAAGATTGTCTTGCAACAACTTCTACAACCCCTTCGGAGCAAGACATTCATCGGGTGCTACATCATGCTCTACCTCAAGTGCCATTCTAAGTTCTACTCCAAGCACCTTGGGTGGACCGAGCATTGGAGTAGGGGGAGCACCAACAACAATGCTCGCTTGATCATTTGAGATGATCAATCTTGCGGCTTCGGCTTTGGTGCCTCCACCTCCTCCACTCCCTCCTCCACAAGATCAACTTTAGCATCTTCGTCGAGCTCACCAACAGGATCTCCTCTTTGAACTCGGTGAATTTCTGAGAAATCCGAATGATGACCTTTGTGAGAATCTATTAAGCATTTATGATCTTGTGTGTAGGATAAACTCTTTCAGGGGACTTTGGAGGATTGCACGACATGAAGTGATTGACAAGCTCCTCCAACAAATCACAACTCCTAAGAGGGGTTTCTTACTTGAGGAGGTAGTCAATAGGAGACATGAGCTCTCAATTGAGAGATCAATGGAGATGATACTCGTGCTCCATTCACAAGTGGGGCATGTGCTTGACCACATCACTAGACTCTATGACCCTCCCCATTACTACATCGACCTTGACAATGTGCACACGGGGGATGGTCATGGACATTGGAGGTACCGTGCTCCTCACTATCCCATTAGAAGGAGACTACTAGATGGGATTGCAAGAATCCCTATCTATGAGGATGGTCTTATTGCTCGACATGATGAGTTTAGTGCTAGTCAATCAAGTAATGCTTTGGATACTAACCCTTTTTCCTCTAGTGCTTGCCTTATGGCTACCACTAGGGTCAACTACAAGAGTGGAGGCACTTATTGGATTCTTGATAGTGGGTGCACTCAACATATGACCAGGAAGCCAACCATGTTCACCATCATTGATGAAGACGAAGATAATGAGAAGGTGACTTTTGGGGATAACTCAATTGGGAGAGTTAGAGGCTCGGGCAAGGTGGCCATCATGACCTCCATCTCTCCAAGGTCTTTCTTGTGGAAACCCTCAACTTCAACCTTTTGTCTATTGGTCAACTCTGTGACATGGGTTTCAAGTGCACATTTGATGAGGACGGTGCAAAAATTGAGAATGCCAAGAGAGGGCTAGTATTTCATGGAGTAAGGCATTGGAACTTGTATGTCACGGACTTCAAGTCAAGCAATATGCCACCAAACACTTGCCTATTCACTAAGGCATCCAAGGGATGGTTGTGGCATAGAAGACTAACACATGTTGGAATGAATCAGCTCAAGAAGATTGTCAAGAGGAATCTAGTTGAAGGAATCAAGAATGTGGCCTTTGAGAAGGATAGACTGTGCAGTGCTTGTCAGGCAGGAAAACAAGTTGCATCTTCACATCCCACCAAGTCATTCATGTCTACATCTCATCCTGTAGATCTCTTGCACTTGGATTTGTTCGGGCCAACATACTACAAGAGTCTAGGAGGCAATCTATATTGCTTGGTGATTGTTGATGATTTCACGAGATACACTTGGACCTTCTTTCTTGTGGACAAATCTCAAGCCAGTGGTATCTTCAGAAAGTTTGCCAAGAGAGTAATGAATGAGTTCAATGCTAGCATTATGAAGATAAGGAGTGACAATGGGACGGAGTTCAAGAACACCACAGTGTAGGAATACTGTGACAAGAAAGGGATCAAACATGAATTCTTCGCTACATATACTCCCGAGCAAAATGGAGTAGTGGAGAGGAAGAACAATACGCTCATCACTCTTGCTCGTGCCATGTTGGATGAGTATGGAACACATGAGAAGTTTTGGGCGGAGGCAATCAACATGGCTTGCTACACCTTCAACCGTGTCTGTCTCCACCGGTTGTTGAAGAAGATGCCATATGAGCTATTGGTGGGCCGGAAACCCTAGACCCAAAGCCATCAATATACGCCCAACTATGTGAGTGAAGAGAATGATGATGAGGCCAATGTTGAGATCGAGAACTTCTCCTTCGTCTCTATGATTGAGCCCACTACCACTGATGAAGCTATGGATGATCGCAAGTGGGTTATTGCCATGCAAGAAGAGTTGAACAACTTCTAGAGGTTCAAAGTATAGAAATTGGTTGAGAGTCCCAAGAATCATAATGTGGTTGGCACCAAGTGGGTCTTCAAGAACAAGCAAGATGAGAAAGGAGCAATTGTCAAGAACAAGGCTCGCCTAGTGGCTAAGGGATATTCTCAAGTGGTGGAGATTGACTTTGAAGAGACCTTTGCTCCCGTGGCCCATCTTGAAGCTATTTGGATCTTACTTGAATATGCATCATACAATGGCTTCAAGCTCTTTCAAATGGATGTCAAAAGTGCTTTCTTGAATGGAGAGATCAATGAGAAAGTCTATGTGGAACAACCTCCGGGGTTTGAGGACCCAAAACATCCAAGACATGTGTACAAATTGAAATAAGTTCTCTATGGCCTCAAGCAAGACCAAGGGTATGGTATGAACACTTGAGAAAGTTCCTACTCAAAAATGGATTCACCATTGGAAGCATTGATAGCGCCTTGTTCACGAGGCATGTTGGGAAGGATATCTTTGTGTGCCAAATCTATGTGGATGATATCATCTATGGGTCAACCAATGAGAAGTTCAATGAAGAGTTTCGGGAGATGATGGCTAGGGAATTCCAAATGTCAATGATTGGAGAGTTGCATGTCATCCTTGGTTTTCAAGTCAAGCAATTAGGAGAAGAAAACTTCATCTATCAAGACAAATATACTAAGGACCTTCTCAAGAGATTCAACATGGAGAATTGCAAGCCTTTGCACACACCTATGGCGACTAGCAAACCCTTGGATGATGATGTGAAAGGAAAACCGATGAACCCCAAGCTATATAGATCAATTATTGGGTCTTTGCTCTATCTCACCGCTTCAAGACCGGACATCATGTTTAGTGTGTGCTTGTGTGCACGTTATCAAGCAAATCCAAAAGAGTCACACTTGAAGGCCGTGAAGAGAATAATGAGATACCTCAAGTACACACCTACCATGGGCTTATGGTATCCTAAAGGAACAAACTTTGAGTTACTTGGGTATTCGGATTTGGACTTCGCGGGTTGCAAAGTGAATAGAAAGAGTATATCGGGAGGTTGCCAATTTCTTGAAAGATCTCTAGTATCTTGGAGCTCAAAGAAGCAAAACTCGGTGGCTCTATCTATCGCCGAAGCGGAATATATGGCGGCGGGAGCATGCTGTGCACAACTCCTTTACATGAGGAAAACACTCTCGGACTATGGCCTCAACTATACTCAAATGCCACTATATTTTGATAGTGAGGCGACAATCAAGATGGCCCTCAATATGGGAGATCATGGTCATGCCTAGGTCATTCAAGTGAGACATCACTTCATAAGAGGCCATGTTGAGAAGAAGGATATCGAGTTAGTGAGCGTGCGAACTAATGAACAATTGGTGGACATCTTTACCAAGCCACTCGATGAGAAGACCTTCAACAAGCTAAGGGGAGAACTCAATGTTCACGACCTCTCCAACTTCACATGAGTAACCCTTGAGCTTGTCTCTTGTAAATATGTATAGTGTTTTGTTTGTTCTTGTTTGTGTCTTTGTTTGTGCTTGTTTCTCTTCTTTTGTAGGTTGACTTCGGACCTTCTTGAGATAGCAATGGACATGGGTTAAGCTTGGGAAGGTGGTTCACGGAGTACCTAAGGCTTTGAAGAATGGTCAATTGTGAGCAAGCTTGAGAAGGGAACAACTCATTGTTGACACTTTGGTTTGTAGCGGTTCTCTCTTTTCTTTAACAATGCATCATGCATTGTATACTTGTTGCATTTGCATTCTTGCATCCTTGCATTGTGATACCATACATGCTCCCAAGCATGTGCTAGTGGGAGTTACTCATTTACAATATGAGTACATGACTCTCTAGATAACCAAATAGTGATATTTGTGCTTCATGCCCACTGAGTCATGTTCGATCGAGCTTCCAGGTTAAATCTACTCGCGCGGCTCAAAGACAAGTGGCTCATACATTCCCACCTCTCTAATGACTAACCCTTGCACATTTGAGAAAATAGTTTTTTTGTTGAGTCATAAGGTTAGGGGGAGCTATGATGGAACACCACTACAACCAAGGAGGAGCACCATGAAAGGGGGAGTTATCCTAACTCTTGACAACTATTTTATGCCTCTTGGTTTCGTTATGCTTTTGTGTGGTTTTTTGTGATAGGTGACAAAGGGGGAGAAGAAACATAAAGATCCAAAAGCCAAGTCTAGATCAAAGAGGGAGAAGGAACATGAAGACGATCGATAACACAATGGGGGAGGAAAACATGAAGAAGAAACGTGAAGATTCGGGGAGATGGAACATGAAGATCACATCAAGATGAACATCTACTCCTACATGGAGAAAAACAACGATGGTGCATGTCTACGGTGACAATGTACACCTTCATCGACATGAGCATCTACGTGCGCAATTTCAGCTCAAGATTGAAATCCAAGTGCGCTAAATGAGTGGGTTGTTCTCCCTCAACATCTAGCACATCTCGAGGGGGAAACTACTTCCAAGGTAAGGACCAAGGTATGCCTTTCAATCTTTTCTTTTCCTTTGGTTCTTTCTTGCTCGTCCATTTTGGATCATCATAAGTAGTGGTTGTCATCCATCACCAAAAAGGGGGAGATTGTAAGGATCATGACCATTGAGGTCACCCCAAGGTATGGTGTTTTGGGGATGAATGACAAACATGAAATGTGACTAATATCTACACGAGTGTTGTTCGTGTAGGAAACCTCTTCTATCTTATGATGATTGGTAATGACGTTCTTGGCAATGGATCATAATGACCACAAGTATGAAGGCCTGTGAACTTGATAGAGTCCAAGGGTTGATGGAGATGGATCAAGCGGAGAACAAGCTACGGTGCAAGTGTTTGGAACACTTGACTAGTTGTTAGGGCTTTGAGTCCATAGGAAAAACCGGACTATCAAGGGGGTCTAGGTCATTCTTTTAGGTCATGTCTAATCAGTGATGAGCAAGGTTGCTCGATGAAATCACAGGCACTCGGTGACAATGGAGAAGCCATTGAGCTGTTCGGAGAAGCCAGGAAACAAAGTCAAGCGAGGACAACAAGTTTTAGCTTCTAGACATAGAGACCAAATAGAGCGGTCAGTGGAGACCGGACTGTACGGTCACTATCGGGAGTTGTCTAGGACTTCCAGCTAGGAGCGAGGAATCTGACTATGCAGGAGCTATAGGGAACAGACGGTACGATCAGGTGACCGGACCATATGGTCAAATCAGCTGAGGAACAGTGCAGAGAGGAAGCCAATGTTCTAGAGTCTGACGACGATGTCTGATGTGTCGGTCATGTCCGACAGATGTACAGACTGGATGGTCCAATCTACTGACCGGACAGTCCAGTCAGTAGGAAATCAGCTGTGCACAGTGAAGCCAACGACTAGGAGAGTGGGTACAGGAGTAACCAGATGGTCTGGTCAGGCAAAGACCAGACAGTCCGGTCAGTGCGTCGAGGAAGCTGATTTCAAGAGGCAACGACTAGTTTGAGGTTAGGAGCCTATATAACTTCATTGCTGGGGTCTTGGAGACGTCTCTTGGCCAGTGGAATACCTGAGAGCATTTGGTAAGGTCAAAGAGGAAAAGAGGAGAGCACTAGGAGGAGATATTGCATATCTTGAGAGTGCTAGTGGAGAGTAACTTGAGTATCTTGCACATCTAAGGCTAGGGTGTCCTTGAGGGTGTGATCTAGGTTGTTACTCTTGGTCTATGGTGAGACCTAGACCAGTTAGGTGTCGGTGATCGAGCCTATTATGATCGGTTGTGAAGGCCGTCATACGTTTGTACACGGTTTGAGCGCGCCGGTGAAAGGGGCATCGCTAGTGAGTGCCTGTGTCGGCTCGGGGAGTCCGGTAAGTTCTCAAGGGAGGTGAGCTTGTGCTTTGTGCAGCGGTGACGCACACCGTGTCTTCACTCTAGGAGTGATTGCGGGCTCGTGGGAGAGAACTCTACTTGGTGGCGGGAGGGACCGGGACTTCGGCGGGAGTGGTCCAACAAGGAGTAGGGGAAGGCGCCATCCTTTCGAGACCTCGGGAAAAAAATCATGAGTCATCTGTTACTCTACTCCTTACATTGATGCATTACTTTCCGCATCTACATACCGTGCTATTCATGCTTGTGTGCTTACCTTGCTCTAGTTGATTACCTTGTAGACTTGCATGAATAGGCTTCTTTACTTGTTAGCAGTACTTAGCCTTCATACTTGATCACTAGCATGTATAGGAGCTGCTTTGGCTTGATTGATCACCCTAGTATGTATTGTGCTACTCATGCTTGTGTGCTCTAGTTCCTTATGTTGTAGCATTGCATGAGTAGGTTCCTTTGCTAGCTTGTTGTTTGCTTCCGCATATCTTTGGTAACTAGCTTGCATAGGTGTTGTATTGCCTTTGTGTGAACCACTAGTATGCTTGAGTTGTTGTTCCTTTTATAGGTTCATTATCTTGCTAGTGTGATCTCCACTAGGATTGTGTAGAAGTTGTTTTGAGTGGTCGGTTTTAGGAATTGGCAAATTTGGTACATAGTGCGAGTTCCCGATTCACACCCCTCCCCTCTCGATCACTCAGTCCTTTCAGCTGCGCAGTGCAACCAATGCACTAGAGTCTCCTACGACCGACGCAGATCTTACGGTGCCTCCGCTCTACATTGTTGCCCATGCGCAACACTCCTTCAACCAGTGGTCACGCAGAGTCTCATAGCACTCCGTCTACACTAGAGCGCCCTCCTCGCACGCCTCGCCAATTACTGAACTGGTCACACCCGGCGTCATCTCGGTCTGATGTGGACAAGTGTTCCTAATCTTCTGAAAGGTTCTGATAAACTTGATTAAGGTGGAGGTGATACACAAGTCGATCCGGCTTCCGAACGACATGTTCTGAACCCCGCAATCGCAGCACAATGTCTCCTCTAGTTATCAATCGTTCAAGAATGCTTGACCTCACCGAGAAGCCTTATCCTTGCCTGCAAATCAAGAACCCAAGCAAGAACAAAGAAGAATGCAACTAAATTTGCAACTATACAATGAATCTCACAAGTTGGGGTCTCACAAATCGATCAAACGACAAAACTGCTATCAACAGAATAATCTAAGCAAAACCCAAACCCTAATGAAGAGGTGACGGTTGTATATGAGGACCCTAGGGTCGTGCAAGACCCCCTGGACACAGCCCTAAGTGGGCTCAACTCGATACTGTTGGTGGTTTCTTGATGTCTATTTTATCTACCAAAAAGGGATGTTTTCCATCTTAATTTTGTGGTTTGGACTAACAATTAACCCCATATTTGCATATATTTGTAGTTGCTCTATTTCGGATGTAATTGCAGGAAACAGGTGTAAAACAGGGTAATTATGGATAAAGAACTAAAGAGCAACGAAGATGCGCCAGATGCGGAGCTGCGCCGATCGGCGCAGGCCTGCACCAATGCCCGCATTTCTTAATGTCGCATCAAGAATATTTCTATCTCTGGCACAACGCTAGAAATGATTTGATGTTTGTTATGCTTTAAGAGAAGAGTGAACCAATCCGCAAGCGCACGGAACATCTATTGTAGCATTTCACCCGGGAGTATTCCAAGCTATCGTATTTATTTTCCGCAGGGAAGCTAGGCGTAAGAGTATCTTGGTTTAACAAAGATATAACTATAAGAATTATACCAACTGACCAAAGACGGGGGTAAGGATGTTCAATAATAATAGTAGGGGTAGTAGTGATACATGAGAAATCCACAATAAGATAGATAAAGAGGTCGGTTAAGCTAGCCGGGAGGACAGCGAGTCTAAGTCTAGAATTCCTAAGATTATATCTTCCTATTATATCTAAGTCGAGCGTCAAAATTCCTAGTTACTCGGGTTGAGTGCTTACACCAAATCCATGGTACAGCCTCGAGTCTTTCACCAACAAGTTTACTTCGGGGCACGACAACGATCCACTAATAGGGTCGGTAACTAACCTCGTACACTAGTGGGCACGTTACCACTAGACAACCCTGCTAGAGACTTCCCGAACATGGTGGAATACTAAATGGACGGACAGGGCTGTCACCACCTGCCGCCTACCATACAACCCGTGGGGACGAATGCAAAACCAGCTAGCGTTAACTTAGGCACCGCGCCTACGTTTTCACTAGATATTCTTCCGTTGGCCTAGCGGAAGAATAGCCGAGGAATAACCAAGTCTAAGTTCTATTCAAGAACTAAACTTAATTAAATCCTAGTCGAGAATCCCGTAAACTATGCTTCAAAGTTCTTTCCCGATAATTGTAACTTGAGGAAATTGACTAAGTAAAGATAATTACTTGACAAGATATATAAAGGAAAAGATAATTATATTGATAAGGGATAAGTCTTACAAAAAGAGAAAAGATAGAAGAGAGCTCATACCAAGACTTCGAGACAATTTCCGGAATCCCAAGCGATGCTCTCGACTAGACTCTAACTCCCAACTAACTAACCTACTCTACTAGTAAGAAAAGTAGTGAGAAATGGACTCCAATCTGTTTCACCTGCTTCATGTTCTTTTTCTACCGAATTCCCCCCCTATTTATAGGTGGCGGAGACTTGACGGGTACTTCAAGGTGGAGGAGAGTCGATGGGCGAAAATTCCCCCGCTGGGCGGCGGGCCACGCCGGGCGGCAACGTGTGCCGGGCGGCCGGGCATGCCGGGCGGCATGCACCGCCGGGCGTGGGCGGCCACGGGATTTGGTCGGTTTCCAACCGACTCGCTTCGGACGGCTCAGATCTCGTCTTGATGGCGGTTCCTTGGTCGGTTCCCCCAAAATCTCTGTTTTGGGGTCGGTAAGCCTCATGGGCCTCATGGGCTGGTAACCCTGGGTGGCCAACCCAGGCCGGGTGGCAGGCCAGGCCGGGGGGCAAACCCTATCGGGCGGCAAGCCCAGGTCGGGCGGCCTGGCAGGCTGGACGGTGGCCTGTGCCGGGCGGCAGCCCCTTTCGGGTGTCGACCCCCTTCGGATCATGTTTTGACTTGTCCAAGTTATGCCACATGAATGGCTCCTTTATTTCTCCACTTTTACCCTCCTTAGTCCGGGAATGGAAAACGGCCTTGTTTTGGAGTGTTTTGCAGGGTTGGCAGGGTCGGGTGATCAGCCTCATGACAACTCTATTTTGACCCACCGGGTGGCTGGTTTTAGCCTGATATGACCCTGTCGGCTGGGTTCTGATTTCAGTCATCATGACCCTGCCGGGCCCTGTTTTTAGCCTCATATGACCCTGTCGGCCTGCTGTTTTAAGGTAGAATTGGCCGACGGGGCATTTCTTCATGTTTTTACATAATTTTGGCCCTTTTGACCCTGCAAACATATATTTCACCAAAACTCGTGGAACTTCATTAGTTTAAACAAATATTCATAAAACTTTGGTCTTTACCTTGCATTTCCTGACCGGTTGGTGGCCGATGTTGGGTTTTAAGGGCCACCAACACCTCCCCAAGCTTAAACCTTTGCTCGTCCCGAGCAAATTAAAACTTGGAAGTGATGGATCAGGAGTTGCTTCAATATTAGAGCCCTGCAAGGATCAAGTGCACAAACACATACTCCTACAACATAGGGGTAATGGTAAACCAGCACAAGTTGATCACTAAGTCTTTCTCCTTGTAAGTGGGGCTCTTAGGCATTTTATGACCTTGTCATGAGCGGTTGGAACTCAGAACAACTAGTTTAGACTTTGTCATTTTAACCTCCTACATGATCATGAGTCCAAAGTTTTTGTAATGTTGCATACGATTGAAATTTTCCCTCTTGGTGCAATCTTTCACTATGACACTCATCTCTATGAAATTTGGCTTTATATGTGAAGCTTGGTAGGATGGCACATCTGGTATGCATATTTTGTTAAGTTAAGAGATGGTCCTAGCAAAAAGACTTTGCACTTTCTCATTCCAACCATTTGGAAATAGTGTCCAGGGGAGAGGGAGAGAATGGACTCACGCGAAGGAGTGGACTAGCACAGTAGAGAAAATCTTTAACAAAGACTAGATTTTTGTGCTAGAGTGAAAGGATGGTCCTTTATTTTGCTCAAAGATTGAACCTTGAAACTTGACATTTGTACATCTATGAGAGCTGATAACTTTTTCTTTCACATTTTTTTTCTTTCTTTTCAGCTCTCATAGTGTAGGGAAGCTAGTTCAATGGTTCAAATATTTTTGCAAACTTTTTCTGAGCATTTATTTTGGGAGGACCAAAATCTTTCTTGTAGGATCAAGGTTTTCGCAAAGGAGAGATTTTTGGCTGACATGCTTGGTGAAGTGGATGCTTGAATCCAATGTAGAAACCGCATAACCAAGCATGATTGTTTGAGAACTCAAAGATAACGCGAAGGAAAATGATTGGCTTTGAAAGTGCAAGTCCCTCATAAGGATCATATCCTAACAAAACTCAATGCATACATGGATGGCATAAAAGTGGGTTCACAATTAATATCTGGCCTTGGTAGGAAATTTTCTTATCATAGGAAAGAATTACACCAAGTAGGGGGTTTTTATTGCAGCATGGTTTTGAAAGAAATCATTGAACTCTAATCAAGAGGAGATCATAGACTCATCCAAAACATGCTATATCATGAATCCCAACAACTAGACTTGGTGTTTATTAGCCATTTTGCACCCACTAAAACATAGAGAGACTAGCGTTATCATCATGCCGGTCTACCATTACCCACCAAAATGAAGAGTAGAGGTTGTGTACTTGAGACTCACAGGGAGCTAACAGAGCAATTATTCATCATTTCCATAGGCAAGGTAGAGACCAAGTTCTCAATTTTATTTGAAAAGGGAAATCTTTTTGTTCTTTTTAGTTTTGCAAATTTTTATGGTTTTCCTTGAAAGCAAAATATTTTTGGGTTTTCTTAAATTTTATCAAAACCAAAAATATTTTTCACGTACCTCCCCAAGCTTAGGTCTTTGCAAGACTTAAGCTTGGATGACATTCACTGCGGCGGTTGATAGTCGATGCTGAAGTGGCCGAACAGTTGATCCATCATGGAGAGGTTTGTCTGAAGTTGTTCCGATGTTTGTTGCTGCCATTCTTGCCTATCCCTTATGGCTGCTTGTATTTCCTCGGTTCGTATGTTGGTCTCATAAGCATTTGCAGCCAAGTATTGCATGTCAGCTTCCAACTCCGGGAAGTTGTATGATGTGAATCAGGTAGAATGTGAAGTTCCTATGCCTCCATGGAGTTGATAGTAACTTCCCATCCCATAAGGATTGGATAGTTCAAACTCTTCATGGGATGAGCTAGTGTAGTGTTGTCGAGAGATATTCTCGATAGTAGATTTTGGTATGCGTATGAGTATGAAAGATCGATGGACACACAAGACGCAAGGTTTAGACAGGTTCGGGCCTCCCGGAGGATAACAACCCTATGTCCTGTGTTCTGTAGTGTATTATTCAGGATGGATCCCTCCGAAAGAGCCCCTGCCCCTCCTTATATATCTGGGGGGCAGCGTTACATGGTAAGTGTCTTAGTCGGTTACAACATGATCTCAGACTATGACTCTATCTCTAACTTTCTATCTCTAGTATTGACTTGTCGTGTACTCCAAGTAACAATCCAAATAGTTATCTTCATGGGTCTTTATCTTTATTGGATCCTAGCCCACTTGGCAATATATCCGAGTGGCAAGGTATCCCTGGTATATACATACCACAGTAGCCCCCAAGCACTTCCCGTATTGAATTGTCGTCTTGGTTTGCCTCGACATCCTATGAAATTGGGAAGTGATTTTTCTATTAATTCTTATTCATAAATCCCTAAAAAAGATATAGCCTATGCATGTAGCCCCCAACTCAAAAGATTGTTAAGGCTACACCGAAGCAACTTTTGAGTTATCAAAAAATATCCAATTAACCTTGTCCCTCCACAGAAAAGGGCATAATGAGGTCTGAATCTTCCAATTTTGCCTTAGCAAAATCCATATTTAGCACAATTCTCTTACTCGCCGAGTGATTCATCACCAATTTAATATTTACATCCCTAATGCTGAAGTGCCCTTAATCCGAATGATTAACGACAAATTTCAATTGTCATAGCCCCCAAGATTGGTGATGTATCAATAGTATTAATATAACACGGAAACACAGCCCCCAAGATTGGTGCCGAGATAATCCGAGTGATTTACCTCGCAATTTTGGAAGGTACCATTTCCAAGGCTAAAGCTACAGTAATCCGAGTGATTTATCACGAAATCTCAGAAGGTACAATTTTCAAGGTGGAAACTGCAATAATCCGAGTGATTTATCATGAAATCTCGGAAGGTACAATTTCCAAGGCTAAAACCGCAACAATCCGATTAACAAAACTAGACTTAACAAATTATGAAAAGCCTCGGCCCAATAGGTCATCTAGCCCTTATAAAAAGAGCCTCCAAACAGCCGCACCCCTTCATCCTCATTTCGCCGCTGCCGCCTTCTTGCGCACACAAACCTTAGATCTCAAGAGTCCATTTCCACCCTAATGCTCCACGTAGCTGCTTCCCGCCACACTCGAACAAGAACGATGGCCCCGAAGCGCACCCGCCAAAGCTATAAGGCACAATCCTAGAAGCAATCTTCTCTTGAGAAGGGCGAGAAAGAAGAGTCAATTTTCGACATCCCCGCCGCCATCAAGGAGTTCCTCGTGTCATCCATGGATTCAGAGAAAATCAATAGACTAGTGATTGATGGCGTGTTGCAGGATCATCAGACCGGAGAATGGATCGAGGCCATAGGTCAGAAATTTCCCCAACCTCCTGTCGACCAAATCACGGTTTTCTCCTCCTTTTTCTATCGTGGATTTGGGATCCCTTGTTGTGACTTCTTTCGCGGTCTTCTGTTCTTCTATGGCATCAATTTTGTCAATCTGAATCCAAATTCCATCTTACATATTGCTATCTTCATCCACCTGTGTGAGGTTTTCTTGGGGATTTATCCTCATTTTGACACCTTCAAAGAACTGTTTGTCTTGAAATCAAACAGCAATAATGTTATAGGAGGGGCCGGATTCCAACTAATGATAAATCCAATTACGTTGATGTACCACTTCCATCAACGAACAAAGGTTGGCACGCGGACTGGCTTTACCATGGAAACCATGCTCCACCTTTGTCATAGACTACGACCGAAGCCCCCAAGCCACGACCCGAGTGGTCAGCAAAGGCCCATCCAAACAAAAAGTCTCAAGTTGATGTCATATTAGAACACATTGCCTATCTCAAGTCCCAAGGTTATACTGGCGTTCATGTTGCCGCAAGCTTCATATATCGCTGTGTGCAGCCTATTAAAAAATGTCATGTTCTTGGATGGAAGTTTGAACTAGGTTCATACCCCACCATGGAAGTGCCAGAAACATTGTCAGAAAGGGAATTAATATTGCGGCTGCAAAACATATTTTCTTCACTCCTTGGTTGGACTCCAGGTAGTGTGAAATGTGGACATCATTCCAAGACTGGCAGGAGTCCAGTAAGTTATCCACTTCTGTGCTTAAAAAGTCAATACTTCATGCATTATGTTCAGCAATGAATAATACGTAACATATATTGCAGAACCTTGATGTATACGTGTCCAACCCCCCTCTGCCGCCGATGCTGCAAACGAAATCTCCCACTCAACCATCAGCTCCCAAGCGCCGCAAGGCACATATTGAAGATTCCGATGAAGAAGAATCACTGGCTGAAAGAGTAACCAGACTTCAAGCAGAGGCAAAGAAGAAGACTCCAGAGAAAACCTCCACCACTCGGCGAGCCATGGATGATGAAGGACAAAATCGGCCGAGTGAAGCTAGCAAGGCAGGCACCGATGAGACGGCGCCAGACATGACAGGCGCCCCAAGGCCAACCAGCCCTCCACCAAGAGTGTCAGGCATTAAATTCAAATGCCGCTCAAGGTAAACAAATTAATATAACTTAAAGCTTAACTATCCATTTGAGTGAAATATGTAATTTTTGTCAAATTGGTAGGTCGTCCGAGCGGTCGTCTTTTGAAGAAGTTCCGGCACAAAGTCCAGTTCTCAAAAAGGCCCAGGAGACACCACAGGCCGGGTCATCCAAAGATGATGTCCCAGACCACTCGGCAAAGAAACCGAGTGAAAAAAGTGCACCCGAATCCACTCAGCCAGAAGATAACCAAGCTAAATCACCCAACATCCCGGACCTGAATACATCTGAGATGGCAACGGGTACTGATACTCCTGCCTCCACCGAGCCCGAAGAGCCATCACTGGTTTTTTAATCTATGCCAGAGCCAACATATGAATATCCAATCGGCTCGGAGGAAAATGTCATGCCGACTCCTATTCACCGAGTGGTAAGAGAAGGTGCCTCAGACCAGCCAACGCCGACTAGATCAATATATCATAGTGGCCAATTTGCCATCACCGGATTTGATGAGTTGGCAGAGCAAGCGGATTTGAAAAATTTTGAAGAGCAAACTGAAAATGCCTATCATTCCTTCCAGGTATTCCGTCCTTTTTGTCAATAATAATCACCGTTCCTGGTTATGAAATTTCAAACATATAATTTGCCATTATTGCAGGCTCTGAAAACTCATATGGCCAACAAGAACAAGCTTCTGCAACTTGTCGAAAGGCATTGTGCTAAAGCCGACGATTTAGAAGATCAACTTGCCAAAGAGAGACTGGAAGTAGGGCGCTTATCAGTAGCGCTAAAAGCCCATTCATCTCAAGTTGATGAACTTCAATTCGAGCTACAAGTTATGAGACCAATATAGCTTATACCTCACACGTTATCTGTGTGACATGAACATTTAACCTCGTCCATACAGAGGCATCACGGTCACTGGAATTGAAACAAAAACAAGATGCCTAGGTGACCGCTCAAATTGCAAGTCTTGAAGGTCGTATAAGAGAACTAGAGTCATCTGCCCAAGCTCTTGAAACTTTGAAGGCCGAGAATCAAGAGTTACAGAAACAGATCCAGGACTCGGCAGAGATCAAGAGGAATTTTGAAAAGCTAAAAGACAATCTCAAAACAATGCAAGAAAAAACAAAATTCGTGGAAGAAAAGAGCTGAAGGTAAAAATGAATATACCTATATGTACAGGAATATATTTATGCACTAAAATGTTTGTTACTAATAGGCGCTGAAGAATTAATAAAAAGCTAGAAAGAAAGGAACATAAAGCTGGAAACCGAAGTTATCAAAGCTGAGAAGATCTTCAAAAAGGCTGTGGATGAGCTAAACCAATTCCAAAAAGCCTTCAATAAAATTGAAAAGCAAAAAGAAGAATATAAGGAAAAAGGCTGGAGGCTGAGAAAATAGAAGCCGAGAAACACCTAAGAGGTAAATGTTTATTCAACTAATACCCTGATATTGAATTCCATTGTGCTAGACATATATGATTATTGTGCTCCTGTAGGATCAAAGAGGTCCTATGAGCTATTGCAGAAGAAATTTATAGAGGGTGATGAAAACCTTCGATGGTCTCTTGTAGCTCTTTAGAAGAATGCAGAGGTGGTCGCCCAATACATATATCCTGAAGAAAAACCACCTCGATGTTGAGACCTATTGACGAGGCTAAAAGGGGCACCTGGCCGACTGAAAGAACATGCTCGACATGTTGCAAAGCTAGCTGGCGCACAGGTTCTGGCAATTGCAAAGTCCCACATCCCCAACATAGAGTTAGATGTGGTAGCCGAAGGCATTCATGAAGATTTCTCTGATAAACAATATGAAGCTCTCGTGGCTGAGGCGCAAAAACCAACACACAAATTAGCCAACCAGATAGAGCTAGATCCTTTACCTAAATTGTAAAAAATTATAGAGCTTAAATTACTGTGTTACAGCTCTAATATCGTAATATAATCAATGTTCGATAGACCGCTAAGATCTAGATTCATTACCAGTATTGTAATAAATTCTTGGTTCGCGCTGCTTCGTATATGTATTGTATGAATTCATGTTAAACACTCACAACCAATACACAACTCATGTCAGCCCTCTAAACAATGCCCCCAATAATCAATATGAACCATGGAGACTAAGAACTCACTCGGTCAAGCATATGCGAATTAGGAGAATTGCCTTGGTCCCTAACAGACGGCCAGAACCCTGGGGACTAAGTAACCCGCTTGGTCGACATGCACGAGTTAGAGTGATACCAAGTATCAGAATTTGAGTCATGATGTAAATAACAACAATTATTCACAGAAATCATAAATTGCAAAATCAAATATCATGACTATTGTGTATATATATTTAATAATAGAAATACAATAAACTATAATTACTAAGTATAAAAACGACGTAGCTGTGAAACATTCCAGGAACTTTGAAGGTCCGATCCGTCCTCATGCATCAATCGATAGGCGCCTGGCCGAGTGATTTCCTTTATAATAAAAGGTCCTTCCCATGGAGGCGACAGCTTATGCTTGCCGACCTTAGACTGAACTTGCTTCAAAACAAGGTCGCTGACAGAAAAACCCCGTGTACAAACGTTTTTGTCATGATAACGTCGCAAACTTTGCTGGTACTTTGCCGACTGAATTACGGTGGCATCCCGCTGTTCCTCCAACAATAACAAGTCGTCACACCTATAGTTGTTGGAGGTTTTTTCGTCATATGCTGCCACACGGGGGGAGGCAAAAAGAATCTCGGTGGGTAACATGGCTTCTAAGCCATAAACCAGAGAAAAAGGAGAGTGCTCGGTGGCACGACTTACGTTGGTTCTAAGCCCCCACAACACAGATGGTAATTCTCGAACCCATCGTCGAGCGTACTTTTCCAATCGATCAAATATACGAGACTTAATTCCAGAAAGCAGGAGGCCGTTTGCCCTCTCAACCTGACCATTGCTCTATGGATGGGCGGCCAAGGCATAACCAATCTTAAAACCGACTCGGCCCGCAAACTCTTTAAACTCCTCTACTGTGAATTGAGTACTGTTGTCAGTGATTATCTTGTGAGGGGCACCAAACCAAGTGACTATTTTGGTCATAAACTCGATGGCCTTCTTTGCCAAAATCTTACCGACTGGCTTTGCTTCAATCCATTTAGAAAACTTGTCCACTGCTACGAAAAGGTGAGTAAAACCCCCTTGAGCTTTCATGAAAGGTCCAACAATGTCTAAACCCCATAATGAAAACAGCCAAGTTATTGGTATATTTTGAAGCTCTGTAGCAGGTACGTGCATCTGATGAGCGAAGAACTGACAACCTTCACACTTTCGGACAATTTCCTTGGCATCAGTGCCAGCGGTCGGCCAATAAAACCCTTGCCTCATTGCTTTGGCCGCAATTGTGGATGGGCCTGCGTGATTCCCACAAATGCCAGCGTGGATGTTTCCTAATATAGCTATGCCTTCATCCTGAGACAAGCATTTCAGCAGTACTCCATGTGGGATTTGCTTGTACAGGTGATGGTCAACTATATGATATGAACACGACTTGCGAATAATCTAGAGGGCTTCGTCTTTGTCGGTGGGTAATGTATCATGATCTAGATAATCAATGAAGGAAGTTCGCCAATCTACCTCAATGACAGCTACATGCGGTGCTACCCCCGCCATTAGTGCCGACTGCTCCATAGTTTGCTGGGTTAGTACAGATGGCTTATGCCGATCATCAAGGAATACTCCGTCGGGTATTTTAGATCAGCTAGACCCAAGTTTGGCCAGTTTGTTCGCCTCTTCATTGTACTTTCACAGGACGTGTTTATACTCAATGCCATCAAACTTGTCTTCGAGCTTCCGAACTTCGGTGCAGTAGGTTGTCATGCTTTCATGGGAACAACACCACTCCTTCGTTACTTGATTTATAACTAGCGCCGAGTCGCTAGAGACACTTATCCTTTGGACACCGAGTGAGATAGCTGTCCAAAGTCCATGTAGCAGTGCCTCATACTCTGCAGCATTGTTAGAGGCACGAAAGTGCATTCAAAGAACGTACCGCAACTTGGCTCCGTCAGTAGATACTAGTATGACTCCTGCTCTGGCGCCTTCCAGTTGTAAGGAGCCGTCAAACGCCATCTTCCAATAGCATAATTCTTGTGAGTCAGGAGGTAACTCACATTCTATCCACTCGGTGACAAAGTCCAACAAAGCTTGACCTTTGATCGAATCACGTGACTTAAAGGTGATATCATATGATCCGAGCTCAACAGCCCATTTGGCGATTTTCCCAGTGGCCTCTCTGCTGTGAAGCAATTCACCTAGGCCGAATGACGTGTGGACCTCAATTGGATGATCCTCAAAGTAATGCTTCAACTTCCTAGATGTCATCAATAATGCATAAATTAACTTCTGAAGTTGGAAGTACCGTACCTTGGATTCTGATAAGACTTCACTGACTAAATATACTGGTCGTTGCACCTTTTGAGCCTTGCCATCTTCCGCCCGCTCCACCGCCAGCACAATACTGACAACGTGTTTGGTTGTGGAAATGTACAGCTGCAAAAGTTCCTTTGGCTTCGGGGGAGTTAAGACTGGAGAACGACTAATATAAGCCTTAAAATCATCCAAAGCTTTCTGTGCGTCGTCATTCCAGATGAATGATCCTTGCTTCTTGAGTAATCAAAAAAAGGGTAAGCCTCAGACGCCGAGCCGAGATACAAACCAACTGAGCGAAGCCATACAACCGGTGAGCTTTTGAATGTCTTTTTGCGAGTGTGGAGGTCCCATTCGTAATATGGCATTTACCTTTTCTGGATTAGCTTCAATCCCTCTGTGTGATACCAAAAAACTAAGTAATTTTCCTGATGGGACCCCAAAGACACATTTTTCCAGATTTAACTTTATGTTGTATTTCTGAAGGTTGCCGAATGTTTCATCTAGGTCGGATATTAAGTCGGTGGAGAGCCGAGTCTTGACTACCATGTCATCAATGTAAGCCTCGACATTCCTTCCTATCTGGTTGTGCAAACATCACTGCATAGTCCGCTGGTAGGTGGCGCCAGCGTTTTTCAGGCCAAAGGGCATTGTTGTGTAACAGAAGGCTCCAAACGGCGTGATGAACGAGGTTTTAAGCTGGTTGGATTGGTTTAAGGGAATCTGATGGTACCCTGAATAGGCATCTAAGAAGCACAATAGAGCGCATCCAACCATCAAATCGACCACTTGATCAATTCGTGGGAGAGTGAACGGATCTTTTGAACAAGCTTGGTTAAGGCCGGTGTAATCCACACACATCCGCCACTCCTTATTCTTCTTCCGCACCAGAACTGGGTTAGCCAACCAGTCGGGGTGGAAAACTTCTTTGATAAAACCGGCTGCCAGCAGTCAGCCAATTTCTTTCCTAATCGCATCCTTTCGGTCTTGCGAGAATCGTCTAAGCCGTTGCCTTACTGGCTTGGTGTTTTCATGAACGTGAAGTTTGTGCTCAGCCTTTTCCCTTGGAACACCTGGCATGTCAGAAGGTTTCCATGCAAATATATCTTTATTATTTCTAAGAAAAAGGATGAGCACGCTTTCCTATTTATCTCCTAAATTGACCCTAATATTAGTGGTCTTGGATACATCACTGTCGTCTAGGCTAATCTTCTTGGACTCCACAGCATCTGCCTGTACCACCGTCTTCATCATTTTCTTCGGAGTAGGGTCAAGCATGGCCTCCTCCACTGTTGCAATTTCTTCCTTTAGCTCGGCCAGCTCCGATGTTGCTACTATCTTCTCGGTCAACTCACAACTGCCGTTGTCGCAGTCGTATGAGGTCTGCATATCCGAGTGGATTGATATGACACCGTTTGGTCCTGGCAGCTTCATCATCATATAAGGATAATGAGGTACCGCCATGAATTTAGCGATGGCTGGCCGCCCTATAATGGCATGATACGTAGAGTCGAGGTCGGCGACCTCGAAGGTAATTCGCTCCGTCCTGTAGTTTTCTCGAGTGCCAAAAGTCACGAGCAAAGTGATTTGTCCTAGAGGGACTGTTTGCATGCCCGGGATCACACCTTGAAACAGCGACCGACTCGGCTTAGGGTCCGTCAAGGGTATGCCAAGCTCCTTGAAGGTTTTCACAAAAAGGATGTCCAGACTGCTACCCCCATCTATCAGTACTTGATTTAGCCGGACTCGGTTAACAGTCGGCGTTAACACTAAGGGATATTTCCCAGGCCTGAAGATGTGATCCGGATGGTCGGACCGATCAAAAGTAATTGGAACCTCTGACCATCACAGGTATTGAGGTATCACTGGTGAGACCAAGTGGACCTCTCTGTAGAGGATCTTCTGCTGGAGCTTCTAGTCGGCCGTAGATCGGCCATGGATGTAATTGACCTCGCGTTCGGGGTCTTGGAAGTCCTCCTTGTCCTCGTCTTGGTTATCCTTATCTGAATCCTTTTTGCCACACTTAGGGATCCAAGGGCATTCTTTGCAGACCTTCAAGGCGTGATGGGCAAAATTTTTCAGCTTGAAACATTCCCTGGCTTTATGAGCTCCATCATGTAGCAGGCAAGGGCCATCGAGCATCTTATCAAAGTCATCCTGAGTGATTGTTTTCCTCCGGGTCGGGCACTTGGTGTTGGCCACCGTTCGGTCTTGCTTGCGCTTCCTATCGCCGTCCTTGCTGTAATCGGACAGACCCGACTGGTTCCTTGGGGTCGCCTCCTTGTACTGGCGAACCTGAAATAGTGCCAAATTGCCAGCAGCATATTTGTCGGCCATAGTGAATAATTCTTTGGCTGACAGTCTGTCGGCAGCATCCAACCTTCCAATCTTCTTTATTAGGTTGTCGTCGCGGAGTCCTCCCTGGTAGGCGACAACAACCTGAGCATCCGAGATGTTAGGGATGGTATTTTTTACTCAGCAGAAGCGTTGGATGTACTCTCAAAGTGGCTCCCGGTCTTGCTGCTTGATCTGGCCGAGTTCCTAGTGATTCCTTGGTCTGTCGAAGGTGGCTTGAAAATTTGCCACGAACTGCCGACAGAGATCTACCCAGGAGGTGATAGAGTTATCGGGTAGATTAGTGAGCCAAGTTCTTGCTGCTGGGGCTAAGCACACATGCAAGTAGTTGGCCATGACAAAGCTATCACAGCCAAGAGCTCATATGGCTATCGAATAGACATGAAGCCAGTCGCGCGGGTCCATCTTGCCATCATACTTCTCAATGCCGACTGGCTTGAAGCCGACCGGCCAGCTGATGGTTCAAAGTTCCCGAGTGAAGGCTCAGATGCCAGCCTCCTCGTCATAATCATCGGCGGCCGGAGTACATTCTCGTTCGTGGCCGGCCTCTCGGTAATATCTATCATTGCGGCGGCCCTCGTCCCGTTGATCGCGGTAATGATCTTCTAAATGTGGTTGTCGTCTATTGTCACGCTCATAGTCGACATAACCGCGCCGACGCCGTTCATCTTCATACTCTCGGTGGGCCGCATCGTCATGCTCCCGGTATCTGTTGTCCAACCAAACCCACGCATCACGTGGTGGTATGCCATTGCGCAGGTCGGCGCTCAGATGTCGATCATGGTACTCTGCAATGGGCCTGCGCCTGGGAACAGTAGGCGGCGTTCCCTCCCGATTGGAGCACTGTCGGTCTCTTCTATCCTCCCTGGGCACAGAACTAGCGGCTCCAGAGACTAATTTAGTCGGCATTGACCGTGCCGCATGCATCCCCAGTACAGCCGCAGCCCTGATCTGCGCTTTCAATTGGTTGACCTGAGGTGTCAACTCTGGGGAGACTTGGAGCAGGGGCTCTATTGTTTGCAGGAAAGTTGCCACAGCCGTAATGTTGTGTTATGGGGTCTTGAAGATGTCCTCACCATCAAGTTTTAAGGTGAGGTCTCTCATATCTAAGTTTTGCACAACTCGGGGTCTCTGCTGAGTGTCTGGTCTTCGAAGCGGAGGAGTGGCGGCGTCTGGAGCACCGTCTTCGAGGTCAGTTTCATGTCCGTCTACACGCAGCGCAGTACCGTGCGCGGCAGCATCCGCCGATGTTTTGTCGTCTGCTTGCCCCTGAGCGGCAGGTGCTACCATGAATACCTAATGGAAATAAGAGGAAAAACTCTTTGAATCACTCAGCTCTTCAATCAACTCCAGGAGTGACTCGCTTTCGAGACCGATTGCTGCGACGAATCTTGATTCGTCAAAAAATTTTGGATCTTCGTCCGACTGGTCCATGTGATGAGCCGGTAAATCAACCGTAGTGTAACCCGAATCGACCAAGGTTGCCAATTGGGGTATTGCGGACAACGTTGAGTTGCCGCCCGGAAGGGTTTTCGCATGGAAAGCTGTTGCCGCGTTGTTGAGGCCGAGTGGGAGTATGCGTATGAGTATGAGTATGAGTATGGAAGATCGATGGACACACAAGACGTAAGGTTTAGACAGGTTCGGGCCTCCTGGAGGATAACAACCCTACGTCCTGTGTTCTATAGTGTATTATTCGGGATGGATCCCTCCGAAAGAGCCCTAGCCCCTCCTTATATATCCGGGAGGCAGAGTTACATGGTCAGTGTCTTAGTCGGTTACAACATGATCTCCAACTATGACTCTATCTCTAACTTTCTATCTCTAGTATTGACTTGTCGTGTACTCTAAGTAACAATCCGAATAGTTATCTTCATGGGTCTTTATCTTTATTGGATCCTGGCTCACTCGGCGAGGTATCCCTGGTATATACATACCACAAGTGTGTTGACGAGCTAGTAAATTCGGGGTACTGTGGTTGCTCCCAATGGTATTGAGAACTTCCCGAAGCACCCGTTCGAGGAGCCCTTGCTCGTGGTCTATCCCCTGAAACACAATGTCGTGCACGCTGCACGGGAGCTTGCCAATTGTACAGAAAGTTCTTTTTACCAATGATGGTAAGCTCGGGGTTAGGCAATTCTATCTCTGCGTCTTGGGCTGGATAAAGCATGTAGAACCTATTGTTCTCTTCCTTCAAAAGGTGGGCATGCCAAAAGTGATCCTTCCCTAGCAAGGGAGCACTAGGGAGACGATCTATTCTAGTTCTATGGAGCGCGCCAACCTTTCTAGCAATTCTAGTGACAAAAGGTGTAAAAGTGATAGGTCCATGCTGCTTAAATGCTAGAGTGAGCCAATGGTTGATGAGGAAGAAAGTGGGGTTCGTTCTAATTTTCTTTATCACAGCATAAAGATAGGCTTTGTCCAAACTATCCACTGAACATACATCACCCCGAGGGGTGAGGTAGTGAGTGATGAAACGGTGAATTACACGGAATGAAGGGTTATGAATGTCACTAGTGCGCTCCTGCCCCGTGACAGGACTTTCTATCTTAGCCCAAAGTCCTTGAGGGGTGAAACCTTTAAGTTTATCAATGTCTACTACGGTCTTATGGTCGAAACTAAGGTAAGTACTAATTTGTTTTAAAGACCGTTCATAGGTTTCACCAAAAAGACGAAATGTGTAGAGAGTGCCTAAATTGTCTAACGGAGTGTTGAGGACTTTTAAGGTGCAAAGGAATTCAATGGTAAGCCATTTGGAACCATAATCATCAAGGTGGTAGAAATCAAACCATCCGGTCGTGTTGAGCGCGTACTCGAAATCGGCAAAGACGCCGATTTGCTTGAGGAAGTTATGTTCAAACTTGCGCACGGATGTGAACTCCCGGTCCCGAATGGCGGTGAACTTGCTTCGCTTGTCGTAATCATTGAACACCATATTCTCTTCACTCTCCATGAACTTGTCAAACTCTTCATTTTGCACATTTCGTTGTGTTGGAACTTCAGATATGGACATTGAGTCCGAGAGATAACTTGGAGCATGCCCATGTGAAGCTCTCGAGTGCTCTGCTTCTGAGCGCTCACTTGGTGTGCGCCTCCCACGGCTTGAGCTGCTGCTGCTGTTGCTAAACTTGGTGTAGAGGCCTCTCCAAATATTTGCCATTCCTGTAAAAGGGTTACTTGGACACAATACCTGAAGGACAGTATGATGATAATGGTCAGCGGTTAGTCGTTCGGTTAGTAGTCCAAGTGTTAGTCGTTCGAACGTGCAAGGATGACAACAAATTCTCTCTAGTTGGTTTTATTGCAGCACACTTTTATTGCTAAGTGCAAAGTGCACTTACTAGAGAGAGCTAGTTGAGTGAGGAAAGGAGTGCAAAGGGAGAGAGTTTGTGAGGGGTGAGGAAGTTTTCAGCCGAATGCTTTGAGTGGAGAACCAAAGGAGAGTGAGCCCTCTATTTATAGGCTCAAGAGGAGCCTTGGGGGGCAATGCGGCCAGGCCGGCCGGCGGGCCATGCCGGGCGGTGACCCTTGCCGGCCGGCAGGCATGGCCAGGCAGCAGCCCATGCCGGCCGACAGGTCATTTCCTCCCACTTGGGCGCATTATTGGTGACCACTTTACTGGAATAGGTGCCATGTGAACTACATGCCTCCATTCTTCCGAAAAAAATAGAGAGGATAGGGAGCAAGGAAGGATTAATGGGATGGCCAAAGTTAGAATTTTGCATTGAGTATTCTGCCCTCTATAGAGCCTAGGTGAATAGAGTGGCAGGTGAGAGTAGATGATTAAGAGATGGAATAATTTGTGTGGCTCTCATTCACTTGTTTTTGGCAAATAGGGCTCTAGGTGAAAAAATTCACAAGTGAAGAGATGGCCACTCCTCATCCACTCATGACCATCATTCTTGCTGCAAAAGGGCCAAGAATCCGAAGAAAAAATGTGTCGGGCGGCATGGCTTGCCGGGCGGCAGAAATGACCCAGCCGGGGGTCGTTATTCATGAAAAATGACCTCCCGGGTGCTGAAATTTGACTGGGTTATTTCAGGTTGGGTTACAGCCCTGAATCAGCACCCAGATGGTCGTTTTGACACAAAAATGACCTCCCGGTGAGGAGACTTGGCCGAATCATCACCAATTTTTTTAATTCTAGTTTAATGGTTAAAGATTAGGAATAAAAAAATCAACCTAATCTAATGGTATGTATAAGGGAAGGGGGATAAATATCGATTACCTTCCGACGAGGGTTCGAATTTTACGTCTCGAACAAGACGTTCTCCGTGTTCAATTCTTCATGGTGCCTGTCGTGGATGGAGAGTTTTCCATGATCGGTGCAATTTCCTTCTTTCGTCATACTTGTTTGATTTTCTTTGGCTTGGTGACGGCCTTTTTCTTCATTTCTTGTGGCTCGTTCTTCTTCATGTGCGGCGGTGGTATGCTCTTAACTTTAACCACCGGTGCACCTAATTTTGGTGGATTTGGATACACCTCAATTTTCTACACCGTGTTAGGATTTCTGCCATAAAAGATGCGTACTGATTGCATTGTTCCGTTCGGGGCTTGAAGGCGAACTTTTTGTCATGCCCATTAATGTTAAGGTGGATTTCTCCAGCCCCAACATCAATGTTGGCGTTTGCAGTGCTAAGGAACGGCTTTCCTAGTATAAGAGGTGTCTTTACATCGGCCTCCATGTCTAGGACCACAAAGTTGACAGGAACTAGGGAGTTCCTTAACCTCATGGGTATGTCCTCCGCAATGCCCACCGGGTAGCGGACTGATTGGTCGGCGAGCTGCAAGCACATTGCTGTAGGGGATAATGAATTGACATCAAGTTGGTCATACACTATCTTTGGCATGACGCTTATGCTCGCCCCCAAGTCACAAAGGGCGTTGTTGAATTGTTGCCTTCTGATGGAACATGGGATGGTTGGGCATCCTGGATCTCGCTTCTTTTCTGGGAGGTAGTTCAAGATAGCGGCGCTGCACTCTTTGGTTAATTTGACAATTTCCGTGGACGGCATTGGACGTTTGTTGTTGAGGATGTCCTTTAGGTACTTGGAGTATGTAGGAACCTGCATAGCATCAAGTAGCGGTATGTTGACATATAATTTCTTTATTACCTCCACAAACTTCCTGAATTGTTCATCCACTGTTGGCTTCCTCTATCGAGAGGGGAATGGCAACACCGGGGTATCATAGAACTCATGTGGCGCCTTCTTGAGAGGTGTCTTTGCCTCCTCAACTTACATTTCCTCCTTTCCTTTTGATTCTTCATCGGTTTCCCTGGTCTTCCCTGCAATGTTAGGATTTGGCGGATCCTGTGTGGATTTTCCGCCTCTAGTTGTGACCGCACTAACATTTTCTTTAGGGCTTGCTTCCGGCTGACCGGGGAGCTTGCCCGCATTAGGCTTAACAATAGAAGCGGCCAGCTGAGCGATCTGCGTTTCTAACATTTTGTTATGACTAAGCTAGTTTTGCAGAGAGGTATTAAAGGTTTCCATACGAGAATCTATGCTTTCTAGGACTTTATCAGTAGCAATGAATTTCCTACTAATTGATTTTAGATTTTAGATTGTCCTAGAACAAGATCATTGATTTTAGATTGTCCTAGAACAAGATCACGGAAGGAAGGTTCATTACGAGTAAAGTTTCCAGAGTTACCCATGTTCTTGTCAAAGGAGAGGTTTGGCTTGGACTCCCATCCGATGTTGTTCGTACGGGGCCTAAACCCGTTGTTGTTGCTGTTGTTGTTGTTGTTGAGGTAGTTCACTTCTTCTTCTTGAGTCTCTGGGCAGTGGCTTCCCATGTGTCCAAGGTTTCCACGGACTTCGCAAGTCATGTGAGAGTCCAAGGATTGGACAGTTGAGGTCTGTCCATTTTCTTCAAAAGTTGATCCATTTTGATTGCTAACATGTCAATACCATCAACTTGGTGGACTCCCCTCATCTTGGGTTACGACTGGTTCTGTCTCTCATCATAGCCACTGTAGTTGGCGACCATCTTTTCTATGAGAGTTTGAGCTTCTATCGGCTGCATCTAGGTGCTCACGAGCAGGGCGATTGAGGCCATGGTAAAAGCTTTGAATCAGCAACCAATCTTGCATTCCATGATGTGGGCATGCCAGAGTGTACTCTTGGAAGCACTCCCATGCCTCAGGGATGCTTTCATCGGTTAGCTGTTGGAATCTAGAAATCTTGTTCCCCAGGGCATTGGTTTTGCCTAGCGGGAAGAACTTGGCAAGGAAGGCGTTGGAGCACTTGTCCCATGTGGTGAGCTCTTCTTGATTGCTGTAGAACCACTACTTCACCTTCCCTAAGAGTGAAAATAGGAAGAGACGAAGGCGAATGGCCTCAGGGGTCACATCCCTCATGGTGAAAAGATAATTATATTGATAAGGGATAAGTCTTACAAAAAGAGAAAAGATACAAGAGAGCTCATACCAAGACTCCGAGACGATTTCCGGAATCCTGAGTGATGCTCTCGACTAGACTCTAACTCCCGACTAACTAACCTAATCTACTAGTAAGAGTGGGAAATGGACACCAATGTGTTTCACTTGCTTCATGTTCTTTTTCTACCGAATTCCCCCTCTATTTATAGGTGGCGAAGACTTGGCGGGTACTTCAAGACGGAGGAGAGTCGGTGGGCCAAAATTCCCCCGCCGGGTGGCCACGTGTGCCGGGCATGCCGGGCAGCATGCATCGCCGGGCGGAAGCCCAGGCCGGGCGGCCACGGGATTTGGTTGGTTTCCAACCGACTCGCTTCGGACGGCTCAGATCTTGTCTTGATGGCGGTTCCTTGGTCGGTTTCCCCCGAAATCTTTGTTTTGGGGTCGGTAAGCCTCATGGGCTGGTAACCCTGGGTGGCCAACCCAGGCCGGGCGGCAGGCCAGGCCGAGCGGCAAACCCTGTCGGGCGGCAAGCCCATGCAGGGCGGCCTGGCAGGCCGGGCGGCAGCCCCTTTCGGGTGCCGACCCCCTCCGGGTCATGTTTTGACTTGTCCAAATTATGCCTCATGAATGCCTCCTTTATTTCTCTACTTTTACCCTCCTTAGTCTAGGAATGGAAAACGGCCTTGTTTTGGAGTGTTTTGCAGGGTTGGCAGGATCGGGTGATCAGCCTCATGACGACTCTGTTTTGACCCACCGGCCGGCTGATTACAGCCTGATATGACCCTGTTAGTTGGGTTCTGATTTCAGTCATCACGACCCTGTCGGGCCCTATTTTTAGCCTCATATGACCCTGTGGGCCTGTTGTGTTAAGGCAGAATTGGCCGACGGGGCGTTTCTTCATGTTTTTACATAATTTTGGCCCTTTTGACCCTGCAAACACATATTTCACCAAAACTCATGGAACTTTATTAGTTTAAAAAAATATTCATAAAACTTTGGTCTTTACCTTGCATTTCACGATCGGTTGGTGGCCGATGTTGGGTTTTAAGGGCCACCAACAACCAATCGGCGCGGAAGGGAAAGATGACAAAAACACAACCCAGTCCGATAAAGAGAAAGGCCCAGCCCAGTATGAGTTAGAGTCGGTGGAAGTTGACCTAATCCCGTCAAGTATAAAAGGAAGATAATTATCAAGAGCCAAGGACGGACAACAGAGAGATGACAATTGGAAGAATCAGTCATTAGAACTAGGGTTCCAGGATATTGGCGGCGGAGGTTGGTCAACACCGACGAGACCCACCAGAAGGGCGGTCGCGCCAAATGGCGCAACGCTTGCTCCGATCGGCTCGTGCGCGTTCGACGCTATTTCTCATCCCTCTGCTATGTCTAGCGGAAGGATGAGTGAGTAGTCTTATATTCTCTTCTCTGGTGCGGGGATCTGGTTATGTAACTCTCATACTTATTCATACTCTCTCGATGAAGTTAATCTATGTGATGAACTTAATTGCACATCTATCTATCCTTTTCATTAGTGTATCGGCCAATACGCTTTTTCCCATTACATAGTGCAAGAAACGAGTGGGGAGCGAATAGCCTCTATAGTGACAGCTGGGGTGAATGAAACCACCATGTCTTGTAGAATATTAGAGTCATCACTCAAGTTGATAAGAATAAGGTTGCGTGCTAGTGAACCAATCCTACGTGTTGGTGCCTCAATCCTCAGATGAGAAGGCCACGGCCTCCTCGTATGTGTTGAACCCTATTATCATTAGCATGGCTTAAGCAAACAAGTTCTTTGGAGTGAAAGAGAAGAACTCGTATACTCACTTACAAGATTTGGAGGCACTTTGCCAAACATTCCATCATGAAGGAGTATCACAGGATCTTTACAGGTGGCTGCTTTTCCCATTCTCTTTGGGAGGAAAAGCCAAAGAGTGGAACAAGGTAGCATCTCGAGAAGCAAAAAGTTAGTGGAGTGAGTTAGTTGGAAATTTTTTTCTCCACTATTTTCCTTTGCCAAAGGTGCAGAAGTTGAGAAGAGAGGTGGTGAATTTCTTACAAAAAGATGAAGAATCTCTCGTGGAAGCCTGGACGCGCTTTCAAACATTGTTGAAACAAGGACCAGACCTCGGTATTGATGAGAATATGTGTGCTCAAACCTTCTACATGGCCATAAACAAGGCATCAAGGATGCATTTGGACAGATCAGCTGGAGGAAGTTTTCTGAGATTGACAGCCAAGGCAGGGATCGAATTGTTAGGTAAAATTGCTGAGAATGAAGCTTTGAACAAGCATTAGGAAGGATATCTAGAACCAACTCGGCAATGCCCAGAAGTTATGCGAAAGGAAGAGTCGTCAGCTAAACAGATCTTGATGTCTGAAAGCAGAGCAATGATTACTTCAGAGCATAAATTCAAAGAAATAGAGCCCGTCAGACCCGCCTCTGTGGATCTAACATGTGCACTGATCAGCGTAGTCACGACGACAGGAAAACCGATCACCCTGACAACTCCGTCGAGTTGCAAGGAATATACCAAGATAGAAGCTGAGATTCTAGACAACCACCGGAAAAAATTTGAAGGCAACTTTGCTAAACCAAAGGGGGATAGAACATTGGCGAATGCTATACCACTTGATGAATTTGAGCTGATGGACTGGATTCCTATTGATTTTTCACGCGTGTTGCTCAATATGAGAAAATCCTTCAGTCCGTAAGACACTTCCGAAGTCGGAATTGAGTATAATTTCTCAAGTAATCGCCTCAAGTCGGAAATTTTCGATCGAGAGATTATTGGGAGAGTTTTAGGGAAGCTTTACAAGGATGATATAGAGCTTGATGGAACAAAGGTGAAACAAGCAAAGAGATTGCTAGACAGTTGCTTTGAGCCATCTCCCTACGAAGGATTATGTGGTGCGTATGTTGTAGGTCTCACTAAAGAGGAAGGAGAAGAACCGTACATACCATGTGGGATATCGAAGAAGAAATTTCCGAAAGCCTTATGTGACTTTGGTTCCCATGTCAGCTTGATGACTTATGCTGCATTCATGAGCATGCCTTATGGAACTCAACAGTGGCTGATGGGGACTGAACTTGAGCTCATCATGGCAGATGGAGGAAAGACCAAACCACTGGGAGTGATTAGGAATGTTGAAATCGAGATCAGCTCGAAAACAATACTGGTAGATTTCTTCGTTTTAGACAATAAAGAAACTGGGGTTGAAGATATCACTCTGGGAAGGCCATTCTTAAGATTAGTACAAGCTGTTCTAGATGCTGGGAAAGGTCAAATTATGCTACACCTAGGAGAGGAAGAAGTGCCATTTCAATTTAATGATCCGTCTCATCAAGACCCTTCTTACTATCAGGAATTCTACCTAGAGGAAGACGAGAAGATAGGGATGGATATGGGAGACCCACTGGACCACATCCTACATGGAACTGACAAGTATACTGCCAGCGCCGATCGGCACGACTCTTGCGCCGATCAGCTCAACCAGGAAAATCCCGCCGATTAGCGCGATGCTTGCGCCGATCGGCTCAACCAGGAAAATCCTGATTTTGAACCTCTCGGGGAGCTGGATCCAGATGAAGCGCCAGAAGTGGAACAGAAGGAACTTTCGAAGGAGCTACGCTATGAATATCTAGGGAAGAATAGAACATATCCAGTTATTGTGAACAACGCCCTAACGAAAGAAGAAACAGAGAAGTTGCTTGCTGTGTTCAAAAGGTAGAAGAAAGCCATTGGTTACACAGTGGATGACATCAAGGGAATCAGCCCCGCATTTTGCACCCATAAGATTAACTTGGAGGAGAATGCTAAACCAGTGGTTGAAGGGATGCGAAGGTTGAAGGAATCAATGAAGCCAGTGGTTAAAAAGGAGATTTTGAAGCTGCTTAATGCAGGTATGATCTACCCTGTTGCTGATAGTGAATGGGTTAGTCCAGTACATTGTGTGCCCAAGAAAGGAGGGTTGATAGTAGTGCCTAATGAGAACAATGAGTTGATCCATCAAAGGACTGTAACTGGATGGAGAATGTGCATAGATTACAGAAGTTTGAACAAGGTGATGAAGAAAGATCACTATCCTCTTCCATTCATTGACGAGATGCTTGAAAGGTTAGCAAAGAATTCATACTTTTGTTATTTTGATGGATATAGTGGTTTCTTTCAAATACTGGTAAGACCAGAAGATCAGCAGAAAACTACTTTTACTTGCCCTTTTGGGACATATGCATATAGAAGGATGCCATTTGCACATTGCAACGTGCCCGCCACATTTCAAAGATGCATGAATGCAATATTCGATGAATTCATAGAAGATATTATGGAGACATTTATGGATGACTTCTCCGTGCATGGTGCTGATTTTGATAGTTGTTTGGAGAATTTGGAGAAGGTTTTGAAAAAGTGTGTTGAATGCAACTTAGTTCTTAATTGGGAGAAGTGTCACTTCATGGTAATAGAGGGGATAGTACTTGATCATGTCATATCTAATAGAGGGATAGAGCTTGATAAAGCAAAGGTATCTACAGTTGAGAAGTTACCCCCCCCCCCCCTACTGATCTCACAACTTTGAGGAGTTTTCTTGGATATGCCAACTTCTATCGCAGATTTGTTAAGAATTATTCGAAGATTGCTAAGCCCCTGACTGGAATTGTTGAAGCAAGATACAGAATTTGTCATGAACAATGAAAAACTCTTTGCCTTCAGAAGATTGAAGGAAGCTCTATGCTCTGCATCCATTATGCAGCCACCTGATTGGAGTTTACCTTTTGAAATTATGTGTGATGCAAGTGACTATGCAGTTGGAGCTGTTCTTGGACAATGGAAGGAAGGTAAAGTGCATGCTATTTATTATGCTAGCAAAACTTTGAATCAGGCGCACATCAATTATACAACAACTGAGAAGGAGATGTTAGCTGTTATATATGCTTTTGAGAAGTTTAGATCCAACATTCTAAATTCTAAGTTGATTGTATATACTGATCATGCTGCTATAAGATACTTGGTTTCAAAGAAGGAGTCTAAGCCTCGTTTAATGCAATGGGTATTGATGCTACAAGAATTTGATTTGGAGATAAGAGATAAGAAAGGAGTAGAAAATTCAATAGCAGATCATTTATCTCGTCTTAAATCATCATCAACTAAGCCAATAAGAGATGAAATACAACAAGAGCAGTTGTTTGCCGCATTTGATCATAGAGAGAATTGGATGATGGATATTATCAAAGGTTTCAAGGGACAAACTGATATGATGAACAAGAACACGAGGAAAAGAGTTAAGAATGAAATGAGAAAATTTATATGGGCCAACCCATACTTGTATAGGTATTGTGAAGATGGAGCAGTGTGGAGATGTGTACCCAGAGAAGAAAGAGCGAGCATTTTAGCAAAGTGTCATTCTTCGGATTATGGGGGACATTATGGCTACTTCAGAACACAGGCAAAGGTATGGGCATGTGGATTCTATTGGCCTACTATGCATGAAGATGCAAAGAGGTATGTTGCAACATGTGCTCAATGCCTACAAATAGGGAATGTTAACAGTAGGAATGCAATGCCTCTTAAGTACAATCTTCAAGTCGATATCTTTGATGTATGGGGTATGGATTTTATGGGACCCTTTGTGAATTCTCATGGTTTCGAGTACATATTGGTCGTCGTTGATTATGTCTCCAAGTGGGTCGAAGCAATGGCATGCAAGGCCAATACTACAAGAGAATCAAGGAGTATACTTCAGGAGCACATATTTCCTAGGTATGGAGTCCCAAGGATAATAATTACAGATGGAGGATCCCATTTTACACGAGGACAATTTAATAGGTTTTTAACTAAATCTAGAATTGAACATAGAATTGGAACAACCTACCATCCCCAGAAAAATGGACAAGCAGAAACGTGAAATAAGCAATTAAAGGGAATTCTGTAGAAGATTGTTACAAAGGAAGGAAAAGATTGGGCCACGAAGCTTGATGGAGCGTTATGGGCACATAGGACGGCGTTCAAGACACCAATTGGTATGACACCATATCAATTTGTCTATGGGAAATCATGTCACCTACCGGTGGAATTGGAACATAAGGCTTATTGGGCTATAAAGGAAATGAATTTGGATCTTGATTCCGCCGGAGTGAAAAGAAAGATGCAAATAAGCGAATTAGAAGAGATGCGATTGCGTGCATATGAAAATGCGGCCATATACAAAGAGAAGACAAAGAAGTGGTACGATAAGAAGCTTTTGAAGAAGGAATTCAAGGAAGGAGATCGGGTGCTCCTATTTAATTCACGATTTAGATTGGTAAAGGCAAACTACAAACCAAATGGGAGGGACCTTATCTTGTGAATATGGTGTTGCCTTCGGGAGCTGTAATCATAATGGATGGCAAGAGAAACAAGTACATGGTGAATAGACAACGTCTAATGGTATATCAAGAACCCGACACATTTGAATTAAAATCTTTTGATGTGTATTTCACTGCTTAGTGCCTCGTGTGGTTGAGCTTAACGACGTAAAACAAAAGCTTTGTATGTATTTTGATTTTTGTAATTTTTCTATTTCTGATTTGGTAATTTAGTGTACCGCACCGATTGGTGCGTTGCTGCGTCGATCGGCACAGCCCTACGCCGATCGGCGCGGTAGAGTCTTTTTGGTTTCGGAGTCGATTTTGGACCTTGCCCTTTTAAGACTCGTTAAATTCCATGAATAATAGATAGAGTCCTAGGCCAGTTGGAGATCAAGGGATATAAGTATGAAAGGACAACAAACCCATGGATCAACTCGCATTACATCGTCACCAGAACAAAACCCTAAGAGCAGAAGCGATGGAAAGCAACGCATCGGACAACAACCAAGGTGGCGCCGATCGGTGCGACCCTTGTGCCGATCGGCTCGACGGATTTCTACAATCCTCTGCAAATTGGTCTTGGGAAGAAGTCGATGAAGTGCGGACGACAACACTAGATGATCCTGTCGTCTGGTCAAACCTGCGGAAGAAATTCATGAAGAAAAGCGAAGCTGACGCATGGAACATCGACAAGGTGAAGATGGACAATGAACTTCGGCAGATAATGAAGAGAGTATTGGTGCGCAAAGGAAAATCTATAGCGCCTATTAAAGGTGAAGCTGTTTCTCAAAGGTATATCATGGAATGTCTTCTTGATCTTGCTAAGCCCTTGTCGTATGAGGATTTCCTATCTTTTGAAAGATCATTGACTGGGCAAGAGAAGGAAGAGCTAGATGAGGATAGCTTTCTCACAATCCATAGGTGCCGACTTTATAGTGAACATGACATTGCCGCCAAGTATGAACTCAAGTTGCGAGAGGAAGCCGAAGAAGCCATGTACGAGCTGGATGCGGAAAAGGATCTTCAAGCAAAAAGGGATGAATCCTTTCCCAGGGTTCTTACCGATTGGGAAAGTTTTCAAGAAAATAAGATTCATAAGAAAAGTCATATTGAGGGTTGCAAGTGTTTCTTTTGTGCTAAAGATCTTCAACGAAAGGTTGAACTCCAATTGACGGAAGATCCAACTTTCATACCTAGAGATTTATATATGATGATGGCTATCACGCAGTTCCTGGAGGGAGGACACCTAAGGAGATTAACAAAAAGATTATGCAAAGGCAGCAGAATAAGGCGATTTGTGAGCGTAGTCTAGAGCAGTTAGCTGAGTATATAAAGGAAGCTACCAGCTGCGCCGATCGGCGTGATACTGGAGCCGATCAGCGTGACCTGAAGATGGCTGAATGTATTGATCTGACGGTGCTGCCAAGTGAAGACAAAGAGCCTGCTGCAAAGAAGTGTAAGACTACACCAGAGGTTCACAGATCCGCTAGACTATCGGGTAAGCCAATTCAAAAGTATTCTGAATGGGATAGCGACTTTGATCCATCATACTATTTGGAAACTTTGGAGAGTGGTGATCCTAGTATGTCTAGATATATTGGTGATGATTCTGATATGCGAAGAAGCTTTGGTAGTCCTAAGTTTGAAATTTGGGGAACACATGAAGAATACAGTAATGACAGGGAAGTAGGAATTTCAATGAGAGTTAATGGTAATGCAGTGGGAGGTGAAGGAAGTCGCAATGGTAGAGGAACACCACCGCGCCGATCGGCTCAGCCTTTGTGCCGATCGGCTCAGAGGAGTTTCAACAGTGCCTCCCCTTACAGCGTTGAAAATCATAACCTGCAACCGCCTGCTTGCTGTCCTGTCTGTCGAAGAAACATTGAGCGTCTTTATCTAGACAGAGATCGTGCTTACAGGCATCAAAGGGATGTGGATCACAGAATCCAGGATACAATCAAGATGAACAAAGTGGACTACACTTTTCTCACATGGAATATAAGATGAATTTTCTGAGTCTTGAACAGGCATGGTCTGCATGATTAGTGTGTTGAGTTTCTTCTCTTGCAATGAGGACATTGCAAATTTTGAGTGTGGGGGAAGGGCTTTGCCATTAGTCATAGTTTTTAAGTGTTTTTTAGTCTAGTCTCTCATTTGTTTTTCTTATGAGTGTTTATTTAAGTTTGTGTGTGTGCTTAAGAGAGTCATGAGTCATGTTGAGAGTTGCTTCAAGATCTTTTATGTAGTTTGAATTATTGCATTGTCTTTAATAAAGTTAGTGTCGATTGTCAAATTGAAAGTGTCTTGTACTATTTATCATGTCTTTTTGATGATCGATTGGTTGATTACTTGAATTAGTTGGTTACCACTTAACTTTTGAGCTTTGTATTTGTGAAAATTTCTTTTAACTCATCATAAGCTAAAGCAAAAGCAAGGTCTAAATATGCCTACGTAGCCGAGTGAATGAGAGCAAGCTACACATTTGAACTAATTGGATTGTAAGTAACTTTGTCAACTTTTTGTTCATGATTTCGACCAAGTTAGGAAAGGATGATCTATTTGTTTCTCTGTATTTCTAGCCATTTTTATCCATTCAAATTCCTTGCTATCATGGAGCCCATACATCTTTGTTTCTCCCTCCTCCTTGATACAACCTATATTCTCAATAATAGGGAATTCAGAAAATTTCCGCTGCTGATACAAGACAAAAATTGCTGATTATATCAGAAATAGAAAAAGAGTGAAAGAAAAAGAAAAAAACATATAGACTACGTCGACCGGCGTAGTGTTGCGCCGATCGGCGCTGTTGAAAAAAGAGAAAAAATATATAAAAAAAAGATAAAGAGAAAATGTATTCCCTGAGAGGCAATAAGGTCATCGAAGAAAGCAGCTTTCTGATTATTTCTAATTCTTTGCCATCGTTCTCGTTAAAACATTTTTCTTTCTTTTCTTTAGATCTTACAGATTCCTCTTCTCCATTAAAGTTCTTTTCCAAGAAAATTCTTTCTTAGTGGGCATGATTGAGCACATTGTTGACATGGTTAATCTTATTGTTTAATTGAGTTATATAGCCCTCCAAGATCCACATACAATTCTTGATTAGATAGGAGAGGGAAGGAAATACACTTGAGAGATCTAGAGAGGACCAAATGCTTGATGTTTGATGCTAAAGATGAGTCGAGGAGAACTAAAATTGTTTTTAAAAAGGTTTTGTGGTAATTTGATTAAGTTCACGTATGATGTGTCGATTGGTTAAAAGGAGATGAGAGAAAATCTTTGTGGTGGGATAACAAGTAAAAATGATGATTGAGATTGATTGCATGAGAGATGGTTTGAAGATTCTTGTTACATATTTGATTTTGTATTGCTCGAGGACTAGCAATGATTTGAGTGTGGGGGAACTGTTGGTGGTTTCTAGATGCCTATTTTATCTACCAAAAAGTGATGTTTTTCGTCTTAATTTGGTGGTTTGGACTAACAATTAATCCCATATTTGCATATATTTATAGTTGTTCTGTTTTGGATGTAATCACAGGAAACAGGTGTAAAACAAGGCAATTAAGGATAAAGGACTAAATAGCAATGAAGATGGGCCAGATGCGGAGCTGCGCCGATTGGCGCGGGCCTGCGCCAATCGGCGTGGAAGGGAAAGATGACGAAAACACAACCCAGTCCGAGAAAGACAAAAGCCCAGCCCAGTATGAGTTAGAGTCGGTGGAAGCTAACCTAATCCCGTCAAGTATAAAAGGAAGATAATTATCAAGAGCCAAGGATGGACATCAGAGAGACGGCAATCGCGAGAATCAGTCATTAGAACTTGGGTTCTAGGATATTGGTGGCAGAGGTTGGTGATGAGGATATCACCATGCTGGATACGCGTATATCTTGGCCTTCCCCAAGTTACAAGTCGTCACCAACTCGGTCGCCGCGTTCGTCTCGGATTCAGCCGACACCCCTTCACGGTTTTGATGATATCTCCCACATCCGATGTCCAAATGAGGCGTTCTTTGATGCGTTGGAAAGAGGACGACGACGCCGTCGTTTTGGTTCTGGTCCTAGCTCCAGAAGGGTCATGAATCATAATATGTGATCATGACAAGGTACTGTGCCACCTATTTTGGGTCAACTTGGCCATGTATCGTGTCGGGCCTTAAGCCCATGTTGTGGGCGCCCCCCCTGGTCGCCCCAACCCTAGGACGTCTTTGTTTCCTACATAAACTCAGTAGCCGCCGTCTTTTAGTTTTGAGTTTTGTTTAGTTCAGTTTTCCAGATAGAAACTTGATCGAATTATTGTAACTGTGGCGACAAGACCTTTTACAGTAATCCAGGGCTCCTGTTCTTGTTCTACACCACTGTGGCGATTAGTCCTTTTGTGTTCAGAGCTTAAACCTTTTCTTGTAATTCGCTTCATCCATATTTGCAATTTCAGATTGCGTGTTTATCCTCTCTTGCTTATGTTCTTGATTTCGCTTGCAGGAACAATCAAGTTGTACTTGGTGTAACGGTTGCGGGGTTGAATCTTGTCTGATTCAAGCCAGGTCGTCGACGCCGAGTTCCCCAAATTCGAGTTTATCCCCTTACCTCTCGGAAGATCAGGCCATATCTACATCAGTTGGTCAACACCGATGAACCCACCAGAAGGGAGGTCGCACCGATTGGCGCGACGCTTGCGCCGATCGGCTCATGCGCGTTCAGCGCTATTTCTCATCCCTCAGCTATATCTAGCGGAAGGATGAGTGAGTAGTCTCATATTCTCTTCTTTGGTGCGGGGACCTGGTTATGTAACTCTCATACTTACTGATACTCTCTCGATGAATTTAATCTATGTGATGAACTTAATCGCATATCTATCTATCCTTTTTATTAGTGTATCGGCCAATACACTTTTGCCCATTACATAGTGCAAGAAACCAGTGGGGAGCTAATAGCCTCTGTAGTGACAGCCGGGGTGAACGAAACCACTATGTCTTGTAGAATATTAGAGTCATCACTCGAGATGATAAGAATAAGATCGCATGCTAGTGAACCAATCCTAAGGAGAGAATCCTTCATTATCCTGTTACCTCTTCAATAACATTCACCCTCCACTCTCTCACCGTCATCATTCAGACCAACCAACCCATTGCAATCTGTTAGTAACCCTTTAATAGTAATTGTTCCGCTCGTTCCTTATGGATTCGATAACCTTGGAATACTCTGAGGGAAGAAGAGCAACAACTATACACCATCCTCTTGCGGTATATAAGTGGGTGCATAATTACGACCAACAGATACATGGCCCAAAGACCGATTACGGTGTCGCAGCACCAGAACAGATTCTGGAAGTCGACTTGTTTCGACGATTGCCGACGTCTCAGGACGAATTTTGATCTAGGACTAGTTGGGTTGAAAATCTCTTTGCGTTATATTTCCAGGCATATATAGAACGTCTAAATCCAAGTCCGTATACATCCTAGGCGTCCGTTTTAGTGCAGACTGATCCCGGGGCCCGAAACAGACTCGAAGTCGGTTTTGATTGGGTCTCCACCAGGCTTGGACGTCCTTGCTGGCACATCATGCCTCCAATCACATCCCCAGCTATCTCATCATCATCTCCATAGTTCCTAACAACAATTGATTCATTAGGTAGCAATCTATTCTCAAAACCATATAAACAATACATTAGAAACAAACTCATATGTAAATTCAGGTGATGCGCATGAACTTTCATCCTAGTTGGAGGAGTGTTGTGTGTATCCATATGTGTGATGTCCTCATCATTCTCCCCCTTTTGAATTAGAGTCGTCCTCGACTCGAGCTCATCTCTTTCACCCATGTACGGTCTCAAATCTGAAATATTAATTGTGGAACTATTCCTAAACTTGAGATGCAACTCATATTTATATGCATTGTGAAATTTGTCATCACAATGTGAAACTACAGTAAAAGGCACGCCATGCAAATTAATGACCTCTTTGAAAACTTGGTCAGTAATATGAACATTATTCTCACTCTTATGACACGATAGAAAATGTGTGATCTTAAAAACACTAGAAAAACATGACATGACATGGTAATTGTTATTGCATTTTTCCAGTTCGTCATTTGGTTGTACAACACAAGGAGCATTCATGTTTGAGCAAATATAAACTTTGTGCACCATAAACACACCTCTATGATCATAGTTTCCTATAGCATGAAAATTTGTTTCTTGCCAATAAAGGCAATTCGGTTTGACAAAAGATTTGCCTCTCCACGGTATTTAAATTACAAAGAACATCAAATTCAATATAACCCAAAGTATTTAGAGAAGACAATAATTTCTGTTCATCCCATTCACATGACACTAAAATCAAATGTTTAATTTCAGCACTAGTAGGTGAATCATAAGCAAAATCATCAAGCTCATTAATATGTTGTGGTAAAGGTATAAGTAAAGCATTGGCACACAACTCCTCTTTATCACAAGGATCAGTAGATAAATCAACTTGTGGCAATGAAAAATCAAGACAAGGTTCCAATACAACAAGATTGCTGGAACAATTCAACACATTAGGAAAGTTCTTACCTGAAACAACTTGTTCTTTTTCTTTCACATTATCCTCTTCTTTGTGTAAATGCTGAAAAGTATTAGTTGTAACAAAAGGCAAAGAAATATGTTCATCCTCTAGTAATTCAGATTTTGATGAAATTGTTTCAACATTTCAAACAACCCATTCTTTCCTAAACGGTTCATTTTTTCTTCTCTCAAGCCTTTGTTTATCTTCTTTTAAAATTTCAGCAGCGGTTATAGGTTTAAGAGTAACTCTTCTACCATTGTATTTAAATGAGTAGCTATTTACAATGGTATTGTGCAAAGCATTATTTGTAAAAATCCAAGATTTACTCAATAACAAATAGCATGCTTGTATAAGTACTATATCAAATTCTGCACTATCCTTATAAGAACCAATGAAAAATTCAATACATGTAATTTTATCTACCTTTATCCTACCACAAGAATTTACCTATTGGATGTAGTATGGACATGGGTGTGGTTGTGTGGTCAAGCCAAGCTTCTCCACCTACTCCAAGCTTGCGATGTTGCGGCTACTTTCTCCATCAATGATGACACGACAGCGTTGGTCCTTTACAATAAAGTGAGTTTGGAACAAGTTGTTCAATTGATTTTGCTCTACCTTCTCCATTTGAGAACTTAGAACTCGTTGTGCTACATCACTCATCTCATTTTCATTAGACGACGTTGACTCCTCACCATGAGTGGTGTAACCTGTTATTGTTAGTAGCAAACAAGAAAACACAAAAGAGTATATTTTCCTATCACTACTATGTGATCATAGTGTAAACACTCAATGAGCAAATGGAAATATCTTACAAAGTCCTTACAAAGTTCTATACAGCAAAGCAAAGGATACCTTAGAGAGTGTGATCTGACGATTGCAAGGATCAAAAGTATGTGCATGTTCAGAAGGATATATGTGGAGCTAGGTAGGCAAATTGTAGTAGCAAGGATTAGCAATATTTCAATTCAGAAATTGCAAAACTGAATAATAGTCCCAAGCTAGTCTACGACACCAGCCTAAACTTGTCTCAGACCTAGTTCATGTAAGCAAGCAAATGACTCAACAAAGGACGCAAAGACTGCAAGCAATTCTAAATTTATTTCTCTTTTCCTTTCCTTTTTTTTCTTTTGTTATGGGTGCGGCCTTTTCTTCTTATTTTTTTTCAGCACCTCTTTGCCTTTTACTTCTTTTGAGATTTTTTTTCTTTTGACACAGATGCAGCAACGTACAGCAACCACTTGACTCAAGGAACAACGTGCAATAGAAAAACACTCTAACTTTCTTTTGCACATAAAAAGTAGAAGGCTAGATATTAAATAAATATTTAGTACATGCAATTCCAGCAGCACTATTCTCTCAACGTGTGCAACAATCTAATTTTTTTCTCTTGATTGTCTATGAACAGGGACACAGACGACTCAAACAAGACCAAAAAACAAGCACTAGACCAGCAACACAATGACCTTGTAGGGACTGAAATTCAGAGAAGCAAACTAAACTGAAAATTGCAGGGCACAAGGGGAGTGTAGGACAGTGGAAACACGATGAACAAATATTCTTGTAGGGCAATTTTCTGGACTCTAGAATTGAACAAAATAACAAGGACAGGGGTGAACCTAACGGTGTACCTGAAGCTCTGATTACCACTTGATGTGAACAAATGTTCTCGATCTTCCGAAAGGTTCTAGTAAACTTGATTAAGGCAGAGGTGCTATACAAATTGATCCGGCTTCCGAACGACACGTTCTGAACCCCAAAATCATAGCACAATGTCTCCTCTGGTTATCAACCGTTCAAAAACAATTGACCTCACCGAGAAGGCTTATCTTTGCATGCAAATCAAGAACACAAGCAAGAACAGAGAAGAATGCAACTAAATTCGCAAGTATACAATGAATCTCATAAGTTGGAGTCTCACAAACTGATCAAACGGCAAAACTGAAATCAACAGAATAATCTAAGCAAAACCCAAACCCTAATGAAGAGGCGTCGGCTGTATATAAGGACCCTAGGGTCGTGCAAGACCCCCTGGACACAGCCCTAAGTGGGCTCAACTCGGTACATGGCCCAAAGACCGATTACGGTGTCGCAGCACCAGGATAGATTCTGGAAGTCGACTTGTTTCGACGATTGCTGACGTCTCGGGACGAATTTTGACATAATACCAGTTGGGTTGGAAAGCTCTTTGCGTTATATTTCCAGGCATATATAGAACATCTAAATTCGACTCCGTATATATCCTGGACGTCCGTTTTAGTGCAGACTGGTCCCAGACCCCAAAACAGACTCAAAGTCGGTTTGATTGGGCCTCCGCCTTGGCTTGGACATCCTTGCTGGCCCATCACGCCTCCAATCACATCCCCAGCTATCTCATCATCATCTCCATGGTTCCTAACAACAATTAATTCATTAGGTAGCAATCCATTCTCAAAACCACATAAACAAAACATTAGAAATGAACTCACATGTAAATTCAGGTAATGCACATGAACTTTCATCCTAGTTGGAGGAGTGTTGTGTGTATCCATATGTGTGATGTCCTCATCACAATCAGCCCCAACATTGCCGCCCTCTGGTGGCCCCTCTCCATCGACCCCCCCCCCCCCCCCCCCCCGTGCTCCGGCACTGCCACCAGCTATCACCCCACCATAGTGCCACATGGTGACTCGTCTCGCCGATGGCATCCGACTGCCTCGTGAGATGATGAACCTGTCAGGCGACCACTCTCTGGCCTCCCCCATCCTGGTGAACTACCGTAGCGCCTTGGCTGACGCCAACTAGCGTGCTGCAATGTTCGATGAGTATTGTGCTCTCATTAACAATGGCATGTGGGCCTTCATTCCCCGACCAATAGGTGCCAATGTCATTGCGGGGAAGTGGATCTTCCAGAACAAGCACCATGTTGACGGCACCTTGGCTCACCATAAAGCGCACTGGGTCGTGCACGGCTACTCCCAGCTCCCCGTCATCGACTACGACGAAACCTTTAGTGCGGTCGTCAAGCCGGCGATGATTCGCGTCATCCTCGGCCTTGCAACATCCCGCCATTGGCCCGTCCATCAACTTGATGTCAAGAATGTCTTCCTCCATGGCAACTTCGATGAGCCTGCCTATTGTCAACAACCGTCGGGCTTCATCGATCCGTCAATGCCGGACCATGTTTGCCTCCTCTGGAAGTCTCTCTGTGGCCTCAAGCAAGCCCCACATGCTTGGTACCAATGCTTTGTGTCATACCTTGACACCCTTGGGTTTACCTCATCCTCCTCCGACACCACGCTGTTCATTTACAAGGACATCATGCACATGACCTTTGATGACATCATCCTCACCACCTCCATTCAGTAGCTACTCCAACTCCTGACATCCCTCCTGCACTCGGAGTTCGCCATGATGGACCTAGGAGACCTCTCCTACTTCCTTGGCATCTCCGTCACGTGCTCCCCCAAAAGTCTCCATCTCTCTCAATGATAGTACGCTATGGATCTTCTCCAACACACTGCATTGCCCGAGCACTCTCTGTCATGGATGGTTCCCTGGTCGCCGATCCCTCTTGACTACCGGAGCCTCACCGGCGCGCTTCAGTAGCTCACACTGACGTGCCTCGACCTTGCATATGTTGTTCAACAAGCGCACATCTACATGCATGATCTATGAGAACCTCACCTAGTTCTTGTCAAATAAATTCTACTCGACGTCAAGGGCACCCTCGACTATAGCCTCCACTTCAGCGTTTCTTCACCGACAACCCTCACTGCCTACTATGATGCTGACTGGGCTGGCTGCCCTGATACTCGGTACTCTACTTTTGGCTATTGCATTTATCTTAGAAACAACCTAATTTCTTGGTCGTCGAAGAGGCCGACCACAGTTCCCCACTCTAGTGTCGAGGTGGAGTACCGCACCGTTGCTCATGCCGTCGTCAAATGCTGCTGGGTTGGCCAATTACTCCAGGAGCTTCATCAATCACTCGCCTCCGCCATTGTTGTCTACGGCGACAACATCAATGCGGTGTACATGACTACTAACCTCATACATCATCATCACACCAAACATATCGAGTTAGACATCCACTTTGTTTGAGAGATGGTGGCTCTCGGGCAAGTCCGCGTTCTTCATCTGCCGTCCTCACTTCAGTTCGCAGACCTCATGACTAAGGGTCTGCCCACACCTCTGTTCATAGAATTTCGGTCCAGTCTTTGTGTTCGGCAGGCTATCGTAGTGACTGCGGGCGGGTGTTAAGATATGCATAGGCTGATTTCCTAATCCTAACCAACTCTTATAACCCTGGCCTATTTGACTCAATATAAACGGCGCCCCTGGCCACATCGTGCCTCATGTGGCTTTTGCCGCACTCTCTCATATCCGACAGCCTAGGGTGCGTCGCTGCCGATGTCGATTTGACTACCATCTGCCATTCCTGCCCGTCATTCTTGCCCCACAACTCGCCATCCTCGGGATGCCCTTCCGTTCCGGCCTTCTGCCTCATAGCGGAGCCAAGCTTGAGGACGCGAGGAGAGACGGTGGGGCAAGCAGAGCGGAGCGGAGTGCCAGTGCATGAGGAGAAAAAAGATCTGCATCTCTTCGTGGCCTGTGGGTGCCGATAAGGCTAGGCTGTTTTGCAAATAAGCCCTCACCAAAAGGTGTAATTATTATTGTATTTTCTATGTCTTGACATTTTTATGAAAAATCCTCTGAGTTTTAGAGTAATTTTAGATAACTTATATGTATCTAGTTTGACATAATCCATTGGAGAGGAATACAAAATAGTTACATATATTTTTTCTTTCTGGAATCTAAAACTTGTATTCAATTTTAGGTAAACTATTGGAGATACTCTAACCACTGCAGCCCCAACGTCGTAGCGGTCCAAAAGAGCCCCAGCTCTCGCTCGCAACCCGCCTAGGATTTCGGTGTCTTGCACTCCCCCACGTCAACACTTCCATAACTTTTGAAGATGGTTCGATGGTTTGGCGGCTGATGTTAGTCGGATTTGTCTGTTACAGATCAAGGTAGTGACTAGTTCACTATATAATACCGCTCTGTGTGGAAGACAACTCTTCTTAGTTGATGAGATGTACTACTCGTCCAATGGAGTTCACTGCAATGTGTTCTTCATGAGGTGGAGGTCGGTGCTGACAGGAATTGCATGTGTTTAGCAAATCAAAATGGTGGTAGCAAGATTTCTAGGTTCTAATCCGTTAAAGAAGACCTAAAGGGAATGTTGACGAGATGCTTCATGTCTTATTCTCTACTCGATGAGGACCTAAGATTACAAGTACGCCAACGTTCACGATGACAAGAGTGGCCTTAATAGATACTGGACATAAGCGACCTTTCATGCTGAATGTATTTAGAATACTTTTCTATCAGATGTTTGTAATAATCTAGGTTGTGTGTATGTCAGTTGTATGCAGACACACAGAGGATGGAATGTAATTCTATTATTTAAAAATAAAATCGGCATTCAGTACTTACGTCCTAAGGACAATGGGCTCTATGGGTGCCTCGATTTTTACAACTCGGGTCTAGTATATCTGGCAATTTTAGTTTTGTCAACTAATATTGTCTCCGCCTCTCAAATGGGTCAAGTGAACTTCAGACATATTTAGGGTGTGTTTGGTTGGGTTGTGGTTGTAAGAAAAGCTATTGTGGCCTGTGAGTTGTAGAAAAAGCTGTTATGAGATGTCAGCTCTGAGAAAAACTGAAAACCGTTTGGTTAAACTAGCTGTGAGCTGTAGGTTTAATAGAAAATTTCTGTAATACCCTTAAAGCCCAATGTTGGATAATATACAAGGAAAAAAGAATATAACCAAGTAGCACATAACAAAAATGTAAATTCATAAGATTTTTACATACTTCTAATCTAGAGATATTTCTATAATACTTCTAATCATATAATGTAGTTAAAAAAAATTTTACAAGGATCTAGTATAGTATTGTATATTTTCTCTTGTCCAATGGGAGTATGGAGTATGGACCCACCAGCCTCTCTTCTTTCCCACGGGCAGCGTGAACATTTTTCCCCAAAACTAGCACAGCGCAACCTCCAGAGCTGTCCAATCCACCATGGATGACAGTGTATATCTTGTTGCTGATCACCACAATCAAATCTTTATATCTCCCGCAGCTTCTCCTTCAAATCAATCGCTCGATTTCATTGTTGTTTTTTCCCGAATCATGAAGCTCAAACTTGAAGAAGCAGCAGTCATGAATCCCATCTCGGTAGCTGGCTTGGCCATGAGCGTGGCGGCCGGAGATGCTGCCTGTGAGCATGGCGTCCAGAGCCTATGGCCAGCCCCGTCCCTCATTCGAGCTAGATGCGCTGCTACGGGGTGGTGGGTAAGACATCAGGAAATCTGGCACTAGATTGGTGGAAGGCGGGGACGGAATGGACGCCGCTGCACGCGGCCGCTGGTCGCCGGATTTCGACAGGTGCGGGATGGGAGGGGCGCCGCTGCACGCGGCCGCCGGTCGCCGGATCTCGATAGGGGCCTGACATGGGCGCTGCCACCCTTCTGACCTGAGCTGGTCGTCGGAGCCTCTCATGGGAGCGTGCGCGGACTCGAGACCCACTCCTGGGCGCGGCACGGTGCAGTACGGGCTCCGTGAGGTCCGCCGGCAAGCCGAGGCCGGCGAGGCCCGAGATCGTCGCCGCCGCACCAATCCTAGGTGCGGGCTCGAAGCCTCGGACACGGAAGCGAGCGGGGACGAGAGAGAGAGAGAGAGAGAGCGAGCGAGCAGAGAAAAGAACGAACCGTTATGTTGTAGTCCTTTTAGCTTGTTTCCAAGTGACAAGAGCAAAGCAACCAATTTTATCATCAAAAACACAAATCCTATTCATAAATCTTGGTCGAACAGTTACACACAAGAATATTAGATGTAGAATATAGTTCTTATTCTTATTAGAATGATATAGATCATCTTCATCGGGTAGCAAGTAGTACTTTGCATGACTTTGTGTAAGAAAAAACTACTTCTCATCGATGAATAGATGGTCAAATAAGTCTTTGAAATGCGGTTTATTAGGTGTGCTATCTTGATCAATCATATTTAACACAAAATTGCAACCTAGTCTTCTTGTTTGCTTCAGTTAGATATGGCTTGATAGTGTTTAATAGCACCTAAGCAACCCTTTACGCATGTATCGAATCAATTTGGCCTTGCCAACATGGAGGCGCCTACTCACATCATCTAATGTCATTTATTCACTGAGAGGAATATTTCGTAAAGGTTCTAAATCAATAGGGACTTCCTTTCGACCACAACAACCTCTCTTTCTACTCTTCACATCCACAACAATGCCTTGATGTAGTGGCACTTTTGTATTCCTCCAAATTGTCCGAACCGTATAGATCCCTAAACCAAATTGGGCTGCAACCTCCCCTGTGGCTTTCTTCCCTAACCTCCCATTTTTACTTCTAGCCAACAAGGTTTGACAAACTAATTGTCTAACTTCATTAGAACAATCTTTTCTTCTACCAGTGCCGAGAAGATTTTTTTAAAAAAACAAGGTTTAAAAAGGACTACTTCATCGCATATAAATGAAAAAAATAGATATGGAATTGTTAAACCTTGGGCTGCTGCACTATCCATCTGTAATGCCTCTTCATCATTGTCATGTGGCTCAATGTTGAGGTCGAATCCACCCTGCTGTGGCGCATCCATCTCAACGGCAAGTTCATCCAAGTTGAGGTTGAATCCATCTGAGTAAGCCATCAGTTTAGCAAAAAAAAACGTTAGGTAAAAAAACATGTTAGTAAAAGAATTGCAAAAATGATAAACTGACCATGTTGGGGTGCATTGAAATTGATGGCACCATATTCGTCGAGTGGCAAGTTGAAATCGTTTCCTATTACAAATAAAACTAAGAAATGGTGACATCCAAAAAATGATTACTGAACAAAGAAGTAAGAACAATTACCTCCATCATCTACCGGCTCCAGGTTGAGGTCGAATCCTCTAAAAACGTGGGCCATTTTGCAGTACTCCAGGCGAAACTAGCACTGGTTAAACTAAGCTGTAGGTACTCGGTTAAATAGTATAAGAGAGGCCAAAAAAATGGGCGCGGCAGGCGTAAACAGGCAAAAAAATGGGCGCGGCAGGCGTAAACAAGGACGTGGCACGGTACCAGCGAAAAAATCGGCGGCGCGGCACGCTACCAGGCGAAAAAATGAGCGCACAGCAGCTGCGACGCGCGGGTGCGATTTTTGGCGCGCCATGCAAGCTGACCCCACATCCATGCAAAAACCAGCAAAAAAAGAGCTAGCGCTGCGGCCACCAGGATTCGAACCATGCAACCTCGCATGTGAAACCAGGCTAGGCTGACCAGTTGGAAGGCAAGTTGTTTTGATAAGAGAGATATTGTGCAGGGTATTTAATATAAGCAAACATGGAAAACTTTAGTAAATTAATGATGCCTTGATATGCTAAATCCTGTCCTAAACTACTTTCTTTTCAGAACCGGAGGGAGTACTATAATCGATGACAAGCGGTAATTTTCACTAGTTGTGGGAATCCACGGCCGAAGAAAGCAAGGTTCGGGTGGCTATGACTTTACGCTACAAAAAAGCACCGGCTGTGGGTAAAGTCGCTGTCAGCAGTTGGCCTTTGGTTGGCTTTCATCTTTTCTCACATCAAAACCAAGGACAAAAGTCAAACCAAACAAGACCTTGACTTCACCTACCATGTTTCTTCATATAAATGGGTCGCATCAACCTCATGCTTATGCTAAGCGAGATCCTCTTGACTTGATAGCCAGTCTGTTACCAGCCAGTGTATAATGTACATTTATGAGTTTCAAGTTCTCATTAAACTTGACATTGATCTAAGGCTATTTTTAATAGAAGTTTTATTTTTCTTAAATAGGATATTATGTCATTATTTTTATAATGTGACAAGGAATTATTAGGGAAAGATATGAGAGGAATTTCATCTAGATGAAACCATGTAAACATATACTATTTGAAAGACATTTCTCTTTTGAATATGTTGCATAAGAAATAACAAAGTGAAACTATGTATTACAAAAATCGGTTCGTCACTAGACCATCCCGCGTTACCTGTACCAGCTCCAAACATATGCTCACGATGTTACCTTCTGCTACGAGTCTCTCTCTTTGTGACACCCTAGGTGTTTCACTTCTATTTAACAAGAATGATAAGCACAAATTATAAACAATATAGCATGAAATGATAGAGTCTATTTATTTAATTAATTTTAGACAAATAAAAACCCTGCAACCAAGCTATTGAAGCAACTTAAAAATTTCAATACAACTTATGCCAAATAAATTCATAAACAATTTTGTAATAATAAAATAAAATATTATGAGTTTAATAAGTATTTTACCATAATTGGAAATACCCTAAATAATTAATTAAAGCATGAAAACCTTTCAAAGGGGGAATTAATTATAAAATAATTATAAAAATTCTGATCAAATGGGCCCCACTAGAGCACCATAATTTTCACAAAGGACCTATGTGCAAAATCCCAATTCAATTGGAGGTCCCTAGCTATTTCAATTGGAAATATCTTTGACTAAGGACTTGTTTGCAAGAAATCAAATAGTTCAAGGGGCGCAGTGCAAAATCTTCTTTCTTCCTCCTCTCACTAGCGCAGAGTCCTCCCGACAGCACACGCCAGCGCTCCGCTCGCCTCCTCCGCACGCCAGCTCCCCACCTCGGGACTCCTCGTGCTACAGCGCGCCTGACCCCCCTCTGCCTCGCTCGGCCTGTCCACTCAGTCGTAGAGTCGCCCAACAACCTCCTCTCCTTCCCCTCTCTTCTGCACGCCATCGCCATGACCATCTACAACGGCTTCAATTCCGAGTGCTCCTCCCGCTTCTCTCCTCGCTTGACCGCACGCAATCGGTGCGCTAGCCCAGCGCGACCCCGAGACACCCCACCTCGACACCCCTTGGCCTTAATCCACCTCTCTATTCTCTCTCTTTTCCTCACCACTCCCCTTCGCCATTACAGAGCGCAAGCTCGACGCGCTGCCTCGCTCTCCCACTACCCGAGTCTCACCCGGCTCCACAGACCAACGCGTGCGCCTTCCCTTCTGCCTTCCATGCCCTCGCTAGGCCTCATCCCCATCAACACTCAATGAATCGCTCAAGCACCAGGAAAACCATCTTCGGTGACCTGCACCGGCGGAAGTCCAAAATTCCCCACCCCTGGTGAGTCTTGTCTACTGCTTCCTCTTCTACCGCTTGTGCAACTCTCGGCCGAACGAGCTTGCCTTAACCCCTTCTTGTTTTCGTGTGCAAAGTCGCCGACAATTCCCTTCTCCCCCAACTCTGCTCTGGTGCCGGCAAAGATCGAGCCGCCTCCACGACGAGCACTACTCTCCGGCACTTTCCAAACCGATCCGACTCGATGCCGAGCCTCCCCGAGTCGCCGTGAAGCTGTAGGAGCAAGCCCCGACTGATTTGCTGCCTCCTACCGTTCCCACGACGCCGCCTAAGACCCCCTTCCACCGCTCCTCGCCGCTGACGGTCCTTCGGTGATCCACTCCCCTCGCGAACCTAACCCATGTGTGCGCCTCGGCCTGCTCTATATCTTAGTGAACTCAGAGTCGGGCTCCAGTGAGTCCACAGCCCGGCGGCGACCTCGCAAACCCCGTCGGCGAGTCCCGCGGTGGTGCTGACTGGCGCCTACTGGCAGCTGAGTTGGCTCCAACGTGTCGCCCACGTGGCTCCTACATGGCCACTCCTAAAAAACCAGAAATACCAGTAAAATGGCCATAAATTGCTATTAACTTTGAAAAACCATAGTAAATCGTATCCAAATCTAATGTGGCCCAAACAAATTTTGTTGGATTCATATTTCAGTGCTCTATTTTAGTAAAATGATAAATAGCTGTTTGTACATGTATTTTTATTAATTCATTTAATTGCCAAAACACCAAATAATTCACCAGAAATTGTAGGAATAAAACTAAATCCTGATTGTTTGCATGCTTAGTAAATACATGATTATCTACCACCACAAATTTTTGATTGGTGAAATATGAATTATTTTATGCTCTAGAATTTATTTAGTATGATTGTTTAAATTAATTCTAGTAATTATTTTATAAATAATTTGCCCTTGCCACTTGGCATAAAAATCACTCATATAAGTCTCTGTCACAGTAAATCACACATGTCCAGAAACATAAGTTTGCCTCATTTACCTTGTTTAATTACATAAAAAATATATATACCTAAAATCTTAATTAACAACCCAACTTCTATGAAACATATGGCTTCGAGAACATAATAATAATTTTAATTGACATTAAAACACTATGTGCTTATATGCATCGTATCATCACATTCAACGGTATTCCAATAATGCCGTTAATTCAATTCCCTCATATAGGTAACGACAACCAGGAGCAAGAGGAAGACTTCCAAAAGGACTTTGACCCTCAAGAGCAAGAAGTTGTAGCTTCTAGCACTAACATCAATCCAGGTAAACCCCGGTTTACATTCGTCTTTTTACAAAATTTTACTAGTTTATTTTACTAGTGTCTATAATTATTGTTGCATTAGGTCATAGGAGTTGATTGAAACCCACCTTGCATGATATCCAAATATATGCTACTGTCTTTAGAACTTGGTAGAATCGGTACTGTTATGCTATGCTTAGTAACTACTAAGTCTCGTTAGAAATATGATTACTAAGGAATGAACTTGACCACTGGAATGGGAATTATTAAAAGAAGTTTATTTATATGTTATGACCGGGCAGGGATAATACATGGGTAGGTTGCGGCAACACATGGGTGTTGACTGTGGTAGCCCTGTCTTGTCGAACCTATGACCCGTCCGTGGTCGGCCCCTTGATCAAGCATTCAACAGTACCGAATACATGCTAGCTTATGGGCACTAGTAAACCAATGTAGCATTAAAGGTTATTTGCATTGAGGATGGTTAAGGTGCGTTGGTCATTGACCCTCCTGCTGCTGGAGTGGGCGGTTCAGACCATGAAGTACTGTTGGCAGAACCGCATGCCCACTCGACGTCACCACACCCGGGCTGAGGTGTAGGTGCTTTTCTTGTAAAAGGTTACCATATACGATCTTAATTGGTTCGTATGTGTCGTGCACCTCTGGTTTTCCTAGCTGGTGTATATCGACTGCAATTGTTGTCCCTCGTAGTAATGAGTACCACTTGGTCACCATGCCAATCGCGTAGTTGCACCTAATATTATGGAATGGATCATGTTGCTTATTGATGTTGACAATCATTATTATTATTATTGCTCTTATGTCGTGTTAATTTTATATATTGTTTTATTATCCTTGTTGCAACTAAAGTTACGTTTCGGCTCAACCCATTTAAATTGACAATTAAAACTTGATAGAACTAATAGGTTGCTTAGTGCGAGTCCTTTTAAACAGGCCACCTATTAGAGCCTTTGCATGTGTAGGTGTCCGACGGGTAAGTCTTGCTGAGTAATTAGTACTCAGGCTTTGTGCCATTATGTTTTTCAGGTAATGAAGAAATAGAATTGCCTCTAGATGTGATGCCCTAGGACATGCAAGTCCCTGAGGGTTAGACCGCCCATTGGGAGTCCGACTCGCCGCTGCAGTGATGTTGCTTATTGCGAGGGTGATGGTCCTCCGGGCATGGATCACCACCAGGCTGTACTATCGAGCGTAGTTCCTTTACGTATTTGCTTCCGCTGTTTCAAAACATTTATGAACTTGTATTAATTCCACTACACTCTGAATCATCATATTAATGTAATATTCAACTTAAATTTGGACCAATATTGTATTATCAAGTGCCTGCGCTATCAGCACTGTCGGGACCTCGATCCTCCGGGAAGGGGCGCCACAGCTAGTATGAGAGTCGTGGTCCATGATAATACAACAAATAAATCGTATTTTCAAAAACTATGACGTTTGCAAGTAAGGATACATTAGTATTGCCCATGTAGATAATAGGGTGGTGACAAAGCTAACCTTGGTTATGATTGTTTATATTACTTGCATCTACAGCTTCTTCAAATGAAGGTACGTGCGTGCTTAACCGACACATGTGATATCAGTGTCTGTGCTCGCAGGTGGATACGAGACTATCACAGGGCGATTCTTTTCCATGGATCGCTACTAGTAGAATAGTGCTTTTTTTTGTAGTTTCTTTTGAATTTAATGTATTATTTCTGCAATGGATCTTCTGCAGATATACTAACGCCGTTAGTATAACACTTAGATTGACTTACGTGTTGAGTGCGGATCGTCACCAAATATTCGTGCCGCTAAGTAGCGGCAAAATATGCGTTGTGTTGAGAGGAACGCTAGGACTATAAAATGAAAATTTTGCATCATGCATCCCAATGTAACTAAACTAAAAATTGGTTCTCTCCTTGCTCACCAACCTCTAAATAAAAATTTTTCTAAGTATGATAAGAATAAAGTTCTGAATTACAAAGTTAACAAGAATCTGCCCTGTTTTTAGCTGCCAACTTTAAAAATTCATAACTATTAATTTACTCAATCAAATAAGACATACAAATACTTTTAATAAAGGTCTCAACATCCCCTGTCACCTAGAATTTAAATTAAAATTCGATCATAACAGTAACAACCTCAGAAATAGAGAACAAGTACAATCTGTCAACTCACTATTTTCAGCATGACCCTGAACTTAAAAATTTCATAACTAAAGTTGTGCTTCGAATTTGTAAGAGTTTAAACCCAATCTGGAAAGCCATTGAAGTCTATGTTCATCTCCAATAGGTTTTATAATTTTGTTGTTTTCCCTTTGATCAGTAGAGCCAAAACACTCAGCCTCTGTCATCCTGAAACAGAATCTGCCAACCTGAACTTGCAAAAACTCATAAGTCCAGATTTACTTGGTATTTTTGAGAATATAAATACAATCTGAAAAGCTATGAAAGTGAGGTATAACATGGTTCCAACCCCCAATTTTTAAGACCTTGTTTTCTGTTCAAAATACCCACTTTTCTGACTGTGGTACAGTCAAGACAGAATCCGTTTTAAAACTCATCGCCGTATTATTGCCCCTTGAGGCTGAAAAATGTGAACTAAAAACTTGGATTCTGTATTTCATAGCACTTTATATGAAATGCATCTTTACTATATGGAAGGTTTGACTCAATCAAATTATTGTGGTATAGTTTTGCTATTATTACCAACACCATGTCAGTTGTTAGTGATATGTATTATTGCCCATGGAACACTGTACTCACCATTGGGTTTTTATTCCAGATGGGTAACCACGGTTTTGAGGAGCTTTTGCACGATGGGTGACGCTACACCACCGGTCTCCACCACCATAGCTTTCCTACACTTTTGTGGGATCTGCTACACTTGCTGGGCTACGACGAGCCGCCCTCCTACAAGGGTCGCGAGATCCACCGCCACGGGGTGACTCTTGCTGAGGTACACATCAGCGTGCCCACCCACCCGCTCAACCTTGACATGGCGGGGATGGAGAGCACGACGATTTGTGGGAGCCTCCGTGAGGGCTTGGAGAGAGTCACCCACAAGACTCTCACTCACTTCTGTAGGCGCCACACAGCAGCGCTCTCTCAGACTCCGTTTGAGATGATTCCCATCTGGCACCAGGACAACCCGGTCTGGCAGAGGTGCGTGAGGCGCATCGCCCGTGACAACTACCCGGCGTATCACGCGGGGTACCACCGTGTGTCCCACTACTCCGAGTACCTCCTCAACTTAGATGAGGAGGCTAGCAGCCACAACAGGATTCTACTGGCTGACACTGAGCAGGCCTAGGTGCAGAGGAATGATCTGCAGACACAGGTTGACGCACAGCAGAGGGAGATTTAGTGTCTGACCGCTGCTCTTGAGGCGAGTGAGACTTGCATTACTGAGGTCATTGGACAGCGTGACACCCTCGCGCAGGAGGTTAACAGACGTGGCGTGCTTATGCAGCAGTGCACCAACCACAACAAGCATCTGCAGCATTAGTTGACGGCTGCACAACACGAGATGGAGCTTATGGGAGAGGATCTAGAGACCATGGCACATGAGAACTAGGGCCTGCAGCAGCAGCTGGAGGCGGTCCAGGCGCCACCGGCAGCACCAGAGGAGGAGGATTCGGACGAGGACATGGACGAGGAGTCTGACGTGGATGACGAGGCACCAGCCAGAGATAGGACTTAGGGGATCATGATAGACCGGACTAGGTCGTGTAGGCAGGACAAGTTGGGTAGGTAGCTTTTGTCGACCACGCGAGGTTGTGGTATTTTGGGGGATCACTGTGTCAGATGCTTTTGTAACTCGATGGTCACATATTCCAAGATCATATACTTATGACTATGTTGACTTATGTTGTGTATTGGTTGTACCCTTTCAGCTACCATTGTTGCAACAGAGTTTTATAAGAATTCCAGCTTGATCGTACTCTTTGACTCAATTGAAGTACTTTCCTTGTAGATGGCTAAAAACAACAATCAACCGCCACCAGGTTGGGAGATCACCACCAGGTTGGGAGATCACCGACGGCCTGGAGTTCACAGGGATGGTTCACCTATTTTGGAGTGTTCTCCAGAGATTCGGATGTTCCATTCCTCCCACCTATGTTGGCAAGGAATTTCAGGAGCATGGAGTCCCCTCATGTGGCATCCATGTGGCAGTTCCCGCCAACTACTCGGTCATTCCCGCGTGGGAATCTTAGACCATTAGTGTCATCGGGACAGATCTGCCTTCCACCTGGAATGTGGCTGCATTCAAGACACTCACTCAATTCTGTGAAGACCACAAGCATGATGTTGCTGGAGCACCCGTCGCCTTGCTGCTCATTAATGATGTGACGGACTTTGAGTGGATTAGGCGTGTGGATTTCATCTTTGATCCAAACCATCGCCACCATGATCCTATGCTGCCCATAATAGAGTGTTATGGCTTATCCACTTTCGCCTTATGCACAAACTTGTGTTGGCGTCTGGATGTGTTTCATGCTGCACTTCGACTTTCTGAAGTCGAAAAACAAGCTAAGGAGGAGGAAATTGCAGAACTGAACCAACAAATTTAAGCAAAGAATGAAGAGATGGATGCAATTATAGAAGAACGTGACCAAGCCTTGCTGGATGCAGCAGATCTTGAGCATGACATGATTGAGGCTCAAGATGACTTGGACGCATTCAAGGATGCCCACCTTCCTATTGAAGGAAATTGGGACGAGATCATCATGAAGTATGGAGAACAAGAGGATGTAGAGATGGCGCCGATCGGTATTAATGATGTAGAAATGATGGATCCAGAGGAACCAGAAGAGCCTATGGAACCGGAGGAACCGAAAGAGCCGGAAGACAAAGGCCAGGAGTAGATGAATCGCTACACCCTGGTGTATGGTCGTGTAATATAAGTATTCCTAGTTCAATGTAGGAGTGTGAATATTGCATTATGTGTCCGCAATACCATAGCTAGGCGTTGGCACATATGTGTAAGAAGTCGAGTGACGGTGTCCTTTGAACAACCATGTAGTCTGAACAGAATTAATGAACATGGTTGTTACTTGTGAAATTTATCCGTGCCTCTTGCAAATTTATATTCTTGCACATGTGTTTTTATGGATTATTTTGAGGAATAACTAATGTGTAACCGTATAAATTGCAGCATGGTGCATACTCGGAATCAGGATGACCCTGAAAGCTCTTAGCAAGGAGCTAATGCTGAGCCCTCACTAGCTGAGGTATTGGTTGCTGCACTCAACCGGTAGCAAAATAACTCTGAGATTCTTCGTCGGCTAGTGGATATCATGTCCCATCTAGCTGGACAGGGAGGCCACCGTAACAACAACAATCAGCCTCGACAGAGCACCTACTCAGATTTTCTAGGTATTCATCCGCCAACCTTTGAGCGCGCCAGAGAACCTCTGGATGCCGATCACTTGCTGCGCCAGACCGAGTCGAAGTTCGGTCTGCTGGAATGCACCGAGCACCAGAACGTGCTATTCGTCGCCCAACAACTCTAGGGCTCCGCTAGCGCCTGGTGGGCAAACTATGAAGCTTCTCTGCCCGCTGGACGCCGCGTTGAATGGAATGAGTTCAAGACTGTATTTTGTGCTCATTTCATCCCAGCTGGCCTCATGTAGAGGAAATTCCAGGAATTTATAGATCTGAACCAAGGAGGGAGGAATGTCCTCCAATATTCTGAAGTTTTTAATCACCTGGCTCAGTATGCTACAGACTATGTCAATACTGAGGATAAAAAGAGATATGCATTTCTGCGTGGTATGAATGCCACCCTTAAGGTGCATCTGACTTGACAAACAACCGGCACATACAACGACTTGGTCAATGCTGCTATTGTCCAGGAAGGCGCTATGCGCCAAGTTGAAGAAGAAGATCGCAAAAGAAAGGCCCCTGTTAGTGCCTCTGCTGCCCCACAGGAGAAGCACCACCTGGTTTACACTTCACCTACCGGACAGCGTTTCCGGACATCTCCGCAACAGCAGTATCAGCGACGATATGGTCAAAACTACTCGAGGCCACCACAACAGCAGAACTTTCCGCCCTGTGCATCGTACCAACAGAAGAACACTCAGTACCGTGCACCATACCAACAACAAGGGAATCAGACTGCTCGTGCCCCACAGCCTACTGATCGTGGAAGCAGTTATCCGTGCTACAACTACGGTCGTACCGGCCACTTTGCCAAGAACTGCACTACACCGAGGCGCAACAACAACAACAACCACAACAGCAACCAGCGTTAGAACCAGAGCAGGAATGTGAATGCACCATCTCGTGGTGCCCAAGTGAACTACACCAATGCTGAAGATATTCCTCAGGGCGAACCCATGCTAACCGGTACGCTTTCGCTCTATCGCTAGCCTGTCCTTGCACTTCATTAGCAAAGCTTGTGTGCAAAAACATAAACTCCACACCACCGTCTATTGGACAAATCTTTGCTAACGAGGTAGTGTGTAAGGCTCCACTAGATATTAATCGAAAGATCTACCCCACTGATTTCATCATGCTCAAGGACCAAGAGATCGACCTGATCATAGGTATGATCTGGACGAAAACCCATAGAGCCATGCTAGACATTGAGCCTCGCATCGTTCACATCAACTCTCCCTTGCATGGAAAGGACACACTTTCTGTAAATGCCAATTCATCGAAAGCCTTGGTTGTCCATCACTTGGAAGGGCAATCACTCGAGAGTATTCCCATCGTTCGTGAGTATCCGGACGTGTTTCTCGAGGATATCTCTGGTCTACCGCCTGACCGTGACGTGGAATTTAAGATAGAGCTACAGTCAGGAACTTCTCCGATATCCCGTCGCCCGTATAAAATGGCCCTGAACGAGCTGGCTGAGTTGAAAAAGCAATTGAATGAGTTATTGGAAAAGGGATTCATTCGCCCAAGCACATCACCTTGGGGCTGCCCTGCTATTTTTGTGAAGAATAAGGACAAGTCCCTGCACATTGTTGTTGACTATCGGCCTCTTAAGGAAGTTACCATCAAGAACAAATACCCATTACCCCGTATAGATATCCTCTTTGACCAATTGGTTGGTGCTAAGGTCTTTTCAAAGATTGACCTCTGTTCGGGCTATCATCAAATCAAGATCAGAGCCGAAGACATTCAGAAGACCGCCTTCTCTACTAGATATGGATTGTTTGAGTATCTAGTAATGTCATTCGGATTGACAAATGCCCCTGCCCATTTTATGTACCTCATGAATTCGGTATTCATGCCCGAGTTGGACAAATTTGTGGTAGTATTTATTGATAACATTCTCATCTATTCTAAGTCCAAGGAAGAGCATGCCAAACATCTTCGCATTGTTCTTCAATGCCTCCGAGATCGCAAGTTGTATGCAAAATTCAGCAAGTGTGAATTTTGGTTGGACCGTGTGCCATTTCTTGGTCATATAGTCTCTTCGGAAGGTATGTCGGTGAATCCTAGCAAAATTCAAGATGTGCTAGATTGGAAGTCACCAAAGACGGTTCATCAAGTATGCAGTTTCCTCGGGCTAGCTGGATATTATCGTAGGTTCATTCCAAATTTTTCTATGCCCCTAATTTTATTTTGGTGATTGGCGCCAATACAATTAAGAATAGACTAATGTTTCAATGAGCATGTGTGTAGAAGATGGCTCAATTATTGATGACAAAATGCATAGAAGCTCAAATACTCAAAGAAAAGGAGAAAACAAAGTGGCTAAGAAATTTTGAAGATGATACTCAAAAATTTGCTCAAATATGAAGCTCATGGAGTTCTTACTTTATTTTTGAGTATAGGAAAAGCCGTACTATTAAGAGGGACACAAAAGTGTGAAGCAATAATGAACTAAGAGCAAAATCCAAAAATTCCATAGCCAAAACACTTTTCCAGGGCAAAATCATCAGACTTATCCGACCCATCGGACAAGTCCATCGGACTCCAGAACCTTTGCCACTCTGTGTCGTCAGACTTATCCGACGGTCATCGGACTTGTCCGATGACCAGCAAGTCTGACCCATCGGACTTCACTGTCGGACTCCAGTACTTATGTCAAACCCTAGCCAAGTTTGATCTTTGTGGTCACTTGGAGAGGTTAGGGTTGAAAGAAACCCAGTCCTTTATGGATCCCTCAACGGAGACATAGGCTTCTTTGTGGAGCTGAACTTCGATGAACAAATCTTGTGTCTCCCCTTGTCTCCTTTTACATACTTGTTATTTATTTGCTCTTGCTCATAACTTGCCAGATAGGGTTTGCCTCGTTTCTCTTAAATTAACTTGTGTAGGTTGCTTGCTAGTTGTTCCCCTCATTTCTACAACTTCCTCTAGCTTGTAATTACTAGATCCTAGCTTGCCTTCTATTAGTTTAAAGTTTTAATCGGCCGATCTACTTTTCTAACTCGTGCCATCGGACTTTCCTCACAATCGTTGGACAAGTCTGACCCTGCGTATTTGACTTTTATTATTAAGTGATTTTCAGGGACAATTGCCTATTCACCCCCCCCCCCCCCCCTCTAGGCACTTTCAATTGGTATCAGAGCGAGGATCTTCTAAAAAACTTAACCACTTGAAGATTAAAGATGTCAAATCTGGTAGGCTTCCATACTTTGATGGACAATTTTATGACCATTGGAAATGCAAGATGATGATGTACTTGGAATCAATGAGTCTGCATGTTGCAAGCATAACCGAGAATGGTTTCTTGTGGGAAAATAGAGATAATCCAACTCGAAAGGATCAACTCAACATCCATCGCAATGCCATGGCGGCTAGTGCAATTGTTTCCACACTTAGTGCCACCGAATATGACAAAGTAGCCGGAATCAAGAATGTCAATCAATTATGGAGAAAGCTTGAGGTTATCTATGAGGGTATTGATTCCGTGAAAGATGCAAGGCTTGAAGAATTGAAAAATGAGTTCAACTTGTTCATCATGGGTCCGGGAGAAGGTCCAAAAGAAGTTCATGATAGACTCATGAGAATTGTGAATCAAAGAAGAGCACTTGGAGCTACAATGTCCGACTTGGATATCAACAAGAGACTATTACAAGCATTGAGACCATGGGATTGCAACATTTGCTCAAACATTAGACAGAAGGACAATTTCAAAACCTTCTCCACCGATGAGGTACTTGGGAAGCTTCTATCCCAAAAACAACAAAATGATCAAGCCAACAAGATAAATGCGTTGATCAAGCAAATTGCGGAAGCCAATGGTGACAAGAATAATGTGGCACTCAATGCCACAAGTGAAAAGAAGAAGAAGAAGAAAGTAGTTGATTTTAGTAGTGAAGATAGTGATGATGAGATGGCCTTGCTTGTAAGGAGGTTCAAGTCATTCCTCAAGAAGGATAGGTACAAGAGGAAAAGCTTCGACAAGGGCAAAGCAAGAAGGTCAAAAAGGACTTGCTATGAATGTGGTGATAAAGGACACTTTCTTGCAGAATGTCCAAAGAAGAAGAACAAAGATGAAAGAAGAAAAGACAAGCATCACAAGAAAGACAAGACATACAAGAAGCATAGGAAAGGTGAAGCTCATATTGGTCAAGAATGGAACTCCGATGATTCAGCCTCCTCATTATCTTCCTCCTCCAAATCCGACTCGGATGACGGAGGCATTGCTTCACTTGCCATTGGCGTTACTCCCACCAACACCTCACTATTTGGGAGTTTGAGTGATGATGATGACAACACTCACAAGTGTCTAAAGGATGTGATAGGTGCTATAACATTGATGTTTATGCTTGTGCTACTAATGTGAAATTGATTGATGATTTGAACAAGCAAGTGAGGGCTCTTGAAAGCAAGATACAACATGGGAAGAATGTTGTTGACAATGAAAAGGCAAAGTATGCAAGAGGTGCATACGCATACACTAGAATGCCCCATGTAATGGATGGCATTGGTTATGTTGAGGGTGCCAAGCACAATGCACAGAAGAACAAGAATGGGAAGGAATTCCTTAAGTTCACCAAGGAAGGATCTTATCAAAAAAAGCAAGCTAACAACATGAACACTAACCATACTTATATTGCCAATGATTCTCATGTCAATGTGCCTAACTCTACATGTGCACACTTTCATGATTGTGATGCTTCATATGTGCTTATGAGAAACGTGCATGGTCATGTATGTACCAAATATGTTGGGCCACGCAACAAGAGACCAAAGGCTTGTGTGTGGGTGCCCAAAGTACTTGTGACTAATGTGAAAGGACCCAAGCAAATTAGGGTACCTAAAAACAAAGCTTAATTTGTTTTGTAGGACTATGTCTCTAGAGGGTCAAGTTGGGTAATGGATAGTGGATGCACTAATCATATGATCAGAGACAAAAAGATGTTCAAGTCATTTGAGCCAAGTCACAACAACAATGAATATATCACTTTTGGTGACAATGGAACGGCACAACTACTAGGTTATGGTAAAGTCCTTCTCACTCCCTCGTATTCTCTTTCCAAGGTTATACTCGTTGATCACATTGACTTCAATCTTTTGTCTATCTCACAATTTTGTAAAATGGGCTATGATTGCCTGTTCAACGAATGTGGTGTGACCGTCTATAAGAGAAGTGATGGCTCGGTTGCTTTTAAGGGTGTGCTTAAAGGAAAGCTTTATGTTGTGGATTTCTCCATGGATGAAGCTAGACTTGGTACATGCTTATTAGCAAAGTCCAACATGGGGTGGTTGTGGCATAGAAGGCTTGCCCATGTTGGTACGAGAAATCTTCACAAACTCCAAAAGAGCGGCCACATCATAGGACTAACTGATGTTTGTTTTGAGAAAGATAAAATTTGTAGTGCTTGTCAAGCGGGAAAACAAGTTGGAGCATCACACCCCGCGAAGAACGTGATGACCACCATAAGGCCATTGGAGATATTGCACATGGATCTTTTCGAACCTGTCTCCTACATAAGCATTGGCGGTAACAAATATGGTCTTGTTATTGTTGATGATTTTTCTCGCTTCACGTGGGTGTTCTTTTTGCATGATAAAGGTGAAGTGAAAGATGTGCTCAAGACATTCATGATAAGAGCACAAAATGAATATGAAGTGATGATCAAGAAAATAAGAAGTGACAATGGCACCGAGTTCAAGAACACTCAAGTTGAAGAGTACCTTGATGAAGAAGGCATCAAGCATGAATTTTCAGCACCCTACTCGCCTCCATAAAATGGTGTGGTCGAAAGAAAGAACCGTACACTCATTGAGATGGCAAGAACAATGCTTGATGAATACAAGACGTCCGACCATTTTTGGGCCGAAGCCGTCAACACCGCATGCCATGCCTCAAAATGGTTGTATCTTCACCGAATCTTGAAGAAAACCCCATATGAGCTACTAACCGGTAACAAGCCTAATATTTCATACTTTTATGTTTTTGGGAGCAAATGTTTTATGCTAAACAAGAAACCCAAGACTTCAAAGTTTGCTCCAAAAGTTGATGAAGGTTTCTTGCTTGGTTATGGGTCGAATGTTCATGCCTATCGTGTGTTCAACAAAACCACCGGTTGTGTTGAAATTTTACATGATGTGACATTTGATGAATCTAATGGCTCTCAAGAGGAGCAAGTTGCTATTGATGATATAGATAATGAAGCTCCTAGAAATGCAATAAAAAGGATGGCCATTGGTGATGTGAGACCACAAGAAACATCAAGTGTTGAAAGTCAACCCTCTCCCTCAAGACAAAATCAACATCATGAAAATGAAGGAATTGATCATGCAAGTGGTCAAGATCAAAATGTTGGGGATCATGAGCAAGTATCAAGTGATGATTCTCAAAGACATGATCAAGAGGTTGATAAAGATGGTGGTCAAGAAAGCTTACATCCACCACACCCAAGAGTATATCAAAGTGTACAACGTGATCACCCCGTCGAGCAAATTCTTGGAGATATTGACAAGGGGGTAATCACTAGATCTCGAGTTAGTAATTTTTGTGAACATTACTCTTTTGTCTCTTCTATGGAGCCATTTAGGGTAGAACAAGCACTTGAGGATTCGGATTGGGTGATGGCCATGCAAGAAGAATGGAACAACTTCACAAGAAATGAAGTATGGACATTGGAGGAAAGGCCAAAGAACAAGAATGTTGTGGGCACCAAGTGGGTGTTCCGCAACAAACAAAATAAAGATGGTGTTGTGACAAGAAATAAGGCAATGCTTGTGGCAAAGGGGTATTCACAAGTGGAAGCTTTGGATTTTGATGAAACCTATGCCCCCGTAGCAAGACTTGAATCTATTAGAATATTACTTGCTTTTGCTACTCACCATGATTTTAAGTTGTACCAAATGGACGTGAAAAGTGCATTCCTCAATGGGCCAATCAAGGAAGAAGTGTATGTGGAGCAACCACCAGGCTTTGAAGACCCAAAGTATCCTAACCATGTTTTCAAACTCCATAAGGCGCTCTATGGGCTTAAGCAAGCTCCAAGAGCATGGTATGAATGCCTTAGGGATTTTCTTGTTAAAAAGAGTTTTGTCATTGGCAAGGCCGATGCAACCCTCTTTACCAAGCATTTTGGCAATGATATCTTTGTGTGCCAAATATATGTCGATGACATTATATTTGGTTCTACTAACCAAAACTATTGTGATGAGTTTAGCAAGATAATGACCAAGAGGTTTGAGATGTCCATGATGGGAGAATTAACATACTTTCTAGGCTTCTAAGTGAAGCAACTCAAGGAGGGCACCTTCATATGTCAAGCCAAGTACACTCAAGACTTATTGAAGAAGTTTGACATGGACAAGGCCAAGCCCATCAAAACACCCATGCCAACAAATGGACACATCGACCTCAACAAAAAGAACAACCCCGTTGATCAAAAGGTATACCGCTCCATGATAGGCCCTTTGCGTTATCTTTGTGCATCTAGGCCCGATATCATGCTTAGTGTGTTTATGTGTGCACGTTTTCAAGCCACTCCTATGGAGTGTCACATGATGGTCGTTAAAAGAATCTTGAGATATTTGGTTCACACACCCAACCTAGGGCTTTGGTACCCCAAGGGTTCAAAGTTCAACCTTTTAGGCTATTTCGATACGGATTATGCCGGGGATAAGGTAGATAGAAAGAGCACCTCTAGGACATGCCAATTCTTGGGTAGGTCCCTAGTGTCATGGTCATCCAAGAAACAAAATTCCGTTGCACTTTCCACCGTCAAAGCGGAGTATGTTGCAGCCGGTAGTTGTTGTGCACAACTACTTTGGATGAGACAAACTCTAAGGGACTTCGGTTACAAGTTGAACCGTGTTCCACTCCTATGTGACAATGAGAGTGCCATAAAGCTTGCTTATAACCCCGTTGAGCATTCATGCACAAAGCATATAGATATCCGCCATCACTTTTTAAGAGATCATTCTATCAAGGGGGATATAGAAGTGAGTCATGTGCGAATCGAAGATCAATTAGCCGATATATTCACCAAGCCACTAGATGAGAAAAGATTTTGCTATCTTAGGAGTGAACTAAATATTCTTGACTCTAGCAATGTGATGTAGAGGATGTGCACATCTGAGTGTTGAGTGTTCAATTATTGCAAAAACCCTGGTTTTATGTCAAAACTTGTTTGTTTTTTCTTGTTCCTTGATTCTTGATCTCTTGATCAATCTTGTCAAAATATGGTCATGGTTTTCAATGGTTGGTTGATTGACTGACCATAGGCTGGCAAGAATCCTTTTTGTCCATCCTCATTTACACTTATTTGCTTCAAACTATCCACAGCCCTGCCTGCCTCCTCCTGTTGACACGCTTCATCGGACAAGTTCGACCCCATCGGACAAGTCCAACCCCATAGGACAAGTCCGACGGTCCAGCTTTCACCCTTTAACCTAGCCCAACTTACCCCTTTGTTCAACACCCCCTCATTCACATCTCTCATGTTCTCTCTCCTCAAGAACTCCCCCAAAGGTGTCCCCAAGGCGATCTCCCTCTCCCACCATCCATTGGAGCAAGTTTGGAGGGCAAGAGGTCCTCCTCCATCGGCAAAGTCGGATCCCTCATCATTTTTGCAAGGTTTCCCCTCTTTCCCTCTCTCTCCCTTAGGGTTAGGGTTCTAGGGCAATGCTAGTTTCCAATCCTTTTTCCCTTGCACTTTTGATCCATGGAGATAGCTTCTAGCATGTTGTGGTAGGAGTAGACAAAGTTTGGTCGCTAGTGGTAGGTGGATTTGTGGAGGATCTAGGTTTTTGGAGAAATTGCGAGTCATCGGACAAGTCCGATGGACATCGAACAAGTCCGACATGTCGGACAAGTCCGATGATTATCGGACATGTCCGACGGCTTGCAGTTCCTCCAAAAGTCTAAGTCCCTCACTGATTCTCCTCACCTCTTTTTCCTCTCTTTTGTCTATCATCTGACCTATGCTACTCCTATTATCAGCATGTCAGATGTGGAAGCATCCCCCTTGAGGGAGAAGAGGGCCAAAGCTAGTGATGATCAAGGTCAAAGCCAACCAAAGAGAAAGAAAGTCACCGCCAAGCGCGTTCGGTGCACCTATCTCCAACAACCAACAGAAAGGGAGGAGCCAGCTGAGTCTGAAGAGCTGAACAGAGTCATGCATCCTCCCACCGAAATGCTCAACCCCAACCGAGAGAGGGTGGACTTCTTTCACGCGTCCCTTGAGACATGCACTGAAGCAAGGTTGGTCAACTATTATGCTCGTGATAAGAAAGCTGTTGATTCTCGCTTTCATGCTCATTTCCACGCGGATTGGTACCGCTCCACCTACCTCCGCATGAAGAATCCTGTTGTTGAGAGCAAGTGGCTAGATTGGGACTATATGAAGTCCAAGAAGCACCCTCTGTTCAACCAAGTTCTAGCTTCTTTTGAGCATCATGGTCTTAAGACCTTCTTGACTCTCAACTACTCATGGAACAAGGAAATCATCTCTCAGTTCTTTTCAACTGTGTTCTTTGAGGATGACAAGTCTATGGTGTGGATGACAAATGGCACTAAATACAGCTGCACCTTGAATCAGTTTGCTTCTATGATAGGACTCAAAAGCTCACGCAAGGCAAAGCATAAGATTCACTCGGGCAGCTACATGAGCGATGAGGACATGAGGCATATGTACATGGTTTCGGAGAACAGTGTCCCTCCCAACTCAAATGGCTTGCTACCCTTTTTCTCAGTCTTGTTCAGGATCTGCAGGAGCATTTTGGCTCCAAGGGGTGGCAACTCTGACCGTATTCCTACATATCAGAGGGACATCTTGCACTGGGTTCATGGGGATCAGAAATTTGATGTATTTGACTATGTCTATCAGGAGATATGGGACATCTCCATCTCTTCCAAGCGTGGCTGTGGATATGCCCCGCACATCATGTATATGATCGAGAAGGTCTCAGGCTTGACTTTCAAAAAGGACATGAAGCATCTGAGTCTCAAACCTCAGATTCCTTCTAATTGGACTCCTGACACCTCCTCTAGTCAGTTCTTTGGTGCAGCTCAGTCACCATCCTCTGCTCCGCCTCCTCAGGTTCCCAGAGCTTCTTCTAGGGCCACCGGTTCTTCTCGTGCTGCCCCACCTTCTCGTGGCAAGAGGAGTGGGGTTATTAAGATGTTCAAATCCCTCCTTGGTATGTGCAGGAGCATTAACCAAAGGATGGATGTGATTGAGAGGAACTAGAAGATCATCATGGAGAAGATGCAATGTGAAGTTCCTCCTCCTCCATCACCTTGGGCAGAAGATTCCTACCCACCTGCTTTTCAGGACCCCACTCCCAACTTCTCTACAGAGGAGTTGAACTATTTTGGGTACTATCCTCCACCTTCTCAGTTTCACATAGGAGCTGGCTCTAGTGGGCAACATGTCCGCTTTGATGAAGAAGAAGAGGAAGTAGAAGAGCAAGAAGAAGATCCCGCTGCCTCTGATCTTCGCCAGCGCAAGGGAAAAGCTCCCGCTCAAGATGAGGAAGATGAAGAAGAAGAAGGTGATGGGGATGATGAAGACTATGAAGACTCTAAGGAGTAGAGATCTCATCACCATCCACCCGCATTTTTCTCCTTTTTGGTGTCTTGATGCCAAAGGGGGAGAAGTGTAATCTATCGTTTTATACATTTGCTTAGTTTGTGAGTTGTGAGTGTGATGAAGTTGGACAATTTGGTTCTTTTTGGCTTGGTTTGTAAAACTCTTATTTGTGTCGTTTGTGTTTTGTAAGACTATTTGCTTGTGGTACTTATATCTCTTTATTTGTGGCTTGGAGAGGTTTGTGTCTCTTTGTGATGATGTATTGTTTTATCTCCTTCTACTAGATGCATTTGTGTGATAATACTTGTCATATGCAATGTCTTATATTCATATGCTTAACTATTGCAAATCATCATGTATGGATAGTGTTAGGGGGAGCTCTCATTTTTTTTTCAAATATGTGCATTTGTTATTCTATCTCCAATTTTTCATTTATGCACATATTTAGGGGGAGCTCCTCACAAATTGTTCCGTTTCCACATCTCTTTATAATAAATTAGTTGTATTGTCATCAATCACCAAAAAGGGGGAGATTGAAGGTGCATCTAGGCCCCTAATTTTATTTTGGTGATTGGCGCATATACAATTAAGAATGGACCAATGTTTCAATGAGCATGTGTGTAGAAGATGGCTCAATTATTGATGACAAAATGCATAGAAGCTCAAATACTCAAAGAAAAGGAGAAAACAATGTGGCTAAGAAATTTCAGGATGATACTCAAAAATTTGCTCAAATATGAAGCTCATGGAGTTCTTACTTTATTTTTGAGTATAGGAAAAGCCGTACTATTAAGATGGACACAAAAGTGTGAAGCAATAATGAACTAAGAGCAAAATCCAAAAATTCCACAGCCAAAACACTTTTCCAGGGCAAAATCATCAGATTTGTCCGACCCATCGGACAAGTCCATCGGACTCCGGAACCTTTGCCACTCTGTGTCGTCGGACTTGTCCGACGGTCATCGGACTTGTCCGATGACCAGCAAGTCTGACCCATCGGACTTCACTGTCGGACTCCAGTACCAGTGTCAAACCCTAGCCATCGGACTTGTCCGATGACCATCGGGCTTGTCCGAGGCATTGGGCAAGTCCCTCGGACTCCAGAACCGGTGCCAACTTGTTCCATCGGACATGTCCGATGCCCATCCAACTTGTCCGATGGAGATCTGAGAAATACCCATCCAAACGGCTCTTTTTCTTCTTGAGCTATAAATAGAACCCCACTTCATCCCTTGGCTGGTTGGTCACTCATTCCACTCAAAAACACTCTCAAGCTCACTTTGCTCTCCAAATCTCTCCTCCCTTACTTCCAATCTTGATTTATGAAGGGATTGAGAGAAGATTCAAGAGCTCCATCAACTTCAAGCTTCCATTCTCTCAAGCTCTTGGTTCATCCTCACCGTCGACCACGTTTGTGTTTGTTACTCTTGGGGATTCATCCCCTAGACGATTAGAGGTACCCGTAGAGCTCTCAACTTGTGTGGTGACGCCTCGGGAAGTTTGTATTGGCCCCTCCTTTGTGGAGTTTACTAGTGGAAAGCCAAGTTTGATCTTTGTGGTCACTTGGAGAGGTTAGGGTTGAAAGAAACCCAGTCCTTTATGGATCTCTCAACGGAGACATAGGCTTCTTTGTGGAGCTGAACTTCGGTGAACAAATCTTGTGTCTCCCCTTGTCTCCTTTTACATACTTGTTATTTACTTGCTCTTGCTCATAACTTGCCAGATAGGGTTTGCCTCGTTTCTCTTAAATTAACTTGTGTAGGTTGCTTGCTAGTTGTTCCTCTCATTTCTACAACTTCCTCTAGCTTGTAATTACTAGATCCTAGCTTGCCTTCTATTAGTTTAAAGTTTTAATATCGGACTTTCCTCACTATCGTCGGACAAGTCCGACCCTGCACATTTGACTTTTATTATTAAGTGATTTTCAGGGACAATTGCCTATTCACCCCCCCCCCCCCTCTAGGCACTTTTAGATACAGCATACGGCAATACGCAGAGCTATACATTGCAAGAATTCTGTGTCGTCATGGAGTACCCAAGGCCATCATCTCAGATCGTGGTTTCATAGTTTGTCGCTCGTTTCTAGGAATAGCTGCATGCATCTTTGGGTATAGGTGTAATTCGTAGTTCCGCTTACCATCCCGCTACCGATGGACAAACAGAGCGTGTCAACCAAATTTTGGAGGATATGCTTAGAGCATGTATTTTAACACATGGTGGTAACTGGGATGAGTATCTACCCTATGCTGAATTCTCATATAACAACAGTTACCAGGAGAGTGTGAAAAAGTCACCATTTGAAGCACTCTATGGTCGCAGTTGTAGAACATCGTTAAACTGGTCTGAATCTAAAGAAAGAGTAACCTTTGGTCCTGATCTTGTCAAGGATGCAGAAGAAAAAGTTCGTACCATTCAGGCAAATCTTAAAGCTGCTAAATGCCGTCAGGAAAAGTATGCAAACAGACGACGTAGGCCACTATATTTCAATAAAGGTGATTACGTCTATCTCCGAGTGTCACCTATGAAGGGTATCCAACGGTTTGGAGTCAAAGGAAAGTTAGCTCCCCGTTATATTGGACCATTCCAAATTCTGGAATGATGTAGAAACATAGTCTACAAGCTGAAGTTACCCGCTAATCTATCTAGAGTTCATCACACCTTTCACATCTCTCAACTAAAGCGGTGTCTCAGACCACCCATTGAAATCTTGGAAGAATACGACCAACTCCAACCCGATCTCACATACTCCAAACAACCAACAAAGATCCTCGATGAGAAAGAGCGCACAACCCGTAAAAGAACACTCAAATTCTATAAAGTTCAATGGAGTAATCACTCAGAAGATGAATCCACTTGGGAATCTGAGGAATTTCTAAGTACACATTACCCAAAATTTTGGTCGTCATATATAGGTATGTTTTGACCACCGTACTTCCCTCTAGTTTGCCTTGTTCTTAATCTCAGGACGAGATTTCTTTAAGGAGGGGGGGCTGTGACACCCCAGGTGTCTCACTTCTATTTAACAAGTATGATAAGCACAAATCATGAATAATATAGCATGAAATGATAGAGCCCATTTATTTAATTAATTCTAGACAAATAAAAACCATGCAACCAAGATATTGAAGCAACTTAAAAATTTCAATACAACTTATGCCAAATAAATTCATAAACAGTTTGGTAATAATAAAATAGAATATTATGAATTTAATAAGTATTTTACCATGATTGGAAATACCCTAAATAATAATTAAAGCATGAAAACCTTTCACAAGGGAGAATTAATTATAAAATAATTATAAAAATTCTGACCAAATGGGTCCCACCAGAGCACCAGAATTTTCATAAAGGACCTATGTGCAAAATCCTAATTCAATTGGAGGTCCCTAGCTATTTCAATTGGAAATATCTTTGACCAAGGACTTGTTTGCACGAAATCAAATAGTTCAGGGGGCGCAGTGCAAAATCTTCTTTCTTCCTCCTCTCACTGGCGTAGGGTCCTCCCGACCCACACGCCAGCGCTCCGCTCGCCTCCTCCGCATGCTAGCTCCCCACCTCGGGACTCCTGGTGCTACAGCGCGCCTGACCCCCCTCTGCCTCGCCCGTCCTGTCCACTCAGCCGCAGAGTCGCCCAACAGCCTCCTCTCCTTCCCCTCTCTTCTGCACGCCATCGCCATGACCATCTGCAATGGCTTCAATGTCGAGCGCTCCTCTCGCTTCTCTCCTCGCTTGACCGCACGCAATCGGGGCGCTAGCCCAGCGCGACCCCGAGACACCCCACCCCAGCACCCCTTGGCCTTAACCCACCTCTCTATCTCTCTCTTTTCCTCACCACTCCCCTTCGCCATTACAGAGCGCAAGCTCGATGCGCTGCCTTGCTCTCCCACTACCCGAGTCTCACCCGGCTCCATAAACCAATGTGTGCGCCTTCCCTTCTGCCTTCCATGCCCTCGCTAGGCCTCATCCCCATCAACACTCAGTGAATCGCTCAAGCACCAGGAAAACCATCTCCGGTGACCTGCACCGGTGGAAGTCCAAAATTCCCCGCCCCTGGTGAGTCTCGTCCACTACTTCCTCTTCTACCGCTTGCGCAACTCCCGGCCGAACGAGCTTGCCTTAACCCCTTCTTGTTTTTGTGTGCAAAGTCGTCGACAATTCCCTTCTCCCCCGACTCTGCTCCGGCGCCGGCAAAGATCGAGCCGTCTCCACGATGAGCACTACTCTCTGGCACCTCCCGAACCAATCCGACTCGATGCCGAGCCTCCGCGAGTCGCCGTGAAGCTGTAGGAGCATGCCCCGACTGATTTGCTGCCTCCTACCGTTCCCGCAACGCCGCCGAAGACCCCCTTCCACCGCTCCTCGCCGCCAACGGTCCTCCGGTGAGCCACTCCCCTCGCGAACCTATCCCACGTGTGCGCCTCGGCCTGCTCTACATCTTAGTGAACTCGAAGTCGGGCTCCAGTGAGTCCACAGCCCGGCGGCGAGCTCGCAAATCCCACCGACGAGTCCCACGACGGTGCTGACTGGCGCCTACTAGCAGCTGAGTTGGCTCCGACGTGTCGCCCACGTGGCTCCTATGTGGCCACTCCTTAAAAACCAGAAATACCAGTAAAATGGCCAGAAAGTGCTATTAACTTTGAAAAACCATAGTAAATCGAATCCAAATCCAATGTGGCCCAAACAAATTTTGTTGGATTCATATTTCAGTGCTCTATTTTAGTAAAATGATAAATAGCTGTCTCTGTACATGTATTTTTATTAGTTCATTTAATTGCCAAAACACTAAATAATTCACCAGAAATTGTAGGAATAAAATTAAATCCTAATTTTTGGCGTGCTTAGTAAATACATGATTATCTACCACCACAAATTTTTGTTTGGTGAAATATGAATTATTTCATGCTCTGGAATTTATTTAATGTGATTGTTTAAATTAATTCTAGTAATTATTCTATAAATAATTTGCCCTTGCCACTTGGCATATAAATCACTCATATAAGTCTCTGTTCACAATAAATCACACATGTCCAGAAACATAAGTTTGCTTTGTTAATTAATTTAATTTCTTATATCACTCATTTACCTTGTTTAATTACATAAAGAATATATATACCTAAAATCTTAATTAACAACCCAACTTCTCTGAAGCATATGGCTTCAAGAACATAATAATAATTTTAATTAACATTAAAACACTATATGCTTGCATGTATCATATCATCACATTCAACGGTATTTCAATAATGCCGTTAATTCAATTCCGTCATATAGGTAACGATAACCAGGAGCAAGAGAAAGACTTCCAGAAGGAAGTTGACCCTCAAGAGCAAGAAGTTGAAGTTGCTAGCACTAACATCGATCTAGGCAAGCCCCGGTTTACATTCGCCTTTTTACAAAATTTTGCTAGTTTATTTTACTAGTGTCTATAATTATTGTTGCATTAGATCATAGGAGTTGATTGAAACCCACCTTGCATGATATCCAAATGACCTATGCTACTATCTTTAGAACTTGGTAGAATCGATACTGTTATGCTATGCTTAGTAACTACTAAGTCCCGTTAGAAAGTATGATTACTAAGGAATGAACTTAACCACTGGAACAGGAATTATTAAAAGAAGTTTATTTTTATGTTATGATCGAGCAGGGATAATGCATGGGTAGGTTACAGCAACACATGGGTGTTGACTATGGTAGCCCTGCCTTGTCGAACCTAGGACCCGTCCGTGGTTGCCCTCTTGATCAAGTATTGAACAGTACCGAATGCATGCTAGCTTATGGGCACTAGTAAACCGATATAGCATTAAAGGTCACTTGCATTAAGGACGGTTAAGGTGTGTTGGTCATTGACCCTCCTGCTGCTGGAGTGGGCGGTTCAGACCATGAAGTACTGTTGGTAGAACGGTATGCCCACTCGACGTCACCACACCCGGGCTGAGGTGTAGGTGCTTTTCTTGGCAAAAGTTGTCATATACGACCTTAATTGGTGCGTATGTGTTGTATATCATGGGTTTTTCCAGCTGGTGTAAATCAATTACAATTGCTGTCCCTCGCAGTAATGAGTACCACTTGGTCACCGCGCCAATCGCGTAGTTGCACCTAATATTATGGAATGGATCATGTTGCTTATTGATATTGACGATCATTATCATTATTATTACTCTTATGTCGTGTTAATTATATATATTGTTTTTATTATCCTTATTGCAACTAGTTACATTTTGGCTCAATCCATTTAAATTGACAATTAAAACTTGATAGAACTAATAGGTTGCTTAGTACGAGTCCTTTTAAACAAGCCACCTATTAGAGCCTTTGCATGTGTAGGTATCCGACGGGTAAGTCTTGCTGAGTAATTAGTACTCAGGCTTTGTGCCATTGTGTTTTTCAAGTAATGAAGAAATTGAATTGCCTGTAGATGTGATGCCCTGGGACATGCAAGTCCCTGAGGGTTGGACCGCCCACTGGGAGTCCGACTCCCCGCCGCAGTGATGTTACTTGTTGCTAGGGTGATGGTCCTTCGGGCATGGATCACCACCAGGCTGTACCGTCAAGCGTAGTTTCTTTACATATTTGCTTCCGCTGTTTCAAAATATTTATGAACTTGTATTAATGCCGTTGCACTCTGAATCATTGTATTAATGTAATATTCAACTTAAATTTGGACCAATATTGTATTATCAAATGTCTGCGCTATCAGCACCGTCGGGATCTCGGTCCTCCGGGAAGGGGCGCCACACTCTTATCCACGGCTCTCTCTCTCTCTCTCTCTCTCTCTCTCTCTCTCTCTCTCTCTCTCTCTCTCTCTCTCTCTCTCTCTCTCTCTCTCATGCGCCACCGCACCTCACCCACGCACGCTGCTTCGCACCTACACGTTGCTCCATGCTATCACCTATCGAGCTACTCTGCGCCTACCATCCGTCAACATGAGGCTTTGTTCCTAACACCGGCAAGCAGTCCGACGAGATCTAGCTTTGTTTCCAACTCTAGCGACCACTCTAACAAAATTAGTGTTTGGGGTCGAAGGCTTTTCGGAATCCCTCAACTTTAGAGGGAAGTTCTAACAAGATTAGTGTTTGGGGTCGGAGGCTTTTCGGAATCCCTCAACTTTAGAGGGAAGTTCTGGGAAGGTAGGTAGACCCAACGGTGGTGGTTGGTTGTGCCCACGTGATGAGGCGGCGAGGGTGCCACCGGCTGAGGTGGTGGAGGATGTTGATCAATAAAGGTCCGGCTGGGGACGAGAATGATGATGTCCATGTGGCATGAGGGGAGGGGGGAGGTGACTGCCCAGGGGTGGGGAGGGGGGGGGGGGGTTCTTCCAACGACGTCCTTCCATCATATGGATGATGCCAGATCCCTCAGTGTAGAAACCATGTTCCTATGTATTATGGGCTTGTTTTTTTAATAGAGGCTAAAAATTGAAGTGGTAAAATCATAAACCCACTAAAATTTTGACCCACTAAAATGTAGCAGGGGGTGTTCTTTTCCCTTGACACTAAAAGCATTTCAGCCATGCATAAAGACCAGAATACCCCTAATTATAGGAAACCATACAAATTTAACAATAAGTAATTAATAAATGAACCCAAAACTGTCAAGTTACAACTCAAACAAAACTGTCAAATGATGAAATTTATTCAATAAGGCACAAAACAGTCACTACATGTATAAGCCAGAAATTAAAACATAATGTACAAAGCATGTGTTAATTCATCATGGAATGCATTCATGTTGTCATCACTAGGTTCCTCCTCTTCATTGTCATCCGGTATACTTATGTTTTCGGCCATGATATGGTCCTCTGCACCTATCTCCTCATCCAGCTCAAACCAAATGAAGTCCTTACTCATCCTGCTCAAACCAAATGAAGTCCTTATCATTGTCATCATTTTCTCTAATAAAATTATGCAGTGTCATGCATGCTACTATTATTTTGCTTTGCTTTGGCATAGGAAAACTTGGCACACCATACATAATCCTCCACTTCTCCTTGAGTATTCCAAAGGACCTCTCCTCTACATTTCTAAGAGAAGAACGAGAAAAGTTCAAATTCTCTTTCATACCTCTCAGCATAGGTCCATGTCGAAATTCAGACAGATGGTACTTCGTGCCCTTGTAAGATCCAAGATACCATGGGCGATTAGGGTATCCAGAGTCCACTAGGTAGTACTTCCCTACACAATTTAATTGAATCAGCACACCAAGTTATTACAGTGGGAACAAACATACACTCCATTCAAGTGTAAGAAGTTATTACCTGATAGTGGTTTGGGAAATTTGGCAGCATACTTGGTTGTGGCATCATTGAATACTCTTATATCATGAACTGAGTCCGACCAACCAGCAAATACAAATTTGAATCTCACGTCGAAGTCACAAACAACATGAACAATTTTTTATGTCTCGCCCTTGCAATTGAGGTACTGAACCATCTTGTCATTTGAGACAACAACCTGAGTGTCATCTATTGCCCCCATACAATTGTTGAAATATGGACTGAATCTAGGATGTTGCAGGAGAGTGGGTATTGTGCTGAAATTGCTTAATAATATCGGCTGCTAGATTGATAACATATTTCAACACTTTGTCAAAGTTCTTGTGCCAAATATGGTTTCAGCTTGCCTAATTGGCTGCGGTGTACCAACCATCCAAAGAAACAACCTAAGGCCTCTATGCTGCTACTCTTTGTGGTGGACTCGAGGCCATATGACTCAACCAACAAATCGTGAAGTTGATGAAACAATGTATTATGCATTCTAATTATGTTGTAGTAATAAATTGGGTCCAGCACATGTCTAAGGACGAATTCATGTGGAATCTCTTGGCTCCTAAGTCTCTTAGTTCTGGGGAAGTGTATGTCATGGTACATACCGAATGGAAGAACCCCTGACAATGCAATGTGTTTCCCCTCTTTTGTCCTCAAGTATCTGGTTTATCCACTCCTGCAAAAAGGATCCCTCATCCTGCAATACAACATTGACATTGCATTAGATTAGAGTAGCAAGTTCAAACCGTACTTCCTACTTAGTTCATCCAAACAATACAATGCAAATCAAACCAGATATAGCTCATAGAATTCAGAGAACAAATAGTTCATACCAATCATGCAACAAATAGTTCATCCAAAGCATACAACACATAGTTTATCCAAACCATAGAACTCATACAACATTAAATTCATACATTCTAAACAGAAATAAAAACAAACTAAACCAAGTTGTAGTCGTGGTGCTTGTACTGCTAGCCCTCTTGTGGCTCCTGGAGCTCAACGTCACAGGACTGTCATGTTGAGGTATGTCATAACCTTCATCATCATATTCATTGTCTCTGCCAGTGTCTTCATTAGCATCCACATTTCCTTGTCCAGGAACAAATGAAGTTGAACCATCAACAGCCACCCCGTCAAATATTTCCTGAAGTAGTGGCAGGTATGAGGGAGGCCCATGCTTTAGCTTCTTCCACTCACTTTGCCCCTGAAATGGATAACATGAAAGCATGACAATGTCGAATTTGTAACAAATAGAAAAAAATGACAAATAACAGCAACAGTAGACCCATGTCATACCTAGGTTTGTCATTCCCACCATTCATCAAAAGCTGACGGCCAACCATTAGGATGCCTGCCTTCGCCAGTGCTTGATAATGTGATTTCTTTTATGAATGAATACATTTCCTTCAATTGCCTAATCCTATTTTGGAGTTGCATCTTATCGTGCCTCAAATTTGTTCGAGCATAGAACATTTCAATGAGCAAAGGATAACCTCTAGGTAACATTTGACCGCTGACGTAGCCACCCGTGTGGATTAGCTCCATAATGCATTCACACAACACTTGATTATTGCGTTCACACCAATTACCTTTGTCACTCTTACTCTACACGGTAGATTGCAAATAAAATTCAATACATGCAACTGACAAAAGTACAGGAAGAGCCTCGAATTATCATACCTTTGGGTCTGCAACCTCAACAACATCATCCTCATCGTCACTGTCCTCCTGGCGCATCACTGCCTTTCCTTTTGCAGAGGCTCCACCACGCCGTCTTGGGCCTTGAGCAACACCGTGGTCATGCCAGGAGGCTGGAGAATCGGCGGCAACATAACCATGTCTAGGCCCAGATCCAGCACCTCGACCCGGCCAAGCATGCGGCCAGGCTGTGGAGGACGGTCTCTGCCTCCTCTGGATCTGGCGCTTACTCCGCTTTCGAAGCCTCCTCCAGCAGCAGAGGTACCCCCCTCCTTGCAGGTACCCTTGGTACTCCGCAAGATGGGGGAATCCGTCGGACTGGTAGTTGAGGTGGAGGCCGCCAATCTCCAGCCACGAGGCACTGGATGCCGGTTGGCGGCTGTCGTCCTCGGAGAAGATTGAATGGCTAGGGGAGTACAGGTACGGGAGAGGAAATCCCGGGTACCGTCTCCCTTGAAGCTGTCCATGGTGGATGCAGGACCGCGACCTGGCATTTCCGTCAGCGGCGACGGACGCTCACACGGTCACGAGATCTTCTGGTCGAGGCGGGATTGTGGCGGACCAAGCGGCAGCGACGCAGAGGCGCAACAGTAGGCGTGTCAGCGACAGCGGGAAAGGAGGATGCACACATGAGGCGGCGTCGTCGTTGCTGGGGAGCCAGCATGACACGTGGGCCAGAAGGGGGACGCACGCTGGAGGCGACGGCGACGCGTGGGGTGGAAAACCTAATGTAGATGAGGACGAGGGGGCAGCGGTGTCCTTCGACATGGGGAGGATCAGGTTTAACGCTCTTAAGAGCATCTCTAACCGGTTTTTTATTCGGCTCTCTATTCTCTTATTTGAAGAATATAAGATAAAAATATATTTCAATCAACTCTTTATCCTATTTTCTATCACTATAGCATTTTTCATTTGTATCAGCCGACTCTCTACTTTTAGAGATCCTCTCATCATTCTCTATAAGCAATCACTATCACTGACAAGTAGATTCTACTATGTAGAGAACTATATTTGAAGTATCGGTTAAAGTTGAACAAAATATAGAGAATAAAATCCCACTATTCAAATCTCTATTTGAGAAAATAAAGAATCAAATATGAAGAACCGGTTGAAGATGCTCTTAGTGCTAGAATTTTTTGCCCCATTCTCCTATTGGGCCGCTAAATTTTAGCACTAAAGGGCTTTACAGTCCGGAAAACAAGAGGGTCTATATGAGCTACTTCAGTCACCTTGTTGCTTATGTAGCACTTTAAAATTAATAAAATAAAACCCTTTACTAAGACTACTCTAAAAATTAGACGCTAGTAACATTAGTTAACCTGCCAATATTTCAGTCAGTTATTAATTTATAGTCATAATAAACTCGTGTGTTGACTTTAAATGAGGTGAGATTTGTTCGAAGAGCACATGTGCTCTTTTCTTTTATAGATTTGAAGTAGGTAGTTTAAAAAACTCCCTATCATATATCACTCATACGCCTTTTTTTTCTAGTTACCTAAAATGCGAAGAGGGTGGGACCATAGGGTTGTGGAACTAGCAAAACTCAAACAGATAACGAGCTTGAAACTTACCTTTTTTCAAATGTTTTAGTACAATTTTCCTCCCCCTTTACATTAAATACGATGTGTTATTTATATAAAATGAAGGGCCACCTAATCTATCTAAAGCCTAGTCCCTCCTCTGATCATCCCTAGCGGTGTTCTTATATTAGCTAAGGTTCTATTTGAATCCCTCTAATTTTTAAAAAACTGATTTCTAAAAACTAGAGAGCCTTCAATCAGCTTTTATGTCAGTTTCTAAAATCAGATTGTGGATTTTTAAAAATCTCATCATCTAGCTCAATCCAACTAATATCAATTTTTACCTCATTCCAATGCACTAACTACCTAAAAGCTAGTTTATAAATTATAACAACCAGAATTCAAACATCCTCACCTTTTTTTATTTAGAAACCATTTTTTACAAATTAAAAGTAAAAAATCAGTTTTTTAAAAAACTACTATGGATCTATAAACAGGGGCTAAGTCGTTGTTGCCCCCACCGCCCCATTACTAGCATTAGCATATCTGGCAATCCCCTGTGGCTTGCGGCCCACAATGCCATACCGATGCCTCGCCGCTGATGCAGGAGGTGTTAAGTGCTGAACTGGGTTTAGAGCTGCCGATGTGAAACATTATGAAGTAGATCATATGCAAGATGAGACCGGCAGCAAATCTAGCTTTTGTTGTTTGGCCGGATAGGATTTTGGGGTGCTTAAAATTGATAATGCTTGCTCGCTCTTGAGTAGCATACATAAGAGAACTAGCTGTTGTGATATAATAGAGGAAAGGAGCTCCGGCTCTAGCCATGCCACCTCTTCTGTCTCACCTTACGACCGACTTACCACCCCGAATCCCTTTTCTAAGTCAGTCTCTCCTAAAGGTCAAAACAATGTTTCGTTCCTTGGACGCATTACACCCGAAGACTCTCCACCTCTCTAACCCTAGCGTCGCCGCCATCCATCCCGCCCGGCCCCCTCCCTCCCTGCCTCCAGCGACCTCGCCGGCGGCCGGCGAGTGGAGTGGAGCCGCCCCGCAAGTTTCTTGTTTTCCTTTATGTTGCTTCCGCAGTGTTTCTGGGCCATGTGCCGCCTGTACTGTCGCCTCCTCCTCCAGGTCACCATGGTCATCGTTTTTGAGCTGTTGCTCATAGCCGACGACTTCTATGACACTCCCCTTGAGCTGGAGGCGTGCCCAAATTATGTAGTAGTAGGCTCCCCATCCACCTCCGCATCACTCTACCCCGCCCTCCACTCCATGCGTCGGTGTTGAAGACGAGCCATTCGTCGCTGGATCGATGGAGCTCCTCTCCGGATCTGGCCTCTTTGAGTCCCATTCCAGCTCCCGCGTCACCACCGATGTTGGCTCTGTCGATAGCAGTCCGGTCAGCGGGTGGACTCCAGGCGCTAGATCTGCACCTCCTGGTGTGGGATCGGGTAACGGAGTCTCCGGTTCCACTATGTACGGCGCATCCCCATCCCACTTTCATCGGCTTTGACTGTAATACCCTGATTTTTCAAAATTTAGAATATTTTAAAATTTTCTATAATAAATTAATTTATTAATATTTTAGTAGCAAATAAATTATTTTCTAAAGAAAACATTTAAATATAAGTTATTTTAAAACTGTGATTTGTTGCATTCTTGTTGATTAGTTGTACTTAGGATTTTATTGTGTGTGAAAATCGATTAGGAGTTGATTTTTGCTTTAGCTAGAAAATAGGGAGAGAAAATAGAAAGGAAAAACAGAGAAAATCTCTCCTGGCCTTTGGGCCGAATTCTCCCTGGCCCAGCAGCTCTCCTCTCCCCTCACTTCCCCCTCTCCTTTCCTCTAGGCCGAATTTCCTCCTATGGCCCAGCTCCTTCCCCCTCCTCCTCTCCCCCTCCTGCCTGGGCCAGAACCCCCACGCGGCCCACTCTCTCCTCCCTAACCTCGCTCGACCCAGCGCGTGCCCGTGCTCTGCCTCGCCCACTCGGCCTTGGCCAACCCACGCGCGCGGCCCGCCTTGCCCGCTCGGCCCAGCCGCCCCCAAAACCCTAGGGCGCCGCCGCCGCCGCTACCTCGTCGTGCGCGCGCAGCCACCTAGGGCACCACGCCCTATAAAAGGGCGGGACCTGCTTCCTGCGCCGCCTTTTCGCTGCCACCGTTGCGAGCCCGCTCCGCCGTCTCGCTCAACCTGCCGCCACGCCGCCGCAAGCGCCGCCATCGCCCCGGTGATGCCTCGCTGCATCCCCGCACCGCGTGAGCCGCCGGTGAGCCCCCTGCCCTTGCCGCCTCCCCGCTCCCCTTCTCGCTGCCTCCCACGCGTGGGCAACCGCTCCCACGAGCTCCGGCAAGCCGGCAATGCTGTCGCCGCGCTCGGTCCATGGTGGACCGTGGGCCTCCTGGTTCACGAGCCTCGTGGACCTAGTCCACGGGATTTTTTTTGTTTTATTTTATATATATATGTTATTTATTTATTTTGTATAATTACCAGTAAATGCCAATTTTGTGAATAGGCCCTGAGCTTTATTTTAATAACATTTTAATTCTAAAAATTTTACATAACCCTTATAAAATTATAATTAGAACCCTAAGTTTTTATATAATTATTTTTTGGCACTGTAATTTTTACAACAAAGCCCCTAGTCTTTTCCTAAATTATGTTTTAGCTGCTAAATTTTATAAAAACAACCTTGTACCTTCTAGTAATTTTATTTTACCCCTAAATATTGTAAGTAATAATTTAGGCTAGGTATTTTATACTTAGGCCCTTGTACTTATTTCTAATTATGTTTTAGCCTTACATTTTTTACAATTTAGTCCTTGAACTTTTATAAATTACTTTTTGGTCCAAAATTTTCATATTTTATTTTACATTTACATTTTACACTTTAGCCCTTTTATTTTCTAAAATTACTTTTAGACCATTTAAATTGTTGTTTTTATTATTTTAAATCGCGTACTTTTTCGTAGTATAGCTTTCATTGTAGTTTGTTACTATGTGGTATATTGTTTCTTAGTATGTTTGTATGTTTGTCTTTTTGGTGTGATGTTAGTAGACGACCATCAGTTGGAGAACTTTCAGGACCTCCAGCCAGAAGACTTTGAGGAGTAGCAGCAAGGGGAACCAGGCAAGTGTCTTTGATGTATTTTAAACCTATGTTTTACTTTCTCTCTATCTCTATACATGTTTGTTAATATTGAATCACTTGTGTCATTATCCTGTTCCATATTATTCCTTGTCGTCTGGAGTCTGGTGTAGCTTATTAGTAAGGGTACGTCATGCTTAGTTTTGCTATGTCGGAAATGGAAGTGTCTATTGTTAATTTTGACTAATGGTTCACTTTAACATAATGATCATGAGGGATAGGTAATCCTTTTTAGCAACATGGAACCTACAGTGATCCAAGCAGGAGGATGATGATGATGGTGCGGGTGTGCACGTGTACTCGGTATAGTACTGTGGGATTGTGGTGGTACCTGCTTGGGATCACAAGGGTAGGTTCGTTAACCATGAAAACCACACAAAGCATAGGGCTGATATGGGTAGGCTCGGTTCAGTACCAAGATGTCATCCCAGTTTTGTAGGCAGTCGAGGGATGAGGACGGGACGGTTTACTCTCAAACTCAGGTGATGGACGGTTTACTCCTAGCCACGGCGCCAGAGGGGGCTTCTATAGGAACGGTTTAATTCCATAACGGTGAAACCTTAGCGTGAATTGTTTGTAAGCTGGGAAGCGCTCTGAAAGACCTTGTGGTGATCTCTTGGCCTCACACCTATGGTAGTGTGATTTGGGCAACATGGAGATTCTCTAGTCACTGCATTGTGATGAAATCACCAACCTGTGGGTAAAGTTGTGTAACCTGTGCATAGTGTAAAACTGTTATAACAGTCGTGCTCACGGTCATGAGCGGCATAGACCTTTCACACGATTAGTGAGTTGACTATGGGTGGACTTGGTGGGTAGCCAAGTTTGGTATGGGCGGTTTAACCCATGGTTTGCTACAGGCGGTGTAACCTATAGTGTGGTTGGCTACAGGCGGTGTAACCTGTAGTGTGGTTGGCTACAGGCGGTGTAACCCATGGTTGGCTACTGGCGGTGTAACTTATAGTGTTGGATGGATGAGATAACTTGGGAGAACTTTTCACCTAGTAAATAGGAGTGCTATTCAAATGGTCTTAGGTGTAGTGCTCATTTATGCAAATAAATGTTTGTGTTAGCCTTTCTTCTATTAAGCTTGCATATCATATTTTCCCCCACTTGCTGAGTACGGCATGTGCTCACCCTTGCTATTTCCCTTTGTTGTCCTACTATAAACTGCTGCTCAGAAGATGGGGAGATAGACTACATTGACGAAGACTACTACTAGGCGAGCGTGTCCCCGGTCGATTGCCTATGGAGCTATGGTGTTTTCCGCTGTTATTTCTCGAGAGAGTCGCTTCTAGTCTTTAAATACAATTATTTATATAATAATGGTACGCTTTATTAATGACATTGGTTATACTGTTATTCACTTTACTATCGATATATGTGAAACTTGTTCCTGGACACATATATGATAAGCACTTGGTTTTGTCCTTAAAACCGGGTGTGACAGAAGTGGTATCAGAGCCGTGTCAACTGTAGGACGCTAGCTTAGATAGAGTGGTCGTGTTCTAAGGTCTATTTTAGAAACTAAAAACTATTTTCAAAACTCTTTGGCTTAAAATTATAGTCTTGTTTATTCACTTCTGTTGTTGGTCTTGTTTTTACCGTTTGGTTTACAAAACCCTTTTACTAATTCATCTCTCCTATTCAAAATTTCTTAGATGGCCCGTACCAAGATGACTTGCCACAAATGTGATCAGTACCCACGTGTTTGGCCTTCACTAGCGCTTGTCCCACTCGGATTTGATGAGAAGTTTGGGATAGAAGAGGCTGAATAAGAGATGGTGCCACCACCAAGTCCACCCTCTTATCGTGACACTCGACTCTTCAAGGATGCGGGAAATAATGCTAGAAGGTTACCTCACATGTTTTGGGAGATGCTATAATGGTTAGGTTACGAGAAAAAACCAGAGTATTGCGGTACCCAAGTGACCTATGAAGGTTTTGAGCCTGTATGGAAGGTTCAAGTTCACATTTTTGCTCCGAGACTGCTTAGAGTAACCTTTGAGGTGGAAATGATTCATGAGGCCATTGCTCCACGGAAGACTTTCTCCGCTGGGATTCGTGATTCCGCTCGTCAAGCTTGCATGGTCATTCACTCCCGTTATCACCAGTATTTTGAAGATATAGAGTATGCTTATTTCCCTCAGCGCGCAAGTGGATCCACCTACATTCACGCAAAGCCTGTACCTGGACAGGGACACGTGAAGTTTAAGAAGCAAGTCATTCTTACCACGGTGATTTCCAGGGAGTTGGATTCAACCACGGAGGAACTAGGGTTTTGGTAGGAGAAATATGAGGAGGCAATGAAGACAGTTCACCAGCTCAAGCGACGTTTGCCTGATGATGTGGACCTACCTTCGGAGGAAGAGCTAAAGGATGCGACCCCTTCCTCACCACCTCGCAGAATGGCTAGTCGTGCCCCACCAGCTTACGTCATCCCCAACCAGGACGAGGATTAGAAAGTTTATCCCCGAGTGGCTTCATAGGCATCGAGTAGTTATATCGAGTGGAATAAATATAATAGTGTAGCGAGAGAGAGTTTTAGTGTTTGCACGTCCTTTCATTGGTTTGCTAGTATGATTGGTGTGATGAGTGTGACTTGAATCTTTTGTAATGAGTGCCGATGTGATGCAATGCCTGTCTTGCAACCACATCCTTATACTATACTTTTACTCCTATTTTATTAGAGATTAGTTAATTGGGGTATCTCTTTATCTATCTTTTTATTTCACACCTCTTTTCCTGCTTTACCTTATCATATCCTTGCACTTTACCTATATCTTCCACCCATTTTTGCTTACCGTATCCCGACCTACATCAGATGGTGAGAGGTGGGAACCGCAACATGAACAACAACCATAAGGAACAAGATCAGCCACCTCCGCAGCTCTCTATGGAACAACTCATGGCTATGCAGACACAACTTCTCTAGACCATGCACCAAACCCTGGTGCAGCAACCGAACAACAACGTCGTAGGAGTTGCTCCCCAACCTAGAGACAAGCTTGGAGACTTCCAACGGACCAAGCCCCCAACATTTTCTCACTCAGTGGAGCCCATGGATGCAGATGATTGGCTAAAAACTATTGACAAGAAGCTGCAAGTCGCTCAATGCAACAACGCGGAGAAGGTGTTGTTTGACGCACATCAGTTTGTTGGACCCGCTGCTGATTGGTGGGATGCTTATGTTGCAGCCATGAGGAGCCTGGTACTATTAACTGGCAGGAGTTCCAGAACAGTTTTAGGTCTCACCATGTGCCTCAGGGGGTAATAAGGCTGAAGAAGGAGTTCTAGGATCTGAAGCAGGGAACCATGACCGTGAGTGAGTATGTTGCCCGTTTCACCCAGCTGTCTAGGTATGCCCCAGGAGAAGTGAACACGGATGAGAAGAAGTGTGAGTGCTTTTTTGATGGGTTGAATGATGGCCTTGCCTATGCACTTGAGGCTCGTAACTATACGAACTTTCAGGAGATGGTGGATAAAGCTCTAGTCCTAGAGAACAGAAGGTCGAAGACGGATGGCAAGCACAAGCTAGAGCATCAAGGTTAGCAAGGAGGCAGCAACACTAGGCCTCGCCTTGGATCATCTTCTGGTGGATCCGTATTCTATTCTGGACAACAGAGTGGATAGCACAGAACTCAACCTATAGGTCAGAGTTTTGTTACCCCTCAATGTCAGTTTCAACGTCCTAACTCTCCGACACCTCCCCCGTCAGCTCAAACTCAGCAGAGGAGTAATGGCAATCCAACCCCAACAACCAATAGGAACTGATATAGGTGTGGAGAAAAGGGTCACTTCGCTAACCAATGCCCCAATCCGCAGACGCGCCAACCTCCAACTCAAGATGTTGCCCCAACACCTAACCGCAATGGAAACTCTGCCCTGACAGCAGCCAGGCAGAACTATGCTAGAGGTCGAGTCAACCAGGTTGCTCTTGAAGATGCTCAAGAATCTCCAGACGTTGTTCTTGGTATGTTACTCGTAAACTCAAACCCCGTTGTAGTTTTGTTTGATTCTGGGGCATCACATTCATTCATATCATCCAAGTATGTGGCCAAGCACAACATTCCCATCACCTTGCTCAGAAATAAGATGATAATTAGTTCACCTGGAGGGCAATTGAAAGGAGAACATGGATGTCATAAATTAAGTGTTAGCATAAGGGGGTAGACTTTATTACGAGTTTCATCATTTTGGATTTCAAGGGTATAGATGTGATACTCGGAATGGATTGGTTAACCAAGCACAAGGGAATTATAGACTGTGCCAGAAAGGCTGTCAAGTTGACACATCCTAATGGAGCAGAGGTGGAATATGTGGCAAAAGCATTGCCACACGACAAGAAAAGGTTAGACAAGGATGCACCCAATAAAGTGAGAGCCTAGTTTCCTTCTTTCTTTTTGATCCTATCCGAATCTCGGGGCGAGATTCCTTTTAAGGGGGGTAGGTTTGTAACGCCCTGATTTTTCAAAATGTAGAATATTTTATAATTTTCTATAATAAATTAATTTATTAATATTTTAGTAGCAAATAAATTATTTTCTAAATTAAGCATTTAAATATAAGTTATTTTAAAACTTTGATTTGTTGTGTTCTTGTTGATTAGTTGCACTTAGGATTTTATTGTATGTAAAAACCTATTTTGAAAATCGATTAGGAGTCGATTTTTGCTTTAGCTAGGAAATAGGGAGAGAGAATAGAAAGGAAAAACACAGAAAATCTCTCCTGGCCTTTGGGCCGAATTCTCCCTGGTCTAGCAGCTCTCCTCTCCCCTCACTTCCCCCTCTCCTTTCCTCTGGGCCGAATTTCCTCCCACCTGGGCCAGAACCCCCACACGGCCCACTCTCTCCTCCCCGGCCTTGCTCGACCCAACGTGTGCCTGCGCTCTGCCTCGCCCGCTCGGCCTTGGCCCACCTACACGCGCAGTCCGCCTTGCCTGCTCGGCCCAACCGCCCCCAAAACCCTAGGGTGCCGCCGCTGCCACCTCGGCATGCATGCGTAGTCGCCTAGGGCACCGCACCCTATAAAAGGGTGGGACCTGCCTCCTGCACCGCCTTTCCACTCCCACCGCCACGAGCCCGCTCCGCCGTCTCGCTCCACCTGCCGCCGTGCCGCCGCAAGCGCCGCCATCGCGCATCGTCACGCCGGCGACGCCTTGCCGCATCCCCACGCTGCGTGAGCCACCGGTGAGCCCCCTGCCCTTGCCACCTCCCCCGCTCCCGTTCTCGCCGCCTTCCGCGCGCGGGCAGCCGCTCCCGCGAGCTCCGGCAAGCCGGCAATGCCGTCGCCGCGCCCGGTCCATGGTGGACCGTGGGCCTCCTGGTTCATAAGCCCCGTGGACCTAGTCCACGGGATTATTATTTATTTGTTTTATTTTATTTATTTTTTTATATATGTTATTTATTTATTTATTTATTTTGTATAATTACCAGTAAATGCTAGTTTTGTGAATAGGCCCCTAAGCTTTATTTTAATAACATTTTAATTCTAAAAATTTTACATAACCCTTATAAAATTATAATTGGAACCCTAAGTTTTTATATAATTATTTTCTGGCACTGTAATTTTTACAACAAAGCCCCTAGCCTTTTTCTAATTTATGTTTTAGCCCCTAAATTTTATAAAAACAACCTTGTACCTTCTAGTAATTTTATTTTAGCCCTAAATTTTGTAAATAATAATTTAGGTTGGGCATTTTACACTTAGACCCTTGTACTTATTTCTAATTATGTTTTAGCCTTACATTTTTTACAATTTAGTCCTTGAACTTTTATAAATTACTTTTTGATCACTAAAATTTTCATAAATTATATTTTACATTTACATTTTACACTTTAGCCCTTTTATTTTCTAAAATTACTTTTAGACCATTTAAATTGTTGTTTTTATTATTTTAAACCTAGATCTTCAAACCTTTGTAACTTTCTACTCGTAACTCGGATTGAGACGATTCTTGCGCTCACGCGATCGTAGCAACGCGTACTTTTTTGTAGTATATCTTTCATTATAGTTTGTTACTGTGTGGTGTATTGTTTCTTAGTATGTTTGTATGTTTGTCTTTCCGGTGTGACGTTAGTAGACAACAAGCAGTTGGAGAACTTTTAGAACCTCCAGCTAGAAGACTTTGAGCAGCATCAGCAAGGGGGAACAAGGCAAGTGTCCTTGATGCATTTTGAACCTATGTTTTACTTTCTCTCTATCTCTATGCATGCTTGTTAATATTGCATCCCTTGTGTTATTATCCTGTTCCATATTATCCCTTGTCACCTGGAGTCTGGTGTAGCTTATTAGGAAGGGTACGTCATGCTTAGTTTGCTATATCGGGAATGGAAGTGTCTATTGTTAATTTTGACTAATGGTTTAACATAATGATCATGAGGGATGGGTAATCCTTTTTAGCAACATAGAACCTAGGGTGATCCAAGCAGGAGGATGATGATGATGGTGCGGGTGTGCACGTGTACTCGGTATAGTACTGTGGGATTGTGATGGTACCTGCTTGAGATCACAAGGGTAGGTTCATGAAACGTGTAACCATGAAAATCGCACAAAGCATAGGGTTGATATGGGTAGGCTCGGTTCAGTACCAAGATGTCTTCCTAGTTTTGCGGGCAGTCGAGGGATGAGGACGGGACGGTTTACTCTTGAACTCAGGTGATGGACGGTTTACTCCTAGCCACGACGCTAGAGGGGGCTTCTGTAGGAACGATTTAATTCCACAACGGTGAAACCTTAGCATGGATTGTTTGTAAGCTGGTAAGTGCTATGAAAGAGCTTGTGGTGATCTCTTGGCCTCACACCTACGGTAGTGTGATTTGGGCAACATGGAGACTCTCTAGTCACTGCATTGACGAAGATTACTACTAGGCGAGCGTGCCTCCAGTCGATTGCCTATGGAGTTATGGTGTTTTTCGCTGTTATTTCTTGAGAGAGTCGCTTCTAGTCTTTAAATACAATTATTTATATAATAATGATATGCTTTATTAATAACATTAGTTATACTGTTATTCACTTTACTGTCGATATGTGTAAAACTTGTTCCTGGGCACATATATGATAAGCACTTGGTTTTGTCCTTAAAACTTGGTGTGACATTGACTCTGCCCCAAACCGATGTAGGCATCTCCCGCACCCGCTGGGTCAGCCACCTACCTTGATGGTCGTCCTTGCCCCTGCCTCATTCCCTTCGCCCAGCCAGCTCCACCCCCAAAGCTTCAGCAAGCCACGCTCACGCCGTCCTTTCTTGGAGAAGAGGTCGATGATCTACAACCCACTCATGCCAACCACTCAACTTCAATAGTTTGGCTAGTGATGTTTCCTACTGATGTCTTCCTCTTCTCCCACTACATCAGATTTAGGCGAGTTAGTCGGTCTTGTAGTGGTTGGCGGCATCTCCATCACCGCCGCATTGCTCTTCGGTTTCAGTCTTTTGGTGCAGGGTATCAAGAATTTCAATCGAAGCTACTCATGGTATCTGGGTCCTCTACATCCTCAATGACATTCCATACTCGCGTTCTGAGTAATGATGATCGCTATGGGTGCTCCGCTCAATATGACGCGGATCTGGTACGTCTGGCTCTTCGAGTGTTGCCAACCACCGGTGCTGCTTTTGCCTCTCTCATGCGTCCAGGTGAAAGTCAACCATATTCTTCATCGATGATGTCTCATCACGCAGGCAGAAGACACCAGCCTCATGCTTATTCAAAGCGAGGCCCCTCCGACGACACTTTAGGGACTAGCCCGTTGATAGCAGATCTTATTATACCATGTACTCTGCTCATTAAGAGCCTTGTATTCCGCACTCTTTCAGGAGTGCTTTGTCTTTGGAGCATGCTCGCTCCAGTGTCTGTAATCTTCTTTTGAATGAATACAAGCATGAAGTTTGTCAAAAAAAATGCTTCGTTTGTTAAAATCTCGACTAGGGTTAACAAAATTGGAGTTAATCGAAAAAAATAGTCCGGGCTGGTTACACATTGGACAGTTAACCCCTAATTTTGATTTGAATTTTATTTTAAAAATATATATCCAACAAGATTGGTAAAACCAACTGGTTAACCGTAAAAACCAGCTGGTTAACCATCAAAATTGGTATAATTTGAATTTAATAATCTGTATTTTAAAATCTATCAATAAAATTGGTAAAATCGGCCGATGAAGTGTTAACCGACAAAACTAGTCAGTCAACCAATCTTGAATCATAATTTTATCTGATTAATCAACTGGTTAACCGATGAACTGGTCCCATTCGATTGTACTGGCCGAAAACACCATCCACGACCAATCCGCACCTTCGCCTAAGTGTTACCTCCATCGCCCGCGAACCACCATCCCAGTCAAGTGGGGGGACATGAAAGACAAGGAAATCAACAAACGACATGATAATCACAAAATTGTTTGAAATTAGGAATACAATTTTTTCCTTAAAAAAGGATTACAAATTTTAATGAAAAAAACTAGAGCGCACGTCAAACCTGATTGTCCGTATATTTTGGGCCAGGAGAAAACAACAGGGTGGGTAAGTTCACGGACAGTGAAATGAAATTGTCCTCTAAAAAAACCGAGCGTGTCCCACATGATGCTGCTTTGAAAGTACAATTCTGGCACATCAAACCAAATCTTTTCCAGGACAAATAGTCTGTCCCCCTGGTTTAACCTCATTATCCCACACCCTATGATGCCAGCAGTGATGTAATGATTCCATTCTGTCTGCCCTTTGGGCAGAGAGGGAAAAAAAAAACTTGCTATGTCAATATGCACACCCATTCAAATGAATTTTGTTTTCTATTTCAGAGGTTAAACTATATTTATTTTACCAAATACATGAACCTATCAATTTGAAACAGGTCGATTACCTTTTGCTGCCTCTTGATCTTGTTTAAAAAGGTTTTGGTTCATTTAGAATCGACACAACCTATAGAAGTGGTTCCCTCCCCAGCACTAGAACGATTTCACTGCCAGAACGTGATATAGTGCCCCTACAAGGCTACAAAACGTACAAGAGAGAGAGAGAGAGAGAGAGAGAGAGAGAGAGAATTGCAGCAAATAGTATCACAGCTCCAGGACCATTGCTACTGGCCAGACGACTGTACAACTGCAGTAGAACATCCATGGCTGGTCACAGTGGGCTATCAGAATTTCGCATGGCACTACCAAGTAGTACCAGCATGCAGGCACTGCAAGATGTAATAATGAAAAATTTGCACATGATTCTAGAAACACTATACATGTTTCCAATTTCAGACAAATACAGGATACCACAGAAGAACGCAGACAGTATAATGCAAGATGACGATACAATTTATAAATATGTTGATGAAGTCAGCAGTAAAACATTAGCCTCTTCACACTGTCTCTGAGCTTAGGCAGTGGTGCAGTCTGCAACGGTGCGGCTCTGTACAAAGTTGTCCGACTGGTGACCACTGAGTCCGATCTCTCAAGGTACAGCCTGCCTCTATATGCAGCCAGATGGGCGTAATACACCGGTGGAACAAGAGAGACTGGTTTGGTGCACCGAGCGAAAGTGTAGCAAAGATTGTATATGAGCTGCTGCATCTCATCGGACTGGAACTTGTTTTCATCCCAGAGTACATGATAATGCGTTGGCCTGCTCGTCCCCTTTGTACCCCAGTGGCTGCACAGATAAAAATCGAACTCCCTTGGGTGTGTGATCACTGTGTCGACCACTGTTCCCGGTGGCACATTCTGGTCAGAGTAATGTGTCGATCCACCATTCTTCTCCCTGTGGAAGAGCCTAGTGTGGTGCCTCTTCTGAACTACTATGAATGTGATCGATGGCTTGTACCCTGGGTAATTCGAACATGTGGCACGCATTGCCTGCAGCTCCTCTTTCAGCACCTTGCCGAATAGTGTTTCACACACACCGTCCCTGAAGAATATGATTCTACTTGGAAGTTTGCCGACTTCTTTCAGGAACTCTTCAAGAAGTTCACTGGTCATCACATCAAGATGTTCAATGATTTCTTTCCGATGCGTCTGAGACCTCATCCTGGAGATGTATTTATTTGGGGAAGGCCAATTCATACTTGCAACTACAGCCACTACTGAAGGACTCGAGTCATCAAGTGGATGCGGGTGATTCACATCAGCACCCATCAACATCACTGGCTCCTCGTCTGAAAATATTCTAGGAATTTGGCACGGCAAGCTGTTGTAGAGGGCTACATTGCACCCACCAAGCTTTGCATTTATCTTCAGTGCTAAATTGGCCAGGAACTGAAAAGTCAGTTTGCTTAAGTTGGAGTACAGGCAGCACTGTGTCACTACACCAACAGATGTTTCTGCAATACGCTTCAGATCAGCGTAGCCCCGATGCTTCCGCTCCATGACACATATTAGCAACTGCAGATTGCCCGAGGCAGCTTCCTGAAGTTTCTTCAGGTTCCTCTCCAAGATGTCCCTATTGTTAAGGAGTTCAATCCTCTCAAACAATGGGCTAACTACAGTTCTCTTGTTGAGTAGAATGCCAAGCTGCTCACATCGGCTTGATAGCTGGCTGATGAACTTTGGAATGAAAGAGTGCTGTTCTGTGGTGCCACCAAAGCTTATCAAAGCCCAGCTCTTGATATTGGAACCTTCGGCAACATGGCTGTCCAGCAAACTCCATTGCCGATCAAATCTGTCAGGTGTTATATCCTTGATGCGTCCTCTGTCGCCAAGCTTTAGTTTTGGTGGCAATAGAACCCTACCTGAGAGCTGTGTCATGTCCTTTGACACGTGGAGATTGAACTGATCGACGTAAGAACAGCTGAAAATAAAATAATGTAGCTATTGTCACATTTGTATTTTGTATGATACACAGTAGAATTGAATAAGATAAAGAACTACTACAACGCATAAACATAGCCAAAAAAAAAAACAAATTATCATACCCTTTTGCAGTGAATGCTCCTTCAACAACACCCTTTATGATTCCTTTCCTTTCACTTGGTCCATGGCACCCCATATTGAGCATTTTGGAGGTTTGTTCATCTGAGAGTTTGCCAAGAAACTTCTGGCCCTCACAAACCATGCAAAGCTCCATTGGCACATAGCATGGTTTGCTCCTACCAATCTGCAAGCAAGGCAGGTTCCTGAATTGTATATCATGGTTGTAGTGCTCCTTGAAGTAATCCACCACCATATATTCCTTCCCACTTCGATCACGAAACTTGAGGTTCTCTGTAGTCTCTTCAGTCAAGCCACGTACATCGTACCTTTGGTCAGTTTGACGGTGGCACACAAAAACTCGAATATTTTTCAAAGCTTTCTCCACCTCCCTTCGCTCATCTTCTGTTAAAGCCCTAGATTTCATCTGTGAAAGGCCCTTTAAGAACTCACAGCGTTTCTGCAAGTATGCAATTATGCCTGTGCTTTCGTGAAACGCTGTGATTGAGAGATCAACATTAAGTGCAAGACCTTGCTTGGTCGGCCTCAACCTCTGGAAGAAACCACTTAATCCAACAGCCCCACCACCAATCTTTCTTGCATCTCCCATAGAGCGTGAATACAAAGACCGACCTACAGGAATAGAACTTTCCATGGAACCTTCTTGTAGGATAATATCCAGTGCATGAAGGTAATCTTGAGGAAGAGGAATACCACCCTTCTCTTCATTAAAATACTTGACCAAGTCATCACCACTTAGCTCTGAAACCAATCGAAGGTTTACCCTGAAAATCTTATGTTTCTGCTGGTCATTCCTCCCAGCCGCTACAAATCGTGGTGATGCAACTGGAAGACTAACAAAGAATTCAAGCTTGCCCTGCTGAAAGCCAATGGGACTAAACAGATTCTTACGGCCATCGAAGGCAAGCAATGCACCCAATAAAGCACTTGAATTTTCTTCAACCAGCTTATTCTTGATCAGCCTTGCTGTTTCCTTGGATGGGCGTGGGGATATGTCAACATTATAATGAAAAATCTTCTGATTGGGGTCAAAGCGGACAAGGAAATGGTTTGCATAAAGAGGAATCATGGTTCCATTAACACCACCCACGTCAGGCCTCAGTGCAATGGTAGCTCCCTGTATGGAGACGGAGGAATTCTGATGGGTGCTTGCATTGTTTGGTTTCATGACACAAGGTATTGTCTCATCAGTGAAACACCTTTTGTTCTGAAGCATCTCAGAGCCTGTCAGCAAATTGATTTGCATACCATGTAAATTTGACTATTAAAATTGCAAAGGCTACTCTAATACGTAGTGATTACAATTATATAAAATAAAAAATACTGCAAATCAAAAGGTTCAATTGACAGTACATGTCGGTGATGAAAGTGATCATATTTTAGAACAAGTAGGTTGATGCATAAAACATGTAGCACAGACACCAAGATAATGGACCATCAGTGTCCCAAAGACAAAATAAGAACACGATACTGGCGTGTTTGTTAAAAAAATAAACCTCCCAAAAAGAGACCACATGCCCTTTATTAGGGTGAGAAAAGGGACTACTAACCGTCAAAACAAGAAAGGCGTCAGCCACAGTACCACAAATAGATGTTTGTCTGCATCTCTCATACTAAACATTCCTGTACCCTCCTTTTTCACAAGAAATGCTCGTGAATCCAGATATGTGATAAAAAGGAGGGCGACAGAAAAGCATGTAATCCTAAGCACGAATCCATGAAATCACATGCCTCCGAAGCAACAAATGGGGACAATCTTTTGCCATCCAAGAACTGTAGCATTTGCACCTAAAATCACTGTGCCCGTGACAGGCCATTGTGCAAAAACTGCTTTGACGGTAGTACTAACAGCTAAAATCGGAAGAGGTTGGGAAAGGAGACACTACTAGTAGCACACGCTGATCAAGAAAGCAACAGCACTAACTGCTAGCATTAGTATGAACCGATACAAAATATTTAAAAACTCATGTTGCGAGCAAAACTGGAGCAGCCAAAAGGAAAAAGGAGAGCGCTTTACCATGCGGAAGCGGCAGCAGCGCGGCGGTGACGGCGTGCGGCGGCGGCGGCGGCTTCTTCGATCTCCACGTGCCCCCCCTCTGCGGTGGGGCCCCGCCGTTGGGCTTCCCGTAGCACGCCGCCATAGCCGCCGCCTTGGGGAACAGCAGCGGCGGCGGCTGCAGGTACACAAGCACAGGCGGCGGCAGCGGGAGCCCACAGGAGCCGTTGGCGCGCGTGTGGGCGGCGGCGTGTATCGGCAGCGGCAGGAGCGCTGGGTACGCTTGGATGATCGGGTGCTGCCTTCCGCCTCCGCCGCCGCCATCTCTCGTCCACCTCCTCCTCCTCCTCCTCCCATCCGCGCCACTTCCATTCCTAGCCGCTCCACCACCACTTCCTGCTACCTTCCGGTCCTTATTGGCCATCCCATTATTCCCCTCCAGCTCCATGCCCAAGCGACTAAAACCAATCCAAATTTGGTGGCACTATCCAGCCAGCTTCTGGGGCAGCAGGATCGCAGTTTCTTGGCTTCTTTTTGGTGCGGGCGTGTGTGTGTGTGGGGGGGGGGGGGGGGTTCTTGGATGGTTGGAAGGTAGGGGGCAAAAAGGAGGAAGCGAGGGAGGAAGAGTGTGGGGGAAGGAGATGGCTGTGGGAAAGAAGGCGTATTAATGGGGGTGGCAGGTGCAGAGAGGTGGGGGACAGGAGAGAAGCCAAGGCGAGGCATCTACGCCAACGCTTGGAACACTGTGCCTGTGCCTGTGCCTCAGCTGTGCTCGCCTGCACGGCTCGCTATCCGTCCTCCTCCCTGCCCTGCTGCCGCTTTAAAAGTCTCTTCCTCCATTCTGCTGCGCTCTCGCTGCCCCGTCTTCCCATATTCTCAATGTGGGAACGGGGCTAATTTAAGGCTGCACTAGATAGACACTGTCTTTCTCTCGTATTACTATTATTATCTCACGTAGATCGCATCATGTTTAAGGCGAAAATTCCATCATCTAATCTCACCCGAAAAATTGAACTCAAATTAATTCCACCAGAAGTATTTTCAAACTTAACACCACTAGTTGGGTTCCATGGAACAGTAAATTAACAGTTGACAAATGTCAACAATGGAATTTTTTTCCCCAGAACATGATTGTTTATGTCAATCATTGAGTACCTGTATAAATATTGAAAGCCAATATGGTTTCCAATGAGTTGGATGAATGGATTTGCATCATTGTTGGCAAGCTAGCAAATGCGAGTTTGACTCCCTCTCCAACATTGGAAGAGACATTTCTATCTTCCAACGACATTTTAGATAGTGTCCAAACATTTTACATTCATTGGATTGTGCTATATATAAAATTTAATGTCAGGGGCAATTATTGGACATTCATAATAAATACTTCCATGGTATTCTACACCATCGAAAATAACATGCTATTCAAAATAACATGGTATTCTCACACCATCTAAAATAACTAAATTTTAGCTTTTTTATATGAGCCATTTGTTTTTTTAGACAATACAAGATGCAAGACCTGGTTAACAGAAATATACACATCATCTCTTTATGAGCATATTCGAAAGGCTAGACTGATTGATCTTGATATTCGTTGGACGAGACATCATGTACCACAAAAAAAACATAGATGCAATACTTGTGCTAAGGATTGGTTCACCATAATAAACCAAATAGTGCCACTTGGATTGTTCATCTCTAATTGCCAATCCTGTTGTGGCTTTGCTAAAAAGGAAATAAACTTAATTTAAAATATCACTACAGGAAATCGGCTATGTGTCGTGTGCCAAACTTTGTGCCGTGTGCATTCTATCTGGCACATGACATAATACCCTTTATGTCGTGTGCAATGAAAATAACACACGACATAACAAATACACACAACATAAAATCCTTTGCCATGAGTAAAAAAGGAGCACACGGCACAAATAAAGGTGTGTCGCGTGCCACATATGGGACACACGTCATAAAATTCTTTGCATGTTTCTAATGGATATTTATGATGGATGTTGAATATGATGAATGTTGAATGTGACCGTATTTCAATGTTGAATATGATATTTTATAATATATATTGTATGTGTATTTTAAATGATTCAGAGACGCTAATATTTAATAATTTGTGGCTGTATTTAGTATCTGTGCCTTGTGCAACGGTACAAATGTAGCTATTGGCAGTTATTGGGAACCCTCTGTATCGTGTGTAGATACCACAACACATGGCATAAATTTAATTTTTATTGTGTCTCCAAGCTGCCGGTATACGGCACAAATTCAATTTGTGTCGTGTGTTCTAGCAGATGACACATGATATAGAGTGGGCTCGACCGTCAGACCTAACGGGCCGGCAGCCTTTTTGCTATCGGCCCTTATGACCTATGGCAGATTGTGCCGTGTGCGCGACATCTCACCACGGTACAAAGTTATTTGCCGTCTGATAAGTGTCGTCGGTTTTGTGCCGTGGACGGCCCACGGCAAACATGGTGCCAGTGGGTCACGGGTTGTGCCATATACCGTATGCACACGGGGCATAAGGGTTTTCCTGTAGTGTATGTCTCTTTCACAATACTTCCTCATTTACTCATCGTTATAGTTTTGAACATAGGATTTAAGATGAGGTGAAAAATATGAGCTCATAGAAAATAAGAAAAAGAAATAAATAGACACATATTAGAAAGAGAAAAAAATATATTTAAAATATAAAGATGACAAGTAATTTAGACAAAGTGGAGAAGGATATAATGACAAATAATATGAGAAGTATTATGCTCCACGGCATATGTTTGAAATGAAAATGAGTCTATCGTAGCTAAGAAAAGAAATATTGTGTCAATTGTCCACGGTAATGGCGAAGCACATATCCTCCAATCTACTACTATTAAATAGGCTCATTTTTTATTATATCTCCAACAATAAACAACTCCATATATAAATAAATTAGTACAGAGAGAGTAGTTGATAGCTAAAATCAAACGTTTGATTCTACACATTCTCAAATACTAAACAATAATTGAGATGGAGAGTAATTTTTGGTATGAAGTTTTTACTTTTGATGTTTTATTAAGAGCATCTCCAGCAGATTTGCTATATTGGACTGCTATCTCTAAAATCTGACACAATACCTAAAAACTAGTAAAAACACAGCTCCGGCAGAGTTGCTATCTGAGTTGCTATACCTAAAATTTTTACTAATCAACCTAAAATCCTTCCTCCATGATCCAAATTTGCCAATCCTACACCTCGAGACCTAAAGTTGATTGCAATGGCTGGAGAGACCAATCGCACTTATTGGGACATTTCATGGCTTGATTTTTCATTGCCCGCCTCATCGTCTCTTCGATTCTAGCTAACAGCGCCACCATGGAAGACGAAGACGACCTTGCCACGCCTGCTTGGCCTCCCACCAGACCACATGGGCCACTTCAAGCCACCGACGGGGAGGAGGGCGGTGGCCCGAGGTTCCCGTCCGGGGTAGAGGGTGGCACACCGGGACTCGCATCGAGGGAGGAGAGCAAGGCGGACGGTAGGCCGGGGCTCCCGTCGGTAGAGGAGAGTGGTGGGTCGCGGCTCCTGTCGGTGGAGGAGGGCCACGCAACGAGCTTCTCATCGAGGGAGAAGGGCGAGGAAGGCGTCGAGGGAGGCGGGCAAAGAAGGGAGGGGGCACTGAGTGGATGGAGGAGGGTGACGCGTCAGGGTAGGCAGCAATGCACCAAGCTGAGATCTCCATCGAGCTCAGCGAGTATGGATGGATAAGGCTAGAGCCATTTTGCTGAAAAGACCTCTCTAAAAGTTGTAACTTTTCAATACTTTTATATGTCTAGGTATTTTTATGGAAAAGTCCCTAAGGTTTTAAGAATTTTCAGAAAATTTATAGGTATTCTGCTGAAGCAAAACACAAAACAAATACCTATATCTTCTCTCTCCTATACCTAAAGCAAAATTTAGATCTTCAATTTTAGCAACTCTGTTGAAGATGCTCTAATCTTATAGAAAAAAAATAAAAGGTGCAAACAGATGGAATGATGATAGCCTTCTTGGCTTCTTCCTTCTCTCTTTCTTGAGCTTGCAAGTGCCAAGTGACCTAGCCAGCCAAGGCTCCCTCTTCTACCTCTAGACCTAGAGTCAGCCCATAGAATAGCCCATCTCCATCAACGTAATGAAGCGATTTGTTGAGAATCTTTTTACTTCTCTCGGGGCAAACTTTGTGATTAAATAAAATGAGGACAATGCATGTCAAAAGTCGTACTACTCTCATCACTATACCTCACCTAGTTTGTCACAAGTCGCCAGTGTTGACTGTATCTTTTTCTAATGCGGCATCAAATGTTGGAGAAGGTAGGGAACGAATTGGCAAGACTAATCTTTTTTTTAGAACAAGAGTTCAGTAAGTAGGTGCTTCAGTCTCGTTTTACAAAGGCTAACAGCGGACAGCTACTACAGTGTACAGACCGAAAACTACTTTTTCTGCCACTTCACTACTGTACATTTTTGTCATTGAATCCTTTGACATGAAGAAGCCAAGAAGGTTGTGCCGAAAGGTGGAAAATTCGAACTTTACTGTTACCGTGATGTGATCTTACGAAAATTTACCGTGGTGCGTGTGAGAGACACCTCAGAGGTTCAGAAGAGAGAAGCGAGGGACCGTTGTCCATTGGTGCGCATATAAAAACTTGCGTTTCTGCATTCAATGGTTGCACCCTACAGTAGCATAGGTGCAGATCCTGTACTGAATGCAGCCAGCTGCACTATGCCTTCCCCCGAACTGCCCAGGAAGGGAGAAAGCATCATCTGTACTGCGCACAGGATTTTGCAAAACTTTTACAAGATGCTTAGCAGGAGAACTTGCAAAGGAACTCATTCCGTTCCGCCACTAACTGAAAGATCCTAATAAGAGCTCCAATCTTATGATTAAATTTTCTCGTTCTCTTCAAATAAACTCTTCCAGATTTTTCATTCCGCGACAAAATAGCTCCACTGCACAAATAATGAGTTTTTAAGCTCTGCAAAATTTCAAGTACCCACAGTTTTTCTTCTCACAATAGGCCATTTTTATAAGTGTAATTGTACAAACTGAATCATGTTAGCCGTGTGTAGGAGCATTGCTTAGAACAGAATAATGGATAGGATTTATCTCAGGCTGGGTCCTTTTTGGCTAGAAACTAGAACGACATGGTTTAGGTTTGTGTATCGAGGCCCTGTTTGGAATGCAGATTTTTTTTAACATGAATCCTACGTTTTCCTATAAAATTCGTGCATAATTCATCTAAAGTTTCTATGTTGGCCCCGATTTGTTTAAGATAGGCTCGATGGACCAGTTAATAGATAAGTGGCCTCGGCCTTCTCACCATTGCATCTCTAAGGCAGAGTATCAACATAAGAGAACACCACCAGGCATGGGCTTGTTTGGTTGCTGCCTGGGCCAGGCAACGATCTCAGCCGAGAGAGCACCTTGGACTGGGAGCGCTACACTCGGCCACGGTTCAAACGAAAGAGGCCCGTAGTCTATTGAATCTCAAATGGCGACAAGAGGAAATGATAATTGATAGCACAAGAATAAGCAAAATAATAAAGTTATTTCATTAGAAGTTATACAAGAGAAAATGCAAAAAGAAAATTGATAATTCATAGTGCAAGAGTTAAAAGAAAAATAATATGCTTATCCCACTGGGAGATACATATGAAAATTGGATAATACAAAATCAATTAAATAATAAATATGAGACATCTATACTGTTCACCGATTATCAATATAGATAGGAGCTGACCAGTATATACCTCCTAGATGAACAAATTGACCTCTAAAGTTTTCTTGTGCTATATATGTCACTGTACACGGCAACCTTGTTCGGCATCACTTAGCAACCTGAGGCTACGTGAAATTCTCTGTAGAGAGACAATAGTGCAGAGTTAAAACAAGAACAAGGTATGTGCCATAAAAATAGAAGCAAGTCCCAAGAGCTTACCTCTCGTGTATCACAAAGGCGTAACAGATCTAATCTATCTGATGGCCTTAAATTTATCAAGTTGACTAGCTGCAAAAGAGTCATAATAAACAAAATGAAGCAGCAACAGACAATGGATTATAACTTCGACAAAAGTAGGCATGTGACATACCCAGAAACTGAATTTTTCAGGATCTTGCGGTCCTGGCATGCTCTCAAGATCCAATTGTCGTGTTCTCCTAGCTGCATCAGATGGATGTTAAAACAGAGTCCCAATGCAGCAGCAATTACCCTTACAAAAGTTGGTGGATGTCTGTTAATAGCGTCTGTAAGACTGTAAATAGCCTTTTCTTTTGTCTTTGGCCTTTTGTTGTTTTCTGTTTGTAAAGTGGACTCTGGTTGTTTACTTTTTATTTATCAATACAAAATCAAACAGTGGGGGTCTCAGCTGCTGTAGTTTCGATTCAAAAAACAAAAGACCCTTACAAAAATTAACATCCAAAAAACAGTCTTTTATTCTGGTGAATGCACACTAAGTAATCTAAATGATCCAATTGGTTCCACCCCTACATTATATGCATGTGCCAAATTTTGTCACAGAATTAGTTGCTGAAGCTTTGACCAAAATTTAAACACGAAAATGAGGCTGTCAATGCATTAGTATGCACCAACTTTTTTGGTAACACAAGAATCAATGAGATGGCAAATAACATCCACATGACATAACTTGGCAGCTTGCCTTAATATCAAAGGAATTAGGTTCATGTGTAATTCAAGTCTTATATCACTCTGTCACTGAGAACTCAATATATGCAGCTGATGGTTCATGTGTCACACTGAAAATATGCATATATGATTGTATGTGCTTCGGAACTATTGCTTTTTCACTAAGTATAAGTAAAAAAAATTACTACATCAAGTAGTTGAATAACCAGAAATGAGCATACCATGCCGTACAGTTTCTCTAGCACGCCTAATATATCCTCTGGCCAGCTCTGAAGCTTCATTGGACATTTCAATTAGCTGCAAAGAATTAAATAAGCCCAATGAACAAAAGTAACATAGAGACAGCATTACACAATGATGTGTGGTTGTAATATGATGTTGTATACATTCGCTTAACTATGCCTAGTTGCAAGATGAAACAAACAATAAATAAAACATTATTTTACAGTTGGTCATCTTGTCTAATTTCGTAATCTATGTGACATGCCATACTCTTCCAATTCAAAATGGTCTATGTTAATACTACATGTTTTCCCGAGATTCAAAGTTATGTTAGTTATATTAATTATTTAACCAAATGTTTTTTATTGTACTTTCGCCATTGCATTTGCAAATTATATATATTCTCAGAGTAAGCGCTTCTACCATCACAAGAAATTAAAGCCTGAAAAGGTTGGAAGACTTGCATCTTTTCTCTCTTGCGATCCTTCTGGCAGAGGTGTATCTTGTAACCATTCAACTTCAGCAACTCTATACCTGGAATTAAAAAAGAAAAAAAAAAAGTAAAGAATGTTACAAAACTGCCAATCAGATGTTTTGTGCCAGATAAATTCTCACCAAACAGATTATGTAGTGAAGCATATGGCAGACTCACCCATCTTGGTCCCATGATCGCAAGATGCGGAACCTGCGGGAACCTTCCACCTGTGACAAAAACTATTATTTTCTTCCGCATGGAAATAGTTTTAAAAGTCACAATGTAATTTCTTCGTTCTTTCTGCTTGAATATTAAAAACGCATCAAATCTTTAAATCAACTTAATTCATTAGATATTGGTTGGTAATAAGAGATTTGATTAGTTATATTGCCATCAGGATTATTGCAGCTGGCCATCGCTGCATAAAGTGAGGTAGTAGTAGTACCATGAATAAAGCAACAAAAGATTGATCAATCTCAGATCTCCCTTGCCACTCTGCACTCTCCCCATAGCATCTGATGCTATTACAGCTCAGGGGAGACAAGGCTTAGAGTTTCATTACCTTCAAATAACAAACCACCCAAAGCTACAAGCTTCTTTGCATCTACAAACAATTGCAGTTGAAGAGGAGAATAAGGCAGGCAAGGGTAGTGACGCAAGTTGCAACTAAGGGGTGTGTGGTGTGCGTGTTGTACTTTACAACTTCTCTTCTTAATGAAATGATGTGCAGGTCTCCTGTGTATCCAAGAAAAAAAACGTTCCCTTGCTCAAGCCAAGCAGAAAAGAGATTTTATCTATTCACTTGTCCTCTTCACAGGAATTTTTTGTCAATGTAAGATTAAGGGTCTGTTTGGGATACAAAGAACTATTTCAAAAAATTATGAAAATCTCTTACTTCTATCCTGGTTTTAAAATATCTAAAGGGATACATGATGTTCAAGCAGATCAGTCAAGAAAAGGGGGTAAAAGGATTTCTACAATAACACAACCAAGGCCAGCCAATAAGCTCACAGAAATGCAGAAAGCACAGTTCCATACAAACTGCAGTTCAAAAGTTAACAAAGTGAAAGTTGATGTGATTATAAAATCTGGCAATAATACAACATGTTTACCTCCAAATAGAAACGTCCATCTGGAAGTGGTTCACACCTATAAAGTTACAAAGATAATTCAAAACGAAACCTAAAAAAGTATTTGCAAACTTGAAGGCAAGTAATGAATGATCGAACTCACTCCAAAATTTCCACCTCACAGCCACAGTCAGCTACAGTACCTGTTGCTGAATCAATAGCAACCTGCAGTATTAAAGCCAACAATAAATGAAAGAACTCTCTTAAATTAAATAAAAAGATGCATAATTTTTAGTTCCTAACCATCCCCATTCGATGGTTCCCTTCCATTATTCTCCGTACCTGTATCAAAATGAAAATGGTATGTTATTAAGAGATAAATAGATAAAGCATAACAACATATCTACATAGACAAATGAGCACTTAGCAGTCTGAGGGTGTGTTTGATTGGTTTTTTTTTTAATGTCATTTTCAAAAAAGTCAAAAGCCCAACCAAAAGGGTTGGCTTTCAACAAAATTCACAGCCCAAAGCAGCTTTTGCCTAGTTCATTTCTGAAAGCAACTGGAGAGGTACTTTTTTGGGCTTTCACCGCCTAGGGGTGGATGACGAGCTGGCTCGACTCGGCTCGGCTCGGCTCGTGTTAGCTCGTTAAAAAATTAGCTCGGCTCGGCTCGGCTCGTTCAACAACCGAGCTCAAAACTTGGCTCGGCTCGGCTCGATAGTTAGCTCGAGCTGGCTCATTAGGCTCGTGAGCCAGATATATATTACAATTCAAATATTAGATTTTAGTAAAATAAAATATTTTAACATAAACTAATTAAAATATAATATATAATTAATAAAAATAACTTATAAATATAACTCAATTTGAAATAGGTCCTAAAATAATTAAATATTAGTCTAATATTTTATATTTTATCACTAATGATCTTACTTTTTGTGAGTCTTTCAAGGCTCGTTGAGCTCGCGAGCCGCTCGTGAGTCAGCTCGACTCGGCTCGTAAATTTGACAAGCTAAATTATAAGCTCGGCTCGGCTCGTTAACAAAACTAGTCGAGTCGAGCCGAGCCAAGCTTGTCACGAGTCGAGTCGAGTTACGAGCTTCGAGCTTTTTGTCCACCCCTATCACCGCCACTGGTTATGTTGTACTGGTTCGTTTATATTTTTTCTTTCCTCTTCTCCGACGCCTCCTCCATCGTCCGTCGTCAAGCCCCTCCAAATCCTCCATCGGTCTCCAGCACCTCTCCTCCTCCAGTCGTCGACGCCCCTCCTCCCCCAACCGTCGGCGGTGCTGACCACCTCCTCCTCTCCCGCCCGCGCAGGGCCCCTCCTCTCCTGGCCGTTGGCGGCGATGCCCACCTTCTCCTCCTCTGCCGCGCGACGCCCCTCCTCCTCCTCCTCCCCCAACTGTCAGCAGCAGTGCCCACCCCTTCCTCCTCCTCCTTCCCTGACCGTCGGCCCGCGCAATGCCCCTTCTCGTCCTCTCCTAGTTGCATGATGCCCCTCCTCCTCCTCTCTCGACCCTCGGCAGTGTGGGCCTCCTCTTGTCCTGGTGTGGCGGCAAGCGGCGACAAGCACGAGAAAGCTACACTGGCGGGCGGGAAGGCCTCGCCGGCGGCGGTCCCCTCCTTTCTCTGGCGCGAGTGAGACCACCATTGCTCGATCTGTGCATTGGGAGGAAGGAGATGATACTGAAGCGGGTCCGCTTGTCAGTGAGAGAGGGAGAGAATTGAGTGGGGTGCACTGTGAATGACATGTAGGGTCTGCTAGTCAGTTTCCAAAAAGTCACAGCTGTTTGGTAGTCACAGCTGTTTTACCAAACGACTTTCAACTTTCTCATAGCTCAAAGCCCACAGCTGCTTTTTTCACAGCCACAGCCCAACCAAACACACCCTGAGCACAATGGTACATGTATCATGTATTTTCCTAAGTCCATTGCAGTTGGTGAAAATGGGTGGATACTAACATAAAGGTGCACAATTTTCACATGCAGCAAATTAGTGAACAAAAAGAATTCCAACTTGTGTCCCGCATTAACATTGCAGAATGTGACATAACAGATTTTTTTTCCCCACTTTTTTCTACTCCCGGCAAGCAGGATGTGCATAAAGATGAGAATCAATCTCTTCAAATTACGCAGCATAGATAGCTTTCTGTGTTTACAAGAAAAACATCAAAGTACTTTGGCTCAGGCAAATAGTGCTTGAACATGTTTATATGAACACATCATATAAGAAAGGAACCTTGTTCAGCAAGATTTCTCAAACTATAGGATCTTGGTCACACAATATCTGCGAGCTGGATATATGAATTTGCAAATATGTGTATCTTCATCAAAATAGAGAACACTATCAACAAATGCATCTCAGAAAAGCATAGCTAAACTTTGTAACAGTAGTACCATAAGCCTGTAGCGAGGTTCAAATATGTTCAATGCCATCTTTTGGCAGGGAAGTACAACATCCATAACAAAGAGAGGCATCAAATCAATGCCTGCATATGTCATGGTCTCGTGTTCTGACCTCCTCTCAGCATACTCTTCTGGGAAATTTCTCTGAATTATATTGCTCAATGTTACACTGAAGCATTTAACCATAACTGCCATTAGAAGTGTCAGGAAAAAAATGTGGTGCATGAAGGGAATAATATTTTGAAGTAAGTGAGATTAAACTTTTTCACAGCTTAGACAACCTTATAGGGTAGGTTCTTGGACCAATAAATAGCACTGTCCGACACATGGGACACTTATTGCCTATCAAAAATACACATAATGGGAAGTTAAGAATAAAATAAAAACAGCTATCAATAATGTGAATATTTGATAAGCTCACCATGATCCATTGACTGATGCAGACAAGAGCGGCAAAACGAATGCCCACATGGTGTAGTGACAGGTTCATACAATAGCTTAAAGCATAATGTGCACTCAAAATCATCAGTCCTATCTAACCTTCCCCGCCTTGCCCCAGCTGCTATATTTGTGTTCCTGTCCAGATCACTCAGACAGGCTTGCAGTACATGGCTGTGTAGCAAACAAGAGACGCACAATGTGCAGAGCATCTTATCCACTTAAAATATTCACTAGATAGAACTGAAATGATACGCAGCTCTCCTGCGTGTTCGAAAAAAAAAAGATAGAACTGAAATGTGAACATCTCTGTGGACCAACAATCATACCTGAGGGGATCAAGTTGAAGGCCAGCAAGAAGGGCCTCACGTGCCTCATGGTAATGCTCCAGCTTCACATCAAGGAGTTACTCAGATTAGATTAGAAGAATGCAGCTTAAGAGTAATCAAAGTAACATGTAATTCAATGTCAATAGGCCATGGTAAAAGACGAGCTAAAATGCTCTGGAATTCGTGAATACCGACTTATGTAACAACTATGTTTTTCCTTAAAAAAACCCTATATTTAATAATGGATAAAGCAAGTTTAAAGGCTTATTGCTGAAGCAAGCACCTATATTCTGTAATGGGGAGACATTGGAGGATTGGGAGAATTGTTCTTCATTGATTGATTTGTTGATTCACCATGATGCAGTACCCATCTATATATAGATGAGATAACTTGACTCTTAAGAAACTAATCCCTATAACTAAGGAAACCACTAATCTGTTCCAAACCGTAGCTGCCGCTACAGTAACCGCGCATCTATAGTAGCGGGCCGCACTACAAGAGCCCATGATGCCTAACAGATTGGCCAATAACATATTCACTATTCATTAAACGGTAGAAAATAACAGAGTTTATGTGAAATAATTAATGAAAAGTGAAAGGAAAGCTTGCCGAGGTCAGCAAGCTTTGGCGATCGGGTCAAATAGCTTAATGAACAACAATAAAGAGTGTTTGCCATTGATTTGGCAGGAAATTGTCGAGGTTGGCAGACCCCAATGGCAGACTGTAGCTCCACCCCTGCCCCCACTTTGCTAAAGGTAGGATTATGAACTCTTCTGAATTTTTTCACTAATTTCATGGACATACATTACATATGTAGCCTTATGCACACAAGAAAATTACAATCTCAATTCAACTGTGTAATTGAAACAGAAAATGGTCATGGAGTAATGATCCAGTACTTCTCTTTGTTTTTTAATAGTAGACCATATTACAGGTCAATTTACCATGAATTTGGTATATGCTCATATTACTAAATTTTTATTTCCATTCTTTTCAAGATTTTTCTTATAATAGAGGTACATATATTTCGTTTGGTAGACTCCTAGGAGAGAGAGCTGGTTATAGCTTTATTAATCATGGAATATTGGCCCTGAAAAATGAATATTGAAGCTATGATCTTGTAATACATAATGTCAAGTTAGAAACTGTTACCTGAATAAGCGCATATGCCTTGAGAAGATATGGTCTCGGGGAATTACTGCTGGTAGCTACTACCTTCTCTGCATCTTTCAGAGCTAACTGTACCCATTAACAAAAAAAAAACAAGGCTTTAACTCATTTTACAAGGACCGAAGGCTAATTCATTGTATGTTTACTAAATTCAAAATTTGGTAACAACCCATACCTCAGCATGTGTTGTCGGATCAAGGCCATTCAATGGCTGATATTCAGAGTCAGCTGCAGATCTCTCCCTCAGCAGCTGGCTTATCCTGTAACAAAGGTGTCCGCACCATGAAATGAATCCATAACAAAGATATCCATATAATTAAGTGATGCAAAAGTGTTGGCAGCAACTCACTGACAAAATGCTAAACTTCGATTTCCAAGAATAATAGGATCTCCAGGTCTCAAATTTTGAGCTTTAGAATATAAGGAAATTGCCTGAAACAGAATAATGTGAAGTATCATACATGATAAGGTCAATGCAATATAGCAATCAAATTTGAAGAAGCAAAGAACGGGCTAATAAAATACAAAGACAAAATGGCAAGTTGTAACAGTGTTATGTATGTGATTACCAGGAAACATACTATAGTGGACACTCTGCCTATATAAATGTGGTATATTGCACAAACTGGGGTGCAAAAAGGGCATTGCCTGTGGACCCATCTTGTTAACTTGCTTAACCTTCCTTATGTGAAGGTTTGTGAATCCTAGGACAGTAAAACCCATATAAATGTGGTATATTGCACAAACTGGGGTGCAAAAAGGGCATTGCCTGTGGACCCATCTTGTTAACTTGCTTAACCTTCCTTATGTGAAGGTTTGTGAATCTTAGGACAGTAAAACCTAGTGTTACATCCATAATGATACCCAGTGCCTTTTTGATATTATGATAAAAAAAAATGGGGTACGTTCTTTAGGAACAGACTCATGAATAGAACCATAATAACATTAAAAAAAGGTTTAAATAAAGGAAAACTCATGGAACATAAAAGCTAAAAACATAAAAACCACAGATCAATGCCAAAATTTCAGAAACCATAAAACAAGCCCTAATCAATCACGCTTATCATCAAGGATGAGAATGTCAATATTGACAGGTATAGTCAAAGTGAAATTCTAGTCACAGGAGTGTGGAGTATTAAACAAACAAAAAGGTATGTCGACAATCATCGGAGTGGAGAACATCAGTATGCTCTACTTTGTCAAAAGTTCATCAATGGACCATATGTCGCAGTTAAGAACCATCAAAAAGCAATGACAATAGCTCATACTTTGGTCTTTGGTATAATGTATAGTTATCTGTCTTCTGAAAACTTTATGAATGACCGCAGTTGCTGGTATAAAGTTTTCATCTCGTATAACAAAAATTCTCTCTGGAAACATCTATTTCAAGTAACAATTCATAGCCGTTCCATCAATTACGCTTATGTTGTTTCCTCGGAATTAATCCTATATATTGGAGTTATAAGAAGCAACAGACAGACATCCTCTGCCAAAGCCGAAGAGTGGAACGTCAAGGTATAGGACTCTGTACACTACACCTACCGGTCACATAGAGTTGCCCCGACCAACGCAATCAGATTCCCATCCTTCCCCGGTTAATGAAGGATATAATCAACCAAAACAGCCAGAAGCACATCTGCACATGCTATGGTCCACGAGCTAGATACGAAGCTATATTCGGGATATACTGACACCCAGACCTGGGCAGCACGACATTTCAGAGAGGCGAAATGGACTGAACCGGACGATTACCTCGTCGAAGCGTCGTTCCCTGAAGGCGCGCGCACCGCGCTGCACGAGGTCGAACACCTCGCGGTACTTGTCCGGTGCCATCCCCATCTCCTCCTCCCTATCCACCTGCAGAGCAGCAGCAACAGATTTCCTTCAAACGAAAGATTCACAGGGTTTTAACAATTTGCGGCTGGACCAGCGCGAGCGACGCACCCAGGGGAAGTCCTCGGCGACGAGCATGGCGGAGAAGGCGGCGCCCGGCGACGCCATCCGGGAGGGGGCGTAGGGTACGGATGGGGGAAGCTGAAGCGGGAGCTGGGCTGAACAGTGTGAGCGCGGATTTGGAGGCGTGGACGGGGAGGTGGTGGTGATGGAGCATGCGGCGTTCGTGCGCCGTTGCCCAGTAGTTTTTGCGCGGCTGCGGCCGCGCCGACGTGTCCCCGCGCCGGTTCGTCTCGCCCCCCACCCACCCGGTATGTTCCGAGACGATGACTAGGGTCAACCGAACCAGCACCAAGTTTGGTGATTTCGGCTGGGAGAGGTGTTCGCTCTAAATGCCATTAGGATTAGAGACTGAGATTTTTTTTCCCCTGAAAGTCCTAATGAAATTAAACCTTTTCTATAAAATTTCTATACTGTAACATTCCTGCATTTCAAACGTGACATGAACATTAACTTGATCCTTGATAATCAAGTAGGATTAAAATAGTCATTGCTATGGAATAAACATTGTAATCATATTGAGTGTTGAATAATCTCCTTTGGCTCTTTCTCGGTTCAAATTTATAGTATATCTATTTAGGTCCTCCAACTTATTTTTGTTGGAAATAGCTATTTATTAGCTCCACATCATTCTAGAAACAATTTTTAAAATTTTGAGGACTTGGATGCCCAAAATGACAGATAAAGGACCAAACTAATCCTTCCAGAGAACTTGAAGGACTATTAACATCTTGCCCACTATTTCAAAGAGGCTACTATGACATTTTATAACTACTGAATCCCACAGACCAACACACAGTAATTCTGAACTTGGAGACACACATGAATTAAGAAAAATATACTGTTATCTGAGTAAAGATGTAAATGTTGATCGTTCATGATTAAAATTGAACAATGTGTATATAAGGTAGGGATGGCAACGGGACGGGTGGAGCAAAAGCCCACGCGATGATAGATGTTGCGGGTGAAAATTCCCACCCGCACCCGCACCCGCGGGTGAAAATCTACACCCGCGCCCGTACTCTCCAGGTTTCGGGCGGGTGATGGGTCCCCCGCGGGTTTTCTAGATGCATAAAAAAATATATTTTTAGTTCAATATATCATTATTTTAGCATATTTTATATAATTAAAAAATATATAGGAAGACCGGCAGTAAATATATAAGGCTACGTCGAGACCAAGAACTACGATGCTTACACAAGACGCCGAATTATACAGGTTCGGGCCCTCTCAATGAGAGTAAAAATCCTACGTCCTGTGTTCTGTATTGAATTGATTGTCACGAGATGTTAAGCCTAAATTGCCTCTAACTCTCTCCCTCTGTCCCCCTTCAATGGGGGATACCTTGCCACCTTATATATCCGGTCAGCAGGGGGTTACATGCAGAGTCCTAGTCGTACTCTATAAGAATTCTATATGAAAAGTCTAATTTTTCTTGTCTTACACTCCAAACCGAGTCGGTCGGCTTCCTTGTTGATGAAGTACCTGATCGGCTACTGACTTAGCCTTGTATGAGGATACCCGTAAAGCAAGTATCCCACAGCAGCCCCCGAGTGCTTTCTGATTTTGAGGTTTAATTCTTCGAATGATCTAAAGATCATAAATTAGGAATACCTCATTATCGAAGTTTCTTATAGATCTGGTGCACCAGTCAGGTGCACCTAATCAGGTGTAGCCCCCGACTCTTGTATAATTTGAAGACGAATAAATAATGCAAGAGTCTAATTATATTAGCTCTTATTAATTTGTTTATAGATATTCAAACCATCAAGTTTGAATTTTTTAGACCTCTGGTTAACAAACCCTTGGATCCTATTACTAAGTGACCACTTTACCGAACGATCATTAGACCGACCGAGTGGCACATATTATTTCCGAGTGATAGGTTGGTCGGAATTTTATGACTATAGTCATATTCAATATTTAGCTAAATGACTTTTGTCAAAATAGCTCTTCCCTAATTCCAATCACCCGTTGAAGTCCAAATTTGGTAATTCTGGTTATTTGACTTTAGTCAATACCATAACCTTTGAACTTGTACCATATGACCATCAACTCCTTTGCCACATGATCATCAAATCACATAGATATGATGAAATAATTCTCGGGTACTTCTCATCAAAGAAGCCCCCGAGTCTCATTTTTCTGGGTTTGTAACCCTAATGGGCTTAAGCCCTTAATTAACCTCTAAGCTAATATTAGGATCGCACTATAGTATGGCCCACCCTGGTCCATGGGACCCTTAGGTCAAAAAGGCAAGGGTATAAAAGGCTGCACCAGGTTGACCTTCAGTCCACGCCGCATTTGCTCGCGAACTCTTCGTCTTCCTTGCGCCTTCTCTGCTCTCGCGACTCCTGTGTTTTTCTGGCTAGGGTTAGCTTTCTCGCTTTCGGCCGCCACAGATCCCGCCGCGTTTAGCCCCCGAGCTTTGGCAAAGTTTTTCGAACTCCTTCACCGCGTTCAATCCTGTTCACGATGGGTCGCAAGAGGACTTCCATTTCAATCCCAGCTTCTTCCACCGCCGCCGCCGCCGCGTCGTCCTCGTCAGAAGTCGACATCCCGGAGCAACTTCGGGAGTTCTCAAAGAGCAACCTTTCATAGGCTGACATGAACAAGATGGTGTTGGATGGCGTCCTTCCAGAGCAGGCTCGGATCGACTGTAAGGTACCCCACGAATCCTGCCCCATTCCCATTCACCAGCAGATCGTAGTGATTCTCTTATTTTTTGAGCATGGCTTTGGAGTTCCTTGCTGCAGTTTTATGCGCGGGCTCCTTTTTTTCTTCGGGATTGAGCTTGTCAACCTCAATGCCAACTCCATCCTTCATATTGCCATCTTCGTACATTTGTGCGAAGCTTTTCTTGGTGTTCTCCCCCATTTCGATCTCTTTCGCCATCTGTTTGTCCTCCGACCGCTGCCCACCAAGGAAAACCAAGTGGCCATAGGCGGCGTCGGCGTCCAGTTACGCAAGAAGGAGGTCTACATCAATGTCCTATTGAAGATCGGAAACAAGAATTGGAAGGATGAGTGGTTGTATTGTGACAACCCTCCCACTGTTCTTGCCAACTTCACTGGTGCAAAGGCTATTCCCCAAGCGCATTGGACAGAGAGGCCCGATCCGACCGATCCTCAAGTGGTCGCCCTGCTCAAGAAAATTGCCGATCTGAAGGCTGAAGGCGTCGATGGCATCACAGTGGCCAAAAGCTTTATCATCCGACGAGTTCAGCCCCTGAAACTTTAATGTCACCCGGCATGGGACTATGTTAATGAGGATGAGACCAGGGAGGTGCCGGATCCACCAAATGGCGAACTCCGCCAAAGACGCTTGGTGAAGATGTTTGAAGGGGAAATCCTTCAGGACCATTCTTTGGTCTCAAAGGCATATAACAAGGGCACAATGCGAGCCCGAGTAAGCCTCAGTCTGCCTTTATCTAGCCATTGTTATCCTATCTTGAGATTGTACTCATTGTTTTGATCTTTATGCAGGTGCTGGATACTTATGTATCTCATCCCCCGCTCCCTCGGACCGATATTGAGGGACCCGACTATGTCAAGAAGACACCGCTGACCGACGCTGGGGGTTCAAGTTCCTCCGCAGGCGCTCGGCCAGTCAGCGTCACTCCCGTCATTACTCTAGCCTCCCCTGACTAGCTCCAGAAGTGGACCATCGTGCGTCATCGCCAATATGTGGGGGACCAGGATGACGATGAAGAAATAACTGTCACAGATGCTGGTCAACCTGCTTCTGCAACCTCCAGCCGACCTTCAGACCGACCGGAGCCCCCGAGCCAAACTCAGAGGTCAACGGAAGAGGTAGTGCAGACTGGCAAGTCTGACCAGCCCTCTCAAAAGAGGAAGGAGACTGATTTTCAGTCACCTTCTTCAAAGAAGAGGCTATGTCGGATCAAGCTCAAGAAGGCTCCCAGCTTTAATCTTTAAACCCTATACTCCTTGTCTCTTATTGTTGATCTCAACATCTCCTGATCTCTTTCTTTTATTTATTTATTTATGCTTGGTAGTCGGACAAGTGATTCTCAGAGTGCTTAGGGATCTGAGGATACTCGGTCTGCGCTCCCACTTCGTCCGACTGGTGTGTCCCATTCGGTTGGCAAGTCTTCAGACACGCCGATCGAAGTGGATAAACTATTTGAACAGATGGTTCTTGCCTCCACTTCCGAGCCTCTGTCTCAGACCACTCCGACTAATATCTCTTTGCCTCTTGACAAAGGTAAAAGAACTCTTCCTGCAGATATGCTTAGTCGGCCTGAGGTAGAGGATGCGGAGATTTTGCACCAACACCGGGAGTCCAGCAAGGTGATTCAACATTATGCTTTTACCTTGCTTCGCTCTCATCTTTTAGCTCATTTATCTTCTGCATATCAGAAAGTGTATGCTCTTGTGGAGCGAAAGCATGCTAGAGTGGAATATCTTGAAGCCGAAACTTTTGGTATGTCCTTGATCGCCTAATCTTTTTGTCTTTATGTTTTAGACTAACTTCTTATTTATCTTGCTAGTCACCGGTCAGTAGCTCTCCAAGGCCCTAGAGGAAAACAAGAAGCTGTTGGCCGACCGACAAGAGATAAACAAGGTCTTAGACCAAGTTCATGCAGATCTGGCTGGTAAGTTTTCCTTCCATCCATATTTAAGCAATCTGCTGACCACTCTAATGCTAAAAGCTTTACTTTTAGCTCGTGATAAAAAAATCACCGATCTGGAGAAGTTGACTTCCAACCAACAGAGGTTCGTTGACGCCTTTAAGGTTGAGAAGGAAATCCTCTCCAAATTGGCTGAAGACCAGAAGACCGAGATCACTTGGCTGTAGGAGGAGCTGAAGGGGTCTGACGTGAAGATAGAGGAGGCTAAGTCTGTCTCCAAATCTTTCAAATGTAAACTTGCCAGTAAGCCTTCGACTTCTTCCTTCTGCTTGATTCTTCTGTTGATCATACTGACCAATAATTATTATTTGTAGCTCTATCTTACACCGCTCGGAAAGCAATGAACTATGTTCATGCTAACCGAGTAGAGCAGACCGATCACTCTCTGGACTACTTGTTGGAGCATGCTTCGGAAGCCATTGCTCATAACACTCGGTGAGTGGCGACCGAAGCCGTGAGTCAAGTGCTGGTGATTTGCCAATCCTGGTCTTCTGCTCTGCCATTGGACAAGATCAAAGAGGGATTTGACCCCGACCTGACCGACGACCAATGTCAGCTGCTCCTGGATTCCATGCTAGAGACTTTTCAGGCCTTGGTCGGAAATATAGAAATCAATCCGACCATGCCAACCCCCCCAGCAACTCCAGAGGTCGAACTTCGGGCTGACTCTTCTTCTCCTTCAAAGGAGATATAATCTTGTAATATTGTAAAACATTAGTAGTATTTTTGTAATGATACTTATGTATAAACTAATCTTATGCTTTTATAGCTTTAGAAGTTTGACAAAGATATCGTTGACATGTTTCTATCAAGAGAAACAAAGATTGCATCGGTCTGCCATAACACATTAGGTTGTAACCCGTAACCGCGTAACAAACAGAATCAACCAATCGACACATGACCTCTCACACTTTTGGCTCTGGGTTTAGTGTAGTGGTAGTCTGATGTGCAGCACAAAGTATTTAACCATGATGTATAAGCGTAAGACCAAAATAATAAAGACCAAAACTCAAGATCTTATGATAATAAGTCGGTAAAAAAATAGGCCAAAACCAAAATATGGTTAGACCGAGATGGGACATTATTGCTAGCCCCCTGGCTCGATTGTTTAATAGTATAAATTGAGGAATCGAGACAGATATAGAATGAAAATCATCAGAAAATCTTTCATTAAAAAAGACCAAAGTTTCATTCATAAATAATGTATAAATACACAAACTAAGTATAGAAACGACGTAGCTGATTTATGTTCCAGGAGTTTGGAATATCACCGCCGTCTTCATACATCAGTCGGTAAGCCCCCGGGCGAGTGACTTCCTTCACTACATACGGTCCTTCCTACTTCGGAGAGAGCTTATGTTGATTCTTTGTCGATTGCACTCGGCAAAGCACTAGGTCTCCAACTTGAAATTGGCGACTACGGATGTTCTTATCATAATAACGACGCAAGCCTTGTTGGTAGAGTGCCGACCGAAACAGAGCGTGATCACGCAACTCCTCTGCCGTAATCAAATCAATCTCTCGATTCTCCTTTGAAAGCTTTTCATCGTACGCTTGAACTCTTGCTGAGACAAGACTGACCTCAGTCGGCAACATAGCTTCTGAGCCATAGACCAATGAAAAAGGTGATTGTCCAGTAGCCCGACTGGTGTTTGTCCGAAGCCCCCAAAGGACTGAAGGCAACTCTTTTACCCACCGACCGGCATAAGGTTTGAGTCTGTCAAATATCCGCGGCTTTAATCCTTGAAGAATCATACCATTGGCCCGTTCGACCTGCCCATTGCTTTTCGGATGAGCCACTGATGCAAAGTGGATCTTTATTCCCATCTCATCGACAAAGTCTCGGAACTCCACTGAAGTGAATTGAGTGCCATTATCGGTAATGATATCATGAGGAACTCCAAACCGAGTGAATATATCTTTGACAAACTCGATCACCTTCTTGGATGTAATCTTGCCGACCGGCTTCACTTCAATCCATTTGGTGAATTTGTCGATAGCAACAAACAAATGAGTGAACCCGTCTGGTGCTTTCTTGAAAGGACCGACAATATCAAGCCCCCAAACAGCAAAAGGCCAAGTCACTGGTATCATGTGAAGTTGCTGTGAAGGCACATCTGTTTGTTGAGTGAAGAATTGACAACCCTCACACTTCCGAACAACTTGGTGTGCATCTTCGACCGTCGTGGGCCAATAAAACCCTTGTCGAAAAGCTTTGCCGACCAAAGTCCTAGAAGCTGCATGATTGCCTCATATTCCCGAATGAATCTCTTCTACCAACTTCTGTCCTTCAGGAATTGAGATGCATCACATCAAAATGTTGGAACCTGATGAGGACATCACTATGCTGTATACGCGCATATCATGGCCTTCCCCAAGTTACAAGTCGTCACCAACTCGGTCGCCGCGTTCGTCTCGAATTCAGCCGACACCCCTTCACGGTTTTGATGATATCTCCCACATCCGACGTCCAAACGAGGCGTTCTTTGATGCGTTGGAAAGAGGACAATGACGTCGTCATTTTGGTTCTGGTCCTAGCTCCAGAAGGATCGTGAGTTATAATATGTGACCATGACAAGGTGCTGTGCCACCTATTTTGGGCCAACTTGGCCATGTATCATGTCGGGCCTTAAGCCCATGTTGTGGGCGCCCCCCCTGGTCGCCCCCAACCCTAGGACGTCTTTGTTTCCTATATAAACTCAGTAGTCTCCGTCTGTTAGTTTCGGGTTTTGTTTAGTTCAGTTTTCCAGAGAGAAACTTGATCGAAATATTATAACTGTGGCGACAAGTCCTTTTAAAGTAATCCAGGGCCCCTGTTCTTGTTCTACACCACTGTGGTGATTAGTCCTTTTGTGTTCAGAGCTTGAACCTTTTCTTGTGATTCGCTTTATCCATATTTGCAATTTCAGATTGCATGTTTATCCTCTCTTCCTTGTGTTCTCGATTTCGCTTGCAGGAACAATCAAGTTGTACTTGGTGTAACGGTTGCGGGGTTGAATCTTGTCTGATTCAAGCCGAGTCGTCGACGCCGAGTTCCCCAAATTTGAGTTTATTCCCTTACCTCTCGGAAGATTGGGCCATATCTACATCAAGTGGTATTAGATTTCCAGGTTCCCCGTGAGGTATTATCGTGTGCTTCCCTTTAGATTCGTTTGTGTTCATCACCTTTTGTCCACGAAAAAGCCTACAAAAAAAAATTTCCCCACCATCCCAGACACTGTTTAGCCTTTGCATAATTTAATTTCAGAGTCCGTAGTGTTGAGTTTGTGTCCTAGTCGAGTTCAGTTGCTGGTTTGAATTTGTGTTTTGATCTCCGTTGCACACCACCATCACCATCGTGTTCTCCATTGGATTCACCATCGTGTCACCCACCCATCACACCCACAATCTGTTGCCAACAAAAAAACCCTACCCGATTCGGTCCCCCCCTTCACCCCTCAAACCCTATCTTGACATATCTTCGGTAAAACAGGCATAACTTTTCGCTCGTTGCTCCGATTAGGCTGAAATTTTACAGCAGATTCTTGACTCAAAGTTGAGGTGACCCACACTAGGCTTTGCTCTGTGTGCCCTTGTCAAAAAATTCAAAAAAAATCGGGAAAAAATAGAAAAAAAATTGTGAAGTAAAAAATAGCGCTTTTGGTGAAACTTTGAGATTTTGCCTACCCTTTGTTTTCCCTCTATTTGAGTTGAAACTTCTTGTGATTCCTTCCTTTGTGTTCCTCTATCACAGAAAAATAGTGGAAAAATCATACAAAAAAATCAAGATTTTGATTTGCACCCCCCCTGAAAATTCTAAGTCTAGGAAGGCTGTTTTGATCCTTGCTGCCTTTGCCATTGTTCTTTGCCATTGTTCTTGCTGTCACAACTGTTTTTGATCATGATTCTTTCGCCAGCAATTAGGACACTGCTTTGGACATTTATTCAGTGCTACTATCTGTTATTGAATTGTGTTCCAGTGACATACATATTAGCCTTCCAAGCTATACATATTGCAGCACAGGTTTCTTCCTTGCAACTATTACACCCAAGCTCAACTACAGATTGTATCGACCTGTTTGGCTTTGGTAAGAACACTTGCAAGATTGTGATACATTGCTTCTGATATTGTTTTCCACTTTCTACACCCTCTGCTGCCTGCTAGTTGATAGGGCTAATCTTTTTGTTTAGTGTTGTCTTTTGCTTTTAACTATGTCAGAGAAAGGGAAAGAGACACCTAGAGAGTTGGAGTCCCCTACAGACTTCAATGATTGCGTCTCCAAGGCCGAGCTCACGAAGCTTCTTGCGGACCAGCGTACATTCATGGAAACGAAGTTTGCCGAGTTGATGGGTCACATCAACACTGTTGTCCACCGCATTGAGGATGTTGAACGACAACCTCCACCTCAACGAGCTGCTGCTGATGATGATTTTGACCGTGATGCAGACTGTCTTCACCGTAATCGACACGGTATGGGAGGTAATAACAATCGTGGTAATACTGATACTTTTGTTAAGCCCAAATTTAACATACCACCTTTTGCCGGTAGTGCTGACCCTGAAGCATACTTAGATTGGGAACTTGCTATTGAACAGAAATTTAATTCTCATTTAGTTCCTGCTGAGCTGAGCATAGAGTTAGACTTGCTACTACTGAGTTTACAGGTTTTGCTCTCTTTTGGTGGAATGATCTTTGCAATACTAATGCTGCTATACCTGCCACTTGGCCTGTTTTGAAACAACGCTTGACATCTCATTTTGTTCCTCCTTATTACCAACGTGATTTACGTTTGAAATTACAATCTTTAACACAAGATACTAAAACAGTAGAGGAATATTATGCGGAATTGCTTATTGGTTTAGCACGTTGTGATATACATGAAGATGATTTTTCAACTAGTGCTAGATTTTTTGGTGGTTTGAACCGTGATATCCAGAATATTATTGACTATAAAGAGTGGAATATGTTCAGCCAATTGTATCATATTGCTCTTAAGGCTGAACGAGAAGTACAGGGATGCCTTCCACAACAATCTTGCAGGTCCAACACTGAGCAATATCTCCAGCAACGCACTGGAGTAGGGAACTTGAAGAGTCATATTGCTAAGACACCAGCAACAACTTTTCCACTTGCGCCTACTTCTGCAGCGCAATCATCTAGTCTGCAGCACCAACACCAGAAGAAGGTTACTACTTCCGGTACTAGGAGTGGCTCCTCCACCACCATTATTTGCCACCGCTGCAAGGGCATGGGACATGTCATGAAGGATTGCCCTAGTCGTCGTGCTTTCATCGCTACCGCTGATGGGTATGAAAGTTCTAGTGATGTGTAAGATGAATTTGCTTGTATGCCTAACCTTGTTGCAGATTCGACGGAGGAGCAGGAGACTACCGCCATTGATTCTATTGCTGCCACCGCGGGCTTTCCTAGCCTCATTGTACAACGTGTGTTGACCATTCGGGTGGGACAAGAGGAAGAACAACAACGCAACAATTTATTCTACATGTACCTCATTGTTACGGACCGCCGTGTTCTCACCATCATTGATACTGGGAGCTGTAACAACTTGGTAAGTTCTGATTTGGTAAGCAAACTTGGCTTGACCACGCATGCACTACATCAGCCCTACCACATCAAATGGTTCAACAATAGTGGTACGGCACAGGTAACTCGATCAGCACGCATACACTTTTCAGTAGGTTCTTATCAAGACTTTGCTAATTTTCATGTTGTACCTATGCAAGCATGTTCGCTTTTATTAGGCCGTCCATGGGAATATGATACGGATGCTACCCATCATGGTAGAACAAATACATATACATTCATGCATAAGGACAGGAATATTAGTTTGCGTACGTTATTGCCTGCTGATATTAGAAATCATTTTAAACTACTTGCTGAAAATACTGAGAATAAACATGATAACAAACAACTTTCTGATGTTCAACATAAGGCTATTCAATTAAAGGGAGGTGCTTTTCTTGCTATGACATCTACTATTACTGATCTTTGTGATAATCATGATGCACCTTGCTATACTATGCTTTGTCATGATATATCTTCTATTGATGATCATGTATCTTGTACTTTGCATTCTGCTAGTACTAACCTTTTGCAGGAGATTGATGCTGAGATGGAGTCGAGGGCGACTCCAATTCAAGAAGGAGAGGATGATGAGGACATCACCATGCTGTATACGCGCATATCATGGCCTTCCCCAAGTTACAAGTCGTCACCAACTCGGTCGCCGCGTTCGTCTCGAATTCAGCCGACACCCCTTCACGGTTTTAATGATATCTCCCACATCCGATGTCCAAATGAGGCGTTCTTTGATGTGTTGGAAAGAGGACGATGACGCCGTCGTTTTGTTTCTGGTCCTAGCTCCAGAAGGGTTGTGAGTCATAATATGTGACCATGACAAGGTGCTGCGCCACCTACTTTGGGCCAACTTGGCCATGTATCGTGTCGGGCCTTAAGCCCATGTTGTGGGCGCCCCCCTGGTCGCCCCCAACCCTAGGACGTCCCTTGTTCCTACATAAACTCAGTAGCCGCCGTCTTTTAGTTTCGGGTTTTGTTTAGTTTAGTTTTCTAGAGAGAAACTTGATCGAATTATTGTAACTGTGGCGACAAGTCCTTTTACAGTAATCCAGGGCCCCTGTTCTTGTTCTACACCACTGTGGCGATTAGTCCTTTTGTGTTCAGAGCTTGAACCTTTTCTTGTGATTCGCTTCATCCATATTTACAATTTTAGATTGCGTGTTTATCCTCTCTTGCTTGTGTTCTCGATTTCGCTTGTAGGAACAATCAAGTTGTACTTGGTGTAACGGTTGTGGGGTTGAATCTTGTCTGATTCAAGCCGAGTCATCGACGCCGAGTTCCCCAAATTCGAGTTTATTCCCTTACCTCTCGGAAGATCGGGCCATATCTACATCAGAACCACCCCTTTTGTAAAGTTGGTCCCCCACCAACAACTATCCTCGAGATCGGATCTCCAATCTTTGCTGCTCATCAGGATCCGAGGACAGCGTTCCCCTATCCATATACTGAATGAGTGGGTCGCGCCAGTCGGTCTTGGAGACATCATCATCAATAAGATCAGCAACAATACTCATCAACACGTCTAACCGGGGAGAAATTGTTGGGGAAACCAGAACATGTAGGAAAACACCCGGCGGTACTACAGACCGAGATGATCCTATCTTGGCTAACTCCTCAGCCGCCTGGTTATTATCTCGGAGAACATGTATGAACTTCAATCCATCAAACTTGTCTTCGAGTTTTCGCACTTCTTGGCAATAAGCACTCATGTTATCATCTACACAATTCCAATCCTTGGTGACCTGATTAATGACCAAGGCCGAATCACCAAATATGTCGATGCGCTTAATTCTGAGTGACACAGCAATGCGCATACCTTGTAGAAGAGCTTCATATTTCGCAGCATTATTAGACGCGCGAAACATGATTTGAAGGATGTATCGAAGCCTTTCTACAGTAGGCGAGATAAATACAACTCCCACACCTGCCCCTTGTAATTGAAGGGAACCATCAAAGTACATTTTCCAGTACTCGATATCTTGGGCAGTAGGAGGTTTTGAGTCTCTGTCCACTCGGCAATGAATTCAGCTAACGCTTGTCCCTTTATAGTCGACCGAGGCACGAACGTAATGGTATACTAACCAAGCTCGACTGCCCACTTGGCTATTTTTCCTTTAGCTTCTCGGTTATGTAATACCGTCCCAAGTACAAAAGAAGTTTGAACTTCAATTGGATGAGCTTGGAAATAGTGCTTCAACTTCCTCGAGGTGATCAATAATGCATATAACAACTTCAAGATCTGCTGGTACCTTGTCTTAGAGGCGCTAAGAACCTCGCTTGGATGCTGTACTTTTTGCACATGTCCCTCCTCTTCTCAGTCGACTGTCAAAATAGTACTGACAACCTGGGTTGTGGCCGAGATGTACAGCTGAAGTTTTTCTCCTGGCTCCGGAGGCACCAATACTGGAATACTGCTGAGATGAATCTTTAATTCATCCAGTGCTGACTGCGCCTCCTCAGTCCAAACAAAGACGTCTTGCTTTTTATGCAACCGGAAGAGTGGTAACCCCCTAACCCCCAATCGGGAAATAAAGCGACTCAAAGATGCCATGCATCCGGTCAGCTTCTGAACATCCCTTTGAGAATTAGGCAGCTTCATATCAAGGATTGCCTTGATTTTATCTGGGTTGGCCCTATACCTCATTTTGAAATGATGTAACTGAGTAACTTTCCCGATGGAACCCTAAAAACACACTTTTTAGGATTCAACTTCATTGAATAATGTCTCAGATTATCAAAGGTTTCTGCCAGGTCAGAGAGAAGTTCTTCAACTTTCCGAGTCTTGACAACGATGTCGTCAACATACGCTTCAGCGTTCCGACCGATCTGAGTGGCAAGGCAGCGTTGAATACCTCGTTGGTAAGTCGCGCCACCATTTTTCAAACCGAACATCATAGTGATATAGCAATAGGCGCCAAAGGGTGTTATAAAGGAAGTCTTGATCTAATCTTTGACTCTCAGTGGGATCTGGTGATAGCCTGAATAGGCATCCAGAATGCTTAAAAGCTCACACCCGGTTGTCGAATCTACAATCTGATCAATACAAGGAAGAGCGAAGGGGTCTTTTGGGCAGACCTTGTTGAGATCGGTATAATCAACACACATCCTCCACTCTTTATTCTTTTTAGGTACATGGACTGGATTTGCTAACCAGTCGGGATGATACACCTCCTTTATAAACTTAGCTTCTAACAATCTAACTATCTCCTTCTTTATAGCATCCTTGCGATCTTGCGCAAATCTTCTAAGCCTTTGGCGAATGGGGGTAGCCCCTAGAGGTACCCTTAACACGTGCTCAATCTTTTCCCTAGGAACTCCCGGCATGTCAGATGGTTTCCATGCAAAGCTATTCCTATTTTCCTGGAGGAAAAGAGTGAGCATGAGTTCCTATTTTTCATCAAGGTTGACCCCAGCATAAGTCACCTTATCGGGGTCCCCAGGATTGAACGAAATCTCCTTGGTTTGGATGTCATCGGTCTAGATCTTGTCCTTGGTAGGTTTCTTTGTAGGAACCTTCGTTCCAATCTGCTCCTCTATACCGACCGCCTTCTGGATCTCCTTTTGGTCCGACAACATCAACTGTTTGGTAGCCATCTCACAACTCTGTACATCGCAATCAAAAGAATTCCAAAGATCAGAGTGGAGGGAGATTATTCCATTCGGGCCTGGCATCTTGAGGGTGAGATACGGATAGTGCAGAACAACCATAAACCTGGCCATCGCCGGTCGACCGATGATAGCATGGTATGCCGACTCGAAGTCTGCCACCTGGAAGAGGATACGCTCTGTCCTAAAATTATCATGGGTGCCAAAGGTGACTGGCAGAGTGATTTGTCTAATTGGGACTGAAGTCTTACCAGGCACAATCCCATGAAAGTGTGAAGAACTCGGTTGGAGGTCATTGATTGACAGACCAAGCTCTTGAAGGGTCCTAGTGAAGATTAGATCCAAACTGCTTACTCCATCGATGAGTACTCTATTGAACTTCACCTCCTTCATAGTCGCAGCAAGCACCAATGGGTAGCGACCTGGTTTCAGTAGATATTTTGGATGGTCCAACCGATCAAAGGTGATGGGCATCTCAGACCGCCTCATGTACTGAGGTGTAGCTGGCTCCACCGAGTTAATCTCTCGAAGCTCTAACTTTTGCTTGCACATGGATATATAGGCATCCGGGCCTCCGAAGATGAAGTTTACTTCTTTGCGGGGCTCTTGGAACTCTCCTGAATCATCCTTGTCATCATCATCCTTAGGCTTGTCTTTGTTGCTGTTGTTGCGCCTCGGGGGATCTTTGGCCACCTTGAGCGCAGCTATTGCAAAACCCTTCAGATAATAGCAATCCTTTGCTTTGTGGTTTCCCTTGGGATGCCAAGGGCAAATGCCACTCAGCAACTCATCAGTAGACGGCTGGTTCGTCCGAGTATTCTTCCGAAACTGGTCCACTGTGTTGACATCATTGTCAGGTTTTCTCTTCTTGTCCTTCTTGGAGGACTCAGGCTTGTCCGACCGCTTCTCCTTGCCCTTTCCTCAGATATCATCAAGTGCAGACTCTCCTGATGCATACTTATCAGCAATCTCGAAGCACTCTTGTGCGGTGAGCTTGATATCATGGTTCCTCCGACCGATTTCCATGGGAATATGATACGGATGCTGCCCACCATGGTAGAACTAATACATATACATTCGTGCATAAGGACAGGAATATTACTTTGCGTCCGTTATTGCCTGCTGATATTATAAATCATTTTAAACTCCTTGCTGAAAATACTGAGAATAAACATGATAACAAACAACTTTATGATGTTAAACATAAGGCTATTCAGTTAAAGGGAGGTGCTTTTCTTGCTATGACATCTACTGTTACTGAACTTTGTGATAATCATGATGCACCTTGCTATAATATGCTTTGTCGTGATATATCTTCTATCGATGATCATGTATCTTGTACTTTGCATTCTGCTAGTACTAACCTTTTGCAGGAGATTGATGCTGAGATGGAGTCGAGGGCGACTCCAATTCAAGAAGGGGAGGATGATGAGGACATCACCATGCTGGATACGTGCATATCATGGCCTTCCCCAAGTTACAAGTCGTCACCAACTCGGTCGCCGCGTTCGTCTCGAATTCAGCCGACACCCCTTCACGGTTTTAATGATATCTCCCACATCCGATGTCCAAACGAGGCGTTCTTTGATGTGTTGGAAAGAGGACGATGACGCCGTCGTTTTGTTTCTGGTCCTAGCTCCAGAAGGGTTGTGAGTCATAATATGTGACCATGACAAGGTGCTGCGCCACCTACTTTGGGCCAACTTGGCCATGTATCATGTCGGGCCTTAAGCCCATGTTGTGGGCGCCCCCCTGGTCGCCCCCAATCCTAGGACGTCCCTTGTTCCTACATAAACTCAGTAGCCGCCGTCTTTTAGTTTCGGGTTTTGTTTAGTTTAGTTTTCCAGAGAGAAACTTGATCGAATTATTGTAACTGTGGCGACAAGTCCTTTTACAGTAATCCAGGGCCCCTGTTCTTGTTCTACACCACTGTGGCGATTAGTCCTTTTGTGTTCAGAGCTTGAACCTTTTCTTGTGATTTGCTTCATCCATATTTGCAATTTCAGATTGCATGTTTATTCTCTCTTGCTTGTGTTCTCGATTTCGCTTGCAGGAACAATCAAGTTGTGCTTGGTGTAACGGTTGCAGGGTCAGATCATGTCTGATTCAAGCCGGGTCGTCGACCTCGAGTTCCCCAAATTTGAGTTTATCCCCTTACCTCTCAGAAGATCGGGCCATATCTATATCAGCTCTCCCAATCAAAGATGGGGCTAGTGGCAGTCATGATGGAGATGATGTAGTTGGAAGACATGATGCTCAACCAAGAACCTACAACAATGTCATGTTTGATTATGAAGATCTCAAAGAGGATCGCATTGGGCAAGGGTCCGATAGGCTTCCATACTTTGATGGACAATTTTATGACCATTGGAAATGCAAGATGATGATGTACTTGGAATCAATGAGTCCGCATGTTGCAAGCATAACCGAGAATGGTTTTTTGTGGGAAAATAGAGATAATCCAACTCGAAAGGATTAACTCAACATCCATCGCAATGCCGTGGTGGCTAGTGCAATTGTTTCCGCACTTAGTGCCACCGAATATGACAAAGTAGCCGGAATCAAGAATGCTAATCAATTATGGAGAAAGCTTGAGGTTATCTATGAGGGTATTGATTCCGTGAAAGATGTAAGGCTTGAAGAATTGCAAAATGAGTTCAACTTGTTCATCATAGGTCCGGAAGAAGGCCCAAAAGAAGTTCATGATAGACTTATGAGAATTGCGAATCAAAGAAGAGCACTTGGAGCTAGAATGTCCGACTTGGATATCAACAAGAGACTATTACAAGCATTAAGACCATGGGATTGCAACATTTGCTCAAACATTAGAGAGAAGAACAATTTCAAAACCTTCTCCACCGATGAGGTACTTGGGAAGCTTCTATCCCAAAAACAACAAAATGATCAAGCCAACAAGATAAATGCGTTGATCAAGTAAATTGCAGAAGCCATTGGTGATAACAATGATGTGGCACTCAATGCCACAAGTGAAAAGAAGCAAGAGAAGAAGAAGAACAAAGTAGTTGATTCTAGTAGTGAAAATAGTGACGATGAGATGGCCTTGCTTGTAAGGAGGTTCAAGTCATTCCTCAGGAAGGATAGGTACAAGAAGAAAAGCTTCGACAAGGGCAAAGCAAGAAGGTTAAAAAGGACTTGCTATGAATGTGGTGATGAAGGACACTTTATTGCGGAATGTCCAAAGAAGAAGAACAAGGATGAAAGAAGAAAAGACAAGCATCACAAGAAAGACAAGACATACAAGAAGTATAGGAAAGGTGAAGCTCATATTGGTCAAGAATGGAACTCCGATGATTCATCCTCCTCCTCATCTTCCTCCTCCGAATCCGACTCGGATGATGGTGGCATTGCTTCACATGCCATCGGCGTTACTCCCACCAACACCTCACTATTTGGGACCTTGAGTGATGATGATGACAACACTCACAAGTGTCTAATGGCAAGAGGATCGAAGGTAACAAAATCCAAACATAAGCGTTCCTCTTATGCTAGTAGTAGTGATGATGATGATGTTGAAAATGCGTCACTTCCTAAAATGCTTGAATTCATGCAATTGCTTGAGAAACAAAAGGAAGAAAATGATAGACAAGAGGAGCTTCTTGAAAAACAAGAAGACTTGCTTATTCTTGAAAAGAAAAGAAACCTTGAACTAGAGAAGCTTCTAGAAGTTGAAATAAATAAAAATGAAGAATTAACCTTGTCTATCACTAAAATTGAGAATACTGGTGAAAATGTTAAAAGTGATAAAGATAAACTTCAAGAGAAATATGAGGATTTGGAAAAGACTCATAAGTCCCTTGAAGAACAATACAAAATTCTTTCAACTTTCACATCCACTTCCACCAACAATTCTCATGCTTCCACTAGCAAAGGATGTGATAGGTGCTATAACATTGATGTTGATGCTTGTGCTACTAATGTGAAATTGATTGATGATTTGAACAAGCAAGTGAGGGCTCTTGAAAGCAAGATACAACATGGGAAGAATGTTGTTGACAATGAAAAGGCAAAGTATGCAAGAGGTGCATACGCATACACTAGAATGCCCCATGTCATGGATGGCATTGGCTATGTTGAGGGTGCCATGCACAATACACGGGAAAACAAGAATGAGAAGAAATTCCTTAAGTTCACCAAGGAAGGATCTTATCAAAAGAAGCAAGCTAACAACATGAACACTAACCATACTTCTTTTGCTAATGATTCTCATGTTAATGTACCTTACTCTACATGTGCACTATTTCATGATTTTGATGCTTCATATGTGCTTATGAGAAACATGCATAGTCGTGTATATGTCAAATATGTTGGGCCACGCAACAAGAGACCAAAGGCTTGTGTGTGGGTGTCCAAAGTACTTGTGACTAATGTTGATGAGGACATCACTCCTAAGGATACATGCAACACTCCTCCAATTCTGGACTTGCAAGGTCCAATGACTAGAGCTCGTGCACGACGACTAAATTTAGAGGTGAGCTCGTTCCTATGTTGTTCATTATATGTCACTTTTAAGAATGGTTTGCTACCTAATAATTATATTGTAATTAGGAACCATGGAGAGGACCAGCAGATGATGGGAGAAGGACTTGGAGACGTGGAGGACCAGCAAGGATGTGGAAGCCAAGGTGGAGGCCCAACCAAAATCGACTTCGAGTCCGTTTCGGGGCTCAGGACCAGTCTGCACTAAAACGGATGCCTAGGACGCATACGGACTCAGATTTGGATGTTCTACATATGCACGGAAAGATAAGAAGAAGACCTTTCCAATGTCGCCGGTCTCATATCAAAATTCATCCAGAGTCATCGGGAATTATCGAAACAAGAGAGGGTCCAGAATCTATTTCGGTGCTGCGTCACCTGTTTTTGGCCTTTGGGCTTTGTATCTAGTTGAGCCCAATTAGGGGTGCGTCCAGAGGGTCTTGCACGACCCTAGGATCTTCATATACAGCCACCACCGCATCATTAGGGTTTGGGTTTTGCTTAGATTATTCTGTTCATAATAGTTTTGCCGTCATCACAGTTTGTGAGACCCCAACTTCGTGAGATTCATAATACATCTGCAATTGTGTTGCCTTCTTCTTTGTTCTTGCTTGTGTTCTTGATTCGCAGGCAGGGATTAGCCTTCTCGGTGAGGTCAATCATTTTAGGACGGTTGATAACCAAAGGAGACGTCGATGCTGCGATTGCGGGGTTTAAAACATGCTATTCTGAAGTCGGATCGATTTGTGTGTCGCCTCCGACCCAATCAACATATCCAGAACCTTTCGGAAGATCGGGAACCTTTGTCCACATCAAATGTGAAAGGACCCAAGCAAATTTGGGTACCTAAAAACAAATCTTAACTTGTTTTGTAGGACTATGTCTCCGGAGGGTCAAGTTGGGTAATTGATAGTGGATGCACTAATCATATGACCGGAGACAAAAAGATGTTCAAGTCATTTGAGCCAAGCCACAACAACAATGAATATATTACATTTGGTGACAATGGAACGGAACAAGTCCTAGGTTATGGTAAAGTCCCTCTCACTCCCTCGTATTCTCTTTCCAAGGTTATGCTCGTTGATCATGTTGACTTCAATCTTTTGTCCATCTCACAATTTTGTAAAATGGGCTATGATTGCTTGTTCAACGAATGTGGTGTGACCGTCTATAAGAGGAGTGATGGCTTGGTTGCTTTTAAGGGTGTGCTCAAAGAAAAGCTTTATATTGTGGATTTCTCCACGGATAAAGCTAGACTTGGTACATGCTTATTAGCAAAGTCCAACATGGGGTGGTTGTGGCATAGAAGACTTGCCCATGTTGGTATGAGAAATCTTCACAAACTCCAAAAGGGCGGCCACACCATAGGACTAACCGATGTTTGTTTTGAGAAAGATAGAATTTGTAGTGCGTGTCAAGCGGGAAAGCAAGTTGGAGAATCACACCCCGCGAAGAATATGATGACCACCAAAAAGCCATTGGAGATGTTGCACACGGACCTCTTTGGACCCGTCTCCTACATAAGCATTGGTGGTAACAAATATGGTCTTATTATTGTTGATGATTTTTCTCGCTTCACGTGGGTGTTCTTTTTACATGATAAAGGTGAAGTGAAAGATGTGCTCAAGACGTTCATGAGAAGAGCACAAAATGAATATGAAGTGAAGATCAAGAAAATAAGTAGTGACAACGGCACCGAGTTTAAGAACACTCAAGTTGAAGAGTACCTTGATGAAGAAGGCATCAAACATGAATTTTCAGCACCCTACTCCCCTCAACAAAATGGGGTGGCCGAAAGAAAGAACCGTACAACACCGCATGCCATGCCTCCAACCGGTTGTATCTCCACCGAATCTTGAAGAAAACCCCATATGAGCTACTAACCGGTAACAAGCCTAATATTTCATACTTTTGTGTTTTTGGGAGCAAATGTTTTATGCTAAACAAGAAACCCAAGACTTCAAAGTTTGCTCCAAAAGTTGATGAAGGTTTCTTGCTTGGTTATGGGTCGAATGTTCATGCCTATCGTGTGTTGAACAAAACCACCGGTTGTGTTGAAATTTCACTGACATGACATTTGATGAATCTAATGGCTCCGAAGAGGAGCAAGTTGCTATTGATGATATATATAATGAAGCTCCTAGAAATGCAATAAAAAGGATGGTCATTGGTGATGTAAGACCACAAGAAACATCAAGTGTTGAAAGTCAACCCTCTCCCTCAAGACAAAATCAACATCATGATATTGAAGGAATTAATCATACAAGTGGTCAAGATCAAGATGTTGGGGATCATGAGCAAGTATCAAGTGATGATTCTCAAGGACATGATCAAGGGGTTGATAAAGATGGTGGTCAAGAAAGCTTACATCCACCACATCCAAGAGTACATCAAAGTGTACAACGTGATCACCCCGTCGAGCAAATTCTTGGAGATATTGACAAGGGGGTAATCACTATATCTTGAGTTAGTAATTTTTGTGAACATTACTCTTTTGTCTCTTCTATGGAGCCATTTAAGGTAGAACAAACACTTGAGGATTCGGATTGGGTGATGGTCATGCAAGAAGAATTGAACAACTTCACAAGAAATAAAGTATGGATATTGGAGGAAAGGCCAAAGAACAAGAATATTGTGGGCACCAAGTGGGTGTTTCGTAATAAACAGAATGAAGATGGTGTTGTGACAAGAAATAAGGCAAGGCTTGTGGCAAAGGGGTACTCACAAGTGGAAGGTTTGGATTTTGATGAAACCTATGCCCCCGTACCAAGGCTTGAATCTATTAGAATATTACTTGCTTTTGCTACTCACCATGATTTTAAGTTGTACCAAATGGACGTGAAAAGTGCATTCCTCAATGGGCCAATCAAGGAAGAAGTGTATGTGGAGCAACCACCGGGCTTTGAAGACCCAAAGTATCCTAAACATGTTTTCAAGCTCCATAAGGCGCTCTATGGGCTTAAGCAAGCTCCAAGAGCATGGTATGAATGCCTTAGGGATTTTCTTGTTAAAAAAGGTTTTGTAATTGGCAAGGCCGATGCAACCCTCTTCACCAAGCATTTTGGCAATGATATCTTTGTGTGCCAAATATATGTCGATGACATTATATTTGGTTCTACTAACCAAAACTTTTGTGATAAGTTTAGCAAGATAATGACCTAGAGGTTTGAGATGTCCATGATGGGAGAATTAACATACTTTCTAGGCTTCCAAGTGAAGCAACTCAAGGATGGCACCTTCATATGTCAAGCCAAGTACACTCAAGACTTATTGAAGAAGTTTGACATGGACAAGGCCAAGCCCATCAAAACACCCATGCCAACAAATGGACACATCGACCTCAACAAAAAGGACAAGCCCGTTGATCAAAAGGTATACCGCTCCATGATAGGATCTTTGCTTTATCTTTGTGCATCTAGGCCCGATATCATGCTTAGTGTGTGTATGTGTGCACGTTTTCAAGCCGCTCCTATGGAGTGTCACATGATGGCTGTTAAAAGAATCTTGAGATATTTGGTTCACACACCCAACCTAGGGCTTTGGTACCCCAAGGGTTCAAAGTTCAACCTTTTAGGCTATTCCGATGCGGATTATGCCGGGGATAAGGTAGATAGAAAAAGCACCTCCGGAATATGCCAATTCTTGGGTAGGTCCCTAGTGTCATGGTCATCCAAGAAACAAAATTCTGTTGCACTTTCCACCACCGAAGCGGAGTATGTTGCAGCCGGTAGTTGTTGTGCACAACTACTTTGGATGAGACAAACTCTAAGGGACTACGGTAACAAGTTGAACCGTGTTCCACTCCTATGTGACAATGAGAGTGCCATAAAGCTTGCTTATAACCCTGTTAAGCATTCGCGCACAAAGCATATAGATATCCGCCATCACTTTTTGAGAGATCATTCTATCAAGGGGGATATAGAAGTGAGTCATGTGCGAACTGAAGATCAACTAGCCGATATATTCACCAAGCCACTAGATGAGAAAAGATTTTGCTATCTTAGGAGTGAACTAAATATTCTTGACTCTAGCAATGTGATGTAGAGGATGTGCACATCTGAGTGTTGAGTGCTCAATTATTGCAAAAAAAAAAACCATGGTTTTATGTCAAAACTTGTTTGTTTTTGATTGTTCCATGATTCTTGATCTCTTGATCAATCTTGTCAAAATATGGTCATAGTTTTGAATGGTTGGTTGATTGACTGACCATAGGCTGGCAAGAATCCTTTTTGTCCATCCTCATTTATACTTATTTGTTTCAAACTATCCCCAGTCCTGCCTGTTGACACCCATCGGACAAGTCCGACGGTCCAGTTTTCACCCCTTTAACCCAGCCCAACTTACCCCTTCGGTCAACACCCCCTCATTCACATCTCTCACGTTCTCTCTCCTCAAGAACTCCCTCAAAGGCGGCCCCAAGGCGATCTCCCTCTCCCACCATCCATTGGAGCAAGTTTGGAGGCCAAGAGGTCCTCCTCCATTGGCAAAGTCGGATCCCCCATCACTCTTGCAAGGTTTTCCCTCTTTCCCTCTCTCTCCCTTAGGGTTAGGGTTCTAGGGCAATGCTAGTTTCCAATCCTTTTTCCCTTGCACTTTTGATCCATGGAGATAGCTTCTAGCACGTTATGGTAGGAGTAGACAAAGTTTGGTCGCTGGTGGTAGGTGGATTTATGGAGGATCTAGGTTTTTGGAGAAACTGCGAGTCATCGGACAAGTCCGATAGGCATCTGACATGTCCGGCGGCATGTAGTTCCTCCAAAAGTCTAAGTCCCTCACTGATTCTCCTCACCCCTTTTTCCTCTCTTTTGTCTATCTTTTGACTTCTGCTATTCCTGTTGTCAGCATGTCGGATGTGGAAGCATCCCCCTTGAGGGAGAAGAGGGCCAAAGCTAGTGATGATCAAGGTCAAAGCCAACCAAAGAGAAATAAAGTCACCGCCAAGCGCGTTCGGCGCACCTATCTCCAACAACCAACTGAAAGGGAGGAGCCAGCTGAGTCCGAAGAGCTGAACAGAGTCATGCATCCTCCCTCTGAAATGCTCAACTCCAACCGAGAGAGGGTGGACTTCTTTCACGCATCCCTTGAGACATGCACTAAAGCAAGGTTGGTCAACTATTATGCTCGTGATAAGGAAGCTGTTGATTCTCGCTTTCATGCTCATTTCCATGTGGATTGGTACCGCTCCACCTACCTCCGCATGAAGAACCCTGTTTTTGAGAGCAAGTGGCTAGATTGGGACTATATGAAGTCCAAGAAGCACCCTCTGTTCAACCAAGTTCTAGCTACTTTTGAGCATCATGGTCTTAAGACCTTCTTGACTCTCAACTACTCATGGAACAAGGAAATCATCTCTCAGTTCTTTTCAACTGTGTTCTTTGAGGATGTCAAGTCTATGGTGTGGATGATAAATGGTACTAAATACAGCTGCACCTTGAATCAGTTTGCTTCTATGATAGGACTCAAAAGCTCACGCAAGGCAGAGCACAAGATTCACTCGGGCAGCTACATGAGCGATGAGGACATAAGGCATATGTACATGGATTCGGAGAACAGTATCCCTCCCAACTCAAATGGCTTGCTACCCTTTTTCTCAGTCTTGTTTAGGATCTACAGGAGCACTTTGGCTCCAAGGGGTGGCAACTCTGACCGTATTCCTGCATATCAGAGGGACATCTTGCACTGGGTTCATGGGGATCAGAAATTTGATGCATTTGACTATGTCTATCAGGAGATATGGGACATCTCCATCTCTTCCAAGCGTGGCTGTGGATATGCCCCGCACATCATGTATATGATCGAGAAGGTCTCAGGCTTGACTTTCAAAAAGGACATGAAGCATCTGAGTCTCAAACCTCAGATTCCTTCTAATTGGACTCCTGACACCTCCTCTGGTCAGTTCTTTGGTGCAGCTCAGCCACCATCCTCTGCTCCGCCTCCTCAGGTTCCCAGAGCTTCTTCTAGGGCCACCGGTTCTTCTCGTGCTGCCCCACCTTCTCGTGGCAAGAGGAGTGGGGTTATGAAGATCTTCAAATCCCTCCTTGGCATGTGTAGGAGCATTAACCAAAGGATGGATGTGATTGAGAGGAACTAGAAGATCATCATAGAGAAGATGCAATGTGAAGTTCCTCCTCCTCCATCACCTCGGGCAGAAGATTCCTACCCACCTGCTTTTCAGGACCCCACTCCCAACTTCTCTACAGAGGAGTTGAACTATTTTAGGTACTATCCTCCACCTTCTTAGTTCCACACAGGAGATGGCTCTAGTGGGCAACATGTCCGCTTTGATGAAGAAGAAGAGGAAGTAGAAGAGCAAGAAGAAGATCCCGCTGCCTATGATCTTCGCCAGCGCAAGGGAAAAGCTCCCGCTCAAGATGAGGAAGACGAAGAAGAAGAAGGTGATGAGGATGATGAAGACTATGAAGACTCTGAGGAGTAGAGATCTCATCACCATCCACCCGCATTTTTCTCCTTTTTGGTGTCTTGATGCCAAAGGGGGAGAAGTGTAATCTATCGTTTTATACATTTACTTAGTTTGTGAGTTGTGAGTGTGATGAAGTTGGACAATTTGGTTCTTTTTGGATTGGTTCATAAAACTCTTATTTGTGTCGTTTGTGTTTTGTAAGACTATTTGCTTGTGGTACTTATATCTCTTTATTTGTGGCTTGGAGAGGTTTGTGTCTCTTTATGATGATCTATTGTTTTATCTCCTTCTACTAGATGCATTTGTATGATAATACTTGTCATATGCAATGTCTTATATTCATATGCTTAACTATTGCAAATCATCATGTATGCATAGTGTTAGGGGGAGCTCTCATTTTTTTTTTCAAATATGTGCATTTGTTATTCTATCTCCAATTTTTCATTTATGCACACATTTAAGGGGAGCTCCTCACAAATTATTCCGTTTCTATATCTCTTTATAATAAATTAGTTGTATTATCATCAATCACCAAAAAGGGGGAGATTGAAGGTGCATCTAGACCCCTAATTTTATTTTGGTGATTGGCGCCAATACAATTAAGACTGGACTAATGTTTCAATGAGCATGTGTGTAGAAGATGGCTCAATTATTGATGACAAAATGCATAGAAGCTCAAATACTCAAAGAAAAGGAGAAAACAAAGTGGCTAAGAAATTTCAAGATGATACTACAAAATTTGCTCAAATATGAAGCTCATGAAGTTCTTACTTTATTTTTGAGTATAGGAAAAGCCGTACTATTAAGAGGGACACAAAAGTGTGAAGCAATGATGAACTAAGAGCAAAATCCAAAAAATCCACAGCCAAAACACTTTTCCAGGGCAAAATCATCGGACTTGTCCGACCTATCGGACTCCAGAACCTTTGCCACTCTGTGTCGTCGGACTTGTCCGACGGTCATCGGACAAGTCCGACCCATCGAACTTCACTGTCGGACTACAGTACCTGTGTCAAACCTTAGCCATCGGACTTGTCCGATGGTCAACTTGTCCGAGGCATCGGGCAAGTCCCTCGGACTCCAGAACCAGCGCCAACTTGTTCCATCGGACATGTCCAATGACCATCGGACTTGTCCGATGGAGATCTAAGAAATACCCATCCAAATGGCTCTTTTTCTTCTTGAGCTATAAATAGACCCCCACTTCGTCCCTTGCCTGGTTGGTCACTCATTCCACTCAAAAACACTCTCAAGCTCACTTTGCTCTCCAAATCCCTCCTCCCTTACTTCCAATCTTGATTTGTGAAGGGATTGAGAGAAGATTCAAGAGCTCCATTGACTTCAAGCTTCCATTGTCTCAAGCTCTTGGTTCATCCTCACCGCCGACCACGTTTGTATTTGTTACTCTTAGGAATTCATCCCCTAGACAGTTAGAGGTACCCGTAGAGCTCCCAACTTGTGTGGTGACGCCTCGGAAAGTTTGTATTGACCCCTCCTTCGTGGAGTTTGCTATTGGAAAGCCAAGTTTGATCTTTGTGGTCACTTGGAGAGGTTAGGGTTGAAAGAAACCCGGTCCTTTGTGGATCCCTCAACGGAGACGTTGGCTTCTTTGTGGAGCTGAACTTTGGTGAACAAATCTTGTGTCTTCCCTTGTCCTCTTTTACATACTTGTTATTTACTTGCTCTTATCCATAACTTGCTAGATAGGGTTTGTCTCATTTCTCTTAAATTAACTTGTGTAGGTTGCTTGCTAGTTATTCCCCTCATTTCTACAACTTCCCCTAGCTTGTAATTACTAGATCCTAGCTTGTCTTCTGTTAGTTTAAAGTTTTAATCGGCCGATCTACTTTTCTAACTGTGACATCGGACAAGTCCATCGGACTTTCCTCACTATCGTCGGACAAGTCCGACTCTACGCATTTGATTTTTATTATTAAGTGATTTTCAGGGACAATTGCCTATTCATCCTCCCCCCCCCCCCCCCCTCTAGGCACTTTCAAAAGTGCACCCGTACCCGCACCCGGCGGGGCCCCGCACCCGGGACCCGAATTGCCATCCCTAACATAAGGCGAGGGAATAAAGAAGTAGGTAAGTAAATCAAAGGTTTTACATTGGACACAAATGTTTTTTAAAAGCATTGGACATAAGTGTGTAGCACTTCATGAGTTGCATGAACATAAATTGTATCATCAGTAAATAGAAATATTTAACATGTTTGGATAACTTTGTGATCCATGATAAATTTGGAGTTTGTATGCTAGAATGATACGTTTTGTTCAAATTATTTGGTTTAAGTACCAAATAATACAATAAAGATGATAATTTAACCAAAGACCCCAAATCTACACACAAGTGTGGTTCTGAGGCTCGTAGTGTCGGAAACAATTCCTCTATGCCAAACATACCACATCTCCCTCTTACAACACTACTATGTGGAAATTTTCCTAGCAAATATACAAAACATGGAAAAATTGTTTGGAACATACTAAAGACATGATTGATTTTGGTACCAACAGAGTTTGGCTCGTACCCGGGAACCAGGCTCTCGCCAGCTAGGCTTAATGCATGCAAAGTCAATGTGATTGGTTACTTGTTTTCATGCAACCAGGATTGGTAAAGAAATTGATTGATTAGCCTCTACCCCGGCACGTCTGCTCTCATGCCGCATGCAGCCAACAGATACGAGAAAAATTCATGCATGCATAGAGCCTGGCTCAGGTGCCCGTTTTGCATGCGAGGAGTCAGGCCCAGCACCCTGTACAGACAACCAATCAGTAGTAACTTGCATCTCGACAGCCTGGCTCGATCAGATGCAATCATCCAGTTATTCCCTAATAAATTGTAGCTTCGTCCTGAGCACACCAACAAATTGAATTTAGTTTTAACATATTACGATTATGAAAAAAATTATTTGTAGCATACTATAATTATTTAATAATTATTTTAACTTTTCTCTATTAATATATAAAATATGTTAAAATTTAAAACTTGACACAAATATACATTGTTGTATTCTTTATTATAAAAAAATAAAGCTATATTTTTTCGAATGTTTGTATGGTTTGCTGCATAAATTAAATATTAAAACAATTAGCAAATAACATAATAAATTGAAAAAATCTAGCTCTATTTTTAGATGATAGAAAATACACAATGTATATTTGTGCCAAATTTCAAATTCTAATATATTTTATATATTAAAATAGAAAAAATAAAAATAATTATTAAATAGTTATAATGTGTCAGAGATGATTTTTTCCACAATTATAGTATGTTATAACTAAATTGATTTGTTAGTGTGTTCTAGATCATTTCTCCGTAAAACATTGTTAACCCATGTGTTTCTTCCGTGATGGATCGTTATCAGCAGGCCTGCCCTGGCAGGATAGCTATCCGGTAAATCCCCTTTTGTGTTCGTCCTTTTGGCGACCGCGGAACAGCGTCCCGAACCACAAGTGTCCCGTTTTCACCAAACCGTGCTATCTACGCGTTCAACCGACTTTGTCCGTTCCACCTACACACCACATTTCACCGTGCTGCCCAGCCGAATGCCAACTGCATGTCCCAATCAGCCGATTTGCTTACTGATACATGTCTGGACTCCAGCACTTTGGCGGCCAAAACTGTCTTAATTTTTCCGTAGTGTCTAGGGTGAATGATGTACAGGGTTGTTTCGGAGAAAAGAAATGAATAATATGATGCTGAAGTGATCATGAGCCTAGAGATGACATTTGCTGCAAGCAAACCACTTCAAAATAAGCAAATGCTGTCCAGTTAGGCGTTGCTGCACCGTAGCTCGACCAACACGCAACCTCCAATCCTTGCTGGAGGCAGAGTACGGAAACAAACTTTTTTTGTTACGACCTCGGAAAAAGACAGACAACTGGTTGTACAGAAAACATGCTACATAACGTGCTCAATCCATCGAAAGCAGAATCATCACTGACTCACTGCTTCAACAAATTGAATCTGCACTATCAGTAAAACAATACCTCCATATATTGTGAGCAATGCCCATTGCAATATAACAGAGCAGATGAATATTATCCATGTTCAAGCTTCTTAATATCTACAATTTGCAAAAGTTACTTTGTACCACATGAGACTTCTTGAGCTTGCTACTCCTGAAGTCCCATAACTAGATTGCCATACTCCCTCTTCTCAATTATATGACGCGAGGACATTATTAAGTTCAAAACTGAACTAACTTGTAATAACGTCAAATAAATGAGAATGGAGGGTGTACATCTTTGGCATGGCCCTCAGCAGGACGATACAAGGAATAAATGTTACACAATGCTTCCACAAGAAATGCACACTACTCAATCCAATATCAACCTATTTCAGAGCATGTGACCTAACTGTGGATTTGTCAAGGTCAAGTACAATCCTTGTGGCCTCCATAACAATCTGCCCATCCATGTAGTGTTGCCTACACACTGGCATATACACATCAGCTCCTCCAATCAGTTCAGTTCTGGTTTCCTGTGTCTTCCTCAACGTGAAGAATGCCCGGCGACCGCACAGCTCGCAGCGTGCTGTTAGCTTGGTCACCGAATCAGCCAAGGGAACAATATCCAGAACCGAACCAAACTTTTTTCTGTTGAAATCACAATCATTAAAAAAAATTCTAGCACCATAATCTATTTGGATAAGTATCCAAACAATCAAGGAGGTATATGTAATTCCAGTGAGTACCTTTTGTAGTCACCATCTAGCCCAGCAACAACTACAATTTTTCCATCACGATCTGCAGCTTTGCAGCAGAAATCGTGAAGATCATCAAAGAACTGGGCTTCATCAATACCTATAACATCTACCTGCAGTAACCAATTTCAGTAAGCAACCTACAGATTTCGAAGAGGATTCAAGGGTCTATTCCAGAACCATGCCACATGCTTAATAAGACTATAAAATTTTTAAGATTTCAACAGCTCTGTTGGCTGGAAATCTTGGTAGACAATTTCAATGACAAAAGCAGGGTACTGAACTGTTGATCTGGTACCTCATACAAAAAATAAACTGAATGTAGCAACTAGCAAATGAGTATTTATTCCAGGATCAAGAAAAAGAATTCAGTCAACCATAGCATAATACCAGGTATTTGGTCAAGATAGTAGATCCAACAATAAAATTGATCTGAAAATGCTAAGGTTATAGACTTTCCTCAGTCAATTTGTTCATTTTTTTAACTCAACATAGTTCTTTTCAAAGAATAAAAATTGCAGAAATAGTTAAACTCCAATAAAGCAACATCTAGAAGTTTCCAAACTCCTGAACTGAGCAAGCCAAATTTACGAGCTTCATGATAACTGTTAATGTGTACATAAGGCCCATCTATATTAGGCCAGGCCCATTGTAAACTGAACATTAGGCCCATCTATAGGCCCATTGTAAACTGAACATATACCCACCCCTTAGGGTTTGGAGGAATAGACTACATTCATTTTCTCCAACATTATCAGATAAGGGTTCCTCCCTCTCTCTCTCTCTCCTCATCTCCCGCCTCCAGCCGCCACCACCTTCCAGCCGACGCCGCCGGGCCGCCGGACTTCCCTCCTCTTGCCTCTCCTTCCTCCCGTGCCGCTGGGCTGTCGTGGCCGCGCCTCCCGCCAGCGCTGCCGCCGGTCCGGCTATCGGCAGACCGGATCTGCCCACCGTCAGGTCGGATCTAGCCGTGCCCAGATCCGCACACCGAGGGGGGCGCCTGGGGGGCCAGGCGCCGCCACCGCCGCGGGAGCTGCGTGTGCCACACCGACTGCCGCCGTCGTCACGGCGAATGCCACCGCCATCGCCGTGCCGATGGCCGCCGGTGGCGCTGGTCTGGCTGCCGCCGGCATGGGCCCGGCTATGGGCCCCGCCGCTGCGGCCAGGCCGTCGCCGGTGCTCGGCGTCTCCTCACCGCTGCCGCCAAGGGCAAGCAAGTGATCCCCGGGATTACTGTCATCGCCGCTAGTGGCCTACCCCTGGGCCCTACGCTGGCTTGGGCATGCCTCCATCGCTGCTGCTTGTGGGCGCCTCGACCCCTGCCGATGACACCCAGACCCAGGCGGCCGCGGACGCGCTCTACCGCCAGGCTGAGGAGGTTTAGCGCTTCCTCGACATCGCCGCCAACCACCAGCCCGTCGCTCCCGTCCCCGACACCGCGGCGTCCTCGTCTCAGTCGCCTCTAGCCCTCCACAATGATGCGACCGATCAGATGGTCATGCAGCTCCACCTCCAAGCCATCGGAATCCAGAACATCCGTGCCCTAGTCTTCGTTGTCCTCAACCCCGAGTCCTTCGCCTCCACAATGATGCGACCGATCAGATGGTCATGCAGCTCCACCTCCAGGCCATCGGAATCCAGAACATCCGTGCCCTAGTCTTCGTTGTCCTCAACCCCGAGTCCTTCGCCTACAGGTGCTGACGCGACCAGGTCCTCCCTCCGCCGCTACGCCCTCGACGACCACGTCCTCGCCGACACACCTACTGTGGCGTGGGACGTGCTCTGGGCGCACCTCGACAGTGTCGCCATGTCCTGGATCTTTGAGACCATCTCCCTAGATCTCCAGGACATCATCCGGTCCCACAACGGTACCGCGTGCGAGGCCTGGCTAACTATCGAGGCCCAGTTCCTTAGCAACGCCGAGGCCCGTGTGCTCCACCTCAACGCGTCATTCCGTACCTTCCAGCAGGGCAATCTCTCCGTTGGTAAGTACTGCAGGAGGATGAAGGGCATGTCGGATGCACTTCACGACCTCGGATGCCTAGTGAGCAATCAGATCTTGGTCCTCCATGTCCTGCGGGGTCTCAACTCTAACTACGACCTCCTACGGACATGGATCCCTCGACAACGCCCCTTCTCCTCCTTGCAGGTACGGGATGACCTTGTCTGAGATGAGATCACCCGCGAGCTCACGCTAGCACCACCCCCCGCCGCGCTCGTGGCTGCTCCACTGCCCCACCGGCCACCTCCCTCCTCGGTACTACTACACCGGCGCTCACCAGGAGAGGGGGGGGAGGGGGTTGGACCCGGCTTGGGGGGAGGGGGGGTCAGGGGAGTACTACTGCTCCGGCTTCTACGACCTCGACTCCTACCCCTGGTGGTGCACCCTGGCCATCCTTCAACAACCTATGGTCAGGGCGCATCTCCATGTGGCCATTCCAGGCTCGAGGGGGGGAGGGGGGGCTCGACCACAGCACCTGCCCGTGGCCTTGTTCACTGGCCCTGCTCCCCTGGGTCCGAGGACCTGGACTGCTCCTGCTTATGCACCCCAGCCAGCCACCGAACTGGCCTGGGGGATGAGACTAGGCGGCTCTGGCTCAGTCCTTCAACACCTTGGGACTGACCCCGCCGGTCAACACGGAGTGGATCGCCGACTCGGGTGCCTCGTTCCACACCATGTCAGATGCTGGTATTTTATCTTTTGTACACCCTCCTCCTCATGGTTGGCGATGACACTTGTCTTTCAGTCACCTCTGTGAGGTTTGCTCCGGGTTGTTTTCGCCTTCCACACATTCTTGTTGCCCCGCAGATGGTTCATAACCTTCTTTTCATTCGTCAATTTACTGCTGATAACTCTTGCACTGTTGAATTTGACTCTTCTGATCTTATTGTGAATGATTCGATTTCTCGGCGTCCGCTCTTCCGATGTGATAGCATAGGGCCCCTTTACACCCTTCGTCTTTCTGCTTCCGCTTCTTCGTTATCGCCTCCTTCATCAGATTTTGCAACCACACCATCATCCACGACTTGGCATTGTCGACTTGGGCATCCTGGCAGATCTTCATTGTACTAGGGCTCCTGATGAGCATTTTTGTCATGCGTGTTAGTTAGGTCATCATGTTAGACTTTCTTTTTTTTCTTCTTCGCATGCGAGTCATGCCTTTGATCTCATTCACTGTGATTTGTGGACTTCACCTGTCATTAGTATGTCTAGCTATAAGTATTACTTGGTGATTGTGGATGATTTCTCTCATTACTCTTGGACTTTTTCGATGCGTGCCAAGTCTGACACTTTCCCTACCCTCCTTCACTTCTTTGCCTAGGTTTCCACTCAGTTTGGGCTCATCATCAAGGCTGTCCAGTGTGATAACGGCCGGGAGTTCGACAATCACGCCTCTCGAGACTTCTTCCTCTCGTGGTGTTCACCTGCACATGTCATGTCCATATACCTCGCCTCAGAATGGCAAGGCTGAGAGAATGATTCGCACAACAAACGATGTTGTGCGCACCCTTCTCCTCCAGGCCTCCCTTCCTGCCCGCTTCTGGGCCAAGGGTCTACACACAGCCACCTACCTTCTCAACCGCCTTCCCTCCATGGCCTCACCTGCTCCCACTCCTCACCACACCCTTTTCCACACCCCACATCGGTATGATCACCTTCGGATCTTCGGGTGCACCTGCTACCTTAACATATTCGCCACTGCTCCCCACAAGTTGGCGCCTCGATCGACTCGGTGTGTCTTCCTTGACAACTCCCCCGATCACAAAGGGTACCGTTGCTTCGATCTCACCTCTCGCCGCATCCTCATCTCCCGACACGTCGTGTTTGACGAGTCGAACTTCCCATACTCCACCTCCACTACTCCCTCACCTGATCCTGACCTCGAGTCCGTTTTTCCGATTGACCCGGTGGTCCAGCCCCTGACTTTTGTTTACCACTTTTCAGCAGGTTCTCTGGCGATCTCTACCACGCCATGCACGGCACTGAAGTCTTCGCCTGCGCCACACGTGGCCCCTGAGTCTTTGCCTACGCCACGCACTGCCCCGTCGCCACTTCCTACGTCATGGGAGCCTCCGAGCCGGTGCAGGTCTACAGGCGTCGTGCGACGCTGGTCCCAGAGCCGGTGGTCTCTCCGCCACCACCGCCTACACCTGAGCCAGCAGTGCGCTCTCGGGCTCGCTCTCGGGTCGACCCGGAGGTGTACCACCCGTCTATCGTCCATCGGGATCCTGGGCACACTCATCCCATGGTGACACGACGAGCGGTAGGTGTCCTCTATGCTATCGAGGCGGAGCCAGGAGTCTCACCTGTGCCCTCCTCCGTCCGCGATGCCCTGGCGGATCCTCATTGGCGTCGGGCTATGGAGGAGTCCGCGCTCTTGTTGCCAACCAGACATGGGACCTCGTACCGCATCCGTCTGGTTGCAATGTGGTCACTAGCAAGTGAATCTAGATGCATAAGCGTCGGGCCAATAGTTCTCTAGAGCGCTACAAGAATCGCTGGGTTCTTCGAGGCTTCACCCAGCGGTCTGGTATGGACTATGATGAGACTTTCAGTCCGGTGGTGAAACCGGCCACAGAGGCACGATTCTCTCACTGGCTCTCCCGCTCCTGGCCCGTCTACCAGCTCGATGTGAAGAATGCCTTCCTCCATGGCACTCTGACAGAGACAGTCTACTGCAGTCAGCTAGCGGGGTTTGTGGATTCCAGTCGTCCAGATTTGGTCTGCCGCCTCAACAAGTCCCTTTATGGCTGGAAGCAAGCTCCTCGGGCGTGGTACTCTCGACGTGCCACGTTCTTTGGCCACGTTGGGCTTCACTGAGTGCAAGTCTGACACTTCTCTGTTTGTTTACCGCCAGGGATCTGATGCTGCCTACCTGCTGCTCTATGTTGATGATATCATCCTCACTGCTTCCAGTCAGGCCTTCCTTCAGAGTATCATTTAGTCACTGCAGCGTGAGTTTGCTATGAAGAATCTGGGTGTGCTCCACCACTTCCTAGGGGTCACTGTGGAGCCCCGTCCCTCTAGTCTCTTTCTTCACCAGTGGCAGTATGCTCTTGATTTTCTAGAGCGGGCTGGGATGACTAATTGCAAGCCCTGCTCCACCACCGTCGACACTCAGGGGAAGCTTTCTGCGGACGTGGGTGCTCCGATTGCTGACCCGACTGCTTACTGAAGCCTTGTTGGGGCTCTTCAGTACCTCACCTTCACCATGCCGGACATTACTTATGCCATCTAGCAGATCTGTCTTCATATGCATGATCCTCAAGAGTCACATCTCACTGCTCTGAAGCGTCTGCTACGCTACGTTCGAGGGACTGTTGACTTCGATTTGGTACTTCACCGGGCTCCCTCCACCGAGCTTGTCATGTACACCAACGCTGACTAGGCCGGGTGCCCTGACACTCGTCAGTCCACTTCCGGTTACGCCGTCTTCCTAGACGGCAACCTCATCTCCTGATCGTCCAAGCGGCAGTCGGTGGTTTCCCGCTCCAGTGCCAAGACGGAGTACCGGGCAATTGCCAACGATGTGGCTGAGGCGTCTTGGCTTCGGCAGCTCTTGGCGAAGCTTCACAACCCGCTCACCAAGAGCACGCTTGTCTACTGCGACAACATCAGCGTTGTCTACCTCTCCACCAACCCGGTCCAGCATCAGCGGACGCCACGTTCGGGTGCTTCATGTCTCGACCACCTCCCAGTTCACTGACATCTTCACCAAGGGTCTGCCCTCCTCGACGTTCTCAAAGTTTTGGTCCAGTCTCAACATCATTAGTGGCTAGTTGTGACTGCGCGGAGGGCAGGGGGGTTGTAGCCTTTTTCTTGTCCAGTCTTGAACTCCGTTACGCCGGTAGTTCCGACTGGGGGGGGGGGGGTGTTAATGTGTACATAAGGCCCATCTATATTAGGCCCATTGTAAACTGAACATATACCCACCCCTTAGGGTTTGGAGGAATAAACAACATTCATTTTCTCCAACAATAACAAGTTATTCCCACTGATTAACGCTAACACCAAAAAGCATTAGAACAGAGTACACACTAAATAAAAAAAACTTGTGACCCTAGTATGTACTGTCGAATATCAACAATGTGTTATGGCTGGGGACTAGAAGGCAAGAAGCAAAGTTACTGGCCCTCCAATGGAGGCTCTGAGTTGCGGTAATTCTTGCTTGCTTTATTAAATCAATCTGCTGGCATTATATAGCTCAACACCTAACACAATCTTACTAACTCTCCAACCAACTAACAAACTCAATCTCCTAACAACTCAATCTTTATCTTTGTAATACTATTCCTTTAAACGCAAGCAATCCTAAAAACTCTGCTAAACGACCCTAGCCACTTTGATTTGGCTCAGACTTCTTGTGCCACCTAATATACTTCTGACCGAAGAAGACACTTCCTCCTGCCTGGCAAAACAACTTGTCCTCGAGCTGGAACTCTGGGTGATCAAGAGTTGAACGCCTCCAAGCGCTCCCATGTAGCATCAGCAGGTGCACAATCTTGACATTTGACCAGTAGCTCACAGGATTCCTTGGTTGGCCTTGCACGCAACACTTTCTCTGGTTTGGGCACCGCATGCCCGTGCACAATCACGGGCACTAGTGCCGGTGACTGTGGCAGCACTCCTTTAAACTTCTTTCAAAAGACGATGTGGAAAACATTATGAACTTGGGCTTTGGGAGGCAGGCGCAAGCGACATAACAACAGTCCAATGCGTTCCACAATCAGATAAGGGCCATAGTACTTGGAAGACCAACTTAGACAGGGCACCACCTCTGAGTGTCATTGCTGCACACTGATGGAGGCGGGAGCAGAACCCAATCCCCGACCTCAAACTCCAAGGCACGGGGTTGCTCGTCATAGATGTTCTTCATGTGGTCTTGAGCCTGAAGTAGGCGTTCCCGTATCTCAGCTAGGAACGTGTCGCGCTCTTGCAATTGGTGTTCCATTGCCATAACCCATTACGAGCCAGATCGAAAGGGGATCAACACCGGTAGGTCATGTCCATAGACGACCTGGAATGGCATCGTCTCCAGTGCTATCTGGTAGGAGGCATTGAAGCAATACTCGGCCCAAGGCAACCATTAAATCAATCTGTTATGTGCATAAATTGAGGGAAAGGGAGGGAGGAAGGCAACATCGACAGTAGCAGTTGGCGGCGACGGCAGAGCAACAGCAGGCAGCGGCGCTAGGGAGGGGTGGCGAGAGAGAGAGAGAGAGAGAGAGAGAGATTTTAGAGTTTTACCCCTTTAACCTACTTGTCCTTTACGGATAATCTGAGAGGACATAACTTGGCCCCTAAGAAACCTATTACAAAAGTGGGCCATCTATATTGGGCCTTGGCCCATTACATTAAATTAACTAAGAGGGTTTAATCCCTAGAAGTCCTAGGGCGGCGCTTATAGTGGCGACCCACCATAACATCTCCCCCTGCCTGAAGAATCAACTCGTACTCGAGCTGAAATGCTGGATAAAGCTCCCTTACTGATGAAACATCTTCCCAAGAAGAGTCCGAATCTAGTAAATCCTTTCATTTAATCAGAACCTGAAGAATGCCGCGGTGAAGTCTCAAACAGAGTGCCTTTTCTGGTACCGGAGTGACGCGACCTTCATGTATGGACGGTAACTGAGGAATAATATCTGGTGGAGTACCATGGAACTTTTTGAGGAGTCCAACATGAAAAACATTGTGAATGTGAGCAACCGACAGAAGTTCCAAGTGATAAGCTACTGTCCCAATCTTGTAAGCGATCTTATAAGGCCCATAGAACTTTGGAGAAAGCTTGTCGTTAGGACGAACGGCAACAGCCACAACTATGCGCGTCACGAGGCGGAGCCACACCCAGTCGCCTATATTGAAAGTGATTTCCATGTGCTTTTCATTGTAGTACTGTTGGGCATACTACTGAGCTTGTAGAAGACGATCCCGTACCGAGGCCAAGAATAAGTCACGCTCCTCCAAAAGAGTATCCACCAATGAAACACGAGCCATACAAACATCATACGCCTGCAAAGATGGTGGGTCGCGGCCAATACACCACACGGAATGGTGTCTCCTTGAGGGATGATTGATATGAAGTGTTGTAGCAGTATTCAACCCAAGGAAGCCAACAAAGCCAGTCCTTGGGTTTATCACCCGTCAGGCATCTTAAGTACATAACAGTAATGCGATTTACATCTGTTTGAGGATGGTAAGCTGAACTCATCTTTAACTATGTGCCAGAAAGATGGAATAACTCCTTCCAGAAGGTGCTGGTGAAGATAACATCTCGGTCGCTGAACGAGGCATACCATGAAGTTTGACAGTCTCACCAAAGAAAACTTTGGCAACTGAAATAGCCGTGTAAGGATGGGCGAGCGAAATGAAATGAGCATACTTGGAGAATCAGTCCACCACAATAAGAAGAGCTGATTTATCACCCACCTTAGGTAAACTATCAACAAAGTCCATAGCAATATCTTCCCAAATCTGAGTGGGAACTTCTAGATTCTGCAACAATCCGCCAAGATGGAGATGAGATGTCTTATTGTGTTGGCATGTCAAACAATCCTGAACAATGCGTCGAGCATTGGGAATGTGGAAATCCGACCGGAGCCGATGTAGCGTTTTCTGAACCCCTTCATGGGAAGATCCATGGACAAACTCCAAAAGTTGTTGGATGAGAGGGCAGGATGCCGGAATGTAGATTTTCTAATTATAAAGAATGAATTCCTGATTGCATGACCAAGGTGCTAAAAGTTTATCTTGCTAAATGCGTAAGAGTAATGTGTTCATCTCCTCACTAGAAAAAATGAATTGGCGCAGGTCAAAGAAAAAATCAAAGCTGGGGGCTGACATGGCCATCAAAGTTGAATCTGAAAAGGCGCGTCTGGAGAGAGCATTAGCCACCACATTGAGACGTCCAAGACGATATTCCACTGAAAAATCATATCCTAATAACTTGCTGAGCCACTGAGTCTATGGAATGGTGACCAGGTGTTAATCCAGCAAATACTTGAGACTATAGTGGTCAGTACGAATCACAAATTCATGTCCCCATAGATAGGGACGCCAGTGCCGGACAATCTGGACTAATCCAATGAGTTCCATCTCATATGTAGCAAGGGAAACATGACAAACTGCCAACGGTCTGCTGAAGAAGGCCAAAGCGCCTTGTCTCTGGTGGAGAACCGCACCAAAAACTTTTCCCGAAGCATCACATTCCACAATAAAAGGTTTAGAAAAATCAGGCAAAGTGAGTACCGGTGCAGAAGTTAGGGCTGTTTTGAGGTGGTTGAATGCATTTGTTGCCTCCGGAGTCCAAAGAAAACTCTCCCGCTGCAAGAGCTGTGTGAGTGGTTTGGCTATGATTCTATATTCCTTTATGAACTTGCGGTAATATCCAGCAAGGCCCAAAAAACCACGAAGCTCCCTGACCGATGTAGGTTGTGGCCAAGCTGTGACGACCCTTGAGGAGAAATAACGTGACCAAGGTAACCCACTGAAGAAACTCCAAACAAGCATTTAGACTGTTTAAGAACTAACTGATGAGCTCGAAGGGCCTGAAATACCTGCTGGATTTGTTAGAGGTGTTCTGACCAGGAGCGACTATAGATTAATATATCATCAAAAAAGACTAGAACAATTTTCCGTAGAAAGGGTCCTATAACAACATTCATCAGAGCTTGAAAAGTGGATGGGGCGTTAGTCAACCCAAAAGGCATAACCAAGAACTCAAAGTGGCCATGATGCGTGCGAAAAGTTGTTTTGTCGATATCATTTGGGTGCATGCGCACTTGAAAATAGCCAGAGTGGAAATCCAACTTTGTGAAGAATTTGGCCCCAAATAATTCATCAAGTAATTCATCGACAACTGAAATGGGAAACTTATCTTTAACGGTGTTGTCATTGAGGGCTCGATAGTCGATGCAAAAACGCCAAGAGTTATCTTTACTCAAAGTTGTTTGGCGCAAATGAAGAAGAGAGCCAAGGTGATTGCTGCTGGACGGAGCGCCAAAACGATCCTTAACTGCAGTGGAGAATTGTTCCCAAGATGGAACCCCTTCGTAGCGTTCGAGCAATATATACCATGGCAAGGCGATTCCCTTAAGGTGAAAAGCCGCCAACTCCACACGTTCGAACATTCTGATTTAGAAAAAATTTCTCGCAACGGAAAAGCCATGGAAGAGGGTCGAAGGAACCATCAAAATCCGGAAACGAAAGCTTGTAAGAGGAATGGTGACCTGGTTGGCGGTTTGGTGGTGATCCCTTGACGATTTGATCCTCCGGAGGTGAAAAATTTGGTGGTGTCAGGTTGATGTCCACCTCCAAAATTTTGTCACGGTCGCCTCCCCTAAGTGGCGGAGGGCGGTAAGTTGGGCTAGGGAGCACCTTTGGCTGTACCAGATCTGCTAGAGGGCAGATCCGGGACAATTGTTCCTAAGTGTGCATGGTGATGCTCTGGATCTAATCTTTAATTGCTCGAAAACCCTCCATGTTCATGGCGTGAGGATCAGTCTCTACCGTGGAATCCATGGCGAGAGAAACAATCTGGCTCTTGATACCAAGATGTTTTGTGCATAAATTGAGGGAAAGGGAGGGAGGAAGGCGGCGTCGGCAGCAGCAGTTAGCGGCGGCGGCAGAGGGAGAGAGAGAGATTTTAGGGTTTTACCCCTTTAACCTACTTGTTCTTTATTGATAATCTGCCTCTCTTTATATAGAGAGGACATAACTTGGCCCCTAACGAACCTATTACAAAAGTGGGCTGTCTATATTGGGCCTTAGCCCATTACATTAAATTAACTAAGCGGGTTTAATCCCTAACAATCCTAGGGCGGCGCTTATAGTGGCTGCCCACCATAACACAATCTATCAAAAAATCTAGATTATACATTAAAAGTTATAGCTTCATATTTTTCTAATAATATGTTATGATTAATACTACAGATGAATCATCAGTGACAATGGAAGGTCAAAGGGTAAACAGAAAAATGAGCATCTGAACAACTATCCAGTTGAGTGTCACTTTCTCATAGTAAAACAGAAAACATGAAAAGACTTTTAGGGTATTAAACCTCTCCATTCCAAAGCAAGGATGACTTTACTACTAGGTTACATGATGACTTGACTGATAAGTAAACCAGTGCGGTCCCTTAGGCACTTAACCTACCTCATCCTAACTGTCCACCACCTTGTTGTGGCCTTTTGAGCAGCTATAGGTGATGCTGACTATAACAGCCTTTGAAATTAAATTAACTAATTTCTTTTGCATATGGCGATTAAGATAATTTTATATACATCAATGGTAAAATTTTCAAAAATTATATCCCTTTGGCTGACAGATGAAAATATTACCCAAAAATATTGTGGGTGGAATTGGTACTAAAATTAGACTAAGCAAATGAAAGGCAGCCTAACCATAACCAGACACCTCCTATCATGGCCTTTCAGGTGGCTATAGGTGATGCTGACCGTAAAAGCCTTTGAAGTTAGATGAAAACTAGTTTCTTTTGTATATGGTGATTAAGATAATTTTGTATGCATCAGTGGTAACATTTGCAAAAATTCTATCCCTTAGGCTGACATAGATGAAAATTTTACTTGAAATTATTGTGGGTGGAATTGGTACTAAAACTAGACTAAGCAAATGAAAGGCAGCCTAACCGTAACCGGACACCTCCTATCGTGGCCTTTCAGGCAGCTATAGGTGACGCTGACCGTAAAAGCCTTTGAAGTTAGATTAAAACTAGTTTCTTTTGTATATGGTGATTAAGATAATTTTGTATGCATCAGTGGTAAAGTTTGCAAAAATTCTATCAACTTTGGCTGACATAGATGAAAATATTACTTGAAATTATTGTGGGTGGAATTGGTACTAAAACTAGACTAAGCAAATGAAGGACAGCTAACTCATCAGACAAACCTAAACCTGAAATTGACTACACAAGTACTATTGCAGGATCAATATGTTTTTTTTTGTTGTTGTTACTGATAGCTCATGCTGTGAAACAGATCTATTGTGTGCAAAAAGACACAAGCATGAGCTATGGTAGCACCTATCTATAACATAATCAACGACCAGGCAAGATGAGGGGGGCAAATAAGCATCGGATATGAAAGTGGCAGCAAGGCACCACCACTAGGGCTATGCTGCGACCACTAAACTCATTAGTTTATCCAAAAATGCACAACTTCTGCAAGCCAAATTTGAAAAGTTTCTCATTGTTTTAGGACATCTTATGCATAAGAGGTACTTCTACACTACCACTACCGAGTTGGGCTACTTAACCCTACGTGTCGTGAACTTTCTTCTGGTTAATGACAGTAACATTTTCCTGTTTTATTATGATATAATTACAGGCATTTCAATCCATGTATTCTTCTAACAACTGACATATTTCTGATAACCATAGCAAGTCAACAAAGACAAGAAATTGGTTGTATAACACACTAATTGCATTCGTTAAAAGCATGGTTGTCCCCTAATAAAAGCATTAAATTTGTCGATGTAACATCACATAGCAATCTGGTACATGTTCTTGGTAGCCCATTAAATTCTCAGTATTGCACCAAAAATATGAGCTGCAATAGAGTGACCACGATATACTCCAGTTTATTATTACTTTCCCATGTGCTTTAAGTCATAAGTTGCTCCAAACAAGAGTATATCACACTCCCCTAAGTATGACTGGTGCCAACTCTCTGTGATGGTTCTCAAGAATTCTTGTACAAGAAAATAAAGCTAATGGATACTAGCAGTATGATGCTTGAAGTTCAATCTGAACTATTTCGAACATATGCCCAGCACAGTACAGTTAAATAACTTAGGCAATTTGATAGATATGCATCATGTAAATAAAGAGAAAATATGTTTAGCCAAACCTTATCATATGCTTCAATTCCTAATTTCTCATGGAAACTTGACAGCTGTGATATTGCCCAGCATGGCATCTTTGCACCATCATGAGTCACAACAGAGTCCAGTGCATAGCGATTATCTTTGTCAGACTTTATGAGAGCCACACTCCTACGATGGCAGCCATGAAGGGTCAGAAAGGAACTAGTTTACTCAAACACATGGAAGTAGTCAGGCAACCAATTTTCAACTTTTCCACACAAATGTTGTCACCAATTTCAGCAGGCCAAAGGTCCAGAACGTGAAATCATTTTTTGCATATGCCATGATATGTATCAAACTCTTCAACAAATCCCAATAGACTGGTCAACTTACTAAAATAACTTCATTTTCAACTAACCCACACATTGACAGAAAAAACATCTGAAAACTGGGAGGCCCTAGAACAACACACCTCCATAATAAACCCGTTTCTCATAGGAATTATTCTTACAACACCCACAGTGCCTACTCGGTCGGTTCTATACTACTTTGTGTGCAAAGTATGCTAAGATTATGAACCATGTCATCAGCGAACAAATTCGCAGCATACAGTTAAAGACTGACAAATCCGGTTCATCTTAGCCAAACACAGTCATTTTCCTATGTCTTCAGCAAAACAAGGGGAAGAAAGTGGGCTCAGTGGCAGGAGGGCCCATACCATCAGTGAAATGAGAAGCTCAATGAAAAAGGGATGGCCTCGCCGGCGTTCCGTACCTTCCGTTGCTAGCCTCCGCTTGTACCCGGCGGAGGAGTGCGGTGGTCTTGCCGGCGAACATGGGGCCAACGATGACGTGGATCTCGCCAGACTGCGCCGCCCGGACCTCCATCTCCGCACCGCCGGCGCCGCCTCGCGACTGGGCCGCCGCAGACACTGACCTCGCCGAGCTGAGCATCGTACCAGCACGACCCGTGCGGAAAGGCAGTGAGAAGGGAGGCGGCCGCGGAGGGGAAGCACCGGGGCGGAGGAAGGTGGGGGCAGCGGCAGCGGCGGCGGCTAGGATGGATCTCATGGCAACGGGCAGAGTGCCCGCGGATAGTGCCCTCGTATGCCCAGCCCGTGCCCCGCGTGCGCAATATTTTTTTCAGGATCGCCCGCGTGCCCGCCACCTGCTACTGGCAGGAAGCGCCCCCACCCGCAATCCGCGGATAAGCGACGCCCGCAGGCGTGCCCTTCAGCTCGCCAGCCCGAGGGGCGCGCGGCGACGAGGGAGGACGGCGCGGCGCCCTTTGCACGGCGGAGCCTTAGCCAGGGTCTCGTGTCTGGTGGGTTGTGGCGGCTGGAAGCGGATGGGGACTGGGGGTCGGGAGGGTGAATGAAACCTAGACTTCAGGCTTAAATCCTCGTACGACATGAGAGGCCATATGTCAGATGGGTACGCGGGTAGTGCGTTACCTATGGGGCTGATTGGTTGGGTGCATAAGCCCCAACCAGACTCGCGAGATGCAGTTCAGGCGTAATTGCTTGCATGCACATGCTATTGGGCCTGGGCGATGGAATGCAAAGATTCCTCCAGAGTCTGGCCGATGGGATGCAAGAAAAAAGATAGCTTCTGGCGAGTCTAGCTCGCTCGGTGCAGGCGGGCATGTTCGCATACGAGTGTTGTGAGAGCGGAAAATGCGGAAGCAGCCAACCGAACACTGTCCCTGCTGAGCCTGGCTGCATGCAGCCCGGAGATCAAACAAACCGATGACGCATCTCCGGAGCCTGGCTAGCGGTAGCCTGCATCTCTGATGCGAGCCAGGTCACGCCTAGATAAAAATCAATCACGTCCTATTTGAATTTGCCCATTGGCCAAATATTTTCCACATGGGAGTATTCTGTAATGCCAACCTCACAGTGGGATCTCATACACTTCATGCAGCATCCTTAAGGGAGTGGAACTACTAAAGAAAGGAGTCATTTGGAGGGTGGGCTCGGGGGAGTCGATTGATATTTGGGCTGACCCATGGCTCTTAGGAGAGTTACGAGGAAGGTGATCACGCCGTGAGGGGGCTCGCTACTCACAATTGTCTCTGAATTTGTAGACCCAATAACGGGTACTTGGGATGAGTTGCGTGTGAGAGATATATCTTGGGAGTATGATGCTACAACAATTCTCACCATCAATATGAAAGAAGAGGTCAAGGACTGGTCGACATGGCACTATGATAAGAGAGGAACCTTCAGCATTAGGTCGTCATATAAGGTGACGGTACAAAAAAGGAAAGGGAGAATGACAAGGAGGTGTCAAGGTCAGGAGGGACAATAGAGCATCACTCAAAATTTGATTGGAGGTAAGATATGGAAGATGTTCATTTGGTGCCTAGCTCATAACATCCATGTAGTGAGACGTAATCTGGCAATGAGAGGAATGAAGAAATGTGTTCCGGGCTAGATGAGGATTGTGGACATTTATTTCTCAAGTGTAAATCGGTTAGGCCTTGTTCGTTTCTATCGAACGGGCCGGAATGAGGCCCGTTCCGTTGGATTGGTTCTACTCTTTTTTATTCTGGCCCATTGAAAAATAGTTGTTTGTTTATGGCCCGGCAGGGAATGAAATCGGGTCCATTTCGATGATTTTGTGTGCTTCGTGGCCCGGATTAATTCTTTGTCTCTTGAGGTCCAAAATGAAAATAGTTGAGTCACTAATTTTTGACCCAGAACAATTCTTGGGTCTATTTCAATCCCCCGGAACTGAATAAGGCCTTAGGGAGTGCTGGAGGTGCCTAAGGCTTGAATAGTACACGGTACAGTTACTTGGGTGCTCCCCGGGTTAGTAGGTCATAACAAAAATATGGTCCTTTCCACTATCTCATCAACTAAAAATCTTTGTGTTACTATGGCGGTGGTGGTCTGCACGAAACAAGGTCAATGTTGGTGGGAAGTAGTTGAACGTGGATGATGTGTGCTCACAGGTGGAGTATAATAAGAGTAATTTTGAGAAGCTAAGAAAGGAAAAGCGCACTGTAAAGCAACCACAAGTGTGCAATTGTATTCTATCACCATCTGAGTATTATAAGATCAACACTATGGTTTGTTCAATGCTACCTCTGATACACGAGGATGGGGATTTGTAGCTAGAGGAGAAGATGGGTTATTCCTGGAAGGGGGCTGCGGCATCTACCCAGGGTCACTAATGCCTTACAAGCTAAAACTCTAGTTGTTCTTTATGCGGTACAACGAGCTGCTCAATTGGGGATGGGAAGGATTATCCTGGAAACAGATGCAACAACTTTGAGGAGAGCACTGGTGTCAGATGAGCTGGATCGTCATGTTCATGGGACTCTCTTCCGGCAGATTAGAGACTTCATGTTTTCAGCTTTTGATTCCTTTCAAATGATGTGTTATTCAAGAACATGCAACAAAGTGGTTGATTGTTTAGCCAAGCATGGGGTGGGCATTATCTGCTCTGGATCAAGTGTTTTCATGAGCCAAGTCCCTACCTTTGTAAACCAACTGATCTCCAGCGATATGCGTGAAGGGTTTGTTAATTTATTGAAGAGTATTTGGTATAAAAAAAATGTTTGCGCCCGCGAGCATCGGGTCACGGCCCATATTTGTGCCGCAGATATTTTGAGGAGGAGACTTGTATTAGACATAGGAGTTTAGGGAGTGCGGTTACCCATTTTTTTTTTGTAATTCAAGGCACGATCTGCAACTCTACTGGGAGTGTTGAGGGAGGAAAATAAGTCTTCTTCCATATTTTGACTAAGGCATCAATCTAAAAGTGGCGCGGGCCTACCACTTACCTGCTGGGCCTGCCCCACAAAAAAGGCCTTTGCGGCTATAACGACAACATGTTATTTTGTTGGCGGTAGAAGTGGGTCGTGCCACTTGGCCCGCTGGGTGTTGCGAGCGTGTTGCATACACCCGCATTAGCCCACCGGTGCCCACAAAACCTAGCAGATTCCCCCGCATGTGCTCGCCATCCCCGATGGCAACCTCTGACGCTACCATGCCAGGGTGCGGCGTCTCCTCCGTCGCGTGATGGCAGCTTCCTGCCCGCTCAACAACGGTGCCTGCTCATGTTCTGCACCGCCACCACTCCTTCCCTCACGATTGATGGCATCTGCATCGTCTTGGTGTTCTTCGGTGGCACCTACGCGTTTTCTTCCATAGGCCCTACCTGCTCCATCTCACCGTGGACACGGGGGGCGCTGAGGTCGTGCCCCTCATCTTACACCGGCAACCGCACCTCCTTCCGATCCTCAGTGTGCCCGAGGCGGCCGCAGTGCTCATGGACACCACAGAGCAGTGGGTGGTGCACGCCGCACGGGGATGATAGGTTCATCCTCCAGGTGTCTAGCAGCGGCAATTCCTTCCTTCTGTCGTGCTCGTCGACATCCGCATCCTCTTGGTGGTGTCTAGCAGGACACAACATGATGGCGTCCTCTTTCCCGCGCGTGACGGCGGCAAGCCATGCCTAGATACTAGAATCGCTCCCTCCATGTCGCTTGCTGATGTTCGATGGTGCTCCATGCCACCATGCATGGCCGTGTGCTGCCTGATGCCTCTGTTAGTGATCTGTTAGTGGATTGGGATATTAGGTAAGCAGGTGAGCTTAGTGCTCTGTTACTGCATAACTTGTCGGTCTGTGCTCTTGTTAAAGGCATTGTTTTGTCGTGCAGCAGCTCATCTGATCTGGCGTTTACCCACCTCTTGTTGGTCCAGTTTGTCCACACTCATCCCTGTTGATTTTAGCTTTTGCAACTTTGTGGGCATATGCGGCATCCGCTAAGCCACAATAGAAGTGCCTGCTAAGCCCACAAGGATTAAGTGGGCAGCATCATTGTGATCAGCAGGGCCTGCTAAGCTTGCTAAAAAATCAAGCAGACAAAGTGGCAGCTGGCAGGCAGCCCATAACCCACCCTACTTTCAGATTGAATCCCATCTTTCTTAACTTGGGAGGAGGAAGCCACCTTAAAAGAGAGAGGCACCCTACCGCTATCGGACTAGTCTTTTAGGGAGATTGGACCTTTCCCTGAGTGTGTGTGATTAAGAAATATTGGGGTCCGGGCAACCTTAAGTTATTGGGCCTCGACCAATCCCACCTAGGCCGGATGTACCATTTGGTATCAGAGTTGGGTGTTGACGATCGTTAACTACCATTTCCGATCATCAGTATTACTCAAAATAAAGGAGGATTCAACATTCCTAACATGCATGTTAGTTAGAAATAATAAATATCCTCTAGTGCTTGGAGAAATGCTCACATGTAGGAGAAACAATGAAATGGAGGAGGAAACACACCTATGTGGCGAAGAAACACAACTTCTACCAATCAGAGCACACCAACAGGGACTCCCACAGATTGAATGGCCCACTTACAGAAGCAAATGGGACCCACCTACGAGGGCACCATGTAAGGATCATGACCATTGAGGCCACCCCAAGGTATGATGGTTTGGTGATGAATGACAAACATAAAATATGACTAATGTTTACACGAGTGTTGTCCATGCTGGAATCATCTCTAAACTCTATTACAAATCATATGGATGATGGTTGTCTTGGTGATTGATGACAATGACCACAAGCATGGAGGCTTGATGAGCTTGATAGAGTCCAATGGTTGATGGAGGTGGATCAAAGCTAAGGACAAGCTATGGAGCAAGTGTTGGAAACACTTGTCTAGTTGTTAGGGCTTTGAGTCTATAGGAAAAACCGGACTATCAAGGGGGTCTAGGTCATTTCTCTTAGGTCATATCTAGTCGGTGATATGCACGGATGCTCAGGGAAATCACAGGCACTAGATGATATTGGAGAAGCCAAGGAGCTGTTCGGAGAAGCCAGGAAATGAAGTCAAGAGAGGATGGCGAGTTTCAGCTTCTGGACGAAGTGATCGGACAGAGGGGTCAGAGGTGACTGGACTATACGGTCACTAAGTGTTTTTGTTCTGAGCCTACAATGAGTAGCTAGGAAACTGTCAAGTCTGGAAGACCTAGAGACCGAACGGTCCAGTCTAGTGACCGAACGGTCCAGTCAGTGGCCTGAGACTTGGGCAGCGAGGAAGCATCGCACTGAAATGATTATGGATTGGAGAGAGAAACAGATTGGACGGTCCGGTCAGCTGACTAGAAGGTCCAATCAGTATAGGAGTTCAGCAGGGCAGAGCCGTTGAGCTGAAGATTGCAGTTACCGGACGGTCCAATCAAACAGTGACCGGACAGTATGGTCAGTAGGCCCAGAAAGCTGATTTCGTGGAGCAACGACTAGTTGGAGGTTTAAAGCCTATATAACTTCGTTGCTGGGGTGTTGGAGACCTCTCTTGGCCAGTGGAATTGCTTGGAGCATTTGTTGAGAGCCAAGAGGAATAGAGGAGAGGACTAGGAGGAGATATTACATATCTTGAGAGTGCTAGTGAGAGTAACTTGAGTATTGATGTACATCTAAGGCTAGGGTATCCTTGAGGATGTGATCTAGGTTGTTACTCTTGGTCTATGGTGTGACCTAGACTGGTTAGGTGTTGGTGATCGAGCTTATCATGATCGGTTGGCAAGGCCGTCACATGTTTGTACACGGTTTGAGCCCACCGGTGAAAGGGGCATCAATAGTGAGCGCCCGTGTCGGCTCGGGGAGTCCGGCAAGTTCTTGAGACAGGCGAGCTTGTACCTTGGTGGTAGCGGTGACGCGCACCGTGTCCTACTCCGAGAGTGATTGCAGGCTCGTGGGCGAGAACTCCACATTGGTGGCGGGAGGGACCGGTACTCCGATGGGAGTGGTCCAATGAGGAGTAGGGGAAGGCGCCATCCTTCCGAGACCTCAGGAAAAATCATGAGCCATCTCTTACTCTACTCCTTACTTTGATGCATTACTTTCTACATTTACATACCGTGCTATTCGTACTTGTGTGCTTATCTTGCTCTTATTGAGTATCTTGTAGAATTGCATGAATAGGCTTCTTGCTTGCTAGTTGTGCTTTAGCTTCCGTATTTGACCACTAGCATGTGTAGAAGTTGCATTAACTTGGTTACTCCCTTTTGTATGTATTGGTCTACTCATGCTCATGCCCTCTAGTTCCTTATCTTATAGCATTGCATGGGTAGGGTCCTTTGCTAGCTTCTTGTGTGCTTCTGAGTTGCTTTATTACTAGCTTGCATAGGAATTGTATTGCCTTGTGTGATCCACTAGTATGCTTAGGTTGTTGTTCTTTTCATAGGTTCATTATCTTGCTAGTGTCATCACCACTAGAAATGTTATAGGAGTTGTTTGAGTGGTCGGTTTTGGAAATTGGCGAATTTGGTACATAGTGCAAGTTCCCGATTCACCCTCTCTTGGTCACTCGGTCCTTTCAAGTGGTATCAAAACTAAGTGCTCATCATAGGGCTTAACCGCCTTGAGTAGTGACCATATTGAGTTGGAATGTCATCCCACTCGGGGTCGGGTTATGGTTTATGGAAGGATCGCTTGAAAAGCTACCTAAATGCCATGATTCTAGATAAGTTGATGAATACTCTTGTGGACTTTTCCAATACCATTACTGATAATCATGTGTATGATGATAATGATGATTATGTGGATGTGCCTAGTTCTAGTGAGTGCCTAGATTCTTCTAGTGTTGACTTGATAGGTTGTTCTACTAGTGTGGCTAATGAGATGATTGATGATGTGCCTCTTGATCGTGTCAGCGTCATACTTGTTGAGGAGTTCTTTGCTTTTCATGCTAATAACAATGTGAGAAACCATGTGGATGTGCCATGGTTTACAATATTTGTGATGAGTAATTGACATGAGCGGATTTGGTGTTTGTGTTGAAATGCGGGAATCTGGGGATTGCATGGGTTTGCATATCATGGTTGTGACTAACCGGAGTTGGTGGAGGAATTGGTGATGTTGTAGGAGTTGGGAAATGTGTTTGCTTGTCTTATGATGTGTAGGTCACTGGAGTCGACTTGGCGGTCAACGACGAGAGGATCGGGCACAAGTAGGGGACTTGGGGCCGGACGATCGGGATGCTGGATGAAATCAAGGGTGATCCATACCGTACACGTGGAGAGGCAAGAAGCATGGATGGTTTCACGGTTGAGCCTCAAAACCGTGGTGGTGATAAAGACGGCGTGTTGACCAAGTCAAGGTGAGCGGGATGCCAGTGCAAGTGACAAGGAGGCCCGATGGACAGGGATCGGGAGAGACTTGCCGGTGGTCAGGATCGCGGGACAAGGTGACACGCGTCAACATCAAGAAGTCACGCTTTGAGAAGCGTGCAAGACAGTTTCCTGGTTTGGGCCTCAAAACCGGTGGCGGTGATTGAAGGTGCACGTGGCACTAACGCAGAGCTTGTGTCGAGGGCAAGCAAAGTTGTGAAGGGCTCAATGGCATTCGGTCGATAAGGAAAAAGATGGACGGTTATGCCCCCGGTGGTAGGTGGGTGTGTTATATAGGTCAAAGGTAGAGTTGTCATATGAACAATAGACCCTAGGCCTATATAAGAAGAGGTAGGGTTGGTGGAAGAGGTGCCTCTCTTTCCCTTAGCCTTGCCTTAGGTCTTCATTCAAAGTGCTAGGAGAGGTCTTCATGTTTTAGAGGAGAGGAGAGTGTGTGTGAGAGACATCTCTTGCTCTTCCAAATAGTGGGAGGAAGAGGGTGGCTTCCTAGGCTTGTACCTATGGATCTTGTCAGCATATTTCCATGATATGAGATTTATTTTAGTGCTCAAGATCTTCCTCTCTCCCTAAATTCCAAATTTCTCTTTTTTCCTATTTTTAGAGCTATTTTCATGGAGATTTTTGATCTTGTTTTTGAGTGGGTTTTGGTATGAATTTCTTGAGGGATCTTGGTGCTAGGACATGCCTTAAACGTTCCTCTATGGATCCTTGGTTGAATCCTAGGCAAGAGCACCTTCGATTTCGTGGATTTCCTCAAGAACATTCAAATCCTAGAGCTTTTGGTAAATTCTCAAATTTGCAATGAATTCTTGAGCTTTTTGTGTGATTCCACTTGGAGATGGAACATCCTACCATGATTTTTCTCTAGTCCAAATTTCGTGTTTTTTGGAGTTCGTTTGATAGGGTTTTGCAAATTTTTCTTTGCGATTTGCTGTTGTTGTTCTGAACTTGTCGGGCCCGATCGGCAGTGCCAATGGCTACTGCCATTAGCACCAACTGCTGATGGACCAGCAAGGACCAGCAGTGCCGGTGATCACTGCCGATGACCGGACCAGCACTGCCGGTCGCCTGGACCAGCACCGCCGATCGGCACTACCGATAATCTGATCGGCGCTGCTGATTCTTCGTCAAAACAATTCAGTTTTGAGTGTGTTTCCTCCATAGTTTTGTGCCTTTCTTTTCCACCTTCATTAATTGTTTTATGTGTGATTTTCTAGTAGATTTGTGTCTTGGCTGTACTCGACCAATAGCTACAACCGGCACTGCCAATGGGTGTGACCAGCACTGCCGATGGTGTCAACCGGCACTGCCGATGGCTGTGATCGGCACTTTCGATGGTAGACCAGTAAGGTGTTTTTGAGCGTGCTTCTTCATCTGTTTCAAATCTTTGTTGTTCACTCTTGTTTTTGTTGTGTTCCGTTGTTGTTGATCAGTCCTAGGGTTAGCACATCACAAGTTAGTGTGTGTAGCCTTGGTGATTCGTTTAGAGGTTGGCTTGGGTTGTAATTGGGACATAGGCCAAGTTCTCTTGGAGAATTTTGATTGGCTCCCATTCACCCCCTCTGGTCGCCTTCTCAGTCCTTCTATTGGTATTAGAGCCGGTTTGATCACTAGTTGACCTTCACCGGCTTTGTGATCCGAAGGTGATATGGAGAAGCGTGTTGTTAAGCTATGGATGTTTGATGGAGAGGACTTCACCTACTGGAAGTCATGGACCAAGGCGTATCTGCTGAGTCAAGGACATGCAATTTGGGTGATCGTTGAGCAAGAGTATGCTATACCACATGACCTAAACACTGCATCTGCAGGTGAGTTAATCAGGTATGAGAACAAGTCCAAAGCTGTCAATATTCTGCTCTCTGCACTTGGTAGGAGTGAACATGATCGCGTTGCACACCTTGACACTGGTCATGCAATTTAGGATAAGCTTTGTACATACCATGAGGGTACCAATAAAGTCAAGTCTATGTGTAAGGATTCTTACAATAGACAGTATCAAACCTTTGCACAAAAACCTGACGAGTCACTAGATGACACCTTTTGTAGGTTTGAGGCAATTGTGTGCAACTTGCGGGCTTGTGGTAACCTTGTGTACAATGACAATGATAGAGCTAAGCAACTGCTGTACTCAGTTGATGAAAATGTTTGGGGGGGGGGGAGTTAAAATTGCTGCTCTAGAAGAGACTGCTGATTTCAACACCTTGAACTGTGAGCAACTATATAGCAAGCTAAAACCTCATGAACTGTCTAGGAAATCTCGTCCTAATCTTGCTATTCCTGCTTCTAGCATGGCTTTGCTTTCTAGCTCTCAGAAGGGTACTCACAGTGATGCTTCTTATGGAACTAACCCCTCACTTGACAAGTCTTCTTTAGAGTTTGCTCTGTCTTCTCTTGTTGCAGCTTCCGGTGAACAGATGGAGTGCATTCTTGATGAGGAGTTGTCCTTGCTCACAAGAAAGTTAAGAAAGTTCTACAACAAACAGAAGGAGAGAAGTGGTGGTGGTTCAAGAACCTGCTTCGAGTGCGGTGACCCGAGACACTTCATTGCTGATTGTCCCAAGAAGAAGAAGAAGGTCGGGTACCACGATAACAACACTGAAGACTTCAAGCAGAAGAAGATCCGCTTCTACAAGAAAGGCAAGAACTCCAAGAAGTTCTCTAAGGCCATTGCACGCGTCTGCGTTGCCGCCTTGAGCGATGTCGACCTCACATCAAGCAAAGGCCTTACAAGCTCAGAGGAGGAGGTTGAAAAGCCACGAGTCAAGAGGAAGGATGACTTCACTGGGCTTTGCTTCATGGCAAAGAACGACCACGACACCGACTCTGGATCCAACTCCGACACAAGTGAGGTATCTCTCACTCTTGATGAGCTCTCTTCTGAACTTGATCATTTGCACGATGTTTTGCTCTTGCAAGATGATAATCTTTGCAGTGCTGTTCATGAGAGTAGAGAGCTTAAGTCTAAGTTGGAGAGTTCTGATTTTGAAATTGCTTTGCTTAGGTCTAAGCTTGCTAAAGATGACATGGTTGTAGAGTGTGAGTCCTATCAAGTTGTGATGAATGATCTGAGTCAGAGGGAGAGTGTGCATGCTCAAGTTGCCAGTCAGCTTGAGAGTGCCGTCAAGGAGCTTGATGAGCTCAAAGCTAGACCAACTCTTTTGGGTGCATGTCAGAAGTGCCCCAAGCTCACAAGTGAGTTGGAAGCTCGAACCCTCAAAGTCAAAGAGCTTGAGTCCAAGCTGCTTCATGAGACTCACTCGAAAGTTCTCCCACCTCCGTGTGAAGTGTGTGTCATCCTCAAGGACAAGCTAGTAATCACTAGGGAGGAAAACAAAGTCCTAGTTCAGGAAAATGACTATCTTGTTTCTAGGCTCCAGAGAACCCTAGTGAATGAGGAAAAGATTGAGAGTGATTTGGCAAGAGTGAAGGAGAGTGCTTCTAGGTCAACCTATAACTTGGGCTTGAGATTTGAGAGGTGTGACAAGAAGAGTGAGAATGTGGGTAAGTTTGTACCTAGCTCCAGCTACAAGGATGAGGAAAACACCATCAAACCCACTGACACATACTATCCACCCAATCCAAAACCCTCCTTCAACCCAAAGCAAACAGAGAAGCCAAAACCCAAACCTACAATGCAAGTCAAGCCTAATCCTAAGGGTGTCTACATTTGCATGTTTTGTGGTCGCAAGGGCCACTTGGATGAATTCTGTTATAGGCGTAAGAGGATTGAGAGGAAACCAGCTGAGTTGACTAGGGATGCTTTTTATGATGATTTTGTTGACTTTCAGCCTCGCCCTGTTTCTCGTGCCTATCGTGGACAGGGTCATCCCTCATATGACTTTGATTCACGGAACAGAGACTTTATGCAGCAGCGCTTTGGCGCCCCACGTTTTCCCCATCGTGGTGAGCATCACTCACGTGGATTTGGCTCTCACACAGATGATTTCTATCCTCACAACCCAAGGGTTGAGTCGAGATGCTTTGACAGGCCACGTTTTCCTCCTCGTGGTTCTCGTCCTATGCATTCGAATGATAATGTGCAAAGAACTGTGATGAGTACTACCGGTCATATGGTTAAGTGCTGGATTCCCAAATGCTTTTTGATTAACCCCAGCACTGAGCCATCGACTTTTCCTTCTCATTCTTTATAGGCAGTAGGTGGAGGCCTGGAGAATAAATGGTTGATGGACTCCGGGTGTTCGCGCCACATGACCGGAGATGCAAAGTGGTTCTCCAGCCTCACTCCCTTGAAGCGCCGGGAGTATGTGACCTTTGGAGATGACAAGAGAGGGAGAGTGAAGGCAAGAGGCGCGATAAAGGTAAATAAAAAATTCACTCTCAAGGATGTTGGTTTGGTTGAGTATCTCAAGTACAATCTCCTCTTTGTATCTCAGGGACCTCGTCAAGCAAGATCAGGCGACCCTCCCGGTGGTCGTCGTGCCTTCAGATCTAGGCGTCAGTAGAGCTTTGGCGGCCAATCGAACCTATTCGGCCGATCGGTTCCCACTCGGCCTCAACAACACGACGACGACTCTCCAAAGGGAAACCCTCCCGGGCCCTTGCTCAACGTTGCTCACAACAAACCGATCGGCAACCTTGGCCAACTCGGACCTCACTACGATCGATCTCCCGGCTTTTCATACGGATTAGTCGGATGAAGATCCTAATTTTTTCTATGAATCAAGATTAGTAGCAACAATCGACCTTGAAAACGAGTCAGTTCTGGACTTGATTGAATGGCCGAGTGATTCGGAAAGTTGCTCGTCGGATTATCACGAGGTGTTCATGGTAGCACCTGCCGCCCAAGGAGGCACTGATGGAGAAACATTGGCGACAGCCACCGCGCGAGCAAATGCACAACCCCGCAACGGATAGGAAATTGATCCCGAGGACGATGACCCGGACGCTGCCACTCCCCCGCTCTGATAGCCGGACGCTCGGCAGGGCTCCCGGGTTGTGCAGAATCTGGACATGGGCGATGTCACTTTAAAATTCGATGGAGAAGACGTCTTCAAAACTCCACAACACAACATCACGGCTGCAGCGGCCCTCTTGAGCTCCATAGAGCCCTTGCTCCAAGTCACTCCAGAATTGACACCTCAGGTCAACCAGTTAAAAGCGCACATCAGGGCTGCGGCAGTACTGGAGATGCATGCGGCGCAATCAACACCGAGCAAGACAATATCTGGGGCTGCCAGTTCGATACCCAACCAGGAAAGAAGGGACCGGCAGCGCACTAACCGGCAGGCAACTCCGCCGACCGCATCAAGGCGAAGGCCCATTGCGGACTACTATTGATGGTCCTTAAATGCCAAATCTGACTATCAAATCCTTGCATAAACAACATAAATGGAATAAACAAACTAGTGGTAGCAGTTTATTATTAACCATTTCCACGAGTTTTGGTGAGACATGTGTTTGCAGGTATAAAAGAGCTAAAACATGCAAAAACATGAAGAAATGCCCCGTCGGCCGATCCTACCGTAAAATAGCCGGCCGACAGGGTCATATGAGGCTAAAATTAGGGCTCGGCAGGGTCGTGATGGCTGAAATCAGAACTTAGCCGACAAGGTCATATCAGACTGAAATCAGTCACCCGGTGGGTTAAAACAGAGTCTCATCAGGCTGAACCATCCGACCCTGAAAAACACTCCACCATGAGGCCGTTTTCCATCCCCGGACTAAGAAGGGTAAAAAGTGAAGAAGTAAAGGAGGCATCCATATGGCACAACTTGGACAAGTGAAAACATGACCCGGAGGGGGTCGGCACCAAAAATGGGCCACCGCCCGGCACAGGCCGCTGCCCGGCCTAGGCCGCCACCCGGCTTGCCAGGTTGCCTGGCTACCCCGCCGCCCGGCCTGGGACTTTTCCTCCCGGGGTGTACAGCCCACTCGGCCCATCATGCCAACCGACGCCAAGTGGATAAGGCGGTTGAAAACTGACTCAACAACCGTCATCCGGACCAAATCTGAGCCATCCGAGGGAAGACGGTCGGAAACCGACTCAATTGTGTGGCCAACCGGCCTGGGATGCCGCCCGGTGGTGCATGCCGCCCGGCATGGCCCGCCGCCTGGCGGGGGAAATTTTGCCCACTGACTCTCCTTTCACCTACAAGTACCCGCCAAGTCTTTTCCACCTATAAATAGAAGGGGAATTCGGCAGAAAACAAAACAACACACAAGAAGAGAGTTTAGACCTCCATTTCAAAGGCTTTAGCACTGCCAAAGTGCTTAGAAAATAGGGAGAGAGTGAGGGAGAGTTCGGGGAAGCGCCGGGCTTGTCGGTGATCTTCCCCACGCTTGTACCTCGATGGATGCTTTCCTTTTCAAGTAAGTGTTTGTGTTTCCTCTTTGGTATTTAAGTTTCCTATTTAAGTAAGTTCTTTCCTTTATTGCTTACGAGATCATCGCTCTATTTAATTAGAGTATCTTAGTCTTCTATAAGCGTGGATCTGAGACTCGGATAGTAATTGATAGCATAGACGTGGTGTCTAGGCTAGAGGTTACCATTGTTTGCCGCATGCCCCACGGTTTGTAGAGGTAGTCGGTAGGTGGTGACAGCCCTATCCGGCCTTAGTAATCCTCCATGTTCGGGTATGTCGTAGAGCCGTTGACCGGAGTCGCCTGTGGATGCAGGGGTAAGCCGGTGCCCGAAGTAAGTAGTAATAGACCAAACCTATCTTATTATAGGATCCTTGACCATAGGAATCCTCTCTACCCTCTGCCTACCATATTCTTGTTGTCCTTGGACGGATTAGTTTAGAAGAATAATACACACACATTCCCCGAGATTCGATAACCTGCAATACTCCTAGGTGAAGTGCTACATCGGTATCCATGCACTTGCGGATTTATCTGTGATCGTAAGAAATACCAACATGCATTTCTGGCGCCGCTGTCGGGGATAGTAATATTTCTGGTGCGATGTTAAGAAGTATCAACAAGCATTTCTGGCGCTGTTGCCGGGGAACGGTTGTTGTATCATCTTTGAACCTTGTTCGTCCTTGTATCCCTTCTTTTTTTTCCTTTTCCTTTTATTTCTTTTCTTTTTCCACCATAGAGCAAACTTCTATCCTATCATTTTTTGCTCCGAAGGGCGAGTTCTTTGAGCCACCGCCGTCTGTAGACCCAATTCGCACATCCGGCTATGAACTCCGCCCAATGGCGCTTTAGTTTATTTCCCTTTTATATCTTTAGGAAAGCATATCACCTAGGTAGTTGATGCATGAGATATGGTTTGACGAAATGAATCTTTCTCTTATGCTTGATGTGCTTGGGAATGTTTCTTACAAAAAATAAAAAATAAAATCAATAGCTTGACTCCTCAATGATTATATCTTACTACCAAAGCCATATGATGAACTCATTGAAAATCTTATGCATATGCTACTTGTTGTTTCATTGAACTTTGTCAAATTGTTGTGACCCTTGTGAGTTACTTTTTATTACTTTTTGATCAAGATTTTGTGCACACCACTTTGCTAATACTTCTTCACTGGAAGTTAGCACCACCATATCCATCATCCATGTGCTATTTCTTCTACACTGGAAGATAGCACTTCCATGTCATCATCCATCCATTAAATAAAGTACTCCATCATATTTTAATAGACTCCCTCTCCAAATATCCTTGTAAAAGTGACATGGGCTATTCATGATTAAAAAAAAGTGAAAAAATAGAGAAAGAATTAGCCTATGTTCTAAAACGCCTATCCAATAGAAGGGAGGGAGCATCTTAAAAGAAAAGGGAGTATTCACATTCAGTCATTTTCCATCCACATATCCACATGTGCACATGCTTGATCAAAATTTCATGAATTGTTCTCCATGGATCTAGTTTTTGACTTAGTATTATATGAGACACAAGTATGCCTCCCTTTTATCCCTACCTTGAGCTGCACACAAAGCCATATTTAGAAGTAGGATGAAAAGAGGCAATGTCCTGGTGAGGAACCATACACATTGAACGATTTGAGAGAATCATTTGAGGGGTACAACTATGATTTGTTTCAAAAATCTTTTCAAAAACCCAAGCTACATAGCAGAATGAGTGAAGATGATTAGAGTCAGGACCATTCCATCCTTCAACCACCCAAGGTAACATGATAGACACTTTACATGTTCATAGGTACATGTATGACTTGGAATAATTTGCATGCTACCATCATACCAATTGAACTTATGATTCACCTTAGTCTGTAATCCTTTACTCGAGGACGAGCAAAGATTAAGTGTGGGGGTGTTGTTGACGGTCCTTAAATGCCAAATCTGGCTATCAAATCCTTGCATAAACAACATAAAAGGAATAAACAAACTAGTGGTAGCAGTTTATTATTAACCATTTCCACGAGTTATGGTGAGACATGTGTTTGCAGGTATAAAAGAGGTAAAATATGCAAAAACATGAAGAAACGCCCCGTCGGCCGATCCTGCCGTAAAACAGCCGAACGTTTAAGGACCGTCAACACCACCATGATCGACATCATGGTGTGACGTTAAGAAGTATCAACAACTACCATGATCGACATCCGGACATCGACCTACATAATGGTATACCGCCACGCGATGCGCGGGTTCGATTGGATAGCAGATACCAAGAGAGGGACGATGCGGCCCGCCGAGAATATGAGGATGAATGACGCCATCATGGTTTCGTTGACGATTAGTACTACAAGCGCAACAATAGGAGAGAGCCGCCCAGAGATGATCGATACCACGATCGACGGGACGAGGGTTGCCGCGAGGACAGATCCTATCGAGAAGCTAGTCACAAGCGGGAGCGAACCTCCATCCTCGAAGACTACAACGATGAGGCTGGCATTCGAGCCTTCACTCGGGAGCTTCGAACTGTCAGTTGGCCGGTCGGTTTCAAACCAGTCGGCATCAAAAAGTATGACGGCAAGACAGATCCGCATGACTGGCTTCGCGTCTACTCAACCGCCATACGAGCACTCGGCGGCGACAGTTTTGTCATGGCCAACTATTTGCATGTATGTCTGGCTCCAGCGGCCAGAACTTGGCTCACTAACTTGCCCGACAATTCGATAAGTTCTTGGGCAGAGCTTTGTCAGCAGTTCACCGCCAACTTTCAAGCTACCTTTGATAGGCCGGGGAATCATTGGGAACTCCCCCAGATCAAGCAGCGGGACCGGGAGCCGTTGCGAGAGTACATCCAACGCTTTTGCTAAGTCAAGAATATCATCCCCAACGTCTCGAACGCTCAAGTCGTTGCCGCCTTTCAGACTGGACTTCATGATGACGATTTGATCAAGAAGATCGGCAGGTTGGATGTCGCTGGAGGGTTGTCGACCAAGAAACTCTTCACCATTACTGACAAATACGCGGCTGACAACTTGGCTTTGTTCCAAGTCCACCAATACAAAGACGAGGCACTCCGGAACCGTAATCAGTCGAGACCATCCGACCAAAACAAGGACGGCGATAGGAAGCGCAAGCAAGACCGAACAATGCCCAACACGGAGCGCCCCACCAGGAAGAAACAAGTCACTTAGGATGACACCGATTACCTTCGATCAGTCAGACCACCCGGAATATATCGCCAAGCCCGGGAAATACCCCTTAGTACTGACACCGACTGTAAACCGAGTTCGGCTGAATAGGGTCCTGGTGAACGGCGGCAGCAGTTTGGACATCCTCTTCGTGAAAACTTTCAAGGAGCTCAGCATACCTTTGACTGACCTCAAGACCAGCAGATTGCCGTTCCACGACATGATCCCTGGCATGTAGACCGTTCCCCTAGGACAAATCACTCTGCCAGTGACTTTCGGCACTCGGGAGGATTATAGGATGGAGCATATTACCTTTGAGGTCACCGACCTCGATTCTACATACCACGCCATCATAGGGCGGCCAGCCATCGCCAAGTTCATGGCCATACCTCATTACTCATATATGATGATGAAGCTGCCAGGACCGAATGGAGTTATTTCACTTCGTTCGGATGTCCGAACATTATATGACTACGACAACAGTAGTTGTGAGTTGATAGAGAAGAAGGTGGCGGCATCAGAGCTGGCAGAGTTGAAGGCAGCGATTGCAACGATGGAGGAGGCCATGCTCGTCCCACCCCCCAAGAAGGCGCTGAAGGCCACGATACAAACGGATGCTGTGGATTCCAAGAAGATTCACCTAGATGATATTGATGTATCCAAGACCACCAATATTGGGGTCAATTTAGGTGATAAATAGGAAAGCACGCTCATCCTTTTTCTTAGAGATAATAAAGACATATTTGCATGGAAACCCTCTGATATACTGGGTGTTCCAAGGGAAAAGGCTGAGCACAAACTTCACGTTCGAGAAAACGCCAAGCCCGTAAGGTAGCGACTTAGACGATTTTCGCAGGACTGAAAGGACGCGATTAGAAAAGAAATCGGCCGACTGCTGGGAGCCGGTTTTATTAAGGATATCTTTCACCCCGACTGGTTAGCCAACCCAGTCCTGGTGCGAAAGAAGAATAAGGAGTGGTGGATGTGTGTGGATTACACCGGCCTTAACCAAGTCTGCCCGAAAGATCCGTTCACCCTCCCACATTGTCGAGAGATATTCTCGATAGTAGATCTAGATATGCGTATGAGTATGAAAGATCGATGGACACAGGACACAAGATTTATACAGGTTCGGGCCTCCTGAAGGATAATAACCCTACGTCATGTTTGGTGTTTCTGCATTGCTAGGGTTCGCACTGGAATTAGGGTTCCAATACGAGTCTGTCTCTTGCCGAAGGCCCCCTGCCCTCCTTATATATCCGAATGGCAGGGATTTACATGGTAATCTTTTAGTCGGTTACAACAGATTCTATCTATCCAACATATCTGCTAACCTAACTTACCGCTTACTCAAACAAGTATCTCAGTAAATATCTTCTGGGCCAAATACACCATACCCGAGCCCCCGACGCACTTGGCCAATTAGCCGAGTGGTTAAGTATCCCGGGTACATATGTCCCACACATGTATTGATCAGGTGGTCGATTCAATGGCTGGATGCGCTTTATTGTGCTTCTTAGATGCCTATTCAGGGTACCATCAGATTCCCTTAAGTCAATCTGACCAGCTTAAAACTTTGTTCATCACGCCATTCGGGGCTTTTTGTTACACAACAATGTCCTTTGGTCTAAAAAATGCTGGCACCACCTACCAGCGAACCATAAAACGATGCGTGGACAGCCAGATAGGAAGAAACATCGAGGCCTACGTGGACGACGTGGTGGTCAAAACCCGGCTCTTCTCCGACTTGATATCCGACTTGGATGAAACATTCGAGAACCTTCGCAAATACAACATGAAGCTTAATCCGAAAAAATGTGTCTTCGGCGTCTCGTCAGAAAAATTACTCGATTTTCTTGTGTCACATAGAGGGGTTGAAGCAAATCCAGAAAAGGTAAATGCCATATTACAAATGGGACCCCCGTATTCACAAAAGGACATTCAAAAGCTAACCGGCTGCATGGCAGCACTCAGTCAGTTTGTATCATGACTCGGCGTTCGGGGACTACCTTTCTTCCGGCTACTCAAGAAACAAGAATCATTCGTTTGGAACGATGATGCACAGAAGGCTCTGGGATGACTTTAAGGCCTACATTAGTGGTCCTTTGGTATCAACCCCCCCTCAGAGCCAAAGGAACCTTTGCAGCTATACATCTCCACAACCATACACATGCTGGCGATGGAACATGTGGAAGATGGCAAGGCTCAAATGATGCAACAACCAGTTTATTTCGTCAGCGAGGTCTTATGGGAATACAAGGTACAGTATTTTTAGCTTCCGAAGTTAGTTTACGCATTACTGATGACATCTAGGTAGTTGAAGCACTACTTTGAGTACCATCCAATCGAGGTCCATACATCATTCGGTTTGGGTGAATTGCTCCACAACCGAGAAGCAACCGGAAAATAGCCAAGTGGGCCATCGAGCTTGGATCATATGATATTACCTTCAAACCTCGTGATGTGATCAAAGGTCAGGCTCTGTTCAACTTCGTCGCTGAGTGGACAGAATGCGAATTACCACCTACCCCGCAAGAACTAAGCTATTGGACAATGGCATTTGACGGTTCCTTACAACTGGAGGGCGCCAGAGCAGGGGTCATATTGACATCCCTAGACAGTGCTAAGTTGCGGTACGTTCTCCGAATGCACTTCCGCGCATCTAACAACGCCGCAGAGTATGAAGCCTTGTTACACGGGCTTCGGACAGCTGTGTCACTCGACGTCCAAAGATTAAGCATCTCTGTTGATTCGGCATTAGTAATTAACCAAGTCACAAAGGAGTGGTGTTGTTCCCATGAGAGCATGACATCCTACTGCACTGAAGTTCGGAAGCTTGAAGATAAGTTTGATGGCATCGAGTATAAACATGTCCTCCACAAGTATAATGAAGAGGCGGACGAACTGGCCAAGCTTGGGTCCAGCAGATCTAAAATACATGATGGAGTATTCCTCGATGATTTACATAAGCCCTCTGTACTACCCCAGCAAACTGTGGTGCAGTCGGCACCAAAGCAAGGAGCAACATCTCAAGTGGTTGTCATCCAAGTAGATTGGCGCACTCCATTTACTGAATATTTAGACTGTAGTACATTACTGACCGATAAAGACGAAGCCCTTCAAGTTATTCGTAAGTCCCGGTCATACTGCATGGTCGACCACCTCCTATACAAGCAAATTCCACATGGGATATTGATAAAATGCTTGTCACGAGATGAGGGCATAGCTATACTAGGAGAAATTCATGCCGGCATATGTGGGAATCACGCAGGCCCATCTATGATTGCGGCCAAAGCAATGAGGCAAGGATTTTATTGGCTGACCGCTTGTGCTGACGCTAAAGACATCACTTGGAAGTATGAGAGTTGCCAGTTCTTTGCCCACCAGATGCACGTACCTGCCACTGAGCTTCAAAACATACCAATAACTTGGCCATTTTCAGTATGGGGCTTGGATATTGTTGGACCTTTCATGAAGGCTCAAGGAGGTTTCACTCACCTATTCGTGGCGGTGGACAAATTTTCTAAATGGATTGAAGCAAAACCAGTCAGCAAGATTTCGGCGAAGAAGGCCATCAAATTTATGACCGAAATAGTCACTCAGTTCGGCGCCCCATACAAGATCATCACTGACAGTTGTAGTCAATTCACGGGAGAAGAGTTTAAGGAGTTCACTGGCCGGGTGGGCTTCAAGATCAGCTACGTTCGGCTGCCCATCCGCAGAGTAATGGCCAGGTTGGGAGGGCAAACGACCTTCTGTTGTCTGGAATCAAACCCCGTATATTTGATCGATTGGAAAAGTACGCTCGACGTTGGGTTCGGGAGTTACCATTGGTGCTGTGGGGTCTAAGAACCAATGTAAGTCGCGCCATGGGACACTCCCCCTTTTCTTTGGTTTATGGTTCAGAAGCAATGTTACCAACCGAGGTGTTATTCGCCTCCCCACGCATGGTAGCATATGAAGAACAAACCTCCAACAGCCATAGGCGTGATGACCTTCTATTACTAGAAGAACAACGAGACGCCACTTTGGTTCGATCGGTGAAATATCAACAAAGCCTAAGGCGTTATCATGACAAGAATGTTTGATCACGAGGTTTTTCAGTCGGCGATTTGGTTCTAAAACAAGTCCAGTCTACGGTTGGGAAGCACAAGCTGTCGGCTCCATGGGAAGGACCTTTTATTGTAAAGGAAGTCACTCGGCCGGGTGCATACCGATTGATGCGCGAGGACGGGTCGGACCTTCAGAGTTCATGGAACATATCACAGCTATGTCGTTTCTATGCTTAGTTTTCATAGTTCATTGTAATCTGTTCATTTATATCGTTTACATATATATATATATATATATATATATATATATATATATATATATAACTCGTACATGTCGACCAAGCGGCTTACTTAGTCCCCAGGGTTCATGTCGTCTTTTTAGGACCAAGGCAATTCTCTTGGTTCGCATATGCTTGACCGAGTGGGTTCTTAGTCCCCATGGTTCGTATCGGTTATTGGGAGCATTGTTTAGAGGGCTGACATGAGTTGTGTATTGGTTGTGAGTGTTTAACACGAGTTCATACAATAAATAAACAAAGCAGCACAACCCAAGAATTCATTACAACACTGGTGATGAATCTAGGCCCTAGCGGTCTATTGAACTAAGTTATACTACATTATTTGTAGTGCAACATAATATCCAGCGAAGTTTTACAAATCCTTACACCTTTGGTAAGGGATCTAACTCTATCTGGTCAGCTAATACGTGAGCAGGTTTCTGTGCGTCAGCCACAAGAGATTCACATTGCTCATCAGAAAGGTCTTCATGGAAACCTTCTGCAACCACATCCAGATCTATGCTGGGGATGTGAGACTTCACTATAGCCAACACTTGATCGCCGACCAGTTCTGCAACATGTCGCGCGTGTTCTCTCACTCGGTCCAGAGCCTCCTGCAATCGAGTTAGCAGATCTCGGCACCGAGGTGGTTTTTCCTCGGGGAAGATGTACTAAGCAACCACTTCCGCATCTTTCTGCACAGCTGCAAGAGACCATCGAAGGTTTTCATCACTCTCAATAAATTTCTTCTGCAAGAGCTCATAGGACCTTTTTGACCCTACATAAGCGCAATAATCACATATGTCTAGGCACATATGAACTCGGCTATAAAGGTATTATGAGAACAATATTTACCTCTGAGATGTTTCTCCACATCTAATTTTCAGCCTCGAGGGTGGCATACTTTGCCTTGTAATCTTCCTTGAGCTTCTCAACTTCTTTGAAAGTATGATGGAATTTGTTCAGCTCATCTACGGCCTTTTTGAAAATTCCTTCGGCTTTGGATAGCTCGGCCTCTAGCTTTGTATTTCTCTCCCTCTGAGTCTTTATTGTCCCTTCAGCCTATGTCATTTATAAACATGTCAGTTTATAAAATAATCCCCATGTGTATAGGTATATCAGTTTTTACCTTCTGCTCTCTTTTTCCAATGGGCTTGGGATTCTTGCATAGTTTTGAAGCCATCTTTAAGCTTCGCAAAGTTGTTTTTGACTTCTTCCGAGTCCTAGAGCTGCTTTTTGAAGCCTTGGTTTTCGTTTTTTAACGCTTCGGTGGCCAAGGAAGATGACTCCAGTTCTTTTATGCGACCTTGCAATTTGGCAATTTCTGTGGCCGACTTGGCATCTTCTTTATGCTTCAACATCAGCGCTTGCGATACCTCTGTATATGAGAGGTCAAATAATTGTGGCCAGCAAGTAGCATGTCGGGTATGGGGTTTATAGTTCTCATACCTTGTGATGTGGACAAGGGTTCCCGATCTTCCGAAAGGTTCTGGATACGTTGATTTGGTCCGAGGCGACACACAAATCGATCCGGCTTCAGAACGGCACGTTCTAAACCCCGCAATCACAGCATAACGTCTCCTCTGGTTATCAACTGTCCTAAAATGATTGACCTCACCGAGAAGGGTAATCCCTGCCTGTGAATCAAGAACACAAGCAAGAACAAAGAAGAAGGCAACACAATTGCAGATGCATTATGAATCTCACGAAGTTGGGGTCTCACAAACCGTGATAACGATAAAACTGTTATGAACAGAATAATCTAAGCAAAACCCAAACCCTAATGGTGCAGCGGCGGCTGTATATGAAGACCCTAGAGTCATGCAAGACCCTCTGGACGCACCCCTAATTGGGCTCAACTAGATACAAAGCCCAAAGGCCAAAAACAGGCGACGCAGCACCGAAACAAATTCTGGATCCTCTCTTGTTTCGATGATTCCTGATGACTCCGGATGCATTTTGATATGAGACCAGAAGCATTGGAAAGGTCTTCTTCTTATCTTTCCGTGCTTATATAGAACGTCCAAATCCGAGTCCATATGCGTCCTGGGCATCCGTTTTAGTGCAGACTGGTCCTGAGCCCCAAAACAGACTCGAAGTCGGTTTTGGTTGGGCCTCCACCTTGGCTTCCACGTCCTTGCTGGTCCACCACGTCTCCAAGTCCTTCTCCCATCATCTCCTGGTCCTCTCCATGGTTCCTAATTACAATATAATCATTAGGTAGCAAACCATTCTCAAAAGTGATATATAATGAAGAACGTAGGAACGAGCTCACCTCTAAATTTAGTCGTTATGCATGAGCTCTAGTCATTGGACCTTGCAAGTCCAGAATTAGAGGAGTGTTGCATGTATCCTTAGGAGTGATCCTCATCATCATCCTCCCCCTCTTGAAGTGGAGTCGTCCTCCCCCTCTTGAAGTGGAGTCGTCCTCGACTCAAGCTTATTTTCTTCTCCAAAGTATGGTTTCAAATCTGAAATGTTAAAAGTAGGACAAACCCCAAACTTGGGAGTCAACTCAAGTTTGTATGCATTATCATTAATCTTCTCAATTATTTTGAAAGGACCATCAGCTCTAGGCATTAATTTAGACTTTCTCAAATCTGGAAATCTATCTTTTCTCAAGTGTAACCATACTAAATCTCCTACATCAAATTTTACTTCTTTGCTACCTTTACTACCAGCAATTTTATACTTGTCATTCATCTTTTCAATGCTAAGTCTAGTGGTCTCATGCATTTTCAAAATAAATTCAGCACGTTCCTTAGCATCAACATGAACTCTCTCATGAATAGGTAGAGGTAGTATATTAAGTGGAGTACGGGGATCAAAACCATACACTACCTTGAAAGGACTTACCTTGGTAGTAGAATGTGTTACCCGATTATATGCAAACTCAACATGAGGCAAACATTCTTCCCATTGCTTCAAATTTTTCTTCAAAATAGCTCTCAACATAGTACCCAAAGTGCGGTTCACCACCTCAGTTTGTCCATCAGTTTGTGGGTGACATGTTGTAGAAAACAACAACTTTGTACCCAACTTATTCCAAAGCATGCGCCAAAAGTGACTCAAGAATTTTGCATCACGATCTGAAACAATAGTAGAAGGCATACCATGCAAATGTACAATTTCTTTGAAAAAGAGATCAGCAATATAACTAGCATCATTAGTCTTATGACATGGTATAAAGTGTGCCATCTTAGAAAATCTATCCACAACAACAAAAATACTATCACTCCCCCTCTTAGTCCTAGGCAGTCCTAAAACAAAGTCCATAGAAATATCCACCCAAGGAATAGAAGGAACAGGAAGTGGCATGTATAAACCATGTAGATTCAAGCGAGACTTAGCTTTTTGACATGTAGTGCAGCGAGCAACAAAGCGCTCAACATCTTTCCTCATCCTTGGCCAAAAGAAGTGTGCGGCCAAAATATCCTCCGTCTTCTTGGCACCAAAATGACCCATCAATCCACCTCCATGCGCCTCCTGTAACAACAAAAGATGAACGGAACCAATTGGAATGCATAGGCGGTTAGCTCTAAATAAGAATCCATCATTCAACACAAATTTATTCCATGCACGACCTTCTTTACAATGCAGCAATACATCCTTAAAATCAACATCAGCAACATATTGTTCTTTAATTGCCTCCAGTGCATACAATTCCTTATCATACGTGGAGTAATTCAAAACAGGCCTAGTAATTTTCTCACTAAAGTATGCAACATGTTTACTATCTTGCATCAAAACACCACCAATGCCTATACCACTAGCATCACATTCAAGCTCAAAAATCTTATCAAAATTAGGTAATTGCAGCAATGGTGCATGTGTAAGTTTATCCTTCAAAGCATCAAAAGAATCATGATGTACCTTACCCCAATGGAAATCAATGCCCTTCTATGTCAACTCATGCAAAGGTGCAACAATGGTGCTGAAATCTTTGACAAAGCGGCGGTAGAAACCTGCAAGACCAAGAAAACTTCTCACCTGTGTGATAGTTTTTGGTACAGGCCAGCTCTTTATGGCTTCAATCTTTGCCTCATCCACCTCAATTCCTTGTGGAGTCACAACATAGCCAAGAAAAGAGACTCGATCCGTGCAAAAGGTGCATTTCTCAAGGTTACCAAATAAACGTGCATCTCATAAAGCATAAAAAATAGCACGCAAATGATTCATATGTTCATCTATGGATTTGCTATAAATCAATATATCATCAAAGTAAACTACCACAAATTTGCCAATGAAAGCTCTTAAAACCTCATTCATCAAGCGCATGAAAGTACTAGGTGCATTAGTTAAACCAAAAGGCATTACTAACCACTCATATAATCCAAATTTGGTTTTGAAAGCTGTTTTCCATTCGTCTCCAAGTTTCATTCTAATTTGATGGTAGCCACTACGCAAATCAATTTTAGTGAAAATTATAGCACCACATAACTCATCAAGTATGTCATCTAGCCTAGAAATAGGATGACGATACCTAATAGTAATATTATTAATGGCTCTACAATCTACACACATACGCCAAGTACCATCTTTCTTAGGAACCAAAAGTACAGGAACAACACAAGGACTAAGTGATTGATGAACATACCCATGATTCAAAAGGTCTTGAACTTGTCAGTGTATCTCCTTAGTCTCCTCAGGGTTGGTCCTATAAGTAGCACGGTTTGGCAAAGTAGCACCCGGAATCAAATCAATTTGATGCTCAATCCCTCTCAAAGATGGCAATCCCGGGGGTATCTCAACTGGAAAAACATCCGCATACTCCTGCAAAAGGTTAGTGACAGCAGGAGCCAAAGCACTAGAAGCAATATCATCAAGCGAAAACAAAGCTTCTTTGCATGTTAAAGCATAGCAAATATCATCATTATCAGAAATTTCAGCAAGCTCAGATTTTGTTGCAAGACATGAACGACCTTGTAATTTAATTCCAGCACCCTTAGAACTTGAAGAATCATTAACATTACTACGTGTAGAATTAGAATTAACAGGTTGTTGAATTTCAGGACCTTTATTTTTTAAACTAGCAGCTCTTTCTAAATCAGCTTGTACAATTTCAGCAGGGGTCATTGGTAACAAAGTAATTTTAGTTCCTTTATGTATAAAAGTGTACTTATTACTTCTACCATGGTGTACAACATCATTATCAAATTCCCAAGGTCTACCCAATAAAAGTGAACATGCTTGCATGGGTATGACATCACAATCAACAGAATCCACATAAGAACCAATGGAAAAAGGAACTCTGCAAGTTTGTATTACCTTAGCTTTTCCAGAGTCGTTTAACCACTGAATGTAGTACGGATGTGGATGTGGGCGTGTGGTCAAAGCAAGCTTGTTGACCATATCAGAACTCACCAAGTTATTGCAGCTCCCTCCATCAATGATGACACGTGCTCGGCGGTTCTTGATGACGAAGAAAATCTGGAACAAGTTGTGGCGCTGCATCGTCTCGGGCTGATGAACTTGTGTGCTAAGGACACATTAAACAATAATGTTCATGTATCCCGTGGTGTCTCCGCCTCCAAGAACGAGATCACTGCTGGTGGCAGCGACGTCCTCCTCCTCGTCCTCCACATCGGAGGTGCTCATGTAACCGCCATCGTCTATCGCCACAAATGCCCGCCTACTTGGATAATCTTTCTGCACATGACCAAGTCCATGGCAGCGGTGGCACTGAATCCCTGTAGTGCGCCCCGTCAAAGCAACAGAGGAGGCATTACTAGCTGGTACCTGCACAGAAATTTTACCTGAGCGCATAGAAGGTGCAGGGGCTGTTCTTGGGGCTGCAGAAACAACACTGGTTCCCTTGGTAGCTGCTGGTGGGGGCAGCCAGAAAGATGGCCTGGGCAGCCCCGAAGTCCCCGTCGAGCGTTGGGGGGTAGGAGTTCCTTGACTTGCTGTACTCCTCAAAAGCCTGGAAAACTCCCTGTGATTCTTTCTCTGCAAGCATAGCATACTGGAAACACTGGGTGAGGGTATAATATTCTTTATAATCAAGGATGTCCTGAATTTCTTTTCATAAACCAGAATAGAAGCGACAAATCTGGTCCTCTACTTTTTCATCTACAACACAACGAATCAAACCCTTCTGAAGCTCACTAAAGTACTCCTGAACAGTTTTATCTCCTTGTTCTAAACGCTGTAGTTTATTATGAATCTCTCTATAAAAAGAAGGAGGAACAAAATGATCACGCATTGCTACCTTAAGTTCTTCCCAAGTAGTAGGCAAATCAGTTTCAGCAGCTAGACCACTCCACCAAACAATAGCAAAGTCCTTAAACTCACTAGTAGCTTGTCTAACTCTATGTTGTTCAAGAACAAGGTGGGCATTAAATTTTTGTTCAACAGTCATCTCCCAATCAAGATAAACATCACCATCATACTGACCCGAAAATGAAGGAATTGAAAACTTAATTTTAGCATACGGGTCATCTGGAGCATAGTTACCGTGTGGACGACGATTGTAGTTATGGAAACCACCCATACCTTGAGTATTATGGTGCAAACGATGTCGTAATCTCACGGTCCTTGTAGCTGACCTATCCACGGTGCCATCAGCCTTATACACCGTGTCTTCATCATGGATGTCTTCAACGTCGTTGTTATTGTTATTGGTGTTCGTATTGTTGGTTTTAGGAGCGGTCTCCAACGTGACAACCTGATCGGTAAACTTAGAGACCCGCTTCTCTAACCGCTCGATGCTTTCTATAATGTGAAGCTTACTGACCGCATCAGTAACGGCTCTAGTAAGGCACAACAGGCGATAACAGGGGGCTAAGTGCAAAACAGCCAAATCCAGAAATTTCAGGGGGCTAGATGTAGCACTAGTAGAAATCCCAAATTTATTTTTTTGATTTTATTTTTTTGATATTTTTCACCAACTCACTAATAATGGAGGAGAGTTCACAAAAAAGTTCAGCTCAAACAGAGGTAGGATGTGGCCTACAGAAAATCTTGAAGTTGTAGAAAATGTTGGGTTTAAACATAATTCAATTTTTTCTTTATCTTCCCGATTTTTTTGAATTTTTTGACGAGGCCTCACAAGGCATAGCCTAGTGCAGGTATGCTCAATTTTGAGTCAAGAATCTCCTATAAAAATTTCAGCCAAAACAGACAATCGAGCGAAAAGTTATGCCCGTTTTACCGAAGGGGGGTTGGAGTCGGTTTTCCAGAAGTGGAGGCCCAATCAAAACCGACTTCGAGTCTGTTTCGGGGCCCAGGACCAGTCTGTACTAAAACGGTCGCCCAGGACACATACGGACTCGGATTTGGACGTTCTACATATGCACGGAAAGATAAGGAGAAGACCTTTCCAATGCCGCCGGCCTCATGTCAAAATTCATCCGGAGTCATCAGGAATCGTCAAAACAAGAGAGAGTCCAGAATCTGTGTCGGTGCTGCGTCGCTTATTTTTTGTCTTTGGGCCTTGTATCTAGTTGAGCCCAATTCAGGGCGCGTCCAGAGGGTCTTGCACGACCCTAGGGTCTTTATATACAGCCACCGCCGCACCATTAGGGTTCGAGTTTTGCTTAGATCAATTCTGTTCATAAACAGTTTCGCCGTTCATCGGTTTGTGAGACCCCAACTTCGAGAGTTTAATCATACATCTGCAATTGTGTTGCATTCTTCGTTGTTCTTGCTTGTGTTCTTGATTCGCAGGTAGGGATTAACCTTCTCGGCGAGGTCAATCGTCTTTTGGACGGTTGATAACCAGAGGAGACGTCGTGCTGCGATTGCGGGGTTTAGAACGTGCTGTTCTGAAGCCGGATCGATTTGTGTGTCGCCTCCGACCAAATCAACTTACCAAGAACCTTTTGGAAGATCGGGAACCCTTGTCCACATCAAGTGGTATCAAAGCTTCAGGTGCACCGTCAGGTTCATACTACCCTTTAGTTTTGTTTTCGTGTTCTTCCTATCGTCCACTGAAAATACCAAAAAAAATTTTTCCCCGCCCATAACCACGTGTTTAGCCTTTGCATATTTCAATTTCAGAGTCCGTAGTGTTGAGTTTGTGCCCTAGTTCTTGTTTAGTCGCTGGTTTAGTTTGTGTTTTTGTCGTCAGTAGTGTTTCCCTTGCAACCCTAGCCGCCATCCCCCTCACCATCCTCGGTTTTGTCGGCTTTGTGTGCTAGGGTTGATTGATCAACACGCCCACCCTAGTCCCACCCTAAACCTACCCTCACCACCTCGGACCAATTTTCACAAATTTCACTTTCCGCTGCATCCACCTCGCTAAAAAAAAAATCCCTACCCGACCCCAAGCCCGACTCGGATTTCACTGAAACCACCGGGTTCTTCAAAACCGATTCCGACACCCCTTCGGTAAAACAGCCATAACTTTTCGCTCGGTTGTCCGTTTTGGCTGAAATTTTTATAGGAGATTCTAGACGAAAAGTTGCGCATACCCATAAAAAATTTTTTCTGAAAAAAAATCGGTTTGAGCTGTTTTAACCCTGTGTGCCCTCATCAAAAAAATCGGGAAGATAAAGAAAAAATTCATTCAAGTTGAAACCTGATGTTTTCTGAAATTTCAAGATTTTCTGTAGGCCACGTCCTAGCTCGGTTTGAGCTGAAATTTTTTGTTGTTTCTCCCTGTTTGCTAGTCAGTTGGAAAAAAATATCAAAAAAATAAAATAAAAAAAAAAAGAAATTTGGGATTCCTACTAGTGCTCCATCTAGCCCCCTGAAATTTCTGAGTTTGGCTGTTTTACACTAAGCCCCCTGTTATCGGCTGTGTCCCTTTGTCTCCTTGTTTCTTCTTTGCTATCACTACTGTTCTAGGACATAGTTAGACCAGCAACTAGGGACAAGTTACTTGGGCACTTATTCAGGTTTACTATCTGTTTTTGATATGTGTGCCACTCATATATACATATTTGGCCTTCCTAGCTCTACATACTTCTTCTGGACAGCACATAGGTTATTTGGTAACCCTTGCAATCGTGGAACACTTCTCCCTGGTATCCTTCGCTTTGTTGTTTTCAGAACTTTGTAAGAGCTTTGCAAGAAGCTTACTTTTGCTGTGTTGAGAGGCACCACTGCTTAGTAGTTTTGTAGGGATAACCTTCACTTTTTTGTTTCCTGTTTTGGTGTTTCTGATGTCAGGAAGCGACGGGGAGGGTGCTTCACCCTCAAAATGAGTGCGTGAGCCAAAATCAGTTACAGAAGGCTTTGCAGGCGGTTCAGAGTGATTTGGCTAGTAGTGCCTCCTCTGTTGCTTCGACGGGACGCACTACAGGGATTCAGTGCCACCGCTGCCATGGTCTTGGCCATGTGCAGAAAGATTGCCCAAGTAGGCGGGCATATGTGGCGACAGATGATGGCGGTTACATGAGCGCCTCCGATGTGGAGGATGAGGAGGAGGATGTCGCTGCCACCAGCGGTGACCTCGTCCTTGGAGGCGGAGATACCACGGGCTATATGAATATTATTGTGCAGCGTGTGCTTAGCACACAAGTCCAGCAGCCCGAGATGATGCAGCGACATAACTTGTTCCAGATTTTCTTCGTCATCAAGAACCGTCGGGCACGTGTCATCATTGATGGAGGAAGCTGCAACAATTTGGTGAGTTCTGATGTGGTTAAGAAGCTTGATTTGACCACACGCCCACATCCACATCCATACTACATTCAGTGGTTAAATGACTCTGGAAAAGCTAAGGTAACACAAACTTGCAGAGTTCCTTTTTCCATTGGTTCCTATGTGGATTCTGTTGATTGTGATGTTGTACCTATGCAAGCTTGTTCACTTTTATTGGGTAGACCTTGGGAATTTGATAATGATGCTGTACACCATGGTAAAAGTAATAAGTACACTTTTATGCATAAAGGAACTAAAATTACTTTGTTACCAATGACCCCTGCTGAAATTGTACAAGCTGATTTAGAACGAGCTGCTAGTTTGAAAAATAAACGCCCTGAAATTCAGCAACCTGTTAATTCTGCTTCTACACCAAGTAATGTTAATGATTCTTCATGTTCTAAGGGTGCTGCAATTAAGTTACAAGGTCGTTCATGTCTTGCCACAAAATCTGAGCTTGCTGAAATTTCTACTGATGATATTTGCTATGCTTTGATATGCAAACAAGCCTTGTTTTTGCTTGGTGATATTGCTTCTAGTGCTTTGCCTCCTGCTGTCACTAACCTTTTGCAGGAGTATGAGGATGTTTTCCCAGCTGAGATACCCCCGGGATTGCCACCTTTGAGAGGGATTGAGCATCAAATTGATTTGATTCCTGGTGCTACTTTACCAAACCGTGCTGCTTATAGGACCAACCCTGAGGAGACTAAGGAGATACAATGACAAGTCCAAGACCTTTTGGATCGTGGGTATGTTCGTCAATCACTTAGTCCTTGTGCTGTTCCTGTACTTTTGGTTCCTAAGAAAGATGGTTCTTGGCGTATGTGTGTAGATTGTAGAGCCATTAATAACATTACTATTAGGTATCGTCATCCTATTCCTAGACTAGACGACATGCTTGATGAGTTATGTGGTGCTATAATTTTCACTAAAATTGATTTGCGTAGTGGCTACCATCAAATTAGAATGAAACTTGGAGATGAATGGAAAACAGCTTTCAAAACCAAATTCGGGTTGTATGAGTGGTTAGTAATGCCTTTTGGGTTAACTAATGCACCCAGTACTTTCATGCGTTTGATGAATGAGGTTTTAAGACCTTTTATTGGCAAATTTGTGGTTGTTTACTTTGATGATATCTTGATTTATAGCAAATCCACGGTTGATCATATGATTCATTTGCGTGCTGTTTTTGATGCTTTGCGAGTTGCACGTTTATTTGGTAACCTTGAGAAGTGCACCTTTTGCACGGATCGAGTCTCTTTTCTTGGCTATGTTGTGACTCCACAGGGAATTGAGGTGGATGAGGCGAAGATTGAAGCCATAAAGAGCTGGCCTGTACCAAAAACTATCACACAGGTGAGGAGTTTTCTTGGTCTTGCAGGTTTGTACCGCCGCTTTGTCAAAGATTTCAGCACCATTGCTGCACCATTGCATGAGTTGACAAAGAAGGGCGTTGACTTCCATTTTGGTAAGGTACATCATGAGTCTTTTGATGCTTTGAAGGACAAACTTACACATGCACCATTGCTGTAATTACCCAATTTTGATAAGACTTTTGAGCTTGAATGTGATGCTAGTGGTATAAGCATTGGTGGTGTTCTGATGCAAGATGGTAAACCTGTTGCATACTTTAGTGAGAAAATTACTGGGCCTGTTTTGAATTATTCCACGTATGATAAGGAACTATATGCACTTGTACGTTCTTTAGAAACGTGGCATCATTATTTGTTGCTCAAAGAATTTGTTATTCATTCTGATCATGAATCACTTAAGTATATTCGTTCTCAAGGCAATTTGAACCGTAGACATGCTAAATGGGTTGAGTTTATTGAGTCTTTTCCTTATATTATTAAACATAAGAAAGGGAAGGATAATGTGATTGCTGATGCTTTATCGAGGCGATATACTTTGTTGTCTCAACTTGATTGTAGAATTTTTGGACTTAAGGCAATTAAAGAACAATATGTTGCTGATGTCGATTTTAAAGATGTATTGCTGCACTGTAAAGAAGGTCGTGCTTGGCACAAATTTGTGTTGAATGATGGATTCTTGTTTAGAGCTAACCGCCTATGCATTCCAGTTGGTTCCGTTCGTCTTTTGTTGTTGCAGGAGGCGCATGGAGGTGGATTGATGGGTCATTTTGGTGCTAAGAAGACAGAGGATATTTTGGCCACACACTTCTTTTGGCCAAGGATGAGGAAAGATGTTGAGCGTTTTGTTGCTCGCTGCACTACATGTCAAAAAGCTAAGTCTCGATTGAATCCACATGGTTTATACATGCCACTTCCTGTTCCTTCTATTCCTTGGGCGGATATTTCTATGGACTTTATTTTAGGACTGCCTAGGACTAAGAGGGGGAGCGATAGCATTTTTGTTGTCGTGGATCGTTTTTCCAAGATGGCACACTTTATATCATGTCATAAAACTGATGATGCTAGTTATATTGCTGATCTTTTTTTCAAAGAAATTGTACGTTTGCATGGTATGCCTTCTACTATTGTTTCAGATCGTGATGCAAAATTCTTGAGTCATTTTTGGCGCACGCTTTGGAATAAGTTGGGTACAAAGTTGTTATTTTCTACAACTTGTCATCCACAAACTGATGGACAAACTGAGGTTGTGAACCGCACTTTGGGTACTATGTTGCGAGCTATTTTGAAGAAAAATTTGAAGCAATGGGAAGAATGCTTACCTCATGTTGAGTTTGCTTATAATCGGGCAACACATTCTACTACCAAGGTAAGTCCATTCAAGGTAGTGTATGGTTTTGATCCCCGTACTCCACTTGATATACTTCCTCTACCTATTAATGAGAGAGTTCATATTGATGCTAAGGAGCGTGCTGAATTTATTTTGCAAATACATGAGACCACTAGACTTAGCATTGAAAAGATGAATGAAAAGTATAAAATTGCTGGTAGTAAGGGAAGAAAGGAAGTAAAGCTTGATGTAGGAGATTTAGTGTGGTTACACTTAAGGAAGGATAGATTTCCAGAATTGAGAAAGTCTAAACTAATGCCTAGAGCTGATGGTCCATTCAAAATAATAGAGAAGATTAATAATAATGCATACAAACTTGAGTTGCCTCCCGAGTTCGGGGTTAGTCCTATTTTTAACATTTCAGATTTGAAACCATACTTGGGAGAAGAGGATGAGCTTGAGTCGAGGACGACTCCACTTCAAGAGGGGGAGGATGATGAGGACATCACTCCTATGGATACACACAATACTCCTCCAAATCTGGACTTGCAAGGTCCAATGACTAGAGCTCGTGCACGACAACTAAATTTAGAGGTGAGCTCGTTCCTACGTTCTTTGCTATATGTTACTTTTGAGAATGGTTTGTTACCTAATGATTATTTTATGATTAGAAACCATGGAGAGGACCAGTAGATGATGGGAGAAGGATTTGGAAACGTGGAGGGCCAGCAAGGGCTTGGAAGCCAAAGTGGAGGCCCAATCAAAACCGACTTCGAGTCTGTTTCGGGGCCCAGGACTAGTCTGTACTAAAACGGTCGCCCAGGACGCATACGGACTCAGATTTGGACGTTCTACATATGCACGGAAAGATAAGGAGAAGACCTTTCCAATGCCGCCGGCCTCATGTCAAAATTCATCCGGAGTCATCGGGAATCGTCAAAACAAGAGAGAGTCCAGAATCTGTGTTGGTGCTGCGTCGCTTATTTTTTGTCTTTAGGCCTTGTATCTAGTTGAGCCCAATTCGGGGCGCGTCCAGAGGGTCTTGCACGACCCTAGGGTCTTTATATACAGCCACCGCCGCACCATTAGGGTTTGGGTTTTGCTTAGATCAATTCTGTTCATAAACAGTTTCGCCGTTCAACGGTTTGTGAGACCGCAACTTCGAGAGTTTAATCATACATCTGCAATTGTGTTGCATTCTTCGTTGTTCTTGCTTGTGTTCTTGATTCGCAGGCAGGGATTAGCCTTCTCGGCGAGGTCAATCGTCTTTTGGACGGTTGATAACCAGAGGAGACGTCGTGCTGCGATTGCGGGGTTTAGAACGTGCTGTTCTAAAGCCGGATCGATTTGTGTGTCGCCTCCAACCAAATCAACTTACCAAGAACCTTTCGGAAGATCGGGAACCCTTGTCCACATCAGACTGACTAGCGCAAAGGTGCGCCAGACAGCAATTCTGTCGTTGCACCGATCGGCGCAGGGTTGAGCCGATCGGCACTGTTGCGGATCTAAGTTGTTGATCCGATCAGTGCAGGTGTTGAGCCGATCGATGCTGTTGCGGATCTAAGTTATTGAGCCGATCGGCGCAGGTGTTGAGCCGATCGGTTCACCAATGAAGTTGAACTAGAGTGCAAGTCAAAGCCAAAGCTAAAACTATTCGGTGAGTAGCCAGATATCTACTAGTGAGATTGTAACCAGATAGTCTAATTAAATAGCATCATAATGGATAATTACATGGGTCAATGAAAACCTATAATGAATAAGACCACCCTGCTTTCCGAGTGGCTCCTGATTTATCGCTCCCGAGAGAAAACCCTTAATCACGCGAGTATCTTACCCTACTCAACTAGCCAATAGTGCTGCGCAGGTTTAGTGCTGTCACCGCTAAACCACACTACCGGCATCATCAAGCAACCATAATCAATACAATGTCTGAATACTATCCTAATTATCACGATTAAGATAATAAAGGCTTACTTAGCCTAGAACGAAGCAATAAGAATAAGCACATGCATGATTATAGAATCAAGATAGACAAATCACCAAAACCATCATCAACATATTCAATCATCCTTGAGATACATAGAGTAAGATTCATCACCGTCGAGATGGCCTACCTTGACGGATCAACTCTTACACCAATGGTTCTTGAAACTCAACTAGAGATCTATTCTAACGGGGCAAGCCCTAGTGGCTCTAACTCACGAATCTGTTGTCCCTTTGTTGCCTCCTCCTCGAGGTGTACTGATCGCGGCTAGGGGTTACAAGTATATATAGGGGTTCTACTCGTGAAGGACTCGGTTTCTAGCAAATAAGTCGGTTGCGCCGATCGGCGCAAGCCGTGTTCTCTCTGGTTTCTGCCCCGAGTCGGTTCCTCTATCTTCCACAGCTGCCATGTGGGCCTTTTCCTTCGAGATAAAGTCTTGTACCGCACGTCGAGATCTTGAAGTTCCATAAATCTTCTAAGCAAATATCTTCAAGTGTCTTGCACAGATAGACTTCCATAAACATCAGATAAACTTCCATCGGAATGGGCCTCGGTCACTTCTGTGGGCCAAAATACCCTTGCGCCGATCGGCTCATGGGCTGCGCTGATCGGCGCACTAGGCTTCTTCAGTGCTTTTTGTTGGTTCTGAACTCCTGTCTTGTCCAGCATCACTTTAATAGCCAATTTTACCTATTTCTGTAATAAAGCTCCTGTTTCTGCAATAAAGCTCCAAAACAATGTATATACAAATATATAGGTAATATGATAGGTAAATGGCCTAAATTAGTATCAATTATACTCTAATTGGGGTGATATTCACATATAAAAGGGGCACTTGGAAAGTGCCAACAGTTTCCCCACACTTTGCTCGTCCCGAGTAAAGTAAAAGAGAGAAAAATCAAAGAACATATTCTTCTTATCACGAAAGATATCTTAAATCAGCAAATGTTGAGCATTGTTCTGTTGGAGTGTATTTCATATTGGTATTCAGCAAAATAATTCAAATATGGGCATAAAGCTCGAAGTTTCTCCCCAAAGGAAATGATCATGTCCAACTCACAAATTATAACTTTTCCACACATGTACATCACTTAAAAGATTGTTGTGAACATAAAGAATCTATCTTCCCAATAATCCAAGGCAATAACTCATCTTTCAAATCACTCAACCTATATACTACATCATAATGATCAAATAATTAAGTGTAAAGCTTATATGAGTAGCTAGGTGAGATAATTCAAGGATTGCAAACATCAATCAACAATATATTGTAAAGCTAGGAGATTATTCTTTATTGGAATTACAAAAACTTAACAATATATTGTAAAGCTAGGACTCACACTTTGGATATGTGGACATGTGCATCATAAATTTGATCTTGGAAGAAAAAGGAACTCCCATTATCAGATTGCACATGGTTAGAATGATTCATGGCTATATTAAAATGAATTTCGAGAATAAGCATGTCATATACCCCCCCCCCCCCACACACACACACACTTAAAATTTTGCTAGTCCCTTAGCAAACAGCAGAGCTTTTCTCTTCTTCTTTTTTCTTTTCTTCTCTTTTTTTTCTTTTCATCATTTTTCTCTTTTTTTTATTTTGCTCTCTGTTGCGCCGATCAGCTCGGACTGCGCCGATCGGCTCCCAACCTAAAATCACCAGCTTTTGTTAGTATTTGATTCATCTAGCTTCAAAATTTATTCAAAGTTCAAATATAGCTAGGAACATAGGATGTGGTCAAGGAATGATACTCAACAAGACTTTGTTTTTAAAATAGAATACTCAGCAGAATTGGAGATTTGCATGAGCAATTCAATGCTAAAAAGATACAGAAGGATTTGGCCATCCTAGTAAAGTTCATACCAAAAAGAATTTAATCCTAACTGAACTCAACCATCAATTTAATGTTTATCTTCAATGGTGGGTGAGGATCTTGGAAATAATAAATTCCAAAGTTCACAACATGAAAATTTATTTATAAAAAGAATGGTACTAAGTTATCATCACGAATTGGACAATACAAATGAAGCACATGGGTATTCAGAATTGCTCCACATAAGAAATATTTGCTGAATAATAATTAAGTGTAAGTTCGAAATTTTATTCAATACTCAACATTATTCAATCTTCATCAACACTTTTCAAGAAAGAATGGGTAATTCAATTCTTCTAAAAGAGCATAACCGCCACCATTATATTAAGATCAAAACTCAAATACATGGTGATGATTTTTGCACACACTTGCATTAAAATAAAACTACTACTAACACACATGTATGAAAATAAAACTATTACTAACACACCTGCATGAAAATAAAACTACTACTAACACACATGCATGAAAATAAACACACCCGATACATGGTTTCCCAACCCGCTCACACACACATAAGCAATAAAGAAAAAGATTGCAAAAGATAAAAGAAAACGCAAACCGGGAAACCGATACATATGCCCACTCCTAGGAACTCTAATCAAGCGGAGGTGGAGACGGTGACTGATCAAAGCCATAGCACCGCGCCTTGAGTCGCTCGAACTCCTCCACCATCGCGTCGTGGTTATTCCTCCATTGGGATGTGGTGTCCTCCACGTGCTCAATGTAGTGCATGTTGTTGTCGAGCTACCCCTGCATGGCACAAAGAAGTCTGCACCGGGCACCGGAGGCACCACAAGTACCCATCCTTGGTACCTATAGTCAATGCCTGTGCTGAAGTAGGGTGCGCCGATCGGCGCACCGCCTGCATCGACCGGCGCTGTGGCCTGTGAACTGCCCGCTGCATCGCTCCACCCTGTCTCGTACTGCTGAGGCTCTTGGCATGACCCCCATGAGTTCCACTCACTGTCGGCTGCTGTAGATGTCGCCGGTTGTCGAATCTGCCTACGGCGGTCCCTGAGAACTCAGCCCCCCTCCAGGAGACCTTCCTCAAGCCAGTTTCCTCCCTCTAGCTTGCGAGGGAGAAAAACTCCTAGCTCCGCACACGGGAGCCTAATGTTGGTGCCACCGACATGGAAGCCGGCGCGAACACTTCCCGTGACAATGTTGCCACGAGTCATATTCTCGCCGATCTCTGTTGTGAGCTCCCACTTGTCTTCGCGTCCTCCCGGTCCATCGTCACTGCAGACGTGGGCTGCCAGGCGTTGAAGATAGCCCCCAAAGGCCAACTTCTTGCTCTTCTTGCCCCTCTTCTCGAATCAATCCCACACCATCACCAACATAGGGTTGCAATGAGACGGGCTAACAATGGCGTTGAATAGCCACCACAAGTCCACATCGGTGACGTTGCTGGAGTCAACCTTGTCGCATGTGCGCGCCGCCAACCACCGATGGAAAATTTGAATGGTCGGGTTACGGATGTTGCCGCGCTCCATCTCTTCGACGAACAAGAGCCGCCTCCAAAAGGAGTCCAACTCCCCACGTCCCAAGATGCCGGCCACATCGGTGTTGGCATCAAAATCAAAGGCTTGAGCCGCCGCCTCCATGGTCACCATGTAGCTAATGTTGTGGACGCAGAAGTTGATGGCATCGTTGCCGTAGTCGTTGGAGCCGATCCTTATTGTAGAGGCAACCTCAGTGATGATGTCGATGTTGAAGTCCATAGGGAGATGGTTGAAGTCCACCTAGCCAAGGTTGTCTAGCATCCTCCTTATGTCCTCCCACACGTCGATCATGGTGAGGAAGGTTTCGTCCATGTTGAAGTTGGGGACGAACCTTCCCCTCACCGTGAGGTAGTGCTGCTGTTCCTCCACGCTCAGGAGGGTGAAGCCCTCCTCCAGCGTGGCACGAAAGCCGGCGATGGCGGTGATCTGGGAACCCCACAGCTTCCCGCCGTTTGGCTCCTCATAGCACGCCCGGTCGGAAGGGGTGCACCGGAGACGGAGTGGCGGGCGCGGATCTCATATGTTGCCGCTGCCGAGCCGGTGGATGCACCACCCACCGACATGTCGTCGCAAGCGCCAGAGCCCCCCCTAGCCGAGGAGTCACCGCTCAATTCGTCGCTGCCGTTGGAACTGCTCCCTAGGCGTAGCCTCTTGCCCAACTTGCCAACGGAGGAGCGGAGACGATCCATCTACGAGGAATGCGGAACGTGTGTGAGACCGTGGGTACTGGGGAAGGTGGAGAGGTTACCGGAATGGTGTGCCGAACTGGGGGCGCCTGGCCTCACTTTTATAGTGTGGGAAACTTCCAGGAGAAGGACCCGCCAAAAATTTCCAAAATTTGGGGCTGCGCCGATTGGCGCGGTCACTGCGCCAATCAGCACATTTTAAATTTTGAATTCGCTAACCGTAGTGGTTCCTGATTCTCCTCCCTTTCATTGTTTCCATCCTTTTCGTCTTCTCCTGGTACACCATGTCGGCTGGTAGGGGAACAGCACGGAATCCCGTTGTCTTGATTGACTGCGCCGATCGGCTCTGGCCAATGCCGATCGGCACGCCGTCTCTTTTTCAGCTTTTGTTCAATTCCATGTCTCCTCTGCACTGGAAATCTGCATAAAAATCATACCTGTTCCTAAGAATTAATGCCTGTCGAATATGTCGCCAAATTGGGCACAGCATGGGTACCAGCGCCGATCGACGCGGAAGTGCGCCAAACGGCACATGTTCCTTGCACCTCATCTTCTGGTCTGGCTCTGATCCTTATGCCTTGTGTTCATTTATTTCACCTAATATCCACTCTTCCCAATGTTCCTGTAGCATCGTCACACAAAGCAGGGCCCATCTGGTGATAGCGCCGATCGGCGCAACGTCTCATGCCGATCGGCGCGGTGTCCATTTTTGCTCCTGGCCCCTTGCTTCTTCGCTAGATGTTGTTCTTCATTTTAAAATTGATGTGCTGGTTGGCTTTCAGCTCCTCTTCCATTCTGGGTGTCATCGGCCTTTTGTCCAGACTTGTTATCAGTGCGCCGATCGGCGCATGAGTGCGTCGAATGGCGCAAGCTCTGTTCCTTCCTATTTTTGGTCTTTTTCTTTTATTCTTGCGCCTGTGTCGTTAGTTTACAATATATATATAGTTTTGCACAAATAAACAGACAACACAAGAGCACACAAGAATTAAGCACACACTTTTTCTAATTCTTTTATTCTGGAGATTGTTTTTATTACAAGAAAGAAAATTAAAAACAGCGGGTTGCCCTCCCGGCTAGCATTAATTAACTAAATGAGACGGGTTGCCCTCCTGCAAGCACTAAACAACTTCTAAATCTCTCGACAATTGGGTTGCCTCCCAAGAGCGCTCTAGTTATTTAGAGGTCAAAGAGCTTGACCTCCCCGCGAGCAATCAATCCTTAGTGTCGCAGTGCGGGGTGTAAGACCGCGATACTACAAGGTTCACTTATCTTAATAGCTCATATACCTTGGATGACCTATCCTTACATCCCCTCCAATCATGCTCGATGCCACGTTGCCTCGGTGTCTTATACCTCTTCACTTCATCAATAGCATGACACTCTTCTCCCCTTTGGCAAAATTTGAAGGAGTATGGAGTTCCACTTATATCGAAGCTTATCTCACCACTCCCAACATCAATACTTGCTTTTGCTGTCCTCAAGAAGGGTCTGCCTAAGATCAATGGGTTTCTCGTCCTCTTATCCATATCAAGCATAAGAAAATCAACAGAGACGATGTGATCTCCAATTTGAACAGGCACATCCTCAGCAATTCTATCAGGGAAGCGTACAGACTGGTCGGCTAACTCCAAACACATACCCATAGGCTCCAATTCAGGCAAATTGAGACTTGTGAATATATGACGGGGCATAACACTTACACTTGCTCCAAGATCGCACAAGCATCTATCAAATATCCTTGTTCCGATTATGCATTTGATGCTTGGTGATCTAGGGTTCGGTTTCTTCTCAAGTGCAACATCATTGATCGCTGCCGTAAGTTCCTTAGTGACCTTCACAACCTCTTCAAAAGCTAGAGACTTCTTGTTTTGCATCATATCCTTAATGTACTTAGCATAGGTAGGTACTTGAATAGCATCAACAAAAGGGACGTTGATGTAAAGCTTTTTCATAACATCGACGAACCTCACAAATTGCTTGTTGTGTTGCCGCACTCTCTCTGTCTTTGTCAGCAGTTGAGTATCCAAGAATGTGATAGGGCCATGCTCCTCTGTTTCCATGCCCATTTTCAGTCCATAGAGGTCAATCTCTTCCTCGCGCCAATCGGTGCAACGAGTGGGCCGATCGGTGCTAACAGTACCATCGCGCCGATCGGCACCAGTGGTGAGCCGATCGGCACGGGTCTTCCTTGCTCTCGCATAGTGCTCTGGATCTTCTGTTTGCTTTCCTGACCGTGTAGCTATTGCCTTTAACTGCTCTACAGACATTGTATTACCAGGAATAACCCCTTTGTTGCCTTGGATGGCATGTGATAATTGTCCCATCTGCTGCTCCATAATCTTGGTATGCTCCAAAATCTGGTCATTGGAGCTCCCAATTTCTATCACCTTGTCATTAATCCCTTCAAGAACACGATCAACCTCCTTGAATTTAGCTTGATTCTTCTTGTTGATCTTTTCTTGAGCTTGAAAGAACTCATGAAATTGGAGATGAAGTGGGATAGAGTTTTGCATGGACGAACTAGGAGAGAAAGAACTCCTTTGTTGCTGATATTGGGGTTTCCATCCACTATTCTTTACATATTCTAGCATCTTCATCTCTTCAGGGCAATCTTTCTGCACATGGCCCAATTCTCCACACTCGTCACAAGTGGAGCGTGATTCTACTAGGCTGAGTGACTCTTCCTTAGGGATATGAGAATTATTATCCAACCTTCTTTGAATAGCATCAAGGTGATCCATAACCAAGTCTTCATGAGTCCTCTCAATCATGCTCTTTGCTACTCCTTTAGAAGGTTGTAGGTTCCTTGAACTTCTCTCACTATCCCATGATTGATTTTCAACTAGCAATTTGATCAATTCCTTAGCTTGAGTGGGCGTCTTTGACATGAATAAACCCGCAGCTGAAACATATAAGTGTTGACGGGAGGGGGTATTCAATCCCACATAGAATCTCTCAACAGTTTCACCAACTGTAAGACCATGATGAGGGCATGCATCCATATATTCATTGTATCTTTCCCACGCTTCGCCAATGCTCTCATCAATATTCTACGTAAATCCAAGAATCTTATTCTTCAAAGCTTGAGTCTTACCAGGAGGGAAGTATTTGGCTAAGAATGCAACTGCTAAGGTTTCCTATGTAGTCTTTACTGCGTTTTCCAAGCTATTGTACCATTGCTTAGGGCGTCCAACTAGAGAGAAGGGGAACAGCCGCACACGTTCTTGATCTCCAGTCAATCCTGCTACTTTGAATGTACTACAGACTTCAAGGAAGCGTTGTAGATGCTAATTGGGATCTTCCGAACCTGTGAATGGTTGTTGTGCCACTAATCCAACGTACCTCCCTAGTTGATATGGAGCATGATCTTGAGCTTCTTGGAAATCTGTCTTGACAACCTTATCCAATTGAGGCTTGAAACTGTTAACCAAAGGCTGGTCTGCCATTGCTCCTGCTTCTGGATCTGCAACTATGAATCATACTCAAGGGCTGGCACTGACTAGTTCTCCAGCTAAATCTCCAAGTGACTTGCTCCTCTTTTCTGCTATTCTCTTCTTGCGTAAGAGCTTTTCTGGATCATCAGTGTAATTAGAGGGTTTGTTTGTCTTAAGACCGTCCATACCTGTTAATTTCACTTAATAGCATATATGTACTAAAAAGACAAGTAAAGCACAATGACTAAACACTAATACATCAAACAATGTTTAAAAACCTGCTATGGTCCCTGGCAACGGCGCCAGAAAAAGATGCTTGTTGGTCGTTACTACGCACCCACTTATATACCACAAGAGGACGGTGTATAGTCGTAGCACTTTTTCCCTTAGAGTATTCCAAGGTATTATCAAACCACTGAGACCTTAGGGATAATTAAACAAAGTTAACAGTAAAAGATCTAATCAAGGCTACTGTCAAGTTCAGATTGTATGAAGGGGAGACTGGCCAACGCAAAGGTGTGCCAGACAGCAATTCTATCATTGCACCGATCAGCGCAGGGTTGAGCCGATCGGCACTGTTGCGGATCTAAGTTGTTGAGCCGATTGGTGCAGGTGTTGAGCCGATCGGTGCTGTTGTGGATCTAAGTTGTTGAGCCGATCGGCGCAGGTGTTGAGCCGATCGGTTCACCAGCGAAGTTGAACTACAGTGCAAGTCAAAGCCAAAGCTAAAACTATTTGGTGAGTAGCCAGATATCTACTAGTGAGATCGTAACCAGATAGTCTAATTAAACAGCTTCATAATGGATAATTACATGGATCAATGAAAACCTATAATGAATAAGACCACCCTGCTTTCTGAGTGGCTCCCGATTTATTGCTGCCGAGAGGAAACCCTTAATCATGCGAGTATCTTACCCTACTCAACTAGCCAAAAGTGTTGCGCAGGTTTAGTGCTGTCACCGCTAAACCACACTACCGGCATCATCAAGCAACCATAATCAATACAATGTCTGAATACTATCCTAATCACCGCGATTAAGATAATATCAACTTACTTAGCCTAGAACTAAGCACTAAGAATAAGCACATGCATGATTGTAGAATCAAGATAGACAAATCACCAAAACCATCATCAACATATTCAATCATCCTTGAGATACATAGAGTAAGATTCATCACCGTCGAGATGAGCTACCTTGACAGATCAACTCTTACACCAATGGTTCTTGAAATTCAATTAGAGATCTATTCTAACAGGGCAAGCCCCGGTGGCTCTAACTCAGGAATCTGTTGTCCCTCTGTTGCCTCCTCCTCGGGGTGTACTGATCGCGGCTAGGGGTTACAAGTATATATAGGGGTTCTACTCGTGAAGGACTCGGTTTCTAGCAAATAAGTCGGTTGCGCCGATCGGTGCAGGATTGCGCCCATCGGCGCAAGCCGTTTTCTCTCTGGTTTCTGCTCCGAGTCGGTTCCTCTGTCTTCCACAGCTGCCATGTGGGCCTTTTCCTTCGAGATAAAGTCTTGTACCGCACGTCGAGATCTGGAAGTTCCATAAATCTTCTAAGCAAGTATCTTCAAGTGTCTTGCGCAGATAGACTTCCATAAACATCAGATAAACTTCCATCAGAATGGGCCTCGGTCACTTCTGTGGGCCAAAATACCCTTGCGCCAATTGGCTCATGGGCTGCGCCGATCGGCGCACTGGACTTCTTTAGTGCTTTTCATCGGTTCTGGACTCCTGTCTTGTCTAGCATCACTTTAATAACCAATTTTACATGTTTCTGCAATAAAGCTCCAAAGAAATGCATATACAAATATATAGGTAATATCATAGGTAAATGGCCTAAATTAGTATCAATTATACTCTAATTGGGGTGATATTCACATATAAAAGGGGCACTTGGGAAGTGCCAACAAGAATGTAGGATCTAAACTTCTCAATAGCAAATATAACAGCTAACATCTCTTTCTCGGTTGTTGTATAGTTGATCTGCGCCTCATTCAAAGTTTTGCTAGCGTAATAAATAGCATGCACTTTACCTCCCTTTCGTTGTCCAAGAACAGCTCCAACTGCATAGTCACTTGCATCACACATAATTTCAAAAGGTAAACTCCAATCAGGTGGCTGCATAATAGGTGTAGAGGATAGAGCTTCCTTTAATCTTCTGAAGGCAAAGAGTCGTTCATCATCCATAACAAATTTTGTACCTTGCTTCAACAATTCTGTCAGGGGCTTAGCAATCTTTGAATAATTCTTAACAAATCTGCAATAGAAGTTGGCATGTCCAAGAAAACTCCTCAAGGTTGTAAGATCAGTAGGGGGAGGTAATTTCTCAACTGTAGATACCTTTGCTTTATCAACCTCTATCCCTCTATTAGATATGACATGACCAAGTATTATCCCTTCTGTTACCATGAAATGGCATTTCTCCCAATTAAGAACTAATTCGCATTCAACGCACCTTTTCAAAACCTTCTCCAAATTCTCCAAATCATCCATAAATACTTCCATGATATCTTCTATGAATTCAGTGAATATTGCATTCATGCATCTTTGAAATGTGGCAGGTGCATTGCAAAGACCAAATGGCATCCTTCTATATGCATATGTCCCGAGAGGGCAAGTAAAAGTAGTTTTCTGCTGATCCTCTGGTCTTACCGGTATTTGAAAGAAACCACTAAATCCATCCAAATAACAAAAGTATGAATTCTTTGCTAGCCTTTCAAGCATCTCATAGATGAATGGAAGAGGATAGTGATCTTTCTTCATCACCCTGTTCAAACTTCTGTAATCTATGCACATTCTCCATCCAGTTACAGTCCTTTGAGGGATCAACTCATTGTTCTCATTAGGCACTACTATCAATCCTCCTTTCTTGGGCACACAATGTACTGGACTAACCCATTCACTATCAGCAACAGGATAGATCATACATGCATTAAGCAACTTCAGAATCTCATTTTTAACCACTGGCTTCATTGACTCCTTCAACCTTCGCATCCCTTCAACCACCGGTTTAGCATTCTCTTCCAAGTTAATCTTTTGGGTGCAGAATGCGGGGTTGATTTTGATGTCGTCCAGTGTGTAACCAATAGCCTTCTTATACCTTTTGAGCACAATAAGTAGCTTCTATGTCTCTTCCTTCGTTAGCGCGCCGTTCACGATAACTGGATATGTTTTATTCTTCCCTAGATATTCATAGCGTAGCTCCTTCAGAAGTTCCTTCTGTTCCACTTTTGGTGCTTCATCTAGATCCATCTCCCCTAGAGGTTCAAAATCAAGATTTTCCTGGTTGAGCCGATCGGTGCAAGTATCACGCCGATCGGCGCCAGCAATATCCATATCAGATTCGCGCATGATGTGGTCAAGTGGGTCACCCATATCCATCCCTATCTTCTCGTCTTCCTCTGGGTAGAATTCCTAATAGCAAGAAGGGTCTTGATGTGATGGATCGTTAAATTGAAATTGCACTTCACCTCCTAGGTGCGCGTAATTTGACCTTTCCCAGCATCTAGAACAGCTTGTACTAATCTCAAGAATGGTCTTCCCAGAATGATGTCTTCAACCCCGGTTTCTTCATTACTTAGAACAAAGAAATCCACCGGTATTGTTTTCGAGCTGATCTCAACTTCAACATTTTTTATCACCCCCAGTGGCTTGGTCTTCCTTCCATCCGCCATGATGAGTTCAAGTTCAGTCCCTATCAGCTGCTATTGAGTTCCATAAGGCATGCTCATAAATGCATCGTAAGTCATCAAGCTGACATGGGAACCAAAGTCACACAAAGCTTTTGGAAATTTCTTCCCTGATATCTCGCATGCTACGTATGGTTCTTCTTCTTCTTCATCGGTGACTCCTACAACATACACACCACACAATCCTTCGTAGGGGGATGGCTCAAAGCAATTGTCTAGTAATCTCTTTGCTTGTTTCACCTCTGTCCCATCAAGCTCTATATTGTGACACCCAGGTGTCTCATTTCTTACTTAGCACAAATTGCCAAAAATTGTGAACTCAAGTATGAGCATGAAATAATAGAGGCAAGTTAAAAATGGAATTTCCTTAAGCCAAAATAAAACCCTGCAAGCAAAAACTTTGAAGCAAATTAAATTTCTATAAATCATAGGCCAAATAATTACATCAGAATTATGGTAATAATAAAATAGAATTTTGGGCCAAAAACTAGAATTTTATTCCAATAAGAAATCAATCAATTAAATGGTTTAAACCTAGAATTGATTTAACTTTAATTAATAATTCTAATTAAATTATTTTCCTTCTGGCCAATTAGAATTCACTAATGAAATGTCCATATTCTAATTAGCTCACCCTCAAAATTTCAGTTTAATTGGACTTAAGGAAGTATTTTAAATCAATTAAAATAGGACTGGGGACTTCTTTGCAAGCTTTTCAAAAGGCCGAGGACCTCTCTGCAAAAATCGTCGTCGTCTTCCTCCTGGCACTGGCCGATTCTCGCCCGCGCGTGCCTGCGAGATTCTCTGCCGCCACTGCTTCTCGGAACCCGGCACCGCACTCCCGCGTGCTCTCACTCGCCGCTGTCCCTTCGCCCTGCTCGGCTCCCGCGCCCAGCCGCTAGCTGCCGCCGAGGCGAGTTACCTTCGCCCTGCACGAGGCCGACTTCTCTGCCGCCTTGATTTTCCCTGCCTGACCACTCCCGCCCTTCCGGCCGAAGGCTAGCCCCACGTGCCCGCCCCGTCGCGTCACCTGCCTGCTCGGTCACCCTCTCGCCGCTAACTGCCACTGCTCCGCGTCCCTTTTTCCCTACTCAAAGCAAGCGCAGCTCTGCTGCGCTCCACGTTTCCTGGCTCCCGACCACTCTCCGTCACCCAGCAGCACCAGAGCCCGCACGTGATCGCCCTGTCACCTCACCCTACCCTTCTCCCTCGGCGCACGCTGCTACCAGCCAAGCCCGTGAGTTACTTTTTCCCTACCGCGCTGTGCCTCTGCTGCCACGCCCGCGCTGCTTTCTCCCCGCACGCTCAGCGGCTCCCCGAGTCCCGGCATTGCTCAAAACCGCGTGCGCGCACCTGCCTTCAATGTCCGACCAAGAACTCAAACTCTTGGGCCTATAAATAACCCCCCTGTTCGCCCTTTTCTCTCCTACCCATCTTCCCGCCATTGCTAGAGCCGAGCCCGAGCTCAACTCCCGGCCACTCCCTCACTCCGGAGCCACATTGAGAGCACCAAAACCCGCGCTTACTTCCCCACTACCCTTCCACTCAATGGCTCGTGCAATCTTCCGGTGAGCTCGGCCAATTTGAGGGATCTCTGGATTCTGTTCCCCGACGGCCACCGACGACACGCTCCCAAATTCCGGCGACTCTAGTGAACCTCGTCTCCCCTTTTCTCTTCTCAATGATTCGCAAGCTTTTTACGATCATTCCTGACCCCTCATTTCTTTGATTCCTCGAGCAAGAACGCCGGCCTTGAACTTTTCTCGGGCTGACCCCCCTCTGTGCCGCCATACTCGAGCCGCCTCCACGGTGAGCCCCACGTTCCAGCCTTCCCCGACGTTCGCCTACCTGATGCCAATCCCCACCATGCCCTCGTGAAGCTCTGGTCGAAGACGGCGTCCAAGTTCTCGCCTCGTAGCAGAAATGCAAAGGCGCCGAACCTCTGCCTCCCGCCACCTCTCATCGCCGACTACCCTCCGGTGAGTTTTCCACTTCGCGAACCCCCCTAGCATCCCCGCCTCGCCACGCGCATCATTTCCCCTCTCCCACGGCGAGCTTTCGGTCAACATAGTGCCCTACGGCGAGCCCTCCGGCCATGCGCCGCCACACTCCGGCACAGCCGCCTGGCAGCTGAGCTGGTGCCTAGTTGGCACTGATGTGTCGCCACGTCGCTGCTGACATGGCTCTACGTGGCAATTGTTTAAAATCCAGAAAATACCAGAAAAACTGTTGAAACTTCTAAAATGCATGGTAAATTCATTTTAAGTCCAAATGGCCTCAAACCAATATTGTTAGCTTCATAATAATGCGCTTTATTTTAGTAAAATAATAACCAGCTGCCTCTGTTAATATATTTTAGTCAATTAAATAACCTGTCCAAACACCAATTAATTCCTTAATAATTCTGGGAATGGAATTTAATTCTGATCTGTTGCATACACTGTTAATTCATACTAATACATCACCCTGATTTTTGGCTAAGTCAAATCTACAGTATTTAATATTCTACTAATTAACTGATGCTTTAACTTCAATAAATGCTAGTAAATAAAATAATACTATCCAGAGGCTATAACTTAGTAAAAATGCACTTCATGTATGTCTCTGTTCATGATAAATCACTCAAGTCCAGAGTTAGTTGTTTACTATTTTAATTGTTTAATTGTTCTCAAAGCTATATTAACCCTAATTAAATGATTCACACACATGAAATAATGAAAGTCTAATTTGCTTCTTTGAAGCATATGGCTTCGAGAACTTGTTAATAAGGATGTTAGCATCATAACACTAATGCAATATGCATCCATCATTTCGTTGCATTTATCATATCATTGCATGTAACGGTGTTTCAACACTACCGTTAAACCCTTGTTCATCAATAGGTAACGACACTCAGGAGCAGGAGCCCGACGTCCAGCAGGACCAAGAGCCTGAAGAACAAGAGACTGTAGTAGCTAACACTTGCGTGGATCTAGGCAAGCCCCGGTTTGCATTAGCCTCTTTATAAAGTTTTTCTAGTTTATATCACTACTCGTGTCTATGTTTATTTGTTGCATTAGGTCATAGGAGTTGCTTGAAACCCACCTTGCATGTTATCCCAAACAACCTATGCTATTGTTATTAGAACCTTGGTAGGATCGGTACTAAATGCTATGCTTAGTAATTAATAAGTCTCGATAGTTATCATGATTACTATGGAATAGATTTGATCACTAAAATGGAACTTATAAAAGGAGTTTATTCTTATGTATGGCCGGGCAAGGAATTTGCATGTGTAGGTTTGCAGCAACACATGGGTGTTGGCTATGGTAGCCCTGTCTTGCCTACCCTAGGACCCATCCGTGGTCGGCCTCTTGATCAAGTTTTGAACAGTACCGAATGCATGCTAGTTTCATGGGCACTAGTAAACCGATGTAGCATTAAAGACCGCTTATATCAAGGACGGTTAAGGTGCGTTGGTCTTAGGACCCCTCGGCTGCTGGAGTGGGCGGTCCATACAGCGAAGTACTGCTGGCAGGACGGCATGCCCACTCGATGTCACCACACCCGGGTCTGGATGTGGGTGGTTTTTCTTGTGAAAGATTGCCATATACGATCTTAATTGGTGCGTATGTGTCGTGTTATTCGGGTTTTCCCAGCTGGTGTAAATCAGTTGCAATTGTTGTCCCTCGTAGTAATGAGCACCACTTATTCACCGCGCCAATCACGTAGTTGCACATGATATCATGGATATGGATTTGTATTGGTTATTACTGATATATTTTATTGTCCTATTGTTGCACTTATTTTATGTATTGTTTTATTATCTTATTGTTGCAACTAAAGTTATATTCAGCACAACCCATTTAATCTGAAAATAAAACTTGATAGAACTAATAGGTTGCTTAATGCGAGTCCTTTTTAAAGCAGCCACCTATTAGAGCCATTGCATGTCTAGGTTATTAACAGGTAAGTCTTGCTGAGTAATTAGTACTCAGGCTTTATGCTTATGTGGTTTTCAGGTACTGCAGAGATAGAATTACCTGTAGACGTGTTGCCTTGGGACGTGCAAGTCCCTGAGGGTTGGACTGCCCATTGGGAGTCTGATCTGCCGCTGCAGTGATTGTTGTGTGCTGCTAGAGTGATGGTTCCTCGGGCATGAATCATCACTATGTTGTATCGTCGAGCTTGTAGATTTTATCGTTATTTCGCTTCTGTTGTTTTCAAAAACTTCATGAACTTGTATTCCGCTGCACTTTGATGTAATAATTAAACTTAAATTTGGATCATTGTTGTATTATCAAGTGTCTCCGTTATCGGCACCTTCGGGACCTCGATCCTCCGGGAAGGGGCGCCTCATATATCATCCTTGTAAAGCTTCCCTAAAACTCTCTTAATAATCTCTTGATCGAAAACTTTTGACTTAAGGCAATTACTCGGGAAATTGTATTCAATTCCGGCTTCGGAAGCATCTTGCGGGTTGAAGGATCTTCTCATATTAATCAACTCTTGCAAAAAATCAATAGGAATCCAGTCCATTGGTTCAAATTTGTCGAGTGGTTTAGCATTCGCCAATGTTCTATCCCCCTTGGGTTTAGCAAAGTTACCTTCAAATTCCTTTAGGTTGCTGTCCAGAATTGCAGCTTCTATCTTGGTATATTCCTTGCAACTTGACGGAGTCGTTAGGGTGATCTGTTCTCCTGGTATTGCAACCGCGCCGATCGGCTCAGAGACTGCGTCGATGGGTGCACATGTTAGATCCATAGAGGAAGGTCCGACAGGCTCTATCTCTTCAAATTTATGCTCTAAGGTAATCATTGCTCTACCCTCGGACATAAAGATCTGTTCAGCCGGCGACTCTTCTTTTTGCATATCTTTTGGGCATTGCCGGCTTAGTTCTAGGTATTCTTCCTAATGCTTGTGCAAATCTTCGTTCTCGGCAATTTTGCCTAACAATTCGATCCCTGCCTTGGCTGTCAATCTTAGAAAACTTCCTCTAGCTGATCCATCCAAATGCATCCTCGATGCCTTGTTTATGGCCACGTAGAAGGTTTGAGCACACATATTCTCATCAGTGCCAAGGTCAGGTCCTTGTTTCAACAATGTTTGAAAACACATCCAGGCTTCGGCGAGAGATTCTTCATCTTCTTGTAAGAAGTTCACCACTTCTCCTCTCAACTTCTACACCTTTGGCAAAGGAAAATAGTGGAGGCAAAAATTTCCTACTAATTCACTCCACTTACCTTTCGCTTCTCGAGATGCTGCCTTGTGCCACTCTTTGGCTTTCCCTCCCAAAGAGAATGGGAAAAGCAGCCATCTGTAAAGATCCTGGGGCACTCCTTCATGATGGAATGTTTGGCAAAATGCCTCCAAGTCTTGTAAGTGAGTATACGGTGACAAACCATGTGGATATGTGACATGGTTTGCAATATATGTGATGAGTAATTGACTTGAGCGGATTTGGTGTTTGAGTTAAAATGCGGGAATCTGGGGATTGCACGTGTGTATGCATGATTATGGTTTTGACTAACCGGAGTTTCTGGAGAAATTGGTGATGTTGCAGGAGTTGGGAAATGTGTTTGCTTGTCTCATGATGTGAAGGTCACTGGAGTCGACTTGGCAGTCAACGACGAGAGGATCGGGCACAAGTAGGGGACTTGGGGCCGGATGATTGGGATGTTGGGTGAAGTCAAGGGTGATCCACACCGTACATGTGGAGAGGCAAGAAGCGCGGACGGTTTCACGATTGAGCCTCAAAACCAAGGTGGTGATGAAGACGGCATGTTGACCAAGTCAAGGTAAACGGGATGCCGGTACAAGTGACAAAGGGGCCCGGTGGACAGGGACTGGGAGAGACTTGCCAGTGGTCAGGATCACGGGACATGGTGACATGCATCAACATCGAGAAGTCGCGCTTTGAGAAGCGTGCAAGGCGGTTTCCCGGTTTGGGCCTTAAAATCGATGGCGGTGGTTGGTGGTGCACGTGGCACCATCACGGAGCTTGCTTCAAGATGAAGCAAAGACGTGAAGCGTCCGATGGCATTCGGGCAATGAGGAAAAAGATGGACGATTATGCCCCCAGTGATAGGTGGGTGCGTTATGTAGGTCAAGGGTAGAGTGGTCATGTGGACAATAGACCCTAGGCCTATATAAGGAGAGGTGCCTCTCTTTCCATTAGCCTTGTGTTAGGACTCTATTAAAAGTGCTAGGAGAGGATTTCATGTTTAGAGGAGAGTAGTGGGTGTGTGAGATACATCTCTTGCTCTTCCAAATAGTGGGAGGAAGAGGGTGGCTTCCTAGCCTTGTAACCATGGATCTTGAAAGCACCTTTCTATGATATGAGAAGTATTTTCGTGCTCAAGATTTTCCTCTTCACTTGAATCCCGAGATTTCCTTTTTCCTATTTTTAGAGCTATTTTCGTGGTGATTTTCGATCTCATTTTTAGACGAGTTTTTGGCTCGATTTCTTGAGAAACTTGTTGCTAGGATGAGCTAGAACAATCCTCTATGGATCCTTGACCGAATCAATAGCTCTAGCACCTTCAATTTGAAGGATTTCTCAAGTTTCCCCTTTTTGGTGTTCTTGACACAAGATCTGAAATTCATGATGATTCCTTGAGCCAATTGAGATGATTTTCAAGGATTAGGGTCTTGATGTGATGAGGAGTCATTGATCCAAAAATCGCATAATTTGGAGTTTGTTTGGTTAGGTTTTGGAGAAGATTTGCCAAATTACTAAAAGTTTCTGCTGTTCTGTGGGGGTCGATAGGCCAGAGGACCAGGGCCGGCACTGCCGGTGGAGTCAACCAGCACTTCCGATGGTCCTGATCGGCACTGTTGGTGGTGGTTCAGTAAGGTGCAGTTTGTGAGGTTTTTGACTATCTCGAGTCTCTGCTGTTTCCTATTGTTTCCACTGTGTTTCTTTACTGTAGTTGATCACTCCTAAGACTAGTACACACGAGTTGGTGTGTGTAGTCTTGGTGATTGGTTCGGAGGTTGGCTTGGGTTATTTTGGGACATAGGCCAAGTTCTCTCGGAGAATTTTTTATTGGCTCCCATTCACCCCCCCCCCCCCCCCCTCTGATCGCCTTCTCGGTCCTTCAATTGGTATCAGAGCCGGTTTGATCACGAGTTGACCTTCACTGGCTTTGTGATCCGAAGGCGACATGAAGAAGCGCGCTGTTAAGCTATGGATGTTCGATGGGGAGGACTTCCCCTACTGGAAGTCACTGACCAAGGCATATCTACAAAGTTAAGGACGTGCAATTTGGGAGATTGTTGAGTAGGAGTATGTTATACCACAGGACCTGAACACTGCATCTGCAGGTGAGTTAGTCAGGTATAAGAACAACTCCAAAGCTGTCAATATTCTGCTCTCTACACTTGGTAGAAGTGAACATGATAGGGTTTCACACCTTGACACTACTCATGCTATTTGGTTTAAGCTCTGCACTTATCATGAAGGTACCAACCAAGTCAAGTCTATGTGTAATGATTCTTACAATAGACAGTACCAAACCTTTGCACAAAAACCGGGCGAGTCACTTGATGACACTTTTCATAGGTTTGAGGCAATTGTGTGCAACTTGCGGGCTTGTGGTAACCTTGTGTACAATGATAATGATAGAGCCAAGCCACTGCTGTACTCACTTGATGAAAATGTTTGGGGGGTTAAAATTGCTGCTCTAGAAGAAACTGCTAACTTCAACACCTTGAACTGTAAGCAACTGTATAGCAAGCTGAAATCTCATGAACTGTCTAGGAAATCTTGTCCTAATCTTGCTATTACTGCTTCTAGCATGGCTTTGCTTTCTATCTCTCAGAAGGGTAGTCACAGTGATGCATCTTATGGAACTAACCCCTCACTTGACAAGTCTTGTTTGGTGTTTGCTTTGTCTTCTCTTGTTGTAGCTTCCGATGAACAGATGGAGTGCATTCCTCACGAGGAGTTGTCCTTGCTCACAAGGAAGTTCAGGAGGTTCTACAACAACCGGAAGGAGAGAAGAGGAGGAGGTTCAAGAACCTGCTTCGAGTGCGGTGACCCGGGACACTTCATCACTGATTGTCCCAAGAAGAAGAAGAAGGTCGGGTACCGCGACAACAACACTGAAGACTTCAAGCAGAAGAAGAACCGCTTCTACAAGAAGGGCAAGAACTCCAAGAAGTTCACCAAGGCCATTGCACGCGCCTACGTTGCCGCCTTGAGCGATGTCGACCTCACATCAAGCGAAGGCCTTACAAGCCCGAAGGAGGAGGTTGAGAAGCCACGAGTCAAGAGGAAGGATGACTTCACCGGGCTTTGCTTCATGGCAAAGAATAACCACGACACCAACTCGGGATCTGACTCCAACACAAGTGAGGTACCTCCCACTCTTGATGAGCTCTCTTCTGAACTTGATCATTTGCGTGATGTTCTGCTCATGCAAGATGATAAGCTTCGCAGTGCTGTTCATGAAAGTAGAGAGCTTAAGTCTAAGTTGGAGAGTGCTGATTTTGAAATTGCTTCCCTTAGGTCTAAGCTTGCTTGTGTTGATACTGCTGCTGAGTGTGAGTCTTGTCAAGCTATGATGAGTAATATTGCACAGAGGGAGAGTGTGCATGCTCAAGTTGCCAGTCAGCTTAAGAGTGCCCTCAAGGAGCTTGATGAGCTCAAAGCTAGACCAACTCTTTTGGGTGCATGTCAGAAGTGCCCCAAGCTCACAGATAAGTTGGAAGCTCACTCCCTCAAAGTCAAAGAGCTTGAGTCCAAGCTGCTTCATGAGACTCGCTCGAAAGTTCTTCCATATTCATGTGAAGTGTGTGTCACCCTCAAGGACAAGCTAGTAATCACTAGGGAGGAAAACAAAGTCCTAGTTCAGGAAAATGACTATCTTCTTTCTAGGCTCCAAAGAACCCTAGTGAGTGAGGAGAAGATTGAGAGTGACCTAGCAAGAGTCAAAGAGAGTGCTAGTAGGTCAACCTACAACTTGGGCTTGGGATTTGAGAGGTGTGACAAGGAGAGTGAGAATGTGGGTATGTTTGTACCTAGCTCCAGCTACAAGGATGAGGAAATCTGTATCAAATCCACTGACACATACTATCCACCCAATCCTAAACTCTCCTTCAACCCAAAGCAAATAGAGAAGCCAAAACCCAAACCTGCAATGGAAATGAAGCCTAATCCTAAGGCTGTCTACATTTGCATGTTTTGTGGTCGCAAGGGTCATTTGGATGAATTCTGTTATAGGTGTAAGAGAATTGAGAGGAAGCAAGCTGAGTTGACTAGGGATGCTTTTTATGATGATTTTGTTGACTTTCAGCCTCGCTCTTTTTCTTGTGCCTATCGTGGACAGGGTCATCCTTCATATGACTTTGATTCATGAAACAGAGGCTTTGCACACCAACGCTTTGGCGCCCCATGTTTTCCTCGTGGTGAGCGCCACTCACATGGATTTGGCTTTCACACAGATGATTTCTATCCTCATAACCGAAGGGTTGAGTCAAGACGCTTTGACAGGCCACGTTTTCCCCCATCGTGGTTCTCGTCCCATGCGTACGAATGATAATGTGCAAAGAACTGTGATGACTACTACCGGTTATATGGTTAAGTGCTGGATTCCCAAATGCTTTTTGACTAACCCCAGCACTAAGCCATCAACTTTTCCTACTCGTTCTTTGTAGGCAGCAGGTGGAGGCCTGGAGAACAAGTGGTTGATGGACTCCAGGTGTTCGTGCCACATGACCGGAGATGTGAAGTGGTTCTCTAGCCTCACTCCCTTGAAGTGCCATGAGTATGTGACCTTTGGTGATGACAAGAGAGGGAGAGTGAAGGCAAGAGGCGCGGTAAAGGTAAATGAAAAATTCACTCTCAAGGATGTTGGTTTGGTTGAGTATCTCAAGTATAATCTCCTCTCTGTCTCTTAGCTTCTTGATGTTGGTTTTGAAGTGCGCTTTAAGTTGAATACTTCTTGTGTTCTTGATTCAAGTGGTTCCTTAGTTTGTGGGATTTCTCGCATGGGCAGAGTTTTTCAGGCTGATTTTGCTGGTTCTCCTGGTTCTCACAAGTGTTTGTTTGCTCAATCTTCTTCTAAGCTCTGAAAATGGCATAGGAGACTGGGTCACATGAGCTTTGACTTGTTATGTCGCTTGAGTGGCCTAGGTTTGATCCGAGGATTGCCTAAGCTCAAATTTGATAAGGATTTGGTTTGTGCTCCTTGTCGTCATGGGAAAATGATTGCCGCATCTCATCCACCAATCAATTTGGTGATGACTGAACGCCCTGGAGAGTTGCTTCATATGGACACTGTTAGGTGGACTTTTGGGTGTCCCTTGTGAGCCTCTCTTTCCATTAGCCTTGTGTTAGGTGTTCATTCAAAGTGCTAGGAGAGGACTACATATTTTAGTGGAGAGTAGTGAGTGTGTGAGAGACATCTCTTGCTCTTCCAAATAGTGGGAGGAAGAGGGTGGCTTCCTAGCCATGTATCCATGTATCTTGACTTGGTGAATCAATGATACGAGATTCAAATTCATGCTCAAGTTCTTCCTCTCTCCCTAAATCCCAAATTTCTCTTTTCCCCTATTTTCGGAGCTATTTTCGTGGTGATTTTCGATCATGATTTTGAGTGAGTTTTGGGATAGATTTTGTGGGGGATCTTGGTGCTATGATGTTCTAGAATAACCCTATGTAGGTCCTTGACTGAATCAAAGGCACTAGCACTTTCGATTTGAAAGATCTCTTAAGTTTCCCCTTTTTGGTGTTCTTGGCACAAGATCTGAAATTCATGATGATTCCATGTGCTTTTTGAGTGGATCTCTTTATAGGAGTGTCGTGATGTGTTGAGGATGATCTGATCCAAATTTCGTGATTTTTTGAGTTCATTTGATTGGGTTTTGGCAATTTTCTTTCCCAAAAGGAGCTGCTGTTTTGCCAAGGACAGAACTTCCGTCATCGTGATGAAACTTCCGTAAAATACCACGGAACTTCCGTGAGTGACAGTACTCCCATTGCCCGAAACTTCCGCGATTGACATAACTTCCATCGGGGGCTTTGGAACTTCCATTAGGCACCACGGAACTTCCGTCAGGCTCAGTTTTGTGATCTCTCGCATCTTCCTTGTTTCCCTTTTTGTTCCTCTTGTGCTTCCGCTATGTATCCTATTGCTTTAAATCATTCCTAGGATTTAACACATGACAAGTTGGTTTGTGCGACTTTGGTGATTTGCCTCGAGGAGAGTTTGGGTTGTAGTTGGGACATAGGCCAAGTTCTTGAGAAGAATTTTAATTGGCTCCCATTCACCCTCCCCCCCCCCTTTGGTCGCCTTCTCGGTCCTTCAGTATTTCATTAGGCTGCTTGGCAGATTAATAGATTTTAGTTGTGTTCTGGAGGTTGACTGTAGGGCCTGGCCAACAACCCTCTTTTAGCTAGTAATCCTAATCTTTTGTATAGGTATCGTTTGAACAACGTTTAAGATTGTTTGTGTGTTGTGGGTACGATGTGAGGATCGTTCATGTGCATTCATTTAATCATTTATGTTGATCATGACATACCATTACATATTGTTTTATTGGTCCCATGTGATTGAGAGTATTTCTTTGCACTATTCCAAGCAAGGTCTTGTTTGCCAAATTCTTGTCACCTCAATCATTTCCAATCTTCCATCATGATCCAACTAACCTTACTAACATCCCAAATCATGGTGGCAGGATGAGTTAGAACCGTGCGGGTGGTGATGGGCATCTCCCACCGCTGCCACCTCTAACTTTAGAGCATGTGCTCATGCGTATGGAAGAAAATCGCAGAGCTGATAACTAAAGGTTTGAAGCTATGTTACAAGCTATGGGTCACCGTGGTGGAGCTGGTGGAGCCGGTGGAGTCGAAAGGCAAGATGATTACTCGGATTTTCATCGTACTCAACCACCGGTGTTCACTCATGCCATTGACCCACTAGATGCTGATGCTTGGCTTCGCACCATTGAGCAAAAGCTCAACCTCATTCGGTGCGGTGATCATGAGAAGGTCAAGTTTGTAGCCCACCAACTCCAAGGTGCAGCAGGTGCTTGGTGGAGCAACTTTCTTGCTATGAAACATGCTGATCATCGTGCTACTTGGGAAGAATTCAAGAAGTCCTTTTGTGACTTCCATATTCCATCGGCAGTCATGAAAATGAAAAAAAGAGAATTTTCTAATCTCAAGCAAGGCAAAAAATCAGTTATGGAGTAAGCTCGTGACTTCAACCAACTTGCTCAATATGCTCCTGAGTTAGTAGACACAGATGCAAAGAAGCAAGAAAAATTCCGTGAAGGCCTCACACCAAAAATGATTGACAAGATGTCTAAGCTCTATTATCCTACTTTTGATGCTCTTGTTAGTGGAACTATCAACAAGGAGCAAGATTGGAAGAAATCTCAAGAGGCTAAGAAGCGCAAGGGAGGAACACCACCGGTTGCTAGTGGGAGCTCACAGCCGTGTCCTCACCCCAATTTCCTCCACCTCCAAGCTTCCCGAATGCACCGGCACCGCACCCTATGTGGATGGTGAGGCGTGCTGCTCCTAACGCTCCTCGTCCAGCAGGATCTTCTAGTGGGACTCCCTATGGTCCTTGTTTCAATTGCAACCAAGAGGGCCACTTCATCTGCAATTGCCCTTATCCTCCAAAGATTCTAGTGGCTAATGTCTCTCATCAAGCACAACCTCCAGTTCAACCTCATCAAGGGGCCAAGACTACTCCAAAGCGTGGTCAAGTCAACCACATCATCGTTGAAGATGCACAAGGGGATGCAGGTGTGTTACTAGGTACTCTTCAAGTTAATTCTCACTCGGCGGTCGTACTTTTTGACTCCGGGGCATCACATTCTTTCATCAAAAAGGATTTCATGTTGCATCATGATATGGTTAGTAAGGCGATGTATACGCCGCTGCATATTGAAGCAACCAGGGGCTTAATTAATTTCTAACCAAGTTGTCTCTCCGGCAACAATTTTGATCAATGAGAAGACTTTTCTCGCAAATCTTATCATAATCAACACCAAGGGCTTGGATATAATTCTTCGCATGAATTGGCTATCTCATTATGATGCTATCATTCGTTGCGGCCCCTGGAACATTGATCTCAAAAATCCCTCCAGTGGTCGATTAACTCTCTATCTTGGGAAAGATGATGCCTGTCTTTATGCTTTGGAAGGCACCACCGCGGATATTTCTGCTATTCTTGTAGTGTGTGAATTTCCGGATGTGTTTCCCGATGAGTTACCAGGGATGTCACCTGACCGGGATGTCGAGTTTGTCATTGAGCTTGAACTCGGGGCAGACCCTATCTCTAAACGGCCCTATCGGGTGTCACCAGAAGAGCTTGCTATCATGAAAGAACAACTCAAAGATTTATTGGAGAAGGGATTTATTCAACCGAGCTCCTCACCTTGGGGATGCCTGGCTTTCTTTGTGGAGAAGAAGGTTCATACTTTGAGGATGTATGTGGATTATCCACCTCTCAATGCAGTCACCTTAAAAAATAAATATCCTCTTCCTCGAATTGATATTTTATTTGATCAACTAGCTGGTGCTCGAGTTTTCTCCAAAATTGATCTTATATTGGGTTATCATCAAATCAAAATTCGGAAGGGAGATATCCCAAAGACCGCCTTCACTACTCAATATGGTTTATATGAATACACGGTATTGTTGTTTGGTCTTACCAACGCACCGACGTATTTCATGTACTTGATGAATTCAATATTCTTTGAAGAGCTTGACGTATTTGTGATGATCTTTATTGATGATATCCTTATTTTCTCCCAGAATGAAGAAGATCATGCTGAACATCTTCGAGTGGTTCTAGAGAAGCTCCGTAAAAACCGTCTCTATGCCAAAATTCTTGAAATGTGAATTTTGGTTAAAGGAAGTATCTTTTCTTGGTCATGTCCTTTTAGATAAGGGTGTTGTTGTAGATCCAAGTAAAGTGAAAGATGTTCTTAATTGGAAGCAACCCCAGAATATTAGTGACATTCAAAGCTTCCTTGGACATGTGGGTTATTATCGCCGGTTCATTGAAAACTTTTTTAAGATTGCTAAGCCCATGACTGAGCTCTTGATCAAAGTTGAGAGGAACAAAAATCAAGAAAAAGAAAAAGGAACGCGACCCCACCTGTCATCCTCTCTCCTCTCTTCTTCTACCTCCAGACAGGAGGCTGTGACGCATGGCCATGGACGTGGCACTGCCTCCCAGCCCCATCCATCGCCATGAGACCTCCCTCTCACTGCCCTAAGGCCCCCACAACCGTCTCCATCCATTTTCCCGTCGGATTAAAGATCAAAACCACTTCTCTTCCTTGCTTATCTCTTCTATCTCTTTCATTCTTTTCCCCATTGAAGGCAAGAGAAGAGAGCAAGCCTCGTCATTCCCGTCATCAGAAATCAAAGGAGAAGGCCTCCTGAAGCTCACCCACGACCTCCCCGAGTCTCCTCGATGGCTATAGGGTGAGGCATTTTGTTCATGTCCTCCAACTCCGGTGAACTTCCTCCATTGATGATCTCAATATCAATAACCCTAGATCAAGCCATCCCCAACTTTGTTGAATCCGTCCGGGATATTCTTGCAACAGAGTAAGGCTTCTCAACCTATTCCCTTCCATTTCCTTGCAATATTTGACCTCTATTGCATTCCTCGCCGTCGAGAACTCCATTTTTTAGCACGGTCATGACCTTCCATCAGGCATGTCCTATGATCAACGGACTTGTCCTATCCATCGGACATGTCCTACACCATCAGACAAGTCCAACAGTCCAGGTTGCCACGCTCTCTGGAGTCCGACGAAATCACCGGACTTGTCCTATGCATCGAACAAGTATTGTCCTGTTTTTCAGTCAACTTTCAAAATTCATAGAAAAATCATTCGAACCCCATTTTCAATGAAATTTGTTTATTTAGCTTCGTATGGAAGTCCTCTATCAAGTAAAAATACTAATCATCATCATTTTATTCCATAAAATTAATGTATTAATTATCTTTGATTAGTGTCCAGATTTGAGTACACTAGACCTAATTAATTTTAGCCAGAGCTTTTCTAATCCAATGACCATGATTATTGTTGCATTGCAACCCTAACTCACTGCACTACATGTCTAATATTTTTCATAGCATTTGCACCTCATTTAGTCACCATTTCCTGTCATTCTTTTGGTGCATTATGCTTTTACTAGGAGTTGAGGAACCGAAGGGTGACGCTGGTGGTGTTGAGAGTGGTGCTAATACGGAGACCGTGAGTGAGATACCTACAGCTCAAGGCAAGCATATATGCATATCTTAAACTATTTTGGATGAGTCTAAATGATTGTGCTTGAGTCAATTGACCTATTGCATTAGTTGGGCACTAAGTTAATTGTCAAATCCTACTTGTTGCATTACCTTCTTTGTTTATCGATTTACCTCTTATCCTAATAACCAAGTTGGGTAGGTTTAGATGTTGGGATAATCGGTAATTGCTTAGTGATGCCTTATATTAATGTGGTAGAAGTCGAACGGTGTAAGGTCACCAACGTTTGCATGACATAGGTGGGTACTTGAGATCATTGATCATGGCATGCTGAATATGTTAATGATGGTTACAAGCTAGATAGATGGGAAACCCTTGATAGTTTGTACATAAACCTTGACACGTAATCGTAAATACCACATGCTGATGTATGGGTAGGCAAGCATCACTCCTTATCTAGCTGCGACCATTTGGCTTGCGAGTTCGGGGGCTGAAGAAGGTGCTAGGGATGACCCCCAAGGATCTAGTGCGACCAACTCGCGTTAACCGGACGTCTGACAAATGGTTGGAGCGTATTTGGAAGGGTTGTCACAATGAATTACTCCTTATGACTGACGAGTCGTATGGGCGGTGGTCTTTGTGACATGTGGGTAAAGTTGTACAACCCCTGTAGGGTGTAAAATCAATTCGAATTGCCACGGTCTCGGTTATGATCATGCCTTGGGGCGTCTCCATTCATCATGATTATTTTCCCATAGGATGTGGTTTGGGAGATGGAAAGAAATATGAACTACTAGTACTTTTACTTATGCAATGGGATTGTTTTCTGTAGGTGTTGCCCTTTAGCTTTACTTATGTTAAATAGGATTGTAAGTATTCACTTGAAAAATATTAATGGATTTTATGCACTTGTCATCCTACTTCCTTATTTTCTTGTCCAAAGCCAACTGCATCTTCCATTGGTTGAGAGCTACATGACTCTCCGTGTAAGTCTTGCTGAGTACCTTCATACTCACGATGTTATTTGTTGAGTTTTGCAGGTGAGGATGAGTATGTTTATGTCTACTTCTATCCCGCTACCGGTAGGGGTGAAGGACATGAGTAGTTGATGGTTAGGCTTATGATGCGGATGGTGTTCATAGTGGAACATTTTCGTCTTTTGTTGTCTAGTTCCGCTGCGTAAAACTCTTAAACAAGGATCAAACCCTTTAACTATGTCCTTGTTCATGGTAAGGTTCTTGTGCACTTAGCATATGAGCTCTAAACTCCCTTTTGATGTAAATATGACTAATGAAGAAGACTTGTTTTATAATGTATTACTTTGTTCTCTTGTTAATTCTTGTGATGAAGATGGTTACAAATGTGGCTTAGCGGTATGCACATTAATCTTGGGCATTGTTGTGCATGCCGGGGAATACCGGAGTTACACCTATTATGATCGAATATTGTTGTGTTAGTTGCTTAGAATGGGCTGCGACACGTGGTGTGTCGAGTGGTCAACACGTGTCAATGTTCATCCTATAGTTAACCAATATATTTGATCATAATTTATGTAATTTGGGAAGCACCTCCACAATCGGAACCTTCAAAATTGTTTTCATTACCACTTCGACGAATTACTACCATTTTTACTTCCACTTCTTCGGAATATCATTTTCGCGCGTTGCAGTCGATAAAATGCAAAAACGAGCATTGGTAAACCGATAATTACCAATTTTGCTTTCATCCCTACTCTCTGCCTTGCCACATGAAGCTCCTTCTAATGTTGTCCGCCGCTTTAAGAAACCATTTAGTCACATTGATTGCAATTAGAAGGTGAATGGACATAGCAGATAGTACAAACCGGACCATTGCAGCACATCCACCTTTGTTCATAGCAAGAGATCATGTTTCCCAAGCTTCACGTTTGACTGTGGCAGACCCAAATAATTGTACGGAAATTCAAATATCATACAAGGCAGGTTGTCTTGAATTGTTGTTAATGACTCCTCTTCACATCTGATCAGGATAATGCTACTCTTCTAAATATTTGTCTACAGTCCAAAGGCATCTTCAAACACAGGATATCTTTAGTACCCAGCAGCTCATCTGTAGTCGGCTTGATAAAAAGGGCTACATCATCAGCATATAAGAAAAGCCTCTATCCAACTACTCGAGTAGACAAAGGTTGTAACAGCCTCTTAACAAAGGTTGTAACAGCCTCTTATCACCTGCCTTTTCACATTTATGTCTCAAAGGAACGCATTATTGATAGTCACAACAGAATTACACACGATGGTGCCCAATGGTTTAATGCAAACACAAGCAAATTATTGCACGCCAATTGTATCACCATTCCACTTTCAAATGCTTATTAGGCCATTCTCAATGGATGATTTTATTTTAATTATTTTCAAGAGTGTCATGCCATCTCATAGTTTTAAAATGGATAAATAAAACTAGGTTTCTCAATGCAAAGTTTCATTTCACGGTTTTATTTATTAACATAGCTTTTAAATGTTTTATCCAAATGACCAATGAGAGTTGTTAAATAAGTAGAGATAAAACTCAAACACTCTCAATAAAGTTTTATTTTAGTTTTAAAATTTTGATAATCATATGCATGGAGTTTCATCCCAATGAAACATAACTCTCCTCTCTCCTTATAAATTACATGTCACATTATCAATTTTGCCTATGTAATATGCATTTATTAAAAATGAAACTCCTATGAAACTGGCACCGAGGTTGGCCTTATAGCACCTTCTTGTCCACATACACTACTAAGTGCACAATAAGAATTTAAGGAACATCCATTGAGAACGGACCAGCAAAAACCTATACGTCACAGTATATCATAATCATTCACCGCACTCATAATCTTGATTATGAGTGCACAATAAGAATTTAAGGAACATCCATTGAGAACGGACCAGCAAAAACCTATACGTCACAGTATATTACAATCATTCACCGCACTCATAATCTTGATTTTTCTCATAACGAAATTACAAACAGTTCCCAACGGTGTCTGCAAACATAAGCTAATTATCGCAGTCAAGTTGCATATCCAAAAAGATAAGTATAATTATTAATTAGGGTTGACACATATCTAGTAACACCTGACATTTGTTGCTGAACATTTCAATCAAACAAAACAAATCTATACCCTCACTCATATGATTGTGGCACGTGGCTCCACAATGGTAGCTATTGCAGAACGAGACCATCGGCTAGTGAATACCGATTGCTTTCATAATACTCCCTCCGTCTCAATTTAATTGACACTTTAGAATCTAGAATAAGAATTTAAGAAAAATGTAAAAGATAGATACATAGAAAACGAGGAAGAAAGAGATAGAAATAGAGGTGTATTGGAAAGAGAAAAAAATACATTAGAAAATAAAAATATCAATTATTTTAGAAAAACTAGGAAAAGCTAGAATGCCAATTATTTTAGGACGGAGGGAGTAACTGAAAGCATCTAGCAAAATGACGTTGAGTACCATCACTTTCGAAACGATTGGTTCCAAACAGTACAAAAGCAGCTGATAAGTTGACATGCCACTCGGAAAAGATAACCTAGCATGACAAAGCACAGGTCACGAGAGGAGGAACTATAGGTGATTGAAAGAAAGCTGAATGACATGCATTTGGCACAATCCAGCAGTAGGAAGTAACAAATTTGTTATTGCCTTCAAACTTTGTACTTGGCACAATTCTAGATAAAGGGCAGTTTAATTGCTGTCTGTCTTCAAATTTTATACCTGACGCACCACCCACGAATAAGGGCAACTCGACGCAGCAAAAGAAAAAGGGAGAAACGCCTTAACATAATACGACATTCACAAGAGAGGAAAAAGGATGAGGAACTTAAATGGTTACATTCTCTTTGCCACTATCTACAATGTTGTCACATGATGGCACAGCCGCACCTGAAATCTTTTGCTTTCTTTGCTGCTCTTTTCTCTGTAACCAGCAGATGGGAGACATATTATACTCCAAAATATTATGGAGTAACAAAAACTAGTTTACATTGCACATGGTAGAAAAAATACCAGACTGTTTCGCTGAAGTCGGTGCACGGACTACAACATGCATTGTTGTCATACCCGAAAAGTCACAAATTGGGCTTTTACATTCTGACAGGGTCTTATTGTTCTCCAATATCTTCCCAGCATTAATAAGCTTAAGGTCATTCACAGTCTTCGGACCTTTTTCCTTATCTGTTGAGAGTGAAATTTGCAAGCTATATCATAAAGCTATTGTAAAAAAAGTAATAATACTGTGAACAAGAGTATCAAAGACCAAAGGCGTTTGGCCCTGCTTTGTTAGAAAAGAGAAGATAAGCTGTGGTTTGATGGTCTACTGCATCGCATCATTCAAGTTCAAAATGTTAAGAAAAATGAAGGAACCATTGGGTTTCTTATTTGTATCATCCCAGAGAAGTGTTGATAAGAAAAAGGAAATGATAGTTTTACACATCATTTTTATCACAACACCTATGGAAACCTGTCCCAACTGCTCAAGAGCATTCTTTTATTAGCAGGATGGTAGTGTGATCCATTTATCCCTGACCTATTATTCAACTTGAATCAAAGAGCTCTAAAAGAATTCGTCTTTGCCACTTGATACATTTTAGTTATCTCCTGTTATCCCTTTGGGTAAAAATAAAATTTTATTCTGTCACTATACACTTCCTAACCATGTAAAGCACAGCATTATTCTGTTATGACATCCTTCTGCAGGATACTGTATTGTAAAAAGCCTGCTGTGATAATTCATCAAAATAAGCATGAGGTTTCATTAGGCATTTAAAACCAAGTCAGTATCTAGTATCTAATTAGGCCTTCCACAATGGAGTGTTTCTTTGTAAAAAAAACAGGCACCACAACAGATGAATGGGCAAGATGAATGGACATCGAGATGCAAACGCATACTGGTGGGCTCCAATGCCAACATCAGACCATGGGCCCCATATAAAATAAAATACTACGAAGCTTGGCCAACTGTGGCTTCCCAAATGCTGACTTCACCCTGGAGGTTGAGCAAGGAGCTGCACGGATATATTTTTCTAATAAATGAGCATCGAAGCAAGTAGTTGCTCCGCTCCCGTTTTTTGAGCATCGACTGGTTTTCAGCACCGGCTGACACAGTGGTGGAAGCGGTGCTCGTAGGCTTTTGGGCATCGATCCACAATACCATTGTGGAAGGCCTTAGCACGTAAAAAGTAGGATCCAATGTCACTAGTGATGAATAGACTTTTTAGCAGTTAGATATGTTTATCTCAGCATGAACTGTCAATAAGCAGTTTTTCAACTGCTACAGGAAAGAAAAACAAATGTAACATTTGACCCTATTTTGCTTATCCCTTCGGTTAAAATTGTTGGCAGCACTTTCCCAGATAATGGAACCTGACCATGGACTTTTTCTCATTGATGACTTTGGCCAAATGGCAAGCACAACACTCCTCTATGGAAATCTTTATCGTTGACCAATACTGTCCTTGAAGCTTGGCATATATGGAACCAGAGGAATAACTCATCTTTGAGAGAGCTACCAACCTTTAAATTGTGGAAACTAAATTCCTGGAAGATACTACCCGGCAGGCACACAGAATGCAACCTCGACAAGCAGCTTCTTTTCCTTAGATTTGTACATATATACGGACAACTGATGTTTGCTTAGTATCCCTTTGTTTGGTGAGTGCCTTAGGAGACTCTGCTACATGTTTGATGTACAGCTTGCCAAAAAGAAACATATTTTGAAACTAATCATAAATTTACAATAAGACAAATCTTGCAAGCTTCAACCCCCCCCCCCCCCCCCCCCCCCCGCTACACACGCACCCAAAAGTTTTTATTAGATCATTTTAATCAAACTTGACTATAGAATGAGTTTGTTTAGCACCAGTATCAACAGCATGTAGCAGGACATCGTCTGTTACTGTTAGAAGGTGGCCTACGGGAGGCTTACAGAGAACCAATCATTATGCCTGTATATCAATGAAACTTGCTGCTGTGTACTATTACATATGAAATATCCTGTTAACTTGATATATTTGTCATTTGTAAAAATCATATAACTTGTACTTTATAAGGACTAATAATGAACTTACATACAATATATCAATTCTAGGAAACAGGAAACATATGTTTTTATTGCTGCAGTTGCAGCTTAGGTATGCCTTAATGGTTAGTAGACTAGAATGCATCAGCTTTTCATTATGCTTGGAAGCGTCACAAAAGTACTTACAAGTTGTATGTTGTTGCCAATGCATCTTGGCCTTCCATCAGAAAAGAATCCATTTAGCCAAACAGGGACTGATTTATATATATGTGTTGTGAACGGTTTTGTGGCCCTCCATTACCGGTACAGAAACAACGGCCACAGATGTGGCATCAGGTTAGGCGATATCCATGAGGTGTTCAATTGATCGCCATTAATTCAGAGGGATAAGTATTGTTAGTTGTTTGTTAGCTTCTGGTAATTGCATTTACTCAGATTTTGTTAGCATCTAATTGTGTCATTTTCTAGTGCTAAAATACTAAATTTTGTCAATATAACTATATAAGTTATTTATATGAAAACCCCAGCAGGTAGCAGAATATTATTTGTTTTCATCCTAAGGTGGTAGAGAGTACATGGCTCAACCAAGAGACGGAGAGAGAAAAAGAAAAAAGAAAAGATGTGCAAACTTAGAGTCTACAGAGAGCCTTTCAGTAAAAAGGGGTAAGAAATTTTTAAGGCAAAATGCAGCAGGCATAAAGCAACAATACTTCCCACCGCTGCCTATCCAAGTATGCTCACAAACTGTTGCTGCCATAGCTTTATATGAACGGTAAGCTCTCCTCTACTTCCTTAGCTGTCTTTTTAAGTTTCTATATCACAGTTCTCAACAGTTTAACTGGATTTATCCGTCTTTTTATTTTTGGTCTGTAACACATATGTGCATTTCCCATAACTAGAGAATATGTCAGTCCATTGACTCATTAATGAAGCAATCTGATTGGCAGCAACCTCAACAATTTTTTAAAAAAAAATACTGTTGATTAACAGGGTCATCTATTTCTGTCAAGACACAAGCCTCAATTATTGGCCTTCGAACTGAGCGACTGGCCCCTGACGGCGACACCACAGTGCTGTACACCTCTAGATTCCAAACCAAATAGTGGTCGTTCCAGGGGCAGAATCCAACCAAGAGAAAGCGACGGCCACGCCAACACCGATCGCATAGCTCCGGCGCCATTCCCCGTCGCTAAGGACCAATCTTTCCTTTTGAACTAAGAGATGAAAGAGAACGTGCGGAAGGGCGTCCGGGGACGAACCGAACCTTTGGGCCACTGGGCGATGATGGTCTCCTTGAGCGTAGCGACGGAGGACGCTGCCGCGTACCGGTTGGGGCCGATGTCGGTGCCGTCCGGCAGCCGGAACTTGATCTCGAACTGCTCCTGGACGCCGGACATCTCCCTCCGGGAACAAAGACAACGGCCTGAGCCTGAGCCCTGCTGGATGCCTGCCGCAAAAAAGACAGCAAAGTTACGACACTGTAACAGGGAAGGGGAGAAGACCATGGGAAGGAATCGATTGGTTTCTGACCGGTAACTGAACCGCCGGGCGAATCTTTCAGGCACGCGCCGGAGCCTTGGTCGAATCTTGGTCGGGTCTAAGCCTCCTTGGGCTGCCGAGAGCGGATCAAGAAGAAGGTGGCGGGCAGAGAGCGCGGATCGAAGAAGTCCACGAGCATAAGAAGTGGGAGGAGGAGGAGACGAGTAGCGGCGGGCGGGCGGGTGGGCGGGCGAGCGGGTGGGCGGACGGGAGGGAGGTAGTCGGGGAGATGGGAGCAGCCGCAGCGAGAGAAGGGATGGGTCAAAGGGAGGGAGAAGGGGCTGCCTTGCCTGTGGGGTGGCCAGCCGCAGCTGCGCCGCGCGACAGGATGGAAAGCTCCTCGTCTCGGTTCCCGGGCCGAGACCGCGTTTTTGTCCTGGGATGATGAGGGAAGACCTGGGACCAAGGAAGGGCACCCACTGCACGCAATATATGGGTTTTTCCCATTCTCCTCCATCGAAAGTAATTTTTATATTTAGAACCAGACTTACAAGAAATACACGATCCGATCTAAAATGTTTCGATGCAAAATTATAACGGGCTGTCTTGCGTCTGGAGCTCTCCCCACACACGATTTTTTCAACCGCAAGATCAAAAACTCACAGCCCTCATTCTTTTTCTACCTCCAGTTAATGCATCCCCCGCCGCCCAAACGAGCCACCGCCCAACCTTAATGTGTTAGGATCTCACCAGAGCTTTACACCGGTCGCCACCGATGCAAAGCTCTAACTAGATCCTTCAGCCTTCTCCTCCATTATTGTTGACTTCTGCATCCCTGCCCTAACCTGACTCAATCACCATACTACACCACCGCGGCCATGACCAACTCCTTAGTTGTCTTCCTCCCTAAACCTCTTCTAGGTGGCAACAGTTTGATGAATCTTGAACCCTAACCTTGCAGTTGGACTGCTCACCGTTAGGGAGAAGGCTCGAGCTCGTCAGATTTGGGAGAGAAGAGCGAGTGATGAAGAGAGGGGTTAGAAAAAATCGGGTGTTGGAACCCATCTCTAGCACTCAAGTTTCGTTTAGATTATCTCAAATTATACTCTAAAAAAGTTTAACCTGCTAAAATTAACTCAATTTCATAGGTAATATTTCATATATTACACCAAATATAGCTCCTTCGAAATAATAAAAAGTTGCCTCTAACATCAATTCATGTAGAGGACACTACATCTGAGCTGACTAACCTAGCGCATGGGCTCATTGATGTGGTTAGCAGAAAAACCACAATACATTGATCAATCAAAGTACATGGCTCAGCAGGGCGACTTAGGTGCTAAGCTAGCCACCAATGTAGAGTCGTCCTAAAGACGGCCAACGTACATGGAGCACCAAGGGCTTAAGAAGTGATGAATGATGTACAATTACAACTCTTTCGATCAAGTACAAAGGTGTCATTGAACTTCAACAAGTCTATGGCTGAAAACGGTGCAGACAAATCCTGTCCATCCGGCTACCATTTTTTGGATTAAGAGCATCATTTTTGTATTTTCAGAATGAAAAGGGGATAAAAACGGACAAAAATAAGAAGCAAAAAAGCGGAAACAGGATGAAAAAACATTTTGGAATTTTTCTGTCCGTTTAGTAGGATCCTGTTTTCAGCCAGAAAATTATGTTTTTCATCTTGTTTTTGCCTTATGCGATTTCAACCCAGCAGGCCAAATCTTGGCTCAGGCGGTAGGCACCCAGCCTAGTCCTGCCTCACTCTCAAACCCTAGCTCCCACCCGGCCACCCCATTCCCAAACACAGGAACCCAACCACCGTCGCCTCTCTGGCTCGCTCTCGCTCTCCCTGTCCCGACACAACCAAGCGAGGGAGCGAGGCGACCACCTGCGGCATCCTCGCTTGGTTGCCTCCCTCCCTCTTTGGTTCTCCCCTATCACCCGCCACCGCCGCTAGGCTAATGCGGCTTGCCTGTCTTCCTCCCTCTCGCTGACCACTTGTTGCCGCCTGCCCGCCTCCCTTCCTCTCGTTGACCTTTCGTCACTGCCTTCATGCCTCCGTGACCATTTGTTGCTGCCTGCACGCCTCCCTCGGTCCCTCCCTATCATCGCTGCCTACAAACCGTCGGGGCGCTGCCGCCTCCAACCTGAACCTGAAGATGGCACCAGTAGGCCTCGATCATCCATAGAACTCCGTATTGGATCGGGCCGCCCACCTGATATTCGAGGACAACGCACCGTCATTTGGCACCAGCAAATCGGAGGCACTCCTCATCTCAGCTTCAAATAATGTTTTGCTCTTGTTGTTCACTAGTTCAGCAGTTGTTGTTCATTTATTATTAGAACAATGCATCGCTAGTAGCTATAGCTTATTGTTTTTGTTCTGCTATTGTTGTTGTTAGGATCAAAGAGAAAAGGGAAAGAAGTTGTTAGTGTGTCAGGCTCATCATCAACACCAGTACCTGAGACAATTTCTATCCCTTCGGAGAAAGCAGATAGAGATACTCCAAGTGAAACAAATCATATATGTGTGTCACCATCCATTGGATAAATGGGGAGTGGTGTATACTAAAGAATATCATTCTTTCATGTTGAAGGTCGTCACACTAAGCAAAAATTGTCACAAATATTTTCTGAAATCGTGGTTAAGTGTTATGTTGAAAAGAAGATATTTTTCCTTAACATTGGACAGTGCTTGTGCAAATGAAGTGGTTGTTAAATATGTCATGGTTAAGTGGCTGTCATAAGGAAACTTTATCAATTTTATGCTAGTTTAACACCTCACCTTCAAAGAACAAGAGTGATGCAGCAGGAACTAGTAGTGCAGCTGAGAATTTTATGGAGACGGAAAATGAAGAGCTTGAAAGCTTCTTGTATGACACAAATGATCATGACCTAGATGACTTAGATGAGCTTGACAAGTACATGACAGAACCTTTATTGAGCATAGTGGTTAGTTTGATATTTTATCTTGGTGGAGAGGCAAGACTAGAGAGTATCCTATTCTCTCAAAAATTGTTCGAGATGTCATGGCAATACAAGTGTCAACTGTTGCTTCTAGTCCGCCTTTAGTGTTGGTGGTCGTGTCATTGATCCATACCGCAACAATCTTACTCCTGACATGGCTGAAGCTTTAATATGCACCAAGGATTGGATAGCTGTAGAAAGGAAAGGTATTATCATTGGTTTTTTACAATTCTACAAAATTACAATTGGTGTGCTGATACGTTTTAATTTGACTACATTTTTCAAGATTCCAAGAAACTTGCATCTATGGTGACTGATCTTGAGCTCCTTGAGGCTATTATGGGGGGTAATGAAGCATAAGGATGGGGTATGTCAAAGTTATTTGTTGTTGAACCGTTATTTGTACATGTGGTATAAGAATTATCATCTAATTATTTGTCCATCTGAACTGCAGGAAAAAATAAGATGGACTCTCTCCAAATGAAGATGCACCAAGTCAACTTGATGCCATGAATGACTATGTGGTGCTAGAGGTCGGTGGTTTGACAAGAATTAATGTTGTTGGTTGTGATCAATCACAAACAAGGGGGAGATTGAAAGTACATCTAGGCCTTCTAGTGGGTTTTGGTGTTTGAATAAAAAACAATTAAAGAGATAATGCATTTGTTGAGTTGTAACAGGAAATGTGATGATACTAAAGAGAATTTGTGATCAAGACATGGTTGTATATGGATATTCTAAGTGCACATGATATATGCCATATGAAAAATCTTGTAATGAATGAGAAGAAATATGTCACTATGTGGATATTCTCTATTACAAATCAAGTGACATATATGACTAAGCAATTGTTGATGATCAAGCAATGTGACAAGAAACAAAAGAAGCCAGTTGATGTATCAAGCATATTTTTACTATGGTCATTGGTATTGACCTTATTGTTTGCTACACATCAAAAGGAATCAAATGCATCTAAATAAAAGATCAATCGTGTGCTCATGGATGATACAAAGAGATGTGTGAATCATGATGGTAAGTTGATGAAGGGTTGGCAAGGACTTGGCTGTGAAGGACCATACTTTGGAGAAGGGCAAGTATGAGGCTTGGCGCCGAAGGACCTCTGTGATGGAGAAGAGCAAGTGGATGCTTGAATCCAAAGAATCAAAGATGCCATGAAGGCTCACATGTTTCTAAGTGTCAATTATTTATGGATCAAGAAGAAAAGGTGACATGGATGAAAAGTGGAGTTTTGACCATATGAAGTAATTCTCCATAGTCATCAGCTCAGGAAGATATGCTCAAGTGCTGAAAATATTGATCGCCCTCATGAAGAGAATTATGGAGAATATCAGCAAATGGAATTATCTTAATCTCAAGTAATTGTTTGTGTCATTTATTTGTTTCTTGAGTATAAGTTGTCATTCTATCAAGAGGGATGCAACATGTGACAATGTCAAAAGTGCTAAAAAAAAACCTTTCTGAGTGGCCTAAATCCAACCTAGAGTGTGCTACAGTGCTCCAATGACTAGTTTCTGGAATCGAGTTTAAATACCCCTCCACCTCTCCCTTTGGTTGTTGCTAGTTTTAGCCTGACTGAAAATCATTCCAATGGCCATTTGAGCTCTCCTCAACCTCTTTTTGTGAGATTTGATTGATTCTAGCAATATCTTTTGAGTTGGGTTGAGAGATTTGAGTGTGTGGGCACAAGAGAGAAAATCCTAAGCCTTGAGCACTTTGAGCTATCGTCAAGCAACTCGTGAAGCATTTGTTACTCTTGGAGGTGAAGCCTCCTAGATGGCTAGGCGTTGCCCTAGAGCTCCCAAGCTTGTGGTGAGCCTTGGGACAATTTGTGAGGGTTGTGATCTTGCCTCCACAAGGAAAAAGATCAAACTAGTGGATCGGGGAAAGTGGTTGAAAGAGACCCAGCTTGGAGTTGGCCTTGTGAGCAGCTCAAGCTTCCTCGATGGAGACGTAGAGATCACACTGGTGTGGTTCTGAACTTTGGTAAAGAAATCATCGTGTCTCCTTTTTTGGTTTGCCTTCTTAGTTGTTTTCTAGTTCATATTTGTGCTTCCGCTTTGATCTACTTGGTAGTGCTATTTTATGTGCAGGTACTAAGTGTATGTGCTAAACAAAATCTTCTGGAGCACTACTTCAAGTCTTGGGAACTACACCAGAGAGTAACCAAGACACACACAAACTAGATACATCAAGAATCTACACAATTGAGCACTGACCAAAACCGGTCCCACCGGATTGGGAAACCAAACCCAACGGTTTCCTCGGGATAGAGAATAAATCAAGAAAAAATAGCGACCCACTTAGTTCTAGCAAACCTAAAGGTCTTAACATAGCATGCAAGATCTAGAGCAAGTAACCACAAAGAAGACTAGCACAACTACACATGCAACCGATGAATCACAAACAAAAGAGGCAAGAACTTAAGAAAGCAAACCAAATGAAGCACACAAAGATTTGTTTGCCGAAGTTTAGATTCACCCTGTGAATCCTACATCTTTGTTGAGGAAGCTTGAGCTGCTCACAAAGCATACTCCAAGGCGGGTCTCTTTCAACCGCTTTTCCCGATCCACTATCTTTGCTTCTTTCCTTGCAGAGGCGAAGCGGACCTTCACAAACTTTCCCAAGGCTCACCACAAGCTTGGGAGCTCTAGGACGATGCATAGCCGACTAGGAGGATTCACCTCCGAGAGTAACAAATGCTTCACGAATTTGCAACACAATGCTCAAGTGTAGGATTTTCTCTTTTGTGCTCTCAATCTCAATTTCTCTCAACCCAATGCTTAGGATTTATCGCAAATCACTCAAACCTCACAAAGAGGTGTTGGGGAGAGCTCTACAAGGCTTCAGATGTATTTTCTTCATGCACACAATCAGCAGCATCCAAATGAGGGAGAGGGGGAGGAAGTATTTATACTTGTCCCCCAAAAACTAGCCATTATACTGAACCAGTCAAAACCGGTTCCTCTGGTTTCCTAAACCGATGCCTCCGGTTTTCCTGAACTAGCCGTTAGAGGTTTAAATCCAAACCGGTCCCTCTGATTTGGTAAACTAGTTACACCGGTTTTCCCGGTCATAGTGAGAGTTAGCGTGAGTGTAGGTATTGACTTTCTCTCATTTCACTTGGGTTTTTCTTTGAGCATTGAGACATTATATGCAAACCATGTAGCATCCCTCTTGATAGAGAGGCATGCCTAAACTCAAGATTAAATAAAAAACAATTCCTCAACTTGAGCTTGCAATATCATGAATTTTGCCACTTCTTCTCTTTTAAGCTTCAGGGCTGCCACATGTGCTTTTGCTAAGCATCATCACCTAAAGCTTGTGACTTAGAAACTTCTCCATCCATAAGATTCATTTTCATCTTTTTGTTCACAAGTCACATTATGTCTTTATATTACAATAATGAATGATACTTGGGAAATGCATGACCACTTATAGCTTGATCGGTTCATCGTGATTGCGCTCCACCTGCCCTTCACCATGGCTTGGGTCCCTTGGCGCCAAGACTCCATCTTGCCCTTCTCTCGTGCATGGTCCATCGCGGTCAAGTCATGCCAATCCTTCACCATCTTGCTATCTTGAGCCGCACATAACTTTATATCATCGTTATGCCTTCTTTGAATTCTTGTTTGAAGTATTGACTTGATCAAGTTGCTTCCAAGATTAAATACCATAGAGAAATAACACTTGATCACTTCTTTTTCTTGACAACACCAATTTGTTGAGACCATCTCATATCAATGGTTTTAATGTCTCATGTTCATTTCAAACCTTGGCTTGTCTTAATATTGCTTATATGGACCCATTTATTTGATACTTCTCCTTTCCATCACATAGGCCCATGTTCTTACACAATTGTACATTATCGAAGATGATCATTTGAATTAATGTTGAGTATATTCTTCATGTACAACCTGCTCATATACTCACAAAGAGGATTAGTTCTTTAATCATGTTGTCATACATCCACCAAAACTCACTAGGGACATAGATGCACTTTTAACCCCTTCACCTCTCCCTTCGGTTGTTGCTGGTTTTAGCCCAACTAAAAATTATTCCAATGGCCATTTGAGCTCTCCTCAACCTATCTTTATGAGATTTGATTGATTCTAGAAATATATTTTGAGTTGAGTTGAGATATTTGAGTGTGTGAGCACAAGAGAGCAAATCCTAAGTCTTGAGCACTTTGAGCTATCGTCAAGCAACTCGTGAAACATTTGTTACTCTTGGAAGTGAAGCCTCCTAGACGGCTAGGCATTTCCCTAAAGCTCCCAAGCTTATGATGAGTCTTGGGACAGTTAGTGAGGGTTGTAATCTTGCCTCCACAAGGAAAAAGATCAAACTAGTAGATCTGTGAAAGTGGTTGAAAGAGACCCGGCTTAGAGTTGGCCTTGTGAGCAGCTCAAGCTTCCTCAATGGAGACATAGGGATGTTACACCAAAATTGGTCAATGTATGTTAGGATGAAACTTTATGCTCTCAATGGTAGTTTCAATTGAGTTTCATGCATATAAAATAGTGTTAAATGAGTTTTATCCCATGAAACTCATTTGTTCAGTTTCATATTAATTATTCTATCATGTCATAACTTTTGCTGATGTGGTACATTATTTAATGCAAATGAAACCGCCACTGAGATTGGCCTAAGGAACTCGTCATGCCGTGATTTTGGTGCTAATATCGCTTATACTTCATCCATGTAGTCCATTAAGAAAACAAAAAACAGAGGCAAAGCTGCTTCCTGGTTATCCTCCAAGTAGTTCTTTTCAAAAAAAAAAGAAAAGAAATCCAAACTTTTATATTTTGTATTTCAATTTATTTTGTTATTGTGGTGCACAAAAGTTTGTTGATTGCCTTCCATATTTTTCTTTTCAGTCAAAAAATTAAAAATTGCTTTCTGATTATCCTTCATGCATGTAGTTCATTAAGAAAAAAAAATGTTTTCCATGGCTCACGTACCGTTGGATGTCTTCATCTTCCTCGTATGTGTGATCGGGTATTGAATCGAACAAAATTTCCTAAGGGAATAAAACTTTGTGATGTCTGCAAATTGTGTGTTTTAGGTGCTGTCGTCATCTTCCATTTGTTGTCTTTAGCATTGTGATTTATGTACACATAGAATTCACATTTATTTTGTCTAGGTTTTATTTTCCCCCTTATTTTGATAATTTAGCACCTAACTAACGAAAAGCGATGAGATGCTTTTAGAACCTCTATTTTATTTCCTATTTTGGCATACAACTCAGTTGCACTACGACAGCAAGAAAAGTGGTTGAATTTCATCAGAGAAACAAAACTAAAATAAATGAGTGTTACAGAAGTGATGAAAAAGTTACACACATTTCACATACATAAACAAATTTTGTTTCTTTAAAGTCGTAGCAATCCACGAATAATTTGCTAGTATAATATATATTTAAAAAAATTAAGTTTACGGAAGAAAGACTAATTCGCGGTGAGTCTGAATTTCTCATCCAATTTCTTCTTGATGACTTGTTTTCTGCTTCTGGTTGGATCGACGAAGCTGCTAATTAAGCTTGGGTGGACGCTCTGGGCTTGGGCAAAGAACCCGCCCGACTTCGCAGCCGGGCCACACGTCGACAGTTGAGTGCCAGCTACGCCCGCCGTCGTACGTGGGAAAAAAATTCAGTGCGGACCGTCCGCAAAACACCTCCGTGCGGACCTAGCTCGGATTGCTGCCACGTGGACTTCTTGGGACATCGAACGGGAGCACAGGCAGGCTCGACTCCAGCAGCAGCGGGACGGCATCGCGGCTCCAAAACGCAACAGGCTCAGGCTCTATCGATCCTCAGAAATGAGCTGCCGAGCAAGGCCAACGGAAAGGAAGCTAATGCCGCAACCTAAATCAATTTCAGAACTCCTCAATCCTGATCGAACCGGCGCTCCCCCAGCAGCGGCGATGGCGCCTTCCTCCCATGGAGGCAGACAGGCAGTCCACGATGCCGGTGGCCTCCTCGCCTGACCGCGTTCGAAGACGGCGCTCTCCGCTTTCTGGTCGTAGGCGACGTCGTCTAGCGCTTCCTCCTCCTAGCCACCGGCGAGACGGCAGGCAACTGTTTAGTGAAATTGTATGGTTATCATCGTAGTGCAGTTCAAGTCCAAGTGACAGTAGTTTTTTAAAATATGATCTAATCATTTCGATTGAAAGTTCTGGATTTGGGCTATTGAGCGCATTCTTCTGTATATTTGCTAATAAAACCGTCTGGCGGTAGTGTATGTAGTTCCTTCTGATTTAAAGCTCGACGACGAAAGTTTTCAAATTAAGTTTCTATTTCAATTTAATTGGAAAACAGGAGTAAATTGCAATGTCTTGAAAATCTAGATTTCAAGTTTCGAGTGAAGAGAAAGCTAAGGCAGAGATGGAAGATACGGTGGAGGACAAGGAAAGCACAGGTGGAGGCGCCGTCGACGCCGGCCGCTGATCTGGAAGACTTGGGACATCTGGGCTCTCTAGGAACGTACAGGAGCCGAGCTGATGTTAGGGGAGAGATGAACAGGAGCCAAGCCTGTGCTAGCCGACGAAATCCACCTAAAAACAAGCCGCACATGCACTCCCGTTCGATCGCCCTTTACCGTCCACGCGTCGGTCATCCGGACTAGAGCCGCACAGAGACGTTTTGCGGATCGTCCGCACTGAATTTTTTTCCCGTACGTGGGCTTGCGATTCGTTTTCTCTCTCCTGTCAGTTTGCTAATTTTGCTTGGTCGCATGCAACCGACTGGCTTCTCAACCGCACATAACCTCCTCCTCTGTTGCTGCTGCTTCCTCCATCTCCTCCCATCTACTGCTACTTTAGCAGCTGCGCTCTCCGAGCTTGAATTCCTCGCAAGCTCATTATTCTCGCCTGGCGACGCATGGACCGCTCCTCCAGCCGATTCACTACTTGACCCCTTCTCTTCACCCATAATCCGATTCGCTCCTTGCCTACTTGCTCTTTTTGATGATCTTCTTAGTTGATCTTGACCTTGATCTCGATCAAGGTGCTGCTTGATCTTGATCTTGACCAATCGATCGATCGCGCGCCATGGATGATGTGGTTGTGCTTGGTATCAGTTCGGCTCGGCACAGCTGCAAGGTGTGCGGGAAGGGATTCCCCTGCGGCCGGTCGCTCGGCGGCCACATGCGGTCACACTCCCTCGCGGAGGTGGCCATGGCCGCCGACGACTACGAAGAAGACGAGAGCAGCACGCGGGGCGCCTTTAACAATGGCGTGGTGGATCCCGGCGGCGGAGGCTACGGGCTGAGGGAGAACCCCAAGAAGACGCGCCGGCTCTCGGGACTCGATGAGTCGTGCCACGGTGATGGTGGTGGTGACCGCGCCGAGCTGTTCTTCTCCGACGACGGCGAGCATGAAAAGGTCTTATTGGCGGATGTGGAAGAGGCGCCTCATGAGGATGACGATGAAGCGGAGCGCATGCTGATCCCGACCGAAGCGTCCGCCGTCCTGATGCCGGCGCCGAGGCGCCGCCGCCGCTCGATGCGCGTGCCAGCTCCCGCGCCGCCGCCCGCCGCGGCGTTCGACACAGAGCCCGAGGACGTCGCGCTCTGCCTCATCATGCTGTCGCGCGACACCCCGTCCCGGTGGGCCCCCTCCTCGCCACAAGCCGCGACAATGGACGGCAAGAAGAAAAAGAAGAAGAAGAAGAGGCGAGACGGCGCCGCCGCCGCGACGAATAGCTACTACCACCACCATGACAACGACTCCGACGACACCGCCTCCGCCTTCTTCCCGTACGACGAAGACGACGTCGAGGTCACGGCGAAGACCAATAAAAAGAAACGGAAGCCCCCGTGCCTCGCCGCCGGCGGCTACGACGAGACCGTCAGGCGCGGGGGCCGGTACGAGTGCCCCGGGTGCGGCCGGGCGTTCCAGTCCTACCAAGCTCTCGGCGGCCACCGCGCCAGCCACAAGCGCATCAACAGCAACTGCAGCGTCACCAAGGTCGTCGTGGCGCTCGACCACCAGCCCGAGCCCAGCGTCGAGACCAACGCCTCCTTCAGCACGGCCTCGGCGCCGGCGTCACCGGAAGTCGACAGAGCCGCAGTGCATGCCAAGAAGATGATGGGCAGCAACAAGTTCGAGTGCCCCATCTGCTTCAAGGTGTTCGCCTCGGGGCAGGCGCTCGGCGGGCACAAGCGGTCGCACTCCATCGCCAGCGAGCTCTACTACGAGCGCGCGCAGCACGCCGGCGTTGTCGAACCGGAGCATCATGCTCTGGTTGCTGCCCGGTTCCTTGATCTCAACCTGCCGGCTCCAGGGGCAGAGGATTGAAGCATTACGTTTTTGCTTTGCAGGGGGTATGTACAGAGATTCAGATTGAATTCATTTCTTTGGTTTTTCATTCAGATTATTACTTTATTAGGGGACAGTGATCGATCATCCCGACAAATAACCAATAACAGTAGCTGCTACTTACAGTAGTTTTCTTGTATTCTTTTACTAGATTTTTTCTTTCTTTCTTTTGGCTTCTTTGGGCGTGGATAATAAGCAATTCATGATCTGATGAGATTGCTAATCAAACCTGAGCTGGTTCAGACTTCTAGATCAGCTTAGACACTGTCTTGAGCTACACCAGTTGCATTTTCTCATTAATCTGCTCGTTGCCTTCCTTTCTGTTGCCTTTGTATCTGTCTATCTCATTTCGACAGATCATGTGGCTAGTGCTAGCCTTTACTTCCTCTTCTCACTCAGCTAGAATTTAGACCCCGCAGTGCCGCCTCATTATACTGGTGGTTGGTCAAATTAGGCAAGTGCCAACCAACAAGATCACTTTACTTGACCTCTCTCTTTCCCTCCCATCATTATTTCTCTCTATCTGGGAGACTGGGACACACCTGCCCTGACATGAGTCCAGTGAGCAAGCAACAATCTCAGCCAGCAACCTCAAATAAAAAACACTAATCGGCGAGCAACGATCAGAGGGCTTCTGCAACAACCTAGAGGTGAAATGAATGGTTAATGCCGTGAAATAGCCTGCAGCAGGGTGTCAGAAGAAGACTGGTGATAAAAAGGTGCTTAACCTGCTTCTGTGTTGTGTAGTGGCATGTGGATATGGAACTAGCAGTATTGAATTAGGTGTGTCCACTAGAAAATGAGAATTTTGCTATTTTGACCATGGAAATTGAGAGCTTCGCTAAAATGACCACCAAATCGTGGACTTTGCTAAATGATCATCAAACCATTGTTTCTCCTCTATAATGACCACAAGCAATTTTTTGGACCAAAATGCTCTCATCTTCTTTCTCTCTCCCTCGCCCTCTTCTCTCTCCTCTCCGCTCTCTCCTGACCGCCATGTCGCCACGCTAGCCACCGGCCCGACCGCCGTGCCGCCCACGCTAGCCGCTGGTCCTGAGCGTCGCGTCGTCCCTGTCCACCTCCCTTGTGCGCCGCTCCGCCTCCCTAGCGCACTCCCCCCAGCCGCCGGCTCCAAGCGCCGCGCCGCCCCCGTCCGCCTCCCCAACGCTCCGCCATCGGTCGCCACCTGCGACCGTCAGCCCTGAGTGCCGCGCCGCCCTGGCCGCCTTCCTTGCGCGTCGCGCCGCCATGTTGGCCACTGCTCCGCCTCCCCAACGCCCCACCCCTGGCCGCCGCTCCCCCTCCCCGTGGCGCTGTGCTCCCCCTGCGTGCTGCAGACCGGCCGACAAGCTCGTCCGGTCAGATGGAGTAGGAGAGAGAAAAGAGATGGAGTAGGAGAGAGAAAAGAGAGAGGGAGGGAGAGGGAGAGAGGAAGAAGATGAGGACATTTTGGTCCAAAAAAAATAGCTCGTGGTCATTATAGAGGTGAGACAGCGGTTTCATGACCATTTTAGTGAAGTCCACGGTTTTGTGGTCATTTTAGTGAAACCCTCAATTTTCGTGGTCAAAATAGCAAAAATCTCAAAGAAAACAGAACAAGCCATTCTCACTCACCATATTACTCCAAATGTTTTTTTTTTCTTTAATGTAGTGAATGAGATCCCCTATCAGATTAGCTTAGCACTGCCGATATCTGTTGCTAGTACATTTGCTTTTATGGTAGTATATGTATAATCAGGCCCATAGATCAGTTCCAGTATTGAATGAGATCCCCTTGAACATTGCTAACGTGAAGAGCTTCAGAAGCAAGCATCAAATTACTGCCCTGTGATAGCAGAGACGCCACAATCTGCCAGAGTTATATTTTCCGCTCAATACATCACACTATTTATGAGAATTGGGAGGTGGGTGCAAGTGCAAGCATCTTCTATTTATGGTTCCAAGAGATCTGCTCTCAGCAAAAGAACATCTGTCGTCACTCCAGCTGAAACACTTGCTTCAATGTCTATTTTTGCACTGATACAGACCTGCAGCAAATGTGTGTTCAGAAATCCGGCTCTCTTCACACTTTGTCCACTTGGACTTCGTGGCTGAAGCTTGTTCGTGTGAAGACTGATGGCAAACATACTCATGGCGTCTTACAAGATGTCTCATGTATGATGAAGATGTATATATATAAAAGCTTTTACAATCAATTGACTTATCAATTGTCTCATAATGAAGCAAAAGATAGCAATTCTATAATAATAACTAAAATCCAATTTACAACAAAGGGCCCTCAATAATTTCTCGACACGGGGTTTCTACATAAACACAATTAACATATGGTTATCTATAACAGAATGATTGGGCGAATGAGGGGAAGATACAAAAACCCTCATGAAAGATCAGTTTGACTCCAACAGTACAAAATGCAGTTGAAGAATGAACAGCTCCTCAAGACCTTTCAATATCATCGTCATAGATGGATAACTTATCCAATGTACAGCTCCATGAGCCACGGCACAAAACAGCTCATCTCGATGCAAAAATCAAGTCAATCACCAGTTTGAATAATATGTCAGATTAAACTCAGCAAAGGTCTGTGCTATTCATTAGATTATCTACTTGACAAGAAATGTACATTGTACGATCCCATATGCTATCTCTGTTGAAGAAAGCAGAATCCAAATTCTTGGTCATATGAGACTGCCAAAGGGCCTTACACTTACATGATCTCCTACAAAGAAGCACCTTGGTCCCCTAGGTTGCTTGGAGCATCATTCAGCAGTGACGTTGAAACTCAGCACACTGAATACTGATAGGACTGTTATGTTGGCTCTCATATGACATGCACGACTCATCTTTATCATAAACATCTTCCACAATATTCTCCATATGCAAGTTCTAAGGCATCTGGTTTGATGAATATCCACATTCACCTGCATGGAGTGAAACTCCATGGATGCATTCTCCTTCAGATTCTTCATGGACACCTTCTATGGACATAGAATCATTAATGAAATGCTCGTGTGAAGAGAATTCCTCCACTGTGGAATCCTCTTCCCCATGCTGAGTTATTGAAGGCTCATCAGGCAATTCATCATCATCACTATCCACACGCAACTGATCTGACCTGTTCTGCTGGGCTCTCTTCCGGAGCATGAAAACGTTAAAATAATAACTAACAAGCTCTTTGCTGCTTTTACCAGGGAATGCATGTGGAAGGTAATCCCAGAAGTTCTTTCCCAATGAAACATGATAAGCAAAAACTTCTCTTTGAAACCGGTTCTCCTCATTAGTCCATCGCTGAGCAACATCCTCCCCCATTTCAGAAAGACCCAAGTCCCGGAACTTGTCCGGTCCCAAGCTCATTTTAAGGCTTTCCCTTGCTTCTGAAATATGCTGTCTCGCACACCTAACCGAACCCTCATCACTGCATTCACAATCTACATTGTTGTCTCCAATGCTGTCAAAAGGAGATGTTGGCATTGGAACAACACAGTGGCAGACCCACTTGTCACTCTCACTATCATCATCTCTGAGAACAAATTCTGAAGTAGAAACTACACTATATCCCGTATCTGCATAAGAACAAGAAGCACAAGGTACAATCTCAGACACTCGCAGCCTCCATTCTGGAATGTCAGCCTGGTGCTCAGGACCGATTGGCACCTCCTTTCTGGGGAAGTACTTTTGAACAGGTGAATCAATATGATCAACTGTGTCATGCACATCAACTATCCCACAATCTTCAAAATAGCCAGGAAAGAAAGTCACCCAATCAGGTATGTTTAAGCTTTCCAGTCCACTAGATTGCACCTGATTAGAGCAAGGAATCTCTGAGCTATCATTGCTGGTTCTAGTACCATTTTGTGCAGACATGTTATCTGATTGTCTGCTCTCACCACATTCATCAGCCAATACTGAAAAGAAGAAAAATAACAATATATATAGATCTCTCTCAAATTAATTATTGCACCAAACACAAGGCAAGTAGAGTAAAAACCTGAAGAAGAGATCTCGACAGCATTGCTGAAAGGATGCTCCTCAAAGGAATATGACCAAGTACTGATGTCTGTTTGCTTTGGACGTTTGCAAGCAATTTGGCATGATCTTGTATCAGAATGAGGTCGCTTGTCATGATCTAGTGTCGTAGGTTGAAAATCATCTCCTGCGAGCCAAGAGAAGCTAAAGTTCCCATGAGAAACTGAAGAGCCGTCCTTTAAGCTATTTCCAAAACTAGATTCCTCAGATTTGCCATAAACATTCTCCTTTCCAATACCTTACAATGGACACATGTTAGAAACCACGTCTAATAAGATATCCTGTTTTTGAAGACTACTGTGCTTACCTGTAACTGTAACACGTGAATTTGTATTAGTGCCTCTCAAATTCATTTCAGTACAGGATGAATGTTGGTTGTTAGCCTCTAATCTCAAGTTACCATAGGAGAAAAGATCAAACTGATCAGCATTTGTCTCATGCGTAAACAACATATTATCCTGCCAAAACAAGAGAATAGGAAAATTATATGAGCGTCTAAAAAAATATTCAACTTCGAAACTGCGAATGACATGCTTATTATTTTTCTCTAATTCGGAAGAAAAACCCACCAAAGACACTTATAGTGCTGATTACATGTGTTTATACAAAAATCATAGTCCACTCTACTTTTTCCAAATAAATGAAAGTTGAAATACAAGATGAGGCAATTGAATTGACATGCATTATCTTCATTTTTCATTTCAAAGGAACATTCCAATTTAGAAATATCACTGAACATCTGAAGTGATCAACCCTTCATAATCGACCATATTCACTACATCCCAGTGACAGTCAATTTGGCAGCATATTATATACGCTAGATTATCAAATAATTTGTACCATCGGCTGCACGTACGTGTTCATGCACATAAATGAGAATACATGCTTCCTAGCATGATCGAAGTGGATGGCTACGCTGATTTTTAAATCTCAAGCTTACATCATACATGGAAGTATATACATATACAACATTTAAAGAATTCAGTCTCTAGTCAAGGTCCCTATACTGTTCTCTCCCTGTTTTCTAATTTAATTCTTCAATAGCACACTTCGTCATAAATGACCATTAAAAAACATCAAACCCCATTGACTAACCAGGACGTTTGGACAGACCCCGACCACAGCATGGACTGAAAATAATCTCAACAGAGGCAATGGTGCTACCCATATCCCTAGCTCGCGAAAACAGACGCTTTGAATCAAGGCAATTCGCAATGACATGGCAGCTACGGTAGCTCAGCCTAACCTAAAATCCGGTTAAGACAACGGCGGAAGGGGGTTCCGGTACCTGTGGGAAGCGAGACGCACAGGCAGTTCGGATCCGCAGCCAATTTGGGGATCGAGATCACAAGCAAAATGGAATCGAAACCAGAGAGCTGGGGGAATCACAAATTTGGGGGCGAATCGCGAATTGGCCTCGTGCCGGTTCGCTGTTTTATGGTGCCAGCACAGCTCGCTGTAGTGGAGTTGTAAAATTACTCCGACACCCCCGGATGCTTTATCTAACTGCCATGTGGGACACCGGGTGCAGCGGCAGACACGTACCTGAAGTTGGAGAGGTGGAAAATATAGCTTTTAATCAGTTGAAACCTTTCAATAATAATTTATTATTTTGTATTTTAAATTTTTTATAGAATTATTTATATAATAATAATAAATTATTAGATCAGCTGAACCTCCACATTCATTAATGATGAATAGAGCTTGGATCCCATATTAATACAGATCTTCTGTAGCCATGTGAAACATGTTAGATATTCGAATCTAAAACAAACTAAGTTATACTGTAAGCTTATATTGACAATAGTCAAATACAAAAATAGATGCAACTATAAACTCACATTTCTATACATTTTTAATAGAAAAATATCAATTTAATTGATATTAATATTTTTTTACTGAAGTAAAATCCATGTCTATATACGTGTTACCAAATAACATGAATTTTGATAGAATTCTCACTTGCATTATACAAACATAAATTCTAAATATCTTACATTTTAGGTTAATTTCATCTCCTACTCTTTTTAAAGCATTGTCAATTTCATGATTTTATCATGTAAAATTTGAGGTTCATTTGGTATACCTCAAATTTTGCATAAGGCTACCTTAGTAGTGAATATGAAAACACATTGCAGATCAAATTATGTAGTGTAGAGTCATGCTATGATTAGAAATCTTGATTTATTATTTATTTTATCTTACATGAAATTTGATATAACTGAAATTATTGTAATGTATGAAAGGAGAAATAATTCATTTGCATGAAAAAATTTGTTACATCATAAGTGCGTGTTATTAGATCAACTTAATATTTATTACCATATTTTGTTATGTTGAAATCTAAAATATTTGTCTAATAAAAAAAACAGTGCTCTTTATATGTACAAATAAATACAACCGTGTTCCACATCTCATCTTGTACCAGCATTTACTTTGACGGATCCCACCTCTCACCAGGCAGCAACATTTAATACTTTTTCTGATCCTACTTAGAGCAAGTATAATGGGCCACGGTGTGCCGGCGAATCAGTTGCCATATCATAGAAATCTGAGGTGGAGGGAAGAGAAAGGTAGAAAGAGAAGAGGGCGGGCGACTCATGAGTCGGCAGCGCATGCGCAAGCTCCAAAGAGAAATGTTTGCATACACTGGTTTCTCTTTTCTTTATCCAATGAAGACGGGAGTAAGTCCTTAATTAATGAAACTAAATAGCCAACTAAAAAGTCTGCCCATTATACGCCTGTGCTTAGATGATGACTTTATGTGACATGGCATCGCCTTTTCGTCGGCAGTGGACGAGGTCATTAGCCATGCTCTTATGAAGCTCCCGCTTGCTGCAGCTGTGCCATCCGATTATCTGCTCTCAAGCCCTCACTGCCGTCCATATATGCGGCGGAGATCCCGCGCGGCGGACCAAATCCTCTCCTTGGGAAATCGGACCTGACGCAAGAGGACAAGGCAATGCCGGTGCCATGTGTTAAGTGGAAGTCAAATCACACTTATATTCGTTAGTCAAATTTATGTATGCACTATGGGCATTCATTGTCATTCTTTAAAAAAATTCTATCCTAATTAATAAAATGTTTTTCTCTATATCATTTTTTTCCGTACCCATCATACTCTATCTTATCCTTTATACCAACTATTTCATATATATTCAACCAGTTTCAACTATCATTTTATTATAATAAACATATTTCTTCATAACACAGTTATTTAAAATGGTAATTTTAAAATCATGCAACTAAAAATAATTAGTAATAAATTTTTAGTAAGCAATAAATATTAGTAGTAATATTTAATAAGGAATTGTAATTAAGAAAATGATGTCATAAGGAATGGAGGTCTGAGCTTGTCCACTTGTTGTAAAATCTCCACGTTGAAGTGCTTTTACAAATACAAAGTTTGATTGGATTGTACAAGTGACTTATACTATTGTGCAATAGAGTAGTGCCTCGTGATGAACCAGGATATAAGAATCTTTGCTCAAAATTGGTTGAACTGGTTGCCTTTATCAATCAAGTGGCCAAGAAGTAGAGTGAGCTTCACTTCTCGAGTGGCCAAGCGCCAAAGCCATGGATGGCTACCCAGGCTCCTTGCGTAGGTATTGAATGATGGGGGAGGAAGATAATGTTACTCGTTTCTTGGTTGATGATGATGAAGCAGAGGTTGTGACATATTACCACCTGGTGGAAACAGAGAGTAGTCACACGCGTTGTTGATCTGATGCTCCACCAAAGGTTATTCGATCAAGGGATCTTCCTTCTGGTCACAAGAGGATCAAAGCCGACTACTTTGTTCAAAATCCTGTTTATAATGATAAGCAGTTTCGTAGAAGGTAAAGTTGGGTATTTTTCGAATTTGGATCACTCCAAATTTCTAGTTCCTCATGTCATAAGTTTTCTTAAAGGTTTCGAATGTGTCGGCCTTTATTCAAGCGTATTAAAGAGGCTGTTAAAAATCATGATGAGTACTTCAAAAAGAAGTATGATGCCACTAACAAGGAAGGACTATCGACTCTTCAAAAGTGTGTGGTGGCTATGCACATTCTCGCTTACGGAGTCCCGATGGATGCTATTGACGAGTACGTGCGTATTGGTGAGTCAACTTTTCAAAAAGTTATGCATCATTTTTGTCGAGCTAAAATAAGATGACATCCGAACTCAATACAGTCACTACTCAAGGCGGTTAAGCCCTATGATGAGCACTTGGCTCTAATACCACTTAAAAGGATCGAGTGACCGAGAGGGGGGGGGGGTGAATTAGAAACTCGCACTATGTACCAAAATCACCAATTCCTAAAACCAACCACTCAAAATAACTCTACACAATTCTAGTGATGAACACACAAGTAAGATAATGAACCTATGACCGGAACCAAGGTTCTAATACCGAGATAACTGACCGGCTTGGTTCGGTGGAAAACCGACCGGTTAACTGAGATAACCGGCCGGTTAACTGATTTGCTACAGTAACAGGATTGGTTATTAGCGGCTAACCGGCCGGTCAAGGTGACCAGACCTTACCGATTATGCGGTTAACCGGATAAACCGGCCGGTTAATCGTGGTTATTTAAACCCTGACCAGAACAATAATCTAAGCATACTAGTAGATCACACAAGGCAATACAACTCCTATGCAAGCTAGTAATAAAGACACGCAGAAGCAAACAACTTGCAAAGAAGTCTACTCAATCAAAGCTACTAGATCATCAAGTACAAGATAAGCACATAAACATGAGTAGCACTATATACACTAGAGTGATCGATCAAGCCAAAGCAACTCCTATACATATTAGTAATCAAGAGAAAGCTAAGCACAACTAGCAAGTAGAGAAGCCTATTCATGCAAGTCTACTAGTAATCAACTAAAGCATGGCAATCATACAAGCATGAATAGAATAGTATGTAAATATGGAATGTAATGCATCAAAGTAAGGAATAGAGTAAGAGATGGCTCATGATTGTTTCCCGAGGTCTCGGAAGGATGGCGCCTTTCCCTACTCCTCGTTGGACCACTCCTGTTGGAGTCCCAGTCCCTCCCGCCACTGATGTGAAGTTCTCGCCCACGAGCCCGCAATCACTCTCAGAGTGAAGACACGGTGCGCATCACTGCTACCATCATGGTACTGGCTTGCCACCCTTGAGAACTTGCTGGACTCCCCGAGCCGACACATGCACTCACTATTGATGCCCCTTTCACCGGCACGCTCAAACCGGGTACAAATGTGTGATGACCTTCATAACCAATCATGATAGGCTCGATCACCGATAACTAACGGTCTAGATCTCACCATAGACCAAGAGTAACAACTTAGATCACACCTTCAAGTACACTCTAGCCTTAGATGTGCATCAATGCTCAAGTTACTCTCACTAGCACTCTCAAGATATGCAATATCTCCTCCTAGTGCTCTCCTTTCTTCCTCTTGGCTCTCACTAAATGCTCCTAGCAATTCCACTGGCCAAGAGAGGTCTCCAAGACCCCAGCAATGAAGTTATATAAGCTTCCAACCTCCAACTAGCCATTGCTCCATGAAATCACCTTTTTGGACGCACTGACTGGATTATCCGGTTTCCGCCTAACCGGACTGTCCGATCACTCCGAAAATGACTCCATGAGTCGTTCGCTTCACAATGCGCAGGTGATTTCCTTGTACTGACCGGACCATCCGATCAGTAGATCGGACCGTCCGGTCCGTTTCTCTTTCCAGTTGAAGGATCGAAGGACCCCGGCTAGAGGGGGGGGGGGGGGTGAATAGCCGAATTAAAAATTAAAAGCTAACTATCTGACTAATTGCGGAATTTAAAGACAATTGGATAAAAGCAAGCACAAGACAACTAAACCTAGGTTTGAACTAAAGTAGGTTGACAATCCTAGGTGACATACATCATGCAACTTCTAGTATGTAAACAACAAAAGAACAACACGACAAGAGACAAAGGATATTTTCCCGTGGTATCGGTGATTTGTCGATCACCCCTAATCCACGTTGAGGTGGATCCAAGCGTATGATGTGCTACTCTCCTCAAGTATCCACTTCTCCACCACCAAGAAGTGCTCACAAAGAACAACTTGAGATATAACACAATCAATACCTTGAACCTCTCCAAACCTTGATTCCACTAGGGTTGCTCTTCACCACTCCGGCGAGGCGAGCACCGTACCTCTCACAAGAGTCCGGGCCTCCTTCACACACTTCTTGAAGGGCTCACGGATTTGACTCCTCCAAGCCGTCTAGGAGGCGACAACCTCCAAGAGTAACAAGTCGATGACGCTTGCTTGAGGATCCCAAGTGCCACAATGCTCAACTCACTCAAGTTTAGGGCACTCACACTCACACACTTGCAATCTTTCCACTATGACTTTGTGTGAGAGAGGAATAAGCTCCAAAGGGTGTACAATACTTTTCAAATGGCCAAGAGAGCTACTATGCACGGGATGGAGGAGGTATAAATAGGCCACCCTTTGAAAACTAGCCGTTAAAGCTTTCTGTGCACCGGACGGTCTGACCGTGACTCCCCACGGTCGGACCGTCGTACAACCCAACGGCTAGTTTGACTTTCAAACTCCTTCTGGCACGAGCCCGACGGTCAGACCGTCATTACCCACGGTTAGACCGTCGGGACACTTTCAACTTTCACCCGAGAACAAAGTCTCTGTTGACACCAGACATGCACCGACGGTCAGACCGTGGTTAACTACGGTCAGACCGTCAGGCCATCACCCGAGCAACCAGAGAGGCCACTCCTCTGGCCGTCTCTGAAGCGCACGGCGGTCAGACCGCGGGTCCTGGCGGTCTGACCGCCAGGAGTGACCTGCCAGCCCCCCTTCTTTTACTCTTTGCTTTCCTGAAAGATATGGGCACACTCAACTCACATAGAACCACTCACAAAGATAGGAATTGAGCATTTGTGGCAACCATGGATACTCAAGGTCATCTCATCGACCCCTCTTGATAGTACGGCATTTAACCTATAATCCGGTCACTCAACTCTAATCTCCTTGTGACCGGCAAAACAGAAAAACCCTATCAAGATACCTTTGCCTTGAGCCATCCATATGTATATCACTTCGTCCATCATTCCATTCCTTATTATGACTACAACCACAATTATCTCAACAACGTAGTTAGTCAAAAATAAGGGTCGTCATTAATTACCAAAACACTAAAGCGGGCCTAGATGCTTCACTAGTCCAGAAATATTTTCAACGCAGCTTCCTCGCTGCCCATATCCTAGACCTACTGACTGGACCGTCCGGTCTCTAGGCCTTCCTGACTTGGCAGTTTCCTCACTGCTCACTATAGGCTCCAGATAAAAACCTCTTAGTGACCGTATACTCCGGTTACCACTGACTCCTCTGTCCGGCCACTTTGTCCAGAAGCTGAACCTCCTTGTCCTTACTTGACTTTGTTTCCCGGCTTCTTCGAATAGCTCCTTGGCTTCTCCACTGTCACCTAGTGCTTGTGATTTCACCGAGCATTCAAGCACATCACCGACTAGACATGACCTAAGAGAAATGACCTAGACTCCCTTGATAGTCCGGTTTTTTCTATGGACTCAAAGCCCTAACAACTAGACAAGTATTCCCAACACTTGCTCCATAGCTTGTCCTTAGCTGTGATCCATCTCCATCAACCCTTGGACTCCAGCAAGCTCACAAGCCTCCATGCTTGCGGTCATTGTCATCAATTGCCAAGGCAGCCGTCAACAATCATCATATGGTAGAAAAGATTTCCTACATGAATAATATTCATATAGACATTGTCACATTCATGTTTGTCATTCATCACCAAAACATCATACCTTGGGGTGACCTCGATGGTCATGATCCTTACACGGGTCGTTATTGAAGTTTTTGGCGAGTATTACCTACGGGCACCCAACGCTGTCGATGTACAAAGGCTTCTTCAAGAGGGTGCGAATATTGGGTTCCTGGGCATGCTAGGTAGCATTGACTGCATGCACTGGGAGTGGAAGTGCCCAACATCTTGAAAGGGTCAGTTCATAGGTAGAGGAAAGCATGCCTCTATGATCTTGAATGCGGTTGCATCGCATGATCTATAGATATGGCATGCTTACTTTGGCATGCTTGAAAGTAATAGCAATATTAATATTTTTTTATAGATCCCCTATATTATCACCTTACCTCAGGGGTCGTTCAATGCCTGTGTCATTTGTAGTCAATGGAAGGACATATAACATAGGGTACTACCTTGCAGATGGGATTTACCCAAATTGAGCAACCTTTGTTAAGACTATTCGTTACCCCATGGAGCAAAAGACGTAACATTTTGCCATTGAATAGGAAAGTGCGTGCAAGGATATCGAGCGTGCATTTGGTGTCCTGCAATCTCAGTTTGCGGTGATCCGAGGACCCGCATATGGTTGGGACCGTGCACAGATTGATGATACAATGAGGACCTGTGTTATCTTGCATAACATGATAGTGGAGGATGAACAAGAACATGCTCACAATATTGATTTCTCGAACATCGGTGAACTAGTTGTTCCCTACCACAACATTCCGAACAGAGAGGCATTTGTTGTTACACACCATAGGCTTCATGACCAAAACACGCATTTCCATAGCTACAACGTGATCTCACCGAGCACCAATGGATGAGGCTTGGTTCTCGTCATCAGTAGATGAATCAATGGTCATGTAATATTTATTAAGTCATATAATCTAATAATTTTCTATGATGCATCAATGGTCATATAATATTTATTAAGTCTCATAATGTAATAATTTGCTATGATGAATCAACGGTCATGTAATATTTATTGAGAAGAGACATTGCACTTAAATTTCAGAAATAATGTTACACTCAACAACAATTTTACAGTCAACAATAATGTCACACTACACAACAAGAATCAATGTACTCCAATCACAAGTTTACAAGAACAACAAGGTTACACTCTCAACAAATCGCAGTTACGGGCCCTGTCTCTTTCCGCGCCTAGCTGCAATCTTCTCAAAAAAATTCTTCCAGAAGAGCTTGGTAATACACTCATTGCGTTAGTGTGCAAGCATCAAGATCAATCGCAAGCATCCTTTCATCCTCTTGCTTTGCCTTCTCTTGCCTTTCCATGTCATGCTTCTCACGCACGATCCACATCTTCTCCTGCTCAATACTTGACTGATTGTGGCTTCGCATTTCCTCCAACCTTTTCTCATCTATACCTGCAAGCTGCTGAAAATGATCAGTTTTTAACACAACTTCCTAAAAAATAGATATATTTTGCAATGATATCTCTTTCATCGTGGACGCATACTCCAAAGATGATTGTCAACCCAGAGAAGAATTTCCATTCTTCTTGGGCGCTTTAGCTGAATCCCTGCCCATAGGCCTCTTCGCAGTCGCAGGTGATGGTGTTGGTCTAGATTATCATCCCCAATGTTGTTGATGTCCTCTCCAAACCCTTCACCTACAACTGACTTTGCCGGTGCCCCAGCCTTTGGATCCTGCCATTTGGGCTCATCCTTCATGATCTCCCAACAATGCATGTAAGCAAAGTTGTGTTTCAGGATTGATACAAAATTAGCAGCTGCATGAGTGGTCTGCATACAAAGATGATATGATATAAAATGATGAGAGAATAGAAAATAATGATTGAACGCCCCGCGTCCAAAGTCGGCTTACCGCCCAGGCCCACCTGTGGGTCGGGCACGCATATTCATACATAGCAACCATCTTACACTTTTGTCCTTGTTTCATGTAAAAGATTTAACTCGGAGGTGCTATGGTTAGAACAATGAGGGTTATATGCTGACCCTCACCCACCTAAACTTTCAATATCGAACTAAACCCACAACTTCACTTCACTTCACTTCTTAGTCTTTTGGGCCGAAATTACTACTACTACAGGCTACTAACGAACTAAGGTGCTACAATGACAACATATAAATGGGCAGCATAGAAGGATTCTCTCTAACCTTATCAACATCCGACATCCCGCTAGGATTCTCTCTAATGACATTAGCATAGAAGGATGAAAACTTTCCCACTTCAGCCTTGATATTGTCCCAACAGCTCTATAGCGACCCACACTCCTTTCTAGGTATGATCCCCTCCTCATGTTGTGTTGCTGCAGAATTCGATCCGATATGTGATCTCTTTTTTGTGCCGGTACTAGTAATTGGGCCACAACAAATTTTAAGCCATCACTTCACAAGTTTTACATCTTCATCTGGGTTAAAATTGCCTAACTTGGTCCTACCAACCACCTTTAACCTCTTTACTTTTCCAAAAACCGTTGGAGAGCATATTACTTCCTCCACATCTACTGAGACATGTGTTTTCAAGCGGCTGAACAACTTGTGGACCATTAGTAACTGGATGCATCACTGAACCATGATGGAGTAGCTTGGTAGCCATACATGCATGGGTTCCAGGCACCCTGGTAGGGAAACATGTTGCCACCAGGAAAAGCTCTTTGTGATCCATCATTGGACTGGTTAGGGTCCATCCTGAAATCAAAGTAAAATCAATGCATGGAAAAACATAAAAAACAGTGCATCAGAAGGATGGACTTCAAGATTGATACTTGTGACAAGAAAAAAAATATTGAGAAAGGAGCCTTAAATATTGAAAATGTGATGATGAACCTTATACAAAATAATAGAAATGAGGTTCAGATCAGGAAGTGCAGTTAGCACAAACTCAAGAGTTATGCTGCCAATAAATCAATAATATAGATCCTCACAAGTTTCAGCCACAACAAGACCAAAGTATAACCACTTAGATATGAAAGCAGGGCAATCTGACAATATATAACCCAAGAGAACAAAAATGACATTGTGCAATTTTTTACATAGAATTCAAATGAAACTGAATAATAATGTAGAATCAGTGGAACTTTAGGAACCATATTCAACTATGTAGAGCTAATGAGTGAAATGGTGCCAAACCAAAAGTCAGCAAAATCCAATTATATGCTGAAATGACAATAATAAATCAAACTATAACTCTATTCTTGATTATTTATATCATGCAGGTACTATCTAAACATTTTGATTATTTCTAGACATTTTGATTTATATCATGCAGCTACTATCTGGAAAAAATGAAACTAATATCATGCTTATCTGGTTACTGAATGTTATTATAGATAAAACAAACATACAACTTTCATGCAACTAGAATGAATGTTCAGACATGTAGTGTATGTATATCTTGACTTCACTGAGTGTCAAAAGTAACTATGAAAACTAAGAAATAAGGTCAATTATTATTTGACTCACTGAGTTAGCATCATCCAATCTTGATGATCAATTTGTGGCACTATATTACCGCAAGTTCCAATCTCCATTCCAATGCACTTAGGATATGTCAATGTTATGGTGCTACTAAGAAACAAGTATAATGCACTCCAAACATGTCAACCTTTAGACATAAAATATATCAAATTGTAATGTTGGGTGCAGATGCGAACTACATCATCACATCGTTATTGCAAGCACTCTCACAGAATTTAGCTATGGTCAAGATATTGGGAATTCTTCTTCAATTTCCTAAAGTGAATGTTTTTATTGGCTACAAATTGAATTCGGCATCACATATCAATTATACATGGGGAGGATCCTCTTAGGTATCGACCTTAATGTCTTCGCCATTGGTGCAATTGACAAAGGCAATTTTTACATCAAATTTCACTTGTGTAATAAAAGTGATGATTATAAATGGGCTCTCGTAGTGGTCTACGGTCCAGCGCAAGTGCAACTAAAAGGAACAATTTTTAGTGGAGTTAGTAAACAAGTGTAGTCATGAAACCTTACCAATTTTAATTGGTGGCGACTCTAATATTTTAAGATGCCCGCAGGATAAGAATAACAGTAATTATGATGACAGATGACCTTTTTTATTCAATGCAGTAATAGATGGCCTTAATCTGAGAGAACTTGAAATGTTAGGCCAATGTTACACTTGGGCTAACTCCCTAAACAACCCAACCTATGAGAAACTAGATCAAATTTTGATGTCTACTCCAAAATAAGGAGGATTCGCTAATATATGAGGGGGTGGGCAAAATATAAGTGGAGCATACAAGAAAAAGAAAAAAAAAGCTCTACTTGACAGTTTAGATGCCTTAGATAAAAAGGCAGAAACAACTCTTCTAACACCTCAAGAAATAGATATAAAACAATGTCTAAATCACCATTTAGCTTAGTTGTTAAAAGAGGAAGAGATTAAGAGGTATCAAAGGGAAAAAACAAAGGATCTACTTCAAGGAGATTCAAACACTAAGTACTTTCAGTTAGTGGCAAATGGTAAGCATAGGAAAATGAGAATTTTCCAATTACAAGATGGGAACCTAACAATTACTGGGGATGAAGACTTGAAAAAGTACATCACCAAGTTTTATAAAAACTTGTTCGGGCCACCTGTGGAAAATCATTTTCACCTGGATGCAACTCGAATAGATGATATCCCACAAGTATTTGAGTTGGAAAATCAAATCCTAACGGAGAAGTTCACCGAGGAGGAGGTGAGACACGCCATCTTTGAAATGGAACATAACAAAGCCCCAAGACCTGATTGTTTCCCTGCTGAACTCTATCAAGTCTTCTGGGAGCTAATTAAGAATGACTTAATGAATCTGTTTTATGACTTCAATGCAGGAGTCTTACTGTTGTATAGCCTAAACTTTGGTACACTTGTTTTATTACTAAAATGTAACGAGGCTATTAAAATACAACAATATAAACCAATCTATTTATTAAATGTTAGTTTAAAATATTCTCAAAGGTGGCTATAGTTAGAATTACTAATGTAGCGCAAAAGGTTATTAGTCCCACACAGACAACATTCTTGTCGGGTTGTAATATAATGGAAGGGGTTGTGATACTGCATGAGATGTATAGGAAAAAATAGAGTGGCATAATAATAAAAATTGACCTTGAAAAGGCGTATGATAAAGTAAAATAGTCCTTTGTGAGACAGAACCTACAAATGAAGGGCTTCTTGTTAGAGTGGTGCCGATGGGTAGATGCCTTCATGCAAAAAGGACACATTGGCATCAAGGTGAATGACCAAATAGGAAAAAACTTCAAACCAAAGAAAGGCCTAAGACAAGGTGACACGTTATCTCCAATTCTATTTAATATAGTGGCTGATATGTTAGCTATACTGATTAATAAAGCAAAACTGATGGGACAAATAAAGGGAGTAGTTCCACACCTGGTTTACAATGGATTATCCATACTTCAATACGTAGATGATACAATACTCCTTTTAGACCACAACCTTGATATGGCAAAAAATATGAAGTTTCTATTAGGAGCTTTCAAGTAGTTGTCTGGGTTAAAGATTAATTTTTATAAGAGTGAAATGTTCTGCTTTGGTGAAGCTCAGGGTTGTGAGGAGCAATACTCACAAGTCTTTGGTTGTCAATCAGGGAACTATCCTTTTAGGTATTTAGGCATTCCAGTGCATTACAAGAAATTAAATCATGTGGATTGGAAAATGATAGAACAAAGGTTTGAAAAGAAACTAAGTAGCTGGAAGGGGAAACACCTTTTAGTAGGAGGCGGATTAGTCTCATTAATTATGTATTAAATAGCCTACAATGTTTATGCTCTCTTTTTTTGAGGTCCCTCGAGGAGTCCTAGAAAAGTTGGAGTATTATCGGTCTAGGTTCTTTTGGCAGATCGATAATCACAAAAAGAAATATAGATTAGCCCAATAGAGTATTTTGCGCCAGCCAAAAGATCATGGAGGGATAGGCATACAAAATATTGATATACAAAACAAATGTTTACTCAACAAATGGTTATTCAAATTAATCAATGAGGAGGGAATGTGGTAAGACATTCTAAGAAGGAAATACCTCAAGAATCAAACTGCAGGGCAGGTAGTGAAAAAACCTGGAGACTTTAACTTTTGGTCTAGCCTAATAAATGTTAAGGATCAGTTCTTTCAATTTGGGAGTTTCCAACTAAATTAAGGGACCAATATAAGATTTTGGGAGGATAAGTTGTTAGGTAATTTAACTCTACAACATAGGTACCCGTCGTTATACAATATTATGCAACGAAAGCATGCAACCGTTGCTATTGTCTTTAGCTCAATACCTTTAAACATTTCCTTTAGACGGAGGTTGGTGGATGTAAACCTTCGTCTTTGGCATGATTTGGTAGCTAGCATAGCACATATATGTTTGAATGATAGAAAAGATGTCTTCAAATGGACCTTAAATAAAAATAATATTTTTTTCTATTTATTCTATGTACAGTGCTATGATTTGCAATGGTAATGTTTGCCAATATAAGTATTTGTGGAAGTTAAAATTACCCTTAGAGAGAAAGATTTTCATGTGGTATTTGAGAAAGGAGGTTGTTCTAACTAAAGATAATTTAGCTAGACGTAATTGGAATGGGAACAAACGATGTGTTTTTTGCTCACATGATAAAACTATTCAACATCTTTTTTTCGATTGTAATTTTGCTAGATTTATATGGAGCGCCACTCAAATTACATTTGGTTTAGACATGCCTATTAGCATCAGTCATATCTTTAATGATTGGTTAAATGGTTATGATACTAAACTCAGTAAAAAAATATTTGTTGGTGCAACCGCTATTTGTTGGGCCATATGGCTATATAGAAATGACATTATGGTTGACAAAATATATATAATGACTTATATATAGGTGCTCTACAGAGAAACTCATTGGTGCCGATTCTGGGCACAACTTCAAAAGTGTGAAGAAGAGGCCAACATGATGAAGGAAGCATGCCAATCTCTGGAGGCGACGGTCATGTAAGTATTCGCTAATTATAGATGAAGATTTAACAATAAAATTACCTTTTAATAATGTATTCATCAAACCATGTTGGCTTTCCTCCTCTTCCATTTCATTAGTTATTTGTGTGAGTTCTTGCAGCTCGTGCGCTACTATTTAAATGTAATAATTATTGGCCTTAACCTCCATGGAGGTAAAGGTTGGGATGTTTTTTACATTATCTAAAAAAATATTTGGGGAGGATGCCAGTCCTGTGCTCACCTGAGTTGAGGAGGACGCCGGCCGGACTGCGCTGTAGAACTCTCCTCAGATGTGACTGCCTCACCTAGTGAACGTCATCATCGCCTCCGTTTCCGCCCACACCTGAGCACGATGCCCTTCTCCAGGATGGCCTCCTGGTGGCGGTCGATTTCATGAGGGGGGAGGGGGGGGGGGGGATGCTCGGGTGCGGTGGCGTCGGCCCCTTTCGGTCGCGGATCCTTGACGATGATGGCTCTGGTGGCCCTGGACGGCGGCGGATCAAGCGAAACCCAGCCGACGACGTGACCTCCTCCCGATGACGGCCCTCGATGACAGGCATGACGCAGGGGACATTCCGCCACAGCCGTCGCGAAGACACCGACGAGCACCACGGAGGGGCCACCGATGAGTGTGACGGAGGGGGACGGGGCCTAGGAACCAGCCTTCAGATGAACGGGCGCGAGGGGAGAGGTTGGTTGGGGACGACGGATGCGGGACGAGGATAGCGTTTTCCTGAAAGACGCTAGATTTGAAGGAGAGGTTTGCGGTCCGCTTATTTATAGAAGCCATCCGGTACCCTGATGCAGTGGATTTTACGGTAAATGGATACTAGAGTTTTTTTTTTACAGTGAACCGGTGCGGCAGTCTCAGTCACAGACAAAAAAACGCCATTTATTCGTCTCATCGAGAGAGGCGCGTGGCGACAGTGAGCTGGGGCAATGGCACGGGAAGGAGGGGTAGAAGTCGGGGCATGAAAAGCTTGTGTGCGTCTTGGCTGCGAGGAGGAAGTCTCAGAAGAGGGGAGGGCTCCGTATCGTCGGAGATACGAGCTGGTCATTAGAGTTCATTGGAGGGCAAAGCAGTGACGGCGTCCTGACGTTGGTGTGGAGCAGTCCCGATTACGGCTCGACTTGAATTGGGTGCAAAGTTGATTTTCATTTACAGAAATTTGGTGCGGAGCTGACTGAAAACAAAACCTGGAGAAAAAAAAAGTTCGACTAACATGCGAAGCCCACATGTTAGAGCAAGTAAAGTGGGTACGCAGGACAAATGAATACTCCTTCCGAACTTCTTTTGTTATTGCTCGTGAAAATAATAAGCATTTTTTCTAAGGTTAATTAGATATATGTTATTATAATTTTTCCGATTTGAAATAGGAAAAATTATTTAAAACACACTAATAAATTGTGGCTTCATCGTGAGTATATCAACAAAATTAAATTTGGTTGTAATTGTAATACAATATGATTGTGAAAAAAAATCATTTATGACATACTATGACTATTTAACAATTATTTTCAATTTTTCTATGTCAATATATAAAATAGATTAGAATTTTGCATTCTCTATCATAAAAAAATAGAGCTATATTGTTTTTAATTGTTTGTATGGTGCTCCATAAATTAAATATTAAAACAATTAGCAAACAACATAATAAATTGAAAAAAAATCTAACTCTATTTTCTGATGATAGAGAATACAACAATGAATATTTGCGACAAGTTTTAAATTCTAATATATTTTATATATTAAGATAGAAAAGTTAAAAATAATTTTTAAATAATTGTAATATGTTACAGCTAAATTTGATTTTGTTAGTATGTTCAGGATGAAGTTTGTTAATGTGTTCTAGACAATTTTCCCTTTGAAATATGTCACTACAATTCACAAAATCAGATTAGTATCATTATAATTTTCATCACGTTTGAAATATGCCGCTATGTAAAAATTTGGACAACTTTACCCTTGTCTTCCTCCCAGCTCACTCCCATCCTCACATCCATCATGACCATAGTCTCTGTTGGTGTCATGAGACGCGAGCCTCGAAGCACCGAACAGAAAAAGGGAAAGCAGGGTAAAACACTCGAGGGGTTTCGCATGGTGTAACAAACGTTCTTCACGTATCCCAAAAAAGATTCGTCCCATTACAAGTAGGTACGGATGCTCTATTTATAGGCCCATACCTAGGTCATACGCAAATGACCATTTTGCCCCTAATTACCCACTATATTCCCTGAATATTCGGTACAAAATGGTCATAAAGGGTAAGCTAGTCTTTTAAGCATTGCCGATGCCCTTCCTTGATCCGCACGTCACTGAGTGTGCTGGTGCCGCGTGTCCCTGTAGCATGCCTCACTCGCCTTCGGCTTCGGGCGCACCCTTTAATCTTTGAAGGTACCGTGGACCCCTTCGAGGGGGTTCGTGCTCCGCCGAGCGCTCCATCTCCCTGTCTCCCGAAGATCGGGGGCTCTGATCTTTTCAGAACCCTTTGAAGGGTGTATACCCTTCGGAAGGGTTCTGATTCTTCCAGAATCTTCGGAAGGTACCTGTCTTCAAAAATTATGGTTAACAGTGAAGATAACGATGGTTAGCCTTGATTTCTGTTTGCAATTTAACTTTTACTGTCCTCGAAGGGTGGCCCATGAGGTGATCCCCCAACAGTAACCCCTCGAGGGGTGGGTCCAACTTTGATGGGCCGAAACCCTCGCTTTAACGGGATCTTCCGCCACAAAGCCACCCTTCGGGCATCAAAGTTGAGCATCTGAATTAGGGTTTCGGAGGATTTTTCGGAGCTACTGCCTATATAAAGAGATGGTGGCCACGGTAAAAATAATTTTACTGCTCATCCTGTACTTGGGTTCTGCGGAGATGCCTGCTATCATGATTTGGACCTGAAAGGTGACCGTATCCGCTAGTGGATCTTCTTCTAGAAGCTCTCCCTACTCCTCTAAAGGTAATGCTTGATTTGGTTTGGGGTGCCTCGGTGATTTGCATTCTTTTTGTTTAATTGAATTAGTGCGCTCTTGGTTCTCGAGCCTCCGCAGTAAATGCTGGTTGGTTTTCATCCGACTATATAAGCGAGGGGGGTAGGGGGGTGAAATGAGGCGTTTGAACTTTTCTTCCTTTTCGATAGACTTTGCTCGCTTTCTTCTGCCTTTGTTTCCTTACCTTCGTGTTCAGTGTTTCGTGTTAGATAGAAATCACGCCCTCCTCAACGTGCGACGCAAGGTGTGTTTCATGATGGCATGGTTTCTCAGTCTTCTGGGTTAATTCGTGTGTATGTGCGTTCTTACTTACTAATTTTGCTTCTTAGGAACAGAAGGCATGGCTTGAGTCGCGATGACCGCCCAGACTGATGAACTTTCTTCTGAGGAGCGCCCTTTGAACCCTGATGGTGCTGCCGCGGAGGTCGAGGCGGGTCGTGCCTTCATAGAAAGCTTGGAGGGGGCCTTGTCTGATGATCAGGGTGGTGAGGATCAGGGTCCTCCCTGTGGCTCAATCGAGGGTGCCGAGGAGGGGGAGGAAGACGATGAAGAAGGGGTCGAGAAAGAGGGTGAAGACGAAGAGGAGGATGTGGAAGATGAAGAGTTTCATCCTCGCGGTGAGGGCAGGCTTGCTGCCGACGCTCAGGCTCAAGGCTCGAGTCACCGTGTTCGAGGCTTCGATCCTCTCGAAGAAAATTTGGAAGATGTCAAAGTTGACATCGATGAATTACTTTCGATGGAGAACTTGGATCAGCGTAAGGCTCGAAAGGGGAAAGGCAAAGAAGGTGATGGTGAGAAGCCTTGAACTTTGGTGTTTGGCCGGTCACGAATGAAACGCGCCACCATTACGCGTCTTGTGGACTTGGGCTGCTTTGCTACTGCTGATGCATGGTTGCCCAGGCAGGAGGATATTCCCGCCCCTCGCCAAGACGAAGCTGTGGTCTTTGAGGAGTACTTCACCACTGGGCTACGCTTCCCTTGCTCGTCTTTTTTAGGGGAAGTGTTGGATCGATTCAATGTGCAGCTTCATCATATAAGCCCAAGCAGTATAGCTATGCTTAGCAAGTTTGTTTGGGGGATGCTAAGCTATAAGGGACAACCTAACATTGAGGTGTTCTGCAAATACTATTGCGCCCATTACCAGCCGAAGCTTATAAAGATCGATGGTGTGATGCATGAGGTAGAGTTTGGGTGCGTTACCTTCATGCCTCATTTTCAGGGGACTGACCAGTTTGTGAAGTGCAGCCGAAACCGCTGGGGGGACAAATGGCACGAAGGCTGATTGTATGTTAAAGTTCCTTTGAAGACCGCGGTTGCTGATGGGGAGGAAGCTGAGGTCTTTCCCTTGGCTTCGCTGCTTGTGCCGTGCTGCCCCCGATCTGTGATGGGCAGGTACCTAAAGGGTGCAAGAATGATTCGGCCTTTCGCGTTGCCACTTATAATTCCAGTGGCCGTGATCTTGTCGAAGAGTTCATTGCTGCCAATATGTGGCCTTTGAGCAAGAAATGCAAGATCCCGGGCTTCATTGAGAAGAGGATACCTACAAGGACTGAGATTAAAATTCCTTTTCCCGAAGTCCCGGTGGACAAGCGTGGCTTTGAAGACGAAGCCTTCTTGGATTTTTTGACTGCTAATGGTGAATCAGTGGTTGGCCCATACACCCGCGAGGAGGATAAGTATACTCGGGAGAGGACTTCACACAGCAGACAACTCAACCACGTGCTTACTCTGGTTGGGATTGCTTACCCCGATCACGTGGCGCCTGGCCCTTGTGCTAAGCGGAACCAGGCCCCTGGCAATACTGGTTCTGAGGCAATCGGGACGGGGAAGGGCAAAAGAGGAAAAGGTAAGGCCCCTGTTTCTGGCCCGTTTCAGGCCGAGGGTAGGGCGCTTAAGAGGAAACAGAAAGAAACCATCGTTGCTGCCGCAACTTTGAAGCGTGCCGCGCCTTGTCGCGATTCTTCAGAGTCCTCTACTCCTGGATTTCATGCCGTGGGGACTCTGTTAGAAGCTGGGGCTATGGCGGATGCCTTCGGCAGTGATGATGATGAAGAAGGAGCTGCTGTCCCCCCCCCCCCCCCCCCCTCAAAAGAGGGCCGACGCTATGCTCTCCCCTTCGAGATCTTCGCCCGTGATCTTGAGAGACCAGTGCGCGGATGCAGAAGTTGCCGATGCCTTGGTTGGTCTGAAAGAGCAACCCCCCGCTCGAAATGAGGTTGGGGCTTCCTCGAGCCGTTCGGATATGGATGGTACCAGCCGAGTTCTGGGTGGGATGGGTTTGTTGCATTTTTTGAATGCTGAGGATTTTTCGAACCCTGCTGCATGGGCAGAGCTGTGTTCTGCTCTGGACTAGTTGATTGCTTCCGGGGCGGAAGGGTTCGAAACCCAGGATTTGCGAGTTAACCTTGCGCATATTCTACAACATGTGAGTTGATTCTTTGGTTTTTGTTGACTTCGATTGTGATGAGCTTTCTTTCTTATTATGTTTTCCTTGTGCTCGAGGCTTATACCTTTACGCGCGTGGCTGCTGAACGGTTTGCTCAAGAGTTCACGTCTCTGAGGGATGTGAAGGACTCCTACGCCATAGAAAATGCCGCGCTAAAGAAGGACGTTGCTTCTCTCAGGGAGGCGCGAGACCAAGCCAACCTTGCTGCAGCGTAGGCTAAGAATGAGGTTGAAGCTCTGCGGGCTGAGGTGGCTAGGTTGAAAGAGAGTGCGAGCTGCCTCGAAGCTGCCAAATCGAAGGTCGCGTCTCTTGCGGAGGAGATAAGGCTTTAATCCACGCGACCTCTACCCGTAACTATGGCTTTGTGGCTCGGGCGATGTCCGCTCACCATAGTTATCGCGAGGCGCTGCGCTATGTTGGAGCGGAGCCTATGTCCTTGTCTGACGGTTCGGAGGTTTCTGAAGAATCTTTTTTTAAGTGGCTGGAGGCTGAGATCGCTGCGCTCCCCGGTGTCATGGATAAGCGCAGTAATTTTGGCTCGCTTCATACTGCGGAGGCCGCCTTTGGGCTATTGGAGCGCCTGGGTTGTGACCACTTCCATGAGATAAGCAAGCAAGATTTTCCGATCGGCGGCGATGCTCGAGATAACTTGTCCAATGATGCCCTTACAACCGCCAAACGTCTTGCTATCAGGTTTTGGCGCGATCATGGGCGCGAGGCTGAACGGCGGGTCGCGGTTGAGAGGCTTGCCCAGGTACCAGTTTTGTTTTCATTGCTTTCTTTTGAACTTGTTGGTTGGCTTCGTGTGTGACTCTTTTGCTTGCTATATGTCCAGGCTCATAAGGCTGCCCAGGTTGCTGCCTCTACCCCGGCGGACCATGAACCTTTGACTCAGGAGAAGGTCGGGGAAGACGACGCTCAAGCTCAGCACGAGGTTTAGAGCTTGGATTCGCCTTGCACCCTGCTTTTTGGACGATATTTCTAGGCTGAGCGTGGGGAGGCTGATTTTTGTAATAGGTGATTTTGTACAAGATGATTATTAACGCTTGCTTTTAGACCTGCGCAGGTGCCTGCTGAGTCGCCTGCGCAGCGTACCGAAGATACTTCTTCAAGTGAATCTTCTGCGATGCGTATTCTTGGTTGTTTGAATGACTCTTTGCCTTCGAATGTGTTTAACGAGTGTAATGCAATTGTTACCGTTAGTAGTTCTGAAGTCAGTTTGAGTGACTTCGAAGCGATGGACGTAGCAGATGCGGTTGAGGAGGCAGAAGGCGTTGTTACGCTAAAAGCTGGAGTGGTATGCGTGGGGAGTTATTCTCACTTGTTCGGGCGTCCATCCCAATCCTCGGAGTCAGGTAAAGGACGCCGTCGTGCCAATTCTTGCTTCAGCAGTCGGCGTGATCGTCAAAATATTAGTTTGAGTGCGGCATGTGGCAGCTCCAGGGGTGTTCGCCTGACTAACCCTCGCGAGTTGGGTGGTTTCCCATCGTCACCTTTATGTGACAAGAGTTTGGCTGCATCACGAGCTGGTCCATAGCCTGAAGTTGTGCCCGCTGCTCCTGCACCCTGAGTTCAGCGACCTCGGCGCGCTGTGGCTAAGCAGTCTATTAGTGCTGTTCTAAAGGCAAGTTGTGTGTCGTCCCTTTTTGCTAAGTTGTGCTTGGGGCGAGGCTTTTGTATGAACCCTTCGATGGGTCTGGGCTATAGCGAGCCCCTTAGTATTTTTACGCTAAGTTTTTTGAAAAATGCCACCCTCCCCCTCGAAGTGCTTGGGGCGAGGCTTTTGTATGAACCCTTTGATGGGTCTGGGCTGCAGCGAGCCCCTTAGCTTTTTGCGCTAAGTTTTTTGAAAAACGCCACCCTCCCCCTCGAAGTGTTTGGGGCGAGGCTTTTATATGAACCCTTCGATGGGTCTGGGCTGCAGCGAGCCCCTTAGCTTTTTTGCGCTAAGTTTTTTGAAAAACGCCACCCTCCCCCTCGAAGTACTTGGGGCGAGGCTTTTGTATGAACCCTTTGATGGGTCTGGGTTGCAGCGAGCCCCTTAGCTTTTTTACGCTAAGTTTTTTTGAAAAACGCCACCCTCTCCCTCGAAGTGCTTGAGGCGAGGCTTTTGTATGAACCCTTCGATTGGTCTGGGCTGTAGCAAGCCCCTTAGCTTTTTTGTGCTAAGTGTTTTGAAAAACGACACCCTCCCCCTCGAAGTGCTTGGGGCGAGGCTTTTGTATGAACCCTTCGATGGGTCTGGGCTGCAGCGAGCCCCTTAGCTTTTTTGCGCTAAGTTAGCTGACCGTGCGGTTTATAGCTCTTCGGGCTTTAATCCGTGCAGTAGCTATGTTTTGAGAGCTTTTTGCTCTTTTGTCGAATATCACAATCTCCGCGTTGGGGAGTTGTTTCGATGCGCTCCGCTGAGCGAAGCTTTCCGCATTGGGGAAGGTAGCTTTATAGATTTAGCTGGGGTTTACATAGGATCCGCCTTGTTAAAAACCTCACCCCTATGAAGGGTTCCCCTTGTGAGGAAAAGAGTACGGTTCCTTTTACAATTTGAGGAAAGGAATGTTTGGAAAGTAAAGCTAACTGCTAGGCTCAAGGTAGCACTTATAGTTTTGTGCTATGCTTGGCTGTTTACATGTGTTGGGTGTTACTTCCCTAGGTGTAGAACTTTTGAAGGTTGTCTGCATTCCAGGAGTACGGCAACTCTTGTCCTTGCAAATTTTTGAGTCTGTATGCTCCGGGTCTGCTTGACCTCGCTACGATGTATGGGCCTTCCCATTTGGGTTCTAGTTTCCCTTTACTTTCTGTTATTGGGCTTCAGAGTAGGACTAGATCTCCTACTGCATATCCTCGGGGTAGAACCTTCTTGTCTCTCCAGTTGTGTGTTTCCATTTGATACTTGTCAAGGTTGGTAGCTTCTTCCAGTCTGTCGACCTCCATGAGGTCCTTTGACTATGCCTCTGAGGGCTGTGGTGGCCTCGTGTTTGTTGTTCTTGGGCTTTGATGATAAATTTCTTCGGGAGTTACTGCTTCCTCCCCAAAGAGTAACCTGAATGGTGAATAGCTGGTTGCTCTGGTTTCGGTTGTGTTGTGTGACCATATGGCCCTTGACAATTCCTCTGCCCAAATTCCTTTCTTGTCATCGAGGAGTATCTTTTTTATTGCTTTGAATATGAGACTGTTTGCTCGTTCGACGGCTCCGTTCGATTGGGGATGATATACTAATGCGAAGTCAACCTTGGTTCCAATGGCATGACATAATTCCTTGAATATATCATTTTCAAACTGTTTTCCGTTGTCCACGGTTATGTCTTTTGGGACTCCGAAGCGGCAAATTATGTTTTGCCAAAAGAATTTTTTGATTGTTACGGCTAATATGTTTGTGATTGGTTTTTCTTCGATCCATTTGGTGAAGTATTTGAGGGCTACGACTACTCATCTGTAATTCCCGCGGGCTGTGGGCAGAGGTCCAACGATGTCTATTCCCCAACGCTGAAGAGGCCATAATGGTGCTATGAGTTGCGTTGGCTGCGAAGGTGTTGATTGTTTGTTTGATATCTTTTGGCAGGCTTCGCATTTGGTTACCACTTCTGCAGCGTCTTTGATCATTGATGGCCAATAGAAACCTTGCCTTACTGCTTTTGCCGCTAGGGGTCGAGACCCGATGTGTGCTTCGCACATACCCTCGTGGATTTTGCCGAGTAGTTCTACGCCCTCCGCTTGGCTAATGCATTTGAGCAATGGGGTACATACTCCGGACTTGTAGAGTATTCCCTCGATGATTTTGTAATTCCTATCTCTCTGCTGCATTCTTTTTGCTTCTGACTCGGTGTCTGGCTCGTAAAACCCTTGAAGGTATGCAATTATTTGGGATCTCCAATCCTCGCTGGTCACTGCGTGGATTTGTTTGGGATCTTGGAGGGCTGATTTGATCGAAGACTCAGTGATTGTTTGAAAGAACACGTCTTGTGGCATCGAGTCTTACTTTGCAGCTATTTTTGCAAGCTCATCTGCCTTTATGTTGAATTTTCTTTCGATGTACTGTATGTCAAAGCCCTTGAAATATTTTTCCATGCTTCGACCAATGTTGTGGTATTTCTCAAGCCAGGAATCCCTGATTGTGAATTCCTTATCATGCTGGCTGGCGACGATTTTGGAATCAGTTTTCACTCCACATCTCTGGATTCTAAGTGCTCTGAGTTTCTTGAGTGCTAGGAGCACTGCCTCATATTCTGCTATATTGTTGGTGCATTTGTTCGTTTCGTTACTGAACTCGAGCCTTGCGGCGTATCTCATTTTTATGCCTTCGGGCGAAGTGATTATGGCCGCTATGCCTACCCCTGCTAGTCCCCAAGCTCCATCACAATGAGTTGTCCACACTGGCTCCGAGAATGTTTGGTTTCCGGCGTGTTGTGTGGCCGTCCAATCTGCTATGAAATCGGCGAGTACTTGAGACTTGATTGTACTTCGTTTCTCAAAATCCACTACGTGCTCCGAGATCTCCATGGTCCATTTACCGATAGTACCCGAAGCTTCACGGTTGTCAAATATCTCATTGAGCGGTTGGTCGGTAAGTACTTTAATGTGATGAGCTTCAAAGTAATGCCTCAACTTTCTGGAGACCATTACTACTACGTATGCGATTTTCTCCATCTCGGAGTAAAACCTTTTAGAGCTGGATAGTGCTTCGCTAATATAGTATACTGGGAATTGTGCTAAGAGCTCTTTGGGTTCTCCCTTGACTATTTTGGTGATTTTTTTTCTCTTGCACAAGAACTGCACTGATCGCCGAATAGGATGCGGCGATGTATACAGGTAGCACAACCCTCGGCTCTGGGTTGGTTAGTTTTGATTGTCTTTGGAGGTAGTCTTTTAGATCTGCGAAGGCTTTTTGTTGCTCTGGGCCCCACTCGAAGGGTTGGGCTCCTCGAAGTGTTTGGAAGAATGGCAGGCTTCACTCAGCTGATCTTGATATGAATCGATTCAAAGCTGCCATTCTGCCTGTGAGCTTCTGCACATCTTTTCTGCTCTTGGGCTCTTGCATTTGGGTGATTGCTTTAATTTTGTCGGGGTTAGCTTCTATGCCCTTAGCTGATACGAGGCAACCGAGCACTTTTCCTCTCCGGATTCCGAACACACACTTTTCTGGGTTTAGCTTTAGCCTTGCTGCTCGAAGGTTTGCGAACGTTTCGGCCAAGTCTGATATGTGGTTACCCTTTTTCTTACTTGCTACGATGATGTCATCCACATAGGCATGCACACTTTTTCCAAACTGTGATTCGAAAGCCTTCTGAGTCATACGGCAGAACATAGGGCCAACATTCTTTAATCCTTCAGGCATCCTTACAAAATAGTATGTGCCGAAGGGTGTAATAAAACTTGTTTTTTCCTCATCCTCTTTCCTGAGCCAGATTTGATGATAGCCTGAGAAACAATCCAGCAGTGATAGCAGCTCGCTTCCGGCTGCCGCATCCACAATCTTGTCAATTCAGGGCAGTGGGAAATCGTCTTTGGGGCAGGCTTTGTTGAGGTCGGTGAAATCCATGCACATTCTCCATTTCCCATTCTTTTTCCTCACCATAACACAGTTTGCTAGCCAGCATGGGTACTTGACTTCGCGAATGATAGAGGCATCAAGGAGTAGCTATACTTCTGCTTTGATGGCTTCTGTTTTTCCATCCGACATTTTTCTGAGCCTCTGTTTCTTTGGTTTGGCAGTTGCATCAATTTCTAACTTGTGTTCTATGATGCTTCTATCCACTCCTTCGAGGTCTGCCGAGGACCAAGCGAATACATCTTTGTTTTTACCGAGGAATGTTAGTAACTCTTTTTCTTCCTCGGAACTTAGCCCCGATCCCATTGTGATGAATTGCCCCAATACTTGTTCATCGAGGAGTACTTTTTTGGTTTCTTCGTCTGGCTGGACTGCGATTCTTTCCTTGTCGAGGCAGTGTGCCTCTTCTTTTGCATTGATCTCATGTTGCTCCTGAGCCTTTCTGGCTCTTTCCTCTTCTTCTAGCTGCTCTTGACTGAATACTTGTATGTTATTGCAATTTTTTTCTCCTGGTGCGTAACCTTTCTCTATGTCTCTTACCATTTGTTGATTTCCTTTGATTGTGATGACTCCCCTGGCGGCTGGGATCTTCATACATAGGTAGGCACTATGGATAGCTTCCTCGAATGTGTTGATTGTACCTCGGCCAAATATGATGTTGAATGGGTGGCAGAGGTCCACGACATCGAATGTTATGTACTCTGTTCGAGGGTTTTGAGTTTTGTCGAATGATACTGGGAGAGAGACCGTGCCTATGGGTGTGATTCTCTTCCCTCCAAAACCTATAAGTGGAATGTTCGATGGTTGCAGGGAGCTTTTGCTGAGGCCCATTTGCTCGAAGGCATTTATGAACAGTATATTTGTCTGGCTTCCATTGTCTATGAGAACTTTGCTGACCATCCAAGTGTGGATGTGGGCTTCGATTACAAATGCGTCAACGTGTGGGTAAGCTTTAAGGTTGAGGTCGGCTTCGGTGAAGGTGATGATATAGGACCATTTTGACTTGATAATTGGTCCCTCAGTGAAAACACTGTTTATCATTCGGAAATGGTCCCTTCTTCTTTTTTTGTTCTCGAAGTTTGAGGATGACCCCCCACATATCATTCCAATGAATCCTTGCACCAGAAATGTTGTGGCTTGGTTCGGGTTAGGCTCTGGCTTGGGCTGAGATACTTGCGATGGCTCTTGTTTTTGCCTCTGTTGCTCTTGGTTTGATGGTGATTGCTGGTTTGATTGTCTCGGTTGCATATAGTGGTTTGGGGGTTGTATTGGGTGGGTCGTGTTGAAGTATGGGGATGGTGTGTATGGCTGATGGTGGGTGTTTGGGTAATGGTAATTGATTTGTGCGGGTTGCGGATAGGGTTGTTGGGGCCATGGGTTGGGCGATGTGTAATTGATGGCTTTTGTTTATGCTGGTATTTTCTTCTCTGCTTCCATTCTTTCTTGAATCTCTTTTGCTTTGAGGCAAGTGGAAGTTTTGTGCCCCTTGTCCTCTCCATAATAGAGGCAATATGGTTTTCTGGCTTGACGGTTTTGGCTTGGTGCGCTTCGGCCTCTGCCACGACCTTGATAGTTGCTTTCTCTGTAATCATTGTTGCGGTTGTCCTTGGTGCTATAATCTTTTTTCTCCTCTTCGATGTGCCCTACAAACGATGGTGCTTGTTCGGGGGGCGGCCTTGGCTTTCTGTGTTGCCTTTCTTGATAAGAGCCCTCGGTGTAGGTTTGGTTGCGATTTTTGCTCTGGCTTTGCTTGCGCCTTTTGTAATCCATATTTGATCTGTTATACTCTTCGAATTTTGTGCATAATGTTTGCATCGTGTGCGGGGGTATTCGCGCGCAGTAGGATGACATTTGGCATGCTCGCATGCCTCGAAGTACTGAGCTTATTGTAGCTTCGTCCGTTACGCTTGGCGCTTGGGCTCGAAGCGTGAGGAATCTTCTGTAGTAATCGTGCAGCAGCTCATTCTCTTGTCGGGCGATGTTCAAGAGCTCATGTGATGGTTCCATGATGGTGCGGAATCCTCAAAAACTTGTGATAACTTTGTCCCTGATGTTTTCCTAGCTGTATAATAATCCCGGGGGTAGATTGAAATACCAATTTAGTGCGGATTCTTCGAGAGCACATACGAAGGCTTTTGCTAGAGTTGCTTCGTCTCCTCCTACTGACACGATTGCCGCCTCGTAACTCATGAGGAATTGCCTTGGGTCAGAGCTTCCTTTGAACTTGGCTAGTGGTATCATTCTGAAGTGTGGTGGGTAGGGTGCTCTCTGCAATCCTTCGGAGAGAGGTGAGTCTTTGTCGATTATGGCTGCCCTCCGTACTGGTAGCACGTCTGTGGGTAACGATGGCTCTCTTTGTTCGACGTGTGGATGAGCTTCGGGCGCTGGGCTTGCTTCTTGACGGCTTGTTTTGCCAATGGTTTTTTGGAGTTCTTTGACCTCTTTGGCGAGTTGGAGATTTTTGAGTCGGAGTTGGGCTATGTACTCCTTTTCTTGTATGACTTTTTTTCTTTCCGCTAGTGCTTTGTTTCTTAACTCCTGCTCTTGCAGCAATTGCTGCTTGAGCTGCTCAAGGTGCTCAGCTCTTTTGGCTAGCAATTCCATCTCCTACAATGTTGTCATTGAGGTTGGGGTGCAGCTTCAGGGGGGGGGGGGGGGTTGAACTTGAGGGCTGCTCGGGGCATCGTGCTGAGTCTTTCGGGTCAACAGTCGCGTCTGGCTGTAATGGTTGCGCCTCGGGGGTGTTTTCTTTTGTTACTTGCGAGGTGAATTGGTCATCGGTCAGTTGCGGGTCTTCAGGGGTGTTGCCTCGAGCTGATGCGACACCGCTCGATGGTAACGGTCCTGGGAGTTGAGTCATCGTGAGCTGGTATGCGAGCTTACAACACGGTGGGTGCCACTATTGGTGTCATGAGGCGTGAGCCTCGAAGCACCAAACAGAAAAAAGGAAAGCGGGGTAAAATACTCGAGGGGTTCCGCGTGGTGTAACAGGCGTTCTTCACGTATCCCGAAAAAGATTCATCCCGTTATAAGTAGGTAGGGGTCCTCTATTTATAGGCCCGTACCTAGGTCATACGTAAATAACTATTTTGCCCCTAATTATCCACTATATTCCCTGAATATTCAATACAAAATGGTCATAAAGGGTAAGCTAGTCTTTTAAGCATTGCTGATGCCCTTCCTTGATCCGCACATCACTGAGTGTGCTGGTGCCGCGTGTCTCTGTAGCATGCCTCGCTCGCCTTCGGCTTCGGGCGCACCCTTTAATCTTCGAAAGTACCGTGGACCCCTTCGAGGGGGTTCGTGCTCCGCCGAGCGCTCCATCTCACTGTCTTCCGAAGGTCGGGGGCTCTGATCTTTTTGGAACCCTTCGAATGGTGTATACCCTTCGGAAGGGTTCTGATTCTTCCGGAATCTTCGGAAGGTACCTGTCTTCAAAAATTATGGTTAACAGTGAAGATAACGATGGTTAGTCTTGATTTCTGTTTGTAATTTAATTTTTACTGTCTTTGAAGGGTGGCCGTGATCCCCCCAACATTCTCCAGCTCCGAGATGATCCTTTCTGATAGAATGCAGCAAAGCAAGCTTTCAATACCCTTTCTGATAGAATGCAGCAAAGTAAGCTTTCAATAGGAGGGCTGGAAATTGCTTGCTATGATTTACTTTAGTGAATCAACTTTTTTACTGTTTGCTCAAGACCTCTATTCGAGAAAGGGGAGCTCGTCCCTATCCCTGTTGCGCTGCTGCTTCCCAGCTCCTCCTTGCATCTTTTCTTAAAACCAGAACGCATGTGGAAAGGGAGGCCACAGCTCATAGGCTCCGGCGAGTTCGTGGGCCGGCATGGTGCAGCTTTGAGGCTCCCCTCAGCGAACTTCTGTACGGGCGTGGTTGTAGTGTCGAATGTGCAGGGTGCGTGGGTGAACCGTGCGCTCGTGGCAGTGGACTGCGGTGCGGTGAGTGACTGCGTGGGCAAACATGGGTTTAATATCGAGGAACACGCATCGTGGCGACAACCGCTAGCAAGCGCTAGCTGGCAGTCTGTCGGCCATGGCAAGGAGGATTCAATGCAGATGGAGGGAACGGAGAGAAGAGAGGGGCATTTTTGTCTGATACATGCAAAATACACACTCAATACATACATCTATGGCATATTTCAAACCAAATGAAAATTGTAATGGCACTGATCCGAGAATTATAATGGTATATTTCAAAACAAACAAAATTACAATGGCATGTACTTAATTAACCTTTTCTATATCTGTTTAGGTCCTATTTATTTCAGCTTATAATCTATTTAGATTAATTAATCTAGCTTAATTAATCCAGTAGCAAACAAACATAATAGATTATTATATCAGATTAATTAATTTAGAGGGTAAATTATTATAATCCAATAATCTGCTACTGATGTACTTATTTTGGATTATTTTAGAGAAAGACTCACTATCTATGCTAAGTTGGTCTTCTTATATCGAAAACAACATGATCTAGCTTAATAATCTAAAAAAACAAACACCTCCTTCATATTAATTAATCCAACTTAAATAATTAAATTAAATAATCTAACACTATAATCTAGATTAATTAATCTGCCCAGGAAACAAACAAGCCCTTATATTTACCCATTGGAACTGGAATATGATACTTAGATGCATGGGCCAGCTCGCTCTTATCCGCTAAAATGAACTTAATTAGTAATGTTGCAAAACAGTTATACATATTATCGAACAGATGGGAATAGTACAAGTGCGAGTATCTAATAACCTACATGTTTCTAATAGGTGCAAGTGCGAGTCCATCGCTATTTGATTTTTGGTCAAGGATTTGTATCTTCTGAAGTATTATATTAAGAACATAAACTTTGCAAACAAATACCGTATACTTTGTAAACGTACCTTTTATGTTGTCCTGTATACTCCCGACCATTTTTGGTTTTCCTTTTTTTTATGTTCGGTAAAACTAATTTGAAAGTAAAAATGTTTTGCGTGTTTTCCAGACTGTTCACGTCTGTTTTCATCTATTACCATGATACCCGTCAGCAATTAACCCACAAAACCAACTTGCAGCTGCAGGTTACTAGGTCAATACCTGCCAGTCAGTCTATATTGGCTGCCGAGCAGCGGCAGCAGTGTAACGCATATGGATGAACTCAATCATTCAGCAGCTGCAGAACATATATACAAAATGTAACAAAATGGCACAGCTTTTACAAGCCTATATTAACATGACTGATATTTGTGTTCTCTGGAAGCAGCGATTCACGCCTTGAATATAGAAAAGAGCTGTACGACCAATTGCGTTTGCACAAGCGCACAAAAAAGGTAGGCTTGGTGCCAAATCTTTCCTAGGGATTCAGTGTGAACATAGATCACCTATCGGCATTTCTCTTATCAGCCTTCTCTTGACCTGAGTGTTTTGGGCCTTGACCTTTCTTATCCTTTAGTGATGAAGCAGCCTCTACTGTGGCCTGGTCAGTCTCAGAGAGTGATATATAGGGATTTGTTCCATCATCGATAGGCAGCGTCCTCTTAGAACCATCAAGGGCTACACCCAAAACTATGTTGTCTTCGAAAGCAGGTCTAGGTTCCTTCTTCGGATTAGCCACTGACACTGTACTGTCTACTTGACGTTCAGTGTCCTCAGGATCTGAAGAGGCTGCTATTGTTGGTGCATTACCATTCTTAGTGTTCTTAACCCAGCCATCTTCAGGTGCCAATTTCCTCTGTTCCTGCTTCTCAGAGTTGCTTTCAGGGGAAGCTGATTTGGTCTCCAATGAACCGCTAGCCTTGACTTTCTGCTCTCCGTGTGATGGTGGTCGAGGTTTCGCTTTGTCATCACTTACCCACGCAGATGTGTCAATCAAAAGTGGACGACCACGGACACGACTATACATATCCTCTCCAAAAGGAATGTTATCAAAGTCTGCATTGCCATAGGATTTCTGAACTGTTCGAATTTGGGTAGCAAGCCTTGCTTTGTGATGGCCAACTATTCTAAGAAGATCCAACATAACTGCTTCCTGGACAATTTATAACATTAAAATTTAGTAAAATTATTTAATGTGGCATGACAGTGCTAATTTGTTTTAAATGCAACATAAAATTCAGCTGAAACATTTATTAATATAAATGGAAAGCAGGTGGAATTGGCATCCTAGGTACAGTTCTCCAATGAAATTTTGCAATATAAATGAAAACAGATCTTGCATTGATTCCTGATGGAAAAAAGTATCACAGATGTTTATGCTAACAGTTCAACGCAAGCAGAAAAAGAGTACAGGGCCCCAACATACCAACAGTAGCACATTGTACATATAGATATATAAACATTGATTTATTCTCGATTCTTTTACGCCTTTTTTTTTTCTCTTTGCCAAAATCACACTGTACATATAGATTTATAAACACTGATTTATTCCCAATTCTTTTAGGGCTTTTTTTCTCTTTGCAAAAGTTATTGTTATTGCGTTGAATTTGGTTTGCATTTACATCATACGTCGACTGCAAAGCATGATAGTACAATGACTCCTATTAGCCGGATATGGTGAGCTAGAAAATAATTTTCATGAGTGATGAAACACATTTCAATATGTAGCAGTGCAGAGACAAATTACCTGGACATTGAGATACTCCTCAAAATGAGATGTCTTCACAAAACAGGATATGTAAATCTACAAGCATCATCAAGAAAGATATGAACAATTACAACTGGTGACTAATATGAAATTTAAAGTTATAAAAACAGCTAAAGCAAACTGACAACAGCTCAGTTGGTTAGTGCCTCATGTTGTGAGGCCTCCTAGCAAGCGTGCACAATTTGTGGAATTAAAAAAGAAAATCCCCTCGCCATAGTTTTTGGTGTGATTCTGCAATAGTACTTCACGTCTTCAACCAAAAGATGGAATTACTCAGAGAAAGAACTTACCATAAGTGCTTGGTTTTTGGGATCAATTGTCTCAAAGAATACTCTTCTATGCAGCTTCTGCTGTTCTATGTTGGGATTTTTAGCTAAAACTTTTCTCATGTCTGCAACGATTATCTGCCAACAAAAACAGAGACGTGGCTAAGTAGGATCACTATATTTCAGACAAAAAGTAGGGTCTTAATGCAATGGAGAAAGTCTAAAGAGACAAGAGAAATAGAAAAGGAAGTAGAGCAACACACACCCCAATTTTTCCAGCATCCATATGGCTTATAGCAAGATAAGTCTTAATACGCCAGTGGGTCCTCTGAGTATTATTCCTTAGTATAGAAACTGTAAACTTATGGTTAGGAATGTATATAGCTTCTCGATCATCACCTCTAATGATTGTTGGAGACCACCAACCAACATGCTGAAATAAACAAGTTCAAGTCAGCAAAAAGAATCAAATGTAACATTGAACAGACCTTTTATGGGGGTGCACGTGGTGCAAGTACGACCCATAATACAAATAAAGACTTGATGATGGTAGAAAATTAAAAATGGTATCACAACTGGTACAAGACTACAAATGATACCACAATTTGGTTCATAATTTTACACACCAAAATGGCAAAATGCAATAAACAGAACAGCATATTTATTTTGTATGATGACAGTTGAAACTCAAAGAGGAAGCATGCAAAATACTGACCTCTACAATACCAGAGACCTCAACCCCATCTATCTTTGTCTTGATCCATTCATTGACTACAAATGGACGTGTCGCATTGATCATGACACTCGAGAGGAAGTTAGTAAAAATCTGCATCGAATTGTGATAGCTATTAGCAATCTAGCAAAAAGTAATCTTATCAACAACAGGTTTTGTAGTACCTCACGACCAGCAAGTGTAAGCAATACTGTCCCAAAACCTCCTGCAGTTATCCACTTCTGGGTATTGAAACCCAGCAACTCCATAAAAAGGGAAAAAGCAGCAATCCAAATACCAGTATAAAGAGCTTTTGTGGTAAAATCGTACCCCATCTGCGAGAAACAAACTTGGATAAGTGACACCGAAGAAATAGAGTAAAATGTACTAGCTGATGGGTATTATTACAGATGAGAACATCTCAAACTTCCAAATTTATATGTAGACTTCTTAAGCTCAAATATCAAGTTTATTAAGTTCATCAGCAATAATAAGTAGAAATTTGGTACAGGTAGGAACTAAATATCAAAAGTCACATGTCTTCCATCAAAATCATGTTTGAAATACAAATATTGCTAAGCCAAAAGTTGAAGTCTATAATTCTATGAAATGGAAGGGATATTTTTAAACATGTATCCAAAAGAAAATATGCATTGGACGTACCCTCATTTCACTGAGAAACTCACAATATGTCCCTAAACTTGCATGATTCCAACAAGCTACCACAAGCAATCCATCACCAACATACTAGACTTGTACTTTCATAGTGCCTTTTGTGTTACATAAGAATGTAGCTGTGTAGTAAGAATTTTTAGTTGATTGCAGTTTTTACATAAGAATGTAGGTGTGTTACATAGTAGACTAATACTTGCTAAACCTTTAAACGGAGCTGAAGAGATGTAAAATAAAGTTTTGTAAATAGAGTTCTACATTTCCACACATTCCTCCTTTTGCTCTTTTTAGTTGATTATTTAGGGAAGAAAGCAGGACCTTAGTAAATAAATAAGCAAAATGCAAACAGCCAATGCAGTTCAAAATAATGAACATATTAATTACACTTTCTATAATATAAGGATCTTACATTTCTTGTGTCGTTGGGGTTACGCATGTCGACAAGAAATTTTTGTACCTGCTGAATCAAACTAGAAACAAGATAAATTATGTTTGTGTTTAAAATATGAAGAAAATTGAGCACAAAAGTAAACAAACAACAAAGAAAACAAGAGAATATACAGATCAACCAAATCGAATTAGCAATTACCTAAGAGTAATGCTGCTCAACAATTACAACATTTTCTCACTAATGATGGAAGACCATTGTAAACTAAATAAAATCTCAGTGACTTCAGATGATACACGAATCAAGGCACTACAGTTAATGAGCAGTAAAGCAAAGGAATAACCCTGAATCATCTATCCTTCCCAAAATAAGTTCAGATGATATACTTCACAGACATCATAATGTACTTGACATGGGTACAACAAAAATGTCACTCATTTAGAGCAGCATATCCGCTAATTTTATTTCTCAATACTTCTACTATGCTTCTAAGTTCTAACACTCCCCGGCTGTACATACAACACTTCCAATATGCTCCAATCTACCTGCATAGATCCTTAATTGGAGCTATTGTTAATTTATTCCCATCAAGTACTTCAACAAATTTGGCATGCTCTTATCAGTATCTTTTTAACATATACACGTCACTATCCATAAAAACAAATGTAGTATATACATGGTTTATAATTTTGTAACAGCATCATGCATCACTATCCATCCCATCAATCAGCATGTCATTCATACTTGCACATGAGGAAGGCAAAATATAAAAATTTGAGATGGATAACAAAAATTTCCATGGCCTGAATTAAAGTATCCAACATGTAATTTTGCAATTGGTTCAGTCAAATGGGCTACCATAAAGAAGCATTGTTTTCAATTATTTTCAAAACCTGATGACTGACTTACAGGAGTATAGTTGGATCAATAAAGCTAGGATTAGCAAACAACTTCAGTTGGCTTCAGATACCTTGTTAGAATATATGCAACAGCAAGGACAGTTGACAACGACCTCACAAATGTCACCAGGCGTGTTTTCACAGCTTGGCTTGCTGCTGAAGGCATCACAACTGGATCCAAACCTCTGTAGACACAGCACCAACAAAAGGAAAGATAAATAAAGTAAAATAAAATTAAATAAACTTGCAAAAGCCTTAAGGAACATGAGAGCTTGGAGAAAGTTATAGTTTGAGCAGTTCTTTCATTTAACAGGTTGACAGAATTCCCAAATTATAAAGGGTGACTAAGTTTTTTTCCCTTACACAAAAGGGGACTAAGCATTAGGTCAATGGAATATCAAGTTGGATAGGATTGCCAGTGCAAGTGTGCAACAAGATATTATTATAAGCTCCAATAGCTGTACCTGCAGATAAGTGTTGCTCCTGTCCAGAGAAGTAGAGGTTGAAGGTAGAACGTAGAAATTAAGTATGTAGGGCTCTTCTTCCAGTTGCCTCCATGCTGAAAGGTCCATAAAATATTGTGACGTGTTTAAGTAGTCATACACATGAGTACATGAAACTAAAAAAATTGATTCCATGCAACAGAAGCATACATCAAAACGGTTTCTGATATCCCGCATTAGAGGCAAAAAACCCCATAGAGCAAACACAATAATGCCAACTGCAGGGACCACAAGCGAAGTAGCAGAGTTTGCAAGCAAAGTGTCACATGATCTGTCAAGAAGAAATAAAGAAGGCAATTACTAAAAGAATGTGGATTGCAAATGGATGCTATTTACCAAAAAAAAAACAGCTTTCCAAGAAATCATATTCTAAAATGTGTACAATTCTGACGCAGCTTTACAGAAGCGGGATACATTGGTACATATGCGACGTGTGGATATGTATTTCCCACACATAATCCACTTAATGCATACACAGTGACATAACTATAAGTAATAACCATAAAAAAGAACAGTCAGGAACAAATAAGAGTTAATTCAAACTGGCTAAAATATGTATCTAGCCCATATCAAGCTTAGAATTACTCTATCTCTAAGTTTACTTTTAGAATTCTATTGGATAAAAAATCCTCAAGTTTGACTGATTTTATAGTGAAAAGTACCAATATCCACCACATCAAATAGGTATAAAGTAAACATATAACAAATGATGGATCTGATGATACTAATTTGGTGTCATTAATATTTGTATTTTTTTTTTCCTACAAGCTTGGTCAAAGTTAAGACTTAGACAACTCTAAATATGAACTTATTGTGGGGCAGTGGGAGTAGTTACACTAATATAAGCTAACAAACTTCTTATATGGGGCCACACATATGAACATCGCAAGATTCAGCATCCATCTATGTGCCATGTAGTGGCTAGTTTCCAGGGTTTTAGGGACATTTCGATTGCTAGTTATGTTAGAGATACAGCACAGCTTTTTGCTTAGGGATGAAATCAATTAAAGTTTCTTAGTCGTAAGATTGTGTGAGCTGTTGCCTATCTAACCCCAGCAAGATTTGAGGAACAATAGCAAGCAAGATTTATTGTCCCCAATCTCTCCTTTCTCCTAATTTCTTGCATGAGCATAAGCACTAAGCCTCATCATCACACAAAAAAACTGTATGTTTAACATATGAGCAGATTAATTTACACATTTACACTACATCTACACAATCATATGCTAAAGAATCATTTCAATACAATGGTCCTTTTACCGAACAGATATATGTTGTCAATGATCACTCTGCCAAGATACTGAAAGATACCAAATTACCCATGCGAGGTACTAAATAGCCCAGATAAACTGTTCTCGGATGTCCTGTTTAACAAACATTTTACTACCAAGGTTATTCTGGCAGTAAATTGGAAGGAACTACATTATGTTTGGTTGTTTGTTTGTTACCTAGATGGTTTGACGATGGATCTAAGCATCGAAGTATCGAACAAATTCATCTGTAAAAAATGGTACAAGAGGAACTACCTAGTTAGTGCTAATGATGTGCTCTTGATGAGAGGAATGTCCTTCAAAGGAACTGGCAAGGCAAAAGTACTAAAACCCATAGATCTATATCTATGAGGTGTATAGAACATGGGCTTGTAGTTACTTTCCAATACATTATGACTCCAACAGTCTTTCCTCTGCAAAGAAACAAGAGTTGCTCAGAAAAATCTACAATAATGGTTCAAAGAAGTTTTTTAACTATTGTGGAACTAATTTTTAAGAGAAAAACACGATGGCATGAAAAAAAAAAACAGAGGCTAACTTTGCATCATATTTCAAGGGATAACGGATGGTAATCAGTTCTATAGCATAACTAAATGTAAGTTTTGTAGTTCAGTCTCTCAGGCACACATTTAAGAAAAATGATCAGTACAAAACATTGATAGAACTCTAAATTTAACATTATGATTGAGATCGAGGAAAGGGATTCAAATAATGAATATAAATATAAAGTATACATATAATATTATGAAGCAATTTTAGGAATGATAAATGTAAAAATGTTGCTTTCGCATGTCATTTTTTTTTCTACACTACACCCATGGACAGCTCTAGGTTATTGTTATTCAACAAAGAACATTGTTACTTAGCTATGTATACATGATTGATGCTGCCACTGCTGAGTTGATTATAATTTCGTAGCATAACTACAAACTTATAAACAAGATCAAATATATTAGGTAATCCAAATATAAATTGAGCTGCCTGATACAGCTATGCGAGAAATACAAAACAATGGTTAAGTATTTAGTTCTTTCTGCCAAAGATCCCTACGGCCATCAAATGGAAGAACCATCTGCTCCAGTTAACTTAGTTATACCAAATTATACAAGACTAACTAATAAGAACGACAAGATAAAAACTCCAGATTTCAAAAACAAATTAAAAATGAAAAGAAAAGAAAAAACAGTTAGATTTGCTTCTGATTGAGCATGATAAAAGAAAGAGATATCCTGTTAGCTCAGCAATGGCAAGCCTGAAAAGAAACAAACCATACATCTGCAACTGACCAAAACGACGTGGATGACAAGGGAAGAGAACTTCTCATCTCTGGACTCTGTTGAAAAAAAAAAGATTCATAAAAAGTCAAATGTCAGAGGACTGCAAATTACAAGAACAATGATGACAAATATGTACCCTAAATTTTTTCCCTTGGCCAAATATATCAGTAGCAGCCACTCTTTGGAACAGCTGGGATGTTAACCCAACCGCCATATCAAACAGAACTCGGTGGAAAGAAGCTTCACATCAAATGAACAGAGTCTTTTATCAATCCTTTATGTGTTGTGTGTATTGTTTACACCCCTGAAACATAAGATAAAAATAACTATGATGGATGACTATTCAAGAATTAACTATTCTGGATCTTTTTTTAGCTTATTTATGATCTTATTCAAAGTGTTATGGTCAGCTCACAGAAATTGAGTACCTGCAATACAAAGACTATGGTCGAGGGCAGCCACAAGAAAATGTGTTTAAGAGATTAAATTGTTAAGGTTCTCGCTAGTCACTATGATGCCAAGAACAGACTTATTTTAGTTCAAATTGGCATGTTTTCTAATTTTTTTTTTAGTTTGCTCCCTTGAGCCATCCATCCTCAAATAATTGAAACACATGATGATGGAAACGTTGGAACTTAGGCATTATATACAGTAAATGATATGTCAGTTTACTCTGGTTCTGAATCCATCAACTTTTTAACAGTCCTCTGTATTGATTGTGTTTGCCAGAATACAAAACAGCATACTCATACACTATAATGAATTATCTCGTTACACTACTGCAAAATTGTAGCTGGACATGTACAAGGTTGATAGTTTTTCTCCGTGTTACACTTATATAGTACTCCCTCCGCTACTGTCCGATCGTCAATATTAAAAATCCCGAGGTAGTACAATTGTATTAGCAGGCTGGGTGTAGAATGGTTTTATCTATTCTAGTCATATAGAATGGTTTTAGTGTTTGATATGATATCTGATTAAATATTCAATTATTCATTGTTGAAGTCCAACCAGCAAAAACAAATTATGTTCATGATATGGTAGGAGCAACTTACACTATTTATGACCCAATAAAACAATATATTTCCATGGTGGATATCCTTCAACAAACAACTTTAGTATGTTTATAGTGAAACAAACAACTTATAAGTTGTAAACAGGGCCACCCACTATATTACAATTTGTAGGATAAAGATAGAAGCCGAAATTTTAATACTAGTAGGATCATATTTTATGTGCAAATGCCCTGCTCCATCAATGGAATTGCCACAAAATAAATTATACGGCAATTTATAAGATTGTAGTGTGTCTGTCTGTTTTCCCGAGTACATATCTGACTTAAATTTTGCCCTCGTTATTATATCTTACTAATGTTTGGTCTCTTTGTGGCCTTCCTCATAGCTATTACCATACAGAACCTTGTCAGATTTTTGCCAAATCTTGGGATACAAAATTTACTAAAGGAAATTGTGTTGCTCCGTCCACGTTGCGTAGCCAAACTTCGGCTGGTTACCCAAAACCCGGCACAGAAAAGGGAAGTGCCAACAAAAATCAGGAGGAGGTACCCTTACCTGAGCTGGGCACCGGCGGCGAGACGACGGCGCTTGCTCGGAACCGGCGTCCCGGAGACCGGCTCAGGGTTCGGAAAAGCGGCCAGATTCGAGGCCAAATAGGAATTGGTTTCTCCCCTAGATACGAAGGAGGAGACGGGATGGGAACAGGAGGAATCAAGAGGAGGGGAAGGAGAAGGCGATAACGCCCTCCGCGCGCGGCGACTCAGAGGCGGAGGGAGGGCGAAGGCGACGGGCGGAGGGGCCGAGCCACGCACGTGGTTCCTTGTTGGCCTCGCGAGTTTTTTGTTCCTAGGAAAGATGGCAAACGGGCACCACGCCCGGGGATAGTGTCCACTCACACCGGCACCCGAACCGGCGAGTCAAATCTGGTGCCCGCCACGGGAAGAAAAAGGCTGCCCGTACCAGGAATCCACGGCCCGGCCCGGGCCCGCTCAGGTGGTTTGGTTAGGCCCGTGGGGCTGTGCGGGCCATGCCAAAGTGACCCATGGGCAAGACGGCTGACCTATGGCCCGATATAGTTCACCTTAACTCTGTCAAGTGGCCCATTTGATACGAAAGTCTGTCAAATTATAGGTGGCCAACGGGCCGGCACGACCCGAGCCGATGAACGGGTCATGTCGTGCCGGCACAATGGGCTTAGGGTCAAGCCCAAACACGGCACGACCACTTTCATCCCCCCGTCCCCTTCTTTCTAATTCAAAAAAAAAGGGGGGGGGGGGGGGGTAACACGGGCCGTCCCATGTCGTTGGCCTGTCGGACCCGTTCGTGCCGAGTCGCTCGAAGCTCGGGAGAGGCAAGGGCCGGGGCGAAAGGCAGTGTCGATAAGAGATGCGCGGGCCGGTAGGAGATGCGCGGGGCAACGGGAGGCACTGTCGGAGGAAGAGGCCGACGGCAGGAGGCGCTGGCCGAAGCAATGCGAGACAACGCTGGTAGCAGAGGGGCAGAGTGGCGGGGAGGAGAGGAGGCATCGACAGGAGTGGCACGGGGTTTATATAGCGCGGGGCGGCGGGAGGCGGGTCCGGCAGGAGAGGCGCGAGGTGCTGGGGGATAGCGCCAGCAAAAGAGGGGCGGAGCACCCTTGGGAGAGGCCCTGACAAGAGGCGCGAGACGGCAGGAAGGCGTGTCGGAGGACGAGCTGCCGATGGGACCACGGAGGTATGCGGTGGGGAGGGAGCGGAGGCGCGGGGCGGCGAAAGAGGTGCGGCCATGTGGGACGACACCAATAGGGAGAGGGAGTGAGCAGGGTTGACTAGGGTTTGAGGGTATATATACTGACGGACCATAACAGAATGGGTCGGGCCGGGCAATGTACCACGGGCTTATCTGGCCAAATGAACAGGCTGACCTGGCCATGTTAAACGGGTTATGCTGGGTCTGGCATTGAAAGTACATCTAGGCTCCTAATTATGTTTTTTAGTGATTGACACAATTTAAAAGGACTAATATTTTCATTGAGCATGTGTGCAGTTCCAATTATTGATGTATATGAGAGCAAGGAAATTTAAAAGAGAAAGAAAAGAAAAGCCAACAAAGTACAAATCTTGGAAAAGGAGTATCTACACTCAAGAATCAAGGCTTAATGTTTTTATCTTTTATCTTGAGTATAGGAACATCGTACTATCAAGAGAGATATAAAAGAAATAAGTGTTGAAGAACCAAGTGCTCAAAAATCTTTCCAAGAGTCAAATATTCCCTACAAATCTTTTTCATGGAACAATGTTCAGCTCAGTCGGACATTGAAGTCAGATTCTAGAACCTTGCACATTCTTTTTCAATCCTATGGAGTCGGACAATGTCGTCAGACTCCAAAACCATGCACATCTCGCCTCTTCCTGTTGAGTCGGATAATGTCCGACTCTAGGATTATCCGACCCCTTCGGTCCTTTCAATCGGAGTCGAGAATGCTGCATAATTTGCCCAATATAGAGGAGTCAAACAATGTCTGACTATCCTTTGACCAGGGCATTATTCGAGTTCATTGGACCATCTTTTCGGACTCCAGACTCGTGCTCTTCACAGAGTCGAATAATGTCTGACTCCCAGTCGGACTTCGAATGATAATAATTTTCTTGATTGAGAGAAGATTTGAGGACCTTAGTGGGTTTGAGAGAAGATTTGAGGAGATTTGATTGAGCAATACATTCCACTCAAGAGCAATTGGTTCATCCTCAACACCGACGTCTTTTGTGTTTGTTACTATTGGAGATTCATCCCCTAGACGGTTAGGCTTCACCCGGAGAGCTCCCAAGTTTGTGGTTGAGATGCGGGATGTTTGTATTGGCCCCTCCTTTGTGGAGATTGAGAGTGAAGCATCAAGATGGCTTGGTGGAAGCTTGAAGAGGTTTAGGGTTGAAAGAGACCCAGTCCTTTGTGGATCCCTCGACGGAGACGTAGGCTCCTTGGTGGAGCTGAACTTTGGTGAAAAATCCTTGTGTCTCCTTGTCTTCATTTGTTATTGATTAAATCATGTTTGTGTGATTTGCTTGTTGTTATTTATCTAGCTTGTTGTAGTGCTTACTTTCCTAGATTTGCTTGTGTAAGTTGCTTGCTAGCTAATGCCCCTTTTGTTGTTGCTTTCTTGCTTGCTTAGTTGCTTACTCCTAGCTCAAATCATGCAACTTTGTCCATTTCGACGATCAATCTATTTTCCGCTGCGAGGTCGTCAGACATTGTCTTACTCTAGTCAGATATTTAAAGTAATCGGACAATATACAATCTAGTCAGACAAAATTTTTCTATGTCACTAATTATTCGAATTAAGTGATTGTCAGGAATAACCGCACTCTCATTGAGATGGCAAGAACCATGCTTGATGAATACAAGACATCCGACCATATTTGGGCCGAAGCCATCAACACCGCATGTCATGCCTCCAACCGGTTGTGTCTCCATAAACTATTGAGAAAAACTCCATATGAGCTATTAACCGGTAACAAGCCTACTATTTCGTATTTCTATGTCTTTGGGAGAAAATGCTTTATTCTTAATAAGAAACCCAAGACTTCCAAGTTAGCTCCAAAAGTTGATGAAGGTTTCTTGCCTGGGTATGGGTCAAATGTTCATGCCTATCATATGTTCAACAAAACCATCGGTTGTGTTGAAATTGCACGTGATGTGATATTTGATGAATCTAATGGCTCTCAAGGGGAGCAAGTTGCTAATGATGTAGATGATGAAGCTCCTAGACACACAATAAAAAGAATGACCATTGGTGATGTGAGAGCACAAGAATCAAGAAATGATGAAAATCAACCCTCTCCCTCAAGTCAAGACGGTTATGCAGAAATCATGATCAAGATGATCAAGATCAAAATGTTGGTGATAATGATCATGAGCAAACATCAAGTGATCAAGAGGTTGATGAAGATGGTGGTCAAGCAAGCTCACATTCACCTCACCCAAGAATGCACCAAAGTGTGCAATGTGATCACCCCGTTGAACAAATTCTTGGTGATATTGACAAGGGGGTAATCACAAGATCTCAAGTTTGTAATTTTTGTGAACATTACACTTTTGTCTCTTTTTTTGGAGCCATTTAAAGTAGAATATGTAATTGAGGATTTGGATTGGTTGATGGTCATGCAAGAAGAATTGAACACTTTATAAGAAATAAAGTGTGGATATTGGAGGAAAGACCAAAAAACAAGAATATTGTGGGCACCAAATGGGTGTTCCGTAACAAGCAAAATGAAGATGGTGTTGTGACAAGAAACAAGGCAAGGCTTGTGGCAAAGGGATACTCACAAGTAGAAATAATTTGACTTTGATGAAACCTTTGCCCCCGTGGCAAGGCTTGAATCAATTCATATACTACTTACTTTTGTCGCTCATCATGATTTCAAGTTGTACCAAATGGATGTCAAGAGTTCTTTCCTCAATGGGCAATAAAAAAAAGAGGTATATGTGGAGCAGCCACCGGGTTTTGAAGACCCCTCATATCATAACCATGTTTATAAGCTCCATAAGCCGCTCTATGGGCTTAAGCAAACACCAAGAGCATGGTATGAATACCTTAGGAATTTTCTTTTGAGAAAAGGTTTTAAAATGTGCAAGGCTGATGCAACCCTCTTCACAAAACATTTTAATAATAAAATATTTGTATGCCAAATTTATGTCGATGACATAATATTTGGTTCTCCTAATAAAGTCTTTTGTGATGAGTTTAGCAAGATAATGACCAAGAGGTTCGAGATGTCCATGATGATAGAATTGACATTCTTTCTAGGCTTCCAAGTGAAGCAACTCAAGGAAGGTACCTTTCTATATCAAGCAAATTACACACAAGATATCTTGAAGAAGTTCGACATAGACAAGGCAAATCTTATCAAGACTCCAATGGCAACAAATGGCCACCTCGACCTCACTAAAAGGGACAAACCGGTTGATCAAAAGGTATATCTTTCTATGATCGGCTCCTTGCTTTATCTTTGTGCATCTAGGCCTAACATCATGCTTAATGTGTGTGTATGTGTGCACATTTTAAAGCCGCTCCTATGGAGTGTCAAATGGTGGCCGTTAAAAGAATCTTGAGATATTTGGTTCACACATCCAACCTAGGGTTTTGGTACCCTATGGGTTCAAAGTTCAACATAATAGGCTATTCTAATGCAGATTATGCTGGGGATAAGGTGGATAAGAAGAGAACCTCCGAGACACCAATTCTTGGGTAGGTCCCTAGTATCATAGCCATCCAAGAAACAAAATCCCATTGCTCTATCCATAGCCGAAGCAGAGTGTGTTGCAGCCGGTAGTTGTTATGCACAACTAATATGGACGTGGCAAACTCTAAAGGACTATGGTTACAATTTGAACTGAGCCCCTCTCCGATGTGACAATGAGAGTGCCATAAAGCTTGCTTACAACCCCATTGAGCACTCGCGCACAAAGCATATAGATATCCGCCACCACTTTTTGAGAGATCATTCTATCAAGGAGGATATCGAAGTTAGTCATGTGAGAACCGAAGAACAATTGGCTAATATATTTACCAAGCCACTAGATGAAAATCGTTTTTGCTATCTAAGGAGTGAACTTAATATACTTGCTCATCGGACAAAGCCCGAGTTGCTTCATTGTTCCAAGGTTTCCACACTTTTCTCTTCTCTCACCTAGGGTTAGGGTTTGACTTTGCAATGCTAGGTTTTACCCTAATTCCCTCACCATTGTAGTTCATGGAGATAGTTCCTAGGATGTTATAGATGCTTTGTAAGCAATATGGCTAGGAGTTATGGTCAGATTTGAGAAAACCCAAATTTTTGTGGAAATTTTGTGGGAGTCAGACAATGTCCGGGTCAGTCGGACAATGTACCACTCGAATTTCTCTGAAAATTTTTGTTTTCTCTCTTATGGCCATGTTGTCTTCGAAAATTCTTTCTCTTATTCTGCCCCTCTATCGGTATCTATGAGGATGTCTGGAACTTGGTCTCAGGGGGATAAGCGATCCAAGTATGTGGATGATGCCGGAGGAAGCAAAACCAAGAGAAGGAAACCTCACACTGTGCATCTTCACTATGCTGAGCATTGTGAGGAAGAGAGCCCACCGAGATCTACAGTGTCATGTGCTCTATGGCCATTGTTCCCAACTTGGACAGAGCACCCATGAACTATGTGATGGCAACTGAAGAGGCAAATCATGAAGCTAGGGAAATCAATTGCTATGAAGCTGAGAAGGAGGCCATTGATGCTAGGTTCTAGTCTCACTTCCATACGGATTGGTACATGTGTGTCTACAAGAGCAAGAAGTATCCAACCATAGCAATGCTGATGTAGATATGGCCCGATCTTTCGAGAGGTAAGGGGATAACCTCGAATTTGGGGAACTCGGTGTTGACGACCCGGCTTGAATCAGACACGATCTAACCCCGCAACCGTTACACCAAGCACAACTTGATTGTTCCTGCAAGCGAAATCGAGAACACAAGCAAGAGAGGATAAACACACAATCTGAAATTGCAAATATGGATGAAGCGAATCACAAGAAAAGGTTCAAGCTCTGAACACAAAAGGACTAATCACCACAGTGGTGTAGAACAAGAACAGGGGCCCTGGATTACTGTAAAAGGACTTGTCACCACAGTTACAATAATTCTATCAAATTTCTCTCTGGAAAACTAAATTAAACAAAACCCGAAACTAAAAGATGGCGGCTACTGAGTTTATGTAGGAACTAGGGACGTCCTAGGATTGGGGGCGACCAGGGGGGCGCCCACAACATGGGCTTAAGGCCCGACACGATACATGGCCAAGTTGGCCCAAAATAGGTGGCGCAACAATTTGTCATGGTCACATATTATGACTCACGACCCTTCTGGAGCTAGGACCAGAAATAAAACGACGACATCGTCGTCCCCTTTCCAACGCATCAAAGAATGCCTCGTTTGGACGTCGGATATGGGAGATATCATCAAAACCGTGAAGGGGTGTCGGTTGAATCCGAGACGAACGCAGCGACCGAGTTGATGATGACTTGTAACTTGGAGAAGGCAATGATATGCGCGTATCCAGCATGGTGATGTCCTTATCATCCTCCCCTTCTTGAATTAGAGTCGCCCTCAACTCCATCTCATCATTAATCTCCTGCAAAAGATTAGTACTAGCAGAATGCAAAGTATAAGATACATGATCATCGATAGAAGATATATCACGATAAAGCATAGTATAGCAAGATGCATCATGATTATCACAAAGTTCAGTAATAGTAGATGTCATAGCAAGAAAAGTACCTCCCTTTAACTGAATAGCCTTATGTTTAACATCAGAAAGTTGTTTGTTATCATATTTATTCTCAGTATTTTCAGCAAGCAGTTTAAAATGATTTCTAATATCAGCAGGCAATAACGGACGCAAAGTAGTATTCCTGTCCTTATGCACGAATGTACATGTATTAGTTCTACCATGGTGGGCAGCATCCGTATCATATTCCCATGGACGGCCTAATAAAAGCGAACATGCTTGCATAGGTACAACATGAAAATCAGCAAAGTCTTGATAAGAACCTACTGAAAAGTGTATGCATGCTGATCAAGTTACCTGTGCCGTACCACTATTGTTGAACCATTTGATATGGTAGGCTTATGTAGTGCATGCGTGGTTAAGCCAAGTTTGCTTACCAAATCAGAACTTATCAAGTTGTTACAGCTCCCACTATCAATGATGGTGAGAACACGGCGGTCCGCAACAATGAGGTACATGTAGAATAAATTGTTACGTTGTTGTTCTTTCTCTTGTCCCACCTGAGTGGTCAACACACGCTGTACAATGAGGCTAGGAAAGCCCACGGTGGCAACAATGGAATCAATAGCGGTAGTCTTCTGCTCTCCCGTCGAATCTGCAACAAGGTTAGGCATACGAGCAAATTTATCTTCAATATCACTACAACTTTCATACCCATTAGCAGTAGCGATGAAAGCACGACGACTAGGGCAATCCTTCATGACATGTCCCATGCCCTTGCAGCGGTGGCAAATAATGGTGGTGGAGGAGCCACTCCTAGTACCGGAAGTAGTAACCTTCTTCTAGTGTTGGTGCTGCACACTAGACGATTGTGCTGCAGAAGTAGGCGCAAGTGGAAGAGTTGTTGCTGATGGCTTAGCAACATGACTCTTGAAGTTCTCTACGCCAGTGCGTTGCTGGAGAGATTGCTCAGTGTTGGACCTGCAAGATTGTTGTGGAAGGCATCCCTGTACTTCTCGTTCAGCCTTAAGAGCAATATGATACAATTGGCTGAGCCTATTCCACTCTTTATAGTCAACAATATTCTGGATATCACGGTTCAAACCACCAAAAAATCTAGCACTAGTTTCAACATCATCTTCATGTATATCACAACGTGCTAAACCAATAAGCAATTCTTGATAATATTCCTCTACTGTTTTACTACCTTATGTTAAAGATTGTAATTTCAAACATAAATCACGTTGGTAATAAGGAGGAACAAAACGAGATTTCATGCGTTGTTTCAAAACAGGCCAAGTGGCAGGTATAACAGCATTATTATTGCAAAGATCATTCCACCAAAAGAGAGCAAAACCTGTAAACTCACTAGTAGCAAGTCTAACTCTATGCTCAGCAGGAACTAAATGAGAATTAAATTTCTGTTCAACAGCAAGTTCCCAATCTAAGTATGCTTCAGGATCAGCACTACCAGCAAAAGGTGGTATGTTAAATTTGGGCTTAACAAAAGTATCAGTATTACCACGATTGTTATTACCTCCCATACCGTGTCAATTACGGCGAAGACGGTCTGCATCACGGTCAAAATCATCATCATCAGCAGCTCGTTGAGGTGGAGGTCGTCATTCAACATCCTCAATACGGTGGGCAACAGTGTTGATGTGACCCATCAACTCGGCAAACTTCGTTTTCATGAATGTACGCTGGTCCGCAAGAAGCTTCATGAGCTCGGCCTTGGACACGCAATCATTGAAGTCTGTAGGGGACTCCAACTCTCCAGGTGTCCCTTTCCCTTTCTCTGACATGGTTAAAAGCAAAAGACAAGACTAAACAAAAAGATTAGCCCTATCAACTAGCAGGTAGTAGAGGGTGTAGAAAGTGGAAAACAATATCAGAAGCAATGTATCACAATCTTGCAAGTGTTCTTACCAAAGCCAAACAGGTCGATATAATCTGTAGTTGAGCTTGGGTGTAACAGTTGTAAAGAAGAAACCTATGGTGCAATATATATAACTTGGAAGGCTAATATGTATGTCAATGGAACACAATTCAATAACAGATAGTAGCACTGAATAAATGTCCAAAGCAGTGTCCTAATTGCTGGCAAAAGAATCATGTTCAAAAACAGTTGTGACAGCAAGAACAATGGCAAAGGCAGCAAGGATCAAAACAGACTTGACAGACTTAGAATTTTCAGGGGAGGGGGGGGGGGGGGTGCAAATCAAAATCTTGATTTTTTGTATGATTTTCCACTATTTTTCTATGATAGAGGAACACAAAGGAAGGAACCACAAGACGTTTCAACTCAAACAGAGGGAAAACAAAGGGTAGGCAAAATCACAAAGTTTCACCGAAAGCGCTATTTTTGACTTCATAATTTTTTTCTATTTTTTCCTGATTTTTTTTGAATTTTTTGACAAGGGCCCACAAAGTGGAGCCGAGTGTGGGTCACCTCAACTTTGAGTCAAGAATCTACTGTAAAAATTTCAGCCCAATTGGAGCATCGAGCGAAAAGTTATGCCTATTTTACTGAAGGTATGTCAAGATAGGGTTTGAGGGGTGAGGGGGGAGGGGGGAAACAGAATCGGGTAGGATTTTTTTGTTGGCAATGGATTATGGGTATGGTGGGTGGGTGACACGATGGTGAACCCAATAGAAAACATGATGGTGATGGTGGTGTGCAACGGAGATCAAAATACAAACCGAATCAAAACACAAATTCAAACCAACAACTAAACTCGACTAGGACACAAATTGAACACTACGGACTCTGAAATTAAATTATGGAAAGGCTAAACAATGTCTGGGATGGTGAGGAAATATTTTTTGGAGGCTTTTTCGTGGACAAAAGGTGATGAACACAAACGAATCTAAAGGGAAGAACACGATAATACCTCATGGGGAACCTAGGAATCTGATACCACTTGATGTAGATATGGCCCGATCTTCCGAGAGGTAAGGGGATAAACTCGAATTTGGGGAACTCGGTGTCGACGACCCGGCTTGAATAAGACACGATCCAACCCCGCAACCGTTACATCAAGCACAACTTGATTGTACCTGCAAGCGAAATCGAGAACACAAGCAAGAGAGGATAAACATGCAATCTGAAATTGCAAATATGGATGAAGCAAATCACAAGAAAAGGTTCAAGCTCTGAACACAAAAGGACTAATCACCACAGTGGTGTAGAACAAGAACAGGGGCCCTGGATTACTGTAAAAGGACTTGTCGCCACAGTTACAATAATTCGATCAAGTTTCTCTCTGGAAAACTGAACTAAACAAAACCCGAAACTAAAATATGGCGGCTACTGAGTTTATGTAGGAACTAGGGACGTCCTAGGGTTGGGGGTGACCAGGGGGGGGGGGGCACCCACAACATGGGCTTAAGGCCCGACATGATACATGGCCAAGTTGGCCCAAAATAGGTGGCACCGCACCTTGTTATGGTCACATATTATGACTCACGACCCTTCTGAAGCTAGGACCAGAAACAAAATGATGGCATCGTCGTCCCCTTTCCAACACATCAAAGAACGCCTCGTTTGGACGTCGGATGTGGGAGATATCATCAAAACCGTGAAGGGGTGTCGGCTGAATCCGAGACGAACACGACGACCGAGTTGGTGACGACTTGTAACTTGGAGAAGGCCATGATATGCGCGTATCCAGCATGGTGATGTCCTCATCAAATGCAATACATCGACTTAGAGTACATAAAATGCAAGAAGAACTCAGTGTTCAAGGAAATCATTGCAGCTTATGAATACCATGGAATCAAGGACATTATGGGTTTCAGGTACAACTTGAATCAAGAGATTGTGCCGTAGATTTACTCAACCGTGTATTTTGATGAGCGGGCAAAGAAGTTGACTTAGATGATAGATGGTGAGAGGTATTCTTGCTCACTATCTCAATTTGCTTCTTTGCTTGGCTTAACAGATTCCTATGATGAACCAAAGTGCATTCATGATGGACACACAATGGACCCTTCCTTGATGAAGTACATGTATCTCAATGAGGATGATTGCAATCCTCCCTATGATGTAGGTTTCAAGCCCTTCTACAATGTGGTTCATAGGGTGGTTAGGGTTTCCATTGCACCTAGAGAAGGGAATGCTGATCATGTTACTAGATTTGAGAAGGATCTCCTTGACTAGATTGGCTGCTCTGAGAAGTTCAATGTTTTTTACTTTATATACTCAGAGATGTGGCGTGTGGCTATCATTGCCACTCGTGGTTGTGCCTATGCTCCCTATATCATGTTCAAGATTGGGAAGGTGACCAAGAAGACCTTCAAAAAGGAGTGTGAACATAAGAGTCTCAGGCCTAACGTTCCTCCAGGTGCTACCAGTGGTGCTTCCACTCCTAGGCAAGCTTCCTTCAGTGAGTGTTGGCGGTTCTTAAGCCTAACATGGAATATCTGCAAGCGTACAGATGCTGACATAGCTTTCACCCCAGAGTATTCCAGAGTATCGATTTCCACAGGGAACGAGTAAAGTGTCACTCCCAATCTATCAAGTCCTAGTGATGAGGGGGCAGAATAAAGTGTACTTTATAGGAAGAAGAAGTCCCCGGGCCAGGTAATCTAATGCAATGAACCTTCTCCAAGTAACTTAGTGAGAATTCTATTCCAAATATCTGCTTTGGGGCACGATAACGATCCACAGGTAAGGGTCGGTAACTAACCACATGTACTAGTGGGCACGTTAACGTTAGACAACCCTGCTTGAGACTTCTTGAATATGGTGGAGTTCAATATTGGACGGACAGGACCGTCACCAACTGCCGCCTACCAAACAATCCGTGGGGACGGATGTAATCCCAGGAAAGCTAAGTCTAAACACCATGTCTAAACATAGACTTTCATACCAGTTCTAGAATTGGTAAACATATCAAGATAATGCTACGAAGCAATAAAAAGTTATGCACGAGGATCCCGCAGAATAAAAGGATAGAAATACTCACTTTATTACTTGGGCAAGAATTCTACTACATGTTACCCGGCCCCGAAGACGAGGGAGATTACTCACGCAGGAGCTTCAATCCCCGAGGCACAAGTTGAAGGAGCCAACATCATGAACTCCTACACCTCTACTCTTCTACTTGGGTAAAACCTGGGACTAATACTTATTTCTTCTGAAATCCTTCACTCCCCCTCATGGTGATGGGCTGGCATGTATTTATAGGTGATGGAGAGTCGGTGGGCAAAAGTCGGTCCATCGGGCGGCGGGCCATGCCGGGCGGCCGGGTATGCCGGGCGGTGGCCCAGGCCGGGCGACCCTTGGATTATGTCGGTTTCCTGACCGACTTCCCCCGGATGGCTCAGATTTTACCCCAATGTTGGTTGTTGGGTCGGTGGCTACCGACTTCTTCACTTGGAGGTGGTAGGCGTATTGGGCTGAGTGGTCCGGCCACCCTAAGGGACTAAACCTAGGCCGGGCGGCATGTCATGCCGAGCGGCGACCTAGGCCGGGTGGCATGTCATGCCGGGCGACGGCCCATGCCAGGCGCCGACCCCCTCCGGGTCGCCTTGTGACTTCTCCCGGTTGGGCCACTTGTGGACCATTTTTCCTTAGCCATATTTCATTACTTTTGGTCTGGGAGGAGTAAACAGCTTCATCGTGAAGTGTTTTGCAGAATCGGCCAGGTCGGATGATCAGCCTGATGACGACTCTGTTTTGACCAGTCGGGTGGTTGATTTCAGCTTGATATGATCCTGTCGGATGGGTTCTGTTTTCAGCCATCATGACCCTGCCCGGGTCCTGATTTCAGCCTCATACGGCCCTGTCGGCCAGTGGAAAACAGCTGTTTCATAGTTGTGATTGGCCAACGGGGCGTTTCTTTATGTTTTTGCATATTTTTGGCCCTTTTGATGCTGCAAGCACATATCTCACCAAAACTCGTGGAACTCATTAGTTCTATTCAGGATCAGGGTTCTTTCCAAGAGTTTCATGCTTTTCAATGTTTGTTTGGTAGGCTTAAAAAGGGAAATAAAGACTACCAACAATGAGCCTACCCCACCCCCAGCACCCCTAGCAAGCTCCAGTCCATGTCCTTCCCACCATCGCAGAGGTAGAGGATCTAGCAAGAAAAGGGGAGATCTTTTTCAAGATGCTTAGGGGACTGTTCAGTATTTGCAACAGACTTGATGCCAGGCTTGACAACATTGAGAAGCACCAAAATGTATTGTATGACTCTCAGAGGGCTATCTATGATCATCTAGCTATTCAGCCTCCTTGCTCTCCATCTCCAGATCCTACACCCTACCCTCCTCTTGTTGAGGACCCTTGGAGTACTTTTACTGAGGAGGAGTCTCAGTGCTTTGAATACTACCCCTCCTTTGCCTATCCTACTGCTACAGCTGGTACTAGTGGTGTTGGACCCTCTCACGCTAGGTTTGACAATGAGGACGATAATGACAATGAGATAATGGAGGACACACCATCATGAGGGAGGAATGATGAGGATGATGAAGACAACGACTATGATGGATAAGAAGAGCCAAGAAGTTCAGCTAAGAAGAGTCAAGAAGTTCAGCTAGCTTGTTATCTTTTTGTATCTTGTGATCTCGTTGGACATGTCATTTATGTGTTTTTTTCAAACTCTAGTGTGTGAATATTATTTGTGCAAGACTTATTTATGCTATCTATGTGATGAACTATGTGTTATGCAAATGTGGCTTGATATAATGTTATTTGTTTTTCCCTTTTAGTTACATTTGTGTGAATCACATGTCATATGTCTTGCTGCTTTTCTTTCTATATTGATGCTACGTGGAACAATGCAAAGAAATAGTGGGAGCTCTTCTATTTTTTTCTCTCAAATATGTGCATATGGGTTGTTAATGCTCAATTTGGAATTCAATCCATGCACACTTTTAGGGGGAGCTCCCATCTATTTGTTCTCTCTTTTAATGCTCTTTTATCTATGAATTGTGAACTTCAGTTTTATTGTCATCAATCACTAAAAAGGGAAGACTAAAAGTGCATCTAGGCCCCTAATTATAGTTTTGAGTGATTGACATCAATTAAAAAAGACTGATATTTCCATTGAGCATGTGTGCAGTTCAAATTATTGATGTATATGAGAGAAAAGAAATTTAAAAGAGAAAGAAAAGAAAAGCCAACAAAGTGCAAATCTTGAAAAAAGAGTATCTACGCTCAAGAATCAAGGCTTAATGTTTTTATCTTTTATCTTAAGTATAGGAACACCATACTATAAAGAGGGATACAAAAGAAATAAGTGTTGAAAGACCAAGTGCTCAAAAATCTTTCCAAGAGTCAAATATTCCCTCCAAATCTTTTTCATCAGACAATGTCGGACATTGTAGTCGGATTCCTGAACCTTACACATTCTTTTTCAATCCTTTGGAGTCGGATTGATGCAGGGGCTTGCCTGATCTTCTCGTCGTAGGATCTAAGGATAACTGACCCATGAAACGTGACGAATCTTGGCAGCAACAACTGTTAGAACAGCCACCTGTGATAGAGATTTTGCCCAACAACATGCTTTGGTCGATGCCTAACCTAAACCACATAAAGGAGAGGCGATGCTCTTGCAAATCACTGGAAACACAAGAACAAGTGGTAGAGAAAACTCCCAATACTCAAGGGGGCAACAATGGCACAAACCCTAAGGATAAGAGCAATATGCTTCTCTATTTTTCTGAGTTCAATTCATGGTTAGGGTTTCCACCAGGTGTACAAGGGTTATTTATACGAGGAACACCCCTCCTAGCTGGGCCAAACTGAAGTTACATAGGCCTATTGCGAAACAGGCAAATAAAAGTAACACCCGTTCAGATCGGACAAGTCTGAACCGGTTAAAAGGAATACTTCCTAACAAAAAGTAACACACACTAAGAAAAAGTAACATCTGTTCAGATTGGACAAGTCCGAACTGAAAAGGAACACTCCCGGAGTAAAAGTAACATGCCCCTGAGCAAAATCAACACGCCTTGAGACAGAAAGATTCTGGAGCAGTTTTCACTAAAATAGGTATAACTCTCTCTGTAAAGATCCAATGGATGCGCCATTTGTTGCATATGAAAGTAGACTTCAATACCTTTCCATCCATGTATAATACTTATGATGGTCCCTTCCATGATGATATAGAATTCGTCTTGATGTTGGATGATAGAATCTAGGCATCTTCAGAAATAGCTCTGACTAAAATGAGGATAAATATTTCCCTGCTGCTTCATTGGATGTGATCTTTGTTTAAATGAATAATAGACATCCTAAACTTTTCATCCATATATAGTACTTAGTGTTTCACCTTCCAGGTTGGTACAAAACTTGTTCTGAACATGGACGTTGGATTCTGGGCATCAACATGTGGACTGCAATTTTGATGAACACGTGTGTATAGACCGAAGGCCTACCGAGAGGGGGGGGGGGGTGAATCGGTAGCCGACCACGAATTTGAAAACTTCAGTTTCACGCTTCTCAAACCTAACGAATCATTGCAACCTAAACAATTCTAGTAGGCCAAGACCCTACACATGCTAGTGTTCATGATGCAAAGCAATGCGCGGAAGCTATTCACACTAGCCTATGTAAGCCACAAGTTACCCTATCACTAGAGCACACAATTGCGGAATAGTAAAGAGAGGGTCAAGGAATGCTCATGATTTTTTCTCGAGGTCTCGGAAGGATGGCGCCTTCCCCTACTCCTCGTTGGACCACTCCCGCCAGAGTCCCGGTCCCTCCCGCCACCAAGTGGAGTTCTCGCCCACGAGCCCGCAATCACTCCTTGAGTGAAGACATGGTGTGCGTCACCGTTGCACAATGCACAAGCTCGCCTCCCTCGAGAACTTGCCGTACTCCACGAGCCAGCACGGGCGCTCACTATTGATGCCCCTTCCAACGGCGGGCTCAAACCGTGTACAAACTTGTGACGGCCTTCACAACCAATCACGATAGGCTCGATCACCGACACCTAACCGGTCTAGGTCTCACCATAGACCAAGAGTAACAACCTAGTTCACACCCTCAAGGACACCCTAGCCTTAGATGTGCAAGGTAGCTCCTTGTTACTCTCACTAGCACTCGCAAGATATCCAATATCCTCTCCTAGTGCTCTCCTCTTTTCCTCTTGAACCTTACCAAATGCTCTCAGGTATTCTACTGGCCAAGAGAGGTCACAAAGACCCCAGCAACGAAGTTATATAGGATCCCAACCTCAAACTAGTCGTTGCTCCACAAAACAGCCTCTCTAGATGTATTGACCAAATAGTCCGGTCACTGTCCAGACCGGACAGTTCGGTCTCCACCGAACGGCTCCTCCAGAGCCGTTGCTCTCTGTCCGTTGCTTCCTCCTGTAGTGACCGGACTGTCCGGTCACTGGACCGGACCGTCCGGTCCACTTTCTCTCTCCAGTCCAGGAGCCTTCGCGAAATGCACCTCTTCTGCCGTCCCTGCACCTGTACTGACTGGACCGTTCGGTCAGTAGACCGGACCGTCCGGTCTATACAGACTTACCTGTTGATAGACTCCTGCTTCTTCGCGCTAAGTCCCGGACAATCTCCACATAGTGATCGTACAGTTCGGTCTCCACTGACCCATCTGTCCGGTCTCTATGTCCAGAAGCTAAAACTCGTCATCCTTGCTTGACTTGGTTTTCCGGCTTCTCCGAACAGCTCCTTGGCTTCTCCACTGTCACCTAGTGCCTGTGATTTCAGCGAGCAACCTTGCACATCACTGACTAGACATGACCTAAGAGAATGACCTAGACCCCCTTGATAGTCCGGTTTTTCCTATGAACTCAAAGCCCTAACAACTACTCAAGTGTACCAAACACTTGCACCATAGCTTGTTCTCCGCTTTGATCCATCTCTATCAACCCTTGGACTCCATCAAGCTCATCAAGGCTCCATGCTTGTGGTCATCGTCATCAATCACCAAGGCAACCATCATACATAGATTTGTAATAGAGTTAAGAGATGATTCCTACATAGACAACACTCGTGTAGATGTTAGCCCACAATTTCATAGTTGTCATCTATCACCAAAAAATTCATACCACGGGGATCCAATCATCAATGGTCATGAAGCTTACAATCTCCCTCTTGTTGGTGATTGATGACAACCACTACTTAAAATAAACTTTAAGGAATAACCGGGCTAAAACAAGCTACACAAAGATCGAGAGGAACCAAGACAACATAAGAGAGAAATGCATAAGGTCCTGCTCAATCAAGTAACATCTAGAGATATAAGGAAAAGAGAGAAGAGCATACTCTTGATGAAACATGCATGCATTGAGACAACCCTACTCCGAAAAGTAGAGTATGTCGCACAGGATCGCCTCGGGAGATGGTTAGCAAAGTAACCATACACAACATTCACACGTGAACATTCATCATTTACAACATTACATCACTTAGGTGCATAATATTACAAGTTCAGAGGTAGAATATAAATAAGTTCAGATCTGATACAACACATAGGTCCTTAGTTCATATTACACAAGTGAGCGGAAGCAGTAGAACAACAAAACACGACGGCGATTCCTACATGAACCATGCCAGCCCTATGGCGATGGCTCACTCATCACGGTTAGGGGAGCTAGGGACCCATTCGATGGTCCAATTCTGAGGCTCCTCACCTTCCCACACAACCTTGTTACAACGATCACAGTAGGTAGCTTTAGGAAAACGGAAAACAACATAATCGCAAAGCCTGAGTATCTAACATACTCCACAAGACTTACCCGTCAAAAGGTTTACTAAAACCGACTCTTATGCAGGGGGTTGACCGGGTTTATTTGATAATTGCATAAGAAGCTCCTAATAGTTCTATGCTGCACTTTCAATTCCTTAATCAGGATTTTACTTTGCTGATTTTAGATAAACAGCTACGGTGAGTCTAGCTAGCTACTAAGACATGAATATAAATAAAGAGCAATACATCATAGCAATATTTGTCCATAGCATAAGTAAATTTTAGAAACATAACCACAACTTTACTACTTAACATATCATTACCGCTGCTCGAACAAGAGGTACTCATAACCACGAGGGATGGCAATTCGAATTGATTTATATCCTGCAGGGAAAACCCAAAATACACGACATACGCATCACTTAAGAACACGTATGGCCACCGTTCACAAGATTGCTATAAAGTCGATCCGGGGCCATCGATCCCGAGTACACGTCCTCCCCGCGATACAGTACTTCGTATCCGAGGCTTAAACCATGCACTCTCCAGCGGTCCTCAAATCCGTGCAACCACCGTGCTGTTCACATCACCTCTGGATCAATGAGTATGGCCGTCCAACAATACGACACCCAAGTTACTAGGTTTACCAATTCCCATATTAAAGGTATGTACTTGGTACAGTTCAATACTTGTCCGCGGAGTTGCAACGATAGGTGCTCTATTTTATCAAGTTCATTAATCAATTAAACCATAGTTGAATCTATAACCTACCATTGACTCCACTAGTTTAAGCATAACATTTGCTAACGGAAAATCTTACTAACATAAGCTACTTATAGGTCATTGCCAGAGTATGCAAGTGGATTTCATCCAAGTCCTACACTTAAGGCACAATAAAATATTCCTATCTTGTGACAAGAAAAGGAACTCAAAAATTAAATGTGTTATGCACCGGGGCTTGCCTTGGGAGTGATCATAGTTAGGGCCTTCACCAAAACTCACTTCAGATCCCTGCTGATCCGGTGTGATCTCCTCGGTCTCGATCCCTATATGAAATGAGCATGCATAAATATGAAGGCATACACAAGGTTTCATGGAGTTATTTATAAGAATGCCACTGGATTTGAATTTGTCCCTGGCAAGCGCGCGCGCCCGCGTGGCGGCCGGCGACGGCGAGCTCGGCCTAGCAGCCGATCGGTGACGCGACCGGGGCCAGCGTGCACCTCGAACGGTCTCCACACTGCGAGGATCCCGAGACAGGGGTCGGAGGGGAGAGGGGTTCACCGGAGGTCGCCGACGACAATGAGCGGTGGCAGGGGCAACTCTGGCGAGGTTCGCGCGAGGGTGCCGAGGGAGAGGGAGGCTGGGGCTTGATCGGAGAGCTTCACGGCTGGCCGGAGATGAGCGACGTCAAGGAAGAAGTCGAGGGAGAAGGCCGGAGCAGGGCTCCCGCCGACGAGGTGGGGGCGGTTCCGGCGGTGGCGGTCTTTTCTTCCCAAATTCCGGCGAGCTCTCTGCACGAGGGAGAGAGAGAGTCAATGGGCCGTGAGAAGGTTCCTTGGCGCACCGATTTGCAAAAGAAATAGGAAGGGGGAGGGTACCTAGGCAGAGCTGGGCGCGGTGGCGGTCATGGCGGGGAAACAGAGCTCTGGCTCGGGTTTGCCGGGGAGAGAGAGGACGAGGGAGGGCAGTGGCGCCTGGCTTCGTGGGGAACCTCCAGGGATTTGCGCGGGGAGTGTGAGCAGAGAGAGAAAGAGCTGGGAGAGGCACGCTGAACGAGTTCCTTTTGTGCCGGCCGGAGTGAGAGAGCGGGAGAGAGCGGAGGGAAAAGGGAGCGTGGTGCTGTCGCCCAAAGAGTGGCTCGCCGGCGCCGGGGCTTCAATTCTGGCCGGTGGCACAGGGGGGGGGGGGGGGGGGGAGCTGGCGATGCAGTGGATGGAGTGGGGCGACAGTGATCGACGGCGGCATAGTGATCGGGTACACTCGGTGTCGATCGGCTGTTGGCCAGGGAAGAAGAGAAGAAAAATTGACTCTTGACTTTGATCAGTGCTCGGTTTTGGTCAAAATTCACCACGTTACCTTGCTCCAAACTTCACACCGATTTTTCTGTAAGCCCAGGAAAATATGTTCTCCAACTTTGCTTTTGGGTGCATCAGATGAATTGGCTTAGATAAATTTTGAAAATTCCAGGACAGACATGCTCCTTTCTGACTTTAGAGGAATTTTTAAGGGTATGAATTTGTTACCAAAAATTATGGAAAAATTCTCAAAATTCTATTTCAATGTGGCCATTCAGATTATGCAAAAATATTGGGGTACTTCCATGGGTTTTTGTAATGTTTGAGAAGGGCCCTCATTTGGATATTCTGGATTTTAATTATTTAATTTCTTCCTTTATTCTTGGGCACCTTGATTAATTATATTTTTAATTAGCCTTTAACTAACATTGGGTTTAGTTAAGTTCCATCTTGTGACATGGCATGTCATAGCACACCCTCCTTAAAGGAAATCTCGCCCCGAATTCCGGAGGGGTGTGGGTGGTTACCGGTTTTGTGAGGCCAAGAATTCCGGAAAGTTGGTTTTCAGAATCTCTTCTTGTTCCCATGTAGCTTCATCTTCAGTATGGTTACTCCACTGCACTTTGTAGAAGGTGATAGTGCGGCTGCGAGTTACTCGGTCTTTTTGATCGATGATTCGGATGGGGTATTCGGGGTAGGAGAGATCTTCTTCCAATTGCTCGGTGTCGGAGATAACCACATCGGTCGGAGGCTTTAAACATCTCTTGAGTTGGGAAACATGGAAGACGTTTTGGCACCCGCTCGAGATTTTCCGGTAGCTGCAACCGATAAGCAACGACACTATGTTTTTTCCGTGATCGGAAAAGGTCCGATATAGCGGGGTGCTAATTTCCCCTTGATTCCAAAGCGAGATACACCTTTGTTGGGAGAAACCCGGAGATAGACATGATCTCCCTTTTTGAACTCCAATGGACGTCTTCTTTTATTGGAATAACTTATTTGGTGGGATTGGGCGGCCTTCATGTTAGCTTGAATTTGCTTCACCTTCTCTTCGGCTTGTGTGACCAGATTTGGACCAAAAGTGATTCTTTCTCCGGATTCCGACCAATTCAGCGGGGTTCGACACGAGTGACCATACAAGGCTTCAAATGGCGACATTCCCAAACTCTCTTGGTAGCCATTGTTGTAGGAGAATTCGATGAATGGGAGACAAGATTCCCAATTACCATGATTGTCCAGAACACAAGCTCTCAATAAATCCTCCAAATATTGATTTAGCCTCTCGGTTTGACCATCGGTTTGCGGGTGATAAGTGAAACTTTGAATGAGAGTGGTGCCAAGACAAGCATGCAATTGCTCCCAAAAACGAGCAATAAATTAGGGACCTCGATCGGAGATGATCATCTTAGGCACACTGTGCGAGCATAGAATCCGCACAATGTAGAGCTCGGCATATTGCTTAGTAGAGTAGGTTGTATGGACGGGAATAAAATGAGTAGATTTGGTCAACCTATCCACAATCACCCATATTGAATCGTGCTTCTTGGGTGTGAGGGGTAATCCAACGATGAAATCCATAGCAATGTCCTCCCATTTCCAAGCGGGGATTTTTAATGGGTGCAACAGACCAGCTGTTCTCAAGTGATCGGCCTTCACACGTTGACAAGTATTGCATTCAGATACATACTGAGCAACCTCTCGTTTCATACGCGTCCACCAAACTTTTCCCTTAACCTACGATACATTTTGTTGCTGCCAGGGTGTATAGAGTATTTGGGCAAGTGGGCCTCATCCAAAATTTTCTTTCTTAGCTCCTCATTCTTCGGAACAACAAGTCGATTGTTGAACCATAGTACTCCATCTTCGTCTTGTTGGAAACACGTCGCTTCCTTCTTCCCCATTTTCTGGCGAATATATTCCATTCCCTTGTCCTGCTTTTGGGCTTCCACAATTTCTTCCCGAAGGGTAGGAATGAGCACCAAATTATACAAGGATCCATATGGGATGACATGAAGACTTGGTTCGCTAGGATCTGAAATCGTACAAGCTTCCATCGAGCAAACGATGGCGTGATTGCATTGGTCTCTTCGACTCAAGGCATCGGCAACCACGTTGGCCTTCCCGGGGTGATAATGAATTTCTAATTCATAATCCTTGATTAGTTCCAACCATCTACGCTGCCTCATGTTCAGTTCTTGTTGAGTAAAGATATATTTGAGACTCTTGTGGTCGGTTTAGAGGTTAACAAGATTACCGAGCAAGTAATGGCGCCAAGTTTTCAAGGCTAGGACGACTGAGGCCAATTCCAAATCGTGAGTGGGATAATTTTGCTCATGCTTCTGGAGCTGTCATGATGCATAGGCAACGACACGGCCTTCTTGCATAAGCACACAATCCAATCCGGTGTTGGAGGCATTGTAGTAAACATCGAACGGTTTGGTGATGTCCGATTGAGCCAAAACCGGAGCGGTTGTCAAATGTTTCTTGAGCGACTGAAAAGCTTCTTCACATGCACTACTCCACTTGAACTTAGCATCCTTTTCCAGCAACTTGGTCATAGGCTTGGCAATTCTTGAGAAGATGGGAATGAATTTCCGATAATAACTGGCAAGACCAAAGAAACTGCGAATTTGCTTGACCGATTTTGGAGATTTCCAATTCAGCACATCCTCTACTTTGCTAGGGTCCACGGCTACTCTTTCTGCTGATATGATGTGACCCAAGAATGGAACTTTATTTAGCCAAAATTCACATTTGCTAAATTTGGCGTAAAGTTGATGATCTCTGAGTCGTTGTAGAACAATACGGAGGTGTTCGGCGTGTTCTTCTTCGGACTTGGAGTAGATCAGAATATCTTCGATGAATACCACTATGAACTTATCCAACTCGGGCATGAATACGGAATTCATCAAATGCATGAAGTGGGCTGGAGCATTGGTGAGACCAAAAGACATGACAAGATATTCAAAAAGACCATATCGGGTGGAGAAGGCTGTTTTTGGAATATCTTTGGCTCGGATTTTTATTTGATGGTAACCGGATCAGAGATCAATCTTGGAGAAGACTTTAGCACCCACTAATTGATCAAAGAGGATATCAATTCGAGGTAGAGGGTACTTGTTCTTGATGGTCACAGCGTTTAACGGCCTATAGTCGACACATGGGCGTACGGTCTTGTCTTTCTTCTTCACAAATTGAGCGGGACAGCCCCAGGGAGAGGAACTTGGTCGGATATAACCCTTGTCCATAAGCTCTTGTAACTGTTCTTTCAACTCCGCTAACTTATTCGGAGCCATCTTGTACGGCCTACGAGATATAGGCGCTGTACCAGGCATGAGTTCAATCTTAAACTCAACATCCCTGTCCGGAGGCATTCCCGACAAATCGTCTGGAAATATGTCGGGAAAGTCTCAGACCACTGGAATATTTGCTAGCTCCCTTCCTTCAACATGACACACTTGAGAAGTGGATGGCTTGGGATATGGCAATCGGAGAATAGAGGGGCCGTGCAAGGGTGAGTTCAAATGGATTTCCCGGTCCTCAATGTGCAGTACGGCTTTGTGACTAGTCATCCATTTCATATCAAGAATGATGTAAATGCTTTGGTCATCTAACATGATTAGGGAAGTGGGGTATATGTTGTTTGCTAGCTTAAGTGGCACTTTCCTTAACTTGAGATGAGCTCTTATTTTTCCACTGGGAGACATGATGATGTATGGTGTTCCCATAGTGGTGGGAGTAATTTTCAAATGATTTGCACATGCTTGACTAATGAAATCATGCGTTGCTCCTGAATCGAAAAGAACCATGGCAGCATGTTGGTTGATCGAGAACGTACCCGCGAGAACAGGTTCTCCAGCTTGGGTCTCTTCGACCGTGGTATAGTTGACTTGGCCATTCTTGTGTGGGGGGGTAGACGACTGAGGATGACTTCCATTGCTGCCATTGTTGTTGCCGCTGATGTGGTTGTTGTTGTTGTTGTTCCCGGAAGTGTTGGAGTTGTTGTTGTTGCTCGGGTTACGCTTCGGGAACCGACACTCCTTAGCAAAATGACCGGTACGGCCGTAGTTGTAGCATGGCTGTGCGGAGTTGGTCTTCACCACTTGGCTATTCTGCTGTGGAGGGCGAGAACCAGAAGATTGCTGCTGGTTTCCTCCATGGAATCGCGAGTGCTGCTACGAGAATGACGGGCGAGGTCCTCCTCCCGACGGTACCGCAGCCCGGAATTTCTGTCTGGTCGGGGAGGTGATTGCTAGCTTGTACTTGGGCGGTGCGGAGCCGGATGAACTTCCCATAGCACATTTCTTCTTCTTGTCCTCTTGATTGGCACGGATGGCATCTTCTTGCACAATGGCGGCACTCATCAAGTCATTGAACGTGCCGGCGGTGACTTGTGCCAAGAGATCTTGCAGCTTCGGGGTAAGACCCGAACGAAAACAGTCCTTCTTTTTCTCGTCCGTATCAGCGTGATACAACACATATTGAGCCAGGTAATTGAATTTCCGTGCATACTCTTGCACGGTTCCGGAGCCTTTCTTGAAGTTGAGGAACTCCTGCAACTTGCGCTTCATGAGTCCAACGGGGATGTGGTGTGCACGGAAAGTTGTGCAGAAGTCCGCCCAAGTGACTTGGTGACCAGCGGCGAGAGCGGTGGTGAAACTGGCCCACCAAGCACTTGCGGAGCCATGGAGCTGCTGCACGGTGAAGAGGGGCTTCTGCTGCTCGGTGCAGTGGAGGAGAGCGAACTTTGACTCCAGAGTACGAATAAAGTTATCCGCTTCCAGAGGATCACCAGCTTCTTCAAAGGTGGGCGGGTGAGTCGCCCAGAAGTCGGCGTAGGAGGATTCCAGCTGCTGTAGTGGTGGTGGTCCGGGAGCTCCTTGACGGTTCATGTTCTCCATGAACATGCGGAATATCTCGTTCTGGTTTTGGATGAGCTGCTCCATAGCTGTCATGGGCGGCGCATTGGGCAGCGGCCCATTTCCACTGACGTTCGAGGCGCCGGGAGCATCACCGACATTTTCTCCACCACATCGAGTTTGCACCATCTGACATATGAACAAAGCATGTTAGCCCGATCATCACATGAGACAATATGATAACAAGGCTACGACATGGTGATGAAATAAAATTTCAGATTGTTCATAAATGAAACGCTTGACAAGTAAACGGTGCGGACATAAGAGATAACTTAATTTCCATAATTTCCAACACCATAAGCAACATACTCATGATAAAAACCATAGATACATGTGATGCAACTTTGGATACATAGCAAGTCTTCGGTTACATCACTCGGAACACTACACCACCTGATCTCGGAGAACTTAGGTTACAACTGAGCTTAGCATTACTAACACTATGCACACACGGCTACGATGTCTCACGAGATTTTCACCCTAAGTACATAATGCTACTCGGTCACCCGACGTGGCTGTCACCATCGGACTCCACGTCCATATCACCCGGTCCAGGGGGTGCTTCGAAGTCGACGCCGGAATCACCGTTCTCACTCAGATCGGTGTCATCAGGGGGAATCACTGCGAGTGGAATGGGTGGCTCATCGTTAAGGATGGCGTTCAGCTGGCCATTGGCAGCTGGGAGATGTCCGATGAGCTGCTCTTGCCGTGCAATGATCGCGTGAGCGTCGTTGAGGTTCCCTTCCATGACATCACGCGCATCTTGAGCTTCTTCATGCTGAGCCTGTTGCTCACTTCGCTCCTCCAAGAGAGTGGTAACCTGACCATGAAGAGAGTAAATCTCCTCTTGGGCAGCGGTGAGCTGGGCGTTGTGTTGGTTCAGTTGCTCCTGCAACTAATCGCTTGCATCGCCCTCAATGATGAGCTGCGCATCATGGAGTTGCTCAAAAAGATCGGCCCGCTCCAACTCGCTAGTGTGCAGCTTGTCCTCAAGGTATGAAATCTTAGCGTCACGCTTCACAAGCTGGACATCACGGGCAACAAGTGTGGACTGCAGTGCCTCGCGCTCTCGTTCCAACTCGAGAATGCGGGCGGCAAGGTACTCGGGGTCCTTCGCGAGCTTGCCAACATCTATCTGCCGGAATAAAGTTTTGCAAGGGTGAGTCTAAACTTAATATTCCACTAAGCACACATGCTTAAAATAGCATAAGGAATGATTGGTAAAAGAAACACACGAGGTTCCCGATCCGTTCAACGACCGGTAACGACGAATTCCTGCGGTCGACGGAGTGAACCGCAGAAATGGGCAAAAATGCTTAGTTTCTGGACAAAATTAAAATTTTTGTGTTTTACAACTGTTGTGGAGAATTTCATCATGTTTCCAACGCATACTCACACATTTCCATCCAATAAAGTCTCTTGGAGTTATGATCATCCAAAGACAGGGAACAGAAATGGGGCAATTACTGAACTTCCAGAAAAAGCTACTGTTTTTGCAAAATTCGACCTAGATCCAGATTTTTCCCAGACAAACTTCTTAAACCAAACTTGTAGAGAAAAAAGTCATCTTTCCAACGAGTACTTATTCACCTTCATTGAATTGAAATTGAGGAAGTTATGCTTGTTTTAGTGAAACTGACTTTTCTGGCAGAAATTGATTTCTGTATCTGTGACTTCAAGTTTTTAGTTTAGGTGCCATAGGGATTTAAATTAGCTCAAATCTGTGTCATTTCCTATGTTTGCAATATTAGTGACCTTTTTGCATGATTTGTTAAGGATGAATGTGTATGGTATGCATGAATGTCGATGCTCAATATGACGGTTTCCTACATCCTCACAAAAAGAAAACTTGACCGAATATATAAATCGATCCTTTCGGTGGCACACACACCTCTCACATGTTTCTAAGCAAACTACACGTGGTTAGTGTACCTGCAAGAGATCCATTTCAGAAACAATATATCAACAAAAGAAACAAGCCAAAATAACAATGATAGTTCATGCCCAGGTATTCGCCCACCCAGAAGGCACTACTAGTTCGTACCTCATCGTAAGGCATAGAAATGGCTTGTTTACGTTTTGAAATGCTCATTTGTGTGTAGCTTATCCCAAGACGGCTATGATACCAGCTGAGACAACCCTACTCTGAAAAGTAGAGTATGTCGCACATGATCGTCTCGGGAGATGGTTAGCAAAGTAACCATACACAGCATTCACACGTGAACATTAATCATTTACAATATTACATCACTTAGGTGCATAATATTACAAGTTCAGAGGTAGAATATAAATAAGTTCAGATCTGATACAACACATAGGTCCTTAGTTCATATTACACAAGTGAGCGGAAGCGATAGAACAACAAAACATGACGGCGATTCCTACGTGAACCATGCCAGCCATATGGCGATGGCTCACTCATCATGGTTAGGGGAGCTAGGGACCCATTCGATGGTCCAATTCTAAGGCTCCTCACCTTTCCACACAACCTTGTTACAACAATCACAGTAGGTAGCTTGAGAAAAACCTGGAAAACAACATAATCGCAAAGCCTGAGTATCTAACATACTCCACAAGACTTACCCGTCAAAAGGTTTACTAAAACCGACTCCTAGTATGCTAGGGGCTGACCGGGTTTATTTGATAATTGCATAAGAAGCTCCTAATAGTTCTATGCTGCACTTTCAATTCCTTAATCAAGATTTTACTTTGCTGATTTCAGATAAACAGCTACGGTGAGTCTAGCTAGCTGTTAAGACATGAATATAAATAAAGAGCAATACATCATAATAATATGTGTCCATAGCATAAGTAAATTTCAGAAACATAACCACAACTTTACTACTTAACATATCATTGCTGCTGCTCGAACAAGAGGTACTCATAACCACGAGGGAAGGCAATTCGAATTGATTTACATCCTACAGGAAAACCCAAATACACGACATATGCATCACTTAAGAACACGTATGGCCACCGTTCATAAGATTGCTATAAATTCAATCCAGGGCTATCGATCCCGAGTACACGTCCTCCCCGCGATACAGTACTTCATATCTGAGGCTTAACCCATGCACTCTCCAGCGGTCCTCAAACCCGTGCAACCACCGTGCTGTTCACATCACCTCTGGATCGATGAGTATGGTTGTCCAACAATACGGCGCCCAAGTTACTAGGTTTACCAATTCCCATATTAAAGGTATGTACTTGGTACGGTTGTCCATGGAGTTGCAACGATAGGTGCTCCATTTTATCAAGTTCATTAATCAATTGAACCATAGTTGAATCTATAACCTACCGTTGACTCCACTAGTTTAAGCATAGCATTTGCTAACGGAAAAGCTTTCTAACATAAGCTACTTATAGGTCACTGCCAGAGTATGCAAGTGGATTTCATCCAAGTCCTACACTTAATGCACAATAAAATATTCCTATCTTGTGACAAGAAAAGGGACTCGAAAATTAAATGGGTTATGCACCGGGGCTTGCCTTGGGAGTGATCGTAGTTAGTGCCTTCATCAAAACTCACTTCAGATCCCCACTGATCCGGTGTGATCTCCTCGGTCTCGATCCCTATATGAAATGAGCATGCATAAATACGAAGGCATACACAAGGTTTCATGGAGTTCCTTAACTAAAGATGAAATGGATGGCATGATGATTCATGGCACTTCCTCAACAAATAAAATTACGGAACTAATGCTCATTCATGAATATGTGGGCATACCTAAGTATGACATGGCAGCCACTGAATTTGAAGGGGATAAACTTCTAATTAAAGAATGTAGTTTTCAATCATCACCAATTTAGTGTATGTCTACTGTAAACATGAGCATGGCATAGATAAGGATTACATGGCACTACATGAAGATGCTGACATGAAAACATAGTACTAAGGCCTAAATTTCAGAAAGTTTATTTTTAAGCACTTTGCTAAAGTGACCATATGTAAAGGCTAGCACTATACATACAATAACAAAGTTAATTACATACTTAGCTCTAGGTACATATAGTTAATTAGGAACCAAGAGCATATAAATGGAGATAAGAATTTCTACTGTAAGGTTAAGATGAATTATTCTTCATGAATATTCCAGAAATGAATTTATTCCTATCTTTATTAAATGCACACAAAAAGCAAGATTCATATGGAAAATTCCTAATTTAACTATCAAATGATCAATTCGATAGCAAAAGCATACTTAAATTGCTTCAAATTTTTCATGGAATTTTACAGGGGTGTAAAAGTGCATAAGGGACAGGAATACCAAAGTTCATATTTAAATTTCTAGCCAATAATTTACATAAATTCAATTACTGAAAATTAAGATTATGCAATAATACTAAAAATATGCATATAATTGGAAATGTGCTTTTGCAGAACGTTTAAGGATGCCATGAAATGACCACTGAGAAAGTTTCATGAATTTACCATTTATATTTATTTACTTATGAATTTATTAAGCAAATTAGGGTTGTAACTTTAGGGAATTAAATAAATTAATTTACTGAGTAACTTGGGACTTCAACTTGTTTTTCTGGTAGAGGAGGATTTTATGAGTCAAACAAAATTGGTTTCATCACTTTTGGACTTTTATTTCTCGAGTTATTGAATTCTAAAGTTTAATTGAAGTTCATTGTTATTTACAAGAGTGCCACTAGATTTGAATTTGTCCCTGGCGCGCGCGCGCCCACGCGGTGGTCGGCGATGGCGAGCTCGGCCCAGAGGCCGATTGGCAGCGCGGCCGGGGCCAACGTGCACCTCGAATGGTCTCCACGCTGCAAGGATCCCGAGACGGGGGTCGGAGGGGAGAGGGGCTCACCGGAGGTCGCCGGCGACGATGAGCGGCGGCAGGGGCAACTCCGGCGAGGTTCGCGCGAGGGTGCCGAGGGAGAGGGAGGCCGGGGCTTGGTCGGAGAGCTTCACGGCTGGCTGGAGATGAGCGGCATCAAGGAAGAAGTCGAGGGAGAAGGCCGGAGCAGGGCTCCCGTCGGCGAGGTGGGGGCGGTTCCGGCGGCGGCGCTCTTTTCTTCCCAAATTCCGGCGAGCTCTCTACACGAGGGAGGGAGAGAGTCAAGGTGCCATGAGAAGGTTCCTTGGTGCACCGATTTGCAAAAGAAAGAGGAAGGGGGAGGGTGCCTAGGCAGAGCTGGGCGCGGTGGTGGTCATGGCGGGGAAACAGAGCTCTGGCTCGGGTTTGCCGGGGAGAGAGAGGACGAGGGAGGGCAGTGGCGCCTGGCTTCGTGGGGAACCTCCAGGGAGTTGCGCGGGGAGTGTGAGCAGAGAGAGAAAGAGCTGGGAGAGGCACTCTGAACGAGTTCCTTTTGTGCCGGCCGGAGTGAGAGAGCGGGAGAGAGCGGAGGGAAAAGGGAGCGTGGTGCTGTCGCCCAAAGAGTGGCTCGCCGGCGCCGGGGCTTCAATTCTGGCCGGTGGCACGGGGGGGGGGGGGGGGGGGAGCTGGCGATGCAGTGGCCGGAGTGGGGCGACAGTGATCGACGGCGGCATAGTGATCGGGGTACACTCGGTGTCGATCGGCTGTTGGCCAGGGAAGAAGAGAAGAAAAATTGACTCTTGACTTTGATCAGTGCTCGGTTTTGTCCAAAATTCACCACGTTCTCTTGCTCCAAACTTCACACTGATTTTTGTGTAAGCCCAGGAAAATATGTTCTCCAACTTTGCTTTTGGGTGCATCAGCTGAATTGGCTTAGATAAAGTTTGAAAATTCCAGGACAGACATGCTCCTTTCTGACTTTAGAGGAATTTTTAAGGGTATGAATTTGTTACCAAAAATTTTGGAAAAATTCTCAAAATTCTCTTTCAATGTGTCCATTCAGAATATGCAAAAATATTGGGGTACTTCCATGGGTTTTTGTAATTTTTTAGAAGGGCCCTCATTTGGATATTCTGGATTTTAATTATTTAATTTCTTCCTTTATTCTTGGGCACCTTGATTAATTATATTTTTAATTAGCCTTTAACTAACATTGGGATTAGTTAAATTCCATCTTGTGACATGGGATGTCACATGCATGCCATGGCAATATATTGAATGAAAGCATAATGATATGCAATACAAAGCATAAATGATGAGATGCAACAAGTTAGCATGAAAATACACAAGAATTAAGAACAAGCATCCATCATCATGATATCATACACAGGCATACAAGATAATCAATAAATACAAGCACTACATATGAAAAGGAAATAAATCAAGTGAGATTGAAATGAGTCAAACACAAACGAATGAAAACCATGACTCATCATAATCCATGAACAACGAATAACACCTCAAAATAAGATCCAAATGGTCTATCTCCCAAAAACCTCGTAGCTCCCCCTAGATACAAGCTACTCTCAATCGTAACAAGATCACACTCTCATTCCCCCTAGACCTAGTATCTTCTCCCCCTTTGGCAACAAGCACCAAAAAGCCAACAAGGCAGGAAAAGATGAACATCTAAGTGCTCGTGGTCGAAGAAAGTGGTGCAGCAACATCCTCTGTGGGCTCTGCTCCTGGCTAATCCTGAGGTGGATCCTGCTGTGCTCCTTGAGCCTGTGCCGCCTGAGCATCCAGCTGCTCAAAGAAACCAAGGTCTATAGGTGACTCAGACCCGCTGTTCTGTGCTGCTGTAGTGACTGTGACAGTCTCCTGAGCTGAAGTCTAGAGTAGTATGAGGTCTACCACATCCTGCTGAGAGAAACCTCCATGGACAAGATCCTTTGTTGTTTGAGTAGTAAGAGTGGAAACTGTGGCAGTAAGAGGTGGAGCTGAAGCTATAGCTGTCTCTGGGGCGGTCTGGGAGTCTGCACGAGTAGTGTGGACTATGTCTGAGGACATACTCCTGACCGGTACATGCTGGGAACTGGAAGGTCCTGCCATCTGCAAGCTAGAAGAGTGTGAGGGTGATACAAGCAACACAGACACAGAGAAGGCTGACACGGGAGAGAGCTATGCTGAAGAAAAAGTATGTCCTGCTCCCCCTATCGGTAAGACCCCTGAGAGTGACAATCCGCTGGACTGTGCTATCATCAGTGCAGTGAAGGGTCCTGGCTGAGTCTGCAGCTACTGAAACTATGGAATCACTGAAGGTCCTGGCTGCTGACCGGCCTGCCTCTGAGTAAGCTCCGTCATCGGAGTCACTAGAGCGAAGACAAGGGCCATCTGCTGACGCTGAAGCTCTGCCTGTCCTTTGATCAGCTCAATCATCTGACGTCGGTCCTCTGACACACTCTGTATAAACTCACCCAACCGTCCTGCAAGTGCTGTCACTGTGATAGTGTCCTCAGACTGTGAACCTGTCGGCTGGGGAGGCGCTCCTGTACTGAATGACTCAGGAATCACCGTCTATGGCTGAGCTGCCTGCTCGTGTAGTACCGGTGACTCCTGCTCCTCCTCTCCTGTGTGCTGTCTGGAGGTAGACTGGGATCCCCTAGGGACTCTAGGTGAGTAGCTAGTGGTGACCTCAGGGAAAGCGTCATACTGCTCCTCCATCACTAGGCCCATCCTCCTCAAGAGACAGCAAATGTAAGGCCTGTAGACCAAGTGATGTCCTCCAACCCTCTCAGAGATCACCTCCTCGTCTATCGACACCATCACGTCTATCGGCATCTTCCCTCCCTGAGGTCTGCGGGGTGGTGCAAGTGTACCATAGGCACTCCTATATATAGTAAGAAGTCTGACAAAAGAAGTCCTAGGTTATGGATCAGATCCTATCTAGTCACACACTGTGGCTGCCCTCTGAACAAGAACCAGAACTCTGAGCGGTCTCTGGCAACCCACAGTGTGGTGTAGAACTCTAGCACCACGTCCTCTCTGAACCTGTGTGGAGCAGTAACTAGCTCTGCTAGCCCTGGCAAGTACGTGAAGTACTGCTCCATCTCTGTGCCGGTGGCCCTCCTCATGGCCTCGTATGTCGTGTACTGTTGCGGCACAAAGAGTCTGTCCTTGCCTCTCAGGCCAAGGTAATGTCTCAGACCCTCACCGATCCTCCTCTGGAGGCTAGTCCAGTACCTCTCTCCAGTAGCGGGGTCTTTGGGAACTGGAACCCACTGCTCGAAGGGTACAAAGTGAAGCGCCTTAAGGTCCTTGCCAGGAACCTTAAGGATATCTGGCTCTGTCGGCTGCCTGTACAAGCCTCTACAGCCTCCTTGTGCACACCTCACAGGTGCACCTCGGGTCTCCTGCCCGATGAGCTGTCCACTATGGAATAGTCTGCTCAGCCTCCTCCTCTGACTCCTCCTCCTCAACCAGCTCCTCAGACTCTGAAGTCTCCTCACCAGTCTCCTCCTCCTCGGACTCCTCCTCCTGCTGCCTAGAGGATCCCTGATCTGTAGTTCTCGACGATCTCCCCTGATGGGAAACTGAAGTACGCTGCAGCCACGGCGGTGGCACGACTCCGACTGCTAGAGGTGCAGTCCTCTGCCTGGTGCTCCTCAAGCCCTGGTCCTCAGCTGGCTGACTGATCCTTAGACGGGAGCCAGGTGTCCTATGTGACTGCTCCATGGCGTCCAAGTGGTGAGCCAACCTCCTGGCTCTCTCTGACTCTGGATCCAGTCTCAGTCTCTTCTTGGTCTTAGGCTTCTCAGGCATCTTCCCATTTCCCTTGTCCTGTCCTGATCCTGCCATGTCTGCCTGCTGACTATACTGTTATCACTGCATGCACATTGGTGTAGATGGGATAAGCATAGAGTCCTAATACATCTACAAGCAAAGCACCGCTAGGAAAGAATGCACAATAGAAATCCTAGCACTGAACAAAGGACATGATCACTAGGCAAGTATGCAAAGTAACAACAATGATCATCGACTATATGTGGCTGGTGTGAGTCATCTAGTGTACAGTCAAATAATAGCAATAAATCTAACTGTAGACTAGACAGGAGATAAACCCTAGACATGCAATTAATAGATAGGCATGAATTAATTGCAGACTAGGTTGAGTCAATTAGCTCATTAATGCAGCTAATCATGGGTAGATAATTCAATTGCATCAATTAAAGCTAATTACTCAAATTGGGATATAATTCGATGAATAGGAGAATAGTAGCAATACCCCGGGGATGAGTCGAAACCGAAATCAACCGGAGAATCGCAACCGATCGCCGAAAAGATCAAAGCTTGAGGATTGGTCTTGCCGGCAATGGAGGTGGAAGGGAATTCACCCTAATTGGCAGGGGGAGAGCACTACTCATGCGTGCGGGGTGGAGAATAGAGCGGTGGCGAGGCAAGGCGGTGCTGGGTCGTCGGTTGTCGGCAACAGCGAAGGGCGGTGCGGCGGCGAGGCCGAGGCAGGCGGCGCAGCGCAGGCGGTGGTGGGTCTGCTATGCGCGCGGGTGCGAGACTGAGCGCGAGTGCATGGGCGTGTTGACGGTCCTTAAATGCTAAATCTGACCATCAAATCCTTACATAAACAACATAAAAGGAATAAACAAAATAGTGATAGCAGTTTATTATTAACCATTTCCACGAGTTTTGGTGAGACATGTGTTTGCAGGTATAAATGAGCCAAAATATGCAAAAACATGAAGAAACGCCCCGTTGGCTGATACTGCCGTAAAACAGCCGGCCGACAGGGTCGTATGAGGCTGAAATCAGGGCCCAGCAGGGTCGTGATGGCTGAAATCAGAACTCAGCCGATAAGGTCATATCAGGCTGAAATCAGCCACCCGGCTGGTTAAAACAGAGTCTCATCAGGTTGAACCATCTGATCCAGCCGATCCTGCAAAACAATCCATCATGAGGCCGTTTTCTATCCCCGGACTAAGGGGGGCAAAGAGTGAAGAAGTAAATGAGGCATCCACGTGGCACAACTTGGACAAGGGAAGACATGACCCGGAGGGGGCCGACACCAAAAAATGGGCCGCCGCCCGGCACAAGCCGCCGCTCGGCCTACCCCACCGCCTGGCAGGGTTTGCCGCCCGGCCTGGATTGGCCACACAGGGTTACCTGCCCATGAGGCCCATGAGGCTTACCGACCCCAAAACGGAGATTTTGGGGGAAACTGACCAAGGAACCACTATCAAGACAAGATCTGAGCCGTTCGAAGCGAGTCAGTTGGAAACCGACCAAATCCCGTGGCCGCCCGACCTGGGCTACCGCCCAGCGATGCATGCTGCCCGGCATGCCCGGCCGCCCGGCACACGTGGCCGCCCGGCATGGCCCGCCGCTCGGCGAGGGAATTTTCGCCCACCAACTCGCCTCCACCTTGAAGTACCTGCCAAGTCTCCACCACCTATAAATAGAGGGGAAATTCGGCATAAATAAAGGATAACACAACAAGAAGATTTAGAGCTCTACTCAAAAGGTTTTAGCACTACCAAAGTGCTTAGAAAATAGGGAGAGAGTGAGGGAGAGTTAGGAGGAGGTCCGGGCTTGTCGGCGCCTTCTCCATACTTGTACCTCAGTAGATGCTTTCCTTTCTTAGTAAGTATTCGTGATCTTCCATTGGTACTTAAGTTTCCTTTTTAAGTAAGTTCTTTTCTTAGTTGCTTACGAGATCATCACGCTACTTAGTTAGAGTATCATAGTCTTCTATAAGTGTGATGTCGAGCCTTTGATAGTAATTAATAGCGTAGACGTGGTGTCTAGGCTAGAAGTTACCTTTGTTTGCCGTGTGCCCCATGGTTTGTAGAGGTAGTCGGTAGGTGGTGACAGCCCTATCCATCCTTAGTAATCCTCCACGTTCGGGTACGTCGTAGAGCTGTTGGCCGGAGTCGCCTGTGGATGCAGGGGTAAGCCGGTGCCCGAAGTAAGCATTTATACATTGAACCTATCTTATTTTAGGATCTTTTAGCATAGAAATCCTCTCTTGGACGGATTAGTTTACAAGAATAGTACACACATACTCCCTGTGATTCGATAACCTAGAATACTCCTGAGTGAAGTGCTACATTGGTATTCGTGCGCTTGCGGATTTATCTATGAACATAGGAAATACCAACAAGCAATTCTGGCACTGTTGCTGGGGATAGTTATATTTCTGGTGCGACGCTAAGAAGTGTCAACAAGCATTTCTGGCGCCGTTACCAGGGAACGGTTGTTGTTCTATCTTCGAACCTTTTTTCGTCCTCGTATCGTTTTTGTCTTTCTTTATTTCTTTCCCCATTTCTACAATGGAGCAACCTTCTATCCAATCCTTTTCTGCTCCAAAGGGTGAGTTCTTTGAGCCACCACCGTCCATGGACCCAATTCGTACTTCTGGCTACGAACTTCGCCCTGGCTTTATAGCCATGGTTTGGGAACAATACTTTTCTGGTTTAGATAGTGAAAACCCATACCATCACCTACGAGAATTCGAGCAACTGTGTTCGTGCCTTTCTATAAAGGGCATGACACAGGAACCTCTAAAGTGGAAATTGTTTCCCTTTTCCCTCATGGAGAGGGCGAAACAATGGTATACTCGTACTATCAGGAGTGCAAATGGTGATTGGGAAGAACTTCGAGATAAATTTTGTCTCTCTTTCTTCGCTATGTCCTGTATTGTCTCCCGTCATATGGAAATTCTAGGTTTTTGCCAGAATGAGAAGGAATCTTTAGGTGCAGCCTGGGCTAGGCTTAATTTGCTATCCAAATCCGGACCCAACCTTGCCATTCCTGAGCTGATGTTGCTACAACATTTTCGTGAGGGTTTGAATAAGGAAGCTGCCCTATACCTTGACACTGCTGATGGAGGATCGTTTGTCCACAAGACCATGATGAAAAGAAGAGAAATCCTAGACCGTATTCTAGAAAACACTTCCTTCCTTTCTGATCACGTCGAACCCCTCCAGGAGGAAGCCAAGTCGAGCCATGAGGAACTCTTAATAGCTGAATCCAACCCCATTCCTTGCATACCCCAAGATTCGACCATTGAGCCCTCACCCGAACCGGGAACACCTAGGGAAAAATAAATTCAGCCCTTAGAATTCCCATTTGACTTTAAGGAAGATATTTTTGAAGATTATGGAAACACCTCAAGGTATTGTTGCCAAAAGAAACCCCCAACTCCTGTCTCTCCTCCTGAGCCACTTGAAGAGGCATTCCTCCAAGAGATGGTGAAGGAGTTAACTTCAATTATGAGCAACGAATGGTTGCGAGAGGTTGAGCTATCCTCTAAAGTAATTCGAATTTGCTCTCCCTCTTCAACTATTCGATGCGACATTAGAGGAGTCATGGTGGAAGTTCTTTATAATCCCACTGTTGGTGCCAACATAGTTTCTAGTGTCTTTGCATTTGACATTTTGGGTGATACGCCATTGGCACCAACTAGTAAATCCTTCAAGAGCCCCTTTGGCCCTATTTTAGAAGGATACGGGATTTTGCAAGATGTGACAGTAAGGCACGCAAATATCGAGGCTATCCTAGACTTCCATGTCTTTGACATTCAGGATTTTGATGTCTTAATCGGACATCCCATTGAGAAACTACTCATGGATGTACCGATGCTTTTAAGTCTCGATGTAAAACTAGGAAGGGAAAAGTTTTCTGTGCCGATCTCCCGATCAAGGAACTCCCTACCAGATCCTTCCCCCGAGGAAGAGCCAATCAAGGAAGTAATGGCTATTCTTCAATTTGATTCTCTTGAACCCCTTCTAGAAAGAGCTGCTAAAGAGTTTATCCAAGAGGAGGATGAGTTTCAGGAGACAATTGAGCTACCCATTGAAGAACCGTCATCACGACCTCCGATTGAACTTAAGCCCTTGCCTTCTGGCCAACGCTATGCTTTCCTAAATGGCGACCTAGAAGCCCCTGTTATCATAAGTGATAGACTATCTGAGAAAGAAACTGCTAAACTCTTAGCCATCCTAGAAAAGCATCGTTTTGTCCTAGGCTACTCACTCCAAGACCTTAAGGGAATTAGTCCCGCTCTTTGCACCCATCGCATTCCCATTGATCCTGATAGCACACTTTCTAGGGAGCCTTAGAGGAGGCTAAATAATGCAATGAGAGAGGTTGCTAAGAAGGAGGTTTTGAAACTTTTGCACGCTGGGATAATTTATCCCGTTCCTCATAGTGAATGGGTTAACCCTGTGCAAGTAGTGCCTAAGAAGGGAGGCATGACGGTCGTTAGAAACGATAGAAATGAGTTGATCCCTCAACGCACCGTCACGGGATGGAGGATGTGCATCGACTATTGGAGGATCAACAAGGCAACAAAAAAGGATCATTTCCCACTGCCCTTCATTGATGAAATGTTGGAGCATCTTGCCAAGAATTCCTTCTTCTGTTTCCTTGATGGGTACTCTAGTTACCATCAAATTCCCATCCATCCCAATGATCAAAGTAAGACTACCTTCACCAGCCCTTACGGAACCTATGCCTATTGGAGAATGTCATTCGGGTTGTGTAATGCACCCGCTTTGTTCCAAAGGTGCATGATGTCTATATTCTCTGACATGATCGAAGAAATCATGGAAGTTTTCATGGATGATTTCTTTGTTTATGGGAAAACTTTTGATCATTGTCTTGAGAACCTAGATAGGGTCTTACAAAGATGCCAGGAAAAGGACTTAGTACTTAATTGGGAAAAGTGCCACTTTATGGTCCAAGAGGGCATCGTCTTAGGACACCTTGTGTCCGAGAGGGATATTGAGGTGGATAGAGCTAAGATCGAGGTCATAGAAAGGCTTCCACCTCCGATTAATGTTAAGGGGATCCGTAGTTTCTTAGGACATGCGGGGTTTTACCGGCGTTTTATCAAGGACTTTTCCCAGATCGCCAGACCCCTCACTAGTCTTTTGGCTAAGGATGCTCCCTTTGATTTCAATGATGAGTGCCTACATTCCTTTAATATCCTTAAAAAGGCACTCATCTCAGCTCCAATCATTCAACCCCTTGATTGGACGCTGCCTTTCGAAATCATGTGTGATGCTAGTGACTATGCTATTGGGGTTGTTCTTGGTCAAACCAAAGATAAGAAGCATCACGCCATAGCCTACGCTAGCAAGACCTTGATAGGAGCACAACTTAATTATGCCACTGCAGAAAAAGAGCTCCTTGCTGTTATTTTTGTGATCAATAAGTTAGGTCATACTTAGTAGGAGCAAAGGTTATCGTTCACACTGATCATGCTGCTTTAAAATACCTGCTCACTAATAAAGATGCTAAACCAAGGCTAATTAGATGGATTCTTCTACTCCAAGAATTTGACCTTGAAATTAGAGATAAGAAAGGAGTAGAGAATTATGTTGTGGATCATTTGTTGCGTATGCAAGTGACTAACATGCAGGAAATTCTGATAAATGACTTCCTCGACGATGACATGCTACTGAAGGTGACGGGCTCCAACCCCTGGTATGCAGACATTGTGAATTTCATTGTTGCAGGATATGTACCACCAGGGGAGAACAAGAAGAAGCTCATCTATGAGAGTCGACATCACGTATGGGATGACCCGTACCTCTACAGAGTGTGTTCGGATGGGTTGCTAAGGAGATGTGTCCCAAGAATTGAAGGCACCCAGATAATCGAGAAATGCCATGCAACTCCATATGGAGGCCACTTTGGTGCATTCCGCACCCAAGCAAGAATCTGGCAGAGTGGATTCTTCTGGCCATCAATGCATCCACTCTGGCCATCAATGCATGAAGACACAAAAGAATTCATCCGAAGATGTCAAAATTGCCAGAAGCATGGAGGGATTACTGCTCGCAACACAATGCCCCTAACATACAAGCTTCAAGTGGAATTATTCAATGTATGGGGCATTGACTTCATGGGACCGTTTCCAAAGTCCTATGATTGCGAGTACATCTTGGTGGCCGTTGAGTATGTATCCAAATGGGTAGAAGCAATACCATGCAGAGCTGCCGACTCCAAGCACGCCCGAAGAATGTTCCACGAGATCATCTTTCCTCGTTTTGGAACACCGCGGATGGTTATAAGTGACGGAGGGTCTCATTTTATTGATAAGACCTTCCGGAACTTCTTAAGAGAGCTTGGAGTAAAACACAACAATGCAACTCCATACCACCCTCAGACAAGCGGGCAGGTAGAAACTTCAAATAAACAGATTAAGAACATCTTGCAGAAGACCGTGAATTAGATGGGGAGTGGATGGAAGATGAGGCTACCAGATGCACTTTGGGCATATAGGACAGCATACAAAACACCGATTGGTATGTCTCCCTTCCAGCTCGTATATGGAAAAACATGTCATCTACCAGTCGAGATGGAACATAGAGCAAATTGGGCCATCCAGAAATGGAACATGGATCTTAGGAAGGCCGGGAGACGTAGAAAAAATACAGCTATTCGAGTTAGAGGAATGGAGAGAGAATGCTTACCATAGTGCCAAGATCTACAAGGATAGAACCAAAAGATGGCACGACCGAAGGATCAAGCCTAAGGAGTTCAAGCCAGGCGACAAGGTGTTGCTCTTCAACTCCAGAGTCAAGTTGTTTGGTCATGGGAAGCTTCGGAGTAAATGGGAAGGACCATTCACCGTCATTAATGCTGCATCACATGGAGCAATCACACTCCAAGATGATGGAGGGAACCAATTTAAAGTAAATGGTCATCGTTTAAAAGTCTTCCTAGAGCCAGATAACAATGAAGGTAAGGAAGTAGATGTGATCAATTTAATTGATTTCAATGCTCTACTCTAGCATTCCTCTCTGCATTCTCTCTCATTCGAATAAATTTAGACTCCCCGGTCCTAGACCCGGTAGAGTCCTTTTTGTTTTCACAACCCATTGTTTGTTTTGAATAAAAAGCAGCCAGGTACAAGAATAAGTGTGGGGGAGGCTTCTCAGGCTTTTCAATGTGCAAACAACAGAAGTCAACATCATGAGAAAGAGCATGGCGTCCAGGCACATCCCAACTTCCACCCTCTTCAATACGGCAATTTGTGCACTCAATTCCTTCACCTCCTTGTTTTGCGAGTTAAAATTATTTTCTCTTGAATCAATCATAAAAATTTAACTCGAAAAAATTAAAATGAACCTTGTGGAACCCTCATTTTATTTCATGCTTCTATTTGGTGGGCTTGCATGCTCCTTATTCCTAGTTCATAAACCTATTACTTGTGAACTACATCTTTAGGAAAGAATGTCACCTAGGTAGTTGATGCATGAGATATGGTTTGACGAAATGAATCTTTCTTTTATGCTTGATATGCTTGAGAATTTTTCTTATAAAAAAATCAAAAAATTAAAATCAATAGCTTGACTCCTCAATGATTATATGTTCCTACCAAAGCCATATGATGAACTCATTGAAAATCTTATGCATATGCTACTTGTTGTTTCATTGAACTTTGTCAAATTGTTGTGACCCTTGTGAGTTACTATTTATGACTTTTTGATCAAGATTTTGTGCACACCACTTTGCTAATACTTCTTCACTGGAAGTTAGCACCACCATATCCATCATCCATATGCTATTTCTTCTATACTGGAAGATAGCAATTCCATGTCATCATCCATCCATTAAATAAAGTACTCCATCATATTCTGATAGACTCCCTCTCCAAATATCCTTGTAAAAGTGACATGGGCTATTCATGATTCAAAAAAAAAGGTGAAAAAATAGAGAAAGAATTAACCCATGTTCTAAAACGCCTATCCAATAGAAGGGAGGGAGCATCTTAAAAGAAAAGGGAGTATTCACATTCAGTCATTTTCCATCCACATATCCACATGTGCACATGCTTGATCAAAAGTTCATGAATTATTCTCCATGGATCCAGTTTTTGACTTAGTAATATATGAGACACAAGTATGCCTCCCTTTTATCCCTACCTCGAGCTCCACATAAAGCCATATTTAGAAGTAGGATGAAAAGAGGCAATGTCCTGGTGAGGAACCATACACATCGAGCGATTTGAGAGAATCATTTGAGGGGTATAACTATGATTTGTTTTGAAAATCTTTTCAAAAACCCAAGCTACATAGCAGAATGAGTGAAGATGATTAGAGTCAGGACCATTCCATCCTTCAACCACCCAAGATAACATGATAGACACTTTAAAAGTTCATAGGTATAGGTATGACTTGGAATAATTTGCATGCTACCATCATACCAATTAAAGTTATGATTCACCTTAGTCTGTATTCCTTTACTCGAGGACAAGCAAAGACTAAGTGTGGGGGTGTTGTTGACGGTCCTTAAATGCCAAATCTGACCATCAAGTCCTTACATAAATAACATAAAAGGAATAAACAAAATAGTGATAGCAGTTTATTATTAACCATTTCCACGAGTTTTGGTGAGACATGTGTTTGCAGGTATAAAAGAGCCAAAATATGCAAAAACATGAAGAAACGCCCCTTCGGCCAATACTGCCGTAAAACAGCCGGCCAATAGGGTCGTATGAGGCTGAAATCAGGGCCCGGCAGGGTCGTGATGGCTGAAATCAGAACTTAGCCGATAAGGTCATATCAGGCTGAAATCAGCCACCTGGCTGGTTAGAACAGAGTCTCATCAGGCTGAACCATCCGATCGAGCCGACCCTGCAAAACAAGCCATCATGAGGCCGTTTTTCGTCCCCGGACTAAGGAGGGCAAAAAGTGAAGAAGTAAAGGAGGCATCCACGTGGCACAACTTGGACAAGGGAAGACATGACCCAGAGGGGGCCGACACCAAAAAATGGGCCACCGCCCGACACAAGCCGCTGCCCGGCCTGCCAGGTCGCCAGCCTACCCCGCCGCACGGCCTGGCCTACCGCCCGGCCTGGGTTGGCCACCCAGGGTTACCAGCCCATGAGGCCCATGAGGCTTACCGACCCCAAAACAGAGATTTTGGGGGAAACCAACCAAGGAACCGCCATCAAGACAAGATCTGAGCCGTCCGAAGCGAGTCGGTTGGAAACCGACCAAATCCCGTGGCCGCCCGGTGTGGCCTGCCGCCCGGCGGGGAATTTTTTCCCACCGACTCTCCTCCACCTTGAAGTACCCGCCAGGTCTCCGCCACCTATAAATAGAGGGGAAATTCGGCATAAACAAAGGATAACACAACAAGAAGATTTAGAGCTCCACTCGAAAGGTTTTAGCACTACCAAAGTGCTTAGAAAATAGGGAGAGAATGAGGGAGAGTTAGGAGGAGGTTCGGGCTTGTCGGCGCCTTCTCCACACTTGTACCTCAGCGGATGCTTTCCTTTCTTAGTAAGTATTCGTGATCTTCCATTGGTATTTAAGTTTCCTTTTTAAGTAAGTTCTTTCCTTAGTTGCTTACGGGATCATCACGCTACTTAGTTAGAGCATCATAGTCTTCTATAAGTGTGACGTCGAGACTTTGATAGTAATTAATAGCGTAGACATGGTGTCTAGGCTAGAAGTTACCTTTATTTGCCGTGTGCCCCATGGTTTGTAGAGGTAGTCTGTAGGTGTTGACAGCCCTATCCGGCCTTAGTAATCCTCCACATTCGGGTACATCGTAGAGCTGTTGGCCGAAGTCACCTATGGATGCAGGGGTAAGCCAATGCCCGAAGTAAGCATTTATAGACTGAACCTATCTTATTTTTGGACCTTTTACCATAGGAATCCTCTCTACCCTCTGCCTACCATATTCTTGTTGTCCTTGGACGGATTAGTTTAGAAGAATAGTACACACACGTTCCCTGTGATTCGATAACCTGGAATACTCCTATGTGAAGTGCTACATTGGTATCCGTGCACTTGCGGATTTATCTATGAACGTAGGAAATACCAACAAGCATTTCTAGTGCCATTACCAGGGATAGTAATATTTCTGGTGCGACGCTAAGAAGTGTCAACAGGGCGCGCGACGGTGTGGATGCACGGCGGTGGCGGGTGCGTGCTCTCAGCGGCGACTTGAATGAGGAAGAGGCCAAAGGTCCTCTGACCGATTTTGACCTAGGTCAAATAATTGATGAATGGCCGAGATTCAACAAGGAATGAATCAACGGTCATAGATCGGGAGATGCTTCGCGCGATCAACCATAGTGACCGGACGGTACGGTCTCTGGACCGGACTGTCCGGTCTGCTCTGGGTCTGCTGGCGAACCATACAGACCGGATGGTCCGTTCACTAGGACCGTACTGTCCGTTCTATACGACCAGACTCTCCAGAACACTGTGCCCGAAGGCACTGACCGGACTATACGGTCCGAAGATCGTACTATACGGTCACTACCAGGAAAATGCTGAATCAAGGAATTTCTCCATTTTCCATGTGCCCATGCTAAACACGCAAAGAACACCGCACTTGGAATATAGAGGGAGCTCTCAAACACTCTTTTTCAAATAGTGGCATTCTATGGCCTCATAGTTTTCGCAAATGCCAAATGAAAGATCGAGCAAATAAGAACCAAGGCAATAAAGAACCAAAAGGGTATGTATGAGCCTTAGTCCATGAACCATGCGAGTAGATTTAACCTCGGAGTTCATAAGAGCTTGCTCAATGGGCATGAAGCACAATTCTTTCCTTTGGTCATACTTACGGAGATGTAATCTCATATAGAGCATGAGGCACAAATATCTCCAAATGTGACAAGCCTCCTTTGTGTTTCCTATATGATGCAAGCAACAAGCAATTTACACATGCAATGAAAGTAAACATGCGATGTGAATGCAAGCAATATTAATCAAGACACAAAGGAAATCTAACAATGTCAAGTTTGAACCCCTCTCAAGCTTACTCACTATAAGCCATACCCTTGCCTTGAGAGAAGCCAAACCACCATCTCAAGCACTCCCCCTTGCTTATAGCTATCTTGAGTGGGTTAGACATTGACTAATTTTTATGTGTTTTTCTTTTAGTTATTTACACATGCATGGATGCAAAGCATACTAGTCATAAAGGAGTCCTAATTACCATGCAATGCAAGAGAAAGAAAAACACACTACAACTACCAAAAACAAAAACAAACACGATTACCTCCCTCATGAGTAGATAGGTCGTTGAGGTCCATGTCACTTGTGGTGGACTTCAGATGATCTTCATGAATGCGCTCGGTCCACCACCATCACCATCTAGGTCTTGTTCTTGGGCACCCACTTGTACGTAGCCGATCTCTCAAGATCAACAATGCACTTAGGCACCCATATGCTCTTGACCTTTATTCTCTTGTTTGGCGGTCCCAAAGCCTTGGCTTTCACCTTGCCATCCTTGTTCCTAAAAAGCTTGAAGTGGGTGTTCTCATGGAACAAGTTAGCATTAGGTAAAGCAATGGAACTTCTCACCCTACGACAATCCTTGGTGGCGTGGCCATCCTTGCAACACCTCTCACAATAGTAGTCGTCCGTGAGTAGGGGCTTGATCCATTCGGGAATGGACTCACTCGTCCCGATGATGTCGATGGCGGCGGGATATGAGCCAAGTCCCCGGTGGGAGACGTTGTTCACAAGGTTTCTTTCAAGAATCTCCTTATGAATGGCTCTACCACGTGTGAGCCTCTCGAAGCCATCCATCACCATCTTCCTCTCTTCCTTGAGCTTGTGATATTCCTTCAAAACAAATGGCTCAAGAGAAGAAACCTCAACCGAGGTGGTTAGTTCATCACACATAGTAGAAGCATCACTCTTTGAAGAACTAGAGGAGGGAGAGGCAAGGTCCTCAACATTGATGGCCTCAAAAGTAATCTCAAGGGCCTTGTACTTCTCATGAAGCTCTACATGATCACCCTTGAGTTTGTCATAACTCTTGTTTAGGGCATCATGAGATGTGACAAGGTCCTTGAGCTCACTCTCAAGCTCACCAACATGGTCCTTAGCCAACTTACACTCTTTTCTTAACACATCCAACATTTTGGATTTCTTGACGGCGATGTCGCGGGCTTGCTCAAGCATACTCCACAACTCGGCACAAGTGCCCTCCTTGTTATCTCTATCATCACTACTCTCATCCTCACTCTCTCCAAGTTGGCTCGAAGCCATGAGGCATGTGGGAGGAGGAAGGAGAGCACGAGGTTATGTGGTCTTGATCATGGCTAGGCCGGCCACTTCTTCATCACTTGAGGAGGTGGACTCATCACTTGAGTTGTCGCTTGTCCACTCCCCTACAAGGGCCTTGCGAGAGAAATTTTTCTTGTAGTCTTGGGCTTTGCCTTTGCCCTTGGACTTGTCTTTGTTGAAGATCTCTTCTTCTTTTGCTTGGCTTTGGAGTCTTCTTCTTCTTCTTCACTTGAATCTTGTGACTTGAATGCTTCATTCTTGGGCTTTGGGCACTCACGAACAAAGTGATTTTTTGACCCACAATTGTAGCATTTGCCCCGGGACTTGGAAGCAAACTTGTTTTTGAATGTCTTCATTTTCTTCATGAGAAGAGCCAAGTCCTTGGTCAAGTCACCCTCATCATCATCTTCTTCTTCATCGTCGGTGTTAGCCTTCTTGCCTTTCTTGCTCTTGCTTGATTCTTGCTTATCAGCTTGTAGAGCAAGATTGGATGGTTGAGGATCATCCATCCCTAGCTAGTAGCTCTCGAAGGCGGTGATCTTGCCAAGCACATCCTTCATGGTCTTGGTCTTGAGGTTACTCTGCAAGGTGTATGTGATGATGGACTCATACTTGGGGTCTTTGAAAAGCCTCAAGAATCTTCTGATGACTTCCACGGGCTTGAGCTTGAAATCATCCCCAAGTGCAATGATCTCCTCCACTAGCACATGAAAACAAGAATAAACAACATTAGCTCTCTCATGTGGTAATCTAGCAAAGTTATCATACTTGTTCTTCAGCACGTAGTATCTTTCCTCTTTGACATCACTAGTACCCTCGTGGATACTCTGAATCTCAATCCAGATACCGTGTGTTGTCGAACTAGCATCCAATCTAGCAAACATATCCTTGGAAATGCATGAAAACAAAGCATTCTTGGCCTTAGCGTTGTTCTTAACAAAGTCAGGCTGAAGAAGGTTAGCATTCACATCGGACTCATGGGTCACCGTCCATATCTCCGGATCAAGGGACTCAAGGTAGGCTTGCATACGAGCCTTCCAATACGTGTAGTCCTCCCCATTGAATATGGGTACACTCCCCACCTTTCCCGGCATCCTTACTCAAGGCGGTGAAGTCTCAAGTTGAGCACTTGGCTCTGATACCAATTGTAAGGACTGAAGGCCTACCGAGAGGGGGTGGGGGTGAATCGGTAGCCGACCACGAATCCGAAAACTTCAGTTTCACGCTTCTCAAACCTAATGAATCATTGCAACCTAAACAATTCTAGTAGGCCAAGACCCTACATATACTAATGTTCATGATGCAAAGCAATGCGCAGAAGCTATTCACACTATCCTATGTAAGCCACAAGTTACCCTATCACTAGAGCACACAATTGCGGAATAGTAAAGAGACGGTCAAGGAATGCTCATGATTTTTTCCTGAGGTCTCGAAAGGCTGGCGCCTTCCCCTACTCCTCGTTGGACCACTTGTCACACCCGGTTTTAAGGACAAAACCGAGTGCTTATCATATGTGTGCCAGGAACAAGTTTCACACATATCGACAGTAAAAGTGAATAATAGTATAACCAATGTCATTATTATAATATACCGTTATTACATAAATAATTATGTTTAAAGACTGAAATGACTCTCAAACTAAATAGCAGTGGAAAACACCATAACTCCACAGGCAATCGACCGGGGGCACGCACGCCTAGTAGTAGTCGTCATCAATGTAGTTCATTTCTCCATCTTCTGAGCAGAAGTTTATAGTACAACAATTGCTCCACGAAACAGCCTCTCTGGACGTACTGACCGGACAGTCCGGTCACTATCTAGACCGGACAGTCCGGTCACTGTCCAGACTGGAGAGTCCGGTCTCCACCGGACAGCTCCTCCAGAGTCGTTGCTCTCTGTCCGCTGCTTCCTCGACCGGACCGTCCGGTCCACTTTCTCTCTCTAGTCCAGGAGCCTCCGCAAAATGCACCTCTTCTGCCGTCCCTGCACCTGTACTGACTGGACCGTCCGGTCAGTAGACCGGACCATCCGGTCTATACAGACTTACCTGTTGATAGACTCCTGCTTCTTCGCGCTAAGCCCCGGACAATCTACACATAGTGACCGTACAGTCCGGTCTCCACTGACCCATCTGTCCGGTCTCTATGTCCAAAAGCTGAAACTCATCGTCCTCGCTTGACTTGGTTTCCCAGCTTCTTCGAACAGCTCCTTGGCTTCTTCACTGTCACCTAGTGCCTGTGATTTCACCGAGCAACCTTGCACATCACCGACTAGACATGACCTAAGAGAATGACCTAGACCCCCTTGATAGTCTAGTTTTTCCTATGGACTCAAAGCCCTAACAACTACTCAAGTGTACCAAACACTTGCACCATAGCTTGTTATCCGCTTTGATCCATCTCCATCAACCCTTGGACTCATCAAGCTCATCAAGCCATCATGCTTGTGGTCATCGTCATCAATCGCCAAGGCAACCATCATACATAGATTTGTAATAGAGTTAAGAGATGATTCCTACATAGACAACACTCGTGTAGATGTTAACCCACAATTTCATAGTTGTCATCTATCACCAAAACATCCATACCACGGGGATCCAATCATCAATGGTCATGAAGCTTATAACATGGACAACCTTCCATGAGTTTCCCTTGGACACTAATGACAAGCAATGAACTTCCATTAGATAGTAAACAATTCTTAGTAATGGAACGCTCATAATAATTAATAAGTAGTAGAATCACCTCATGTTGTAGTTTCTTCTCTCTTGCCCAAGTTATTGGCTCCAAGCAAATGACTTTGTCATATTCAGCATAATACTTGGTAATGTACAATGAGGCTTGGTCTTGTTGATAATGCTCCAACGCATCATGTGGTATGTCCTCATCATCCTCCCCTTCTTCAAAAAGAGTCAACCTCGACTCTAATTTTTCATAGCCAAGGAAGAATGAAAACAATCCAACAACCTTGAATGTGTTGCTTGTTATAATCTTGAAGGCTCCATCATCAATCCTAGTAAGGATCTTGAATGACCAATCTCCTCAATGTAATGGCATGTGAACTGTATCCATCCGATGAGACTCCCAATTTAAATCTTTAGGGCCAAATATCATATTCTGAAAGTTCTTCTAGAGCATCATAGCATAGGACCCTGAATTCTTCTCAATTTTTAGCTTTTTCTTGATGGAAATCTTCATCTCATTTTCAGCTTTGTTGGAGGCCTCCATGTATGCTTGATCTCTTTCAACTGGAAGCTCAACATGTGGCAAGAAATATCCCGACTCTTGGATCATTGCCCACAAAAGCATGGACAATGTGCAATTGGTCATTGTTGATTTTACAACCCATTGTAGGTGAGATGTTGGTGAGAACAACAACTTTGTTCTGCGCCTGGTCCACAAAGTCATCCAAGAACAGCTGACATTGTTCTTATCATGACCTGCAACAAAGATTCTTGGCACTTCATGTAGTCTTGCAACTTCCCTGAAAAACAAGTCAGCTACACACGACACATTGTCGCTCTTGCCATACAGAGATATTGTTGCAAAATTTAGAAGCACCATAGCTGAAATGCTCTCCTTCTTAGTTGTAGACAATCCAATGATGAAATGCGAGAGTATGTCTTTTAAAAATTCAGGGAGTGGAATGTACAAATCATGAGAATTCAGTTTGCATTAAGGCTTATGACAAGTGGTCCATCGCTGCACTAATATATGGACATAATGCCTCACCTTAGGCCAATGGAATAGATGTCTTAGCAGCAAGTTTGTCATTTCTTTCCCAATATGGCCAATCAATCTTCTCATGTATGATTCCTGCAATAAGATCAAGGACAAGGACGATTCTGGGACACACAACTTGTTAGCATAAAACAAGTACTCATCATTGGCATGGTACTTATTCTAACATTTTTCACCTTGAAAATTTCAAATATGGAGCTAGAAAATTAGGTTTAGTGACAAAAAGTTGCTCCACATTTTTCTCGAACATGAGCTCTATAAACAATTGCTCAAACATGTCCACATGTTCAACAATGATGTGGCCATACATGTCAATGTTGTCAAAGTAATCATGATGTATCAAGGGAATCAAAGTGCATGACATTCTTGTAAAGTTCAAATGTTTTGGAATATGATGGGTCCCACTAAGCAAATCAATCATAGAGAAATTACTAGAACAACATGGCTCATCATACATTGTAATAAAATTAGGATCAAGATAAATATATCCAATGATGATGATGCCATTTGAAGTTCCACAAATAAGATATGTACTAGATGTTCTATCTTTTGTACGAACAAGAGCCATAGATACATCACAAGAGCGAAGGGTTTCAGAGTCGTACCATTTATCAAGTAGCTCTCATAGTCGTTGTTGAAATTGCCTTGTTTCTTTCTGATGGGAATGGTAACATGGCGGGGAGAGAACAACAGGCGTCTCCATCAATGGCATTCCATTCAATTCCTGAAACACATTAGCAAAAGCACTAGGAAGAAGAGTTAACTCATTAGTGAAAAATAGCATAGTGTTGGGTAGCAATAAGGTTGCTATCTGGAAATTGTTTCTCACTTCTTTCTTGTCAATTTTTCTATGTTTCATGACTAGGATGTGGCCCTCATTCTCTCTTTTTCCTCTCATGTTTGTCTTGTGGCACTCACTCACAAATTTGTGGACGACACTCATATTTTTCTTTTCATTCCTTTCACCATTCAATGTATTTGTCTCAATTTTCCTTTGTTGTTTGGTTGCAAGGATTGTTAAGAGCAGCAACTCATCTCCTTTACTGTCCCACAATAATACGTGAAAGGTGTCATGACCTTCATATATAACATGTCCATAAAATCTCCATGGTCTCTCCATAAGTGTATACCAGCCCATGATTGGCATATCATCACATTTGGACACAATGTAATCAGATTTGCTGAAAGTTTCTTTTGCCCAATGCTTCATTTTTAGATACCAATGATTTCTTGAACAATGTACACAAGGAGGAGCAAGATGATTCAGCAAGAGTGTCTTGTTTTCTTCATAAATTTTGATGCATGGAAAATGATTGCAGCCACTATCATCAATTGTCAACACACCCAAATTAGCATTCAACTTTGCCTTGTGCTAAAATAAGCTGAACTGTTGCTCTTCTTCATCATTATTAATCTGAGGATAATTTAGTAGGACTGCTTCATGTTTATCACAAAATTTCATGCTGTGAAAAAGATTGCAGCCACTACAACTGGTTGTCAACTCACCATAATGGATGTTTAGGTGAGATTTGGGCTAAGATGTGTTAGACCATTGTGCTTGTTCATCACTCTTGATCTGAAGACTCAATGTTTTGGCATCCACAATGGTATCACCAAGTGCTGAATGACATAACATGTGTTCATTTTCTTCTTCCACTTGAGTAGCATGTGACCTGTCTTGTTCCATGAGAGACTCACTCACATCTTCAGTAGTTGTTTCCTCCTCATCACATTTAGATTTAGTCACCAAAATATGTTTGTAACAATCCTTCAAAGTATCACTTTGTTCCATGGAATTGAGACATGGATTGCTAAAACTTTTTGAGGCAAAAATTTCAGGGCTGCTCGTTGTGATGGATGATCCTATTGATTTCTCCTCACTTGGTGTTTGGATTGCCTTCACAAGAGAATGATGTTGATCCTTTGACTCAGGGTTACATTCAGCTGAAAATAAATTTCTTCCAAGGTCAAACTTCACATCTTTTGGAGGAGTAGAGTGAACATTTGAACTTGAGCTTGTGCTTGTTGAAAATAAGTTTCTTCCCAAGTTAAATTTCACATCATTTAAACCTTTGGGCTGAGCTTTTAATGATGAGTGTTGGCTTGCTAAAAATAGATCACTTCCTAAACCGATCATCACTTTAGTAGAAGCATTGGATGATGAGTTTGAGTTAGAAAATGCATTGTTAACTGTTCGGGCTTCAGCTTGCAATTCCCTTTCAATCTTTGGTGTAGCAGCATTTTTCCTTTCAATACCTCTCACACCGTTGTTAGTACCACCATTATCTTCAAATCCAAGCCTTTTTCCATGCGGAGGAGCAGCAGGTGCAGCAACTTGTAATTTGAATTTAAATCTTTTTGCAGTAGTACCTTCAGTTTCATGTCCTTGCACATGGCTATGGGCAGCAACACCATCAGCTCCACCACGAAGTCTTGTATCATGTATGGCAGCAACATGGGTAGTAGCTTCATAGGCAATATCATCATGCATTCTTCTATGCACATCATCTCTCAATGCTTTCACAATATCTTCAGCAATGTTACTATGAACATTACTCATGTTGTCATTGAACTAGACCATGAATTCTTGCAAAACTTGCTGTAACAAAACTTGATTCTTCCATCACATCACCTGCCATGGTTAGTGGGAGAAAATAGGATAATTCAAGCTACGTGGTTGTGGTGGGAATCACTCAATCTCACCTTCTCTTACCACCGAAGTTCTTCTGTATCCTTGCTAAAATTGCGAGGTACAAACAAACCTTGGTGGTAGTCGACACAACAAATATGATATATATCAGGTGAAATTAAAGTCACAGTGCATTCTAAAAAGAGATTTATTTGTAGAGCTTGGAGAGTTATTTATGTGGCATGCAAACTGAAAATTCAAGTTATTGTCAAGTTAAGTAATAATCCAACCAATATAACAAAGTCAATTTGCTGAACTGAAAACAAATGAAATGGCAAATGTGTTTCGCAACTCACACACAAAGATGGTGGAACTTGTCGCAGCCAAGGAAATGAGCTAAACTGAATATTCAACTCAAACACAAAAGCTCAATGCTACACAAGTTATGGAGAGATGCTAGCTGATTGCTTTCATAAATAAGAGGGCTACAAGATTTGCACAAATTTTGAATATATGACAAACTGAAACAATAACAAGCAAGCCAATCAATGTGGTGATCTCAGCACTTTCTCTATTTCTTTTAATTCTTTTTTTTTCTTTCACTCTTCTTCGCTCTCTTTTTTTTCCTTCTTTTTGCCACTGAAATCAGAACATCAGACTGTATACAATAATAAACTATTGATGTTCAAAACAAACATCAGTTTCAGCAAAGTGTAAAGACCTTAAGCAACAACCTACAACTAGTCTCAATAGGTTCAAAGTGTTCACAAAGGATGGCCTGGTGTACCACTAATATTTACTACACTTGGTGTACACAAAGAATGAGTCGACACACAAGATTTCAGTTTTAGCACAATCTAAAATTTTAATAGCTGTAGTAACTGAAACTTTTCATGCTTAAATAAATATTCCACTTTATGATTCACAACTTGAGCACCTAATATTCTGATAGTACTTCAAAATAAGCTTTCCAACAAGCTCAAGAATAACAAAATCAGATTTCGGATGCAAAAGTTATGCTTGTTTTAGTGTATGGTGGTCAAATTTCAGATTTGAGCGCGAAAATATTTCGATATGAAAGTAGACCAGAACAGGAACACAAGAATGAAGGGGAAAGCACAAATCCTGATGGGGAACTAATGGGTAAAACAAATCAGAGGTGGAATATGGAGGGAAACACACAGATTCAACAACCAAACTCGATCTGTTGGACTGAAACTTAACAAAACTCACTGAAATTTCAGATCGGGTTTTGGATAGTAGAAATTTTTCATATTTTCAGTTTAGGATGGTGAACAATAGGGGAAAGAAAGGGGAATACAAAGGGGTAAAGATCCTACCACGAAAACCGTAGCTCTGAATAACAAGATGATGCGGGGGCTTGCCCGATCTTCTTGTCGTAGAACCTAAGGATAACTGACCCGTGAAACCTGACGAATCTTGGCACCAACAACTGCTAGAACAGCCACCTGTGACAGAGATTTCGCCCAACAACATGCTTTCGTCAATGCCTAACCTGAACCACGTAAAGAAGAGGTGATACTCTTGCAAATCACAAGGAAACACAAGAACAAGTGGTAGAGAAAACTCTCAATCCTCAAGGGGGAAACTATGGCACAAACCCTAAGCATAAGAGCAATATGCTTCTCTATTTTTCTGAGTTTAATTCATGGTTATGGTTTCCACCAGGCGTACAAGGGTTATTTATACTAGTAAAACCCCTCCTAGCTGGGCCAAACCGAAGTTACATGGGTCTGTTGCAAAACAGGCAAATAAAAGTAACACCCATTCAGATCGGACAAGTCTAAACCAGTTAAAAGGAACACTTCCTAAGAAAAAGTAACACGCCCTAAGAAAAAGTAACACCCGTTTAGATCAGACAAGTCCGAACTGAAAAGGAACACTCCCAGAGTAAAAATAACATGCCCCTGAGCAAAATCAACACGCCTTGAGACAGAAAGATTTTGGAGCAGTCTTCACTAAAACAGGTATAACTCTCTCTGTAGAGATCCAATGGATGCGCCATTTATTGCATATGAAAGTAGACTTCAATACCTTTCCATCCATCTATAATACTTAGGGTGGTCCTAATGAGGACATCACTCCTAAGTATACATGCAACACTCCTTCAATTCTAGACTTGCAAGGTCCAATGACTAGAGCTCGTGCACGACGACTAAATTTAGAGGTGAGCTCGTTCCTACGTTCTTCATTATATGTCACTTTTGAGAATGGTTTGCTATCTAATGATTATATTGTAATTAGGAACCATGGAGAGGACCAGGAGATGATGGGAGAAGGACTTGGAGACGTGGAGGACCAGCAAGGACGTGGAAGCCAAGGTGGAGGCCCAACCAAAACCGACTTCGAGTCTGTTTTGGGGCTCAGGACCAGTCTGCACTAAAATGGATGTCCAGGATGCATACGGGCTCGGATTTGGATGTTCTACATATGCACGGAAACATAAGAAGAAGTCCTTTCCAATGCTGCCGGTCTTATGTCCAAATTCATCCGGAGTCATCAGGAATCATCGAAACAAGAGACGGTCCAGAATCTGTTCCGGTGCTGTGTCGCCTATTTTTGGGCTTTGGGCTTTGTATCTAGTTGAGCCCAATTAGGGGTGTGTCCAGAGGGTCTTGCACGACCCTAGGGTCTTTATATACAGCCACCACCACACCATTAGGGTTGGGGTTTTGCTTTGATTATTCTATTCATAACAGTTTCGCCGTTATCACGGTTTGTGAGACCCCAACTTTGTTAGATTCATAATACATCTGTAATTGTGTTGCATTCTTCTTTGTTCTTGCTTGTGTTCTTGATTCGCAGGCAGGGATTAGTCTTCTCGGTGAGGTCAATCATTTTAGGACGGTTGATAACCAGAGGAGATATCGTGCTGCGATTGCGGGGTTTAGAACGTGCTGTTCTGAAGCCGCATCGATTTGTTTGTCGCCTCCGACCAAATCAACATATCTAGAACCTTTTGGAAGATCAGTAACCCTTATCCACATCAGGTCCCTTCCATGATCATACAAAATTTCTCTTGAATTTGGATGATAGAATCTGGATATCTTCAGAAATAGCTCTGACTAAAATGAGGATAAATATTTCCCTGCTGCTTCAATGGACGTGATCTTTGTTGCAATGAAAAATAGACGTCCTAGGCTTTACATCCATATATAGTACTTGGTGTTTCACCTTTCAGGATGGTACAAAACTTGTTCTGAACATGGACGTTGGATTCTGAGCATCAACATGTGGACTGTAATTTTGATGAACACGTGGACAGCCTTCCATGAGTTTCCCTTGGACACTAATAACAAGGAATGAACTTCCATTAGGCAGTAAACAATTCGTAATCAATAAGGAGTAGAATCACCTCATGTCGTAGTTTCTTCTCTCTTGCCCAAGTTATTGGTTCCAAGCAAATGACTTTGTCATATTTAGCATAATACTTGGTAATATACAATGATGCTTGGTCTTGTTGATAATGCTCCAACGCATTATGCGGGATGTCCTCATCACGGACAATGCCGTCGGACTTCAGAACCGTGCACATCTCGTCTCTTCCTGCTGAGTCAGATAATGTCCGACGGAGTCGGATAAAGTCCCACTCCAGGATTATCCGACCCCTTCGGTCCTTTCAGTCGGACTCTAGAACGCTACAAAATTCGCCCGGTATAGTGGAGTCGGACAATGTTCGACTATCCTTTGACCGGGGCATTTTTTGAGTTCATCGAACCATCTTTTCGGACTCTAGAACCGTCCTCTTCGCAGAGTCAGATAATGTTCGACTCCTAGTCAGACATTAACCGATAATAATTTTCTTCAATGGCTTTTTTCAAGCCTTTGCTATAAAAAGGCACCCCAACCTTGTTTGGTCAGTTGGCCACTTCCACATCTGAAATATTCACTCCAAACATTTCTGAGCACTCCACTTCTCCTCCCCTGATTCCTACTCCAATCCTTGGTGGGTTTGAGAGAAGATTTGATTAAGCAATACATTCCACTCAAGAGCACTTGGTTCCGATATCTTTTGTGTTTGTTACTCTTAGGGATTCGTCCCCTAGATGGTTAAGCGTCGCTGGAGAGCTCCTAAGTTTGTGGTTGAGACGCGGGACGTTTCTATTGACCCTCCTTTCTGGAGATAGATAGTGAAGCATCATGCTTATCTTGGTGGAAGCTTGAAGAGGCTTAGGGTTGAAAGAGACCCGGTACTTGGTGGATCCCTCAACGAAGACGTAGGCTCCTTGGTGGAGCTAAATTTCGGTAAAAAATTCTTGTGTCTCCTTGTCTTTATTTGTTATTGATTAAATCTTATTTATGTGATTTGCTTGTTGTTATTTATCTAGCTTGATGTAGTGCTTACTTTATGAGATTTGCTTGTGTAGGTTGCTTGTTAGCTAGTGTCCTTTTTGTTGTTGCTTTCTTGCTTGCTTAGCTGCTCACTCCTAGTTTAAATTGTGCAACTTTGTCTATTTTAACAGTCGATCTATTTTTCGATGCGAGGTCGTCGGACATTGTCCTACTCTAGTCAGATATTTGAAGTAATTGAAGAATATTATACTATAGTCAGGTAATCCACTCACAAAGTTTTTCTATATTACTAATTATTCGAATTAAGTGATTGATCCCCTCTTTAGGTGACTTTCAAACATGTCAGGCTTGAGGCTAGGCCCAAGCACGGCCCTAGACGGGCTATGGGCCGCCATTGCTCTTCTATGGACCGGGCTGTGTCATGCTTGGACCAAAATGGTCGGGCTGCGGGCTGACTCTTTTAACCCGGCCTATTTGTGAGGCATGTCATGTGGCAACGAGGAGGAGGGATGCTAGGCACGGCCATGTTTGTGCGTTGGGCGGAGACAGGGTGGAGAATAGGCACGATGATGTTACATCTCTTGGCTGCAACGAGGAAGACCAAAAGACACAGGGCTGGTCAAATGATGGAGCGATGGTGGCGGCGTCTTGACGAGATGAGTGTCTTTGGGCGAAGAGCAGCGTTGGTGGCGGCTTCACTGGGATTGGAGGTATAATTGTATTTTTCATATACTAGAGGAGTTTCTTTGCTATAAGTATAAAAAAAACTTACAACACATGGCTATAACATAAGCATTGAAAAAGTGATATTTCTTCTCATGGTCCGGTACATTTACTTTAATAGTATTAAAAAATATATCAATAAATTAAGAACAAAATTCAAATGACAAATAGGTCTTAGATATTGCACTCAACATGGATTTCTTCTTCTTTCGAGCTTTAAATCCTTTCTTTCCTTAAACACTCTAATTATTGTTTTATACAGTATACTACCAGTGTTACAATTGTAATCTAAAATTATAGTATTAATTTTATTACATAAATTTTTAAAATTCCTCAGGGATATACTATGGAAACAAGAGGAGTTTTATTGTCCAAAATATTGTCCAATAATTTTAAAAAACTACTAGCCAGTAGTTTGAGGGTAATTTTATAATTGTGCTATTAATTAATAAATATGTATATTTTCATGATAGAATATAAAGTTTATAAAATCATTAAAATATTAGTTTATCTTAAAAAATATAAACATTAGTTATTAATCAGATTGTTAATATAACTTTATTTATAACAATAAAACTAATAACTATAAATCTACAACTCTTATTTTTTTTCCAATATTACCCTTAAATTAAGAAACTACTAGCCAATAGTTATGATTTTAGATTATGAAATCTATACCGCTAGATCAAAGTACTGGCCAGTAGTTTCTTAAAACTACTGGTCAGTATTTTAGACTGTAAAACTCCTCAGAAACAAACACAGACACATTGCGATCTTATAAATTGGAAAGGAAGGGATGCATGACATTGCTTTACGAGAATTTGCACCCGGATCCGACAACGTCTTGGATGTATGAAGTTTAAGTGCTGACTTTTTTTTTTCTCAAACACATAAGATAATTATGTATCTTTGTATTTTTTATATGAAAAATGGCCATTCGTACACAATACCTCCCTCAAGCTAGGACCATCACAAGAGGAGTATATGGACCATCACAAGAGGAGTGACGAAGACATAATCAAGAAGACAACAGTGCATTGTCTTGATTTAGCTATCTAAAAGTGTGTTTGGGATAAAGAAAATTCAAACGAGTTTCAAAGAAACTCATTTCTAAGATTTTTTCTATACCTGCTATTTAGAATAGAGGAATAATGAATTTCTTTTCTTCGAAAGGAATGACTTCCTTTATAAAACATAGGAAAGAAAACATGAGAGTAGAGCTAAAAAAATAAGTAGTTAAAGGTCAAGATATCATTAATATTTTTAAATATCTGACATGATTATTAAATATTTTAGTTATTTATAATAATATTTTTATTTTTATATTTCTATTCCTGCACATTAAGTTCTCCATTAAGGTTTTCTCATTCCTGCGCTTTCTCAACAACTGTGTTTTTTCCAATTTTTCATTGCATAAACTAGACGTACCTAATTTGCTCAATCCTCGAGCCCCGGCATAAATCTGACGTTTTAGAATCTGAAGTTTCAAGCGCTATCAATCCGAAATAACACTCGACCACGCATTACGGCAGCAACCTTTGCGGATATATTTCAACTTATATAACTGTATGGGCAAAGCATAACTTAACTCTTCAATTTTGGACATTATAGGAGCGAATAACATACGATCCAGCAAGATACAAAATTGCAAACATGAACAGTGTCAACTGTGACCACCTCCGTAGCTCGTCGGAGAGAGAAGTTCTTTTGGGAACCACAGATCCGTTACCCAATCATCCATCCCAATACAAACCCTCTCCTCTGCTGTGTAACATGACGATGAGCAGTGATTCATGACAACCTTAAAGCCACTTCTTGGAGGAGGGCTCTCTTCTGAGAAGCAGTGATTACGTGAGTGGATTCAGCATGTTCAAGCACGTCGGTGACAATAGCAGCAGCATGGCCAAGAGGCTCTTCGATCGCCCTCCTCAGCATGAAAGCCTAAATAGTACAAAAGACCAAGAGCAAAAGTAATTAACAGAAACCTTGTAGTCATAATATATGTAATTATTTGCACAATGTCACAGGCACTACAAGAGAAAGAAGGACCTAAACCTGTCCATGATGCGATATTTGAAGTGTGCAAGGTTGCTGGGCCCAAGGTTCACCATCCACTTGAACTGGAAAAGGCGCAAATAATTGTATCTTGATCGATTGACCTTGGGCAATCCTTCGTGCCCGAGAAAGCCCAACCTAAATGCAGCTTTGGTTTAATTGAGTCACTTACTGTATATCATTGAACTCTGTTCACTTACCTGAAGTGTTCCCAGATGCCATGTTCCTGTAATGCTAACCACTTCAAGCATCTTGTCATGGATCGACTGTGGGTCAAAGTTATCAGGATTCTCTTCCTCATTTTGCCACAAGTCAACCCCTCCCATGTAGCTTGGGATGTTTGCTACAAGGACACCTTCAGAGTCCTGAAGAATAGATAGCTATTAATGGGGGGCATATATTAAAGATGGTTGGCTCTGTCTATAATATTTGCAAGATTGTCACACAACCTCTGGTATCTCAATCTCGGTGCCATCAACCTCTAACCGAATTTGCCAAGGTAAGTCCACAAATGTCCTATCGATAATACTCTTTGCTCCTTCCCTTGCATAGAGCACCTTATTTAAGAACTGAAACCCAAGAAAGAAGCATGAGCCGTTATGGATGCATCACAGTAGCAGAACCAAAAATTGTCAGAGTCAACAATGTCAAAGGTTGAATTCAGTCGTTCCACAAACAACAGTTAATGTCCTCATCAAATTCCTGTAGCCCAGACTAAAAGAAATGGCCCCAAAAAAGTGAAATATGCGTACAAGCACCTTGAGAACTTAAATGCCCAACATGGAAATTACAATTGTTGTAGTAAAAGAGTACATATATTCAATGATGAGTAAAGGAGCATATATAATTATTAACTTCCAGCTCATATGGATTGAAGCAACACAATCTTATATGTAACAGCCATCAGTTATGTACTCAGTTGACAGCTAATATGAGTAATTTTAATTTCATCCACCTCATTCTAGATACAGGCATACAACTACATAACCTTATGATTATAGCACTTATATTTTGAATAACACACGTCATGGGCCAAATATTTCACTCCGCATACCAACATTTTGAGTGTGTTTCATTTTCTCTGTTCATTTATTTTGTTTATTCGTTACCTAGTTTAACTTACACATGAAAATGCAAAATATAAGAAGAAAAAGGACCAATCCAAGGATATACAAATATATATATATGAAGGTAAGCATGGCAGTGCAGGGACCAACTTCAGTCCATCGTTTCATTACCTGACTGTAGAATTTTTCAGGATTCTCTTCACGAAGATTATGAATGTCCAGTGCAACCTTTGCATCACAACCGATACCTGTCACCATGATAAAATAAGGTTCTTGTATGATGGGTATCAACAAAAAATTCTAAGGTTCTTGTATAAAATCTATGAACAGCTACCAAGATAGTTGTTCATGTACTTCACTAGAACTGCATTCTTTGATTTCTTATCTTCCACTGTCACCTTCCATCTATCTAGGATGGTGACTGCTGCATGGTCTATATCATGTAAAACTGTGTAGAGACCGCCTTGCTTCTCAACAGCACCTAGGCCACCTCCCCATGACAGAACTCTTGAAAGGTCATTGCCAGTGCCAGCTGGAAGAATTGCAACAGGCGGAGGTGATTCATAATTCTGCCTATCTATCGCATCAAGGACCCACCCAACAGTACCATCGCCACCACACACGAGTACTCTGAAATGTGGTACCTTTCTAAACAAAAATAATCCTCTCTCTGGCCCTTGTGATGAACTCAATTCGAACACCTAGAAGAATAATATGGCACATCAGCATCACAGATATCGCACAGAGCAGAACAACAATAGTTATCATGGCACTAGGAATTCAAAGATGTATTCGATATCATGGCAAGCTTAATGACATTTTCATCATAAAATAATTAATGGCTAGACGCATAGTAAAAGTTTAGTGTGCACGACCTGCACTGGATTCAAAAGGAAATGTAGCCTGTGCTTGAGTGAATCTCCATGCTGAGCCCCACTTCTCTTGTTGACAAAAACTAGAAGAGGTCTGGCATCAGTAGGCAAATCAGACAATGCATATTTAAGTTTAGCTCCACCAGGTACATCTTTAGTGAGTCTTCTGGGCTCTGATATGAACTCTCTGCAATCACTCTCGCTGCTACAATACTCTTCATCAATCCTGTGAGCCGTGTCCCCAGCTGCTTTTAAATCCTTAGCCCTCTGGCTAGAGTTCAATGCGGTGTCACTTGATGAATCATATGAATTATCATTACTGTCTCCAAGGGAGTTAGGAGGCAATCTGTTTTCATGCTTCTGCTTTTTACTTCGGCTCCTAAGATGTCCCCGCACCGTGGATGCAAATTCATTTGCTCCATGAGTTATGGAACTTAATATGCCTCCAGGTTTGCTCAGGGTCCTCACATAAATTGGTGAAAGAATAAGGCGTTTGAATGGACCTAAGTCACAAATATCACCTGTTTCAGTAGCCATGGCTGACTGGCAATCAACATGCACCAATCTTTGGCACCACATGCAGCAATATATGGGAGGTCCTCCAAGAAAAGATTCAACACAAGGCTCCGCACAGTAACAACAATACTGAGCTTCTTCAGATTGATCGGCTATATCTGTCCAGAGTACAGTCCATTGATGAACCACATGTTTGGACCCAAAAATTGACACACACTTGCAGTCCTTCTGAGAATTTGCCGAGCAGATAATGTGTGCAGATGCACCACAAATATTGCAACGGTGAACCATACTCTCTGAAGTCGTCATTTGCCCAAGGGGCTGAACTGGTGAAACAGATTCCAAGCATACACAGCACTTCAACCCTTTTGCACGAAACAAAGGTTCTGTACTCCAAACATGTTCAGCAGTAAGAACCTTAGGGTTTCCTTCGAAATTTCTCCTCTTTGATCTGGCGATCATTTTCATCCAGCTCAAACTGATCTTTCGCCGCCACAAGGAAAGGAAGTACAACAATGTCCAAAGACCAACCAAATCAACAGTGAAACAAGCAGCAGCTGATATCCAGAACTCTGGTGGAGTAGGGGATCTACTGTGCCAGTGGAGCTTGTGCATTTTGAATTGGTCTTGCAACCAAGCCATTACCTAGTCAAACAATATATATCTTTGAATGATAGAATGCAAGAAACTTAGACTACATCCTGTCAACCATCATGACACCACTCTTCATCAGAACTACAGGGCCAACCACATGCGTTTTTAAAATCTGAACAACTTCAGGAAATATATGCTGCAATAAGATGACAATGACATATAAATCAACTAAAGCACAAATAAGACAGTATTAGCCAACATGAAAGAGGTTAATCGGTTATACTGGACAGTATCAATTAGCAGATCGCAGTTACACTTCATAAAATATTGAAAATTCTCATTTATCAAATTAAGTGCCACATGAACCTAAAGGTTAATAGCAACAATAAATAATATGCCAAGTGCCAATTAAACATGTACGAGGATTCATAAAATATTATGTTCAGTAAAGCACTTGAGAAAATTTTAATACGCAAGAACTGCAATATCAACTACAAAAATAATGTGGCAACAAGGAAATTTTTAAATCAACTACAAAAGATATCAACTGCAATATCTTATGGTGCAAAGAAAAAATACTACAATATCAACTTCAAAAGGAAAAAATACCAACATGTCGTCCAAGGGGATGGACAGAAATTTTCAAATCAACTCATGGTGTTTCTTCTTAACACGTTTGATGTTAGGCTAAATTTAATATTTAACCAGTATCAGGAGTGTCAGGTGTAAAGAAAGACAATTTACCTAAGATCTTTACTGTTACAGTGCTATATCCTGTAGAAGTTTTCAGATACTAAATGTTGTAATCTTTGGTGCTTGAATTGGATTATTTGCAAAATTGGATCTCTTTTATCATGTGACTGATCAATGCTATTTTATTAAACTTTTGAAATTCCTTCCTACTTTCCACTAGTAGTTCTATTTAATTTCAGGAAGCTGGCGCAGTTGCAGGCTGCCAAAAACACTCATTAACGGACTAGATCCAGGACCAATATTACTTCAAACGGCACCTAAAATAGGTTGAGAATCTACATGAATCGATTTCATATGAGTTTATCATGCACATACTCAGCTTAACAGAGTAGTTGCTGGATAGCAGAATTCGCTTCTAAACTAAATATAGCTGAATATTTACCAAAACTCAGACTTGACACACACCTTACTAAAACCAACTTACCTATGGGCCTCATGGCTTAGCAGCTATAGCCATTTCACATACTTGATTCACTTGGACAGCTACCAAGCATCAAGTACAGTTCTACGTACGCACGGTTGCATTTTCTTCTGTTTTAATTCTGTGAGCACAAATAACTAGATGTTCTGATCGCACATATTACTGATAGCAATAGAGCAATAATATTGCAGAATCATATTAACCCAAGAAACATGGCACTACTATTATTGGAATTACATAGGCATGAATCAAGAAAAAGCAGAGCAGTGTTTTCCTACTACTCTGTGGCAGATAAGAACAATTGTTTAGTTTGATTCTTTTGCGGGTAATTGTTTAGTTTGATTTGACACGATGCAATGGGACAACAGAGCAGAACATTCAGGTAACATGGACAGAAGATAATCAAAGAGGAAACAAAACCGACTACGAAACACGAGAGAGGGCCACCGAAAAAAAATTTAGGACGAAAACAAGAATCGCGCAGCTAAATGTTTTCGAGCAAAGGAAAACAAGGAGGAAAATTTTGCTCGGAGCCGAATAATTTAGTTCCCGCAACAAGTGGGACCAAATTCACCGCGTCCCACCCAAATCGAGCCTGAAAAATCTCAGGGCAATAAAGCCAGGAAGAAATGGTACAGACCTCGACGCCAACCCACCTCCTATCCTCGCCGCCTAGCGCCTTCTAAGTCCTACCGTTGCTTCTTCCCGCCAGCGAAAGAAACGAGAAATGAAGAAGGAAGGAATCGCAACGGGGGAAGGAGAAGGAGGAGAGGCGAGCGAGGTGTCGCCGCGTGGGGCCAATGAACATATTCTCCCCTCACGGCTCGCCGTCGATTCGGCGACCGGGGCGGCTCGGACGGTCGACATGTGCTCACGGGGGTGAATCTTTCGGTCAAGGTCAATCTCGGGAAGAAGAAGATACCGGTCGCTTTCGTTTTCACACAGGACCCCTGAAGTTTGTCATATTCCATCGAATCCACTGGCACTATCTAAGGAAAAGAATGCGCGTGGTTCTGAAGGAAATCACATATAGTGATGGATCAAAATGAAAGAGAGATGCCAGAGGTGTTCCCTTTTTCGTATCGATGAGGAAATGCAACGATATACGCGCCCACATGCATTTATCAGCCAGAAAATATGATGCAGAATCCATTATCGAAAAAAATATATATGATGCAGAATTGCAGATGAACTAGGCTAGGTAGACAGCATACCTGGCTCACCAAAGACGATCGCGAATGAGCAGAGATGATGCACGCGGCTGGGCTGCTGCAAGGTTTCCACGAGGCGCGCGAGCTACGAAAACTTAGACCAGGTGAAAGCAGCGTAAGCACCGTGGGCGGCGGCCGCCGGCGATGGCGTGAGCCTTTTTGGTTTCGCTGCGGTGCGGCCCAACCAGCGCGCGCGCGGCGATCGATCGAGTATTCGAGTTGGAGCGGCACAACCTACAGGTGGTATCGGCTCCCGGCACGTGTCGGGTCAGCCACGTGGGCCGGTGCCACACGGACACGGCGGCTCCTAATCATGCGTCGCGAAGGTCCACGGTGTCGGCAGCAGGTGAACGCAGGGTGCTGCGGCGGCCACGGCGGAATGGAGTGGGGCAGCCCATGCGATGCCACGCTCTCTGTCGTACGTGCTCCTTGCCGCGATAATCAGGGGAAGATAGGCTGCGCGAGGAGCATCAAGGATTGTTGTATAGGCACACGCATATGCCTTTTATATTACATCATCTCGCTGAGTCTCTTTACAATCACAACTAAACTCCTAGTCTCTATTTTTATTAGCATCTCTAAGCGCCAGATAAAACACAAATAAAAGCAAAACCCAGCCGAATCCTCCCCAACCGTCTCGGCGCTCAAGGACCCAGCTAGGGTTCTCTCGGTGACTCGAGTTCCTATCTCGATCGATCCTCTTTTAATCAGATCTGAGTCCAGTTTTTCCACTACAATTCACTAGATTCGTAGTTTTTCTCCTTGTGCACTAATCCAATCTCATATAATTGTCAGTGGAGGTCTTGTCCTAGTGGCGGTGTGTGCAACACGAGGTAGTTACTATAGGCAATCGATTGAAGATGGCAGATCAAAGTAAGGGAGGTTTGGAGGGGGCGATGAAGGGGCTGCAATTGTCGGTGGTGGAGAAGAAGGATATCAAGCTGGGGAAGAAGACCGTTGGTTCGTCATCAACGGAGGATGATTGGCACACAGTGGGGAAGGCACTATCTGAGAAACTGATCTTGGTTGAGGGGATTTCCCAGACCCTTGGTCGAATCTGGTGCTCAGATCGTGGCATGATCTGTAAAGAGATGGGGAACAACTTGCTCCTCTTCCACTTCAATCATCCTGCCGAGGTGCGGAGGGCATTGAAAGATGGTCTGTGGACAGCAGGCCATAACCTATTGGTGATGGCACCGTCTGATGGTCGGTGAGCTCTAGAGGCGATGTAGTTCCACCACATCCCGATCTGGGTTCATGTACAAAAGTTACCAATGGGTATGATGAACAAGGTTGCGGTAGAGATCATAGGTAATGAAATTGGGGAGTAACTGGATGTGGATGTGGAGGAAAATGGGTCGGAGGTAGGTAGATGAGAGTGAAGGTTCGCATTGACATTTGAAATGCTTTGTTGAGAGGGATCACAGTGGACCTATGGTGTCCACTAGAGTATGAATTTCTCCCTGAATTTTGTTATAACTGTGGGATCATTGGTCACACTGACAAACTCTGCAGGGCGAGGCGTGACAATCATGCTCCACGCCAATATGGCAAATGGCTTCGAGTGTTGCCACCAAGGAGGAGGATGCTCGAGGAGGTCAGGTCAAGGGGTCCGCCCAAATGGCAGTATGGTGATCGGAGTACAAGGTCCTCTGGAGACTGGCGCAAGGGGAAGGAGGAGAGGTTGTTGATCAGGGAAGCTACTGGTCAAGGGGGAGAAGGAAGGGAAGGAGCAGATAATGAAGGAGAAGCTGGGAGAGAAGAACATGACTCCTGCTCCTGTTGTGCATGGTTGTACATGGCGCTTCTTATAGGCCAGGGGATGGGCCACGGGACGTGTGTGCAGATCGAGACGAGGAGGAATCGCGGGTGCAGCCCTAGGACCCAGCTCTGCATGGTACTAGTCACGTGGATGGCAAAGGAGTTGATGTTGAACCCAATCTCTAGGAAAAGGGTATACGAAGCCGGGGGCGAGGCACCTACAAATAAAGGCCTCGTGTTGAGTTTAAGAAGCTAGGGGAGAAGGAAGTGCTAACAGAAAAAAAGAGAGGGGGTGAGCAGGACATGGAGGTGGATGAGCCTCTACACTAGTTGAAGAAGAAGAAGGTGCAAGAGACCGGGGGTGTTTGTGTCTCAGATGATAAAGCGGGAGAACAACTTGGCATGACAGTGTTCGTGAATGCTAAAGCAAATATTAAGGAAGTAGGGCTATCGGGTTAGCTCCATAGGAAGAAATGAAGATTGTGACTTGGAACTGCCAAGGGTTGGGAACCGCTCGGTAGTTCAGGGGCTTCTGGATCTCTAGAAGAGGGAGGAGGCTGATATTCTTTTCTTGTCCGAGACAAAAATGGATAAGAGAAGAATAATGAAATTTAGGTGGACGTTGTGTCTCACAAATTTGGTTTTTAAGGAGTGTGTGGGGAAAAGTGGGGGATTGGTGTTGTTTTGGAGGAATGGTGTTGATGTTAATATAAAGGCAATCTCAAAATATGACATTGATGTCGATGTAGCGGATGGCATGGGGGGATCCTGACGCTTCACAAGCCTATACGACAAGCCAACGTCAGATAAAAATGAGCTTACTTGGGAGTCTTTGAGGAATCTTAAGGACACTAACTTGGGTCCTTGGTTATGTGCCAGGGATTTAAACGAGATCCTGTATGGGTTTGAAAAACAAGGTGAGGCGGCTCGGCCCCAAGCTTGTATGGAGAGGTTTTGGCTGGCCTTAGATGATTGTGGGCTTCATGACCTTGGTTACAAGGGTGATACTTTCACCTGGAGGAACCATAATCATAGGAGAGTGAAGTATATAAGGGAGATATTGGATCGGGCGGTGGCAAACATGGAGGAGGAACCATAGTCATAGGAGAGTGAAGTATATAAGGGGGATATTGGATCGAGCGGTGGCAAACATGGAATGGAGGAGTATGTTTCCATTGGTTGATGTCATAAATGGAGATCCACGCCATTCTGATCATCGTCTGGTTATTATTCATCTGAATGGCCTGCAAACAAATGTGGTAAGAGTGGCACAACAACAAGAATGTTTCAAGTTTGAGGCGAGGTGGTTGAGGGAGGAGGGATGTGAGGAGCTCGTGAAAAGGGCATGGGGAGAACCAGAGAAGCCTTCAAATTAGGCGCTAGTGGTGTTAAGGATGACCTAAAGAGTGTTGCAGGAGTTCTCTCAGATTGGAACCGTAATGTTTTAGGGGACCTAGAGAAGCATATTAAGAAGGTAAATAAAGAACTTGACGCCTGTATCAAAGCACCACTAATTGACAAGTCAATGCAAAACGAGCATGTTCTCAGATATAGGTTGGACAAGTTGAAGGAGCAGAAGGATATCTATTGGAAACAACGAGCGCATGTGGATTGGCTGAGGCAGGGTGATCACAACATGAGCTTCTATCATGCTCATGCATCTCACCAATGTAAAATCAACAAGATCAAGAAAGTAAAGCATGAGGATGGATCATGGGTGTAGGAAGGTGAGTTAAAACAATACATTAAAGAACAATATATGCAGATTTTTGCATCACAGGGGGTGGTGAGGCTTGAGGAAGTGGTCGATGAGGTGCAACCACAGGTGTCTAGTGATATGAATCAATCTTTAACAGAGGAGTATACAATGACTAAAATTCGTGATGCGTTAGAGGGGATTGGAGATCTGAAGTCTCCCGGTCCGGGTGGCATGCCAACCCTCTTTTTCAAGACGTTCTGGCAAACAGTGGGTGTCAAGGTACAAGAAGAGGTTCTTGCGGTCCTGAATGGTGGGGATATACCACCAAGGTGGAATGACACTACAATTGTTCTTATCCCGAAAGTGAGTAAACCGATGAATCTTAAGGAGCTTAGGCCAATAAGTCTTTGCAATGTGTTGTACAAAATCATCTCTAAGGTGCTAGCTAATAGGCTAAAGAGCTTTCTGAATGATATTATTTCACCATGGTATTATACATAAGACCATGGTGGCAATCAAGCTATCACGTTCCCAAAGCTTATTTTAGCGGGAGGTAGGCCTGTTCAATATGACAGTGGTGTTTAGTCGATTCTATCACTAACCCATCATTTTTGCAGGTTTCTGTTCTTCCTAAAGGCAGACATCCAAACACTAGTGTATGAGTGGTTGCCTAATGGATACCTTGAAGATCACATTATATGCACAAATAACTTCCTACCTCTACCGTGGTGCAAACGTGCACAAATTCTTGGTGAGGTTTGCTGCGCTCTGCTATTCCTTCACTCAAGTAAGCCCAATGCTATGGTCCACGCCGATCCACGGCCTTGCAATATCCTCATCGATGCTAGCTACAGAAACAAACTCTACCACTTTGGCATGTCCGACCTATTTCTCGAGCCTGGCACCTGTCCACCAAACCTCATAGAGAGGCTGCCATACATGGACCCTGAATTTCTTGCCACGGGTGATTTAGCTCCACTCTCTTATGTCTACTCACTGGGTGTTATTATCCTGTGCCTCTTGACTGGATTGCCTCTAATATCTGTAGCAAAGAAAGTGGCAACAACACTGAAGAGTGATACCCTACACTTGCTGATAGACAAATCTGCTAGGGACTGGCCCAATACTCAAGCCAAGAAGTTTGCACTCCTTGGTCTTAGCCGTGTATCAATGACAAGGGAAAAGCGGCCTGATCTTTTAACCAAGGTGTGGGCAGTTGTCAATCCCATGATCAAGAAGCCTCCAACAACCTCATGGTCCTACTTCCAATCAGCCTCGGAAGGAAGCTGTGCTCCAGCACACTTCTTCTGTCCAATTCTCATGGTAAATAACTTTATCAATCTTTCTGATTAGATTGAAGAATGTTTGAGAAAAGAAAGAAAATAACTTGGAAGACATGTTTAAAAATCACATTTAATTGTAAATAAGATGCATAATGTTTATTCTAAGAATGCATTGGAACTCTGAATGTTTTGCTCCTTTCCATGGTAATATTATTTTTTTCCTAGAAAATTCTCAGGTGTTTGATGCTCTGAGTTTCTGTAGTGCATGTATGAACTGCCCTACTGTTGTTTATAGCCGAGTGACAATTGTTCTTTTTCCAAGAGATCATGAATGATCCTCAAATGACATCTGATGGATTCACCTATGAAGCAGAAGCCATAAGGCGTTGGCTAGATGAAGGAAACAATAGGTCTCCAATGATGATCTTGGCCCTTCCTAAGACTGACCACACTTGTCGTCCTCTAAATTTACTCTCTAAAAGAATATTTTATCCTGGTCAGCAAGATCTCTTCTCTATATCTAGTTTTTCTACAATCATTCATACTCTATATCCATCCTCTATCCCAACTAACACATATATTATATAATAAACTTTTTCGACACCAACTTTCCTCTATTTTCCCTCTATTCTTTCCTCTATTCCTCTATTCCTTTCTCTATTATTCTGGTGTTGACACGAAAATCTTCACGCATGACTTGGGAGATCTGCTTAGCTCCAGTGCAGGTTCAATACAGGAAACCGGAGCATGCCAGTCAATTTTTTCAGCAAATTGACAAAGATATAAACGATTAGATATTGTCGGCCACCGGCCTAGGACAGGCCGGTGAAGAGAGCCGATAGTCACTATAGGTGAAATCAGCCGATATCATTATAAGAATAAATATAAGACAAGATGAACCAATCGGCTGACTATATCGGTTTATCAACAAGTTAGATATGTAAAATAATGTTCATTATAATGCTGATAAAGGTTTGAATCAGACACAGCAAGATCTAAAAAAGAATCATGCCAATACTTGCTGAGTCCATAGTGCAGAGTCGATGGGGCAGAGTCGATAGAACTACAGTGTGCGTTCAAAAACCTACCCTGTCGATAGTGCTAAGATGATAGATTTAATAGCTGGTATTGTAAATATGCCTTAAAATTATAAATCTATCTTGTTTAAACAAGGGGGCAAACGACTTTTAAAATATATGATGTAATCAATTAACACCTGAAAGTCGATTAAACCGTGATAACCTATCGGCTAAACACCCTGATAGAACTCTATCGATTCTGCCTACAAATAGATCGAGTCTAACTCTATCTACCCAGTAAGAGATCAAAACTAATGCAGCCTTACTGATTCGAACAGATGAAACTTAACCGAGACAGTATTCAAACATGGTAGATAGAGCTAGACTTAATATATTAATAGATAAAATCAATAAAAGTGACTCAAATAATAGATCTAGACAACACCTACAGAACCTACTGAGATCACAATAGAATGGCTTCAACGAAGATAGTATTGCAATCAGAGTTGATATAATAAGCACTACATAGATCTAATTACCGGATAACTAGCAATTATAACGATAACAACTAGAATATTAAATCAATGATAAAGTACTAGCTGAGATTGATAGAATTACCAAGGGTCACTAATCCAAGTCTCTCATCGAGATCGGAGCCGATGCAGCCCGCATGAGACGAGGGTTTTGTCGAGTAGGAAAAGTTGGCGATGCGCCGAATTGTATTGAATGAAAAGTGTTATTGTTGCATACAAATCCTATTACATATTTATAACCTCATTCGAGGTTTCAACCCGACTCGGTCAGGACTCCTAAACAAACCGACTATTTTTAGAATAAAGATCTAAACTGAAAACATAAAAAAATAAAATAACCCTGCTAGGCCCACTTAAACTCCTTCAGCCATTGAATATCATTGACTTCGGCCCATTTCAATTTCCTTTCTCTGATTTGATAGGGCCATTCAAAATCTGGTGCCAACACATGCCCCCCGAGTCCGGGTTACAAAATACTTCATGGGCCGAATTTTATTTCCTCGTTTACCACGCGTATTTACTGGCAAACCACCCACTGTCAAACTTCATATTTATGGCATACCCCCAACTACTCATGCTCCTTTTAATTGCAACTCATCACGTTCCTGCACTGTCTCGACTGCTGGGCTTGACCATCCTCATCCTTATCTTTTCCTTCTCGAACCTGTTCACTTCTCATTCTCCTCAATTAATATAAAGTGGCGCCTGGGTTCTTCAAAGGTCACGTGCAGATCCTATAAATAGCTCCTCTGATCAGCCTCCTTTTACCTCAACACCTTCGGCCATGGGCCTTTTTCTGAGAGCTCTGACAGAGAAATACCACCTATCCCCGAATTTGCTAAGCTCTTCATGGCGAGTACTTTTCGGCTCTTCAATCCCCAGAGTGATCCTTTCAATCCAAAATCCACAGGCGCTTCAGTGTAAGAAATCAACTTACTAGTTGGTTTCCGGCAACCCAATCATGAAGAATGGCATCAGCTAGGTCGCCCTCTCTCCCCCTTGTCCATCGGGTAATGCCTGATGACAGCGATGCTGCCGGGGAAGAAGAGCCAAGCTGCTGAACTACCTTTGTTCTTAATTATGTGCTCTTTTTCTTGTACTCGGGATAATTACATCTTCATCCCCTAGCTATAATAGGAGAATAGGTCCTTTTAGAAATCGATTACCTGTGACTAATCAACTCATTTTTACCTTGTACTGATGTTCCTCTATAACTTCTTTTATCATCAATGAATGAATATATGCACCACCTTTATTTTGATTCCAGTGTTAATATATTTTTTATGCTAAGGGCGATATTTTAAATATCGGCCATCTTAATTCGATGTATTCCCATCGACTTTTACCACCCAAGTACGATACTAAATATCGGCTGCGATCAATGATGAAATCACGAATCAACCCAAACACTTGGATGATATTGCTTCAAATATTTACCATTAATTGCTCTCCCAAACTCTTCTCCATCCAATCCTTGCAGAAAATATGCATTGCCCGGCGCACATCGACTCACTTTAAATGGACCTTCCCAAGTTGGTGATCATTTTCCAAATTGACTATCTCTAGAGCCAATGGGCATGATTATTTTCTTGACAAGGTCTCCTTCTGAAAAACTTTTGGGCACCACCTTTTTATTGTAAAACTTAGCCACCCGGGTTTTATTTTCTTGAATCTTCTCCAAGGCCTTCATCCGATGTTGTACAACATCTTCCAGTTCATCCAACATAACTTGCCTGTAATCATCAGCCGACAATTGATCCTGCATCTTCACTCTTCTGGATCCCATATTTGTTTCCTATGGTAAAACTGCCTCATGTCCATAAACCAGTTGATAAGACGACACCTTAATTGACCCATGACAAGCCATCCTGTATGCCCATAAAGATTCAGCCAATGTTGTATGCCACTTCTTAGGCTGTTCATCAATCTTCCTCTTAATCAACTTGATCAAACTCTTGTCGGATGCCTCTGCTTGACCATTGGCCTGAGCTTAATATGGTGATGAGTTTAAGAGTTTGATCCCCATACTGTCAGCAAAATATTGAAACTCTTCTGAAGTAAACACAGAGCCCTGATCAGTAGTAATAGTTTATGGCACACCAAATCGATATATAATATGTTCCTTCACAAAGTTGATCACATCTCCAGTAGTAACATTCTTCATAGGCACTGCTTCAACCCACTTTGTAAGGTAATCTGTAGCTGCCAGAATATACTTATGACCTTTGCTTGACGCAGGAAAAATTTGACCAATCATGTCCATCCCCTATCCTCTAAAAGGCCACGGCTGATAATAGGGTTCATAGCTGATGCTGGTGCTCTCTGTATAGCTCCAAACCTCTGACAGTCTTGACACCCCTTATTGTATTTGAAGTAATCTTCCAGCATAGTAGGCCAATAGTATCCAGTCCTTTTTAGCAACCATCTCATCTTATGAGCAGATTGATGTGTACCATATATTCCTTCGTGAACTTCACACATAACAACCTTGGCCTCTTCTTGATTCAAACATCTTAATAACACACCATCAACTATACGATAATAAAGTTTCTCTTCTAATAAAACATACCTTAGTACCATATATCGGATTCTTCGAGACACTCGTTGAGTTGGATCTTTGAGATACTGGATGATCTCGAACCTCTAATCTTCTTCATCAACATCGGTTATGTCAACAATTGTTCTGTCATTGTTTCCTCGATAGCCCAATGCCCTCTGCGCCAAATCGTTTGCTTCCGTATTCTGTTCTCTTGGAACATGCTTGAACCTTATTATCCTGAAATAGTGCAACACATCCTGACACTCGGTATAAAACAGCCTCAACACATCATCCTTGCACTCAAATTCTCCCGCCAGCTGCCCATGTACCAGTAGTGAATCTCCCACGATCTCAATACAATCAGCTCCAGCCTCTTTCAATATCTGCAATCCCTTCAGCACGGCTCTGTACTCAACCTGGTTATTAGTTGATGCCTCAGTAGAAAATGTGAACTCAAATCTTGCCCCCCGAGGTGATATGGTCACGAGCCCGATGTCACAACCATTTTTACAAACGGATCCATCAAAGAATAACAGCCACGACATCGACTCGACCATCGAGACTTCAGATCCACAATGCTCAACTACCAAATCAGCTAGCACCTGACCCTTAACAGTCTTAGCAGATTCATATGTAAGATCATACTCTGCCAAAGCAAGCATCCACTTACCAATTCTACCCTTCAGAATAGGAGCCGATAACACGTATTTGATGACATCAGCTTTGCATACCACCGTGCACTCAGTCGATAATAAGTAATGTCACAATTTCACACATGAGTAATATAAACATAAACATAACTTCTCAATTTTGGCATACCTAGTTTCAGCATCGATCAATCTTCGACTCAAATAGAATACATGAAGGTGCATCTAGGCCCCTAATTTTATTTTGGTGATTGGTGCCAATACAATTAACAATTGACAACCCATATCATCCCACATAATACACCACAGAACACAGGACGTAGGGTTGTTATCCTCCGGGAGGCCCGAACCTGTCTAAACCTTGCGTCTTGTGTGTCCATCAACTCTCGGTCTTGCGCATGCCTTTATCGATAAACAAGGATCATGGATAGCCCTATGATCCACTACCGATATTAGTGTCGACAGTTGGCGCACCAGGCAGGGGTGGCGCAAAGATCGACTTGTCGAGTTCGATGGCAAGTTTTTGAGAAAAGTTGGATCTTCATCGACAACGATCAAGCGGAGGCAACAACTCCATCGGGCGAGGTGGCATACGCGTATAGTAGCAGTGCTACATGCACGACGCTGTGTTGCGTTGTTTTGCTGCAATCGACGCCCGAGGAGTCGGCGAGTATCAAGCGACGAAATCCTCGGCGAGTCTGGATCACGTACGGTGGCTATACTTGGAAGCCGAATCCAAGTTTACACGTCTCACAAGGAAGGAGTCTGAGTTGTCGTGACAGATGACTCGGGCTTGCATTGACCGAGTTGTGCGATAACACTAGGGAAGATATCGGTCCTATATCTGAGAGGAACGTGTTACCAACAACACTGATCAATGTCGTCGTCCACCGGTCACTCGGTGACTTGACTAATCATTCGGCGACACAATCACTCAACGATTCGGGACAACAAGTCACTTGCTGACTCGTTCATCGGCTTGATGGTTCAGTGACATGCTTGGGGGCTCATCTACGACTCACCAAATATCAAAGCTAAGTTACATTTATAATTTTTGTATTCTGCCAATTCAATTTGAAGGTCGTAGGTTCTTCATCTTACTATGATCGTTTTAAGTTTCTTTTAAACTCATCTTTTTGCCTTGACAATATTGGTCAATAATTTTTCTCGGTTGATTTCGACTCGTACGTGTTTGGCCGAATGAGTTTAGCAGTACACAAGTGGTATTAGGAGGAGTTCAGCTGTTTTGCTTAGTTGCCCGTCTGACTCCCATTACCCAAGTTGGTCAGTCTAGCTCCATGGCTCATGTCGTTTGTCAAAATCATCGTGCACATCGTTCTTTTAATGAACCTTGTTTGTTTTTTACGTCTGTTGGTTGAATGATCGATTATTTCTGCCAGTACTCTAAGCAAACATAGGCCTTAGATGAATAACAGAAATCCAACAGACTTAGATATTAAAGGCGTTGTTTCATCAATACTTTATATTAATTTTACATATAACTACATTATTTGTATTCTTATATTACAGTTATCTCGTCGATATCACTCGGCCACGGAGCGCCGAGTCATTAAATCACTCAGTCCTGGAGCGCCGAGTCATTGGATCACTCGGTCATGAAGCGCCGAGTCATTGGGTCACTCGACCATGATCAACTACTTATGATTTTGGTCTGAATTATTTCCAGAAGGGCTATCATGATCATGGTTCATGATTTTACTCAATATTGGAGAGCCCTGCAAGAGTTGATATTGTTTACTTGGAATCACGCCCGGGTGCTCTTATACTTATTACATTGGATCAAGTATCACCCGGATATTTTGATGACTGCTATGCTTGATATATCTTATCAAGTATCACTCGGATTCATTAGTACCAATGGCTCCTTTTGTTAGTTGGGGGCAGTGGTAGAGCCAATCTTGGGGGCTACCGTATTAAAACTCCTCATCAAATCAGTCGGAGAAAGTGGTAGATCAAGATTTATTTATGATGTTATTATTTTTGACTCACAAGATATTTTGTGATCTAAATACCTTCTGAGTCGGGGGCTATACCTACACCTAGTAGGTGGATTTTTTCCCTGCATATGGATATTATTTGGCGTAAATCATGTTGTAACTGATTTGGAGACTTGCCATGTAACCCTGCCCCCCGGATATATAAGGAGGGGCAGGGGTTCTCTCATAGACAACCCATATCATCCCACATAATACACCACAGAACACATGACGTAGGGTTGTTATCCTCCGGGAGGCCCGAACCTGTCTAAACCTTGCGTCTTGTGTGTCCATCGACTCTCGGTCTCGCGCATGCCTTTACCGATAAATAAGGATCATGGATAGCCCTATGATCCACAACCGATATTAGTGTCGACATGTTTCAATGAGCATGTGTAGAAGATGGTTCAATTACTGATGACAAAATGCATAGAAGCTCAAATACTCAAAGAAAAGGAGAAAACAAAGTGGCCAAGAAATTTCAAGATGATACTCAAAAATTTGCTCAAATATGAAGCTCATGGAGCTTTTACATTATTTTTTAGTATAGAAAAAACCGTACTATTAAGAGGGACACAAAAGTGTGAAGCAATGATGAACTAAGAGCAAAATCCAAAATTCCATAGCCAAAACATTTTTTCAGGGCAAAATCATCGGACTTGTCCGACCCATCGGACAAGTCCATCGGACTCCAGAACCTTTGCCACTCTGGATCGTCGGACTTGTCCGACGGTCATCGGACATGTCCGATGACCAGCAAGTCCGACCCATCGGACTTCACTGTCGGACTCCAGTACATGTGTCAAACCCTACCCATCGGACTTGTCCGATGACCATCGAACTTGTCCGATGGTCAACTTGTCTGAGGCATCGGGCAAGTCCCTCGGACTCCAGAACCGACACCAACTTGTTCCATCGGACATGTCCGATGACCATCGGACTTGTCCGATGGAGATCTGAGAAATACCCATCCAAATGGCTCCTTCTCTTCTTGAGCTATAAATAGACCCCTACTTCGTCCCTTGTCTGGTTGGTCACTCATTCCACCCAAAAACACTCTCAAGCTCACTTTGCTCTCCAAATCTCTCCTCCCTTACTTCCAATCTTGATTTGTGAAGGGATTGAGAGAAGATTCAAGAGCTCCATTGACTTCAAGCTTCCATTGTCTCAAGCTCTTGGTTCATCCTCACCGCCGACCATGTTTGTGTTTGTTACTCTTGGGGATTCATCCCCTAGACGGTTAGAGGTACCCGTAGAGCTCCCAACTTGTGTGGTGACGCCTCGGGAAGTTTGTATTGACCCCTCCTTTGTGGAGTTTGCTAGTGGAAAGCCAAGTTTGATCTTTGTGGTCACTTGGAGAGGTTAGGGTTGAAAGAAATCCGGTTCTTTGTGGATCCCTCAACGGAGACGTAGGCTTCTTTGTGGAGCTGAACTTCGGTGAACAAATCTTGTGTCTCCCCTTGTCTTCTTTTGCATACTTGTTATTTACTTGCTCTTGCTCATATCTCGCTAGCTAGGGTTTGCCTCATTTCTCTTAAATTAACTTGTGTTGGTTGCTTGCTAGTTGTTCCTCTTATTTCTACAACTTCCTCTAGCTTATAATTACTAGATCCTAGCTTGCCTTGCACTAATATAAAGTTTTAATCGGCTGATCTACTTTTCTAACTCGTGCCATCGGACAAGTCCATTGGACTTTCCTCACCATCGTCGGACAAGTCCGACACTACGCATTTGAGTTTTATTATTAAGTGATTTTCAGGAACAATTGCCTATTCACCCCCCCCCCCCTCTAGGCACTTTCAATTGGTATCAGAGCGAGGATCTTCTAAAAGACTTAACCGCTTGAAGATTAAAGATGTCAAATCCGGGAGAAGAACCAACTACCGCTCTCCCAATCAAAGATGGTGCTAGTGGTAGTCGTGATAGAGATGATGCGGTTGGAAGACATGATGCTCAACCAAGAACCTACAACAATGTCATGTTTGATTATGAAGATCTCAAAGAGGATCGCATTAGGCAAGGGTCCGGTAGGCTTCCGTACTTTGATGGACAATTCTATGACCATTGGAAATGCAAGATGATGATGTACTTGGAATCAATGAGTTCCCATGTTGCAAGCATAACCGAGAATGGTTTCTTGTGGGAAAATAGAGATAATCCAACTCCAAAGGATCAACTCAACATCCATGGCAATGCCGTGGCGGCTAGTGCAATTGTTTCCGCACTTAGTGCCACCGAATATGACAAAGTAGCCGGAATCAAGAATGCCAATCAATTATGGAGAAACCTTGAGGTTATATATGAGGATATTGATTCCGTGAAAGATGCAAGGCTTGAAGAATTGCAAAATGAGTTCAACTTGTTCATCATGGTTCCGGGAGAAGGTCCAAAAGAAGTTCATGATAGACTCATGAGAATTGTGAATCAAAGAAGAGCACTTGGAGCTAGAATGTCCGACTTGGATATCAATAAGAGACTATTACAAGCATTGAGATCATGGGATTGCAACATTTGCTCAAACATTAGAGAGAAGGACAATTTCAAAACCTTCTCCACCGATGAGGTACTTGGGAAGCTTCTATCCCAAAAACAACAAAACGATCAAGCCAACAAGATAAATGCGTTGATCAAGAAAATTGTGGAAGCCAATGGTGATAAGAATGATGTGGCACTCAATGCCACAAGTGAAAAGAAGCAAGAGAAGAAGAAGAACAAAGTAGTTGATTCTAGTAGTGAAAATAGTGACGATGAGATGGCCTTGCTTGTAAAATCTGATTGTAACCAACATTACCATCCATAAAACTGATGATCTTATGCCCTGCTGCTGCGTCAACCAGAAGATCCGCTACCGGCATGGGGTAGTCATCTTTCGGAGTAGCTCTATTCAGTGGCCAAAAGTCAATGCACACCCTCAGTTTGCCACATTTCTTGAACACAGGTACAATATTCGAAACCCATTTTGGATATCGGCAAGGCCTAATAAAATTTGCATCATATAATCGAGTAATCTTAGCCTTGACCGCATCATAAATTTTCGGATCAATTCTCCTTGGGGGTTGCTTATAAGGTCGATATCCAGGCTTAATGGGCAATTGATGCTCCACTATGGATCTACTCTATCCCGGCATCTCAGAATAACCCCAAGCAAAGCAATCTCGATACTCTTTAACTAATTTTATTAATTCTACTTTAAAATCTTCATCTAATTTCTTACTAATAAAAGTCGACCTCGGCTTATCACCCTCTCCTATATCGACTTCTTGAAGTTCATCGACAGACACAAATCCTCTTCCCAATTTTCCATCTTCTACGAATTCCATTGGGGTGCCTGTCAGAGAAATAGTTTAGACTTTGATTGGTCCACTACCTCAAGACCCTGTGTAGTGATCTTGATGTAATCCCGTCCTAAATCTTGCCAGACAAACACTCTATATCATCCGCATGCCATGGAACTAAATCGGCCGATCCAACATTGATGGTTTCATCGGCCGGGATCACCTCCACTTGATCGCCAATCCATTGGGTCAATGATTGGTGCATTATCAATGGAACACAACAATTAGGATGTATCCATTCACGACCCAATAGCAGGCTGTAAGATCCCTTTCCATTAATAACAAAGAAGGTAACCGGCAAGGTTTTACTGCCGATTGTAAGCTCCATGTTCAGAACTCCTTTAGCTGCTGCAGTATGACCAACATAATCTTTGAGAATCATATTTGTATCAATTAAATATTCTTCAGTCTTTCCCAACTTCCTGACAGTAGTAATCGGCATAATATTTACTGCAGCACCTCCATCGACCATCATTTTCCCCATCGATACACCATTAATAAAACCCCTCAGGTATGAAGCCTTCAAGTGTCGATGTTTAGATTCATCTGGCTTATCAAACACTGCTTGCTAGGAATCAAATATAAGTTGTGGTCTATTCTCTTCATTAGCAAACAATTCTTTTTTAGCAGCTATGAACTCTTGCGGTAGCATCATCACCATATTCACAGAAGTACTTGATATATGCTCTTGTGATTTCACCTTCACTCTCTAGGCTTTCTTAGGTGGCTGATCATCTTCTTCTTCATAATAATATTTGCCAACCCTCATTTGCCTGCAACGCATCCTCTGAATTCTGCGTTTCTGACTCTTGGAGAATATACCAGATGGACACCACTGATCATTCTGTTCTTGCTCCTCCTACATTTCCTCATCGACTTCCTTATCAAATTTAGCCTCGTTGCCTGTCTTCTTGGGTCCGAGTCGATTAAATGCAGAAACCCTCTGATATCGATCGACTGATCCCACCATTGACTCTTTGGAGCTGTTCGCACGATGCTGTTGTCAATGACTTACTGTAACTTCTCTATACATCCGTTCTACATACCTACTGCATCCAGGGCAACCATCAATTGATGACAATTTCATATTGTGATCCCAGCAATACTTAAAGAATGGACAACCCCAATGTAGATCAATTTGAGACTGCTTCACTTCCCTATCTCTCTTTTTCTGGTATCTTCTAATAAATGCCTCCACATTGTCGATACCAGTCATATTGACATTTGTAGGAAATGGATGACCGTCAATCTTCATGGTGCCCTTGGTGAACTTGATCTTCCCTTGTTCAATAGCCATCTGAATTTGTCTCCTGAACACCTTGCAATCATTAGTACTGTGAGAAGGAGAATTGTGCCATTTGCAATACCTCATCTTCTTCAGCTCTTCAGCAGGGGGAATTACATGATTAGACGACAACTGAATATGCTTCTCTTGTAACAACATGTCAAATATTTTATCGGCCTTGGTGATATCAAAATCATATTTTTTTCCTCAGGTTCATTTTGTTTCACCCATGGGCACGACAACACATTCTTGTTCCTGGTCCATTATGCCAAATCAACTTCGACAGCTTCTTTATCAGATTCAGAGTCATAATCATTAAAATTGATATGGATCGGCCTTGCCTGTGCACCCCGATTCAGTTCTCCTGGATCGACACCTTCTACACCAACTGGGATAGGCTCTCGAATTCGATCGAAGGAAACTTCTCTCTCAATAGCGTAACTAAACCATTGAATGCTATCTCTGCCATCTGGTTATCGGTAAGTTGCAACCTGAAACATTTGTTGTGCACATCTCTAAATCTTTGTACATAGTTATTCATAGACTCTCCAGCCATTTGTCTCACAACAATCAAATCCGACAATCTTAATTCTCTAGTTTCAGCAAAGAAATATTTATGAAACTTCTGTTGGAGATCAGCCCTAGTAACAATTGAATTTGGGGGCAACGATGCGAACCAAGAAAATGCTAACCCAGACAAGGATAACGGAAATAGCCTAATTTTCAAAGCTTCGGTGTTACCAGCTTCCCCGCACTGTACTGAAAATCGGCTTATATGCGCAACTATAGTAGTGCTATCCTGTCCTGTAAACTTAATGAATTCTGGAGCTCTGTATCGATTCGGCATTGGAATCAAATCATAGCTCAGAGGATACGGCGGTCAATACACGTATGTTTGCTGCTTTGGTTTCAATCCAAACTGCTCCCTCATCACCTCAGCAATCTTTGGAGCCCAATCGTCGGTCGACCCATTGATATTTGGAACAGTCGATGGAAGACTAGATGCTGATGGCTGTGGGCCAGAATTAACAACTGTATGTTGGCCTCCTAATTCTCCTGGCGAAGCAGACGATGACGGCATTCCAAACATGCTAGGCTCAACATTAGGCGCAGTACCGTATGTCACGTTTGACTCAGTAGTCTCTTGCCTATAATGTTGTGGATGTGTCTGTGGTGTAGATCTTTGCAATATTATCCTCCAAGGCATTCTTCCACGATCAACATTCTTCTAACCTGGAGATGCTTCAGAAGTGGATGTATTTGAACCCAAGATGAGTTATGTTGTATTCTCACCAGGTTGTTGTGAAGTAGATGCTTTATTAGCAGGCCAAGGAACACTATCAGGTATGCGAAAGTACAGCAGCCCACGAGCTAAATCTTCATATAGGCATCCCTCCACAGTTTTAACCAGCATAATGGATTGGTTAATCAATGCATGGTGTATAGTTGTATGAATCATATTATGCAAAGTTGCTTCATCACTGAACTCTACTGGCTTTTCAGTATGTGATTTTTTTGTTGCACCTTCAACCACTACAGGAACCGGTAGCTTCCCTTTCTGGATGATCATGCCATTTCTTGTCTTACTAAAAGTACTTAACAGAAGACTTTCATACTCCACCATCCTCTGATTAACCTGTGCTTTTGCATCATCACTCAACTCGTCTAGGATAGGGCAGAGTCGATAGAGCTACAGTGTGCGTGCAAAAGCCTGCCCTGTCGATAGTGCTAAGACGAAAGATTTAATAGCTGGTATTGCAAATATGCCTTAAAATTTTAAATCTATCTTATTTAAACAAGGGGGCAAACGACTATCAAAATATATGATGTAATCAATTAACACCTGAAAGTCGATTGAACCATGATAACCTATCAACTAAACACCCCGATAGAACTCTATTGATTCTGCCTAAAAACAGATCGAGTCTAACTCTATCTACCCAGTAAGAGATCAAAACTAATGCAGCCTTACTAATTCGAACAGATCGAACTTAACCGAGACAGTATTCAAACACAGTAGATAGAGCTAGACTTAATCTATTTATAGATAAAATCAATAAAAGTGACTTGAATAATAGATCTAAACAGCACCTATAGAACCTACTGAGATCACAATAGATCGGCTTCAACGAAGACAGTATTGCAATTAGAGTTGATATCATAAGCACTACATAGATCTAATTACCGGATAACTAGCAATTCTAACGATGACAACTAGAATATCAAATCAATGAGAAAGTACTAGCTGAGATTGATAGAATTACCGAGGGTGACTAATCCAAGTCTCTCACCAAGATCGGAGCCGATGCAGCCCGCATGAGACGAGGGTTTCATCGAGTAGGAAAAGTTGGTCATGCGCCAAATTGTATTGAACGGAAAGTGTTATTGTTTACGTACAGATCCTATTACATATTTATAACCTTATTCAAGAGGTTTCAACCTGACTCGGTCAGGACTCCTAAATAAACCGACTATTTTTAAAATAAAGATCTAAACTGAAAACATAAATAAAATAAAATAACCCTACTGAGCCCACTTAAACTCCTTCAGCCATTGAATATCATTGACTTCGACCGATTTCAATTTCCTGTCTCTGATTTGATAGGACCATTCAAAATCTGGTGCCAGCATATGGGCCCTATAGCTCTGCCATTTCTACGCTATTCCTCTATATATGGCGCAAATTGGAGCTGGTTTTGGCGTAGCGGGCTATTTACCGATCGCTGGTGCAGCGCAGTTTTTGCTAAAGCAGTACTGGAGTAGCGCTTTGCGGATGCCTGTGCAGACAACCTAACCATGACCTCGTCCCTAACCGGGCCATCCGTTCTTTGATCCCGGAGTACCATCAGTAGCGGGCAGCAAGAACAACCTAACAGTTTACTTATCCTAGATGGCTAACATGGTCTGGATCCATATGTGACTTATGCTTCACTAGTTTTTCTAGGAAGTTTGCTGCTTGGAATTGGTCGGATTCGAGGCCTTTAGGTTTCAGTAGGCACAAGATGACTCTATCTCTGTCTTGGGTTCTGATAGTTTTTGTAGGGTCAGCTCTCTTGTTGAGGGCTCCGATCTGTGATCCACGTGAGGTAAAATACGTGTCTATGGTAGGTATTTTTCCTTTTCTTTTAACGTTGTATCTGTTGCCGCAGTTCATATTTGGCAGATCCAAAAAATTGCTCCGAAGAACATGTCCTATGTGTTGCCCTGCTTCTCTATTTCTGGTAGTCCCTTAACAAAGCTAAGAGAGGAGGAATGCTCCGGTGGAGCTGTTTTAAAAGGTGGCACAAATCTCAAAGCATGAGGTTTAATTAATAATAGATTAATAGTAGGGCCCGACCCTACCCGTGCTCATATCCAAGTCCAACTGAGGCCCAGATCGGGTAATGCAAATCGAGCCGATGAAACAGAGCGGCGCTAGACTCTTTGGTGGCATAGAACTTCGTGGAGAGCAGACGCATTCACCTCAAGGTGGCGCGCTACCGGTGGTAGTTCGTCTCCATCCCCGGAAGTTTGTCACAGCGCCGGCTCAACCTCCCCCCCCCCCCCCCCCCCCTCCGCCCGCCCCGTTCCCCTGGTTGTTGATCCGTGCTGACAATGCCCGTCATCACACGGTGGCCGCACTCAAAGGCATATTTCTCCGTTGATCTGCGGCAGGCATCCGACCTCACCGCTCACTGTTTTGTTTCTTTTCACGCTGAGGCATTCGCCGCATAGATCCATTGTCGTTTCATCCCATTGAGTATCCTGCGGATTTCTTAATCTACTTTGAATCCGGCTGCCAAACAACAATGGTAAGTGTTTCGTATTTTCTTTTCCTTTTCAGCGGACAGTACATGCTAATCAGATTGATATTTTCTTTTGCTATCTACATGTAAAATCTTTGTTTTTCAGTAGGATAGTGCAAAGGTTTCTTTTCCTATCCATAGTATTGCAATCAGAGTCAATAAAACAAGCATTAAACAGATCTAATTATCAGATAACTAGCAATTCTAACGATAGCAACTGGAATATCAAATTAATGAGAAAATACTAGTTGAGATTGATAGAATTACCGAGGGTGACTAATCCAAGTCTCTCACCGAGATCGGAGCCGATGCAGCCCACGCGAGATGAGGGTTTCGTCGAAAAGGTTGGCGATGCGCCGAATTGTATTGAACGAAATTGTTAATTTTTTTCATAAAAATCCTATTACATATTTATAACCTCATGCAAGAGGTTTTGACCCGACTCGGACAGGACTCTAAAGAAACCGATTAGGTTTAAAATAAAATCTAAACTAAAACAAAAAGATATAAAATAATCCTATCAGGCCCACTTAACTCCCTTCTCCCGTTGAACTTCATTGACTTTGGTCGATTTCAATTTCTGGCCTCTGATCAATGGGACCAGTCAAAATTCTGGTGCCAACACATGCCCCTCGAGTCCGGAGGACGAAATGCTTCGTGCGCTGGATTTTATCTCCTCATTTATCGCGTGTATTTACTGGTGAACCACCCCCCTTCAAACTTTGTCTTATAGTAAACCTCCCAACCACTCATGCTCTCCTTAATTGCGGTTTACCGTCTTCCTGCGTCATCTCGACTGCTGGTCTTCTTCTTGACCGTCCTCATTCTTATCCTTTCTCCTCGAACCTCTCCACTTCTTAATTAATGTAAAGTGGCATTTGGGTTCTTCAAAGCTCACGTGCAGCTCCTACAAATAGCTCCTTCGACCAGCTCCCCTTCATCTCGACACCCTCGACCATGGGTCTTCTTTTGAGAGCTTTGATAGAAAAATACCACCTATCTCCAAATATGCTAAGCTCATTATGGCGAAAACTCTTCGCCACTTCAATCCCCAGAGTGATCCTTTCAATCCAAAATCTACAGCTGCCTTTGCACCAGAAGTCAACTTACCAGTTGCCTTAGGGTGATCCAATCATGAAGAGTGGCATCGACGAGGCAACCCTCTCTTCCCCTTGTTCATCGGGTAATGTCTGATGACACTGCTGCTTGTCCAGGGAAGAAGAGGAAGCTACGGAACCACCTTTTTTCTTAATCGTGCGCTCTTTTTCTTGTACTTGGAATAGTAATAATTACATCTTCATCCCTTAGCTGTAATAGGAGAATAGATCTCTTTAGAAATTGATTCCCTACGAGTAATTAGTTTACATGCACCTTGTACTAATGACTACTTGTAACTTTTCCTATCATTATTGAATAAATATATATTATTTATACTTTTTGCTCTCTAATGATATATTTTTTCTGCTAAGGGCGATATTTGAATATCGGCCATCTTAAGTTGATGTATCGCCATCGGCTCTCATCATTCAAGCATGATACTTAAAAATATCGGCTATCAATTAACAATGAAATAAAAAATCAACCCAAACACTTGGATGACACCGCTTCAAATATTTACCATTAATAACTCTCCCAAATTCGTCTCCATCCAACCCTTGTAGGAAATATGCATTGCCAGGTGTACATCGGCTCACTTTGAATGGACCTTCCTAGGTTGGTGACCATTTTCCAAAACGACTATCTTTAGAGCCGATGGGCATGATTAACTTTCAAACAAGGTCTCCTTCCAAAAAACTTTTGGGCACCACCTTTTTATTATAAAACCTTGCCACCCGGGTCTTATTTTCTTGAATTTTTTCAGGGCTGTCATCCGATGTTGTACGATGTCTTCTAATTCATCTGACATAACTTGCCTATAATCATCGACCGATAACTGATCTTGCATCTTCACTCTTCTGGACCCTAGATTTATTTCCTATGGTAAAACTGCCTCATGACCATAAACCAACGGATAAGGTGCCACTTTAATTGACCCATGACAAGCCATTTTGTATGCCCACAAAGATTCAGCTAATGTTGTATGCCACTTCTTAGGTTGTTCATCCATCTTTCTCTTAATCAACTTAATCAAACTCTTGTTGGATGCTTCAGCCTGACAATTGGCTTGAGCGTAATATGGCAATGAATTCAAAAGCCTGATTCTCATACTATCAACAAAGCTTTGAAATTTGTCTGAAGTAAACACAGAACCCTGGTTAGTGGTGATTGTCTGTGGTACACCAAATCGATATATAATATGTCCATTCACAAAGTTGATCATGTCACTAGTAGTAACATTCTTCATAGGCACTGCTTTGACCCACTTCGTAAAGTAATTTGTAGCTGCCAGAATATATTTATGACCTTTGCTTGATGTTGGATAAATTTAGCCAATCATATCCATACCCCCAACCTCTATAAGGCCACGGCTTAATAATTGGATTCATAGCCGATGCCGGTGCCCTCTGTATCGCCCCAAACTTCTGGCAATCCTGACATCCTTTATAATATTCGAAGCAATCTTTTAACATAGTCGGCTAATAGTATCCAGTCCTTTTTAACAACCACCTCATCTTATGAGCAGATTGATGTGTACCACATATACCTTCGTGAACTTCACACATAACAACTTTGGCCTCTTCTTGATTCAAACATCTCAATAGTACACCATCAATCATTCGATAATAAAGTTTCTCTTCTAATAAAACATACCTCAAAGCCATGTACCGAATCTTCCAAGGCACTCATTGAGTTGAATCTTTAAGATACTGAATAATCCCAAATCTTTAGTCTTCTTCATCGACATCAACTATATCAACAATAATCTCACCATCGATCAACTGATAACCCGATGCCTTTTGTGCCAGATCATTTGCCTCTATATTCTTCTCTCTTGGGACATGCTTGAACCTTACTAATTTAAAGTGTTGCAATATATTTTGACACTCGGCATGAAATACTCTTAACACATTATCCTTGCATTCAAACTCTCCTGCAAGTTGCCCGAGCACTGATAATGAATCTCCTATGATTTCGACAAAATCGATTCCAGCTTCTTTCATCATCTGCAACCTCTTCATCATAGCTCTATATTCAGTCTGGTTATTAGTCGATACCTCAATAGCGAAAGCAAACTCAAACCTTGCCCCCCGAGGCGATATGATCACGAGCCCAATACCACAGCAGTTCTTGCGAACAGATCCGTCAAAGAATAATAACCATGGCACTAGCTCCACCATCATCACTTCAGACCCGCAGTGCTCAACAACCAAATCAGCTAACACCTGACCCTTAACAGCTTTAGCAGATTCATAAGTAAGATCATATTCGACTAGAGCAAACATCCATTTACCGATCCTCCCTTTCAAAATAGGAGCTGATAGCATATATTTGATTGCATCGGCTTTGCACATCACCACACACTCGGTCGATAACAAATAATGCCTCAATTTCACACATGAGAAATATAAACATAAATATAACTTCTCAATCTCTGTGTACCTGGTTTTAGCATCAATCAATCTTCGACTTAGATAAAACACCACCCTTTCTTTGCCATCTTGCTCTTGGATTAAAGTTGATCCGATTGATTTCTTGTCTGCTGTGAGATAAAGCTTGAAAGGCAATCCTTCTCTTGGTGGTACTAATACTGGTAGGGAAACCAAACACTATTTAATATTATCTAAAGCTTTTTGGTTTTTCTTCCCACACAAACTTTTGGTTCGCTTTCAACTTCAACAACGGGGTAAATACATCAAGTTTCCTAGATAAGTTTGAAATAAACCTCCTGATGAAATTTACTTTGCCGATTAAAGATTGAAGCTCTATCTTGTTAACCGGTGACTCAATGTCCTTAATAGCTTTCATGCTCCTCGGCCCAACTTCAATCCCCCTTTCATGAACAATGAAACCCAAAAACAGACCAGCCGATATACCAAAAGCACATTTCTTTGGATTCATTTTTGAACCATACTTCCTGGTTCTCTCAAGTACTTCCTATAAATTGGATATATGATCTTCTACTTTTTAGATTTAAGTACTACATCATCAATGTAAATTTCCACTAACCTGCCAATCAGATCATGGAATATATAATTCATGGCTCTTTGATATGTAGCTCCAGCATTCTTCAACCCAAACATCATGACCACCCATTCGTACAACCCAATTGCACCTAGACACCTGAAAGCAGTCTTCGGTATATCTTCTTCTATCATGAAAATCTGATTGTAACTAGCATTACCATCCATAGAACTAACAATTTTATGTCCTAGAGCTGCATCAACCAGAAGATCTGCTATCGGCATTTGGTTGACATGAATTCTTTTCCCAACTTCCCGTCTTCTGCAAATTCTATTGGGGTGCCTGTCAGAGAAACAATTTAGAATTTGATTGGTCCACTACTTCAAGACCCTGTGTAGTAATCTTGACGTAATTCCCATCCTAGATTTTGCCAGACAAACATTCCATATCATCAGCATGCCACGGAACTAAATCGGCCAATGCAACATTGACGGTTTCATCGGCCGGGATCACCTCTACTTGATTGCCATTTCATTGGGCCAAAGATTGGTGCATCATAGAAGGAACACAACAATTAGCATGGATCCAGTCACATTCCAACAGAAGGTTGTAGGTTCCATTTCCATCAATCACAATGAAAGTGACCGGCAAAGTTTTACTGCCGATTGTGAGCTCCACATTTAAAAATCCCTTAGTTACTGCAGTGCAACCACCATAATCCCTTATATCAATCAAATCTTCTTTAGTTTTCCTCAGCTTCCTAATAGTAGTGATCGTCATGATATTCATTGTAGCACCTTCATCGACCATCATCTTTCCCATCGACATTCCGTTAACAAAACATCTTAAGTACAAAGCCTTTAAGTGCTGATGTTTAGACTCATCTGGTTTATGAAACACTGCTTGTTGAGAATTAAATATGAGTTGTGGTTCACTCTCTCTATCAGCAAACAACTCTACTTCTATAGCCATGAATTCTTGAGGCACTATCATCACCATATTCACAGAGGTACTTGGCGTCTGCTCCTATGATTTCACCTTTAACCTTTAGACTTTCTTTGGTGGCTGATCATCTTCATCATAATATTGGCCAGCCCTTATTTGCCTGCAACGCATTCTCTCTATCCTGCGTTTCTGATTCCTAGAGAAAACACCAGACAGGCACCATTTATCAGCCTGCTCTTGTCCCTCCTGCATCGCCTCATCAACTTCCTTATCAAATTTGGCGTTGTCGCCTGTCCTCTTGGTTCCAAGTCGATCAAATGCAGAAACTCTCTGATGTCGATCGGCTGATCCCACTATCGACTCTTTATAGTCGTTCACACGATGTTGGTGCCGATGATTTGCTGTAACCTCTCTATACATCCGTTCTATATACTTACTACATCCAGGGCAACTGTCGATTGAAGGCAACTTCATATTGTGATCCCAGCAATATTCAAAGAATGGACAACCCCAATATGGATCAAACTGCCACTTCCCTGTCTCTCGTCTTCTAATATCTATTGATAAATGCCTCCACATTATCAATACCAGCCATGTTGACATTTGTGGGGAAAGGATGCCCATCAATCTTCATAGTACCTTTAGTGAATTTGATCTTGCCCTGCTCAATCGCCATCTGAATCTATCTCCTGAACACTTTGCAATCATTAGTATTATGAGAGGGAGAGTTATGCCATTTGCAGTACATCGGCGTCTTCAACTCTTCAGCAGGTGGTATCACATGATTGGATGGCAACTGAATGTGCTTCTCTTTAAATAACATATCAAATATCTTGACGGCCTTAGTGATATCAAAATCATATCTTTCCTCAGGTTCGTTCTGCTTCACCCATAGGCACGACAATACATTCTTATTCCTAGTCTATTTGGCCATATCGACTTCAGCAGTTTCTTCATCAGATTCAGACCCATTATCATTATAATTAATCTGAATCGGCCTTGAACGTGCCCCCCCCCCCCCGAGTCATATTCTCTTAAATGGACACCTTCTGCGCCAACTGTGACAAGCTTTCAAATTCAGCACAAGGAAACTTTTCTCTTAGAGGGGTAACCAAGCCATTGAATGCTATTTCTACCATCTGATTATCAGTTAACTGTAGACTAAAACACTTGCTGCGCACATCTCTAAATCTCTGCACGTAATCATGCATAGACTCACCAGCTTTCTGCCTCACAGCAATCAAATTAGATAACCTTAACTCTCTAGTTTCAGCAAAGAAGTACTTGTGAAATTTCTGTTCGAGATCGGCCCAAGTAATAATTGAATTTGGGGGCAACGATGCGAACCAAGAAAATGCCAATCCAGAAAAGGATAATGGAAACAACCTGATCTTCAATGCTTTAGTATTACCAGCTTCTCCACACTGCACTGAAAATCGGCTAATATGCTCAATTGTAGTAGTGTTATCCTGTCCAGTGAACTTAGTAAATTTTGGAGGTCTGTATCGGCTCGGCATAGGAATCATATCGTAGCTTGGAGGATATGGAGGTCGATACATATACGTCTGTTGCTTGGGCTTCAATCCAAACTGTTCCCTCATCACCTTAGCAATCTTTGAAGCCCAGTCATCAGTCGATACATTGACATTTGAGGTAGTCAATATAGGACAAGATGCTGGCATAGGTGAGCCGAACTTAACAACTGTATGATGGCCTCCTAATTCTCCTGGTAGTACAGATGACGATGGCATTCCAAACATACTCCGCTCAATATTAGCGGTAGTACTGTATGTCACATTTGGCTCTGTAGCGTCTTGTCTGTAATGCTGTGGTTGCGTTTGTGGAGTGGTCTTCTGCAATATGTGAGGTGTTCCAGCATAACCATTCTTTGAAGGTGGAGTACTTTCTGAAGGCATTGAACTCGACGCAATAGCTGTAGGCCGAGGAACATTCGTGGTCACACGGAAATACATTGGCCCATGAATCGGATCATCAACTATGCAACCCTCCATAGTCTGAACAATCATAGCCCTCAAAGTATTAACCAATACAGGTGACTGGTTAATAAATGCATGATGTACTGCCGTGTGGATCATGTTGCTTGGGGCTTCTTCATCCATAGCTTCTATTGGTTTATTGGCAAGTGACTTCTCATCACCTTCAATCAGGACAGCAGCAGGCAACTTCCCCTTCTGGATAATGCCATTCCTTGTTTTGCCAAAAGTTCCCAATAAAAGCTTTTCAAATTCAGCAAGTCTTTGATCAATCTGAGCCTTCGTCTCATCATTTAGATCATCTCTGACAATGGGTAGCACATGTTCATTCTTCAGATCAGGATTGATGTTGTGCTTTAGTTGTGAGACTTCAGGGGATTTTGGCATTCCAAGTTCAGGCATGATGTCAAATTTGAAGTTCTTTGTCCCATCGGGTGTGCCAAAAAGCGTGTTGACACAAAAATCACCATGCGTGACCTGGGAGATCTGCTTAACTCTAGTGCAGGCTCAATACTAGAAACCGGGGCGTACCAGTAGATTTTCCCTGCAAATCGACAAAGAGACAAACAGTCAAATAACATGAGTCACCAGCCTAGGATAGGCCGATGAAGTAACATGATAGTCATTATTCGTGAAATCAACCAAGACTATTACATGAATAGAGACAATAAAAGAAATAAGAGAAATTAAGCTAATCGGCTGATTGTATCGGCTTATCGGCAATATTTAACTCAATAAATAGTCTAAAATCATAAATGCCGATAAAATATTGAGTCGATCAGCCAGAGTTGATAAACCTAAAGTATTCATGAAGAGACTGGCCGAGTCGATATAAAGTGCCAGAGTCGATAAAGCTGAGTCGATAGATCTATAAGGGGTATGCATAAACTCGCTCTGTCGATGGTGTCGGATTAATAGATTTAATTAGCTAGTATTGCAAATATGCCTTGGAATCATAAATCTATCTTATTTAAACAGGGAGGGGGGCAAACGACAATAAAAATAAATGACATAATCAATTAAGTACCAGAAAGTCGGTTGAATCGTGATAACATATTGGCTAAATGTCCCGATCAAACCCTATCAACTCTACCTATAAACGGATTGAATCTAACCCTATCTACCCAGTAAGAGATCGAAACTGATACAACCTTACTGATTTGAACAGATCGAACTTAATCGAGACAGTATTCAAACACGATAGATAGAGCTAGATTTAACCTTTATAGATAAAATCAATAAAGTGACTCAAATAATAGATCTAAATAATACCTATAGAATCTACCAAGATTATAATAGATCAGCTTCAACCAAAACAGTATTGCAATCAAAGTCGATAAAACAAGCATTAAATAGATCTAATTATCGGATAACTAGCAAATCTAACGATAGCAACTAGAATATCAAATTAATAAGAAAGTACTAGTTGAGATTGATATAATTACCTAGGTTGACTAATCCAAGTCTCTCACCAAGATCGGAGCCGATGCAGCTCACGCGAAACGAGGGTTTCATCAAAAAGGTTAGTAATGCGCCATATTGTATTGAACGAAAGTGTTAATTTTTTTCATACAGATCCTATTACATATTTATAATCTCATGCAAGAGGTTTTGACCCGACTCGGTCAGGACTCTAAACAAACTGACTAGGTTTAAAATAAAATCTAAACTAAAATAGAAAGATATAAAATAATCCTATCGGGCCCACTTAACTCTCTTCGACCGTTGAACTTCATTGACTTTGGCCGATTTTTATTTCTTGCCTCTGATCGATGGGGCCAGTCAAAATTCTGGTGCCAACAGCCGTCCAGGCCATCCAGGGTATGAAGGAATGTGGCCTCTCTGCCGTTGGGGTCGCGGGGTGGTGGTTTTAGTGTCGCTTCGTCCTGCTCACGGTCGGGCCTCTGGCCATGTTCCAGGTGCGCCTAGAGAAGCACGGTGTCGCCGACGCCATCACGGCGTGGAGGAGCTGATTGATTGTTTGGTCGTGGTGGAGAGAATGAGGGCAGTGCTGCTATTCGTGGACGACGTCTAGCCCATACCGGGCAGACCGCCCATGCTCCCATCAGAGGGGGCGGTTGACATGGTAAGTTCGTTTCTCTTTGCTGTTCCCAGTGCTTTGTCCATTTGACTCGTCCCTCATTTTTGAGATCCCATCCTTACCCTTGCTCTCTGAAGGCAGTCTGACCTCATGGCACGCTTTCGCTCACATGCTCTGAACCCTAAGGGCAGCGAACTGCTTTCGAGATGTGGAGGCTCGAGAGGTCAGGAAGCAGAAGTAGGGAGCCAAGGACACGAAGCTTCAACGATAGTTGGACCGCGAGAAGAGGAGGGCGCGCCGCCAGAACTTGGGTGAGGCCACAGACATTGAGTCCTTGGCTTCGATCGATGAGGACGATGATGGTTTTAGGGGCAAGGAGGACAATGAGGGGTATGTCGCTCATCCTTACGATGCCCTTCTAAATGTCATGGCAGGTGGCAATGATGAGGTTGATGCGGATCTGGCGGCGGCACTATATGTCGCCCTGTTCACCGAGGGCACAACCTCAAGCTCCCGGGGCGTGGTGCCAGAGGCCCGCCCGAGCGAGCCGCCGGCTACCAAGGGGGCAGAGGATCTGATTGAGTCACCGGCCGTAGGCAAGGATGCTATCTGGGTCAACGTGTCCGTGGTGGATGGGAGAAAAGGGGAGCAGCTCCCGTGGCTGAGCGAGCATGTTGAAGGCGATGGAGGCGGTGATCGACCGGTTGCCAGTCAGGTGGCCGATGTCCCTCCTGTGTCAGAGGAGCCAGATGTCGTTCCTATTGTTGATGCCTGATTGAAGCGTGGGCGCGACACAGGCTTGGTGGGTGATGCGCCCGAGTCAAAGCATCGGACCATCACTAAAAGGCCTCAACCTGGGAGCTTTACGTTGGCCAATTCGTTGAAGGTGGATGCAGCATCAAGGATGCGTGAGGCGGACCAAAGGGCTTTGAGCCCCCTGAGCACCATTACTTCGTCTGGAATGGTGGTTGATGCCGAGACGGCTTCCCCATCGGTCTAGGAGCGGGTCCTGTGGAGTCCTCCGGGGGGCTACAGCAGCGGTGTCGACTGTCTCGGAAGCGCTTATCTCGTCCTCCGTAGAGGTCATCGTGGTGACACCAGGGGCCAGCTCGTCGGCGGTCCTAGAGGTTTCTGCAGCGGCGCTCGTGCTGGGTGTCCTGATGAACGCCGCTAGCGGGGCAGGTCGGCGTCTAGTCATCGAGCTGGCGAGGGGTGGCTGTCGGCAGGTGCTGCCAGGGTGGTATAGTGGCCTCCACCGCGCGTCCTGACGGACTCTTCCGTCGTGTCTCTAGAAAAGAAGAGGTTCTTTGACAACTGCAATGTTGTTAGCGCCGATTTTGCCAGGTACTCCGACGTGGTGACCTAGAGGAACAGGGAAGAAAGCCTGACCATCCTCGCTGATCTATGTGATGCCCGTGTTGAGCTAGGAGCGATTAAGGACCGCATGGAGAGATTGAGGCGGCGTTGAAAGAAGTTGAGGAGCGGGGCTCCGAAGTTCGGACGGAGTTGTACTGCCTGCAGGCCGCGGAGGAGCAGCGCGGTGGCCAATTAGGTCGACTGGAGCTGGCGTTTGAGACCACACAGAAGGAGCGTGATGACACCTTGGCACAGGCGACTGCCAGCATAGAGGCCGTGCAGAGGTTGGAGGAGTAGCTGCACATGGAGAGGCAACTGCGCGACCAAGCTGTGGTCGGGGCCAAAGCATCGGCCGACATGGCGGTCGTGCACCTAGTGCAGTTGTAGGAGACTTGCAAGATTGAGGAAGGTATGGCACTTTTCCCTCTGTTTTGTGTATGTTTTCATGTGACATTGAGTTGCTTCTTATTGTCCTCAATGGTTGTTGCAACACTGGAGGAGAAGTTGGCTAGGACGGAGGAATCCCTTCGTCAAGAGGTCACAAAGATGGCCAAGTTGCACACCGTGCTGGAGAGGGCGGCTCAAGATCTCCATGTCCCTATCAAGCATGGAGCCTCGTTGACGTTGCATGTCGGAAACTTGATGTCCTCGGGCCGCGAGTGGGTCCGACACGGTGTGTGCTTTGGCGTGCGCATCATGTTTGCCGTGCTCGGGACACACTTTGTGATGGTGGATTATGAAGAGTTGAGCCTCGGTTACCTCGACCACACTCCCGAGGAGATGGTCCAGATCCACATCGACTCCAAGTCCCATGCTGATGTCCTGGCTGCAAAGTACGAGGAAGAGGTGCTCCCCAAGGTGGACGGGGAGAACTAGTTAGTAATTCCATTCTTAGCTTTTATTTCCAAAAAATGGGTCATCATGTCCAAAGTTGTGTAATAGTTTAAGTTGTGAACTCGTGCTTGTTTAATTCCGTTAGGCCGTGGTGGCCTTAAACAATCTTAATTCGCATTTAGTTCAATTATTCAGGAGCTTGGCCCTTTGCCCCTCCTATTCTGACTTACAAAGTTTGAGCCCCTGAGCCCTTCGAGGTTTGCCCTTGTTAGTGATTGTCATTTTCGTAGCCGCTAGGGCTAGCACGGTGTTGTGCCGTCCGACCGACTCGACCATGAACCTGCGTTACTTGTGGCTTACTTTGTTCGTCGTCGCAGCGGGGCTTAGGGCTAAGAAGTTATGATTTTTTTTTGCAAAAGGAAGGTGCCTGGCGCCGTGTCGGGTGCCTTGTAGCCCCCGAGCGATGCTCGTCCCCCGGAGAGGGGGGTCCCTAGAGAGAAGGCAAAAACGTATGGAAATGGAATCAATGGGAAGCTTTAAGGCTAGAATTTTCATAGCTGTGAAATATTCCATGCATTCTTGTGCCCGTTGCCCTCCACGGTCTTGAGCTTGTAGGTGCCGGGTCGGATTACTCGAGAGACGACGTATGGTCCTTCCCAGGGCGGTGAGAATCTTGTGTCGGCCTCTGTTGTCTTGAACCCTCCACAAAACAAGATCATCTACGAGGAGGCCTCTATCTCTTACATTTTGGTCATGGTAGCGACGGAGTGCTTGCAGGTACTTAGCCGTGTGTAGGAGGGCAACATCTCATGCCTCGTCTATTTGATCCATTGCATCCTAGAGTGCCACCTCGTTGCCCTGCTCATCGTACGCACGCACACACGGCGCGCCGTAGTCTAGGTCCATGGGCAGGACTGCCTCAGACCCGTAAACCATATGAAGAAAGGCGTGAAGCCTGTAGCGTGACTCTAGGTCGTGCACTGAACTGCTTCAAGTGGTTGGTGACAGTCGGGTCAAAAATCCGAGGTTTTAACCCTTGGAGTATCATGCCATTCGCCCACTCGACCTGGCTGTTCGTCTTAGGATGGGCGACGGTATCCCAGTCGACGCGAATGTGGTAGTCATCACAGAACTTTAGGAATTTCTTTCCTGTGAACTGCATTCTGTTATCCATGATTATGGAGTTGGGGACTCCGAACCGGTGGATGATATCGAGGAAGAACTCGACCGCTTCCTTGGATCAAATCTTGACGAGCAGGCGTGCCTTCATCCACTTGGTGAACTTATCGACCACGACAAGCAAGTGGGTGTAGCCCCGAGAGCTTTTTGAGCGGGCGAACCTGGTCCAATCCCCAGACCGCAAAGGGCCACACGAGGGGGATCATTTGAAGGGCCTGTGCCAGCATGTGCAACCTTTGTAGGTTTTGACTATGCAGGTTGCGTCGCCCATGGCAGTCAGCCAGTAAAAGCCTTGGCAAAACGTGTTGCCCACGAGGGTTAGAGGCATGGCTTGATGACCGCAGACCCCCTGTGGATGTTGACAAGAAGCTTGACGCCTTCACTGATAGGGATACAACTCTGCATGACTTTGGTGATGGTGCGCTTATGAAGCTCCCGTTCGATTAAGATCAAAGACTTGGCGCGCCGACAGAGTCGCTTGGCTTTGGTCCCGTCGACGGGAAGTGTGCCCCTAGCCAAGTACTCGATGTACGGGATCCTCCAGTCGTTTGGGAGCTCAGCTCTCTCGATGTGAGGGTCGATTCGCTCAACCCCAGGATCATCCGACTGGTCATCCGGCTCGCTTGAGTCACTTGGTCGGTCGATTTCATGATATCGGCGTGTTGTGGGGCTGAAGGTGGCTCCGTTTCGGAAGGCAGTCCGCCGACCCGTGGGTCGAGCTTGTCGGGATTGCTCGGCCCCTCCTTAGGCCCCATAGGCTCTTTAGGCCGTACCGAGGGCTAGTGTTAGTCATTTACGAAGACTCTCGGGGGGATCTGCTCTCGACTGGAGGCCATCTTAGTCAATGCATCAGCCGCCTCATTGAGGCATCGCGGAATGTACCTGAGTTCTAACCCATTGAACTTGTTCTCAAGCTTGCGAACTTCCTGATAATTGCGTGCCATGGTGTCGGTTCGACAATTAGATTCCTTCATGATCTGATCGACTATGAATTGGAAGACCCCTCCCTAGATCTCCAGCTGTCGGATACCAGGCTTGATGGCAATCTTAAGGTTGTTTATGAGCGCCTTGTATTTGGCAAAGTTATTTAAAGCAACGAAATGCAAACGAATCATGTATTTCATACATACCCCAAGTGGAGAGACGAAGATGAGGCCGACACTCGCACCCGTCCGCATGAGTGACCCATCAAAGTACATGACACAGTACTCCTGATCGTCCGGAGCGGGAGGGAACTGTGTCTCGGTCCACTCCACGATGAAGTCAATGAGAACCTTGGACTTGATGGCCACTTGGGGTTGGTATGTGACGTCATGACCCATCAACTCGAGTGCCCACTTAGCAACCTCGCCCGCCGAGTCCCTATTTTTGATGATTTCACGGAGCAGAAAGGAACTTACAATATGTATCGAGTGGGACTCAAAATAGTACCAGAGCTTGCACCATGCGACCATCATGACGTAGAGGATCTAGAGGATCTGTGGGTATCTAGTCTTCAGGTCAGATTAGACCTCGCCGACAAAGTAAACGGCGTGTTGCACTTTGAGGGCGTGCCCTTCCCTTTCCCACTCGACCACGAGTGCCGAGCTCATGACCTTCATCATCACCGCATTGTATAGCAGCAACACCTCTCCTAGGAGCAGAACGTCAGCACCGGAGTGCTTCTCAAGAAGCGCTTGACACCGTCGAGAGCGGATTGTGCGTTAGAGGTCCACTCGAATCGGCAGGATTTCTTCAGAAACTTGTATAGTGGGAGCACTCTCTCACCAAGGCGTGAGATGAAATGGCTCAGCATCGCCAGACAGCCTATGAGTCATAGCAGCCCTTTCAGGTTCTGAATCGGACCCATCCGTTCAGGATTGGCCTCAATGCCGTGTTCATACACGATGAAGCCAAGAAGCATGCCCCCTTGGGACCCTGAAAACACACTTCTTGGGGTTATGCTTGACGTCGTTTGCGCGCAGCTTGGCAAAGGACGCGCTCGAGGTCAGCCATGAGAGTGTTGACCTTTTTGGACTTGACAACGATGTCATCCACATAGGTCTTGACCATATGGCCGATCAAATGGTCAATACACCATTGCATGCAGCGCTAGAAAGTCGCGCCGACATTTTTGAGCCCGAAAGGCATCAATATGTAGCAGTTAGAGCCGAACGGTGTGATGAAAGATGTCGCGAGTTAGTCGGATTCTGTCATCACAATTTGATGGTACCCAGAGTAGGCATCTAGGAAGCAGAGGGTTTCGCACCCCGCTGTCGAATCAACTATCTAGTCTATGCATGGCAAAGGAAAAGGATCCTTCGGGCACACTTTATTCAGGCCCATGTAGTCAACACACATTCTCCATTTCCCATTGTTCTTACACACAAGAACATGATTAGCTAACCATTCCTGGTGAAGTACCTCCTTGATGAACCCGACGGCCTGCAGCTTTGTGATCTCCTCCCCGATCGCCCGACGATTGTCCTCATCAAAATGGCGCAGACGCTGTTTTACAGGCTTGGAGCCCGGCTTGATGTTCAAGGAGTGCTCGACAACTTCCCTCGGTATGCCAGGCAAGTCCAAGGGCCTCCACACGAAGACGTCGACGTTCGCGCGGAGAAAGTCGACGAGCTCGCTTTCCTATTTTGGAGTGAGGGATGTCCCCACTCTCATCATCTTCTCCTTGTCACCCTTGGAGCTGATCTGCACTTCTTTCGTGTCTTCCACCGGCTTCAACGAGGCATTCTTGTGGTTGGCATCGGGGGTCTCTTCCTTGAGGTGAGCATGGATAGCCTCGAGCTCCATGACGGAGGCCACCATCATGGAAGGTGCATTGGAGCGACGCGCTCACGGTGATGACCCCTTTCATTCCCGGCATCTTGAGCTTTAGGTAGGTGTAGTTGGGGACGGCAATGAACTTGGCGTAGCATGGATGCCCTAGGATAGCATGATACGCTCCTAGGAAGTCAACGACCTCGAAGACGAGGGTCCCGGTCCTGAAGTTGGATGGGTCCCAAACATGACAAACAAGCTGATTCGCCCAAGAGGAATGGCCTGTCTCCTAGGAACAATCCCATGGAAGGGCGCGCCCGTCGGCTGGAGATGTGACCGGTCAATTCCGAGGAGATCAAGGTTGTCGGCGTATAGGATGTTAATATAGCTGCCACCGTCCATCATCACCTTCGTGAGATGGACCTGAGCGACATTGGGGTCGACCACGAGCGGGTACCGACCCGGTCACGGTATGTGAAAGGGATGGTCCAACTGATCAAATGTGATTGGCAGATCAGACAACTTGAGGAAGGACGGCGTGGCAGGCTCGACCGCAAAGACTTTGCAATGTTCAAAATTTGCCGTGCGCTAGCTCCCTTGAGCCTCGGGTCCCATGAAGATCATATAGTAGGCTTTGGTGTTGGGGAACATCAGCCCCCTCTGCTCTTCGTCACTGTTCCTGGGGTCTTTGGCCCCTGGCTTTGGCGCCTTCTCTGGCTCTCCTCTGTTCGCCTCCTCTCAGAGGAATTTCTTCATCATGGAGCAATCTTTGAGGAGATCTTTCATGGGAAACTCGTGGATCGGGCACGGACCATTCCCACCGGATTAACCGGCCAGCTCGGTTCAGTGAAAAACCAAATAGTTAACCAAATTGCTACAGTACCAGATCTGGTTTTCCTCGGCCAACCGGTCAGTTAGCGCGATCGGCCGGGACCAATTTTCTGGTTAACCGGGTTAACCGACCAATTATTACCGATTATTCCAACCCTGACTGTTCCACTTCTTCTCGAAGTGGTTCGGCGCCTCTCCCATTGTGGGCCTCGGCGGCTTGTGTTCAGCAGCGGCCACGATGGGGCCATGTCTAGCCTGCGATTTGTTCTTTTTCTTCTTTGGACGGTTTGTGGGGCCTTTGCCGACTTCTTCCTCCTACTTGCCTTTGCCTTTGCCCTCCAGCGTGCACTGGAGGACCGCCCCTCCCCCCCGCGAAGCTTGTGGCGATATCCAGAAGTTTGCGGGCTCTGCGTGGACCCTTGTGGCCAAGCTCGTGAATGAGCTGCTCCGAGGTGGTGCCAGAGATGAAGGCCCTGATGATGTCCGTGTCGCCCACGTTGGGTAGTTTGTTGCACTTCTTGCTGAAGCGCCGAATGTAGTCCCGGAGGGACTCACTAGCTTCTGCCGACAATTCTTGAGGTCCCAGGGGTTGCACGACCGAACATAGCTCCCCTGGAAGTTTCCGACGAAGATGTTCATGAGGTCACCCCAGCCGTAGATCTAACCCTCAGGAAGGTGCTCAAGCCACGCACGAGCCAAGTCGGTGAGGTACAACGGAAGGTTGTGGATGATATCTATGTCGTTGATCGTGCCTCCCACTTGGCATGCGAGACGGTAACCCTTGAGCCAGAGTCCGGGGTCCATCTTGCCCACGTACTTGGTGACGATCGCTGGTGCTCGAAAGCGCTGCGTGAACTCGGTGATGCGGATAAGTGAACTGAAGACTCGTGGCCCGAGAGGGCTCAGACTCCTTCTCCTCTCCTCATCGGTGTCGTCGTACCGGCCTCCATGGCACGGTTAGCGACCCCTTTCCTGGCTCAACCGCTCCTTTTCATGTCGATGCACCCTGAGCGTGTGACGCGCGTAATGGTGTGGCCCGACTCGATCATGAACCGAGGCTTTCTTGGGTGTGCCCTCGGCTGAGGGTGGTTGTTGAACTGAGCGCTGCTATGACCCGGCGACGTTGCATCCTCCAGCACGCCTGGACGTGGAAATCTACTGGCCGGACTGGAGGGAGTGTCATTGCAAACTCTCCGCCTAGAGCTCGGAGCCTTGGCCAGAAGTGCTGCGAGTTCTCGTTGAGCCTATTGTGCCTCCGGCGTCGCAGGCTCGAAGAGAGTCCTGAGCAGCGTGATGGCTGCCGCTATGTTCTGTCCCGCTCCAGCAAACTACGGGGACTCCGGGTCATTGGCGAGGATGTGTTGGTGGACATCGCGAGGCATGGACCGGGTGCGTCCACCCATGCCGGAGCAGGCTAGGTCACGGTCTATTTCTTCCTTCTCAAGATCATGTTGGGTCTCTTCCAGCTCTGCTCGTCTAGCCCTCAGTTGTTGCTGAGTCTCCTCCGCTCGGAGCGCAGGCTGTGTCCCATCGATGATGGCAACAGGGACGTCGATGAGCATCTCCCCCATCGCGCACCCGTCGCTGGGTTCGCCGGGGCGCGAGCCCCATGATTCGTCACTGCCCCTGTGGCAGATGTTCCGGCTCCTCTGGTGGTCGGAATGGGCGCGACTTGCACCATGTAGCACTCACACGAGAGGTTATAGCTTCCGTCATAGTTTTCGGATTCCGAGTCTGAATCCCCCACGGATCCAACGTCGAGGAGGTCAAAGAGGGACTCGCTCGGGTGTTCGATCACGCCGACAAACCCGGTGTCCGTGATCGCAAGGAGGCCACGATGGGTGGAGAGGTTTTGGAGATCCCTTGCGACGTTGTATAGGCTGTACGGGTAGCTTTCTAAGGTACTCTGGTGAAATGGTTTGGAAGGAGGTTCTCCCCGCCGAGGAGCTGTCCATGGAAGTTCGCCAGGGTGAACGCAAAACACTGGAGGTCATCATGGTCAGGCGTGGGGCCCAAGTAGCACTACAGATGGAATCATAACTGCCTGGTATGGTCCGTGGACAGCACGGGAATGTCCGCGACCTGTGGTCTGGCCGGTTCGAGCTGAACCGCGCGCATCGCTTCATCGACCATGGTTGTGGCCGCTATGATAGGGTCCGGGAGCGACTCGTCGATGAGTTCTGACATCATGTCCCATGCGATGATGAATTCCAACATGTTGCCCAAATCTTCTAGCTACCACGGGCGTGTCACCACGATGGCGATTGCCGGGGCCGAGGATGCGGGGATGCTAACACATAGTAGCTTCTGGTCCCCGATGGCGACAAACTCCAGATTCTCGAAGAAGATGCTGGTGCCCGGGGCCCAGAAGTGGGGGAAGTGGCCATCCGAAACGATGAGTGGTTGCAGAGCGAAACACGTAGAGAATCCCCTACTTGGCGCGCCAACTGTCGGTGTTTAGATCATCAGTGAGTAGAATTTGTTCCTGAGGTGCGCGTTTTGGTTCCAGCGATGGCTATGCAAGAGGACACAAGGATTATACTAGTTTGGGAAGGCCCCCTACGTCCAGTTCTCAGATCCGCTCGTGTTACTTGCACCTGAGGGTACAATGCTGGTGAGAGAGGAGGAGTCCCCAAGTCTCTGGTTTTTCATGAGCGTGTCAATCGGTGTTTGTGTGTGTGTCCATTGGTTGTCTCTATGTTTCTAGAGATGAGATAGGCCTTCCCTTTTATGCTTTAAGGGAGCCGGGCCCATTTATAGAGAGAGAGGGAGAGAGAGAGAGAGAGAGAGAGAGAGAGAGAGACGTCTATACGTGTGGAGTTGGTGAAGCCGTGTCGAGGGAGATGAAGACTTCGGTTGGTGGCGTAGCCTTCAGTCCTTGTGGGCCCCATCATCCTGGTCTCGCATCAGAGGTCACTGTGTCCGGGCGTGCCCCTGTTTTCCGTCGTTAGGTCGAGCCCTCTTGTTCCTGTAGGTGGCATGCTCCACCATAGGGGGGGGGGATGCAGCATGGGCGTTGTCATGTTGTTCAGGCAAGGTTCAATCTACCTGTCTATCAGACCGTCCTGCATCATCACTATTAGGGGTGTCATTGGACGATAGCAACATGGAGAGCCTTCCCTTCTCTGCCATCGATAGCGAACATTGGTGATGATGAGAGGAACCGGTATTAGAATGACTTGACTCCCTGATACTGTGCATTTGGGCTGGGTTCAACATTTAAGGTGAGACGATTGGTAGTTGTTGACCACCGTCCTACTCGACCCCGTCGTTGAGAGTCGACACGTTCGGCTGTGTTTGTTCAGGCCCGCTTGGAGTTAGGATCCGTCCTGTTCCAGCAGAGCAATCGAGTTTCTCCATCCCGCCACTCTCGGCTTGGTCAGTGATTTGCCAGGTCGTCCTGTCTTAGTACGGGTCCCATTGATGGGAGTTGACAGAGGCAAAGCTTATCTGGGGGTCCTGGGACCCACTCACTATCATTGGGGCCGCGATAAAGGTGAACTGTTTGTCCTTATCCTGGAGATAATGGGACTAGGCGAGTGGCTGAGTCATTAGCTCGGGAGGACGAGTTGCATCCGAGCCCCAATGGGCGGACCACTTTCGCCTCGACCCCTCGGAGGGGACAAGCGAGGCGTTGTGGGCCCTCAACCCCCCCCCCCCCCCCCCCCCGGGGGGATGGATCAGGCGGAGTGCGGCCGGCCCTCGACTCCGTGAGGGTCGAGCGAATTAGGAGTGGCACAACCTCTGCCCCGAGACTCGGCTAGCACTGGGATTCCCTTCACGGGGCCCACGGAGGTGACACCTCAGCAGTGCTTCAACGGATCTGTTGCTTTGGAGGTTGATGGGCCTCCAGTGGTGCTATGTGGCACCCCTGGTTTCTGCCTTCGACAAGTGGGCTGTTGTGCTTGCCATGCCACCGAGCTCACGGGTCACTCGGGTCGGCACAACATGGTGAACTATGTTCCGTGCCATGCCGTGGGCTGACCCCTCAGCCCATGGGCTGCTTTGGCACTACCCAGTCGGCCCGCCATGCCGTGCCGGGCCTAAGCAGGCCCAGGCCATGCTGGGCCACCCAAATGTCTAGATATAGCTGCTCGAGGACTTGTCGTCGTTGTCGCCGCCGCCCCTAACCTACAAGCTAGGGTTTAGGGCGCCATGATGAGAGAAGGAAATCGTCAAATTGCTCTAGCTTAGGAGTGAGTTGGAGATAGAAGAGGGGCAAGAAGGTCAATTCCAATGTTTGGTTTGGCCAAAACTAAAAAGAAAATAGGATTTTAGGAAGATAATGTCGTTGATGACTGACACTTTTGTAGATGGTGTTGTGTGAAAGACTTGCTTATTAATATTGTTTGGTGGATGGCTCCACTTATGAGTGGTGCTAGATGAATTATCCCCACGAAAGGAGTAACAGGCTTGGTGGGTATAAAGGTTATAGATGCATATGAATACTTTTTTTTAGAGCAATGCATATGGGTACTTTGACAAACGTCAATGTGATGTAATAGTGTTGTGTTTTGAAGGAGTGTACTACGCAGGAAGTGGAACATCTACTGTAAATTGGTGTTTCTCACCCCTAGACAGAAAAAGTTGAGGTAACTCGGGTATATTATCATTAGAGATGGCAATGGGTACCCGAAACCCGATGGGTAAAACCCCTATTAGGGGATGAGTATGGGGCATAAATTATACCTATGTGCACATAAATGGGTTAAATCTTGTACCCGATGGGTACGTGGGTTTGGGTATAAGAACTAGAAATCCGTACCCGTGTACCCGCAAATCCAACAATCTCTACAATCAATTAATTTAGGTGAGGTTGTTCACGCCATAAAATATCTGCCGTACGCTTAGAAATTGAATCCAAATCAGTTTCATACCTTCTATATCAAGCATTAAATTCAAAAAATTATAAATCTCTCATATGAAGATCAAATAAGGCAAACTCGGACTCTATCTCGTATCACTTGAAAAGTTCTACAACTTTTATATTCAATGTAAGTCAAGGTTCCGCCGTTTTCATTTTCAAATTTATAATGCAAAAATATTTATTCTGATTCGAACTCCTCTACGCAGGTTTCTGTACGGGGCCAATATCTCCTACCTCTGGAGTTCAAATAATATGATCCATATATGTTTCGAAAAGGTTTCGACGAGATCTACAACTTTCGTGTTTTAACTTTTCTCATCAGAGTATGTTTTCAAGTTCAAAATCACATCATAATATAGTGTTGTTTCTATTCTACGTGAATTGATTTTTCCCGTATAAAACTTTTAAAAATCTTTACGCATTGGGTCATGATCTTGATCTTACATGTTAGATTTTATAGAAATTCAATGGTATCTTGTAGACGTTATAAACTTATAAGAATCCCTCTTTACATGGTGAATAGGGTTTTATATCGGTACTTCTTATATTTGAGCATTATTTTTAATGTCATTTTACTTAATTTTGCAACATAGCACTCAAACAACTCTACATGCGGAAATCATTAATATTAGAGATAAAAAAAATATTTATAATAAGAATATGATAAAAAATAATAGAAAATTGTTATTTATCACATATAAGATTTTTGGATTATTGATAAATTAGCACTTTTAGTTTTATATTAATCTAGAAATAAATCATAAGCAGAAAATTTATCCAGAAAATTGTTATTTATCACATATAAGGTTTATTTCTGGATTCGGAAACCAAAACATTTCGGCTTGCCGAACTATAGGCAGGCCCTCGGATTGGCTACCGCTGAATTATTTTTTATTAACCTCTTCCAAGCCGTTGTCTGACGATCGGACGAGCTGAATCGGCCACCTCAAAGTTTTTTCGAGCCGCATTTATCTCGGCTCGTCGTCCGTCCTTCTTCTCCCAAAACAGCTGAACGCTTGCATAAAAAAAAAACAAACACAGCTGAACACACCCTCCCTAACCCTAGCCATGGCGCTCACCAACCGCAGCGGTGGCGGCGGCGCCGGCGACCCCTCAAAGGCTCCGTCAGCATCCGACCCCAGCCTCGGCTTCCTCACCAAGCGCGACACCGAGGTGAAGTTGCCCCGCGCCACGCGGGTCAAGAACAAGACCCCTGCGTCAATCCAGATCACCGCCGAGCAGATCCTGCGGGAGGCCCGGGAGCGACAGGAGCCTGAGATTCGCCCGCCCAAGCAGAAGATCACTGACACCCACGAGCTATCCGAGTACCGCCTCCGCAAGCGGAAGGAGTTCGAGGATGTCATCCGCCGCGTGCGGTGGAGCGTCTCGGCGTGGGTCAAGTACGCGCGGTGGGAGGAGCAGCAGCTCGACTTTGCGCGCGCGCGCTCTGTCTACGAGCGCGCCCTCGACGTCGCTCACCGCGACCACACGCTATGGCTCAAGTATGCCGAGTTCGAGATGCGGAACCGCTTCGTCAACCACGCCAGGAATGTCTGGGACCGTGCAGTGTCGCTCCTCCCCAGGGTGGACCAGCTCTGGTACAAGTACATCCACATGGAGGAGCTGCTTGGCGCCGTCGCCAATGCACGCCAGGTCTTTGAGCGCTGGATGGCATGGCGGCCTGACATTGCTGGTTGGAACTCTTACATTAAGTTTGAGCTGCGGTATGGGGAGGTCGAGCGTGCCAGGGCTATCTATGAGCGGTTTGTGGCCGAACACCCACGGCCAGACACCTTTATCCGCTATGCTAAGTTTGAGATGAAGCGTGGTGAAGTAGAGCGGGCACGGAGGGTTTATGAGCGTGCAGCAGACCTTCTTGCAGATGATGAAGATGCAGAGGTGCTCTTTGTGGCATTTGCAGAGTTTGAGGAGAGATGCCGAGAGGTCGAGCGTGCGCGTGCTATATACAAGTATGCACTGGACAGGGTGCCCAAGGGTCGTGCTGAGGAATTGTATAGGAAGTTTCTGGCATTCGAGAAGCAATTTGGTGATTGTGAGGGGATTGAGGATGCAATTGTAGGCAAAAGGAGATTTCAGTATGAGGATGAGGTGAGGAAGAATCCACTAAATTATGACTCGTGGTTTGATTACATCAGGCTGGAAGAGAGTGTTGGGAATAAGGAGAGGATTAGGGAGGTGTATGAGAGGGCTATTGCTAATGTGCCGCCTGCAGAGGAGAAGCGGTACTGGCAGAGGTACATATACTTATGGATTAACTATGCGCTTTATGAGGAGCTTGATGCGCAAGACGTAGAGCGGACCAGGGAGGTCTACAAGGAGTGTTTGAAGTTGATTCCTCACAAGAAATTCACTTTTGCAAAGATTTGGCTTATGGCAGCTCAGTTTGAGATAAGGCAACGTAATCTTAAAGCTGCTCGACAGATTCTTGGAAATGCTATTGGAATGGCCCCAAAGGGCAAGATATTTAAGAAATACATTGAGATTGAGTTGTATCTGGGTAACTTTGATCGCTGTAGGACACTTTATGAGAAATATATTGAATGGTCCCCAGCAAACTGTTATGCATGGAGAAAGTATGCTGAATTGGAGAAGAATCTTAGTGAAACTGATCGTGCTCGATCGATATATGAACTTGCTATTGCACAGCCAGCCCTTGATACACCAGAGGTTCTTTGGAAGGTATTTGTTCTTGCTGTTGCCCTGTTAGCTTGTATACATTTTATAGTTTGTGTAGTGGTTTATAATAGATGCATATGCTTTATCTTTATCCTAAACAAAATGATTGATTTTGAATGATATCCTATAGAACAATCTATTAGCGTTGTGTTAGTCATAAACAGTGAGAATCCATTTTCTATTGAACTATTCATTACTCATTAGATGCCTCTGAAGGGCACCAATTGAATAGATACAGATGTTTCTCAGTTTGCTGCACCCATGATTTGCCAAATTGTTTGCACTGTTCATTTCTGTTTTGGTTGAATATTTTAGAAACTGTTCTGTTTGGCAGAAACCATTTCTTTTTCTTGCACTATGTTTAATTTATCCCTGTTTCCTTTTAGTTCCAGTTCCTGTTCAAATTGACTGTTTGATCGTTGCCTCTCATCATTTTAGACTTGTAGGTTCAAATTCTGATTGTGCCTGGTACCCAACATAGTGTAAACAGGAAAAACATAGGATCTTAGCATGTACAGACATGAAAGCTTTGCATGTTCATTCCTAAGTCAAGTCAAATGTTGTTCTAGCTGTACAACATGCTTATTAGAGACTTTGATCTGCACATTGGACTATACATCCTAAAATTTATCAAGTTCACTACATATTTAGTTTTAGCTTTTATCCTTCTTGGATCTGAATACAGTTTTTTGTTGCCTTTTGTTTGGAAACAGTTTTTCTATAGGAAAATTTGGATAATTTTAGTTATGATACATTCTCATTTTGTATTGTCTATTACCTGGCATCATTGGTTTTATGAAGTCAGTTTAAAAAGGCGGTCGCCCTGGCTGGCTTGCCGCTAGGTTTCTGATTTACGTGTTTTCCTCTGTTTTCCTAATAATTATAATGTCAACCGCTAATATGCAACATTTTCCTTATTTTCTCTATTTTTTGTCTTTACTTGTGAAAAGTACATACTTCTAAGCCTCATAGGTGACACCTAGGCACTAGGTGGATCTTCTTAAACACTTATGAAATATCTTCACTAGTGCTTCAGAATCTGTGCAATCATAAATTTCTGAACTACTGAAATACTGTTGATAATATCATTCTTGGAATTTTCTGAAACAAGGGAGTAGGTCTGGAAATTTCTGAACCTAACATAAAAGGTTGTCATCTTGCTGATTCTTGAACTGTTCGGTGCCTGTACTACTCACTTCTCTATAACAAAAAATTTATAGGGAAAGTAACTGAAGACACCTTTTCTACTGTACTCTCTTGGACTTTTATGCTCATTTTATTAGAACAATAAGGGGACATAATTGCATTTGTATTAAAATGTTATGGCGTCGGCGAGCAATGACGGAGCTTGCTGGCGGCCAACCTGGGCCGTGGCCCCCCCAGCTTTTTGTTAAAAAGATTTGTATTACTTCTTAAGCAGCACATATGACCTAATATACTAGAACGTTAGCCAGGCCAGAGTAACGATGTTCATACGACTGTACGAGTAAACATCCAGACGACCAAACGAAGTCGAACCCTAGTGCTAGAAGCTCGATCTCTCACATTCCACACAGAGACGGAGGTCACGAAGGACAAAGCGTCGGCGGGTCTCCGCGCTGCAATACAGAGTTGGTCCCGGCCGGTGGCCGGTGGATCTTTCCCCTTGGTTAGTTAAATCCTGCTCCTAATCATGTTCCCATTAGCTACTAGCTTATTCCTGCCCCTTCGTTCAGAGTTATTCACCTTTTTCAAATTGTGGAATTTGCTAATTAAGAAATTTTGATATTGTGTAGGCAGCTATGGTTAAGCGTAAATCAAGAACCATTGATTCATTTTACACTCAGAGATGAAGAATCGAAGGATATATCAACATTAACTGCACTTTGTGAATGCCTTGTTGACACTAGACGACATAGCATCTACAATTTCATTGATAGATTGCTTTGCTTACTTATTATTCTTTCAGTTTCCACTGCTAGTGCTGAGCGTGCATTTTCCAGTTTAAAGATCATTAGGACAAGGCTACGAAACAAGATGGAAGATGATTTCCTTGTAAACAACCTGCTAGTGAACACTGAAGGCGAAATAGCGGATAAGTACAGCTATGAAGAAGTAATGAAAGAATTCAAGGATGCAAAGTGACAAAGAGTTAAACTCTAATTTGCTTCAAAAAAAAAAAAAAGAGTTGAATTCTAGTGCTGGTAGTCTAAGAACATAGCTGTACTTTGAATCCTAGTACTCAAGCTATGGATGACTAACCTCCAATGGCTATAAAATCATGCCATATGCTCATATATTCGTGTTATGTCTTTGCACTTGAACATTTTTCAAATTTGCTTTGTCGTTTGGCCCCCCCTAGAACATTGGTCAAGCTCCGTCACTGTCGGCGAGGGGTGTGCAGGGGAGACAGCAGGCGGGTTTGAGAAGAGGGAAGTGAGCGCAGGGGGTAACAAGGCGAGGAGCTACTATCGTCGCCGGGAGCGGAGGAGGTCTCCGCCACGGCGACCGAAGATAGCCTCGCCCACAAAAGGGAGTCTACATTTCTTGGATGATCTAGTACAAGCTATGCCTGCGCCTTTATACTTCCAGGCTTGGCCCTCTCAATTCCTAACAAACTCAACCTTATCTCTAACAGACTCAACTACTCCCTGATTATTCTCTACTGAACAATATCTAATCTAGCCACTTGGAACTGCTGGGCTGCGGCGGCGCTGGTACGCGCGCCCTATAAACGCGTCCACAACATAAAATATCTATCCTGATGCCGTATTTTGAAAATGTAATGTTTTTGTTAGGTGTTCAACAAATCTGCAATAGAATAATCTACTCAATGCAGATGCATCCTAATTAATGTAACATGGAGACATTCTGTAAATTATGGATATTCTATGATTTTTGCTCACTTATTGCATCCTATGTTAGCTCTTAAAAATGTGTTTTTGGAGCTTTTGATGCTTAACGACTCCTGTTTTTTGAACTTGCAGGAATATTTGCAGTTTGAAATTGATGAAAGTGAATTTGATAGGGCAAGGGAACTATATGAAAGACTGCTTGATAGAACTAAGCATTTGAAGGTATGGATCAGTTATGCTGAATTTGAGGCCTCAGCTGGCTTGAGTGGTGAAGACAGTGAAAGCGAGGAAAAAAAGAATGAAGTTGGTTATCAGGAGCTGCACCTGGAGCGGGTCAGGAAATGCAGAGGTAAATAATGTGTTGGAATATATTATATTGTGCAGCTGTACATGAATGTTTAGTGACTCATTGTGAACTAAATACAACACCCTTTTGTTATGATGAGCAGCTGTCTTTGAAAGGGCATTTGACTACTTTAGAACCAGTGCCCCTGAGTTGAAGGAGGAAAGAGCTATGCTCCTTGAAGAGTGGCTTAACAAGGAGGTGAGCTTTGGCGATCTTGGTGATGTTAGCTTAGTGCAGAAGAACGCGCCAAGAAAAGTCAAGCGGAAGAGACCAATCCCCACAGAAGATGGTTCCACTTTAGGGTATGCCCTTTACTCAGTCCTTGCATCCTTGCACTTTTCTCTCAAAAGGTATGCCTTACCATGCTTACCATGCATAGCATGTTATGCATTAGGCCTTGTTGGGAGGACATGTTTTAATTACCAACATGTGATGTTTACATGTATGGTTTAGGTGAATACATGTGTGTCACTCCAACCACTCAAACACATGCATGGTTTGGTTCCAAGGGTTGGAAGATGTGGTTTGATTACTAGGATGGAAGTACTAAAAATGGATGGGTTAGACTGGTGTTCAAACCACATTGGGTCTAACCGAACGGTCATTTTTCTTTAAACTGGTTTTTGTTACAACACAAACCATTCCACCCTATTATATTTCATTCCCAGCATATTACATGCAAAACTGAATGAGGCCTTAATGGGTATCTCGTCCGTTACAAATAGCAAGTTAAAATCTGCATTTCGGGAACCAAGGAAATATGTGTATACTGACAATGTTTCCTTAATGCTGTAGGTATGAGGAATATATAGATTACATTTTCCCTGACGAGGTTACTCTAGCACCGAACCTGAAGATCCTAGAAGCTGCGTACAAATGGAAGAAGCAGAAAACAGGCGATGATGATGAGTGATTTTGACTTTTTCCCTGCGTTGTTGTGTATGTTTTGCTGCAGCCAGATTCTGATGTTGACAGTTATCGTCGTGGCATCTGAATCTGCTTTGTTGTGGAACTTTCTCCACAGCCGAAATCTGATGTAAGAGGCAATTTGCCATGTTTGTGCTAGAACTTTCTGAGCAGGAATGATCAATTTATTATGTAGTAGATACTAAGGTGATAACCCAGTAGTTGTGGTACATAGACTAAGTACCAAAATGCTAGATGCACATACATTATGCTAAGTTGAGATATAATTTAGTTAAACTTTAGTGGAGAAAATGATTATAGTGTTAGTCATCACATCAGTTTCAATTGAAGAAGTTATGAATAATACACAGCAAAAGGTGTCTAGCATCATAAGAATTTGATGCATGTTAAGTAGAAATACTAAAGAACTTAAAAACTTCTATAGTTGGCTTCAGGTTGTCATCAGAATGTAGTGCCATTTTCATTCTGTATGTTGCTCTGAGACCTCATAGTTTCGCTCCTAGTTCACCCCTCATTTCTATCTGCCGCACAACTTCATCTTCATGTCTCCTTTCTCCTCAAATTGGAACTGCAGCAAAAGTTTTTTCCGTTGGCGGGTTGGTGTTCCTCAAGCAATTTAGCAGTGTTCTTGGGTTGAAACTCAAATCCCCGTCGGTTCATGTTAACATAATCTTGTGTGCAGTAGCTTCAAAAGTGCAAGATGTTGGTATTTAGTGTTCCAAACGGAATTTCTAAATACCGTGATGAGAAACGGTCTTAAGAAGTACGACAACATGGATACGGCAATCTCAACACGATCATCTCACTTTTCATTTCTCTGTTACAAAAGTCCGTGGGCGTCCTTTTATAGTCCTGCAGTCTTATTATATCACCGCTAATGACCAGAATGTCCCTAGGTTTTCCTCTCACACTAGACCGTGCGCATGAGGGCATTCTGGTCTTTTGCCATCAACAAGAGGCTTCCCGAAGATGCTCTATCTCGCCCTCTGACGAAGTCACCGGCGCCACCTCACTCATCTGTCGTCGAGGTGAGCTCGCTCCTTAGCATGTCCAGTTGATAAACTAGGCTTTACACTCGGCCACTTCGCTTCATGATTAACGATGAATGATCCTCGCCATCTCGATGCCTCAATCTTTGGGTCACCTCGTTCCGCTCTGCCAAAACAGACAATAGCAAGAAAAGTAAATGGGACCTCGTCATCAGCTGAGCTCGCATCGCGTCCCCCCAACACAAGAGACAATAAAGACCAACTAAACCTAGTATTTGGATATTATATCAAGGAATGAGAAAAGTTATTGTGGAAATTGATGCACATATGGTTGCATAGGTTATATATATATATATATATATATATATATATATATATATATATATATATATATATATATATATATATATATATATATATATATATATATATATGTATATGTATATATGACGCGTTGCGCGCTGAATATTATTCAGTGCGCCGGTTGCTACAGTAACCATCTGGTCTCGCCAGACCGAATCAGTAGTCACCCAATCGTCTGCCAGCAGCCGTAGTCCCACGCATCCATCCGCAACCCACGTGTTGGCTGTCCCCGTCTCGGCGTGTTCTTTCAGTGCGACTCCTCAACCCCTACCACCGTCGAACCCTCCCCACGTGCAAAAAACGACAAGCAAATTCAGTAAAAAAAATATCAACAAGCAATTTATAACCGTGTATGCAATCGTATATATACTATATGTATGTATTACTAATTACCACTCATTATGTTTTGATTTCCTTTTTTCACGACTAATGTATGTATTACTAATTACCACTCTTTACTAATTCATTTTTCACGACTAAAGTATGTATTACTAATTACCAATCATTACTAATTTATTCATATCATAAAAAAGAATCCACTCATTATATTTTGATTTTCACTACTAATGTTTATCAGAAACCCAGAATCAGTACCGATTAATATTCAGTATTAATTACATGTCAACTTTATTACCACCATCCCTGAGAATGGTTAACCATAACCAAATACCATGCAAATATATGATAGTACGTGTACTACCGTTCTATTCTACCAATAATATATTAAATATACTAGTTGCTATGGTATATGTATTACTTGATATGGTATATGAACTATTTTCTATGGTATATGTACTACTTGCTATCATCACTTGTGGGCAGAATCGATTTAAATATTTTGAATTTGGCGGATCTGTTGAGGCGACGATGTCGGTTTTTCCCACCCACTAACTGAATCTTGTGCTGTTCCTGCGACAGAAATAGGACCCACGTGCGAGCAGCCGTCGTCCCGCGCACCTATCCACAACCCACGTGTTCTTTCCGTGCGATTCCCCAACACCCACCACCATCGAACCCTACCGCCACGTGCAAAAAATGACAAGTAAATTAATAACCGTGTTGTATACTATCACATAATCAGAATACTACCAACAGATGTATACTACAACTAACGTGTATGGAGCCACTGCCATATATTATATAGTATATATACTATATGTTTGTATTACTAATTACCACACTCTTATATTCATATTATTACTTTATAAAAACCGAATTGTAATATATTTATATCATCACAAAGAAACCACTCATCACGTTTCGATGTTCACCACTAAATCTATGTGGCTCATATGTATGGTATATGTACTACTTGCTATCATCACGTGTTGGCAGAATCGATTTGAATATTTTTGAATTTCGCGGAACTGTTTAGTCGACGACGTTGGTTTTTCCCACCCACTAACCGAATCTTGCGCCGTTTCCTGCGATAGAAATGGGACTCATCTCGCCGTCTGTTTTCTCCAATCCATCCCTCTTCCCGTAACTACGCCACTACCACATGACCTCTCCACATTCCATCACCATAAAATGCGTCGCCTCCTCCTCCGGCAACCGCCACCACCACCCCTCCTCATTTGCACCCCCACATTCGCAGATCTGCACCAGTTCTCCAACAGCGTCTTCCTCTCTTCTCCATCGCTATCGCTTTGCCTTCTTCCTGCTTCGGTTCAGCGACTGATGAGCCCATGGCTCATGAAATCAGTTATGCTGCCAACACAAGAAATATATGTGCTCATTCAATAGTTAAATATAGTGACAGCAAGGAAATAAGCTCTATTATTCAGTTTGGGACTCTTTCTATTTCTACGAATCAATATATAGACAGAGGAGAAAATAGCTTATCAGATGGTTATGTGCAACCTATTAGACCCAGGAAAATATTTGGGGGTGTCAATTTGTACAAACAAGTGTCTTGCAAACTAAAGTCAGAACGAGTTCAGTTGCAGCGCCAGGAGAAGCAGCAACAGAAGAAGTCTACTGCATATACTATGGTCGGTTCCATGCGTGTGCTGATCTGATTAAGAAATGTATTAGCACTGGCCGGAATATTTTATTATTCATGCATATACGTGAGCTTATACTGGCGAAGTTGTGTCTAGCTATTTTATTCTGGTTCAAGTCGAACATTGGTGTTGAGTTCGGTCAGATCACATTTTATTTGTGTTGGACTCGGACTTGAGTCCAGGTGCTTGCGTGCACTTAAATTGGGCCAAGCCCCTGTAAACAGGAGGAAAGTTTTTCTGAATAGTGCTGCTCCCTATTGAGGTTTTCTCCTGAACCAAGAAGACGCCGCCATCAACACTGCTGTGGGGAATGCTGCCGATCTTGCTGGATTGTGGAGGAGATCGTGATCAGGTGGCTGCTACCTGGATGCGCATCTTGGTTCCTTCTTGGAATCTTCTTCTCTGATCGTGCTCTACTGGAGGCACGGGTGGTGAAGATCTAATTTTCTTGGTTTGCTATCTCTATCCTGCTACTGCTAGTTTGGTTTTACCCGTACTGCTACAAGAACCATATAATTGTGTTAAGATTTCCATCGCTTTGTGTTGGGAGATTTACTTACCAATAACTGTGCTATTGTTATTCACCACGATCAAATATATATCATAGTAATTGAGGTTGTATCCATTTAATTTAAGAGGAAGCTTATTTGGCTGTTTAAGTACCATGAAAGACTGGGACGAAACTCGGACAACATCGTCGTGTCTTTATCAAGTGGTATCAGTTTAGCTGGATTGCTCACGGTACGCTGTTCCTTAGTGGTGATGGATTACTATAATTTAGATGTATATGCTGAGTTTGTCCCGCCATTGTATTTAACTGCTTCTCGATCAGAGTACTATCATTGGGAAGATGCTATGGTGGAGTTTTATATGATTGGTGACCTACGATTAAGCGAGCTGGTACATTTAGCAAATAAAACCATTTCTTTTGCTGTTACTTTGTGGTTGTGGACTTTGCAACGAGAACATGGTGATGATTATTGCACTTCTTGGGTAGAACTGAAGGAAGTTTTACGATATAAATTTGATCCTGTGCATACTATCATAACTTGTGATGACAAGGCTAGAAATGTTTCTTCTTGTAAGCAACATTGACGAGAGCCTTGATGACCATAAATCAAAAGATAGTGCACATAACACTTATGAACAGCATGCTGGTATTGCTGAGTTGAAGGAACTAGCCTTGAGTGATGAGTCAAATTTGTTACCCAAAAAGTATGCAATACATAAGACAAAAGCTGAGTGTTCTGAAATTTCTCCTCTAGCAGAGCAACATGTTCTTGAGTTTTCTTGTGTTGATGTGGAATCACCATTTGAAGCTGACGATGATGTTGTGGGTTTATCGTTGATCTCATATGAGGTGCAGAGTGATGGTATACCGACTAATGTGAAAGGGCAGCGTTCCAATATTTTTCAATCAGAGTGCAAATTAAAAGACGAGGTATGCAAATTAATTATTGATGGTGGTAGTTTCAATAATACTATCAGTTCAGATATGGTGCATGCATTATCTTTGTCTATATGGTGGCTTCCCATACCTCATTATGTGCAATGGATGAATCAAAGTGGCATGCTAAAAATTACTCATAGGGCTAGAGTAAAATTTTCGATGGGAGATTATGTTGACTCGGTAGATTATGATGTGGCACCAATGAGTGCATGTCATTTGTTGCTTAGGAGACCATGGCAGTTTGATCATGATGCCACTCATAGAGGTCGTTCTAACAATTACTCATTCATGCATAAAGGTGTTCATCATGTTCTAAAGCCCATGAAGGAAAGTGATATCAAGGCTAAGGTTTTTGTTGCTGTAAAAAAGAAGAAAGGTTTGTTCAAAAATATTCCAAAGCTGAGGACGACTTTGATTCAAGAGGGGGAGAATAATGTGGTCTGCCTGATAGCTATAACTCCATCCATGATTCCTCTAAATGCTGCAAATATATGTTCTGAGATATCTAGTAACAAAGGAACTAATTATGTTGTTATTAACTCTAAAGTAGATCAGAAGGATTCTGAAAATTTAGGTGATGACCTATATGTTTCGAGGAAGGTCTCATTTGATGGTGACGATGATATGGCCATCAATTTCTTAGATATTCCTCCAACTAATTCTGTTATGATTGGTTCAATTGCAATTTCTTAGATAGCGGCCACGAGGGCTGAAACCTTGTTGTTCAGTCATGTCTTCCGACTAAGGGAAATCAAAGTTTTGTTCAGATTCGCCTGTTTGTTTTTTTACATTCTTCCGCCAAAGTAATTTGTTGTCATTGATTCCGTTTCATCCATTCAATATCCCTCAAGTCGTTAGGTTTGATAGATCTACTCTTCCCTCTCCAATCCCCCATGCTTTTCTTGTTTTTTTGTATATTCGTAGAGGTTGAGAAGGGTGCAATACATCCCCGAGCGCACCACTAAGCTTATATTTGCAAGCAGTCAAGAAGCCATGGTGCTCTCTGTTGGTCAGGAACCATGCGTCCCTATTATAGATTCACAGATACTAAGTGCTGCTGCTTCACAACCAATCACACAGGAATCAGACGAAGAGGAGTTGCAGCAGAGTCCCAAAAGTCCTTCATCTCCCATTCCCAGAAGGAGGAAAGCTCTTGCGTTGAGGAAGAAGAAACAGAGAGATGCGGATCCGATCACAGACCGTCCTACCAAGCGTCAACAACCATCAAGACGCGGTGGCATTTCGTTGACAGGGCCAACCACACAGTCTACCGACCTTGATCAAGTAATCTTCTTTTCCCGCCCAAATTCCAATCCCCATTATTGCACCGTAGTAATGTTCCATGTACCATAAGAAAAGTTTTTAGTTGTATATGTACTCCTTGGTTGTATTATATGCTGTTCACCGTTTTACATGTTAGTGGTAGTATATGATTATGTGGTAGTATAAAGTTCTTATCATGGTACATGGCATAAAGTGGCATATAAAACTGAAAATCATTGTGTGGTAGTATAAAATCCTATTTATGGTATATATACCATTTTGCAGCTAGATATATAATATAGTATATATACTATCCATCTATTTTAGTTTCATTACAAAACTGAAAATCATTATGTGGTAGTATAAAATCCTGTTTTTGGTATATATACCACTATGCTGCTAGATATATAATATAGTATATATACTACCCGTCTATTTTAGTTTCATTATATGATGTATATATTTTATAGATAGTATATATACTCAATTTAAAGTTTATATTCCATACCATACAACATCAGGATATCACATAATTATCCTATAGTATACTGTTATTTTATATATTTGTTGTTAGTATACTCTTTAACCATAGTACATATAACATTAATAGTATACATACTCAGTTGCATATCTACTCAATAGTATGTATACTCATTTCAAATAGTATGTATACCCATATTGAGTCAATATCATTGTTGGTATTATATAGCTCGCTCGATGGAAACAATGTATATGAGTATAAATACTAGTGGTACATAATATAACATTGTGTAAGTGGATGATTATAACAGAATATATAATAGTATATATAATAAGGAGTATATATACTATGTATATGAATTACTGGTATAAGAAGTATAACACATACTTCAGTGGTGTGATATTCGATGGAAACAATCTAAATGAGTATATATACTATTTATATGGTGATCAGTATTATGAATAAAAATAATATTACTATAGAGATAAAAATAATAAAATTACGGTAGGAATGAACATAGACAATTTGAATGGGGTAGTATATGTACTACTTGATTGCATGTAGTATATAAAAACATACTATTTTCTTTGGAGACGAGGGGGATGAGATGGGATCAAAACGATTGGTGTTATATAGCCATATTGAGTCAATATCATTGTTAGTATTATATAACTCCCTCGATGACACATATACCACTAATAGTATATAATCAAAAGCTATACTACATTTTGTTGCATAATGTTGTTTATAGTATTCGGCTCCTACTATAGTATATATACCATTGTTTAGTATTTTGCAATAGTATGTATATATACCCTTGATACTATATTGAGCAGTATATTTTAAATGTTTCCTTTTTCTAGATTGATTATTCATTTGTATATATACTGTTATATTCGAACACAGATATTAATTATGTGTTTGAATACTATTATATTTTTTAAATGGAAAACAGGTTTGAGATATTCCTATTTCAATTTTGACAGGAATCTGATAATGAAGGTGATAAGGGGAAGGCAAATGTGCGTTGCATCCCTAAAAAGGTTTATGAAACTATCCAAAAGTTGTCCAGGCACCAGCGTACTGAACTTGAGAAGCTGGGTTGGAAGGATTTCTTGAAGTTTCACACTGATGTCCTCGAATGCCGAGAGCTTTTAGTCTGGCTGATGAATCGTATAGATGCTGAAGCAATGTGCATTCCACTTGACGATGGCAAGAAGATTTACATGAAACCAATCCACTTGAAGACCACATTCGGTTTACCTTCTGGAGGTGTTGAGTTGAAACAGTACAGTGCAAAGAAGCAATCTCAAGAACTCTCAAATATGAGGAACTTACTGCACGTGTCATCAAACATGACTGTTGAGAGATGTCTGGCTGAAATCACTGACAAGCGAAATGATGAATTGAGCCTCAGTTGTTTCTTTATGATCATCTCTACCAGGCTGCTGTTTTGTCGACCAAAGTTCCACATTGTAATGGAGGATATTTGCTTCTCTCGGGATTATCAAACACTTGGTCAGTCCGACATTTGTGGAGCCGTTTTCTGTCAGCTCCAAAACAGCATTAGGGATTGGCAGTGGTCCATCAGCACGAACAAAAGCCTGTCAGGATGCTCTCTGTTTTTAATGGTAAGTTGTATAGTACATATACTCATTGCATAATTGAGCAGTACACATACTACACATAATATTACTAGTTCAATGTTACTATCGATTATACCACATGTAGTACTTATACTACCCGTTCTATCATACCACCTAATAGTACCTTTTTTTTTTGTATTTCCTATATACTTAATGGCAGTACATGTACTATTCAACCATTAGTATAGTTTATACTGTGATCTCTATTACAATTTATACTGTGATCTCTATTACATAGTACATGTTTTCTGTTAAGCGGTTTTCCCATATGCTTAATGGCAAGACTTATACTAATCGACGATGTGCGTAGTATATATACCATTTTACCGTGTACCCTTTTAACTTTGCAATGTACTTGACCAATTTTACCCGATGTTAATTATACCATTGTTTGCAATATATTACTTCCACACCAGGATAATTTGTTGTAGTGGTAGTATTCTTTTTTACCAGATAGTATACATACCACTTATTAGTAGTATAGTAATCATTTATATATTGTGGCAGATATTCTACCTGGATCACCTATTGCATCGTAATACATCTCAAAAATCCTAGACGCTACCTCGCTCTGCATATTACACCAAGAACATAGTTAGAGACATCATCAAGGATGCTAAGAATAAAGACTCAGAAGGTAAACTGTCCTTTACTGGCCTTCATGTGGCACTTGATTCAATGTTATTTAACCTATATGTTTTTATTTTTTTATTTGTTATAATAATAACCACACTACCACTCTTGCAGATTAAGAAAACATCTAATACGCCCTATTTTGTGGAATCCAAAGAAGAACATGAACATGATGATGATGCTTTTGGTGATGATATCGGTTTGAGCGAGGGAGACCGTGATGTTGGAGCTGCTGGAGTGGATGTTGGTGGTGCTGGTATTGACCTCCCTCGGCTTCGTCAGATGCTTGAACCAAAGCTAAGATCTCTCCATCCTAGTGTCCAAGCAGAGGTCCAAGCCGAGCTTCAGAAGTACGATGATGATATAAGCCGTGAGACTGCTAAGATTGCTGCAGCGCATAGAGCAATAAAGAAGAAACAAATTGAGCTGGTAGACAAGATTGGGAAGCTTTTGGAGCAGCACTCCCAACCTCCCTTGTCCCCTGAGCCATCCAACGCTCACTCTGGAAGGGAGGAATCAGATGAGTCATGTTAGTCCTAACTTTTATGTTCTCCTTTTATGATAGTTCAAAATTCGATAACCTAACTATTTTATCAATTATTTTCCCTGCCATAGCCAACCATGCAGAAGACCAGGACAAAGAGTTACCCCACAATGAACCCATTAGCCAACAGCCCTCTGCTAGTGCACATAGTAAGTGTTCATATACTTCTATGTTCAATACACAACAACATATTACATGTCAAGGCAATGTAGTTTATTCAATAATTAAGTAGTTTTTATACTCATTAACTTAATAATATATATACTACATGCTACAATTACTAGTAATTAAAACTGCAGGAGTAAGGAGCAACTATCTGTAAGGATAAATGGTGGTAGGAAACAACACTTTGCAAGTGTTCATATACCACCATCTTCAGTACACAATAGTATATTGCACATCCAATGGTTCTATTATAGTTTGCATCACCAAGTAGTATACGTACTAGTCAATCAAATTGTATAGCTACTCTTACAGTACTATATTTATAGGACTGCATTAACAGTCCCCCTTCATGATTGTTTTGTTCATTATACTATATGTTTTTGTTCAAGGCACTGGAGGTCATACTGACCAAGTTCAGCATGACACAAGGAAGGATGACAACACTTTAGTTCATATTGAGGAAGTTGTGCAAGGCGACCAAGTGCTCAATGATACTCCTCTTGAAGCTGACAAAAGTATGTATATAAACATAATATAAATATACATCGACTTTGTTAGTGGTACTTTTAAATGATACCTGCATATTTGTTTTTCCAGTTGACGACCATTGTAGAGTAGTATCCCTTGACACTTCCACTATGAATCCAATTGCACATTTGTCTGATAATGTCACCCTTGAACTGGAAACTTTTGAGAGGGGTGTTGTCCCTCGGAAGAAGCGTTCCGAAAAGGTGTTTGTGCCAGATTGTGATAATGCCCACCATGGTTAGTTGTCGGGTGTTTTGTTACAAAAAATGTACACTGTTGATGCTCGGTAGTACATTTTGTCAGGTGTTGTGTCATGGTTTTTTTTCCCAAACTGTATCTGAGTTGTGTTGAAGATGTAGCACTCGTATATTCCATATTTTTGAACACTGTACTTCAGCAAAGTTTTTAGATTACATTAACACATGTGGAGATTCTAAGAAAGATCAAGGTGATGAAAGATTTGTGAACAATTTGATCAATTTTGATGATGCTGGTAATGTTCCTACAGAACATAGCCTCAAGGATGTTGCACGTGACCGACAGGCACACGAAATAACTAGTGGGCAGGTTAGTTGTGGTTATTCAGCGCTATCCAACATAATACATTTTGAGAAAGATGGTTACGAAACTGAACTAGACACGTGCACATCAAAGGCTGGACCAAATATCATTTCATACAATCTTGGAAGGACCATGGATGACAACATTGGTTCTTTGGACCTACCAAGTAGTTACTGAAGTCCAGATTAATGTTACAAGAAAATTTTATGGCAGATTAACGTTACTCTTGCATAACCTTTTTTGAACTAGGCCATGCTGAAAAGCTATTTCCAGAGGATCCAGCCAATCAAAACAATCCTATTGATCACATAATCGAAACCTTCAAAAAGGACCATGTCTACACTGACTCTGTTGCAGTAGATGCGGACACCAATCGTTCTGATCCCATCTCATCCCCCTCGTCTCCAAAGAAAGCAGTACTTTTTATATACTACACGCATCCAAGTAGTATATATACTACCCTATTCAAATTGTCTACGTTCATTCCTATAGTAATTTTATTATTTTATCTCTACAGTAACATTATTTTTATTCATAATACTGATCACCACATAAATAGTATATATACTCATTTGGATTGTTTCTATCTAATATCACACCACTATAGTATGTGTTATACTTCTTATACCAGTAATTCATATAAATAGTATATATACTCCTCATTATATATACTATAATACATTCTGTTATAACCATCCACTTATATAATGTTATATTATGTACGACTAGTATTTATACTCATATACATTGTTTCCATCAAATAGCCCACCATAATAATATATGTTCTATTTCATATACCAGTATATCAAATACTCAGTTGTCTTGTTTACCACTTGAATGTAAAATATATATACAATTTGTACATATACTACCACATTTTAATTGGCTATTTTTATTTGTACAGTAATTTTATTTTTTTTTATCTCTACAATACCTTTATTTTTATTCATACGACTGATCAGCTCTTGGACAATATATATACTCATTTGTATTGTTTTCATGCAATAGCACACCACTGTAGTACATGTTATACTTCATATACCAGTAATTTGTATACCCATGAGTATATATACTATTATACAACTTTGTTATACTCATCCCCTGCCACAATGTTATATTATGCAGGAATAGTCTATATACTCATATGCATTGTTTCCATCGAATAACACACCATAGTAGTATATGTTATATTTCATATACCAGTATATCAAATACTCAGTTGTCTTGTTTACTTGTCACCATCTCCTGCCACAATGTCATATATACATCCAAGCCGATTGCTTGTATATATAACATTTATATAAGTAGTATATATACTACTTTTGCCGCATCATTTGACAACAGCTATATATTCTAGCACCAATGATAGTATATATTCTCACTGCTGCAATGTAGTTTATTTTATGTTATTTGTAATGCATTTTACATTTTTGGTGTTAGTATACTGGTGGATTTAGAGCTAGAGCTGTACAGAAGATCCCATATAGCCGCCGTAACCAGAAAAGATCCAAAGACGTTGATCCTAACTTACTGGTGGACTCTGGTTTTAAACGTACTACTCGCGCGCCTCAAAAGCTTTCATCCCCTATTAAGATCGGGTACATGAGAACAAGCCCTGGCGCAGAGGTGTCTATGCGGCTCCGCAACATGTTATGTGATCCCTATTCAGCTTATAAGAAGTTAGTGCATTATTCATCGCAGTCTCATATACATTTCCCTTTCTTTACTGTCAATGATAGATACCAATCCAATTTTTTCTTGGTACTCGCAGTTTGACCTTGATGGAGTACACTATGGTCAATATAGATGGAGACTGTATCATGAGGTCATTTCCATATTTCCAAGAAACTGACAATTCAGTGATGGAAGCTTTCGTTAATTGCATATGGGATGACGACAAGAACTACCGACCTAAACTTGTGAAGGAAAGACTGATTCTGCATCCTCAGCTTGCGGTGCGTTACTTGATCTTACACCTTAAGCCCAACATCTTGTGTTTATATTCTAGGTGTATACTTATTGCATTCATACCATTCTTTTTTTCAAACCCCAGGTATGTGCCAATGTGGAGAACTGTGGATCCCAGCAAAATCCCGATGCTGTTTTCTCTGAAGAAAGCTTGGACACTGCTTTTGATCTATACATGACCAATGATATTGCATGGAGATCCATCAAACTGGTAAGACTAGTATTGGCACATGTAGGAATTATAATTATTTACTTATGATCCATCAAACTAGTATATGTACTACTAGTAATTGATATACTCATCAGTATATATACTATTATATATTCTATTATAATCCTCCAATTCCATAATGTTATATTATGCACGAATAGTATATATATTCATATGCATAGTTGGGTTGGAATAGCACACCATAATAGTAGTACTATTTCATATACTAGTAGTTCAAATCCTGATAATACTTATACTACCTTATTGGAATTGACTATTTTTATAATAACTTACATGCGGTCCATGGAACTAGTATATGTACGCATAGATGTATACTCATATTTTCCACATCATAGTATTAATACTCATCTTTATATATAGCTAGCTTTATTATTATACCCGGATACTGCTATTATTCTGTTATGTTGGTAGTACATATACAATGTTCCTGACAGTCATTGTAATTTGCTGCAGATTCTTATCCCTCTCATTGACCGTGGTCATTATTCATTATATGCTGTCAACTTTGAGGCCAGCCATGTTGACGTACTTGACACACTTGACTATGACAATGTTGGTACAACTTGGCTCTACCGGCACACGGTGAATCTGGTGCTATCGTGATTACTCGTCTGAACGCCTTGCTACAGAAGAAGTCCAAGGGTGCACTTAAAAAGTTCGACAACTTCAGGCTTACCAAATTCAGTTGTCCCACAATGGTTCTCCCAAACGACTGCACGTTCCTTACCATGAAATATGCTGAGCATTACACTGGTGTACCTGGATGCGTAGACGATGTTGTCAACCCGGTATGTTTCCCTTGCAGTTAATTTCACATATTATTATTTAAATATACTTCTGCCTAACCCAAGTCGTACATCCTGACTTATTGACTCAATTTTTTTTTTGCCTCAACTCAGGAGAAATCTGCTGAGCTTCGTGCGGAGTATTTATATTACCTGCTGTTCCATCCTTCAAACAAAGCTCAGATCTCGGAGGACCTTTCATGTTACCGGATCACCGGCTGCCCATTCTAAATGCACATTGTCACGTAGCACATTTGTTTTTGGAAACTCTCGATGATACACATCAAGTTGTAGTTGCTTTTTGATACTGATGGTCATTGTTTTACTTCTCTTAAAGCCTTTGCATGGTTGTGCATGATACATCATTTGTATTTAGTATATGTACTCGTGTACGAAGGATGCGCAATCATTACCAAACACTATACCTTTTGGTGTATATATTAGGAACCACTATCAATGCTACATGACATTGTCGTATATATACTATTCCTAATTTCTTGTGACATTGACAATTGCCATATATTTCCACTACCGTAGGTATTTTCCTTTTATTCGAATTATATATCTGAGCGCCATTGAAGTTATACTACCGCTTCATAATATACTAGCACTACTGAGATCTACTACACCACTATTATGTATACGCCTGTTAGTAGTAGTATACAACCACCATACGAGATGCAGTTGTCTTCATACAGAAATATATATACATCTTTTTTCCAAGACAACAAAGTCACTCAAATTGTACATATACAGTCAGTAGTTGTATACAAACAGTGTACTAGATGCTTTTGTCTTAACACAGTAACATATATACAACCACTCTTTAATACAACAAGTCACTCGGGTAGTACATATACTTCCTCAAGTAACAAAAGCATAGCCCTTTCCCTAACGGTTCTGTTAGTCTTTAGACAAGACCACATGCCATGATTGGCCTTTTGTCCTGTATCCCCGACCAACATAGCTTTATAATCAGTTGTGTGTGCTGCATCCTGTTTGTAGCTGTCCATTCGTCCCACGTTGTCTCATCAGAGGCAATAAAAGGCATGGAGACCCCTTTGTCTAGGGTTCGATTTGCAGCCATGGTTTCCAACCAAGCACCAGATTCTCCCGAGTACTACACTGTTCCATGCAGTGCACCAGATCTTTCCCCTCGTGTTTCTCCTCCACCCACCACCGCTACTCCTGGTTTAACTCGTCAAGGATTTCCTTCTCCGACATGCCCCGATCTTCATACACCACCTACAACCATCAATTCTGATGAGATGACGACTCTAGATCCGCAACAAACATATTTAGTACATAGATTTTATTGACGATGCTTTCTTTCTCAAACTATAGATTTTATTGATGCGATAGTATATCATTAAAAAAATTCATATACCACAATTATGTGTTTTTTGCTCGTGCGATAGTATATATTTAGTACATAGATATTTGCCTCTTAATAGTACGTAGTATATATATCCTCTGAGATACATTGATCTATTTTGTTAAAGTACTACTGTCGTATATATACTACTTCAGTAATTGTCATATTATACATATACTGCACAACAAACTCTCTCATACATATGGAGTTTATGCTATAGTATATCATTACTGAAGTGCATATAATAGAGTTATGTGTTGTTGTACGGCAACGGAACTTTATGCTCTCGATGCACTCCTCCATATAGTGTTTCTCATTGTAGTAGTACATACACGGTTGTATTAGGGTTTTGGTTATGTTATAGTATACAATTACTACAATAGTACATAGTATATATATCCATGTAATTATTTTTATGTGTACATATACTACTTCCTATTTCTTGACGATACATATACTATATGTTGTTTCTTTCACATAAAGGGTATGTTTTGGATGTCCTGATCAATAGATTTATATTACATTATGATATTCATTTCATGCTACATTTCCAGCCCCATGATATTAATCCAGAAATTATACCTAGAGTTGGTATGGTATTCAACTCAGAGGAACAAGCTAAACTTTTCTACAAGCGATATGCGTGAGAAGCTAGATTTCCAATGAAGATGAGTCGCACTAAGAAGAACGTCCATGAGATTTGCTACAGCCATATTGGCAAGGGTGAATATTATCTCGGTGACGAAGAGGAAAGGCAAAGAAATAACACATCAAAGAAGTCTGGCTACAAGGCGTATATTAAGTTACACAGGGACCGAGACAAAACTAGTGCTATTTCCCAGGTTACTATTATCCTTGTCGAACCAATTGCATTGTATATTGGGTATTGTCATGGTACCATATTCTAATGTATTCTTTTACCATCATACTCAGGTAACTATTGTACGTGTGGTACTTGAACATAACCACCCACTAACTAGATCAGTCCCAGTTGTGCAAAACATAGAGTGTCACAAGAACCGTGATGGGTCGATAATGGAGCTGGTAGACACAATGCAGACAGCCAGCGTTTGCCCTAGTGCAGTCAGAAACGTGTTGTCCGAGATACACGGCGGAGAACATCTTGTACCCTTTACATCCAGAGACCTCGAGAATAGGTGCGGAATACTATACTAGTGAAATCACATAGTTGTAGTACATGACCGCTTCTGTTATAGTATATATACTCCCGAACACTCAATGACCATACAGGCAACATTAGCAGTATATATACTTGGGTAGCACATTAGTTCTATATATAATGTTGTCTGTCTAACACATGCTATTACTTTCCAGGCGGGCTGCTAACCGTCGCTCAGAGCATAATGAAGATATTCCCAAACTGATTGAATTCTTTAACGATTGCCATGCACAGAATTCACAGTTCTTTTGGGAACCCCAGGTTGATGACAATGGTATTCTGAGGAACATATTTTGGAGCTCGGCAAGCATGCAAGGCGAATATGCAGATTTTGGCGATGTCTACACCTTCGACACCACCTACAAGACCAACAGCTACGACATGCCTTTGGCATGTTCGTTGGCTCAAATCACCACTTGCAGAACACAATATTTGGAGTATCCCTACTACGTGATGAAAAAAATGAATCATTCATCTGACTGTTCAGTACCTTCAAGAAGTGCATGGGAGGCCACGAACCACGTTGCATTCTAACAGGTATAATCTGAATTATCACATTAGTCATGGATATTCTCTGCCATCATATTTATTCTCCGCACCTCATGTTTGGTGTTCTTAGTAGTACACACACTCCCTTATAGTATTATGTTAGTTGATCAAACACTAAAGTGGTATATATACCAGTTCTATCTGGTCCAACCATATGCTAATACACCTTACAAAACTAAAGTAGTATATAAACTATTTCGCGCCACGGAAGTTGTACATATACTGAAATATCATTAAGTGATTCTTTATGTCATGGTAATAAACTTAATTTGTATATAACAATGCAGATGAGGACTCTTCAATTGCAGCTGCCCTTCGTATTGTTTATCCCAGGACAGAACATCGACTATGCAAGTGGCACATCCTTCGCAAGCATCGTGAGGCTCTAAATGCTCTATATGCAAATTATGAAGGACTGAAAGATGATCTTGACTCAGCTATTAACCATCCTCTAACTGTAGCTGAATTTGAGAGCTGCTGGGCAGCGATGCTTGACAAGTATTCACTGCATGAGAATGTTACGCTGTCGTCGCTGTACGATCTTCGGAGGAAATGGATACCTACATTCTTCAAGTCCGTCTTTTACGGGAGGATGACATCTACACAGCGAAGCGAGAGCACCAACAACATGGTCAAGAATGATTTTGCTGATCATATGACCTCCATCCATATGTTCGCAAAGCACATGCAACAATTCATTGAGAAGAGAAAGAGAGCCGCTGGTCATGAGACACTACAGTGTCAGGTACGATTCACTTTTTACTGTCTTCATACTTACGCGCAAATTGGAAACCTTTTTTATGAAGATTGACCATGTGTTTCATTGATACAGTCCCGTATCAATTTGTCAAGTTCTTGGCAATTCGAGGTGCAGATGTCAACAGCATATTCAAGGGCAGTATTCCTAAAATTTCATGGGACTATAAAGCGCTGTGGAGCTTATCGTGTTGAAACGGACCCCACTCTCGGTGATCATCATTATCTTGTACAACACATGTCAAAGTCTAATCGTTATAGTTGGTCATAGCACAAATTCAAGGTTACTGCAAATGCATCAAATGGATCCTACATATGTGAATGCAAGACATGGGAGCACACTGGTACTTATGCGTATATATACACGATCATTCATAGTCATCTCCTAGAATTGTAGTATATATAGTATGTTTTTTTGATGCTTAACTAACGCGTGTTATATATACCCTTCATGGTGTAGGATTGTTTTGTGTCCATCTTCTCCGCGTCTTTATGCAACTTAACGTGGAATCTATACCAGCTACATATATCTTACGGAGGTACTCAAGGAATCCACATAAGCTCCTCCCGTTCGACAGGTACATCAATTATCAGATACTCCCTTATCATTCGGATTTACTACCTTAATTAGTATATAATATATTGTACATATACTCATTTCAGGCATGACCTATGTCTCAGTGGTTCTGATGGAACAACTCACAGCCTGAGGACAACTAAGCTCTTAACAGAAGCAATGGGTGTTGTTCGCGCTGCTGCTATGTCCTCCGTTGGAAGGGATAGGGCGATGGATGTACTTAGGGAACTTCGCAAGCAGCTTGAGGCCTTACCTCCTGATCTTGGACCTCAAGCAGCACCCCGGCCGAATGTACATACTTCATTTGCCAAACCACACTTTGAGCCACATCAACCTCCATCCCCTAGCCGTCATCCATATGCCAGAGTTGACTCATACACACAAGATGTCACAAACCAGGAAGCATCTTCCATCATCCCAGCGCAGCCCTACTCTATCCCAGTTTTGATAAGCTCCCAAGCTCCTCCAAGGTCAAGGAACAAGGGTGGTTCAGTCCCTATTGGCGTCGAAGTCCAGATTGGTGCGCAAGGCCCGAAGAAATGCACCCGGCGTTGCTTGAAGTGTGGTCTTAAGGCCGGACACAATTCCGCTACTTGTCCAAATGACCCCAAGAACACAGCCTAACAGGAGTATATATATATTACTGATATCAAGGCATGGTATCTCATTAACAGTAGTATCCACACTATACATTACTGCTACCAAGATATGATATCTCATTAATCAAATTAGTATAAACACTATATATTATTAACTTAACAAAAGAACAATGAATAACGTCCCCCAATTTATGATCTTTATTTAATCACAGTCATATATATACTATTTTTGTTTGCGAGTTTACGTACTATATTTTGTCACCCTACAAATACTTCTTTTTTCAGTGAAGCGGAAGTGAGGTCGACCTGCCGGCAGTGGTGCCATGAAGTTTACACGATCCAACTCCCGCATAACCAGGAGTACTGTTGTCACAAAAACTCAGGACGACGCTGAAGGGCATGATGTCTCCGGGCAGGAAGACAACTTTTACTCATCAGACGAGTAGTCTGTTATCCCCACCTGTTGTTGACGGGGTCGCGCTAATTTTTGTCCCTATCTTTTTTTTTGGTTTGATTGCAATCATTTTGATATATGCTGTAACTACATGGTAGACACATACTGCCCAGCTATGTGATTGCTACATTAATACACTTGGTGATATTTAGGCATAATCTTTAGTTCTTTTTAGTAATACAAGGAATTGATATGAGATAATTCATTTCACACGTCAGATTTGGTTTTTCCCCCGCATATCGTGTATTATCTTCATCTCTATCCTCGTTAGTATCATCAGTCTAGCCAAAATATTTGAAAGTACATATACGTACGAGGTAGAGTATATGTACTAGATGGTAATCATCATATATAGTTTCATTTCACGTATAGTTTCAATACGCACGTGACTAGAGTATATATATTAGATAGATGGTAATCAGGCTTCCCCTTGCATTATATGTTTCCAAATCCCAACACCACCGATCGCATAGTCAGATAATATTTGTTGTGCACACCATACCAACACACAACCAGATTACAGAAATGCAATATACTACCGGAAGTGTGCTTAAGAGATGGTAGTATTTATAATTCCGATATGGTAGTTTATATACTATCTACATAATACCCATTATCCTTGCAGATACTACTTATCCTGGGGACAGATACTACCCTCCTTCAATCCCAACCTCTTGCATGCTGGGCACCCATACGATAGCCTACGCGCAACTAGTGGGGGTGTAATGTCATGAGCAACATGCACCACTGGCCAGATCTGTGTTTCTTCCACATCTCGTGTATTATCTTCATCTCCATCTTCGTTAGTATAATCAGATTCATCATCAACTTCACCCTCATCATCATCGTCATCTTCATGATCATCTTCTTCTGGTTCTTGCCACCCAACATCAACATCTTCATCTGATTTCCACGCCAAACAGTCCCAGTCTTCTAAGTTAGCACTATCATAATCTCCAGTCTCAATGGTATCTGAACCACTATCCTGCATTCCAATTGATGCCGTTAGGACCTCGAGACATCGCACGTCGAGACAAGCACCAAAACATACTATGTTATCTTCAACGCCCTCTCCATCCTCTAGCTCAATGAAGCATGCTCCCTTCTTATCAGTCTTCTTGCTTGTGACTTCGTCTTCTTCTCGACCCCAGAAGCTATTCATCTGAAAAAACATAGTTTTGTGCACAACTCCATCTCATCGTATCTCAGTATGAAATGTCAATCTATTACAGAAACATACACCCAAGAATGCATCGCATGAATATTCATCATTGCACCAAGGATCCTGTCTATCCGCCATGCAAAGTTCATGGTACCTCCAGTAGTCCACCAGTTCATCAGAGGTGCGGACATCTAGAGGGACCGTGTCTTCTTCCCGGAGGATGCGATCTACCAGATCTCCATTTGGCAGAGGCTTGTCATCCTTCAGGATGTATGACAACCAGCTTTCTCCTTCACCCACCTCAACACCCTCCCCTTTGTTTGAGCTCAAGTAAGACATCTTTGTAAGGTCAATAGCATCTCCCTTCTTCATCGCTATATATAGGCAGTCATTCTATATAACAGTACGACAGTATACTATCATCATTATACTTCCACATACCATACTATAAATACATTTAGTACATATACTACTACATCGATACATTACGGATCTCTACTTAACATACTACATCCTTCGTAGTATATATACTAGATCTTGATACTACCACCGATAACTATATCTAGTATAGTATATATACTACATCTTGATACCATTTACCGATCGTACCACACCACATGTAGTATAGTACCAGAATACAAAGTTTCTAGTAAATGTACCACAAGATATGTATTTCATAAAGTATTAAACAATAGTATATAAACTTCCTCCAAAATTATGATTACAATCCAAAATTTAGTACGAGCGAGAGAATATTATGATTACAATCCAAAAAAGTTCAATACACCAAAAGTACGAGGGATAATATTGCATACATATGAAAATGATGAGATATTTCTTATTATTTAATTTTATTCAGCATTTATCCTCGTTCATTAGTTGTCTTCCCCAGATTCAACGGAACGTGTGTAGTAGTGACCCTCTTTCAACTTTCGCTTAACGGCAATGCGAAGAGCCTCCGCCATCTCACGAATCTGACAATTTTCATGATTTTTCAGTAGTAGAGTTCAAAAGAATGTAAAAATGGATTCATTGTTTCCTCATCTCAATTATAAGTTTCCGATAATAGAAAATTTTTCATGTGTGACCTTTTTCCCCGACAGTACTTGTTCATCAGATTCATCATCACTTTTGTCGCTTATCATCATCATGCAAGTCATTTTGGTGAAAGTTATATCATACTTTTCACCTTTACTCTACACATAAATAGCTTGTTAGTTCAAATAGTACATTTAAAAAACATGTACCATTAAATCTTAGGTCGTATACTGAAAACAAATGCAAAGTAGTATATATACAACCTCGTCCAACTTTGCTGGACAGTCTGGCCAGTCGCCCTGAACTCCCTTATCATTTGCGTCAAAAGAATGCCAAGCTTCAGTGTATATGTGTTGACTAACCTATAAAAAAGATCCACCTATCAACCCATAATAAACCCATAATAAATAGGCCATTAGCATTGTAACCATAGTTACCCTCCATCACTAATTTGGATTACCTTGACCTTCGACAATGATGAGCCGGCACTGATGTCACGACCACCGCTCCTTCGTGGTGAAGGGTCGCACCTAGACGACGGCGAGCGACTTCGATTGAAACGACCAGTCGAATCACGGTTTTGTTTCTTGCGTCCCATCATTGTCCTGCTTGACGTTATCAATCAAGATGATGCATCCTTTTTATAAATGCTGATGGTGTTATACAGATCCGTAGCACCTACGAATACTCTGGGTCGTTAGATCTACCGTTTTATGTGGAGTGGAAATAGGAGATAAACATCGTGGTGGTTGTCATTCTTATCAACTCCTAAAGAAAAACAGAGGTATACATCATTTGTCATTCCATATACTACGACAATTATACGTTTATCTTACACGACATATACTTATTAAAAATAATGGTTCCCATCATTATACCATCACGATCGAATATTGCAGGTGGTTTAATAATTTCGTACCTATACTACTCGCATTATTTATATACCATATATAATACCGCCACCTAGCGTTATAGATAATATATACTATCGTAGATAAACTAAGGCAAGAAGTGTATGAACAGGTCAAGTAGTACATAAACTACCACATGTAGGGCATGAATTAGTTCATTTCCAGGTCATATACCATAATACACTACTACTTGACCGTATGGACTAGACCATAAACTAGAAATGTAGAATATACTACCAACGCTGGTCAAATCATACATAATCTACCATTACTGAAGTATATACTTGGTCAAGTAGTAGATAAACTACTAGTGCCTTAAGTATATACTACCACCGCTGCAAAAATAGTACAATATTTTCTTTTTCTTTTGTCACTGTCAGGCAACCACTGGATATAAAGTCCAAAGCGAGAGTGCAGGTAACGCGCGTGGTCCAAAGCGGGAGTGCAGGTGGAGCGCGTGGTCCAAAGGGAGAGCGCAGGTGTGCCGCGCGGTTAGACATACATGCGTTCGGGGGTACCCGGTCAAACCGACCGGCGAACTGAATAATATTCAGCGTGCAGCACGCCATTTAGCATTGTCATATATATATATATATATATATATATATATATGTGTGTGTGTGTGTGTGTGTGTGTGTGTGTGTGTGTGTGTGTGTGTGTGTGTGTGTGTGTGTGTGTATTCTGAGGTTGGTGTCAAATAAAAGCTATTTTATGAGTATTCCATGTTCATTTGGTTACATGCTCCCAAGCTATACATGTAACTTCCATGTCCTATTTCATGTTTGTCATTTATCAGAAAAACCTTTATAACTTAGAGATCCAACTGTCATGAAGCTTACAATCTCTAACTTTTTATAACTGGTAAATCCTAGTCTTTTAGTGTTTATCATTTACTACTACCTCAAAGTATTTAGTGGTTGAGTCTCCTTGGAGGAGGTCTTCTGATTTAGCCATTTGGTACCATTTTATTTCCTGTTGCTTTAATAACTATGCTTGATGATTGTTGAGGTAATATTTTATATGTATTTCTTTTGGAGTAAGGAGAATAGTTTCTGCATTTTTGTCTACTCACTACTAGAAAAATGGTCATCAGCAACGGTTCAAAACACCTCATCAGCAGCGGTTCTAGAACCGCTGCTGATTAGGCGTCGGTTCAAAACAATGAACCACTACTAATGATCTAAGTATTAGCAGTGGTTCAAAACATAGAACCGTTGTTGATACTTACCTCATCAGCAGAGGTTCACTCTACAGAACCGCTGCTGATACTATGTTCATTAGCAGCGGTTCATTGTTTTAAACCGCTGCTGATAATATTTGTCAAGAAAAAAATAATGCTCGTGTTAACGAAGTCTCAATACATAATATCAACAAACAAGTCCACATATATATTAATATCATGCAAATCCACAAATAGACATGCCACATAATCATATAAGTCCAACATAAGTATCACATCAGCATACAAGTTCACAATACTACTCAACATAAATCTTACATGAACACAAAAGTCTTACAACTCACTTATTAACCGAGGTATCTAAATTGTGTTTCTTTCTTGAATGAGAGATAGGGATAGAGCTCGATGGTGGTGTTAGTGAAGGGCCGACTTGTGATATGTCCCATTTGAAAACATGATACCTACTAGACTATGGAATAACATGCTCATTTATGAAACCAAGAAGTTGTTCTTGAAGTGCTAGAATCTTTTGTGGAGTGAGTGGCCTTGTCCCTATTGTCTACAAGAAAGAAATGAAAGAAATTATGTTAGCGTCATGTATGTGTAAACTATAATGCAATATAAACAAAAAATCCATCTAAATTTTATCAACATATGCAATAGCTTACCTGAAATGTTTTGTGCTCATTAATAAAGTGAAGCATTGAATCACATACATAAAGCCACACAAATTAGTTCCTTTTTGTTGCTTACTACAAGCATATGTTGTGAACTTGAATTGTTTTGTATATGGAAGTACACGAACATCATACTCAAGAAGACGTTTGAACACCCTACACATGTGTACACTTGTTTAGTTGCAAATAATAACTAGAACATGTGATACATAAATATGACAAAGTAGTTTGCTGTTGTAGCAAGTCTTCAAGTTGTTTCGAGTCTTCTCTTGGCTTGTCTAATGAGTCCATCACATAGACTTCACTACTATCTACTTTAATGACAAACAGGACCCAGTGAAACCTACATAAACCTAGTAATAAGAAAAAGTTGTTTGAACATGGTAGAATACTTTTGTAATTACATATATACCTGAAATTGTAAGGTAGAAATATATACTTCTTTCTTTGGAAAATAAGAATAAAGTTGACTATGTAATCTTCTGCGTGTTGAGGTCTCGAGCCCACCAGTGAAGCGTTTACATATATCAGGTCAAGGTAAGCCTTATCAAAAATATTTTTGTCCTCACATATTTTTATCTGCATTCTACAAAGACATGAAATGAGTTAGTCATTCAATATGATAACACAATGATATATTATAAACCATATAATCATGAGACTTACAGTGACCACAAACATATGAGTTGTGCTCCAAGTGCATCAGCTTTCAATAGTTGATGCATTTCATCCCAACAAATCCACACCTCACCATCACCATGGATGAAATCATTGTGCTTGTATTGAAATGCAAACATTTGTCTATCAGCCTTGGATTGTTCCATATACCAATTGTAAAATCTTCGTATTTGTGTAGATTCGAGGAACATAAATCCGTCGATCATTGGCTCACCAACCACAAATCTCTTGGATGTTGTCTTTGCAGTAGCAATCTTTGACTCATCAAGGAGTTGTTCCTTTTTTATTCTGGACTCTCAAGAAACTCCCTTTCTACAGTGGCCTCCACCAAAATCGCATCTGACTTGAAGCTGCATGATTGTTTAGACATGATTTGCTTATAGTCTGATGGTAGATTACGTTGTTTCAAACATAGTAGCATCTTACCTTCTAACTCATAATTGGTGGCAGACTTCTATTGAGGCAGCTGTTTCTTTGAAAAAACTTTCTCACATCAGCACTCATTGATTTTTCAAGTTCCTCATCGGTCTTTTCATTAGCTAAAGGAGATTGTGGTTTCTTACTTCGTGATGAAGCCAGCTTCCTCTTGGGGGTCGCTTGCAGCTGTCTTTGATACTGCTTCTTAGGTGGTGCTTGCTGTTGTGATGAAGTCGGCCTCTTTGATGATGCATCGTGCTGTGATGACGTCGACTTCTTAGGTGGCATCGTTGAAGGCATTGTTCCTCTTGATTGTGGCAACTGCCTTGGTGGCGACTCAGCTATTTCCGGCAAAGGTGAAGTCACTCGAGCCTATTGTGGTGACGGATCATGTAACTTATCATTTAGCAACAAATCTAGTTGTCAAGCATTGTGCCAAATTTCAAGTTGCAATATATCTTGTACATTAAGATAAAAAAGTTAAAAGTAGTCACTTTGTCCGCTATAGTGTCCTGCAGATAAAAGGTGTATTTTTTTAGTGTCTACGAGACCAAAAGAAGCGATCCAGTGTCCAAGAGACAGAACCAACATTGAAGAGTGTCCTACAGATAAATTTCCCATAATACTATTAATCTCAGGAGAGACCTTAATATAATGTGATAATAACATAGCATCAATATACGACAAATAATATCTCTATAATACTGTGGTCACAACCTTCCATCATGCTATTTTAGCTTATTTCAAGCAATTTATAAATACTTAATAAAAAATTAAAATTAACTTAGAATTCTTTTTTTAATTAATTATTTTTTCTTTAAATCATTTAGCAATAAATCTAGCTGTCTTTATAATACTATTAATCTATTTAAATTTGACTCTAACTCACACATAATTCAAGCATAATCTAATTGTATAACTAGAAAGCAAATATTACCTACTCTCTCTTCCAAGAGCCATTACACATGGAATTTAGATTGAGCAAAAAATAAGATAATCCAACCAACTTTCAGTGCCCAAGATGGTAGAATCCTACAGTTGTTTAACACCCCAACCGTAACAATGGATAGAAATTGCGTCCGTCGGCCTTCAAAAGAAGAGTGTCCAGCACAAATGACGGAAGAAATGAAGCTCCTGAGGTCGTTGGAACGAAGAGCAGGCCATATATAGGCCCTTATCAGTAAGTTGTTATCAGTAGCGATTCACTAAAATGAACCGCTGCTGATAATTTCAATAATTATTAGCAGCGGTTCATTGCAGCAATTATTGTTCTGGCGCCCGCATGTCCCGAACCGATGCTGAAAATAGTTATCAGCAGCGGTTCATTTGACTGAATCGCTGCTGATAATTTTCAAAATTATCTACAGCGGTTTGCTAGAGTAGCAATTATTGGTCGGGCCAGTACGTTTTGAACCACCGCTGATAATCTTTTAGTAGCGGTTTTGGAGCAACCGCTGCTGATAAGGCGTTGTTTATGACCATTTCTATAGTAGTGGTTGTATCCAACGTATCCAAAATTCTTTTCTTTTCTTTCTTATATGCACCACTAATATTCTTTGCTCACCCCTTAAGGAATTGGTGAAACCTCCTTATTTTGGATTGCCATCTTTCCATGGAAGTGGAACTTGAGTTTTTATTTGTCCAAACCTCTTTGACCATGTTCGTAAACCCATCTAAGAAGCCAAACTAATTCAAATTTGAATATAGGTTGATTGGTTGATTGCTACAATGCTACATTATTAAAACTTGGTGATGTCGCGGTGCTGTACTGGCGGTGTCTTCTACTTACATTATTAAAAATAAACTTGATCCGTGACTTTCTTTGATAGAGAAGCTCAACCTTTCTCAACCGAGAAAATCCACAAAACTTGGTCCTATCCTCAAGGAGCCGCTTCATCCATGAGGACCATCCATCATAGGTCGGATTCAATCAAGTAAATGAGACAAGCGAGTGATTTTAATTTTTTTTGTTTTCATCAAATTATGTAGCACTCAGTGATTGAATCCAATTGGAGCTCCCCAATAATCAATAGTTTTTACCATTGCACCATGAACCTCTCTGGCTCTACCTATATTATTACATGCTCCAAAGCTATACATACGACTTCGTGATGTGGTTGTGCCATGGTAGAAGACAGCACAAATCATAATGTCAAAGAAAAAGGTCAATCCTTAATTTTCTAGAATAAAAAAAGCAATTTCTCAAGTATGACTTTTCAGTTCATGACTTAATTTCTAGATAGGTCTACCATTAGAATTTCGGAAGTGACTTGTAGATGAACTTGACTGCTGAAGTGACTCCCTAAAGTCTGACAACCAAGAGTGTATTGTATGTAACTAAAAGCCTTCTCGAAAGGCGTCAGTCATATATTTAAGCAAAATTACTTGAACCAAAATAGTATGGAGTTTGTAAATTTTCCTCCACTCATGCATGGGCTCTACCTATCTCTTTTTGTTGACGGCAAAGGGGCTCCACCCATTATGTTGATGTACATGGTCATATTTTAATAGGTTAATTATGAAAATTATCTCATATGTCATTTGAAGTTTGAGATTTTCACCCATAATCTATTTTATTGTATGTCTTCACCTACCTGCTAAGTTTTATTGCAAAAATCATCCTAGTTTGCACATTTAAATTCATTCAATATGTTTTTCTTCATTTAAAATAGCTAATTACGTTCTTATCAAACATACACAATTTTGAAAATTATGACTTTTAAAATACTTTTAGAGAATATGAAGCAAAAATATCAACTAACTAGAATTTGAATGGTGTCCCACAAAGTTTTAGATTTGAATACTTTTCTCACAGACATAAGATGTATTAGATCAGTAATTTTTTAAATAAAATTAAACTTATTTAATTTGAATTTATATTGATGAAAACATATAAAATTAATTAAACATGTATCAATAGGGTGATTTTTGTAATAAATTATAGTAGGGACGGGGAGTTGCAACTGAAAGACTTATGGGTAAGAATATCAAACTCTAAATGACCTACGAGGTGGTTTATATAATTAAATTGACGATGTTGCTTAGTCAAATGAATGTTGTACTAGATAAATACCAAGGAAATGTAAGACGAGAATTTGGTGCAGTTAATTCTAGCTCGAACATGTTTTGCCTCCTGCTTGCGGTACAACGTCATTACGAGAGAATAAAAAACTCAAAACTCATGACTCGACTCAACTCTTGAATAACTTGGCTCAGTTTGATTCGACTCGATCCATTAATAATCCGAGCTGAGATAGTTAAACTTGCGAAATTAGTGAGTCGAATCAAGCAACATGCAAGCTCAACGAGCTTTAAAAACTCACAAGTAATGTTCAGTAGCGACAGAATAAGAAATATTCTGTTAATACTCAACTATTTTGGGACATGTTCCAAATTAAATGCTATTGTCATATGTTTTTGTTTGTATATATTATGTGTTAACTATTTTATACGAAAATATTTCAGTTTACTAGAATCTAGCGCTTGAATTGTTCTGTGTCCCTGTCTTAATAAGTTTAATGAGTTAGTTCGAGCTGAACCATCTTTTAGCTTGGTTACTTTTTTTTAAGAACATGCCTTGGCATGTATTTCATTGAGAGGAAGGAGAGAAGTATAAGCCACCTTCACCGACGCAGGCTAGCCTACGCGGTGCAGACAATACAAAGAGACCCGGTTACATTACAAAACAATATGAGAGAAAAAAGACGACCTAAAGTCAACTACTAAATGAGCTGCGACAACCCCGAATTTCCGGCCATGCTCGACAATTAGTTGTGCCAGTGTTGCCGGAAGCAGGTTCAATCTGGCGAAGCCCCGGTTGTTCCATTCTTTCCACACGGACCAAACCACCAGCGTGATCAGCGAGTCAAAGCCCTTCCTAGATTCCTTCGGCAGTCGATTCCAGTGCAGCAGCCACCAATCGGCCAACAGCGAGTCCCCCGTGGGCACGAAGTCTTGGAGACCTGAGCAGCAAAGGATACAGAACCAGACTTCCTTGTTGTAGACACATCCCAACAGAAGGTGCTCAATGGTTTTCCGGAGCCTGAGAGCATAAGGCGCAGGGTCCGTTGTTCTGGAGGTGATGTCGTTGTAGCCTGTCAGAGGTCCAGCAGCGACCATAGAGGGTAAGCCAAACGAAGAACTTGCACTTTCCCGGCGCCTTCATCTTCCAGAGCACACAGGCACCCGGAAAGAATTCGCGGCCAATGAAGTAGGTGCGGTAAGCCGAGGAGGCCGAGTATTAGTTGTCGGCAGTCCACTTCTAGAGGAATTTGTCCTCTATGCCTGGTTAAAGATGCACTTGTTCAACCAGGTCAGAGATATGCAGATACTGCTTGGAGGCTATCCATGACAATCCACCAGATATGTCTCTTCGCCATTGGTCACTGGCCAGGGCCTCGCCGACGAGCCTTATCTTGCCCACCGCCTCGAATAGTCTTGGAGCAATATCTTTGATAGCATGGCCCTGCAACCATTTTGTAAGGTTCATGGTCATTGAAGTCACCCCAAAGTATGATGTTTTGGTGATGAATGACAAATATGAAATGTGACTAATGTCTACACGAGTGTTGTTCATGTAGGAGACCTCTTCTATCTTGTGATGATTATCAATAGCGTCCTTAGCGATAGATGACGATGACCACAAGCATGGAGGCTTGTGAACTTGATGGAGTCCAAGGGTTGATGAAGATGGATCAAAGCGAAGAACAAGCTATGGTGCAAGTGTTGGGTACACTTACCTAGTTGTTAGGGCTTTGAGTCCATAGGAAAAACCGGACTATCAAGGGGATCTAGGTCATTCTCTTAGGTCATGTCTAGTTGATGATGTGCAAGGTTGCTCGGTGAAATCACAGGCACTAGATGACAGTGGACGAGCCAAAGAGTTGTTCGAAGAAGCCGGAAAACAAAATCAAGCAAGGACGACAAGTTTCAGCTTCTGGACATAGAGACCGGGCAGAGGGGTCAGTGGAGACCGGACTGTACGGTCACTATGTGAAGTTGTCTGGGACTTCCATCGAGGAGCGAGGAATCTGACTATGCAGGAGCTATAGAGACCAGACGGTACGGTCAGGTAACTAGACCGTACGGTTAGTTCAGCTGAGGAACAGTGCAGAGAGGAAGCCAATGTTCTGAAGTCTAACGACGATGTCCAACATGTTCAGTGGAATATCTGAGAGCATCTTGCATATCTTGAGAGTGCTAGTGGAATACCTAAGAGCATTTGGTAAGGTCCAAGAGGAAAAGAGGAGAGCACTAGGAGAAGATATTGCATATCTTGAGAGTGCTAGTGGAGAGTAACTTGAGCATCTTGCACATCTAAGGCTAGGGTGTCCTTGAGGGTGTGATCTGGATTGTTACTCTTGGTCTATGGTGAGACCTAGACCGGTTAGGTATCGGTGATCGAGCCTATCATGATCGGTTGTGAAGGCCGTCACACATTTGTATACGGTTTGAGCCCGCCGGTGAAAGGGGCATCGCTACTGAGCGCCTGTGTCGGCTCGGGGAGTCTGGCAAGTTCTTGAGGGAGGCGAGCTTGTGCTTTGTGCAGCGGTGACGCACATCGTGTCTTCTGATGTAGATATGGCCCGATCTTCCGAGAGGTAAGGGGATAAACTCGAATTTGGGGAACTCGGCGTCGACGACCCGGCTTGAATCAGACACGATCCAACCCCGCAACCGTTACACCAAGCACAACTTGATTGTTCCTGCAAGCGAAATCGAGAACACAAGCAAGAGAGGATAAACACGCAATCTGAAATTGCAAATATGGATGAAGTTAATCACAAGAAAAGGTTCCAGCTCTGAACACAAAATGACTAATCGCCATAGTGGTGTAGAACAAGAACAGGGGCCCTGGATTACTGTAAAAGGACTTGTCGCCACAGTTATAATAATTCGATCAAGTTTCTCTCTGTAAAACTGAACGAAACAAAACCCGAAACTAAAGGATGGTGACTACTGAGTTTATGTAGGAAACAAAGATGTCCTAGGGTTGGGGGCGATCAGGGGGGGCGCCCACAACATGAGCTTAAGGCCCGACACGATACATGGCCAAGTTGGCCCAAAATAGGTGGCACAACACCTTGTCATGGTCACATATTATGACTCACGACCATTCTGGAGCTAGGACCAAAACCAAAACGACGGCGTCGTCGTCCCCTTTCCAACGCATCAAAGAACGCCTCGTTTGGACGTCGGATGTAGGAGATATCATCAAAACTGTAAAAGGGTGTCGGTTGAATCCGAGACGAACGTGGCGACCGAGTTGGTGACGACTTGTAACTTGAGGAAGGCCATGATATGCGTGTATCCAGCATGGTGATGTCCTCATCATCCTCCCCTTCTTGAATTGGAGTCGCCCTTGACTCCATCTTAGCATCAATCTCCTGCAAAAGGTTAGTACTAGCAGAATGCAAAGTATAAGATACATGATCATCGATAGAAGATATATCATGACAAAGCATAGTATAACAAGGTGCATCATGATTATCACAAAGATAAGTAACAGTAGATGTCATAGCAAGAAAAGCACCTCCCTTTAACTGAATAGCCTTATGTTTAACATCAGAAAGTTGTTTGTTATCATGTTTGTTCTCAGTATTTTCAGCAAGCAGTTTAAAATGATTTCTAATATCAGCAGGCAATAACGGACGTAAAGTAATATTCCTGTCCTTATGCACGAATGTATATGTATTAGTTCTACCATGGTGGACAGCATCCGTATCATATTCCCATGGACGGCCTAATAAAAGCGAACATGCTTGCATAGGTAAAATATGAAAATTAGCAAAGTCTTGATAAGAACCTACTGAAAAGTGTATGCGTGCTGATCGAGTTACCTGTGCCGTACCACTATTGTTGAACCATTTGATGTGGTAGGGCTGATGTAGTGCATGCGTTGTCAAGCCAAGTTTGCTTACCAAATCAGAACTTACCAAGTTGTTACAGCTCCCAGTATCAATGATGGTGAGAACACGGTGGTCCGCAACAATGAGGTACATGTAGAATAAATTGTTGCGTTGTTGTTCTTCCTCTTGTCCCACCCGAGTGGTCAACACACCCTGTACAATGAGGCTAGAAAAGCCCACGGTGGCAGTAATAGAATCAATAGTGGTAGTCTCCTGCTCCTCTGTCAAATCTGCAACAAGGTTAGGCATACGAGCAAATTCATCTTCAACATCACTAGAACTTTCATACTCATCAGCGGTAGCGATGAAAGCACGACGACTAGGGCAATCCTTCATGACATGTCCCATGCCCTTGTAGCGGTGGCAAATAATGGTGGTGGAGGAGCCACTCCTAGTACCGGAAGTAGTAACCTTCTTCTGGTGTTGGTGCTGCACACTAGACGATTACGCTGCAGAAGTAGGCGCAAGTGGAAAAGTTGGTGCTGGTGTCTTAGCAACATGACTCTTCAAGTTCTCTACTCCAGTGCGTTGCTGGAGATATTGCTCAGTGTTGGACCTGCAAGATTGTTATGGAAGGCGTCCCTGTACTTCTCGTTCAGCCTTAAGAGCAATATGATACAATTGGCTGAACCTATTCTACTCTTTATAGTCAACAATATTCTGGATATCACGATTTGAACCACCAAAAAATCTAGCACTAGTTTCAACATCATCTTCATGTATATCACAACGTGCTAAACCAATAAACAATTCCTGATAATATTCCTCTACTGTGTTACTACCTTGTGTTAAAGATTGTAATTTCAAACGTAAATCACGTTGGTAATAAGGAGGAATAAAACGAGATTTCATGCGTTGTTTCAAAATAGGCCAAGTGGCAGGTATAGCAGCGTTAGTATTGCAAAGATCATTCCACCAAAAGAGAGCAAAACCTGTAAACTCACTAGTAGCAAGTCTAACTCTATGCTCAGCAGGAACTAAATGAGAATTAAATTTCTGTTCAACAGCAAGTTCCCAATCTAAGTACGCTTCAGGATCAGCACTACCGGCAAAAGGTGATATTTGAAATTTGGGCTTAACAAAAGTATCAGTATTACCACGATTGTTATTACCTCCCATACCGTGTCGATTACGGTGAAGACAGTCTGCATCACGATCAAAATCATCATCAGCAGCAGCTCGTTGAGGTGGAGGTTGTCGTTCAACATCCTCAATGCGGTGGACAACAGTGTTGATGTGACCCATCAACTCGGCAAACTTCGTTTCCATGAATGTACGCTGGTCCGCAAGAAGCTTCGTGAGCTCGGCCTTGGAGACGCAATCATTGAAGCCTGTAGGGGACTCCAACTCTCCAGGTGTCCCTTTCTCTTTCTCTAACATGGTTAAAAGTAAAAGACAACACTAAACAAAAAGATTAGCCCTATCAACTTGCAGGCAGCAGAGGGTGTAGAAAGTGGAAAACAATATCAGAAGCAATGTATCACAATCTTGCAAGTGTTCTTACCAAAGCCAAACAGGTCGACACAATCTGTAGTTGAGCTTGGGTGTAACAGTTGCAAGGAAGAAACCTGTGCTGCAATATATATAGCTTGGACGACTAATATGTATGTCAATGGAACACAATTTAATAACAGATAGTAGCACTGAATAAATGTCTAAAGCAGTGTCCTAATTGCTGGCAAAAGAATCGTGTTCAAAAACAGTTGTGACAGCAAGAACAATGGCAAAGGCAGCAAGGAACAAAACAGACTTCACAGACTTAGAATTTTTAGGGGGGGGGGGGGGGTGCAAATCAAAATCTTGATTTTTTTGTATGATTTTTCCACTTATTTTCTGTGATAGAGGAACATAAAAGAAGGAACCACAAGAAGTTTCAACTCAAACAGAGGGAAAACAAAGGGTAGGCCAAATCTCAAAGTTTCACCGAAAGCGCTATTTTTGACTTCACAATTTTTTTTCTATTTTTTCCCATTTTTTTTGAATTTTTTGACGAGGGCACACAGGGCGGAGCCGAGTGTGGGTCACCTCAAATTTGAGTCAAGAATCTTCTATAAAAATTTCAGCCCAATCGGAGCAACGAGCAAAAAGTTATGCCTATTTTACCGAAGGTATGTCAAGATAGGATTTGAGGGGTGAGGGGGGGGGGGGGGGGAAACCGAATCGGGTAGTTTTTTTTTGTTGGCAACAGATTGTGGGTGTGGTGGGTGGGTTATATGATGTTGAATCCAATGGAAAGCACGATGGTGATGGTGGTGTGCAGCGGAGATCAAAACACAAACCGAATCGAAACATAAATTCAAACCAGCAACTGAACTCGACTAGGACACAAACTCAACACTACGGACTCTGAAATTAAATTATGCAAAGGCTAAACAGTGTCTGGGATGGTGGGGAAATTTTTTTTTGTAGGCTTTTTCGTGGACAAAAAGGTGATGAACGCAAACGAATCTAAAGGAAAGAACACGATAATACCTCACGGGGAATCTAGGAATCTGATACCACTTGATGTAGATATGGCCCGATCTTCCGAGAGGTAAGGGGATAAACTCAAATTTGGGGGACTCGACGTCGACAACCCGTCTTGAATCAGACACGATCCAACCCCGCAACCGTTACACCAAGCACAACTTGATTGTTCCTGCAAGCGAAATTGAGAACACAAGCAAGAGAGGATAAACACGCAATCTGAAATTGCAAATATGGATGAAGTGAATCACAAGAAAAGGTTCAAGCTCTGAATACAAAAGGACTAATCGCCACAGTGGTGTAGAAAGGACTTGTCGCCACAATTACAATAATTCGATCAAGTTTCTCTCTGGAAAACTGAACTAAACAAAACCCGAAACTAAAAGACGGTGGCTACTGAGTTTATGTAGGAAACAAAGACGTCCTAGGGTTGGGGGTGACCAGGGGGGCGCCCACAACATGGGCTTAAGGCCCGACACGATACATGGCCAAGTTGGCCCAAAATAGGTGGCACAACATCTTGTCATGGTCACATATTATGACTCATGACCCTTCTGGAGCTAGGACCAAAACCAAAACGACGGCGTCGTCGTCCCCTTTCCAACGCATCAAAGAACGCCTTGTTTCGATGTCGGATGTGGGAGATATCATCAAAACCGTGAAGGGGTGTCGGCTGAATCCGAGACAAACATGGCGACCGAGTTGGTGACGACTTATAACTTGGGGAAGGCCATGATATGCACGTATCCAGCATGGTGATGTCCTCATCATCTTCACTCTAGGAGTGATTGCGGGTGTTGGGGGATCACCTCGTGGGCCACCCTTCGAGGACAGTAAAAGTCAGATCGCAAACAGAAATTGAGGATAACAGTCGTTGTCTTGACTATTAACCATAATTTTTTAAGACAGGTACCCACTGAAGGTTCTAGAAGAATTAGAACCCCTCTGAAGGGTATGTACTCTTCGAAGGGTTCTGAAAAGATCAGAGCCCCTGGACTTCGTGTGAAAGCGACCTGGAGCGCTCGGAGGAGCACGAATCCCCGCGAGGCGGACCACGGCACCTTTGAAGATTGAAGGTTGTGCCCGAAGCCAAAGGCGAGCGAAGTATGCTGCAAAGACACGTGGCGCTAGCATACGTGGTGGCGTGCGAATCAAGGAAGGGCATCGGAAAAGCTTGAAAGACCAGTTTACCCTTTATGACCATTTTGTACCGAATATTCATGGAATATAGTAGGTAATTAGGGGAAAAATGGTCATTTGCGTATGACCTAGGTACGAGCCTATAAATAGAGCACCCCTACCTACATGTAATGGGACGAATCTTTTTTGGGATACATGAGGAACACCAGTTACGTCACCTAGTATCCCCCGAGTGTTTCATCCCTTCTCCCTTCTTTTCTGTTTGGTGTCTCGAGGCTCATGCTTCATGACACCAATAGTGGCGCCCACCGTGTTGTGAGCCCGTATACCATCTCACAATGAATCAACTCCCGGATCGTTACCTTCGAGCAGAGTTGCACCTGCCCGAGGTAACCTCCCAGGATACCCGCAACTGACCGATGACCAATCCACTTCGCAAGTAACAAAAGAGAACACCCCGAGGCGCAACCATCACAACTAGATGCGCCCGTCGACCCAAAGGACCTAGCACAACGCCTCGAGCAGCCTTCGAGCTCAACCCCCCCCCCCCCCCCCCCCCTTGAAAGCTGCACCCCAACCTCAATGACAGCATTGCAGGAGATGGAATTGCTAGCCCAAAGAGCTGAGCACCTCGAGCAGCTCAACCAGCAACTGCTACAAGAGCAGGAGTTAAGAAACAAAGCACTAGTGGAAAGAGAAAAAGCCATACAAGAAAAGGAGTACATAGCCCAACTTCGACTCAAAAATCTCCAACTCATAAAAGAGGTCGAAGAACTCCAAAAAACCATCGGCAGAACAAGCCATCAAGAACCAAGCCCAACGCCCGAAGCCCATCCACACATCGAGCAAAGAGAGCCATCATTAACCATAGATGTGCTACCAATACGGAGGGCAGCCATAATCGACAAAGACTCACCCCTCTCTGAAGGATTGCAGAAGGCGCCCTACCCCTCGCACTTCAGAATGTTACCACTAGCCAAGTTCAAAGGAAGTTCTGACCCAAGGCAATTCCTCATGAGTTATGAGACGACAATTGTATCAACAGGGGGAGACGAAGTAACTCTGGCGAAGGCCTTCATGTGTGCCCTCGAAGAGTCTGTACTAAACTGGTATTTCAACCTGCCTTCGGGATCACTATACAGCTGGGAAAATATCAGGGACAAGGCTATCACAAGCTTTCGAGGGTTCCACACCATCATGGAACTATCGCACGAGCTTCTGAACATCGCCCAACAAGAGAACGAGCTATTGCACAACTACTACAGAAGATTCCTCACGCTTCGAGCCCAAGCGCCGAGTGTAACGGACGAAGCTACAATAAGCTCAGTACTTTGAGGCATGCGAGCATGTCAAATGTCATCCTACTGCGCACGAATACCCCCACGCATGATGCAAACATTATGCACAAAGTTCGAAGAGTACAACAGATTAGACGTGGATTATAAAAGGCGCAAGCAAAGCCAGAGCAAAAATCGCAACCAAACGCACACCGAGGGCACTTATCAAGAAAGGCAACACAGAAAGTCAAAGCCGCCCACCAAACAAGCACCATCGTTCATAGGGCACATCGAAGAGGAAAAACAAGATCATAGCATCAAGGACAACTGCAGCAATGATTATAAAGAAAGCAGCCATCGAGGCCGCGGCAGAGGCCGAAGCTCACCAAGCCAAAATCGTCGAGCCAGAAAACCATATTGCCTTTATTGTGGAGAGGACAAGGGGCACAAAACTTCCACTTGCCTCAAAGCAAAAGAGATAAAAGAAAGAATGGAAGCAGAGGAGAAAATAACAGCACAAACAACAGCCATCAACTACACATCACCCAATCCATGGCCCCAGCAACCATACCCACAACCTGCACAAATCAACTACCATTACCCAAACACTCACCATCAGCCATATACACCATCCCCATACTTCAACACAACCCATCCAATACAATCCTCAAACCACTATATGCAACCAAGACAATCAACCCAACAATCACCGGCAAACCTAGAGCAGCAGAGGCAAAAACAAGAGCCATCACAATTATCATAGCCCAAGCCAGAGCCTAACCCAAACCAAGCCACAACATTCCCAGTGCAAGGATTCATTGGAATGATATGCGGGGGGTCATCCTCAGACTTCGAAAACAAAAGAAGAAGAAGGGACCATTTCCGAATGGTCAACAGTGTCTTCATCGAGGGACCAATCATCAAATCAAAGTGAAGACAGTCTGCATCACGATCAAAATCATCATCAGCAGCAGCTCGTTGAGGTGGAGGTCGTCGTTCAACATCCTCAATGCGGTGGACAACAGTGTTGATGTGACCCATCAACTCGGCAAACTTCGTTTCCATGAATGTACGCTGGTCCGCAAGAAGCTTCGTGAGCTCGGCCTTGGAGACGCAATCATTGAAGCCTGTAGGGGACTCCAACTCTCCAGGTGTCCCTTTCCCTTTCTCTAACATGGTTAAAAGTAAAAGACAACACTAAACAAAAAGATTAGCCCTATCAACTTGCAGGCAGCAGAGGGTGTAGAAAGTGGAAAACAATATCAGAAGCAATGTATCACAATCTTGCAAGTGTTCTTACCAAAGCCAAACAGGTCGACACAATCTGTAGTTGAGCTTGGGTGTAACAGTTGCAAGGAAGAAACCTGTGCTGCAATATATATAGCTTAGAAGGCTAATATGTATGTCAATGGAACACAATTTAATAACAGATAGTAGCACTGAATAAATGTCTAAAGCAGTGTCCTAATTGCTGGCAAAAGAATCGTGTTCAAAAACAGTTGTGACAGCAAGAACAATGGCAAAGGCAGCAAGGAACAAAACAGACTTCACAGACTTAGAATTTTTAGGGGGGGGGGGGTGCAAATCAAAATCTTGATTTTTTTGTATGATTTTTCCACTTATTTTCTGTGATAGAGGAACACAAAAGAAGGAACCACAAGAAGTTTCAACTCAAACAGAGGGAAAACAAAGGGTAGGCAAAATCTCAAAGTTTCACCGAAAGCGCTATTTTTGACTTCACAATTTTTTTCTATTTTTTCCCGATATTTTTTGAATTTTTTGACGAGGGCACACAGGGCGGAGCCGAGTGTGGGTCACCTCAAATTTGAGTCAAGAATCTTCTATAAAAATTTCAGCCCAATCGGAGCAACGAGCAAAAAGTTATGCCTATTTTACCGAAGGTATGTCAAGATAGGATTTGAGGGGTGAGGGGGGGGGGGGGGGGGGAAACCGAATCGGGTAGGTTTTTTTTGTTGGCAACAGATTGTGGGTGTGGTGGGTGGGTGATATGATGTTGAATCCAATGGAAAGCACGATGGTGATGGTGGTGTGCAGCAGAGATCAAAACACAAACCGAATCGAAACATAAATTCAAACCAGCAACTGAACTCGACTAGGACACAAACTCAACACTACGGACTCTGAAATTAAATTATGCAAAGGCTAAACAGTGTCTGGGATGGTGGGGAAATTTTTTTTTGTAGGCTTTTTCGTGGACAAAAAGGTGATGAACGCAAACGAATCTAAAGGAAAGAACACGATAATACCTCACGGGGAATCTAGGAATCTGATACCACTTGATGTAGATATGGCCCGATCTTCCGAGAGGTAAGGGGATAAACTCAAATTTGGGGGACTCGACGTCGACAACCCGTCTTGAATCAGACACGATCCAACCCCGCAACCGTTACACCAAGCACAACTTGATTGTTCCTGCAAGCGAAATCGAGAACACAAGCAAGAGAGGATAAACACGCAATCTGAAATTGCAAATATGGATGAAGTGAATCACAAGAAAAGGTTCAAGCTCTGAATACAAAAGGACTAATCGCCACAGTGGTGTAGAAAGGACTTGTCGCCACAATTACAATAATTCGATCAAGTTTCTCTCTGGAAAACTGAACTAAACAAAACCCGAAACTAAAAGACGGTGGCTACTGAGTTTATGTAGGAAACAAAGACGTCCTAGGGTTGGGGGTGACCAGGGGGGCGCCCACAACATGGGCTTAAGGCCCGACACGATACATGGCCAAGTTGGCCCAAAATAGGTGGCACAACACCTTGTCATGGTCACATATTATGACTCATGACCCTTCTGGAGCTAGGACCAAAACCAAAACGACGGCGTCGTCGTCCCCTTTCCAACGCATCAAAGAACGCCTTGTTTCGATGTCGGATGTGGGAGATATCATCAAAACCGTGAAGGGGTGTCGGCTGAATCCGAGACAAACATGGTGACCGAGTTGGTGACGACTTATAACTTGGGGAAGGCCATGATATGCACGTATCCAGCATGGTGATGTCCTCATCATCTTCACTCTAGGAGTGATTGCGGGTGTTGGGGGATCACCTCGTGGGCCACCCTTCGAGGACAGTAAAAGTCAGATCGCAAACAGAAATTGAGGATAACAGTCGTTGTCTTGACTATTAACCATAATTTTTTAAGACAGGTACCCACTGAAGGTTCTAGAAGAATTAGAACCCCTCTGAAGGGTATGTACTCTTCGAAGGGTTCTGAAAAGATCAGAGCCCCTGGACTTCGGGTGAAAGCGACCTGGAGCGCTCGGAGGAGCACGAATCCCCGCGAGGCGGACCACGGCACCTTTGAAGATTGAAGGTTGTGCCCAAAGCCAAAGGCGAGCGAAGTATGCTGCAAAGACACGTGGCGCTAGCATACGTGGTGGCGTGCGAATCAAGGAAGGGCATCGGAAAAGCTCGAAAGACCAGTTTACCCTTTATGACCATTTTGTACCGAATATTCATGGAATATAGTAGGTAATTAGGGGAAAAATGGTCATTTGCGTATGACCTAGGTACGAGCCTATAAATAGAGCACCCCTACCTACATGTAATGGGACGAATCTTTTTTGGGATACATGAGGAACACCAGTTATGTCACCTAGTATCCCCCGAGTGTTTCATCCCTTCTCCCTTCTTTTCTGTTTGGTGTCTCGAGGCTCACGCTTCATGACACCAATAGTGGCGCCCACCGTGTTGTGAGCCCGTATACCATCTCACAATGAATCAACTCCCGGATCGTTACCTTCGAGCAGAGTTGCACCTGCCCGAGGTAACCTCCCAGGAGACCCGCAACTGACCGATGACAAATCCACTTCGCAAGTAACGAAAGAGAACACCCCGAGGCGCAACCATCACAACCAGATGCGCCCGTCGACCCAAAGGACCTAGCACAACGCCTCGAGCAGCCTTCGAGCTCAACCCCCCCCCCCCCCCCCCCCCCCCTTGAAAGCTGCACCCCAACCTCAATGACAGCATTGCAGGAGATGGAATTGCTAGCCCAAAGAGCTGAGCACCTCGAGCAGCTCAACCAGCAACTGCTACAAGAGCAGGAGTTAAGAAACAAAGCACTAGTGGAAAGAGAAAAAGCCATACAAGAAAAGGAGTACATAGCCCAACTTCGACTCAAAAATCTCCAACTCATAAAAGAGGTCGAAGAACTCCAAAAAACCATCGGCAGAACAAGCCATCAAGAACCAAGCCCAACGCCCGAAGCCCATCCACACATCGAGCAAAGAGAGCCATCATTAACCATAGATGTGCTACCAATACGGAGGGCAGCCATAATCGACAAAGACTCACCCTTCTCTGAAGGATTGCAGAAGGCGCCCTACCCCTCGCACTTCAGAATGTTACCACTAGCCAAGTTCAAAGGAAGTTCTGACCCAAGGAAATTCCTCATGAGTTATGAGACGACAATTGTATCAACAGGGGGAGACGAAGTAACTCTGGCGAAGGCCTTCATGTGTGCCCTCGAAGAGTCTGTACTAAACTGGTATTTCAACCTGCCTTCGGGATCACTATACAGCTGGGAAAATATCAGGGACAAGGCTATCACAAGCTTTCGAGGGTTCCACACCATCATGGAACTATCGCACGAGCTTCTGAACATCGCCCAACAAGAGAACGAGCTATTGCACAACTACTACAGAAGATTCCTCACGCTTCGAGCCCAAGCGCCGAGTGTAACGGACGAAGCTACAATAAGCTCAGTACTTTGAGGCATGCGAGCATGTCAAATGTCATCCTACTGCGCGCGAATACCCCCACGCATGATGCAAACATTATGCACAAAGTTCGAAGAGTACAACAGATTAGACGTGGATTATAAAAGGCGTAAGCAAAGCCAGAGCAAAAATCGCAACCAAACGCACACCGAGGGCACTTATCAAGAAAGGCAACACAGAAAGTCAAAGCCGCCCACCAAACAAGCACCATCGTTCATAGGGCACATCGAAGAGGAAAAACAAGATCATAGCATCAAGGACAACTGCAGCAATGATTATAAAGAAAGCAGCCATCGAGGCCGCGGCAGAGGCCGAAGCTCACCAAGCCAAAATCGTCAAGCCAGAAAACCATATTGCCTTTATTGTGGAGAGGACAAGGGGCACAAAACTTCCACTTGCCTCAAAGCAAAAGAGATAAAAGAAAGAATGGAAGCAGAGGAGAAAATACCAGCACAAACAAAAGCCATCAACTACACATCACCCAATCCATGGCCCCAGCAACCATACCCACAACCTGCACAAATCAACTACCATTACCCAAACACTCACCATCAGCCATATACACCATCCCCATACTTCAACACGACCCATCCAATACAATCCTCAAACCACTATATGCAACCAAGACAATCAACCCAACAATCACCGGCAAACCAAGAGCAGCAGAGGCAAAAACAAGAGCCATCACAATTATCATAGCCCAAGCCAGAGCCTAACCCAAACCAAGCCACAACATTCCCAGTGCAAGGATTCATTGGAATGATATGCGGGGGGTCATCCTCAGACTTCGAAAACAAAAGAAGAAGAAGGGACCATTTCCGAATGGTCAACAGTGTCTTCATCGAGGGACCAATCATCAAATCAAAGTGGTCCTACGTTCCCATCACATTCATACCTGGATGGTCGGCAAAGTTCTCATAGATAACAGCAGTCAAGCCGACATATTGTTCATAAATGCCTTCGAGCAAATGGGCCTCAACAAAAGTTCCTTGCAACCATCAAACATACCACTCATAGGCTTCGGAGGGAAAAGAATCATACCCATGGGCATAGTTTCTCTCCCAGTATCATTCGGCAACACTCAAAACCCTCGAACAGAGTACGTAACATTTGATGTCGTAGACCTTTGCCACCCATTCAATGTCATATTCGGCCGAGGCACATCAACACATTCAAGGTAGTTATCCATAGTGCCTACCTATGCATGAAGATTCCAGTTGCTGGGGGAGTCATCACAGTCAAAGGAAATCAGCAAATGGCAAGAGACATAGAAAAAGGCTACACACCAGGAGAAAGAAATTGTAATAACATACAAGTTTTTAGCCAAGAACAACTGGAAGAAGAAGAAAGAGCCAGAAAGGCTGGGAGCAACATAAGATCAACGCAAAGGAAGAGGCACACTGCCTCGACAAAGAAAGAATCGCAGTCCAGCCAGACGAAGAAACCAAAAAAGTACTCCTCGACAAACAAGTCTTGGGGCAATTCATCACAATGGGCTCGGGGCTAAGCCCCGAAGAAGAGAAAGAGCTACTAATATTCCTTGGCAAAAACTAAGATGTATTCACCGGGTCCTCGGTAGACCTCGAGGGAGGGGACAGAAGCATCATAGAGCACAAGTTAGAGATTGATGCAACTGTCAAACCAAGGAAACAAAGGCTTTGAAAGATATCCGATGAGAAAACCGAAGCCATCAAACCAGAAGTGCAGCGACTCCTTGACACCTCTGTCATTCACGAAGTCAAGTATCCATGTTGGCTAGCAAACTGCATAATGGTGAGGAAAAAGAATGGGAAGTGGAGAATGTGCATAGATTTTACAGATCTCAACAAGGCTTGCCCCAAGGATGATTTCCCGTTACCCCGGATCGATAAGATCGTGGATGCAGTAGCCAGAAGTGAGCTGTTGTCACTGCTGAACTGTTTCTTAGGTTACCACCAAATCTGGCTCAGGAAGGAGGATGAGGAAAAAATAAGTTTCATCACACCCTTTGGCACTTACTGCTTCATAAGGATGCCCGAAGGATTGAAGAATGTCAGACCTACATTTTGCCATATGACTCAAAAAGCCTTTGAGTCATAATTTGGAAAAAGTGTGCATGCCAATATGGATGACATCATAGTAGCAAGCAAGAAAAAGGATAACCACATGTTAGACTTAGCTGAAACACTCGCAAACCTCCGAGCAGCGAGGCTAAAGCTAAACCCAGAAAAGTGTGTGTTCGGAAGCCAGAAAGGAAAAGTACTAGGCTGCCTTGTATCAGCCAAAGGAATAGAGGCCAATCCCGACAAAATCAAGGCAATCACCCAAATGCAAGAGCCAAAAATAGAAAAGATGTACAGAAACATACAGGCATAATGGCAGCTCTGAATCGATTCATATCCAGATCGGCTGAGCAAAGCTTGCCATTTTTGCAAACACTTCGAGGGGCCCAACCCATCGAGTGGGGCCTGGAGCAGCAAAAAGCTTTCGCAGATCTAAAAAATTATATTAAAAAACAATCAAAGCTAACTAACCCAGAGCTGGGGCTGTGCTACTCTTATACGTCACCGCGTCTCATTCTGCAGTCAGTGCCGTCCTCGTGCAAGACAAAAAAATCATCAAAATAGTCAAGGGAGAACCCAAAGAGCTCCTAGCACAACTCCCAGTATACTACGTCAGCGAAGCACTATCTGGCTCCAAAAGGCTCTACTCCGAGATGGAGAAAATTGCATATGCAGTAGTAATGGCTTCCAGAAAGTTGAGGCATTACTTCGAAGCTTACCACATCAAAGTGCTCACTAACCAACTGCTCAATGAGATATTTGGCAACCGTGAAGCCTCGGGAACTATCGGTAAATGGGCCATGGAGCTCTTGAAACAAGTAGTGGATTTTGAGAAATGAAGTGCAATCAAGTCTCATGTACTTGCTGATTTCATAGTAGATTGGACGGCCACACAGAACACCAGAAACCAAACATTCTCGGAGCCAGTGTGGACAGCTCATTGTGATGGAGCCTGGGGATTAGCAGGGGCAGGCATAGCGGCCATAATCACTTCGATCGAAGGTGTGAAAATGAGATACACCGCAAGGCTCAAGTTCAGTAGCGAAACAGACAAATGCACTACCAACATAGTAGAATATGAGGCAGTGTTGCTAGCACTCAAGAAACTCAGGACACTCAGAATCCAGAGGTGCAAAGTCAAAACTGATTCCAAAATCGTCGCCAGCCAGCATGATAAGGAATTCACAATCAGAGATTCTTAGCTTGAGAAATACCAAAGCATTGTTCAGGGTATGGAAAAATACTTCAAGGGCATTGACATACAATACATCGAAAGAAAATTCAACACAGAGGTAGATGAGCTCGCAAAAATAGCTGCAAGGCAAGATTCGATGCTGCAAGACGTGTTCTTTCAAACAATCACCGAGCCTTTGATCAAATCAGCTCTTCAAGATCCCAAACAAATCCACGCAGTAACTAGCAAGGATTGGATATTCCAAATCATTGCATACCTTGAAGGGTTTTATGAGCCAGACACCGAGTCAGAAGCAAAGAGAATGCAGCAGAGAGCTAGGAATTACAAAATCATCGAGGGAACACTTTACAAATCCGGAATGTGTACCCCATTGCTCAAGTGCATTAGCCAAGCGGAGGGTGCAGAACTACTTGGTGAAATACACGAAGGTATATGCGGAACACACATCGGGTATCGGCCCTTAGCCGCAAAAGCAATAAGACAAGGTTTCTATTGGCCATCAATGATCAAAGATGCTGCAGAAGTGGTAACCAAATGCGAAGCCTGCCAAATGATATCGAACAAACAATCGGCACCTTCGCAGCCAACACAACTCATAACGCCACCATGGCCTCTCCAACATTGGGGGATAGACATTGTTGGACCCCTGCCCACAGCACCCGGGAATTACAGATGGGCACTCGTAGCCCTCGAATACTTCACCAAGTGGATTGAAGCAAAACCAATCACAAACATATCAGCCGCAACAATCAAGAAGTTCTTTTGGCAAAGCATAATCTGCTGCTTTGGAGTACCAAGAGACATAACCGTGGACAATGGAAAACAGTTTGAAAATGATATGTTCAAAGAATTCTATCACACCATTGAAACCAAGGTTGACTTCACATCAGTATATCACCCCCGGTCGAATAGAGCCGTCGAGAGGGTAAATAGTCTCATATTCAAAGCAATCAAAAAGATACTCCTCGACGATAAGAAAGGAAAGTGGGCAGAGGAGTTACCAAGGGTTATATGGTCACATAACACAACCGAAACTAGGGCAACTAGCTATTCACCGTTCAGGTTACTCTATGGGGAGGAAGCAGTCACCTCGGAAGAAATTGCCTATCAAAGCCCAAGAACAATAAGCACGAAGCCACCACAGGCCTCAAAGGCAGAATCAAAGGATCTCATGGAGGTCGATAGATTGGATGCAATTACCAACCTCGACAAGTATCAAATGGAAACACGAAAATGGAGAGACAAGAAGGTCTTACCTCGAGCATACGCAGTAGGAGATTTAGTTCTACTCCGAAGCCCAAAAATAGAAAGCAAAGGCAATCTTGAACCCAAATGGGAAGGCCCATAAATCATGGCGAGGTCAAGCAGACCCGGAGCATACAGACTCAAAAATTCACAAGGAGAAGAGTTGCCGCATTCCTGGAACGCAGACAACCTTCAAAAGTTCTACATCTAGGGAAGCAACACCCAACACATGTAAACAGCCAAGTATAGCACAAAACTATAAGTGCTACCTTGAGCTTAGTTGTTAGCTTTACTTTCAAAGTCTTTTCTTCCTCAAATTGTAAAAAGGACCGTACTCTTTTCCTCACAAGGGGAACCCTTCGTAGGAGTGAGGTTTGTAACGAGGCGGATCCTATGTAAAACCCCAGCTAAATCTATAAAGCTACCTTCCCCAAAGCGGAAAGCCTCGCTCAATAGAGCGCATCGAAACAACTCCCCATTGCGGAGATTGTGATACTCGGCAAAGAGCAAAAGCTCTCAAAACATAGCTACTGCATGGATTAAGCCCAAAGAGCTAAAAACCGCACAGTCAGCTAACTTAGCGAAAAAATTCTAAGGGGCTCGTTGCAGCTCAGACCCATCAAAGGGTTGACACAAAAGCCTCGCCCCAAGCACTTCGAGGGGGAGGGTGGCGTTTTTCAAAAAACTTAGCAAAAAATGCTAAGAGGCTCGTTGCAGCCCAGACCCATCGAAGGGTTCACACAAAAGCCTCGCCCCAAGCACTTCGAGGGGGAGGGTGGCGTTTTTCAAAAAACATTAGTGAAAAAATGCTAAGGAGCTCGTTACAGCCCAGACCCATTAAAGGTTTGCACAAAAGCCTTGCCCCAAGCACTTCGAGGGGGAGGGTGGCATTTTTCAAAAAACTTAGCTAAAAAAATGCTAAGGGGCTCGTTGCAGCCCAGACCCATCGAAGGGTTCACACAAAAGCCTCGCCCCAAGCGCTTCGAGGGGAAGGGTCGCATTTTTCAAAAATTTTAGTAAAAAAATGCTAAGGGGCTCGTTGCAGCCCAGACCCATCGAAGGGTTCACACAAAAGCCTCGCCCCAAGAACTTCGAGGGGGAGGGTGGCATTTTTCAAAAAACTTAGCAAAAAAATGCTAAGGGGCTCATTGCAGCCCAGGCCCATCGAAGGGTTCACACAAAAGCCTCGCCCCAAGCACTTCGAGGGGGAGGGTGGCGTTTTTCAAAAGAGGCTCACCAAGTCAACAACCAGAAAATTCATAAGTTCCTCAAAAAGCATAATAATAGATCTATACATTCAGAAATCATAATCCATAGGTTCCTTCTTTACAACAACCCCAGACGCTAAAAGTTAGGGAAACAAAACATACAACTCATCTACACTACAGCCTGGTGGAGGAGGACCCAAGTCACTCCCCAGATTGTTGGTTACAGAAGCACTGGAACCCTCCGCTGCCTTGCACTAGGTCTTCGATAGAGTTTCGGCCCGTCGAGCATTCAGCACAGCACTAATAGACCGTTTAGCCATGGCGCGCCAAGGTCGCCGAACCCAAGGCACAGGAGCATCGGGTATAACTCATGGTGCAGCTGAACCTTCATCACATAAAGGTGAGGATTAGGAAACACCCAACTCGCGAGGGCTAGACAAACAACTGCCCTCGAGGGGGCCATGCGCCACGCTCAAGCCAACATCCCGAGGATTACGCCGGCCGCTTGAACAAGAATCGGCATGGCGGCGCCTTGTAACCGACCCCGAAGATCGGGACTGATGCCCGAATAAATGAGAATAATCCCTCACACATACCACTGCAGCATCTAGCGCAACGATGCCCCCCTCTTGAGTATCGAATCGATCCTGACTCTGCACCTCTTCAGCCGCATCGGCGATGTCCATTGCTTCAAAGCCACTCAAACTGGCTTTGGAGCTCATAACAGTATTAATCACATTACACTCATCAGCTACATTCGAAGGCAAAGAGCCATCCAAACAATCAAGAATACGCATAGCAGAGCATTCACTTGAAGAAGTATCTTTGGCACCCTGCGTAGGCGACTCAGCAGGCACCTGCGTAGGTCCAAAAGCAAGCGTTAACATCATTTTGTACAAAAATTGCCTATTACAAAAAATCAGCCTCCCCGCTCTCAGCTCAGAAATATCGCCCAAAAAGCAGGGTTTAAGTCGAGCCAGACTGTAAACCTCGTGCAAAGATCGCGCGCTGCTATCTCCAGCCTTCTCCTGAATCGAAGGTTCGTCATCAGCCGGTGTAGACGCAACAACTTGAGTAGCCTTACGAGCCTAGACATGCCAATAAGCGAAAAATCACCTTTGTAGCCTTTCAATCAAACAAAGGAAATTAACCAAAAACAAGTCGCGTACCTGAGCAAGCCTCTCAATCGTGACTAGCCGTGTAGCCTCGCGACCATGATTGCGCCAGAACTTGATAGCAAGACGTTTTGTGGCAGCGGAGGCATCGTTGGATAATTTATCCTGAGCATCGACATTGATCGAAAAGTCTCGCTTGCCGATGTCTCGAAAATGATCGCACCCGGTACATTCAAGCAATCCGAACGCAGCCTCCACAGTATGAAGAGAGCCGAAATTACAGCGCTTATCCATGACTCCAGGGAGTGCGGCGATATCAGCCTCTAGCCATTTAAAGAAAGATTCTTCGGTAACCTCTGAACCATCAGTCAAGGACATAGGCTCCGCGCCGACATAGCCCAGCGCCTCGCGATACCTATGGTGGGTAGTCATCGCCCGAGCCATAAATCCATAGTTGCGAGTAGAGGCGGCATGGATTAAAGCTTTGTTCTCCTCTGTAAGAGACGCGACCTTAGACTCGGCAACTTCGAGATGACTCGCATTGTGACACCCCAGGTGTCTCACCTTAATTTAACAAATATGAGGAGCACTAATCATGGTTATTATAGCATGAAATGATAGGAGTCTAATCATTGATTTAATTCTAGGCAAATAAAAACCATGCAACCAAGTTATTGAAGCAATTCAAAATTTCAATACAACTCATGCCAAATAATTTCATCATCAATTTGGTAATAATAAAATAGAATATTATGAATTTATTGGGCATTTTATCTGCTTGGCAAGACCCTTAATTAATTAATTGATTCTTAAGTAACTAATTAATGCATTTAATAAATTCTAAAAATATGTTTATGCAAATTTCAAATAAAATTTACTAGAGTATTCTCCACCAATTAAATAGTCAGTCCACCAAATTTCACTAATTTAGGAAATCCCTAGCTATTTTATTTGTATTTATTAAAACCGAGCTTTGACCAGGGACTTGTTTGTAAGAAATCCAAAACTTGGAGGGCTATAGCGCAAAATCTCTCCTTCTTCTTCCTCACTAGCACAGAGCCGATTCCCGACCGATTCTCTATCGATGCCAGCGCCCTGTTCTCCTCGGAACCGCGCGCGCAGCAGTGCGTCAATGCTGGCCACCCCTCTGCCACCCCCTGCTCCTCCGCCCTGTCCTCTCAGCCGCGCGTCCACCCAACGGCCATCTTTCTCCTGCCTGCACACCACCATGGCTGACCGGTCGGCTTCAATTCTTCCCGCTCCTCCCGCTCTCGCACTCCACTTGCTCCTCTTCCCTCTGCGCAACTTTATAGCACACCGCGAGCCTCACACGCATCACCATAACTTCAGCTGCTGCACCCTGCTCTCTCTCATTTTCCTCCCTCGGCCTTCTGCTCAATCGCCATTCCCATTCCAAAACTCGAGCTCGACTGCCACCGCTCCCCTGCTTCCCGAGCCTAGCCGAGAGCACTCACGCAACCGTCCATTTCCCCTCTAGCTCCCCAGGCCACTCACTTGGCAATTCCCTGCGTGTGCTCGATCAATTCGAAGAAAAGCCGAGGCGAACCCCTTCGGTGAGCTCCTCAGTCGCCGGCTGAAATTGGGTACTCTCGATGAGTCTCATCGCCTATCCTTTTTCTCCCACACGCGTAAACCACCTACGCGCCTCCCTGACCCTTTTTCTTCTTGTTTTCCTCCATGGAGTCGACGACATCCCATTTCTCCACGGCTGCTGCCCCTGTTTCCGGTGAAACCAAGCCGCCCCATCGACGAGCTCCTACCTCCAGTCCTCATCGACGAACTCCGACGCGATGCCGATGGTCCCCTCGTCCCCGTGAAGCCGTAGGGGAAGACAACGATCGATTTCGTGCTCCCTACCCTCTTCAGGACCTCGCCAAAGACCACCGCTCCACCGCCTCTCGCCGACGACTACCTCCCGGTGAGAATCCGACTTCGCGAACCCCACCCAACTCATCGCCTCATCTTACGTGTCAACTACTTGCGTTCGCGGCGAGTTTTCCTCACGTATGGACGCCGGCGTCGAGCTCTGACCATGCTCCGGCGACCCCCGCGGCGGGCTGACTGGCGTCCCACTGGCACCCAACGTGGCACCCACGTGTAGCCGACGTGGAGCTGAGGTGTCGCCTACGTGGCAGCGCAGCTTAAAACTAGGAAAAATGCCAGAAAAGAACTAAAACTTCCAAAAATCATAGCAAATCGAATATGAATACAAAGAAGCCCAAATAAAGTTTGTTAGGTTCATTTTAAAGTGATCTAATTTGGTAAAATGTAGAAACAATGTCTCTGTTAATATATTTTTATTAATTCCTTTAATTGTCCTGACACAAATTAAATCACCAGACATTCTAGGAACCAAATTTAATTCTGATTTTTGGCATACTTAGTAAATACATAATTAGCTACCACCACAATTTTTGGTTTAGTAAAGTATGAATTATTTTGGGCTTTGGAAATTATTTAGTGTGTTCACTTAAATTAATTCTATTAATTATTTTATAATTAATTGGCCCCTGCCACTTGGCACAAAAATCACGCACACAAGTCTCTATGCTTAGTAAATTACACAAGTCCAGAAACCTAAATTTACTTAATTAAATTAAATTAATTGCTCATATCGCTATTTTACTTTAATAAATGCTAGTAATTAGAATAATAATATCCAGAGGCTGTAAATTGATAAAAATGCTATTCACCTATGTCTCTATTCATGATAAATCACTCAAGTCCAGAATCAATTGGTTATTATTTTAATTGCTTGATTGTTCTAAAAAACTATAACAAACCTAAATAATGGAATAACACACATAAAATGATGAAACTTTAAATTGTTTCTTTGAAGCATATGGCTTCGAGAACATAATAATAATTTATCGACATCAAAACACATTGTGCTTGCATGTATCGTATCATTGCATATAACGGTGTTACGACAATACCGTTAACACCTTTGTCATCATATAGGTAACGACAACCAGGAGCCCGAAGAGGATCATCATAAGGAGACTGAGTCTCAGGAACAAGAGATTGAAGTCGCTAACACTAGTGTCGATCCAGGCAAGCCCGGCTTTCATTCACCATTTTATAAAGTTGCTAGCTATCAATATTACTAGTGTCTATGATTATTGTTACATTAGGTCATAGGAGTTGATTGGAACCCACTTGCATGATACCCAAATGACCTATACCCCAGTCATTAGAACTTTGGTTGTATCGGTACTGTGTCGCTTCGCTTAGTAACTACTAGGCGCGATAGATATCATTACTAAGAATGAACTTGACCACTGGAACGGGACTTATAAATGAAGTTTATTTTGATATCATGACCGGGCAGGGATCATGCATGTGTAGGTTTGTAGCAATACATTGGCGTTGACTGTGGTAGTCCTGCCTTGTCGAACCAAGGACCCGTCCGTGGTCGGCCCCTTGGTCAAGTATTAAACAGTACCAAATGCATGCTAGTCTATGGGCACTAGTAAACTAATGTAGCATTGATGCGACAATGAGGACGGTACCTAGTACAGTGGTTGTTGACCCTTCTGCTGCTGGAGTGGGCGGTTCATACCGCAAAGTACTGTTGGCAGGATGGCATGCCCACTCGCTGAGACTGGACCCGGACCGAGTTGTTTTTCGTCCTTGCGAAAGGTTGTCATATATGACCTTAATTGGTGCGTATGTGTCATGTATCTCGGGTTATCCCAGCTGGTGTAAATCAATTGCAATTGTTGTCCCTCGCAGTAATGAGTACCACTTGGTCACTGAGTCATCACATAGTTGCACATGGTACTTGGGAGTTGATTAAGATGCTTATTGTTGACGATACTCTTATGGCTCTTATGTTGTACTTACTTTATGTATTGCTTTATTATCTTATTATTGCAACTAAAGTTACATTCTGCTCTACCCAAGATGAATAAAACTTGATAGAACTAATAGGTTGCTTAGTACGAGTCTTTTTAAACAAGCCAGCTATTAGAGCCATTGCATACCTAGAAGTCCGACGGGTAAGTCTTGCTGAGTAATTAGTACTCAGGCTTTATGCCACTTTTGTTTTCAGGTAATGAAGAGGTAGAGTTGCCTGAGAATGTGCTGCCCTAGGACATGCAAGTCCCTAAGGGTTGGACTGCCCACTGGGAGTCCGACTCGTCACTGCAGTATTGATGTGTGTTGCTAGAGTGATGGTTCTTCAGGCAGGAACCATTATTATGTTGTATCGTCGAGCTTGTAGCTCCTTATCGTTATTCGCTTTTGCTGTGTTTTCAAAAACATTATGAACTTGTAATATTCTGCTGCACTTTGATGACTTATTGATGTAAAATTCAACTTAAATTTGAACCAATGTTGTATTATCAAGTGTCTGCGTTATCAACACCATCGGGACCTCGATCCTTCGAGAAGGGGTGCCACACGCATGCTCTTTCAATTTGCCACCTCAGCTCGCAGAGTTTCAATCTCGCTCTTAGCTTGTTGTTGACACTTCTTAACATCGCACCAGAAATATTACTATCCCTGGCAACGGCGCTAGAAATTCTTGTTGGTATTTCTTACTATCACAGATAAATCCGCAAGCGCACGGATACCGCTATAGCACTTCACCTAAGAGTATTCCAAGGTATCGAATTCATAGGGAACGTGTGTGTCTAATCTTCTATCTTGATTTGTCCAAGGACAACAAGAATAAGTTAGGCAGAGGGTAGAGAGGATTAATATGGTCAAGGATCCTATAATATGATAGGTTCAGTCTAAAACTGCTTACTTCGGGCACCGGCTTACCCCTGCATCCACAGGCGAATCCGGCCTACAGCTCCACGACATACCCGAACATGGAGGATTACTAAGGACAGATAGGGCTATCACCACCTACCGACTACCTCTACAAACCGTGGGGCATGCGGCAAACAAAGGTAACCTCTAGCCTAGACACCACATCTATGCTATTAATTACTATCAAAGTCTCGACGTCACACTTATAGAAGACTATGATACTCTAACTAAATAGAACGATGATCCCATAAGCAATTAAGGAAAGAACTTACTTAAAAAGGAAATTTAAATATCAATGGAAGATCACAAATACTTACTAAGAAAGAAAAGCATCCACCGAGGTACAAGTGTGGAGAAGGCGCCAACAAGTCCGGACCTCCTCCTAACTCTCCCTCACTCTCTCCCTATTTTCTAAGCACTTTGGCAGTGCTAAAGCCTTTTGAGTGGAGCTCTAATATCTTCTTCTTGTGTTGTTCTTTTCTGCCGAATTCCCCCTCTATTTATAGGTGACGCAGTGCTGGCGGGTATTTGTAGGTGAAGGAGGGTCGGTAGGCAAAAGTTCCCACGCCGGGCGGCGGGCCACGCGGGGCGGCAACCCAGGCCGGGGGGCCGTTGGATGAGGTCGGTTTCCGACCGACTTCCTTTGGACGTCTCGGATTTGGTCCGGATAACGGTTGTTGAGTCGGTTTTCAACCGCCTTATCCACTTGGCGTCGGTTGGCATGATGGGCCGAGTGGGCTGGACACCTCGGGAGGAAGTTCCCAGGCCGGGCGGCGGGGTAGGCCGGGCGGCGGCCCATTTTTGGTGCCGACCCCCTCCGGGTCATGTCTTCACTTGCCCAAGTTGTGCCACGTGGGTGCCTACTTTACTTCTCCACTTTTTACCGTCCTTAGTCCAGGGATGGAAAATGGCCTCATGGTGGAGTGTTTTTCAGGGTCGGCTGGGTTAGATGGTTCAGCCTGATGAGACTCTGTTTTAACCCGCCGGGTGGCTAATTTCAGCCTGATATGACCCTGTCGACTGAATTCTGATTTCAGCCATCATGATCCTGCTGGGCCCTGATTTCAGCCTCACACGACCCTGTCAGCCGGCTATTTTACGGCAGTATCGGCCGACGGGGCGTTTCTTCATGTTTTTGCATATTCTGGCTCTTTTATACCTGCAAACACATGTCTCACCAAAACTCATGGAAATGGTTAATAATAAATGGCTATCACTATTTTGTTTATTCCTTTTATGTTGTTTATGCAAGGATTTGATGGTCAGATTTAGCACTTAAGGACCGTCAACAAACTCCCCCACACTTAGCATTTGCTCGTCCTCGAGTAAAGGTTGAAAACTAAAGTGGATCATAAATTCAATTGGTACGATGCTAGCATGCAAATTATTCCATGTCATACCTGATGAGAACATCACACCTATGGATACACGCAACACTCCTCCAACTAAGATGAAAGTTCATGTGCATCACCTGAATTTACAGGTGACTTCATTTCTAATGTTTTGTTTATGTGATTTCGAGAATAGATTGCTACCTAATAATTTAATTATTGCTAGGAACCATGGAGATGATGATGATATAGCTGAGGAGGTGATTGGAGGCGTGATGGGCCAGCAAGGACATCCAAGCCAAGGTGGAAGCCCAATCCAAAACCGACTTCGAGTCTGTTTTGGAGCCCAGGATTTGGACGTTCTACATATGCCTGGAAACATAACGAAAAGATCTTTCCCACCCAACTAGTCCCATATCAAAATTCATCGCGAGCCGTCGGCAATCGTCGAAACAAGTCGATATACAGAATCTGTCCTGGTGTTGCGATACCGTAATCGGTCTTTGGGCCATGTATCAAGTTGAGCCCACTTAGGGCTGCGTCCAGGGGGTCTTGCACGACCCTAGGGTCCTCATATACAGCCGCCGCGTCTTCATTAGGGTTTGGGTTTTGCTTAGATTATTCTGTTGATAACAGTTTCACCGTTGATCGGTTTGTGAGACTCCAACTTGTGAGATTCATCGTATACTTGCAAATTTGGTTGCATTCTTCTTTGTTCTTGCTTGTGTTCTTGATTTGCAGGAAAGGATAAGCCTTCTCGGCGAGGTCAATTGTTCTTGAACGGTTGATAACCAGAGGAGACGTTGTGCTGCGATTGCGGGGTTCAGAACATGTCGTTCGGAAGCCGGATCGATTTGTGTATTGCCTATGCCTTAATCAAGATTATCAGAACCTATTGGAAGATCGGGAACCCTTGTCCACATCAAGTGGTATGAGAGCTTCAGGTACACCGTTAGGTTCACCCTTATCTCTATTATTTTATTCAGTCCTAAACTCCAGAAAACTACCCTACAAAAATATTTGTTCGTCGTGTTTCCGTTGTCCTATATCCCCCTTGTGCTATGCAATTTTCAGTTTAGTTTGCTTCTCTGAATTTTAGTCCCTACAAGGTCATTGTATTGCTGGTCTAGTGCTTGTTCTTTGGTCTTGTTTGAGTGGTGCATGTCCTTGTTCATAGAGAATCAAGAGAAAAAAAATTCAGTTTGTTGCACACATTGAGAGTTTTGGAATAATATATTATCTATCTCTGTGACTATCATATTCATATCATAATATTGCTTATGCTAGAATATATTTTCCTTTTTCTTTCTAGTACTAATACTTTGCTGCGGTTCTAATTCACAAGAAAAGAAAAGAAAAAGGCAAAAGTGCATAAGAGGAAAAAGCCGCACAAAAAAGAGAAGTAGAAAAAGGCAAAGATAAAAATTCAGAATTGCTTGCAGCCTTTGCATTCTTTGTTAAGTCATTCGCTTGATTGCTTGAACTAGGTCCGAGACAAGTTTAGGCCGGTGACATAGACTAGCTTGGGACTATTATTCAGTTTTGCAATTTCTGAATTGAGATCTTGCTAATCCTTGCTACCTAATATTGCCTATCCAAGCTCCATATATATCCTTCTGAACAGGCACAAATTTTTGACTCTCGCAATTGTCAGTTCACACTCTCCAAGGTATCCTTTGCTTGCTGTAATTAAGAACTTTGTAAGGGCTTGGTGAGATGCTTCCATTTTCTTGTTGAGAGTTTCCACCGTTATTACATAGTAGTGATAGGAAATATACTCTTGTGTGTTTTCTTGTTTGCTACTAACAATGACAGGTTCCAATACTCATGGAAATGAATTGATGACATCTCATGAAGATAAGAGTGTTGTAGCACAACGAGTGTTTAGTTCTCAAATGGAGAAGGTAGAGCAAAATCAATTGAACAATTTATTCCAGACTCACTTTGTTGTGAAGGATCGACGTTGTCGTGTCATCATTGATGGAGAGAGTAGCCACAACATTGCAAGCTTAGAGTTGGTCGAGAAGCTTGGCTTGACCACACAACCACACCCATGTCCATACTACACCCAATGGGTAAATTCTTGTGGTAAGATAAAGGTAGATCAAATTGCACGCGTTGAATTTTTTATTGGTTCTTACAAGGATAGTGCAGAATTTGATATAGTACCTATGTAAGCATGTCATGTGTTATTAGGTAAACCTTGGATTTCTACAAATAATGTTTCACATAATGCCATTGCTAATAGCTATTCATTTAAATACAATGGTAGAAGGGTTACTCTTAAACCTATGACTGCTGTTGAAATTTTAGAAGAGGACCAACAAAGATTTGAGAGAAGAAAGAATGAACCATTTGGGATAGAATGAGCTATTTCAAATGTTGCAACACTTCTATCAAAATCTGAATTACTAGAGGATGAACATATTTCTTTGCCTCTTGTTGCAACTAATACATTTGAACATCTACATAAAGAAGATGATAGTGGGAAAGATAAAGAACAGGTTGTTGCTTCAGGTAAAAGCTTTCTTAATGTGATGAATTGTTCCAATAATCTTGCTGTATTGGAACCTTATGATGATGTTTCTTTGTTACAAGTTGATTATCTATTGGTCCTTGTGATAAAGAGGAGTTGTGTGCCAATGCTTCACTTATACCTTTGCCACAACAAATGAATGAGATTGATGCTTTTGCTTATGATTCACCTAATGGTGCTGAAATAAAACATTTGATTTTAGTTACATGTGAAAAGGATGAGTAGAAATTGTTGACTTCTCTAAACACTTTGGGTTATATTGAATTTGATGTTCTTTGTGATCTAAATGCCATTGAGAAGAAACTCTTTTCTCAAACTGAATTTCCTTTATTGACAAGAAATAATTTTCATGCTATTGGCTATTATGATCATAGAGGTTTGTTTATGGTGCATAGAGTTTATATTTCTTCAACATTGAAACCTCCTTGTATTGTGCAACTCAATGAGACACTAGAAAACTGCAATAAAAATTGTCATGTCATGTCAAGTTTTTCTACTGTTTCTAAGATCACACATTTTCTAACTTGTCATAAGAGTCAGGATGATGTTCATACTACTGGCCAATTTTTCAAAGATGTTGTTCAGTTGTGTGACATGCCTTCTACTATAGTTTCACATTCTAATGATAATTTTTATAACACATATAAACATGAGGTGCATCCTAAGTTTGGGAATAGTTCTATATTTCATATTTCAGATTTGAGACAAATATTCGGAGAAAGAGATGGGATCGAGTCAAGGACGACTCTAATTCAAAAGGGGGAGAATGATGAGAATATCACACCTATGGATACACGCAACACTCCTCCAACTAAGATGAAAGTTCATGTGTATCACCTGAATTTACAGGTGACTTCGTTTCTAATGTTTTGTTTATGTGATTTCGAGAATAGATTGCTACCTAATGATTTAATTATTGTTAGGAACCATGGAGATGATGATGATATAGCTGAGGAGGTGATTGGAGGCGTGATGGGCCAGCAAGGACGTCCAAGCCAAGATGGAAGCCCAATCCAACACCGACTTCGAGTCTGTTTCGGAGCCCAGGACCAGTCTGCACTAAAACGGACGCCTAGGACGCATACGGACTCGGATTTGGTTGTTCTACATATGCCTGGAAACATAACGAAAAGATCTTTCCAACCCAACTGGTCCCATATCAAAATTCATCGCGAGCCGTCAGCAATCGTCGAAACAAGTCGATGTACAGAATCTGTCCTGGTGCTGCGATACCGTAATCGGTCTTTGGGCCATGTATGGAGTTGAGCCCACATAGGGCTGCATCCAGGGGGTCTTGCACGACCCTAGGGTCCTCATATACAGCCGCCGCCTCTTCATTAGGGTTTGGGTTTTGCTTAGATTATTCTGTTGATAACAGTTTCGCCGTTGATCGGTTTGTGAGACCCCAACTTGTGAGATTCATCGTATACTTGCAAATTTGGTTGCATTCTTCTTTGTTCTTGCTTGTGTTCTTGATTTGCAGGCAAGGATAAGCCTTCTCGGCGAGGTCAATTGTTCTTGAATGGTTGATAACCAGAGGAGACGTTGTGCTGCGATTGCGGGGTTCAGAACGTGTCGTTCGGAAGCCGGATCGATTTGTGTATCGCCTCCGCCTTAATCAAGATTATTAGAACCTATCGGAAGATCGGGAACCCTTGTCCACATCAATACCTGTACCTATGAACTTTTAAAGTGTCTATGATGTCACCTTGGGTGGTTGAAGAATGGAATGGTCCTGACTCTAATCATCTTCACTCATTCTGCTTTGTAGCTTGGGTTTTTGAAAAGATTTTCAAAACAAATAATAGTTGTACTCCTCAAATGATTCTCTCAAATTGCTCAATGTGTATGGTTCCTCAGTAGGGCATTACCTCTTTTCATCCTACTTCTAAATATGGCTTTATGTGGAGCTCAAGGTAGGGATAATAGAGAGGCATACTTGTGTCTCATATATTACTAAGTCAAAAACCGGATCCGTGGAGAATAATTCATGAACTTTTGATCAAGCATGTGCACATGTGGATATGTGGATGAAAAATGAATGAATGTGAATACTCCCCCTTTTTTTTAAGATGTTCCCTCCCTTCTATTGGATAGGCATTTGAGAACGTGGGCCAATTCTTTCTCTATCTTTTTTTTCTTTTTTTCTCTCTTTTTTTATCATGAATAGCCCATGTCTCTTTTACAAGGATATTTGGAGAGGGAGTTCATCTGAATATAATGGAGCACTTTATTTAATGGATGGATGATGACATAGAAATGCTATCTTCCATTGTAGAAGAAATAGCACATGGATGATGGATATGGTGGTGCTAGCTTCTAGTGAAGAAGTATTAGCAAAGTGGTGTGCACAAAATCTTGAACAAAAATTCATAAATAGTAACTCACAAGGGTCACAACAATTTGACAAAGTTCAATGAAACAACAAGTAGCATATGCGTAAGATTTTCAATGAGTTCATCATATGGCTGTGGTAGGAAGATATAATCATTGAGGAGTCAAGCTATTTATTTTAATTTTTTTAAGAAACATTTCCAAGCACATCAAGCATAAGAGAAATATTCATTTCATCAAACCATATCTCATGCATCAACTACCAAGGTGACATGATTTCCTAAAGATATAGTTCACAAGCAATAGGTTTATGAACTAGGAATAAGGAGCATGCAAGCCCACCAAATAGAAGCATGAAATAAAATGAGGGTTACACAAGGTTCATTTTAATTTTTTTTTTTGAGTTAAATTTTTATGATTGATTCAAGAGAAAATAATTTTAACTCGCAAAACAAGGAGGTGAAGGAATTGAGTGCGCAAACTGTTGTATTGAAGAGGGTGGAAGCTAGGATGTGCCTGGACGCCACGCTCTTTCTCATGATGTTGACTTTTGTTGTTTGCACATTGAAAAGCCTAAGCAGCCTCCCCCACACTTGTTCTTGTACCTGGCTTCTTTTTATTCAAAACAAACAAAGGTTTATGGAAACAAAAAGGACTCTACTGGGTCTAGGACCGAGGAGTCTAAATTTATTTGAATGAGAGAAAATGTAGAGAGGAATGCTAGAGTAGAGCATTGAAATCAATTAAATTGATCACATCTACCTCCTTATCTTCGTTGTCATCTGGCTCTAGGAAGACTTTTAAACGATGACCATTTACCTTAAACTGGTTCCCTCCGACATCTTGGAGTGTGATTGCTCCATGTGATGCAGCATTAATGATGGTGAATGGTCCTTCCCATTTACTCCGAAGCTTCCAATGACCAAACTTGACTCTGGAGTTGAAGAGCAACACCTTGTCACCTGGCTTGAACTCCTTAGGTTTCATCCTTCGGTCGTGCCATCTTTTGGTTCTATCCTTATTGATCTTGGCACTATGATAAGCCTTCTCTCTCCATTCCTCTAACTCAGACAACTATACTTTTCTATGTCTCCCGGCCTCCCTGAAGTCCATGTTCCATTTTTGGATGGCCCAATGTGCTCTATGTTCCAGCTCGGCTGGTAGATGACATGTTTTTCCATATATAAGCTGGAAGGGAGACATGCCAATCGGTGTTTTGTATGCTGTCCTGTATGCCCAAAGTGCATCTGGTAGCTTCATCTTCCATCCACTCCCCATCTCATTCATGGTCTTCTGCAGGATGTTCTAAATTTGTTTATTTAAAGTTTCTACCTGCCCGCTTGTCTGAGGGTGGTATGGAGTTGCAATGTTGTGCTTTACTCCAAGCTCTCTTAAGAAGTTCCGGAAGGTCTTATCAATGAAATGAGACCCTCCGTCACTTATCACCATTCGTGGTGTTCCAAAACAAGGAAAGATGATCTCATGGAGCATTCTTCGAGCATGCTTGGTATGGGCAGCTCTGCATGGCATTGCTTCTACCCATTTGGATACATACTCAATGGCCACTAAGATGTACTCTCAATCATAGGACTTTGGAAATGGTCCCATGAAGTCAATGCCCCATACATTGAATAATTTCACTTGAAGGTTGTATGTTAGGGGCATTGCATTGCGGGCAGTTATTCCTCCATGCTTCTGGCAATTCCGACATCTTCGGATGAATTCTTTTGTGTCTTCATGCATTGATGGCCAGAACAATCCACTCTACCAGATTTTTGCTTTGGTGCGGAATGCACCAAAGTGGCCTCCATATGGAGATGCATGACATTTCTCGATTATCTGGGTGCCTTCGATTCTTGGGACACATCTCCTTAGCAACCCATCAGAACATACTCTGTGGAGGTATGGGTCGTCCCACACGTGACGTCGACTCTCATAGATGAGCTTCTTCTTGTTCTCCCCTAGTGGTACATACCCTGTAACAATGAAAGTCACAATGTCTGCAAACCAGGGGTTGGAGTCTGTCACCTTCAGTAGCATGTCGTCGCGGAGGAAGTCATTTATCAGAATTTCCTACATGTTAGTCACTTGCATACACGACAAATGATCCGCAACAGAATTCTCTACTCCTTTCTTATCTCTAATTTCAAGGTCAAATTCTTGGAGTAGAAGAATCCATCTAATTAGCCTTGGTTTAGCATCTTTCTTAGTGAGCAGGTATTTTAATGCAGCATGATCAGTGTGAACGATAACCTTTGCTCCTACTAAGTATGACCTAAACTTATCGATAGCAAAAACAACGGCAAAGAGCTCTTTTTCTGTAGTGGCATAATTAAGTTGTGCTCCTGTCAAGGTCTTGCTAGCATAGGCTATGGCGTGATGCTTCTTATCTTTGTTTTGGCCAAGAACAGCCCCAACAGCATAGTCACTAGCATCACACATGATTTCGAAGGGCAGCGTCCAATTGGGGGGGTTGAATGACTGGAGCTGAGATGAGTGCCTTCTTAAGGATATTAAAGGAATGAAGGCACTCATCATCGAAATCAAACGAAGCATCCTTAGCCAAAAGACTAGTGAGGGGTCTAGCGATTTGTGAAAAGTCCTTGATAAAATGCCAATAAAACCCTGCATGTCCTATGAAACTATGGATCCCCTTAACATTAGTCGGAGGTGGAAGCCTTTCTATGACCTCGATCTTAGCTCTATCCACCTCAATACCCATCTCGAACACAAGGTGTCCTAAAACAATGCCCTCTTGGACCATAAAGTGGCACTTTTCCCAATTAAGTCAAGTCCTTTTCCTGGCATCTTTGTAAGACACTATCTAGGTTCTCTAGACAATGATCAAAAGTTTTCCCATAAACAGAGAAATCATCCATGAAGACTTCCATGATTTCTTCGATCATGTCAGAGAATATAGACATCATGCACCTTTGGAACGAATCGGGTGCATTACACAACCCGAATGACATTCTCCAATAGGCATAGGTTCCGTAAGGGCTTGTGAAGGTAGTCTTATTTTGATCATCTGGATGGATGGGAATTTGATGGTAACCAGAGTACCCATCAAGGAAACAGAAGAAGGAATTCTTGGCAAGACGCTCCAACATTTAATCAATGAAGGGCAGCGGGAAATGATCCTTTTTGTTGCCTTGTTGAGCCTCCGATAGTCGATGCACATCCTCCATCCTGTGACGGTGCATTGAGGGATCAACTCATTTCTATCATTTCTAATGACTGTCATGCCTCCCTTCTTAGGCACTACTTGCACAGGGCTAAGCCATTCACTATGAGGAACGGGATAAATTATCCCGGTGTGCAAATGTTTCAAAACCTCCTTCTTAACAACCTCTCTCATTGCATTATTTAGCCTCCTCTGAGGCTCCCTGGAAGGTGTGCTATCAAGATCAATGGGAATGCGATGGGTGCAAAGAGCGGGACTAATTCTCTTAAGGTCTTGGAGTGAGTAGCCTAGGACAGAGCGATGCTTTTCTAGGATGGCTAAAAATTTAGCAGATTCTTCCTCGGAGAGTCTGTCACTTATGATAACATGGGCTTCCAGGTCGCCATTTAGGAAAGCATAGCGTAGGCCAGAAGGCAGGGGCTTAAGCTCAATCGGAGGTCGTGATGGTGGTTCTTCAATGGGTAGCTCAATTGTCTCCTGAAACTCATCCTCCTCTTGGATAAACTCTTTAGTATCTCTTTCTAGAAGGGGTTCAGGAGAATCAAATTGGAGAATAGCCATTACTTTCTCGATTGGCTCTTCCTTGGGAGAAGGATCTGGTAGGGAGTTTCTCGATCGGGAGATCCGGATAGAAAACTTTTCTCTCCCTAGTTTTACGTCGAGACGTCCAAGGGTCGGTACATCCATGAGTAATTTCTAAATGGGATGTCCAATTAAGACATCAAAATCCTGAATGTCAAAGACATGGAAGTCTAGGACAGCCTCGACGTTTGCGTGCCTTATGGTCACATCTTGCAAAATCCGGTATCCTTGTAAAATAGGGTCAAAGGGGCTCTTGAAGGATTTACTAGTCGGTGCCAATGGCGTATCGCCCAAAATGTCAAATGCAAAGGCACTAGAAACTATGTTGGCACCAACAGTGGGATTATAAAGAACTTCCACTATGACTCCTCTAATGTCACATCGAATGGTTGAAGAGGGAGAGCAAATACGAATTACTTCAGAGGATACCTCAACCTCTCGCAACCATTCATCGCTCATAATTGAAGTTAACTCCTTTACTGTCTCTTGGAGGAATGCCTCTTCAAGTGGCTCAGGAGGAGAGATGGGAGTCGGGGGTTTCTTTCGGCAACAATACTTTGAGGTGTTTCCATAATCTTCAAAAAGCTCTTCCTCAAAGTCAAATGGGGAATCTAAGGGTTGAATTTCTTCTTCCCTAGGTGTTCCCGGTTTGGGTGAGGGCTCAATTGTCATATCTTGGTGTATGCATGGAATGGGTTTGGATTCGACTATTAAGGGTTCCTCATGGCTCTACTTGACTTCATCCTGGAGGGGTTCGACATGATAAGAAATGAAGGAAGTGTTTTCTAAAATACGGTCTAGGATTTCTCTTCCTTCCATTGTGGTCTTGTGGACGAATGATCCCGGAGGCAATGTCGAGATATAGTGCAGCTTCCTTATTCAAACCCTCACGAAAATGTTGTAGCAACATTGGGTCGGGAATGGCAAGGTTGGGTCCGGATTTGGATAGTAAATTAATCCTAGCCTAGGCTACACCTAAAGACTCCTTTTCATTCTGGTGAAAACCAAAAATTTCCGTACAAAGGGAGACAATACGGGATGTAGGGAAGAAAGCGAGACAAAATTTATCTCGAAGTTCTTCCCAATCACCGTTTACACTCCCAACCGTACGAGTGTACAATTGTTTTGCCCTCTCCATGAGGGAAAAGGGAAACAATTTCCACTTTAGAGTTTCTTGTGTCATGCCCTTTATAGAAAGGCACGAACACAGTTGCTCGAATTCTCGTAGGTGATGGTACGGGTTTTCACTATCCAGACTAGAGAAGGATTACTCCCGAACCATGGCTATAAAACCAGGTCGAAGTTCATACCCAGATGTGCGAATGGGGTCCACAGACGGCGGTGGCTCAAGGTACTCACCCTTCAGAGCAGAAAAAGATAGGATTGTGGGTTGCTCCATAGTGGAAGAAAAGAAACAAGTAAAAAGAAAGGAAAAAGGAAAAGATACAAGGACGAATAAAGTTCGAAGATAATACAACAATCATTCCCTGGCAATGACGCCAGAAATGCTTGTTGACACTTCTTAACGTTGCACCAGAAATATTACTATCCCCGGCAACGGCGCCAGAAATTCTTGTTGGTATTTCTTATGATCTCAGATAAATCCACAAGTGCACGGATACCGCTATAGCACTTCACCTAAGAGTATTCCAAGGTATCAAATTCACAGGGAACATGTGTGTCTAATCTTCTATCTTAATTCATCCAAGGACAACAAGAATAAGTTAGGCAGAGGGTAGAGAGGATTCCTATGGTCAAGGATCCTATAATAAGATAGGTTCAGTCTAAAATTGCTTACTTCAGGCACCGGCTTACCCCTGCATCCACAGGCGACTCCGGCCAACAACTCTACGACGTACCCGAACGTGGAGGACTACTAAGGCCGGATAGGGCTGTCACCACCTACCGACTACCTCTATAAACCGTGGGGCACGCGGCAAACAAAGGTAACCCCTAGCCTAGACACCACGTCTATGTTATTAATTACTATCAAAGTCTCGACATCACACTTATAGAAGACTATGATACTCTAACTAAATAGAACGATGATCCCGTAAGCAATTAAGAAAAGAACTTACTTAAAAAGGAAACTTAAATACCAATAGAAGATCACAAATACTTACTAAGAAAGAAAAGCATCCGCCAAGGTACAAGTGTGGAGAAGGCGCCGATAAGTCTGGACCTCCTCCTAACTCTCCCTCACTCTCTCCCTATTTTCTAAGCACTTTGGCAGTGCTAAAGCCTTTTGAGTGGAGCTCTAATATCTTCTTCTTGTGTTGTTCTTTTCTGCCGAATTCCCCCTCTATTTATAGGTGGCGAAGTGCTGGCGGGTATTTGTAGGTGAAGGACGGTCGGTGGGCAAAAGTTCCCTCGCCGGGCGGCGGGCCACGCCGGGCGGCCGGGCATGACGGGCGGCATGCCGCGCCGGGCGGCAACCCAGGCCGGGCGGCCGTTGGATGAGGTCGGTTTTTGACCGACTTCCTTTGGACGTCTCAGATTTGGTCCAGATAATAGTTGTTGAGTCGGTTTTCAACCGCCTTATCCACTTGACATCGGTTGGCATGATGGGCCGAGTGGGCGGGACACCTCGGGAGGAAGTTCCCAGGCCGGGCGACGGGGTAGGCCGGGTGGTGGCATAGGCCTGGCGGCGGCCCATTTTTGGTGTCGACCCCCTCCGGGTCATGTCTTCACTTGCCCAAGTTGTGCCACGTGGGTGCCTCCTTTACTTTTCCACTTTTTACCCTCCTTAGTGTGGGGATGGAAAACGGCCTCATGGTGGAGTGTTTTTCAGGGTCGCCTGGGTCAGATGGTTCAGCCTGATGAGACTCTGTTTTAACCCGTCGGGTGGCTGATTTCAGCTTGATATGACCCTGTCGGCTGAGTTCTGATTTCAGCCATCACGACCCTGTCGGGTCCTGATTTCAGCCTCATACGACCCTGTCGGCTGGCTGTTTTACGGCAGTATCGGCCGACGGGGCGTTTCTTCATGTTTTTGCATATTTTGGCTCTTTTATACCTGCAAACACATGTCTCACCAAAACTCATGGAAATGGTTAATAATAAACTACTATCACTATTTTGTTTATTCCTTTTATGTTGTTTATGCAAGGATTTGATGGTCGGATTTAGCACTTAAGGACCATCAACACTCATTCAAGCCTCGAGGAGGATCCTGACCTTCGCTACCTTGATCGGTAAACAGGGTCCCCTCTAAGCTTTCCGCAAAAGCAAGATTCACTTTGGCATCCGCAGTAGCCTCTTTGAGGTTCAAAGGGTGCTCCTCACCGGAAGAACATTCATCAGGATAAGCGTTCTGTGCGAGTCAAACCATGCCTTTGGATCCTAAAACAAGATCAATGAGTAAGAACAAATAAATGTGCAAATAGCCAAAAAGTGCAAGCAACTCTGCTATCGCAAAGCACACCTTGCGTCACACTTTGAGGAGGGCACGATTCTATCTGGTGCGAATGCAGAAATCAAAGCCTAGAAAACAAAGACAAGAGGAAGCAAGCAAAGCCTATCACAAAGAAAGAAAGCTTCGAACGCCCTATTTCACCCCCCCCCCCCCTCACTTATATAGTCGGGTGAAAATGAATCAGCATTTACTGCTGAGGCTCAAGAACCAAGAACATAGTAATTCAATTAAACAAATAGAATACGAATCGCCATGACACCCTAAGCCAAGTCAAGCATTACCTTCGAATGAACAGGGCGAGCTTCCAGAGGAAGATCCGCTCACAGACACGGTCACCCTTCGGGTCTGAATCATGATGGCGGGCATCTCTGCAAGAACCAAGTACACGATGAGCAGTAAAACAGTTTTTACCGCGATCACACTCTCTTTTTATAGGCAGCAGCTCCAAAAAATCTTCTAAAACCCTAACTCGGATGCTCAACTTTGATGACCGAAGGGTGGCATTTTGGCAGAAGATCCCATTTAAGCTAGGGTTACAACCCATCAAAGTTGGACCCACCCCTCGAGGGGCTACTGTTGGGGGATCACCTCGTGGGCCACCCTTTGAGGACAGTGAAAGTCAGATCGCAAACAGAAATTGAGGATAACAGTCGTTGTCTTCACTATTAATGATAATTTTTGAAGACAGGTACCCTCCAAAGGTTCCGGAAGAATCAGAACCCCTCAGAAGGGTATGTACCCTTCGAAGGGTTCTGAAAAGATCAGAGCCCCTGGACTTCGGGAGAAAGCGAGCTGGAGTGCTCGGAGGAGCACGAAACCCCGTGAGGGGGACCACGGCACCTTCGAAGATTGAAGGTTGCGCCCGAAGCCGAAGGTGAGCGAAGCATGTTGCAGAGACACATGGCACCAACATACTTGGTGGCGTGCGAATCAAGGAAGGGCATCGGAAAAGCTCGAAAGACCAGTTTACCCTTTATGACCATTTTGTACCGAATATTTAGGGAATTAGTAGGTAATTTGGGGCAAAATGGTCATTTGCGTATGACCTAGGTACGGTCCTATAAATAGAGCACCCCTGCCTACTTGTAACGGGACCAATCTTTTTTGGGATACATGAGGAATGCCAGTTACGTCACCTAGTATCCCCCGAGTGTTTCATCCCTTCTCCCTTCTTTTCTTTTTGGTGTCTCGAGGCTCACGCTTCGTAACACCAACAGCGGGCTCGTGGGCGAGAACTCCACTTGGTGGCGGGAGGGGCCGGGACTCCGACGGAAGTGGTCCAACGAGGAGTAGGGAAAGGCGCCATTCTTCCAAGACCTCGGGAAAAAATCATGAGCCATATCTTACTCTACTCCTTACTTTGATGCACTACTTTCCGCATTTACATATCGTGCTATTCGTGCTTGTGTGCTTACCTTGTTCTAGTTGATTCTCTTGTAGACTTGCATGAATAGGCTCTTTACTTGATAGTAGTCTTTGAGCTTCCGCATTTGATCACTAGCATGTATAGGAGTTGCATTGGTTTGATTGCTTACCCTTGTATGTGTTGTACTACTCATGCTCGTGTGCACTAGTTACTTATCTTGTAGAATTGCATGAGTAAGCTCCTTTGCTAGCTTGTGGTGTGCTCCCGCATTTCTCTATTACTAGCTTGCATAGGAGTTGTATTGCCTTTGTGTGATCCACTAGTACGCTTAGGTTGTTGTTCCTTTCATAGGTTCATTATCTTGCTAGTGTGATCATCACAAGGATTGTGTAGAAGTTGCTTTGAGTGGTTGGTTTTAGGAATTGGCGAATTTGGTACATAGTGTGAGTTCCCGATTCACCCCCCCCCCCCCCCTCTCGGTCACTCGGTCCTTTCAAGTGGTATCAGAGCCAAGTGCTCATCTTAATGGTTAACCGCCTTGAGTAGTGACCGTATTGAGTTGGGATGTCATCCCATTTGGGGTCAGGTTATGGCTCATGGAAGGATCGCTGTAAAAGCTACCTAAATGCCATGATTCTTGATGAGTTGATGGATACTCTTGTGAACTTTGCCAATACCTTTACCGATGATCATGTGTATGATGATGATGATGATGATTGTGTTGATATGCCTAGTCCTAGTGAGTGCCTAGATTCTTCTAGTGTTGACTTGATAGGTTGCTCTACTAGTGTGCCTAATGTAATGATTGATGGTGTGTCTCTTGATCTTAGTTGCTCCACTAGCATAACTAGTATATATGATGATTGTTAGAATCTTGTTGATCATGCTAGTAGTTCCCTTGTTGAGGAGTTCTTTGCCTTTCATGCTAATGACAATGAGGACTTACTTGATTCTCTTATTCGCTTGTGAGGTTTGGTGGACAGAATTGCGGAAACTTCTTTTGAGCTCCCCAAGATTGTGATAGTTGAGAAGATCCTCTCCTTGCTTCCGAATAGCAAGCTCTTCTACGTCACCCTTGATCTTCTCATGGAGAAGAGTCCCTCCATTGAGGACATGATTGAGCTACTCTTCAAGGATGAGGAGATCACCATAAGCATGGCGAAGAAGAAGACATCCAAGGCAAACCATGAAGCATCTTCAAGCAAAGGGAAAGAAGTAGCTTCGAGCTCAAACTTCTTTGATCCCTCCACAAGATTGTCTTGCAACAACTTCTACAACCCCTTCGAAGCAAGACATTCATTGAACGCTTCATCAAGCTCTACCTCAAGTGCCATTCCAAGTTCTAATCCAAGCAGCTTGGGTGGACCGAGCATTGGCATAGGGGGAGCACCAACAACAATGCTCGCTCGATCATTTGAGATGATCAATCTTACAGCTTCGACTTCGGCTCCGATGCCTCCACCTCCTCCACCACAAGATCATCTTTGGCATCTTCATCAAGCTCACCAACAGGATCTCTTCTTTGAACTCGGTGAATTTGTGAGAAATCTGAATGATGACCTTTGTGAGAATCTATTGAGCATCTATTATCTTGTGTGTAGGATAAACTCCTTCAGAGGACTTCGAAGGATTGCACCTCATGAAGTGATCAACAAGCTCCTCCAACAAATTACAACTCCAGAGAGGGGTTTCTTACTTGAGGAGGTAGTCAACAGGAGACATGAGCTCTCAATTGAGAGAGCAATGGAGAAGATACTCATGCTCCACTCACAAGTGGGACACGTGCTTGAGCACATCACTGGACTCTATGATCCTTCCCATTACATCAACCTCGACAATGTGCACATGGGGGATGGTCATGGACATTGGAGGTATCATACTCCTCTATATCCCATTAGGAGGAGACTACGGGATGGGATTGCAAGAATCCCTATCTATAAGGATGGTCTTATTGCTCGACACGATGAGGTTAGTGCTAGTCAATCAAGTAATGCTTTGGATACTAACCCTTCTTCCTCTAGTGCTTGTCTTATGGCTACCACCAGGGTCAACTATAAGAGTAGAGGTACTCATTGGATTCTTGATAGTGGGTGCACTCAACATATGACTGGGAAGCTAACCATGTTCACCACCATTGATGAAGATGAAGACAGTGAGAAGGTGACTTTTGGGGATAACTTAAAGGGGAGAGTTAGAGGCTCGGGCAAGCTGACCATCATAAAAAGACCTCCATCTCTCCAAGGTCTTTCTTGTGGAAACCCTCAACTTCAACCTTCTGTCTATTAGTCAACTCTGTGACATGGGTTTCAAGTGCATGTTTGATGAGGATGGTGCAAAAATTGAGAATGCGAAGAGAGGGCTAGTATTTCATGGAGTAAGGCATGAGAACTTGTATGTCACGGACTTCAAGTCAAGCAATATGACACCAAGCACTTACCTATTCACTAAGGCATCCAAGGGATGGTTGTGGCATAGAAGACTGGCACATGTTGGAATGAATCAGCTCAAGAAGATTGTCAAGAGGAATCTAGTTGAAGGAATCAAAGATGTGACCTTTGAGAAGGATAGACTATGTAGCACTTGTCAGGCAAGAAAACAAGTTGCATGTTCACATCCCACCAAGTCATTCATGTCTACATCTCATCCTCTAGAGCTCTTGCATATGGATTTGTCTGGGCCAACACACTACAATAGTCTAGGAGGCAATCTATATTGCTTGGTGATTGTTGATGATTTCATGAGATATACTTGGACCTTCTTTCTTATGGACAAATCTCAAGCCAGTGGTATCTTCAGAAAGTTTGCCAAGAGAGAAAAGAATGAATTCAATGCTAGCATTGTGAAGATAAGGCGTGACAATGGGACAAAGTTCAAGAACACCATAGTAGAGGAATATTGTGACAAGAAAGGGATCAAACATGAATTCTCCGCTACATACACTCCCGAGCAAAATGGAGTAGTGGAGAGGAAGAACAAGATGCTTATCACTCTTGCACGTGCCATGTTGGATGAGTATGGAACTCATGAGGTTTTGGGCATAGGCAATCAACACGGCTTGCTACACCTCCAACCGTGTCTATCTCCACCGGTTGTTGAAGAAGATGCCATATGAGCTATTGGTGGGGCGGAAACCTAATGTTTCTTATTTTTGAGTCTTTGGCTGTAAGTGTTACTCTGGGACTTCTATAGCATATAGGGTCTACAACTCAGCCATAGGGTGTGTGGAAGAATCCTATGATGTGCAATTTGATGAGTCAAATAGTTCTCAAAAGGAGGATGAATTTCATGAAGTGAACATTGAGGATGAGCCTATGAGGGAAGCCTTGAGGAACATGCTCGTGGGTGAGGTTTTACCCCACGAGGACAACGATGGTGATATTGATGAGACCTCTACTCCACCACCTCAACCAACCTCCTCCTCCGAGGTACAACAAACAACCCAAGATGCCACAAATACCCCCGCAAGCTCTTCCCAAGATTCATTGAGAGTTCACTCACCAAATGATGAGGAAACCCAAGTGAGAAGTGAGCCACAAACCTCCCCACATACCTCACCACAAGTCACTTCTCCTAGCTCTTCACAAGATACCCTCCCATCCACCTCAAGCTCAAGGTCCAAAACAAGAAAACATAAGAGTGACTCTTCCACCTCTCTTAGGATCTAAGACACTCATATATCAAGAGAGAAAACTATCCATGATGCACAAGATACTTCACCTAGAGCTCCTCCCACTCAAGGAAAACACCATCCTAGACCCAAAGCCATCAACAAAGATCATGCACAAGACTTGATCATTGGGAGTCCATCTCAAGGAATAAAGACAAGGAGAAATCAATATAAGCCCAACTATGTGAGTGAAGAGAATGATGATGAGGCCAATGTTGAAATTGAGAACTTCTCTTCCGTCTCTATGATTGAGCCCACTACCATTGATGAAGCTATGGATGATCATAAGTGGGTTATTGCCATGCAAGAAGAGTTGAACAACTTCAAGAGGTGCAAAGTATGGAAATTGGAGAGGCCCAAGAATCATAATGTGCTTGGCACCAAGTGGGTCTTCAAGAACAAGCAAGATGAGAAAGGAGCAATTGTCAAGAATAAGGCTTGCCTAGTGGCTAAGGGATATTCTCAAGTGGCGGGAATTGACTTTGAAGAAACCTTTGCTCCCGTGGACCATCTTGAAGCTATTCGGATCTTACTTGCCTATGCATCACACAATGGCTTCAAGCTCTTTCAAATGGATGTCAAAAGTGCCTTCTTGAATGGAGAGATCATGAGAAAGTCTATGTGGAATAATCTCCAGGGTTTGAGGATCCAAAACATCCAAGACATGTATACAAATTGAAGAAAGCTCTCTATGGCCTCAAGCAAGCACCAAGGGCTTGGTATGAACACTTGAGGAACTTACTACTCAAAAATGGATTCACCATTTGAAGCATTGATAGCACCTTGTGCATGAGCCATGTTGGGAAAGATCTCTTTGTGTGCCAAATCTATGTGGATGATATCATCTATGGATCAACCAATGAGAAGTTCAATGAAGAGTTTCAAGAGATGATGGCTAGGGGATTCCAAATGTCAATGATTCGAGAGTTGCATGTGTTCCTTGGTTTCCAAGTAAGCAATTGAGAGAGGGAAACTTCATCTATCAAGAGAAGTATACCAAGGACCTTCTCAAGAGATTCAACATGGAAAATTGCAAGCCCTTGCACACTCCTATGGCTACAAGCAAACCCTTGGATGATAATGTGAAAGGGAAACCGGTGAACCCCAAGCTCTATAAATCTAACATTGGTTCCTTGCTCTATCTCACTGCTTCGAGACCGGACATCATGTTTAGTGTGTGCTTGTGTGCACGCTACCAAGCAAACCCAAAAGAGTCACACTTGAAGGTCGTGAAGAGGATAATGAGATACCTCAAGTACACACCTACCATGGGCTTATGGTATCCTAGAGGAACAAGCTTTGAGTTACTTGGGTATTCGAATTCGGATTTCATGGGTTGCAAAGTGAATAGAAAGAGTACATTAGGAGTTGCCAATTTCTTGGAAGATCTCTAGTATCTTGGAGCTCAAAGAAGCAAAACTCGGTGGCTCTATCTACTGCCGAAGCGGAATATATGGCGGTGGGAGCATGTTGTGCACAACTCCTTTACATGAGGCAAACACTCTCGGACTATGGTATCAACTATACTCAAATGTCACTATATTGTGATAGTGAGGCGGCAACCAAGATGGCCCTCAAGACGGGAAATCATAGTCATGCAAAGCACATTCAAGTGAGGCATCACTTCATAAGAGACCATGTTGAGAAGAAGGACATCGAGTTGGTGAGCGTGCGAACTCATAAACAATTGGCGGACATCTTCACCAAGCCACTCGATAAGAAGGCCTACAACAAGCTAAGGGGAGAACACAATGTTATCGACCTCTCCAACTTCACATGAGTAACCCTTGAGCTTGTCCTTTGTAAATATATATAGTGTTTGTTTGTTGTTGTTTGTGTCTTTGTTTGTGCTTGTTTATCTTCTTTTGTAGGTTTACTTCAGACCTTCTTGAGATAGAAATGGACATGGGTTAAGCTTAGGAAGGTGGTTCATGGTGTACCCAAGGCTTTGAAGAATGGTCCATTATGAGCAAGCTTGAGAAGGGAACAACTCGTTCTTGACACTTTGGTTTGTAGCGGTTCTCTCTCATTTCTTTAGCATCGCATCATGCATTGTATACTTGTTACATTTGCATTAATGCTATGCATTAATGCATATTTGCATTGTGATACCATGCATGCTCCCAAGCATGAGCCTAGGGGGAGTTACTCATTTACAATGTGAGTACATGACTCTCTAGATGATCAAATAGTGATATTTGGGCTTCATGCCCATTGAGCCATGTTCAATCGAGCTCCAAGGTTAAATCTACTCGCGCGGCTCAAAGACAAGTAGCTCATACATTCCCACCTCACAAATGACTAACCCTTGCATATTTGAGAAAATATTTTGTTGAGTCATAAGTATAGGGCGAGCTACGGTGGAACACCATTGCGACCAAGGAGGAGCACCATGAAAGGGGGAGTTATCCTAACTCTTGCCAACTATCATATGCCTCTTGGTTTTGTTACGGTTTGGTGTGGTTTTGGTGATAGGTGACAAAGGGGGAGAAGAAACATGAAGATCATGAAGATCCAAAAGCCAATTCTAGATCAAAGAGAAGGAACATGAAGACGATCAATAACACAAAGGGGAAGAAGGATATGAAGATTCGGGGAGATGGAACATGAAGATCCAAAAGCCGAAATAGCAACAAGGAGGAGAAGAAATAAAGATCACATCAAGATAAACATCCACACCAACATGGAGAAGAACAACGATGGTACATGTCTATGGTGACAATGTATATCTTCACCGCCATGAGCATCTACGTCCTTGGTGCATGTCTACACCAACAAGATCGACTACCACGACACCAAGATGGGCGCAATTTCAGCTCAAGATTGAAATCCAAGTGCGCTAAATGAGTGGGTAGTTCTCCCTCAACACGTAGCACATCTCAAGAGCGAGACTACTTCCAATGTAAGGACCAAGGTATGCCTTTCAATCCCATCTTTTCCTTTGGTTCTTTCTTGCTCGTCCGTTTTGGATCATCATAAGTAGTGGTTGTCATCCATCACCAAGAAGGGGGAGATTGTAAGGTTCATGACCATTAAGGTCACCCCAAGGTATGATGTTTTGGTGATGAATGACGAACATGAAATGTGACTAATGTTTACACGAGTGTTGTTTGTGTAGGAAACCTCTTCTATCTTATGATGATTATCAACGGCGTCCTTGGCGATGACGATGACCACAAGCATGGAGGCTTGTGAACTTGATGGAGTCCAAGGGGTGACACTGTGCAGGAGCTATAGAGACCGGATGGTACGGTCAGGTGACTGGACCGTACGGTCAGTTCAGCTGAGGAACAGTGCAGAGAGGAAGCCAATGTTCCGGAGTCCAATGACGACGTCCGATGTGTCAGACATGTTCGACAGTTGTATAGACCGGACGGTACGGTCTACTCACCGGACAGTCCGGTCAGTATGAGGAAATTGCCTGCGCATAGTGAAGCCAACGACTAGAAGAGCCGTTACAGGAGTGACCGGACGGTCCGGTCAGGCAGAGACCGGACAGTCCGGTCAGTGTGTCCAGAAAGGTGATTTAATGGAGCAACGGCTAGTTTGAGGTTGAGAGCCTATATAACATTGTTGCTGGGGTCTTTGGGACCTCTCTTGGCTAGTGGAATACCTGAGAGCATTTGGTAAGGTCCAAGAGGAAAAGAGGAGAGCACTAGAAGAAGATATTGCATATCTTGAGAGTGCTAGTGGAGAGTAACTTGAGCATCTTGCACATCTAATGCTAGGGTGTCCTTGAGGGTGTGATCTAGATTGTTACTCTTGGTCTATGGTAAGACCTAGACCGGTTAGGTGTCGGTGATCAAGCCTATCGTGATCGGTTGTGAAGGCTGTCACATGTTTGTACATGGTTTGAGCCTACTGGTGAAAGGGGCATCACTAGTGAGCACCCGTGTCGGCTCGGGGAGTCCGGCAAGTTCTTGAGGGAGGCGAGCTTGTGCTTTGTGCAGTGGTGACGCACACCGTGTCTTCACTCTAGGAGTGATTGCGGGCTCGTGGGCGAGAACTCCAATTGATGGCGGGAGGGACCGGGACTCCGACGGGAGTGGTCCAACGAGGAGTAGGGGAAGGCGTCATCCTTCCGAGACCTCGGAAAAAAATCATGAGCCATCTCTTACTCTACTCCTTACTTTGATACACTACTTTCCGCATTTACATACCATATTGTTCATGCTTGTGTGCTTGCCTTGTTCTAGTTGATTCTCTTGTAGACTTGCATGAATAGGCTCTTTACTTGCTAGTAGTGTTTGAGCTTCCGTATTTGATCACTAGCATGTATAGGAGTTGCATTGGTTTGATTGCTTACCCTTATATGTGTTGTACTACTCATGCTCGTGTGCACTAGTTACTTATCTTGTAGAATTGCATGACTAAGCTCCCTTGCTAGCTTGTGGTGTGCTTCCGCATTTCTCTATTACTAGCTTGCATAGGAGTTGTATTGCCTTTGTGTGATCCACTAGTATGCTTAGGTTGTTGTTCCTTTCATAGGTTCATTATCTTGCTAGTGTGATCATTACTAGGATTGTGTAGAAGTTGCTTTGAGTGGTCAGTTTTAGGAATTGGCGAATTTAGTACATAGTACGAGTTTCCGATTCAACCCCCCCCCCCCCCCCTCTCAGTCACTCGGTCCAGTCACATTTGTCTATCTAGAAGCGAGTACGGGAGCCGTCGCCAACCCGTACAGTCACCGATGCTTCAAACATCACCTCAACAGCATGCCCTGACTGGCAAGGTAGATCAACCAAGACCCGATTCGGATCTGTGGGCTGCAACCAGTCATAGCGCATGCGTAGGGCAAGGCCCATCACCATAAGGTCATGGATCCCAAGCCCGCCGAGCTCCGTTGGTACAGATACCCTCGGCCAGGCCACTAGACAGTGTCCCCCGTTGACGACGTCCGAGCCATGCCACATGAACGCGCGACGAAGCTTGTCGATGGCGCATATTTCCTATGGTGGTAGTGTGACGGCGACGGACAAGTGGACCAGGATGGCGTTGTGGGTGACTTTGGTGAGGATGACTTGACCACACGATGACATCAGCCTTGCTTTCCAAGTGGGCAGCCGGTTAGCCATAGAGTCTACCGGTGGCTGAAGGTGGCACTTGCGAAGCTTGAAGATGCTTAGGGGAACACCAAGGTACTTGCAGGGGAATTCCGCCACCTGGCATGGGAAGTGCCTCTGGATGAATTGCATGTGTGCCTCATCGCATCTGATGTGGTTGACTTGGCATTTTGCCACATTGATGTGTAGGCCCGAGGCACAAGCAAAGGCCTGTAGGATTGCCTTCGACCAAATCTTGTTGTGTAGGTGAGATGAACATCGTCAGGCCTTAGCTTGGTTATCAAATGAGTCGAGCGAAAACAAGCTAATATAAGGGCACACCTTGGAGGGCTAAAGTTTTATTCTCCTTTTAGCTTTTTTTTGTTGTTTAGAGCTAAAATTTAGCTCTACTTTTAGCCTTTTTATTTATTTCTTTAAAACTAAAATTTAGACTAAAGTTTAGTTTTAACCGTCATAAAAATGAACAACTACTAAGCTGAGTCCAGCTCGATATGAACCCCTGGTCCTCATTAATTGAATTGAATTGTCATGCGCCTATGTGTGAACTTATCACAAACGGTGGGTGGGATTCACTTATTCACAGAGTATAGGCATGATGGTGACTTCTGGAGCAGATTCATGAATTTGATATCAAGAGTGAAGCTCAACTGCTACTGTGTAGTACAATCGGAGGGAAATGAGAGATTCAAGACGAAGTACATGTATATAATTTGTGAAATGTGATGCCTACTACAAAAGTAATAATAATCAAACGAATAAGTGAAATGTGCTATTTATAGTCTGTACCGAGCTTCACAAAACTGGAAGTGGACCAGTTTTTAAACCGGACAAAAATTGATCAGTTAACTAGTCAGTTTTTCTACAGTACCAAATTCGGTTTTTTTTAATAAAACCTAGTTGAAAACCGGCCATCGATTAAACCAGAGTGGAGCGGTTTTCCTTAACCAATCGGTTTTCATCGGTTTTGAAAACCCTGCTGTGTACTAGATTTGGTTCTCGGTTTCGGTAAAAAAGTTGTTATTGATTGTACAATTATCATTCAAAACTTCTATCATCAACTTCAAGTGGTTGTGGCTCAGATGGTTGCATATGGTGCCTGGTGTAGGTAGCTGAGGCCAGTCCTCAAAGTAAAGGATCGAAGCAAACAGGACCCAGTGAGTAAACTGCACTGTGCTAGGACGGCCGGACAAATAACTGTAGCATGGGAACTGTTTGTGGTTATTGAAGAGGCCAAGAGAGGGTATGTAGCACATGCCACAGAATGACCAGAGCAATGTTTTTTTTTCGCACATAACGTAGAATGACCAGAGCTGTCCTTTGTGGAGGACAATGAATGTGCTTCAGGACTATGCTAACTACCGATCCGCAATCAATGTTTGCTTTTATTAATCGGTAATGTGAGAACATAAATGAATTAAGAAAATATTTTCTTAATAATGTTATCCAGTGTAACTCAGAAGTAGCAGCTGCAGGCAACGGACTCGTTAATTTGAAGAGTATTGTATAGTTTATTTGTCTCTCCATTTTATTGTATTAGGATATATATATAGGAAGATGTCTTTTCCCCGCTGATTATTGTTGCTGATGACCCGTGAGGCCATGAATGCCCAGGAGCAGGAGCAACATAAAATCCTATCACCTGCTGTAGTCTCGATATATCGAGCTTTCAAGGTTGCATATAAACGCATGGTTCTTTCAAGTTTAGCAATGGTGATGCGTGACTAGGCAGCACTATCACGCGTTTAAAATCGAACGCCTGTACAAAATATTGTTAGGAATGAAAAGACTGATAGTATTGAGGGAAAGTCCACTCCTTAGCCTTTCTAAGGCCAGAAGATAGCCCAACAATAAGAAGTAAGGCACAGCTGGGCCAACAGCCTAGAGGACCTTCGGCCCAGCAGGCGTCTGAAGGCCGTACGGCGCGGCGGGCCTCAAACGCAGGCGTTAGAGAGCGACAGTCGGGGGAATGTACTGGATACAGATGGAAGTACTAGAATACCCTTAGATCAAGTAATAAAATGTGTAATATAAGGTCCGGGGTAATTCTATAAACATACCCAGAGGGTAGGCGAGCATAGGTCTATAAATACTCACCTGCACCTCTGAGCGTTGAAGGGACAGGCCTCTGCCACCAGAACCTTCTTGTACTACTCTGATCAGATAATACAAAATCCGTTAGCCGCAGGATCCCTGTTTGGGCCCTTCGGCATAGTGCCGTTACTCAGTCTTGTTCACTCCCGTCGTAGCTTGTTCAAGGGGCCTTTGGTCTGTTCAGTCCCGCCTAGCCCATTACATATTTGTTCTGTACTTGTAATCACAACAGACAGTTAGAAACAATTTCTACCGTTTAACCGAGAAACTTTGCAAGAAGAGATCAAGGTTGGAGAAGCGATATTTAACGTAGTCACGCGTCATTTTAGAGGATGTAGTCATTCATAACAACCGTCTCCTCTTGGTCCAGTTAAAGCACCACAATTGTAGTGTCTCCTTACGGTATCCACACGTATAGGGTAGAAGGCTGTGTGCGATGTGCTAGCACCGGCGTCACGGTTTAGGGTGACGTGAGAGAGAGAGAGGGAAGTGGCGGCGATCAGGGTTTCTTGAGTTAGGGATTACACTGCGCCTTAAGTCCCTCCTTCATTTAAATAGACCTTTCTAATGAGTCTCGATTAGTTGACTCATTAGTGAACTAATCTATCACGGATCAATATCCGTATGACTCTCATATACATATACAAATCAAATCCATATTATCTTTTGGACATCTCTAACAAATATAGACCTTTAGTTTTCTGTTTATAGCTGCGCTGGTCCATGTAACGAAATCCTAATACACATACACTTTTGATTGAACATTCTTCTGGATTAGGACCCATGGTGTAGATACAAAGGGTTCTGCGACGAATCTGGTACGAAACATAACTGCGCAGTTAATTAATAGTCCTGCCAGTTATCCCATAAACAAATGCCAAGTCTTATGTTTTATTGCAGAAAAAATGCCAGTTATGATCTGGGCCATGAGGGATTAATTCAATTTATATATGCACTGAGCTAATTAATAGTCCTGCCAGACTGATTAACTATAGCATGAGAGTTGTTTCTGGTCACTGAACATGCGGTGGATGACCCGCAGTCCTTTGCACATTGATCACAACATGTGGAGTGATTACCAGCACTGCTAGATCAATTCTCTTCCAAGTTTCTTTATGCTCACTTCTGTTTTTAATCGTACTTGAAGGTAGCAAGTACACTAGAGTTAACATAATACCTCAATCCAACAAAATAATGTGACACATATATGACTATATAAATATAGAGATGTCAAGATCAATTTATTTCATGTTGAAACATATGGCTATACTAATTATCTGTTGTCCCTTTTGCTGGTTGCAGATTAAAAAAAAATGCAAGCATGTAAAATATAGTCCTTAATAGATGGTGATATGCCAACCTATAACTCAAACAAAAAACAATTTGGACAAGTATTTGCACACCTCATTTCATCTTATTTCTGGAGGATTGGTTGAGCTGAGCAACTCTTGGCTCCATTCATGTTAGCAGCAGAGATGAGAAATATCAGACACGCAACAGCTTCCCACTCGAGAAACATTCACTTCTTCTCTTACACTCATTTCTCTACTGTTGGTTGTGAGCTAGTGACCCATGTTGGATAAATTAGGACTTTTAGTTTTATATTAATCCAGAAATAAATCATAAGTATGATTAACAGATCGCATAATGAACTAGATAAGTCTACGCAAAATCTAGACAGGTCCATTAGGCCAGACAAAAACATAGCATCTACCATACTAGCAACATCCATCATAGACAAATAGACTACGAAAGCTAGTATGAAAGACATGGTGTGAGATGAGAGTACATACGTTTCCTTCTGGACTGGGTAAAGGAGGCAGCGATGACGTGCAACACCGTCACGTTGTTGACGATGGCGGGTGAGACCGACTCGACGACGAGGAAGACGAGCTGTGGCGACGAGCTTGACGAATACGAGGAAGCGATCGAGCAGTCGCGCAGAGCGCTTCCCAAAAACCTTATTCGCCCTCTCCCGGTGCAGGATCACAGAGGACGACAGTTCCGGAGACCTGCTCTCCCGTTCGCCGGTGCACGCCGATAATCGGGATGGAGAAGACTTGACGGTGCAACAGTAGCGAGAGGCAAAACCCTAAGAGATTGCGTGATATAATTTGCGGCGGTACCCGTACGTATTTATAGGGGGGACCGCTAGGGTTGGACGTCCCGCAACCGAGTCGGTGACCATATTAATACGTTGGTTTCTATAATTAAATATATGGAATACGTAGTAAAAAGAAAGTGCAAAAGGAAGCCACGTCCCCGCAAGGCAAGGGACCGAATTTCGGCGGACCATTCACGTAGGTGATGCGCGGCCGCGCCCATCACCCACGCCCCGCCCCGCCCCGCCCGGCCCGGCGAGGCGAGGCGAGGCGAGCGAGAGCGCGCGTGTGTTCTTCCTTCCTCCCATCCACACACTTGCAAAAGATGCTAGAGCAACCAACCTTATAAGTTGGACTCCATCCACCTCCACTAGTAATATGGGACTAAATCTTTGCACTCCCATCACTTATGAATGGGCCTTTGAGATTTTCAGGAATTATTGTTATTATTAATGGGCCAAGCCCATATATAATTCCAATAATCCCCCACCAGATCTCAAAGTCCCGGCTAGACTTTACCTCACCCTACTGTTATTTAATATACCAGTATTTTCAGTGGAGACTGTTAAGTTGAACTTCCACCTAGACAATAAGCTACACTCATTCACAACTTGAACAATGGACTACGCCTTGAATTGCAAGTTTTGTGCAAATAAGTTTCACTCACTGTCATAACTGATACTAGACCTCCAATAGACTTCTCTGCGGGTAGAGCATATAGGTCATACTCCCTTGGTCTTTCATGAACTTAATAGAGATCGCCCAAATCTCACAGATTGCGACCTTACAACAATCAGGCTCATATAGATGTATTCATTCAAGAATGTTCTATAGGACAACGTCTTCGCTATTTATAGCCAACTGAATACATTAAAGCAACAACCAACCTGCCATACAGATATCGAGAGTAATGCATTGCTTCTCGAGTGGGTCATAAAAGGTTACTCTCTTGCTAATCAATAGCTTGTTCTTCCCAGGTCCTACTTCACGGGATCTCCGATCATATAGGTTGGGTTACCACTATGGAATAGCACATATGGGTCTTATACCCATCTCCTTCGATGCACTGTCTATCACATTACGTGACAGTCCCTTGGTGAATTGATCTACCAGGTTCTCACCAGCTGAAATATATTCTACTGATATGACTCCAAAGTTTCTCATTTTACTGACAGACTTTAAACATCTCTTAATATGTCTTGATGACTTCATATTGTCCTTAGAATTGTTCACTTTGACTATCACAGTTTGATTGTCACAATTTATGAGGATTGCCGACACAGATATCTCGACAATAGGCAAGTCCATCAAGAGCTCATGTAGCCAATTGGCCTCAACTGTAGCTGTATCCAGTGCGGTAAGCTCTGCTTCCATGGTAGACCTCGTTAAGATGGTCTATTTACATGATCTCCATGAAACAGCAGCACCACCAAGAGTAAATGCATATCCACTCGTGGCATACAGCTCGTCGGCATCAGATATCCAATTGGAATCACTATAGCCCTCTAGTACTGCTGGATATCCAGAATAATAAATTCCATAATCCATAGTACCAACTAGGTAGTGCATTACCCGCTCAAGCGCACGCCAATGATCATCTCCTGGACAAGAAGTAAACCAGCTTAGTTTGCTCATAGCAAACGAGATATCAGGCCTAGTAGCACTCGCTAAATACATAAGTGATCTAATAATCTGAGAATATCTTAATTGGTCTCGACCAATTCTCTTATTCTTTCGAAGGATCAAGCTGGGATCATAAGGTGTTGAAGAAGGCTTGTTGTCCTTGTAACCAAAACGGTTCAAGAGCTTCTCAACATAATGAGATTGCGTAAGAGTAATCCCATTTTCTCCTTTGATTAGCTTGATGTTCAAGATAACATCAGCCTCACCCAGATCCTTCATATCAAAACTTTGGCACAGAAAAGTCTTGACCTCATTGATCACGTCAAGATTTGTTCCAAAGATGAGTATGTCATCAACATACAAGCACAGTATAACTCCCTGACCCCCACCATGGCGGTAGTATACACATTTATCAGCCTCATGACTAAAAAGCCTGCTGCTAAAAGTGTTGAATAAAATTTCTCATGCCACTGCTTAGGAGTTTGTTTCAGACCATACAAAGACTTCAACAACTTACACACCTTGTCTTCTTGACCCTTTATTACAAATCCATCAGGCTGATCCATGTAGATTTCCTCATCCAACTCTCCATTAAGGAAAGTTGTCTTAACGTCCATCTGATGAATGATAAGACCATGTGAGGCATCCAGAGCAAGTAATACACGAATTGTGGTCAATCTAGCAACAGGTGAATAAGTGTCAAAGAAGTCTTCGCCTTCTTTCTAGGTATAATCCTTGGCCACAAGCCGAGCCTTATACTTATCAATAGTACCATCAGGCTTAAGCTTTTTCTTGAACACCCATTTGCAACCCACAGGTTTGCAACCATATGGTCTATCAACAACTTCTCAAGTTCCATTAGAAAGAATAGAGTCCATCTCACTATGGACAGCTTCTTTCTAGTCATCTGCATCAGGAGATGCATATGCCTCTGAAATGGTTCTACGAGTGTCATCCACAAGATAAATAGTGAAATCATCACCAAAAGACTTTGCAGTCCTTTGTCTCTTGCTCCTCCTAGGAGCTTCACTATCAATCTCCTCATGGATTGGTTCAAATGTTTGTTCAGCATGATCAGAAAATGCACTAGATTTAGGAGTAGTTTCAGCAATCACATCAGAAGATAATCTAGACATGCTATGTAAATCTTTCATAGGAAATATGTTCTCAAAGAAAGTAACATCACGAGACTCCAATAATGAATTAACATGAATATCAGGCACCTCTGATTTAACCACTAAAAATCTATAGGCAATGCTATGATGAGCATATCCAAGAAAGATACAATCCACAGTTTTAGGTCCCAACTTACGCTTCTTGTTAATTGGCACATTAACTTTGGCCAAACAACCCCATGTGCGTAAGTAAGAGAGCGATGGCTTTCTACCAATTCATTTCTCATATAGAGTCTTCTCCTTATTCTTCATGGGAACTCTATTTAGGACATGACATAATGTCAATAAAGCCTCCCCCCACCATGCCTTAGATAATCTAGCCGTATCTAACATGGAATTAACCAAGTCAGTTAATGATGAGGACATCACCATGCTGGATATGCGCATATTATGGCCTTCCCCAAGTTACAAGTCATCACCAACTCGGTCGCCGCGTTCGTCCCGGATTCAGCCCACACCCCTTCACGGTTTTGTTGATATCTCCCACATCCAATGTCCAAACGAGGCGTTCTTTGATGCGTTGGAAAGGGGACAATGACGCCGTCGTTTTGGTTCTGGTCCTAGCTCCAGAAGGGTCGTGAGTCATAATATGTGACCATGACAAGGTGTTGTGCCATCTATTTTGGGCCAACTTGGCCATGTATCGTGTCGGGCCTTAAGCCCATGTTGTGGGCGCCCCCCCTGATCGCCCCCAACCCTAGGACGTCTTTGTTTCCTATATAAACTCAGTAGCCATCGTCTTTTAGTTTGGGGTTTTGTTTAGTTCAGTTTTCCAGAGAGAAACTTGATCGAATTATTGTAACTATGGCGACAAGTCCTTTTACAGTAATCCAGGGCCCCTGTTCTTGTTCTACACCACTGTGATGATTAGTCCTTTTGTGATCAGAGCTTGAACCTTTTCTTGTGATTCACTTCATCCATATTTGCAATTTCAGATTACGTGTTTATCCTCTCTTGCTTGTGTTCTCGATTTCGCTTGCAGGAACAATCAAGTTGTGCTTGGTGTAACCGTTGCGGGGTTGGATCATGTCTAATTCATGCCGGGTCATCGACACCGAGTTCCCCAAATTTGAGTTTATCCCTTTACCTCTTGGAAGATCAGGCCATATCTACATCAAGTGGTATCAGATTCCTAGGTTCCCCATGAGGTATTATCGTGTTCTTCCCTTTAGATTTGTTTGTGTTCATCACCTTTTGTCCACAAAAAAGCCTACAAAAAAAAATTTCCTCACCATCCCAGACACTGTTTAGCCTTTGCATAATTTAATTTCAGAATCCGTAGTGTTGAGTTTGTGTCCTAGTCGAGTTCAGTTGCTGGTTTGAATTTGTGTTTCAATTCGGTTTGTGTTTTGATCTCCGCTGCACACCACCATCACCATCGTGTTTTCCGTTGGATTCACCATCGTGTTTGCCAACAAAAAAACCCTACCCGATTCGGTTCCCCCCCCCCCCCCCTCACCCCTCAAACCCTATCTTGACATACCTTCGGTAAAACAGGCATAACTTTTCGCTCGTTGCTCCAATTTGGCTGAAATTTTTACAGCAGATTCTTGACTCAAAGTTGAGGTGACCCTGTGTGCCCTCGTCAAAAAATTCAAAAAAATTCAGGAAAAAATAGAAAAAAAATTGTGAAGTCAAAAATAGCGCTTTCGGTGAAACTTTGAGATTTTGCCTACCCTTTGTTTTTCCTCTGTTCAAGTTGAAACTTCTTGTGGTTCCTTCCTTTGTGTTCCTCTATCACAAAAAAATAGTGGAAAAATCATACAAAAAATCAAGATTTTAATTTGCACCCCCCCCCCCCTCCGCCCTAAAAATTCTAAGTCTGTGAAGTCTGTTTTGTTCCTTGCTACCTTTTCTATTGTTCTTGCTATCACAACTGTTTTTGAACACGATTCTTTTGCCAGCAATTAGGACACTGCTTTGAATATTTATTCAGTGCTACTATCTGTTATTGAATTGTGTTCCAGTGACATACATATTAGCCTTCCAAGCTATACATATTGCAGCACAGGTTTCTTCCTTGCAACTATTACACCCAAGCTCAACTACAGATTGTGTCGACCTGTTTGGCTTTGGTAAGAACACTTGCAAGATTGTGATACATTGCTTCTGATATTGTTTTCCACTTTCTACACCCTCTGCTGCCTGCTAGTTGATAGGGCTAATCTTTTTGTTTAGTGTTGTCTTTTGCTTTTAACCATGTCAGAGAAAGGGAAAGGGACACCTGGAGAGTTGGAGTCCCCTACAGATTTCAATGATTGCCTCTCCAAGGCCGAGCTCACGAAGCTTCTTGCGGACCAGTGTACATTCATGAAAACGAAGTTTGCCGAGTTGATGGGTCACATCAACACTGTTGTCCACCGCATTGAGGATGTTGAACGACGACCTCCACCTCAATGAGCTGCTGCTGATGATGATTTTGACCGTGATGCAGACCATCTTCACCGTAATCGACATGGTATGGGAGGTAATAAAAATCGTGGTAATACTGATACTTTTGTTAAGCCCAAATTTAACATACCACCTTTTGCCGGTAGTGCTGACCCTGAAGCATACTTAGATTGGGAACTTGTTGTTGAACAGAAATTTAATTCTCATTTAGTTCCTGCTGAGCATAGAGTTAGACTTGCTACTAGTGAGTTTACAGGTTTTGCTCTCTTTTGGTGGAATGACCTTTGCAATACTAATGCTGCTATAACTGCCACTTGGCCTGTTTTGAAACAACGCATGAAATCTCATTTTGTTCCTCCTTATTACCAACGTGATTTACATTTGAAATTACAATCTTTAACACAAGGTAGTAAAATAGTAGAGGAATATTATCAGGAATTGCTTATTGGTTTAGCACGTTGTGATATACATGAAGATGATCTTGAAACTAGTGCTAGATTTTTTGGTGGTTTGAACCGTGATATCCAGAATATTGTTGACTATAAAGAGTGGAATAGGTTCAGCCAATTGTATCATATTGCTCTTAAGGCTGAACGAGAAGTACAGGGACGCCTTCCACAACAATCTTGCAGGTCCAACACTGAGCAATATCTCCAGCAACGCACTGGAGTAGAGAACTTGAAGAGTCATGTTGCTAAGACACCAGCAACAACTTTTCCACTTGCACCTACTTCTGCAGCGCAATCGTCTAGTGTGCAGCACCAACACCAGAAGAAGGTTACTACTTCCGGTACTAGGAGTGGCTCCTCCACCACCATTATTTGCCACCGCTGCAAGGGCATGGAACATGTCATGAAGGATTGCCCTAGTCGTCGTGCTTTCATCGCTACCGCTGATGGGTATGAAAGTTCTAGTAATGTTGAAGATGAATTTGCTCGTATACCTAACCTTGTTGCAGATTCGACGGAGGAGCAGGAGACTGCCGCCATTGATTCTATTGCTGCCACCGCAGGCTTTCCTAGCCTCATTGTACAGCGTGTGTTGACCACTCGGGTGGGACAAGAGGAAGAACAACAACGTAACAATTTATTCTACATGTACCTCATTATTGCGGACCACCGTGTTCTCACCATCATTGATACTGGGAGCTGTAACAACTTGGTAAGTCTGATTTGGTAAGCAAACTTGGCTTGACCACGCATGCACTACATCAGCCCTACCACATCAAATGGTTCAACAATAGTGGTACGGCACAGGTAACTCGATCAGCACGCATACACTTTTCAGTAGGTTCTTATCAAGACTTTGCTGATTTTCATGTTGTACCTATGCAAGCATGTTCGCTTTTATTAGGCCGTCCATGGGAATATGATACAGATGCTGCCCACCATGGTAGAACAAATACATATACATTCGTGCATAAGGACAGGAATATTACTTTGCGTCCGTTATTGCCTGCTGATATTAGAAATCATTTTAAATTGCTTGCTAAATACTGAGAATAAACATGATAACAAACAACTTTCTGATGTTAAACATAAGGCTATTCAGTTAAAGGGAGGTGCTTTTCTTGCTATGATATCTACTGTTACTGATCTTTGTGATAATCATGATACACCTTGCTATACTATGCTTTGTCATGATATATCTTCTATCGATGATCATGTATTTTGTACTTTGCATTCTGCTAGTACTAACCTTTTGCAGGAGATTGATGCTGAGATGGAGTCGAGGGCGACTCCAATTCAAAAAGGGGAGGATGATGAGGACATCACCATGCTGGATACGCGCATATCATGGCCTTCCTCAAGTTACAAGTCGTCACCAACTCGGTCGCCGCGTTCGTCCCGGATTCAGCCGACACCCCTTCACGGTTTTGATGATATCTCCCACATCCGACGTCCAAACGAGGTGTTCTTTGATGCGTTGGAAAGGGGACAACGACGTCATCGTTTTGGTTCTAGTCCTAGATCTAGAAGGGTCGTGAGTCATAATATGTGACCATGATACGGTGTTGTGCCACCTATTTTGGGCCAACTTAGCCATGTATCATGTCGGGCCTTAAGCCCATGTTGTGGGCGCCGCCCCTGGTCACCCCCAACCCTAGGACGTCTTTGTTTCCTACATAAACTTAGTAGACGCCGTCTTTTAGTTTGGGGTTTTGTTTAGTTCAGTTTTCCAGAGAGAAACTTGATCGAATTATTGTAACTGTGGTGACAAGTCCTTTTACAGTAATCCAGGGCCCCTGTTCTTGTTCTACACCACTGTGGCGATTAGTCCTTTTGTGATCAGAGCTTGAACCTTTTCTTGTGATTTACTTCATCCATATTTGCAATTTCAGATTGCGTGTTTATCCTCTCTTGCTTGTGTTCTCGATTTCGCTTGCAGGAACAATCAAGTTGTGCTTGGTGTAACGGTTGCGGGGTTGGATCGTGTCTGATTCACGCTGGGTCGTCGATGCTGAGTTCCCCAAATTCGAGTTTATCCCCTTACCTCTCGGAAGATCGGGCCATATCTACATCAGTTAAGGTGCAATTCTTTCTTTCGGCAACCCCATTTGATTGGGGCGAATAGGGAGGCGTCCTCTCATGTATCAAACCATGTTCCGCACAGAATAAATCAAACTCATTTGAGAAATACTTGCCTCCATGATCGGACCTAATTCTTTTGATCTTTTTCTCTAGTTGAGTTTCAACTTCAGCCTTATAAATTTTAAAGTAGTTTAGAGCCTCATCTTTAGTTTTTAACAAATAAACATAGCAAAATCTAGTCGCATCATCAATCAAAGTCATGAAATATCTTTTTCCACCCTCAGTCAATATACCATTCATTTCACAGAGATCTGAATGTATAAGTTCTAGTGGTGCTAAGTGTCTCTCCTCTGTAGCCTTGTGAGGCTTTCGAGGTTGCTTAGATTGCACACAACTTGAGCACTTAGAATCTTTGACAATGGAAAAATTTGGAATTAAATTCAAGCTGGAAATTCGAGACATAGAACCAAAATTTAGATGACATAAACATGAATGTCAGACACTAGCATCACTCTCATTAACACCATCACAAATATAGTTCACAGACTTATTGCAATAATCTGAAAGGGAAAAGCAGAACAAGCCTCCGCACTCATAGCCTTTACCAATAAATTGTCCACTCTTAGACACGACAACTTTATTCGACTCTAGCATTACCTTAAAACCATCCCTACATAAAAGGGAGCCACTAACGAGATTCTTCTTGATAGAAGGGACATGTTGTACGTTCTTCAATTGGACAATCTTCCCTGAAGTGAACTTCAGCTCGATCATGCCAACACCATGAACAGAAGCATGTGACCCATTTCCCATTAGGACGGAGGAACCCCGGGTGACCTGGTAAGAAGTAAACAAAGAGGCATCAGCACAAACATGAACATTAGCACCAGTATCAAGCCACCAACAAGTAGATTGAAATACAGAAAAAATATATGGTAAATTACCATACCCACTATTTTCTCTAGCACTGGTCACCATGTTCGTAGACTTCTGCTGTGGAGACTTCCTTCCTTTACGTTCTGGACACTTCTTTGTCCAATGCTCATTAGAACCGCAAACAAAGCATGCTCCCTTCTCCTTGTTCTTCTTCTTGAAGGTAGTGGTCTGCTTAGGCTTATTGTTCTTGCCCTTGCCCTTACCACCACTGCCATGAGACTGATGTGGTTGATGCACCATATTGGCAATAGTGTTTCCCTCGTTAACTTTAGAACGTCCATCCTTCTCACGAGCTTTCTCCTCAACATCAAGAGACGCGATCAAATCTGAGACAGATATGTTCGTTCTCTTATGTTTAAGAGTAGTGGCAAAATTCCTCCAAGTTGGAGGCAATTTGGCAATAATGTCCCCAGCCACAAACTTCTCAGGTACGACGATCTTAAGCAATTCGAGTTCCTTCACTATGCACTGTATCTCATGAACCTGCATAACGACAGATTTGCCATCTACCATCTTAAAATCATGGTACTGCTCAATGACATACAGTTCAGCGCCAGCATCTGAACCACCATAGTCAGCGATCAGAGCGTCCCACATATCCTTTGTGACTGTATGATGGATGTAGACATCCTGAAGATGATCTACCAAAACTCCAATAACAACGCCCAAGAATATTGTGTTGGCTTCACTGTAGGCCTTTTCCTGATCTGCAGTGAGATCGCCTTCAGGTTTGCCAGTGGACACCCAGAACACATTCATGGCAGTAAGCCACAGAATGACTTTCACTTGCCATCTTTTGAAGTGCATGCCAGTGAATTTCTGTGGCCTTAGTGCATCGACAAATCCAGCCATAAAACTAAAGTGCCTACAATAAGGTTTTTGGATTGTTGGATAAATTAGCACTTTTAATTTTATATTAATCCAGAAATAAATTATAAGTATGATTAACAGATTACATAATGAACTAGACAAGTCTACACAAAATCTAGACAGATCTATTAGGCCAGACAAAAGTATAGCATCTACCATACTAGCAACATCCATCATAGACAAATAGACTATGAAAGCTAGTATGAAAGACATGGTGTAAGATGAGAGTATGTACGTTTTCTTCTGGACTAGGTAGAGGAGGCGATGATGACGTGCAGCACCGTCATATTATTGACGACGATGGGTGAGACCGACTCGACGACGAGGAAGACGAGCCGTGACGATGAGCTTGACGAAGACTAGGAAGCGATCGAGCAGTCGTGCAGAGCGCTTCCCAAACACCTTATTCGCCCTCTCCCGGTGCAGGATCACAGAGGACGACGGTTCCGGAGACCTGCTCTCCCGTTCGCCGGTACACGCCGACAATCGGGATGGAGAAGACTTGGCGGTGCAATAGTAGCGAGAGGTAAAACCCTAAGCGATTGCGCGATATGATTTGCGGCGGTACCCGTACGTATTTATAAGGAAAAACCGCTAGGATTGGGCATCCCGCAACCGAGTCGGTTACCATATTAATACGTCAATTTCCATAATTAAATATATGGAATACGCAGCAAAAAGAAAGTGTAAAAAGAAGCCGGACCCCCGTAAGGCAAGGGACCGAATTTCGGCCCGGTCCGGCCTGGCGAGGCGAGGCGAGCGAGCGTGTGTGTGTTCTTCCTTCCTCCCATCCACACACTTGCAAGAGATGCTAGAGCAACCAACCTTATAAGTTGGACTCCATCCACCTCCACTAGCAATATGGGACTAAATCTTTGCACTCGCACCACTTATGAATGTATCTTTAAGATTTTCAAAAATTATTGTATTATTAATGGGCCAAACCTATATATAATTCCAACAACCCATACATGGCTACCTAGGAGCAGGGGCAGCACAAAATCCTATTATCACTACTTGCTGTGTAGTGCTCGATGGTGTTCTTGCAATATGTTGCATTTTACTGAACCATGTGAGAGCACATGCGCAGTTACAGCCGGGAATGGTTATGTCGTTTATGCTTCACTAGTGCAGTATTTAATTCACAAACGGTGGTTGCATTCACTACCCAAATTATTCAAGGGGCTGTATCCTCTCGTATGATGACTGCTTCAAGGATCCCGCACCGCCCTTAAATAAAGAGATATTCCAGCTCCCCTGACCATAAAAAAGCCGCTACCTCTCGTTGTAGAGCTTTGATTTGGCGCTGTGACCAGGCTCGATTACTCAGAGTCACAGGCCAAAATTGTCTGTGTTGGAAATGGAGATGCCAACGCCCCTCTCGTCCGATCAGACACTCCCCATCATGATTCATGCGCATCAGGCCGGCCTAGAAAACTACCATCCGCGTGGTGTGCCGAAGCAACAGACATCTGTAACTTTTTAGTGTTATAATATATAAGTGGCGGCGGGCCAATCATATAGACTTTATTTGCTGTTCACATGCTCTGTTGCATAATAAAACCTTAATACGCATGGAGTTTTGCTTTGTAATAAGAAATATAATGCCAGTCATCATATGTTTCCCCACCAAAAAAAATGCCAATTTTCTTCTGCATACACGTTTATAGGAATATCATTCAAGTGAAAATATATATACTACTCGCTCCATCTTAAAATATAGGTAGTTATAGATTTATCCTAAGTCAAACTTTTTAAATTCTGACCAATCAAAGCAAAATATTTATAATAATTAATAATACAAGGATATTACTATTAGATTGATCATCGATCAAACAATCGTAATATATAACTCTTACATACCAACTTGGTAAATGTTTTGTAATAGATAGTCAAGGTTATAAGAGTTTAATTTAGAACAAGCTCAAAAGTACCTATATTCTGAGATGGAGCGACTAGTATATATGATGAATTTTAAAGTTATGTGTGATATAAATTTTTAGTGTTTCTTTTCACACGGTTCATTTCATGTCCACTAATTTTTAGATCTGTTCTATCGAATATTGTGATACTAATTAGAAGTATATAGATTAATAATAAAATTCAGTTCATAACCCACCAACTAAATGATAAGACGAATCTATTAAATTTAATTAGATCATAATTAAATAATATGATGCTATAATAAATATCTTCTAATGATAACTTAATTAAGCTTAATAAATTTATCTCAAAAATTAGCAACAACTATATAATTAGTTTTATATTTAATAATCGTATTTAGCATTCAAAATTTTCTACGATAATACTAAAATTTAGACTCTAATACAGTCGTGTAACAGGGATATCATGTGCACTACAACTGTTCACCTGCAGTTATAATTAAGAGCTCACGTTGATCCGGTGGTGTAGTTGGTGCTCTGTGCGTTCTAAACTGTACCGTACCAGCCACGAGGATACTACGGCCTTCCTAAATAAAGGGTTAATCGTATAAATCACTTCATACCTTATTTGTTGTTTTGGATTCTGGTCGATAAGTCTTATATTGTAAAATCCCATTTCTTATTTTATTTTGTTATAAAAAAGTATCTCAGTTCACATATGTTTAATTGATTTTAGATGTTTTTCTATTAAAAATAGAACAAAAAAAAGCATAAGTTTACCATGTTAAAGTTTTTGAATAGATCTATTTTATCTTTTTTTTCATAATAAATATGTTCAAATCTCAAACTCCGTGTGGCACCATTTAAAATGTAGATTGACATCTTTTGTTGCATATTCTAAAAAAACATGCATATATATGTGAAGATTATATTTTTAAAATTTTATAAGAACATCATTGGTTGATTCAAATTAACTAAAACATGTAAAATCAATTAAACATGTGTAAACGGGGATGATTTTTTTTTTTTGCAATAGAAGAAGTTAGTTAGTTATAACAAAATAAGTTATGAGGTGATTTTTGTATAATTATGTCCTAAATAAATATCTATCTGTCCATATGTCTCTCTCTTGTCTCTTCTCTATATAAGAAATGTGTTTGGAGCATCGATCCTCCACGCACGTTTTGCAGAAGCAGAAGCAGCAATGATGACCCAAGGGCTGATGACGACGACGGTGCCGGTGAAGCTCTGCTGTTTGAAGCAGCAGAGCAACGTCGCCGGCAGGTCGCCGAGAGGAGTCAGGTTTTGCTCCCTGCTTCCTGCAGACCCCAGAAGGTGTAGTTGTGTGCTAGTAGCTTCATATTTTGGGGGTGATGCGCATGTATGCAGGGTGCACGCCCTTGGTGCTCGGCGGCGTATTCTGGAGGAGAAGGAGGTGGTGCCGCGGGAGCAGGTGGAGGTGATCCGGTCGCTGAACGGGTGGGTGGCCGAGCATATGCTGACGCCCGTGGAGTCCGCGTGGCAGCCGCACGACTACCTCCCGCGCTCCTCCTCCTCCTCCTCTTCCTCCAGCGGCGACGATGCGGGGTTCACGGAGGGCGTCGCTGCGCTGCGGGCCGGCGCGGCGTGCCTTCCCGACGAGGTGCTGGTGTGCCTGGTGGGCAACATGGTGACGGAGGAGGCGCTGCCCACGTACCAGAGCATGGGCAATCGCACCGAGGGTTCGGGGGACGAGACGGGCTCCAGCTCCCTCCCGTGGGCCCGCTGGGTCCGCGGGTGGACCGCCGAGGAGAACCGCCACGGCGACCTCCTCAACCGCTACCTCTACCTCACCGGCCGCGTCGACATGCGACAGGTCGAGGTCACCATCCACCACCTCCTACGCAACGGCATGGTAATAAGCTGCTATTTGCATTGATTATTGTTTTCTTCCATTTATTGTAAGAGAAAGAGAGAGAGAGAGAGAGAATGGACATGAATTTGATTATTTTGAATTCCAATTTGAAAAAAAAAAAAGGACATGCTGGTTCCGAGGAGCCCGTACCACAGCCTGATCTACGGCGCGTTCCAGGAGCGCGCCACCTTCATCTCCCACGGCCACACGGCGCGCCTCGCCACGAAACACGGCGACGCGGCGCTGGCCAGGATCTGCGGCGTGGTGGCGGCCGACGAGCGGCGGCACGAGGCCGCCTACACCGCGGTCTGCACCAGGCTGTTCGAGCTGGACCCGGACGGCATGGCCCGAGCGCTGGCCCACGTCATGCGCGCCAAGGTCACCATGCCGGGCTACCTCATGGCCGATGGCTGCTCAACTGCCGAGGAGGGCGCGGCGTCGTTGTTCGACCGCTTCTCCGCGGTGGCGCAGAGCGCCGGGGTGTACACGGCCACCGACTACGCCGACCTCGTCGACCACTTCGTGCGCCGGTGGCGGCTGCCGGACCTGGCCCACGGGCTATCGGACGAGGGCCGCCAAGCGCAGGAGTACGTGTGCGGGCTTGCGCCCAAGATCCGCCGGATGGAGGAGCTCGCGCACCGGAGGGCGGCCCGCGCAGAGCCCAGCGCGGTATCGTTCAGCTGGATCTTCGACAGGGCCGTCCTCGTGGGCTGACCAAGAGGCTATCGATGATAGACCAAAAAATAATAATACCAACAAACTACTACTAGTACGTTTCTCGTTTTTTTTTTTGAGAATTAGTACGTTTCTCGTTTATGAAACCGTACGTCGTGTCTCGCTTCTATACTAATTAAGCTACTACTAGGCGATCAACTGTGTTGGGTGTGCTCCGTTCTTGCTTTTCTACAATACTACTAAGCTTAGGCGAACATGTTATGGGTCAGTTGGTACTCTGTTTTGCTGCTTCAGTGCTTGCGTTTTCATCAACATTCTGAATATATGTGTTTCTGCAAAGGCTGGACAATTGCCTCGTTTTTATGTTGTGCCTCAAGGCTGAGGATTTGTGCGCAATTAATTGCCTATACCCGACTCGTTTTTAAGATAAACATGAGTACAATCCCTTTGTCTTGACACGGAGAAAAAATAAGAGGAATCACATATGCACATTAGCCTTTATAGCTCAACCCCTCCCCCCACCCCCCCTCCCCGCACGTGCAGGCTAGGTGGACGTAGACAGCTGTCGACCTCCTGGCTTTGATACCATATTGAAGTGAATTGAGTGTTGTGAACCATCTGAGGAGCAACTAGAACATGCGGAAGACGAAAAGAACCAGGAGCAGAGCCCACAAAGATGATAGGAAGACAAGTGCCATTGCCAACTATGATGGAGGCAGGGCACGAGGGAAGAGGAGGGTGGACAGAGGATAGAATACCAGTGTCTGGCGTAGTGTGGTACGAGGCACCCGAGTCAGCGATCCACTCCGTGCTGACCGGCGATGTCAGTCCCAGGGTGCTGAAGGACTAAGCCAGAGCCTCATGGTCCTAACCCCCCCCCCCCCCTCGGCTAGGTCGGCGGTTGACCGAGCGGAGCAGAGGTAGTCCAGGTCCCCGTACCCAGGGAGCAGGGCCAGTGAATATGGCCACAGGCAGGTGCTGGAGACGAGGTCCAACCCCCCCCCCCCCCCCCCCCCCCCCCCCCGCCGAGCCTGGAAGGACCACATGGAGATACGCCCTGACCATGGGTTGTTGAAAGATGACCAGGATGCACCACCAGGGGCAGGAGTCGAGGTCGTAGGAGCCGGAGTAGGAGGACCCCCCCCCTGAACCACCGCCACGGCATCCCCGACGGCGATGGCCACGGCCGCCACCCCCCCCCCCCCCCCCCCGGCGGTTGTAGGTGGAGTAGCATCGAGGAGGGAGGTGGCGGGTGGGGCAGCCACGAGCGTGGTGGAGGAGCTGGAGGTGGGTGGTCCCGACGTGAGGCCGCAAGTGATCTCATCCAGGACGAAGTCGTCTTGAACCTGCAGGAAAGTGGGGAAGGATCGCTGGCGAGGTATCCATGTCCGGAGGAGGTCGAAGTTGCTGCTGAGACCCCTTAGGATATTGAGGACAAGGATCCGGTCACTCACCGGGCATCTGAGGTCGTGAAGTGCATCTGCCATGCCCTTCATCCTCCTGCAGTACACGCTGACAGAGAGGTCACCCTGCTGGAAGGTGCGAAACAACGCGTCGAGGTGTAGCGCACGGACCTCGATGTTGCCAAGGAACTGGGCCTCAAGAGCCCACCAGGCCTCACGCACGGTGTCGTCGGGGGACCGAACGATATCCTGGAGATCGAGGGAGAGGGTCCCAAAGATCCAGGACGTGGCGACGCTGTCGAAGCGCAGCTAGAGCGTGTTCCGTGCCGTAGCAGGCATGTCGGTGAGGACGTGGTCATCGAGGATGTAGCGGCGGAGGACGAGAAGGACCTAGTCGCGCCAGCGTCCGTAGGAGGAGGACCCGGGGTCGAGGACCACGGAGACCAGGGCCCAGATGTTCTGGACTATAATGGCCTGGAGATGAAGTTGCTGGACCATCGGATCGGTCGCATCGTGGTGGACGGCTCCATCCGATGGAGGTCATGACGAGGACGTGGTGGTGTCGGTGACGTGGGCGGCGAGCTGGTGGGCAGCAGCAACGTTGAGGTAGCGTTGAACCTCAGCAGCTTGGTGATAGAGGGCGTCCGCTACGGAAAACTCATGCTCATAAGCGAGTACAGCCGCGTGGACACGCTACACAGCCGCGGCAGCCTCGATCTGGGTGGTATGGAGGGCGGCAGCGGCGAGGGCAGCATCGGTGGAGGCAGTCCCATCGGTTGTCTCATGGACCACCTGCTTGCCCTTGTCAGTGGCGGTGAGGAGACGTCGAGCCCCGGCTGGCGGCGACCGGGGGGGGGGGGGGGGGGCACGGTGTCCACGCCACCGGCGGCGAGATCCGCCAGCCTAGTGGCGGCGGTGCGGTGGCGGCCAGATCCACGCCGCCGGCGGCCAGATCTGCCCACGCGGCACCCTGACCATGGGTAGGAGGTGGGGAGAGGAGTGGGCCGGCCATGGCGGCACGACGGCGGCGGCTGGAGGGTGGGAGGAGGGAGAGGAGAGAAAGAAACCCTAGCTCTATACCATGAAGCAGCGCATCTAACTAGTCCAAGCCAAAAAACACACCTAACCAATCCAATCCAAAAACTTAAGCAAGTAAGAAGGGGTTAGAGCAGCTTTATAGCTTAACAATTAAGCCACAGACCACTAGTAGTCTAGTACAGTGCTTCGTCTTTGAGCCAGTACACAACTCTACTGATCTATGCATCATCCAACCAGCCAACCCCAATCATTAAACCATATGCTGATATGAAGATAACTAAACAATCCGTTTCTATTGTATTTGACTTAGATCAAGACCATAGTCATACGGCACATTATAAAAAAAACATGGAGCAGTGCAAACTATGGAACTCATATTACATATAGAACCCAAGATGTGAGGATGTGTAAGTTGAACCATATTACGGTACATCAGATGCATCACAATAGAATCAATGGCTGATGAGGCCACTAGTATCACCCGGTGCTAGAAGAACCATATCTCAAGCATTGGTGTGCCCTCTCATCATTTTATAGAACCCAAGATGTGAGGATGTGTAAGTTGAGCAAAAATCTAACTGTAAAATATATATTTCAAATTTCCAAAAGCTTATACAATTTACCAGCATACATGATTCAACAGGAAAGATCATCCAACCATGAACAACTTTTTACATGCATCGACCAAAAAAAAAAAGATACTAAATAATTCTATTTTCAATCAAGCATATCTAAAAGCCACAGGATTTCAGTCTCTGACCGTGCCGCATCACAGAAATCTAGCTCGATACCAAATACCTCGATGGTGTTTGTTCCTTTGTATAGGAAAAGTAAAGACATCCATGCCCGGATGTCTGATATGAATGGGTGTCTGGGTGAAAATCTGAGATACTCATAGGCCAATGCACTGGTTGCATTACTGTTGATGTAATCAAATGTTGACTTATTAATGATGTAATCAAATGCATGGGCCAATGCAGTTGATGTTTTTATCTTCGTTTAACCATTTGTCTTTTTAAAAAATTTGTTCAAATATACAAAATTGTATGATAGGTTTTAATTTTCTTTAGTGATAAAATAAATTATAATAAAATATCTAATAAATTTTTAAATAAGACAAATAGTTAAATATAACTAAAAAAATTAATTACGTCAACAATTTAAATCCAGAGTGAGTATGTTACATGAATCTCGTTCTGATTCAGACGGGAAAAGGCGTGCGTACTCAGGCATGGACCGAGCTTCTCTAGGGTGGGTCACCATACCCTCGCTTCAGATTTTATGGAAGAAAAGATGATTTGACTATTTACATATTAAGCATATACTGAACTTCTCTCTATTGGCTTCTCCCAGTCAAGATGATTTTATGGAAGAGCCACCTTTCAGTTTCTATTTTTGTATAAGTATCTTTTTATTTTTCTTGTTTAGTATTGTTCTTGTCTGTCTAGTTTAGTTCTTCTGTTTTTGATGAGTATGGGCTCCAATGTGGGAGAGATGGTCCTGATCGCATTTAAACTCGCTGTAGCACAAATTCAGTACATCCACAAGTTTAAACCATTCTTCATTTGTCGGTTTTAGCTTTTATATCAGCGCAATAGCTACTGATAGGAGATGAAAAATGTAATCATACTAGGTACATGAACACTAGTCCAAATTTTGGATGTTCCACAAAGACATTTTAGTTAGTTTTTTTTTTTTGAGATGGACAAGTTAGTATTCTCTCCGGATTTTAATTGTTGACGCAGTTGATGTTTTTATCTTTGTTTAACCATTCGTCTTATTCAAAATATTTGTTCAAATATACAAAATTGTATAATATGTTTTAACTTTCTTTAGTGATAAAATAAATTATAACAAAATATCTGATAAATTTTTAAATAAGATGAATGGTCAAATATAACTAAAAAATTAATTACGTCAACAATTTAAATCCAAAGTGAGTATGTTACATGAATCTCGTTCTGATTCAGACGGGAAAAGGCGTGCGTACTCAGGCATGGACCGAGCTTCTCTAGGGTGGGTCACCATACCCTCTTTCAGATTTTATGGAAGAAAAGATGATTTTACTATTTACATAAGCATACACCGAACTTCTCTCTATTGGCTTCTCCCGGTCAAGGTCCACCACTGTACGCAGCAGATACGATTTCAATCCAGGATAGGAGAAAGTTCCCATTAGGAAATTCAATTGTCTCTGCGTAATTGAGCAACAATATGTTCAAAGTGAAAACAAATTTGTAGCAAAGGTTTTCTTTTTTTTCAAAAGCGTGATTGTGTGAGTGTTACAGAAATTACGGGTTGCGGTGACTGCTCCGCGAATCTGAGCGTCTGTTAAGTTTTTCATTACTTTTATTAAAGCACACAAATGACAAGTTTAGTCACAGCCAAAATTTCCGTAATAACATTCTCACAACAATGTAACGTAGTTCAGTTACAAGGATTCAACAACAGCATTGAGACTTTTGTCTCATAAGAAAATCTCAAGCAAAAATTTCTCTAACAAGCCAGTCTAGGCTAGGATACGCGAAGTACAGTATCAAGAATGAGGGAAGCGCGAACAGTACTGTAATAAGGATGTACAATAACAAGACAGCTGCACTGGCAGGGATAGCATAGAGCACTATCAGGAGGAAGATGAACACCAGAGGAAACTTGGCAGTCAGGTGAACAAAGAAAGACAGTGACTTGCGCAATGAAGCTTGCACCCTCTCTGCATTCAGGAGAGTGACCCAGTGGGTTGCATGATTCGCAAGAGTTGACGATGTATCAACCTGGGGTGGAAGGGGACATCTAACAGGGTTTGAATAACCTGCTCTTCCGCTAGTCCTATTGCCGCTTGAGAGCCATGTTGTCTGTTGCTCAGTACGAATAGCATAACATGATTTCGCCCGCTCACCATTCATCCCCTCGACCATCCAAAGGAGGAAGTAGTTTTTACGTGGGAATGTAAGGTTGCCCTTGTAAAGTATGCGAAGTGATAGGAGATTGCACCAGGGGCAACAAACGAAGAATGGTAGTTGGATTGGCACAGTTGGAACTTTGATGACAGCCCACTGAAGACCTAGGATGCAGTTCTTGCACATGGTGTGGCCACACCACAGCACGTAAGGTATGTTCTCCACTATGTTGAAGGACTCCCAACATATGGGGCACTCAAGGCCTTCTTCTCTACTTGTGCACGAGGATGCTTCATCATCAGAGCAAGCAGCACTAGAAGAAGTGCAATTGGGAGGACTCTTCTTTCTCAACCCAGACGCCCACACATTTGATGCAAAACCCCACATTTTTGTTAACCTGCACTATCTCAAATATCCTGATTTCACCTGTGTCAATGTTTCACTTGGAACCTGGAAGAACCATGTAAACCATATTATTATATGAGTACATGATACTGTGAGGAGAAGAAAATACCAATATTATAATAATTATCTGGCTATCAATACAAGGGAATACTGGAAGCTGAGAAAAGGAGTAAAATGAAAATCTAAGGCAAATCATGAATATGATCATCAAAGTATAGCAATTGAGTAGTCCAAAATTAGCATCCTCACAAAGGATGTAGAAAAATGATAAATAGAGTAGGAAAACTGAAAGGCATAGTAGACGCAGATTTTTACGAGATTCAAGAAAACTAACTAGAACATAAGCAAACATATGAAAGTATGTTGAGTTATTACAATGCATACTTGGAACATTCTAGAATATTTGGGAAAGCACAAGAGAAGAGAGAAGATATTTGCCATGGAAGAGTCTAGAACAATTTCTTCATGGCAAAATATAGAAGAGTGTAAAACCTAGATATTTATGTATGGTGAGAAATATCTAGATATTAGATAGGGATGGGAATATTCTAGAGCTAGGATATTTAGGTTAGAAGAGTGTGGAATGTTGCCATGTGGCAACATCCTAGTGGTCATGTACAAGTATAAATATGGGTGCCTCCCCACCCCTAAGTTGCCATGACTTGAAGTGTCTTAGTCTTAGGTAACATGGCAAGGTTGCCATGGTGTGCTAGTGTGTTGATGTCATGGTGAGTCATAGGTAGCCACCTACCAAAAGTGTGTACATGTATCAAGTGTGTCTTGTGAATAAAGGTTGAGCTCTTTTATAAAGAGTTGTCTCCCAATCTCACATACTAGAGGTGAAGGTCTCCTTGTTGTAGAGTGAAGTGTTTGGGTTTGGGTCCACAGAATAAGTGGTATCACACCAGTTTGGTGCCACTTCTCAGGAGTCGGTGTTAGTCTAGGAACACCGATTTCCCAACAATTGGTATCAGAGCAGGGGCGGTCCGGGACTGCCTGTAGAGGGAGGAGTTTGTTGTAAGTACAAAACACTTACGTTGGTCGAAGCAATCACTAAGCGCAAGGCGCTTACATTGCTCAGTGTGGCACTCAGTGGCGCTAGAGGAGAGTCTGCCAAAGATCACAGTCTGGTACTGTGAAGAGCACTGGTCTGGGACCAAGTGTAGTTGACGCTGGGCGTCAGTAGAGATGGCAGATTTCTTGAGCGCGGGCAGTGGCATGAAGAAGCTCAATAGCCACAACTATGGCTATTGGCAGACCTGCATAGAGTCTTACCTAGAGGGGCAAGATATATGGGAGGTTGTTGTAAGCACCGTGACAGATCCTCCAACGAAGGAGAGTTCTTTACGAAAGTGGCGAATGAAGGCAGGCAAGGCTATGTTTGTGTTGAAGACGACGATCAAGGAGGACCTAGTGGAGCATATCTGAGATGTAGAGACATCGAAGGAGGCTTGGGAGACACTATCAAAGATGTTCTGCAAGAAGAATAAGGCGCAACTGGAGCTCCTGGAGAATGAGCTCGCAGGTATCTCACAAGGCACTTTGAGTATTAGTCAATACTTTACAAAGGTGAAGAATATTTGTCGTGAGATATATCAGCTTGACCTGGAGGAGAAGGTCAATGAGGCTTGGATGAAGAGGATTATCATCCATGGCCTTAGACCTGAGTACAATGGGTTTATTACTGCTGTGAGGGGATGGCCAACGCAGCCGACTCTAGTCGAGTTGGAGAATTTGTTGGCTAATAAAGAGGTATTAGCCAAGCAAATGAGTAGCATCACCTTGATAGAGAGAGATGAAGAGGAGGCTATTTTCATAAGGAAGAAGGGTCCCCCAAGAGGCCGAGGAGAGACAAAGGAGTGGACAAAGAAGAGCAGCTATTCAGAGGGAGCTCAACAAGAAAGTGAAGATGAAGATCAACAAGATTTGATGGAGAGAAGAAGAAAGAGAGGTGATTGATTTAATTGTGGCAAGAAGGGACATCTTGCTAGGGACTGTGAGAGTCTACAAAAGCACTCAGAAGGAAATGTGGCTACTATAAAAGATGTGGTAGTAAGTGGGTATATTAGTGAAGAAGAATGGGATGCAAAGGCAGGCATTGAGGATGATGATGCTTACTTTGTGGAGGACTTGACTACAAGTGGCACGCTATCATCCGATGAAGATGAAGAAGAGGAAGAGTAGGACATGGAGGAAGGTTTCTCCATAGAGGTAAGAGATCCAAATTTTTCTAATGATCTAGTATTTGAGAATGTTCGAGATGAAGATTGGAAGTCTCTACCCAATGATAAAGAGGATGTTGAGTATGAAGAGCTAAAGCCTTTATATCAAGAGGATAAAGGGGTACAAGAGAATGTTGAGATTATTAGTGGAGCACTAATTGCTCAAGAAGATACACAAGTGCATTGTGCAGCGAAGAAGGCTCAAGAAGCAAGTGACAAGAATTGGAGGATGAGAAAGAAAGCATGTGAAAGGTATGTGACAAATGCTGCTCAAGTTACTTTGCCTTCATATAAAGAAGTTGCCAAAGGGCAAGTCTAGAGAAGACCAAAGAAGCTTCTCCAAAGAAGAAAGAAGGGTTACAAAATAGTGAGAAAAATAACAAGCTCAAGATGAAGAGTGGTCCGGTTGTCCTCTACACTGAGACAAGAGAAGAAGAAGGCCCGCAATGGCAGAGCATAGAAGATCCAAGCAAGTATGCATTGAGAGGGAGTGTTGAGTTTTTACAATGCATACTTGGAACATTCTAGAATATTTGGGAAAGCACAAGAGAAGAGAGAAGATATTTGTCATGGAAGAGTCTATAACTATTTCTTCATGGCAAAATATAGAAGAGTGTAGAACCTAGATATTTAAATATGGTGAGAAATATCTAGATATTAGATAGGGATGAGAATATTCTAGAGCTAGGATATTTAGGTTAGAAGAGTGTGGAATGTTGCCATGTGGCAACATCCTAGTGGTCATGTACAAGTATAAATAGGGGTGCCTCCCCACCCCTAAGTTGCCATGACTTGAAGTGTCTTAGTCTTAGGTAACATGGCAAGGTTGCCATGGTGTGCTAGTGTGTTGGTGTCATGGTGGGTCATAGGTAGCCACCTACCAAAAGTGTGTACGTGTATCAAGTGTGTGTTGTGAATAAAGGTTGAGCTCTTTTATAAAGAGTTGGTCTCCCAATCTCACATACTAGAGGTGACATCGTTGTAGTGAAGTGTTAGGTTTGGGTCCTCTGAATCAAGAGTCGGTGTTAGTCTAGGAACACCGATTTCCCAACAAAGTATAACAGGAACAGAAGAGCAAAGAGAGCAAGAGACATCTATCGGTCTAGCATGACAAACACAACATATAATTGTCCTAAAATATGAGATTACCCATTCTATAAGTAAGAACAATGTAGAATCAGATCCCAAGGCGCACATTTGGACCTCTTTCTCAGTAACCACTCGGTAGAGAAAACTAGGCACTAACCCATGTAAGTTCATGGATGGAATGGAAGAAAGTATAAATTTTTAGGGAAAAAATTTGCTTAAATAAATCCATGGTATATATTCGGACCCAACACAAATTGGAGCGGAAGCAAACTTTGCCCATAGAGGATAACCACATGAGGCAGCTTTTGAGGAAAAGAAAAGAAGAGAAAATGCTTTTGGACCTACTCACACAGTTTCACAGGGATAGATGACCAAACGATTGAACTAGCGAAGGAACAAAAGAAATCACTCATTCATCACTAAGCAAGCTTTACTAAATTTATAGCATTATAGTGCACAGACCAAATATAGTACAAAAGCAAACTTGTGTTGTACATCTAAATGGCCAAATTATTAAAATGGGAATTTTTAAGACAGTAGGTTAAGATATGTAGCCAAAACTTCTTTTCATTTCCTTAAAGAACTCAAATAGGCAAGTGGAAAGCACTCAAACCGGGGGTGTGGAACATATAATATGTTTTAGGCTCCTCCTTTGATTTTTAACTGATGACATTGGGACAAGAATTTTTTTCATTTTTGATTAAAAAAAATGTTGTTCTAACAACACCAACCAAAAAAACAAACCATGGGGGAGTTGTTCCGAATCACTTACTGAATGTACTCTTGTTAGTTGTTACAGGAATTTAATAATGATATGGTTAAATAGGAATTTCACAGCTAACTTAGCTATAAGCACAAATAGTGCATACCGCTGACATATAGCCTTGGCTGTAATGCTTCATGAACCTGCTTCAGAAGCAGCCGATAGGACAGACACCAAAGTAGGATCTCTATAGAACATTAAAAAGCACACGCAGGTTTTTTAACCTGCCAAACACAAGGTCTTTTTCAAGCACAGATGTATAGTTGACTGAGCTAGCAAAGCAACTAAAAATGATCACTTGGTCATCACTAAGAATGTTTTACTAAATTTATAGCATGAGTGCACAAGATACTTCATTAACATAGTATAGAAGAAACTTAATCTGATTTTGACCCCAGAAAAAAAAAAGAAACAGTTAAAATGTCCTGGGCTCCTAGTTAGCGTGAGACTCAATGTAAGTTGCAGGCTCATGACAATTTTTTATTTGTTCTATGTCCTTTAGTAAAGGTAACCTTGTCCGATGAATTTTTATTTTAAGGCAGTTAACAAGGGATGCTAAATCAGGTTACAACCACAACTGCTGCATACTAAGAGCAAATCCAGCAGTTCCCCAATCCATCCCCAATAGGAAAAAGACTGCCATACTAGGGATGGAGGAGCAAAAAACCAGCTCCAGCAAATCCCAAGCTCATCCCAAAAAAACTGACCTCCATCCGCACTATAGTGGCGATCTCCCCACTCATCCCCATTAGCTGCCCCCCCCCCCCCCACCCCAAAATAAATAAATAAACTATTTCCCCTCCCGCCAAGCGCTCCCGCCCATCCTCACTCCTTCCCTCGCACGAGCACCCTTGCCGTTGACACCGCCACCCCCCGAATCCGCCTGGTTTGGACCACCTTCGTTGCCTAACTCGAGACCACCAAGGGCACCCGTGCCCATCACAAACACCAGCAAGAGGTGTGCCCATGGACACCGGCACTCCGACACTGGACTTCATGGGGACCGCCTCGTCGTGGATCATGGCCGTTGCTTGTGAAGAAGGGCGAGAGGAGGGGCCGCCCATGGAAGTTGGTGAGAAGAGGAGAGGAGGGGCCGCCCATGGAAGTTGGTGAGAAGAAGAGGAGAAAGTTCTAGCTCATTACTTGGGGATGGGCACACCCGTGATCGCTGATGCTGCCTTCTTGTCATGCTTTTGATGCCTCTACAGAGCCACATCACCCACCTCCTCCCCAGGGAGATCCAGCCCGCAAGCATGGGTTCCGCTTGCCATGGCCGAGCTCCGTGGCGCAAGAGAAAGCAACGGCAGCGACAAGACAGCACTGACATCCAAATCGAGCCCCACACCCAAATCCCGACAGAGAGCTTTGATTTTTCAGGCCTGCTACCAACCCACAACAATGGATTCGATGCTCTGCTGCTCACAGCCAGAAAGCAGCCCCAACCATGGTGGCGCTTTCGTCGGGTGCTCGTAGACATGCGGATTTGGATGCCGCCTTCGACCCAACAGGCATGTCAACACCACATGGTGCAGTAGTCCTTGGTCGTCGCTGCCACTCCCCTTGGCTCCATTTTGAGGTGCGGTCCTGGATATGCACAGCTCTGAACTCAGTCCTCCACCGCCGCCCGACACTCATGGACGCCTAGGGGAGCTCATCATGTTCATCAGATAGGAGAGGGGAGGGGAGGAATGAATGGATGACACATTTGTGTTTGGTTTGTCTTTGTGTTTCGTTTTGAAAACATATTTGACATTATACATTTTTTTTACTGGGGATGAGTTATTGGGGAACTGCTGGAGCAACTTCCCAAATAATTCAGAAATTAGTTTTTGTCTATCCTCAATACCTCCATATTGGGGATGGATTATTGGGAAACTACTGGAGTTGCTCTAGTGGCATATAGCCTTGGCTGTAATGCTATACCAAAATCCTTCAAAAGTAACCAAAAGGACACTAAGACAAACATCAAAGAAGTTTCTCTCTCCAGAACAAAAATCACCCACAAGAAGGTCATTCAAATTCATAATAATGTAACAATAGGAAAATTTTTGTTTTACTATTTCGATCATAAATGCTATTGTATTGATAAACCATTCAAACAACTATCCCTAAAGGTCAATAAAACGTATGGAGTCACATATATAACAAAAGCATCTCCATTTGTGAATCCATTCAACCTTCCTAGACATAATTAGAAATTAATTCTAACTACATGTCTTGAATTTGCTGCAATGCATCGAATGAAAAAACTAATGCACATCGACAGCTGCAGAGCGTCCAGACGTATAGGTGCATTCTAGGGTTAGGTTCAAAATCAATTTGTTTTGACTGGAACAAATTGGCGAAAATAAACATCGGACTCACCTCCCCTTGGATCCAGCCGTGGTTGGCAGTTGGCACCGGCCAACGCTTGGAGCCCGCGGCAGTGGAGGATGCCCGCGCTCGGATCGTCACGCAACCGGCGTGGATGAACCCCTCAGCAGGAGGACCCTACGGTGGTCGGCGGATCTCGTCGCCGCCGCCGCCGCTTGCAGATTAGCCTTTTTTTGGGAGGGGAAAGATGCGAGTCAGGGAGAAGCAGCCGCAGCGTCCGTATCAACAGTGGGTCCCACGCGTCGTTCGGTTCACTGAACTGGAGAAGAATTCGAGGTTCAAAACCCGAACCATCTCATGGTCACGTGTTGGCTCGAACCAAATCAACCGTTTCTTTTTCTAAAGGAAATCAACCGTTTTTTTTTTACCAAATCAACCGGCTCGTGATGAACCTATCTGGATCCCCTCTAGTATTGTTTACCTGTGTTTTTTCTCTGTTATGGATTGGTTCATTGAATTTATTTATAAAATTTGAGTAAGTTTTAGATCAGTGTTCAAAGTCATGTTCCTAAAGCATGAAAAATAGTTTATTAAACTCTAGCAAAATTTAGAAACTGAAGTATTCGTATGCTTCAAAATGAATTTTACATGAAGTTTCATTGATTTCTACCCGCTTTGAGCATGTTTGCGTTAAAGCTTAAGAATATATGATTTTGTAAACATATCTCTACACCTTAATAAGAGAGTTTAGTCATCTACATTAAATTTTCGTATCTGCTATCAATCTAAACTTGTTCGAGTTTGAGTTCATCCTTTTTTAATAAATTCAGAAAATTGAATCCAATTCGATTTTAGTATCCTTATATAGAAGAGTAGGAGTTACGAGAAACCGAGATTGACGCAACTAACGAGCAGCCGTCATCACCTGACGAGCAATCTCAAGTGTTGTAGTTATAGTCTTGCTCTATATCTTCTAGCTACGGGCGTTCCACCGGCGAGTTTGTGGTTATCTCCATCCTCCAACCCATCAAACGGTTGCAGTTGTAACCTTGCTCTATATCTCCTATCTACAAGCGTTCCGTCGACGAGTTTGTGGTTATTTCTATCCTCCAATTCCTCAAAACGGATGCGCGTCGAGGTGTTTTTTTTTTAATCTGTTTGGGACTATTTAATCATTCTGACAAGCGATGCCCTATTTCAGAAACTGAGAGTCATACTGACGGGGAGATAGCTAGAGACTGAAAAAGGAGGAGACCTGAAAAAGAAGGAGACGCTGACGGAGAGATAGCTAGAGGTTGAAAAAGGAGGAGACGTATCCTTTCATGTGCTTTATAGGCCAAAAGAATCGACGGCCTAGTTCACATGTCCTTCTTTTTCTTGGATTATTAGTTAGTTATTGATTTGATATTGAGCAAAGGATTGAACAAAATAAAAAAAATGTCGTGAAGGTTAAGTAAAACTGGTTAGGCTAGTCAATGAGTCAACACTCCTAGCAACTATAAAAACTCTGCCTCTTTTTTTTTACGATGATTTCAGGTTTTTACAAAGGCTCTGCCTTTTTTTTTTTTTACGATGATTTCAGGTTTTTACAAAGAGGAATAGTGGATGAGGCAGAAATCATTCTATGACATAAACAAATTCTAACTAATCTTGCCTTATGTGGTGACGTGGTGGAGTGCTTTTTTTTGGCGAATAGGTGATTGTGATGTTTCCGTAAATAAGAGTACCCAGTGGAAATAGAGATAAACATTAAAAAAAATCCTAACTAATCCACCTGTGAAGGCGCGATTAATAGCCTGCATGTTGCCATGTATCACAACTTGATCGACCTACATTCACCACGGGTTGAAAACCGTACCATCATCCCGGTCGTGTAGTCAAACGTTCACCAGCCATGGCATGATCACTAGGAGATTTGTTGCAATGGAATAATCCGAACTATGTTGTAGAGTTATAAAAAAAGTTATATTTGATATAATACAATTGTATGATATTTTATTGTTATCAATCTTGTCTATAATTCAGTTCGTTCTATTTTGAAACCCGTGACAATGTGTGGACATATTGCTACCCAATCCAATATGTCATGTTGCAATTGACTGTGAAGTGACATATATTCAAGATTCCAAAAACATTGATATAGAGAATATGGAGGCTTGGCATTGTATTTTATATTTTACTTAAAATATTTACTTTTTTTCTTACCACATGATACTAACACAAGATGCATATTTTACAAATTCCAAATAAGAAAATATCTAATGATATTTTCTTATTTTTAGAATTAAATAAATATATGTAACTTAAAAAAATAATTTGATTAATGTATAAACATAGGATAATATATAGGCATTTTGCTAGTATAACATATATGACATGTGAAGTTCATGGTGTTCAAGTGAACCCCGGTGAACAAGGCTAACTAGTAACTACACCTTTGATTTTGGCTCGTGTCACATAATCACAAGTTTTATGATCCTATTGTTTTACAAAATCCTATCTTCATTAAGAATTAACAACGTATATCACATGTGAACTTTAACTTTGTACTTGCATGCATGACACAACATTCTGATTGATTCAATCAACATAAAAACATCGAGTTATATCTACGACCAAGTTATCTTCTGATATGAAAGTTAAATTCACCTCTAGAATTCATATTATTTTGATACGGTTGAGATTTTGTGAAATAATATGACCATAAAACCTGAAGAACTTGACACAAGTTAAAATACTTCGGATTCTGTGACACAAGAGTCATAAAATCTGAGGGTTTACTGTCACATCCGGTTTTAAGACCAAAACCGAATGCTTCTATATATGTACCCAGTATCAAGTTTTCACATATACAGAATAAAAGTAAAGTAATAGTAAATAACCAATGTCATTATTATATTAAAGTATCATTATTACATAGTAAGGATTACATCAAGACATAAAAGAAAATAGCGGAAGGCTTCATAAAGCCACAGACAGTCCATCGAGGGTCGCACTCCTAGTCGAAGTAGTTCTCATCGGCGTAGTCCATCTCGCTAGTGTCGTCTGAGCAGCAGTAATATAGCAACAACAAAACAGGGAAAACTAAAACGCATGAGTACATAAAGTACTCAACAAGTGGGGGAAAGTAATAACATGCAGGCTAAAACAAGAATAGGTTTGGCACGAGTTTACTGCACTACGCATCCTATGACTCAATTATACAAGTATCCTATTTACTAGGTGAAAAGTAGCCCAACAGGTTAACCACTTATCCAACACTATCGGTTACCCCCCGATAGCAAAATTATGAGTTACCCACTCATACCAGAACATTACAGGTTACCCACCTGCAGTACCACCCAAATCTAGTTACCCACAAGATTCACCCAAGTATCCATTTAATCGTGTGAGGATCCAGGCCGCTCTTGACCATGAGCACGACTGTTATAACAATTTTACACTCTGTAGAGGTTGCATAACTTTACCCACAGGTTGATGATTTCATCACTATTTACTGACTAAAGTCTCCATATTGCCAACACACTACCGTAGGTGTGAGGCCAAGAGATGACCACATGATCTTTCAAAGCGCTTCCCATCTTGTAAAACGTCCACGCTAAGGTTTCACCGATGCGGGATTAACCATCCCTACAGAGGCCCCCTCTGGCGCCGTGGCTAGAAGTAACCCTTCATCACCTGAGGCCGAAAGTAACCCTCTCGTCCTCCTTCCTCGAACGTCCACAAAACTGAAAAGACAACTAATACTAAACCACGCCTACCCATATCAGCTCTGTGATTTGCGTTGTTTTCCTAGGTGGCCGCTCCATGAATTTGGTTTGTATGACCACAAACAGGCACTATCGCAAACCAACCAATACATTATCCATACTTGTGCATACCCACATCATCCTCAACATCCTCCTGCTTGGGTCATCTAAATTATCCAAATGATAATTAGGTTTAAGTAAATATTAGTCAAGTTTATTATAATTCAATTTTAATCCCCCAAATACTGCACTAGTATGACATACCCAAAAACCCATACACTGAACCACAACCCAGGCGACAAGGAATGATAAGGAAGGATAAATGACACGAGATTCAAATTTAGATAAGTATGTATGAAAATAAACTAATTCTTAATAGGTGCAATATGGTCAAGGACACTTGCCTATTTCCCTGCTAGCTACTGCTCAAACTCAAAGTCTTTGAAATTCTTCTCATGCTCGTCCTCTAATATCGATAAACACCGAAAAAGCATACACATAAAGAAGTAAGAAATAGTATATCAAACAGTTCTTAATGACTATGAAAACAGTATCAAAAGAGAGGACGCGTTCCTATGATTTCATAAGCGCAAAAATTAGCTAAATCAGATTTATAAGCTAAAAGTTATGAAGGTTTAGAGACTAAGGGTCTTTAGCAAAATTAACTATTCAGAAAAATTAATTATTTAATTAGTTTATAAATCATAAAGCAAATAAAAATTAGTTTTATTAAGCAAAGGCACTATAGAAATAGATTTTATTTTAAAAAACATATTTCTTACTTAAATAGTAAAAGATAGGGAGTTAAAAGTAACTTTAGTAAAGTATAGAAAAAAAATAAAGTATAAAACATAGGCGCTAAATTATAATTTATAAAAAGTATAGGGGCACTTGTACAAAAAACAAAGGACGTAAATTGTATTTCATTTAAAAACCAAGAACCAGCTAAGCGTGAGGGTTCACTCGTCCATCGTAGACCGGGCTTATATCCCTTCGGGATCTTCTAATCCCGATCGTTGATTACAAAACTGACGGAGGGGAAGGGTTCTAGCAAGGCGGGCGACAGACAACGATGGTAGAAATGATGACGCCATGGGTAGCGGTGGTGGAGCTCTTTGGGGAATCGCTTCGGGGTTTCGTTTGCTATGGTTCTTGGTTCAAAGCAGGGTATAACGAGAGGCTTACCAGGCTATCCATAAGGCTGGGAGGGCTTGGAGACGATCGATGTCGAATGGTGGCAGCGGTACATGACGCAACTCATTGGGGACAAGGCTCACAGGGGTGCAGCTCATCTTCGAAGGTCGAGGCGTGCTCTTGGAGGTCCGGCACAGAGGCAAATGGGTTGAGGGGGGAAAGGGGTCGGGGTAGTAAGAAGGATGCACGACGGTGCAACTCACTGAATGGGAAGACAACGTCTAGGGATGTTTTTCTATGGTGGAATGGGAAGGGTTAGAAAGGATGGAGAGGGCCGAGGACAGGGAGACGGCACATGGCCGTGCAGCTCACCGAAATTTGGAGATAAACACGATAGTGTCGATACTACGGCTTGGGGCGGTCTAGCATTAGCACAGCGGCAGCGACGGGGACTGGGGGTATCTTCAGGCCATTTTATACGGGGGAAGGAGAAGGGCAGGCGAGCCACACAAGCTCTTTGTCCATTAATGGCTAGCGACGGCCATGGCTATGCGATAACGGGCAGGTGCGATGGGCTCGTCGAATCGATACGGTTGCGTGGAAATAGCGGGGCAGCGACAATTTCCATCACCGTGAAATGGGAGCAATGGGAGGTTGAAGGCGACCCATGGGGGGGGGGTGACATGCAGGATTCACCTCTCGGCGGTTGCGGGGTGGGGTGCTGCTGCGGCCTTGTGAAGGATCGAAGGACCCCGGCTAGAGGGGGGGGGGTTGAATAGCCGAATTAAAAATTAAAAGCTAACTATCCGACTAATTGCGGAATTTAAAGACAATTGGATAAAAGCAAGCACAAGACAACTAAACCTAGGTTTGAACTAAAGTAGGTTGACAATCCTAGGTGACATACATCATGCAACTTCTAGTATGTAAACAACAAAAGAACAACACGACAAGAGACAAAGGATATTTTCCCGTGGTATCGGTGATTTGCCGATCACCCCTAATCCACGTTGAGGTGGATCCAAGCGTATGATGTGCTACTCTCCTCAAGTATCCACTTCTCCACCACCAAGAAGTGCTCACAAAGAACAACTTGAGATATAACACAATCAATACCTTGAACCTCTCCAAACCTCGATTCCACTAGGGTTGCTCTTCACCACTCCGACGAGGCGAGCACCGCACCTCTCACAAGAGTCCGGGCCTCCTTCACACACTTCTTGAAGGGCTCACGGATTTGACTCCTCCAAGCCGTCTAGGAGGCGACAACCTCCAAGAGTAACAAGTCGATGACGCTTGCTTGAGGATCCCAAGTGCCACAATGCTCAACTCATTCAAGTTTAGGGCACTCACACTCACACACTTGCAATCTTTCCACTATGGCTTTGTGTGAGAGAGGAATAAGCTCCAAAGGGTGTACAATACTTTTCAAATGGCCAAGAGAGCTACTATGCACGGGATGGAGGAGGTATAAATAGCCCATTCTTTGAAAACTAGCCGTTACAGCTTTCTGTGCGCTGGACGGTCTGATCGTGACTCCACACGGTCGGACCGTCGTACAACCCAACGGCTAGTTTGACTTTCAAACTTGCTCTGACACGAGCCTGACGGTCAGACCGTCATTACCCACGGTCAGACCGTCGGGACACTTTCAACTTTCACCCGAGAACAAATTCTCTGTTGACACCAGACAAGTGACGGCGGTCAGACCGTGGCTTGGGACGGTCAGACCGTCGGGCCATCTCCCGAGCCACCAGAGAACTCAATCCTCTGGCCGTCTCTGGGGAGCATCCACGGTCAGACCGTGGATCCCGACGGTCAGACCGTCGGGCCACCACCCGAGCCACCCGAGAACCAACTTCTCTGGCCGTCTCTAGGAGGCACCTACGGTCAGACCGTGGATCCCCACGGTCAGACCGCCAGGAGCGTTCTGCCAGCCCTCCTTTCTATATCCCTTAGCTGTCTCTCAACGAACCACTCACAACGATAGGCTTTGAGCATTTGTGGCAACCATGGATACTCAAGGTCATCTCATCGACCCCTCTTGATAGTACGGCATTTAACCTATAATCCGGTCACTCAACTCTAATCTCCTTGTGACCGGCAAAACAGAAAAACCCTATCAAGATACCTTTGCCTTGAGCCATCCATATGTATACCACTTCGTCCATCATTCCATTCCTTATTATGACTACAACCACAATTATCTCAACAACGTAGTTAGTCAAAAATAAGGGTCGTCATTAATTACCAAAACACTAAAGCGGGCCTAGATGCTTCAATCTCCCCCTTTTTGGTAATTGATGATAACATAAGAAGTGATATAAAGCCGATAAAGACAATAAAGAAAAACTCTAAGGTGAGTCACAAGATAATGATAACATGCTATAGAATATTCAATACATGTACATGTGGAAAAGTTAATGAACTCACCAAATGGTAAAACTCCCCCTAAATTGGTGCATTGATCAAGATATATCAAACATGGCAATGCATATTTTCAAAGGAACAAATTGGTAGAGTTTACCTTGTACCATTGGATGCGAGGAGGCAAAGAATAACCAATATATAGCAATATTGAACATTACAAGTAAGAACACCCTCATCATCCACACATTTGAACCATTAAAATGAGATGAGCACAGATAAAAGAGCAAATGGTTCAAGGTGCATAAAGAAATTACAATCCAACAAAGTTACATAGTTCAACAAACACAAATAAGTTCAAATGTGCATGAAAGTAAGATATGAGATGCACATGCAAATGCAACAAGATAGATAGATCAAGAATCATGGCTTGCATCTTTGTTTCCTTTTCTCCCCCTGACTCTGGCATCTCATCATAGCATCACTTCTTCATGTTCTCCCCCTTTGGCATCAATTGACCAAAAAATGGTCAAGACTTCAATCATCTTGAGGAGGAGGTGGAGGGGCATACCATGGTGGCTGGAAAAACTCTGGAGGTGACACTGGTGCAGGAAAGTAGCTATAAATGTGTGAAGATAGAGCATCATAGTTAGACTCTAAACCCTGCATCCTAGTGGTGAGATCATCAATAGAAGTCCTTGCTGCCTCATAGGATGTTCTAGCTGCCTCATATGAAGACCTGGCTGCCTCATAGGAATTACGAGCCTCAATACTTGAGGCTTGTATCTGATCAAACCTCTGCATCACAGGCTGAAAGTACTGATCAAGATAAGGGGTCATCCCTGCAAAGAATGCCGGAGGCAGAGGAGCAAACTGTGACCAATCCATCTGGGGAGGTGGTGGCATCTGAGGACCCTGTGGTGCCTGAGGAACCTCTGGCTAAATATTTTCCTCTTCTTCCTCACCTTCTGCAGCTGGTGGTGCTACGAGTTCATGCTTTACCGAGCTAAAAGGCTGATATCGAGGATGTTTCTTAAAAAGATACCGAGTTGGAAAATTGCTCTTCTGGAGAATTAGAGACATAATATAAGAAGCATAGTAAAGACTAGTCCTTACTGCCATGCTGTAGCTCTCTATCTCCTTCATCATCAGGAGGACCACATCAAACACTTGACCTTGCATGATATAGTCAATTATGTTTCAATAGTAGTCCCGAATAGCATCAGAGTTTCCACCTCGAGGATAAAAGGTCATCCTCACTATCTTGTTGATGACCTTGGGCATATAGAGGAGACCACTGACATTGCCCAATTTCCTTATGTGAGGATCATCAACATAGTACTGAACCCACTCAGGCTCTTTAAGTAGCTCCTGCTCAAGCACATCAATTTGATCATGAGTGACATTATAGTCAATTTCATTTGCCTCAGCAAACTCTGCAAATGTGGCAGTGAACCTCCTTGAGTTAGTCATCCATGTCAACGTTTTGTTGGGGAAATCAACTTCAACGGTGGCATAAAATTGTCGGATCACAGTTTCATTCCAATCTTGCTTATGTGCCACAAAAGCATGCAATCCCAAGTTTTGAAATTTCTCAAGTAGAGGACTAACAGTTGGAAATTGTGCAAGGTATGACCAGTCTGTGTACTTGTGAGTGAATACAGTTTTGTCCATCAACATACCATAGAATGCATCATGTTGCACTCGAGTGTGAAACTGAGGAGTGGGTGAATCTGGATCCTGAGAGTAAGCCACCTCCTGTCTCGCTCTGTAGTACTCATGTGATGCCCACTGCTTCTTCTCTCCAGTGTATGCTGTGGGATCAAACAACAGATCATCTCCATGTGCCTCATCCATTTCTACTTCATTAGTGGACTGACCAAATTCAGAAGCATCGTCAGTTGCACTTTGAGAGGGAGAATAATCATCATCTGAACGGGGTGCCCTTCTCTTCTTGCTTGAACCAGCTTTGAACACGGATGACACCACTTTTCTTACGGTGCGGCGATTACTGAAAATGAGTGAGCAATAATCGTGTATAAGCAACCGATAATTAGTGGTCAGACATAGACGCATTGGATTGCCATAAGAAAAGCTGAGTTTGTACTGTCTGTCCTACCCTGACGGTCTGACCGTGAGACTGCGGTCAGACCGTCGGGTGAGGTTCGGCTGACAACTAACTGCACTTTGAAACTCTAGCCAAAATCTCAATGGTGCCACTAATTCTTCTCATATATGTTCAAAGATGTACTATGAAGCATTTCCACCCATCAATTTCACTAATCCATGGCCATAATCAATAATCCCTAAAATGTAACCCTAGCATCAATGTTCATGAGAGCCACCAAATCAACCCTTAAAACTTTGCATAGATGTTGTCATTGGGTCTAGGAATCACTTTCCAATCATCAAACAAACAATCCATGTCTCAAATATTCTATCCCTAGCAACAGCCCCTTCAGAGAGAACCAATCGAAACCATGGGGAGAGAGGAGAAAACGATGAAATACCGGTCACTCATGGCGGAGAAGTCCTTGGTGAGACTGGATCCGCTCTCAGTTGGACCGAGGAGCCTAGGGATGGAGTTCTTCCAATGGAGGTCCTTGGAGGGCAAGGGAGAGCCTTTAGAGGAGCTACTTTCGGTTTTGGGAGAGTTGGAGACGAAGGGGTATGAGGAAATAAGAGAGTCACAAGGGATAGGTGGGTTTTGACTCGGCCGACGCTGGCGGTCTGACCGTGGGCGGACGGTCTGACCGCGGGGACAAGAAGAAAAAATCTCCACCTTTCGGTACTCAGATGGCTGTCTGGCGGTCTGACCGTGGCATATGGCGGTCTGACCGTGAGGGTGCTTTCAGATTGTTGACAGCTGCTTTCAAGTTTCTCATCCAAATCAATTCAAACCTTCTCCAATCATTCCATACTTTGTTCAAAACGATAGCTTAATGAATTCCATCATATCCAAGATAACTTCAACTCTTCAAGAAATATAACCACGATTCTTGATCATCCATGATATGAATTATGCATGTATGAATGAAACAAAGATAAAAACAAGTAAAATTGCAATAATTTGCACAAGTGTCCAAAAAGATGGAATGAGGATATTTTTGGGAATGTATGAGTCACATAAGCATTTTGGAACCAATATATATGAAGATATACGATCCAATATGCTAAACTCACAAGACGCCATATTAGGTTAAAAAGGTGACCAAAAGAGGTTTTTATGACGAATTTCAAACCCAAATTTCTCTTAAACGATGGATCATCTCAACAAGTTGTGAATACCAATTATGTTTATGATCACCATCTCTACAAGTTTTGTAAAAGTACTTTTCTCAAAAAAAGATTCGATAAGAAATTAAGAGAATAGGTGAGAAAAGGCAAAAGAGGATCTTCAAAAGAGCTCAACCTCATTTTGGTGATAAGAAAAAAAACTTCCAAAACATAACCAAGAGGCATAAAAGTATTTTGGAACAATAACAACCATTTTTCAACCAATAGAATCCAAAAATTTGACTTTTTGAACAAAATGAGCAAAAGCAAGACTAGTATGGCATCTTTGTTGATTTGTCCACATTGTGAGGGTAGCAAGACACATGAGTGGTATAGTGCTCCCCCTAAATGTGTGAACTAACTTTCAATGCAACAACATGGCATATATGGCATGGCAAGATATACAAAATAGGTAGGCATGCATATATGAAGAGTATGACATAAAGCAACTAAGCAAGATGCTAGGAGATATGTGAGAGGTCAAGAATATTTAGCTCACTCCGTAGCTTACAAAACCGAGCTTCTTCAAGAGGCTTAGTGAAGATATCCGCCAATTGATCATCGGTCCTCACACTTTCCATGACAATATCACCTTTGCTCACATGATCTCTTAGAAAATGATGCCGAATATCAATATGCTTGGTCCTCTTGTGTTGAACTGGATTTGTAGCAATCTTCACGGCACTTTCATTATCACACAACAGAGGTATGCAATCAAAGTTAACCCCATAGTCCATTAGAGTTTGCTTCATCCACAATAATTGGGCACAACAATTTCCCGCGGAGACATATTCGGCCTCGGCGGTTGATAAAGCTACCGAATTTTGCTTCTTGGATGACCACGAGACTAGAGAAGTTCCAAGCAATTGACAAGTACCAGAGGTACTCTTTCTATCAATTTTGCAACCGGCATAATCCGAATCCGAATATCCAATGAGAATAAATTGACCATCATTTGGGAACCACAAACCCATATCTTGAGTTTGCTTCAAATATCTCAATATTCTCTTGACGGCAATCATGTGGCTTTCTTTAGGTGCGGCTTGAAACCTTGCACACATGCAAACACTAAACATAATATCCGGCCTAGATGCGGTGAGGTATAGCAAGCTTCCAATCATAGACCTATATAGCTTTTGATCAACCGGTTTGCCTTCTTCATCAAGATCAAGATGTGCATTCTTTCCCATAGGAGTAGACATTGATTTTGCACTTTCCATTCCAAATCTCTTGAGAAGATCATTCATATATTTGCTTTGATAGATGAATGTCCCATTGTTGATTTGCTTCACTTGTAGACCAAGGAAGAAGCTCAATTCACCAATCATGGACATTTCAAATTCTCGGGACATCATTTCACCAAATTCTTCACAAAATTCTTGATTGGTTGATCCAAAGATAATATCATCCACATAGATTTGGCATATAAAGGAATCTTCGCCAATTTTCTTGGTGAATAGAGTGGTGTCCACCTTTCCAATTTTGAAGCCCTTTGAGACAAGAAAATCCCTTAATCTCTCATACCAAGCACGAGGTGCTTGCTTGAGTCCATATAAGGCCTTGGACAACTTGTAAACATGATTTGGCTTCCATGGGTCTTCAAAACCCGGTGGTTGCTCCACAAAGACAAGCTCACTAATTGTGCCATTCAAGAAGGCACTTTTCACATCCATTTGATATAGCTTGATCTTGTGATTAGTTGCATATGCAAGTAAAATTCTAATTGCCTCAAGTCTAGCCACGGGAGCAAATGTTTCATCAAAATCCAATCCCTCAACTTGAGTATAGCCTTGTGCAACCAATCTTGCTTTGTTTCTCACAACTATTCCATTCTCATCTTGTTTGTTCTTGTAAATTCACTTTGTGCCAATAACATTGTGATCTTGTGGCCTTTTGACTAACTCCCAAACTTCATTTCGTGCAAAGTTGTTCAATTCTTCATGCATAGCATTTACCCAATCCGGGTCTCTCAAAGCTTCTTCTACCCGAGTTGGTTCACCACAAGACACAAGAGAGAAGTGTTCACAAAATGAAGTAAGTCTTGATCTAGTTTGAACACCTTTGCTTAGGTCACCAACAATTTGATCTACCGGATGATCTTTTGCAATGGCATGGTGAATTGTTCTAGCATGGTGTGATGGAGTGGAGGTTGAGCCTTTTTCCGGTTGAAGATTTGACTCATCACCATCACTAGCTTGAGCTTGAGCACTAGAGGTTGATGAATCTTGGTTCACTTGAAAGAGAGGGGAAGAGGTCACATTTGAGTCATCTTCATCCTTAGGCCTCACATCACCAATTGTCATGTTCTTCATAGCATTTCTTAATTCTTCATTTCCCACGTCATCCAAATTTTCTTGCTCATCTTGTGATTCATTTGTTTCATCAAATTCCACATCATATACTTCCTCTACTAGTCCCGAATTTTGATTGTACACTCTATATGCCTTGCTATTTGAGGAATACCCAAGGAGAAATCCTTCATCACACTTGCTTTGGAATTTTGATAATCTTGCTCCTTTCTTCAAGATATAGCATTTGCATCCAAAGACACGAAAATAGGAGATGTTGGGCTTTCTTCCAATAAGCAATTCATAAGGTGTCTTTTTCAACGACCGGTGGCAATATAATCTATTTGATGCATGACAAGCGGTGTTGATTGCCTCGGCCCAAAAACTATCCGATACATTGTACTCGGAGAGCATTGATCTTGCCATTTCAATCAAAGTTCTATTCTTCCTCTCAACAACTCCATTTTGCTCCGGGGTGTACTTGGTTGAGAATTCGTGTTTGACTCCCTTTTCATCACAATAATCTTCAATTCTTGTATTCTTGAATTCGGAGCCATTATCACTTCTAATCTTCTTGATATTGAATTCATATTCATTTTCGGCTCTTTTGGCAAACCCTTTGAATATGGTGAATACAATTGATTTGTCACTAAGGAAGTACACCCATGTATATCTTGAGAAGTCATCAACAATGACAAGGCAATAGCTATTTCCACCAATGCTTTGATATTTGGTAGGGCCAAATAAATCCATATGTAACAGTTCCAAAGGCCTTGAAGTTGACATGACACTCTTGGTAGGATGAGTATTAGCCACTTGCTTCCCGGCTTGGCAAGCACTACATAATTTATCCTTTTCAAACAAGACATCATCCTTTATACCAACAACCAAGTTGTGCTTCACTAATTTCTTGAGTTGGTTCATTCCAACATGGGCAAGTCTTCTATGCCATAACCAACCTTTGGATGACTTGGTGAATAAACAAGTGCTCAAGCTTGCATCACTAGAAGAGAAATCCACAAGATAAAGATTGCCATGACGAAATCCCTTGAAAATAAGACTATCATCCTTCACACTTGTAATCACAACACCACTTGATGAGAATTTGCAAATAAGATCAAGATCACACAATTGAGCCACGGATAGCAAGTTGTAGCTCAAAGATTCAACTAGCAATACATTTGAGATTGAGAGGTCATTTGAGATAGCAATCTTTCCCATTCCTCTCACTTTTCCTTTGCTATTATCACCAAAGGTGATCCTTTCATAATCCGAACTTCCTTCTTCAATTGAGGTGAACCTTTTCCCATTTCCGGTCATATGTTGAGTGCATCCACTATCAAGCACCCAATGCCTTCCTCCGGACTTGTAGTTCACCTACAAAACAAGTTTAGTTGTTCTTAGGTACCCAAATTTGCTTGGGTCCTTGTAGATTAGTCACCAACACTTTTGGCACCCAAATGGACCTTTTCTTCATTCCATTTCCAAATGTGCCATTCATGTTTGTCCTAGTATGAACATTATTTTTACCAACAAACTTAGCATGCACAACACCATTGGATGATTTAACAAGCATGTAAGATGCATCCATAGCAACATTAGCAATTCTCTTATCGATACAATCTTTTGCAAGATGTCCGGTATTCTTGCACATAGAGCAATACAAGCCACTTTCTTTAACAAATGTGGACTTTTTAGCAACAAAGGCATTTTTGTTTTTCTTGGGGATATATCCAAGACCTTCATGCTTGAGAGTGAACCGTTGACACTTCCACATTTCATTAAAAACATTTTCACCCTTATGACACTTAGCAAGAGCATCAACAAGGTGATCAACGGTATCCCTTAATTCATGATTTTTAACAATAAGCAAGGGATCACAAGCATTCACATTATTCATGCAAGTATCAATCCTAGAAGGGCATGGTATAGTAAGTAAATCATCACATGAAGTAGATATGCTAGAAGATGTAACATGAGCAATAGGCATATCATCAATCAAATTGCAAGACACACCGGCATCAATTTGGACCTTGTTGGTGTGTTGGGCTACATAAATCTTATGAGTTTCCTCAAGCTTCTCATGAGTTTCTTTTAGATACTCATGAGATGACTTTAGCTCATCATAAGCTTCTTGGAGAGAAGAGTGCTTTCTCTTCAAGTCCCTGTACTTACTCTTTATGCCACCCAACACATCATCAAGTTCACTAAGCATTTCAACTAGTTCATCATAAGAAGGCTCATAGTCATCATTGCATACCTTGGATTCACCTTTTGCCATGAAGCAATAATGTGAATCGAATAGGGATGGAGCTTCCTTGATAGCAATGCCGGCAAGACCCTTCTTGGAAGGCTTGTCATCTTCATCATCGGAATCGGTATCCGAACTAGCATCGGAATCCCATTCAACATAATAAGCCTTGCCATTTTTCTTCTTGGAGGACTTCTTGAGAAACTTCCTTTTTACAAATTTCTTGTTCTTTCTTGGCTCATCATCATCATCATCACTATGGATTTTCTTCTTGCAATTTGTAGAGATATGGCCAAATTCTCCACACTCATAACATTTCTTGTTTGCAAATGGATTCTTCTTGGATGACTTGCCATTTTTGTTGAATCCCCTATATGTGCGTTTCTTCATGAATTTCTTGAACTTCCTCACCATCAAGGCTACATCCTCATCATCATCGGAGCCACTCTCTTCATCATCATCATCGTGAGAGACACTAGCCTTGAAAGCAACACTCTTCTTCTTCATATCGACTTGATCATCCCTAGAAGCCACTTGAGATTGCTTGAAGATATCATGAGTGAGAACTTCACCCAAGATTTCCGAAGGAGTTGTTTCTTCCAAATTTGATCTCACAAGCATGGTAACAATTGTTTCATACTTGGATGGCAAGGCTCTAAGGAACTTATGAGATATATCAACATCGGAAACTTCATGACCAAGATCCTTGAGATCATTCACCATGTTGTTCAATCTTGCAAAGGCGGCCTTCAACTCTTCATTGGGCAACAATGTAAATCCTTCAAATTTGCCCTTGCAAATAAACAACTTGGCACTCTTGACCATCTTGGTGCCCTCATGAGCTTCCAATAGAGTTTTCCACATCTCATATGCGGTCTTGAGCATGCACACTCTATGATATTCCTCCTTGCATAGGGATCGAATGAGAATGTTCTTGGCTTGAGCATTGGCCTTGATATTTTCCTTGTCGGCGGGAGTGGGCTGTGCCGGATCAAGAACCACATAACCTTCTTCCACAATGTTCAACACGGTCTCCCCCACGGCCTCAAGATGAATCAACATACATGTCTTCCAATAATCAAAGTCTTGACCATCAAAGAATGGCGTGTGACCAACGTTTACCGTATTGCTAGCCATAATCCTTCTCCCGAAAGATGAATTCCAATCAATTTAGGGAGAACCTGCTCTGATACCACTTGAAGGATCGAAGGACCCCGGCTAGAGGGGGGGGGGTGAATAGCCGAATTAAAAATTAAAAGCTAACTATCCGACTAATTGCGGAATTTAAAGACAATTGGATAAAAGCAAGCACAAGACAACTAAACCTAGGTTTGAACTAAAGTAGGTTTACAATCCTAGGTGACATACATCATGCAACTTCTAGTATGTAAACAACAAAAGAACAACATGACAAGAGACAAAGGATATTTTCACGTGGTATCGGTAATTTGCCGATCACCCCTAATCCACGTTGAGGTGGATCCAAGCGTATGATGTGCTACTCTCCTCAAGTATCCACTTCTCCACCACCAAGAAGTGCTCACAAAGAACAACTTGAGATATAACACAATCAATACCTTGAACCTCTCCAAACCTCAATTCCACTAGGGTTGCTCTTCATCACTCCGGCGAGGCGAGCACCGCACCTCTCACAAGAGTCCGGGCCTCCTTCACACACTTCTTGAAGGGCTCACGGATTTGACTCCTCCAAGCCATCTAGGAGGCGACAACCTCCAAGAGTAACAAGTCGATGACGCTTGCTTGAGGATCCCAAGTGCCACAATGCTCAACTCACTCAAGTTTAGGGCACTCACACTCACACACTTGCAATCTTTCCACTATGGCTTTGTGTGAGAGAGGAATAAGCTCCAAAGGGTGTACAATACTTTTCAAATGGCCAAGAGAGCTACTATGCACGGGATGGAGGAGGTATAAATAGCCCGTTCTTTGAAAACTAGCCATTACAGCTTTCTGTGCGCTGGACGGTCTGACCGTGACTCCACACGGTCGGACCATCGTACAACCCAACGGCTAGTTTGACTTTCAAACTTGCTCTGACACGAGCCTGACGGTCAGACCGTCATTACCCACGGTCAGACCGTCGGGACACTTTCAACTTTCACCCGAGAACAAATTCTCTGTTGACACCAGACAAGTGACGGCGGTCAGACCGTGGCTTGGGACGGTCAGACCGTCGGGCCATCTCCCGAGCCACCAGAGAACTCAATCCTCTGGCCGTCTCTGGGGAGCATCCACGGTCAGACCGTGGATCCCGACGGTCAGACCGTCGGGCCACCACCCGAGCCACCCGAGAACCAACTTCTCTGGCCGTCTCTAGGAGGCACCTACGGTCAGACCGTGGATCCCCACGGTCAGACCGCCAGGAGCGTTCTGCCAGCCCTCCTTTCTATATCCCTTAGCTGTCTCTCAACGAACCACTCACAACGATAGGCTTTGAGCATTTGTGGCAACCATGGATACTCAAGGTCATCTCATCGACCCCTCTTGATAGTACGACATTTAACCTATAATCTGGTCACTCAACTCTAATCTCCTTGTGACCGGCAAAACAGAAAAACCCTATCAAGATACCTTTGCCTTGAGCCATCCATATGTATACCACTTCGTCCATCATTCCATTCCTTATTATGACTACAACCACAATTATCTCAACAACGTAGTTAGTCAAAAATAAGGGTCGTCATTAATTACCAAAACACTAAAGCGGGCCTAGATGCTTCACCTTGGACAAGGCAGGCGCGGGTGGCCTGTGAGCTAGCTGGGTCAAGGGTTTGTAGGCCCAAGCAGGGAAGGAGGAGATGCGGGTTGGGTCTGGTGGGCAGCTCTGCTGCTGCAATGGACAGAACATCATAAAGAAAGACTTGCGCATTCTCGTGAACTGGTTGCAGTAATCTATATAGCACTTGATCCTATGTGTTGTACGCGTTGTTGAACACGATATCATAAAATCGGTTCAGATGTATTCTCACCTGCTATGTAGATCGAGAGGTTGAAACAGGGCAAGGTCGTGAAGCGACAGTTCGTGGGCCAAACGCGTTCCTGATGTCTTGGGGGCTGATCTCGGCGAGGGCTCCTGGGATCGCGAAGAGGCCTTCCTGGAACACGATGTGGATCAATGTTTGAAGCATAAAATGCTCGGGATTGGTGACAACAAGGTTCGACATTACCATGTCGCGTGTAGTCGAGGAACAGAAAGGGAGCAGCGTCCATGGTGAAGAAGATCGTGGTTGCTTCAGGATCCAATGGATGTGAGATTTGGATATGTTGTAGAGGAGTACCTGGAACACGATCTGGTGAAGTTTTGTGACATCTGGACAAGTGGATCACCGGGAACGCCTGTGCCAACATGGCACTACATGGCTGGGCGCGAATGGAGCAGGGGAGATGGCAAGGTAATTGAACTCCAAAGGTCTAAACTGAGGGAGAGGAGGCAGGGAGCATTGGTACACATCACAAGGGTGATCTATGGATGCTTTTATAGGGGAAACAGAGGGGGAGGCGAGAGGACTGAAGCTCTATGGCCATCAATGGCCGCCATGGCCATTGATGCGTGCTAACGCACTAGGGTGCGGCGTAAAAGCCACTAACGCCTGGAAGTGGGGGAGGGGACGGTGGCGTAACCGTTTGTATGGTTTATTTATGGCGCCTGTTGCTTGCATGGGGAGGGAGATGGATGGTGGGTAGCGCCGTCCGTTACTGGCAGCAGCTTTTGGTCTACGGGAGGAAGAAGGTGGAGGCGCAAAGTCGGCTGGCTGCGCCCTGGCGTGCAATTGGGCTGCGCTGGACCAAGGAAGGCCGAAAAATAGAAGGGAGGGGAGAAAGAAACAGGGCCACAGGGGAGTGGATTTGGCCCATGAGGCCACACGTGTGCATCTTTTTCTCTTTTTCTTTTCTAGTTATTTGCTCCTATTTTCTATTGCTAATTTCTAACTAATTCTAAAATATTTTGTACTCGAATTTTTAAAAAATATTTTGCACACAATAAAAATCCTAATGCATACTACGCCAGCATGAATGCAATTATAAATAATAATAATAATAATAATAATAATAATAACTTACTTTAATTTATTTAATTTAGAAAATATGTATTTTTCCTAAAAATGATAATAAAATAAATAATTGAATTAAATTTTAATCTATTGTAAAAAGTTTTAAAATTTGGTAAAATATTATTAACAATCTAAATTTGAAATTTGGGATGTTACATTAATGAAATTTACTCATAAAAATTGAAATTATTAATATTTTATGTAAAGTAGTGTTGTTTACTAAATCTACATGACTATTCTTGTGGCAGAAATAATGTCACGCTTCTAATTTTCTTGCTGTGATTACTAGACCATTGTAGTCAATTATTGTACATGCTAACATACCGTGCTTTGTAGAGCAGTTTTTAAAGATGACGAAGCGTATGACCATTGACCGAAGACCAAAAGGTTACAATATTCATGAGTGGAATAGGCTTCTTACTTCAGGCGAAGGTGTTTTTTTAAGGTGCATTGCCACTTAAGTTCTTAATTGATAGAAACAATCCGAGAGATTTTACATTTGGGAAGAGAAAAGATTTTCTCTAACCCATATTGACGTAAATCATATGAAAGGACCGAGTGATCGAGAGGGGGAGGGGGTGAATCAGAAACTCGCATTATATACCAAATTTGTCAATTTCTAAAACTGAATATCCCATCAACTCCTACAATAATTTTAGTAATGATCACACTAGCAAGATAATAGTCCTATAAAAGAAACAGCAACCTAAGCATATTAGTGGATCACATAAGACAATACAACTCTTTTGTGACCTAGTAATAGAGACACGCGAAAGCACATAATAAACTAGCAAAAAAGCCTACGCATGCAAGGTAAAGTACTAGAGCAAATAAGCATGAGTAGCACAATAGATACAAGGGTGAGCAATCAAGCCAATGTAACTCTTACACATACTAGTGGTCAAAAGCCTATTCATGTAATACTATAAAATAATCAATAAGAGCAAGATAAGCACATAAGCATGAATAACATAGTATGTAAATGTAGAAAGTAATACATTAAAGTAAGAAGTAGAGTAAGAGATGACTCATGATTTCTTTTCGAGGTCTCAGAAGGATGGCTCCTTCCCCTACTCCTTGTTAGACCACTTCTGTCAGAGTCCCGGTCACTCCCGCCACCAAGTGGAGTTCTAGTGCATGAGCCCGCAATCACTCCCGGAGCGAAGACACGGTTGCGTCACCGCTGCCACCAAGGCATAAGTTTGCCTCCCTCGAGAACTTGCCGGACTCCCCGAGCCGATGCGGGTGCTCACTATTGATGTCCCTTTCACCGGCGGGCTTAAACCGTGTACAAATGTATGACGGCCTTCAACATCAATCATGATAGGCTCGATCATCGACACCTAACCGGTCTAGGTCCCACCATAAATCAAGAGTAACAGCCTAGATCACATCCTCAAGGACATCCTAGCTTTAGATGTACAAGATGCTCAAGTTACTCTCGCTAGCGCTATCAAGATATGCAATATCTCCTCCTAGCTAGTGCTCTTCTCTTTTCTATTTGGTTCTTCCCAAATGCTCTCGGCTATTCCATTGACCAAGAGAGGTCTCCAAGACCCCATCAACGAAGTTATATAGGCTTCCAACCTTCTACTGGTCGTTGCTCCAAAATCTCCTTTCTGAGCGTACTAACTGGACTGTCCGATCAAACTTCTAGAGCCGCTGGCTTCACTATGCACTGAAGATCTTGTACTGACTAGACCGTCCGTCAGCTGACTGGACCGTGAGTTTCTCTCTCCATTCCAGAGAGCATCCAGGCGTCGCTTCCTCTCTATCTTGTGCAAGCCCCCTAGACTGGACGGTCCGGTCTCTTCAGATTCCAGCACAGACAGATTTCTGCAAGCCCTTCTCTCTGATCTGTATGTTCCTCTAGTGACTGTATAATCCGGTCTTCTCTAACCTTTCTATCCAGTCACTATGTCTAGAAGCTGAAACTCCCCGTCTTCGCTTGACTTCATTTGTCGGCTTCTTCCAACAACTCATTGGCTTCTCCAACGACACCTAACACCTATGATTTCACTAAGCATATATGCACATTGCCGACTAGACATGACCTAAGAGAAATGACCTAGACCCCCTTGATAGTCCGGTTTTTACTATGGACTCAAAGCCCTAACAACTAGATAAGTGTTCTCAACACTCGCTCCATAGTTTGTCATTAGCCTTGATTCATCTTTATCAATTCTTGGACTCCATCAAACTCATCAAGCTCCATGCTTGTAGTCATTGTCATCGATCGCTAAGGTAGCCGTCGACAAAGATAATATTTACTACACGAACAACACTTATGTAGATATTAATCATATTTCATGTTTGTCATTTATTACCAAAATATTCATATCTTGGGGTGACCTTAATGATTATGATCCTTACATCATATAATGGATAGTAATACAATTGTCCCTACAGATGTATGACAAATTATAGAGCCAGATGACAAGACAACTATAAATTCAAGATGACATGATCACAATTGGAAAAAATAACTGAATTTATAGTTATCTTGTCATCTGGATCTGTAATATTTCCTACATCTCGTAAGCCCACTATACGATTGTATTTGTCAATTAAGAACTTATAAGTGACGATGCACGCATAAAACCTAACTTTGCCAGAAGCGAGGAGCCTAATCCAGTCATGGATATTGCAGCTTTCTAGTCTTTAGTCATAAGCTTTGTCATCTTTACAAACTGATCTATAGAGAATATGTTCGCTTCTAGCAATTGCGTAAAAAAGTTATAAATATTGAAATACAGTCATAAGTTGTACATACCTAATATACACCATCTTATACACGCGCCTCCCAGCCGTAAGTAGGATTCTTCGTCTCTTCTTCCTTCCCGCGTTACAACAATATCACCTATTCCTGCAGAGCATCCATGTCCCCATTGTCACCCAGATTTGTTGCATGCATGTAGGCGCGAAGCCATGTGTCATCCTCGTCACGTGTCTCTAACGCTGCACCCATACGGCTAGAGCAGTTTTACGGTACGTATTACTATTATTAATTATTGGTGATAATTATTATAGGTAGTAATGTATATCTAATCGTTGAACTTGTGTGTTTGGTTAGTGGAATATGCTGGAACAAAATGGGGCGAACCCATCCTTCATCATGTTTGATTTGGAGACAGATGTGACAAGTTTGAAGGAATATGCAAGGTTAGTGTCTTTAATATCTTGGCATTGTTCAGCTAGGATGATGTAGATATGATCCGATCTTCTGAGAGGTAAGGGCATAAACTCGAATTTGGGAACTCGGCATCGACGATCCGGTTTGAATCACACACGATCCAATCCCGCAACTGTTACACCAAGCACAACTTGATTGTTCTTGCAAACGAAATCGAGAACATAAGCAAGAGAGAATAAACACGCAATCTAAAATTGTAAATATGGATGAAGCGAATCACAGGAAGAGGTTCAAGCTCTGAACACAAAAATACTAATCGCCACAGTGGTATAGAACAAGAACAGGAGCCCTGAATTACTGTAAAAGTACTTGTCACCACAGTTACAATAATTCGATCAAGTTTCTCTTTGAAAAACTGAACTAAACAAAACCCAAAAGGAAAATACGGCAGCTACTGAGTTTATATAGGAACCAGCAACGTCCTAGGGTTGGAGGCGACCAGGGGGGCACCCACAACATGGGCTTAAGGCCCGACACGATACATGGCCAAGTTGGCCCAAAATAGGTGGCGCAACACCTTATCATAGTCACATATTATGACTCACGATCTTTCTGGAGCTAGGACCAGAAACAAAATGACGACGTCATCGTCCCCTTTCCAATGCATCAAAGAACGACTCGTCTGGACGTTGAATATGGGAGATATCATCAAAACTTTGAAGAAGTGTCGGTTGAATCCGAGACGAACACGGCGACTGAGTTGATGACGACTTGTAACTTGGAAAAGACCATGATATACACGTATCCAGCATGGTGATGTCCTCATCATAGGATACACTCTTTGACCCGATCACCAACCACTTCCTACTCCAAGAAGTGCTTCTCATTCTTCGCTTCTAGTGTTTAATTATGACAAGAAAAATGTAAAATTAACAGTATACAACATGAATGTAATAATTTAATTTACTTTTTGTTTGATAAAGTTTCTGATAGAGGGGGTTCAATGTGCCTTTTAAAGATGCTATGTTTGAGGATTTATTGACTATTGGATTATTTCCATGAATTGAGTTCCAAAGCAAAAAGTATAATAAATTATGAATTAAATGTGTAAACAGAATACGACCATGCATGAAATGTTTAAGAACTTATATATGGATAGAAAATTATTAGTCTATTAAATAATAATTTACATACTATTTATTTATAAAATACTAAAAAAATCATGGGTTAGTTAGGATCGAGAACGGCTAAATAAATAGTAAACATGGTTACTTTTCTATAGATAGAAAAAAAAATCATAGAGAAGGAGCGCATGCATTTTTTTATAGAGTCCGTTTCGTATCTTCTATCCGGTTTGGGGTCCAGGGCGTATCTTCTATTTATTAAGAGCATGGTTAATAATACAACCCGCCGGCTTTATTCTAGTGCTAGATCACTCAACATCGGCTTCAACAAACACTCGTATAAAGGGCGTCCACACTCTTTGCTTTTAGGTAGCGCTAGTGTCAGGAATTATGGTGCCACGTTGATCTGTTCAGTTCTGTTAAACCATGGCAGTTGAAGGTAGCGTCACCAGCGATTGTATATTGCCAAGCCAAACGCTGGATAACGACGCTAGAAAACACGTTTTGTGGCCGTGCGCGCTTGGGGAAGGAAGGAAAGAAAGTAAGAAAAAAAAAAGTAAAATATGAGATCCACGGTTGTGTTGGGCAGTGCAGCAAAAGATGGAGTTGCACTTTGCTTGACTACCATCTATGACGTTTGTTACCGCTACAAAAATACCAGTGTGGACGCCCTAATGGTCTGGCGAATGAACCGGCTGTTAGTTTGGCTCTGGTTGAATATTTAAATGCTTAAGACTTGCATGAGCACCAATTGAATGGGTGGAAGCGTAACATTACTTTCGGGGTTGCTGCTTCAAGCGGGCGACTACACAAGCACCAGCATCTTTCTCTCTTTTATTCTCTCTCCGCCAAATAGGATTTTCATGACGTGGATACCTTCTTAGCCTGCTGACTAGGTATTACTATACTTGCTCTAAACCTGAAGGTGTTTTGTCTTTTACAAGTCCAGTTCGATCAGATCACGACAGGACGGCTCGATAAACATAAGGTACTGCTATAAACTAACAAGAAAGCGACGATCAAGGATGCTAAGGCATCAGTCCGGTGAGGTGGATCGTCGGAGGAAGCACCTTTACCTTGTTGATGGCGGAACTTGGTGGGTATGGAACATCCGCGAGGTAGATCTGTTTTCTGGCTCTGATTTCGGCAAAACAGCGAAGGCACAGCCATTACCAGTTTACCACCGGCTAGCTTGATGGGAATGTGACCGTCAGGCCAACATCTGAACGGATATTAAGAAAGGGGATTATGTAAATAAATTAATTACCTTAATTACTCCACTAATCACATTGTTAATTATGCGCCTCGATCAGAGGCGCAACCAGATCGTGCAAATTGGTTGTGGCCCCGTCCTGCAGTAGTGCTATATAAACAGCGGGAGCCGGCCACTCACGCATCCAATGATCCGTGAGTTGTTCCACCTCTTCCGACACACCAAACCTTAAACGATCATCAGGCGCTGCTAACTAGTACGAAGGCCGCCGCCGTCAATTGCAGGACGACGACCACTCCAGTTGCCGGTCAACGCCGCTGCTGACCTGAAGGACTACGCTACCCCAAGCAGATTGCCTCTACGCCTGCATCAAGTAGGCACGGGACATCGCTTGGCCTTATGGCTTCGTCTGGGGATGGTAAGTTCTAAACCACCCTCTCTAATTCAGTGATCAAACAAGAGGCTACATAACCTTCATGCATAAGTCCTATGTTTTGGTCTAACATTTGGTATCAGACGCCAAAGTAGTCTCTATTTGATCCCTGAGTTCCTAATTGTTTCAATTAAGTCATGATTAAGGATCAAATTAAATCTAATTAGGTTTAATTGTTGTTAGTTAGTCCCTGTTATAAAGTAATTAGCCCTAATTAGATGTTGCTTACTATGAATAATGCATGATTAGTCCTAGATCTAGGGTCCTGATTCGGTTAGCATGTAGAAGGAGGGGAACTATGTCGAAATGATCCAAATCATAGAAGTTTTCCTCTGTTTTCCCCAAAATCCGAGCTAATCCCAGATCGAAATCCCAAAATCAAGAAGCAAATAATGTTTTACGTACCTAATGTGATGATTGATCGAGGTCATCGGGCCGTAGTTATCGACTGGTCGGCGTTCTCGATCCGGCCACGTGCGGCAACCTCTAAAACTCGACGACTGCGAGTCACCGGACCTCTTTCAACGCCGCACGCGAGCCCATCCATGCAACTTTAGAAACGTGATAGCATTATTTGGTGGCGAGCAGCAACCAGTACAAAAACAAATTAAAAAAAATCTCAGCCTGTATATATTTGGTCGCTCATCAGTCAGCTGCATGTCACTATTGAGGCCTGCTTTAGAACACGGGAACCTTTTTGACACTTGTGGGAATTGAATTGTTTCTTGTGAAATTCCTGCTTAACAATCAGGCCCTGAAGGTCACCTCTTGTACTTTCTCATTTTCTGTATTCAAATATATCATTTCCATCACTTTTTGACAATATATGAGGAGTTATGTGGGGTTCAATGTTGCTCACAATCTGAGAAACATGACTCACTCGTATATATTGTATTTTGTTTGTTGTAAGATGAGAAAAATGAAGTCAGTGGATCATTTATGTGGATCTGGATTTACCTGTTTGTTTTAAATGGGAATTTACCTGTCTGGCTGTCTCTATGGCTCGGAAAAGGATCAGGGAAAGGCCATTGTGTGCTGGATCCAAGTGTGTGAAACATCGTTAGCATATTTTACCCTGTTCAACAAAGATTCTTGTTTTCTTACCTAATTAATGAAGGAGTCGCTTTATGACTCAACATCAATCAGCACATTAAACTGTTGCACTCCTGAAATTCAAACAACCTGACTGTACACCAAAAACTGACTGTAAGCCTCTTACAACCTTTTTACAGGTCGACTTGAAGTTGTTTTGGTACTTTATGATCTTAATCACTAGCTGGACTAGTTGTGATTGAACTTGGTTCGACTTTTACTGTGTCTGATGTCATGTACTAGCTGCAGTACTCGTGTTTAGTCTAAACTTGGTCCGACATTGCATGTGTGACAGGTTGTGCTGTCAGCACTGTTATTTTGGGATTGATTTGTCATGGATGGTAATTGTTGTTTAGAAACTTGTTATTATCGCTATAATGATGTTTCGACTTTATGGTAATTGTTCATTATTGTGTCTGGAAACATGATTGTATTGAATTACCTCAAATAATGAGATCTGAAATGAATTTGTTTTTATGTTTGGATGGAATGTATTGTACCAGCCTGGCCCAGAATTTAAAACTGATTTGGCCTGGTCCAGTCAAAATTTGGACCGGTCCATTTTCACTTAATGGGCTTCAGCCCATGTTTAAAATTGATCTAGTCTATTACTTTATGACGAACTACAGTATCACAAATTTTATTGCCACATCATCCTCTAGACAGTGCAACGCCACATGGAGGATACTATTTTATGACGATTTTACACTAAGTAGTAATGAAATGAAAGCGTCATTGATTAATGACGCCTGTATAATCATCATAAATAAATCATGATAAAAATGAACTGAGTCATTATAAAAGGTCTTTTATGACCACCTTTCTATGATGAAAAGTAAATCACGACTGTGTCCTCATAAAATGACTACTGTAACATAAAAAAAGCTATTCTATGACGAAATGAAAACGTCATGGAAGGTCAAATTTCTTGTATTGATCTATGATCTAATGTGTTAGGATAAGTTATATAAGCAAGATTACAGATAGGATTGTGTATAATTTCACCTGGATCAACATTTTTGGATGATCTACCTGTTAAATAAAATGCACTTTTTTTGATGATGCGCCGGGAATGAACAATAAAATATCACACATGCAAGCCTTTTGTTTTTTGAAACGTTCAGGAGTAGTATTTTGTTTTTGTTTTTGTGTTCTTTTCATTACTATTACTTACTAGGTTGTAAACAATTGAGTAGATGTTTTTTTTACTTTGCATTTTTTTACAAAGTCTCATTTTTTACATTTTTATTGAATACTTGTTGTGGTTAATAGTCGCACCTGTGTATCGTATTAAGTGGACTATGTAAAGTGGAATAGTTACTTATTACGTGTTTTGACAGGTGTATAATATTTGATCTTTATATTAATAGTTCTACTTTATAAATAGTTCTATCCTATATTACGTCAACTAATATGACATGTCGTTTTATTAAGTATATTTTTATGTGTAAGGATAGCATGTGTGTGTCGCACATGCAAAATACTAGTTGTTAATTAGTCCCTGTTATAAAGTAATTAATCCTAATTAGATGTTGCTTACTACGAATAATGCATGATTAGTCCTAGATCTAGGGTCCTGATTCGGTTAGCATGTAGAAGGAGGGGAACTATGTCGAAATGATCCAAATCATAAAAGTTTTCCTCTGTTTTCCCCAAAATCCGAGCTAATCCTACACCAAAATCAAGAGGCAAACAATGTTTTACGTACCTAATGTGATGATTGATTAAGGTCGTCGGGTCGTAGTCATCGACTAGTCGGCGTTTGCGATCTGGCCATGTGCGAGAACCCCTAAAACTCGGTGACTGCGAGTCGCTGGACCTCTTTCAGCGCCGCACGCGAGCCATCGCTCACACGCACGATCGAGGTTCCACTCGACAAAGCCACGCGCAACCAACGCCGCACGCGTGCTCATGTTGCTGCTCACGAGCGAACGCGCCGTCGCTGCTATCTTCGTCCTGGACCTCGTGCTACAGCTCCACTGCTCATGGGCAAGCAGTGTCCTCGCTTGCCGTTGCATAGCGCCGCCGCACAGCTGTGCTGGAGGCGGGGGCGGGAAGAATGAGGCTAGGGTTACGGTTCCCTAGCCGGCTGTAATTTGTGTTCGGCCGCAAATCACTCGTGACCGTCCATCCTAGATGAACAGCTGCAGTCTCACGGGCCAAAGGGGCTTGGGGGGGGGGGGGGGGGGGGGGGGAGGTTTTGGGCCGCCCAATTTCGGCCTGCTCCGCGCAAAGCCATGGGGCGCTTTCATTTCTTTTCGTAATTTTTGCTTATGGGCCGGATTATTTTATGACTAGGCCGCGCTCCATTTCTCAATTTTTGTACTAATGAGCTGCACGCTTAAGTGGACCGTAGTATGGGCTATTGTTAATTTTCTGGGCCACCTTATGTTCTTTTTAAGTTTTCTTATCAGTGAATTTTATGCTGTTAATTTTCCGCTGCTTAATGCATCTATTGTCCGAATTAAATTGAACCAACGAGATATTTATTTTGGGAATTTTATGTTCATCTTAATTTTTGTGGCATGTACTTAATTTCTGACCAATGTTGATTTAATTATATGTCATATTGCAAAGTTAATGTTAATTTTCACTTCTGCCTAACGGTGATGTGAGAATTTATAATTTGATTGACATGCATTAACCTAACCAAAGCAACCAACATGGGGTTATTTTCTATGCATACTAATTTTTTTAGTATTATTAATGTTGTTTACTAATGTATATGTTTTTCTTCTTGCATTAATGGCATTGAGAAGCTTCATGGCAACAACTTTTCCACATAAAAATATCAGTTGTTGATCTCTTTTGGTATGCTTGAGCTTGATTATGTCTTTGAGAATAATAAGCCTGTGGATACAACCACTGAACCCAGACGCCTCTGGATCGAGCGGAGGAGGCGATCCAGCGGGCGTAGGCACCCATGACCTGGTGGACCCAGGTAGGAGGCGCGCGCGATGGTCTGGCCAGCTTCGAGCAGGCGTGCGTGTGGGCTAGGTGGGCCTAGGCTAGGCCCACTTCATGCATGGGCCAGGTGGGCCTAGGCAGGGCCTACTTTGTGCGTCGCTTGTGTGTGGGTCAGATGGGGCCCGCTTCGTGCTAAGGAGTCCACATGAATTAGGAGTTCTTTTTCGAGAAGGTAGACCTGACCCAATAAGTGTTTTACAACATTTTTCACATGAAATTTTTATAGCAAACTGTTAAAGCAACATTTGCACACGCGGGCGATTAACGGGCATCTGTATGGGGGCAAGATTGCCACTGTGATTCCATCCAATTTGCAACATCGTTCAACGAGCCAAAAGCTACGTACCTTACTAATCTGATCATGCTCACTACTAACCCGCTCAAATACACAAGACAGCTTATCATTAAGCCCAGATATATCCTGTTTCAGGACAAGCAATGAAATAGAATGAAAAAATTTGGGGAATGAATAATAGTTATTATATACAAAATTTCACCAGAGGAGCCGATTATGAATATACAACTACTGAACAAGAATCTAAGGCACAAAATGGTTGATAATCTAATGCTCACAGAGTTACAGTATATCAGAGTTCTAGTATCCAGTGTGTAGTACATATTCATGATGCAATCATCAAGAACAAGAATTAGGGACAACATTGTTGGAAATTGTGAGAGACGAACAGTTTGGGGGGAGCTAACCCGGTCTACCCTCTATTTCTCTGCCTTTTCTGTGGTGCCGCTCACAATGCGTACTCCACTTTCAGACGTTATAAATTTCGTCTGTATTTCAGAATACCGTGAGACTCCTGAATCATGTCATCAACCATGATCAGACATGTCAGTTTACTGAGTCTAAAATATTTTCAGTCCGTAGCACACATGTGCAAGTCATATGCCATGATCAGATTGTTTAGTTAAGATTAATTCCAATTCGATCATGTGGGTTAACAGTCTGTAGAGCTGATCCTACAAGATAAATCTAGCCATTCCGTTATACTATACCCGGGTTAAATTAATATGTATGTACATAAACAAAATTTTAGTAGAGTCAATCTCGATAAATTCCTCTACTGTTTCAGCATAAATGTTCTTGACACCTCGAGTAAAAGTTTTTCTCGAGTGATAAAAATTTCACATCAACAACCATTTTCCATCACACTAATAATATTAATTCCATATTGAGTATATATCAATAACCAATATATATATATAGACTGATTAATGTTGAAAGACATAATTCCAACAAGCATGAGCATGATCAAATTGGATATAAGCACATGAATTATGTTCCACTGAAGAAAACAACAAATTTCATCTGAAGTGAAGTATTATTCTCGAAAAGCAAACACATTCTCATCTGCATAATGTTTGATGGTGCATGGGGACACACATGAAAACTAAGACAGCAAATTCAAGCATAGAGTGAAACCACAGGTTCTCATATTATTACAAAAGAAAATTATAGATTTTTTAGATAATGAAATGGAATTATAGATAGAACGCAACTGGATTCTTTAGAAATTTGATAGATACTTCAGGCACTTCATAATATTGAACCTGTCGCCTGTCACCTATCAGCAAGTTTCCATCACTGTCATATTCGAGAGAGAATTTGGTCAATCGAAACATATGTCTGTTGGGAAACGGGTAGGCTACGATAGCATATAAAATTTCTACCGTTCAACCAGGAAACCTTGCAAGAGGGAATCATGGATCGTTACCATTAGACGCGCAGGTGGAGCGGAAGCGAATGTTGGAGCAACTCGTCCAACGTAGTCGCGCATCGATATAGAGGAAGTAGTCGATCACGTCAAACGTCTCCTCCTAGTCCAGCCGTTCGGCACCACAACAACAACAGCGCCTCCTCACGGTATCCACACGTACGGGGTTGGAACACCGTGCGCGGCATGCTAGCATCGGCAACACGGTTAGGGTTGTGGGCGAGAAAGAGAGTAGCGCGGCGGCTAGGGTTATGGACTGGTGGGTTACCACACCCCTTGCCCCACCTCCACTTATATAGACCCTTCTAATGGGCCTCGATAAGTTGGCCCATTAGTGGACTAATCCCTCACGGACCAATATCCGTATGACCCTCACATAAGAATCAAATTCGTAATGTCTCTTGGGCATATCTCCAACAATCTCCCACTTGCACTAGAGATAATCACATAGGCAAGCGATGTTCCAACCCGTTAAGTGTGTAACCCGTTAGGTTCATATGTACACGATAATGATGTGAAAACCTATTTTCAAATTATAAATCAATAGCGGCACCTAGCAGCACATACTGATTCTCGTGTACACATAAAGATCATATCGGCTGAACCTTTGACATACGCATTCAGCGATCCCTTTGTCTCACGATATCAGTCAAACTCAAGGCGAGATACATGCCATCCCTGTGATAGCTCGACCATTTACTCGAACGTCTAGTGGATTTATCATGACTAACTCTTAGTCATCGTGATTAACTTTTAATCACTTTGGCATGGTCATGCACTTCTAAATCCATCTAACTCAAGGGGCCCAGAGATATCTCTCCTGTTATTAGGAGGGGTAAATTCCGTCTTGACCGCTCACATCCCACGACATGTTTCATAACATATCCGAAAACTACCTTTTTGACTACCCAGTTACGGATAGCGTTTGGTAACCCCTAAGTATGCTACTACGTATTCTGGAAATCAATAACGATCTCATGTCTAAGGATCCCGAAGGTACATCATTCAAGACAACGACTGATGGCACAAATATAACATCTTGGCAGAGTCTTTTAGTGGGTCAATCCAACACCATGTTCTCCAACATGTGTCCACATTATTGATTTGATATCTCCATATCAATGATCTGTGAAATATGATCATCAACCAATACATGTGCTAGTCCATGAATCATTATTGTCCTACATAATAGTTAGGAACTAGGGATCATTTAGGATAATATTATGAAAAACAATGAGTTTCACAAACAAGTCACGTACTTATCAATCAATGCAATAATTATTATCCATGGAACAGAATAACACTTTATTTAATCATACATAAACATAGACATTACACAATCTCTCATACATTAATCATGCAGATATCTAATACCCATGGATCTCATATGTGCCTCATGCTTGGGCTGAGAGAGAGGCTTTGTCAACGGATCAGTGATGTTTGAATCCGTGTGCACCTTGCATATCTTTATATCACCTCGAGCGACGATGTCCCTGATGAGGTGATAACGCCGTAGTACGTGTTTGTTCTTTTGATGTGCTCTACGCTCCTTGGCTTGCGCAATGGCACCACTATTGTCACAATAGAGATACACTGGACTGGACGCACTAGGAACCACACCCAACTCAGAAACAAATTTTCTGATCCAAACAACTTCCTTTGCAGCTTCTGAAGCGGCAAGGTACTCGGCCTCCATTGTTGAGTCAGCAACCGTATCTTGCTTGGAACTCTTCCAGCTTACCGCGTCTCCATTGAGGCAAAACACATATCCAGATTGCGATCTCGAATCGTCTTTGTCGGTTTGGAAGCTAGCATCAGTGTAACCATTTATAACGAGCTCTTCCTCACCTCCATAGACTAGGAACATATCCATAGTTCTTCTCAAGTACTTTAGGATATTCTTACTAGCCATCCAGTGAGCTTCTCCTGGGTTTGATTGGAATCTGCTTGCAGCGCTTAGAGCAAAAGCTATATCTAGGCACGTACGTATCATGGCATACATGATGGATCCGATAGCCGAAGCATATGGGATCACTCTCATCTTCTCTATCTCATCAGGTGTCGAAGGACACTGAGTCTTGCTAAGAGTAATGCCATGCGACATGGGCAAGAAACCTTTCTTGGAATCTTGCATATTGAACCGTTTCAATACCTTGTCGATGTATGTGTCTTGGCATAATCCAGTTAGCCTTTTTAATCTATCTCTATAGATCTTAATGCCCAAAATGTAAGCTGCCTCGTCCTTCACAGAAAAACTATTTCTCAAAGAAGTCTTAACAGTTTCAAGCATTGGAATATCATTAACGATCAGCAATATGTCATCCACATAAAGGACCAGAAAGACAAGCGCGCTCCCACTAGCCTTTTTGTAAACACAAGGCTCTTCTTCATTTTTAATGAAGCCAAACCCTTTGACTACCTCATCAAAGTGAAGATTCCAACTCCGAGATGCTTGCTTTAGTCCATAAATGGACTTTTGAAGCTTGCATATCTTCCTAGCATTTTGTGGATCGACAAAACCTTCAGGCTGTGTCATGTACACATCCTCACTTAGGTTTCCATTAAGGAAAGCCGTTTTGACATCTATTTGCCATATCTCATAATCATAAAATGCGACAATTGCTAGAAGGATCCGTATAGACTTTAGCATGGTGACGGGCGAGAAGGTCTCATCATAATCAACCCCTTGAATTTGCTTAAAACCTTTCACCACCAATTGTGCCTTATAGATGTGAACATTTCCATCCATGTCTATCTTTTTCTTAAAAACCTATTTACACTCAATGGTTTTTACACCATCAGGCGGATCTATCAAGTTCCAAACTTGATTTTCTCTCATGGATTCTAATTCGGATCTCATGGCTCCAAGCCATTTCTCAGAGTCCGGTCCCATCATTGCTTCACCGTAAGTCTTAGGCTCATCATTGTCTAACAACAATATGTCACGTTGCCCCGTGGTTAGGAGCATGAACTTTTCAGGAGCGCGACGTGCCCTTTCTGACCTACGTGGGGCTGGTGTTTCAACAATTGGTTCAACAACAACTTGTTCATCCAATTGTGGTATAGTGGAAGAAGAATTTTTTTTGGAGCTTCTTGGATTTCTTCAAGTTGCACCGTTCTCCCACGTACCCTTTTAGAGAGAAACTCTTTCTCTAGAAAAACACCATTACGAGTGACAAACACTTTGCCCTCTTCCCGGTTGTAGAAATAATAACCTTTGGTTTCCCTAGGGTATCCTACAAAGAAGCATTTATTAGACTTGGAAGAAAGCTTATCAGACGTCATACATTTTACATAAGCCTCACATCCCCAAATCTTAAGAAAAGACAAACCAGGATGCTTCCGAGTCCATATCTTATATGGTGTCCTTTCCACGGATTTAGATGGAACCCTATTAAGTGTGAAAGCGGCAGTTTCTAGAGCGTATCCCCAGAAGGATAATGGAAGATCACTTTGGCTCATCATAGACCTAACCATGTCTAACAAGGTTCGGTTCCTCTATTCGGATACTCCATTCCATTGGGGCGTTCCTGACGGAGTCCATTGTGGAACAATTCCATATTGCTTTAGATGTTCACCAAATTCATGGCTCAAATATTCACCACCACGATCAGATCGTAGGAGTTTAATAGTCTTGCCCAATTGATTTTGTACTTCATTTTGAAATTCTTTAAACTTTTCAAAGGATTCAGACTTATGCCTCATTAAGTAGATGTAACCATATCTACTAAAGTCGTCGGTAAAAGTTATGAAGTACTGAAAACCACCTCTGGCCGTGCAACTCATTGGTCCACATACATCCGTATCTACAAGTCCCAATAGTTCACTCGTCCTCTCATTATTTCCTGTGAAAGGAGACTTAGTCATTTTGCCAAGTAAACAAGACTCACATGTGTCAATTGATTCAAAATCAAAAGAACTTAGAAGACCCTGTATGGAGCTTCTTTATGCGCTTCTCGTTTATATGACCTAAATGACAATGCCAAGTATATGTGGGATTCAAATCATTAGGTTTGAGCCTTTTCGCATCAATGTTATAAATAGGCTTATTCTCAAGATCTAAGTAATATAATCCATTCACCAATGGGCAATTACCATAGAGAATATCATTCAAATAAATGGAACAACACTTGTTCCTTATTATGACCTCATAACCATCATGTTCCTCCAAACACTTTGAAGAAATAATATTTTTGCCTAAGGCGGGAATATAATAACAATTATTTAACTCCAAAACTAATCCTGATAGTAATGAAAGTGGATAAGTTCTGACGGCCAACGCAACAACCTTTGCACCGTTGCCGACACGAGCTTCCACCTCGCCCTTTGTACACTTCCTTGCTTCTTTAAGCCCCTGCAACGATTTGCAAGTATGAATCATTGATCCGTATCAAATACCCATGAATCATAAGGACATGTAGCAACATTATTAATTTTAATAACATTGATACCTGAATTAGAAGTGTCTCCACGCTTCTTCTTCAGCTCTTCCAGATAAATCTTGCAATTCCTCTTCCAATGACTAGTTTTCTTGCAGTGAAAACAAGGATCACCAGCCGCCGGTTTAGGATTAGGAGCTACTGCAGGTTTAGGCTTAGTGCCAGAGATTTTATCAGTAGCCTTAGCCTTAGCCTTTCGCTTTTGCTTCTTGCTATCCTTTTGAACTAAGTTAACTTGACTTGGACCAGATTTCTTGATGCTTGCCTCAGCTATCTTAAGCATCCCATGCAACTCAGCCAATGTCTTCTCCATGCTATTCATTTGAAAGTTCAAAATGAAAGGCTCATAGCTCGCGGGAAGCGACTGGAGAATCACATCTGTGGCCAAATCAGGGTGTAGAGCAGCACCAAGTTTCTCCAGATTCTCAATGTAACCAATCATCTTGATCACATGAGGACTGACATAACCATTTTCAGCTAGCCTGCACGCAAACAATGACTTTGAGATGTTGTACCTCTCAGACCTTGCTTGGTTCTCAAACATACCACGGAGTCCCTCAATCATATTGTGGGCATCCACGTTCTCATATTGCTTCTGAAGCTCAGAGAACATAGTGGCAAGCATGAGATAGCTAACATCAATTGCATCATTGGTTTGCTTCTCATACTCCCTTTTCTGAGCGGCAGTAGCATTATCTGGTAGATCATTAGGATAGGAAAGCTCTAGAACATATTCCTTTTTCTCTTGCTTGAGAACAATTCTCAAGTTGCGATACCAATCAATAAAGTTTGTTCCACTAAGCTTCTCTTTTTCAAGAATCGAGCGTAAATTGAAAGTGTTACTAGCGGTTGGTGCCATGATCTACAACAGAAATTATGCGAACATAAGCACTATGTAAATGTAAAATTCTTATTAAACATTTTAATAAAAAATCATTATTCCACTATATGCTTGGAACCGTTTTCCCTCAAAACGACATATAGTGGTTCAAGATCCATATTCAACTTAGATCCTAGTGAGCTTTGGCATCACCGCTAGAAATCTAGTGACATAGGTAAGCAACACTTTGCTAATCACATCCCTATGTGACTCTTGTTTGTTGGCTAGCATCACATGCCCTGGCGCCAACATCATGCCCCAAAGCCCAAAACTGTTTTGATAGCTTTGTTAATTAAACCAATACTATGCATGTAAATGTCTGACATTTACCCTAATAATTAAGATAGTTGAGATACTCTACTTTGGCAGACATACCATACAACGATCATAATTTTAATAGGTGCAGCTATTGGAAGGGCATATAATTTAATTTTTTCTTGAGGGAACCTATTCTAACATGTTAATCGTATCCTATATAAATAACACATGAAAGAATAGGATGACAGGAACATCATCACAGGCAATCATATTAACTGTGAAATAGTATGGCCCTTTCAATTTGGTGATCTCCATCTCCATTGCCATCGTCATGTCCCCCATCCCACCAACCATCATGCTTGAGGCCTCCATGATTTAACATTTAGCTACTACAACTTATAGCTAGTAATAAATTACATGAGAATATCAAGCATCACAGGTCGACACGCAGGCCGTTATACAGTAATATGACAGCCTCAACCCAGCTGTAATTAATCATGGCACATAGGCCATGCAAATCACATACATACATCCATGCATATCTTGGACCATACCATTCACAACATTCTCTGCAAAAACAAGTTAGGCGAGAAGCGAATGCTAACGTGTGGCCAAAAAGGGGTGTAATAATCTAGGTGTGTCCCCACCGGATTTCATAGATCGTATCTATGAAATCACAATGGAAATCCTATTGGGAAAATCATATTTGCCCGATTTCGAGTCATTCATAATGCCTCAGTTTTCCATTTGGTTTTCATGAGTAGACTGCGGTATATGATCATGATACTATTGGCTCCTCTACTGACGCACGCAGTTAGTCCCGATGGTGATTCCAGCCGGTAGGGACAAGTCACACGCATGTATCGCTATCCGTCCATTACCTTGTGAACCTCCCTATCACCATTGATCTAATCAACCCGTACATAAAAACATGTAATAGATCTAATCTAATACATCAGCATATCAACTATATACACAAGATCTAGATCACAAACTACACAAGGTCAGCTCTGATACCACTGTTAGGGAACAGGTAGGCTACGATAGCATATAAAATTTCTACCATTCAACCAGGAAACCTTGCAAGAGGGGATCATGGATCGTTACCACTAGACACGCAGGCGGAGCGGAAGCGAATGTTGGAGTAGCTCGTCCAACGTAGTCGCGCGTCGATGTAGAGGAAGTAGTCGATCACGTCAAACGTCTCCTCCTAGTCCAGCCGTTCGGCACCACAGCAACAGCGGCGCCTCCTCGCGATATCCACATGTACGGGGTTGGAACGCCGTGCGCGGCGTGCTAGCACCGGCAACACGGTTAGGGTTGTGGGCGAGAAAGAGAGTAGCGTGGCGGCTAGGGTTATGGACTTGTGGGTTACCACACCCCTTGCCCCACCTCCACTTATATAGACCCTTCTAATGGGCCTCGACAAGTTGGCCCATTAGTGGACTAATCCCTCACGGATCAATATCCGTATGACCCTCACATACGAATCAAATCCGTAATATCTCTTGGGCATATCTCCAACAATGTCGCCAATCCTCCTGCTCATCATTAGCACATTTCTCCATTACTTGTATAGTTGTATGCCCTGCACAAGGCAGAAATTGCATTCTCTAGACAAGGGTCGCACCTAGGTGCTCCTCCTTACTGAACAGCTTCTCCTGGTTGGCACCTACATGCTCCTTAGCTAGGGCCTTACTGAGCAGCCTCTCCTTGTTAAGCCTTTGTGCTGGGGCTGGCATTGCCCACCATTATTGATGATGTCATCAGAACTTATGACAGTGCGTGAGTACAGGTGGCCCAGGGTGACAGGGTCTATTGAGAGACCAACAAAGGAATACAGATCACTGTCAAACTGACCACGATCATTGAAGGCAGGGTCCAATCACCAACTTTTTCCATGTGAACGCCACTGTGTCCAAGGTGAAGGTAGCCTTATTAAGACTGACTCCAACAGTCAATAGGCAAATAGGAGAGGCAAAAGCCACTTGCCTCTTGTATACAATGATTTGACGAGGCAATTTTGAAGAATGTAATTTTGGCTCTTGATGAGGAGATCACTTTCATGAATACACACAACACTCTTCTAGTTCTGGACTTGCAAGGTCTAATGACTAGAACTCGTACACGATGACTAAATTTAGAGGTGAGCTCGTTCCTTCGTTCTTCAATATATGTCACTTTTGAGAATGGTTTGCTACCTAATGATTATATTATAATTAGGAACCATAGAGAGGACTAGGAGATGATGGAGGAAGGACTTGGGGACATGGAGGACCAGTAAGGGCATGGAAGCCAAGGTGGAGGCCCAATCGAAACCGACTTCGAGTCTGTTTTGGGCCCCCGGACCAGTCTGCATTAAAACAGACGCTCAAGACGCATACGGACTCAGATTTGGATGTTTTTACATATGCATGGAAAGCTAAATAAAAGACCTTTCCAATACCACCGGGTTCATGTCAAAAGTCATCCAGAGTCATTAGGAAGCGTCGAAACAAAAGAGGGTCCAGAATTTGTTTCGGTGCTGCGTCACCCATTTTTGGCCTTTGGGCTTTGTATCCAGTTGAGCCCAATTAGGGGTGCATCTAGAGGGTCTTGCACGATCCTAGGATCTTCAGAGATAGCCGCCATCGCACCATTAGGTTTCAGGTTTTGCTTAGATTATTCTGTTCATAATAGTTTTGCCATCATCACGGTTTGTGAGACACCAACTTTATGAGATTCATAATACATCTGCAATTGTGTTGCATTCTTCTTTGTTCTTGCTTGTGTTCTTGATTCACAGGCCTCCATAGTTTCCACTTTCCGCTGCATCCATCCCGCCAAAAAAATTCCTACCTGATTCCAATCCCGACCCCAAACCCGACTCGGGTTCTTGCAAACCGGCTTCGACACACCTTCAGTAAAACGACCATAACTTTTCGCTCGGTTGTCCGTTTTAGTTGAAATGTTTATAGGAGCTTCGTGACTCGATTTAAGCCTACCACAAACTAACATAGTCCGTTTGGGATTCTCAAAAAAATTAAAATAAATTGGGAAGGTAATGAAAAAATTCATTCAAGTTGAAACCCAATGTTTTATGAAACTTTCAGATTTTCTGTAGGCCACATGCTACCTTCGTTTGAGCTGAAATTTTCTATGGATTCTCTCCCATTGTTCGTGAATTGGAGAAAAATATCAAAAAAAATAAAATAAAAAAGTAAATAAATTTGAGATTTCTACTAGTTCTCCATCTAGCCCCCCCCCCCCCCCCCCCGGGGATTTCTGGGTTTGGCTGTTTTACACTTAGACCCCTACTATCGGCTGTGTTCCTTTGTCTACTTGTTTCTGCCTTGCTATCAATACTGTTCTAGGATATAGTTAGACTAGCAACGAGGAACAAGTTACTTAGGGCACTTATTCAGCTTTACTCTCTGTCTTTGATTTGTGTGCCACTCATATATATATATTTGACCTTCCTAGCTCTACATATTTCTTCTGGATAACACATGTTATTTTGTGACCCTTGCAATCATGGATCACACCTCATTGGTATCTTTTGCTTTGCTTTTTAGAACATTGTAAGAGCTTTGTAAGGAGCTTCCTTTAGACTGTGTTGAGAGGCACCACTGCTTAGTAATTTTGTAGGGATAACCTTCACTGTTTGTTCCCTATTTTGGTGTTTCTGATGGCAGGAAGCGATGATGGAGAGGTGACTTCGCCCTCCAAATTTGATGAGTATGTGAGCCAATGACAACTATAGAAGGCTTTATAGGCTGCTTAGAGTGATTTGGCAGAGATGATCATCAGGGCCGTCACTAATGCGGTCAGCAAGCTACATATTGGAGAAAGCATTAAGCGGTTGGAGAAGAGGGTCTCCAAGCTAACCGATCAGGTTGTCGAATTGCAGACTGCTCACAAGACCAACGACACCCTCACCAACAACAATGAAGAAGGCGACCATGACGAAGACACGGTGTATGCTGCTAATGGCATCGTGGATAGGGCTGCTACAAGGATCATGAGATTACGGTGTCATTTGAACCATAACACTCAAAGTATGGGTGGTTTCCATAACAACAACCGTCGGCCACAAGGTAACAATCATGGTCGTGTTCCTGATGATCCGTATGCTAAAATTAAGTTTTCAATTCCTTCGTTTTTAGGTCAGTATGATGGTGATGCTTATCTTGATTGGAGATGACTGTAGAGCAAAAATTTAATGCCTACCTTGTTCCTGAACAACATAGAGTTAGACAAGCCACTAGTGAGTTTAAGAACTTCGCTATTGTTTGGTGGAGTGGTCTAGCTGTTGAAACTGATTTGCCTACTACTTGGGAAGAACTTAAGGTAGCAATGCATCATCATTTTGTTCCTCCTTTTTATAGAGAGATCATAATAAACTGCAGCGCTTAGAACAAGGAGATAAAACTGTTCAGGAGTACTTTAGTGAGCTTCAGAAGGGTTTGATTCGTTGTGCTATAGTTGAAAAAGTAGAGGATCGGATTTGTGACTTTTATTCTAGTTTGAGAAAAGAAATTCAGGACATCCTTGATTGTAAAGAATTTTTTTACGCTCAACCAGTGTTTCTAGTATGCTATGCTTGCAGAGAAAGAATCGCAAGGATTTTTCCAGGCTTTTGAGGCGTACAAAAAATCCAGTCATACCTTCCACCCACCGTGGCCGACGGGGTCTTTGGGGCTGCCCAAGCCATCGTTTCAGATGCCTTCACTAGCACCTTCAACAGCCAAGGGACCTACTACTGCTTCTGTCACACCAAGACCTTCTGTGGTCTTAGGTAAAAATTCTATGCAAGTACCAGCTAGTAGTGCATCCTCTATCGCCTTGATAGGACGTACTACAGGGATTCAGTGCCACCGCTGCCATGGACTTGGTCACGTATAGAAAGATTGCCCAAGTAGGCGAGCATATATGGTGATAAATGATGGCGGTTATATGAGCACCTCCGATGTGGAGGATGAGGAGGAGGATGTCGCTGCCACCAGTGGTGACCTTGTCCTTGGAGGCGGAGACACCATAGGCTACATGAATATTATTGTGTAGTGTGTGCTTAGCACACAAATCCAGCAGCCCGAGATGATGCAGCGACATAACTTGTTCCAGATTTTCTTCATCATCAAGAACCACCGAGCATGTGTCATCATTGATGGAGGAAGCTACATCAATCTGGTGAGTTCTGATGTGGTCCAAAAGCTTGCTTTGACCACATGACCACATCCACATCCATACTACATTCAATGGTTAAACAACTCTGGAAAAGCTAAGGAAACATAAACTTGCAGAGTTCCTTTTTTTCATTGGTTCTTATGTGGATTCTGTTGATTGAGATGTTGTACCCATGCAAGCATGTTCACTTTTATTGGGTCGACCTTGGGAATTTGATAATGATGCGGTACACCATGGTAAAAGTAATAAGTACACTTTTATGCATAAAGGAACTAAAATTACTTTGGTACTAATGACCCCTGCTGAAATTGTACAAGTTGATTTAGAAAGAGCTGCTAGTTTGAAAAATATAGGTCCAAAATATCAGCAATCTGTTGATTCTGATTTACACCTAGTAATGTTAATGATTTTTCAAGTTCTAAGGGTGGTTCATATCTTGTAACAAAATCTGAGCTTGCTAAAATTTCTGCTGCTGATGATATTTGCTATGTTTTGATATTCAAACAAGCATTGTTTTCGCTTGATGATATTGCTTCTAGTGCTTTGCCTCCTGCTATCACTAACATTTTGCAAGAGTATGAGGATGTTTTCCCATCTGAGATACCCCCGGGATTTCCACCTTTGAGAGGGATTGAGCATCAAATTAATTTGATTCCGGGTGCTACTTTGCCAAACCGTGATGCCTATAGGACCAACGCTGAGGAGACTAAGGAGATACAATGACAAGTCTATGACCTTTTGGATCGTGGGTGTGTTCGTCAATCACTTAGTCCTTGTGCTGTCACTGTACTTTTGGTTCCTAAGAAAGGTGGTACTTGGCGTATGTGTGTAGATTGTAGAGCTATAATTTTCACTAAAATTGACTTGCGTAGTGGCTACCATCAAATTAGAAAGGAACTTGGAGATGAATGGAAAATAGCTTTCAACATCAAATTTGGATTGTATGAGTGGTTAGTAACGCCTTTTGGATTAACTAATGCACCTAGTACTTTCATGCATTTGATGAATGAGGTTTTAAGAGCTTTTATTGGCAAATTTGTGGTAGTTTATTATGATGATATCTTAATTTATAGCAAGTCAATGGATGAACATATGAATCATTTACGTGCTATTTTTGATGCTTTGAGAACTACATGTTTGTTTGGTAACCTTGAGAAGTGCACCTTTTGCATGGATTGAGTTTCTTTTCTTGGCTATGTTGTGACTCCATAGGGAATTGAGGTGGATGAGGTGAAGATTGAAGCCGTTAAGAGCTGGCCTGTACCAAAAACTATCACACAGGTGAGAAGTTTTCTTGGTCTTGTAGGTTTCTACCACCGCTTTGTCGAAGATTTCAGCACCATTGCCGCACCATTGCATGAGTTGATAAAGGACATTGAGTTTCATTGGGGTAAGATACATCATGAGTACTTTGATGCTTTGAAAGACAAACTTACACATGCACCACTGCTGCAACTTCTTAACTTTGATAAGACTTTTGAGCTTGATTGTGATGCTAGTGGTATAGGCATTGGTGGTGTTTTGATGCAAGATGGTAAACCTGTTGCATACTTTAGCGAAAAAATTATTGGGCCTGTTTTGAATTACTCCACTTATGATAAGGAATTATATGCTCTTGTACGTTCCTTAGAGATGCGGTGTCATTATTTGTTGCCCAATGAATTTGTTATTCATTCTGATCATGAATCACTTAAGTATATTCGCTCACAAAGCAATTTGAACCGTAGACATGCTAAATGGGTTAGAGTTTATTGAGTCTTTTCCTTATATTATTAAACATAAGAAAGGGAAGGATAATGTGATCGCTGATGCTTTATCTAGGCGCTATACTTTATTGTCTCAACTTGATTGTAGAATTTTTGGACTTGAGGCAATTAAAGAACAATATGCTGCTGATATTGATTTGAAGGATGTATTGCTGCACTGTAAAGAAGGTCATGCATGGAACATATTTGTGTTGAATGATGGATTCTTGTTTAGAGCTAACCACCTATGCATTTCAGTTGGTTCCGTTCATCTTTTGTTGTTATATGAGGCGCATGGAGGTGGATTGATGGGTCATTTTGGTGCCAAGAAGACGGAGGATATTTTGTCCACACTTTTCTTTTGGCCAAGGGTGAGGAAAGATGTTGAGCGTTTTGTTGCTCGCTGCACTACATGTCAAAAAGATAAGTCTCGCTTGAATCCACATGGTTTAGACATGCCACTTCCTGTTCCTTCTATTCCTTGGGCGGATATTTCTATGGACTTTATTTTAGGATTGCCTAGGACTAAGAGGGGGAGTGATAGCATTTTTGATGTTGTGGATCGTTTTTCTAAGATGGCACAGTTTATACCATGTCATAAAACTGATGATGCTAGTCATATTGCTGATCTCTTTTTCAAAGAAATTGTACGTTTGAGTGGTATGCCTTCTACTATTATTTCAGATCATGATGCAAAATTCTTGAGTCACTTTTGGCGCACACTTTGGCATAAGTTGGGTACAAAGTTGCTGTTTTCTATAACTTGTCACCCACAAACTGATGGACAAACTGAAGTGGTGAACCACACTTTGGGCACTATGTTGCTAGCTATTTTGAAGAAAAGTTTAAAGCAATGGGAAGAATGTTTGCATCATGTTGAGTTTGCTTATAATTGGACAACATATTCTACTACCAAGGTAAGTCCCTTCAAGGTAGTGTATGGTTTTGATCCCCGTACTCCACTTGATATCCTTCCTCTATCTATTGGTGAGAGAGTTCATGTTGATGCTAAGGAGCGTGCTGAATTTATTTTACAAATGCATGAGACCACTAGACTTAGCATTGAAAAGATGAATGAAAAGTATAAAATTGCTGGTAGTAAAGGTAGAAAGGAAGTAAAGCTTGACGTCGGATATTTAGTGTGGTTACATTTGAGAAAGGATAGATTTCTAGATTTGAGAAAGTCTAAATTAATGCCTAGAGATGATGGTCGATTCAAAATAATTGAGAAGATTAATGATAATGAATATAAACTTGAGTTGCCGCCCGAGTTCGGGGTTAGTCCTACTTTTAACATTTCAGATTTGAAACCATACTTGGGAGAAGAGGATGAGCTTGAGTCGAGGACGACTCCATTTCAAGAGGGGGAGGATGATGAGGACATCACTTCTATGGATACACACAACACTCCTCCAGTTCTGGACTTGCAAGGTCCAATGACTAGAGCTCGTGCACGATGACTAAATTTAGAGGTGAGCTTATTCCTTCATTCTTCATTATGTCAGTTTTGAGAATGGTTTGCTAGCTAATGATTATATTATGATTAAGAACCATGGAGAGGACTAGGTGATGATGAAGGAAGGACTTGGGGACATGGAGGACCAGCAAAGGCGTGGAAGCCAAGGTGGAGACCCAATCGAAACCGACTTCGAGTCTGTTTCGGGAGCCTGGACCATTCTGTATTAAAACAGACGCCCAGGACGCATACGGACTCGGATTTGGACATTCTACATATGCATGGAAATCTAAGGAGAAGACCTTTCCAATGCCACTAGTTGCATGTCAAAATTCATCCGTAGTCGGGAATCATCAAAACAAAAGAGGATCCAGAATCTGTTTTGGTGCTGCGTCACCCGTTTTTGGCCTTTGGGCTTTGTATCTAGTTGAGCCCAATTGGGGGTGCATCTAGAGGGTCTTGCATGAACCTAGGGTCTTCATAAATAGCCTTCATCGGACCATAGGGTTCAGGTTTTGCTTAGATTATTCTGTTCATAACAGTTTTGCCGTCATCACGTTTTTGAGACCCCAACTTCATGAGATTCATAATACATCTACAATTGTGTTGCATTCTTGTTTGTTCTTGCTTATGTTCTTGATTTGCAAGCAGGGATTAGCCTTCTTAGCGAGGTCAATCATTCTTGAATGGTTGATAACCAGAGGAGACATCGTGTTGCGATTGCGGGGTTTAAAACGTGCTGTTCTGAAGCCGGATCGACTTGTGTGTCGCCTCCGAACAAATCAACTTATCTAGAACCTTTCAGAAGATCGAGAATCCTTGTCCACATCAGCTCTGCTCTCTCCTCAGGTGCAAAATGCATCCCTATTTGCCTTCCTTTGTTGGAGATGGATGCATGGTGCATAGTAGCATTCCGAGAGGCAAAAATGCTTTTGCATGTGCTTGTTAGAGTCAGCCTTAGTGCCATCGCTGCTGGTGCTAATAAGGATGGTGCATTCATCAGGATGCACGGTGTAGGAGGTGATGTGCTTGAAGGACCGAGAAGACAACCAGAGGGGGGGGGGGGGGGTGAATGGGAGCCAATTAAAATTCTTTATAAGAACTTGGCCTATGTCCCAATTACAACCCAAGCCAACCTCTAAACCGATCACCAAGGCTACACATACCAACTGGTGATGTGCTACCCTTAGGAGTGATCAACAACAGTAGTGAAACACAATGGAAACTAAAGAGAACTGCAAAGACTCGAAACAGTCAAAAACTTCAAACAAGTTAGACCTTACTGGACTACCATCGGCGGTGCCGAGAACTACCATCAGTATTGCCGGTTGGCACTCGATTGTGCCGGTCACGTCCATCGATAGTGCCGGTCGAGTACAGCCAAGACACAAAGCTACGGGAAAAACACACAAAAAACAATTTATGAAGGTGGAGAACCAAGGCACAAAACTATGGAAGAAACACACTCAAAACTGAGCTGTTCTGACGAAGAATCGACAATGTCGATCAGGTTATCGGCAGTGCTGGTCCAGGCGATCGACAGTGCTGGTCTAGTCATCTGCAGTGACCGTCGGCACTGCTGGTCCTGCTGGTCCATCAGAAGTTGGTGCCGCCGGCAGTACCCATCGGCACTGCCGGTCGGGCTCGATAGGTTCAGAACAACAACAATGAATCGCAAAGAAAAATTGCAAAACCCTATCAAATGAACTCCAAAAATCACAAAATTTGGACTAAAGATACATCATGGTAGGACGCATCTACTCCAAGTGGAATCACACAAAAAGCTCAAGAATTCATCACGAATTTGAGGATTTCCCAAAAGTTCTAGGGTTTGAATGTTCTTGAGAAAATCCACGAATCAAAGGTGCTCTTGCCTAGGATTAAATCAAGGATCCATAGAGGAATGTTTATGCATGTCCTAGCACCAAGATCCCTCAAGAAATTTGTACCAAAAACCCACTCAATAACAAGATCAAAAATCTCCACGAAAATAGCTCCAAAAATAGAGAAAAAGAGAAATTCAGGATTTAGGGAAAGAGGGAGATCTTGAGCACAAAAATAATTCTCATATCATAGAAAGGTGCTTACAAGATCCATGGATACAAGGCTAGGAAGCCACCCTCTTCCTCCTACTATTTGGAGGAGCAAGAGATGTCTCTCACACACCCACTACTCTCCACTGAAACATGAAGACCTCTCCTAGCACTTTGAATGAAACTTAACACAAGGATAATGGAAAGAGAGGCACCTCTTCCACCAGCCCTACCTCTTCTTATAAAGGCACAAGGTCTATTGTCCACATGACAACTCTACCCTTGACCTACATAACACACCCACCTACCACCGGGGGCATAACCGTCCATCTTTTTCCTCGTCACCTAAATGCCATCGAGCCCTTCGCAACTTTGCTTGCCCTCGACACAAGCTCTATGATGGTGCCACGTGCACCTCCAATCGCCGCCACTGATTTTAAGGTCCAAACCGGGAAACCGCCTTGCATGCTTCTCAAAGCGTGACTTCTTGATGTTGACGCGTGTCAACTTCTCCCACGATCTTAACCACCGGCAAGTCTCTCCTGGTCCCTGTCCATCAGGCCCCCTTATCACTTGCACCGGCATCCCGCTCGCCTTGACTTGATCAAAACGCCGTCTTCATCACCACCACGGTTTTGAGGCTCAACCACGAAACCGTCCGTGCTTCTTGCCTCTCCACGTGTACGGTGTGGATCACCCTTAACTTCACCCGACAACCCGATCGTCCAGCCCCAAGTCTCCTACTTGTGCCCGATCCTCTCACCGTTGACCGCCAAGTCGACTCCAGTTTCCTACACATCATGAGACAAACAAACACATTTCCCAACTCCTGCAATATCACCAATACCTCCACCAACGCCAGTTAGTCATAACCATGATATGCAAACCCATGCAATCCTCGATTTCTGGCATTTCAACTAAAGCACCAAATCTGCTCAAGTCAATTACTCATCATATATATTGCAAACCATGGCACATCTCAACATGGTTTCTCAATCTCCCCCTTGATGAGTACATTGACAACACCAAATGCACAAGAATTAGGATTTGAAATGAGAAATCGAATAAGCACATCCAAATGGCTCAAACCCAAAAAAGGTGAAAAACAACCATCTAGCAAAGTAAGGATCACAAAACAAAGAGTTGGCAAAGAAAGCGTCTCGAGAACGCAAAGATTGTGAAAGGCGCATGAAAGTGCTCGAGATCATGAGATGCTCCCCCTCAACTTGTGGTAGTTCATATGAAATGCAAAATGAGGTCATTTCAAGTTTCTTAGCATTATTTGTGCATGGCCACTATTCTCTCCACCTTTGGAAATGAACTAATCAAAGAGGCAAAATAAAAGCAACAAAACATGCAAAAATTGAAAATGCAGACCTAAGGAGCTTCAACAATTATGCAAACAAGCATTTAACCTTGCTAATCATAAACATAAAGCTATGAAGTGTAAAAGCAATAGCTCACAACCATACAAAGACCAAAAATAGATAGCAGGGCATAAACACCAAGAGCTATACGTGCTAAGCAGAAAGATTGACTAGCTTAGATAGAATCAAATTTGCTTATCACAAAAAAAACTGCCACCACATGTATAAGTACTCCCATCAAGGCAAAACATACATCAAGTGAATCAAAAGAATCTAGCTAGTTTCAATCTCAACTAGGGCAACAAGCATTCATAGAAAATAAGCTTTACAAACGCTCACATATGCAACAGACTCATAAGAAAAAGAAAGGCATTATTCTTATTGATCCTCATGTAACTTCTAATCTATGCGGAGGGTCGCATGACTGGGTATGACAAATACCCCAAGGCTTCGAAGCACAATTTTGGAATTTAGCATTTTTATGTTACTTCTAATCCATGCGAAGGGTCAGACGACTGGGTACGGCAAACACCCCGAGGCTTCAAAGTGATTTTTCAAGTTACTTGCAAATTAAAATCAAAAGGATGAGCATGCCTTTGCGGCAAAAGGAACACATGTTCCCACAATGTTTCATCATGAGCTAAACATCTGCAAAGCCACATTTTGGAAACATAAGGTGCCAAAGCCAAGATATCCTCTAGACTAGCCTCAACACAAGTCTCAACAGGGATAAAAGCAATTATATAAATGGTGAACAAGTTTTAGCAAATTTAGTTCATGAGGTTCACAAAAAGCCAAGTTTACCTTTAAGATTAGCATGTTACTCAAAAGAGTCTATAACAAGACATCTAGAAAATCTAGGCATGAGAGTTTACTATCGCATCCACACTACTTAGCTCAAGCTCAATCATAGCAATGAGAAATACAAGCAAGCATAAGAATCAAAGCTCATCTACCAATGCATATATTACATATGAGATGCAATGTGAAAAAGTAAGATACATATATACAAGAGAACATCAACTCCCCCTCAAATGATGCCAAAGGGATAGCAAACACCAAGTTCCCCCTGAAGAAAAGCATGTCTTGAAGCATCTAGGGGCTTGGTGAGAATGTCATCCAATTGGTTTCTCGTGTCAATGCATTTGAGCTCAACATCCCCCTTCTCAACATTATTATAAGCTTCATGACCATTGATGATTGGATCCCTATGGTATGGATGTTTTGGTGATAGATGACAACTATGAAATTGTGGGCTAATATCTACATGAGTGTTGTATATGTAGGAATCATCTCTTAACTCTATTATAAATCATATGGATGATGGTTGCCTTGGTGATGGATGACAATGACCACAAGCATGGAGGCTTGTGAACTTGATGGAGTCCAAGGGTTGATGAAGATGGATTAAAGCGGAGGACAAGCTATGGTGCAAGTGTTTGAAACACTTGACTAGTTGTTAGGGCTTTGAGTCCATAGGAAAAATCGGACTATCAAGGGGGTCTAGGTCATTCTCTTAGGTCTTGTCTAGTCGGTGATGTGCAAGGTTGCTCAGTAAAATCACAGGCACTAGATGGCAGTGGAGAAGCCAAGGAGCTGTTCAGAGAAGCCGGGAAACGAAGTCAGGCGAGAACGACAAGTTTCAACTTCTGGACATAGAGACCGGACAGAGGGGTCAGTGGAGACCAGACTGTACAATCACTATGGGAGTTGTCCGGACTTAGCGTGAGGAGCAGGAGTTCTATCAGCAGGAGACTCCATACAGACCGGACAGTCCAGTCTGTTGACCGGACGGTCCGATCAGTAGGAGTGCAGGAAAGGCAGAAGAGGTGCATTTCACGGAAGCTCCTGGAATGGAGAGAGAAAGTGGACCGGACGGTCCGGTCCAATGACCGGACAGTCCGGTCAGTACAGGAATTTGCATGGACAGAGGAGGCCAACAGCTGAGGAGAGCCGTTACAGAGTGACCGGACGGTCCGGTCAGGCAGTGACCGAACAGTTCAGTCAGTGTGTCTAGAAAGGCAATTTCATGGAGCAACGGCTAGTTTGAGGTTGGGAGCCTATATAACTTTGTTGCTGGGGTCTTGGAGACCTCTCTTGCCAGTGAAATACCTGAGAGCATTTGGTAAGGTCCTAGAGGAAAAGAGGAGAGCACTAGGAGGAGATATTGCATATCTTGAGAGTGCTAGAGAAGAGTAGCTTAAGCATCTTGCACATCTAAGGCTAGGGTGTCCTTGAGGGTGTGATCTAAATTGTTACTCTTGGTCTATGGTGAGACCTAGACCGGTTAGGTTTCGATGATTGAGCCTATCGTGATCGGTTGTGAAGACCCTCACATGTTTGTACACAGTTTGAGCATGCCGTTGAAAGGGCCATCGCTAGTGAGCGCCCGTGTCAGCTCAGGGAGTCCGGCAAGTTCTCGAGGGAGGCGAGCTTGTGGTTTGTGCAGTGGTGATGCACACCTTGTCTTCACTCGAGGAGTGATTGCGGGCTCGTGGGCGAGAACTCCACTTGGTGGCAGGAGGGACCGGGACTCCGGCGGGAGTGGTCCAATGAGGATTAGGGGAAGGCGCCATCCTTTTGAGACCTCGGGAAAAAACCATGAGCATTCCTTGACCCTCTCTTTACTATTCCGCATTTGTGTGCTCTAGTGAGTAGGGTGATTTGTGGCTTGCATAGGCTAGTGTGATTGGCTTCCGCACTTTATCTTATCATGTACACTAGCATGTGTAGGGTCTTGGCCTACTAGAATTGCTTAGGTTTCCTTATCTTGTTAGACTCAAGTAGTGGAACTTGAAGTAATTGGATTCGTGAGCGGCTTACCGATTCACCCCCTCTCTCGGTACGCCTTCGGTCCTTACAAGTGATATCAGAGCCAAGTGCTTATCTTTGAGGCTTCACCGTCTTGAGTAAGGATACCGGGACCGGCGGGGAGTGTTCCCATATTCAATGGTGAGGACTATGCTTATTGGATGGCTCGTATGCAAGCCTACCTTCAGTCCCTTGATCCGGAGATATGGTCGGTCACTCATGAGTCCGATGCGAATATGAACCTACTTGAGCCTGACTACATTAAGGGTGTGTTTGGCAGGGCTTATGCTGCTGCTTATTGGAAGTGCTTATGCTCTATAAGTAGTTTGGAGTGCCAAACAGCAAAATAACATAAGTGCTTATGGGGTATAAGCACCTATAAGCACTTTGCTATTTTGTACTACCATAAGCAGTTTGGAGAAAGCAGCCAAACATAGCTTTTAGTGCTTATGGTGGTCCTCTCTCTCAGCATAAGCAGTTTGGACAAATAAGCATAAGCAGTTTTGCCAAATGGGTTGACTGCTTATGCTACAATAAGCGCTATAAGCACTGTAAGTAGTTTTGATATAATAAGCACTTTTAACACTATAAGCATTTTGAACATAAGCCCTACCAAACACACCCTAAGTGTAATGCTAAGGCCAAAATGCTTTGTTTGCTTACATCTCTAAGGATGTTTTTGCTCAGCTAGATGCTAGTTCCTCAGCACATGGTATCTGGACTGAGATTCATGGGCTCTATAAGGGCACCAATGATGTCAAAGAGGAAAGATACTATGTGCTGAAGAACAAGTATGATAACTTCACTAGATTGCCACATGAGAGAGCTAACACTGTTCATTCTCGTTTCATGTACTAGTGGAGGAGATCAATGCACTTGGAGATGATTTCAAGATGAAGCCTGTTGAGGTGATAAGAAGATTCTTGAGGCTATTCAAGGACCCCAAGTATGAGTCCATCATCACTTTCATCTTGCAAGGTGACCTCAAGACCAAGACCATGAAGGCTGTACTTGGCAAGATCACTACCTTTGAGAGCTACCAATTGGGGTTGGATGATCCTCAACCATCCAATCTTGCTCTACCGGCTGACAAGCAAGAATCTAGCAAGAGCAAGAAGAACTAGAAGAAGGTGATCATTGAGGAAGATGATGAAGAAGATGATGATGAGGGTGACTTGACCGAAGACTTGGCTCTTCTCATGAGAAAGATGAAGAACTTCAAGAACAAGTTTGCTTCCAAGTCAAAGGGCAAGTGCTTCAATTATGGCTCAAAGAATCACTTTGTCCGAGAGTGCCCAAAGCCCAAGAAAGAAGTATTCAAGTCACAAGATTCAAGTGAAGAAGAAGAGGAAGACCCCAAGGCCAAGCACAAGAAGAAGATGTTCTTCAACAAGGACAAGAACAAAGGCAAAGGCAAAGCACAAGACTACAAGAAGAAGTTCTCTCGCAAGGCCCTTGTTGGAGAGTGGACAAGCAACAACTCAAGTGATAAGTCCTCTTCCTGAAGTGATGAAGAAGTGGCTGGCCTAGCCATGATTATGACCACACCTATACGAGCTCTTCCTCCACCTCCCACATGCCTCATGGCCACGAGCCAACATGGGGAGAGTGAGGATGAGAGCAGCGATGATAGCGATGATGAGGAGCTCTCATGTGCTGAGCTTTGGAGTATGCTTGAGCAAGCTCGCGATATCGCCGTCAAGAAATCCAAAATGTTGGATGTGGTAAGAAAATAGTGTAAGTTGGCTAAGGACCGTGTTGGTGAGCTTGAGAGTGAGCTCAAGGACCTTGTTACATCTCATGAGGGCCTAAACAAGAGTTATGTCAAACTCAAGGGTGATCATGTAGAGCTTCATGAGAAGTACAAGGCCCTCGAGATCACTTATGAGGCCATCAATGTTGAGAACCTTGCCTCTCTCTCCTATAGTTCATCAAAGAGTGATGCTTCTACTATGTGTGATGAACTAACCACCTCGGTCGAGGTTTCTTCTCTTGAGCCATTTGTTTTGAAGGAACTCCACAAGCTCAAGGAAGAAAGAGAGATGTTGATGGTAGGACTTGAGAGACATAGAGCCACCCATAGGGAGATACATGGGAAGAACCAAGTAAATGAAGTCTCCAAGACTTCTTCTCTTGAGCCATTCATGTTGGAAGAATATCACAAGCTCAAGGAAGAGAGGAAGATGGTGATGGACGGCTTAGAGAGGCTCACACGAGGTAGAGCCATCCACAAGGAGATTCTTGGGAGGAACCTTGTGAACAATGTCTCTCACCGGGGACTTGGCTCATATCCCACCGCCATCGACATCATAGGGACGAGTGATTCCATCCCCACATGGATCAAACCCCTTCTCGCCGATGACTACTATTGCGAGAGGTGTTGCAAGGATGGCCACGCCACCAAGGATTGTCCCATGGTGAGAAGTTCCATTGTTTTGCCTAACGCTAACTTGTTCCATGAGAACACACATTTCAAGCTTTTTAGGAACAAGGATGGCAAGGTGAAAGCTAAGGCCTTGGGACCACCAAACAAGAAGAGGAAGGACAAGAGCATATGTGATGAGGACATCACTCCTAAGGATACATGCTGTGACAACCCTACTCTGAAAAGTAGAGTGTGTCACATATGATCATCTCGGGAGATGGTTAGTGAAGTATTCACACACAAACATTCATCATTTACAAAGTTACATCACTTAGGTGCATAATATTACAAGGTTAGAGGTAGAATACAAATAAGTTCAGATTTATTACAATACATATGTCCTTAGTACATTTTACATAAATGAGCGGAAGCGGTAGAATAACAAAACACGACGTCGATTCCTACATGAACCATGCCAGCCCTAGGGCGATGGCACACTCGTCACGGTTAGGGGAGCTAGGGACCCATTAGATGGTCCAATTATGAGGCTCCTCACCTTCCCACACAACTTTGTTACAACAATCACAATAGGTAGCTTGAGGAAAACATGAAAAACAACATAATCGCAAAGCCTGAGTATCTAACATACTCCAGAAGACTTACCCGTCAATAGGTTTACTAAAACCGACTCGTAGTATGAAGGGGGCTGACCGGGTTTATTTGATAGTTGCATAAAAAGCTCCTATTTGTTCTATTCTGCACTTTCATTCCCTTAATCAAGATTTTACTTTGCTTATTGTATAAAACAGCTACGGTGAGTCTAGCTAGCTGCTAAGACTTGAACATAAGTAAAGCGCAATACATCATAGCAATATGTAGCCATAACATAAGTAAATCTTAGAAACATAACCACAACTTTACTACTTAACATATCATTGCCGCTGCTCGAACAAGAGGTACTCATAACCGTGAGGGATGACAATTCGAATTGATTTACATCCTACAGGAAAAACCCAAATACATGACATACGCATCACTTAAGAACACGTATGGCCACCTTTCACAAGATTGCTATAAAGTCGATCCGGGGCCATCGATCCTGAGTACACGTCCTCCCCACGATACAGTACTTCGTATCCAAGGCTTAACCCATGCACTCTCCAGCGGTCCTCAAACCCGTGCAACCACCGTGCTGTTCACATCACCTCTGGATCGATGAGTATGGCCGTCCAACAATACGACGCCCAAGTTACTAGGTTTACGAATTCCCGTATTAAAGGTATGTACTTGGTACTATTCAATACTTGTCCGTGAAGTTGCAACGATAGGTGCTCCATTTTATCAAGTTCATTAATCAAGTGAACCATAGTTGAATCTATAACCGACCGTTGACTCCACTAGTTCAAGCATAGCAATTACTAACAGAAAGGCTTACTAACATAAACTACTTATAGGTCATTGCCGGAGTATGAAAGTGGGTTTCATCCAAGTCCTACACTTAATGCACAATAAAAATATTCCTAACTTATGACAAAGAAAAAGGACTCAAAAATTAAATGGGTTATGCACCGGGGCTTGTCTTGGGAGTGATCGTAGTTAGTGCCTTCACCAAAACTCACTTCAGATCCCTGCTCATCCGGTGTGATCTCCTCGGTCTCGATCCCTATATGAAATGGACATGCCTCAATGCGAAGGAATACACAAGGTTTCATGGAGTTTCTTAATTAAAGATGAAATGAATGGCATGAAGATTCATGGCACTTCCTCAACAAATAAAAATTAATGAACTAATCACTCATTCATGAATATGTGTGCATACCTATGTATGCCATGGCAGCCACTGAATTTGAAGGGGACAAACTTCTAATTAGAGAATGTAGTTTTCAATCATCACCAACTTAGTGTATGTCTACTCTAAACATGAGCATGGCATAGGTAAGGATTACATGGCACTACATGATGATGATGACATGAAAACATAGTACTAAGGCCTAAATTTCAGAAAGTTTATTTTAAGTACTTAGCTAAAGGGGCCATATGCAAAGGCTAGCACTATACATACAATGACAAAGTTAATCACATAATTAGCTCTAGGTACATATTGTTAATTAGGAACCAAGAGCTTATAAATGGAGATAAGAATTTCTACTGTAAGGTTAAGATGAATTATTCTTCATGAATATTCCAGAAATGAATTTATTCCTACTTTTATTAAATGCACACAAAAAGCAAGATTCATATGGAAAATTCCTAATTTAACTATCAAATGATCAACTCGACAGCAAAAGTATACTTAAGTTGCTTCAAATTTTTCATGGAATTTTACAGGAGTGTACAAGTGCATAAGGGTCAGGAATACCAAATTTCATAATTAAATTCCTAGCCAATAATATACATAAAGTCAATTACTAAAAATGAAGTTTATGCAATAATACTAAATATATGCACATAATTGGAAATATTCTTTTGCATAAAGTCTATATATGCCATGAAATGATCACTGAGCAAGTTTCATGAATTTACCATTTATATTTATTTACTTATGAATTTATTAAGCAATTTGGGGTTGTAACTTTAGGGAATTAAATAAATTAATTTACTGAATAACCTTGGACTTCAACTTGTTTCTCTGGTATAGGGGAATGTTAGGAGTCGAACAAAATTGGTTTCATCATTTTTTGACTTTTATTTCTTGAGTTATTGAATTTTAAAGTTTAATTGAAGTTCACTGTTATTTACAAAACTGCCACTGGCCAATTCAAATTTCCCTGGCTCGCGCGCGCGGCGGCTGCAGCTCTGCTGGCTCGCCGGCGGTGGGACATGGAAATCGATGCTTCCCTACGTGATTAGTGACTCACAACGGTCACGTGGGTGGTGGTGGCCGGAGTGGGGGCTGCCGGAGCACTGCCGGCGACGAGCGGCGGTGATGCTCACGGCGGCAGGCGCGCGCACAGGCGAAATCGGCAAGGGAGAGGGTCCACGAGCATCACCTTGGTGCCGTGGTGCTCGTCAATGTGTTGGCTGGAGTCGGGGTGGCCGGGAAATGGGTCATCACCGTGAGCCCCCCTCCGCACGGTGGACGGCGGCGGCTCGGTCTTCTCCAAATCCCGGTGAGAGGGCTGCGATCCAGGGGTAGCACATCCGGGGGAAGTGAGAGGGGTTAAATGCATGCCGACTTGCGAAAGAACCAGTGACGGGGAAGTTAGCTGGACGGAGCTTGACGCGGCGGTGTTTAGGCGGCTCAGAGCAGGGGAACTCCAGCGGCGCTCGCTGGAGAGGAGGAAGGAAGGGGAATCAGAGTGGTTGGATGCGCTGGAGAGACTTGGGGAGCTGAGCGGAGCAGGTGCGAATGAAAGGAGAGGAGAAGGGGCAGTTCCGGGCTGCTTTTAACGCCGATCGACCGGGAGAGCGAGAGAGAGAGAGAGAGAGAGACGGCGAGCTGTCGGTAGGGAAGTGGAGGGAGGGAGCGCTGCCTTCAAGTTCCGGCCGGTGGCACAGGAGGGTTTGGCAGAGCAGTGGCCGGCATGGAGCTGCAGTGGCCGTCCTGGTGCTCCAGTGATCGACGGTGGCGCGGTACGGCGGCGTCGGTGTCGAGCGGTGACTGGCGAGAGAGAAAAGGAGGGGATTGACTCGGCTTGACTTGAACAGGGCTCGGGTTTGGCCAAAATTTACCATGTTCTATTACTCCCAACTTCACACAGATTTTTGTGAATGCCCAGGCAAACATGTTCTCAAACTTTTCTTTTGGGTGCATGAGTTGATTCGGCTTAGATTAATTTTAAAAATTCTAGGACAGAAATGCTCTTTTCTGAATTTAGAGGAATTTTTAAGGGTATTAAATGGTTACAAAAAATTCTGGTAAAATTCTCAAAATTCTCTTTTAATATTTACATTCAGAATATGTAAAAACATTGGGGGTACTTCCATGGGATTTTGTGATTTTTGAGAAAGGCCCTCATTTGGATATTCTGGATTTTAATTATTTAATTTCTTCCTTTATTCTTGGGCACCTTGATTAATTATATTTTTAATTAGCCTTTAACTAACATTGGGTTTAGTTAAGTTTTATTTTGTGACATGGGATGTCACAGCACACCCCCCTTAAAGGAAATCTCGCCCCGAGATTTGCAAAAGAATGAACAAAAGGGAGGGGTGCGGTTGGTTACCGGTTTTGTGAGGCCAAGAATTCCGGAAAGTTGGTTTTCAGAAACTCTTCTTGTTCCCATGTAGCTTCATCTTCAGTATGGTTATTCTATTGCACCTTGTAGAAGGTGATAGTGCGGCTGCGAGTTACCCGGTCTTTTTGATCGATGATTCGGACGGGGTATTCGGGGCAGGAGAGATCTTCTTCCAGTTGCTCGGTGTCAGAGATAACCACATCGATCGGAGGCTTTAGACACTTCTTGAGTTGGGAGACATGGAAGACGTTGTGCACCTGCTCAAGATTTTCTGGTAGTTGCACCCGATAAGAAACGGCACTATACTTTTCCGTGATCGGAAAAGGTCCGATGTAGCGGGGTGCTAATTTTCCTTTGTTTCCAAAATGAGACACACCGTTGTTGGGAGAAACCCAGAGATAGACATGATCTCCCTTTTGAACTCCAATGGACGTCTTCTTTTATTGGAATAACTTATTTGGTGGGATTGGGCGGCCTTCATGTTAGCTTGAATTTGCCTCACCTTCTCTTCGGCTTGTGTGACCAGATCAGGACCAAAAGTAATTCTTTCTCCTGATTCCGACCAATTCAGCGGGGTTCGACACGAGTGACCATACAAGGCTTCAAATGGCGACATTCCCAAACTCTCTTAGTAGCTATTGTTGTAGGAGAATTCGGCGAACGGGAGACAAGATTCCCAATTACCACGATTGTCCAGAACACAAGCTCTCAATAAATCCTCCAAATATTGATTTAGCCTCTCGGTTTGACCATTGGTTTGCCGGTGATAAGCGGAACTTCGAATGAGAGTGGTGCCAAGACAAGCATGCAGTTTCTCCCAAAAGCGAGCAATAAATTGGGGGCCTTGATCGGAGATGATCGTCTTAGGCACACCGTGCGAGCATAGAATTCGCACAATGTAGAGCTCGGCATATTGCTTAGTAGAGTAGGTTGTATGGACGGGAATAAAATGAGCAGATTTGGTCAACCTATCCACAATAACCCATATTGAATCGTGCTTCTTGGGTGTGAGGGGTAATCCAATGATGAAATCCATAGCAATGTCCTCCCATTTCCAAGCGGGGATTTTGAATGGGTGCAAAAGACCGGCTGTTCTCAAGTGATTGGCCTTCACACGTTGACAAGTATTGCATTCGGAGACATACTGAGCAACCTCTCGTTTCATACGCGTCCACCAAAACTTTTCCCTTAACCCGCGATACATTTTGTTGCTGCCGGGGTGTATGGAGTATTTGGACAAGTGAGCCTCATCCAAAATTTTCTTTCTTAGCTCCTCATTCTTCGGAACAACAAGGCGATTATTGAACCATAGTACTCCATCTTTGTCTTGTCGGAAACACGTCGCTTCCTTCTTCCCCATTTTCTGGCGAATATATTCCATTCCCTTGTCCTTCTTTTGGACTTCCACAATTTCTTCCCAAAGGGTAGGAATGAGCGCCAAATTATACAAGGATCCATATGGGATGACATGAAGACTTGGTTCGCTAGGATCTGAAATCGTACAAGCTTCCATCGAGCAAACAATGGCGTGATTGCATTGGTCCCTTCGACTCAAGGCGTCGGCAACCACGTTGGCCTTCCCGGGGTGATAATGAATTTCCAATTCATAATCCTTGATTAATTCCAACCATCTACGCTGCCTCATGTTCAGTTCTTGTTGAGTGAACATATATTTGAGACTCTTGTGGTCGGTGTAGAGGTTAACAAGATTACCGAGCAAGTAATGGCGCCAGGTTTTCAAGGCTAGGACGACTGAGGCCAATTACAAATCGTGAGTGGGATAATTTTGCTCATGCTTCTAGAGATGTCGTGATGCATAGGCAACAACACGGCCTTCTTGCATAAGCACACAACCCAATCCGGTGCCGGAGGCATCACAGTAAACATCAAACGGTTTTGTGATGTCGGGTTGAGCCAAAACCGGAGCGGTTGTCAAATGCTTCTTGAGCAACTGAAAAGCTTCTTCACATGCACTACTCCACTTGACCTTAGCATCTTTTTCCAGCAACTTGGTCATAGGCTTGGCAATGCTTGAGAAGTTGGGAATGAATTTCCGATAATAACTGGCAAGACCAAGGAAACTGCGAATTTGCTTGACCGATTTTGGAGCCTTCCAATATAGCACATCCTATACTTTGCTAGGGTCCATGGCTACTCCCTCTGCTGATATGATGTGACCCAAGAATGGAACTTTGTTTAGCCAAAATTCACATTTGCTAAATTTGGCGTAAAGTTGATGATCTCGGAGTCATTGTAGAACAATACGGAGGTGTTCAGCGTGTTCTTCTTCGGACTTGGAGTAGATCAGAATATCGTCGATGAATACCACTATGAACTTATCCAACTCGGGCATGAATACGGAATTCATCAAATACATGAAGTGGGCTAGAGCATTGGTGAGACCAAACGACATGACAAGATATTCGAAAAGACCATATCGGGTGGAGAAGGCTGTTTTTGGAATATCTTCGGCTCGGATTTTTATTTGATGGTAACCGGATCGGAGATCAATCTTGGAGAAGACTTTAGTACCCACTAATTGATCAAAGAGGATATCAATTCGAGGTAGAGGGTACTTGTTCTTGATGGTTACAGTGTTTAACGGCCCATAGTCGACACATAGGCGTAGGGTCTTGTCTTTCTTCTTCACAAACAGAGCGGGACAGCCCCAGGGAGAGAAACTTGGTCGGATATAACCCTTGTCCATAAGCTCTTGTAACTGTTCTTTCAACTCTGCTAACTCATTCGGAGCCATCTTGTACGGCCTATGAGAGATAGGCGCTATACCAGGCATGAGTTCAATCTTAAACTCAACATCCCTGTCTGGAGGCATTCCCGGTAAATCGTCTGGAAATACGTCGGGAAAGTCACAGACCACTAGAATATTTGCTAGCTCCCTTCCTTCAACATGACACACTTGAGAAGTGGACAACTTGGGATACGGCAATCGGAGAATAGAGGGGCCGTGTAAGGGTGAGTTCAAATGGATTTCCCGGTCCTCAATGTGCAATACAGCTTTGTGACTAGTCATCCATTTCATACCAAGAATGATGTCGATGCTTTGGCCATCTAAGATGATTAGGGAAGTGGGGTATATGTTGTTTGCTAGCTTAAGTGGCACTTTCCTTAACTCGAGATGAGCTCTTATTTTTCCACCGGGAGACGTGATGATGTACGGTGTTCCCATAGTGTCGGGAGTAATTTTCAAATGATTTGCACATGCTTGACTAATGAAATCATGCGTTGCTCCTGAATCGAAAAGAACCATGGCAGCATGTTGGTTGATCGAGAACGTACCCACGAGAACGGGTTCTCCAGCTTGGGTCTCTTCGACCGTGGTATAGTTGACTCGGCCATTCTTTTGTGTGGGGGTAGACGACTGAGGACGACTCCCATTGCTGCCATTGTTGTTGCTGCTGCTGTGGTTGTTGTTGTTGTTGTTGTTGTTCCCGGAAGTGTTGGAGTTGTTGTTGTTGCTCAGGTTGTGCTTCGGTAACCGACACTCCTTAGCAAAATGACCGGTGCGGCCGCAGTTGTAGCATGGCTGTGCGGAGTTGGTCTTCACCACTTGGTTATTCTGCTGCAGTGGGCGAGAACCAGAAGATTGCTGTTGGTTTCCTCCATGGAATCGCGAGTGCTGCTACGAGAACGACGGGCGAGGTCCTCCTCCCGATGGTACCGCAGCCCGAAATTTCTGTCTGGTCGGAGAAGTGATTGCTAGCTTGTACTTGGGCGGTGCAGAGCCGAATGAACTTCCCATAGCACGTTTCCTCTTCTTGTCCTCTTGATTGGCACGGATGGCATCTTCTTGCACAATGGCGGCACTCATCAAGTCATTGAACGTGCCGGCAGTGACTTGCGCCAAGCGATCTTGCAGCTTCGGGGTAAGACCCGAATGGAAACAGTCCTTCTTCTTCTCATCTGTATCAGCGTGATACGACGCGTACTGAGCCAGGTAATTAAATTTCTGTGCACACTCTTGCACGGTTCTGGAGCCTTGCTTCAAGTTGAGGAACTCCTGCAACTTGCGCTTCATGAGTCCAGCGGGGATGTGTTGTGCATGGAAAGCTGTGCAGAATTCTGCCCAAGTGACTTGGTTGACCAGCGGCGAGAGCAGCGGTGAAACTGGCCCACCAAGCACTTGCGGAGCCACGGAGCTGCTGCGCGGCGAAGAGGGGCTTCTGCTGCTCGGTGCAGTGGAGGAGAACGAACTTCGACTCCAGAGTGCGAATAAAGTTATCCGCTTCGAGAGGATCACCGGCTTCTTCGAAGGTGGGTGGCTGAGTCGCCCAGAAGTCGGCGTAGGAGGATTCCCGCTGCTGCAGTGGTAGTGGTCCAGGAGCTCCTTGACGGTTCATGTTCTCCATGAACATGCGGAACATCTCGTTCTGGTTGTGGATGAGCTGCTCCATAGCCGTCATGGGTGGTGCATTGGGCAGCGGCCCATTTCCACCGACGTTCGAGGCACCGAGAGCATCACCGACATTTTCTCCACCGCGGCGAGTTTGCACCATCTGACATATGAACAAGGCATGTTAGCCCGATCATCACATGAGACAATATGATAACAAGGCTACGACATGGCGACGAAATAAAATTTCAGATTGCTCATAAATGAAACGCTTGACAAGTAAACGGTGCGGATATAAGAGATAACTTAAATTCCATAATTTCCAACACCATAAGAAACATACTCATGATAAAAACTGATACATGTGATGCAACTTTTGATACATAGCAAGTCTTCGGTTACATCACTCGGAACACTACACCACACGATCTCGGAGAGCTTAGGTTACAACTTAGCTTAGCATTACTAACACTATGCACACACGACTACGATGTCTCACGAGATTTTCACCCTACGTACATAATGCTACTCGGTCACCCGACGTGGCTGTCACCATCGGACTCCATGTCCATATCACATGGTCCAGGGGGTGCTTCGAAGTCGACGCCGGAATCGCCGTTCTCACTCAGATCGGCGTCATCGGGGGGAATCACTGCGAGTGGAATGGGTGGCTCATCGTTAAGGATGGCGTTCAGCTGGCCATTGGCAGCTTGGAGATGTCCGATGAGCTGCTCTTGCTGTGTGATGGTCGCGTGAGCGTCGTTGAGGTTCCCTTCCATGACATCACGCGCATCTTGAGCTTCTTCACGCTGAGCCTGTAGCTCACTTCGCTCCTCCAAGAGAGCGGTAACCTGACCATGAAGAGAGTCAATCTCCTCTTGGGCAGCGGTGAACTGGGCGTTGCGTTGGTTCAATTGCTCCTGCAACTGATCGCTTGCATCGCCCTTGATGATGAGCTGCGCATCATGGAGTTGCTCGAAAAGATCAGCCCGCTCCAACTCGCTAGTGTGCAGCTTGTCCTCAAGGGCTGCAACCTTAGCATCACACTCCACGAGCTGGGCATCACGGGCATTGAGCATGGACTGCAACGCCTCGCGCTCTCGTTCCAACTCGAGAATGCGGGCGGCAAGGTACTCGGGGTCCTTCTCGAGCTTGCCAACATCCATCTGCCGGAATAAAGTTTTGCAAGGGTGAGTCAAAACTTAATATTCCACTAAGCACACATGCTTAAAATAGCATAAGGAATGATTGGTAAAAGAAAAGACACGGGGTTCCCGATCCATTCAACGACCGGTAACGGTCGACGGAGTGAACCACAGAAACGGGCAAAAATGCTTAGTTTCTGGAAAAAATTAAAATTTTTGTGTTTTACAACTGTTGTGGAGAATTTCATCATCTTTCCAATGCATACTCACACATTTCCATCCAATAAAGTCTCTGGGAGCTATGATCACCCAAAGACAGGGGACAGAAATGAAGCAATCTCTGACTTCCAGAAAAAGGCTACTGTTTTTGCAAAATTTGACCTAGTTCCAGATTTTTCCACGACAAAGTCCCAAAACCAAACTTGTAGAGAAAAACCTCAGCTTTCCAACATGTACTTATTCGCCTTCATTGAATTGAAATTGAGGAAGTTATGCTTGTTTTAGTGAAACTGACTTTTCTGGCAAAGTTGAGTTTATATCGGTTGAGTTCAAGTTTTTGGTTTAGGTGCCATAGGGATTTAAATTAGCTCAAATCTGAGTCATTTCACATGTTTGCAATATTAGTGACCTTTTTACATGATTTGTTAAGGATGAATGCATATGGTATGCATGAATGTCGATGCTCAATATGACAGTTTCCTACATCCTCACAAAAAGAAAACTTGACCGAATATATAAATCGATCCTTTCGGTGGCACACACACCTCTCACACGTTTGTCTAACGAACTACACGTGGTTAGTGTACCTGCAAGAGATCCATTTTAGAAACAATACATCAAATTCAAAAGAAACAAGCCAAAATAACAATGACAGTTTATGCCCAGGTATTCGCCCACCCGGAAGGCAGCCGACATTTAAACGCATTCGGTTCACGCATCAATCAAAGCCCAGGTCTTTGCCCACCTGGAAGGCGTTCGGTATTTATAGCGCAACCGATCCGCGCACAAAGACATACCTTCATTGAAGAATCCATAATTGCAAGTAAGTTAAACAAACATAACACAGGGTTAGCTTTGCCACCTACAAGACTCTTATATGGGCACTACTAGTTCGTACCTTACCGTAAGGTGTAAAAATGGCTTGTTTATGTTTTAAAATGCTCATTTGTGTGTAGCTTATCCCAAGACGGCTCTGATACCAACTGTGGCAACCCTACTCCGAAAAGTAGAGTGTGTCGCACATGATCATCTCGGGAGATGGTTAGCAAAGTAACCATACATAGCATTCTCACACGAACATTCATCATTTACAAAGTTACATCACTTAGGTGCATAATATTACAAGTTCAGAGGTAGAATACAAATAAGTTTAGATTCATTACAATACATATGTCCTTAGTACATTTTACATAAATGAGCGGAAGCGGTAGAATAACAAAACACGACGTCGATTCGTACATGAACCATGCCAGCCCTAGGGCGATGGCTCACTCATCACGGTTAGGGGAGCTAGGGACCCTTTCGATGGTCCAATTCTGAGGATCCTCACCTCCCCACACAACTTTGTTACAACAATCACAATAGGTAGCTTGAGGAAAACCTGAAAAACAACATAATTGCAAAGCCTGAGTAGCTAACATACTCCGCAAGACTTACCCGTCAATAGGTTTACTAAAATCGACTCCTAGTATGCAGGGGGCTGACCGGGTTTATTTGACAGTTGCATAAAAAGCTCCTATTAGTTCTATGCTGCACTTTCATTCCCTTAATCAAGATTTTACTTTGCTTATTGTATAAAATAGCTACGGTGAGTCTAGCTAGCTGCTAAGACTTGAACATAAGTAAAGAGCAATACATTATAGCAATATGTAGCCATAGCATAAGTAAATCTCAAAAACCTAACCACAACTTTGCTACTTAACATATCATTACCGCTGCTAGAACAAGAGGTACTCATAACCACGAGGGATGGCAATTCGAATTGATTTACATCCTGCAGGGAAAACCCAAATACACGACATACACATCACTTAAGAACACGTATGGCCACCGTTCACAAGATTGCTATAAAGTCGATCCGGGGCCATCGATCCCGAGTACACGTCCTCCCCGCGATACAGTATTTCGTATCCGAGGTTTAACCCATGCACTCTCCAGCGGTCCTCAAACCCGTGCAACCATCGTGTTGTTCACATCACCTCTGGATCGATGAGTATGGCCGTCGAACAATACGGCGCCCAAGTTACTAGGTTTACCAATTCCCATATTAAAGGTATGTACTTGGTACTGTTCAATACTTGTCCGCAGAGTTGCAACGATAGCTGCTCCATTTTATCAAGTTTATTAATCAAGTGAACCATAGTTGAATCTATAACCTACCGTTGACTCCACTAGTTTAAGCATAGCAATTACTAACAGAAAGGCTTACTAACATAAACTACTTATAGGTCATTGCCGGAGTATGCAAGTGGGTTTCATCCATGTCCTACACTTAATGCACAATAAAAATAGTCCTAACTTGTGACAAAGAAAAAGGACTCGAAAATTAAATGGGTTATGCACCGGGGCTTGCCTTGGGAGTGATTGTAGTTAGTGCCTTCACCAAAACTCACTTCAGATCCCTGCTGATCCGGTGTGATCTCCTTGGTCTCGATCCCTTTATGAAATGGACATGCTTCAATGCGAAGGAATACACAAGGTTTCATGGAGTTTCTTAATTAAAGATGAAATGAATGGCATGAAGATTCATGGCACTTCCTCAACAAATAAAAATTAATGAACTAATCACTCATTTATGAATATGTGTGCATACCTATGTATGACATGGCAGCCACTAAATTTGAAGGGGACAAACTTCTAATTAGAGAATGTAGTTTTCAATCATCACCAACTTAATGTATGTCTACTCTAAACATGAGCATGGCATAGGTAAGGATTACATGGCACTACATGATGATGATGACATGAAAACATAGTACTAAGGCCTAAATTTCAGAAAGTTTATTTTAAGTACTTAGCTAAAGGGGCCATATGCAAAGGCTAGCACTATACATACAATGACAAAGTTAATCACATAATTAGCTCTAGGTACACATAGTTAATTAGGAACCAAGAGCTTATAAATGGAGATAAGAATTTCTACTGTAAGGTTATGATGAATTATTCTTCATGAATATTCCAGAAATGAATTTATTCCTCCTTTTATTAAATGCACACAAAAAGCAAGATTCATATGGAAAATTCCTAATTTAACTATCAAATGATCAACTCGACAGGAAAAGTATACTTAAGTTGCTTCAAATTTTTCATGGAATTTTACAGGAGTTTACAAGTGCATAAGGGACAGGAATACCAAATTTCATAATTAAATTCCTAGCCAATAATTTACATAAATTCAATTACTGAAAATGAAGATTATGCAATAATACTAAACATATTCACATAATTGGGAATGTGCTTTTGCAGAAAGTCTAGATATGCCATGAAATGATCACTGAGCAAGTTTCATGAATTTACCATTTATATTTATTTACTTATGAATTTATTAATCAATTTGGGGTTGTAATTTTAGGGAATTAAATAAATAAATTTACTGAATAACCTTGGACTTCAACTTGTTTTTCTGGTAGAGGGGAATTTTAGGAGTCGAACAAAATTGGTTTCATTATTTTTAGACTTTTATTTCTCGAGTTATTAAATTTTAAAGTTTAATCGAAGTTCACTGCTATTTACAAAACTGCCGCTGGCCAATTCAAATTTCCCCCGCTCGCACACGCGGCGGTGCTGCGGCTCTGCTGGCTCACCAGCGGCGATCGGCGGCTGGACTTGGAACTCGGTGCTGCCCTACGTTATCAGTGACTCACAACGGTCACGTGGGTGGTGGTGGCCGGAGTGGGGGCCGTCGGAGCACTGTTAGCGATGAGCGGCGACGATGCTCGACGGCGGCCGACGGCGGCAGGCGCGCGCACAGGCAAAATCGGCAAGGGAGAGGGTCCAGGAGCATCACCTTGGTGCTGTGGTGCTCGTTGACATGTTGGCTGGAGTCGGGGTGGCCGGGAAATGGGTCATCACCGTGAGCCCCCCTCCGCGCGGTGGACGACGGCGGCTCGGTCTTCTCCAAATTCCGGTGAGAGGGCTGCGATCCAGGGGTAGCACGTCCGGGGGAAGTGAGAGGGGTTAAATGCGCGCCGACTTGCGAAAGAACCAGTGACAGGGAAGTTACCTGGACGGAGATTGACGCGGCGGCGTTCAGGCGGCTCAGAGCAGGGGAACTCCGGCGGCGCTCGCTGGAGAGCACGAAGGAAGGGGAAGCAGAGTGCTTGGATGCACTGGAGAGACTTGGGGAGCTGAGCAGAGCAGGTGCGAATGAAGGGAGAGGAGAATGGGCAGTTCCGGGCTGCTTTTAACGCCGATCGACCGGGAGAGCGAGAGAGAGAGAGAGAGAGAGAGAGAGAGAGAGAGAGAGAGAGAGAGAGAGAGAGAGAGAGAGAGAGAGACGACGAGCTATCGGTAGGGAAGTGGAGGGAGGGAGCGCTGCCTTCAAGTTCCGGCCGGTGGCACAGGAGGGTTTGGCGGAGCAGTGGCCGGTTTGGAGCTGCAGTGGCCATCCTGGTGCTCCAGTGATCGATGGTGGTGCGGTACGGCGGCGTCGGAGTCGAGCGGTGACTGGCCAGAGAGAAAAGGAGGGGATTGACTCGGTTTGACATGAACATGGCTCGCGTTTGGCCGAAATTCACCATGTTCTATTGCTCCAAACTTCACACAGATTTTTTTCCATGCCCAGGATAACATTTTCTCCAACTTTGCTTTTGGGTGGATGAGATGAATCGTCTTAGATTAATTTTAAAAATTCCAGGACAGAAATGCTCTTTTCTGACTTTAGAGGAATTTTTAAGGGCATTAAATGGTTACCAAAAATTCTGGTAAAATTCTCAAAATTCTCTTTTAATATGGCCATTCAGAATATGGACAAACATTGGGGGTACTTTCATGGGTTTTTGTGATGTTTGAGAAAGACCCTCATTTGGATATTCTGGATTTTAATTATTTAATTTCTTCCTTTATTCTTGGGCACCTTGATTAATTATATTTTTAATTAGCCTTTAGCTAACATTGGGTTTAGTTAAGTTTCATTTTGTGACATGGGATGTCACACATGCGACACTCCTCCAATTCTGGACTTGCAAGGTCCAATGGCTGGAGCTCGTGCACGACGACTAAATTTAGAGGTGAGCTCGTTCCTACGTTCTTCATCATATGTCACTTTTGAGAATGGTTTGCTACCTAATAATTATACTGTAATTAGGAACCATGGAGAGGACCAGGAGATGATGGGAGAAGGACTTGGAGACATGGAGGACTAGCAAGGACGTGGAAGCCAAGGTGGAGGCCCAACCAAAACCGACTTCGAGTCTGTTTTGGACCTAGGACCAGTCTGCACTAAAACGGATGCCCAGGACGCATACGGACTCGGATTTGGATGTTCTGCATATGCACGGAAAGATAAGAATAAGACCTTTCCAATGCCATCAGTCTCATGTCAAAATTCATCAGGAGTCATCAGGAGTCATTGAAACAAGAAAGGTTCTAGAATCTGTTTCGGTGCTGCGTCACCTGTTTTTGGCCTTTGGGCTTCGTATCTAGTTGAGCCCAATTAGGGGCCCATCCAGAGGGTCTTGCACGATCCTAGGGTCTTCATATACAGCCGCTGCCACACCATTAGGGTTCGGGTTTTACTTAGATTATTCTGTTAAAAACAGTTTTGCCGTTTGATCGCTTTGTGAGACCCCAACTTGCTTTGTGAGATTCATCGTATACTTGCAAATTTGGTTGCATTCTTCTTTGTTCTTACTTGTGTTCTTGATTTGCAGGAAAGGATAAGCTTTCTCGGTAAGGTCAATCATTCTTGAATGGTTGATAACCAGAGGAGACGTTGTGCTGCGATTGCGGGGCTCAGAACGTGTCTTTCGGAAGCCGGATCGATTTGTGTATCGCCTCCGCCATAATCAAGTTTAGAAAAACCTTTCAGAAGATCGGGAACCCTTGTCCACATCAAGTGGTAATCAGAGCTTCAGGTGCACCGTCAGGTTCGCACTACCTTTAGTTAATTTTGTTTTGTGTTCATCCTATCGTCCACAGAAAAGCCCAAAAAAAATTTCCCCTCCGCCCATAACCATGTGTTTAGCCTTTGCATATTTCAATTTCAGAGTCCATAGTGTTGAGTTTGTGCCCTAGTTCTTGTTTAGTCGCTGGGTTAGTTTGTGTTTTTGTCGTCAGTAGTGTTTCCCTTGCAACCCTAGCCGCCATCCCCTTCACCATCCTCTGCTTTGTTGGCTTTTTGTGCTAGGGTTGATTGATTGACACACCTAGCCTAGTCCCACCCTAATTCCACCCTAAATACACCGTCAACACCCCGGACCAATCCCCATAAATTCCACTTTCCACTGCCTCCATGCCGCCAAAAAAAAAATCCTACCCAATTCCAAACTGACCCCAAACCTGAGTTGGGTTTCTGGTAAACCGACTCCGACCCCCCTTCGATAAAACGGGCATAACTTTTCGCTCGGTTATCCATCTTGGCTAAAATGTTTTCAGGTGATTCTTGACCCAAAGTTGCGCATACCCACACTAGGTGTGCCCTCATCAAAAAATTAAAAAAAAATCAGGAAGATAAAGAAAAAATTCATTCAAGTTTAAACCCGACGTTTTCTGCAACTTCAAGATTTTCTGTAGGCCACATCCTAGCTCTGTTTGAGCTAAAATTATTTGTGGATTCTCCCTCATTGTTAGTGAGTTGGAGAAAAATATCAAAAAAATAAAAAATAAAAAAAAAATTTGGGTTTTCTACTAGTGCTACATCTAGCCCCTTGAAATTTCTGGATTTGGCTGTTTTGCACTTAGCCCCCTATTATCACCTGTGTGCCTTTGTCTCCTTTTTTCTACTTTGCTATCACTACTGTTCTAGGACATACTTAGACCAGCAACTAGGGACAAGTTACTTGGGCACTTATTCAGCTTTACTATCTGTTTTTGATTTGTGTGCCACTCACATATATATATATATTTGGCCTTTCCTAGCTCTACATATTTCTTCTGAACAGCACATAGGTTATTTTGTGACCCTTGCAATCGTGGAACACATCTCCCTGGTATCCTTTGCTTTACTTTTCAGAACTTTGTAAGAGCTTTGTAAGGAGTTTCTGTTGTGTTGAGAGGCACCACTACTTCGCTGTTTTATAGGGATAACCTTCACTGTTTGTTTCCTATTTTGGTGTTTGTGATGGCAGGAAGTGATGACGAAGAGATGGCTTCACCCTCACAATTTGCTGAGTGCGTGAGCCAAGAGCAGCTCCAGAAGACTTTGCAGGCTGCTCAGAGTGATTTGGCAGAGACGATCACCAGAGCCGTTATTGATGCAGTCAGTAAGCTTCACATTGGAGAAAGCATCGAGCGGTTGGAGAAGCGGGTCTCTAAGTTAACCGATCAGGTTGTCGCATTGGAGACCGCTCCCAAGACCAATGATACGAACACCAATAACAACTACCTTGAAGACATCCATGATGAAGACACGGTGTATAAGGCTGATGGCACTGTGGATAGGTCAGCTACAAGGACCGCAAGATTACGACATCGTTTGCACCGTAATACTCAAGGTATGGGTGGTTTCCATAACTACAATCTTCATCCACACGGTAACTATGCTCCAGATGACCCATATGCTAAAATTAAGTTTTCAATTTCTTTGTTTTCAGGTCAGTATGATGGTGATGTTTATCTTCATTGGGAGATGACTGTAGAACAAAAATTTAATGCCTATCTTGTTCCTGAACAACATAGAGTTAGACAAGCTACTAGTGAGTTTAAGGACTTTGCTATTGTTTGGTGGAGTGGTCTAGCTGCTGAAACTGATTTTCCTACTACTTGGGAAGAACTTAAGGTAGCAATGTGTGATCATTTTGTTCCTCCTTCTTTTTATAGAGAGATTCGTAATAAGCTGCAGTGTTTAGAACAAGGAGATAAAACTGTTCAGGAGTACTTTAGTGAGCTTCAGAAAGGTTTGATTCGTTGTGCTATAGTTGAAAAAGTAGAGGATCAGATTTGTTGCTTTTATTCTGGTTTAAGAAAAGAAATTCAGGACATCCTTGATTATAAAGAATATTATACCCTGAACCAGTGTTTCCAGGATGCTATGATTGCAGAGAAAGAATCACATGGACTTTTCCAGGCTTTGAGGAGTACAGCAAGTCGAGGAACTCCTACCCCCCACGCTCGACGGGGACTTTGGGGCTGCCCAGGCCATCTTTCCGGCCACCCCCACCAGCAGCTACCAAGGGAACCAGTGTTGTTTCTGCAATCCCAAGATCAGCCCCTGCACCTTCTATGCGCTTAGGTAAAACTTCTGTGCAGGTACTAGCTAGTAGTGCCTCATCTGTTGCTTCGACGGGGCACACTACAGGGATTCAGTGCCACCGCTGCCATGGACTTGGTCATGTGCAGAAAGATTGTCCAAGTAGGCGGGCATATGTGGCGATAGACAATGGCGGTTACATGAGCACCTCCGATGTAGAGGATGAGGAGGAGGACGTCGCTGCCACCAGCAGTGACCTCGTCCTTGGAGGCGGAGACACCACGGGATACATGAACATTATTGTTCAATGTGTCCTTAGCACACAAGTTCATCAGCCCGAGACGATGCAGCACCACAACTTGTTCCAGATTTTCTTCGTCATCAAGAACCGCCGAGCACGTGTCATCATTGATAGAGGGAGCTACAATAACTTGGTGAGTTTTGATGTGGTCAACAAGCTTACTTTGACCACACGCCCACATCCACATCCGTACTACATTCAGTGGTTAAACGACTCTATAAAAGCTAAGGTAATACAAACTTGCAGAGTTCCTTTTTCCATTGGTTCTTATGTGGATTTTGTTGATTGTGATGTCATACCCATGCAAGCATGTTCACTTTTATTGGGTAGACCTTGGGAATTTGATAATGATGCTATACACTATGGTAAAAGTAATAAGTACACTTTTATGCATAAAGGAACTAAAATTACTTTGTTACCAATGACCCTGCTGAAATTGTACAAGCTGATTTAGAAAGAGCTGCTAGTTTGAAAAACAAATGTCCTGAAATTCAACAACCTATTAATTCTAATTCCACTCCTAGTAATGTTAATGATTCTTCAAGTTCTAAGGGTGCTGGAATTAAATTACAAGGTCGTTCATGTCTTGCAACAAAATCTGATCTTGCTGAAATTTCTGATAATGATGATATTTGCTATGCTTTGATATGCAAACAAGCTTTGTTTTCGCTTGATGATATTGCTTCTAGTGATTTGCCTCCTGCTGTCACTAACCTTTTGTAGGAGTATGAGGATGTTTTTCCAGCTGAGATACCCCCGAGATTGCCACCTTTGAGAGGGATTGAGCATCAAATTGATTTGATTCCGAGTGCTACTTTGCCAAACCGTGCTGCTTATAGGACCAACCCTGAGGAGACTAAGGAGATACAACGATAAGTTTAAGACCTTTTGGATTATGGGTATATTCGTCAATCACTTAGTCGTTGTCCTGTTCCTGTACTTTTGGTTCCTAAGAAAGATGATACTTAGCGTATGTGTGTAGATTGTAGAGCCATTAATATTATTACTATTAGGTATCGTCATCCTATTCCTAGGCTAGACGACATGCTTGATGAGTTATGTGGTGCTATAATTTTCACTAAAATTGATTTGCGTAGTGGCTACCATCAAATTAGAATGAAACTTAGAGATGAATGGAAAATAGCTTTCAAAACCAAATTCGGATTATATGAGTGGTTAGCAATGCCTTTCAGTTTAACTAATGCACCTAGTACTTTCATGCGCTTGATGAATGAGGTTTTAAGAGCTTTCATTGGCAAATTTGTCGTAGTTTACTTTGATGATATCTTGATTTATAGCAAATCCATAGATGAACATATGACTCATTTGCGTGCTGTTTTTGATGCTTTATGTGATCCATGTTTATTTGGTAACCTTGAGAAGTGCACCTTTTGCACGGATCAAGTCTCTTTTCTTGGCTATGTTGTGACTCCATAGGGAATTGAGGTGGATGAGGCAAAGATTGAAGCCATAAAGAGCTGGCCTATACTAAAAACTATCACACAGGTGAGGAGTTTTCTTGGTCTTGCAGGTTTCTACCGCCGCTTTGTCAAAGATTTCAGCACCATTGCTGCACCTTTGCATGAGTTGACAAAGAAGGGCATTGATTTCCATTGGGGTAAGGTACATCATGAGTCTTTTGATGCTTTGAAGGATAAACTTACACATGCACCATTGCTGCAATTACCTAATTTTGATAAGATTTTTGAGCTTGAATGTGATGCTAGTGGTATAGGCATTGGTGGTGTTTTGATGCAAGATAGTAAACCTGTTGCATACTTTAGTGAGAAAATTACTGGGCCTGTTTTGAATTACTCCATGTATGATAAGGAATTGTATGCACTTGTATGTTGTTTAGAGATGTGGCATCATTATTTGTTGCCCAAAGAATTTGTTATTCATTCTAATCATGAATCACTTAAGTATATTCGTTCTCAATGTAATTTGAACCATAGACATGCTAAATGGATTGAGTTTATTGAGTCTTTTCTTTATATTATTAAACATAAGAAAGGAAAGGATAATATGATCACTGATGCTTTATCTAGGCGCTGTACTTTATTGTCTCAACTTGATTGTAGAATTTTTGGACTTGAGGCAATTAAAGATCAATATGCTGCTGATGTTGATTTTAAGGATGTATTGCTGCATTGTAAAGAAGGTCGTGCATGGAACAAATTTGTGTTGACTCATGGATTCTTGTTTAGAGCTAATCGCCTATGCATTCCAGTTGGTTCCATTCATCTTTTGTTGTTACATGAGGCGCATGGAGGTGGATTGATGGGTCATTTTGGTGCCATGAAGACTGAGGATATTTTGACCACACACTTCTTTTGGCCAAGGATGAGAAAAGATGTTGAGCGCTTTGTTGCTCGCTGCACTACATGTCAAAAAGCTAAGTCTCGCTTGAATCCACATGGTTTATACATGCCACTTCCTGTTCCTTCTATTCCTTGGGCGGATATTTCTATGGACTTTGTTTTAGGACTGCCTAGGACTAAGAGGGGGAGTGATAGTATTTTTGTTGTTGTGGATAGATTTTCTAAGATGACACACTTTATACCATGTCATAAGACTGATGATGCTAGTTATATTGCTGATCTCTTTTTCAAAGAAATTATACGTTTGCATGATATGCCTTCTACTATTATTTCAGATCGTGATGCAAAATTCTTGAGTCACTTTTGGCGCACGCTTTGGAATAAGTTGGGTACAAAGTTGTTGTTTTCTACAACTTGTCACCCACAAACTGATGGACAAACTGAGGTGGTGAACCGCACTTTGGGTACTATGTTGAGAGCTATTTTGAAGAAAAATTGAAGCAATGGGAAGAATGTTTGCCTCATATTGAGTTTGCATATAATCGGGCAACACATTCTACTACCAAGATAAGTCCTTTCAAGGTAGTGTATGGTTTGATCCCCGTACTCCACTTGATATACTTCCTCTACCTATTCATGAGAGAGTTCATGTTGATGCTATGGAGCTTGCTGAATTTATTTTGCAAATGCATGAGACCACTAGACTTAGCATTGAAAAGATGAATGACAAGTATAAAATTGCTGGTAGTAAAGGTAGAAAAGAAGTAAAACTTGATGTTGGAGATTTAGTATGGTTACACTTGAGAAAGGATAGATTTCCAGATTTGAGAGGGTCTAAATTAATGCCTAGAGCTGATGGTCCTTTCAAAATAATTGAGTAGATTAATGATAATGCATACAAACTTGAGTTGCCTCCCGAGTTCGGGGTTAGTCCTACTTTTAACATTTTAGATTTGAAACCATACTTGGGAGAAGAGGATGAGCTTGAGTCGAGGACGACTCCATTTCAAGAGGGGGAGGATGATGAGAACATCACTCCTAAGGATACATGCAACACTCCTCCAATTCTAGACTTGCGAGGTCCAATGACTAGAGCTCGTGCATGATGACTAAATTTAGAGGTGAGCTCGTTCCTACGTTCTTCATCATATGTCACTTTTGAGAATGGTTTGCTACCTAATGATTATATTGTAATTAGGAACCATGGAGAGTACCAAGAGATAATGGGAGAAGGACTTGGAGATGCGGAGGACCAGCAAGGACGTGGAAGCCAAGGTGGAGACCCAACCCAAACCGACTTCGAGTCTATTTTGGGGCCCAGGACCAGTCTGCACTAAAATGGATGCCCAGGACGCATATGGACTCGGATTTGGACGTTCTACATATGCACGGAAAGATAAGAATAAGAAATTTCCAATGCCATTTGTCTCATGTCAAAATTCATCCAGAGTCATCGGGAATCGTCGAAACAAGAGAGGGTCCAGAATCTGTTTCGGTGCTGCATCACCTGTTTTTGGCCTTTGGGCGTTGTATCTAGTTCAGCCCAATTAGGGGTGCGTCCAGAGGGTCTTGCATGACCCTAGGGTCTTCATGTACAGCCGCCGCCACACCATTAGGGTTTGGGTTTTCCTTAGATTATTATGTTAAGAACAGTTTTGCCGTTTGATCGGTTTGTGAGACCCCAACTTGTGAGATTCATCGTATACTTGCAAATTTGGTTGCAATCTTCTTTGTTCTTGCTTGTGTTCTTTATTTGCAGGCAAGGATAAGCCTTCTCGGTGAGGTCAATTATTCTCGAATGGTTGATAACCAGAGGAGACGTTGTGCTGTGATTGCGGGGTTCAAAACATGTCGTTCGGAAGCCGGATCGATTTGTTTATCACCTCCACGATAATCAAGTTTACCCAAACCTTTCGGAAGATCGGGAACCCTTGTCCACATCAATATGGGTGCCTAAGTGCAATGTTGATCTTGAGAGATCGGCTACATACAAGTGGGTGTGCAAGAACAAGACCTAGATGGTGGTGGTGGTGGACCGAGCACTTTTATGATGATCATGTGAAGTCCACCACAAGTGACATGGACCTCAACGACCTATCTACTCATGAGGGAGGTAACCGTGTATGTTCTTTGTAGTTGTAGTGTGTTTTTCTTTCTCTAGCATTGCATGGTAATTAGGACTCCTTTGTGACTAGTATGCTTTGCATCCATGCATGTGTAAATAACTAATAGAAAAACACATAAAAATTAGTCAATGTCTAACCCATCCAAGATAGCTATAAGCAAGGGGGAATGCTTGAGATGGTGGTTTGACTTCTCTCAAGGCAAGGGCATGGCTTATAGTGAGTAAGCTTGGGAGGGGTTCAAACTTGAAATTGTTAGGTTTCCTTTGTGTTATGTCTTTAACATTGCTTGCATTCACATGGCATGGTTACTTTCATTGCATATGTAAATTGCTTGTTGCATGCATCATATAGGAAACACAAAGGAGGCTTGTCACATTTGGAGATATTTGTGCCTCATGCTCTATATGAGATTACATCTCCATAAGTGTGACCAAAGGAAAGGATTGTGCTTCATGCCTATTGAGCAAGCTCTTGTGAACTCCAAGGTTAAATCTACTCACGAGGTTAATGGACTAGGGCTCATACATACCCTTTGGTTCTTATTTGCTCGATGTGGGGTCCCTTCCCCGAGGATCGAGGTCCTAAAGGTGCTGATAACGCAGACACTTGATAATACAACATTGGTTCAAATTTAAGTTGAATATTACATCATTAAGTGATCAAAGTGCAGCGGAATAATACAAGTTCATAATGTTTTGAAAACAGCGGAAGCAAATAACGTAGAGAATCTATGAGCTCGACGATACAGCATAGTAATGGTTCATGCCCGAAGAACCATCACTCTAGCAACACGCAACATCACTGCGGCGGCAAGTCGGACTCCCAGTGGGCAGTTCAACCCTCAGGGACTTGCATGTCCCAAGGAATCACATCTACAGATAACTCTATTTCTTCATTATCTAAAAAACAATAGTGGCACAAAGCCTGAGTACTAATTACTCAGCAAGTCTTACCCGTCGGACACCTAGACATGCAAAGGCTCTAATAGGTGGCTTGTTTGAAGGGACTCGCACTAAGCAACCTATTAGTCTATCAAGTTTTATTTGTCAATTTAAATGGGTTGAGCTGAAATGTAACTTTAGTGACAACAATAGGGTAATAAAACAATACATAAAGTAAGTACAACATAAGAGCAATAATAATAATAATCAACAATGAGCGATAATAACAATTCCAAGTATCATGTGCAACTACGTGATGACTCAGTGACCAAGCGGTACTCATTACTGCGAGGGACAGCAATTGCAATCGATTTACACCAGCTGGGAAAAAACCCGAGATACATGACACATACGCACCAATTAAGGTTGTATATGGCAACCTTTCACAAGAAAAACCACCCACACCTCGGTCCGGATGTGGTGACATCGAGTGGGCATGCCGTTCTGCCAATAGTACTATATGGTATGAGCCGCCCACTCTAGCAGCAGGAGGGTCAAAGACCAACGCACCTTAACCAACCTTAATGCAAGTGACCTTTAATGCTACATTGGTTTACTAGTGCCCATAAACTAGTATGCATTTGTTACTGTTCAATACTTGATCAAGGGGCCAACCACGGACAGGTCCTAGGTTCGACAAGGCAGGGCTACCGCAGTCAACACCCATGTGTTGTTGCAAACCTACACATGCATCATCCCTACCCGGTCATAACATCAAAATAAACTTCTTTTATTAGTTCCTGTTCCAGTGGTCAAGTTTATTCCTTAGTAATAGTAATATCTAGCGAGACTAGTAATTACTAAGCATAGCATCACAGTACCGATTCTACCAAAGTTCAAAAGACAGTAGCATAGGTCATTTGGATATCATGCAAGGTGGGTTTCAATCAACTCCTATATCCTAATGCAACAATAATCATAGACACTAGTAATGATATAAACTAGCAACTTTAATAAAAAGGCGAATGCAAATCGGGCGTGCCTGAATCAATGTTAGTGCTAGCAACTACAACTTCTTACTCTTGAGGGTCAACATCCTTCTGAAAATCTTCCTCTTGCTCCTGATGGTCGTTACCTATATGATGGAGAATGCGTTCACGGTATTAAACTAACACCATAACATGCACTGATATGATGCATGCGAGCACATTGTGTTTTAATGTCAATTAAAATTATTATTATGTTCTCAAAGCCATATGCTTCAGAGAAGTGGGGTTGTCATTTAAATTTGTAGGAGATAGTAGATATATTCTTGATGCAATTAATTAGAGTAAATGAGTGATATCAGAAATTAAATTAATTAGTAAATTAAATTTATGTTTCTAGACATGTGTGATTTACTATGAACAGAAGCTTATATGACTGATTTTTATGCCAAGTGGCAAAGGCAAATTATTTAAAGAATAATTACTAGAATTAATTTAAGCATACACACTAAATAAATTCTAGAGTCTAAAATAATTCATATTTTACTAAACCATAATTTTAGGTGGTAGACAATCATGTTTTTGCTAAGCATGACAAAAATCAAGATTTAATTTTAATCATAGAATTTCTGGTGAATTAATTAGTGTTTCACAATTTAATGTATTATTAAAATTACATGTACAGAGACAGTGATTTACCTTACTAAAACAGAGCACCTCAAGATGAACCTAACAAAATTTGTTTGGGCCACATTGGGTTTATATTCGATTTACTATGAGTTTTGGAAGTTTTAAGTATTTTCTAGCTTTTTTCTGGTATTTCTAGTTTTATGGGCTGCCACGTAGGTGACACATGGGTGCCAACTCAGCGCCACGCAGGAGCCAACTCAGCTGACAGTAGGCGCCAGTCAGCGGCTGCCAGGGACTCGCCGGAGCTTGGTCAAACTCGACGCCGACGGCTGCACGCGAGGAAAGCTCGCCGCAGAAGCAAAGATTAGACGCGCATGACGAGGTGGACACGTCTAGGGGGTTAACGAGGACGGAGGCTCACTTGGAGGTTGTCGATGGCGAGCAGCGGCGGAAAAGGGTCTTCGGCGGCGTCGCGGGAATGCTAGGGAGCACCAAATTGGACTCCGTCTTCTCCTACAGTTTCACGGAGACGAGGCGGCGATCGGCATCACGTCGGCTTGTTGGGGAAGGCCGGAGGTGGGAGCTTGTCGTGGGGCGGCTTCGGTTCCCGACCAAGCAGAGGCGGCGACCGGGGAAAATTGTGATGCCGTCGACTCCACGATGGAAAACAAAGAGGAAGCGTGTCAAGGAGGTGAGTCAGGAGGTTGCGCGCGTGAGGGGAAAAGAATGGGCGATGAGGCTCACCAGGAGTGGCTAAATTTGGCCGGTGGCGGAGGAGCTCACCGGAGGGGCTTGTCTTGGATTTTCTTTGAATTGACCAAATACGCGCGTGGTTTCAGCTAGACGAGAACGTGGGGAGGGGGAGTGGGTTTGTGCGTAGCGCTTTGCGTTCTCGATCGGGTTTGGGAGGCAGGGGAGCAGGGAGATCAAGCTCGAGCTTGCGCTCGGTGATGGCGGGGAGGAGCAGAAAGAATGGGCAAGAGAGGGGAAGAGCTGAGGGAATGGGATGGGGAGTGGGTTTGAGGCTGGCGGGTGTGCTTTGAATTGCGCAAAGGGGAGAGGAGCAAGTGGGGGACGAGAGCGGGAAGAGCGCTTGGCATTGAAGTTTGCCGATCGCCATTGTTGGCGTGCAGGGGCGGGGATGGCGGTTCGCGGCAGAGCTGAAGGATGGGACAGCACAGGGTGCAGAGGGGGAGGTCATTAGCGCTGTAGCATGAGGAGTCCTGAGGTGGGGAGTTGGCGTGCGGGGAAGGGGCGAGCAGGGCACTGGTGTCGGCAGGAGGAGGAGCTCTGCGCCAGTGGAAGGAGAGCGAAGGGAGATTTTGCACTGGACTCCTGAATCTTTCAAGATCCTCACAAAAAGGTCCCTGGTAAAAGGTACACTCAAAACAAGTATCTAGGGACCTCCAAATGATTTGGGATTTTGCACATGGGCCCTTAGAGATATTCCTGGTGCTCTGGTGGGACCCATCTGGTTAGAAGTTTTATAATTATTTTATAACTAACTCCCCATTGTGAAAGGTTTCTATGTTTTAATTAATTATTTGGGGCATTTCCAAATATGGTAAAATGCTCATTAAATTCATAAAATTCTATTTTATTATTACCAATATGATTATGAATTTAGTTGGCATATGTTATATTATAAATTTTTATTTGGCTCACAAATTGGTTTGCAGAGTTTTTAATTACCTAGAATTAATTCATTAATTTGGCTCTATCATTTCATGCTATATTATTCATGACTTGTGCTCTTTCATGTTTGTTAAATTGCAGTGAGACACCTGGGGTGTCACATCCCTCCCTCCTTAAAGAAATCTCGTACCGAGATTATGAACAAGGCAAACTAGAGGGAAGTACGATGGTCAAAACATATCTACGTATGACGACCAAAATTTAGGGTAATGTGTACTAAGAAATTCTTCAGATTTCCAAGTGGATTCATCTTCTGAGTGATTACTCCATTGAACTTTATAGAATTTGAGTGTTCTTTTACGGGTTGTGTGCTCCTTCTCATCGAGGATCTTTATTGGTTGTTCAGAGTATGTGAGATCGGGTTAGAGTTGGTCATAGACTTCCAAGATTTTGTCAATGGGTGACTTGAGACACCGCTTTAGCTGAGAGACGTGGAAGGTGTGATGAACTCCAGACAGATTAGTGGGTAACTCCAGCTTATAGGCTACATTTCCACATCGTTGTAGTATTTGGAATGGTCCAATATAACGGGGAGCTAACTTTCCTTTGACTCCAAACCGTTGGATACCCTTCATAGGTGACACTCGGAGATAGACGTAGTCACCTTATTGAAATATAGTGGCCTACATCGTCTATTTGCATACTTCTCTTGATGGCATTTAGCAGCTTTAAGATTTTCCTGAATGGTACGAACTTTTTCTTCTGCGTCCTTGACAAGGTCAGGACCAAATGCTACTCTTTCTCCATATTCAGACCAGTTTAACGGTGTTCTACAACTGCGACCATAGAGTGCTTCAAATGGTGACATTTTCACACTCTCCTGGTAACTATTGTTGTATGAGAATTCTGCATATGGTAAGTGCTCATCCCAATTACCACCATGTGTTAAAACACATGCTCTAAGCATATCTTCCAAAATCTGGTTGACACGCTCTATTTGTCCATCAGTAGCGGCTTGGTAAGCAGAACTCCAGATAAACTTGGTACCCAGAGAGGCATGCAGTTGTTCCCAGAAACGAGCAACAAACTACGAGCCACAATCTGTAACAATGGTCTTGGGTACTCCATGAAGACATAGAATTCTCGCTATGTATAGTTCTGCATATTGCTTTATCTTGTAGGTGTTATTGATCGGTAGGAAGTGGGCAAATTTTGTGAGTCTGTCCACAACGACCCAAATCGAATCATGCTTCCGAGAGGTGAGAGGGAGACCAACAATAAAATTCATGCTGATGTCTTCCCACTTCCAGGCGGGGATACTCAATAGTTGAAGTAATCCGGCCTGTTTCAAATGGTCAGCCTTGACTCTCTAACAAGTATCACATTCTACAACATATCGAGCAACTTCTCTCTTCATTCTTGTTCACCAAAAATTCTTCTTCAAATCTTGATACATTTTATTACTACCCGAATGGATGGAGTATTTGTAGTGATGTGCTTCATCCAAGATTTTCCGTCGAAGTTCAAAGTCCTTTGGTACAACTAAATGGTTATTGAACCATAGGGTACCATCTGAGTCTTGTGTGAAGCATTTTGCTCTACCATCTTTAATATTTTGACGGATGTAATTCATACCAATGTCCTTCTTTTTGTGCAGCAATGATTTCTTCACTGATAGTGGAATGTATACTAAGGTTGTTGATCACTATAGCAGGCAGAACACGAAGGCTAGGTTCTGAAATAGTTACGTGGTTGCTGCTGTCCTGAAATTCCAGCATCAAGTTATTGCAGTGGATTTTTCTGCTTAACGCGTCGGTGACTACATTGGCCTTGCCTAGATGATAATGAATCTCCAGATTATAATCCTTGATTAATTCTAGCCCCCGGGCGATTGACTTCCTTCACCACATATGGTCCTTCCCAATTTGGAGAAAGATTATGCTGGTTCTTGGTTGACTGCACTCAACGAAGCACTTAATCTCCAACTTGGAAGTGGTGATTACGCATATTTTTATCATAATACCGATGCAAGCCTTACTGGTAAAGTGCCGACCGAAATAGAGTGCGATCACGCAACTCCTCTGCTGTAATCAAATCGATCTCATGGTTTTCCTCAGAAATTTGTTCATTATACGCCTGAACCCATGCCGAAATAAGGCTAACCTCTGTTGGCAGCATAGCCTCTAAGCCATAGACCAATGAGAAAGGTGACTGACCAGTTGTCCGACTAGCGTTTGTGCGAAGCCCCCAAAGAACTGAAGGCAATTCTTTGACCCACCGACCGGCATAAGGCTTAAGCCTATCGAATATCCGCAGTTTCAATCCTTGAAGAATCATACCATTGGCCCGTTTGACCTGCCCATTGCTTTGAGGATGAGCCACTGATGCAAAGTGGATTTTTATTACCTTCTCATCGGCAAAGTCACGGAACTCCACTGATGTGAATTGAGTGCCATTATCGGTGATGATACCATGAGGAACCCTAAACCGAGTGAAGATATCCTTGACAAACTCGATTGCCTTCTTTGATGTAATCTTGCCGATCGGCTTTGCTTCAGTCCACTTGGTGAATTTATCAATAGCAACAAACAGATAACTGATCCCGCCTGGCGCTTTCTTGAAAGGACCGACAATATTGAGCCCCCAGACAACGAAGGGCCAAGTCAAAGGTATCATCTGAAGTTGCTGTGAAGGCACATGCGTCTATTGAGTGAAGAATTGACAACTTTCACACTTCCGAACGACCTGGTGTGCATCTTCGACCGCCGTGGGCCAATAAAACCCTTTCTAGAAAGCTTTGCCGACCAAAGTCTTGGAAGCCGCATGATTGCCACATATCCCGGAGTGAGTTGGTCGGCAAAGTCTTGGAAGCCGCATGATTGCCACATATCCCGGAGTGAATTTCTTCTACCAACTTTTGGCCTTCTGGTATCGAGATGCATCTCATCAAGATGTTTGAACCTCCTCTTTTATAGAGTTGGCTCCCACCAATAGATATCCTCGGCATCGGGTCTCTAACCTCCGTTGCTCATTAGGATCCGAAGACAGCATTCCCTTGTCCAAATATTGGATGAGTGGGTCGCGCCAATCGGTCTCCATATCATCATCACCAACAAGATCAGTGACAACACTCATTAGTACATCCGACTGAGGAGAAATCCTGGGGGAATCCAGAGTGTGTAAGAAAACACCTGGCGAGACCGTAGACCAGGATGATCCCATCTTAGCCAATTCATCGGCCGCTTGGTTATTGTCTCAAAGAACATGCGTGAACTTCAATCCATCAAATTTGTCTTCGAGCTTCCTTACTTCTTGACAGTAAGCACTTATATTATCATCCACACAGTTCCAATCCTTAGTGACCTGATTAATGACGAAAGCCGAGTCACCAAAGACGTCAAGGCCCTTGATGCCGAGTGATGCGGCAATGCGCAAACCATGTAGAAGGGCTTCATACTCTGCAGCGATATTAGACGCGTGAAACATCACCTGAAGGACATATCAAAGCTTCTCTCCAGTGGGTGACATAAACATGACTCCTGCACCAGCTCCTTGTAATTGAAGAGATCCATCGAAGTACATTTTCCAATACTCAATATCTTGTGCAATAGGCGGGTTTTGAATCTCTGTCCAGTCAGCAACGAAATCAGCTAACGCTTGTCCCTTTATAGCCGACCGAAGCACAAAGATAATGGTATATTGACCTTGTTCGACTGCCCACTTGGCAATTATTCCTTCGGCTTCTTGATTGTGCAGCACTGTGCCAAGTGCGAAGGAGGTCTGGACTTCAATTGGATGAGCTTGAAAATAATACTTCAACTTCCTAGAGGTGATCAACAATGCATACAACAACTTCAAGATCTATTGATACCTAGTCTTAGAGGCTCCAATGACCTCACTCATAAAGTAGACCGGGTATTGCAGTTTTTGTATATGTCCCTCTTCTTCTCGGTCGACTGTTAAAATAGTACTCACAACCTGAGTTGTGGCCGATATGTAAAGTTGAAGTTTTTCTCCTGGCTCCAAAGGCACCAATACTGGAATGCTGCTGAGGTAAACCTTCAACTCGTCCAATGCCGACTGCGCCTCTTCGGTCCAAACAAAGTCGTCCAGCTTTTTAAGCAGTCGAAAAAGTGGTAACCCTCTAACACCCAGTCGGGAAATAAACCGACTCAAGGACGCCATGCATCCGGTCAGCTTCTGTACATCCCTTTGAGAATTAGGTGGCCCCATACCAAGGGTCACCATGATTTTATCCGGGTTAGCCTCTATACCTCGTTTCGAAACAATGTAACCGAGTAGCTTTCCTGAAGGAACCCCAAAAACACACTTCTTAGGATTCAGCTTCATTGAATAATGCCTCAGATTGTCAAAGGTTTCTGCCAGGTCAAAAATAAGTTCCTCGATGTTTCAAGTTTTGACAACGATGTCATCAACATACGCCGTTGGCAAGGCAGCGTTGAATACCCTATTGGCAAGTCGCGCCAGCATTCTTCAGACCGAAAGGCATTGTGATATAGCAATAGGCGCCGAAGGATGTTATAAAGGAAGTTTTAATCTAATCTTCGACCTTCAGTGAGATCTAGTGATAGTCTAAATAGGCATCCAGAAAGCTTAAGAGCTCACACCCGGCTGTTGAGTCTACAATCTGATCAATACGAGGAAGAACGAAGGGGTCTTCATAAACTTAGCATCTAACATTCTAACTATCTCCTTCTTCATGGCGTCCTTGCGATCTTGTGCGAATTTTCTAAGCCTCTGCCGAACGGGGGTAGCCCCAGGGGGTACTCTTAACACATGCTCAATCTTTTCCCTAGGAACTCCCGGCTTGTCAGATCGTTTCCATGCAAAGATGTCCCTATTTTCCTGGAGGAAAAGAGTGAGCGCGAGTTCCTATTTCTCGTTGAGGTTGGCCCCAACATAAGTTACCTTATCGGGGTCCTCAGGATTGAGCATGATTTCCTTGGTTTGGATGTCATCGGTCTAAATCTTGTCTTTGGTAGGCTTCTTTGCTGGAACCGCCGCTCCCGTCTGCTCCTCCATGCCGACTGCCTGTTGGATCTCCTTCTGGTCAGATAGCATCAACTGTTTATTGGCCATCTCACAACTCTATACATCGCAATCAAAAGAATTCCAAAGATCAGAGTGGAGGGAGATTATTCCATTTGGGCCTGGCATCTTGAGGGTGAGATATGGATAATGCGGGACAACAATGAATTTAGCCATCGCTGGTTGACCGATAATAGCATGATACGTCGAGTCGAAGTCCGCCACCTGGAAGAGAATGCGCTCGGTCCTGAAGTTCTCACGGGTTCTGAAGGTGACTGGCAGATCGACCTGTCCAATTGGAACTGAAGTCTTGCCAGATACAATCCCATGGAAAGGTGAAGAACTCGGCTGAAGATCATTGATTGACAGATCGAGCTCTTTAAGAGTCTTGGTGAAGATTAAGTCCAAACTGCTTCCTCTATCAATGAGTATTTTGTTGAACTTTACCTCCTTCATCGTAGCAGCAAGCACCAGCGGGTATCAACCTGGTTTTGGTAATGCTTGGGATGATCCGACCGATCAAAGGTGATTGGCATCTCAGACCATCTCATGAATTGAGGCGCAGCTGGTTCCATCGAGTTGATCTTCCGAAGTTCTAGCTTCTGCTTGCGCTTGGACACATAGTCGCCCGGGCCACCGAAGATGAAGTTGACTTCCTTGCAGGGCTCCTAGAACTCTCCTGAATCATCCTTGTCGCCAACGTCCTTGGTCTTGTCTTTGCTACTACGCCTCGAGGGATCTTTGGCCACCTTGAGCGCAGCTGTTGCAAAACCCTTCAGTCGATAGCAATCCTTTGCTTTGTGGTTTCCCTTTGGATGCCAAAGGCACGGGCCACTCAGCAGCTCATCCGTGGATAGTTGGTTTGTTCGAGGGTTCTTCTAAAGTCAGTCCACAATGTGAACCGCATTGTCAGGCTTCCTCTTCTTGTCCTTCTTGGAGGACTCGGGCTTGTTCGACCGCTTCTCCTTGCCTTTTCCCCGGATGTCATCTAATGCCGACTCACCAGATGCAAACTTGTCAGCGATCTCGAAGCACTCTTGAGCAGTCAGCTTGAGGTCATGATTTCTTTGATCAATCTCGTGAACCAAATCATCGCTACTGATCCCTCCTTGGAAGGCGGCAATGATTTGTTGGTCCGGGACATTGGGGATCTCAGTCTTCTTATCGCAAAATCGCTTGATGTAGTCACGAAGAGGTTCGTCGGTCTTCTGCTTGATCTGAGTGAGGTCGAAGTAGTTGCCCGATCGATTGCAGGTAGCTTGGAAGCTTTCTATGAGCTTTCTATTGAGGTCTTCACAAGACGTGATTGACTCCTCTAGAAGAGATGTGAGCCATATCCAAACAGCTGGATCCAGGCAGACCGGAAGGTAATTAGCCATTACGTAGGAATCACCTCCAACCGACTGAATCGCTGTGCTATAGAGGTAATTAGCCATTACGTAGGAGTCAAGACAACGACTGTTATCCTCAATTTCTATTTGCGATCTGACTTTTACTGTCCTCGAAGGGTGGCCCACGAGGTGATCCCCCAACACCCGCAATCACTCCTAGAGTGAAGATGATGAGGACATCACTATGCTGGATACGCGCATATCATGGCCTTCCCCAAGTTACAAGTCGTCACCAACTCGGTCTCCTCGTTCGTCTCAGATTCAGCCGACATCCCTTCACGGTTTTGATGATATCTCCCACATCCGACATCCAAACGAGGCATTCTTTGATGCATTGGAAAGGGGACGACGATGCCGTCATTTTGTTTCTGGTCCTAGCTCCAGAAGGGTCGTGAGTCATGCTATGTGACCATGACAAGGTGTTTTGCCACCTATTTTGGGCCAACTTGGCCATGTATTGTGTTGGGCCTTAAGCCCTTGTTGTGGGCGCCCCCCTGGTCGCCCCAACCCTAGGATTCCCCTGGTTCCTACATAAACTCAGTAGCCGCCATCTTTTAGTTTCGGGTTTTGTTTAGTTTAGTTTTCTTGAGAGAAACTTGATCGAATTATTGTAACTGTGACGACAAGTCCTTTTACAGTAATCCAGGGCCCCTGTTCTTGTTCTACACCACTGTGGTGATTAGTCCTTTTGTGTTCAGAGCTTGAACCTTTCCTTGTGATTCGCTTCATCCATATTTGGAATTACAGATTGCGTGTTTATCCTTTCTTGCTTGTGTTCTCGATTTTGCTTGCAGGAACAATCAAGTTGTGCTTGGTGTAATGGTTGCGTGGTTGGATCGTGTCTGATTCAAGCCGTTTTGATTCGGTTTGTGTTTTGATCTCCACTGCACACCACCATTTTCCCCATTCGTTTCAACCACCATCACCATCGTGTTTTCCATTGGATTCACTATCGTGTGACCCACCCACCCCCCACAATCCGTTACCAACAAAAAAACCCTATCCAATTCCGTTTCCGTTCCCCCCACCCCTCAAACCCTATCTTAACCTACCTTCGGTAAAACAAGCATAACTTTTCGCTCGTTGCTCCGATTGGGCTCAAATATTTACAGCAGATTCTTGACTCAAAGTTGAGGTGACCCACAATGTACCCTCGTTAAAAAATTTCAAAAAAATCAGGAAAAAATAGAAAAAAAATTGTGAAGTAAAAAATAGCGTTTTCGTGAAACTTTGAGATTTTGCCTACGCTTTGTTTCCCCTCTGTTTGAGTTGAAACTTCTTGTGGTGCCTTCTTTTATGTTCCTCTATCTCAAAAAAATAGTGGAAAAATGATACAAAAAAATCAAGATTTTGATTTGCACCCCGCCCCGCCTTGAAAATTTCTAAGTTTGTGAAGTCTGTTTTGATCCTTGCTGCCTTTGCCATTGTTCGCTGTCACAACTGTTTTTTGAACATGATTCTTTTGCCAGCAATTAGGACACTGCTTTGGACATTTATGCAGTGCTACTATCTGTTATTGAATTGTGTTCCACTGACATACATATTAGCCTTCCAAGCTATACATATTACAGCACAGGTTTCTTCCTTGCAACTGTTACACCCAAGTTTGACTATAGATTGTGCCGTCCTGTTGGCTTTGGTAAGAACACTTGCAAGATTGTGATACATTGCTTCTGATATTGTTTCTCACTTTTAACACCCTCTGATAGCTGCTAGTAGATAGGGCTAATCCTTTTGTGTAGTCTTATCTTTTGGTTTTAATCATGTCAGGGAAAGGGACACCTGTAGATTCGGAGTCCCCTACAGACTTTAATGATTGCGTGTCCAAGGTCGAGCTTACGAAGCTTCTTGCGGACCAGCATATATTCATGGAAACGAAGTTTGCCGAGTTGATGAGCCACATCAACACTGTTGCCAACCGAATTGAGGATGTTGAACGGCGTCCTCCACCTCAACCAGCTGCTGCTAATGATGATTTTGACCGTGATACAGACTGTCTTCACCATAATTGACACGGTATGGGAGGTAATAACAATCGTGGTAATACTGATACTTTTGTTAAGTCAAAATTTAACATTCCTCCTTTTGCTTGTAGTGCTGATCCTGAAGCATACTTAGATTGGGAACTTGCTGTTGAACAGAAATTTAATTCTCATTTAGTTCCTGCTGAGCATAGAGTTAGACTTGCTACTAGTGAGTTTACGAGTTTTGCCCTATTTTGGTGGAATGATCTTTGCAATAATAATGCTGCTATATCCAACACTTGGCCTGTTTTGAAACAACGCATGAAATCTCATTTTGTTCCTCCTTATTACCAACGTGATTTACGTTTGAAATTACAATGTTTCACACAAGGTAGTAAAACAGTAGAGGAATATTATCAAGAATTGCTTATTAGTTTAGCACGTTGTGATATACATGAAGATGATGTTGAGACTAGTGCTAGATTTTTTGGTGGTTTGAACCGTGATATCCAGAATATTGTTGACTATAAAGAGTGGAATAGGTTCAGCCAATTGTATCATATTGCTCTTAAGGCTGAACGAGAAGTACAGGGACACCTTCCACAACATTCTTGTAGGTCCAGCACTGAGCTATCTATCTAGCGGTGCAAATGAGTAGAGAACTTGAAGAGTCATGTTGCTAAGCCACCAGCAACAACTCTTTCACTTGCGCCTGCTTCTGAAGCGCAATCATCTAGTATGGAGCACCAACACCAGAAGAAGGCTGCTACTTCTGGTGCTAGGAGTGGCTCCTCCACCACCATTATTTGCCACCGCTGCAAGGGCATGGGTCATGTCATGAAGGATTGCCCTAAATGTCGTGCTTTCATCGCTACCGCTGATAGGTATGAAACTTGTAGTGATATTGAAGATGAATTTGCTCGTATGCCTAACCTTGTTGCAGATTAGATGGAGGAGCAGGAGACTACTACCATTGATTCCATTGCTGCCACCACGGGTTTTCCTAGCCTTATTGTACAACATGTGTTGACCACTCAGGTGGGACGAGAGGAAGAACAACAACGCAACAATTTATTCTACATGTACCTCATTGTCGCGGACCACCGTGTTCTCAGCATCATTGATGCTGGGAGCTGTAACAACTTGGTAAGTTCTGATTTGGTAAGCAAACTTGGCTTGACCACGCATGCACTACATCAGCCCTACCACAGCAAATGGTTCAACAATAGTGGTACAGCACAGGTGACTCGGTCAGCACGCATATACTTTTCAGTCGGTTCTTATCATGACTATGCTGATTTTCATGTTGTACCTATGCAAGCATGTTCGCTTTTATTAGGCCGTCCATGGGAATATGATATAGATGCTTCCCACCATGGTAGAACTAATACATATACTTTCATACATATACTAATAGATATACTTTCATGCACCAAAGGAAGGATCTTCTTCCTCAGATCCGAGTGGAACCAATGCGGGGATCATGCCAGATGAACTTGATGATCGCACCATGGAAACGGCTATGGCTGAGTCGGATCTGTGGTTCTCCAGACCTAGGGATCCGTTGTCGCCGACTGTGAAGTCGAGCGATCCAAAGGAGATCTTGAAGTCCGACGAGTACTGAATGATGGGAATTTCGGCCATCATAGTCAACGGAGAATCCCGGTGAGCCTTGACCCCTTCCTGGCACGCCAACTGTCGAAGCTTGAGATCGGTAGTAAATATATAGGGCTACATCGATACTAAGAACTACGATGGTAACACAAGATGCCGAGTTATATAGGTTCGGGTCCTCTTGATGAGAGTAAAAAACCTACGTCTTGTGTTTTGTGTATTGTATTGATATTGTGAAACTTGTGTCATCTCCTGTCTATTGTTCCTCGATGGGGGGTACCCTGCCGCCTTATATATCCGGTTGGCAGGGGGTTACATGAAGAGTCCTAGTCGTAACCCACAAGGATTACATAGAAAATCTATCTCTACATGCCTTGCGCTCCAAGCCAAGTCGGTCGGCTTCCTTGTTGATGAAGTACCTGATCGGCTACCAACTTAGTCTTGTATGAAGATACCCGTAAAGCAAGTATCCCACACATATACTACACGACCGTACAGAGGGGTGTAGCGAACCATCTACTCCTGGTCTATATCTTCCGGCTCTTCTGGTTCTTCCGGTTCCATAGGCTCTTCCGGTTCCTCCAGATCCATCATTGCCACATCATTAATACCGGCAGGTGCCATCTCTACATCCTCTTGTTCTCCATACTCCATGACGATCTCATCCCAATTCCCTTCAATAGGAATGTGGGCAGCCTTGAAGGCATCCAAGTCATCTTGAGCCTTAATCATGTCATGCTCAAAATCTGCTGCATCCTGCAAGGCTTGGTCACATTCTTTTATAGTCGCATCCATCTCTTCATTCCTTGCTTGAATTTGTTGGTTCAGTTCTGCAATTTCCTCATCCTTAGCTTGTTTTTTGACTTTAGAAAGTCGAAGTGCAGCATGAAACACATCCAGACACCGACACAAGTTTGTGCACTAAGCGAAAGCGGACAAGCCATAATAATCTATTATGGGCAGCATAGGATCATGGTGGCGATGGTTTGGATCAAAGATGAAATCTACACACCTAATCCACTCAAAATCCGTCACATCATTGATGGGCAGTAAGGTGATGGGTGTTCCAGCAACATCATGCTTGCGGTCTTCGCAGAATCGAGTGAGTGCCTTGAAAGCAGCAACATTCCAAGTGGAAGGCAAATCTATCCCAGTGACGCTAATGGTCCAGGATTCCCATGCGGGAGTGACCGAGTAGTTGGCTGGAACTGCCACATGGATGACACATGAGGGAACTCCATGCTCCTGAAATTCCTTGCCAACATAAGTGGGAGGAATGGGATATCCGAATCTCTGGAGAACTCTCCAAAATAGATGAACCATCCCAGTGAATTCCAGACCATCGGTGATCTCCCAACCCGGTGGTGGTTGGTTGTTGTTTTCAGCCATCTACAAGAAAAGTAATTTGATTGAGTCAAACCTTCCTTACAGTAAAAATGTATTTCACATAAAGTGCTATGAAGTACTGAGACAAAGTATTAGTTTACATTTTCCAGTCTCAAGGGGTAATATTACGGCAACGGGTTTTAAAGTAGGTTCTGTCTTAACTGTACAACAGCCAGAAAACTGGGTATTTCGATCAGAAAAATAGGTCTTAAAAATTGGGGCTTGGAACCATGTTAAATTAGACTTTCATAGCTTTCCAAATTGTATTGACACTCTCAAAAATTCCAAGTAATTCTGGACTTATGAGTTTTGCAAGCTCAGGTTGGCTGATTCTGTTTCTGGATGACAGGGGCTTAGTGATTTGGCTCTACTGGACAGAGGGAAACATATAAAATTGTAAAACCTATTGGAGATGAAAATATACTTTGAAGGCTTGCCAGATTGGGTTCAAACACCTAAAAATTCGAAGTACAACTCCATTTATGAAATTTTTACGTTCAGGGTTATGCTGAAAACAGTGTGTTGGCAGATTATACTTGTTCTCTATTTCTGAGTTTGTTACTGTTATGTTTAATAATTAAATTAAACTTTGGGTGACAGAGGATGTTTAGACCTTTCTAAAAAGTGTTTGTATGCCTTATTTGGTTGAGTAATTTAATAACTATGAGTTTTTAAAGTTGGCAGCTAAAAACAGGACAGATTCTTGTTAACTTGACAATTGGACTTGTATTTTGAATTTTTACACTTAACAGACTTAGAAATTTTTGTATCCATAGGTTGGTGAGTAAGATGAGAACAAATTTTTAGTTTAGTTAAAAGGGATGGATGATGCAAAATTTTCATTTTATTAACCTATCGTTCCTCACAACACAACGTATTTTTTGCCAATACTTAGCGACACGATTATTTGGTGACGACCCGCACTCAACACGTAAGTTATTCTAAATGTTATACTATGGCGTTAGTGTACCTGCAGAGGATCCATTGCAGAAACAATACATCAAATTCAAAAGAAACTACAAAAGTAAGCAGAGTTCTACTAGTAACAATCCATGGAAAAGGATCGCCCCGTGATAAGTCACGAGCCAACAGTGTCTCGTATCCGTCTGTGAGCACATACACCGATATCGCGCATGTCGGTTAAGCACGCACGTACCTTCATTTGAAGAAGTCGTAGATGCAAGTAATGTAAACAAATATAACCCAGGTTAGCTTTGTCACCACCCTATTAACTATATGGGCAATACTAACGTATCCTAACACATAACGTCATAGTTCTTTTTTTGAAGATATGATTTGTTTGTTGTGTTATCATGGACCACAGCTCTAATACAAGCTGTGGTGTACCTTCCCCGAGGATCGAGGTCCCGAAGGTGCTGATAATGCAGACACTTGATAATACAACATTGGTTTAAATTTAAGTTGAATATTACATCATTAAGTGATCAAAGTACAGCGAAATAATACAAGTTCATAATGTTTTGAAAACAGTGGAAGCAAATAACAGAGAGAAGCTACGAGCTCGACGATACAACATAGTAGTGGTTCATGCCCGAAGAAACATCACTCTAGCAACACGCAACATCACTGCGGCGGCAAGTCGGACTCCCAGTGGGCAGTCCAACCCTCAGGGACTTGCATGTCCCAAGGCATCACATCTACAGGCACCTCTATTTCTTCATTACCTAACAAATAACAGTGGCACAAAGCCTAGGTACTAATTACTCAGCAAGTCTTCCCCGTCGGACACCTAGACATGCAAAGGCTCTAATAGGTGGCTTGTTTGAAGGGACTCGCACTAAGCAACCTATTAGTCTATCAAGTTTTATTTGTCAATTTAAATGGGTTGAGCTGAAATGTAACTTTAGTGACAACAGTAGGTTAATAAAACAATACATAAAATAAGTACAACATAAGAGCAATAATAATAATAATCAACAATGAGCGACAATAACAATTCCAAGTATCATGTGCAACTATGTGATGACTCAGTGACCAAGCGGTACTCATTACTGCGTGGGACAACAATTACAACTGATTTACACCAGCTAGGAAAACCCGAGATACACGACACATACGCACCAATTAAGATCGTATATGACAACCTTTCACAAGAAAAACCACCCACACCTCGGACCGGGTGTGGTGACATCGAGTGGGCATGCCATTCTGTCAACAGTACTTCGTGGTATGAACCGCCCACTCCAGCAGCAGGAGGGTCAAAGACCAATGCACCTTAACCAACCACAATGCAAGTGACCTTTAATGCTACATCGGTTTACTAGTGCCCATAAACTAGTATGCATTTGTTACTGTTCAATACTTGATCAAGGGGCCGACCACGGATGGGTCCTAGGTTCGACAAGGCAGGGCTACCGCAGTCAACACCCATGTGTTGCTGCAAACCTACACTAGCAACTTTAATAAAAAGGCGAATGTAAACAGGGGCTTGCCTGGATCAATGTTAGTGCTAGCAACTACAACTTCTTACTCTTGAGGGTCGACGTCCTTCTGAAAATCTTCCTCTTGCTCCTTATGGTCGTTACCTATATGATGGAGAATGCTTTCACGGTATTAAAATAACACCGTAACATGCAATGATATGATGCATGCGAGCACATTGTGTTTTAATGTCAATTAAAATTATTATTATGTTCTTGAAGCCATATGCTTCAGAGAAGTGGGGTTGTCATTTAAATTTGTAGTAGATATATTCTTGATGCAATTAATTAGAGTAAATGAGTGATATGAGTAATTAAATTAATTATAAATTAAATTTATATTTCTGGACATGTGTGATTTACTGTGAACAGAGGCTTATATGAGTGATTTTTATGCCAACTGGCAAAGGCAAATTATTTACAGAATAATTACTAGAATTAATTTAAGCATACACACTAAATAAATTCCAGAGATTAAAATAATTCCTATTTTACCAAACCAAAATTTGGGGTGGTAAACAATCATGTTTTTGCTAAGCATGCCAAAAATCAAGATTTAATTTTAATCCTAGAATTTCTGGTGAATTAATTAGTGTTTTCGCAATTTAATGTATTATTAAAATTACATGTACAGAGACAGTGATTTATCATTTTACTAAAATAGAGCACCTCAAGAGGAACCTAACAAAATTTTTTTGGGCCACATTGGATTTATATTCGATTTACTATGAGTTTTGGAAGTTTTCAGTATTTTCTGGCTTTTTTCTGGTATTTCTGGTTTTATAGGCTGCCACGTAGGCGACAAATGGACGCCAACTCAGCGCCATGCAGGAGCCAACTCAGCTGCCAGTAGGCGCCAGTTAGCGGTTGCCGGGGACTTGCCGGTGCTTGGTCAAACTTGACGCCGACGGCTGCACGCGAGGAAAGCTCGCCGCAGAAGAAAAGATTCGATGCGCACGACGAGGCGGACACGTCTAGGGGGTTGGCAAGGACAGAGGCTCACCGGGAGGTTGTCGGCGGTGAGCAGCGGCGGAAAAGGGTCTTCGGCGGCGTCGCGGGAATGGTAGGGAGCACCAAATTCACGGAGACGAGGCGGTGGTCAGCATCACGTCGGCTTGACTTGGGGAAGGCCGGAGGTGGGAGCTCGTCATGGGGCGGCTTTGGTTCTCGGTGGAGCAGAGGCGGCGACCGGGGAAAATCGTGATGTCGTCGACTCCACGATGGAAAACAAAGAGGAAGCAGGTCAGGGAGGTGAGTCAGGAGGTTGCGCGCGTGAGGGGAAAAGAATGGGCGACGAGGCTCACCGGGAGTGGCTAAATTTGGCCAGCGGTAGAGGAGCTCACCGGAGGGGCTTGTCTCAGATTTTCTTCAAATTGACCAAATACACGCGCGGTTTTAGCTAGACGAGAACATGGGGAGGGGGAGTAGGTTTGTGCGCAGCGCTTTGCGTTCTCGGTCGGGTTTGGGAGGCAGGGGAGCAGGGAGCTCAAGCTCGAGCTTGTGCTTGGTGATGGCGGGGAGGAGCAGAAAGAATGGGCGAGAGAGGGGGAGAGCAGAGGGAATGGGATGGGGAGTGGGTTTTGGGCTGGTGGGTGTGCTTTGAATTACGTAGAGGGGAGAGGAGCAAGTGGGGGATGAGAGCGGAAAGAGTGCTCGGCATTGAAGTTTTCCGATCACCATTGTTGGCGTGCAGGGGCGGGGATGGCGGCCGTTGGGCAACATTCGCGGCAGAGCTGAAGGATGGGACGACACAGGGTGCAGAGAGGAAGGTCAGCGACGCTGTAGCACGAGGAGTCCCGAGGTGGGGAGTTGGCGTGTGGGGATGGGGCAACCAGGGCGCTGGCGTCGGTAGGAGGAGGAGCTCTGCACCAGTGGAAGGAGAGGGAAGGGAGATTTTTCACTTGACCCCTCGATCTTTCATGATCCTCGTGAAAAGGTCCCTGGTCAAATGTACACTCAAAACAAGTAGCTAGGGACCTCCAAATGATTTGGGATTTTGCACATAGGCCCTTAGAGATATTCCTGGTGCTCTGGTGGGACCCATTTGGTCAGAAGTATTATAATTATTTTATAATTAACTCCCCATTGTGAAAGGTTTCTATGTTTTAATTAAATATTTGGGGCATTTCCAAATATGGTAAAATGCTCATTAAATTCATTAAATTCTATTTTATTATTACTAATATGATTATGAATTTAGTTGGCATATGATATATTATAAATTTTTATTTGGCACACAAATTGGTTTGCAGGGTTTTTAATTACCTAGAATTAATTCATTAATTAGGCTCTATCATTTCATGCTATATTATTCATGACTTGTGCTCTTTCATGTTTGTTAAATTCAAGTGAGACACCTGGGGTGTCACACTCGATCTTTCATTTGGCATTTGCGAAAACTATAAGGTCATAGAGTGCCACTATTTGAAAAAGAGTGTTTGAGAGTTCTCTCTTGTGGGATAGTTGATCTACGGGTATCCTCAGACAAGACTAAGTCGGTAGCCGACCGGGTACTTCATCAACAAGGAAGCCGATCGACTCGGCTTGGAGCACAAGGCATTTAGAGATAGACTTTCCATGTAAATCTTTATGGATTATGACTTGGGCTCTTCATGTACCCCCCTGCCGATCGGATATATGAGGCGGCAGGGTACCCCTCTTAAGGGACAACAAACAAACAGGGACGAAGGGTGACACAAGTTTCACAACATCAATACAATACACAGAACATAGGACGTAGGGTTTTTACTCTCAGCGAGAGGGCCCGAACCTGTATAACTCAACGTCTTGTGTTACAATCGTAGTTCTTAGTCTCGATGTAGCCCTATATATTTACTGCCGATCAGAAGCTTCGACAGTTGGCGCGCCAGGTAGGGGACAAGGCTCGCCGGGATTCTCCATCAACTACGATGGCCAAAATTCTCATCATTCAGTACTCACCGGACTTCAAGACCTCCTTTAGATCGCTCGACTTCACGGTCGGTGACAACGGAGCCCTAGGTTTGGAAAACCACAGATCCGACTCGGCCGTAGCCGTCTCCATGGCGCGATCACCGTGTTTGTCTGACATGATCCCCGTATTGGTTCCACTCGGATCTGATGAAGAAGGTCCTTCCTTTGGCAACGATTCAAAACCGGATCGGTCCTTTGATGAGGACTCGGTCGGATCCGCTTACCCATATCCCCATACTATCAACATGGTGGATATAGTAGATCCTGTGGATGGAGACCAAGATGGTGACCAAGATGGTGAACATGAAGGTAACCCCATCGATGGCCACCCGAAGCAATTAACCGAAGGAGGTCAACAGGAGGAGAACCCTCCAGTTGATGACTTATCGGTCGGTCACCGCCGTCGACCAAGAGGCTCGCACGGTTCACGCAATGCACGCCGACTGGATCTCGGTCCAGACCTCGAAGTGGATGGTGTCAAAGTCTACCACACTCCTTAGAATAACATCACCGGGGCCAAAACTTTATTCGATACTCTAACAGTCGATGCGAATTATCAGAACCCTGCGATGCAGAAGGCGGTGGCTATGCTTAAGGCTGCTGCAGCTCAAGAGGCCGCAAAATCTTAGTCAGTCACAAGTTCTAGTCATGCATCTTCATGAGGTCGGCATAGGCGTGAAGATCTAAGAAATTCTCTCAGTGTTCGTGATGGATGAGATACCATCAACTCTCACTATGAAGAACACGCTCGGGACAACCGACGCTATGAGGAAGAACGCCGTGATTGGAGAACGGACGATCGACAGGACAACCGATGAGAGCACCGTCAAGATCCTCCTCCAAGAGACAATCATGATGACCGTCGTCGATGTGACGATCGGGATCGGCGTGATAACAATGATAATCACCACCAGCGACGTTGTCATGATGATGATGTTGGTCCGTGACATGGCCACTGTCCAACTCCGTCTCCAGACTGGCATAGGCGGTCGCCGATGCCTACTGATGACGAGATCGATGGCATCAAAGCTTACATCCCTAGGCTTCACATAGCTTGATGGCCAAAAGGATTCAAGCCGGTCCCCATCGAAAAATACGATGGTCAGACCAACCCTCGAGAGTGGCTGCAGCTCTACGGCACGGCGATTCGGTCGGCTCGAGGTGATTCCTACATAATGGCTAATTACCTTCCGGTCTGCCTAGATCTAGCCGTTCAGATATGGCTGACATCTCTTCTGGAGGAGTCAATCACGTCTTGGGGAGACCTCAATAAGAAGCTCATAGAAAGCTTCCAAGCTACCTGCAATCGACCCAGCAACCACTTCGACCTCACTCGGATCAAGCAGAAGACCGATGAACCTCTTCATGACTACATCAAGTGATTTTGTGCTAAGAAGACTGAGATCCCCAATGTCCCGGACCAACAAATTATTGCTGCCTTCCTAGGAGGGATCCGCAGCGATGATTTGGTTCGAGAGATCGGTCGGAGGAATCATGACCTTAAGCTGACCGCTCAAGAGTGCTTTGAGATCGCGAACAAGTTCGCATGTGGTGAGTCGGCATTAGATGACATCCGAGGAAAAGGCAAGGAGAAGCGGTCAGACAAGCCGGAGTTCTCCAAGAAGGACAAGAAGAGGAAGTCTGACAACACGGTTCACACAGTGGACCGATTTCAGAAGAACCCTCAAACAAACCACTCGTCCACGGATGAGCTGCTGAGTGGCCCGTGCCTTTGGCACCCAAAGGGAAACCACAAAGCGAAGGATTGCTATCGACTGAAGGGTTTTGCAACAGCTATGCTCAAGGTGGCTAAAGATCCCCCAAGGCGCAATAGCAAAGGCAAGGCCAAGGACGATGGTGACAAGGATGATTCAGGAGAGTTCCAGGAGCCCCGCAAGGAAGTCAACTTCATCTTCGGTGGCTCGGATGCCTATGTGTCCAAGTGCAAGCAGAAATTGGAACTTCGGGAGATCAACTCGGTGGAACCAGTTGCGCCTCAATTCATGAGGTGGTCTGAGATGCCAATCACCTTAGATTGGTCAGATCATCCCAAGCATATATCGAAGTCGGGTCGATACCCGCTGGTGCTTGCTGCCATGATGAAGGAGGTAAAGTTCAAAAAAGTACTCATTTATGGAGGAAGCAATTTGGACTTAATCTTCACCAAGACTCATAAAGAGCTCGGTCTGTCAGTCAATGATCTTCAGCCGAGTACTTCACCTCTCCATGGGATTATGCCTGGCAAGACTTCAATTCCTATTGGACAAATTAGACTGTCGGTCACCTTCGGTACCCGTGAGAACTTCAAGACTAAGCGCATTCTTTTCCAAGTGGTAGATCTCGACTCGGCATATCATGCTATCATCGGTCGACCGACGATGGCTAAATTCATGGTTGTCCCGTATTATCCGTATCTCACCCTCAAGATGCCAGGCCTGAGCGGAATAATCTCTGATGAGGACATCACTCCTAAGGATACATGCAACACTCCTCCAATTCTGGACTTGCAAGGTCCAATGACTAGAGCTCGAGCATGATGACTAAATTTAGAGGTGAGCTCGTTCCTACGTTCTTCATTATATGTCACTTTTGAGAATGGTTTGCTACCTAATGATTATATTGTAAGTAGGAACCGTGGAGAGGACCAGGAGATGATGGGAGAAGTACTTGGAGACGTGGAGGACCAGCAAGGACATGGAAGCCAAGGTGGAGGCCCAACTAAAACTGACTTCGAGTCTGTTTCAGGGCTCAGGACCAGTCTGCACTAAAACGGACGCCCAGGATGCATACGGACTCGGATTTGGATATTCTACATATGTACGGAAATATAAGAAGAAGACTTTTCCAATGCCACCAGTCTTATATCAAAATTCATCTGGAGTCATCGGGAATCGTCGAAACAAGAGAGGGTCTAGAATTTGTTTTGGTGCTGCGTCGCCTGTTTTTGGCCTTTGGGCTTTGTATCTAGTTGAGCCCAATTAGGGGCGTGTCCAGAGGGTCTTCCATGACCCTAGGGTCTTGATATACAGCCGCCACCACACCTTTGGGGTTTGGGTTTTGCTTAGATTATTCTATTCATAGCAGTTTCGCCGTCATCACGGTTTGTGAGACCCCAACTTCGTGAGATTCATAATACATCTGCAATTGTGTTGTATTCTTCTTCGTTCTTGCTTGTGTTCTTGATTCACAGGAAGGAATTAGCCTTCTCGGTGAGGTCAATCATTTTAGGACGGTTGATAACCAAAGGAGACGTCGTGCTGCGATTGCGGGGTTTAGAACGTGTTGCTCTGAAGACGGATCGATTTGTGTGTCGCCTCCGACCAAATCAACAAATCCAGAACCTTTCGGAAGATCGGGAACCCTTGTCCACATCATTTGGTATCAGAGCTGGGCCCTTGTTAAGAAGGGGAGAATGATGAGGACGTCCTCCACTATTACCCACTGGGGCGGCGACCGTGTGAGCCTCTTAATAATCCCACCTTTCTTAGCTTGGGAGGTGGAAGCCACCTTAAAAGGGAGAGCCACCCTTCCCCTATCAGACTAGTCTTTTAGGGAGATTGGACCTTTCCCCGAGTGGGGGTGCCGGTGTTGCGGTGCTAAGACTGCGGATTCGGGTCGTGGACCTAGAATCGAATTGGTGTGTCGGGCTTTCGGCAGGAGTTGTGGTGCTAAGATTGCGGGATTCAGGGAATCCGGATTGATGTGTCGGGCTTCGTTCCACCCCACCTGGGCCGGATGTATCAATCTCCCTTCACTCTGATCTTCAGAATTCTTTTGATTGCGATGTACAGAGTTGTGAGATGGCCAATAAACAGTTGATGCTGTCCGACCAGAAGGAGTTCCAGAAGGCAGTCGACATGGAGGAATAGACTAGAGCGGCAGTTCCAGCAAAAAAGCCTACCAAAGACAAGATTCAGACCGATGACATCCAAACCAAGGAAATCATGCTCGATCCTGAGGACCCCGATAAGGTAACTTATGCTGGGGCCATCCTCGACGAGAAATAGGAACTCGCGATCACTCTTTTCTTCTAGGAAAATAGGGACATCTTTGCATGGAAACCATCTGACATGCTGAGAGTTCCTAGGGAAAAGATTGAGCATGAGTTAAGGGTACCTCCTGGGGCTACCCCCGTTCGGCAGAGGCTTGGAAGATTCGCACAAGACCGCAAGGACGCCATGAAGAAGGAGATAGTTAGAGTATTAGATGCTAAGTTTATAAAGGAGGTGTATCATCCCGACTGGTTAGCAAATCCAGTCCATGTACCCAAGAAGAATAAAGAGTGGAGGATGTGTGTTGATTATACTGATCTTAATGAGGTCTATCCTAAAGACCCCTTCACTCTTCCTTGTATTGATCAGATTGTAGACTCAACAGCCAGGTGTGAGCTCTTAAGCTTTCTGGATGCCTATTCAGGCTATCACCAGATCCCACTGAAGGTCGAAGATCAAATTAAAACTTCCTTTATAACACCCTTCGGTGCCTATTGCTATATCACAATGCCTTTCGGTCTGAAGAACACTGGCGCGACTTACCAATGGGGTATTCAACGCTGTATAACTACTTAGATCGATCGGAACACAGAAGCGTATGTTGATGACATCGTTGCCAAGACTCGAAATGTCGAGGAACCTTTTTCTGACCTGGTAGAAACCTTTGACAATCTGAGGCATTATTCGATGAAGCTGAATCCTAAGAAGTGTGTTTTTGGGGTTCCTTCGGGAAAGCTACTCGGCTATATTTTTTCGAATCGAGGTATAGAGGCTAACCCGGATAAAATCAAGGCGATCCTTGATATGGGGCCACATAATTCTCAAAGGGACATTCAGAAGCTGACCGGATGCATGGCGTCCCTGAGTCGCTTTATTTCCTGACCGGGGGTTAGAGGGTTACCACTTTTTTGACTGCTTAAAAAGCAGGAGGACTTCGTTTCGACCGAAGAGGCGTAGTCGGCATTGGACGAGTTGAAGGTTTACCTCAGCAGCATTCTAGTATTGGTGCCTCCGGAGCCAGGAGAAAAACTTCAACTTTACATATCGGCCACAACTCAGGTTGTGAGTACTGTTTTAACAGTCGACCGAGAAGAAGAGGGACATATACAAAAAGTACAACACCCGATCTATTTTGTGAGTGAGGTCCTTGGAGCCTCTAAGGCAAGGTATCAACAGATCTTGAAGTTGTTGTATGCATTGTTGATCACCTCCAGGAACTTGAAGCATTATTTTCAAGCTCATCCAAACAAAGTCTAGACTTCCTTCGCACTCGGCACGGTGCTGCACAATCGAGAAGCCAAACGAAAAATTGCCAAGTGGGCAGTTGAACTTGGTCAATATACCATTACGTTCGCGCCTCGGTCGGCTATAAAGGGACAAGCGTTAGCTGATTTCATTGCCGAGTGGACAGAGATTCAAAATCCACCTACTGCACAAGATGTCGAGTATTGGAAAATATACTACGATGGATCTCTTCAATTACAAGGAGCTGGTGTAGGAGTCGTGTTTGTCTCACCCACTGGAGAGAAGCTTCGGTATGTCCTTAGGTGATGTTTTGCGCATCCAATAACGCTGCAGAGTATGAAGCCCTTCTACATGGTCTGCGCATTGCCGCGTCACTCTGCATCAAGTGCCTTGACGACTCGGCTTTGGTCATTAATCAGGTCACTATGGATTGGAACTCTGTGGATGACAATATGAGTGCTTACTGTCAAGAAGTAAGGAAGCTCAAAGACAAATTCGATGGATTGAAGTTCACGCATGTTCTTCGAGACAATAACCAAGCGGCAGATGAATTGGCCAAGATGGGATCATCCCGGTCCGCGGTCCTGCCAGGTGTTTTCTTACACACTCTGGATTCCCCCACAATTTCTCCTCGGTCGGATGTATTAATGAGTGTCGTCACTGATCTTGTTTGTGATGACAACATGAAGACCTGGCGCGACTCACTCATCCAATATTTGGACAAGGGAACGGTGCCTTCGGATCCTAATAAGCAACGAAGGTTAGAGACCCGATGCCGAGGATATCTGTTGGTGGGAGACCAACTCTATAAAAGAGGAGGTTCAAACATCTTGATGAGATGCATCTTGATACCAGAAGGCCAAAAGTTGTTAGAAGAAATTCATTCCGGGATATGTGGCAATCATGCGGCTTCCAAGACTTTGGTCGGCAAAGCTTTCTGGCAAGGGTTTTATTGGCCCACGGCGGTCAAAGACGCACACCAGGTCGTTCAGAAGTGTGAAGGTTGTCAATTCTTCGCTCAACAAACGCATGTGCCTTCACAGCAACTTCAGATGATACCTTTGACTTGGCCCTTTGCTGTTTGGGGGCTTGATATAATCGGTCCTTTCAAGAAAGCGCCTGGCGGGTTCACATAGTTGATAAATTCACCAACTGGATCAAAGCAAAGCCGGTCGACAAGATAACATCGAAGAAGGCAATCGAGTTTTGTCAAGGATATCTTTACTCGGTTTGGGGTTCCTCATGATATCATCACCGATAATGGCACTCAATTCATGTCAGTGGAGTTCCGTGACTTTGCCGATGAGATAGGAATAAAAATCCACTTTGCATCAGCGGCTCATCCTCAAAGCAATGGGCAGGCCAGTGGGTCAATGGTGTGATTCTTCAAGGATGGAAACCGTGGATATTCGACAGACTTAAGCCTTATGCCTGTCGGTGGGTCAAAGAATTACCTTCAGTTCTTTGGGGGCTTTGCACAAACACCAGTCAGGCAACTGGTCAGTCACCTTTCTTATTGGTCTATGGCTCGGAGGTTATGCTGCCGACCGAGGTCAGTCTTGTTTCGGCACGGGTTCAGGCGTGTGATTAACAGCTTTCTGAGGAGAATCGAGAGATTGATTTAATTGCAGCAGAGGAGTTGCGTGATCATGCTCTATTTCGGTCGGCACTTTACTAGCAAGGCTTGCGTTGATATTATGATAAAAACGTACGTAATCGCCACTTCCAAGTTGGAGATTTAGTGCTTCACCGAGTGCAGTCAACGAAGAACTAGCATAAGATTTCTCCAAATTGGGAAGGAACATATGTGGTGAAGGAAGTCACTCGCCCGGGGGCTTACCGACTGATGTATGAAGACGGCGATGATATACCAAATTCCTGTAACATAAATCAGCTACGTCGTTTCTATACTTAGTTATTCTTTTGTATACTTATACATTATTTATGAATGAAACTTCGATCTTTTTGATGAAAGATTTTTTGATGATTTTCATTCTATGTTGTCTCAATTCCTTAATTTATTTTATTAAACAATCGAGCCAGGGGGCTAGTAATAATGTGCCACCTGGGTCTAACCTTATTTTGGGTTTGGACTATTTTCCGACTGATTTCTTATCTTTGAATACGGTCTTTACTTTCTTGGTCTAACGTCTATACATTATGGTTATACACTTTATACTGCACATCAGACTACCACTACACTAAACCCAGAGCCAAAGTGCGAGAGGTCATGTGTCAATTGGTCGACTCTGCTTGTTACGCAGTTACGAGTCACAACCTAATATGTTAAGGCAGACCGATGCAATTTGAGTTTCTTAGTGACAGAAACATACTTATGATATTTTTATCAATCTTTTAAAGCTATTAAGCATGAAACTAATTTAAATACAGGTAACATTGTTTTAGTACATAGATATTACTAATGTTCTCTAGCATTGCAGGATTTACAACTCCTTTGAAGGAGAGGAAGAGTCAGCTCGTAGCTCAACTTCTGGAGTTGCTGGAGGAGTAGGCACGGTCAGATTGATCTCTATGTTGTCGACCAAGGCTTGAGAATTCTCCAGCATGGAATCCAAGAGCAGCTGGCATTGGTCGTCGGTCAAGTCTGGGTTGAAGCCCTCCTTGATCTTGTGCAATGGTAGAGCAGGAGACCAAGATTGGTAAATCGCAAGAACCTGACTCCTGGCCTTGGTCGCCACTTGTCGAGTGTTATAAGCGATAGCTTCCGATGCATGCTCCAGCAAGAAATCCAAGGAATAGCCAGTCTGCTGCACTCGATCGGCATAAACATAGTTCATTGCCTTTCGAGCAGCGTAAGATAGAGCTGCGAGTGATGATTTTTGGTCAGTATGATCAAAAGAGGATTTAAGCAGATGTGAGAAGTAATGAAGGGCTTACTGGCATGTTTACATTTGAAGGATTTGGAGACACTCTTGGCATCCTCTATCTTGGTGTCAGCCTCCTTCAGCTCCTTCTGCAGCCGAGTGATCTTGGCCTTTTGATCTTCGTCCGACTTAGAGAGGTTTTCCTTCTCAGCATTCAAGGCGTCAACAAACCTTTGCCAATTGGAAGTCAACTTCTCCAGGTCGGCAATCTTCTGATCACGAGCTAAAGACAAACATTTGAACTTTTAGCGCTAGAGTGATTAGTTGATAATTTAAACAAAGATGGTAAGTGAACTTACCAGCTATATCTGCATGGCCTTGGTCTAAGGCCTTGGTCATCTCTCTTTGGACGGTCTACAGCTTATCAATCTCCTTCTGTGCTTTGGAGAGCTGCTGACCGGTGACTAGCATAACACCAGTAATATGTCAGTCTTAAACTTAAAGACATGAAGACCGACGAGTTTTAGGGCATACCAAAAGTTTCAGCTTTAAGGTATTCCACCCTAGCCTGTTTCCTCTCTATAAGAGCATATATTTTCTGTATACAAAAAGGGGTTAATCTTAAGGATGAGATTGAGACAAAGCTAAAGCAGGTACTGAAGTACCTTGCTGGTTTCTCGATGTTGGTACATAATTTCCACGTCCTCCACTTCGGGCTGACCGAGTGCATCTACAGGCAATGCCGCCTTACCTTTGTCAAGAGGTGAAGGGACATTGACTGGAGTGAGTTGTGGTGCGGGCTTCGGAATGGAGGCAGGAATTGTCTTATCAGATGGCTTATCCACCTCGGTTAACGTGTTTGATGAATTGCTGACTGGTTTGGGCAGATCAGTCAGACGAGGAGGGGGTCCTGATCGAGTGGCTTCAGACTCTTGGGCACTTTGCAAATCACTCATCCGACTACTGTCAAAACAAAAGATTTAGGACATTAAGATGTGCTATGACTATTGGTAATAAGAGACAAGGAATATAAGTTTTAAGGATTAACCTGGGAGCCTTCTTGTGTTTGATTTGGCACATCCTCTTCTTTGAAGAAGTTGACTGAGAATCAGTCTCCTTCCTCTTCTGGGAAGAGTTACTTGCCTTGTCGATCTGTTGCACCACCCTTGCATCACTCTGTGTTTGGCTTGGGGGCTCCGACTGGCTTGAAGGTCGGTCGGAGGGAGCAGGAGTAGGATGACCGGCATCAGCAGACGACATTTCTTCATCATCACCTTGATCCCCAACATATTGCCGTCGGCGCCCAACAGTCTGCTTCATTAGTCGACTGGGGAGAGGCAGGGTGACAACTGGATCTACACGTTCGGGTTGAGTGCCTGCAGAAGAGCTTGAGCCTCCTGGGCTGGTCTGCTGCAGCTTATCGACATAGTCTGGTCGGCATGTATCGGTCGAAGGGAGCGGAGGATGGGATACATAAGTATCCAGAACCTGCGCAAGAGTCAAGATATCAAGCAGGACATCAAGACAAGAAAATAAGGGACTACTCAAAGTAGACTGAGGCTTACTCAGGCCCGCATAGTGCCCTTGTTATACGCCTTTTTGATCAACGACTGATCCTAAAGGATATCCCCTTCAAACATCTTCGATAGGCATTTCTGACGAAGTTCACCATTCGGCGGGTCGGGCACCTCCCTGGTTTCATCATCATAAACATAGTTCCACACCGGGTGACTTTGAAGCTTCAGGGGCTGCACTCTGTGTACTATGAAGCTTTTAGCGACGGTGATTCCGTCAACACCTTCAGCCTTCATGTCAGCTATCTTCTTCAACAGAGCGACCACTTGAGCGTCGGTTGGGTCAGGCTTCTCAGTCCATTACGCTAGGGGAATTGCCTTGGCACCAGTGAAGTTGGCAAGAACAGGGGAGGTTTGTCACAGTAGAACCACTCATCCTTCCAGTTCTTGTTTCCAGTCTTCAACAGCACATTGATATAGGCTTCCTTCTTGCGTAACTGGAAGCCAACACTGCCTATAGCTACTTGATTGTCCTTGGTTGGCAGCGGTCGGAGGACGAACAGATGGCGGATCAAGTGCTGAACCCTAGCGGAAGGTTGGGGGCTAATTACGGCGAGATCTACGACGGCCGGAAGCAAAGCACTAACCCTAGCCAGAGAAGGAGATGCGTCATTTTTGGCATTTCTTAACATCACATCAAGAATATCGCTATCCCTGGTACGACGCCAGAAATGATTTGATGTTTGTTATGCTTTAAGAGAAGAGTCAACCAATCCGTAAGCGCACGGAACATCTATTGTAGCATTTCACCCGGGAGTATTCCAAGGTATCGTATTTATTTTCCACAGGGAAGCTAGGCATAAGAGTATCTTGGTTTAACAAAGATATAACTATAAGAATTATACCAACTGACCAAACACGGGGGTAAGGATGTTCAATAATAATAGTAGGGGTAGCAGTGATACAGGAGAAATCCACACTAAGATAGACGAAGAGATCGGTTAAGCTAGCCGGGAGGACAACGGGTCTAAGTCTATAATTCCTAAGATTATATCTTCCTATTGTATCTAAGTCAAGTGTCAAAATTCCTAGTTACTCGGGTTGAGTGCTTACACCAAATTCATGGTACAGCCTTGAGTCTTTCACCAATAAGTTTACTTTGAGGCACGACAACGATCCACTAATAGGGTCGGTAACTAACCTCGTACACTAGTGGGCACGTTACCACTAGACAACCCTCCTTGAGACTTCCCGAACATGGTGGAATACTAAATGGACAGACAAGGCTGTCACCACCTACCGCCTACCACACAACCCATGGGGACGAATGCAAAACCAGCTAGTGTTAACATAGGCACCGCGCCTACGTTTTCACTAGATATTCTTCCGTTGGCCTAGCGGAAGAATAGCCGGGGAATAACCAAGTCCATGTTCTATTCAAGAACTAAATTAAATCCTAGCCGGGAATCCCGTAAACTATGCTTCAAAGTTCTTTCCCGGTAATTGTAACTTGAGGAAATTGACTAAGTAAAGATAATTACTTGACAAGATAAATAAGAAAATATATTTATATTTATAAGGGATAAGTCTTACAAAAAGACAAAAGATACAAGAGAACTCATACCAAAACTCCGAGACGACTTCCGGAATCCCGAGCGATGCTCTCAACTAGACTCTAACTCCCGACTAACTAACCTACTCTACTAGTAAGAAAAGTAGAGGTAAATGGACTCCAATGTGTTTCACTTGCTTGATATTCTTTTTCTGCCGAATTCCCCCTCTATTTATAGGTGGCGGAGACTTGGTGGGTACTTCAAGGTGGAGGAGAGTCGGTAGGTGAAAATTCCCCCGCCGGGCGCCACGTGTGTCGGGCGGCCGGGCATGCCGGGCGGCATGCACCACCGGGCGGCCAAGGGATTTGGTCGGTTTCCAACCAACTCGCTTTGGACGACTTAGATCTTGTCTTGATGGCGGTTCCTTGGTCGGTTTCCCCCAAAATCTCCGTTTTGGGGTCGGTAAGCCTCATGGGCCTCATTGGCTGGTAACCCTGGGTGGCCAACCTAGGCTAGGCGATAGGCCAGGCCGGGCGGCAAACCCTACCGGGTGGCCTGGCAGGCCGGGCGACGGCCTGTGCTGGGTGGTAGCCCCTTTCGGGTGCCAACCCCCTCCGGGTCATGGTTTGACTTGTACAAGTTATGGCACATGAATGCCTCCTTTATTTCTCCACTTTTACCCTCCTTGGTCCGAGAATGGAAAACGGCCTTGTTTTGGAGTGTTTTGCAGGGTTGGCAGGGTCAGGTGATCAGCCTCATGATGACTCTGTTTTGACCCACCGGGTGGCTGATTTCAGCCTGATATGACCCTTTCAGCTGGGTTCTGATTTCAGTCATCACGACCCTGCCGAGCCTATTTTTAGCCTCATATGACCCTGTCGGCCTGCTGTTTTAAGGCAGAATCGGCCGACGGGGTGTTTCTTCATGTTTTTTATATAATTTTGGCCCTTTTGACCCTGCAAACACATATTTCATGAAAACTCGTGGAACTTTATTAGTTTAAACAAATATTAATAAAACTTTGGTCTTTACCTTGCATTTCCCGACCGGTTGGTGGCCGGTGTTGGGTTTTAAGGGCCACCAACAGTCGCTGAGAGCAGAGGAGGCGTGAGGAAGACGAGGAGTTCATGCACAAATACAGCATGGACTGAGAGTCAACCTAATGCTGCCCTTTTATACTCCCGCTTTTTAACCTAAGGGTCCCATGGGCCGGAATGGGCCATACAGTGACGCAACTTTTTGATTAATCAGAAGATTAATTAAGGGCCTTAAACTTATTTTGAATTTAAAACCTTGAGAAGTAAGACTCGGGGGCTTCTTTGATGAGAAGCATTTTAAAAAATGTTTAACCATATCTATATGATTTGATGATCATGAATTGATTGAAGTCAATAACTAAATTGCCAAAATTGGACTTATTAAAAGATAGAGTGACCAATTATTAGGGAAAAGCTATGTTATGATTGATGTCATTTAGCTTAATACCATTATATGATTGAGGTTGTATTGATTCATATGAATTGAATATGATTGATATCACGAAATTTAGACCGACCAGTCACTTGGACATAGTGTATATCACTCGGCCTTTTTGATAATCGGTTGGCAAGGTTGAAGTCTTGCAAAATGACCAATTGGTTTGATGAACAGAGGTTTGTTAGACTCAGACTTGATGTTTTGAGTAAAATACCTACAAAATAATAAGAGCTAATATAATTAGACTCTTGCATTATTTGTCAGTCTCCAAATTATACAAGAGTCGGGGGCTACACCTGATCAGGTGCACCTGACTGGTGCACCAGATCTATGAGGAACTTCAATAAAGAGGTCTTCCTAATTTATGATCAACATTGAAGATCACTCTAAGAATCAAAGCTCAAAATCAGGAAGCACTCGGGGGCTGCTGTGGGATACTTGCTCTACGGGTATTCTCAGACAAGACTAAGTCGGTAGCCGACCGGGTACTTTATCAACAAGGAAGCCGACCGACTCGGCTTGGAGCACAAGGCATTTAGAGATAGATTTTCCATGTAAATCTTTATGGATTATGACTAGGACTCTTTATGTACCCCCCTGCCGACTAGATATATAAGGCGGTAGGGTAGCCCCCTTAAGGGACAACAAAGAAACGGGGACGAAGGGTGACACAAGTTTCACAACATCAATACAATACACAGAACACATGACGTAGGGTTTTTACTCTCAATGAGAGGGTCCGAACCTGTATAACTCGGCATCTTGTGTTACCATCATAGTTTTTAGTCTCGACGTAGCCCTATATATTTACTGCCGATCTCAAGCTTCGACACCTCTATATTCCAAGTGCGGTGTTTATTTGTGTGTTTAGCGAGGGCACTTGGAAAATGGAGAAATTCCTTGATTCAGCAAAAATTTGGTAGTGACCATACAGTCTGATCTTCGGACCGTACAGTCCGGTCAGTGCCCTCGGGCACAGTGTTCTGGAGAGTTTGGTCGTACAGACCGGACAGTATGGTCCTAGTGACCGGACCATACGGTCTGTATGGTTTGCCAGCAGACCTAGAGCAGACCGGACTGTCCAGTCCAGAGACCGTACCATCCGGTCACTTGAGTTGATCGCGCGTTATGCCTTCTGATCTGAGCTGTTGGTCTATTCCTTGATTGAATCATGGCCGTCCATTCAGGATTTGACCTAGGTCACAAAGTGTCAGACCATCGTTGGTCTTTTCTTCGTTCATCGACTGAAGCTGAGAGCTTGAACTCACCGCATCTATTGCCGATTCCGCTGTTGTCACCGATACCCGAGCCGCCGCGCCTCCACCTTGCTCGCCCGCCTTGCGGGCCCGTGCTCCCTTCCCCCGCTCGCGCTCGCTCTTGCACCCGCACACACGCAACAGAGCTGCAGCCGCCTCACCGCCGCCTCTCCACCGCGTGCCGCCGCAAGTCGCCACCTTTGCTCGACATAGAGCCGCCTCCGCGCGCCTCCAGTGCCAGTGCCTCCAGCGCCGCCGCACCCACAGAGCCGCCGTTGCCTCTCTCTTCTTTCTCTTCATTACCGGCAAAGTTCAAGTCTTGACCTTTTTCCGGTGATCGGAGCAAGCCCCGCGGTGTTCGTTCTTCTCGGCGTGGTGGATTCTTCTCTCAGGGTATCGTGCCATTCACTTCTTTCATCGTTGTATGCCCTAATTTCGAGCAAGTCCCTTAATTGATGCAATTAGATTAATTGTCCAGGTTTAGTTCCATTAATTAGGAAATTTGGCTCAACCTAGATGCAATTAAATTCATGCCTATCTATTAATTGCAATTCTAGGGTTTGAATCTTGTTTAGTCTACAGTTTAATTAATTACCTATTATTTGACTGCACACTAGATAATTCGCACCAGCCACATATAGTCGATGATCACTATTGCTACTTTTGCATAATTGTCTAGTGATCATATCCTTCATTCAGTGCTAGGATTTCTATTGCGCATTCTTTTCTATCGGTGCTTTGCTTGTAGATGTATTAGGCTCTATGCTTATCCTATCTACACCTATGTGCGTGCAGTGACAACAGTAGCAGTCAGACATGGCAGGGCCAGGACAGGACAAGGGCATGGGGAAGATGCCTGAGAAGCCCAAGACTAAGAAGAGACCAAGACTGTATCCAGAATCAGAGAGAGCCAGGAGAGTGGCCAGGCACCTAGATGCCATGGATCAGTCATAGAGGACTCCGGGGTCACGTCTGATCCTAGAGCAGCCTCGTGAGGCACAGGGTCTAAGGAGGAGCACCAGGCAGAGGACAGCACCTCTAGCTGTTGGAGTGGTACCACCGCCGTGGCCGCAGCGTACTCCACTTTCCTGTCAGGGGAGATTGTCAAGAACTGCGTATTAGGGATCCTCCAGGCAGCAGGAGGAGGAGTCTGAGCAGGAGGAGATAGAGGAGGAGACCTCAGAGTCAGAGTCTAAGGAGCTTGTTGAGGAGGAGGAGTTAGAGGAGGAGGTTGAGCAGACTGTTCCCCAGAGGACAGCTCACCGGGCAAGAGACCCGAGGTGCACCTGTGAGGTGTGCACGAGGAGGCTGCAGAGACTTATTCAGGCAGCAGGAGAGCCGGATATCCTCAAGGTTCTAGCAAAGGACCTTAAGGTACTTGGGTTCGTGTCCTTCGGGCAGTGGGTTCTAGTTCCCCGAGACCTCGTTGCTGGAGAGAGGTACTGGACAGTGCTCTAGAGGAGGATAGGAGAGGGCTTGAGACGCTGTGTAGCCTTGAGGATGAGAGATAGGGTGCTTGTACCGCAGCAATGCACCACCTACCAGGCTATAAGGAGGGCCACAGGCACAGACATGGAGTAGTACTTCACGTACCTGCCAGGACTAGCATAGCTAGTCACTGCTCCACTGAGGTTCAGAGAGGACGTGGTCCTCGACTTCTACAAGATGCTATGGGTTGCCAGAGAACGCTCAGAGATATAGTTCCTGTTCGGAGGGCAGCTACACCGTGTCACCAGGGAGGACCTGATCTCCCACCTAGGACTCCTGGCTTCAGACTTTTAGCTTTACAGGAGTGCCTACGGTACGCTGGAGCCACCCCGCAGACCTCAGGGAGGGAAGCTACCTTCAGACGACCTCGTGTCGACTGCTTTCCCACCTCCCTACACTCCAGTTTTTGAGAGAGGCCATGCGAGACTCACTGCAGAGGCCAAGGTGGTGAGAGCGATAGCCACTAGGACTATCATACCTCGGTCTGGCTACAGAGAGGAGTTCAGACTCTTACACCACTGGGCTGTAGCAGCCATCTTGAGGAGGCAGACTTTTGACTTGGTAGACCTTCTCATTGGAGAGATGGAGGAGGTCCTTTCTAAGAGGGTTGGAGGATGTTACTTGATCTACGGGCCCTACATCTATTATCTCTTTCAGAGGATGGGCCTAGTGACGGAGGAGCAGTACGACGCTTTCCCTGAGGTGACGACCAGCTACTCACCTAGAGTCCCTAGGGGATCCCAGTCTACCTCTAGCCAGTACATAGGAGAGGAGGAGTAGGAGTCACTGGTAGTTCACGAGTAGGCAGCTCAGCCAGAAACGGTGATTCCTGAGTCAGCCAGCACATGAGCACCTCCCCAGCCGATGGGTTCGTAGTCTGAGGACACTGTCATAGTGACAACACTAGTGGGACGGTTGGGAGAGTTTATATAGAGTGTGTCAGAGGACAGACGTCAGATGATGGAGCTCATCAGAAGACAGGCAGATCTTCAGTGTCAACTGGTGGCACTTGTCTCCACTCTGGAGACACAGATGTTGGAGCTTACTCAGAGGCAGGCCGGTCAGCAGCCAGGACCTTTAGTGTTTTCTCAGTTTTAGCAGCTGCAGACTCAGCCAGGACCCTTCACAGCTTTGATGACAGCACAGTCCAGCGGACTGTCACTCTCAGGGGTCTTACCGATAGGGGAGCAGGATAGAATTTCTCTTCAGCATAGCTCTCTCCCATGTCAGCCTTCTCTATGTCTGTGTTGTTTGTCTCACCGTCACACTCCTCGAGCTCGCAGATGGCAGGACACTCCAACTTCCAGCATGTACCGGTCAGGAGTCTGTTCTCATACATTGTGCACACTACTCGTGCAGACTCGCAGACCGCCCCAGAGATAGCTACAGCTTTAGCTCCACCTCTTACTGCCACTGTTACCACTCTTATCCCTCAGGCAATAGAGGATCTTGTCCATGGAGGCTTCTCTCAGCAGGACGTGGTAGACCTCTTACTACTCCAGACTTCAGCTCAGGAGACTGCCACGGTCACTCTAGCAGCACAGGACAGCGGGTCTGAGTCACCTGTAAACCTTGGTTTCTTTGAGCAGCTGGATGCTCAGGCCGCACAGGCTCAGGGAGCACAGCAGGATCCACCTCAGGAGCAGCCAGGAGCAGAGCCTATAGAGGACATTGCTGCACCACTTCCTTCGACCACGAGTGCTTAAATGTTCATCTTTTACCGTCTTTTTAGCTTTTTGGTGCTTGTTGTCAAAGGGGGAGAAGATACTAGGTCTAGGGAGAGTGGGAGTGTGATCTTGTTGCGATCGAGAGTAGCTTGTATCTAGGGGGAGCTACGAGGTTTTGGGAGATAGATCATTTGGTTCTTATTTTGAGGAGTTATTCGTTGTTCGTGGATTGTGATGAGTCATGGATTTTGTTCGCTTGTGTTTCACTCATTTTGATCTCACTTGGTTTATTTCCTGTTCTTATGCAGTGCTTGTATTTATTGATTATCTTATATGCCTATGTATGATATCATGATGATGATGCTTATTCTTCATTCTTATGCATTGCCATGCTAACTTGTTGCATCTCATTATTTATGCCTTGCATTGCATGTCCTTATACTTTCATTTAATATATTGCCATGACATGCATGCAATTTTCATCTAGAGTATGCTCTTCACTCTTTTCCTTATATCTCTAGATGATGCTTGATTGAGTAGGACCTTATGCGTTTCTCTCATATGTTGTTATGGTTCCTCTCGATCTTTGTGTAGCTTGTTTGGCTCGGTTATTCATTGAAGTTTTTAAATTAAGTAGTGGTTGTTATCAATCACCAAAAAGGGGGAGATTGTAAGCTTCATGACCATTGATGAATGGATCCCCGTGGTATGGATGTTTTGGTGATAGATGACAACTATGAAATTGTGGGCTAATACCGACACGAGTGTTGTATATGTAGGAATCATCTCTTAACTCTATTATAAATCATATGGATGATGGTTGCCTAGGTGATGGATGACAATGACCACAAGCATAGAGGCTTGTGAACTTGATGGAGTCCAAGGGTTGATGAAGATGGATCAAAGCGGAGGACAAGCTATGGTGCAAGTGTTTGGAACACTTGACTAGTAGTTAGGGCTTTGAGTCCATAGGAAAAACCGGACTTGTCACATCTCATGTCACAAAATGGTAATTTAACTAAACCTAATACTAATTGAGGGCTAATTAAAAATAGAATTAATTATGGTGCCAAAGAATAAAGGAGGAAATTAATTAATTAAATCCAGAAATATCCAAATGAGACCCATTCTCAAACATCACAAAACCCCATGAAAGTGCACAAATGTTTTTACATATTCTAGATGAAAATATTAAAATGGAATTTTGAGAATTTTACCAGAATTTTTGGTAATTATTTAATTCCCTTAAAAATTCCCCGAAAGCAGAGAAAAGCACTTTCTATTCTGGAATTTTCAAAATTTATCTAAGCCGAATTAGATCATGCTCCCAAAAGCAAAGTTGGACTGCATGATTCTCTGGGCATTCACAAAAATCAGCACGAAGTTTGAAGCAATGGAACGTGGTGAATTCTTGCAAGACTCGAGCCCTATTCAAAGTCAAGAAAGTCAATTTTTTTCCCTTTCTCTCTGGCCACTCCCTGCTCGACACCGGTGTACCACGATCCCTGTGCCGCCGTCGATTGCTGTAGCTCCATCCCGGCCACTGCACCGCCGTCTCCCCTCCTGTGCCACCGGCCCGAATTGAAGTCCCCCCCCCCCCCCAAGCAACCACTCTCTGGCTGACAGATCGCCTCCTTTTCTCTCTCTCTCGCTCTCTCCCTGCCGAGCGGCGTTAAAGGCAGCTGCCACCCGGAACTGTCCCCTTCTCCTCTCACTTTATTCGCACACGCTCCGCTCAGCTCCCCAAGCCTCTCCAGCAAAGCCAAGCTCCTCTGCTCTCCCTCCCTTCCTTTTCTCCAGCGAGCGCCGCCGGATTCCCCTGCTCCGAGCCGCCCTGGTCACCGCCGAGCCCAGCATCACCAAGGCAACTCCTCCTCTCTGGTTTTCTTCTTAAATCATCGCGCAAGGCCATCACCTCACTCTCCTCTAACGCCCTGCCTTTGCCGTACAATTACTCCACCGGATTTCACGACGAAAGGAGCCGCCGCTACCAGAACCCTCACCACCCCACCGACGAGAGCCATGCTTGGGCCTTCCTCCTCGACTTCTTCCTCGATGCTGACCGTCCTCGACCAGTGGTGATGCTCTCCGACCAAACCCCGGCTCCCCTCTCCCTCGGCAAACAGCGCGCGACACCGCCGGAGTCCCCCTACCACCGCCCCTCGTCGCCGGCATCCTCTGGTGAGCACCTCTCCCCTCCGACCGAAGCCACGGGGCCCTCGTAGCATGGGGATCGTTTTGGGGTACGTGCTGGCCCTGGCCGCACCATCGATCGACTGCTGGCCCGAGCTCACCGTTGCTGGCCGCCACGCAGGCTCGCGCACGTGCGCCTCTGTTTAAATTGCCGATGGCAATTTCGTAAATAGTCCTAAACTTTGAATTAAATTTCAAAAATCAATAACTCAAAGTATAAAAACCCTAAAATTGTGAAGCTAATTTTGTTGGACTCCTAAAGATCCCCTCTACCAGAAAAACAAGTTGATATCCAAGGTGGTGTGGTACAAAAATTAATTTAATTCCCAAAAGTTACAACCCTAATTAGATTAATAAATTCATAAGTAAATATATATAAGTGGTAAATTCATGAAACTTGTTCAGTGAGAATCTCAAGGCATCCCTTAAACTTTCTGCAAAAGCACATTTCCATTTATATGCATATTTTTAGTATTATTGCATAATCTTCATTTTCAGTAAATGCATTTATATAAATTATTTGCTAGGGATTTATTTATGAAATTTGGTATTCCTGTTCCTTATGCATTTGTACATCCCTATAAAATTCCATGAAAAATTTTGCACACCACAAGTATGTTTTTTGCTGTCAAATTTATTACTCAATAGTTAACTTAGGAAAATTCCATGTGAATATTGCCTTATATATACATATAGTTTGAATTAGTGATAAATTCATCTCTGGAGCTATTCATGCAGAATATTAATCTTGACTTACAATAGAATTTCTCATTCCCCATTATATGCTCATGGTTCCTAATTAGTTATATGAACCTAGAGCTAGTTTATGTGATTCAATCTTGTTCATCTCATATATTGACATAGTCACTTGCATAGTTGCCACTTTAACTAAATTGCTCGAAATAAACTTTCTAAAGTTTAGGCCCTAGTATTACATTTTCATGTCACCATCATCATGTAATGCCATGTAGTCCTCAACTATGTTATGCTAATATTTAATGTAGACATACACTAGGTTTTCGATGAATAAAAACCATATCTCTTCTAATTAGAAGTTTGTCCCCTTCAATTAAATGGTTGTCATGTCATACATATGTGTACATAACCATTAATGCATGAACATCAGTTCCTTGACTTTATTTGTTGAGGAAGTGCCATGAATCATCATGCCATATATTTCATAATTAAATAGGGAACTCCATGGACCCTTGTGTATTCCTACGTATTTATGCATGTTCATTTCATATAGGGACCGAGACCGAGGAGATCACACTGGAACAGCCGTGATCTGAAGTGAACTTTGGTGAAGACACTAACTACGATCACTCCCAAGGCAAGCCCCGGTGCATACCTAATTAAATTTCGAGTCCTTCTTAATTTGTCACAAGCTAGGAATGTGTATTGTGCATTAAGTGTAGGACTTGGATGGAACCCACTTACATACTCCGGTAAATGACCTATGGTTAGTTTATATTAGCAAGCCTCTCCGTTAGTAAATGCTATGCTTAAATTAGTGGAGTCAATGGTAGGTTATGGAATCACTTGATTTAACTATAGTTCACATGATAAATGAACTTGATAAAATGGAGCACCTATCGTTGCAACTCCACGGACAAGTATTGAACAGTACCAAGTACATACCTTTATATGGGAATTGGTAAACCTAGTAACTTGTGCGTCGTATTGTTGGACGGCCATACTCATTGATCCAGAGGTGATCTGAATAGCACGGTGATTGCACGGGTTTGAGGACCGCTGGAGAGTGCATGGGTTAAGCCTCGGATACAAAGTACTGTATCGCGGGGAGGACGTGTACTCAGGATCGATGGCCCTGGATCGACTTTATAGCAATCTTGTGAACGGTGGCCATACGTGTTCTTAAGTGATGCGTATGTTGTGTATTTGGGTTTTCTCCTACAGGATGTAAATCAATTCGAATTGCCGTCCCTCACAGTTATGAGTACCTCTTGTTCGTGCAGCGGCAATGATATGTTAAGTAGTAAAGTTGTGGTTATGTTTCTGAAATTTACTTATGCTATGGCTACATATTGCTATGATGTATTGCTCTTTACTTATGTTCAAGTCTTAGCAGCTAGCTAGACTCACCGTAGCTGTTTTCTGCAATAAGCAAAGTAAAATCTTGATTAAGGAAATAAAAGTGCAGCATAGAACTAATAGGAGCTTTTTATGCAATTATCAAATAAACCCGGTCAGCCCTTGCATACTAGGAGTCGGTTTTAGTAAACCTTTTGATGGGTAAGTCTTGCGAAGTATGTTAGATACTCAAGCTTTGCGATTATGTTGTTTTTCAGGTTTTCCTCAAGCTACTTATTGTGATTGTTGTAATAAGGTGGTTTGGGAAGGTGAGGAGCCTCAGAATTGGACCATTGAATGGGTCCTAGCTCTCCTAACCATGATGAGTGAGCCATCGCCATAGGACTGGCATGGTTCACGTAGGTGATCGACGTCGTGTTTTGTTGCTTCATCGCTTCCACACATTTATGTAACATAATTCAAGGACATATGTATTGTAATGAATCTGAACTTGCTTCCGCTTGACCTTTGAACTTGTAATATTAAGTACTTAAGTGATGTAACTTTGTACATGATGAATGTTCATGTGTGAATGCTATGTATGGTTACTTCGTTAATCATCTCCCGAGGCGATCCTATACGACATACTCTATTTTTCAGAATAGGGTTATCACAGCTAGTATCAGAGCCATCTTGGGATAAGCTACACACAAATGAACATTTTAAAACATAAACAAGCCATTTTTATGCCTTATGGTGAGGTACGAACTAGTAGTGCCCATATAAGAGTCTTGTAGTAGATGGCAAAGCTAACCCTGGGTTATGTTTGTTTAAATTACTTGCAACTACGGATTCTTCAACGAAGGTACGTCATTTTGCATGGATCAGTTGCGCTGTAAATACCAAAAGCCTTCCAGGTGGGCAAAGACCTGGGCTTTGATTGATGTGCGGACCGAATGCGTTTAAACGTCGGCTGCCTTCCGGGTGGGCGAATACCTGGGCATAAACTATCATTGTTATTTTGGCTTGTTTCTTTTTGAATTTGATGTATTGTTTCTGAGATGGATCTCTTGCAGGTTCACTAACCACGTGTAGTTCATTAGACAAACATGTGAGAGATGTGTGTGCCACCGAAAGGATCGATCTATATGTTCGGTCAAGTTTTCTTTTTGTGAGGATGTAGCAAAACTGTCATTTTGAGCATTGGCATTCATGCATACCATATGCATTCACCCTTACCAAACCATGTAAAAAGGTCACTAATATTGCAAACATGTGAAATGACTAAGCTTTGGGCAATTTTGAATCCCTGTGGCACCTAAACCAAAAATTTGAACTCAACCGATAAGAACCGAATTCTGCCAGAAAAGTCAGTTCACTAAAATGAGCATAACTTCCTCAACTTTAATCCAATGAAAGTGAATGAGTACTCGTTGGAAAGCTGATATTTTTCTCTTCAATTTTGGTTTAGGAAGTTTGTCCTAGAAAAATTTGGAACTGGGCTGAATTTGGCAAAAATAGTAACCTTTTCTAGAATGTCAGAAATTGCTTCTTTTCTGCCCCCTATCTTTGGATGATCATAACTTCTAGAGGCTTTATCGGATGGATATGTGTGAATATGTGTTGTAAAGAGGATAAAATTCTATACAACTTTTGTAAGATACAAAAATTTTAATTCTGTCCAGAAGCTAGGTGGTTTTGCTCATTTCTGCGGGTTACTCCATCGACCGCAGGATTTGTCGTTACCGGTCATTGAACGGATCGGAAACCTCGTGGCTTTTCTTTTATCAATCATTCCTTATGCTACTTTGAGCATGTATACTTAGTGGGATATTAAGTTTTGACTCACCCTTGCAAAACTTTATTCCGGCAGATGGATGTTGGCAAGCTCATGAAGGACCCTGAGTACCTTGCCGCCCGCATTCTCGAGTTGGAACGAGGGCGCGAGGCGCTGCAATCCATGCTTGTTGCCCATGATGCCCAGCTCGTGGAGCATGACGCTAAGGTTGCAGTTCTTGAGGACAAGCTGCACACTAGCGAGTTGGAGCGGGCCGACCTTTTCGAGCAACTCCATGATGCTCAGCTCGTCATCGAGGGCGATGCAAGCGATCAGTTGCAGGAACAACTGAACTAACGCAATGCCCAGCTCACCGCTGCCCAAGAGGAGATTTACTCTCTTCATGGTCAGGTCACCGCTCTCTTGGAGGACTGAAGTGAGCTACAGGCTCAGCGCGAAGAAGCTCAAGATGCGCGTGATGTCATGGAAGGGAACCTCAATGATGCTCACATCATCATTGCGCAGCAAGAGCTAGTCATTGGGCATCTCCAAGCTGCCAATGGCCAGCTGAACGCCATCCTTAATGATCAGCCACCCATTCCACTCACAGTGATTCCCCCCGATGACGCTGATTTGAGTGAGAACGGTGATTCCGACGTTGACTATGAAGCACCCCCTGGACCGGGTGATATGGACATGGAGTCCGATGGTGGTAGCCACGCCGAGTGACTGGGTAGTATTACTTGTGTAGGGTGAAAAATCTCGTGAGACCCTGTGCTTGTATGTGTATAGTGCTAGCAACGTTAAGTTAAGTTGTAACCTAAACTCTCCGAGATGGTGTCATGTCATGTTCCGAGTGATGTAACCTAAGACTTGTGTAGTATTACTTGTGTAGGCCATGTATCAAAAGTTGCATCACATGTATCTATGGTTTTTATCATAAGTATGTTGCCTGTGGTGTTGGAAATTATGGAATTTAAGTTATAGCTTATGTCCGCACCGTTTACTTGTCAGCATTTCGATTTATGAACAATCTGAAATTTTATTCGTTGCCATGTCATAGCCTTGTTATCATATTGTCTCATGTGATGATTGGGCTAACATGCTTGTTCATATGGTAGATGGTGCAAACTCACCGCGGTAGAAAACACGTCGGTGATGCTCCCGGCGCCTCAAACATCGGTGGAAACAGGCCGCTGCCCAACACGCTACCCATGACAGCTATAGAGCAGCTCATCCATAATCAAAATGAGATGTTCCGCATGTTCATGGAGAACATGAACTGCCAAGGAGCTACCGGACCACCACCGATGCAGCCTCGTGAATCCTCCTACAGCGACTTCTGGGTGACTCATCCGCCCACCTTCAGAGAAGCCGGTGATCTGCTGGAAGCGGATAATTTTATTCGCACTCTGGAGTCAAAGTTCGCTCTACTTCACTGCACCAAACAACAGAAGCCCCTCTTTGCCGCGCAGCAGCTCCATGGCTCCGCAAGTGCTTGGTGGGCCAGTTTCACCGCCGCTCTTGCCGCTGGTCACCAAGTCACATGGATGGAATTCTGTGCAGCATTCCGTGCGCACCACATCCCCGCTGGACTCATGAAGCGCAAGTTGCAGGAGTTCCTCATCTTGAAGCAAGGCTCTGGAACTGTGCAAGAGTATGCACGGAAATTCAACTAATTGGCTCAGTACATGTCGTATCACACTGATACGGACAAGAAGAAGAAGGATTGTTTTCGTTTGGGTCTTACCTCGAAGCTGCAAGACCGCTTGGCACAAGTCACCGCCGGCACATTCAACGATTTGATGAGTGCCATCATCATGCAAGAAGACGCCATCCCTACCAACCAGGAAGACAAGAAGAGGAAACGTGCTATGGGAAGTACATCCGGCTCTGCACCACCCAAGTACAAGCTAGCAATCACCTCCCTGACTAGACGAAAATTCTGGGCTGCGGTACTATTGGGAGGAGGACCTCGTTCGTCCTTCTCACAGCAGCACTCTCAATTCCATGGAGGCAACCAGCAGCAATCTTCTGGTTCTTGCCCTCCATAGCAGAGTAATCAAGTGGTGAAGACCAACTCTTCGCAGCCATGCTACAACTACGGCCGAACCGGTCATTTTGCTAAGGAGTGTCGATTCCTGAAGCACAACCCGAGCAACAACAACAACTCCATCACTTCCGGGGACAACAACAACAACAACAACCACAACAGTGGCAACAACAATGGCAACAATGGAAGTCGTCCCCAGTCTTCTACCCCCACGCACAAGAATGGCCGAGTCGACTATACCACGGTCGAAGAGACCCAAGTTGGACAACCCGTTCTCGCGGGTACGTTCTTGATCAACCAACATGCTGCCATGATTCTTTTTGATTCAGGAGCAACACATGATTTTATTAGTCAAGCATGTGCAAATCATTTGAAAATCACCCCCACCCCTATGGGAGCACCATACATCACACATCTCCCGGTGGAAAAATAAGGGCTCATCTGTAGTTAAGAGAAGTGCCACTTTTGTTAGCAAGCAATGTATACCCCACTTCCCTAATCATCTTAGAGGGCCAAAGCATTGACATAATTCTTGGTATGAAATGGGTGAACAGTCATAAAGCCGTATTGCATATTGAGAACCGGGAAATCCATTTGAACTCACCCTTACATGGCCCGTCTATCCTCCGATTGCCATATCCCAAGTTGTCCACTTTGCAAGTGTGTCATGTTGAAAGAAAAGAGCTAGAAAAATATTCTGGTGGTATGTGATTTCCCTGATGTATTTCCAGATGATTTGCCGGGAATGCCTCCGGATAGGTATATCGAGTTTAATATTGAACTCATACCTGGTACAGCGCCTATCTCTCATAGGCCATACAAAATGGCTCCTAATGAGTTAGCGGAATTAAAGGAGCAGTTGCAAGAGCTTATGGACAAGGGCTACATCCGACCAAGTTCATCTCCCTGGGGCTGTCCCGCTCTCTTTGTGAAGAAGAAAGACAAGACCCTACGCCTGTGTGCCGACTACAGGCCTAAATGCTGCAACCATCAAGAACAAATACCCTCTACCTCGAATTGATATTCTATTTGATCAACTAGTGGGTGCTAAAGTCTTCTCCAAGATTGATCTCGGATCCGGTTATCATCAAATAAAGATCCAAGCCGAAGACATTCCAAATATAGCTTTCTCCACTCGATATGGTCTTTTTGAATATATTGGCATGTCTTTTGGTCTCACCAATGCTCCAGCTCACATCATGTATTTGATGAATTCCGTGTTCATGCTCGAGTTGGATAAGTTTATGGTTGTGTTCATTGACGACATCCTTATCTACTCCAAGTCCAAGGAAGAGCACGCCGAGCACCTCCGTATTGTCCTACAACGACTCCGAGATCATCAACTTTATGCCAAATTTAGCAAGTGTGAATTTTGGCTAAAGCAAGTTCCATTCTTGGGTCACGTCATATCAGCAGAAGGAGTAGCAGTTGATCCTAGCAAAGTAGAGGATGTGCTGAATTGGCAAGCTCCGAAATCGGTCAAGCAAATTCGTAGTTTCCTTGGTCTTGCCGATTATTATCGAAAATTCATTCCCAACTTCTCAAGCATTGCCAAGACTATGACCAAGTTATTGGTAAAGGATGCTATGTTCAAGTGGAGTAGCGCATGCGAAGAAGCATTTTAGTCACTCAAGAAGCATTTGACAACCGCTCCGGTTTTGGCTCAACCCGATATTACCAAACCGTTCGATGTCTATTGCCATGCATCCGGCACCGGATTAGGTTGTGTGCTCATGCAAGAGGGTCGTGTAGTTGCCTATGCCTCCCGACAACTCCAGAGGCATGAGCAAAATTATCCCACTCATGACTTGGAATTGGCCTCCGTTGTCCTAGCCTTAAAAACCTGGCGCCACTACTTGCTCGGTAATCTTGTTAATCTCTACACCGACCACAAGAGTCTCAAATACATCTTCATGCAACAAGAACTGAACATGAGGCAGCATAGATGGTTAGAATTAATCAAGGACTATGAATTGGAAATTCATTATCACCCCGAAAAAGCCAACGTGGTCGCCGACGCCTTGAGTCGAAGGGACTTCCTAGGGAAAAGATTGAGCATGTGCTAAGGGTGCCTCCTGGGGCAACCCTCGTCAAGCAAAGACTTAGAAGGTTTGCACAAGACCACAAGGACATCATGAAGATTGAGATAGCTAGATTATTAGATGCTAAATTTATAAAGGAACTGTACTGTTGACACTTCTTAATGTCGCACCAGAAATATTACTATCCCCGGCAACGTGTGTGTCCAATCTTCTATCTTAATTTATAGGTATTACTATCCCCGGCAACGTTTTAGACTAAGAGTATTATAAGGTATCGAATTCACAGGGAACGTGTGTGTCTAATCTTCTATCTTAATTCGTCCAAGGACAACAAGAATAAGTTAGGCAGAGGGTAGAGAGGATTCCTATGGTCAAGGATCCTATAATAAGATAGGTTCTGTCTAAAACTACTTACTTCGGGCACCGGCTTACCCCTGCATCCACAGGCAACTCCGACCAACAGCTCTACGACGTACCCGAACGTGGCGGATTACTAAGGCCAGATAGGGCTGTCACCACCTACCGACTACCTCTACAAACCATGGGGCACGCGGCAAACAAAGGTAACCTCTAGCCTAAACACCACATCTACGCTATTAATTACTATCAAAGTCTCAACATCACACTTATAGAAGACTGTGATACTCTAACTAAATAGAACGATGATCCCGTAAGCAATTAAGGAAAGAACTTACTTAAAAAGGAAACTTAAATACCAATAGAAGATCATGAATACTTACTAAGAAAGAAAAGCATCCACCGAGGTACAAGTATGGAGAAGGCGCCAACAAGTCCGGACCTCCTCCTAACTCTCCCTCACTCTCTCCCTATTTTTTAAGAACTTTGGCAGTGCTAAAGCCTTTTGAGTGGAGCTCTAATATCTTCTTCTTGTGTTGTTCTTTTCTACCAAATTCCTCCTCTATTTATAGGTGGCGAAGTGCTGGCGGGTATTTGTAGGTGAAGGAGGGTCGGTGGGCAAAAGTTCCCCCACCGGGCGGCCGGGCATGCCGGGCAGCATGCCGCACCGGGCGGCAACCCAGGCCGGGCAGCCGTTGGATGAGGTTGGTTTCCGACCGATTTCCTTTGGACGTCTCAGATTTGGTCCGAATAATGGTTGTTGAGTCGGTTTTCAACTGCCTTATCCACTTGGCATCGGTTGGCATGATAGGCCGAGTGGGCTGGACAGGGTAGGCCGGGCGGCCTGGCAGGACGGGCGGCGACCCATTTTTGGTGCCGACCCCCTCCGGGTCAAGTCTTCACTTGCCCAAGTTGTGCCACGTGGGTGCCTCCTTTACTTCTCCACTTTTTACCCTCCTTAGTCCGGGGATGGAAAACAGCCTCGTGGTGGAGTGTTTTTCAGGGTCGGTTGGGTCAGATGATTCAGCCTAATGAGACTCTGTTTTAACCCGCCGGGTGGCTGATTTTAGCCTGATATGACCCTGTCGGCTGAGTTCTGATTTCAGCCATCACGACCCTGCCGGGCCCTAATTTCAGCCTCATACGACCCTGTCAGCTAGCTATTTTACGGCAGTATCGGCCGACGGGGCATTTCTTCATGTTTTTGCATATTCTGGCTCTTTTATACCTGCAAACACATATCTCACCAAAACTCATGGAAATGGTTAATAATAAACTGCTATCACTATTTTGTTTATTCCTTTTATGTTGTTTATGCAAGGACTTGATGGTCGGATTTAGCACTTAAGGACCATCAACAAACTCCCCCACACTTAGCCTTTCCTCGTCCTCGAGTAAAGGTTGAAGACTAAAGTGGATCATAACTTCAATTGATATGATGCTAGCATGCAAATTATTCCATATCATACATGTACCTATGAACTTTTAAAGTGTCTGTCATGTCACCTTTTGTGGTTGAAGAATGGAATGGTCCTGACTCTAATCATCTTCACTCCTGCTATGTAGCTTGGGTTTTTGAAAAGATTTTCAAAACAAATAATAGCTGTACTCCTCAAATGATTCTCTCAAATCGCTCAATGTGTATGGTTCCTCACCAGGGCATTACCTCTTTTCATCCTACTTCTAAATATGGCATTATGTGGAGGTCAAGGTAGGGATAATAGAGAGGCATACTTGTGTCTCATATATTACTAAGTCAAAAACTGGATCCGTTGAGAACAATTCATAAACGTTTGATCAAGCATGTGCACATGTGGATATGTGGATGGAAAATGAATGAATGTGAATACTCCCCCTTTTTTTAAGATGTTCCCACCCTTCTATTGGATAGGCATTTGAGAACGTGGCCAATTCTTTCTCTATCTTTTTTTCTCTCTCTCTTTTTTTATCATGAATAGCCCATGTCTCTTTTACAAGGATAATTGGAGAGGGAGTTCATCAGAATATAATGGAGTACTTTATTTAATGGATGGATGATGACATGGAAATGCTATCCTCCAGTGTAGAAGAAATAGCACATGGATGATGGATATGGTGGTGCTAATTTCCAGTGAAGAAGTATTGGCAAAGTGGTGTGCATAAAATCTTGATCAAAAAGTCATAAATAGTAACTCAAAAGGGTCACAACAATTTGACAAAGTTCAATGAAACAACAAGTAGCATATGTGAAAGATTTTCAATGAGTTCATCATATGGCTTTGGTAGGAAGATATAATCATTGACGAGTCAAGCTATTTATTTTAATTTTTTTTAAGAAACATTTCCAAGCACATCAAGCATAAGAGAAAGATTCATTTCATCAAACCATATCTCATGCATCAACTACCAAGGTGATATGCTTTCCTAAAGATATAGTTCACAAGCAATAGGTTTATGAACTAGGAATAAGGAGCATGCAAGCCCACCAAATAGAAGCATGAAATAAAATAAGAGTTCCACAAGGTTCATTTTAATTTTTTTTTGAGTTAAATTTTTATGATTGATTCAAGAGAAAATAATTTTAACTCACAAAACAAGGAGGTGAAGGAATTGAGTGCGCAAACCGTCGTATTAAAGAGGGTGGAAGCTGGGATGTGCCTGGACGCCACGCTCTTTCTCATGATGTTGACTTCTTGTACCTGGCTGTTTTTTATTCAAAGCAAACAAAGGGTTGTGGAAACAAAAAGGACTCTACCGGGTCTGGACCAGGGAGTCTAAATTTATTGGAATGAGAGAAAAAGTAGAGAGGAATGCTAGAGTAGAGCATTGAAATCAATTAACTTAATCACATCTACCTCCTTACCATCATTGTCATCTGGCTCTAGGAAGACTTTTAAACGATGACCATTTACCTTGAATTGGTTCCCTCCGTTATCTTGGAGTGTGATTGCTCCATGTGATACAACATTAATGATGGTGAATGGTCCTTCCCATTTACTCTGAAGCTTCCCATGACCAAACAACTTGACTCTGGAGTTGAAGAGCAACGCCTTGTCGCCTGGCTTGAACTCCTTAGGCTTGATCCTTCGGTCGTGCCATCTTTTGGTTCTATCCTTATAGATCTTGGCACTATGATAAGCCTTCTCTCTCCATTCATCTAACTTAGACAACTACACTTTTCTATGTCTCCCGGCCTCCCTAAAGTCCATGTTCCACTTTCGGATGGCCCAATGTGCTCTATGTTCCAGCTCGACTGGTAGAAACATGTTTTTCCATATATAAGCTGGAAGGGAGACATGCCAATCGGTGTTTTGTATGCTGTCCTGTATGCCCAAATTGCATCTGGTAGCTTCATCTTCTATCCACTCCCCATCTCATTCACAATCTTCTGCGGGATGTTCTTAATTTGTTTATTTGAAGTTTCTACCTGCCCGCTTGTCTGAGGGTGGTATGGAGTTGCAATGTTGTGCTTTACTCCAAGCTTTCTTAAGAAGTTCCAGAAGGTCTTATCAATGAAATGAGACCCTCCATCACTTATCACCATCCGTGGTGTTCCAAAACGAGGAAAGATGATCTCATGGAGCATTCTTTGAGCGTGCTTGGCATCGACAACTCTTTATGGCATTGCTTCTACCCATTTGGAGACATACTCAATGGCCACCAAGATGTACTCGCAATCGTAGGACTTTGAAAATGGTCCCATGAAGTCAATGCCCCATACATCAAATAATTCCACTTGAAGGTTGTATGTTAGGGGCATTGCGTTGCAGGCAGTTATTCCTCCATGCTTCTGGCAATTCCGACATCTTCGGATGAATTCTTTTCTGTCTTCATGCATTGATGGCCAGAAGAATCCACTCTACCAGATTTTTGCTTGGGTGCGGAATGCACCAAAGTGGCCTCCATATGGACATGCATGACATTTCTCGATTATCTAGGTGCCTTCAATTCATGGGACACATCTCCTCAGCAACCCGTCAAAACATACTCTGTAGAGGTATGGGTCGTCCCACACGTAATGTCGACTCCCATAGATGAGCTTCTTCTTGTTCTCCCCTAGTGGTACATACCCTGTAACAATGAAATTCACAATGTCTGCATACCAGGGGTTGGAGTCTGTCACCTTCAGTAGCATGTCGTCGCGGAGCAAGTCATTTATCGGAATTTCCTGCATGTTAGTCACTAGCATACGCGACAAATGATCCACAACAGAATTCTCTACTCCTTTCTTATCTCTAATTTCAAGGTCAAATTCTTGTAGTAGAAGAATCCATCTAATTAGCCTTGGTTTAGCATCTTTCTTAGTGAGCAGGTATTTTAATGCAGCATGATCAGTGTGAACGATAACCTTTGCTCCTACTAAGTATGACCTAAACTTATCGATAGCAAAAACAACGGCAAGGACCTCTTTTTCTGTAGTGGCATAATTAAGTTGTGCTCCTGTCAAGGTCTTGCTAGCATAGGCTATGGCGTGATGCTTCTTATCTTTGTTTTGGCCAAGAACAACCCCAACAACATAGTCACTAGCATCACACATGATTTCGAAGGGCAGCGTCCAATCGGGGGGTTGAATGACTGGAGCTGAGATGATTGCCTTTTTAAGGATATTAAAGGAATGAAGACACTCATCATCGAAATCAAAGGGAGCATCCTTAGCCAAAAGACTAGTGAGGGGTCTGGCGATTTGCGAAAATTCCTTGATAAAATGCTGATAAAACCCCGCATGTCCTAAGAAACTACGGATCCCCTTAACGTTAATCGGAGGTGGAAGCCTTTCTATGACCTCGATCTTAGCGCTATCCACCTCAATACCCCTCTTGGACACAAGGTGTCCAAAAACGATGCCCTCTTGGACCATAAAGTGGTACTTTTCCCAATTAAGTACTAAGTCCTTTTCTTGGCATCTTTGTAAGACCCTATCTAGGTTCTCAAGACAATGATCAAAAGTTTTCCCATAAACGGAGAAATCATCCATGAAGACTTCCATGATTTCTTCGATCATACCAGAGAATATAGACATCATGCACCTTTGGAACGAAGCGGGTGCATTACACAACCCGAATGACATTCTCCGATGGGCATAGGTTCTGTAAGGGCTTGTGAAGGTAGTATTACTTTGATCATCTATGTGACACCCTAGGTTTCTCACCTTAACTTTGCAAAAATGAGGAGCACAAATCATGGAAATGATGACATTTAAATAGCCAGCCCACCAATTTTTACAATTTTAGGAAATCTCTAGCTATTTTATTTTGATTTATTAAGGAACTAGTTTGACCAGGGACCTTTTTCTGAGGATCTTGAAAGATCAGAGGGTGTAGTGTAAAAATCCCTTTCTTCTCCCTCTCACTGGCGCAGAGCCTGCCGGATCCACTCTGCCGCCGGTGCACCGCCCGGGGCGTCTTCACTCCCCGCCTCAGAACCGCGCGCGAGCTACAGCTCCACTGACATCCTCTCTGCCCCCCGTCACGTCCCCCCACCGCGCGCTCGCCCAACGGCCCCATTTCCTCTCCTGCACGCCATCGCCATAGCCGAACGGCCGGGATCAATTCTCGCCGGTTCTCCCGCTCTCATCCCCCACTCACTAATCCTCCCTGTGCGCAACTAGTAGGCGCACTCGTGAACCCTCAAGCTCACTCATTCTCTCGCTCACCATTTTAGGAAATCTCTAGAAATTATTTAGTGTGTTCACTTAAATTAATTCTAGTAATTATTTTATAATTAATTGGCCCCTGCCACTTGGCACAAAAATCACTCACACAAGTCTCTGTGCTCAGTAAATAACACAAGTCCAGAAACCTAAGTTTACTTAATTAAATTGAATTAATTGCTCATATAACTATTTTACTTTAATAAATGCTAGTAAGTAGAATAACAATATCCAGAGGCTGTATATTGGTAAAAATGCAATTCACCTATGTCTCTATTCATGTTAAATTACTCAAGATCATAATCGATTGGTTACTCTTTTAATTGCTTAATTATTCTAATAGACTATAACAACCCTAAATAAATGATTAACACACATAAAATGATGACACTCTAATTTGTTTCTTTGAAGCATATGGCTTTGAGAACATTGAAGCATATGGCTTCGAGAACATAATAACAATTTATCGACATCAAAACACAATGTGCTTGCATGTATCATATCATTGCATATATCGGTGTTATGATAATACTGATAACACCTTTGTCATCATATAGGCAACGACAACCAGGAGCCCGAAGAGGATCAGAAGGAGACTGAGTCTCAGGAACAAGAGGTTGAAGTCGCTAACACTAGTGTCAATCCAGGCAAGCCCCAGTTTTCATTCGCCATTTTATAAAGTTGCTAGTTTTCAGTATTATTAGTGTATGTGATTATTGTTGCATTAGGTCATAGGAGTTGATTGGAACCCACCTTGCATGATACCCAAATGACCTATACCCCTGTCATTAGAACTTTGGTAGTATCAATACTGTTATGCTAAGCTTAGTAATGAATAGGCTCGTTAGGCATTATTATTACTAAGAAATAAACTTGGCCACTAGAACAGGATCTATAAAAGAAGTTTATTTTGATGTTATGACCGGGCAGGGAAGATGCATGTGTAGGTTTGCAGCAATACATGGGTGTTGACTGCGGTAGCCCTACCTTGTCGAACCTAGGACCCGTCCGTGGTCGGCCCCTTGGTCAAGTATTGAACAGTACCGAATGCATGCTAGTATATGAGCACTAGTAAACCGATGTAGCATTGACGTGGCAATGAGGATGGTACCTAGTATAGTGGTCGTGGACCCTTCTGTTGCTGGAGTGGGCGGTTCATACCGCGAAGTACTGATGGCAGGACGGCATGCCCACTCGCTGAGACTGGACCGGGACCAAGTTGTTTTTCGTCCTTGCGAAAGGTTGCTATATATGACCTTAATTAGTGCATATGTGTCGTGTATCTTAGGTTATCCCAGCTGGTGAAAAATCAATTGCAATTGCTGTCCCTCGCAGTAATGAGTACCACTTGGTCACTGAGTCATCACGTAGTTGCACATGGTACTTGGGAATTGATTATCATGCTTATCGTTGATGATACTATTATTGCTCCTATGTTGTACCTACTTATGTATTGCTTTATTATCATATTGTTGCAACTAAAGTAACATTCTGCTCTACCCTATTAACTTGATGAATAAAACCTGATAGAACTAATAGGTTGCTTAGTGCGAGTCTTTACAAACAAGCCACCTATTAGAGCCCTTGCATGCTTAGAAGTCCGATGGGTAAATCTTGCTGAGTAATTAGTACTCAGGCTTTGTGCCACTGTTGTTTTCAGGTAATGAAGAGGTAGAGTTGCCTGAGAATGTGCTGCCCTGGGACATGCAAGTCCCTGAGGGTTGGACTGCCCACTGGGAGTTCGACTCACCGCCGCAGTATTGATGTGTGTTGCTAGAGTGATGGTTCTTCGGGCATGAACCATTACTATGTTGTACCGTCGAGCTCGTAGATTCTTATCGTGATATGCTTCCGCTGTTTTCAAAACATTATGAACTTGTAATATTCCGCTGCACTCTGATGACTTATTGATGTAATATTCAACTTAAATTCGAATCGTTATTGTATTATCAAGTGTCTGCGTTATCAGCACCATCGGGACCTCGATCCTTCGGGAAGGGGCACCACAATCTGGATGGATGGGAATTTGATGGTAACCAGAGTACCCATCAAGGAAACAGAAGAAGGAATTCTTGGCAAGATGCTCCATCATTTCATCACTGAAGGGCAACGGGAAATGATCCTTTTTTGTTGCTTTGTTGAGCCTCTAATAGTCGATGCACATCCTCCATCCCGTGACGGTGCGTTGGGGGATCAACTCATTTCTATCATTTCTAACGACCGTCATGCCTCCCTTCTTAGGCACTACTTGCACAGGGCTAACCCATTCACTATAAGGAACGGGATAAATTATCCTAGTGTGCAAAAGTTTCAAAACCTCCTTAACAACCTCTCTCATTGCATTATTTAGCCTCTTCTGAGGCTCCCTAGAAGGTGTGCTATCAGGATCAATGGGAATGCGATGGGTGCAAAGAGTGGGACTAATTCCCTTAAGGTCTTGGAGTGAGTAGCCTAGGACAGAGCGATGCTTTTCTAGGATGGCTAAAAGTTTAGCAGATTCTTCCTCGGATAGTCTGCCACTTATGATAAAAGGGGCTTCCAGGTCACCATTTAGGAAAGCATAGCGTAGGCCAGAATGCAAGGGCTTAAGCTCAATCGGAGGTCGTGATGGTGGTTCTTCAATGGGTAGCTCAATTGTCTCCTGAAACTCATCCTCCTCTTGGATAAACTCTTTAGCATCTCTTTCTAGAAGGGGTTCAGGAGAATCAAATTGGAGAATAGCCATCACTTCCTCGATTGGCTCTTCATTGGGAGAAGGATCTGGTAGGGAGTTCCTCGATCGGGAGATCGGGATAGAAAACTTTTCTCCCCCTAGTTTTGCGTCGAGACGTCCAAGGGTCGGTACATCCATGAGTAATTTCTCAATGGGATGTCCGATTAAGACATCAAAATCCTGAATGTCAAAGACATGGAAGTCTAGGGCAGCCTTGACGTTTGCGTGCCTTATGGTCACATCTTGCAAAATCCCGTATCCTTGTAAAATAGGGCCAAAGGGGCTCTTGAAGAATTTACTAGTCGGTGCCAATGGCGTATCACCCAAAATGTCAAATGCAAAGGCACTAGAAACTATGTTGGAACCAACAGTGGGATTATAAAGAACTTCCACTATGACTCCTCTAATATCGCATCGAATGGCTGAAGAGGGAGAGCAAATACGAATTACTTCAGAGGATAGCTCAACCTCTCGCAACCATTCATCGCTCATAATTGAAGTTAACTCCTTTACCATCTCTTGGAGGAATGCCTCTTCAAATGGCTCAGGAGGAGAGATGGGAGTCGGGGGTTTCTTTCGGCAGCAATACTTTGTGGTGTTTCCATAATCTTCAAAAAGCTCTTCCTCAAAGTCCAAAGGAGAATCTGAGGGTTGAATTTCTTCTTCCCTAGGTGTTCCCGGTTCGGGTGAGGGCTCAATTGTCAAATCTTGGTGTATGCATGGAATGGGTTTGGATTCGACTATTAAGGGTTCCTCATGGATCGACTTGACTTCATCCAGGAGGGGTTCGACATGATAAGAAAGGAAGGAAGTGTTTTCTAAAATACGGTCTAGGATTTCTCTTCCTTTCGTCACAGTCTTGCGGACGAATGATCCTCCGGAGGTAATGTCGAGATATAGGACAGCTTCCCTATTCAAACCCTCATGAAAATGTTGTAGCAACATCGGGTCGGGAATGGCAAGGTTGGGTCCAGATTTGGATAGTAAATTAATCCTAGCCGGGATTAATTTCCATACGAACCTAAAGACTCCTCATTCTGGCGAAAACCAAAAATTTCCATACGAAGGGAGACAATACGGGATGTAGGGAAGAAAGCGAGACAAAATTTATCTCGAAGTTCTTCCTAATCACCGTTTACACTCCAAACAGTACGAGTGTACCATTGTTTTGCCCTCTCCATGAGGGAAAAGGGAAACAATTTCCACTTTAGAGTTTCTTGTGTCATGCCCTTTATAGAAAGGCACGAACACAGTTGCTCAAATTCTCGTAGGTGATGTATGGGTTTTCACTATCCAGACTAGAGAAGGATTGCTCCCGAACCATGGCTATAAAACCAGGGCGGAGTTCATAGCCGGATGTGCGAATTGGATCCGTAGACGACGGTGGCTCAAGGTACTCGCCCTTCGGAGCAGAAAAAGATAGGATTGTGGATTGCTCCATAGTGGAAAAAAATAAACAAGTAAAAAGAAAGGAAAAAGGAAAAGATACAAGGACAAATAAAGTTCAAAGATAATACAATAACCGTTCCCCGACAACGGCGCCAGAAATGCTTGTTGACACTTCTTAATGTCGCACCAGAAATATTACTATCCCCGGCAACAGCACTAGAAATTCTTGTTGGTATTTCTTACAATCACAGATAAATCCGCAAGCGCACGGATACCATTATAGCACTTCACCTAAGAGTATTCCAAGGTATCGAATTCACAAGGAATGTGTGTGTCCAATCTTCTATCTTAATTCGTCCAAGGACAACAAGAATAAGTTAGGCAGAGGGTAGAGAGGGTTCCTATGGTCAAGGATCCTATAATAAGATACGTTCAGTATAAAACTGCTTACTTCGTGCACCGGCTTACCCCTGCATCCACAGGCGACTGCGGCCAATAGCTCTACGACGTACCCGAACGTGGAGGATTACTAAGGCCGGATAGGGCTGTCACCACCAATCGACTACCTCTACAAACCGTGGGGCACGCGGCAAACAAAGGTAACTTCTAGCCTAGACACCATGTCTACGCTATTAATTACTATCAAAGTCTCGAATACTCTAACTAAATAGAACGATGATCCCATAAGGAATTAAGGAAAGAACTTACTTAAAAAGGAAACTTAAATACCAATGGAAGATCACGAATACTTACTAAGAAAGAAAAGCATCTGCCGAGGTACAAGAGTGGAGAAGGCGCCGACAAGTCCGGACCTCCTCCTACCTCTCCCTCACTCTCTTCCTATTTTCTAAGCACTTTGGTAGTGCTAAAGCCTTTTGAGTGGAGCTCTAATATCTTTTTCTTGTGATGTTATTTTCTGCCGAATTCCCCCTCTATTTATAGGTGGCGAAGTGCTAGCGGGTATTTGTAGGTGAAGGAGGGTCGGTGGGCAAAAGTTCCCCCACCGGGCGGCGGGCCAAGCTGGGCAGCAACCCAGGCTGGGCGGCTGTTGGATGAGGTTGGTTTCCGACCAACTTCCTTTGGACGTCTCAGATTTGGTCCGGATAACAGTTGTTGAGTCGGTTTTCAACCGCCTTATCCACTTGGCGTCAGTTGGCATGATGGGCCGAGTGGGCTGGACACCTCGGGAGGAAGTTCCCAGGCCGGGCGGCAGCCCATTTTTGGTGCCGACCCCCTCTGGGTCATGTCTTCACTTGCCCAAGTTGTGCCACGTGGGTGCCTCCTTTACTTCTCCACTTTTTACCCTCCTTAGTCCGGGGATGGAAAACGGCCTCATGGTGGAGTGTTTTTCAGGGTCGGCTGGGTCAGATGGTTCAGCCTGATGAGACTCTGTTTTAACCTGCCATGTGGTTCCTTTACTTCTCCACTTTTGGATGAGTTTTTGGTTCATATTTCTTGAGAAACTTGTTGCTAGTATAAGCTAGAACAATCCTCTATGGATCCTTGATCGAATCAATAGATCTAGCACCTTCAATTTGAAGGATTTCTCAAGTTTCCCCTTTTTTGGTGTTCTTGGCACAAGATCTGAAATTCATGATGATTCCTTGTGTTTTTGGAGTGGATCTCTTTAGAGGAGGGTCGTGATGTATTGAGGATCATCTGGTCCAAATTTCATGATTTTTGGAGTTCGTTTGATAGGGTTTTGGTAATTTTCTTTCCCGAATGGAGCTGCTGTTTTGCCTAGGACAGAACTTCCGTGGCCAGGACAGAACTTCCGTGAGCATGACGAAAGTTCCATCAAAAACCATGGAAGTTCCGTGAGTGACAGTTCTCCCGTCGCCCGGAACTTCTGTGATTGACAGAACTTTCGTCGGGAGCTTCGGAACTTCCGTCGTGCACCACGGAACTTCCGTCAGGCTCAGTTTTGTGATCTTTTGGATCTTCCTTGATTCCATTTTTTTTCTCTTGTGTGTCCGCTATGTATCCTTTTGGTTTGAGTCATTCCTAGGGTTAGCACATCACAAGTTGGTGTTTGTAATCTTGGTGACTTGGTTAGAGGTTGGTTCGGATTGTAGTTGGGACATAGGCCAAGTTCTTGAGAAGAATTTTAATTGGCTCCCATTCACGCCCCCCCCCCCCTCTGGTCGCCTTCTCGGTCCTTCAATTGGTATCAGAGCTGGTTTGATCACTAGTTGACCCTCACCGGTTTTGTGATCTGAAAGCGACATGGAGAAGCGTGCTATCAAGCTGTGGATGTTAGATAGAGAGGACTTCCCCTACTAGAAGTCACGGACCAAGGCGTATCTGCTGAGTCAAGAACGTGCAATTTGGGAGATTGTTGATCAGGAGTATGCTATACCACAAGACCTGAACACTACTTCTGCAGGTGAGTTAGTCAGGTATGAGAACAACTCCAAAGCTGTCAATATTCTGCTTTCTGCACTTGGTAGGAGTGAACATGATAGGGTTGCATACCTTGACACTATCATGCTATTTGGGTTAAGCTCTGCACTTACCATGAGGGTACCAACCAGGTCAAGTCTATGCGTAAGGATTCTTACAATAGACAGTATCAAACCTTTACACAGAAACCGGGCGAGTCACTAGATGACACTTTTCGTAGGTCTGAGGCAATTGTGTGCAACTTGCGGGCTTGTGGTACCGTTGTGTGCAATGACAATGATAGAGCTAAGCAACTGCTGTACTCACTTGATGAAAATGTTTGGGGGGTTAAAATTGCTGCTCTAGAAGAAACTGCTGACTTCAACACCTTGAACTGTGAGTAACTATATAGCAAGAACTATCTAGGAAATCTCGTCCTAATCTTGCTATTCCTGCTTCTAGCATGGCTTTGCTTTCTAGCTCTCAGAAGGTTAGTCACAGTGATGCTTCTTATGGAACTAACCCCTCACTTGACAAGTCTTCCTTGGAGTTTGCTTTGTCTTCTCTTGTTGCAGCTTTGGATCAACAGATGGAGTGCATTCCTGACGAGGAGCTGTCCTTGCTCACAAGGAAGTTCAGGAAGTTCTACAACAACTGGAAGGAGAGAAGAGGAGGTGGTTCAAGAACATGCTTCGAGTGCGGTGACCCGGGACACATCATAGCTGATTGTCCCAAGAAGAAGAAGAAGGTCGGGTACCGCGACAACAACACTGAAGACTTCAAGCAGAAGAAGAACCACTTCTACAAGAAGGGCAAGAACTCCAAGAAGTTCGCCAAGGCCATTGCACGCGCCTGCATTGCCACCTTGAACGATGTTGACCTCACATCAAGCGAAGGCTTTACAAGCTCGGAGGAGGAGGTTGAAAAGCCACGAGTCAAGAGGAAGGATGACTTCACTGGACTTTGCTTCATGGCAAAGAACGACCACGACACCGACTCTAGATCCGACTCCGACACAAGCGAGGTACCTCCCACTCTCGATGAGCTCTCTTCTGAACTTGATCATTTGCACGATGTTCTGCTCATGCAAGATGATAAGCTTCGCAGTACTATTCGTGAGAGTAGAGAGCTTAAGTCTAAGTTGGAGAGTGTTGATTTTGAAATTGCTTCGCTTAGGTCCCAAGCTTGCTCGTGAGGACATTGTTGTTGAGTGTGAGTCTTATCAAGTTGTGATGAGTGATCTTGCACAGAGGGAGAGTGTGCATGCTCAAGTTGCCAGTCAGCTTGAGAGTGCCCTCAAGGAGCTTAATGAGTTCAAAGCTAGACCAACTCTTTTGGGTGCATGTTAGAAGTGCCCCAATCTCACAGATGAGTTGGAGCTCAGTCCCTCAAAGTCAAAGAGCTTGAGTCCAAATTGCTTCATGAGACTCGCTCTAAGGTCCTTCCACCACCTTGTGAGGTGTGTGTCTCTCTTAAAGACAAGCTTGTAATCACTAGGGAGAAAAACAAAGCCCTAGTTCAGGAAAATTACTATCTTGTGTCTAGGCTCCAAAGAACCCTAGTGAGTGAAGAGAAGATCGAGAGTGATTTGGCAAGAGTGAAGGAGAGTGCTTCTAGATCAACCTATAACTTGGGTTTGAGATTTGAGAGGTGTGACAAGGAGAGTGAGAATGTGGATAAGTTTGTACCTAGCTCCAGCTACAAGGATGAGGAAAACACCATCAAACCCACTGACACATAAGAGTGAGAATGTGGATAAGTTTGTACCTAGCTCCAGCTACAAGGATGAGGAAAACACCATCAAACCCACTGACACATACTATCCACCCAATCCCAAACCCTCCTTCAACCCAAAGCAGACAGAGAAGCCAAAACCCAAACCGGCAATGCAAACCAAGCCTAATCCTAAGGGTGTCTATATTTGCATGTTTTGTGGTCGCAAGGGCCACTTGGATGAATTCTGTTATAGGCGTAAGAGGATTGAGAGAAGCAAACTGAGTTAACTAGGGATGCTTTTTATGATGATTTTATTGACTTTCAGCCTCGCTCTTTTTCTCGTGCCTATCGTGGACAGGGTCATTCCTCATATGGCTTTGATTCACGAAACAGAGGCTTTGCGCAGTAGCGCTTTGGCACCCTATGTTTTCCCCATTGTGGTGAGCATCACTCGCGTGGATTTGGCTTTCACACAGATAATTTCTATCCTCACAACCCAAGGTTTGAGTCGAGACGCTTTGACAGGCCACGTTTTCCCCATCGTGGTTCTCATCCTATGCTTTCGAATGATAAAGTGCAAAGAACTGTGATGACTACTACCGGTCGTATGGTTAACTGCCGAATTCCCAAATGCTTTTTGACTAACCCCAACATTTAGCCATCGACTTTCACTTCTCGTTCTTTGTAGGCTGCAGGTGGAGGCTTGGAGAACAAGTGGTTGATGGATTTCGGGTGTTCGCGCCACATGGCCGGAAATGCAAAGTGGTTCTCCAGCCTCACTCCCTTGAAGCGTCGGGAGTATGTGACCTTTGGAGATGACAAGGGAGGAAGAGTGAAGGGAAGGGGTGCGGTAAAGGTAAATGAGAACTTTACTCGCAATGATGTTGGTTTGGTTGAGTTTCTCAAGTACAATCTCCTCTCTGTCTCTGAGCATCTTGATGTTGGTTTGGAAGTGCGCTTTAAGTCGAATGCTTCTTGTGTTCTTGATTCGAGTGGTTCCTTGGTTTGTGGGATTTCTCGCATTGGCAGAGTTTTTCAGGCTGATTTTGATGGTTCTCCTGGTTCTCACAAATGCTTGTTTGGTCAATCTTATTTTGAGCTCTGGAAATGGCATAGGAGTCTGGGTTACATGAGCTTTGACTTGTTGTGTCGCTTGAGTGGCCTGGGTTTGATCCGAGGATTGCCTAAGCTCAAATTTGATAAGGATTTGGTTTGTGCTCCTTGTCGTCATGGGAAAATGATTGCCACTTCTCATCCACCATTAATTTGGTGATGACTGAACGCCCTGTAGAGTTGCTTCATATGGACACTGTTGGTCCTTCTTGGGTTCGTTCGGCGGGTGGGAAGTGGTATGTTCTTGTGATTGTTGATGACTATTCTCGCTACTCTTGGGTCTACTTTCTTGAGAGAAAGGATGAAGTATTTCATCACTTTTGGAGCCTAGCTTTGAGGTTGTTCAAGGAATTCCCTGGTGCACGACGAGCGATTCGCAGTGATAATGGCACCAAGTTCAAGAACTCCTCCTTTGATGCTTCCTGTCTTGAGCATGGTATTGAGCATTATTTTTCAGCACCTCGTGTTCCCTAGCAGAACGACGTGGTTGAAAGAAAGAACAAAACCTTAGTGGGGATGGCCCGGACGATGCTCGATGAGCATAGGACTCCGAGGCGGTTTTGGGCTGAGGCCATTATCACTTCCTGCTATGTTTCCAATCGGATTTTCTTGCGCTCAATTCTTAATGTGACTTCTTATGAGCTGCGTTTTGGGAGAAAGCCATCGGGTTCTCATTTGCGTGCCTTTGGTTGCAAGTGCTTTATTCTCAAGCGTGGCAATCTTGATAAGTTTGAGTCAAGGTCTTTTGATGGAATCTTTCTTGGTTACTCTCTTCATGGTCATTCCTACAAAGTTTTGAATTTGGAGACTAACACCATCGTAGAATCCTGCGATGTAACCTTTGATGAATCAAACTCTTGTGCAAGGAATGTAATTGAGTCTGCAGGTGACAAGGAGATGAAGGAGAGCATCTTTGTAGAAGAGGACCTACAGGGCTTTGATGATGATGATGATAATTCACTTCATCTCTCATCTGAGCTTGTTCCTGCTGCTACCACTACTCCAGCAGAGGGTCCAGAAGCTTCTACATCGACTTCAGCAGCTGTCGAGCGAGCTCCAGCTGTGGTTGAGGGGGAGGTACACTCTGAGAGAGAGGCTCCTCACAACATTCAGCATCGACACCCACCTCAACAGATGATCAGTAATCTCTATGAGAGGACAACAAGGTCAAGGTCTGCACATCTTGCTTGCTTTACCCATTCTCTCTTTGTTGCAACCTTTAAACCCTGGGATATTGGACACGCACTATCAGATGAACATTGGGTTAATGCCATGCATGAGGAGTTGGAAAACTTTGAGAGAAACAAAGTCTGGACCCTTGTAGAGCCTCCCAAAAATGTCAATGTCATAGGAACCAAGTGGGTGTTCAAAAACAAACATGGGGAGGATGGTGAGGTTGTGGGAAACAAGGCTAGGCTAGTTGCTCAAGGTTTTAGCCAAGTGGAGGGCTTAGATTATGGTGAAACCTTTGCTCCTGTTGCTCCCATAGAAGCCATTAGGATCTTGCTTGCATTTGCTGCCTCCAAGGGCATTAGACTCTATCAAATGGATGTCTAGAGTGCTTTCCTAAATGGTTTCATAGAGTAAGAAGTGTATGTGAGGCAACCCCCTGGCTTTGAGCACCACAAATACCCAAACCAAGTGTACAAGCTTCAGAAGGCTTTGTACGGGCTAAAGCAAGCACCTAGGGCATGGTATGCTAGGCTTAAGACCTTCTTGCTAGAGCGTGGGTATGTCATGGGGTGTGTTGATAAAACCTTATTCACTCTCAAGCATGGCAATGACTTTCTAATGGTTCAGATTTACATGGATGATATCATCTTTGTTGGTTCCTCTCATGCTCTTGTGTCCAGCTTTCAGGAAGCTATGGAAAGTGAATTTCAGATGTCGATGATGGGAGAGCTCACCTTCTTTCTTGGGCTTCAAATCAAGCAGTGCAAGCAAGGCACTTTCATACATCAAGCCAAGTACACGAAGGATCTCCTGAAGAAGTTCGACATGGTCAATGTGAAGCCGTTGTCTACACCAATGTCCACTACAACGGCTCTTGACCCTGATGAAGACTATGAAGCGGTGGATCAAAGGGAGTATAGGAGCATGATTGGCTCCCTCTTGTACCTGATAGCGACAAGTCCCGACATACACTTTGCGGTGTGTCTTTGTGCTCGCTTTCAAGCTTCCCTAAGGGTGACTCATCGCAAGGTTGTCAAGCGCATCTTCAGGTATCTCAAATACACCCTTGATTTCGGTCTTTGGTATTCTGCATCTTCATCTCTTGGTCTCATTGGGTATTCGGATGCGGACTTTGCTTGGTGTAGAATTGATAGGAAGAGCACTTCTGGTACTTGCCATTTCTTGGGTACTTCTTTGCTGTGTTGGTCTTCTCGTAAGCAGTCGAGTGTTGCCCAATCCACCACAGAGCCTGAGTATGTAGCTGCTGCTCACAAATCCTATGGGTTGTATCTACCATGAGACACTATGGGTTAACTTTTAAGGGTGTTCCACTCATGTGTGATAACTCCAGTGCCATATGCTTAGCCAAAAACCCAATTTAGCATGGTAAGGTCAAAAACATCAATGTGCAATTCCACTTCCTGAGAGACAATGTTGAGAAAGGGGATGTTGAGCTCAAATACATTGATACCAAAAACCAACTAGTTGATATCCTCACCAAGCCCCTAGATGCTTCGAGACATGCTTTTCTTCGGGGGGAACTTGGTGTTTGTCATCCCTATGGCATCATGTGAGGGAGAGTTGGTTTTTACTTGTATATATGTATCTTACCACTTTCACTTTGCATCTCATATGTAATATATGCATTGGTAGATGAGCTTTGATTCTTATGCTTTCTTGCATTTCTCTTTGCTATGATTGAGCTTGAGCTAAGTTGTGTGGATGTGATGGTAATCTCTTATGCTTAGATCTTCTAGATGGCCTGTTATAAACTCATGTGAGCAACTTGCTAATCTTAAAGGTAAACTAAGCTTCTTGTGAACCTTATGATCTAATCTTGCTAATCTTTCTCACCATGTGTATAATTGCTTTTATCCTTGTTGAACCTTACACTAAGGCTAGTCTAGAGGATGTCTTGGCTTTGGCACCTTGTGTTTGCGAAATGGAAGGCTTTGCAAATGTTTAGCTCATGATGAAACATTGTGGGAACGTGTGTTCCTTTTTGCCATAAAAGCATGCTCTTTTGTCATGTGCATAATCTTGAAAAAACTGCTAAGTGCTTTGATCAAGAACTACTCAATAATGCTAAATCCAAATATTGTGACTTGAAGCCTCGGGGTGTTTGCCGTACCCAATCGTGCGACCCTCCGCATGGATAAGAGGACACATGAGGATAAACTATAATCACTTGATCAACTGAGTCTCTGTTTCATAAGTGAGCGTTTGTAGAGCTCATTTTCTGTGAGTGCTTGTTGCCCTTATTGAGATTGAACCTGGCTAGATTCTTATGATTCACTTGGTGCTTGTTTTTCCTTGGATGAGAGTACTTACACATGAGGTGGCAGATTTTCTCATGATAAGCAAAATTTGATTCAATCTAAGCTAGTCAATCTTTCTTCTTAGCCTGTATAGCTCATGGTGTTTATGTCTTGCTATCTATTTTTGATCTTTGCATGATTGGGAGCTATTGCCTTTACACTTCATGGCACTATGGTTATGGTTAGCAAAGTTAAATGCTTGTTTGCATAATTGTTGAAGCTCCTTAGGTTTCCATTTTCATGCATTGCATGTTTGCTCGTTCTTTTGCCTCTTTGATGAGTTCATTGCCAAAGGGGGAGAAAATTTTGGGGTCATCCACAAATAATGCTAAGAAACTCATATGATCCGTTTTGCACTACATGAGACCTACCACAACTTGAGGGGGAGCATATCATGATCTTGAGAGGTTTCTTGCGCTTTTCACATTCTTTGCGTCTCAATTCGCTTTCTTTGCCAACTCTTGGTTTTGTGATCCCTACTTGCTTGATGGCTTGTTTTCACTTTTTCTTTGGGTTTGGCCATTTGGATGTGTTGTCAATGTACTCATCAAGGGGGAGAATGAGAAACCATGTGAATATGTGCCATGGTTTGCTATATTTGTGATGAGTAATTGACTTGAGCGGATTTGGTGTTTGAGTTGAAATGCGGGAATCCAGGGATTGCATGGGTTTGCATATCATGGTTATGACTAACCGGAGTTGGTGGAGATATTGGTGATGTTGCAGGAGATGGGAAATATGTTTGCTTGTCTCATGATGTGTAGGTCACTGGAGTCAACTTGGCGGTCAACGGCGAGAGGATCGGGCACAAGTAGGAGACTTGGGGCCAGACGATCGGGATGCCGGGTGAAGTCAAGGGTGATCCACACCGTACACGTGGAGAGGCAAGAAGCACGGACGGTTTTGCGGTTGAGCCTCAAAACCGTGGTGGTGATGAAGACGGTGCGTTGACCAAGTCAAGGCGAATGGCATGCCGGTGCAAGTGACAAGGGGGCCCGATGGACAGGGACTGGAAGAGACTTGCCGGTGGTCAGGATCGTGGGACAAGGTGACACGCATCAACATCGAGAAGTCGCGCTTTGAGAAGCATGCAAGGCGGTTTCCCGGTTTGGGCCTCAAAACCGGTGGCGGTGTTTGGTGATGCACGTGGCACCATCACAGAGCTTGCTTCGAGATGAAGCAAAGACGTGAAGCGTCCGATGGCATTCGGGCGATAAGGAAAAAGATGGACGGTTATGCCCCCGGTGGTAGGTGGGTGTGTTATGTAGGTCAAGGGTAGAGTGGTCATGTGGACAATAGACCCTAGGCCTGGCTAGTGGGAGAGGTGCCTCTCTTGCTATTAGCCTTGTGTTAGGACTCTATTCAAAGTGCTAGGAGAGGACTTCATGTTTTAGAGGAGAGGAAAGGGTGTGTGAGAGACATCTCTTGCTCTTCCAAAGAGTGGGAGGAAGAGGGTGGCTTCCTAGCCTTGTACCTATGGATATTGTAAGCACCTTTCTATGATATGAGAAGTATTTTCGTGCTCAAGATTTCCCTCTTCACTTGAATCCCGAAATTCCCTTTTTCTTATTTTCGGAGCTATTTTCGTGGTGATTTTCGATCTCACTTTTTGATGAGTTTTTGGTTCGGATTTCTTGAGAAACTTATCGCTAGGATGAGCTAGAATAATTCTCTATGGATCCTTGACCGAATCAATAGCTCTAGCACCTTCGATTTGAAGGATTTCTCAAGTTTCCCCTTTTTTTATGTTGTTGGCACAAGATCTGAAATTAATGATGATTCCTTATGTTTTTGGAGTGGATCTCTTTAGAGGAGGGTCGTGATGTATTGAGGATCATCTGGTCCAAATTTCATGATTTTTGGAGTTCATTTCACGGAGCTGCTATTTTGCCTAGGACAGAACTTCCGTGGCCAGGACAGAACTTCCGTGAGCATGATAGAAGTTCTATCAAAAACCACGGAAGTTCCATGAGTGACAGTTCTCCCATCGCCCGGAACTTTCATGATTGACAGAACTTCTGTCGGGGGCTTCGGAACTTCCGTCGGGCACCACGGAACTTCCGTCAGTCTCAGTTTGGTGATCTTTCGGATCTTCCTTGATTCCCTTTTTGTTTCTCTTGTGCTTCCGCTATGTTTCCTTTTGGTTTGAGTCATTTCTAGGGTTAGCCCATCACATGTTGGTGTGTGTAATCTTGGTGACTTGGTTAGAGGTTGGTTCGGGTTGTAGTTGGGACATAGGCCAAGTTCTTGAGAAGAATTTTAATTGGCTCCCATTCACCCCCCCTCTGGTCGCCTTCTCGGTCCTTCATAAATAAAGAAAGCCTCAATGATTAAATGAATAAAAGAATGTCTACATGTTACCCGGCTGAAGGACAGGGACTCTACTCTTGGCAGAGAATCGTCTCTGAGGCACAAGGTGGAGAAGGAGCCGACATCCCCGGCTCCCTCCGGAACTTCTACCACTCACTCTCACTCCCTATTCTAAGGCATTTCTGTAGCATGGCACTTGCTGTTCTCCTCTTCAATTGTTGATCTTTTCTGCCAAATTTCCATTCTATTTATAGGTGGCGATGGGTCGGGAGGCATTTGTAGGTGAAGGAGGGTCGATAGGCGAAAGTCGTTCTGCCGGGCGATGGGCCATGCCGGGCGGCCACGTGTGCCGGGCGGCATGCACCGTCGGGCGGCGGGCAAGGCCGAGCGGCCCTTGGATCATGTTAGTTTCATGACCGACCTTCTCCCGATGGCTAGGATTGCTTCCCGAAGCCGGTTGTTGGGTCGGTTGGCCTTTTTCCTTTAGTTTTATGTTGGTAGGCGTGGTAGGCCGGCCGGTCGGATGTTCAGCCTGAAAATGACCCCGGTTAACCAGCCGGGTGGCTGGTTTCAGCCGTATATGACCCTGTCGGCTCGTTCTCATTTTTGCCTAAAAACGACCCCAGTTAACCAGCCGGGTGGCTGATTTCAGGCGTATATGACCATGTCGGCTGGTTCCTGATTTTAGCCTCAAGATGACCCTGTTGGCTGGTGAAAACAGCTGTTTCACAGCCGTGATCGGCCGACATGGTATTTTTCACATGTTTTTACATACTTGGACCCTATAGCACCTGCAATCACATATTTCACCAAAACTTGTGGAACTCATGATTATAAAGATTATTTTCATTATATTATTACTTAAGATCCACCTTTTTATGGTAAGTTGGTAGTCGAGAAAGTGAATTTACAACTATCAACACCCCCCCCCCCCCCACACACACACACTTAGAACTTTGCTCGTCTCGAGCAAAGTAAGGAATGAAGACTAGGAATGAGTAATGATGTAGATATGGCCTGATCTTCCGAGAGGTAAGGGGATAAACTCGAATTTGGGGAACTTGGCATCGACGACCCAGCTTGAATCAGACACGGTCCAACCCTGCAACCGTTACACCAAGCACAACTTGATTGTTCCCGCAAGCAAAATCGAGAACACAAGCAAGAAAGGATAATCACGCAATCTGAAATTGCAAATATGGATGAAGCAAATCACAAGAAAAGGTTCAAGCTCTGAACACAATAGGACTAATCACCACAATGGTGTAGAACAAGAACAGGGGCCCTGGATTACTGAAAAAGGACTTGTCGCCACAATTACAATAATTCGATCAAGATTCCCTCAAGAAAACTAAACTAAACAAAACCCGAAACTAAAAGACTGTGGCTACTGAGTTTATGTAGGAACCAGGGGCGTCCTAGGGTTGGGGGTGACCAGGGGGGTGCCCACAACATGGGCTTAAGGACCGACACGATACATGGCCAAGTTGGCCCAAAATAGGTGGCACAACATATTGTCATGGTCACACAGCATGACTCACGACCCTTTTGGAGCTAGGACCAGAAATAAAATGACGACGTCATCATCCCCTTTCCAGCACATCAAAGAAAGCCTTGTTTGGACATCGGATGTGAGAGATATCATCAAAACCTTGAAGGGGTGTCGGCTGAATCCAAGACCAACACGGCGACCGAGTTGGTGACGACTTGTAACTTGGGGAAGGCCATGATATGCGCATATCCAGCATGGTGATGTCCTCATCATCCTCCCCCTCTGGAATTGGAGTCGCCCTCGACTCCATCTCATTATCAATGTCCTGCAAAAGGTTAGTACTAGCAGAATGCAAAGTACAAGATACATGATCGTTAATAGAAGATATATCACGATAAAGCATAGTATAGCAAGGTGCATCATGATTATCACAAAGTTCAGCAACAGTAGATGTCATAGAAAGAAAAGCACCTCCCTTTAGCTGAATAGGCTTATGTTTAACATCAGAAAGTTGTTTGTTATCTTGTTTATTCTCAGTATTTTCAGCAAGCAGTTTAGAATGATTTCTAATATCAGCAGGCAATAACGGACGCAAAGTAATATTCCTGTCCTTATGCATGAAAGTATATGTATTAGTTCTACCATGGTGGGCAGCATCCGTATCATATTCCCATAGACAGCCTAATAAAAGCAAACATGCTTGCATAGGTACAACATGAAAATCAGCATAGTCATTATAAGAACCGACTGAAAAGTGTATGCGTGCTGACCGAGTCACCTGTGCCGTACCACTATTGTTGAACCATTTGATGTGGTAGGGCTGATGTAGTGCATGCGTTGTCCAGCCAAGTTTGCTTACCAAATCAGAACTTACCAAGTTGTTACAGCTCCCAGTATCAATAATGGTGAGAGCACGGCGGTCCGCGACAATGAGGTACATGTAGAATAAATTGTTGTGGTGCTGTTCGTCCTCTTGTCCCACCGGAGTGGTCAACACATGTTGTACAATAAGGCTAGGAAAACCCGCGGTGGCAGCAATGGAATCAATGGCGGTAGTCTCCTGCTCCTCCTTCATCGAACCTGCAACAATGTTAGGCAGACGAGCAAATTCATCTTCAACATCACTACAACTTTCATACCCATCAGTAGTAGCGATGAAAGCACGACGACTAGGGCAATCCTTCATGATATGTCCCATGCCCTTGCAACAGTGGCAAATAATGGTGGTGGAGGAGCTACTCCTAGCACCGGAAGTAGCAACCTTCTTCTGGTGTTCGTGCTGCACACTAGATGATTGCGTTTCAGAAACAGGTGCACGTGGAAGAGTTGTTGCGGGTGGCTTAGCAACATGACTCTTCAAGTTCTCTACTCCAATGCGCTGCTGGATAGATAGCTCAGTGCTGGACCTGCAAGATTGTTGTGGAAGGCATCCCTGTACTTCTCGTTCAGCCTTAAGAGCAATATGATACAATTGGTTGAGCCTATTCCACTCTTTATAGTCAACAATATTCTGGATATCATGGTTCAAACCACCAAAAAATCAAGCACTAGTCTCAACATCATCTTCATGTATATCACAACGTGCAAAACCAATAAGCAATTCCTGATAATATTCCTCTACTGCTTTACTACCTTGTGTTAAAGATTGTAATTTCAACCGTAAATCACATTGGTAATAAGGAGGAACAAAACAAGATTTCATGCGTTGTTTCAAAATAGGCCAAGTGTTGGGTATAGCAACATTAGTATTGCAAAGATCATTCCACCAAAATATAGCAAAACTCATAAACTCACTAGTAGCAAGTCTAACTCTATGCATAATAGGAACTAAATGAGAATTAAATTTCTGTTCAACAACAAGTTCCCAATCTAAGTATGCTTCAGGATTAGCACTACCAGCAAACGGAGGAATGTTAAATTTTGGCTTAACAAAAGTATCAGTATTACCATGATTGTTATTGCCTCCCATACCGTGTCAATTACGGCAAAGACGGTCTGCATCACGGTCAAAATCATCATCAACAGCAGCTCGTTGAGGTGGAGGTCGTCGTTCAACATCCTCAATTCGGTTGGCAACAGTGTTAATGTGGCCCATCAACTCAGCAAACTTTGTTTCCATGAATGTACGCTGGTCCGCAAGAAGCTTCGTAAGCTCAACCTTGGACACGCAATCATTGATGTCTGTAGGGGACTCCGACTCTCCAGGTGTCCTTTTCTCTTTCTCTGACATGGTTAGAAGGAAAAGACAAGACTAAACAAAAGGATTAGCCCTATCAACTAGCAGGTAGCAAAGGGTGTAGAAAGTGGAAAACAATATCAGAAGCAATGTATCAGAATATTGCAAGTGTTCTTACCAAGGCCAACAGGCCGGCACAATCTATAGTCGAACTTGGGTGTAACAGTTGGAAGGAAGAAACCTGTGCTACAATATGTGTGGCTTGGAAGGCTAATATGTATGGTAGTTGAACACAATTCAATAACAGATAGTATGTAACACCCTACTTTTAAAAATTCTAAAAATGCCAACTATTACCATTTAGGAGTTTAATGAAATAACCTAGGTCAAATTGTTTTTATAATAAATCAAATTAAATTATTACATTTGCATAGCATGTCATATCCATGTAGATTCTTGTGCATTTAGCATTTAGTTTAATTACTAATTATAAGCAGGAATTAAGATTTAGAAACGAAATTAGAGAGGGAAAGAATTGAGAAAGAAAAGAGAAAAAGGAGAAACCCGAACAGTGGGTCGAAACCCACCATTCTGGCCCACCCGGAAACCCCACTCCCCCCACCCCTTCTCTTTTCCCCGGCACAGGCCGACTCCCCTCCCCTTCCCTTCTTTTTCCCATCCCGGCCCAGCTCCCTTCCCGGCCCAGCTTCCCCACGAGCCCAGCAGCCCCGCCCCATGCTCACTAATCGCCCGGGCCCACGCGTCATCTCCCTCCCTCCGCCTCTCTCTCTCTCCCCGCCGCCGGAAACCGACGCCGGCCCTGTCGATCTCCCTCCCCGGCCTCTCCGACTCTTGAAACCAACATCCAAGCATGTGCGATCTCCTCCGCTTCCCCTCCCCCCCCCCCCCACTTTCCAGCCGTTCCAACCGTTTCCTAGCCGCGCGCATCAATGGCATGAGTGGCCATTGATGGCCGGAGGACCCCCCGCCCCCACCGGCTCAACCCCTCCCTCTCTCCCCCTATAAAACCCCCCTCCTGCACTGCCCTGCTCCGCCGCCTCTTCCCCACTATTTTCCACCCGCTCGCGACCCCCCGGAGGCCTCCCCGCCGAGCTCCGACCGCCGCCGCCACTGAGCCCCGCCGCCGACTGCCTTCCGGCCTCCCCCGCACCCGCGCATCACCTCGGTGAGGCTCCCCTTCCTCCCCTCTCTCGTCTAGACCCCTCGCGGCGAGGAATGGATGGCCGAAGCGCCATTCCGGCCAACCTCCGGCGAGCCCCAGCCGCTGTCGCCACCGCGTAGCCGCCGGCGGCCACCGCCCACATCCGAACCCCCTCGATGCCGTCCATCTTGAAACCTAGGGCCCAGATTAGAAGATCGAAGGGGTATCCCCCCTGGTCCAACATGGACCCATGGACCCGGGTCAAAGTCCAGTCAACCATTCCCATAGACCTGGTCCACGAATTTCTAGTTTAAAATTAATTCAATTAATTCCTGGATAATGCTCGCCTTTTTGCATTTAGGCCCCTGTACTTAGTTTAAATTAGATTTAAGCCCCTATTTCTATCCAGAACTCTAGAAATTTGTATTTAAGCCTAAATATTTTTATAAAATTAATTTTTAGCACTTTAAATTTTCAAAAACACCCCTGGACTGATTTTAATTATGTCTTAGACCCTAGAATTATTTTAAATTATACTTTAATCCTTATTAATTATATAAATATTATTTTAGCCCTAGAAATTTGTAGAAACACCCCTATACATTATTAGAACTATTATTTTGACCTTGTAATTTTACAAAAACACCCCTGGACTAATTTTAATTATGTCTTAGTCCCTAGAATTATTTTAAATTATACTTTAATCCTTATTAATTGTTTAAATATTATTTTAGCCCTAAAAATTTACAAAAACACCCCTATACATTAGTAGAACTATTATTTTGACCTTGTAATTTTACAAAAACACCCCTGGATTGATTTTAATTATGTTTTAGTCCCTAGAATAATTATAAATTAAACTTTAATCCTTATTAATTGTATAAATATTATTTTAGCCCTAAAAATATTATAGAAACATCCCTATACTTAATTTTAATTATAATTTGGCCCTTTCTTTTTACACTTAACCCCCTACACTTATTATTAATTATGTTTAAGTTCTAAAATTTTGCAAAAACAACCTTATACCTTTTAGTAATTATTTTTCAGTCCTAATAATTTACACTTTAGTCCCTATAATTTTATAAAATTACAAAAGGTCCTTAAAAGCCCCTGTTTTTACTTTTTGCCCCTAAAACTTCAAACTAGCATAATTTTTTACTCGTAACTCCAATTTAGGTGATTCTTGCACCAAAATTCTCGTAGGAGCATAACCTTTGCATTCATTGCATCTACATATTGTTTTTCCTCTGTTACATAATTGTGTATTAATATTTGTATGTTTTTCTTGTGTCGGTATTTCGTTACGTAAAGGCGAACATACACAAGGACCGCCCTACGAGGAGTTTCATGAGCAGGAATTGGAAGGGTTAGAGCAGCCTTCCACAGAGGACGAAGGCAAGTGTCCTTGATGCATACTGCACCTATTGAAATGTTACTATAGAATTGCATGCTTGTGTCAATTTATTGGGAACATATTGTTAGGGTTTTCCTAGTATTGTTTTACCCTGCTCCTTGTCGCCTCGAAACAATGGGTGAATTGCGGGTAGAAAATGCTTAGATGGCTTATGGGATGTGGGCTGATATTAATTTTGATTAATGAGCAATGTTACGTGGGAAATGTTTGGTAAAATTTTTAGCAACATGGCTTAGGGATCTATGCAAGCCAGGTGGAAAGGATGTGGTGCCGTGGGCACATGGTTGTGGTGGTAGGCTTGTTGTAGATCCTAGGAACCGGTTCTTGGAGTGACAACCCAGGAAAACAGTGCCATCACAAGACCGACATGGGTAAGGCTTGGCCTAGTAATTAGGTGTTCTCCTAGTGTCCGTGCAGCATTTGGTGGAGCGGGGAATGGAAGTCGAGAGGACTGTCCTTGTATCCGAAAGGCTCAAGAGGGGGCTCCTGGGGTGATGAGCTGCTTGTTGAAGGGCTATCACATATGGACGGGAGTGGAACCTTAGTGGCTAGCATGTACTGGGAGACCCTTTAGAAAAGCCTCGTAGTGAAACCCTGCCACACACCAAAGGAAGTGTGTAATGTGGGTCGCGTCCACGGGCATCAAGGGAATCATGACTTATGGGTAAAGTGGTACAAACTCTGCAGAGTATCAAACTATCATGATAGTCGTGCTCACGGTCAAGAGTGGCCTGGAATCCTCACAAGATTAGTTGGGTATGGATGGGTTTGGTTGGAAAGATGGGATGGATTGATACTTGGTTAGTATAGCACCTTGTGGAATCATGGTTGGGATGACCCCACGTAGTAAATAGGATGCTTAGGTTAATTAAAAGCTCATGCAACCCACTCTATAAAGCCTTTTCTTGACTATAGCCCCGTGTCATCTTTTCCCCCACTTGCTGAGTACGACACGTACTCACCCTTGCTATACCATGTTGATATTCAGCCCAAGGAGAAGATTGGAGCCACTACGAAGATGAAGGAAGCGAGTACTAGGCGATGATCCACCAGACGATGCCTGTGGAGTTTGGGACGTCCATGCTAGCTACTTTCCGCTGCTTGAATATACTTTTCTTCTAGACCCACAGGTCCTTTTGTAATAAAGATACGATGTAATAATTAAAGGATATGGATAATTATTCTGTTTACCATTGATGATGTGCCGTATGTGTGTGTAACTTGATCCTGGGCACACGTACGGTTGTACCCGTTTTGCTTCTTAAAATGGGTGTTAAAGAAGTGGTATCAGAGCCATATCGACTGTAGGACGTCAGCCTAGTTAGCCATGGACGCATTTAAGGACCCTATTTTTGTCTTACAACAATACAAACTATTTTTTACAAAATATTAATCCTTGTTGCTTTCTTATTTTGTTGCTTTTGTTAAATTTCAGATTTCTTTAACCATTGCTTATTCATGCCTTGTGATTTTAAAATGTAGATGGCCCGCACCAAACAAACCGCTCGTAAGGTTACGATTGGACGCCACTGTGGACTGCTGGCCCCTAGGCGTGTTCGGAAGGAAGAAAGTGAAGAAGTAAATCAACCTGAACGCGAGAAGACCCCAGTGATGGATGAGAAGCTTCCAGAGGAACCACAGGAAGATCCCAAGGAACCTGAAGAAGAAGAAGAACTAGAAGAATATGAGCAAGAAGAGGACCCTGAGGAACCACAAGAGGAAGAAGACCTAGAAGAGCCTGAGGACCCTGAAGATCCTAAGAATGGTGATAACTCAGGGGAGGACGAAGACCTAGCCGTCCGTATGGCTGAGAAGTACCGCTCTCTTGGACTAGAGGGTGAGACCTTCTCCAAGACTCCGCGGAAGCTACTTAAGAAGATTGGCATCACCAACAGGCCTCAGTACTTCATCAAGAAAGTGGATCGTCCTTTTCGTGAGGAACGGACAATGGAGGTCAACATCTACGACGGTGACCGCGTCATATCTACTCACCGTGGCCGTACCCCTAGGGCTACTCATGGGGCTGCGGTGGACGATGCTGCTTGGAGGGCTCTCACTAGCCTCTGCTACACTCACCGCCGTGAAATAGCAAGGACAAGTTTTGCCCACATTCCCCGTCGGAAGCCAGGCACGGAGAAGTACACCGTCGCTCCTACAGAATGGTATGTGAGCACCAGGGAGATGGATGAGACTCAGGGAGTCGCGGTGGACTTAAGCCATGCTATGGAAGCACTACAGAGGGAGAACCACACTCTTCGGAAGAGGCTACGTGATATTGAGGATTACATAAAGCGCGACCAGCGAGTCAAGATGGGCAAGCAGAGTGACCTCTACTCATCGGGTATCCACACTTGGACTGCAAACTCCCCGAAGCACGCAAGTTCCCTACCTTCGGTCTCCGATGAAGTCAACTCTCGTGCCTAGGAGATTCCCTTACCCATGAATAAAGATTGTAATAATCAAACGCTTAGATCGATTTACTTTCGTGCCTAGGAGATTCCCTTACCCATGAATAAAGATTGTAATAATCAAACGCTTAGATCGATTTACTTTCGTGGTGTGATGTAATGAACTCTGTGGCTTGGTTAAAAAAGTGTGCTTGATGTGAGTTGTGGGATGCCTCGGCACCTTGTCCACAACCTCATCGTTTGGTTGCTCATTAAAAAACTATCTTTTACTTATCATTCCTTGATACATTTAGATGGAGATCTTTCTTTTCGCTATTACCACACCTCATCTCACGCTAACTCCACCACCTATTCTATCAGATGGTTCACACTAGAGGCCACGCTGGAGTTAGCAATCAGAACAACGAGGATGGCAATAATGCTTCGAACCTTGAGCAATTCTTGGCCATGCAGACTCAGCTCATGTAGACAATGATCCAAACTTTGGGTGCTATACAACAGAACCACAACAACCAGCAAAACCACAATGCACCCCACCTCCACCTCCACCTCCACCCCAGAATAGATTGGGGGAGTTCCTAAGGACTAGACCACCTACCTTTTCCCAATCCAAGGATCCGATGGAAGCGGATGATTGGCTCAAGGCAATTGAGAAGAAGTTGATGATCGCTCAATGCAATGATCAAGAGAAGGTTCTCTTTGCAGCTCATCAGCTTTATGGTGTAGCCACAGACTGGTGGGAAGCGTATTGTAATGCTCATGCTGATGTGGAAAACATCACTTGGATTGAGTTCAAGGATAATTTCCGCTCTCACTATGTCCCTACGAGCATTAAGTTGTTGAAAAAACAAGAATTTCAAGACCTGAGACAGGGAAACATGTCAGTAAGTGAATACCTAAATAGGTTCATCCAGCTGTCCAGGTATGCTCCTGAGGATGTGAACATCGATGGGAAGAAGCAATATATGTTTATGAGGGGATTGCAGAATGACATCCAGTTTCAGTTGATAAACAATGACTATGTAAACTTCCAAAAACTGGTGGACAAGGCCATTGTTGTGGAGAACAAGCGCAATGAGATTGAGAGGGAAAGCAAGAGGAAGATGCCATTCCATGGACAAACATCTGGTAGTAACACTCGCCCCCGTATGATGCCATCTCCCAACCTATACCACCGTCCTCCCAACACTATCAAGCCACCTATGCAAGCTCCACGCCCCAACTTTCCAATACAACTCTCCAACTACCAGGCACCTCACCCTAACCAGTAGCAGGCACCTCGACCCACCTATCAGCAAGCACCCCGTCCCACCGCCCCAACAGCTCCACAAAACCAGAACCACCCTACCTCTGGAAACACTAATGGTGTGAAGCGCGGATGTTATCACTGCGGATAGGAAGGTCACTTCATGGGACAGTGTCCTCAACAGAACAACGCACCAAGGCAAGCCCCAACCAACATGCTCCTAGGCAATCGAGGACAACAGAATTATGCTCGAGGGCGTGTCAATCATGTCACTACTGAGGAAGCTGAGCAAGCTGCAGATGTGGTGCTCGGTATGTTCTTAGCTAACTCTCAACCTGCAACCATTTTGTTTGATTCAGGAGCATCACATTCATTCATAACATCCACATATGTGGCAAAGCACATCCTATCGATTGCTCTTATGAAGCATGCCATGCTAGTTAGCTCTCCTGGTGGAGAAATGAGAACCAATCAAATATGCCCAAAGGTCACCCTTAAAATAAGGGGGGTAGACTTCTCAGCTAATCTCATAATCCTAGACTCCAAGGGGATAGATATAATACTTGGAATGGATTCGTTACGCAAGTATGATGGAGTGATACAGTGCGCCAAGCAGTCAGTACAGCTGACTAGTGCAGAGGGTACCAAGGTTGAGTTCGTAGCAGCCAACTCTACTGCCAAGGAGGTCATACTAAACCAAACCACCGACACACCCATAGAAGAGATACGGGTGGTTTGTGATTTCCCTGATGTCTTTCCTGAAGAACTTCCAGGTATGCCACCAGACCATGACATAGAGTTTGTTATCGACTTAATACCAAGAACTTCTCCTATATGTAAGAGGCCCTATAGGATGCCAGTTAATGAGTTGATAGAACTAAAGAATCAATTACATGAGATGCTAGAGAAAGGTTTCATTCGCCCTAGTTCCTCAACATGGGGAGCTCCAGTACTCTTTGTCGAGAAGAAGGATAAGACTCAGAGGATGTGTGTGGACTATCGTTCTCTTAATTGTGACATCCCATGTCACAAAATGAAGTTAACTATACCTAACATCAATTAGGGACTAAGCAAAAGTATAATTAATCCATGTGCCAAAGAATAAAGAAAAGAAACCTATTTAATTAAATTCTAGAATATTCAAATATGGGTCACTCCCAAACATTACCAAAACCCATGGAAGTACCCCAATATTTTTGCATATTCTGAATGGCCACAATGAAATAGAATTTTGAGAATTTTACCAGAATTTTTTGTAACAAATCGATACCCTTAACAATTCCTCCAAAGTCAGAAAGGTGTGTTTTGGGTTTGTAATTTTCATAATTTATCAAAGCAAATTTAGCTGGTGCACCCAACAGAAAAGTTGGAGCACACGTTTTCCTGAGCCCACACAAAAATTTGTGTCAAGTTTGGAGCAGGGGAACGTGTCGAATTGTACCAAACCCGAGTCGGGGTCCAGGGTCAAAACTGGGTCAAGCCTTCTCCCTCCCCTGGCCAATCCCAACCCGACACCGGCGTACCCGGGTTCCCTGTGCCACCGCCGATCACTGGCACCCCACGCCGGCCACTGCTCCGCCACCTTTTCCTCCTATGCCACCGGCTGCTTTGAAGCCTCCTCGCCGGCGAACCAACCTCAAGCCGACAGCTCGTCGTCCTCTCTCTCCCTCTCTCTCTCACTCGCCCTCGGTCTCCTTTCCCCACCGGCTGAGTCAAAAAGGAGCAGCAGCAGCAGAAGCACCCCAGCCTCATCTCTCTCACCCTCTCAACTTGCAACTAGTTCTCGCACACTCCAGATCACCCCCGAGCACCGGCACTCTCTTCTTCCCCTCTCTCCCCGACGAAACCCGTGCACTCTCTGTTCTGGCCGCCATGGCCGCCGCCGCTCAGAGCTCTGCCTAGGCAAGCTCTCCGTCCCCTCTTTCTTCGCAAATCGACATGCAAGGACCCCACCCCACTCCCCTCTGACTCCCTCCTTCCCCTGTGCAGTGCCCTCGCTGGATTTTGCGAAGCCGGAGTCGCTGCCGCCGGGATTCGACACCCACGCCGACGGGAACCCACCTCCGACCTTCCAACTCGATGAGTTCCTCGACGCCGACCGTCCCCAAGCCTCCGCGGAGCTCGTCGACTGAACCCCAGCATGTCCCCCCCTCGGCACCGTCGCGTGGGCCTCGCTGGAGCTGCCCCTGCCGCCGCGCGTCGTCGCCGGCGATCTCTGGTGAGCCACTTCCCCCTCTGACCCCCTCCCCGAGATCCCCTCGGCATGGAGGCCATCCGAGTCACACGCGAGCCCCCTCCGTGCCGCCGATCAGCCGCTGGCCTGAGCTCGCCGTCGCCGGCCGCCGCGCGCGCGCGCTTCTGTTAGGATTTGAACCCAGTGGCAAAACTGTGAATAACAGTGAACTTTGAATAAACTTCGAAATTCAATATCTCGAGAAATACAAGGCCAAAAATTGTGAACTTAATTTTGTTCAACTCCTAAAATCTTGCTCTACCAGAAAAACAGGATCAGTCCAAGTTTATTTAGTAAATTAATTTATTTAATCCATCAAAGTTACAACCCTAATTTGCTTAATAAATTCATAAGTAATTATGTGTAAATGGTAAATTAATGAAATTTGCTTAGTAAGCATTTCATGGCATCTCTAAACTTTCTGCAAAAGCACATTTCCATTTTCATGCATATTGTTAGTATTATTGCTTAATCATCATTTTCAGTAATTGAATTTATATAAATTATTGGCTAGGAATTTATTCATGAAAGTTGGCATTCCTGTTCCTTATTCACTTGTACACTTATGAAAAATCCCATGAAAAATTTGAAGCTACCAAAGTACAAATGTGCTGTCAAATTTGATCAATTGTTAATTAACTAGGAATCTCTTCATATAAATGTTACTTCATGTGTATAGTTAAGGAATAAATTAATTTCTGGAAGTCCATGGAAAATAACTCAGCTTCACATTACAGTAGAAATTCTCCTGTTTCAGTTATATGCTTTGGTTCTTGATTAACTATATGAGCTAGAACTAGTGATGCAATTAAAAATGCCATGTCTAGGTATAGTATTAGTTTGCACATGGTCACTTTAGCTAAGTGGCTCAAAAATGAACTTCCTGAAATTTGACACTAAGTACTACATTGTGATATCCTCATCAGCATGTGAGGTCATTTAATCAACACCTAGGCCATGCTCATGTTAAAGTAGACATACACTAACACTGTGATAATTAAAAGTTACATTCTTGTAATTAGAAATTTGTCCCCTTCAAATTCAGTGGCTACCATGTCATACTTAAGTATGCAACCCTATTCATGGATGAGTGATTAGTTCATTAATTTATTTGTTGAGGAAGTACCATGAATCTTCATGCCATGCATTCCATCTTTAATTAAGAAAACTCCATGAAACCTTGTGTATTCCTTAGCATTGATGCATGTCCATTCCATATAGGAATCGAGACCGAGGAGATCACACCGGACCAGCAAGGAGCTGAAGTGCACTTTGGTGACGATGCTAACTACGATCACACCCAAGGCAAGCCCCGGTACATAACCCATTTTATCATTCGAGTCCTTTTTCTTTATCACAAGTTAGAAATATTGTATTGTGCATTAAGTGTAGGACTTGGATGAAACACACTTGCATACTCCAGCAATGACCTATGATTAGTATGTTAGTAAGCTTTTCTGTTAGCAAATGCTATGCTTAAACAAGTGGAGTCAACGGTAGGTTATAGATTCAACTATGGTTCAATTGGTTGATGAACTTGATAAAAATGAAGCACCTATCGTTGCAACTCCGCGAACAAGTATTGAACTGTACCAAGTGCATACCTTTATTATGGGAATTGGTAAACCTAGTAACTTGGGCGCCGTATTGTTGGACGGCCATACTCATCGATCCAGAGGTAATGTGAACAGCACGGTGGATGCACGGGTTTGAGGACCGCTGCAGAGTGCATGGGTTAAGCCTCGGATATGAAGTACTGTATCGCGGGGAGGACGTGTACTCGGGATCGATGGCCCCGGATCGACTTTATTGCAATCTTGTGAACGGTGGCCATACATGTTCTTAAATGATGCGTATGTCGTGTATTTGGGTTTTCCCTGCAGGATGTAAATCAATTCGAATTGCCGTCCCTCATGGTTATGAGTACCTCTTGTTCAAGCAGCGGCAATGATATGTTAAGTAGTAAAGTTGTGGTTAAGTTTGTGAAATTTATTTATGCTATGGATACACAATGCTATGATGTATTGCTCCTCAGCTATATTCATGTCTTAGCAGCTAGCTAGACTCACCGTAGCTGTGTTCTATAATAAGCAAAGTAAAATCTTGTTTAAGGAAATTGAAAGTGCAGCATAGAAATAATAGGAGCTTTTTATGCAATTATCAAATAAACCTGGTCAGCCCCCTGCATACTAGGAGTCGGTTTTAGTAAACCGGTTGACGGGTAAGTCTTGCGGAGTATGTTAGATACTCAGGCTTTGCGTTGATGTTGTTTTTCAGGTTTTCCTCAAGCGACCTATTGTGATGGTTGTAATAAGGTTGTGTGGGAAGGTGAGGAGCCTCAAAACTGGACCATCGAATGGGTCCCTAGTTCTCCTAACCGTGGTGAGTGAGCCATCACCATAGGGCTGGCATGGTTCACATAGGCAACGTCGTATTTTGTCGTTTCACCGCTTCCGCTAAATTATGTAATATGTACCAAGGGCTCATATTATGTATCATATCTGAACTCAGCTTAATTTGAACACCGGACTTGTAATATTACTCCTCTAAGTGATGTATCTTTGAAAATGATGAATATTCATGTGTGAATGCTATGTATGGTTACTTCGTTAGCCATCTCCCGAGACGATCTTGTGCAACATACTCTACTTTTCGGAGTAGGGTTGTCACAGCTAGTATCAGAGCCGTCTTGGGATAAGCTACACACAAATGAGCATTTTAAAACGTAAACAAACCGTTTTTACGCGTTACGGTGAGGTACGAACTAGTAGTGCCCATATAAGAGTCTTGTAGGTGGCAAAGCTAACCCCGGGTTATGTTTGTTTAAATTACTTGCAACTACGGACTCTTCAACGAAGGTATGTCTTTGTGCGCGAATCGGTTGCGCTGTAAATACCGAACGCCTTCCGGGTGGGCAAAGACCTGGGCTTTGATTGATGCGCGGACCGAATGCGCTTAAACGTCGGCTGCCTTCCGGGTGGGCGAATACCTGGGCATAAACTGTCATTGTTATTTTGGCTTGTTTCTTTTGAATTTGATGTATTGTTTCTGAGATGAATCTCTTGCAGGTACACTAACCACGTGTAGTTCATTAGACAAACGTGTGAGAGGTGTGTGTGCCACCAGATGGATCGAGTTATATAATCGATCAAGTTTTCTTTTTGTGAGGATGTATGAAACCGTCATATCGAGCATTGGCATCCATGCACATCATATGCACTAAACCTTACCAAAACCTGTAAAAATATCATTGATACTGTGAACATGCGAAATGACTAAGTTTTTGGACGAAATTGAACCCCTTTTGCACCTAAACCAGAAATTTGAACCTAACCGGTAAGTGTCCCACCTTACCAGAAAAGTCAGTTTCACTAAAACGAGCATAAATTCCTCAGTTTTAATTCAATAGAGGTGAGTAAGTACTTTTTGGAAAGCTGATGTTTTGTTCTACAAGTTTGGTTTAGGAAGTTTGTCTTAGAAAAATCGGGAACTAGGTCGAATTTTGCAAAAACAGTAGCCTTTTTCTGGAAATCAGAAACTGCCTCATTTCTGTCCCATGTCTTTGGATGAAATCAGAAAATCGGGACTTTATTGGATGGAGATGTGTGAGTATGCGTTGGAAAGAGGATGAAATTCTCCACAACAGTAGTAAAGCCCAAAAATTTTAATATTGTCCAGAAACTAAGCGTTTTTGCCCGTTACCGCGGTTCACTCCGTCGACCGCAGAAATTCATCATTACCGGTCATTGAACGGATCGGGAACCTCGTGTCTTTTCTTTTACCAATCATCCCTTATGCTATTCTGAGCATGTGTGCTTAGTGGAATATTAAGTTTTGACTCACCCTTGCAAAACTTTATTCTGGCAGATGGATGATGGCACGCGCATGTTGGACCCGGAGTACCTTGCCGCTCGCGTCCTCGAGTTGGAGCGAGAGCGCGAGGCGCTGCAATCCATGCTTGTTGCCCGTGATGCCCAGATCGTGGAGCGTGATGCTAAGGTTGTAGCCCTTGTGGGCCAGCTGCACACTAGCGAGTTGGAGCGGGCCGACCTTTTTGAGCAGCTCCATGATGCTCGGCTCATCATCGAGGATGATGCAAGCGGCGTGTTGCAGGAGCAGCTGCACCAACGCAACGCTCAGCTCAACGCTGCCCAAGGAGAGATTTACTCTCTTCATGGTCAGGTTACCGCTCTCTTGGAGGAGCGAAGCGAGCTGCAGGCCTAACGCAAAGAAGCTCAAGATGAGCGTGATGTCATGGAAGGGAACCTCAACGACGCTCACGCGATCCTCGCACAGCAAGAGCAGCTCATTGGACAGCTCCAAGCTGCTAATGGTCAGCTGAACGCCATCCTTAACAATGAGCCACCCATCCCACTCGCGGTGATTCCCCCCGATGACGCCGATCTGAGTGAGAACGGTGATTCCGGCACCGACTTCGAAGCACCCACGGGACCAGCAGCTATGGACGTGGAGTCCGATGGTGACAGCCACGCCAGGTGACCAAGTAGCCTTATGTACGTAGGGTGAAATCTCGTGAGACATCGTAGTCATGTGTACATGGTGTGGTAGTGTTATGCTAAGTTGTAACCTAAGCTCTCCGAGATTGTAGGGTGTAGTGTTCCGAGTGATGTAACCGAAGACTTGCTATGTATCGAAAGTTGCATCACATGTATCTATGGCTTCATCATGAGTATGTTGCTTATGATGTGGAAAGTATGGAATTTAAGTTATCTCTTATGTACGCACCGTTTAATTGCCCAGCATTTCAATTTGAGCAATCTGAAATTTTATTTCGTTGCCATATTGTAGCCTTGTTATCATGTTGTCTCATATGATGATCGGGCTAACATATTGTTCATATGTCAGATGGTGCAAACTCGCCGTGGTGGAGAGAACGTCTGTGATGCTCCTGGCACCTCGAACATTGGCGGAACTGGGCCGCTGCCCAACGCGCCACCTCTGACGGCTATGGAGCAGCTCATCCACAATCAGAATGAGATGTTCCGCATGTTCATGGAGAACATGAACCGTCAGGGAGCTCACGGACCACCACCACAGCAGCAGCGGGAATCCTCTTACACCGACTTCTCGGCGACTCACCCGCCCACCTTCGGAGAAGCCGGTGATCCTCTGGAAGCGGACAACTTCATTCACACGTTGGAGTCGAAGTTCGCACTCCTCCACTGCACCGAGCAGCAGAAGCCCCTCTTCGCCGCGCAGCAGCTCCGAGGCTCCGCAAGTGCTTGGTGGGCCAGCTTCACCGCCGCTCTCGTCGAGGGTCACCAAGTTACTTGGGCGGAGTTCTGCACTGCTTTCCGTGCACACCACATACCCGCTGGACTTATGAAGCGCAAGTTGTAGGAGTTCCTCAACTTGAAACAAGGATCCGGAACCGTGCAAGAGTATGCACGAAAGTTCAACTACTTGGCCCAGTACGCGTCGTATCACGCCGATACGTATGAGAAAAAGAAAGACTGCTTTCGTTCGGGACTTACCCCGAAGCTACAAGACCGATTGGCGCAAGTCAACGCCGGCACATTCAATGACTTGATGAGTGCCGCCATTATGCAAGAAGATGCCATCCGTGTCAATCAAGAGGACAAGAAGAGGAAACGTGCTATGGGAAGTTCATCTGGCTCCGCACCGCCCAAGTACAAGCTAGCAATCACTTCCCCGACCGGACAGAAATTCTGGGCTGTGGTACCGTCGGGAGGAGGACCTTGCCCGTCATTCTCGCAGCAGCACTCGCGATTCCATGGGGGAAACCAGCAGCAATCTTCTAGTTCTCGCCAACCGCAGCAAAGCAATCAAGTGGTGAACACCAACTCCTCACAGCCATGCTACAATTGTGGCCCGGTCACTTTGCTAAAGAATGTCGGTTTCCGAAGCGCAACCCGAGCAACAACAACAACTTCAACACTTCCGAGAATAACAACAACAACCACAACAGCGGCAACAACAATAATGGTAGCAATGGGAGTCGTCCTCAGTCGACTACCCCCACTCACATGAATGGCCGAGTCAACTATACCACGGTCGAAGAGACACAAGCTGGAGAACCCGTTCTCGCGGGTACGTTCTCGATCAACCAACATGCTGCCATGGTTCTTTTTGATTCAGGAGCAACGCATGATTTCATTAGTCAAGCATGTGCAAATCATCTGAAAATTTCCCCCACCACTATGGGAACCCCGTACGTTATTACGTCTCCCGGTGGAAAAATAAGGGCTCATCTCGAGTTAAGGAAAGTGCCACTTAAGCTAGCCAACAACATATATCCCACTTCCCTAATCGTCTTAAATGGCCAAAGCATCGACATAATTCTCGATATGAAATGGATGACTAGTCACAAAGCTGTATTGCACCTTGAGGACCAAGAAGTCCATTTGAACTCACCATTACACGGCCCTTCTATTCTCCGATTGCCGTATCTCAAGTCGTCCATCTCTCAAGTATGTCATGTGGAAGGGAAGGAGCTAGCAAATATTCCAGTGGTTTATGATTTTCCTGATGTCTTTCCAGACGATTTGTCGGGCATGCCTCCGGATAGGGATGTTGAGTTTAAGATTGAACTCGTACCCGGTACGGCGCCTATCGCTCGTAGGCCGTACAAAATGGCTCCTAATGAATTAGTAGAGTTGAAAGATCAGTTATAAGAGCTTATGGACAAGGGCTATATCCGACCCAAGTTCATCTCCCTGGGGTTGTCCCGCTCTCTTTGTGAAGAAGAAAGACAAAACCCTACACCTATGTGTCGACTATAGACCGTTAAACGCGGTAACCATCAAGAACAAGTACCCTCTACCTCAAATCGATATCCTTTTTGATCAGCTAGTAGGTGCTAAAGTCTTCTCCAAGATTGATCTCCGATCTGGTTACCATCAAATAAAAATCCGAGCCGAAGATATTCCAAAACTAGCATTCTCCACCCGATATGGTCTTTTCGAATATCTTGTCATGTCTTTCGGTCTCACCAATGCTCCAGCCCATTTCATGTATTTGATGAATTCCATATTCATGCCTAAATTGGATAAGTTTGTAGTGGTATTCATCAATGATATTCTGATCTACTCTAAGTCCGAGGAAGAACACGCCGAACACCTTCGCATTGTTCTACAACGACTCCGAGATCACCAACTTTACGCCAAATTTAGTAAATGTGAATTTTGGCTAAGGCAAGTTCCATTCTTGGGCCACATCATATCAGCAGAAGGAGTAGCCGTGGACCCTAGCAAAGTAGAGGATGTGCTGAATTGGAAGGCTCCAAAATCGGTCAGACAAATTCGCAATTTCCTTGGTCTTGCCGGTTATTATCGGAAATTCATTCCCAACTTCTCAAGTATTGCCAAGCCTATGACCAAGCTGCTGGAAAAGGATTCTAAGTTCAAGTGGAGTAGTGCATGTGAATAAGCTTTTCAGTCACTCAAGAAGCACCTGACAACCACTCCGGTTTTAGCTCAACCCGATATCACCAAACCATTCGATGTTTATTGCGATGCCTCCGGCACCGGATTGGGTTGTGTGCTTATGCAAGAAGGTCGTGTCATTGCCTATGCCTCACGACAGCTCCGGAAGCATGAGCAAAATTATCCCACTCATGACTTAGAATTGGCCTCCGTTGTTCTTGCCTTGAAAACTTGGCGCCACTACCTACTCGGTAATCTTGTCAACCTCTACACCGACCACAAAAGTCTCAAATATATCTTCACTCAACAAGAACTGAATATGCGGCAACGTATATGGTTGGAACTGATCAAGGATTATGAGTTGGAAATTCATTATCACCCCGGAAAAGCAAACGTGGTTGCCGACGCCTTGAGTCGAAGGGACCAATGCAATCACGCGATTGTTTGCTCTATGGAAGCTCGCCCGATTTCAGATCCGAGCGAACCAAGTCTTCGTGTCATTCCACACGGATCCTTATATAATTTGGCTCTCAATCCTACTCTTCGGGAAGAAATCGTGGAAGCCCAAAAGCAGGACAAAGGAATGGAGTATATCCGCCAGAAAATTGGGAAGGAAGAAGCTACATGTTTCTGACAAGATGAAGATGGAGTACTTTGGTTCAACAATCGCCTTGTTGTTCTGAAGAATGAGGAGCTAAGAAAGAAAATTTTGGATGAGGCTCACTTGTCCAAATACTCCATACACCCCGGCAGCAACAAAATGTATCGCGGGTTAAGGGAAAAGTTTTGGTGGACACGCATGAAACGAGAGGTTGCTCGTTATGTCTCCGAATGTGACACTTGCCAACGTGTGAAGGCCGATCATTTGAGTACAGCCGGTCTTTTACACCCATTGAAAATCCCCGCTTGGAAATGGGAAGACATTGCTATGGACTTCATCGTTGGACTACCCCTCACACCCAAGAAGCACGATTCCATATGGGTTATTGTGGATAGGTTGACCAAATCTGCTCATTTTATCCCCGTCCATACAACCTACTCTACTAAGCAATATGCCGAGCTCTACATTGTGCGGATTCTATGCTCGTTTTTGGGAGCAATTGCACGCTTGTCTTGGCACCACTCTCATCCGCAGTTCCGCTTATCATCCACAAACCGATGGACAAACCGAGAGACTAAATCAATATTTGGAAGATTTATTAAGAGCTTGTGTGCTAGACAATCGTGGAAATTGGGAATCTTGCCTCCCGTTTGCTGAATTCTCCTACAACAATAGTTACCAAGAAAGTTTGGGAATGTCTCCATTTGAAGCTTTGTATGGTCACTCGTGTTGAACCCCGCTGAATTGGTCAGAGTCAGGAGAAAGAATTACTTTCGGTCTCGATCTGGTCACGCACGCCGAAGAGAAGGTGCGACAAATCCAAGCTAACATGAAGGCCGCGCAATCCCGCCAAATGAGTTACTCTAATAAAAGGAGACGTCCATAGGAGTTCAAAAAGGGAGATCATGTCTATCTTCAGGTTTCTCCCAACAAAGGTGTATCTCATTTTGGAATCAAAGGGAAATTAGCACCCCGCTATATCGGACCTTTTCCTATCACGGAAAAGCATAGCGCCGTTGCTTATCGGTTGCAACTACCGGAAAATCTTGAGCGGGTGCACAACGTCTTCCATGTCTCCCAACTCAAGAGGTGTTTGAAGCCCCCGATCGACATGGTTATCTCCGACACCGAGCAATTGCAAGAAGACCTCTCCTACCCCGAATACCCCGTCCGCATCCTCGATCAATAAGACCGGGTAACTCGCAGCCGCACTATCACCTTCTACAAGGTGCAATGGAGTAACCATACTGAAGAGGAAGCCACATGAGAACAAGAGGAGTTTCTGAAGGCCAACTTTCCAGAATTTTTGGCCTCCCAAAACTGGTTACCATACGCACCCCTCCCTCTTGTTCGTTCTTTTGCAAATCTCGGGACGAGATTTCCTTAAGGGGGGTGTGCTGTGACATCCCATGTCACAAAATGAAGTTAACTAAACCTAACATCAATTAGGGACTAAGCAAAAGTATAATTAATCCATGTGCCAAAGAATAAAGAAAAGAAACCTCTTTAATTAAATTCCAAAATATTCAAATATGGGTCACTCCCAAACATTACCAAAACCCATGGAAGTACCCCAATATTTTTGCATATTCTGAATGGACACAATAAAAGAGAATTTTGAGAATTTTACCAGAATTTTTGGTAATAAATCAATACCCTTAAAAATTCCTCCAAAGTCAGAAAGGTGTGTTTCGGGTTTGGAATTTTCATAATTTATCAAAGCAAATTTAGCTGCTGCACCCAAAAGCAAAGTTGGATCACACGTTTTTCTCAGCCCACACAATTTTTTTTGTCAAGTTTGGAGCAGGGGAACGTGTCCAATTGTACCAAACCCGAGTCGGGGTCCAGCGTCAAAACCGGGTCAAGCCTTCTCCCTCCCCTGGCCAATCCCAACCCGACACCGGCGTACCCGGGTTCCCTGTGCCACCGCCGATCACTGGCACCCCACGCCGGCCACTGCTCCGCCACCTTTTCCTCCTATGCCACCGGTCGCTTTGAAGCCTCCTCGCCGGCGAACCAACCTCAAGCCGACAGCTCGTCGTCCTCTCTCTCCCTCTCTCTCTCACCCGCTCTCGGTCTCCTTCCCCCGCCGACCGAGTCAAAAAGGAGCAGCAGCAGCAGCCGCACCCCAGCCTCATCTCTCTCACTCTCTCAACTCGCAACTAGTTCTCGCACACTCCAGATCACCCCCGAGCACGAGCACTCTCTTCTTCCCCTCTCTACTCGGCGAAACCCGTGCAAGTGCCCTGTTCTGGCCGCCATGGCCGCCGCCGCTCAGAGATCTGCCTAGGCAAGCTCTCCGTCCCCTCTTTCTTTGCAAATCGACACGCAAGGACCCCACCCCACTCCCCTCTGACTCCCTCCTTCCCCTGTGCAGTGCCCTCGCCGGATTTTGCGAAGCCGGAGTCGCCGCCGCCGGGATCCGACTCCCACGCCGATGGGAACCCACCTCCGGCCTTCCCCCTCGACGAGTTCCTCGACGCCAACCGTCCCCAAGCCTCCACGGAGCTCGTCGACCAAATCCCAGCCTGTCACCCCCTCGGCACCATCACGTGGGCCTCGCCGGAGCTGCCCCTGCCGCCGCGCGTCGTTGCCGGCGATCTCCGGTGAGCCACTTCCCCCTCTGACCCCCTCCCAGAGATCCCCTCGGCATGGAGGCCATCCGAGTCGCACACGAGCCCCTGCCGTGCCACCGATCAGCCGTTGGCCCGAGCTCGCCGTTGCCGGCCGCCAGGATTTGAACCCAGTGGCAAAACTGTAAATAACAGTGAACTTTGAATAAACTTCAAAATTCAATATCTCGAGAAATACAAGGCCAAAAATTGTGAAATTAATTTTGTTCAACTCCTAAAATCTTTCTCTACCAGAAAAACAGGATCAAGTCCAAGTTTATTCAGTAAATTAATTTATTTAATCCATCAAAGTCACAACCCTAATTTGCTTAATAAATTCATAAGTAATTATGTGTAAATGGTAAATTCATGAAATTTGTTCAGTAAGCATTTCATGGCATCTCTAAACTATATGCAAAAGCACATTTCCATTTTCATGCATATTCTTAGTATTATTGCATAATCCTCGTTTTCAGTAATTGAATTTATATAAATTATTGACCAGGAATTTATTCATGAAAGTTGGCATTCCTGTTCCTTATTCACTTGTACACTTATGAAAAATCCCATGAAAAATTTGAAGCTACCAAAGTACAAATGTGCTGTCAAATTTGATCAATTGTTAATTAACTAGGAATCTCTTCATATAAATGTTACTTCATGTGTATAGTTAAGGAATAAATTAATTTCTGGAAGTCCATGGAAAATAACTCAGCTTCACATTACAGTAGAAATTCTCCTGTTTCAGTTATATGCTTTGGTTCTTGATTAACTATATGAGCTAGAACTAGTGATGCAATTAAAAATGCCATGTCTAGGTATAGTATTAGTTTGCACATGGTCACTTTAGCTAAGTGGCTCAAAAATGAACTTCCTGAAATTTGACCCTAAGTACTACATTGTCATATCCTCATCAGCATATGAGGTCATTTAATCAACACCTAGGCCATGCTCATGTTAAAGTAGACATACACTAACACTGTGATAATTAAAAGTTACATTCTTGTAATTAGAAATTTGTCCCCTTCAAATTCAGTGGCTACCATGTCATACTTAAGTATGCAACCCTATACATGGATGAGTGATTAGTTCATTAATTTATTTGTTGAGGAAGTACCATGAATCTTCATGCCATGCATTCCATCTTTAATTAAGAAAACTCCATGAAACCTTGTGTATTCCTTAGCATTGATGCATGTCCATTCCATATAGGAATCGAGACTGAGGAGATCACACCGGACCAGCAAGGAGCTGAAGTGCACTTTGGTGACGACGCTAACTACGATCACACCCAAGGCAAGCCCCGGTGCATAACCCATTTTATCATTCGAGTCCTTTTTCTTTATCACAAGTTAGGAATATTGTATTGTGCATTAAGTGTAGGACTTGGATGAAACACACTTGCATACTCCAGCAATGACCTATGATTAGTATGTTAGTAAGCTTTTCCGTTAGCAAATGCTATGCTTAAACTAGTGGAGTCAACGGTAGGTTATAAATTCAACTATGGTTCAATTGGTTGATGAACTTGATAAAAATGGAGCACCTATCGTTGCAACTCCGCGAACAAGTATTGAATTGTACCAAGTGCATACCTTTATTATGGGAATTGGTAAACCTAGTAACTTGGGCGCCGTATTGTTGGACGGCCATACTCATCGATCCAGAGGTGATGTGAACAACACGGTGGATGCACGGGTTTGAGGACCGCTGGAGAGTGCATGGGTTAAGCCTCGGATACGAAGTACTGTATCGCGGGGAGGACGTGTACTCGGGATTGATGGCCCCGGATCGACTTTATAGCAATCTTGTGAACGGTGGCCATACGTGTTCTTAAATGATGCGTATGTTGTGTATTTGGGTTTTCCCTGCAGGATGTAAATCAATTCGAATTGTCGTCCCTCACGGTTATGAATACCTCTTGTTGGAGCAGCGGCAATGATATGTTAAGTAGTAAAGTTGTGGTTAAGTTTCTGAAATTTATTTATGCTATGGATACACAATGCTATGATGTATTGCTCCTCAGCTATATTCCTGTCTTAGCAGCTAGCTAGACTCACCGTAGCTGTGTTCTACAATAAGCAAAGTAAAATCTTGTTTAAGGAAATTGAAAGTGCAGCATAGAACTAATAGGAGCTTTTTATGCAATTATCAAATAAACCCGGTCAGCCCCTTGCATACTAGGAGTCGGTTTTAGTAAACCGGTTGACGGGTAAGTCTTGCGGAGTATGTTAGATACTCAGGCTTTGCGTTGATGTTGTTTTTCAGGTTTTCCTCAAGCGACCTATTGTGATGGTTGTAATAAGGTTGTGTGGGAAGGTGAGGAGCCTCAAAACTGGACCATCGAATGGGTCCCCAGTTCTCCTAACCGTGGTGAGTGAGCCATCGCCATAGGGCTGGCATGGTTCACGTAGGCAACGTCGTATTTTGTCGTTTCACCGCTTCCGCTAAATTATGTAATATGTACCAAGGACTCATATTATGTATCAGATCTGAACTCAGCTTCATTTGAACACTGGACTTGTAATATTACTCCTCTAAGTGATGTATCTTTGTAAATGATGAATGTTCATGTGTGAATGCTATGTATGGTTACTTCGTTAACCATCTCCTGAGACGATCCTGTGCGACATACTCTACTTTTCGGAGTAGGGTTGTCACATTAATGATGTGACCATCAAGAATAAGTATCCCCTACCACGGATTGAAGACTTGTTCGATCAGATGAAAGGAGCTTTTGTATTCTCCAAGATTGATCTGCGATCCGGGTATCACCAATGAAAGATCAGACCATCAAACATACCCAAGACGGCTTTCCAAACAAGATATGGGTTATATGAGTATACGGTAATGTCATTTGGGTTGACCAATGCACCGGCCTACTTCATGTACCTTATGAACAAGGTGTTCATGGAATACTTGGATAAGTTTGTTGTGGTTTTCATTGACGACATCTTGGTGTTTTCAAAGAATGAAGAAGAGCATGTGGAACACCTAAGGCTAGTTCTAGAGAAGCTGCGTGAACACCAGCTGTATGCCAAATTGAGTAAGTGTAAATTCTGGCTGAAGGAGGTAGCATTTCTCGATCATGTGATCTCTGCTGGAGGAGTGTCAGTCGATCCAGGCAAAGTAAAGGACGTTCTAGACTGGAAACCACCACAGACAGTAAAGGAGATTAGAAGTTTTCTTGGATTAGCCGGATACTATCGGCGATTCATAAAGGACTTCTCCAAGATAGCAAAGCCAATGATGACATTGTTAGGGAAGGACAAGAGTTTCAAGTGGACTCCGTGTTGTCAAGCCAGTTTTGAAGAATTGAAGAAGAGATTAACGTCAGCCCCTGTCTTAATCTTACCTGACATCAGTAAGAGTTTTGACATATACTATGATGCATCTAGGCAAGGACTAGGATGTGTGCTCATGCAGAAAGGTCATGTAGTGGCATATGCCTCTAGGCAATTACGGAAGCATGAAGAGAAGTACCCAACACACGATTTGGAATTAGCGGCGGTGGTACATGCTCTGAAGATTTAGAGGCACTACATTCTTGGTCACCGTTGTGAGATCTATACGGATCACAAGAGTCTCAAGTACATATTCACTCAGACGGAGTAGTACCTAAGACAACGACGTTGGTTAGAGTTTATTAAGGACTATGATGTGGGTATTAACTCTCATCCAGGAAAGGCGAATGTTGTTGCAGATACCCTGAGTAGAAAGAACTATTGCAGTCAGTTAATTGTGGAAAGGCTACCGCCAGAGCTCTGCAAGGAGTTTGAGCGACTAAACCTTGGGTTTGTGAATGAGTTATAGGCCATTGCAATGGAAGTGGAACCAACTCTCGACGAAGAAATTCACAAGGGACAGTTAGAAGATGAGAAGCTAAGTGAGATCAGGAAGCTCATTAAGGAAGGAAAAGCTACCGACTTCACAGAAAATGAGAAGGGTACTATATGGATAGGTAAAAGAATATGTGTGCCAGACAAGAACCCCTTCATGACATAATCCTACGGGAAGTACACGATTCTACATACTCCATTCATCCAGGAAGTACTAAGATGTATCAAGACTTGAAGACTCATTATTGGTGGCATGGCATGAAGTGCGATGTCGTAGAATATGTTGCGGTATGTGATACATGTCAACGTGTCAAGGAAGAACACCAACGACCCGCCGGATTACTTCAACCTCTAAAGATTCCTGAGTGGAAATGGGAACAAGTCGGTATGGACTTCATAGTTGGATTACCCCGTACACAGTCGGGATATGACTCTGTATGGGTTATAGTTGATCGTTTAACCAAGGTGGCACACTTTATTCCCGTCAAGACAACTTATAGTGGTGCGAAGCTGGCAGAACTATACATGTCAAGGATAGTGTGTTTACATGGAGTCCCTAAGAAGATAGTATCTGACAGAGGCTCTCTTTTCACCTCGAGGTTTTGGGAGAAGGTACATGAATCTCTTGGCACCAAGTTGAACTTCAGCTCTGCATATCACCCTCAAACTGATGGACAGACCAAGAGGACGAACCAAATACTAGAAGACATGTTGAGAGCTTGTGCTTTGAAATATGGCAAGAGTTGGGACAAGAGTCTACCCTATGCAGAATTTTCCTATAACAACAGTTATCAAGCAAGTATAGATATGGCGCCTTCGAGTTCCTATATGGAAGAAAGTGCAGGACACCTCTATTCTGGAACGAGACAGGAGAGAACCAAGTCTTCGTACTTGAGATACTACAAGAAGCAGAAAGACAAGTTAAGATTGTGCGCGAGAACCTAAAGGTTGCACAGTCAAGGCAGAAAAGTTACGCCGATCGTAGGCGAAGATACCTATCCTTCGAGATTGGAGATTTCGTGTATCTCAAGGTATCACCCATGAGGGGTGTTAGACGCTTCAAAGTCAAAGGGAAGTTAGCACCACGTTACATCGGCCCTTTCAAGATCCTCGAGAGAAGAGGAGAAGTTGCATATCAGTTGGAGCTACCCTCCCATCTCATAGATGTGCATGAGGTGTTCCATGTGTCACAACTGAAGAAGTGCTTAAGAGTGCCTGAAGAACAACTCCCCATTGATGAAGTAGTCCTTTGGAAGGACCTCACATATACGGAACAACCAGCCAAGATCCTAGACGTTGTTGAGAGAGTTACCAGAAATAAGGTGATCCAAATGTGCAAGTAACTCTGGAACCATCACACCGAAGAAGAAGCCACCTGGGAGCATGAAGAAGAATTAAAAGCTGAGTTTCCCCACCTCTTCACCGATCTTTCCGAATCTCGAGGGCGAGATTCATTGTAAGGGGGGGGGGGGGTAGGTTTGTAACACCCTACTTTTACAAATTCTAAAAATGCCAACTATTAGCATTTAGGAGTTTAATTAAATAACCTAGGTCAAATTGTTTTTATAATAAATCAAATTAAATTATTGCATTTGCATAGCATGTCATATCCATGTAGATTCTTATGCATTTAGCATTTAGTTTAATTACTAATTATAACCAGGAATTAAGATTTAGAATAGAAATTAGAGAGGGAAAGAATTGAGAAAGAAAAGAGAAAAAGGAGAAACCAGAACACTGGGCCGAAACCCACCATTCTGGCCCACCCGGAAACCCCACTCCCCCCCTTCTCTTTTCCCCGGCCCAGGCCGACTCCCCTCCCCTTCCCTTCTTTTTCCCACCTCGGCCCAGCTCCCTTCCCGGCCTAGCTTTCCCGCGAGCCCAGCAGCCCCGCCCCACGCTCACTGACCACCCGAGCCCACGCGTCATCTCCCTCCCTCCGCCTCTCTCTCTCCCCGCCGCCGGAAACCGACGCCGGCCCCATCGATCTCCCTCCCCGGCCTCTCCGACTCTCAAAACCGATGTCCGAGCACGTGCGATCTCCTCCGCTTCCCCTCCCCCCCCCCCCACTTTCCGGCCGTTTCGAAGCCGCGCGCATCAGTGGCATGAGTGGCCATTGATGGCCGGAGGACCCCCCCCCCCCCCCCGCACCGGCTCAACCCCTCCCTCTCTCCCCTGTAAACCCCCCCTCCTGCACCGCCCTACTCCACCGCCTCTTCCCTGCTATTTTCCACCCGCTCGCGACCCCCCGGAGGCCTCCTCGCCAAGCTCTGACCGCCGCCACCACCGAGCCCCACCGCCGACCGCCTTCTGGCCTCCCCCGCGCCAGTGCATCACCTTGGTGAGGCTCCCCTTCCTCCCCTCTCTCTTCCAGGCCCCTCGCGGCGAGGAATGGATGGCCGGAGCGCCATTCTGGCCAACCTTCGGCGAGCCCCCGCCGCCGGCTGCCGCCCACATCCAAACCCCCTCGATGCCATCCATCTGAAATCTAGGGCCCAGATTAGAAGATCGAAGGGGTATCCCCCCTGGTCCACCGTGGACCCATGGACCCGGGTCAAAGTCCAGTCAACCATTCCCATAGACCCGGTCCACGAATTTCTAGTTTAAAATTAATTCAATTAATTCCTGGATAATGCTGGCCTTTTTGCATTTAGGCCCCTGTACTTAGTTTAAATTAGATTTAAGCCCCTATTTCTATCCAGAACTGTAGAAATTTGTATTTAAGCCCAAATATTTTTATAAAATTAATTTTTAGCACTTTAAATTTTCAAAAACACCCCTAGACTGATTTTAATTATGTCTTAGACCCTAGATTTATTTTAAATTATACTTTAATCCTTATTAATTATATAAATATTATTTTAGCCCTAAAAATTTACAGAAACACCCCTATACATTATTAGAACTATTATTTTGACCTTATAATTTTACAAAAATACCCCTAGACTGATTTTAATTATGTCCTAGTCCCTAGAATTGTTTTAAATTATACTTTAATCCTTATTAATTGTATAAATATTACTTTAGCCCTAAAAATTTATAGAAACACCCCTATACATTACTAGAACTATTATTTTGACCTTGTAATTTTACAAAAACACCCCTGGACTGATTTTAATTATAATTTGGCCCTTTCTTTTTACACTTAACTCCCTACACTTATTATTAATTATGTTTAAGTTCTAAAATTTTGCAAAAACAACCTTATACTTTTTAGTAATTATTTTTCAGTCCTAATAATTTACACTTTAGTCCCTATAATTTTATAAAATTACAAATAGGTCCTTAAAAGCCCCTATTTTTACCTTTTGCCCCTAAAACTTCAAACTAGCATAACTTTTTACTCGTAACTCCAATTTAGGTGATTCCTGCGCCAAAATTCTCGTAGGAGCATAACCTTTGCATTCATTGCATCTACATATTGTTTTTCCTCTATTGCATAATTGTGTATTAATTTTTGTATGTTTTTCTTGTGTCGGTATTTCGTTACGTAAAGGCGAACATACACAAGGACCGCCCTAGGAGGACTCTCAAGAGCAGGAATTTGAAGGGTTAGAGCAGCCCTCCGTGCAGGACAAAGGCAAGTGTCCTTGATGCATACTGCACCTATTGAAATGTTACTATAGAATTGCATGCTTATGTCATTTTATTAGGAACCTATTGTTAGGGTTTTCCTAATATTGTTTTACCCTGTAACTTGTCGCCTCGAAATAATGGGTGAATTGTGGGTAGAAAATGCTTAGATGGCTTATGGGATGTGGGCTGATATTAATTTTGATTAATGAACAATGTTACGTGGGAAATGTTTGGTAAAATTTTTAGCAACATGGCTTAGGGATCTATGCAAGCCAGGTGGAAAGGATGTGGTGCCGTGGGCACATGGTTGTGGTGGTAGGCATGTTGTAGATCCTAGGAACCAGTTCTTGGAGTGACAACCCAGGAAAATAGTGCCATCACAAGACCGACATGGGTAAGGCTTGGCCTAGTAATTAGGTGTTCTCCTAGTGTTGGTGCAACATTTGGTGGAGCGGGGAGTCGAAGTCGAGAGGACTGTCCTTGTATCGGAAAGGCTTAAGAGGGGGCTCCTGGGGTGATGAGCTTCTTGTTGAAGGGCTATCACTTATGGACGGGAGTGGAACCTTAGTGGCTAGCATGTACTGGGAGACCCTTTGGAAAAGCCTCGTAGTGAAACCCTGCCACACACCAAAGGAAGTGTGTAATGTGGGTCGCATCCACCGGCATCAAGGGAATCACGACTTGTGGGTAAAGTGGTACAAACTCTACAGAGTATCAAACTATCATGATAGCCGTGCTCATGGTCAAGAGCGGCCTGAAATCCTCACAAGATTAGTTGGGTATGGATGGGTTCGGCTGGAAAGATGGGATGGATTGAGACTTGGTTAGTATAGCACCTTGTGGAATCATGGTTGGGATGACCCCACGTAGTAAATAGAATGCTTAGGTTAATTAAAAGCTCATGCAACCCACTCTATAAAGCCTTTTCTTGACTATAGCCCCATGTCCTCTTTTCCCCCACTTGCTGAGTACGACACGTACGCACCCTTGCTATACCACATTGATATTCAGCCCAAGGAGAAGATTGGAGCCACTACGAAGATGAAGAAAGCGAGTACTAGGCGATGATCCACCAGTCGATGCCTGTGGAGTTTGGGACATCCACGCTAGCTAATTTTCGCTGCTTGAATGTACTTTTCTTCTAGACCCACGGGTCCTTTTGTAATAAAGATACGATGTAATAATTAAAGGATATGGATAATTATTCTATTTACCATTGATGATATACCGTATGTGTGTGTAACTTGATCCTGGGCACACGTACGGCTATACCCGTTTTGCTTCTTAAAATGGGTGTCACATAGTAGCTCTAAATAAATATCCAAAGCAGTGTCCTAATTGCTGGCAAAAGAATCATATTCAAAAATAGTTGTGACAGCAAGAACAATGGCAAAGGCAGCAAGGATCAAAACAGACTTCATAGACCTAGAAATTTTCAGGGCGGGGGGGGGGGGGGGCAAATCAAAATCTTGATTTTTTTGTATGATTTTTCCACTATTTTTCTGTGATAGAGGAACACAAAGGAAGGAACCACAAGAAGTTTCAACTCAAACAGAGGGGAAACAAAGCATAGGAAAAATCTCAAAGTTTCACCGAAAATGTTATTTTTGACTTCACAATTTTTTTCTATTTCTTCCCGATTTGTTTTGAATTTTTTGACGAGAGCACACAGGGCAAAGCCCAGTGTGGGTCACCTCAACTTTGAGTCAAGAATCTTCTATAAAGAATTCAGCCCAATCGGAGCAACGAGTCAAAAGTTATACCTGTTTTATCGAAGGTAGGTCAAGATAGGGTTTGACGGGTGGGGGGGGGGGGATAGAAATGGAAACGGGTAGTGTTTTTTCGTTGGCAACGAATTGTGGGGGGTGGGTGGGTGACACGATGGTGAATCCAATGGAAAACACGATGGTGATGGTGGTTGAAACGGATGGAGAAAAACGGTGGTGTGCAGCGGAGATCAAAACACAAACCGAATCAAAACACAAATTCAAGCCAACAACTGAACTCGACTAGAACACAAACTCAACACCACGGACTCTGAAATTAAATTATGCAAAAGCTAAATAATGTCTAGGATAGTGGGGATAATTTTTTTGTTGGCTTTTTCGTGGACAATAGGTGATGAATACAAACGAATCTAAAGGGGAAAACTCGATAATACCTCACGGGGAACCTAGGAATCTAATACCACTTGATGTAGATATGGCTCGATCTTCTGAGAGGTAAGGGGATAAACTCGAATGTGGGGAACTCGGCATCGATGACCCATCTTGAATCAGACACGAGCCAACCCTGCAACCGTTACACCAAACACAACTTGATTGTTCCTGCAAGCGAAATCGAGAACACAAGCAAGAAAGGATAATCACGCAATCTGAAATTGCAAATATGGATGAAGCGAATTACAAGAAAAGGTTCAAGCTCTAAACACAAAAGGACTATTTGGCACAATGGTGTAGAACAAGAACAGGGCCCTGGATTACTGAAAAAGGATTTGTCGCCACAGTTACAATAATTCGATCAAGTTTCTCTCAAGAAAACTGAACTAAACAAAACCCAAAACTAAAAGACATCGACTACTGAGCTTATGTAGGAACCTTGGGCGTCCTAGGGTTGGGGGCGACCAGGGGGGGGGGGGCGCCCACAACATGGGCTTAAGGACCAACAAGATACATGGCCAAGTTGGCCCAAAATAGGTGGTGCAGCACCTTGTCATGGTCACACAGCATGACTCACGACTCTTCTGGAGCTAGGACCAGAAAAAAATGACGATATCGTCATCCCCTTTCCAACGCATCAAAGAATGCCTTGTTTGGACATCGGATGTGAGAGATATCATCAAAACCGTGAAGGGGTGTCAGCTGAATCCAAGACGAACGCAGTGACCGAGTTGGTGACGACTTGTAACTTAGGGAAGGCCATGATATGCACGTATCCAGCATGGTGATGTCCCATCAAGTAAGATCTAAGGTAATTCTCATCATGCTTTGCATATATAAAGACTACTCCATGACTCCTCATGCCCATAGGATTTTAGGTGGCTAAATACCTTGTCTTGAAATGTTGAGAGATGGAACAACATAGAGAAGTCTTACCTTTCTTTTACCCAAGGAACTTCAATTTTCTTTGCTCTTTTCAATAAAAATAGAGCTCCAAATCACAAGTTATTCTCAATTGATGCTCTCAAATCGCTCAATGTGGTTTTGATTCCTCAATTAGGCTAGTGGCCAAATTTTCCCTGTATACTAAGGCTTATGTGGAGCTCAAGGTAGGGAATATTATGGCCGCATACTTGTATTTCATATATCACTAAGTCAAAAACTGGACCCAAGGAGGAAACAAGTCATGAATTATGATCAAGCCATGTGCACAATTAGGATATGTATGGATGGATGAAGGATGGTGGATGCTCATTTTGAAGTGATCTCTCTTTTCTATTTGATTTATATTTTAGAACATGGGCTACTTTATCATTCAGGATTCTTCTTTGTTTCTTTTTATTTTTTTTGAGTTGCCCATATCTCTTTTGAAATGATTCTTGGAGAGAGATCGACATATATGGTGGAGCATGTTATTCAATGAATAGATTATGGGGATGATGGATGCGAACTTCCAGTATAGAAGTCTCAACATATGGAGTGGTTGGGGTGTGCACATGAACTTAATCAATAACACATAGCAAGCATCTCGTAAGGGTCACAACATTTTGACAAAGTTCAATGAAAAATACAAGTAGCAAATGCAATAGGTTTTGATTAAGATAATTATCTAGCTTTGGTAGGAATAAACTCATCATTGAGAAGATTGTGAATCTGAAGCTCTCATTTATAAGCTTTTGAAAATTAAAAATTAAGGAAGTTCACTTGGTTCCATGAAAGGTTATGCTCTCTATGGTCATATCACATCTACCAACAATTTAGACAAGGTTTTCCTATGCAGTGTGGATTTCCCATGGGCGATGAAAGAATGCAATGAACAATCTTTATATATCAAGTATGAATGAGAAGGAAGTTTTATATTTCAGATGCCATTTGTCATGCTTACCAAAATTTCAATTCATAGAAAGACATGAAAACAGCAAGGGGTAGATGATTCGAGGAATAATGAAATAGTTATTGTTCTTTCGTACCTTGTCCTCTTGTTCCTTTTGATCTTTTACCTGCAAAGGTTAGCTAACAAAATACCCGATGGAACAAGCCTAAAGTTGTACCACTATTATTGCCGAGTAAATTTTATTGTTGAGAAGGAACAAAGAATTTTTTTTGGGTTTAAAAAAAAAATTCAAATGAGATACTAACAAATCCTAATAAAGGGAAACAAATAGGGTTACCTCCTATTTGTACTTACTTAAGGTCATAAGTTTGACCATGGGAGCACTAGCTCACTTTGCAGCTTGGGTTGGCAATGTGGCTCCCTCCATCACCAAACACGTGTGAATGATTGCACAACTAAGGCATATGACATGGATACCGGAATTTGCAATGTCTGTGATAAACAAAAGTATCTACAACCGCCCCTTTGAAATTCCTATGTCCAGAAGGGGTAGAGCAGTTGTAGTCCTCTTGTGTACCACCATAAACAAATCTTTGTTGTGGTGGGAAAACTTTTGTGTGAGTGAGGAGTATGTGAATTTTCTAATGTACAACTCCTTGGCATGGTGGGAGAATTCCCTTTTAACTCTAAATTTGAAGCCTCAAGAATTTCTATGGACCAAACTTTGTATTGCCCTTCATGCTTCATTAATTGATCCTCTTCAAAGTTTTCCTTCTATAGATCATCCTTTGGTTGCTTTAGTACCACTTTTCCATTGGTAGATGACAGCCTTGTGGTACCTCCATTAGGTAGAACAAGGATCCTTGGGGGATTTGGGAGGATTGGTGCGGGATGGCAAGGCCTATGTGGTTCTAGATTGGTGTAGTATTGGCTATTGAAGCAAAGTACAGCTCGTGATATTTTCTCTCACCTTTTGCCACATGGTTCAAGACTGGCTCTTTAGTAGCAATTAAAGGTGTTTTGCGATGGGTCAGTTGGGTAATATGGTTGATAACAGCCCACGCGTCTTCTATGCTTTTCTATGGAAGGGACCTTAGGGGCATTCATTCAATAGTTTGGCACTACTTTTGTGTAGACCATGAACAAAATACGACAAGAGCCTTTCTATTGGAGTGTCAAGGCGAGGACCACTAAAGACAAGGGAAATAAACCAACCCCAACAAGCTTCTATGGGTTCTTCATCCTATTGCTTAATGTTTTTGATATTTGTCATTATACAACAAAACTTCTCATGAGGAAAAAGACTCTCACAAAAATGGTACTTTCAAGGGATGTGATGTTTCAATGATACACCACTCCCTATCATTGATGAACCTTAGGTACCAATCCTTGGCATGGCCATCTAATGAGTAGAAAAGGAGTCTCTACATGAGCTCTTCACGTAACAACCCAGTTTTAGGAAGGTGGAGCAAGTCTCTTCAAAATTACAAATATGGGCATAGGAGTGTTAATGACTTTTCCCATTGAAGAGGACCGCTCGGACCTTAGCTATAAGGTTTGGGTATAAATCCAAAAATAGAGCACCATTTTTGTTTGAAAAATGCCTTTCTATGATTTTAGTCCATGGTGCATTAGGGAGATCAAGGATAATTGGACTAGTAATTGAATGGGAGATATGAGGAAATTCCTTGGCATCTACTCTAGGGAATTGGGGTGTCTCCTTGATCTCTTCTTGCCTCTCTATAACAGAAGGGTTTGGCAAAGGATCACCTTGTTTCACATTGTAGTCTTGTCCACTAGACCCTTCTTGATTAAGACTGCTTCTCTTCACCCATTCCATGTTACAAGTGTTTCCAGAATTTGGAAAGGGTTCATCATCAAGTTCAAAGGATTGAGGTGGGAGAAAGTGTGTGTCTTCTTCTACAACATCAGGGTGTGGTGAGTGGAGTGAGGTTATCATAGGAGCTTCAGCCTTTTGTGGGAGATACTTGTCTTCTATTTCTTTGGATTGGCTAGAAGTTTGGGTGCTTTCGTTGGTAGGTTCTAGGGAGATGGATGAATCATTTGCAAGATTTTGGATGATTTTGCCAAGGATCTCCATTCCCTCTAATGGTGTTGCGCAAAAGAAAGCACCTCTACCCGCAACATTTAAAGAATTTGCACTATCGGGTCTTAGACCAAAGGAAAAGTGTTGCAGTCTTATAGGCTCCTCTATTCCTAAACATACCCTTATTTTGGTAAAGGATAGGAACCTTTCCCATGATGCTCCTAGTGATTCGTGGTTTTGTTGCTCAAAATTGATAACCTTTTTCCTTAGAGCAACAATCTTATAGACAGGAAAATATTTGCACAAAAAATACTCTCTTTAGGTGGACCAAACTCCATCTACTTCACCTACATGATTAAAATACCATGTTTTCGTGGCCCCGCCTAATGAAAATGGGAACAACTTCCATTTCATGGTTTCTTGAGGAAACCCTTCAATGGCAAGAGTGGAGCAACAAAGCTCAAACTGTTGTAGGTGAGTATATGGATTTTCATTTTCTGCCCCTATAAATGGCGTCTTCTGAATCAAAAGTATGAGATCTGGATGAATCTCAAAGCTCGGGGCTATGATTGAGAGTGATGAGGGTATTGGTTTTAGGAATTCGCTCCTAGGGGCTGAGAAGTCGCGGATGGATGGGGGATTCATGGAAGGAAAGAAAATAAGAGAAGAAAATATAAAGGAAAGGTAAAAAGATTCAGGTTCAGATAAATGTCAGCTACCGTTCCCTGGCAACGGTGCTAGAGAGCTTATTGTCGATCCTTATGCCTAACAGAGTAATCCGCAAGCATACGGATGCCGGTGTAGCCTTCACCTGGGAGTATTCCAAGGTATCGAATCCATAGGGAACGAGAAGTGAAATTCTATCCCAATCCAATTCTAGTGAACAAAAGAGAAGGATAACAACGGGTTGAGAGGGTCCTCCAGCCTTGGCTTCATGAGACAACTTATATCCAAATAATCATCATACTCCAATATTTACTCTTGTTTACTTCGGGGCATAGTTGTCCGAGCTATGGAAAGGGATGAGAAGAGACCTCGGGTAAAACTACCATCAATGCCTACGAGTCCAACCCGAATTTGGTGGAATACATAGGATAGCTGAGTGCTGTCACCACCTAACTACCGACCACACAACCCATGGGGTTGGGAGCAAACTTAGATAATTCTAAGTCTATACACCATGTATACACTTGCAATAACTACTCTAACCTTGTTAGTTAAAGGTAGAGCAACCATAATCAAATAAAGTAAAATAATTTATCTAACATGGACTAAGAACCCATAAACAAGATATAAATAAAGAAAGCTTCAATGATTAAATGAATAAAAGAATGTCTGCATGTTACCCGACTAAAGGATGGGGACCCTACTCTTGGTGGAGAATCATCTCCGAGGCACAAGGTGGAGAAGGAGCTGACATCCCCGGCTCCCTCCCGAACTTCTACCACTCACTCTCACTCCCTATTCTAAGACATTTCTGCAGCATGGCACTTGTTGTTCTCCTCTTCAATTGTTGATTTTTTTCTGTTGAATTTCCCTTCTATTTATAGGTGGCAATGGGCCGGGAGGCATTTGTAGGTGAAGGAGGGTCAGTGGGCAAAAGTTGGTCCACCGCGCGGCGGGCCACGCCGGGTGGCCACGTGTGCCGGGCAGCGGGCAAAGCCGGGCGGCCCTTGGATCATGTCGTTTTCCCGACCGACCTCCTCCCGATGGCTAGGATTGCATCCTGAATGCAGTTGTTTGGTCGGTTGCCCTTGTTTTCTTTGGTTTTATGTCGGTAGGCATGGTAGGCCGGGGGGTAAGCTTGATGGGCCGAATGGCTTGGTAGGCCGGGTGGCAAGCCCGCCAGGCGGCAACGTCTGCCAGGCGGCACAACTTGTCGGGTGTTCAAGAGTTTATGCATAAGTCAAAGAGCGTATTGCTTCTCATTTCCCTTGAACTTTTCTTCAACAGAGGTCATATAATTAGTAGCATCACTTGAATCCGGGATTCCTCCAAGGATCCCCTCAGAAATAAACCCCTTCATGATCTTATGAGACAGGGTTAGAACGCTCCCATAAGGCACTATTCTTCTTGTATGTCTTATTTAACTCAGCAAAATTAGCATCATCTATAGCTGGAGCCACAGGCTTATCATTCTCAAAGACATATTCAAGCTCAAGCATACCAAGAGAAATCAACAACTGATGTTTCCATGTGGAAAAGTTGTTGCCATGAAGCTTCTCAATGTCATTAATGCAAGAAATAATGTTTGGAGCATCCCATGCGCCTCTAGATTGACATAATCAAGCTCAAGCACACCAAGCTTGAAGCCACACCGAAGGGAGCCGCCACCTACCCGCTACTTTGACCCACGGGATCCGTGTCTTGCACCCGAGCGCCCGCGCCCATCTGGCCTCGCCCACCGCTTGTCATGGAGGCAGCACTCGGCTCTGGTCGGCCACGAAGGCTAGCGGCTAGTGCGCCTGGCACCCAGCAACCCCCCCCCCCCCCCCTCTCTGCTGGATTTGAAGGTGGAAGAAGAGACAAGGTGGAGGCGTCAGTGGAAGATAGTGTGAGATGGAAGTTGCGGTCGGTGGAGGAAGATAAGAAAGAGATTGAAGCCAAGTGAAGGAAGATTAGGGTTTTACCCCTTTTTATACCTCCCCTGGAGATATGGGCCGTTTGGGCCAGTTTCTGGCCCGATTTCAATCCATCAGCAAAAAATATCTCATATTTTTGCAATTAAGCCCCCCAAATTGAAGAATTTCGTGATTAAGTTCTCCTACAGTCCAAAATTTTAGCATGAAGACCCTTGAAGATTATGAATATTACTTGGATAAATAGAAATTTCACGGGAGTGTATTATTTTGCATATAACACCTTGGAGTTTTCCAAATTTATACTAAAATGGATTGTTGTCCTTATATTATACAGTTTTCATGGTTTATTGGTTGTTTTTTATGCAGAAATACCAATAAAATAACTTAAACTTGCTGTTTTTCTTATAACACTTTGCTTTTGCACTCTATAACTTGGATATACATGAAGTAATTTTTGCACAAATGATATCTTGCTGATGTTGGACCTTGTGAAGAGAGAATCTGATGTGCTTACCCCCTATGGAACTAACTATGTATCCTAGGCTCTTGATGCTGAAATCCTTCTTAATGGCATAAACCTCTTGTAGACGATTTTGCCCAAACAAGGAGATACTGACGCAACAGAAGTGGAGAAAACTCAATCCCAGCATTTCCTAAGGCATCATTCATGTACTACATTGAAAAAATGGGTACATGACTGAAAGGAACCCGAAGGTCTTGTGGGACTCATTGCATAAACGCTTTGAGCAAATTGAAGCAGTCTTACTTCCTAAAGTGGAGCATGAATGGCAATACCTACACTTTGAAGACTACAAGACTGTTGAGGAATACAATACCAAACTTTATGATATTGTATCAGGCCTCATCCACAAGACCTTATCCACCTTTCACCCTAATCTCACTCATATGAGTTGTCAGTACAAGAAGGACAAATATGAGACTTAAGTCGCCCTGAGCAATGCATTGTAGCAAGATCAGGGGGAGGACGAAGTGATCAAGTAGAATCATTTGTCTCGTCCTACTGGCTCCATAGCACCGCAAGAAGCGAAAGCCACATCATTCACGTGTTGGAGATATGCCCAAGAGACCATACAGATTTGATCCGTATGTGAGGGTCATACGTATATTGATCCGTGAGGGATTAGTCCACTAATGGGCCAACTAGTCGAGGCCCGTTAGAAGGGTCTATTTAAGTGGAGGAGGGGCTTAAGGCATAGGGGTTTATCCAGTATGGAAACCCTAGCCATCGCCACCTCCCTCTCTCTCTCCCACGCTACCTCCCACCGGTGCTAGCACAAGGCGCATGGCCTTCCGCCCTGTATGTGTGGATACCGCAAGGAGGCGCTGCAGCTATGGTGCTTCGGCTGGACCAGGAGGAGACGGTTCCTGTGAACGACTACGTCATCTACATTGATGCGCGACTATGTTGGACGTCGCTTCTCCAACCTTGCTTCCGCTTTGCCTGCGGTCTAGTGGTAATGATCCATGATCCCCTCTTTCAAGGCTTCCTGGTTGGACGGTAGAAATTGGTTCTAGCTATCATAGCTCCCTGTTCCCCAACATCACAAAGAACAAGAACAAGGGATAAAGGAGCTCCAAAGGTGCCACAAAAAAGGCACCTCCGAAGGCGCAAAACAACCGCAACAAGTTCAAGAAGAACAATAAAAAAGACACTTTCAGAGGGAGAGTATGGTAAACAGGACCAGAAATGTTATAGATGTGGCATGAATGGACATTGGTCGAAGATTTGTCTCACGCCTAAGCACATTGTCAACATGTACCAAGACCTCAGGAAGAAGCTTGTGGAGCATGAAACCAACTATGTTGAAGCTTCACAAGCCAAAGAAGACATCACCAAGATGAATTCTGGTATACTAGACAAAGCTAAAGTTCACGGAGAACCAAGCAAGGGCTCTGATCTTGAATTTGATAAAGACCGCATGGAAGAGGATGAGGAGGATGTGCATGGAGATTCCCAGTAGTCTCATAGACTACTTAGAATCAAAAGTTATCTGTTAGAATTAAGCATTTGTAATAGGGGTGCATTATGTTTTTAGGTGGTTTATTCATGTAATATCATGAAGAGAAAACATTTTTAATATATCATATGCATGTGGAAATTATTCATATCATTGTTTCTGTTGATTATACATTACTATATTGATTACAGAATTGTGGAGTACATGGCTATTCATGAGGAACTCTAGCTCGTAGACAGTGGCACTACCGCTACTGTTCTAAGGGACACTAGTTATTTCTAGACACTTCAAAAGTATGATGGAGATATAACTACTATCATTAGCAATGACACTAGGATTGTTGGTACACTCAAGGCCACAATCATCCTACCGAATGCTACGCGGCTAGTAATCCATGAAGCATTACTTTATCCAGAGTCTACTCGGACATTGTTAAGCTTTAAGGACATCCGTGCAAATGGCTTTCACATATAAACCAACGATGATAAAGGCGAAGAATGTCTGATCATGACAAGAAGAATGAAGATCAAAAGACTATTGTCGAAAGTTTTCCAACCATCAAAGAAAGCATGTACTACACTAATGTTAAACCACACAAAGAGTTTGCTGCGTTCAAGACCGTCTTTCGCAACCAATAAGCCTATCGAACATGGAACAATAGGCTTGGTCATCCTGGCCTCAATATGATGCAAAGAATCATGAAGAATTCAAAAGGTCATAACTTGAAGACAAAAGATTCCCAAATCAAGAAGATTTTTGTGCGTTGCATGTGCAAAAGGGAAGCTAATCACTCGCCCCTCAAAGCTTAAGATTCAAGCAAAATCGATGGCATTTCTTGAACGAATTCAAGGAGACATATGTGGATCAATTAACCCATGTCAGGACCTTTCCAGTACTTCATCGTGGTGATTGATGCTTCCTCGAAGTGGAGTCATGTATGTTTATTATCTACTAGAAACCATGCGTTTGCATGGTTGACAACTCAGATCATACAATTGAAAACCAATTTCCAGAATCACAAAATCCAATCCATCAGGATAGATAATGCCAGAGAATTTACCTTGAAGGTGTTTAATTACTATTGTATGTGTCTGGGCATCAAAACGGAACACTCTATACCACACGTGCATACACAAAATGGCCTTGCAAAAACATTAATTAAGAGGATCAAGCTGATAGCACGACCATTATTGTAGAATTGCTTATTGCCTACCTTTTGTTGGGGCATGTAGTGTTGCACGTAGCAGCATTAATTCAATTGAGGCCATCTTATAGACATGAAGAATCACCATTAGCAATGGTGCATGGTACAATACCAAATGTTTCCCACTTACGGAGATTCGGATGTGCTGTATACGTCCCAATTCCTCCGCCTCTGCGAACTATAATGGGTGCATAATGGAAACTCAGAGTTTACGCTGGCTATGAAAGCGCATCCATAATCAAGTACTTAGAGCCATCCACTAGAGATCTACATACGGCTCACTTTGCTGATTGTATCATTAATGAAGATCATTTCCAAGGAAAGGATCTCTCTCGGGATGAATGCCGCAAAATAGAATTGGAAACTAAAGGAATCCAAGGAATGGATTCTTGCACCAAAGAAACTGAGCTCGAAGTTCAGAATTTCCTCCATCTGTAGAGGGTAGCTAATGAACTACCAGGAGCGTTTGCCAATACAAGAGATGTTGTGAAGTCTCACAGCTGCAATGCACCTAAAAGAATAGAAATCCCATTTGATGAATATGACTATACGGAATTCTAGCCTCCTTCCTCAAAAGCAACGAATGCTAGGAAGAGGGGGAGTGATCCGGTTACACGGACACCAAAGAAGCCTAGGGTACAAGCTCAAGCTAAAGCTCGTCGGAGACGTCCTACGGAGAAGAAGCCTAAGCAAACTACTCAAAAGAAGAATATATAAAGTAAAAGCAAACCACACAACATGGTGAGACTTGAATGTGACACCCTAAGTGTCTCACTTAAATTGAACAAACATGAGGAGCACTAACCATGCAAAATATGGCATGAAATGATAGAGCCTAGCTATATGATTTAATTCTAGACAAATAAATACCCTGCAACCAAGTTATTGAAGCAATTTAGAAAATTTAATACAACTCATGTCAAATAAATTCATAATCAGTTTGGAAATAATAAAATAGAATATTATGAATTTATTGGGCATTTTATCTGATTAGCAAGACCCAAAATTAATTAATTCATTCTCAAGTAACTAAATAATGCATTTATTAAATTCTAAAAATATTTTTAGGAAAATTACAAATAAATTTCACTAAAGTGTTCTTCACCATTTAAATAGTCAGTCCACCAAATTTCACCATTTTAGAAAAACCCTAGCTATTTTATTTTGATTTACTAAAAACCAGTGTTGACCAGGGACCTAGGTGTAAGAAATCAAAATCCTGGAGGGCTGCAGCGCAAAATCTTTTTCTTCTTCCCTCCCACTAGCGCGGGACCTGCTGGCTTCGCTCTGCCGCACGGCAACACCGACGCGCAACTCGGCCCGTCTTCACTCCCCGCCTCGGAAATGTGCGCGCGCTACAGCGGTCTCCGCTCTGTCCTTCTGTCTCTGCCGAGCACGTGAACCAATGGCCATTTTTTCCCTCTTCTCCCTTTCTGCACGATAACCCGACCTGGCCGGCAACCTTTCAATTCTCCCCCCCTTTGCCGCTTCTAACCTCAACCACCTCGCTGACCTTCCCGCGGCATCTAAGCGCACCAGTGAGCCACATGAAACCGAGCTACTCTCTCACTTCAACCCTTTGTTCTCCTATTTCTTCTCTCCCCCACCAGTCGCCATTACCGAACCTGAGTCGGCCTCTCACAGCCACTGCTTCCTTGCCTTCCAACTCGAGCTGAGAGCTTCAACGCACTCGCGTACTCCCCCTCTACCCTCCTCTGGCCCTGCCTAGCCAAGTTTGTGCACAACTAGAGTGAATCGAAGGAAAACCAGAAGTGAATTCCCCGGTGACTTCCTCTGTCGTTAACTGGAATTTGCAGCAGTCGGTGAGCCTCCTCGTCCCGTTTCTTTTCACTCGTCAGAGCAAAATCTCAATGCAACCCCCCGACTCATTTCTCCTTCGATTTCCTGCACTAGGACCGGCATTCTATTTTTCCCCGGTCCCGACCCGTTGCTGGTGATCACCGAAGCCGCCTCCACGACGAGCCCTTGCTTCCGGCCACCTCCGACTTGAACCGACGTGATGCCGAGTTTCCCGAGTCGCCGTGAAGCTTTAGGAGTAGACCCCGTCTGTTTTTTTGCTCCGAGCCGTTCCCGCGACCCCGCCGGATCTCCCTCTTCCACCGCCTCTCACCGACGACCAATTTCTGGTGAGATCCCGATCCCGTGACCTCCACCAATCTCTCCGCCTTAGTGCGTGCCTTGTTTTCCTGCTTCCGCGGCGAGTTTCCGACCCGCGTAGTGCCCGGCGGCGAGCCCTCCGGCGAGCGCGACCCTGCACCGGCGAGCCCATTGGCATCCTCTTGGCAGCTGAGCTGGAACCCATGTGGCGCTGACATGATTGCCACATGGCACTGACATGTTAAAAACTAAACCCGAAATTCTCTGGAAATTACAGAAAACTGCTGAAAATTCTAAAATGCATAGTAAATTCACTTTAAGTCCAAATGACCCCAAACCAATTTTGTTAGCTTCATAATAATGTGTTGTATTTTAGTGAAATGATAACCAGCTGTCTCTGTCAATATATTTTAATTAATTAAATAACTTGTGTAAACACTAATTAATACCTTAATAATTCTAGGAATGGAATTTAATTCTAATATTTTGCATGCACTATTATTTCATGGTAATACACCACCCAGATTTTTGGTTAAGTTAATTATGCAGTATTTAATACTCTATTAATTATGTAATGCTTTAACTTGAATAAATGCTAGTAAATAGAATAATAATATCCAGAGGCTGTAACTTGGTGAAAATGCAATTCATCTATGTCCCTGTTCATGATAAATCACTCAAGTCCAGAATCGATTGGTTACTATTTTAATTGCTTAATTGTTCTGAAAACTATAACAATCCTAAATAAATGATTAACACACATAAAATGATGAAACTCTAATTTGTTTCTTTGAAGCATATGGCTTCGAGAACATAATAATAATTTATCGACATCAAAACACGGTGTGCTTGCATGTATCTTATTATTGCATATAACAGTGTTACCACAATACCGTTAAAACCTTTGTCATCATATAGGTAACGACAACCAGGAGCCCAAAGAGGATCATCAGAAGGAGACTGAGTGTCGATCCAGGCAAGCCCTGGTTTTCATTCGCCATTTTATAAAGTTGGTAGTTTTCAATATTACTAGTGTCTGTGATTATTGCATTAGGTCATAGGAGTTGATTGGAACCCACCTTGCATGATACCCAAATGACCCATGCCACTGTCATTAGAACCATGGTAGTATCGGTACTGTGTCGCTATGCTTAGTAACTACTGGAACGGGAACATATAAAATAAGTTTATTTTAATGTTATGACTAGGCAGGGAAGATGCATGCGTAGTTTTGCAGCAATACATGGGTGTTGACTATGGTAGCCCTGCCTTGTCGAACCTAGGACCCATCTGTGGTTGGCCCCTTGGTCAAGTATTGAACAGTACCAAATGCATGCTAGTCCATGGGCACTAGTAAACTAATGTAGCATTGGCGCGGCAATGAGGACGGTACCTAGTACAGTGGTCGTTGACCCTTCTGCTGCTGGAGTGGGCGGTTCATACCACGAAGTACTATCGGCAGAATGGCATGCCCACTCGCTGAGACTGGACCCGGACCAAGTTGTTTTTCATCCTTGCGAAAGGTTGCCATATACGACCTTAATTGGTGTAAATCAATTGCAATTGCTGTCCCTCGCAGTAATGAGTACCACTTGGTCACTGAGTCATCATGTAGATGCACATGGTACTTGGGAACTGATTATGATGCTTATTGTTGACGATACTCTCGTGGCTCTTATGTTGTACTTACTTTATGTATTGCTTTATTATCTTATTGTTCCAACTAAAGTTACATTCTGCTCTACCCAATTAACTTGATGAATAAAACTTGATAGAACTAATAGGTTGCTTAGTGCGAGTCTTTTCAAACAAGCCACCTATTAGAGCCACTGCATACCTAGAAGTCCGACGAGTAAGTCTTGCTGAGTAATTAGTACTCAGGCTTTGTGCCACTGTTGTTTTTAGGTAATGAAGAGGTAGAGTTGCCTGAGAATGTGCTGCCCTGGGACATGCAAGTCCCTAAGGGTTGGACTGTCCACTGGGAGTCCGACTCACCGCCGCAGTATTGATGTGTGTTGCTAGAGTGATGGTTCTTCAGACAGGAATCATTACTATGCTGTATCATCAAGCTCATAGCTCCTTATCGTTATTCGCTTCCGCTGTGTTTTCAAAAACATTATGAACTTGTAATATTCCGCTGAACTCTGAGGACTTAATGTTGTAATATTCAACTTAAATTCGAACCAATATTGTATTATCAAGTGTTTGTGTTATCAGCACCGTCGGGACCTTGATCATCCGGGAAGGGGCGCCACAACTGGTATTAGAGCCGTCGTCCATGATAATACAACAAATAAATCGTATTTTTGAAAACCGCGATATTACGAGTGAGGATACGTTAGTATTGCCCCTAGTAGATAATAGGGTGGTGACAAAGCTAACCTGGGTTATGTTTGTTTACATTATTGCATCTACGACTTCTTCAAACGAAGGTACGTGCGTGCTTAACCAACACATGTGATAATGATGTCTGTGATCGTAGGCGGATACGAGACTCTGTTGGCTCGTGACTTATCACGGGGCGATCCTTTTCCATGGATCATTACTAGTAGAACTGTGCTTCTTTTCGTAGTTTCTTTTCATTTTGATGTATTGTTTCTGCAATGGATCTTCTACAGGTACGCTAACGCCGTTAGTATAACACTTAGAATGACTTACGTGTTGAGTGCGGGTCGTCACCACATATTCGTGCCGCTAAGTGTCGGCAATGATAGGCGTTGTGTTGTGAGGAACGATAGGTTAATAAAATGAAGGTTTTCCATCATGCATCCCATTATAACTAAACTAAAATTTGGTTCTCTCCTTGCTCACCAACCTCTGAATAAAATTTTCTAAACATGATAAAGTATAAAATTCTGGATAACAAGGTTAACAAGAATCTGTCCTGTTTTTAGCTGCCAACTTCAAAAATTCATAACTTAAGTTATACATCGGATTTTTAGGTCCTTAAACCCATCTGGAAAGCTCTTGAAGTCTATTTTCATCTCCAATAGGTTTCACCATTTTACCAGTTTTCCTCTGTTCAGTAGAGCCAAACATTTAAGCCTCTATCAATCTGAAACAGAATCTGCCAACCTGAAATTGCAAAATTAATAACTCCAGATTTACTTGGAATTTTTGAGAATGTAAGTATAATCTAGAAAGCTATGAAAGTGTACTATAACATGGATCCAAGCCCAAATTTTTGAGACCTTGTTTTTTTGTTCAAAATACCCACTTTCCTGACTGTTGTACAGTCAAGACAAAATTTGTTTTAAAACCCATTGCCGTATTATTGACCCTTGAGGCTGGAAAATGTGAACTAAAAAATTTGTTTCTGCATTTCATAGCACTTATATGAAATGCATTGTTATTCATGGAACACTATACTCACCATTGGGTTTATGTTCCAGATGGGTGACCACGGTTTTGAGGAGCTTTCACATGACGGGTGGCGCTACACCACCGGTCTCCACCCCCGTGGCTTTCCTACACTTTTGTGGGATCTCCTATGCTTGCTGGGCTACGACGAGCCGCCCTCCTACAACGGCGTGACTCTTGCTGAGGTGCACATCAGCGTGCCCACACACCCGCGCAACCTCGACATGGCGGGTATGGAGAGCATAGCGACTTGTGGGAGCCTCCATGAGGGCTTCGAGAGAGTCGCCCACAGGGCTCTCTCCCACTTCTGCGGGCGCCACACGATAGCGCTCTCTGGGACTCCATTTGAGATGATCCCCATCTGGCACCAGGCCAACCCGATCTGGCAGAGGCGCGTGAGGCATATCGGCCACGACGACTACCCGACGTACCACGCGGGATACCACCGTGTGTCCTACTACTCCGAGTACCTCCTCAACTTGGATGAGGAGGCTAGCAGCCACAGCAAGATCATACTGGCTGAGGCCGAGCAAGTATGGGTTCAGAGGAATGACCTGCAGACACAGGTTGACGCACAACAGAGAGAGATTCAGTGACTGACCGCTGCTCTTGAGGTGAGCGAGACTCGTGTTACTGAGGTGACTGGATAGCGCGACACCCTCGTGCAGGAGGTTGATAGACGTGGCGTGATTATGCAGCAGCGCACCAACCACAACGAGCACCAGCAGCATCAGTTGACGGCTGCACAACACGAGATGGAGCTTATGGGAGAGGATTTAGAGACCCTGGCTCAGGAGAACCAGGGCCTGCAGCAGCAGCTTGAGGCAGCCCTTGCACCACCGGCAACACCGGAGGAGGAGGACCCGCAGGAGGATATGGACGAGGAGTCTGACATAGACTATGAGGCACTAGCTCGAGGCAGGACCTAGGAGTATAGTGGTAGCCTAGACTAGTCTTGGTAGTCAGGATCAGTTGGGTAGGTAACTTTTGTCGAACCACGCGAGGTTGTTGTATTTTGGGGTTGATGCGTGAGATGCTTTTGTAACTCAAGGGCCACATATTCCGAGCCATGTATTGAAACTATGATGATTTGCGCTATGCATTGGTTGTACCCTTAGTAGATATTATTGTTGCAGCAAAGTTTAATCGTACTCATTGACTCAATCAAAGTACTCTCTTTGTAGATGGCTGAAAACAAAGAACAACCACCACAGGGTTGGGAAATTACCGATGGCCTGGAGTTCACAGGGATGATTCACCTGTTTTGGAGAGTTCTCCAGAAATTCGGATATTCCATTCCTCCTATCTATGTTGGCAAGGAATTCCAAGAGCATGGAGTCCCCTCATGTGTCATCCCCCGCCAATTACTCTGTCATCCCCACATGGGAAACTTGGACCCTTAGCGTCACCGGGACAGATCTGCCTTCCACCTAAAATGTAGCTGCATTCAGGGCACTTACTCGATTCTGTGAAGACCACAAGCATGATGTTGCTGGAACACCCGTCGCCTTGCTATCCATTAATGATGTGACAGACATTGAGTGGATGAGGCGTGTGGATTTCATCTTTGACCCAAACCATCACCACCATGATCCTATGCTGCCCATAATAGAGTATTATGGTTTGTCCACTTTTGCTTTGTGCACAAACTTGTGCCAGTGTTTGGATATGTTCCATTCTACGCTTCGACTTTCTGAGGTCGAAAAACAAGCTAAGGATGAAGAAATTGCAGAACTGAACTAGCAAATCCAAGCCAAGAATGAAGAGATGGATTCGATTCTAGAAGAACATGACCAAGCCTTGCAGGTTGCAGCAAATTTTGAGCATGACATGATTGAGGCTCAAGATGACTTGAACGCATTCAAGGCTACCCATCTTGCTATTGAAGGGAATTGGGATGAGATCTTCATAGAGTATGGAGAACAAGACAATGTGGAGATGGCACCTGCCGGTGTTGATGACGAGGAAATAATGGATCTGGAGGAACCAGAAGAGCCGGAAGACTTAGAACCAGGTGTAGATGATTCGCTACCCATGTGTACGGTCGTGTAGTATATGTATCCCTAGTTCAATGTAGAAGTGTGAATCTTGCATATTGTGTCCGCAATACCGTAACTAGGCGTCGACACATATATATAAGGAACCGTGTGATTATATCCTTTAACAACCATGTAGACTAAATTGAATGAATGGAGATGGTTGTCATTTCTAAGATTTTACCACGCCTCTTGCAAATTTATATTCTTGCGCATGTGATTTTATGGAATATTATAAGAAATAACTAATGTGCAACCGTATAAATTGCAGCATGGTGCATACTCGGAATAAGGAAGATCCAGAGAGCTCTCAGCAAGGAGCGAATGCTGAGCCTTCGTTAGCTGAAGTCCTGGCCGCTACACTCAACAGGCAGCAGAATGACTCCGAGCTGCTCCGTCGGCTGGTCGACATCACGACCCATCTGGCTGGACGTGGAGATAACCACAACAACCGCAACAGCCAGCCCCGTCAGTGCACTTACTCAGATTTCCTGGGTACCCACCCACCAACCTTCGAGCGTGCCAGAGAGCCGCTGGATGCTGACCACTGGTTGCGTTAGACCGAGTCTAAATTCGGTCTGCTGGAATTCACTGAGCACCAGAAGGTGCTATTCGCCACCCAACAACTCCATGGCTCTGCTAGCGCCTGGTGGGCCAACTATGAAGCTTCTCTGCCCGCTGGACGCTGCGTTGAATGGAATGACTTCAAAACTGCTTTCCGTGCTCATTTCATTCCCGCTGGTCTCATGTAGAGAAAGTTCCAGGAATTTATGGATCTAAAACAAGGAGGGAGGAATGTCCTCCAATTCTAAAGCCTTCAATCACCTTGCTCAGTACACCACTAAGTATGTTAGTACTGAAGAGAAGAAAAGATACGCATTCCTGTGTGGGATCAATGGCACGCTCAAGGAACGCCTGACTTGGCAGACAACTGGCACATACAATGATCTGGTCAATGCTGCTATTTTCTAGGAAGGCGCTATGCGCCAAGTTGAAGAAGAAGACCGCAAGAGAAAGGCTCCTGCTACTGCCTCTGCTGCCCCACAGGTGAAGCATCACCTGATATATACTTCACCCACCGAACAACATTTCCGGGCAGCACCATAGCAACAGCTTCAGCGACGGTTTGGCCCGAACTACTCGAGATCATCACAGCAGCAAAACTTCCCACCTCGTGCACCGTACCAACAGCAGAACAACCAGTACCATGCACCGTATCAGCAACAAGGGAACCCGAGTGCTCGTGCTCCACTGCCTGCTGATCGTGGAGGCAACTACCCTTGCTACAATTGTGGTCGTACCGGCCACTTTGCAAAGAACTACACTGCACCAAGGTGCAACAACAACAGCAACAACAACCAGCGACAGAACCAGAGCAGGAATGTGAATGCACCATCACGTGGTGCCCATGTGAACTACACCAATATGGAAGATATCCCTCAGGGCGAACCCGTGCTGACCGGTATGCTCTCACTCTATCACCATCAGGAATGTGAATGCACCATCACGTGGTGCCCATGTGAACTACACCAATATGGAATGGGAACCTATAAAAGAAGTTTATTTTAATGTTATGACCGGGTAGGGAAGATGCATGTGTAGGTTTGCAGCAATACATGGGTGTTGACTGTGGTAGCCCTGCCTTGTCAAACCAAGGACCCGTCCGTGGTCGGCCCCTTGGTTAAGTATTGAACAGTACCAAATGCATGCTAGTCCATGGACACTAGTAAACTGATGTAGCATTGGCGCGACAATGAGGACGGTACCTAGTACAGTGGTTGTTGACCCTTCTGCTACTGGAGTGGGTGGTTCATATCATAAAGTACTGTCGACAGAACGACATGCCCACTCGCTGAGACTGGACTCGGACCAAGTTGTTTTTCGTCCTTGCAAAAGGTTGCCATATACGACCTTAATTGGTGTGTATGTGTCGTGTATCTCGGATTTTCCCAGCTGGTGTAAATCAATTGCAATTGCTATCCCTCGTAGTAACAAGTACCACTTGGTCACTGAGTCGTCACGTAGCTGCACATGGTACTTGGGAACTGATTATGATACTTATTATTGACGATACTCTCGTGGCTCTTATGTTGTACTTACTTTATGTATTGCTTTATTATCTTATTGTTGCAACTAAAGTTATATTCTGCTCTACCCAATTAACTTGACGAATAAAACTTGATAGAACTAATAGGTTGCTTAGTGCGAGTCTTTTCAAACAAGCCACCTATTAGAGCCATTGCATACCTAGAAGTCCGACGGGTAAGTCTTGCTGAGTAATTAGTACCCAGGCTTTGTGCCACTGTTGTTTTCAGGTAATGAAGAGGTAGAGTTGCCTGAGAATGTGCTACCCTGTGACATGCAAGTCCCTGAGGGTTGGACTGCCCACTGGGAGTCTGACTCGCCGCCGCAGTATTGATGTGTGTTGCTAGAGTGATGGTTCATCGGGCAGCAATCATTACTATGTTGTATCATCGAGCTCGTAGCTCCTTATCGTTATTTGCTTCCGCTGTGTTTTCAAAAACATTATGAACTTGTAATATTCCGCTACACTCTGAGGACTTAATGCTGTAATATTCAACTTAAATTTGAACCAATGTTGTATTATCAAGTGTCTGCGTTATCAGCACCGTCGGGACCTCGATCCTCTAAGAAGGGGCACCACATTGAAGAAGAAATCCCAAGTGAGAATGTGCGTACAGTTGAAACTCACGATAGGTTACCGGAAATTCCTGATCTAGAAACACTTCTTACAGATGTGGATCAAGAAAATGAAAGAATAGAAGAAGTCTCAACGAGTTATGTTGAGACGGGAGTAGTATACAAAAGAAAGACAATGAAAGTCGACTCTTATTTTGCTGACACAATTGCAACACAGACTGACTTGGAATCTGAACCAAAGTCAATGAAGGAATGCAAGAAGCAACTTGACTGGCTAAAGTGGAAAGGAGCAATTTGTGTAGAGTTAAACTCGCTAAAGAAAAGAAAAGTGTTTGGCAATGTAAGCCTTACAGCAAAAGGTATATTTCCAGTGGGTCACAAATGGGTGTTTGTTAGGAAGAGAAATGCTCAAAATGAAGTTACTACATATAAGACAATACTCGTAGCTCAAGGTTTCACACAAAGACCAGAAATTTACTACGAACAAACCTACTCTCTTGTAATGGATGGAATTACTTTTCGGTATTTGATATCATTGGCAGTGAATATGACTTTGCAAATGTGACTTATGGATGTCATAACTGCATATCTATATGAAACATTATATACAGAAATCTATATGAGAGTTCTAGAAGGAATCAAAGTCCCAAATAAAGAAGAACACAAATTGTATAGTGTTAAACTTCAGAAGTCACTATATGGTTTAAAGCAATCTGGAAGATTGTGGTATAATAAACTTAATACCATTGGCACTACACAGGTCGTTCAAGATGCATGTTCTTACTTAAAGACTGAACTCGAAATGAAGGATTTAGGTAAGACTGCATATTGTTTAGGCTTGCAGCTTGAACATACCCATAAAGGGATATTATTGCATCAATCAAACTATACTAAGAAGGTATTAGAGAGATTTAATATGAAAGATGCATACCCGCCCAGGTCCCTTGTGGCTGTGAGATCACTCAATATAGAGGAAGATCCATTTCGACCGAAGGAGGAAGATGAGGAATTATTGGGACCTCAATACCCATATCTCAGTGCTATTGAAGCTTTGATGTATCTTGCAAATGGTATGAGGCCCGATATAGCCTTTGTTGTTTATCTACATGCTAGATATTGCTCGGCACCGACTATACGACATTGGAATGGCATTAAACAAGTCCTTAGATATCTAAAAGGAACTAAAGATTCTGGATTATTTTTCAAGAAGAATGCAGAAGTAACCATAGTAGGGTATATCGATGCTGGCTACTTATCCAATCCACACAAGTCAATCTGAGAGACTAGATATGTGTTTCTATTTGGTGGAATGGCAATTTCATGGAAGTCACAAAGCAGACAATCAACGCTACATCAACAAATTGCTCAGAGATCATCGCATTATTTGAAGCCGCCAAGGAATGCACCTGGCTCAGGAGGATGCCAAGCCATATATTGGACAGTTGTGGAGTGTCGTATACTCCATCCCTTACAATTATCTATGAAGATAATAAAGCTTGCATTGCTCAAATACAATCAGGATATATAAAATCAAATAGGAAAAAACATATGATACCCAAATTCTTCCATACACATGAATTGCACGAGAAGGGAGAGGTTTTGATAACTCATGTCTAATCTTGTGATAATCTTGGAGATATATTCACAAAGGCATTACCAGCTTGCACTTTTGAAAAGTGTCGGCATGGTAATGACATGAGAACACTTAGAGAAATGCTTGGAACAGGAGGAGAACTTCCCTAAGTACATCATGTCCTGAATTAAAGGAATCATCTTGAAGATAATTCATATCATTCACGAAGATTGATAATTATTAATCATGAAGATTATAGCATTGTACTCATGAGGCAGACATGTGCCAGGGACAAGAGTCCTGGTTAAAGTATGGAAGCCCCTGGGTCGATGAAACCTTGATGCCAAGCTGGAGTTATCGTGTTGTTGGAAAAAAACAAATCGGCTGCGGGTCGCCAACCGAGCAAAGGCCTCAACTTGGCTTCACGTTGCTGCTTGTTGTGTGAGCCCCCGACTCTACCGTGGGTCACCGCAGGTAGCAGGGCGAGGTGGTCAGCGGCATTGTGAACGTCAGAGCCATGCTTGTTTTTCTTTATCGTAGTGGAAGCTCATGTCGAGCGACGGATCACCGTGTCAGCAGAATGGTGTCAAGCTCGGCTTGTAAGCTGCTTGATGCCGAGTGATTGAGTCGAGCAAAAGTGATCCCCTAATCACCTAGTTGCTAAGCCATCAGCTGGCATACCGAGATGATAAGCATGTCACGGTCTAATCTGACCAACACCATACGACAAACAATCGTGTAGTTGGTCGACTCGTACATGCAAAAGAAATCACGTAATGATGAGTACATGGCTAACCAAGTTGATTAGGGCAGTATATGGAATAAAATAATATGGAAAGGAATAAATAAGGAAATATTCTTCCCTGGCGTACGGCTCATGCAGGTCTCGACTTGAACTTTTCTTCGAGTGCACAATTGTTGAACGTCTTGTTTCCATATCACTGAGTATTTGACTCGGATTGGTCCTCCGTGTGCACAGGCTAAAGTCAAACTTGGTACGACATGCACAGGTATAGCCCTGGTCTTGCCAAAACTGATTGACCCGTCGAATTGCTGTCGTGGGGGTGTCATCGACTTCGACTACTGGTCTGTCTTGATCGACCCAAACCAGCCAGCAGCATGAGTCAGAAATTTGCTGACTTCTCATCACAAAAGAAGCAGTCGCCTGCCGCCGCACGAGTCTTGTGTGATTGATACTTGACGAAATCCTTCAAAAATAACGGTCTGCTCGCGATCAAATCTTAAAGAAGCAGATTGAGACCATCAAACTCGACGAGTAGATCACCACGCTAGACACCTACTTGGCACACCAACTGTCAAAACTTATTCTCAGCACTAGACATAGGGCAGTTCACCTATGATAATTTATATGTAGAATAGGGATATGCACGAGATCAAAAAACAATGGTTCGGGCCTCCTAGAGGATAATAACTCTACGCCCTGTGTGGTACTTGTATTGATATGTCTAGATCTATGATCTAGACGAGGAGGGTAGACCTAGACGATGATGTCTAGTTCTATCTAATTGAGTCCTGTTGTGGGATCTCTAGTTGAGGTTGTCCCTTTGTGGGATCTTATGTTCTGTGCCCCTTGAGGGGATCCCTGCCCCGCCTTACATATTTAGGGGGGACAAGGTTACATGACGGAGTCCTAGTCGGTCTACTATACATATCCAAGTAGGAGTCTACTTTGCTTTCGTTATCTGTGAGGTACCCCGAGGGTATGTATCATTGACATAAGAGATCTCAGACCAAGACTCCGAGACCATTCCAAAATCTCGAGCTATGCTCTCGATTAGACTCTAACTCCCGACTAACTAACCTATTCCACATTGTGGCACAAGTAGTGGGAAATGGACTCCTTGGTATGTTGCTTCCTTATTTTCTCCTGAATTCTCCACTATTTATAGGTGGCGACAGACCGGGGGGTATTTGTAGGTGAAGTGGTGTCGGTAGGCCAAAGTCAGTCCACTGGGCAGCGGGCCATGCCAGGTGGCCACGTGTGTCAAGCGGCCGGGTATGCCGGGTGCCGAGGTAGGCCGAGCGGCCATTAGATTGGGTCAGTTCCCGACCGACTCCATTCCAATGGCTCGGATCTTGTCCCAAAGGCGGTTGTTGGGGTCAACTTCCACTGACACCCACATTTTTGGGTCAATAGGCCTCATGGGCCGGGCGGCGGCCTAGGCCCTCCCGGGTGGTTGGATTTTTCTAAAAATTATGGGCCGGGCGGCCAGATTTACATGAAAATGAATGGCCGGGAGACCTGTTTTCACTAGCCGACAACCTATTTTGTGCACTTTGTTCCTGGGTTGCCTAAAATTGTTTGTAAGGTCAAGATATAATCAGACCAACTCATCTTGATTGTTGATGAAGTGCTTGGCACGTTTTGGTGAGTCGGGTAACCAGCCGGGTAACGGTCCTGATCGATCGGCCGGGTGGTCATCCGTGCAGCCGATCAGGCCTCTGGCCTTCAACCGGGTGATGGTTCTGGTCACTCGGCCAGGTGATGATCCCACATGGAATTGACCCGACGAAGGGATTATTTGGATGGCCGATTACCCTGTCAGCCCATGATCTATCATAAAGACAAGGTCAGGTGCGGATTTCAGCCATAAATGACCTTGTCGGTCGCCTATGTTACAGTCGTGATTGGCCGATGGGGTGTTTCATCATATTCTTGCTTATTTTGGCCCTGTGTGACCTGCAAACACATATTTCACCAAAACCTGTGAAACTTTATGTAAGGACCGAAGGCGTATCGAGAGGGGGGGGGGGGGGTGAATCGGTAAGCCACTCACAAACCCAAATACTTCAATTTACACTACTTGACTCTAACAAGAGAAGCAACCTAAACAATTCTAGTAGGCCAAGACCCTACACATGCTAGTGTTCATGATAAGAGAAAGCGCGAAAGCCAAACACACTAGCCTATGCAAGCCACAATTCAACCTAGTTACTAGAGCCCACAATTATGGAATAGTAAAGAGAGGGTCAAGGAATGCTCGTGATTTTTTCCCGAGGTCTCGGAAGGATGGAGCCTTCCCCTACTCCTTGTTGGACCACTCGCGCCGGTGTTCTGGTCCCTCTCGCCACCAAGTGGAGTTCTTGCCCACAAGCCCACAATTACTCCTAGAGTGTAGACATGGTGTGCATTACCGTTGCACAAAGCACAAGCTTGCCTCCCTCGAGAACTTGCCGGACTGCCCGAGCCAACACAGGCGCTCACTAGCGATGCCCCTTTCACACCGACACCAAACCGATCTAGGTCTCACCATAGACCAAGAGTAACCATCTAGATCACACCCTCAGGGACACCCTAGTCTTAGATGTGCAAGATGCTCAAGTTACTCTCCACTAGCACTCTCAGGATATGCAATATCTCCTCCTAGTGCTCTCCTCTTGTTCTCTTGGACCTTACCAAATGCTCTCAGGTATTCCACTTGCCAAAAGAGGTCACAAAGACCCTAGCAATGAAGTTATATAGGCTCCCAACCTCAAACTAGCCGTTGCTCCATGAAATCAGCTTTCTGGGCCTATTAACCGAACTATTCGGTCACTGCCTGACCGGACCATCCGGTCACTGCAATCCCGAGCTCCAACGTCTCTGCCTTGCTGAAAACCTGTACTGGCCGGACCGTACGGTCAGCTAACCAGACCATCCACCCTCTGCAAGTCCTACTGACTGGACCGTCCGGTCAATAGACTAGACCGTCCAGTCTGTACAGACTCTAGCACAGACATATTCCTCGCTTCTCGCTGAAAGTCCTAGACAACTCCCCATAGTAACCTTACAGTCCGATCACCACTGACCCCTCTGTCTGGTCTCTATGTTGAGAAGATGAAATTTGTCGTCCTTGCTTGACTTCATTTCCCGGCTTCTCTGAATAGCTCCTTGGCTTCTCCACTGTCACCTAGTGCTTATGATTTCATCGAGCAACCTTGCACATCACCGACTAGACATGTCCTAAGAGAATGACCTAGACCCCCTTGATAGTCCGGTTTTTCTTATGGACTCAAATCCCTAACAACTAGACAAGTGTACCAAACACTTGCACCATAGCAAGTTCACAAGCCTCTATGCTTGTGGTCATTGTCATCAATTGCCAAGGCAACCATCATCCATATGATTTATAATAAGGTTTAGAGATGATTCCTACATAAACAACACTCATGTAGATATTAGCCCATAATTTCATAGTTGTCATCTACCATCAAAACATTCATACCTTGGGGATCCAATCATCAATGGTCATGAAGCTTACAATCTCCCCCTTTTTGGTGATTGATGACAACCACTACTTAATCAAAAACTTAATCAATAAACAACCAGGCTAAAAGAGCTACACAAAGATTGAGAGGAACCATAACAACATGGGAGAGAAACATATAAGGTCCTACTCAATCAAACATCATCTAGAGATACAAGGAAAAGAGAGAAAAGCATACTCTAGATGAAAATGCATGCATGTCATGACAATATATTAAGGGAAAGCATAAAGACATGCAATGCAAGGCATGAATGATGAGATGCAACAGGTTAGCGTGACTATGCATCAGAATTAAGAGCAAGCAATCATCATCATCATGATAACATACACATGCATAGAAGATAACTAAAGAATACAAGGCACTACATATGAGAATAAACCAAGTGAGATCAAAATGTGTCAAACACAAGCAAAAGAAACCATGACTCATCAAAATCCACGAACATTTAATAACTCCATCAAAAGAAGATTCAAATGTATGTAACTCCCAAAATCCAAGAATGCTCCCCCTAGATACAAGCTACTCTCGATCGCACAGGATCACACTCCCACTCCCCCTAGACCTAGGACTCTTCTCCCCCTTTGGCAACAAGCACCAAAAAGTGGAAAAGATGAGCATCTAAGCGCTCATGGTCGAAGGAAGTGGTGCAGCGACGTCCTCTAAAGGCTCTGCTCTGGGCTGTTCCTGTGCTGGATCCTGCTGTGCTCCCTGAGCCTGTGCCGCCTGAGCATCCATCTGCTCAAAGAAGTCAAGGTCCACAGGCGACTTAGACCCTCTGTCCTCTGCTGCTAGTGTGACTGTGGCAGTCTCCTGAGCTGAAGTCTGGAGAAGAATGAGATCTACCACGTCCTGCTGCGAGAAACCTCCACGGACAAGATCCTCTGCTGCCTGAGGAGTAAGAGTGGTAACTATGGTAGTAAGAGGTGGAGCTGTAGCTGTAACTGACTTTGGAGCTGGCTGTTGGTCCTTACTACACACCCACTTATATACCGCAAGAGGACGGTGTACAGTTGTAGCACTTTTTTCCCTTAGAGTATTCCAAGGTATTATCAAACCACTGAGACCTTAGGGATCATTAAACAAAGTTAACAGTAAAAGATCTAATCAAGGCTACTGTTAAGTTCAAGTTGTGTGAAGGGGAGACTGGCCAGCGCAAAGGTGCGCCAGATAGCAATTCTATCGTTGCCCCGATCGGCACAGGATTGAGCCGATCGGCACTATTGCGGATCTAGGATGTTGAGCCGATCGGCATAGGTGTTGAGCCAATCGGTGCTGTTGCAGATCTAAGTTGTTGAGCCGATCGACGCAGGTGTTGAGCCGATCAGTTCACCAGCGAGGATGAACTAGAGTGCAAGTCAAGGCCAAAGCTAAAGCCAAAGCTAAATCTACTCGGTGAGTAGCCAGATATCTACTAGTGAGATCGTAACCAGATAGTCTAATTAAACAGCATCATAATGGATAATTACATGGATCAATGAAAACCTATAATGAATAAGACCACCCTGCTTTCCGAGCGGCTCCCGATTTATCACTGCCGAGAGGAAACCCTTAATCATGCGAGTATCTTACCCTACTCAACTATCCAGTAGTGCTACGTAGGTTTAGTGCTGTCACCGCTAAACCACACTACTGGCATCATCAAGCAACCATAATCAATACAATGTCTGAATACTATCCTAATCACCACGATTAAGATAACATCAACTTACTTAGCCTAGAACTAAGCAATAAGAATAAGCACATGCATGATTATAGAATCAAGATAGACAAATCACCAGAACCAACATTAACATATTCAATCATTCTTGAGATACATAGAGTAAGATTCATCACCGTCGAGATGGCCTACCTTGATGGATCAACTCTTACACCAATGGTTCTTGAAAGTCAACTAGAGATCTATTCTAACGGGGCAAGCCCTGGTGGCTCTAACTCACGAATCTGTTGTCCCTCTGTTGCCTCCTCCTCGGGGTACTGATCGCGGCTAGGGGTTACAAGTATATATAGGGGTTCTACTCGTGAAGGACTCGGTTTCTAGCAAATAAGTCATGTTCTCTCTGGTTTCTGGACAGTATTGCGCCGATCGGCGCAAGCCATGTTCTCTCTGGTTTCTGCTCCGAGTCGGTTCCTCTATCTTCCATAGCTACTAAGTGGGCCTTTTCATTCGAGATAAAGTCTTGTATCACACATCGAGATCTTGAAGTTCCATAAATCTTCTAAGCAAATATCTTCAAGTGTCTTATACAGATAAACTTCCATAAACATCAGATAAACTTCCATCGGAATGGGCCTCGGTCACTTCTGTGGGCCAAAATACCCTTACGCCGATTGGCTCATGGGCTGGCGCCGATCGGCGCACTGGGCTTCTTCAGTGCTTTTCGTCAGTTCTGGATTCCTGTCTTGTCCAGCATCACTTTAATAGCCAATTTTACCTATTTCTGCAATAAAGCTCCAAAACAACGCATATAGAAATATATAGGTAATATCATAGGTAAATGGCCTAAATTAGTATCAATTATACTCTAATTGGGGTGATATTCATATATAAAAGGGGCACTTGGGAATTGCCAACAGTTCCCCCACACTTAAACCTTTGCTCGTCCCGAGTAATGTAAAAGAGAGAAAAATCAAAGAACATACACTTCTTATCATGAAAGATATCTTAAATCAGCAAATGTTGAGCATTGTTCAATTGTAGTGTATTTCATATTGGTATTCAGCAAAATAATTCAAATATGGGCATAAAGCTCAAAGTTTCTCCCCGAAGCAAAAGATCATGTCCAACTCACAAATTATAACTTTTCCACACATTTAAATCACTTAAAAGATTGTTGTGAACATAAAGAATCTATCTTCCAAATAATCCAAGGCAATAACTCATCTTTAAAATCACTCAACCTATATACTACATCATAATGATCAAATAATTAAATGTAAGGCATATATGAGTAGCTAGGTGAGATAATTCAAGGATTGTAAACATAAATCAACAATATATTGTAAAGCTAGGAGATTATTCTTTATTGGAATTACAAAAACTTATCAAGATGGCCAAAGAAAATTTAAGAAATGACTCACACTTTGGATATGTGGACATGTGCATCAAAAATTTGATCTTGGAAGAAAAGGAAACTCCAATTATCAGATTGCACATTGTTGGAATGATTCATGACTATATTAGTATGAATTTCGAGAATAAGCATGTCATATACCATCCCCCAACACACAACAGAGCTTTTCTCTTTTTTTTCATCATTTTTCTCTTTTTTTATTTTGCTCTCTACTGTGCCGATCAGCTCAGACTGCACCGATCGGCTCTCAACCTAAAATCACCAGCTTTTGTTGGTATTTGATTCATCTGGCTTCAAAATTTATTCAAAGTTCAAATATAGCCAGGAACATAGGATGTGGTCAAGGAATGATACTCAACAAGACTTTGTTTTTAAAATAGAATACTCAGCAGAATTGGAGATTTGCATGAGTAATTCAATGCTAAAAAGATACACAAGGATTTGGCCATCCTAGTAAAGTTCATACCAAAAAGAATTAAATCCTAACCGAACTCAACCATCAATTTAATGTTTATCTTTATATCAAAGGTTCATGAGTATTGCTCAAAATATGGCATTGGTAGTGAGGATCTTGGAAATAATAAATTCCAAAGTTCACAATATGAAAATTTATTTATAAAAAGATTGGTACCAAGTTATCATCACGAATTGGACAATGCAAATGAAGCACATGGGTATTCAGAATTGCTCCACATAAGAAATATTTGCTGAATAATAATTAAGTGTAAGTTCAAAATTTTATTCAATGCTCAACATTATTCGATCTTCATCAACACTTTTTAAGAAAGAATAGGTAATTCAATTCTTCTAAAAGAGCATAACCGCCACCATTATATTAAGATCAAAACTCGAATACATGGTGATGATTTTCGCACACACTTGCATGAAAATAAAACTACTACTAAAACACATGCATGAAAATAAAACTACTACTAACACACCTGTATGAAAATAAAACTACTACTAACACACATGCATGAAAATAAACACACCCGATACATGGTTTCCCAACCCGCTCACACACACATAAGCAAATAAAGAAAAAGATTGCAAAAGATAAAGAAAACGCAAACTGGAAAACCGATACATATGCCCACTTCTAGGCACTCTAATCAAGCGGAGGTGGAGATGGTGGCTGATCAAGGCCATAGCACCGCGCCTTGAGTTGCTCGAACTCCTCCACCATCGCATCGTGGTTGTTCCTTCATTGGGATGTGGCGTCCTCCACGTGCTCGATGTAATGCATGTTGTTGTCGAGGTACCCCTGCATGGGCACGAAGAAGTCTGCACCGGGCACCGGAGGCACCACAGGTACCTGTCCTTGGTACCTATAGTCAACGCCTGTGCTGAAGTAGGGTGCGCCGACCGGCACAGTGGGCTGTGAACCGCCCGCTGCGTCGCTCCACCCTGTCTGGTATTGCTGAGGCTCTTGGTGTGACCCCCATCAGTTCCACTCACTGCCGGCTATTGTAGATGTCGCCGGTTGTCGAATCCGTCCACGGCGGTCCCTGAGAACTTGGCCCCCCTCCAGGAGACCATCCTCAAGCCAGTTTCCTCCCTCTAGCTTGCGAGGGAGAACAACACCTAGCTCCGCACACGGGAGCCTAATGTTGGTGCCACCAACATGGAAGCCGACGCGAACACTTCCCGTGACAATGTTGCCATGAGTCATATTCTCGCCAATCTCTGTCGCGAGCTCCCACTTGTCTTCGCGTCCTCCCGGTGCATCGACGCCGCAGACGTGGGCTGCCAAGCATTGAAGATAGCCCCCAAAGGTCAACTTCTTGCTCTTCTTGCCCCTCTTCTCGAACCAACCCCGCACCATCGCCGACATAGGGTTGCAGTGAGACGGGCTCACGATGGCGTTGAATAGCCACCGCAAGTCCGCATCGGTGACGTTGCTGGAGTCAACCTTGTCGCATGTGCGCTCCGCCAACCACCGATGGAAGATTTGAATGGTCGGGTTACGGATGTTGCCGCGCTTCATCTCTTCGACGAACGTGAGCCGCCTCCAAAAGGAGTCCAACTCCCCACATCCTAAGATGCCGGCCACATCGACGTTGGTGTTGAAGCCGAAGGCTTGAGCCACTGCCTCCATGGTCACCATGTAGCTAATGTCGTGGATGCGGAAGTTGATGGCATCGTTGCTGTAGTCGTCGGAGCCGATCCTCATTGTAGAGGCAACCTCGGTGACGATGTCGATGTTGAAGTCCATGGGGAGATGGTTGAAGTCCACCCAGCCGAGGTTGTCTAACATCCTCCTTATGTCCTCCCACACGCCGATCGTGGTGAGAAAGGTCTCGTCCATGTTGAAGTTGGGGAGGAACCTTCCCCTCACCACGAGGTAGTGCTGTTGTTCCTCTGCGCTCAGGAGGGTGAAGCCCTCCTCCACCGTGTGCCTCACAAATGCCGGCGATGGCAGTGATCTGGGAACCCCACGGCTTCCCGCCATTTGGCTCCTCATAGCATGCCCCGTTGGAAGGGGCGCACCGGAGATGGAGTGGCGGGTGCGGATCTCATATGTTGCCGCTGCCGAGCCGGTGGATGCACCACCCACCGACATGTCGTTGTGAGCACCGGAGCCCCCCCTAGATGAGGAGTCACCGCTCGATTCACTGTTGCCGTCAGAACTGCTTCCCCGGCACAGCCTCTTGCCCAACTTGCCGACGGAGGAGCGGAGACAATCCATCTGCGAGGAATGCGGAACGTGTGCGAGATCGTGGGTAGTTGGGAAGGTGGAGAGATTACCAGGATGGTGTGCCAAACTGGGGGCACCTGGCCTCCCTTTTATAGTGTGGGAAACTTCTAGCAGAAGGACCCGCTAAAAATTTCCAAAATTTAGGGCTGCGCCGATCGGCGTGGTCACTGCATCGATCGACACATTTCAAATTTTGAATTCTTTGACCGCTCTGGATCCTGATTCTCCTCCCTTTCATTGCTTCCATCCTTTTCATCTTTTCCTTGTACACCATGTTGGCTGGTAGGGGAATAGCACGAAATCCCGTTGTCTTGATTGACTGCGCTGATCAGCTCTGGCCAGCGCCGATCGGCACGCCATCTCTTTTTCAGCTTTTGTTCAATTCCATGTCTCCTCTTCACTAGAAACCTGCATAAAAATCATACCTGTTCCTAAGAATCAGTGCCTGCGGAATATGTCGCCAATTTGGGCATAGCATGGGTACCAGCGCCGATTGGCGCAGGAGTGCGCTGAACGGTGCAAGTTCCTTGCATCTCGTCTTCTGGTCTGGCTCTGATCCTGATGCCTTTTGTTCATTTCTTTCAGCTAATATCCATTCTTCCCAATGTTCCTGTAGCATTGGCACACGAAGCGGGGCCCATCTGGTGATAGCGCCGATCGGCGCAATGTCTCGCACCGATCGGCGCAGTGTCCATTTGTTGCTCCTGGCCCCTCACTTCTTCGCTAGATGTCGTTCTTCATCTGAAAATTGATGTGCTGGTTGGCTTTCAGCTCCTCTTCCATTCTAGGCATCGTTAGCCTTCAGTCCTGACTTGTTATCAATGCACCGATCGGCGCATGAGTGCGCCGAACGGCGCAAGCTCTGTTCATTCCTGTTTTTGGTCTTTTTCTTTTATTCATGCATTGTTAGTTTACAGACGACACAGGAGCACACAACACAGGAGCACACAAGGATTAAGAACACACTTTTTCTCATTCTTTTATTCGAGAGATTGTTTTTTTACAAGAAAGCAAATTAAAAACACCGGGTTGTCCTCCCGGCTAGCATTAATTAACTAAATGAGACGGGTTTCCCTCCCGCAAGCATTAAACAACTTCTAAATCTCCTGACAATTACGTTGCCTCCCAAGAGCGCTCTAGTTATTTAGAGGTCAAAGAGCTTGACATCCCCACGAGTAATTAATCCTTAGTGTCGCAGTGCGGGGTGTAAGACCGCGACACTACAAGGTTCACTTATCTTAATAGCTCATATACCTCGGATGACCTATCCTTACATTCCCTCCAATTACTCTCGATGCCACGGTGCCTCGGTGTCTTGTACCTCTTTACTTCATCAATAGCATGACACTCTTCTCCCCTTTGGTGAAATTTGAAAGAGTAGGTAGTTCCACTTATATCAAAGCTTATCTCACCACTCCCAACATCAATACTTGCCTTTGCTGTCCTCAAGAGGGGTCTGCCTAAGATCAACGGGGTTCTCGTCCTCTTATCCATATCAAGCACAATAAAATCAACAGGGACGATGTGATTTCCAATTTGAACAGGCACATCCTTAGCAATTCCATCAGGGAAGCGTACAGACTGGTCGGCTAACTCCAAACACATACCCGTAGGCTCCAATTCAGGCAAATTGAGACTTGTGAATATATGACGGGGCATAACAGTTACACTTGCCCCAAGATCGCACAAGCACCTATCAAATATCCTTGTTCCGATTATGCATTTGATGCTTGGTGATCCAGAGTCAGGTTTCTTCTCAAGTGCAACATCATTGATTGCCTCCGTAAGTTCCTTAGTGACCTTCACAACCTCTTTAGAAACTAGAGACTTCTTGTTTTGCATCATGTCCTTAATGTACTTAGCATAGGTAGGTACTTGAATAGCATCAACAAGAGGGACATTGATGTAAAGCTTCTTCATAACATCGACGAACCTTGCAAATTGCTCATTGTGTTACCGCACTCTTTCTGTCTTTGTCAGCAGTTGAGTATCCAAGAACGTGGTAGGGCCATGATCTTCTGTTTCTATACCCATTTTCAGTCTAGAGAGGTCAATCTCTTCCTCACGCCGATCGGCGCAATGAGTGAGCTGATCGGTGCTAACAGTACCATCGTGCCGATCGGCGCCAGTGGTGAGCCGATAGGCGCGGGTCTTCCTTGCTCCCGCAGAGTGCTCTAGATCTTCTATTTGCTTTCCTGACCGTGTAGCTATTTGCCTTTAACTGCTCTGTAGACATTGTATTACCAGGAATAACCCCTTTGTTGCCTTGAATGGCCTGTGATAACTGTCCCATCTGTTGCTCCATAATCTTGGTATGCTTTAAAATCTGCTCATTAGAGCTCCTAATTTCTATCACCTTGTCATTAATCCCTTCAAGAACCCGATCAACCTCCTTGAATTTATCTTGATTGTCCTTGTTGATCTTTTCTAGAGCTTGAAGGAACTCATGAAATTGGAGAGGAAGCGGCATAGAGTTTTGCATGGACGAACTAGGAGAGAAAGAACTCCTTTGTTGCTGATTTTGGGGTTTCCATCCACTATTCTTTACATATTCTAGCATCTTCATCTCTCCAGGGCAATCTTTCTGCACATGGCCGAATTCTCCACACTCGTCACAAGTGGAGCGTGATTCTGCTAGCCTGAGTGACTCTTCCTTAGGGATATGAGAATTATTGTCCAACCTTCTTTGAATAGCATCAAGGCGATCCATAACCAAGTCTTCATGAGTCTTCTCAATCACGCTCTTTGCTACTCCTTTAGAAGGTTGTAGGTTCCTTGAACTTCTCTCACTATCCCATGATTGATTTTCAACTAGCAATTTGATCAATTCCATAGCTTGAGTGGGAGTGTTTGACATGAATGAACCCGCAGCTGAAGCATCTAAGTGTTGATGGGAGGGGGTATTCAATCCCACGTAGAATCTCTCAACAGTTTTGCCAACTGTAAGACCATGATGAGGGCATGCATCCATATATTCATTGTATCTTTCCCAAGCTTCTCCAATGCTCTCATCAATATTCTGCGTAAATCCAAGAATCTTATTCTTCAAAGCTTGAGTCTTACTAGGAAGGAAGTATTTGGCTAAGAATGGAACTGCTAAGGTTTCCCATGTAGTCTTTACTGCGTTTTCCAAGCTATTGTACCATTGCTTAGGGCGTCAAACTATAGAGAAGGGGAACAACCGCACACGTGCTTGATCTCTGGTCAATCCTGCTACTTTGAATGTACTACAAACTTCTTGAAGCGCTGTAGATGCTGATTGGGATCTTCCGAACTTGTGAATGGTTGTTGTGCCACTAATCCGACGTACCTCTCTAGTTGATATGGAGCATGATCTTGAGTTTCTTTGAAATCTGTCTTGACAACCTTATCCAATTGAGGCTTGAAACTATTAACCAAGGGCTAGTCTACCATCGCTCCTGCTTCTGGATCTGCAACTGTGAATAATACTCGAGGGCTGGCACTGACTGGTTCTCTAGCTAAATCTCCAAGTGACTTGCTCCTCTTTTTCACTATTCTCTTCTTGCGTAAGTGCTTTTCTGGATCATCGGTGTAATTAGAGGGTTTGTTTGACTTAGGAACGTCCATACCTGTTAATTTCACTTAACAGCATATATGTACTAAAAAGACAAGTAAAGCACAATGACTAAACACTAATACATCAAACAATGTTTAAAAACCTGCTATGGTCCCTGGCAATGGCACCAGAAAAATGTGCTTGTTGGTTGTTACTATGCACCCACTTATATACCGCAAGAGGACGATGTACAGTTGTAGCACTTTTTCTCTTAGAGTATTCCAAGGTATTATCGAACCACTGAGACCTTAGGGATAATTAAATAAAGTTAACAGTAAAAGATCTAATCAAGGCTACTGTCAAGTTCAGGTTGTGTGAAGGGGAGACTGGCCAGCACAAAAATGCGCCAGACAACAATTCTATCATTGCACCGATCGGCGTACGGTTGAGCCGATCGAAACTATTGCGGATCAAGGTTGTGGACCTGATCGGTGCTGTTGTGGATCTAAGTTGTTGAGCTGATCGGCGCAGGTGTTGAGATACATAGAGTAAGATTCATCACTGTCAAGACGGCCTACCTTGACGGATCAATTCTTACACCAATGGTTCTTGCGGGGTCAACTAGAGATCTATTCTAACGGGGCAAGCCCCGGTGGCTCTAACTCTCAAATTTGTTGGCCCTCTGTTGCCTCCTCCTCGGGGTACCGATTGCGGCTAGGGGTTACAAGTATATATAGGGGTTCTACTCGTGAAGGACTCAGTTTCTAGCAAATAATTCGGTTGCGCCGATCGGCGCAGGATTGCACCGATCGGCGCAAGCCGTGTTCTCTCTGGTTTCTGCTTTGAGTCGGTTCCTCTGTCTTCTACAGCTGCCTTGTGGGCCTTTTCCTTCAAAATAAAGTCTTGTATCGCACGTCGAGATCTTGAAGTTCCATAAATCTTTTAAGCAAATATCTTCAAGTGTCTTGCGTAGATAAACTTCCATAAACATCAGATAAACTTCAATCGGAATGGGCCTGGGTCACTTCTATGGGCCAAAATACCCTTGCGCCGATCGGCTCATTGGCTGACGTCGATCGGCGCACTGGGCTTCTTTAGTGCTTTTCGTCGGTTCTGGACTCCTGTCTTGTCCAGCATCTCTTTAATAGCCAATTTTACGTGTTTTTGCAATAAAGCTCCAAAACAACGCATATACAAATATATAGGTAATATCATAGGTAAATGGCCTAAATTAGTATCAATTATACTCTAATTGGGGTGATATTCACATATAAAAGGGGCACTTGGGAAGTGCCAACATTGGCTAGGAGTCTCCACGAGTGGTGTGAACAATCTCTGTGAATAAGCTCTTGACAGGTAAGTGCTGGAAGGTGGAGGGTCCTGGCATCTGCGAAGTCGAAGAGTGTGAATGAGAGACAAACAACGCAGACATTAAGAAAGCTGACCCGGGGGAGAGCTCAGCTGAGGAAAGAGTCTATCCTGCTCCCCTTGTCGGTAGGACCTCTGAAAGTGACAGTCCGCTGGACTGAGCTGTCATCAAGGTAGTGAAGGGTCCTAGCTGAGTCGGCAGCTGCTGGTACTATGGAAGCACTGAAGGTCCTGGCTGCTGACTGGCCTGCCTCTGGGTCAACTCCGTAATCTGTGTCATCAGGGTGATAAGAAGTGCAGTCTATCTCAGTATCTCTGCCTGACTCCTGATGATGTCTGTCATCTAACGTCTGTCCTCAGCTATACTCTAGATGAACTCACCCAGGCGTCCTGCAAGCGCTGTCACAGTGACAACGTCCTCTGACTGTGAACTCGTCGGCGGGGGAGGTGCTCCTGTACTGGCTGACTCAGGAATCACCGTCTCTGGCTGAGCTGCTCGCTTGTGAGGTACTGGTGGTGACTCCTACTCCTCCTTCCCTGTCTGCTGGCTGCAGGCTGACAGTGATCCCCTAGGGACTCGAGGTGCATAGCTGGTGGTTGCCTCAGGGAATGTCTCATACTGTCCCTCTGTCACTAAGCCCATCCTCCTAAAGAGATAGCAGATATAGGGGCCGTAGACCAAGTGACGTCCTCCCACTCTCTCAGAGATAACCGCCTCCATCTCCCAAATCAGAAGACCTGCCAAGTCGAAGTGATGTCCCCTCAGAATTCCTTCAACTGCCCACTAGTGCAGAATTGTAAACTCCTCTCTATAGCCAGACCTAGGGATGATAGTCCTGGTGACTATCGCTCTCACCACCTTGGCCTCTACAGTGAGTCTTGCAGGGCCTCTCTCAAAGCCTGGAGTGTGTGGGGTTGGGAAAGAAATCGACACCATGTCATCTGAAGGTAGCTTCCCTCCATGAGGTCTATAGGGTGGTGCAAGTGTACCATAGGCACTCCTGTAAAGCTGGAAGTCTGAAGCCAGGAGTCCTAGGCTAGCTATCAAATCCTGTCTTGTGACCCGCTATGGCTTCCCTCTGAATAGAAACCAGAACTCTAAACAATCTCTGGCAACCCACAGTGTGGCGTAGAACTCTAGCACCACATCCTTCCTGAATTTGTGTGTAGCAGTAACTAGCTCTGCTAGCCATGGCAAGTACGTGAAGTAAAGCTCCATATCTGTGCCGGTGGCCTTCCTCATGGCCTCGTAGGTCATGTACTGTTGCGGCACGAAGAGTCTATCATTGCCTTTTAGGCCAAGGTAGCATCTCAGACCCTCTCCAATCCTCCTCTGGAGGCCAGTCTAGTACTTCTCTCTAGCAGCGGGGTCTCTAGGGACAGGAACCCACTGCTCGAAAGGCACCAAGCGAAGCGCCTTAAGGTCATTCGCAGGAACCTTAAGTATATCTGGCTCTCCGGCTACTTGTGCCAGACTCTGCAGCCTCCTCGTGCACACTGCATAGGTGCACCTTGGGTCTCCTACTCGGTGAGCTGTCCTCTGGGGAACCTGACTCTGAGGTCTCCTCCTCTAAGGTCTCCTCCTCTGACTCCTCCACCTGCTGCTTGGAGGATCTCTGCTCCGCAGTCCTCGACGATCTCTCCCGACAAGAAGTCGGAGAACGCTGCGGCCACGGTGGTGGTACAACTCTAACTGTCAGAGGTGCAGTCCCCAATCTGGTGCTCCTCCTGAGACCCTGATCCTCAGCTGGTTGACTGATCCTCAAACATGAGCCAGGTATCCTACGTGACTGCTCCATGGCCACCAGGTACCTAGCAACCCTCTTGGCTCTATCTGACTCTGGATCCAACCTTGGTCTCTTCTTGCTCTTGGGCTTCTCAGGCATCTTCCCTTTGCTCTTGTCCTGTCCTAACCCTGCCATCACTGCTGCTACAAACTGCTGTCACTGTACACACGTAGGTATAGATAGGATGAGCATAGACACTAATACATCTATAAGCAAAGCACCGCTAGGAAAGAATGCGCAATCGAAACCTTATACCTGAATGAAGGACATGGTCACTAGGCAAATATGCAAAGTAACAATAGTGATCATCGACTATGAGTGGCTGGTGTGAGTTATCTAGTGTGCAGTCAAATAACAGGCAATTACTCTAACTGCAGACCAAACAGGAGACAAACCCTAGACATACAATTAACAGATAATCAATGTGTTAATTGCAGACTAGGTTGAGCTAATTAACCAACTAACGCAACTAATGATAGAAATTACATCTCATTGCATTAAATAGGTCAATTACTCGAAATTAGGGCATACGACGATGAATTTGGAGAAGGCTCAATACCCTGGGGAGTCCGAAGTCGAGAAACCCGGAAGACACGCAACCGATCGCCTAAAAGCTAAGATTTTAGGCTTGCCGGCAATGGAGAGAAGGAGCAAGTCTTGTCCTCGCAATCGTTAGGGGTGAGGCTTAGCTTTGTGGACTAGGACAGCATGCACGCGTGATTTTGAGCAGAGGGTGGCGGCAGCGCACGTCAGTGAGGTAGCAGCGAAGGCGAAGGTGTGCGGCAACAAAGGCGGCATGGGGTTGCGGGCGACCGAGGGCGCGCGCGGGAGAAAGTGCGGCAGGGGGAAGAGGGTTAGCGTAGGTGCGTGGCGGAGCGAGTGCGGCAGCTCGTTGATAGGGGCAAGGTCACGGCATGCGGCGGCTTCGGCGGAGACGGCGAGAACAAGCTCTCGGCTTCGGGGTTAAACGGGGAAGAGAACAACCGAATTGATTTTGACCTAGGTCAAAACTCCCACAGACGGCCGAGATTAAAAGAGGAAAAGATCAACGGTCATAGATCGGGAACGCATTGCGTGATCAAGTATAGTGACCGGACAGTACGGTCTTTAGACCGGACTGTCCGGTCAGTTCAGGGCCTATTGGCCTTTGAGCAGACCGGACGATATGGTCTCTAGGACCGTTCTGTCTGATCTCTTCGACCAGACTCCCTCTAGACACTGTGCACAGTGCCACTGACCGGACTGTACGGTCTAGTGATCAGACGGTACGGTCACTACCAGAAATTTGTTGAATCATGGAATCTCTCCATTTTCCAAGTGCCCTCGCTAAACACTCAAATAAACATTGCACTTGAAATATAGAGGTAACTCTCAAACACTCTTTTTCAAATAGTGGCACCCTGTGGCCTTAGAATTTTTGCAAATGCCAAATGAAGAATCGAGCAATAAAGAGCCAAGGCAAATAAGAACCAAATGGGTATGTATGAGCCTTAGTCCATGAACCACATGAGTAGATTTAACCTCGGAGTTCATAAGAGCTTGCTCAGTGGGCATGAAGCACAATCCTTTCCTTTGGTGACACTTATGGAGATGTAATCTCATATAGAGTATGAGGCACAAATATCTCCAAGTGGGACAAGCCTCCTTTGTGTTTCCTATATGATGCATGCAGCAAGCATTTTACATATGCAACAAAAGTAAACATGCCATGTGAATGCAAGCAATATTAAAATCAAGACACAAAGGAAACTTAACAATGTCAAGTTTGAACCCCTCCCAAGCTTACTCACTATAAGCCATGCCCTTACCTTGAGAGAAGTCAAACAACCATCTCAAGCACTCCCCCTTGCTTATAGCTATCTTGGATGGGTTAGACATTGACTAATTTTTATGTGTTTTTCTTTTAGTACTGCAAACCAATACTTCACTAAAACTCGTGGAACTTTATTAGTTTAAACAAATATGTATTAAACTTTAGTCTTTACCTTGCATTTCCAGACCGGTTGGTGGCCGCTTTTGGGTTTTATCGGCCGCCAACACCTCCCCAAGCTTAAACCTTTGCTTGTCCCGAGGAAATTAAAACTTAGAGATGATGGATCAAGAGTTGCTTCGATATTAGCGCCCTGCAAATATCAAGTGCACAAACCCATACTCCAACACAATATGGGTAAGTGTAAACCAGCACAACTTGGTCACTAAGTCATTCTCATTGTACAGCGGGGCTTATTCGCATTTTATAACCTTGTCATGAGCGGTTGAAGTCTAGAATGGCTAGTTTAGACTTTTTCATGCGATCTCCTACTTGATCATGAGTCCAAGGTTTTTATAATGTTGCATAAGGTGGAAATTCTTCCATCTTCGTGTAATCTCCCACTATGACTCTCATCTCTCAAAAAGTGTATTTCCTTACAAAGTGCTCATCCTACATTCTAAAAGCTTGTCTTATATGTGGAGCTTGGTAGGAGGGAACATCTAGCATGCATATATTGTTAAGTTAAGAGATGGTCCTCACGAAAAGACTTTGCACTTCCTCATTCCAATCATTTAGAGATAATGTCCTGGGGAGAGGGAGAGAATGGACTCACGCGAAGTAGTAGGGTAGCACAATTGCAAAAGCCTTGGGTACAAATTAGTCCCAAGGGCTGGATTTTTGTGCTAGAGTGAAAGGATGGTTCTTTCTTTTGCTCAAAGATATTTCTGAACCTTGAAGATTTTTGATATTGTACATCCATGAGAGTTTATAAACTTTTCTTTATTTTTTTTCTTCATTTCTTTCTTTCTTTTTCTTTCAGCTCTCATGGTGTAGGGGGGCTAATTCAATTCTTCAAATATTTTTGCAAAAAATTTTCTGAGCATTTATTGGAGAGAACCAAAATCTTTCTTATAGGATCAAAGTTTCGCAAAAGGAAAGATTTTTGGCTGGCATGCTTGGTGAAGTGGATGCTTGAATCTGAAGTGGAGACCGCATAACCAAGCATGATTAGTTGAGAACTCAAAGATAACACGAAGGAAAATGATTGGCTTTGGAAGTGCATTGTGACAACCCTACTCCGAAAAATAGAGTATGCCGTACAGGATCGCCTCAGGAGATGATTAACGAAGTAACCATACATAGTATCCGCACATGAACATTCATCATTTACAAAGATACATTACTAAATGCATAATATTACAAGTTTGAGAGTTGAAGCAGAAGCAATTCAGATTACATTATAATACATATGTCCTTGGTTTATATTACACAATGGTGCGGAACAAAAAGATGACAAAATGCAACGTCGATCACCTAAGTGAACCATGTCGGCCCTATGGCGGTGGCTCACTCATCATGGTTAGGAGAGCTAGGGACCCATTCAATGGTGCAATTCTGAAGCTCCTCAAACCACTTTGTTACAACAATCACAATAAGTGGCTTGAGGAAATCCTAAAAAACAACATAATCACAAAGCCTGAGTATCTAACATACTCCGCAAGACTTACCCGTCAAAAGGTTTACTAAAACCGACTCCTAATATGCAGGAGGACTGACCGGGCTTGCTTGATAATTGCATAAAAAGCACCTATTAATTCTATGCTGCAATTTTATTCTCTAACCAAGATTTTAGTTGCTTGATGTCAGAAAAATAAATGTACTGACCTTAGCGAGCTGCTAAGACTTGTACAAAGGTAAAGAGCAATACAACATAGCGATATGTAACCATGGAGTAAATAAATTTTAGAATCATAACCAATCTTCTTTACTTAAATTATCATTGCCGCTTCTCGAACAAGAGGTACTCATAACCGCGAGGGATGGCAATTTGAATTGATTTACATCCTGTAGGAGAAAACCCAAGTACACGACATACGCATCATTTAAGAACACGTATGGCCACCATTCACGAGATTGCTATAAAGTCGATCTAGGGCCATTGATCCCAAGTATACGTCCTGATCAGGACATCACCATCCTGGATACGCGCATATCATGGCCTTCCCCAAGTTACAAGTCGTTACCAACTTGGTCGTCACGTTCATCTCGGATTCAGCCGATACCCCTTCATGGTTTTGATGATATCTCCCACATCCTGATGTGGACAAGGGTTCCCGATCTTGCGAATGGTTCTAGATACGTTGATTTGGTCGGAGGCGACACACAAATCGAGCCGGCTTCAGAACATCACATTCTAAACCCCGCAATCGCAGCACGACGTCTCCTCTGGTTATCAACCGTCCTAAAATGATTGACCTCACCGAGAAGGCTAATCCCTGCCTGCGAATCAAGAACACAAGCAAGAACAAAGAAGAAGGCAACACAATTGCAGATGTATTATGAATCTCACAAAGTTGGGGTCTCACAAACCGTGATGACGGCGAAACTGTTATGAACAGAATAATCTAAGCAAAACCCGAACCCTAATGGTGTGGTGGCTGCTGTATATGAAGACCCTAGGGTCGTGAAAGACCCTCTGGACATGCCCCTAATTGGGCTCAACTATATACAAAGCCCAAAGGCCAAAAACAGGCAACACAGCACCAAAACAGATTCTGAGGTCTCTCTTGTTTCGACAATTCCCGATGACTCCGGATGAATTTTAATATGAGACCGGCGGCATTGGAAAGGTCTTCTTCTTATCTTTCCGTGAATATGTAGAACGTCCAAATCCGAGTCGGTATGCGTCCTGGGCCTCCGTTTTAGTGCAGACTGGTCCTGAGCCCCAAAACAGACTCGATGTCGGTTTTGGTTGGGCCTCCACTTTGGCTTCCACGTCCTTGCTGGTCCTCCACGTCTCCAAGTCCTTCTCCCATCATCTCTTGGTCCTCTCCATGGTTTCTAATTACAATATAATTATTAAGTAGCAAACCATTCTCAAAAGTGATATATAATGAAGAATGTAGGAACGAGCTCACCTCTAAATTTAGTCGTCGTGCACGAGCTCTAGTCATTGGACCTTGCAAGTCCAGAATTGGAGGAGTGTTGCATGTATCCTTAGGAGTGATGTCCTCATCATCCTCCCCCTCTTGAAGTGGAGTCATCCACGACTCAAGCTCATTCTCTTCTCCCAAGTATGGTTTTAAATCTGAAATATTAAAAGTAGGACTAACCCAGAACTCGGGAGGCAACTTAAGTTTGTATGCATTATCATTAATCTTCTCAATTATTTTGAAACGACCATCAGCTCTAGGCATTAATTTAGACTTTCTCAAATCTAGAAATCTATCCTTTCTCAAGTGTAACCACACTAAATCTCCTACATCAAGTTTTACTTCTTTTCTACCTTTAGTACTAGCAATTTTATACTTTTCATTCATCTTTTCAATGCTAAGTCTAGTGGTCTCATGCATTTTCAAAATAAGTTCAGCACGCTCCTTAGCATCAACTTGAACTCTCTCATGAATAGGTAAAGGAAGTATATCAAGTGGAGTACGGGGATCAAAACCATACACTACCTTGAAAGGACTTACCTTGGTAGTAGAATGTGTTGCCCGATTATATGCAAACTCAACATGAGGCAAACATTCTTCCCATTGCTTCAAATTTTTCTTCAAAATAGCTCTCAACATAGTACCCAAAGTGCGGTTCACCACCTCAGTTTGTCCATCAGTTTGTGGGTGACAAGTTGTAGAAAACAACAACTTTGTACCCAACTTATTCCAAAGCGTGCGCCAAAAGTGACTCAAGAATTTTGCATCACGATCTGAAATAATAGTAGAAGGCATACCATGCAAACATACAATTTCTTTGAAAAAGAGGTCAGCAATATAACTAGCATCATCAGTCTTATGACATGGTATAAAGTGTGCCATCTTAGAAAATCTATCCACAACAACAAAAATACTGTCACTCCCCCTCTTAGTCCTAGGCAGTCCTAAAACAAAGTCCATAGAAACATCCGCCCAAGGAATAGAAGGAACAGGAAGTGGCATGTATAAACCATGTCGATTCAAGCGAGACTTAGCTTTTTGACATGTAGTGCAGCGAGCAACAAAGCGCTCAACATCTTGGCCAAAAGAAGTGTGTGGCCAAAATATCCTCCGTCTTTTTGGCACCAAAATGACCCATCAATCCACCTCCATGCGCCTCCTGTAACAACAAAAGACGAACGGAACCAACTGGAATGCATAGGCAGTTAGCTCTAAACAAGAATCCAACATTCAACACAAATTTATTCCATGCACGACCTTCTTTACAATGCAGCAGTACATCCTTAAAATCAACATCAGTAGCATATTGTTCTTTAATTGCCTCAAGTCCAAAAATTCTACAATCAAGTTGAGACAATAAAGTATAGCGCCTAGATAAAGCATCAACGATCACATTATCCTTCCCTTTCTTATGTTTAATAATGTAAGGAAAAGACTCAATAAACTCAATCCATTTAGCATGTCTACGGTTCAAATTACATTGAGAACGAATATACTTTAGTGATTCATGATCAGAATGAATAACAAATTCTTTGGGCAACAAATAATGACGCCACGTCTCTAATCAATGTACAAGTGCATACAATTCCTTATCATACGTGGAGTAATTCAAAACAGGCCCAGTAATTTTCTCACTAAAGTATGCAACAGGTTTACTATCTTGCATCGAAACACCACCAATGCCTATACCACTAGCATCACATTCAAGCTCAAAAATCTTATCAAAATTAGGTAAATGCAGCAATGGTGCATGTGTAAGTTTATCCTTCAAAGCATCAAAAGACTCATGATGTACCTTACCCCAATGGAAATCGATGCCCTTCTTTGTCAACTCATGCAAAGGTGCAGCAATGGTGCTGAAATCTTTGACAAAGCGGCGGTAGAAACCTGCAAGACCAAGAAAACTCCTCACCTGTGTGGTAGTTTTTGGTACAGGCCAGCTCTTTATGGCTTCAATCTTCACCTCATCCACCTCAATTCCCTGTGTAGTCACAACATAGCCAAGAAAAGAGACTCGATCCGTGCAAAAGTTGCACTTCTCAAGGTTACCAAATAAATGTGCATCTCGTAAAGCATCAAAAACAGCACACAAATGATTCATATGTTCATATATGGATTTGCTATAAATCAAGATATCATCAAAGTAAACTACCACAAATTTGCCAGTGAAAGCTCTTAAAACCTCATTCATCAAGCGCATGAAAGTACTAGGTGCATTAGTTAAACCAAAAGGCATTACTAACCACTCATATAATCCAAATTTGGTTTTGAAAGTTGTTTTCCATTCGTCTCCAAGTTTCATTCTAATTTGATGGTAGCCACTACGCAAATCAATTTTAGTGAAAATTATAGCACCACGTAACTCATCAAGCATGTCGTCTAGCCTAGGAATAGAATGACGATACCTAATAGTTATATTATTAATGGCTCTACAATCCACACACATACGCCAAGTACCATCTTTCTTAGGAACCAAAAGTACAGGAATAGCACAAGGACTAAGTGATTGATGAACATACCCACGATCCAAAAGGTCTTGAACTTGTCGTTGTATCTCCTTAGTCTCCTCAGGGTTGGTCCTATAAGCAGCACTGTTTGGCAAAGTAGCACCTGGAATCAAATCAATTTGATGCTCAATCCCTCTCAAAGGTGGCAATCCCGGGGGTATCTCAGCTGGAAAAACATCCTTATACTCCTGCAAAAGGTTAGTGACAGCAGGAGACACAGCACTAGAAGCAATATCATCAAGCGAAAACAAAGTTTCTTTGCATATCAAAGCATAGCAAATATCATCATTATCAGAAATTTCAGCAAGCTCAGATTTTGTTGCAAGACATGAACGACCTTGTAATTCAATTCCAGCACCTTTAGAACTTGAAGAATCATTAACATTAGTAGGTGTAGAATTAGAATTAACAGGTTGTTGAATTTCAGGACCTTTATTTTTCAAACTAGCAGCTCTTTCTAAATCAGCTTGTACAATTTCAGTAGGGGCCATTGGTAACAAAGTAATTTTAGTTCCTTTATGCATAAAAGTGTACTTATTACTTCTACCATGGTGTACAACATCATTATCAAATTCCCAAGGTCTACCCAATAAAATGAACATGCTTGCATGGATACGACATCACAATCAACAGAATCCACATAAGAACCAATGGAAAAAGGAACTCTGCAAGTTTGTATTACCTTAGCTCTGCCAGAGTCGTTTAACCACTGAATGTAGTACGGATGTGGATGTGGACATGTGGTCAAAGCAAGCTTGTTGACCACATCAGAACTCACCAAGTTATTGCAGCTTCCTCCATCAATGATGACACGTGCTCGGCGGTTCTTGATGACGAAGAAAATCTGGAACAAGTTGTGGCGCTGCATCGTCTCGAGCTGATGAACTTGTGTGCTAAGGACACGTTGAACAATAATGTTCATGTATCCCGTGGTGTCTCCACCTCCATGGATGAGGTCACTGCTGGTGGCAGCGACGTCCTCCTCCTCATCCTCCACATCGGAGGTGCTCATGTAACCGCCATCGTCTGTCATCACATATGCCCGCCTACTTGGACAATCTTTCTGCACATGACCAAGTCCATGGCAGCGGTGGCACTGAATCCCTGTAGTGCGCCCTGTCGAAGCAACAGAGGAGGCACTACTAGCTGGTACCTACACAGAAAGTTTACCTGAGCGCATAAAAGGTGCAGGGGCTGATCTTGGGGCTGCAGAAACAACACTGGTTCCCTTGGTAGCTGCTGGTGGGGGCGGCCGAAAAGATGGCCTGGGCAGCCCCGAAGTCCCCCTCGAGCGTGGGGGGTAGGAGTTCCTTGACTTGCTGTACTCCTCAAAAGTCTGGAAAAGTCCCTGTGATTCTTTCTCTGCAAGAATAGCATACTGGGAACACTGGGTGAGGGTATAATATTCTTTATAATCAAGGATGTCCTGAATTTCTTTTCTTAAACCAGAATAAAAGCGACAAATCTGATCCTCTACTTTTTCAACTACATCACAACGAATCAAACCCTTCTGAAGCTCACTAAAGTACTCCTGAACAGTTTTATCTCCTTGTTCTAAACGCTGTAGTTTATTACGAATCTCTCTATAAAAAGAAGGAGGAACAAAATGATCACACATTGCTACCTTAAGTTCTTCCCAAGTAGTAGGCAAATCAGTTTCAGCAGCTAGACCAATCCACCAAACAATAGCAAAGTCCTTAAACTCACTAGTAGCTTGTCTAACTCTATGTTGTTCAGGAACAAGGTGGGCATTAAATTTCTGTTCTACAGTCATCTCCTAATCAAGATAAACATCACCATCATACTGACCCTAAAACGAAGGAATTGAAAACTTAATTTTGGCATACGGGTCATCTGGAGCATAGTTACCTTGTGGACGACAATTGTAGTTATAGAAATGACCCATACCTTGAGTATTATGTTGCAAACGATGTCATAATCGTGTAGTCCTTGTAGCTGACCTATCCACGGTGCCATCAGCCTTATACACCGTGTCTTCATCATGGACGTCTTCAACGTCGTTGTTGTTGTTATTGGTGTTCGTATTGTTGGTTTTAGGAGCGGTCTCCAACGCAACAACCAGATCGGTTAACTTAGAGACCCGCTTCTCTAATCGCTCGATGCTTTCTCCAATGTGAAGCTTGCTGACCGCATCAGTAACGGCTCTAGTGATTGTCTCTGCCAAATCACTCTGAGTAGCCTGCAAAGCTTTCTGGAGCTGCTCTTGGCTCACGCACTCAGCAAATTGTGAGGGTGAAGCCATCTCTCCGTCGTCACTTCCTGCCATCACAAACACCAAAACAGGAAACAAATAGTGAAGGTTATCCCTACAAAACAGCTAAGTAGTGGTGCCTCTCAACACAGCAAAAGGAGACTCCTTACAAAGCTCTTACAAAGTTCTGAAAAGCAAAGCAAAGGATACCAGAGAGATGTGTTCCATGATTGCAAGGGTCACAAAATAACCTGTGTGCTGTCCAGAAGAAATATGTAGAGCTAGGAAGGCCAAATATATATATATATGAGTGGTACACAAATAAAAAACCGATAGTAAAGCTGAATAAGTGCTCAAGTAACTTGTCCCTAGTTGCTGGTCTAAGTATGTCCTAGAACAGTAGTGATAGCAAAGTAGAAATAATGAGACAAAGGCACAATAGGCGATAACAGGGGGCTAAGTGCAAAACAGCCAAATCCAGAAATTTCAGGGGGCTAGATGTAGCACTAGTAAAATCCCAAATTTCTTTTTTTTATTTTATTTTTTTGATATTTTTTCCAACTCAGTAACAACGGAGGAGAATCCACCAAAAATTTCAGCTCAAACAGAGGAAGGATGTGGCCTACAGAAAATCTTGAAGTTGGAGAAAACGTCGGGTTTAAACTTAAATCAATTTTTTCTTTATCTTCCCGATTTTTTTTGCATTTTTTTACGAGGGCACACAGGGCGTAGCCGAGTGTGGGTATGCTCAATTTTGAGTCAAGAATCTCCTGTAAAAATTTCAGCCAAAACGGACAACCGAGTGAAAAGTTATGCCCGTTTTACCGAAGGGGGGTCGGAGTCGGTTTTCCAGAAACCCGAGTCGGGTTAGGGGTCGAGTTTGGAATCGGGTAAGATTTTTTTTGGCGGCATGGATGCAGCGGAAAGTGAAATTTGTGGGGATTGGTCCGAGGTGTTTGAGGGTGGGTTTAGGGTGGGATTAGGGTGGGTGTATCGATCAATCAACCCTAGCACACAAAGCCGATAGAACAGAGGATGGTGAAGGGGATGGTGGCTAGGGTTGCAAGGGAAACACTACTGATGACAAAAGCACAAACTAAACCAGCGACTAAACAAAAACTAGGGTTGAAACTAAACACTACGGACTCTGAAATTGAAATATGCAAAGGCTAAACACGTGGTTATGGGCGGAGGGGAATTTTTTTTTTTGGCTTTTCTGTGGATGATAGGATGAACACAAAACGAAATGAACTAAGGGTAGTGCGAACCTGACGGTGCACCTGAAGCTCTGATTACCACTTGATGTGGACAAGGGTTCCCGATCTTCCGAAAGGTTCTGGATACGTTGATTTGGTCAGAGGCGACACATAAATCGATCCGGCTTCAGAACAGCATGTTCTAAACCCCACAATCGCAGCACGACGTCTCCTCTGGTTATCAACCATCCTAAAATAATTGACCTCACCGAGAAGGCTAATCTCTACATGTGAATTAAGAACACAAGCAAGAACAAAGAAGAAGGCAACACACTTGCAGATGTATTATGAATCTCACGAAGTTGGGGTCTCACAAACCGTGATGACGGTGAAACTGTTGTGAACAGAATAATCTAAGCAAAACCCAAACCCTAATGGTGCAGTGGCGGCTGTATATGAAGACCCTAGGATCGTGCAAGACCCTCTGGACATGCCCCTAATTGGGCTCAACTAGATACAAAGCCCAAAGGCCAAAAATAGACGATGCAGCACCAAAATAGATTCTAGGCTCTCTCTTGTTTCGACTATTCCTGATGACTCCGGATGAATTTTGATATGAGACCAGCAGCATTGGACAGGTATTCTTCTTATCTTTCCGTGCATATGTAGAACGTCCAAATCTGAGTCCGTATGCGTCTTGGGCCTCCGTTTTAGTGCAGACTGGTCCTGAGTCCCGAAACAGACTCAAAGTCGGTTTTGGTTGGGCATCCACCTTGGCTTCCACATCCTTGCTGGTCCTCCACGTCTCCAAGTCCTTCTCCCATCATCTCCTGGTCCTGTCCATGGTTCCTAATTACAATATAATCATTAAGTAGCAAACCATTCTCAAAAGTGACATATAATGAAGAATGTAGGAACGAGCTCACCTCTAAATTTAGTCGTCGTGCACGAGCTCTAGTCATTGGACCTTGCCAGAATTGGAGGAGTGTTGCATGTATCCTTAGGAGTGATGTCCTCATCACATTCGACGTCCAAACGAGGCGTTCTTTGATGTGTTCGAAAGGGGACGACGACGCTGTCGTTTTGTTTCTGGTCCTAGCTCCTTCATGCTGTGTGACCATGACAACGTGCTGCGCTACCTATTTTGGGCCAACTTGGCCATGTACCATGTCGGGCCTTAAGCCCATATTGTGGGCACCCCCTGGTCGCCCCCAACCCTAGGACGCCCTTGGTTCCTACATAAACTCAGTAGCCACCATCTTTTAGTTTCGGGTTTCGTTTAGTTCAGTTTTCTTGAGAGAAATTTGATCGAATTATTGTAACTGTGGCGACAAGTCCTTTTATACTAATCCAGGGCCCCTGTTCTTGTTCTATACCACTATGGTGATTACTCCTTTTGTGTTCAGAGCTTGAACCTTTTCTTGTGATTCGCTTCATCCATATTTGCAATTTCAGATTGCGTGTTTATCCTCTCTTGCTTGTGTTATCGATTTCGCTTGCAGGAACAATCAAGTTGTGCATGGTGTAACGGTTGCCTGGATGGATCGGGTCCGATTCAAGCCGTCTCGTCGATGACGGCACACAGGGTGTAACGTTGCACCCTGTGTGCCCTCGTCAAAAAATTCAAAAAAAATGGGGAAAAATAGAAAATAAATTGTGAAGTCAAAATAGCATTTTTGGTGAAACTTTGAGGTTTTGCCTACGCTTTGTTCTCTATCTGTTTGAGATGAAACTTCTTGTGGTTCCTTCTGTTGTGTTCCTCCATCACAGAAATATAGTGGAAAAATCATACAAAAAAAATCAAAATTTTGATTTGCACCCCCCCCCCCCCCCCCGCCCTGAAAATTTCTAAGTCTGTGAAGTCTGTTTTGATCCTTTCTGTATTTGCTATTGTTCTTGCTGTCACAACTGTTTTTGAACACGATTCTTTTGCCAGCAATTAGGACACTGCTTTGGACATTTATTCAGTGCTACTATCTATTATTGAATTGTGTTCTACTGACATACATATTAGCCTTCCAAGCTATACATAATGCAGCACAGGTTTCTTCCTTGCAACTGTTACACCCAAGTTCAACTATAGATTGTCCTGACCTGTTGGCCTTAGTAAGAACAATTGCAAGATTGTGATACATTGCTTCTGATATTGGTTTCCACTTTTTACACCCTCTGCTACCTACTAGTTGATAGGGCTAATCCTTTTGTTTAGTCTTGTCATTTGCTTTTAACCATGTCAGGGAAAGGGACACCTACAGATTCGGAGTCCCCTACAAACTTCAATGATTGCGTGTCCAAAGTTGAGCTTACGAAGCTTCTTGCGGACCAGCGTACATTCATGGAAACAAAGTGTGCTGAGTTGATGGGCCACATCAACACTGTTGCCAACCAAATTGAGGATGTTGAACGACGACCTCCACCTCAACGAGCTGCTGATGATGATGATTTTGACCGTGATGCAGACCGTCTTTGTTGTAATCAACACGGTATGGGAGGTAATAACAATCGTGGTAATACTGATACTTTTGTTAAGCCAAAATTTAACATTCCTTCGTTTGCTGGTAGTGCTGATCTTGAAGCAAACTTAGATTAGGAACTTGCGGTTGAACAAAAATTTAATTCTCATTTAGTTCCTGCTGCACATAGAGTTAGACTTGCTATTAGTGAGTTTACGAGTTTTGCTCTATATTGGTGGAATGATCTTTGCAATAATAATGCTGCTATACCCAACACTTGGCCTATTTTGAAACAACGCATGAAATCTTGTTTTATTCCTCCTTATTACCAACATGATTTATGTTTGAAATTACAATCTTTAACACAAGGTAGTAAAACAGTAGAGGAATATTATCAGGAATTGCTTATTGGTTTAGCATGTTGTGATATACATGAAGATGATGTTGAGACTAGTGCTAGATTTTTTGGTGGTTTGAACCGTGATATCCAGAATATTGTTGACTATAAAGAGTGGAATAGGTTCAGCCAATTGTATCATATTGCTTTTAAGGCTGAACGAGAAGTACAGGGATGCCTTCCATAACATTCTTGCAGGTCCAGCACTGAGCTATCTATCCAGCAACACACTGGAATAGAGAACTTGAAGAGTCATGTTGCTAAGCCACCAGCAACAACTCTTCCACTTGCGCCTGCTTCTGAAGCGCAATCATCTAGTATGCAGCACCAACACCAGAAGAAGGCTGCTACTTCTGGTGCTAGGAGCGGCTCCTCCACCACCATTATTTGCCACCGCTACCAGGGCATGGGACATGTCATGAAGGATTGCCCTAGTCGTCGTGCTTTCATCGCTACTGCTGATGGGTATGAAAGTTGTAGTGATGTTGAAGATGAATTTGCTCGTATGCCTAACCTTGTTGCAGATTCGATGGAGGATCAGGAGACTACCGCCATTGATTCTATTACTGCCACCGCGGGTTTTCCTAGCCTCATTCTATAGCGTGTGTTGACCACTCAGGTGGAACGAGAGGAAGAACAGCAATGCAACAATTTATTCTACATGTACCTCATTGTCGCGGACCGTCGTGTTCTCACCATCATTGATACAGGGAACTGTAACAACTTGGTTCTGATTTGGTAAGCAAACATGGCTTGACCACGCATGCACTACATTGGCCCTACCACATCAAATGGTTCAATAATAGTGGTACGGCACAAGTGACTCGGTCAGCATGCTTACACTTTTCAGTCGGTTCTTATCATGACTATGCTGATTTTAATGTTGTACCTATGCAAGCATGTTCGCTTTTATTAGGCCGTCCATGGGAATATGATACGGATGCTGCCCACCATGATAGAACTAATACATATACTTTCATGCATAAGGATAGGAATATTACTTTGCGACCGTTATTGCCTGCTGATATTAGAAATCATTTTAAACTGCTTGCTGAAAATACTGAGAACAAACATGATAACAAATAACTTTCTGATGTTAAACATAAGCCTATTCCGTTAAAGGGAGGTGCTTTTCTTGCTATGACATCTACTATTGTTGAACTTTGTGATAATCATGATGCACCTTGCTATACTATGCTTTGTCGTGATATATCTTCTATCAATGATCATGTATCTTGTACTTTGCATTCTGCTAGTACTAACCTTTGCAGGACATTGATGATGAGATGGAGTCGAGGGCGACTCCAATTCAAAAGGGGGAGGATGATAAGGACATCACCATGCTGGATACGCGCATATCATGGCCTTCCCCAAGTTACAAGTCATCACCAACTTGGTCGCCGTGTTCATCTCGGATTCAGCCGATACCCCTTCACGGTTTTGATGATATCTCCCACATGCGACGTCCAAACGAGGCGTTCTTTGATGCGTTGGAAAGGAGATGATGACGCTGTCGTTTTGTTTCTGGTCCTAGCTCTAGAAGGGTTGTGAGTCATGCTGTGTGCCCATGACAAGGTGTTGTGCCACCTATTTTAGGCCAACTTGGCCATGTATCATGTCGGGCCTTAAGCCCATGTTGTGGGCGCCCCCTTGGTTGCCCCAACCCTAGGACACCCTTGATTCCTACATAAACTTAGTAGCCACCATCTTTTAGTTTCGAGTTTTGTTTAGTTCAGTTTTCTTGAGAGAATCTTGATCGAATTATTGTAACTGTGGCGACAAGTCCTTTTACACTAATACAGGGCCCCTCCCTGTTCTTGTTCTATACCACTGTGGCGATTAGTCCTTTTGTGTTCAGAGCTTGAACCTTTTCTTGTGATTCGCTTCATCCATATTTGCAATTTCAGATTACGTGTTTATCCTCTCTTGCTTGTGTTCTCAATTTCGCTTGCAGGAACAATCAAGTTGTTCTTGGTGTAAGTGTTGTGGGGATGGATCGT